>OY728156.1:1230880653-1235880653 GCA_963277665.1 Viscum album
ATAGATTATCATCCTTGGAAAATTTTCATTCCTTGTTGACATGAGTTTTTCATTCCAATAGTGGGAAACCATCACCACCATGGTTTATGATGTCATATCCTTGAACGAAATTTAATGATGAGATGTCTTACCTTTATTCCATGGATTATAAATTTGAATTAATAACATAGTCTATGTATCCCTCACATATCTAATACATTTTTGTGAATCGTGATCCAAGTTCCATCTTATATTGATCACTTTTTAATTAAATTTTATACTACCATGATAGTGAAACAACATATAGTTTGTGATGATGATGATGATAGAAATGTAGGGTATATAAAAAGGTTATCCTCATTGGAGGTTGCAAAGAAATATTATTCTCATTCCATAAGGTGTCTCATGGGAAAAAACAAAGGCACCATGTTATATACACGAGGAAGCACATGTTCAGAGCATATAAAATCCAAGGATCCTCACATGGAAATATTGTACTAATCACACAAGCAAGATCTCATTCATTGTATGAGGTATCCAATTCTCTTCATTATCGGAAATTTATTATCATCACCTATGGATTATTGGGAATGTTAAATAGTTAATCATGTTCTCATTATATAGTGAAACAATATAGTATCATCTTGCATAGAATGGATGGATATATCTTATTCTCACCACTCATAGGATTCTTATACTCATTATACAATGAATCCTTTTCTCATTACATGATGTAGAATCCAAATATCATCACATAGGAGATGAAGAATAAATATTATGTTCAAGACATATTCATCATATTCTCATCACATAAGGCATCTCAGGACCATCACATGGGGTAAAATCCCATGGTCATCCCCAAGGGGTGAAATAAGATATCATACTCTCATCACATATTTTTCCTAAACACAAAAAAAGGCATGTAATGATAATCACATGAGGAATTATATAAGTTATTTGACATGTAACAGGAAAAAATATTTCATTTTGACATTAAATATTATTCAAAGGAATATCACCTAAGGCATCTCGGCCTCATTACATGTCGTATAATCCTAGGATAGACTCTTGGGAGGGGAAGAAGAGATCATATAAACTCAACATATGATTTTTATTCTTATCACCTTATGAATCTCATAGTCATCACATGTGAAATAACCACTGAACTATTACATCAGATAGGAATAATATATCATATACACATAACATTGGATTATTAGTATCATCACCTAAGGATCTATATGTTTGTCACTTAAGATGGGTTTCTGATGCATCCAGAGGGGTCAAAATTTTCTAGCTGATTGAAGTTGGTCAAATATTTAATATTAATTTGGGGTGACTATCGAAATTTAATCCTTAGGTACTGGGATAAGTAAAAATGTATATATAAGTGATGGAACAAATGGTTTAATTCCTAGTGGGGATAATTACAAATTTAATATCTAACAGAGGGATTATTAAGATATAAATTAATCACATGATAGTTAAAAACATGTAATTATCATCTGTTGACCCCCAATATCTTGGTAGATTTGTATATATGAGAGGATGGGTGTAATAAAGAAAGTGGAACAAGGATCGGAGTCACAAAGTACATATGGGGATGTACTTTGGAAATGTGATTATTTTTAAAAACAAGATAATGTTACCTCCATATCACAACCATTAAATGTGAGACAATGTCTATGGGATATTTTTAATAATAGTTAGAGTGGTATATTACATATAATGTTAGGATATAGGGATCAAAACTCATATAGTTTGATTTTATTTTTTTGGCGATGTGATATTGGACAGTACAATGTTGTTTAAAATAATTTGTTAATGGTTATTATATCGATAAAGAAGTAATAAAAATAGATTGTGTGGGGATTTTACATAGATTTAACCCATAGGATGATGTGATTATACCATGCTAATCACATGATGAATCATGTACCAGTCACATGGTGTATCCTAATCTCATAACATAATTCCCATGCTTGCCACATATTTTAAGGATAAATTAAAATTTATTTTACTATGTACAGTTTTCATTATTTTAGTATATTTAAACATGGACGTTGGTGGTATAAATATTTTTTAGCTTGGATTATTGTGCTTTTTATTTTAAGAACATATAGTTTATACATTGTTGGGGGTTTGGCATAAATCATTCCTGGGGATTCTACGGATAATAAGAATTATGTGTGGGTAAGAAATGACTGTACTGTAAATGATTAGTGGTGGTATATGTGGGTATTACATGGTTTCTCTACTCAGGAGTGGCTAAAGAGTAGTGAGGGTTTATGTGGGACATAGAATAATGATATACCAGAATGATGGGGAAAATATCATGCTCACCAAATGAGTTATATTAAGTAATAAATAACTTGTTTTCAAATGATGTATCTTTGTTTATTCAATAATGAATTCCTATGATCTTAACATATGGTAAGTTATAGTTCAACATTCTGTATTGAGAATGTTATACTATGTAGTTCAATGTCATTCAGTAAGGATGTCATGTGTAGGGAATTTTTCATTGTGTTTCCAATTCCTTCATTCCTATATTTTTCCATGAATGATTTATATAACACTAATAGGCCAGGTAATATAATCTAGGATTACATGAAAGTAGGATTCCCATGGGATATTATTAAGAGAAATGGGGATACATATAGGGATTACCTTCTAGGGATTCCCATTCTTTCATCCTTCTGTTAGAACATGAGTACAAATCTAATAGCATTTGGGTTGGTGATTATGATTGGGAAATACACCTCAATAGGAGGCCTACGAGGAAAAAAAATCTTTGTTTACTGTCTAAATTAGGGGTGTAAAGACCCAAAATTTCCATGTAATGATTACTAAATATAAGGGAATCTTACGAGGCCACCAAAATTGATGGTGCATGATTTTGAGGCAAAGTTTCCTCGAAATAAATTTCTGAACATTTTTTTGGCTATGTTCAGTAAACGTGAGAGCTGGTAATTGTAACTTTTGAACCGGTGCTTGGAATTGAAATTTGAGGGCACCGTTGTACTCACAACGCCTATATTCACTTAAGAAGACCTTCACCTCAACCATAGTATGTTGAGGGTAAAATATAGTTTTTGTGTTTTTCGTGAAAGAATGAAATAAAAAAATGTAATCATTTTTTTTATTTGCTGAAACCCCTAATCCTGGGTTATGGTGGTGGGGACCACCCTAGCCTAAACCTCCCATGTGTTTGTTTAGAGGTGGGGACCACCGGAACTAACCCCCATTTTAAATTTAGGTTCAAATACCACTTGACCCCTCTTAATGGTGGAAAAACTCTCAACTCCCCATTAATCCTTTCCACCAATTAATTGGAGACAATTAATTATTCTAATGTGGTACAACTAATTTTTCCAAGAATTAATTATTCCATTCTTTTAATTTGATAAACAGAAATTAAAAAGGGGGATATTTTCACATTTTGTAGGAATTGGGAGAGGAGAACCTTTTGGAGGATTACTATTGACAATGAAGAACATGTTCTCCAATGAAGAACATGCTCCCCAATGAACAACACTCACACTGGCGAGGAACATATTCAACAAAATAGAACCGACGATCAGGGAAACGCTGACGTCCCTGACGTCCATCTATCCCCAATGACGTTGTCTCTTTACTTGTGAAGTTCTTCAACAAATATCCAAGGTAGGGGTTTAATTATATGTGATTAAGGTTTCCCATGGTCTTCCATTCTAAAACAAAGAACTCAGATCAACTCTCTGTCTAGTTGATCCATGGATCATTTCTTTAGCATGTATGGGAATAATCAATTTTTTAGGGTTGTAGAGTTTGACGTTATTCATTCAAGGTTTATGTTGGACCACTTGATATATCTATAACTTGGATGGAGTGGGCCAATAAAACATGTCCTAACCCCTCCGTTATTCTTCATTTTTGTTGTGTTCTTCACAATAGAGGAGGATTACAACCAATTTCGGTGGGGCACGAGAACGGCGGCTGACAGCACCACCGGCCGAGACAAAGGCGATGGCACAACAACGATACCTCATGGCCTAGTGCGGCCCACACCCTCTTCCACCCTGTAGCCACGCGCCATCCTCTGCCTCCACGGTGCCACGCAGCCTCGCACCGTCCGCCACCTAACACCATCTGCGGACTTCACACTGCCCCGCAGCCTCACCACCTTGTGGCGGCCCACATCCTCGCCACCTTGCGGATATCCGTGCTGACACGCGGCATCACCGCCCCGTGGCCCTCATCACCACCCAGTGGGCTTGCCACCCTGTGGCCTCTGAGGCCCCCGCGGACTAGCCACCGTATGGGCCTCTACGCCACCCTGCAGCCCCCCCCCCTTGGGGCCATCTATCCCACCCAAGGCGGGTCGGGCCACCCGGCAAGTTCGGGATGGGCCGGACCAAGTGCACCCTCTCCAGGCCCAGTGGGCCGTTCCGTAACCAGTGGGCCAGACCAGACCCAGCCGGCCGAGTCTGTCCATCGTGTCGGACCAGACTCGGGCCAACATCGAACTTTTCACTCAATTGACCATAACATGGGAACCGGGTGTATGTTTGATGAACCACCAGTGGCACAAGAAACCTCAGAGAAAGAGGGTCCCTTTGTGTATACCCTACTATAGATGTGGATAATGTTAGAGTACAGATGGGTTGTATAAATCACGAATCCAACCGAGCCTTTGAGACTAAAAGGATAAAAACTTACAGACCGAGTGTCCAATTGACCCACCATCTATTGCGTTGAGACCCCTATGACGTGGCAGTCCATTAAAATAATTCTTAGTGACAATTCTTGGTAGTTGGTGTATCAAACAGTGACTTCATGAGTAGACCCTTTCAAGGATGAGTAGTCTTAGCAAGGGAACATAGTAGCTGGCTGTGATGTGAAGAATAAATAGTGATTCTGTGTGGGTCAGCACGGAGTGATCTTGTGTGGGTTAACAACGAGAAATCCAGTGTGGGATAGCACCTATAGATCTAGTGTGGGTAAACACCGAGAAATCTTGTGTGGGTCAGCACCTAGCGATCCTGTGTGGGTCAGCACTGAGCGATCCTGTGTCGGTCAGCATCGAGCGATCCTATGTGGGTCAGCACTAAGTGATCCTGTGTTGGTCAACACCAAGTAGTCTTGTGTGGGTCATCACCTAGTGATCTTGTGTGGGTCAGCACCGAGCGATCCAGTGTGGGTCAGTAACAGAGGCTCTGAAAAAAATAAAATGATCTAGCCTTCAACTAATCATCTTTACTTGTGTACTTAAGTTATACCTAGTGTGAGATGAGTCCAAACCTGTGTGGTACATTCCTTTTTGGTGATACCTTGGTGGTATTCATCTGTATGGAATACATGTGTGGTACTTACTTACATGGTATTACTTTTTTTTTGGAATAGTTGAGCTTTGGGATTTTGAGTTTGACTATGTGTTTTCCTCTTGATTGAGATTGGTATACTTGGTAACATAGGTATATGTATGGGAATATACCTAAGTAGGTTTTTCAGTTGACTTCATATTTTTTAGTTTATCCTTTGTGGATTTTGTGAGACCTTGTGGGTCTTGGGGTTCCTACTGAGTATCGTTTTACTCACCCCTGCACGAGATACACCCACACATTGTCGTTTTTGGTGCGGAAAATAGAAAACATTGATCGAGGCTGAGGGTACCAGGGCTAGACGGGGCCCGAAGGAGGACCATAAGGTGTGACGGTACGCAGAGGAGATGGTCGGACGTGGAGTGATGAAGAGCTGATCTGTACCTACCCATCAGGTAGGAACCTCAGAGTATGACCCAATAGCTGCCTTTTTTTTCATTAGTTGTATTTTATTGCAGTTATACTTGTACCATTACTATTGGGCATGTATTCTGACTACTTTTTACTTTTTGCACTCTTTTTTCTATACATTTTAATTGTGTTTGTATATTTTCGTGTGCTGGGTTGCATGTGTTTACAGGTTATAAAGGAAATGCCTTACTGGTTATAGGAAATACACCTTTCGGTGCTAGTCACCAGCCCTTGGCCTATGGATGGCGGTCTTGGGGTAGTCACAACACGGGCCCCAGGGGATGAGTCGTGACAAATTGGTATCAGACGAGTCGGTTTTACCGTAGAACATAAGACTCTGATCATTCTTTTTAATGGAAGTAATGTTATGTGTAGTGAGTGCGGTCATTAGTTTAGGGAATCCAGTGTTAGTGCAGTTGCCAGCATATCCATACACCAGGACCCTTACATCTGATTTCTGACTCAGTGCATGGAAACACTGATTGCATGTGTGTTTTCAAGAGTTTTCTTTGTGATCTCTTTGAGTCATCTCACTATTTATGACATTTTGACCATTGCACACTTGTTTCTTTTCAGGATGCCTCCACATAGACAGCCATCTAGTGTTCTAGATATATTACGCAATGATAGCCACTGAGCAATGAGGCCTTGTTGTAGGGACCTTTTCTAGTGGAGGCAGTAGTAGAGGAACCGGCAGTACCATTCCCCGTTGGGCCACCGATTCCACCAGCACCAACATTAAAGGGTGCATGCCAGTTGAGTGTGTTGCATGAGTTCCAGCGCTAGAGGCCACCCATGGTCAGAGGAGTGACTGACTGACAGGTAGCTGAAGATTGGCTGGATGCCATAGTGAGAGTCTTATAACCAGTAGGGACACCATCATATCTCATGGTGATCTTTATCACAAGTTTACTATAGGTGGTGGCTGGAAGACGGTGGAGAAAAATGTTCTAGGTTCACGATGAGGTGACGCTTCTCCGGGAAGACTTCGAGAGCCTGATTCGGGAGAAGATTTTTCTAGTGACTCTTTACACAATGCGCATATAGGAGATTCTTCATCTACAGCAGGCCATCATGACTGTTTCTCATTACTCAGTACGGTTCACTGACCTCTCATAGTATGCCACTAATATGGTGCAGGAACCATTCTTCTGGCCCCAAACCTTCAAGCAGGTGCTCATGTGAGAGATCAGGGCTTTAATGAATTCTCTTACCATTCCGATGCATGAGGGGTGTTAGAGAGAGCCCTCCTAGTGGAGAGTTTCTTTGCTGAGCAGTCACCAGTAGCGAGACCCACCACCAGACGTTACATAGTAGAGTCTTCTATAGCTTGCAGTAGATAGAAGTCACGGAGGTCCAAGAGGACAAGACCTAATGGTGGATGACTGCATGATTCCGGATTGGTTGTGTGGGGAAACCAAGACAGAGCCAATCATGCGAGGAACATGCAGTGTTACACATGTGGCAGGCAGAGTCACATGGCTCGTGACTGCATGACCCTCCATATGGATGATCAGCAGATGGTCGAAGGACTGCCCAAGTAGAGATAGAGGTTCGATCGAGGAGGTCTGTAGGGACCAGTCGGACGTGTCAGAGGATCTCATCATGTAGCAGGTGGTGGGAGACAATTAGATATATTACCACCACTAACACCAAGTGGTCCACCTCGACCACAGGGAGCCGATGGATAGGGGAGAGTTCATCTCCAGTCATCTGAGGCCTATGATAATGGCTCTCAGGAGATGTTACGAGGTACGATATATGCCTACTCCACCTAAGCTGTAGTAATTTTAGACGTAGGTTACATTCATTATTTTATTTACAGTGTGCTCGTTCGGAGCTCAGATATTCCGAAAAAAGTTGTTGGATCGATCCTTAAGGCTAGAGAATTCTACTAGAGGAGATTCAATGATTATGCACTAGTGCTGGGAGTGCGAGCTTACTCTAGGAGGCATGATATTTGGATGGGGTCCTTTAGTAGTGGTGTTGAGTCCTTACAAAGTCATCTTGGGTATGGACTAGTTAGCTAATTTCCATGCTCAGATTTACTGTATTAGGGACAACGTACAGTGTGTCCACATGGATGGGGCCGAGTTTACCTTCACCAATGAGACGGGAGCCTTTGCAGCATTGGATGGACATACCCGATGGATAGTGCAGCTGATGACTCATTAGTTGGCTAGCCTTACCCTCATAGCAGTTGACGTGGAGTGTCCGAGTTATCCTCTAGTGGTATACCTGTATGTGGATGTCTCCCCTGATAATGTTCCGGGTCTATGTACTTGAAAATATGTGGACGTTTACATCGACATGTACCCTGGGACGACATAGATATCTACACTAGAATATCGGATGGCTCTTGCGGATCTTTTTGAGCTATGGGTAGAGCTGGAGGACTAATTGGGGAAAGGGTTCATTCAGCATAGTGTTTCTCCTTGGAAAGCCCTGATATTGTTCACCAAGATGGAGAATGGGAGATTGAGGATTTGTGTAGACTATCGGTACCTGAACTAGGTGACCGTGAAGAATATGTACCCACTTCCAAGGATTGATGACATCTTTGATCAAATTAAGGGAGCACAGTGGTTCTCAAAAATAGACCTCAGACCAGGCTATCACCATATCAGAGTGAGAGATGACGATGTGAAGAAGACGACTTTCATATGTCGGTATGGCCATTACAAGTTCTTAGTTATGCCATTCGGTGTGACCAAAACTCCAACAGTGTTTATGGGAATCATGGATAGGATCCTTCATACATACCATTATCTCTTTGTAGTAGTCTTCATCGATAGAATTCTGATCAAATCGACTACTGAGGAGGATCTTGCATATCATTTGCAGGTAGTACATAACAAACTCTTAAAGCACCAGCTTTAGAGTAATCTCTCAAAGTTCCAGTTTTGGATCAGAGAGGACTAATTTCGGGGACATGTCATATCAGAGGATGGAGCTGTAGTGGGTCCAGTGATGATTGAGTTGGTAATTTTGTGGGAGCCACCCAGGAGTGTGACAGAGGTATGGATTTTATTGGGATTTGCTGGATACTACTAGTGATTTTTTCCAGATTTCTCTAGAGTTGCAGCACCACTTTCAATTTTGAAAAATAATGGGTAACCATTCTTATGGTCAGAGAGATTCTAGCAGAGTTCTCAAGTGTTAAGGCAGAGGCTATCTAATGACCCCCATCTTGAGGCTTCCAGAGGAGTTCATAGGGTATGTAGTATACTACGATGCATTCAGGACCGGGCTCAGATGATTCTTGATGCCAGAATGAGCAGTGATTGCATATGTTTCTCGATAGCTGTCAAAGCCTGACCAGAACTACACTATCCATGAATTTGAGTTAGCAGCTGTGTCCTTTGCCTTGAAAATGTAGAGACACTATCTGATGGGTGAACTCTTTACTGTCTACTCAGATCACAAGAGACTCAGGTATATCTTCTTTTAGATGCACCTGATCCTAAGACAGTGATGCTGGCTTGAGTTCCTCCAAGGATCTGACTTCGAGATAGTCTATAATTCTGTGAAGGGGAACATTGTATCAGATGAACTTAGTGAAAGATCTTGTATACAACTGCTAGGTGAGGAGATGGAGAAGCAGGCCTCTTTGCAGATATCCTTTGTGAATCGAGATGAAGCATCTTCCTTGAGTCTCTTACAGTAACGCCCCCACTTTTTCAGCGAGTCAGGGAGGCACAGTGTGGGGACACTGACTGCGAGGCTCAACATGATTAGATATCCACAGGACAGGCACCTGATAGATTTTATGAAGGTGGGGATCGCATCATCTTCTTCAGAGGACGTACCATGGTACCAGTATCACTTCAGGAGGAAGTATTGATTGAGTTCCACAAATCCCCTCTAGTGGTACATCCTTGTGTGGAGAAGGTGTACTAGGACCTCTGATGACAACACTAGTGGATGAGAATGAAGAAATCAGTAGAAAATATTGTCTCTCGGTGACTCATTTTCCAACAAGTGAAGGTGAAGCATCAGGTACCAGCAGGCTTGGGATTTCCTTTAGAGGTCCCAGAGTGAAAGTGGGATGGTATATTAATGTACTTCATTACAGGACTTTCTCGTACACCCAGAGGTCATTATTCTATCTGGGAGATCATCAAAAGACTCAGTAAGTCGGCCCACTTCCAACCAATCATATATAAGGGTTCAATAGAGAGCATGAGACGACTCTATGTGCATGAGATTGTACGACTACCTGGTGTACCCTAAACGATTGTCTTCGGTCATGATCCATGTTTTACTTCCCAGCTATGGATGTAGTTGCAGGAGGCTTTCAGGACATATCTTCATTTGAGCACCTCCTTCCATCCTCAGACGGATGGTCAGACTGAGAAGCCTATTTAGACCCTCAAGGACATGTTGCATGCTTGCATCTTCAACTTCGGTCACAGTTAATAGGATCACTCAACCTTGGTGGGGTTTGCATGCAAAAACAGTTATCACTCCCCCATTGGGATGACACCTTTTGAGGCATTGTACGGGTGACCATGCAGATCACCTTTGTGCGAAACTGACCAAGGGGAGTTAGCACTAGTGGGACCAGAGATGGTAAGAGCTACCATAGAGAAAGTGCATATCATATAGGAGCGGATGAAGTCTACACAGAGCAGGGAGAAGTCTCATGATGACATGAGATGGATACCTCTGGTGTTTAAGGAGGGCGACCATGTCATTCTATGGGTCTCACTCCGATAAGTTTTATAGAGATTTGGCCGAAGCGACAAGTTATCTCTGATGTTCATCAGGACTTTTTGGGTACTCAGCAGAGTTGGTGAGGTGTCATACCACATAGCTCTTTCGCCTCCATTGCACAGGGTGACCGACGTCTTCCACGTATCCTAGCTGAGGAGATACCTCCAGGACCCATTCCACATCATTGACCTTGGCGAGATGGACATCGACGATGGGGAGACATTTTTAAAGGTTCTAGTTGAGATTGAGGATTGATAAGAGATGGTCCTTCATGGGTGGTTGATACTTCTGGTGCATGTTCGCTGGTAGTACAGGAACCTCTAGGCGAGCACATGGGATTAGGAGGCTCAGATTCTGGCTCAGTACCCCCACTTGTTTTCCTAGTTTTGTGATGTGGCTTTCAGTGATGCAAAACCCTAAGGTGGGGAGAATATAAAGACCCATGAATTTGGATGTAATTTTTTTTAAAATATATGGTAATTTTAACAGTCCGTGAAAATTTACGGTGCCTAATTCAGATGCTTGTTGTGGCCGAAGTAAATTTCTTGTCATTTTTTCGGGTACGTTCAGCAAACATGTGAGTGGGTTTTTGTAACATTTGAACTGGTTCTTGGAATTGAAATCTGAGGGTGTCGTTGAACTCGTAGTTCTAGTATTCTCTTAAGGAGACCTTCACCTCAACAACAGTCGGTCAATGGTAAAATATAGTTTTTGTATTTTTCATGAAAGAATGAAATAAATAAAAATTCTACCCTTTTAATTTCATTTGTTGAAACCCCTCTACATGGGTTATAGTGGTGGGGACCACCCAATCCTAATCCTCCCATCTGGATGATTAGAGGTGGTGAACAACTGAAGTAACCCCAATTTTAAATTTAGGGATGGGGACAACCTCACCCCTTTTAATGGGGGAGAAACCTCTCAACTGCCCATTAATCCTTTCCCCCCATTAATGGGAGCCAATTAATTATGACAACATTGTACAATTAATTGTTCCAACAACTAATTGTTCAAACCTTCTAATTTTATAATCATAAATTAACAAGGGGGATATATTCACATTTTGGTGGAATTAGGAGAGGGGAACCTTTTGGAGGATTAATCTCTCCAATGAAGAATGTGTTCTCCAACGAAGAACGCACTCCGCAATGAAGAACGCTCACACTGATGAGGAACGTCTTCATCAACAACAAACTGCCGATCGAGGAAATGCCAACATCACCGACATCTGTCTATCCCCAACAACATTTTCTCTTTCCTCACACCTCTGTCGACATATCTCTAAGTTAGGGGTTTAATTATGTGTGATTATTTTTTCCCATGTTCTTCCCTTTGAAAAAATAACATGGATCATCTCTCTAACTAGTTGATCTATAGATGATTTATTTTGCAGGGTTGACAATAATCAACTACTGAGGGTTTTAGAGTTTGATGTTCTTCATTCAAGGTTTATGTTGATCTGCTTGATACTGCTCTAATTCGGAGGGTGTGGGACAAACAAACAGGGCCCGAAACCTCTGATGTTCTTCATTTTTATTGTGTTCTTCAAGATAGAGGAGGACAGAAACCAATCACAGTGGGACATGAGAATGGTGGTTGGCCCCACCGCCGGACACAAAGAAGGAAACCGCGCAACGGCGCCACACCGTGGCCTCACGACATCTGCGGCCTCCACTAGTGCCCCACGGCCTAATGTCGTCTACAGCCTCAGCGGTGCCCCGTGACCTCGCCACCCGGGGGCCCTCTGTGGCTCCCCGCAGCGTCACTACCCTGCGGCCCTCCACACCCCCCGCGGCCCCTACGGCATCACAACATCACATACCTCCATGCCACCCAGCATACTCTGCTTCCCCCACAGCCTCCGCGGACCCCACGACCATACCGCCTTGTGGCCCTCCGCGCCCCCACTAACTCTGTAGCCCCCATGACCGCCATGGCCCGCGTGGCCCTTGCGGCCACCTCGCTACCCTCACAGCCACCCCAAGGCCCTTTGCATCGCCCTGCAGGCCGAGCCCAGTGGTCCTGGCCAGAACAGACCCAGCATGCTGGGTCTACCCAAATTGGGTTAGGTCAGCCCAGACCGGGATGGGCAGGGTCGGACCAGACCCAGGCCAACTTCACACTTTTCACTCTATCAGCCATAAAATTTGCACCGAGCATCCATTTGACGAACTGTCACTGGCTCTAAAAAACATTAAGTGAGATGGTCCTATTGAGTATACAACATTGAAGATTTGGATAATGTTGGAGTACGGTCCGATTGGATTAAGGACAGATCCAATCTGGCCCTCAAGACTAAAAGGCTAATAAATTTCAGATCGGGCGTACGATTGACGCACCGTCTATTGTGTTAAGACCCATTTGATGTGACAATAATTTGGGATAATTTTTGGGACTTCCTAGAAGTTGGAGTATCGACAAGTGGCTTGAGGATAGGACCCTCCCAGAGAGATGTTGGCTTAGTGCAGGAACCCAGTAGCTGGCTATGACGTGAAGAATGAATAGCATTACTATGTGGGTCAGCACTGAGAGATCCTATATGGGTTAGCACCGAGCGATCCTATGTGGGTCAGACCCGAGAGACCATATGTGGGTTAGAACCTAGTGATCATGTGTGTCTTAGAATAGAGTGATACTATATGGGTCATCACCGACTGATCTTGTGTGGGTTAGCACCTAACGACCCTCTAGGGGTCAGAACCGAGCATCCCTCTGGGGGTCAGCACCCAGCGATCCAGTGTGGGTCAGCACCAAGCGATCCTATTTTGGTTAGCACTGAGCAATCCTGTTTGGGTAATTATTGAGTGATCCTATGAAGGTCCCCACCAAGCGATCCTGTGTGGGTCAGTAGTAGAGCCTCTTAACAGAATAAGATGATCTAGCCTTCGAATAATCATCTGTACCTATATACATAAGTTATACCTAGTGGGAGCTGAGTCCAACCCTATGTGGTAGTTTATGTTTTTGTGATACCTTGGTGGTATTATACTTTATGGAATACTTGTGTGGTACTTACCTACATGGTATTCCTTCCTTTGTAGAACAATTGAGATTTGGGATTTTGAGTTGGACTATTTGTTTTTCTCATGATTGAGATGGGTATACATGGTAAACTAGGTATATGTATGGGAATATATATATGTAGGGTTGTCAGTTGACTTCATACTTTATATTTTATCCATTGTTGATTTTGTGAGACCTTAAGGGTCTCAAGGTCCCTACTGAGTATCATTATACTCACCCCTACATGAGATACGCCCGCACATTATTGTGTATAGTGCAGACGATGGACATCCCTGATTGATGCTGAGAGTACCAGGGATAGATAGGGCCCAAAGGTGGACTATACGGCGTTATGGTATGCAGAGGAGATGAGCACATGTGGTGTGCTGAGGAGGCAATCAGTACTAACCCTTCAGGTAGGAACCTCAGGGGACGACTTAGTAGCTGCCTTTATTTTGCATCAGTTGTATTGTATTTCAGTTGTACTTGTACCATTATTGTTGGGCTTGTATTCCCACCTTTTTTTAATTTCATATATATTTTTTCTATACAGTTTAATTTTGTTTGTATCCTGTTGCATGCTTGGTTGTGTGTTTTTACAAGTTATGAAGGAAATATATTCCCAGTTTTGGGGAATACGCCTTTCGGTGCTAGTCCCAAGCCCCTAGCCTATGGAAGGTTACTTGGGGTAGTCATGACACAAGCCCCGGGGGATGGGTCGTGACATCTAGAAGGTGTTAAGCTAAAAGGAATGTTTACATGGGAGGGGTTTCTTATGTATCCTAATAAGGGAATCCAAACCCACAAATTAAAATGCCACATAAGGGTAAACATCAAACTTTTTATTATCATGTACCAATGACCTATATATTATTATCTTTAATGTTTCACAATAGAGATTAATGGGGTCATATCACGATTATGAAATTAGGAATATTAAATTGAAACATAATGAATTGTGTGCTTTCCACAAGATGAATCATATTCTAATAATATATGGTATCTTTTTTTATCATTTAGTGAGGACTAGTAGGTATAATATGGCTTGAAATTGCTAGTGTGGGTTATACTATAAAGAATGCCATAATAGTGAAACTATGAATATGGGTCAGGTTATGAGATTTTAAGAATACTTTTAGGAGTATTTTGACTCAAGATATGTAAGAAATATTAGAGTATTATCTCAACTTATAAAGATGGATGGGGAAAAAGAGGATTATATCTACTCAGTTTTCTAATAGAACATTTTGGAGTATATCAACCTGTGTTTTTATATGGGTTAGATGTTGGGGGTGTACATGGTGAAACCAGAAATGTGTTTGACCATGCCCAAAAATCATACTGTGTGACTCCAGACTTTTCAAGGGGAAATAGATGATAATAAAGTTAACATAATAGTGTGATGGTACTACAACCGAGTGATGATCCTGAATGGGGGCACAACCCACGAAATATGTACCCATGGGTTTAGGAAATTGTGCAATATTTCATGAAATATTATTCTTTCTCACACAAAAAATTAAATGTGTCATGAAATCTTTTACTATTTTATTAAACCATGGTGTTTCAAGAAGACGATTTTACATGTACTATGGATTATCATATTAATTATATAAATCACTCTTCCATGAAGCATTCTAGTTACATTTAAATTAATTTTTATAAAAGCATAAAGTAATTGTGAAATTGAATTCACTATAGAGAATGTTTTACTTGAACGATATAAACATAAGACCATGAATTGATGGTGTTAATGTAGTAATTTCAAAAATGTTTTTTATTTTGAGGTTTCAGAAATAACACAACCAATAGTTTTATGAGTTGAGAACTTTGACAATCAATTCCTAGAGGTCCTCCCTTGAAAATGGGGGTTGATAAAATATTTATTTGAATTTTAATTATTTTTTGATACTTTGAATGTGTAACCCAACCATGGATTTCAAGGAAACTTTCTTTATGGTTTTGAGTATAAATTATATGTGTGTGGATATCCAACATTGGATTTCACCTTAATCATACAGATCAACTTCATGACTCTTAATGAGTTGCATGGTCTACTAGAAAGTTTCATGTTAATCTATACATTTCTATAGAATTTCCTTTCCTGATAATTTTTAGATTCCCAACCTCGAGAGACCATAAATTTATATATATAAATATTTTTTGGATCTAATTGTATTCAAATTAAAAACTTTGAAATGTTCAAATCCAATGTGAAGGATTTTTTTTTAATTTTTTGGAATTTATAGATATATTTTTTAGCAACGTCATTGTTCACTACATTTTTTCTAGGGATGGGTAAATTGATTCCTAAAGATAGAAATATCATTTTTATGTTTGGTTCCAAAAATCAAATATATCGAGGAAATCGATAAATAATTTTTATTTGAATTTTGGATGAGAATTCATTTTTATAATGAATAATATTTGTGATTGAACGTCGGGCCACTCACTTTCTCCCTAAAATTTTATGTCACTATCTATATTATGAATTCTTTTCATAAATATATATAACAAAGAAAATTGGATTTCACAATTTATAAAAAATTTTATAGTACATAAAAACATAAGTTAATTTATAAGTGATACACTGATGAAAAAATATTTGAGAGACGACCTTTTTCTAACCTCTAAGAAGAATTTGGAGTAAAATAAATTTCATTTGGTGTGGCCTAAAAATCGTCACATTCATCTTTTATACCACCTAAATGAAAGTTATTTATTCATGTACAAAATATCATCAAAATATATTATTTCCTTGGTTTTTCCTCGATCTGTGTAATAAAATTTTTTATCTGTTTTACATCCATTGGAGAAGAAGGTGGTTCATATAATTTGTTTTCACCCACTCAAAAAGTGTTGTCATGATCTATTGATTATCATTCTTCCAGAATAGTTAATAGTGTGGTAAAAGTAGATATTTGATAAATAAGATCTAAAAAAATACAAAACTTGTTTTTATATATTTTATATTTATATTTAATTTTATTTTAAAATTATACATTAATGTACACATTTTCTATATAAAATTATATAATCGTCTTTAAAAATAATCTTTAATGTTCTGAAATATTATTCTTACCCATATAAAATACATTTTATATTTTATATAGATCAATATGTGCTTTCTGTGTCCTTTCACCGAATTTAATATTATCTACCAATTTATTCTATATATTTAGATCTAAAACTATTCCTATTATTTATTTCTCACAATCAATCCCAAGTCCAAACTTACACATATATTTGGGTCTTTGATCATTTAGAATTTTATCAAATACTTATGAACATAAAATATCTATTTCTGATAAATCACCAATTTATAACTTCAAAAAATAAATATTCTTTTTAAAATATCATGATTTCATATTTTATTAATATATTTTTCTCAAAACTACAAATAATTATTCAAAGGATTCAACATTTCATGATCATTCTATTACAAAAGAATTAACATCATCAATCAATGTAGCTTGTTCTTTAATGTTTATCTTGATGTTCACTATACCATCCAATTTTCAATGACTAGATGATTGATATTATGACTAAATTTATATTCATTTGATCTAATCAAATTACTTATAATAGTTTTTCTATAATACACCATTTTTTTATTTTTCTTTCGTTGAGTATCAATATCCTGATGAGCTCCCTCACATTTCATAGTGGTATTTTCAACAGCTTCTAGTTCATTGTATTAAAAACATTTGGATTATTTTTTGAACAATATCTATAATAAAATATTCTATATTTGGAAGAAGTATATTTCCATACAGTCTAGATAATGTTCACTATCATCTTCGAATTTTCACTCTATGTACTTCATTTGAATAATCATTTTTTGGATGAATTTCTTAGTTTCAAATATCTTTTTGGTGGGGCCTCATTCATGGGTTATTTATAATTTATTATTCACATACATAATAACAAAATGATTTTTACATGTTGTTGTAATTTTCACACCATTACCATATCGAAAACATGGAAATGGCACCATACCATTAAAACTATCATTCCCTGACTTGAATTTACTTACCATGAGAGATGAAAATTCATTACTAACATATCCTTAATCATTTTCACTATTGGATATGTTATTTTTTCATATCATTAAAACAAATTTCCATGTTTCAGTGATTATAACCTCTTATTTACTTTACATGCATTTATTCTATGACAAAACATCATTGAAAATTATCTTATAAAGTTTATACCAAGCTCAAATATTCAAGAGATGATAAAATTATTAATAAATACACATAATAAATTTCATTATCTTTTTCACAGAATCAATATCTTTTATTTATACATGGAATCTCTAAATAATCCCAAAACTATTAATATTTTAGCTGTACTATCATTAAACTTTCTAAAAAATTATCATTTTTAGGTCGTTAATCTCACTTTGAATCACATGAATATTTTCCTCCATTAAGATATTTGACCATAAAATATGTTACTAAATTTTGACAACATAGACAATGCACTAGTGAAACTCCTTATATTATTTTTCCCCCATGGTTTGGAACTCAAAAAAACCTATCATAATTAATTTCATTTACACCATAAAAAATGTTAATTTTAAAACAAGGGTCACTTTTTACTAGATCATTATTTAATTCTACATCCATAGCGTACAAAATTAAAAACCTACAATTTTATTAAATAATTAATGAATCATTTAATTGGATGATAAATATTTTAATCCACGGTTACTTTGTTCTAGGATCAATATCATTAAAATTACGTATCGGTAATTGTGTAACTCCACCATTATAAAAATTATATTAACTCCTCCTTCAAACACTGCTTTAAATGTATTTATTAATAGTATATCAAATAGTAAATCACTTCCATATGATCAATTATGTGTATTTTTATTTTCATTATGAATGAAAAAATATTATTCACTACTGAAAAACTCAATAACAATAGTAATTGATAATAAAAATAAGACAAGATATGTGTGGTATTCTATAAATCATTTAAAATTCCACAATTAAAATTTTTGGTTCATGAAAAAATGATTCACGGTACTCCCTTAATAATCCTCATTTTTAATCAAAATTCAAAATGAAATGTACCTCTCATAAGTTTCAATAATTGAATTGAATGATTCTTCTTTACATATAACTATGATTCACGAATGTTTCATCCTCACACAGTATTTATACATTGCGAATGTTATAAATTATTTTACATGTCATCATTGTGAATTATTGTTCCACTATTGTATTGTACCATATATACAACATGATCTTGTTGGAAATAGGCATTTATGGAAGGTACTATTTTTAAATAGATTATTGTTCAAAAATACATAGCATGTACCTTTACTCATGATGATCCATTACAAAAAAGAAATGTTTTGAAGGGGGCATCCCCATCACAAAAATATTTGACAGTTCTATATAAATACATATTTTCTATTGTAGAATTATTGCATCGTAAATAAAATTTAATACTATTTGTGATGATATTAGTGTCCCATATTATATAATTATTAAAATAATGAATATAAAAAATTCCAAAAAATCCAAAATAAATCAGGAGACAAAATAAAAAAAGAAAAATGAAAAAGAAAACCACAAACTAATAGAATGTGTAGTAATAATAATTATAAAATTATTAATATATAAAAACATTATATAATTTTGTAAATTTTTGAATAAAGAATAATATTAAAAAACACGTTTCTTCCAATTTTTAATAGATTAAATTTACTTGAAAAATACATAAATAATTGGGGAGGGGGTCCATCGGGAGGAGGTGGTGGAGGAAAATCTATCCATATACCATGTTCCAAACACTACATGTACTCCATGTTGTGTCATAAAATTCATCTGCACTGGTGTGCCGACTCTTAGTCTTCACCAGACGCTCATCATATGTGTGTTAATTCACAACCACATTTGACCCATTCAAATGATATTTGAAATTAAATTAGTTAAAATAATATTTTAAGTTATTTTTTTAAAATAAAAAGTAATAATAATAACAATATGGCACTATTTACCACCAACAATATCTCTAGTGATAGGATTTGTGTACATCCCCATATACACCACAAACATTATAGTACATAGATGTTAAACATATATATGAAAAATAAAATAAATAATTTAATGTAATGCAATATAAATAATAATATAGAATTACTTACCAGGTGTTGTCATTGAATACTGAATATATGACTACAATATCTATGGATGACCTCTTGTAAGACACTGTTATACTGACATAATGATGATCTCCTCTGAAAACTATATTCCAATACATATGTGCACAATCAATCAAAACCCTAAGATGAGATGTAATTGAATCGATGGCTACAAAAAGACTGATCAAAAACTATAACACTGGCTTATATCATGGAACTCTACCAAAAATTATACTAAAACGGATGACATCAGTCATGCTAGAAGGCCTCTCATGCCTCACAGATAGAGGTTCTAATGGGATCATCGATGTGATGTCATAATCCCTAATAACATTAATAATAAAAATACAGTAATTAAAAAAATTTGAATCTAAGTATTATATATTTACAAAAAATCCAATGATCAAACATGATCTGTCAAACATCAATGGGAATATGATCCCAAATAACTCATGATTTGGAAAAATTATTCCACAGAATAATAATCCCCTACATCACAAATATATACAAAATTTTTTTTGAAAAAAGTTTTAATAATAAAATTTAGTACATAATTAAATTAATGAAACTAAATGATGATGAAATGTAACTAAATTACACAACTAGGCATACCTCTACACGTGGGTATAAAAATCTTGATTTGGACGTTGTTTATAAATTGGATCAGATAACATCAATCTCTCAAGACCACAAACCCTCTGAGTTGACACCACTTTAAACGTGAGTGTCTAATGACATATCATAAACCTCATCACCCAGATGTATATCCAAATGGATGTCATAGAAGACCTCATAATAAGTCTCATTAGACATTTAAATCACAAAAAGAACGTTTTCAATGAAAAATTAATGTTGAGTATTTTATATATATTTATAATAACCAACAATTAATTGTTTCATTATTCATATTCATAATCATCTTCATATATGGCGATGTAAAGATATCCATCTTCATCAATATCATCATAATCCATAAGAGTTACATCTCTATCATCACTGGTCAATACATATTCATTTTTTACACTATCAACATCGTCATTACCATAGGCCCATAACAGTGGGGTTTCATCATCAATATTTGTGCATCTTCTTTGAAAATATGTATTTGTAATTTTCTCTTGAAAAATTTAATTTTCTTGATCGTATTAGAATCAAAAAAATTTTATAATGTTATTTTCACGGGATTAAATTTTACTAATTCTCCACAAATTAATTAAATATCTTAAATTGGCATGAGATTTTGTATAATATATTTGGTGTGCATTGTGAGCCAACAAAAATGGTCCATTTACTACCAGGACGATTTAATATATAATTTCAATTATTCTATGGAGTGTATTAACTAATAATCCCTTATGAGTACAAATCTAATATCAATTAAATTTCATTTCATAATTATAACCTAGAAAACATAGTTCAATTATTTCAACTAGTATACCATAAAATCAACTTTACGTTCTCTATGACGAGATCATCTCAAGAAAACCGCATTATTCTTTGTTTTGATGATTTACCATATGTACATGTGTGAATTAAAAAATCATTCACCATATATGCATTATATTATTTAACCATTTTGGATGATCGGTTAATCAATACTCAAAATCGATTATCAATTTTAATATCATGTTGCGGTACATGTAAATTTGAATAAAAAATTATAAAATATAATAAATTTATCACATTTGTTAAAAAATAATTAATTTACTTTACCAATCATTCAATCTTGAAGGAAAAATTATGTTTATGACAATTTTTTCAGGAAGATGATAAAATTTTTGGAAAATTATTCTTGATATGATTCTCCAGATAATATAAAAATAAAATTATATAAATTTATTTCAAAGAATAATAATTAAACAATAAGTGGAATTATAACACATTGTAAAAATAATTTCATTTATTCATAGTTTAGAAAAATATTGGTATATTCCCTATAATGTTCATCCTCTAAAAGAAGTCATTAATGAATTGAACAATATCCAAGTTCAGGTTGATTAAAAACTAATAATGTAATGTTCAGTTAATCCTTACCATTTCGATTAATATTACCCATTCAGTTATATTATGAATGATATTCTTGTTGAAAATGATTGGAATAGAACAATAAAATTTCATCATATAAATATGTTTCTTCTATTAATCATTCAATTGGTTATTTTTTGTGCATTTTATTCAATTTCTACAATAAATTATCAAGGGTACATCAATCAGAACAGTATCAACCCTCTCCATTTATATTCATATATAAAATGTAATAATAAATGTTTCATCGAATCCGAGAAATTCAGTATTATTTTTTTCCTTATTATATAAAATAAAAAAACATCTTCTTATAGTCTCTTATATTCAACATAGTCTATTATCAACATATAAATGTTTTGGGAAAAAATATGATATTTTTTTAGTTTAACCAATATTGACTAATTAAACAATCCCCATAAACCAATTGAATGAATTATTTCCAATATAACATGAAAATCAGGAATTTTTAGCATGTAATATAAATGTTTCTAACACATCTACACAAATTCGAAACATAACCATCATGTAGTATCCAATCTATAATCCACTAACAAAATAATTAATGGGTATCATTGGAAATTGTATAGGACACTTTTTTCTTCAATAACGTATTTGAAATCTTATTTTAAAAAAAACCAATGTTTAGGTCACTTGAAAATTGTGAAAGATCAAATATTTTCATTATATTAACTTTGGACATACAAAGTGTGTTCAAAACTATATAAAATATATTATAAAGATAGATCTTATCAATATGATTGAAATCAAATATGTGATGGATCAAAAAATTTGACCATTGTGGCGGAATGAAAAAAATACTTCGCTTAAAAAAATTGAGATATTTACCAAATCCATATATATTTTTATTGGTTTATATTTTCATTAATGGTAATGGGAGAAACGTATAGAAAATTGATTTTATATCAATACATGAGATCATTTGTGAAGTATAATTTCTTTCAATTGTACATTTACTGAAATGATTTCTGTTCCTTTATGAAGAATGATCAATAAGAAGAAATCTGTAATGATAGTTAAAAAATAATGTTTTCATCCATTTATGAGAATAATATCTTTAGTGTCTATCATATTTTGTAGATATGATTTTGGACCATGTGTAATCCATCCATATAATATTCCATATGCTTGGAAGTCACTAATTTTCCACATTAATGCATCTTTCATTATAAAATTTTATTTCATAAAAACATCATATATACTAAAAACATCACTGCATAATAATTTTAACTCAGATATCAATGGATTCGAATTAAAATAAATATTCATTTTTGTATTTCTTGTTATTAATTAGGTCAAAATGATATATGGATTGTTCATCAACATCTAATGAGGTAAGTCGTAAGGAGTTATAAAAATGGACTAACAAGAATATTGACTTTAATTATAACCAAATTGACCAAAATAATAATTAAAATGACCCAATTTAATGTTATGAGAATATTAAGAAAACTAAGTATATACTCTATCAATATGTTTAACAAGAATAAATCTAGATTTTCTTATTTGAGCCTCTTTGTGTTTTGATTGTCAATATGAAGGAAAACTAACTGAAAAAATATTTTCAAAATAATATAAGATGAAATCATTTGAACATGCATGAATATTCACTTAACCGAGACCCAAAATATGAAATTTCCTCTATCTATTATTAAAATTTTAGGCAACACATTTTATTTAGGTAAAAGTGATTTAGCCAAATAGAAAATCTGATCAATACAATTATTTGACATTCCATTATATGAATTAATATGAATAAATTTTATAACCACTTCAGATTATCAAATCATACAACCGGGATTTAAGGGTTCCTTAAAAAGATTCAAAAATTCATAAAATTGAAATAGTTCAAACTCTATAGTGAAATCAATATCATCTCATGTTTGTGTTTTTCGTAGAGACCGATGAAAAGCATCATGTACTAGAGATTGAAAAAATGGTTGATCTGAGATGAAATTATTAATATTTTCCAAAGATATGCACAAACAATATTGATCCAAAAAACATAATCACTTCAAAAACTAAAAATAAATAGATGACCCAAATGTTTCCAAATGCATCAAACCTCCTCAGATCATATTTCATACAGGGAAAAATAATTTTTCATTTGAAAAAAATTCTTATTTTCATGCTGAAAATTGTAATTAATCTTCAACCCCCTCAATATATATATGATTTTTACTATAAAATTTTAGATCATATTAATGATTTATCCAATCAAGATCATGTTAATTGATCTTCAACCCCCTCCATTTGACATCTTAATTCTATATTTCTCAAAAAAAGTCAAAATATTTATTATTTGATATAAAAGAGAATATCCAAAAAATATTAGAAAATTATAAAAACTATATTTTTCATGTAAATATTATCAATTATATGTCTATACCTCTTATTTTTATTAATTACAACAAATATTTAGTAATTATTGCTAATTTTTACTAAGTACCACTTATTTTTACTAAATAAAACTAATTTTTAGTAATTTACTGTAATATTTTTCAACTAACACTAATTTTGAGTAATTACTGCTAATTAATACTAATTATCACTAATTTTTAATAATTAAATATAATTATCACTAATTAGTAGTAATTAATAAGAATTTCCTAGAGTTTTTAATAATTATCACTATTTATTAATAATTAACACTATTTTTTAGTAATTATTGGTTTTTATTACTAATTAATTCTATTGTTTAGAAGTTATCGGTAATTATTAAAAATAAAAATAAATTATTACTAATTAATTCTAATTTTTTTAATTAAGGATCCTTTTTACGAAGTGCCTCTAAATTTTAATAAGTAACTATAATTATCACTGAGTGACTCTATTTTTACATAATTACTTATAATTTTCAGTAATTTATACTAATTTATAACAATTATATATATTTATTTTTGTAATTACCACTAATTTCTATTAAATATTACTAATTATGACTAATTTTTATTAATTGTTGCTAATTTTTTCAATGTGTTTCTTACAGTTACTATGTATTACTAATTTTTAATAAGTGCTATTAATTTATACTAATTGTCACTAATTTTTACAAAATATTATTAATTACAACTATTTTCCACTAATTATCTCTAGTTACCAGTAATTATTACTGTGTGTCATTTTTCTATTTTATACAATGATTTTCAGTTAATTACACTAATTTTTAGTAATCATAGTAATTTTTTAGAAATTACCTTTATTTTTTAGTAATTACATCTATTTACCATTACTTATTACTAATTACTATTATTCATTTCTAATTAGAACAAAATTTTCTTAATTACTACTTATTAATACTAATTAACTAAAACAATTAGTAATTAACTGTAATTATTACTAATTACCACTAATTTTAAGTAATTCATTTTAATTTTTACTTGGTGGTGATAATTTTTGTTAATTAACATTAATTTTTAATAATTATTTCTAATTTTTACTAATTACCACAAATTTATTACAAATTATAGTTATTTTTAATAAGTAGCACTATTTTACATCTATTTTTTACTATGTACTACTAATTTTTTGTGATATTAGCAAATATATAGTAATTACAATTAAGTTTTAGTAATTAACAATGATTTTCCATAAATAACATTATTCAATACTATGAACCATAAATTATTACTATATACCACTAATTTTTAATTATTACCATAAATATTTATAAATTACCAATGTTTTTTACAATGTAACACTATTTACCGCTATTTTTTACTTAGTACCACTAATTGCCCAAATTTTTAATAATGTTATCTAATTTTTAATAATTACCACTATTTTTTTATTACTTCGAATTATCGGTAATGGTTACTAATTAGTACTAATTATTACTATTTATCACTAACTTTTACTATATAATTCCATTTTCAAACTATTCATCACTCATTTTTTAATAATTACCATTAATTTATAATAATAACCGTATATTTCCCATAATTACTACTCATTACTAATAATACCAGTCATTTATAAAAATTGTGTTACATTACTATTAACTATCCAATTATTTTTACTGATTATTACTATTTTGTACTCATTAAAACTAATTTTGACTAATATTTTCTGAATTTTTAAAATTTACCATTTATCATTATTTAATTGCTATGAATTTTTATAAACTATGAATTACAAATTATTATAAATTAATAAAAACTAATTTAAAATATTTTTATATATTTCTAATGTCTATAAATTATTACCAAGATCTGTTAACTCCCTCCCATTTCCATTAATTTGTACAAATTCATTCTTGTTTCCACTAATTTTATGTAATTGCTGATTTTTTATACTAATTATTGCTAATTTCTAATAATTACTGTTAAATTAGAATAATTATCATTCATTACTACTAATTATAAATATATAATAATAATTTAAACCATGTAATGCATATTAAAACTTAATACTTCTAATTATAATTATTTATTAATAATTAAAACATAAATAATTTAACTAGACATATTTTATATTACATAAAACATATTACTATAAAATGAAAATAATTTATTCTAAATAAAAAAATCACATCAAATTTATAATTTTTATTAGTATATAAAATAAAAGAAATAAATAAAAATAAAAACATTATTTAAATAACATAAAACAGAATCTTCAAGCCGATATAAAGCCGATAAATTGCATTTCTGTAAAATTTAAGACTTTCAATATATTATGCAGAAGGGGAGGAGAATAAATGGGGACAAGGAGTTCATACCATAAGTGAAGGGAAAATATTGGGGGGAGGTATATATGAAAAACGTTCGTTCAATGACAATTTTAATGTTCCAAATAAGCACACAAATGTACACATGTTGTAAGCTAGGGAGGCTCGGACAAGAGACCTTCCTAACAACAGATAGGGCCCTTTCCCACCAAGCATTGCCCAGGGAGAAAAGTGGGGGTGGGTTATATATATTTTTGATAATTTTTTATTATAATATTTGGTTTGGGACCATCACAATTGGTACAACCAAAAAATAACTATAATAGTTGAAAATAAAGGTATTTGCAATGGGTCTCATTTCCAATACTCCTATACCGACAATTTCATGGTGACAAGTATTAATTATGGTCACAAATAACAATAATGATGGTAGTTATTTAGATAGAAGCATATTTCCATCATAAATACTTTTCCCATAGTTTGGTGTGCATGTTGTGCCCAAGTTATTTTGATGGGAATGTCACTTATTGAAAGTTTTTTTTATTAAGGGATATTTTTGAAAAATTCATGTCCTGTCACAAAAATATCCTTTTCCCATAATGTTTCTTACACAAACATATACCAAAGACATAACACACTACATTCTAGGATGTTATCCCACCTACAAACAATATGATTAATATCATAATCATCCCATTAATTTTTCACCAGTGAAAAATGGAGAGATTAATGTGATATTTATAAGAAAATTCCTCCACAAATGTCATTAGGCATAATATTACACTTAATCGATTCATATAACACCAATTCATATATTATTAACATCTCAATAAAATCATGACATGTCATTAGATAATAAAATCTCCATTTGCATCTTTTAAATAAAATCACCCTTCACATTTCATTAAAAAATTACCTTCACATTGAAAACAATAATGCTTATACTGAATTGTTCTTTTTTTACTTTCTTAATAATTTTGAAAAATCTAAATTCACATGAATACTTTTTAACTAGATTCCCTTAATAGAATTTGTGGCTTAACATAACTGATATGAAAAAATATTAATTTCAAACTTTTTTCTAAACATCATTGATGTCTTGAAATTTTTTCTAATCCTTACACTCTTCCCTATAAAATACATACAGAATATATTATCCTTCTAAATATTATTCATTACACAAGATCTCTGAGTAATATTAAAAAAATAGTTTCTAGAAAAGCCTAATCACAGTGATTATTTTCTTAATTGATCTTCATTTCTCTTCAATCACTATGATAAACTTAAATAAGAAAAACAAGAAGTAAACATATAAAAAATAAAACATAACCACTAAATTTACTTAACATATACACCATTTTCTTCTTTTCTAGTATTCTTATGAATAAGACATTTATTAGAAATTCATCATGGCATATAACCTTATTTATAAGAAAAAACATATTTTTTGTCTATTAATGAACAATCCTAAGTATGTTTTTAGAATAATGTATTTTTTCACTCCATATAATCACAATAATGATTTATTAATTGATATTTCTACACAAAATAGAATAGTTTCGAAGGAATGAGTTGTGAGAAAAAAAATATTATTTCTCTTTAATTAGTGATGAATTAAATCAAAGAATCAATTGGAAATGGGGACCAACTCATTTATCTATTAATATGGATGTGACTATAGAAAAGATTTTTATTTTTTATGATTTGAATTATTTCCCATGTTTCATTTATAAAAGTGGTGAATCCTAGGATATTAGATGATATATTTTAAGAAATATCATTTTTTTAGTTTCATTGAATGGAAACTGGTCTCAATTGGCCATTGGATCTTTGATCTTCCTTTCATTTATGATCAGATTACACATCATGCGTAATGATTTAAGGATTTCTCACTCAATATTGGTATATATATATATATATATATATATATTTAATGTGATATTATCACATTAATCCTATTATGTTTCAAACTAGTTTGTATCATGTATCAGAATAGGTAAGATATCTGAATTGGAAATAATGGAATCCCAATATTATCTAGGAAATTTCCCCATCCAACAACACTATTATATCAATAGAAAATGAAACATATATGATTTTTTTAGTATTTTACTAGCTTCCCTGTCGAATTTTATTCATACAATCGATTTATTGATAATGTATTACATTATTCTAATGGGGAATCTATCAATATAATGATATAATTTTATGGAAATTGCAAATAAAATTTTCATTGGTTGATTACTGGGAATTTCTAAATCTCTTACTCATGATATAATTTATTTCTTTTCCATATCCAAAATTAGTAGATTTAATTAATCTTCTTGAAGGAAGAAAAAAATAAATGAATATAATAAATGGTAGAGGGTGAATTATGATGAAATTCAATGTAAAAGTCTTCCTGTGTTAAGGGATTCTATTTATGAATTTCAAACAATGATAATCTGAACTAGCTTCAACATAGTAAATAACATACTATATATTTCCATGGTAATTAAAAATTATTAATATAATATACCAATATTAATGGACCTATATTTTATTCATTAAAATAAAAACTAATTTTGTTAAGATCTCGAACTTCTCATATTTAGATATCATATATTAATAAATGAATATTCATTAAATTTCAAAAATACAAGCATGTGGACTATATAGGTTCAGTGTATTTGGTGGCTTGGGCATGTAAAAAACTTTTCTACAAGTGATATATGACATCTCCCACTATGTTCATTAAAAATAACACCCTTAGTAGATCCATCAAAGAAAATAAATTTTATCACAATCTGGAGATAAAAACCATAAGAAACAGTGAGATCAGATGTTCAAAAAAGGTATACAAGAGAGATATCCATATATAATGGTCATTAGGTTATAAGAACATGAGAATAACATTAGAAAACCATTCAGTACATATCGTAGATCAGAAACATGAGTTATAGAATACATCATAGTATTTCATAAGACATGGAAAATATTGAATCAAATAGAATCAACCATGAGAACATAATAATATCAATTGAATGAACTTTATGCAGACACATAAGAATAGAAAAAAAAGTCTCTATTGTTCAAGGCGTATATACAATACTATCATTGTTTAATGGTTTCACTCCCCAATCTATCATTTTTGACATTTATTACAACTAAAACTATCTAAGTGGGTAGAGTCCATTACTATGAATGGTTCAATCCCCATTAAAATCATGTTTATCCCATGAGACATTAATATTTATCAAATTAATTGGAGGGAGATACATGAGAAACCCATCATACATTCAATATCATACATATGTGTTCTAGAAGAGCATAAATCATTCATCATATCAAAAACAAGGAAAACAAATGGACTTTATAAACATTTTTTCATTATATAACCTCTGGAAAATACATAGGCTTGATAATCTTTTCCTCATTTCATCAAAGAATACCTCATTAAAAAAAGTGGGTTTTATAAGAATTTTATTAAGGTATAACCTATTTAAGATAAAAACGTTCAATAAAACTGTTTCATCATTAACATAACCAATAAGAGGAATATCAAGAATGTTATCCTTTGATCATATCTCTAGTAAAGAATATGTAATATACAATGATATCTTCTTAGATGTAAATTTATTTTCAAATATCAAATGGATTAATTATTGAGAAAATTATCCATCCTACTATAAAGACAACTTTCTAATACAAAATACATTTTCAAAATCATTTTCTTGGAAAATAATCTTGGAAAATTATAAAGTAATCTCTTAGTTTCATTTAAAATCATTCCCGGGGAAAATATGGTTTCCAATTTGAAAAAAAAACATTTTAAATCATAAATAATTTCCAATATTATTTTCATTGAAATTTACTATATAAATATATAAAATATCATTAAAATAAGAATTTTTCATGTTGGTGGAAAGTACCATTCATGTCATTCATTTAAAAAAATATTACTTTAATTTTTTTTTGTAAAACATAAATGGGCATGATTGGAAAATGAAATGAATATTATATTAGAATCATTAAAAAAAGTATAATATTGGTAAAAAATTATTTAATAAATCCTTTTGAGAATGTAAAAAATATTTTTTTGAAAACTCTTTTATAAAACATTATTTTTAAAGACAAATTATATTGGTATAATAGAAAAATAATGTATATTAACTTTAAAAGAAATTATAATCTGCTGTACATTAAGAGATGAAAATGAAGGGAAATATTTATTATCAAGAAATAATGATAATATCTGAAAATCCATGATTTTATTGAGATATGGATCATAATATTTAATAATCGAATTTATAAATGTAAACAAACCCAATACATAATGATATTGAATCATAAAACGATTACCAATAGGGTAGCATTGAATAATAATACCCATGATTGTATAACAAAAAATGCAACATAAAATATCCTGAGAATTATAAAATTCATGCAAGGATATTTTAAAGGTTCTATAAATAAAACTCATAAATGTTGATTAGTACATATCATGACATACATTTCAATGATGGAAAATTAGGTAAAAATCTATTTTTATTTATTAAAAATTGAACTGCAAAATCCATGAAAGATTGATCCTAATACAGAAATGTAAATATAAATAATATTAAATTAAATTATCATAAAATAAATTCATGGTTAGTATATACACCACATAAAAGAAAACTGTCTGGAATATAGTACGTGTCTCATATAAAATAAAAGTGAGACAAAATTCCCTTTCAAGAAGTCTCAAATTTCTACATACATGGTCAAAATTATTATATAATAAATATTTGTTTATTATAAAACTATTATCAAAACATATTTATATGTATGATACATCATATAATTTAATTATTACCCTTTATTACATGATTTTTGGAAATTCCTTTATAATATCACATTTTAGGTAATAAATTATTTGTTTCTTGTGAAATATTTGTGTAGTGACTCGTATTTTCCATGAATTATTTGTGGATGTTTCACGAGTTATTTTCGAGACCATGACCTGCGATGGTTTGTAATTATGAGGCATGTTGTGCCAAAAAAAGTTTGTAACATATTAAATATATTAAATATCATGGGTGCACATTTTTCTGAAAAATATGACATAACCTCAAATGAGTGGCTCGAATTAGAAATATGAGGGTATAATTGACTTCAAAACATTGGTTTTACCCTTAGTTGAAGATTACTTTTTTTTGTAAAGGGTGTTTTTCTAAAAGTCGTCACTAGTGTGAAATGAATAAATTATCTAAATAAATAATAATTATTATTTCATTGATGTATATATTGACTTGATATTATGTAGACTATTATGATCAAATACTCGGGTTACTCACATAACACTAAATCAGTTGGGTAAAACATAGAGAGATTGTTGGAGGACCTCCCCCTGGTGAACATCAACTGAATCAAAGATCGATGATCATTGTGAATCCTGATTCAGATAACATGTCAATGATGATTATACTAGCTTGTTCTTTATCAGAAATTGATCCATATTATGGTGGGAATTTTTTTAATTTTTTTCTCCATTATGATTTTTATAATGAACACAGATTAATAGACCAACATATTGATTCATAGATTAATTGTTTTGTGGGATGGGATTGTTATGGGGATTTATCCAGAAGAATTTCTTTGTGATCAATTTTTATCTCTTCATTTGTTGTTCTAATTGTAATGAATCGTGGATGACACAAACATCAACTGAGGATTCTTTTTTATGATTTATCTTTATTATTTTTTATCCCATCCCCCAATTCTTCATTCATCTTGGTAATTGTCCATTTTTTCCAGTGGTTCGACATTCGATGAGGTATCAATCGTTTCAAAAATGTATTTTAGTGAAAGGAACCTATATATTTTATCGAAGCTTAACATGAAGTGATGGTGTTGTGAATATGGAATCAACAATGAATCAGATGGTTTTGAATCACTGATTTCATGTTCATCAGCACACAACTAATAATGACATGTTAGGATGTTTGCTAAATGGATTTAAGGATGAATAGTTATGTTTTAACGATGTTAAGGCCCAACAAGCCATAAAAATATGTTCTCATATAGGTAATATTTGGATTGGTGGTCGAATTAGTAGAGATGATTCAAAGAAAATAGATCTAGGATTCTGGAAAATTTTGATCCGCACGGCTTGTAATCCATGATTACACTGTGTGTGGGTAGTTGTTGATAGAATGTTATGGATCACAATAAGTGTGACCTCTCCATGGTGGTTGGGTGTATACCATAGAAAGTATACGAACATAGGATTTAGTACTCAAGCATGGGAAAACCATGTACACCCACATAGACACGACTTTCCCTAGTGTAAACAAGAATACCCATGTACTAGTACACGAGCATAGTACACTGGTAGACACACGTCGTGCACTGTAACATAGACACCAACATAAGTTGTTTACACCAGAAGGACCTAAGGTCAATGGGACATGGTGTGTACTTATATTACTCATCATGTACTCCAATAAAGTTGGCTTAGATATTTTTTCCTCTATATCTTTGACATGTTTCTTTAGGGTGCATTCCCCATATCCGTTCCCTTGGGATTAGTATGGAATTGCCTCTTAATCATTGGAAAATGGTCCAATTAGAATGAATTCTTGGATAGAGTTATTAGAATCCATCCATGTGGAAAAAAGTGATATCATCTATTAATATTCATTCCCTAGGTGGAGTTCTTTTTATCATCATGACTAACACTATAGGGGTTCCATCCTGTACCTAGAAGTTCATTCAAGATAGTATTGTTAGTATACCCCATGGCATTTTGTTTCATCCTCATCTATGTATCATTCCCCTTTGGATGTCATCATTGTTATGAAACTCATGAGGTGTGTTTTCCAAGAAGTTTGATTTGTGGATCCTTCAAGATGAGATCCTTGGATGGTATTATGGTTGTGACACACCATTTGGCGACGTGTCTTTGTTGAGTATATCTTGATATTCTTATTATTCGATTTATAGGAAAATACCTTTGTAGAGATTACTATTATTCCTTGGATGGATGCATTATGGTTTCTCGGTTTCCTAAATCCTATTATTATACTCACCATACATGGTATTTTCCTATACGTGTGATGTCATTTGAAATTGACTGACCTTCTGATAGTGTCATTGACAGAAAAATATCTGATGGTGCTTAGTGATATCAGATGGACTGAGGTTCTTCCTTGTGGTATCTTAGCTTCAGTTCCTATAATTACATTTAGGTTTGAATTTTTTTCAGACACCTTATGGTGGGATTATATTTTTCCAATTTTTCTTTCCATTACATCCCTTCATACTATAATTGTGGGATTTATATGTATGCATGCAAGGTAATTTAGTGTTTTTACATTTTATAATTTTTTAGGAATGGATATGTGTGTGTAGGTAGTTCCACTAAGTTATCCCAAGTGATAATCCTACTCAGGGCTAGCTGACATCCCCTTGACTATTAGAGGCAATCTTGGGTAGTCACATCATGACCTATTTGTATGAGTTGTGATAGAGTGGTATTATTTTAGTCTATCATAACTTAGTACTAGAGAGTTTTAGATTAGTTTGGGAGATAGTTTTATGGGTCTAGAGATCATCTCTAATGGAAAGGAATCTACCGTTGGTGCGGTAGCCGATATAATCATACACCAAGACTATGATTTCTGTCTTTTTTACTCTGTAGATGACTACACTGGTTGGAGGGAAATCACTAGTAAACGCATAATATAATAATTATTTGTGGTCTCTATGTGCTTCTTAAGTTAGATGTCCATATATACTCATTGATCAAGGTATATCTTGTTTAATATTTTGGAGCCTCTACAATTAATGATATATAGGTTTTAGTATCAGGTTCATAATCATGAACCCCTCAATGATGAGGCATCGATATAGGGACCAGTTCACGAGATGTTACCTATAAGTGGTCTACCAGTTATACCACAACACATTGAGAATTATTTAGTACCCGAATTACCAACAAATGTGGTTCTTAGGCTGAGAACACATCCTGAGTTGTATTGGCAGATAAAACTTAGTTTATGAGGTTATTTAGTCTTATAGGTTAATGATGACTCTATTTTGGCGTTTTATCACATTATTTGTTTGGCTAGGACACCTAAAGATCATATGGTGGTCCTAGTGGAAATCCATCCGTATTGTTTAGTTGGATGATGGTGGGGGTTAGTAAACCAGTCTAAGTATGATGATACTATACTGTGGTCAGATTTTGAGATCATTTTTCATAGATGAGTTCAATAAAGCTATGTTGAGGGATGTATATATCTGTGATCATGTCAACCATTGGCCAATTAGTGTGATAGTTTTTTAGTATTCATCAAGATTTACCAAACCCTACAGGTAATCGTCAGATTGGGTTTTAAATAGTTCATCTGGGACTAAACCTTAGAGAGAGGAATATATAGAGACATACAAGATAGTGTGATCCCTCTTTTTATTTCTTCTTATGGTAATATATTAGAGAGGGCCTTGGTGGTTGAGAGTTTCTTGGATGGAAGGACCTGGATGGTTACTTTCGGTAGTGGGCAACTAGGAGTAGAGTCCTTGGAAATTGGGAGACTACATCAGTCTCAAGGACATAGGAAAACATGATGTTTTAGAAGGAGGTCTTAGAATAGAGGGTAACTAGTCTATGGATCACCTTATGGGCACATTCTTACCAAATAGAAAAAGTGATACTCATGTGAAGGAATAGGATGTCTGAAATTATATTTTCCATCCTGTCATATAGCTGATAGGGAGACTGTGGGTGGGCCACCGATGTAGAGGAAATATCAATAGAAAATATGTTTTAATGGAAGTATATGTTTTAAAGGATATGTGATAAAATACATAGGTGGTAGAATGTTTGGCTTGTTATTTCCACCACCCCTAGGTTGTCCACCCCAGAATGATGGAGCTGGAGGAAAGGGGTGGGATGTTGTAGGAAGTCAAAGCTTGCGACCTAAATGCTACATGAAAAATTCAAGTTATGATGTATTCCTTTTATAACATAGTTATATTAATGATAAACATATATTCTTGTCATTCATTTCCTTTTCAACTATCTATTTAAAGACATTAGGATTCCATTTTATCCTTTGGCTAGACCCTTTCACTTGGAGACTCTTATTAGAGATGAATCAACAATCATACACTAGTATTAAAAGTGTGACCTGAGTCTTTGCAGTAAGAGATTTGGTTGGGATATCATAGTGGTAATGATGAGGCCTTATGAATTAATCTTAGGTATAGACCGATTATCTATATTTTATTCTTTGATTTCCTTTTTAGGAGGATGATGTCATGTATTCATAGTGATAGATCTTAGTTTTTTAGGTAAAATAGAAACCCAAAAATCATATAATCAACTCATGTATAGGAGGGTGTGATTTATTAGTCATCATTTGGATAATGGGAAACAATGTGGAGTAGATTTTATGATATTTTTCTTCCCAATAATTTTTGATGAGTATGATGAAGTATTTCTTAAGGATACTTTAGGAATACCTACAAACTGTAAGAATGTCATCTTCATTAATCTACATCCCAATACAACATTTATATATACACCAAAATATCAGAAAGATCCTACTAATAATTGTAATTTTTGGGTGAAGATAGAGGTCTAGAAGAAGAGGGGATTTGTTAAACCCAGTGTTTCACCATAGAAAAGTCAATTTTTTTTATCTAAGAAGGAGGATGGAAGCTTGAGGATATGTGTGGACTATCGGTGCTTGAACCATGTTACCATAAATAATATGTATCAACGACCTAGGATTTTGGAACATCATGATATGATGAGAGTGGATAGATTCCTCATAATGGTTATCCTTGGGTTAGGCTATCACAAGTTGTTAGTACATAATGAGGATATACCGAAGATGGCATTAATATGTCTCTATGGTCACTTCGAGTACCTAGTGATGCTCTTTGGCATGATGAACACATAAGAAGTGCTCATGGGACTGATGAAATCAATATTTCCTATATTAATGTATAATTTCTTAGTTGTATTCATCAACAATATCCTTCTGTACTCTATATACTAGTAAGATAATTTGAGAAAATTTTCCAATGGTTCTGGACATACTAAAAAACAACTAACATTACATAAATCTTTTGAAGTGTTTTTTCAATATTCAGGAGGTATTTTTCACATTTTTTTAATGAGGTATATATTTAGTTGGACTCATTGAAGTTATAATTGATTGATGGCGATGTAGTAGCTTCTTTATAGGATAGGGTTGTTACCCTTAATAATTATTTATGATTCAGGGTGGCACAACTAGGGGATGTCGAATGCGACAGACCACATGCTCATAATACAACTAAGCATGATTTTGAAGGATTTTATGAAGTTGGGGATAATGTAATTATTTTTAGAATAATATAAATAATACCAGTAATCATATTGTAGGGGGTTATAAGAGAGTTTATTACATCTCCTTTAGTGTTACATCCTAGTGTGGAAATTATTACAAGGACATCTGTTGTCAGTTTTGGTGGCTAGAGATGAAGAATGGAGTTACCGAGATTGTCGTTCAATGAATTACTCGTGATTAAGTGAAGGTTGATAACCATGTTATTGTGTGATTAAATAAACCCACTTATGTTCCCGAATAAAATGGTGATAATATATTTATGGGATTAATGATGGGATTACCACATACGTCCTTGGGAACAATGCAATCTGTATTATCATAAATCAACTCCCCATGTTAGCCCACTTCCTAGATATTTATGAGTTTGGATCAATAGAGAGATTTGGACTCCTATTAATTCAAAATATAATTTTAATAGATGGACTTTGATTAATGGTCATTCCTAGACATGATGCCTAGTTCACATCTCAATTTTGGAAGGTATTACATGAGGCGTTTCATTCTAAGTTATTTTTCATATAGTGTTTCACCCCTAGATTGACGACTGAACTAAGTGAACGATTCAAGACATTTAAGACAAACTTTGGTCTTTCATGTTTGATGTTGTCCATAGTTGAAAGGATCATATACCATTGGTGGAGATTGCGTATAATAGATGATACTATTACACCATCGATATGGCTTTATTTGAGGATTTCTATGTTAGAAACTACTGGTCACCATTTTTCTTGAATACCCTTGGAGATTCATTACTCAGGGGCCTAGAGTTGGAATGCGAAACTACCAAGAAGGAAAAAATCATCTTGGAGTGTATGAAGGCTACATAGATCCATCAGAAGTATTAGGAAGATATATGATATTGGCCATTGGAGTTTTAGGAGCGAGGCCTTGTGTTCAAATAGGTTTCACATTGACTGGGATTAAAAAGATTTGTCGGGGGACATAATGCTATATCTGAAATTCTTTTCCATTTTTTAGATACTTCATAGAGTTTGTGAGGGTGCATACTACTTAGCTCTACATCCATAGATAGACCATATACAAGATTACTTGCACATGATTCTGTTATGGTGGTACATGCATGAATTGTCACACATTATAGATTGGGGCGAGCTAGTCCACGAGGATGTAGCTACCATTATGGATTACCATGTAAATATTTAGGAAAACTAGTGGAGGATCATTCATAGGTTATCAATCTATCTTGAATTAGGAAACTAATTGATTGGAATAAATTTCCTCTTCCATATTTCCTTGATGAACATAGATCAATTGACCAATGGATTGATTCGTGAATAAGTCATTCTATAGGATGGTATTACTGTGAGGATTTAATCGGGAGAGTTTTCCATATGATCGATATTACCTATTCATTCATTGTTATAATAAAAATGAATCAAGACCTATAGGAACATAAACTGAGGTTTGTTCCCCATGATTTTTTATGATTCCTCCTAATTCTTCTTTGAATACATGCGTTATTCATCTTTTCCCATGGTTTAACATCCACTGAGAAATCTATTGTTTCCCACACATATATTGAACTACGATCAGATATTTTATATCTGTGGTAAAAATGACATGAATGTGGTGTGCTGATTTTATCATTGATGGTTCATATAGATTTGGATACCCATGTTCATATTCTTCATTTCACAACGAAGAACGACGTTCACGGATGTGTATCTAATGGATGGATTCGAGGATTTTGGTGTTTTGATGATGTTAGTACCCCACTGACCATACTATTTGGTTCATGGGTAGGGCATAGTCGGATTGGTGGTCGGAGTACCTAAGAAGACATGTAGAAACTAGATATGGTATTATGAAAAATCCTAATCCCAATGATGTGTAATATGTGAATACATTCTCTGTGGAACCTCTGATGGTTGCTTGGTTTTTTGGTAAAATGTTATAAGTCACATGGAGTCTAACCCTAACACATCATGGACATCTACCATATGGCATGACATATACCTCATTAGGTATATGTACACATGATGAGGAACATGGGCACTTGAATTTTTTGTACCCCTATATGGACATATCATGGTCTGGTGTAGATGGAAAAACCTTGATGTAGTGAACAAGTAGAGTAAATGTGAAGACACACACCGTATACTATTATATAGACATATATAAATGTCTTTTGCATAGGAAATACCTATGGTTGATGGGAAATGTAATGCACCTCTATTACACACAATGTACTCCCTAAAAGCTGTGTTGGAGCCTTTTTATATTTATCTTATACAAGATTTATTAAGTTGTGTTGCCCATATCCATTCTCTGGGGTTAGTGTAGAACCATCTCTTACACATAAAGAATACATTAAAAAGACAAAGTGGTTTGTTTTCTTGGAATCCTTATATGATGCCTAGTGTGAGATCCTCTATTCACCTTTTTGTTCTAGGAGGAGTACTTGGTGTCATCTTTATGAAAAATATATGGGCGTTGATCTTACACATAGTAGGTTAATACAGATTCAGTTGTTGATATACCCAATAGCCTTAAGCGTGATCCTAATCTGCATATCTTATCTCTTTAACAGTCATCAGTGTCATCAGACTTGTTAGGTATGTTAACCTGGATGATTTCTTTGTGGAACCTTCATGTTGCGATCCTATGTTGATATTATGATTGTGTCCTTCTAGTAGAATTTGTTTAAATGTTGAGTGTATCAGGATTTTCCTGTTATATGATATGAATACTATACCTATGTATTGGTGATTTTTATTACTTGGTTGCATGATTTTTCGTTTTGGGATATCTTAAAGGATATTTTTATAGTCACCATAAAAAGGATTTCCCACACCTGTCGTGTCTTGTGAAAAAAATCATCCTTCTAAAATATTCATAGACTATCAATGACTAGATGGGGATTTGTGAGATCAGAAAGAACAAGGAGTGTTATTTTGGTATCTTGGATGTGTGCATATCTTTACTTTAATTTATGTTTTTTTTCAAACTCTTTGTTAAGGGGTTTCTTTCGACCCTATTAATTTACCTTTACATCCTATCATATTTTCTGGGTGGGATTTAGATGTATTCATGAACAATTATTTAGTGTTTTTACATTTCAGCATTGTATGGATATGAAGATATGTGTGTGTGTTTAATGGTACATAGTCTAAGGCCTCCCAAGTTATTGATATTTTTACTCAATGCTATTTTCTATCCCTTGACAATTTGGTGGATGGCTTGGGGAGTTGTGACAAAGGCCCAATTAGGATGAGTCATGAAATTTTGATCATGGAAGCATAATTTCTATAATTTTAACAATGATAAAATTATCAGATATGTTCATAAAATATATTTTCAAAATAATCTATAAAAGTTAGAGTTAGAAAATGAAACACACAGTTCATGGAGATGGTAGGTCGTCCGTATGATTGAAAGATGTTTATATTTTTCTAATGTATTAAATGAAATAAAGGTAAATATTTTTTTAACATTATAGAATAATTAAAATGTCATATATATAATTAATTTTCATTTAAGCCTATCCTTATTAAATTAATTTAAATAGAATGTGATGAATTAATTAAATTTATTCATGAGGTGGAAGTCTTATGTACACACAAACTACGTTATTGTATCTCCCACAAAATGGGATTGAAGAAGGTATAATTGATATAGTAACTAACAAAGTTTAATTATGTCAAAAGTATCAAATATATTCAATTAATGAATCCATATTACCATCCACGTAAATCCAAATTTAAAAATAATACACATCTTTTCAATAGACGATAGCTCGCAGTACACATGGGCAATGTTTTTATTTTTTCCAACAAGATTCGAGATATGAATGTTTATTTTGAATGATAAGTAAAGATATATAATAATATAATAATTATCATATAATAATATTAAATCAATCCTTATATCCTTCTATGGTTGGTGGTTATGTAAGACGAATAGCATGGCATCAGGAGGTGATAGTCCACCGTACACAAGAATAATGACTACGTATCAAATTATATGGAATAAGAGAATTATTAAGGTTATTAAATTAACATAATGATATATCAATATATGATAGATTATGGGGTTATTATATCAACTTCGTTTTATAATAACTTAAATATTTGAGGGATAAATAAAATAAAACATTAGTAAGATATGTTACCTCATATTCAGAAAAATTCATTTAATTTTTAGAAAAACACTTATTGGCATTGTTTTATTAAAAAAATAAGGCTTCTATCATGATATTAGAGAAGTGAAAAAATTATTTTGAATGGTACTAGATAAATTAATGAGTAATTTAAGTGTGATGTGCATAGAAGAGTGGGATGCATTTAATAAGTGACGTTAGTGGAACAATTATAATTTTTGAATGAAAAAAGGTCTACCCACTTTTTCCAAATTCCAAAAGATACTGAACTTTTCCATTCTAGAAACCTAGATTTGATAAGGTAATAATATATCCCTAAAAATGTTTTGTAAAATTTTATAGGTCATTTTATCCCTTATATGTTTTGTTTGAAACCCTGGTAAATAGATTTTCACCATATCCATGGAAATTAATTTTATATTCACTAACTATTCATAATGAGAAAAATTTAATTTGAACATATTTGAAAATAATAATTATGCTGATTAAACATATCAATTCCAGTTTTACATATTCTATTCATATAAGTGGAATGTTTTAATTTTAATTAAATCCAATATACATGATGAGAAAATAGTTTTTCAAAGAGAAAATATTCAAAAGTTTATAATGTTTTTATATGAAAATTAAATATGAAACATATTCCAATTTAATGAATTAGTGTAATAGATATATAATTGATCTAATTTCCATATTCGATACATATTAAATCAAATTTAATAGTTTTAAATGTTTCAGAATAAATGATAAGTATTACTAGAAACTAGTATTTTATAGTAATCCTTAAAATATTTATCTTATAAGAAAATTATCAAAAATTAACCCTAATATAAATATGAAATTTTGAATTAAATATAGAATTTAAAATTTTCAAGTAAATTATCTATAATTGGATATAATTAATTATAAAATAATTTCAAAAAATACTACAAACCATTATTTTAGAATAAAATGATTTTAATAATAAAAATAGATTTATAATTATCTCTTTTTTAGAAAACAGCTAAGATGGAATTAAAACATTTTATTGGTAATATAATATATATATTTATAATTAAAATCATTCAATAAAATTTCTTTTTTTTATTAAGTTAAATTACATTCTTGTGCATAAAAATTGTTTTCTAGAAAATTATTTCCTCGATTTTAAAATCGATTTTATTCTCATTTCGAATTTTATGGTAACCAAAGAATTAATTTTATTCACCTGTGTAAACCACACATATATATAATTTTTTAAAAACCCACTATTCCAATTTCTTGGTGATATCTATAATATTAATCCTTTATATTATAATTGTATTTCACATTTCATTTAAAATTGAGGTTGTGTATAAAGAAAGTTAAACATGGCGTGGTGTTTAACCAAATTTTCCAAAAGATTAAATTTTTTTAAAAAAATATTTTAAAAAATATCTATGTTATTCATTCTAGGCCACTAAAAATAAATTTCTCCATTTAAAATTTTTCACATTCATACGAGCAATTGATGATAATTATACCTCATCACATCCTCATGTTCTTATGTAACATCCTTTTATTAGTTGTTTCACAACAAATCATTGAATATCTTAGTGATCTTATTTGATGAAATATTATTTGTACAACCAAGAATAAAAACTAGTTATTCCAAATTAGAATGTTCATGACCGAGTGATACAACTTATGATATTATAAAATGTTAGGAATCAGGTTTGTACATCCCCATAAGATATAAATAGAACACATTGTGAACCATATAGAGGATTTGTCGAAGCATCTGGTGAAAGGCTATAATCATTATATTATCAATAATTTCAATGTGATCGATATACCTAGGACATATTTTCCCTTATTTATCCTATAAAAACTCATAAATAAACAACTTATTAAAAATTTTAAATTCTAGAATACATTAGTGATTACCAACCTAACTTTTTTTCTACTATTGTGTTCCCCTTATGTGAAACTGAATGGCTCTAAACTTTTCTATCATATCATCAACTAGATCAGGTCCTAATAAATTTCATTTTACAACATAATTCTAGTAAATTAATGTTATGCCCCTATTTTAATAATGGGATTCAAAAATAGAAATATGAATACTCAAGTGAATGTTATTATTGTAAGATAAATCGTTTAGAGGAAATTTTTTATCCCAAGAACCTTTGAAATACATAAAACAATATTTTAGGAAATAATGTAGGGTTGTAATTGTTCTCTATGTTTGACCATTTCAATGAGGATGATATCAACTTTTTTAACTCAACCTCATATCAAGAAATTTCTTAGGAGTTCACAAAAACATTGAGGGAAACTACATATCCCAATAAGATTCAATTGAATTTGATACTCCATGCAACCATGTCACCTTTTTAATGTGTATTATAATATGATTATCCAAAGAGAAACATTCTCTCATATCAACGAAGTTTTCATACATCATAATGTGATACACTAGAAACCATAATTACCTCATCATAAAAGATTCGATAAACCCTAAGGGTTACCAATTCCTTTAATCATATTTTAAAATTGTTTTTTTCCATGCAGAGTCAAATAATATTTTCACTAAAACATACACAGAACCAAATGGTTTTATTTCCACAAATATGTCTTAATAGAACTGTAATCTTCATAAAATACCCTCACAAAAAACCTTCAAGTAGGTTTCAATGATATTCAAGTTATGATCATAGTTAAACATATAATCCCATGATTGAATCTATAAATATTATGCAAATCTTACAAATATATGTAGAGGAATCCAAAAATAACATAATACATATATGTTTCATGATTCATAAAAAATTACCAAGGGTAAAATACTTTTACAACATTATTCTTAAAATTAAATATGTAAATAATTCAACAATTTTATTTGAATGATTTTGTATAATATAGGTCCTTCCTTTGTCTAGGTGTAACCCTTAGTTCAAGGAATTTTCTTGGATAATTACCAAGTTCTTGAAATATAAGACATCAAATTCTATGAAAACAAATTGCTATATAACATTCATTTCCACATTGAAAAAATATCCCCGCTAATTTGAGATATTTATCCAGGTTATTAATTCCACATTATTAAAATTTAGGATGCTAAATCTTCTGTAAATCATGTTCATTATCAAATGATCATTCATAAAATTTCATCTTCCTCTTATTTGATGATTTAGGGATCTCAATGAAGTTCATGTTTTTATCCATATATTGTGATAGTGGATTACGAATAATCTCAAAATGGGACTATATAGTCCTTATGAATTTTTTTTCTCATATCCACTAAATTGTCTATCAGATTCATGGTTAACATGATTATGTCTACTTCCAACCGTTGAATGAAATCAAAAATAAAACACTAAGCAACACTAATCCTAGTAGAAAAATAAATATAATAAAAAATTTCTTGTATTATATCTAAGTCATGATATATATTTTTTAAATCTATAGCTCCTTTATCATAACCTAGGTTATCCATAGACATCATCTATTTAAATCCTTCATGATGGTTAATAGTGTGTTTGGGAATTTAAAATGAAATTCCACCCGAGAGTGTAAAACTAGGTGTAAATAAAAGACTATATCCATGCGCCAGGTGAAAATTGAGGCTATATCAATGCACCCTTTACTGATTTAGTAATCCTAATAACCATTATTCTATAGATACATCCACATATATTATCCAACCAGGGACGAGATTTCTTTAAAACCACTTTATGTATCCTTTAATAATATTCCAAGATGTTTTCCTATACATTTATCCATCCTTAGACTTATCATTAGAAATACCCCAACACATATCCTTAGAGATATATCATGGGATATCATTGATTTTATATCATCTTAGTTTCTAAACATTAATTGAACCTTTTCTCTAATACAAACAATATAGATCCTGAACATCTCATAAAAAGATATCACATCTTAATAGGTGGATATTTATTAAATTTCACAATTACAAAATGCATGTATTGTATAAGATTAACGTAGTTTATGATTAAATTACTGAGAATTATCCATAATTGAGTTATGTCATCTACAACAACTTTTTTTATAGCTAAAACCCTTATTATACAAATGACACAATATACCATTCACCATAACCTGGGGAATGGAAAAAAATTACGATCTCAAATTTATAGTAAGGTTACACAAGGGAGATATCTACATATCATGTGAAAAAGGGGATGAGAACATGAGAATAAAATTTGAAAACCATTATTTGTATATCCTAGATCTTAATCATGAGTCATAGAATAAATCATGGAAGTTCATAATACATGAATCATAATGTAATAAAATAACATATACTGTGAGAACATAACATTGTATAAACCTTAGATTCCAAGAAAACCCATATGAATATAAAATCATCTTCATATTGGTTCAAGGATCTGTACAAAATCTATCATAGTATAATAGGTTCACTCCCCAAACCATTGTATAAGAAAAGGTTTACACCCAAGACTAATATAGATGACGTAGTCGATTACAAAAATAGGTTCACACCCCATCCCTTTCCTTTTTATCTCATGAGATTTAAACATTTCTTAAATACCATAGATTATGATATTGGATCTAGGGATAAAATAATGAAAACCATATATATGTGTTCTAAAAGATAAATAAGATTTCATTATTTTAGAACCCATGAAAAAAAAATTTATCCATAAATATTTCATCATTACATAACTTGTGGGTTATGACACGTTGCATAATAATTTCATTAATTTTCAAAGAATAACCAGTAAAAAATGGTTTTATAATTATTTTAACATGGTTTGACCCTTGGAAGAGAAATGGGTTTCGTAAAAATCATGTCACCATCAACATAAAGTATTTAGATAAATAATATGAATAATATACTTGGGTAAAATCACAATAATATCTTATGTAAAATAAATGTCTCATTTGATAGAAATTGAATCTGAAAGACAACATGAAATATTTCATTAGGAAAATAGCCAACCCCTTTAAAAACCATTTTTTTCGCATCAACAATTTTTAAAATCCATTTCTATAAAATTAAAACTGGATGAACATAATGGAATCATTAAAAAAAAATTAATTTTTTTAGGAATATATCATTTCAAAATTAAAAACCTATTTTTAAAATTTTAAATAATTTAAAAGAAATATCATTAAAAATATCCATCGAATAATAAAAATTAATAATTAAAACAATTATTGGTAATAATGGTGAATATAACATTCCTTCCGTTCACTTAAAAAAATTATTTCTTTTACATTTATTGTAAAATCCAATAAAGAATTGTTTTCAAAACAATATGAATATTTATTTAGAAAAAAATTGTAAAAATGATAATCATGGGATAAATATTATTTAATAAATAGTTTACTGATATAAAAAAATTCAAAAAATAATAGAAAATTACATATTTGAAGAAAAGATATTTCCATTCGAAAATATAAATAGTTCCAATTTTATTTAAAAACGTTTTTTTATAATCCTGTGTAATAAAGTCGGTAAAATAAAGGGAAACATTAATCTAATGAAATAACCATATAATAGTAAACTAAATTTTTTTCTTTATAAAAGGATTTTTATATTTCAACATCATAATAATAAACAAAAACAATCCTGATAAACTATTTGATAGAATCATAAAACCATTACGACTTTGTTAACATTTATACATAATCCCAACAAAAGAATAGAATTAAATTAAACATATGAAATGTAGAATTAATAAATTCCTGATATTATATGTGAAACTATATTTATAAACACATAATAATAGAAAATTGGTGCATAAAATGAAATCTATCTCAAAGAAAGACAATTGAGACATAAATCAATTACCAAAATGGTATCTTTTGAAATATAAAAACAATTAAATAGAGATAGTCAAAAGGGATATAAAAATAAAAATAAGTTTTAGGGTATTAATCATAAAATGAATTTATAGGATGTATGTACACCACATAAAATAAATACATGGTGAATATTGAATGTGCGTTACAAAAATAAAATAAGACATAAATCCCTTACCTTATGTCTCGACTTATTTTGTACAATTTTAAACCTCATGTATAATATATATAAATTTTATATACATATATTATAGTGATATAATTATATATATCATAATATATTTTATTTACTTATATCCTTTTATTATCCATTTAAAAAAATCTATATTAATGACTCATTTTAGAAAATAAATGCTTCTTTACCAAAGATTTTAATTTGATAATCTTCGTTGACATACACTGATAGTGGTTCCGTGATTTCCAAAATTTTAACTACAATGTAAATAAATTTTTACCCAATATTTATTTATTTATATTACTCCATAAAAAATATAGATAGAAAGTTAAATTCATTATTCCTGTATATAATAGGTCATATGTATGCATGAATGTTGTTTTCATTTTCTTGATGGATTAAAAGAAATAACGTTTAATAATATATAAAAATTATAAGATAAAATTTATTTATTATATATAATATTTTTTATTTAAATTTTTCTTTATTTCATTCAATGAATTGTGTACATTAAGATTTAATCACATCTCTTCGTGAGGTGGTGGTCTATTTTACACACAAACAACGTCATCGTGTCCCCCATTGAGTAGAATATAAGATTTTATATATTATTTAATAATTAAATATGTTTAATTAGGTTATAAATTTCCTATATATTTATTTTATATATCCTTTTTACCAACAATGTAAATTATAAATTAAAAGGACATCACATTGGTTCGTGAGTCAGTAGTGTGTCGTACACACATGCAATGTAATTATTTTCCCAATTGGTTTAAAAGAAAAAAGATTTATGTGAATTTATAATTAAATAGGAATAATATTAAAATAAATATGATATAAAAATATTAAATCCATCATTACATCCTTCCCTAAGTTGTGGCTATGGGAAATAAATAACATTTATTAGCAAGGTGGTAGTCTTCCATACAGACGAATGATGATTTCACATCCCATTTGAGGGAAGGGGAGAAATAATTAGGTTATTAAATTAAAATATTAATATCATAGTATAATAGAAGACTAATATTTTTTTATTGTCATGTTTTAATAAAAATTTGAGGAGGTGGGTGAAGAAATAAAATAAAATATTTGATTAGGGATGCTACCACTTCTTCAAATAATATCTTTTGGTTTGCACCAAAAGTATTCCAAGGATAGATTTTTGAAAAAACCAGGATTATTGGATTGGATGTGTTTGGGAAGGTATTGGAAAAACATATTGTTTCTGAATTTGTGAAAAGGAATGGTGATAGGTTTCTCTTTTATAATTTAGGTGAGTGATGCAATTTTAATCATTTCATAGAAAATAAATAAAATGGAATTCCTGGATCATATACTCAGCAAAACGTATGTAACATAAAATCATTCCATCTTAGTTGGAAAATAATTTTTAAATATCACATAAAAGATTTATTGAGAAAAAATACTTCCCAATATTAATATTATTAAAGGCATAAATAATTTTCAAAATCATTTTCTTTGAAAATAACTTTAGAAACATATGTTAACATCCTGGTTCTGGAAGCTGCTCAAAAGATCCCTGTACCCAGTCGGTTACATGGCCTCTAACACATTTTCCTTAATGCCAGAGGCTGTCGACTAGCAGCGAGGGCCATGTGTGTGATAGTGTGAAAACAATGCCCTCATTGGCCAAGTAACATAGTGAAAGAGAAACAGATAACAATAGCAAAAGTAGTAACAATTTCATATAGCAGAAAAAATACGAAGAATGAATGTAATAAGAAATTGGAGAACATATACAATGATGGTTGATACATATGTCTAATAAAGTATCCAAACTCATCTCAATGTTTAAATATAATACTAAAAAAAGTAGAAAAGAAAATAATAAATAACTCCTCAGCATCGCAAGCATCAGCTTGGTCTCATGCTCTCCAGCTCCAAAGCACTCTTGTACCAGAAGAAGAAGGGTGATTTCTCTTATCTGTGCTTGCAATAGTATAATTTGTTTGGGCCAAAAGCATGACCCAAACAGGGTGTGAGACTAAATCCCAGCAGGAAACCACAAAGTGATATGTTCCTAATAGTCCGTGAATATATACGGCAGGTAATAAGAAAAAGAAGTTGTAAACAAAGATTTACTCAACAGTAAACATTCCTACAGTTTCAAAGCATTCAAACACCACATATCAAGTAAGGAGATAATCAGAAATATGTAACCATTTGAGATGTTCTCACATCCCAATCCCCTCTGGTTCTACCTAGAATTCACAATCAACCCTTTAGAAAGTATACAGAATCTCACCCCTCTAGTTCAGCCTTAGCACAAACTCTCTAAGAAAGCACTCACCATCAATTCCACCAATAGTCTCGTATCGGTATCTTAAAGGCGCTATGGGGAAGAACTTACATCTCATTCCCCATGTGACGTACGTCGAGGAATTACATACACCATGAGGAAGAACTTAGGTAAATTCCCTCTATGGTCTCGCATCATATTAGTAAAAACAGACCCTCTGGAGAAGCCCTCATGTCCATTCTCCAAACGGTCTACTAAACCAGGTTATCACAACCCTGTGTAAGTCAAATAAGCAAAGAAAAACAAGCCATCCAATGTAATCCTCATTAACTACATGTATAAACAATCTACAGCATAACAACTTATCTGATAAAACAATACATCCAAATAATACTAGGCATGGAAAACAAAGTAGTAGCCTAACAGGAAAAACTAGACCAAATGGTCAAAGCACGCAAACATGGGAAAAACCTCCATAGAATGAAAGAATAAACCCTATTCACAAAATATAACCTCTATTTAATCAACCAAGGAATAACAAGAAAACCTTAGTAAACCAACTTAAACCCATAATACCCCCATTCAAGGGTATTGTGATCTTTTTCACATATAACTCAAAGGATAACCACAGAAAGGTAAAAACCACCAACCTCAGTGTAGTAGGATCGTTATATGTGATCCTCAAGCCTTGAATCTCCCTAAAATGCTGAAGATCTAAAAAAACTTCTAAAACATTCAACCCATGATTTATCCTAAGAGGGAAGGAATCAGAATAAGGTGTTTAAGAGGAAGAGAGAACTCACTGGTGTGATTCCAAGGCAACTGATTGAGTTCGATTTGTAGAATGGATGCTCGATCGGGGGCTCGACGATGATCTGTGTCGTACGGATGATCTCAGACGAACTAGTTTGTCAAGAGAATCGTTCATTCGATTAGACGTGATCCTAGTACATTTAATGAAAAAAATAAAGTACATTCATGTAATTTGTAAGTACATGGAATGTACTCGCTTTATTCGGCCCTCAAAAAATGAGGTCTCCAGGTTACCACACACTACTGTGTTCTTGGCCATTACACGACCAGCACATGGCTACATCCAACAAGAGAATACACGACATGTACATATAAGTACACGACGTGTACGTCATAAATTTATAGAAACTCCTCTTTTCCACAAAAACACCAAAAAAAAGAAAAAATACCTGAAAAAAGATAAGGGTTCTTACAAACTTCCACCCTTAAAGAAAATTTCTCCCAAATTTCCCTAGCGAGGAGGTGTAGAAGAAGAAGCCTCAAATAGCTTTGGTCACTGCGATTGTACATCAATATCCCTCTCTCGAGTCTTGTCCAGTACTTGCTCGTGCTACCATAGCACTCGTAACAGAATAATGGACCGGTTACAAAGAACCTTCACACATCAATCAACTATTCGGATATGATGCTCCTTGAACAAGGAATCAAACTCTAACTCAACCACCTGGGGTTGAAAAACATGAGATGGGTTTGAGAATTAACGTCAAAGATGATAAATGTGGAAGATGTCATGGATAAACCGATACCTCTAACGTAACTAAAATTGATAGGAAACCAACCTAACTCTCTCCAAAAACTCAAACGGCCTGACGTACCTCAGTGAAAGTTTACCTTGCCACTTAATCCTCTTGGGCCCCAACCATGGTGTGACACACATGAAAACCTGATCTCTGACTTCGAACACCAGATGTCAGCTTTGATGATCAACATAAGACTTCTATCAAGACTGTGTAGTATCCATCTTATTCTGAATCAACTTTATCTACACTCTGGTCTCCTAGAGAAGATGAGGTCCCAGCATAGCTGCCTCTCCTACCTCCAGCCTACATAAGGCTGATTGGAATTCCCTACCGTACAAAGCCTCATAAGGTGAAATTTTAATAGTTACTTTTAAACTATTATTGTTGGAAAACTCCATATGAATCATGTACATCACCAAAGAACCTCAAAAATCCAGGATGCATGCTCGAATCATGTTTCTAAGTACCTGAATCGTACGCTCGGACTTACCATCTGTCTGGGGATGGTAATCTGTACTCAAAAGTACTTGTGTACCCAACACCTTTTGTAGTCCTAGCTAAACCCAAAAAGTAAAACATGTGACCTTGTCTAAGACAATAGAGTGTGGAACCCCATGTAAACGTATAATATCTTGGATGTACAACCTTTACAGCTCAATAACACTGAAGGTTTCCTTGATTGGTAAGAAGTGAGAAACCTTCAATGACAAACCAAAATTCATCATTCCCTCAGGGGGACCTCGACAAACCTGTCATGAAATTCATCACGACATCATTCCACTTCCTCTGAGGAATGGGTAGCTGCTTCAAAAGCCCTACTAGTCGGTGATGCTATGACTTCAACTGCTGATAAGTGGAACACCTAATGATGAAAATAATAACATATCCCTTTATACCTGGCCACCAATACTGATGGAGTAGATCATAATACATCTTGGTGACACCAAGATGAATAGCCCAAACTGAGGAATGAATGTCCTACATCAGCACTTCGTGTATGTCTAATGACACCCATACAAGCCCATGGAAACACAAGATCATATCCTCGCCAATGGTCTATCAAGGAATAAGGTCCTCTCCTGACACACTTTCCTGTTGGACTAGGCCTTCTGAATCTAATAGCTTCCTCATTCGCACTCGATCAAGAAGTGTGGGGATAAGTGCTACAGAATAAAGGAACATTTTCCCTTGTATATCGTGCACCTCCAAATGCATCTCAGAGAACCAATCCATAAGAATCCACTCACTCCTGGACTCCTTAACTTTGTGTACCTAAGCCCTCATGCTCAACGAATCAGCCACTACTTTGCCTTTTCCAAGCATATTGGCAAGCTCAAAGTCAAATGATTGATGTTACCCAACCACCCTTAGCCATCTGAAATTTAGATCATGCTGAGTGAAGATTTACTTGAGACTCCTGTGGTTTGTGAAAAAAATCTCTCCCAGAAGATAGTGTCTCCAATAGCGTAAAGCATGAACAACTACAGCCTACTCGAGATCGGGCTCTGGGTAATTCCTCTCATGTGGCCTCAACTGTCGAGACCCATACGCAACAACTCCTTCCCCCTGCATAAAAACAGCTCCCAAACTGATACATGAATCTTAAAAATAAATAATATAGCTATTACTTGGATCTGGAAATACTAGTATCTTGGCTAAAGTCATCCTTCTTTTCTGCTTCTGAAAGGATGACTCACAAGAATCTGACCACAAGAACATTTCACCCTTCTTAGTCAGGCTCTTCAGTGGCATTACTAAGTGTAAATAGTCATATATGAAACATCTATAGTATCCACCTTTCCCTAAAAAACTATGTACCTCAATGATGATCTTCGGCTGCTCCTACGAAACTACTGCTCTCACTTTCTATTGGTCTACTAATAATCTTATCTCCAAGACAAAATGACCTAAGAAGTGAATGTGGTCCATCAAAAAGTGGCATTTTAATAACATAGCAAAATACCAATGCTATCTCAATGTACTCAAAATGATCTCAAGTTGGGTAGCATGATCCTGTAGAGTTTGGTATTATACCAAGATGTCATCTACGAAGACTACCACGAATGAATCCAAGTATGGATGGAACACTCGGTTCATCAGTTCCATGAAAACCGTAGGCACATTCGTGGGACCGAATGGCCTAACAAGATACTCATATAGACCATACCTACTTTAAAAAGCTGTAAGGGGTATATCAGAAGGTCAAACATGCAACTAATGGTAACTGGATCTCGAGTCAATCTTCGAGAGCACTCGGGCCCCTCGTATTTGATCAAAGAGATCACCATTCCTCAGCAAGGGATATCAGTTCTTGACCATCAATTGGTTCAACTTCTGATAATCTACACAAAGTATGAGGGTACCATCTGCCTTTTTCTCAAACAGGACTGGCGAACCCCATGGATAAGTACTAGATCAGATACAACCCTTTTCCTGAAAATCCTACAACTGCTTCTTGAGCTCCCGCAACTCTGGTGTATCCATCCTATAAGGAGGAATGCACACTAGTTCCACTCATTGACTAAGATAAATAAAAAATTCTACCTCTCACTTCGGAGGTAAACCCAAAAAGTCTTCTAGAAAGACGTCCTTGAAATGATTCAAAACTGGGGGAATGTCCATCATTGAAGTCCCCTAGTCATCCAGATATAGACTAGAAATCTTGTAACACCCGAGCCTTTTATAAGAATTTTTTTTCTTATTTTATATAAATCATCAAAGGAATCATTCACTACACACAACACTAGCTTGGATTGCTTTACACGCAATTGAGAACTTCCTTGATAGCTTGCGTCGTATGCAATACCAAGTTTCACTAAACAACGATATGCTAGTAAAATATTATTAAAAGTAGCCATTATGAAAAGTAATAACCACTTTTTGAAATTTTGTATATTTTATTTTTCAAAATGGACTTCATTTTTGGATTCATAATATCGAAATTAGCCAAGGGTGAAATTTTGGTATTTTTTGGAAACGTTAAATTTTTAATGAATAGTGAAAACACTGGGTTACTATTTAAAAACAAAATTTTTATTTAAATAATTATTTATTTTATTTAAACTTATTTTAGGTCAAAATTGATACATAATACCTATATATGTTCAATGTAATTCATTGGAGTAATTTTATAATAATTTTAGATATATAAAAATTTTATTGACCTTTTCACTGTCTTTTACCCACCTCCTAGGAGAATTTGCAAATATACATAAAACATAATTTTACCACTTCTGTGAGTGGATTCTCATAAATCTGAGAGACACAGTTGATTTCAGTAAGTAAAATGTGGTTCAATGCGAAGAAAATAATTTTTGGTGAATAGTAACTTTTTACTTTTATTTACCATGGTTAAAAGTAAATAGGGCAATTAAGGGTAAAAATGATATTAATATTATCCTAACACATTTACTAATTCCATTGGATAAGTGTAATTCGACCAAAAACAACCATAGTAATTAAATATGACCATTTAGGCCCACCTGGATTAGATTAGGACATTTATTATTAATTTATTTAAAGAAGGGTTAAAATAGTTAAAATCAATGTTTAATAAGTAAATAATTTTTAATATAGGGTTATTAATAAGATAAATTCGAATATAAATATTCATTAGAAATATAAAACTAATTCCTATATAATGTTATTTTATTTTTAATTTTTAGACATTAAATAATTTAATTTATTTATGTCACAAAGATGATGTAGTAATTATCTTATTAATGATATATTGACATAAATGATGATATAAATACCCAGATAAAAGAAATTTTAGACTTCTTATTAATTCCACTAATTTTATAGGTTAATATGACATGTTAGTATTGATTTAATTAACTTATTTTGAACTAATAATTATGTTATGAGTTTTAAAAAATCAATTACTAAATAGTGTCAAAATTGACATAAAATAGTTTTTAAAACAAGTATTATATTATTAAATGTTATTTTTTTCCTAAAAATATATGGCTCTGCCAAATGACATATATAAGGTTATCTATATTAAAAATAAACAACTTGGGGTTCGTTTGGCTTGTTATAGTATGGTAATTAACCTTATTGTGTAAGAACACAAAAAGACACGGTAAAAGTAAAATTATCTAACTTAACGTTAATTCTAAATTATAAGGTTAAAATAGTAAACTAAACTTGTCCAAATTCTATTGGATGAAAGGATTGCGTCCCATACCCACCTTACCTTAAAAATAAATCAATTTGGAGCTATTTAAAACCGAATATGGCTTTATAATAAAATAATATTGTTTGTTTTTCCAAAGGTGCCCCTCTCCTCCCTTATAAAAGGGCACCTCCTCCCTCTCTTCCTCACACCACATTGAGCCTTCAAGCTCGGCCATCCCCTACCAATGTCTCCTCTCCACTTCCCTAGAAACATCCTAGAGGTCATGGTCTTCTTCAAAGACCAATTTTAGTGCCCTAAAAGGAGTTCTCAAAGAGGCGCATCAAAGAAGGGGTAATGTCCGTTACCGATTCTTTCAACGTTATTTCTTCTTCCACTTATTATTATTTGTTGTTTCATTATGAATTATTAACATCAGTATCAATAATATACTAATATGTTATTATAAGTATGAAACAAACCTATTTCACCATATATCCATCCTATGGAAAACGAAATCACCACGCGTGCGTACTTACGGAATACAATCTCCACGTCGTGGTGTAATCTATTTTCCACCACCACCTTACTGGGATGGGTATAATGGTTTAAAGAATGAATATATATGATTATTTTAATGTGATATTGATTCTGAAATTTTATACATACACTCCAATAAATTTCCACGATCATGGGAACGATATCATCGCTCGTGCGTACGTACGGAATACCGCCTCCGTGATGTGATGCGACTCGTTCTACATGATTTTAATTGAATAATGATTACATAAATGAATTGAGTGAATAAATATGATATATATTACACTAATAAGATTCTGGAAATGAGGTATCTATAACCTAAAAAGAATAATAAGAATTTATGTGAAGAAACACGCATTAGAACAAAAAGTAATAAACACCCGAATAACAAGTAGAAATGAAATATTACTAATAATAAGCTAAGAATATGACCATATATGATATCATAAAAATTATTCTGACTCTGTAATTAGACAATGACAATATTTATATCATTATACAGGAGGTTCGGTTACTTACGAAGCAAATCGGACCTAAGGTATGGGAAATATCACAATCACATTTTTATCCGAAATTGTTTATACATTGGAATTTACTGGGGTGTATTTTATCATCCACATCCATGTTTCCTTAATATGTAATATTATTTCCATCCACCTACAATAGTTTAAATCCAATTTTACCCTTCTGTGAGTTTTTAGTAAAATATATGAAAGCAATCATTTGTCGTTTTTCATACGAGGTACTTTTTGACTTTTTCGACAAAAGTATGAGAAGAATGTTTTTTTAACTTATACGGCATGAATGTATTTTTAAAACATTATTTCCAAGGAGCTTACTTTACAAGTTTTAATTTTTATTTTTAATCAAATTCTTTTAGTTTAAATTGTATGAAATGTTAAGAAATGAAAAATGTTTTTAATGTAGAAAGGATATTTTCCTCAAGAATGGAGTTCAAGTGTTTTATCAAAATTATTTTCCATCTAAGATAATATAGGGTTCTGTATCTATCCCTATTATTACATTGATTTGATTATGTTGTGATGGAATTATTTTTATGAATTCCTTTATCCTATATGAATTGATTTATGATGTCACGATGTTTAAGAATCCCACTTTTATTACATGGGTTATGCAATGATATATGAATTATGATTTTGTGGAACACATAAGAATGGTATAATTATGAGATGGGTGGGACCTATATCTCCCTCCAATGCATTGGGTATAGAATTTATATCTCATGAGATAGACATGGCTGGAACGACATGTTAAACTGGTTTAGTGAAACAGGACTGAAACGAGTAATGAACTCGGTTGAGAAATGGACTTTGTCCACTAAGATAATCTTGTAAACGAGTCTTGACTAATAAGAAATGATTCTCTATGATTATGTGTGTATGCCAAAAAGATTCATGTTTTATGTTAGGATTATTGTGATTACATTTAACTACCATGATTTATCCCATGTTATGAAATTTTGATCTCTTTTGCAGGGTAAGATTTCGAAAATGTTATGTTCTTATGAATATGATGTGATTGACATTTCTTTTGTTTACCCTTACTGAGCATTTGATCTCACCCTTTTGTATGTTTTCTTTCCCCAGGTAAGGACGAAGGTTATTAAGTAAGATATGCCAAAAGTGACTATAGATATGATGAAATAGAAGGGAGACAGTGTAGACGCATTATGAACCAGTTGTTTGTGTTTCCCAGTTTATAAAGACACTATACTATATGGTCCTTTCATAGATTTTTTATATGTTGTAATATGTGTACTTAAATTTTGATGTACTAACAATTTATTTAAAGTAAGGGTCGTTATAGTTGGTATCAGAGGAAAGGTATAGTCAACCTTTGGAAACTAGGATGTGAAAGCCTTAGTAATAATCCTAAGGATAAGTCTAAGCATAGAACACAATCTTAGTGTTTTAGAAATGGCCATGAATAACCTAGGATAATACCTTAACTGTGAAATTTTATTCTTGATTATGTGGTTTTCCTATTATAATTAGTGTTTTTCACACTATTCTTCTTGGATTTAGTCAATGGCTCGAACCCGAAGGAACTGTGTTAAAGCGGAATGCGACGGGCAATGCAATGATTGTCCCCCTAAGCAACCAAACATTATGGGATCTGGAATGAAAAATATTGTAGCCTTGCTCACACAACTTTTTCAAGTTATGGATCACGCAGGACTTATAAACGAGCAAAGGAAGGATCCACATTCTGTTGAATCCTTCATGAGACAATGTCCACCTTCATTCCGCGGGTCTAATGATCCTTTAGTTGCTGAAAAATGGATCAGTACTACTGAAAAGATATTTTTAGTTCTTCAATGTTCTAAACATGATAAAGTCATCTTAGCAGTGTATCATTTGGAGGGTGATGCTGATCAATGATGGAATCTTATCAAGAATACGAGGCCAAGAGATGAAATTGAGTCCATAGAATGGGACAAGTTCAAGAACTTATTTTTCAATAAGTACTTCCCTCGTATTCTGCGAACAAAGATGGAGAAGGAGTTTCTTCAACTAAAGAAAAAGGATGATGAATCTGTTGGTACATGTGAAGAAAATTTTACCAGACCTACAAGGTAAACTTCTAGTATTATTATCCAACCTGAGAGTAAGATCAATCGATTCTTTAGTGGCTTAAAACCAAGTCTTTGAAGGGCGTTATCCATAAGGGACTTCAATAGCTATGAGGAAATTGTTCGATGTGCTATCAAAGTTGAGATGGAGATTGGAGTAACCCATCAGTCATATGGGATTGATAAGATAAGGAAAATGGAATTCAAAGGAAAATATAAAGAGCACACTGAAAAGAAGATGAGTTTTCCCTTATGCTCAAAGTGTGGAAAGAAACATGGAGGGAGTTGTCTTAAAGGGAAAAGTAAATTTCTCAAATGTGGAAAGGAAGGTCATCAGGAATTTGAATGCCACAATAATAGGAATAACATGTCTAGTGATGAGAACAATGAAAAGGATACACAGAGTGCACCTTCTACACTTCAATGTTACAACTTCAAAGAAATGTGGAATTATGCCAATCAATGAACTAATCCAAGGGTTGTTGATGATTATTGACGTCAACAAAATCTTAAGGCTAAAGACAAAGGAAAGTCACATACAATTTCTATCAGTAATGTGGAGTACATTAATGAAGTGGTGAAAGGTACACTTACCATCCACTCTAAAGTAGAAAATGTTTTATTTGATTATAGATCCACCCACTGTTTAATTTATGAAGAATTTTATAAGGGTATCACCATATTAACTAAAAAATTAGATGTTGAGTTAGCTGTGACAACCCCTAGTGGCACAACAGTCGCATCAAAAGTTTATAATTCTTATCCGATTGAAGTTTGTGGGAAAGTTATTCCTATAAATCTTGTGATCCTCCCTATAGTGGAATTTGATGTGATTCTTGGTATGGATTGGCTTTCTCTCTATGGAGCTCATATCAATTACCAAAAAAGGGAAGTCACATTTCATATTACAGATCAATCTTTGATCGTCTATCGATGCACGAATGAACATAACCTTCTAGTGGAAATTCCTTCCATCTTATGGTTCTTGGTTCTACTAAATGAAGGTTATTTATCTGAAATGGTTGGTGAGAAACTCACGATTAATAATATTCCCATTGTATGGGAGTTTGATGATGTCTTTCTAGAGGAATTGTCGGGTCTTCCACCAAATCGTGAAGTTGATTTTTCAATAGAACTCGTATCGAGTGCTTTACCTATTTCAAAGACACCTTATAGAATGACCCCAATTGATGTTTTTCAAATTTTTAAAACATTTCTAATAAACACAATTTTAATACTAGAGAGATTGAATTCAAGAAGGATTAAAATGTATAATAAAAATTACTAAAATAAACAATTAAAAACAACAAGAAATTCGTAATTAATTTTAATAATATGTTAATAATCAAATATAGAATTTGATAGGAAAATTATAGAGGGAAAAATTTCATTTTACAATACAAATATTTTATATTAGGGAAATTAATGGTTGTTTTTTGATTACAGTGGAGAAATTATGCATCAAAAGTAGGTAGTCTAGCACACTAAAATGAAATAAATTTATTTTCATGTTTATCAATATATAATTTTCTAATAAATGGAATTAGGTAGTATTCTTATCATATTCCATCATTTTAATTTTGATAATCGAAGTGCACATGTCACTTGTTCTTGACTAGTGTTTCGAAAACTTCTCTACATTCATTTTCATTAAAAAATATTCTACCCTTTTAGGGATCCACATGAATTAGACAAACCCATTGGAATTATGAATAATTTTAACTTATAATAAGCCAGGTTCATGTTTTATTCATTAAGTATTATAGAAATCCTTAGATTGAATCATCCATGATATTAATATTATTTTGGAATTAATTTCTTATTTTCATCAATAAAATGAGGGGGGTTGATTTTTAAAAGAGTTAAATTGAATTTGTTGATTTATATTGATTAATTAAAAAACTAAATATTTATTGGGGTGAAGTTAATATTTTCAATATTAAGGAAAAAATATTCTATTAAATTAAAAACAATATCAGAAAATTTACCTTTATTTCACAAGATATTTATATTGGAATCCATAGTTTTATACATTGATCCATATCTCAATTGTGGTGACAATCCTAATAAGATATCAACACATAAAAAATATTCTATACTCAAAGAACCATTTTAAATGTTGTTCAAATAATCTAGAGGGTGAATGTAATTTAATTGATATCCAACTAACCCATAACATATTCCATTATATCATTGAAAACTAATATTTTAGACTTGAAAAACATAAATCCCTCAATGATATTATGTTACTAACATTATTCAAACAAAAGTCTGTGATTTATTGAGATATTAAAATGGTGGATCCGATTTTTTATATTTTTTATCTAAAATTAAATTAAATAAAATATAATATAAAGCATTAATAAAATATAAAATACATACACATAAATAAAGATAAAAATAAACTCATGTGAATAAAATAAGACAAAAAAATTAATTCTTATATAATCATTTTCATAATAAAAAACTCCACTAAATTTTAATGATGAGAATATTTCGTTGAGTTGGTAATAAAAATTATGGATAAATAAAATAAAAATATTTAGAAATGATTACAATTAGAAAATAATGAATAAGATCATTAATATGAAGATGGGATGATTTATTTCTCATGTTAAAAATATTATCAATGGTCTACCCATCCCTTTTGAATGTTTTTTCATTATAATACTCCTATTTTAGTGCTGATGGGACAACCATATTCATAGAGATTGGGGATATTTATTTAAATCCCATGTTCTTGGGATATTTTTCCTAAAATATTGTTCTACTACCTTAATAGACAATTTTACACTGAAGGAACTTTTACCAGGAAATTTATATTCCAAAAAAGTATATATGTGTTTCTTATATCCACACACAAAATTGAGATTCTATTAATCTTTTGGGGATATAGATACAACTATTTAAGTCAATTTTGTGTTTGTTTCTTGTATTTTTATGTTATTGTCCATATAATCATTCTTAACATGATTTAGGCTATGAAAATGAGACCATTTAAAAACAAAATATTAAAAAAAAAAAAATTTCCCAATTTTCTGAAATTTCATCCCACTAATTTTGAGATACATTGGAAATGAATTTTTGAAAATAATTTAAGATATGTATTCCTCCCCTATGTCTGATAAAGAATATCATGCCTAATTGTTTTCTTCATTTTTACTATTTTATAGTATATTTGGTTAATAACTTTTTTATCCCTTTTATAATATAATTTATTTCAATATATAGGGATATTTTATTCAATATGTAAATCTTTTTTAATGTGATAAAGTAGAACATCATTGTTGGTCTAGTTCACATGGAATATTCATTAGTCTCTCTCGTGTGATACAAAAAACCCTTAAAATAGAAAATCTAAGGATGTGTCCAGTTTGATTAAATTACAGAAATATGAATTAGGAATCCTAAAAAATAATAATCACACGAATTGAATTAGTATAATGAATATTAAGAATAATATAAAAAAATTAATGGAAATTATTTTTTTTAACAATGTCCAACATATATGTATATTTTCAGAACCCAAACATTGATAAACATTTTGAAATTTTTAGTGAGAAATACATGATGATATTTATTTAAAAATTATGAGTAGATATATAATTTAAACTCCGTAACTCTTATAATAGTGTGTGTATTTTGGTTTAAAAATCAAAAACCGCCATCATTTTCACTCACAGACAAATATTAATCTTTTTTCTATTAATATAGTGGTTCTAGACTATATCACACATCCATATTTTATTTTAGATAATATTTTTACCAAAATATTATATCAAGAAATTTCATTTTCCATGATCAAATTCTGATTTTGAAAATTTGAACACACAAAAATCACTCCCCAAGAAACAAAGAACTTTTATCTATTAGACTATGTTATTCACCAATTAGGAGTGATATTGTTTGAATATTTAAGTGATCTCAGAATTTTTTTTCATCAGACTATAAATGAAAATAAAAAATTATTTTTAAGGGGTTATTTAATGGATTTTGGATGGTAGTGAAATAATGTCCAAAAGTGGGAAATAATATGTAAAAAAATAATCATGGATAAAAAAATTAATCATTTATTAATTGATAATACACAAAACAATTCCCTAAATTGAATCCACTTTCCCATATTGAAATTTGAAAAATAGTTCAATGAGAATAAAAAAAAATATTTTCTAGGAAAATGTTTCTGTATTACATGTTCTCTATCAAATATAGGGTTTGATGTAACAAATGGGATTTGAAATAGAAGAATAATAAATGGGAGTTGAGATGGAATTTTGAAATAATGAAGATCATATTGCTAAAAAAATAAACCATGTTAATAAAAAATAATGTATGAAATTTATATAAATGTTTAAACAAATTGAGATTCACTAATAATGGTAGAAAACATAAAAAATGGGCTGATGAAAGTAAATGATTACAAAATAAAGGCTTATTGTCCATCTCCTAGGTAAAAGGAAAATAGTTTTGTTGTATATAAGTCATAATTCAAAACATATTTTTCTTCATAAAATGTATTTCTATTATTTTTCATTGAAAATAAAACACTATTTATATGGTAAAAAAATTATTACTCCAAAAAAATGGTTGTATACAATATTAAAATTTTATTTCTAATAATTGTAAATTTTATTTTTTACTTTGAGGGAAATACATGTGTAAATAATAAATAATAAAATTGAAATGAGAGGTGGATAAATTTGAATAAAGGAAGAGAAATTATGAGGGGGAGGATAAATGTGTGATGGATATAAAAGTGAAGAAATAAGTTAAAGGGGATAAAGAGAGCTAGTGAGGGATTATGATTTATGAAGTAATAAGTGCTTTAAATTTTTGATTTGTTGGGGTTACTTATCCATCAAGTGGTTGGTTATTTCTACTAAAAGTGAGAGTACATGGAATTCCCTCATGACAGATCATCATGATATGTGGTTGGTTTTTTACTCTCATGATAGATCTTCATTTGATGGACCTTAATTATGAATTCCCTTTTATAAATAGAATTTGGACACTAATTATATTTGAAGGGTAAACTTCTTTCCTGGTAAATAGACATTACCATTACTGAATTGATGGTAGGACTGTAAAAAATGGGTCATCAATCACTTACTCATTAATTAAAGGTTTTATAAAATATTAAGATGTTGGTATTGATTAAAGCACCCACAGTTTGAGAATAAATTATCCTTATGAGATTTAACATTACCAAATTAGGTTAATAGAGTCCAACAAGATGTATATATGTGAGCCCTTTGGATGGAGGGATGGGTATAATGAATGTTATACCAACATCATCAATTATTTTATAGAATATTATTAAATTTTGTTGAATAAAGTTTATTTTGTGGATAGTTACAAACTATTGGCATAAAATACATGATTGAAAAAATATATATGAGTTCATAAAGATTAAGGGATAGAATAAACCAACGTATAATACAAGTTGGGAGTCCATTTTTGGTCAAAAGTATCTATCTCCAAGAAATGATTTACTTAATCCCTATATTAATGAATGTTCCCTTATTCAACACATCTTCATATACCTATTCTCGAAATATTTTTAATTGTTTATTACCTTTTTGAAAATAAAATTTTTATTAACTTTTTTAACATTTTTTGTTGTTTTGAAAAATGTTGTAGAGAAATATCTTCAACCTTAGTATTTATAATTACGGAATAATATTATATTCATTAGTGAATGATTACAATTTTTCATAATGTAATTATTGATAAAATATTTTAGAATGAATAATATTATAAATATTAAACATGTCTTCCAAAACATGATTTAATTTTCCATTCTCTCAATAATATAATGTTAAACATTCTATAACATTAAAATATATATTATTTTCTTCAATTTGAAAAAAATATTTAATATCTGAACATTAATGTATAGTGTTATGTTAATATAATGGTTTGGTAAAATTAGATATTTTACATATATTTCCCTTAATAATAAAATAACTACAAATAGGTAATTTTTTCAAGAGTGCCTAAGGGGATTCTATTTTGTCAAATGTTTTAGTGGATCTATAGAAGAAATAATGAATCTAATATTTTTTTGACCAAGGCCTTACCCGTTGGGTCTATTAGAAAAATCATATATTAGTTCATGTATAATAATATAGTATATATTTTTGAAGATTTGTGTGGTTTTGATTACATTTTTGAGATCAATGAAATATATATTGTATAACACATAAAAAATTAATGGAGTGTCATTTTGAAAAAAATTGATTGAGTGGAATTGAAATATGGATAAAATTAATGATGAATAACCTATATAAATCTGTGTATCTTATAAATAATTATATGTCATGAATTGATGATCTATTAATAAGTGATTTATTGACCTCAACCCTAGGGAAATCAAATTTAATACTATCATAAGAAATTATGTTTCCCATAAAATTCCAATTAGTATTAATGAGGTAACAATTTTATATGTATAATACCTAGTTATAATTGAAACATTTTGGAGGAATTTGGAGTGTCAGTGCATGCACAATTCAAATAAGTCACAATAAATAGTAAAATAGTCCAATAATACAATTATGAAATTTTAAATGAATTATAAATGTATATTGATGATTCACCTGTAGATTTTTTTCTGAGTATTTGATAGGCCAAATGGTATTCATAAATATGTGTTTTCCCATGTTTAATTTATTATTTTTTTCTTGTTCCCAATGTGAGATTACTATTTATAATTATCTAGTCTAACCATAAATAATGAAATAATTTGAATTTACTGAAACACATTCTAGCATTAATCGTTGAAGTAAATTGGGTGGTGTTACTTTGTTTTATTGGGATTCAATTTTAGATAATCCCTACAAACATGCCAATTTTTATACTGTAGTTGGTAAAACGTATCCATGTATACCTATCACTATATATATTCAATCTATTTTTGGTACCACATGAATTAGAATAACCTATTTGAAGCATGTTTAATTTTATCGTATTTATCATCAATAGTCTATTTATCTTCAATAATTTGTATAGTGGAACTCGTGTTTAATTTTCAGTGATGATATAATACTACATTAAACATTTTTTGAGTTTTTTACTTATAAATGGAATCCAAAAATTTAATTAGATATTTATCTAATCCCTGACAATTGTAACTAAGTAATTTAATGTTATTTTTTAAAAATTGAATATTTTAAATTAATCAATTACCTTAAATTTAGAATCTTATGACTAACAGATATGGGTATTTTAATCCACAAATAAAATTGTGATTATATTATTTTTTCTATTTTTATGAAAAAAATAAATCAAAATAATGACAATAGGAAAGGTTACTAAAGATACCAAAATAAACTCACATATATGAAAAAAGATAAAATTACAGACACCTGCAAATAAATTAAATTGGGAAAGTGAAAATAGACTAAAATATAATTGAAATTAATTTAAAATATAATAAAAAATATACTGAAGTTATATGGGCTTCATATTTCAGATATTCAAAAACATTTATTATTTATAAATAAATTTAAAAAACTAACACGACAACTAATGATGAAGAACAGAAAAAACATAAAGAGAAATATTCACTGATTAAGTTATATTTTTAAACAAAATAATATACAAGATCCTCTTTTACCTTTATAAATGTTTTTATAATTTCAATCCTCCTCCATGAGTTCTAAATTTCCAACCATTTTCATGGAAAAGAGGTGTATGTGTTAATATCCAACCTTTGTAGGTTATTTCATCTCAAAATCCATACTCTATGTTTAATAGACCAACTGACCCTATGAGAGACATACCTAAACAAATTTATATAAAGTTTTATATGTAATTTTTTCATGTCCAATATCATAATTTCATGTCAATTGGATTTTTAAATCTATATAGATGTCACTTTTATTAAATAATGTGTAATTGACTAGGATTTCTATATTATCTTCCATGAACTCAATGTGAATAGGTCAATGGAAAATAAAATTGAACCATATCTAAAATAAATTCGATTAAAATTATTTTTATAATTGGTCAATAAATATAATAGATGAAATTTTAATTTTATTAGAATAGTGAATAATGATAAAAGAAAGTATTAGTGATACATCACATAGTCCCATACTGAATTTTGGGTCTAGAATTATTTATTCTTTATAGATACTTATTAAATGTGTTGGGTATTATAATTTTTACCCATGATATAATAGAATGTCATTCACTATTTTATAGAGTTTTATTCTATTTAGAAATATGTATTAAGTTTAGAGAATATAATATTATTACTTACTTGATTTTCATGATAGATTCAATGGAAGATATAGTTTTATCTAATCATCATTCTAGAGTTCAATATATAATCATATTTAGATCAATTAATTTTATAAATATGAATTATGAATCCTAAATAAATAATATTCATGGTTTTTTATTCATATAATTAAAATTATGTTCCAAATATAATATTTCATGGACATTGAATAAATTTGAACAATTCAAAAAATATATGTTTTCCTTAAAAAAATGAACGTTGATTGAATTTTATTAATATTAGAGTGAAAAGTACATAATGGGAGTCATTTAAAAATTAAAAATAAATATATAATCCAAAAACATAATCATATAATATAGAATGTATTTGGTTATAAAAATATCACAAAAGACAAAATAATTTTAAATCACAATTTTAAAAAAAATATGATCAGAGGCTCTAGAAAGGGTAAGTAATAAAAAATGTATTTGAACACATATTATTACAATAATATTATTTATAAATTATTTTTTAATGCTAAAAATTGGAAATGGAATACGTTTTCAAATAAAACTAACTCCTCTCATAATAGTAGAAATGTTATCAAATATACCCACTCACTTTGAAACCACTAGAGATATTAGATGTGTTTTTAAGTCCACACACATACAATAAAACAATAATGTGAAAAAATAATGATATATTTTATGATCATATTTAGTGGATCTCATATGGGAAAAAATAAATAAAATGGTATAAAATAATAGTTAAAAATGTAAACATTGATAATATTTTTTTAAAAATAGATATTCAAGGGAGTGGGAAAGTATTTTTATATGAGATTAAATGTTTTGAAAATGAATAAATATAGAGAAATATATAAATGAATGGATATAAAAAATACATAATATATAAATTATTTATTAGAATTATATATATAAACATGATTAAATTGTTATTTTTTTACTTCATTGATGTAGTAATATATATATATATATTTATTTTAGTTTTTAAACATTTTTGAAAAATAATTCAGAATATTATTTATTAAATAATATAAAAATGATATATTTTGGATGTTATTCCCAATACTCGTAAAATGTCATCCTCTTACCATAACATAAGGGTATATGTTTCCTCAATAAAATGAATATTGGTGGAAAATATAGAAATTTTTTCCCTAAATGAAATCTGTTTCCTATACACATATATTTAAAAAGATGTAATTAAAATCCTTCACAATTTTTGGTGGGATAAGGTTTCTGGATTGAAAAACGGATATCCAAAAATGGGTTTCTTGAGCTCAAAGTAGATATCAAATGGAGTATAAATATATAATGAAGGATAATTTATTTGAAAATAATGATTCTAATATGGGAAAAAACATCCTATATAATATTTTTACACACTAAATAAGTAAAGTTGTCCTAGTGGTTATAAAAATTAAGACAAACTATTTTTGTTGAAAACTCACAAGATGAAAATTTATTCATATTTTACCATGATAAGATCACTTTACATATACCTCCTCAATATGGAGAATATTATTATTGAAACTAAATGTGTGTATTAAAAACATATTACCCTTTTAAAAAATAAATTTCCTTTATTGTGGTGAAATGGCGATTATTAATAGATTAATGAACAATCCATTGATTCCATGATAATGGGTGGAAAATATTTCAAAATTTTATATAGAGTAATTTGGTTTTTTATTTTTATTTTGAAAAAAACACATGTATAAGAGGGAAAAAGTAGAAATTGATTTGAGTGATTAATAATGTTGAATAAAACTAGAAAAAAGAGTAAAGGAAAGGACAATATGTGGTAATGATATAACGAAGAGATAAATTGATAAATGGGATAAATAAAATGTGGGTGGGGAGAGTTTTAAGATGAAATTAGTTCTTCATTGTTTGGATTATGTGGGTTTTTTCTTCATCCATGGGTGGGTTCTTAACTTTATAAGTGCTTTTAGGTGTATAAAATGTTATTCTTACTATATTTTCCTCGCATGATAACGCTTGTATTATTTTTTATTAAACATGAATGCTATTTTTATATAAGGGCGATGAGATTCACATCAAAAAAGTAGTTAACATTAAAATTGAAAAATGAAACATAATATTGATATTTAATATTTACATAATGATGGGTAAATATTGAGTTTATGTGCACTATGTAATTAAGTTTTTGGTTTATATTTTAGAACTATATTTTTTTAGGGAGTTACTCAATCTTTTCCTTGTGAAGCATTTAGTTTTCATATACACAAATAGAATAACCTAAACTTCATTCAATTGAATGAAATAATATTCACTATAATTGTACCCATAAAAAGTTAGTGTTATAATCAAATAAAATATTTTATTGATCTTCCAAATTTAACTAAATTTCATTAATAAAGTGTTTCCTAATTGAAGACATCCTAATAAGTGTATTGAATGTTTTTTTATAATTAAAAAGTTCATCAAACATTTTTTGGGCATTCTTTTTGTTGGTTTTACAATACATTAAACAACTATTATAACTTGATTATTGTAAATTTTAAACATTGAATTAGATTAGTGATTATAATAATTTTATATTTTATGTGAAACCCCATATTTATTTGAAATTGATTCCATGGTTGGATTGAAAAAATGGGTCCACAAACTAGTAACAATTACACATAGTGATAGAAACCTATAGAAGATGATGAGATTTGAAAATTACACCATAGTTTAAGAATAATGTATAATATATAGGTTTTAATATACCCAATATTATATGAAATGAAACATAACAATGATATATGTGAATCTAATGGGTGGGAAAGGCCCATAAAATAAATTCCCCAAAAAATAGATATTTCAATAAATATTAATACATTATAAGGAATATCATTATATTTATGGATTTTAAATAACTTTGGAAGGTAGAACTTGAATAGAAGAACAAATATATTTCATTGAAGAGTTAGGGTAGAATATGGTAGAGTCATTAATCATTGAGGTGTTCCTTTATGGACTAAAGTTGTCGTCTTTCATAAATGAGTGATAGAATCCCAATATAGATGACAATTCCATTTCATCAACACATCATCTAATTAAAATATGATCCAAACAATTCCTAATATTATTATCATTCTAAAAAATAATATTTTGATTCAATTTTAATTTTTCTTGTTACTTTTATGAATATTTAATGAAAATAAGAATGACTATATAATTATTAATTAGAACATACCATAGTAATTTGGGTTTAACTGTTGAAAATTAATAAATAGGTATTTCTATAACATACACACTAGAATGAAAAAAGCAGAAAAAAATAATCTAATGTACTATAAAGATATTTTATTTTAAATTCTATCTTTAATATAAAGTATAAAATTTGGTAGTACACAAATACATATTGTTTTCCTCTATTTAGAATTAATTTTTATGTAATAATGTTAAATGAGTGTGGTAAATGAAGATGATTATTTTTTTAAGAAAGATATTTCCCCAAATTTGTTTGGAAGAAAAACCCAAATCTGATTGTAATTTTTTGTGATAGTGTAATAGGGTGAGTTTTATCAAATATTTAGAGGCATATTAGAGGTATTTTGGAATATATTTTTTTAATAAACAAAAGAATACCTCAATGTCTCATTCAGTTGTGTCACATATAATATCAAAGGATATGGATCATTCATAGTTTTCAAATACTATGAATGACGTGGGAGTATTTTTTAGTCCAATAAAGAAACACTACAATACATTTAAAAAAATAGATAAGGAATTATTTTGATATAATTTAGTTCGTGGGAGTGGAATTGTTTGAAATTGATAAATGAATTGCTGATAGAAACTGACATGTCCAAGAAAGGATAAGATGTAACATCCTGAAGATGGATCAAGAAGTTATTAGATCTCCTTTATCATATAGGTATATATAATAATACCCATAAGTATTCTAAAAAATTCCCACTAGTAACCCTAAAGTGAGATTCTCTAAGGTTCAATATTGGTTTACAATTGACACATTTTTAGGACCAAAGAGAGTGAATTACAGTAGGATTAAAAATTACCAATATAAATTGTAAAATAATCCACGAAACCCGCCATAAAATTATATATGAATTAAGAAAAAATTATCATCATGAAGTTATTGAATTTAAGAAGATAATTATATAGAAAAAAGGTATTCTACTGTATGTGCATGCTTCCAGTGGTCAAGTGAAGAATTTTTCCCTTTTTCCCAAGTTACAACATTGATTTAAATGTATCCAACATATACTCCAATTATTATATAATATAACATTGTTCTATGATATGAAATAGTGAGTGAATTGGGAAATATTATTATCTAGTTACAAAATTTTATTTGAGAAAATCAATATACACACACCACTTGTATTGGAATTGAACTGTGGCCACTACATCATATGGATTTTTGAAAATTATTCTACAACACATTTTATGTAATACATAAACTATACTAACACATTTAAATCATGTGATATTATTTTCTATAAAAATAAAAATATTACTACTCATCAATAATGTATTTAGCATAAATAGGAATGAAACCTCATTAATGGTGATATTTGTTATAAATCTATTCTTTTTGTTCATTATTATAACGAGATATGGTGCTGATAGTTTGTAGAAAATAATTGAAATTATTGTCAAATATTAATTATGGTTTAAATTTTTTTGATTGGAGTGAAGTCACAATTGGTAATTTTAATGATTATGATTACCTAAATCATTATAATTTATTGAATATAATTTGCATCTATATGAAACAATATTTTATAAAACAACCATCAAATTATACATTAATTCAAATCTCAATTATGTTGTTTATCGTATTCCAGTGTTGTTCAGTGAAGGTTCAATAATCCATGTACAATTATTTATGTTCTTCAAGTAATCAATGGATTGCACAGAAGTTACAACATATTTCACTTACCAATGAATTACAAAATTATGTTACCAATCATTAAATTTTTGTATCCATGTATCATATAAATCCATAAATTAAATTAAATTGAAAAATATATGAATTAATCCAATAGATGGTTTGGACATCCATTAAAATGGTGATAATATTTTGATGGGAAGGATGTTATGAGAAACAAGAAGAAATAAAATTAATAAGACATGATTTTAATTAAATGAGACAATCTCACACACAGGAACAATGAGAAAATTATACACGATTACGATGAAACCAAATGGAGAAATAGTTAAGGGATTAATTTTAAATTGATTTTTTTTAAGAAAATATAATTACATTTACAGTTTTTAGAAGAGGACGAGATTTATAACAATAAAATACATTAAATATATTGAAATAAGATGAAAACAAACATACACATTTACAATTGGAAACAAAATATGATGACAATAAAGAATACACATAGTGAAATTGTTTATAACTTTAGAATAATAGTTTTATATATCCCTTAATCCTTTTATAAATGGTTTTTTTATGAATTTATTTGTAACATTCTGATATATGATATCCTATTTCGTGACTAAAATAAGTTGGTTAAGAGGCCTCAAGCACAACTCCCCACACACTAGAGGCTGTCGACTAGCATCAGTGTTGTGAAAAGTATAGTATGGAGACTATCCTCTATTGTTTTGAGATAAAACGAATTATAAATAATAATTATAAATAAATAAACAAATATTATAGTGAAAAAATAATGTAAACAACATGATAAAGTGAAAAAACAACAATATATCCAACTAAAAAAATAAAAATTATTAAAAGAAAAATGTGATAACATGATGGAATGAAACCAAATGTAATTGTTATGTAATAGAAAAAAATAAAATCATTGTAAAATTAAAATACCATAGTCCAAAATCCCATGTTGGTCCCATCAATAAACACCATCCCATCTTGTATGGAAACAATCAATAATGAAGTCTTCTTCCCTTGTCCAATCCTAAATCCATATAATCTACTTGGGTAAAAAAATGTGGCCCAAACAAGGTTTTATTATAACTCAGTAGGTCAAAAACATTGTTTCTACACATAAGTAGTCTAATGGTATGTGTATTAAATAATGCAATTAAGATGTGAATTAATTAATTATTCAATTTAAAATAACCCCACATCAACCTTCTTCGTCTCTATACCAAAATATATATTAGCATGCCTTATATCCTTACTATCCATAACTAGAAAACCATAGTGAAAACATATCATGCCTCATTTCCATGTCAGAATGTAACGACCGGAAATTTTTAATAAATCGTGTTTCCTAATTTTGTGTATTATTTTATTTTATACTCAACAAAACTGTTTCATTTGATAACATGAGTATAATTAAAATTAGACCATTAGTTTTCGACTCATATATGACCATTGCCCAATATGACCGTTGGTAACTAAATGTTGCGATTATTGTCTCTAAATACAAGTGATCTTGGTTAATTAATATTGAAATAATATTCGATGGCCTCATCCAGTAGTCTCAGGCCAATCAAAGCCCATATAACAGAACTTGGGAAGGAGGTAGCAGTAATGGGCTTTGCTCTGGACCAAACCCAAGCTGAAATTCATCATGTGAAGCTAGAATGGAATCGCCTTCGTGAGAAGATCAAACTGATGGAAATTACTACTTGTGCAATGTTGGCTGAGCCACCCTCGGATTCTCTCACCATAGCACACCATACACTTAGGTCCTATACTAGGGTTATAAGGGGATATGTAAGGATACCGTTACTACTTTGTGTAATCCTTTGAGATAAATAAAATTGTGTTTTATTCTTATGGTGAAGTTTGTAAATTTCAAATGTCTACATGAATGTAAGATGTATATTATTTATGAATTTGAAAAAAGTTATATTTTAAAATATGTTTGTAAACCTTAAATAATTAATGAAGTGTAATGATTTTCAAAAAATGGTCTTCTGCAAATGTGTTCAGTAAGATATTTAGAGTCTAATAAGATCAAATTAATTTTTGGTGAATAGTAATTTATGAATAGTGATTTTATTCTTAGGATTAGTTATGTGACCATATAGATTAGTAATATGACTTAAAGAAAGTATTAATATAATATAGGCACCTTGATTAAGTAATGTGATTCAATAAAATAGGTAAATAATTGTTTTAGAAATTATTATTCAAGTATTAGTTTTTTCGGAAGAATAGTGTTTTTTAATTAAAAATAAAATTAAAAATATTTAGAAAAATATTTTTATAAGATGGATTTATTTTTGAATTCAGAACATCGATATTATGTTAATGTAATTTTTGAGTTTTTTTCTGAATGAAATGAATTTTTGGTGAATACTGTTTTTATTTAACAATTAAATTAAAAATATTTCGAAAAATATTTTTATAAAATGGATTTTATTTTTTAATTCAGTGCATTGAAATTATTTTAAGGTAAATTTTTGGGTGTTTTCTGAAAAAGTTGAATTTTCAGTGAATATTAAAAATACAGTTTTAAGGTTTCAGTGTGTTTAATGACATCATCACTACGTCATGATGATTTCATTAGATATTTTAAAGTATGTTCAACTTATGAATAATAAGACAATGTATGAGGTGTCCCAAGTGGGAAATACCATGAGGAAATACCACTTGTTTTTTCAATACCACCAATGAGGTGTCCCTTGGCCATTAATGCCTTGTCCCCTCACTTCCCCTATAAATACTGAGCCATTATCTCATCCTTTCCATCCAAAATACTCCTCAAAGATGTTCTGCTATCCTTACCTCCCAAGGAGTCCTCCCAAGGTGCCCTCAAGCCCCTCAAGGTACCAACCATTGAATTTTACTAGTTACGTTTTAAGGTAATTGATCCTACCTATCTCTTTCTATTCATGTATTCTCCTTTATGTCATTTATTTTAACCTCCATGTTCTGATGTTGGGGATGTTATTTAATATTAATTCTACTATCTTTTTCATGTTCATATGATTATATACCCCCTCTTTCTCTAATCAATTCATTTTATGAATGTTTAAGTGGCGCCGTTAGTCTGCGGACTTTTTGTAAGGGATTCTTTCACCCTTCTCATTTTCAAGTTCTATATTCATGTCAAGTATTTCAAGTTACTTTTATTATGTTGGGTTATTATATCTATATCTATCATACTGTTATTTTATTTTCATATGATGAGAGATCCTATTTCACCTCGTTAATTATTTTTTCTGATGTTTTAAGTGATGCCGTTAGGCTGCAAAATTTTCATAAGAGAAATCTTATTTTTTTTCTTCCTTCCATGTTTTTTATTTAATATGGTATGTATTTAAAATTTAATTACCATTTTCTTATATCCTTTAAATCATTTCCTTCTACTGTATTATGGATAACTTATGAGTGGGTGGACCATGTCCCCTCTCTTTCTAGTATTTTCTAAAACCCTATAACATAGCCGTTATGCTGTAGAATTTTCGTCTCAAAATGTCTCTCTCTTCATCTCAAATTCTTTTATTTTATTAATTGAATACTGAAATATCATTCATCTATAGTGGTATTCACATATATATCAAAATGTTCTATTTTAATTCTGGGACTTACATACATGAAACCCGCTTTCCATTTTCCGTGGGTTTAAAGTGACATAAAGATCACGTCTTTAAATTAGTTTTTAAAATTTGATGACTATGAAATGAAACACATATCTTTTATGATATATGGGTTGTTTATAAAATGATATATGATGATATATGTTTGTCACATGATAATAAAGGCTAATTTAAGGGTGTTACCTGATAGCGCTTCAATGCATTGGGTAAAGACTTAATCTCTAGAGATGACCATTTTTTACGACACCTTGGCGAATAACATTTGTAATTTTTAATGACACCTTGGGGATGGACCTTGGTGAAATGGAAATTATTTTCTATGTTAAATGTTGTAGCCACATCTTCATGTTATGTAACATGTTTTTTTATTATGATATGCCTCATGATCTATTTCTCACGCCTTAAGGTTATTTTCATGACTTTTGATGTATCTCATGTTCACATGTAAAATGTTTCCATTTTTTCCCTTATTGGGCCTTCTACTCACCCATTCTTTTGATGTATGCCCCCAAGATATGAGATGTTGTAATGAACATAGGATGAAAAAATGTACAAGCCTTTCAAGTGTTTAAGAAGAATATTTTATGTTGTCATGTATTATGTTCATGGTTTCCAAGACACTAAACCATCATGATCCGCTGTTTTGTATAATGTAATGAATGTTTATGTGATAAAAAGGTGGCATGTTATAGTTGGTATAAAAGGATGGTTATGTTATTTGTGGAAATTAAGATATGAAATCTTTATGAATGACCCCATAAGAAAGCTTAAAAATTGGAAATCTTCCTGGTATTTTGGTGAGTATTGAGTTAGTGGGTTCCAAACAAATAAATCTCTGTCTGGATATGAACAAGTAGAGGTGGATCTAGCTCAGATGTTACTAGGAATGAAAACTTTGACAAGGTGTTTCGGGCTTGACCCGGGGTAACCTGGTTCATAACAATGGTCCTTGGTGCAGTCTTGGTTTGACACTCCCGGGGGATATGTTTTGGTAAAATCATAAGATTTGTATGAACCATTATTAAAAAGACATAGATAAAATATAATAAAGATTCACATAAGAATATATGATCATGGATAACCTAGATTTGAACCTAGGGGATAAAAAGTTAGGGTATACTTTTTTTTTACAAGTTTATACTTCTTTGCTTTATGTTTCCGTTTCATGAATATTGGCTAAGTATTTACGCCTCCTAATTATAAATTTTTTTCATAGTTAGTGGAGGGAAATGGAAGAACTTGTCCTAATAACCAATGTGATAGGAAATGTGATGATTTCCTTATTAATATGATAGAGATGACGAGAGATAAAGTTTAACATAATGTGATTATGCCAATCCAGCTATCAAAAATCACAATTATTAATTGGTACATTGTTGAAAGCCCAAATTCATCAAGGAAGAAGAAGACGTACTCTCAAATATTTTCATCTCATAAAGTTGATAAGGGAAAGAGGACCCGATTTCCTTTGTGAAAAAAGTGTGGAAGGAGGCAGCAAGGATAATGTCACAAAGCAACTGAGATATGTTTTAAGTGTGGGGTGGTAGGGAAAAAAGAATCTAATTGCTTTAAAAAAATGGATAATGTGATGAATATAGATAAGGTTCGATCTAATGTACCTTGTACATTTCAATGTTGTAAATATGGAGAAGTTGGACTTTATCAAAGGCAATGCTCTCTAGGAAGGAATGCGAAGCATGATGAGCATCAACAATCTTCAAGGACAAGGGAACAATACAAGTCCTATGCTGAGATGGATCATGATGACTAAAGTACATGTAACTTATTCACAATAATTGTCTATGTTATGTTGTATTTTAGTTCGTTCCCTATGAACATATATTTAATGTTTTCAATGAACATCGAGTCACAACCTAAGATGGTTTTATATCATTATGGAAAAAAATCTAATTTTATGTACCACATGTTGATGTTGTGAAGCTGTTCTTCTTGAAAAAAAGATGATTAGGGGATTGAAAGATGATTATTCTTTTGAAGACGTTCACTATTTTGGGAACCTTATATGATCTAGGTAAATAGATTACTAAGGTTTTTTCATTACAAAGTAAAGGTTGAATTTTATTTTGAAGAATAGATGAATTTAAGGTGATCTTATAGTAATTTAGGTTACTTATGGAAATTATTATCCTCTATTGGGGAAAATATGTTTAGTTTAGTTACTTTTGTTGAAAGATGTTAGGAGTGGTTGATGTTGTTTGGAGATTAACAATAAAGATTATTTTAGAAGAATATAAAATCAAATCCTTATTGTATTTGGGTTTGAATCCTAGTTTGGTTTATTTTGAAGAATTTTAAAGGTATTTATTTATGAAATGGTCTATGATGAACTTTGGGTAGTGCCGTGGAATTTTGAATATTTAAAAGTAGTTTCCCTTCCTATGGGGTTCTTTCTTTTGGAAGAGTTGTTTTATCTTACCCTTTCTGTTTTTGGGATAATGTATAAAGATAGAAGAAATATATAGTTAATCTTTTGTGGATTATGTGATTCTCTAGTAGATGATTCTTGTGATTTTGATGAGACCATGTTTTTTTGAATGCCCATCATTTAGAGGAATGATTAGTTTTGGTAGAAACTTATTGAAGGATGAAACTCTACTTGAAGGTTGGTATATTTCCTTATGTTTTTATTATATATAGTAAACGAATTCATCAAAAATTTTAAAAGGAATGTAAAACAAAAAAGTTATTGATTTACATTTCCTACTGGGTAATCAAAGATCTTTGAGACACATCATAAGTTTGTGATTTTCTTGTGGTTAACTTTCTTTTAGTCATGTTTTCTATCACTCTCCATCAGAACATGACCCTTTGTTATCTCTTCCATATCTGTGTTTCCCTACATGTAATCATAGTATGGGTTAACTTGGGTGACCTTTGTACTTCCCTTTCTTTTTTTCAACGTAATATTTTTAATGACTCCTTTCCGATGTGGGAGTTATAATGAAATTTCCAAGCCCAATTTTAAGAATTGTGAGGATGCAATTTTTTAAGGGGGGAAGAATGTAATGACCTGAAATTTTGAATAAATCTTTTTTCCTAATTTTTTGTATTATTTTATTTTATACTGAACAAATTTTTTTCATTTGATAATAGGATTATAATTAAAATGAGACCGTTGGGTTTTGACTGATATATGACCATTGGTAAATATGACCGTTGGAAAATAAATGTTGCGATTGTTGTCTTTAAATATAAGTTATATTGGTTAATTAAAATAGAAAGAAGATTTGATGTCCTCTTCCAGTAGTCTCGCGCCAATCAAAGCCCATCTAACAGAACTTGGGAAGGAGGTACCAACACTTGGCTTTACTCTGGACCAAACCAAATCGTAATTTCATCATGTGAAGATAGAACGGAATAACCATCACGAGAAGATAAAATTGATAGAAATTAGTACTCGTGCAATTTTGGTCGAGCCGACCTCATATTCTCTCACCTTAGCGCACTTTACACTTAGGTCCTATGCTGGGGTTCTAAGGGGCTATGTAAAGAGACCGTAACTGCTTTGTGTAATCCTTTGAGATAAATAAAATTGTGTTTTTTCTTATCATGATGTTTGTAAATTTTCAATTGTCCGGATAAATGTAGCAAGTATATTATTGATGAATTTGAAAAAAGGATATTTTAAAACATTTTTGTAAACCTTACATAATTAATGAAGTGTAATGATATTTAAAAAATGGTCTTCTATAAATGTGTTCAGTATGAAATTCGGATTGTAATAAGATCAACATAATTTTTGGTGAATAGTAATTTATGAATAGTAATTTTACACTTAAGATTAGTAATGTGACCAAATGGATTAGTAATCTCACTTAAAGAAAGTATTAATATAATATAGGCACGATGATTAAGTAATGTGATTTGATAAAATAGGTAAATAACTGTATCATATATTTTTATTCATGTATTAGTATTTTACGGAGAATAGTGTTTTTTAATTAAAAATAAAATAAAAAATATTTAGAAAATTATTTTTAACAAATGGACTTTATTTTTGATTTCAGAACATCCATATTATGTTAAGGTAATTTTTGGGGTTTTTTCTGAAAAAAATTAATTTTTGGTGAATATTGTTTTTATTTAAAAATTGAATTAAAAACATTAAGATTTTTTTTATAAAATGGAGTTTTTTTGAATTCAGATCATTTATATTATGTTAAGGTAAATTTTTGGGTGTTTTCTGAAAAAGTTGAATTTTCAGTGAATATTAAAAATACAGTTTTTGGGTTTCGGTATGTTTAATGACATCATAACTATGTCATGTTGATATCATGAGATATTTTAAAGGATGTTCGACTTATGAATCGTATTATAAGGTATGAGGTGTTCCATGTGGTCAATACCATGATGAAATACCACTTGTTTTTCCAATACCACCAATGAGATGTCCCTTGGCCATTAATGCTTTGTCCCCTAACTTCCCCTAAAAATACCAAGCCATTATCACATCCTTTCCATTAAAAAATCCCCCTCAATTCTGTTCTGGTCTCCTTACCTCCCTAGTAGTCCTCCCAATGTTCCCTCAAGCCCCTCAAGGTCCCAACCTTCTAGTTTTTAGAGTTACATTTTAAGGTAAGGGATCCTACCTCTCTCTTTCTTTTCATGTATTCTCCTTTATGCCATTTATTTTAAGCTCCTTGTTCATACATTGGGGATGTTATTTTATATTAATTATACTGTAATTTTTATGTTCATATGATGAAATAACCCCTCCTTCTCTCATCAATTCATTTTAAGAATGTTTAAGTGGCGTCGTTAGGCTGCCTAGTTTTTGTAAAGGATTCTTCCACCCTTGCATTTTCAAGTTCTATTTTCATGTCAAGTCTTTCAAGTTACTTTTATTATTATTGGGTATGATATATATATCTATAATACTTGTATTTTATGTTCATATGATGAGAGACATTATTTTATCTCTTCAATTCATTTTTTTTATTTTTTAAGTGACACCGTTAGGCTGCCGAATTTCCATAAGAGAAATCTTATTTTTAGCTTCTTCCATGTTTTTCATTTCATATGGTATGTATTTCAATTTTCATTACCATTTTTTTATACACATCATATCCTGTCCCTATAGTTTTTTATGGATCATTTATGAGTGGGTGAACCACGTCCCCTTTCTTTCCAGTATTTTCTAAAACCCTATAACATAGTCATTTTGCTGCATAATTTTCGTCTCAAAGTGTCTATCTCTCTATCTAAAATTAATTTATTTTCTTAAGAGAATACTCAGAGATCTTTATTCTATAGGGGTATTCACATATATATCAAAATGTTCTGTTTTAATTCTGGTACATCCATACATGATACCCGCTTTCCTTTTTCTGTGGGTTTAAAGTGACGTAAAGACCACATCTTTAAAACAGTTTTTAAAATTTGGTGACTATGAAATAAAACCCATTTCGTTTTTGATATACGGGATGTTTTTGAAATGATTGATGATGATATATGTGGGTCACATGATAATAAATGCAAATTTAAGGGTGCGCCCTGATAGTGATCCAATGCATTGGGTAAAGACTTAATCTCTAGAGATGACCATTTTTAACGACACCTTGGTGAATAACCTTGGTAATTTTTAATGACACCATGGGGATGGACCTTGGTGAAATAGAAATGATTGTATATGTTAAATGTTGTATCCACATACTCATGTTATTAAAAACGTTATTTTTATTATGATATGCCTCATGATCTCTTTCTCATGCCTTAAAGTTATTTTTCAAGACATTTGATGTATCTCAAGTTCACATGTAAATTGTTTCCCTTGTTTCCCTTAGTGGGACTTCTTCTCACCCATTCCTTTAATGTATGCCACAAGGTTATGAGATACAGTAATGAACTTAGGATGAACAAATTAAGAATCCTTTCAAGTGTTTAAGAATAATGTTTAATGTTGTCATGTATTAAGTTCCTAGTTTCCAAGACACTAAACCTTAAAGATCCTCAGTTTTGTATAATATAACAAAATTTTATGTGATAAAAAGGTGGGATGTTATAAAGAATATCCCTTATCATGTCTTACAACAATAAAAACTACAACCATATAAACATGGTAAAACATAAGCTCATAACCAAGTTAAAATTCCCACGAATTTGGGTTAACACCCATTATATAAAAATTCTAGAATTTAACTAGGGATGATCATGATATATAATAATTTCATAAGGTATCACGGACAATACAAGTATATAAACATTTTAGAAAGCTTTAGGGCATATCTTGGAATAAGAAATATTTTAGCATGTCTCGGTGTCTAACCTAATATATAATTATTTTATCATGAATCAGTAGGTATATCCCTCTATATAATTATTTCAGCATGTCTCTTGGAAAAAACTGGTATATAAGAATTTCATCACGTAAACATGGAGAATTATCTATAAATGAAATACAAAAAACAAACTGGTCCAAAGCCCCACATAATCACTAGAACATAGAAATCAAAAAACGTATCATTGAAAAAAAATGATATCTTGATATCACATCATTTGGCTCAATGGTTAGTAATGAAAACTATCATTTATCTTTCAAATAACAATTTCATTTTTCATTTGGTATTAATCTAAAAAATTTCAATCATTTCAATAATTAGGACAATAAATAGTGAATCTACATCAAGAAAAAAGTCAATCACATGTGATGCTAAACACAATTTTATCCATTACAAAATTTTGTTTGTAATCATGGTTTCTCAAACATGAATGATATCCACCGGCCTGGTCAATACCCAATGGGATCCAAAGGGACTCCATGTAATATATCCATATCAAAATTTGAATTTATTCAATGCGTGATATGTTGGTGAAATATCAATATTTTACACAATTGAAAATTAACATATCATAGGGTTAATGGTTGTTTTCACTAGCATTAATTATTGATAAAACCATGTTTCCAACCAACAACATCCACAACAATGAAGGAAAGGATGATCTAAAGAAGGATTATGGATCACAACCATTCAATATAAAAACTAACTACACTCATGATGACGATATTACACCACAATAGTTAGAGAAATATGTGAGATAATGTATAACCCTTCCAAAACCCCATACAATTGACCAGATGTGTGATTGGGATGTCCGAAATCAAAAGAATAACTCCAAAATCACCAGGAATGTTTTCTAGGTTAGAGAGGAGAATGATTTACTCTAGATGAATAAACAATAAACCTCATGAAACTACATTAATAACCTAATCAAGAAATTATATGACGTATAATATAGTTACAATTTGTGTAATTCTTTTTAGAGTAAAAAAAACTTGTAACCTGTTCTGAATGTTAAATAAATCTAAACATTACACAACATATAACCCATTTTCATGACATGTAGAATTACTGTATATGGTTTTCATCCCCCTTTCCTCAGACAAACTACTTGAACCCCATTAATTACTCTAACTTTACCAATAATCCATTGTAACACTCAACCCATCTATTCACAGACACCATTAAATCAAATAAACATACACACCTAAACTATAAGAAATTTCCCACAAAAACATCTCTCCATGTGCATGCTCTCTAATTTAACTTGTTTCGTCACAACCTAATTCAATATTGATTCAAACACAGCTGCCTCCATGAAGAAAACAAAGACACCTCAGTTTAAATAATAAGAAAAACCCAATAAATTTAAGTTTAATGAAAAACATAGAGATAGTTATACCTAAAAAATATGAGATCATACAATTATACACCTCGAGTACTATAGTGAAAAACATTTATAATGATAAGAGGTTAATTTATTTATATACCAAGTTTTTGATACATTATCCATATGTTAATGTTATCCCTATTGGATAGACTAGTTAAACCTCATGATAGAAATTTCATGCAATATATTGTAACACAATGTCTTATATATGGATTTTAAATTTCCACACACAAGGTTCCATTGATTTTTTTGTTTATTCAATGAGGTGGATGATTTACTCATTCATCTATTTCAATATTTAATTGTTCTATTTTCTTCAATAGATCTAATGGGACTGTGTTTTTGGACATGTAAATGGAACCATCTAATGACAAATGATTCATGAATTTTTTCCCTTGTGTTTGAAATTTCATTCCAATATTTTTTATTTCCATTTGATATATGTATTGTTAGAAAAGTAGAGATTATCTAGCTAACCATAAATCCCTTAAATAATTTTTAGATTGAAAATATATATTGTTTTGGATATCTTTATGGATGGTTATGAATCTAAATTTTTTAAAACATTTGTAACATAATTTTTTTTAAAATATATTGGATTTTAATTTAATTTGAACTCGTATGTTGATCATATAAAATATAACAATATTACTCATCCATACTACATGGTAGTTTAATTAAACCTTCTTGTTTCATCCAAATGGGCCTTGAAATTTTCCTTATTGACAAGGATCTCATTTAATAAATAATAGATTATGGGTATAAAATACATAAAATTAATTAAGTGAATTTTTTCAATATAATATATGTTAATATTAAAATAACAATCTATAAATAAATTGGATGATATAGAGAAATAACAAAAAATATATTTGGGATGAAAATAACATTGATTTTTCATTATATATGATTTAATGAAAGTAAGGTGGTTCACTTTGAACGTCTAAATAAATATATAATTTTAGTAGAAATTATCATCATTAATAAAAATATATTGGATTTCTCAAATATTCAAAAAGGCAAAATTTTCAATATTGTGTCAACTCTAGATATTCCATGAACTCTAGGTGTCCTCGGGTGGCCACAAAATACTAACTCCATGATGTTGTTATATAGATACCACATTTTTATAAATTGATCAAGTTGAATTTTGCGGGTTAAACATGAGGTGACCCTAGTGATTATGGATGTGAATTATCCCTCTTGTATTTATTGTAACACTCCAAAATTATAAGCAATGTATACTGTTAAATAAATTCAAGTTCTTTGATAGTATAAATTTCTACACAATAGAAATCTTAAAAAAACTACAATACACTATTAAATATTATTATTTTAACATTAGATGATACTTTTTAGGTTGGGAATATGATTTAATAAATTATGAAAATATAGTTTACACATGATTATAAAATGAATTCATTTATTACCAAGTAATAGAAAATTAAAATAATAATCCTTTTGAATATAAAGTATGTGTTTTAATTAAATTAATTTATTTATTCCAAAATTGGAATTTTATAATAATAAATTTAAATAATAAATTTCTGTGAAATATATTAATGAAATATATTATATATATATATATTAAATAAGGGTTTTAAAATTCATCCAACAACTTTTATAGGATTAAGGTAAGAATAAAACCAATGTTAACAATAAAAGGCTATATTTTTCTAAAGCTAGTTTGGTATCCTTTTCATGGTGCATTTGTTATAAATATATTTTTGAATATTTTATTATTTCAATTTAAAAAGAAAATTTTTTATTTGAATATATTATAACAAACTTTTCCTTGGTTTAATTTTTTGTATTTTTTTATAAGATTCATGTTTTGATTAATAGTGAATGATACGGGATTTTGATTGAAAATTTTTGGTTTAAAATAATTTATTGTGTTAAATTGTTTTTTTGATTATTTAATGTAACATGGTGAACCCTATAGACTAGAGAAGGTGAAATAATTTATTAAATTATCCTGATAACATGGAATCCAATTTTTAAGTACCGATCAATTTAGTAGTCTTGTAGAAACTAGATATATACATGTATACCAATATACATAGTAATAATAAAAGGAAGAAACCTAATACATAAAAAGAGATAATAAACTACATCCATGAAAACCCAATAAATAAAAACTACTTCATAACCTTTGGTAGGAAAAAATTGAATGAGGTGTGAAAAAATACTCAGTAAGGGTTACATATAGTGGAATCATGAATAAATAATAAGTGAATGAAAATTAATTTTATATAGTCAATATGGCATGATGAATAACTGAGAAACACAGGCCACCAATTAACAAAGAATGATAATTCTTCCATAGATTTTTTCATAGTGAAAAACTAATGAAAAGTATTATATGTATAATAAATAAAGTGAATTTATATTATTTTAATTCCATATATCTAGAACATGAACCATAATATCATCAATATGGTTTATGTATATGGGCAGATACTAGTCTAATTCGGTTATGGAAACAAACTCAAAGGGTTTGTCACCAACTGTTTTGTTACGTGAGACATGTCAATGCATTGAGGGGCTATAGTGGGCCTCACCCATCACTATAATTTAAAACAATTATTTATACATGTATCTAATACAATAACAACATTTTATCTTAATATCCATATGTAGTATATGATACAGATTCATCATGGCATTCAAAATAACCACCGTATTTAAAATGGTATACGGCTTAGAAATTAATAATATCCATGAAACTAGTATATGTATATATAAAATAATTAAAATTTCAAATTTAAAATGATCTCAAATTTGTATTAGATACACCAAATAATAATTATTAGGTGTACAATACAAATTAAATACCAATGAAATAGAAATAGTGGCAAAGTCCCAAACAACATTATAATCCGTCGAACTGTATAAAAAAATTAATAATCATGAAATGAATCATTCAATACGATCAATATAAATAGAATCCTGATTTTATTTATCAAATTTTAGTACACATACACCACATATAATAAATTCATTGAAAATAATGTAAATCTCACAAAAATAAAAATGAGATGATAAACCACTTACCTTAAGCACAAATGTATTCTGCAATAGATCTTAATTTCATGAATAATCAAATTAGATTCATTAATTATGAATACCAAAAAAATATCTACATTTAATTGAATTATTATATCTTCATTGAGTTCATTTATGGCCTTTTCGATGTTGTAAATTATTCAATTTCATAATTTGGGAGTGTATGTTTTCTTCGTTTTCATGATCATTTTTTTGCATAAGAGTATGGAAGATCATGTAAAATGAAAAATGAATACTAGAATTCAAGTTATGATATTTTTAATGATAATCCATAAGGTTAAATTTTCACATAAATCCTTTTTTTATTTTTGTATATGATGAGTCATTATATAAAATTTTAATTTTTAACGCTTGTATTATTTTGATGCTCATTTTGATCACCAGATACTCGTTTTGTTTTATAAATAAATACCTTGGGTGAAAAATTATTGCAGAACATTTAATATAATATATTAAGTATATCTTGATCTGTTTTAACCATAATATGGTTTCATAAAAAGAATTTATGATGGTAATAGAAATTGAAAACTCATCGTCCTTTAATGTGAAAAATTAATGCATCTCAGATAGTGTATTCATTTTTAGTAAAAGAGGAGGAGAAAAAGAGAAATGATGATGAAATATTCCATTAACATAATAAAATTTTATTAAATGTAACATACTTGATTTATCTTATAATTTTTTTGAGGTTAGGTTAGGATATATAATCAAAAGAATGGAACTTTTAAAAGGAGTTGAAAGGAAAAGGAGGATGGGTTTATATCTTGAGTACTCTTCTTGAGATTCTACTTAAGGCCATAATTGTTGTCTTTTTGGTGATAACAAAAGGTCATGGACATGGTAGTAGGGTTTAGGATGTGTATTATTTATAATGTATAAAATTCTCAAAGGTTGAGTGGCGTGAGAGGAAGAAGGGGTGGGGGTGGTTTATATAGTAGAAGAGAGGAGGGTTTTCGCATTATTTTAATCATTAGTATATTATTTTTCTTTATTACTATGAATATTTTTGATTATTATGACTAAATATAATAATATGGGCATATGGTTTTGAACTAATAGTTTCTTACAAAATTCATTCTATAAGGAATAGTGTATTTATCTCATAATGTCTTTATACCGTAATTACTAAATTTTACTTTTCCCCAAAAATTCGTGTATTTCAGAAAACCCCACAGAATCACCCTAACCATTATATGACATGTAGAATCTAAAAATTAACTCCATTTAATGAAAATAATTTTATAAATGTGATAAATTTAATTTTTAATCAAACTCATCATTTAATCAATAAATACCAATTTATTAATTATAACAGATTTTATGTTACTTTGAAAAGTTAACTAAGGTGTCCTAAAAATATTAAGAAGATCACAGGGAACGAAAAATATATATTTATGATTAAATTTTATCAAAATTTGTTATATTTTAAATCATTTTACTAATTATTATATTTTAGTTTAATATTTATTACCCATAAAATACCAACACTTAATTAAAATATTCATCTTCATTTATATGGTGCCTAAATTTTATCTATACACTCCATGGTAATGCTACGTTTCAAAATGGTTATATTATTATTCATAACATAAACCTTACTATTCTTAAGGGTCAGTTACTATTCGTAATGGTATGTTTTTATTCACAAAGATATGGTACTAATCACAAAAATTAAGTTATTTTTATCAAACTCCAAATATCACCATTATCGCAACCATGTATGCTGATTTAATGAAATTAAAATAAAAGAAGTGGAAAATTTGAGCTTAATGACTAGGTTATAATTATTTCCTATAACTATTTGTTGCTTCAAAAAGACTCAATTTTGTATTCATTATAAGAGATCTATGGAATTGAAATTATTTAAAAACAAACATACTATAAAAATTATGGTGTTTTAATTCTTCTCTATTAAAATTTCATTCTCAAATATTTTCATGCATAAGGACCGCTAAAATGATGTGAGTTATTCTTCTTCAAATCATCCTTATGTTTCCACACTATTTCTCATTTTTTATGGTTTCTCGAAAGAAACTTTACCAGTCCATTCATCCAATTTCTCAATATGTTCTCTCGAGTGTCAAGAATCTCAATAAGCTCTTCGTAGTAAGACTAGTACGGATCCAATTCTATTTCCTCATAGGTGAGTACATGGGTTGGTTCATGCTTGCACGTTTCTAATAATAACATGTGAAAAACATCATGAACCTTGGAGAGACTTGGAGACATCGCTAAACAGTAATTTACCATTACAATTATATCCTGAATTTCGAATGGTCTGATGTACTTTTTGCTCTGTTTCCCTATTATACAAAAACATAATACACCCTTCCATTGGGATACTTTTAAGAAGCCATGATCTCCCACATGAAATTCAAAATCCCCTCCATGGTTTTCAAAATAGATCTTTTGTCTTCTTTGGGATACTGTAATATGGGCTTGAGTTTTTTTACCTTTATCTTAGTATCATCAAAAAGTTCTTGGCCTATATGATTCCTCTCGCCAACATCATCCCAACATGTTTGAGTATGAATCCACTTTCTATATAGTACTTTATATAATGCCTTTTTTATTCAATAATGGAAACTATTTTTGTTGGAAAATTCCACCAATGATAAGTATTTTTCCCACATACCATGAAATTCAAGAGAGAATGATCTCAAAATCCTTTCATGTGATTGAATATCCCTTTCATATTGTCCATCGGTTTGGTGGTAATAAGTAGTACTCATATAAAGCTCAGTATTCAAAGACATTTGGAAACTTTTCCATAATATTGATGTAAATTGGAGGTATCGATTGGACTTAATTGATTGAGTTGCACTATGAAGTCTTACAAATTCATTAATATAAACTCTTTCCTGGCACTAAAGCGGTAAATCCTCTCTTATAGCAAGGAAATGTGCCAATTTTTTTAATACAATCAACAATTATCCACATTGCATCATTTCTTCTATGTGTCCTCAGTATTCCTATGAATAATTCCATTGTAGTGTCATCCCACATACACATAATAATAGTTAGAAGTTTCATGACCCCTCTAGTATCTTGTATCATGTCTTGAACTTATTGAAAAACATGAAACCTTGAAGGATAATAAAAAATTTCTTGATTCATGGTATCACACAAAATATTTTCTGTTAGATCTTTATACAACATTGTTCTACCAGGGTGTATAAGTAAATTTGAGTTATGAGCATCATCTAATCGTTAATTTTGAACTCAGGTTCTGATGGTGAACATAATATCTTTTCAAATTATAGAAATCCATCCTCATATATGAATTCTTACACTCATCCTTCATTAAGAGAATTAATTATCTTTTGTAAATTATCATCATCGAATTGAGAGATTTTTTATCTTCATTAGAAAATATGGTTTAGTAATAACTCCAAATGGTAAAAAATGATTCCCCTTCCTCAATAATTCCCATATCCATATTTACCAAATCGATGAATATAGTATCTCTCCTAACCCTTAATTAGATAAAATGTCCATGATCATTTCTTCTCAATGTAACTACCAAATTATTTTCCGTTCCTAGGTGGTAGTGTACTGAAAAATCATAATCACTGAGTAACTCAAGACATCCTCTTTTCCCCATGTTGAGTTATTTCTAAGTAAAAAAGTATTTTAAACTCTTGTGATCTATATTTATCTCATATCTTTTATCATAGAGATAGTTTCTACATATTTTTGTAGAAAAGTGCATGACTTCTAAATCAAGATATTCATTTGGATAATTTTTCTTATTAGTCTTAAACATCTTTAATGCATAAGAAATTATATAACTATTTTCATAAGGAAACAACCTAGTACATTTTTTGATGCATCGTTGTATATTAAAAATCCATCATCTCTAGATGGAAGAGTCAAAATTGATGCATTGAACAATATTATTTTCAACTCTTCAAATCATTATATTCAGTCATTTGTCCATAAATACATAACCCCTTTACGTGTGAAATTGGTTATCCAGTTAGACAATTAGTCAATATTCTAGATGAAACACCGATAGTAACCTGATAATCCCATAAATCTATATATCGTAGTTTTTTTCATTGGATTTATAAATTCATTGATTTCATTTGTCTTCACAAGACAAACTATGATTCCATCTTTAGAGACTATATGGAAATGAAAATAATTATATTCAACATAAAATTGAATCATTCTAAACATCACATATAATTAATTTATTCTAAGTGTATTCAGAATATTCTGTAAATGATACTCGTGGTCTTCATATATTTTGATGTATACTAAGATATCATTGATAAATAAAACAAAAATCTCATCGAGATATTCCTCGAAAACTCTATTCATTAGATCCATAATAAATAAATGTGCATTAGTCAGTTCAAAATGCCTTACTGTAAACCCATAATGCCCATCACTATTTTGAAATACTATCTTTGGAATATCTTCCTTCCTCACACATAGCTAATGATATCCATATTGATGGTCAGTCATCGAAAAATATTGGGCTCGATGAAGTTGATCAAATAAATCATCAATGCAAGGAAGGTGATACTTGTTCTATATCGTAATACAATTGTTCTCTATGTTGTAATCACACAGCCTCAAAGATCTATCTTTACAGTTTAGAAAGAGAACATGGGCTCCCCATGGAGAATAACTATGGTGGATAAATCATTTATCACTCAATTAATCTAGTAGATTCTTGAGTTCTACCAATTCTAAATTGGACATTCTATAAGGTGTCTTCCATATTGGACTTGAAATAGGAATTCAATCAATAGTGAACTCCACTTATCCCTATGGAGGATGTCTTAGTAAATCCTCTGGAAAAACATCAACATATTCTTGAACAATATATTGATCCTCATTTTTAATATTTCATTCCTCAGTCATATATATCGAGTTCTCATTCTCTAAAATAATTTAATTCATTAGAGCTACTATGGGTGGATCTATATAAGAATATGATAGCGAGGTGTATCCTCTAAAGATAAGGGATTCTACTTCATTCTCAATGATTTTAACTTCATTCTTTTTATAATATAATTTTACATCATGATATGAAATCGAATTCATATTGAGGAATATATCAAATTCAATCTGGGGATGATGATAAAATTAGAAGATAAGGCACGCTTATATTCTATAATGAGAGCTACCTGACACATCATTGTTGCAATGATACTTCCCTTATGAGTTTTGATTGACAACTGCTTTATTAAATCAAATTGAGAAAATATAATTTTCATGGAAAACTAGGATGATATAAAATAATTAAATGATCCAGAATCAAATAAATCTTTTTCTATGTTTGGGGAATAGATTAAAGTACCTCCCACCATATCATTAAGAACATTAAACTCTACAGTTGTGGTCATAAAATATTTCACCTTATCTTGTGTCCTTTACTGAGGAATGTTTCGTTGTCACTTAGGAAACCCATTTTCATAGTGTCCCATCTCATTAAAATTTTAGCACTGAACTACATTAACTAGTTTGTTCCACGTGCATTAATTAGATCGATGAAACTTTTCTCCACAATTATAGAAAACACCCATTCTTTTCAAACATTTACCCGTATGATTTATTCCATTGTTCTAACACAATGAAAATTTCTTAGTTCCCATATTAATATTTGGTGCTTAAAATTTTCAATGGTTATAAAAATAACACTTTGTATCTTGGTTTCCACTGAAAAAATTTGATCTAGAAAATTTGTTCTCTATTTTGATTGCACATAATAAAATTTCATCATATAATACAAATTATTGAGAAGATATTTCCCTTTGAATACATGGATTAATACCTTCAAATAAATGATAAATATTTTTTTCTGAGTCACTTAAATAATCTATGGCATACCTGTCCAGTCTTGATAAGGTATCATCATACTCCACAACACTATCTTCATCCCATTTCCATAAGCTATGGAATTTACTCATCATTTCAGTTTATTGTTCAGAAGGGAAATATTTATCGAATAATATTCCTTTAAAAGTTCTCCATTGCATATATTCTATTTATTCTTTATCTATAGTATTCTTGATAAAGGACCCCCATTTATCAGTATCACCTTTTTGGTAATATTATCCCTTTACTAAATTTTCTATTCTATTACATCTTAGTTCTAGAAATATATGTTCAAGGGACTTGATCTATTAATAATATTCGACAAGATTAGTATTCCAACTAATATCGAGAGGATTTTTCTCATGAAACAATCAAACACTAGTGTAGTCTGGTTATTCATCAAATTTTGTGTATGTTGTCCTAATATGGTCATGATGGGACTTGCTCCAAAACTGAATATGTTGTTTGGCTTAGTATAGAAGTCCCTACATTGTCTGAGGGAATTTATTCCAATCCTTTCATTAGGTTCCATCTCTTAAAAATAGAATGCACTATATAAGTTCATAATTCATATTTTCTAATTAACAAACACATAACATAATTTGATGATTTATGCACAGATAATCTCATAATCATAAACATTATTTATTTTTACATTTAAATCATTCAGAATGTTTTTTAATGAAAATGTGAAATATCCTATCAATATACCCTCAAGTGTCATACCAGGTGTGTAGTATGACATAATGATATGTACCAAGATACCCCAATTCAATCCCAAAACTACTTATTAGATTCGTTACTTCTAGGTACATCTATACTAGAACCACGTGTACTTATAGTATGTTGATTAGGTTCTATTTCAAGAAAACACATATATTCTATTCCTTACAACTATTCTAGGATTTCACTCCTTTTATATCATTAAATTTTATCTTGTGGTTATGTTATATTTGTTATGATTCCTAAATCCATCTCATAAGGTTTATACTAAACTTCCTATGATACCAAATTTAATGCCCCAACACCTATATTATAGATCCAGTGAATTACATTTTTACATTAGAATGATTAAAAAGAATAAATTCTTAATGAATAGATAAGTATTTTAGTCATGGAGAAAATAGATGCATACATTAATCCCACTTTACATTGGTAAAAGAAAACAAATTCATAACAAGAGCTAATAAAATACTTCCATGAAAACTCTACCAATGAATCCTTCTTCATAACATGTGTAAAGAAATAAAATGAAAGGAATGTGTACAAATACTCAGTAAGGGTTACATCTATATTGAATCATAATCAATTTTACATAATGAATATGCCATTTGGAATAAATGAAGAACATATTCCATCAATAAACAGAGAATGATATTGCATCCATAGATTTTATTCTTATTGAAAACCTCATGGAAATTAAGAACTTTATAATGAATAAAGATAATTCGTATTATTTGGACAACATGTATCTGGAACATAAACCATAATACTATTAGGAAGGTTTAAATCTATTATTATATCCCATCTGATTTTATTTTTGAATGAAACTCAAAGGTTTTGTTACCAATTTTTTTGTCTCATGGGACATGTCAATGCATTGAAGAGCTATAGTGGGCCCCACCCATCACTAAAAGTACAAATAATTATTAATATAAATATTCAATACATGAAAAATATGACTTCTCAATATCCATATTGAGTAGAGGACACATATTCATCATTGCATCAAAAATAACAACCGTATGTAAAATGATAGAATGATTTGAAAATAATCATATCAATGAAACAAGAATATAGATATATAATATTATTAAAATTTCAAATTAAAAATGATATTAATTTTGTAGTAAATACAAAACATAAGAATGATTAGGTGAATAATATTAAGTTAATCTCAATGGAATGGAAATTGAAACAAAGTCCCTTAAGACATTGTAATCAATCGAACTGTATGACCAAAAACTAATAATAAACAAAAGAATAATTGAATAGAATGAATATTAAGAGAATAATGATATTATATATCAAATTTATGTATAGATACACCAAATATAAGAAATATTTTATAGATAATGGAAATATAATAAAAATAAAAAGTAGGTGAGAAACCCCTTACATTAAGCCTAAATGTATTATGCACTTGTTATTAATTTTCTAAATAATAAAATTCGATTCCATAATTATGAATTCCAGAACCTTATCTACATGTAATTTATTTATTATATCTTCATTGAAATTATTTATGGACTTTTATATGGGCTTTGAGATTCAATTTTATCGTTTGGGAGTGTATGTTTTCTTGGTTTTCATGATCGTTTACTTGTATATGATACTAGAAGTTTGGGTAAAATGGAAATTGAAAACCTAAATTTATGTAATGAGTTTTTAATGATCATCCATAAGTATAAATGATCATATAAATAATTTTCTTCTTTTGAGAGAATATGAATAATTATATAAAATTTTAAATATAAACACTTGGATTATTTTGATGGTTTTTAGATCACCATAAACTCATTTTGTTTTATAATTAATTAAAATTTGTAAAAAATGTTTCCACACAATTAAATATGTTATGTTACATATGTTATGATATTTTTCAACATTTAAATTGTTTCAAGAAAGGAATTAAATATGGTAATTGAAATTTAAAACCCCTCATCGTTGAATGTTATAAATTAACACAAATCGGAAAATATTTTCTTTTTTAGTATAAGAGGATTGTGAATGACAGATGATGATGAGATATTACACTAAAATAATAAATTTAAATTATATTTTATGTACTGTAATTATCATAGAATTTTTATTATTGGAGGGGAGTTGAGAGAATCCAAATAATGGGGATTTTAAAAGAAGTTGAATGGAAAAGAAAGAGAGGTTTTCTTCTTGAGTATGCCTCCTTGAGAATCTCTTTATGGCCTTTTTTTGGGCCTTCTGGTGACACAATTAGGTATTGGATGTGGGGGAGGTCTTGGGAAGTGTATTTAGTATAAATTATTCATGGATAAAAATATTAGTGGTGCGAGATGAAGAGGGGTGGAGTGGTGGTTTATATAGAGGAGGAGAGGAGGGGTTTTCCATTATTTTAGTCATTAGTTTGTTCTTTTCTTAAAGACAATGAATCGTATAGATTTATATGACTAAAAGTAGTAATAAGTTTATGGAAGTTCGAATTAATGGTTTCTTACATCATCCATGTTGAAAAGAATACAGTATTTGTTTCAACCTGTATTTATACTGTAATTACTGCATTTTACTATTCACAAAAATTCATATATTTTAGAAAAATCCCAATGAATCACCCTAAACATTATTCGACATGTAGAATACAAAAAAATGAACTAAATTTTATGAATTTTTTTTCTAAATATGAGAAATTCTGTTTTATTTAAAATCACCATTTAATAAAAAAATACCAATATAAAAATTATAACAAATTTTATGCCACTGTGAAAATGGAAATAAGGTATCATTAAAATATCCAAAATATCATAGGGAATTAAAATATTTATTTATGAATACATTTTATGAAAATGATTTATATTTTAAATTATTTTATTAATTCTAATACTCTAATTAAATATTTATTACTCACAAAAATATCAACACTTAATTAAAAAATTCTCCATCATTTATAAAGTTCTTATATTTAATTTATCTAGTCTTGGATAATGTTACCATTCCTAAGGGTCATTATAATATTCATAAGGTTAAAATTAATATTCATAAGGGTATGTTACTATTTATAAGGGTAGATTACTATTCACAAAAATTATGTAAATTCTAGCACACTCCAAATATCACCTTGATCACAACCATGTAAATAAATTTTTAGAAATTCAAATCACAGAAGTGGTAAATTTATGTTTAATGGATACGTTATAACTATCTCCTCTAACTAGGTGTTGTTTCACAAATACTCAATGTTTCATTCATTATAAGTTATCTAATGAATTAAAATTATTTAAAAAGAATCATACGTTAAAAATATTGGGGTGTTATAGTTTTAAAGTATAATTAGATAAATTTTATATCATTTATTCCAATTAAGTTTAGTGGAATAAATTTGAAATTAAAATTCTATATAAAAACATTTCAATCCTTTGAAGATTTTTACATTAAAAACCTATTGTTTCATCCCATAAACATGATTAATTTTGAGTAAATTTCTAAAAATTCATTGAGTTGAATATGGAAAAATGGATTCCATATTTTTAATAATAAGTGCCAATTTTTTTAAAATGAATCCTTTTTTGAAAATAAGATTATTGTCTTTGATAAATATTATTATCAGAGTTAACGTTAAATTTGGAAATTAAGGGTAAAATTAATATTATAATTTTTAGAAATTTACCCTAACACTTGTCCTGATTTAATTTTATGAGTGTGTGTATGTTTAATGTATCCTTGGGCCAAATTTATGGCTTATCAGAGCCACGTGGATTACTTTAGAGATTTTATATTTTTTTATTGAAAGGATAGTCATGTATGTTATACTCTTGCTTTTAATAATCATTAAATTTTTTATTTGTGGTTATTAAAATGATACATGAAACAATAAATATTAATTTTAAATATAAAATATTTATATTTATCATATAAATTTATTTATAATTTCTAGAAAATAAATACTTACCTTAAAGGATTACATTGTTATGATGCAGTAACAGATTAATCAATTGAAATATATAATAACTGGGAATAAAAATATTTTATAATGTATATATTTTGAGATAATAAATTTCATAATTGAATTTTTGTGATTAACCTTACATCTAAGGTAACTATTAATTTTTTTTCAAGTTAAATTGTTAAATGGTATTTTTTTTAAATACCAAGTAATGAATTGTGTCAACATTGACATTAATGATACTTTAAAATAAATAATATTTAATTAAAAATATAAAATTAATAAAAATATAAAATTTCTATAAAAAATTTGGACAATATTTTAAATTTAATCCTTAAATAAATTATTATTCTTTTGGAATTTAATAGTAACTATAAGAACCTTTAAACAGTGCAATGCCTTGTTGTCACCATAAGCGTTAAGTGGTTTAACAGATGGTTAAAGTCCAAATGATAAGGGTAACAATGTGAACATAACATGAATAAAAATCATTTTTTGAGTGGATTTTAATATATATATATATATATTATATTCAATATATCAAACTTTTGATCCATTGGAATTTTAATATTAATATATATTAATTTAATATTCTGCGAGTTTTGAAAAGTTCCTCTCACTTCAATTATGAAAGGGAACCGTCTCATTCAATTTTTCACACCAAATTTAGCCTTATATATCAACCTAAACCTACTAATTTCCAATCAAAAAATTCCTACCATAATCTTATAAGCCTTAAATTGGGCATAAATACATCCAATGAAATTATTTAAAAAAAATAAAAAGATATATCCATAGAATAGGTGACATTAATCAAAAAACGTTTTTGTGTTATTTATTCCTTAAAATAATTCAATTATTTTTATTTCATGTATATATAATAACTTAAATATCCTAAATATAAATCTGTTTTTCTATTAATTGTTATACCTACACACTCACACACTTCCTCATATGGGGTGCACAATCATCATTTGTGTGTACGAGAGACTACCTCTTCCTGAACTTATAGAATTAATTCATTCACTACCTCCATTAATAGTTAGGAATAATGATGGATTTTATTTTTTAATAATATATATAATATTTATGATTTATTTTATCTTTGGTAAATATTATATATCATATAAAATCATGATTTTCATTTTCTGTAAATATGACAACTTATTTTGTGGACATGTCGACTACCCCCTCCTCAAAATAATGTGATTCGTTCACACTTTACATAGAATGTATTAAGGATACGTTTTGTTAAACTATATGATATATATCATAATATTTAAAATATAATTTTATTATTTACATTCTTTCTTTAAACATGAAAAGAAAAATGAAACAATGGTCATGTGTACGTATGACTTATCATTTTCTTAAAAAATGCTATTCATTGTCTATTTCTATATTTTATAGATTATTATAAATACATATATAGTGAATATATATGGGATCTATTTCATGGTTATCATTATAGTTATTGTTAAATCATTTTATAATTAATATGATAAAAAACAAAACAACTCAAAACACTTGTGAAAAACAAAGTGGTTATTATCTAAAAAACAATCTTTACCATGGAATTGTTAATAATATGGTAATATTGAGTCATAATTAAATCATATGTGGTGTTATTGAAATGAATATTTTTCTAAGATATTTTTATAATAAACATATATTTACTATAGATTAATTTTGAGCATGTATGTAATGAGTTAATACATAAAATAAGGGACATTGTCTCTATCTCTTTTAATTTAGGCACAATTTGATGTTATATACCCAAATTCAATTATGGGTTGAATATAAGTACCCTTTGACATATCATGTCCTCAATTTATTTAATATAATTTCATTTAATTTATCTTTATATGGTATTCTATCACGTGTATTATTATTTAAATTTTCAATTTGGTATGGGACAATTTGAATTTTTAGTGATTTAATTATAAAATATTTTTATCTGTATCCTTATTCTAAATATTATTTTTCGAATTTATTTGTATGGATATAAAATTATTTAAAATGTTATTTTTTGTCTATTTATAATTTCATTCAAATTTTTTCAAGATAAACCCTTTTACAGGTTTTATATGGAACATTTTGACAAATGACAAAAGAAATGTTGTATTTTCAACAAGTATAAGACAACAAATTTTTTCTTACTGTGATTATTATTTAATTTCTTGATTTATTTTAATGAATAAATAATTTATGAAATTAAAACAACTATTTAATTATTTTTTGGAAACATTTGGTTTTGAAAATGGTTTTTTTAAAACAATTCTTTATTTTTATATGAATTTATTTTCATTTGGGTTTAAAAAGAGTTTCGTCACAATAATTTTTTTACGATTTTTGTAGAGCATTTAAATATATGTCAACAACCTTTGTGGAATCATATGTATTATTTAGGATGATCTATTATTACATCATCTATCATATTTTATTGAATAGTTAATTATTAGTTGGACTATAGATTCTCTATTTTGATTCCATTCAAGGTTTATAGTTTAATGTTTCTCATTTCATATGTTCATTTTTCAATAAGAATGTTTATGTTGTTTATGTTTCACCCTATTCATATGATAACAGAATTAAAATTTGTAATTTCTTTGAGTGACAAACTATATCCCCTCAATTCATCGATATGTCTCATTAGACAAAGATGATATGGATTTGGCTAAGGCCTTACCCATTTATTTTTATATATGTTGGTCAAGGCCTCAGTAGTATGATTTGGATTAAATAACATGTATTTCAGTGATCCAATGACTTGAAATGATATTATTTGATGAATTATTATCAACTAAAAGAATACTTGTTCTGATTTTAAAGCCTATTTGATCCATTATGATGAATTTATGAATTTTATGGTATTTTATTCAACAGAAACTCAAATATGTTGTACTCAAGTGTAAAAGTTCTAATATATGGTTATTATGAATATATAATTGACTAAAAATTGTCATTTGAAATCATATATGTTTTTCCTCATCATAGAAATTTTTAATTAATTGTTTTCAAATAAATAATTACCTTAGAAAATTACACAATGATGATGCAATAATTGATTAATTAGTATTAATATCAATTAATTGATTTTAAAAATACTAAAATAAATATAATTTTAGACATTTAATGCCATCAATGAATTTACTAGATGAAAAATACCTATTCATAAATTATTATATGTTTTGGTTTGAAGTTATCATATGTATTTATATTATTTTAAATTCAAGTAATAAATATTTTAAAAATTGTCACTAATGATATTTTAAAACAAATAATATTTCATTAAATGATATAAAATTCATAAAAAACTATGATTTTCCAAATTATTGTATAATATTGAAAATCTAATGCAAGACTCATTTATGGTTCATTTAGAATTTTATATTAACTATATTAACCCTTAATGAGTAAAAAAATAGTTTAATTGGTAAGAGATAAAGGGTTTCAATAAGGTTTAAAGATAAATGATAAGGGTAATCATGTGACCTATATTTTGGTTAGTTTTTTTTTTGTTTTTTTGGATTTAGACCCATCTTCATCTTATATTCATAATAACTATCTTTTCGGCTATTTGGAAATGAAAAATAATTCATATTAGTTAAATATATTCAGGCATTAAAAATGTGCCCCTCAACTCAATTATAAAAGGGAACACCCTCCCTCACATATTCAAGCCATGATGACCATTATTGATTAACCAAAACCTACCCATTTAACAAACCAACTTTGTTCCCTTAATTATAGAAGCCTTACTTTGGGACGAAATCCAACCAATGAAGACATTTTGTGAAAAAAAAACAAGATACCCAAAGAAGTGGTAATGTTAATAAACAAAAGTTTTTGTTTTAAATCCTCATTAAACAAAATAAATTATTTTTATTTTTTACTTACAGAATAACCACATTATCTTCAATATACATACTTATTTTTTATATTAATGGTTTGACATATTGAATAACAATATTATATATATTGATATTTGGATCGAAAGAATTTATTTTATAGGGATATATTACAAGAGGGGGGACTAATTGTACTTAAAAAACATTTGTTTAAAAATATTTAAACTAAAAAAGTTTAAAAATCACGTTAAGTAAAAAAGATTAGATATAGTCTTGGCCCTTAGATTGATTATCATAGTAGAATAATCACTATTATTCTGATAATACCAAAGTAATAGAAGTTGTAATCACCCAAGATCTAAGAAAACATTTAGAAGTCTGGATAGATATGATTAAATTAGAGGTTATCAAATTCTCTAAAGATCTGATTAATAAAACAAATAGTATTCATCATATTTAGAAACACTATGATAAAACTATTACAAATAAGTATATAGAAATAAAATACATGTAAGAAACAAGTAATATAATATAAACAATATGAGAATGACATAAATAAATTGAAAAAGAATAGTTATCTTTTGACCATTAGTGTAAGGTAGCCGCAAAACATGGATAATGGTATCCCTTTATTTATACATACACAAATGTATGTCATTCTGTAGCAAGTAAAGCCCTCGGTATAATGATTAGGTTTAATCTATTTTTCTATCTACAGTATCCCATGATCTTATGGATCAACTATGTCTTATTATCCATGTATTCAATCAATTAAGAGATTTGATTCTTTGTATTGTTATCCCCCAAATCCCTTACTCATAATCACAATTCAAATGAAGGATTACACTGAAAAATAATATTAATGGGAAAAAATGATAAGGGTTACTTTTGAAAAATTTAATCTAATAAAATTACCAAAGGCTAAGAATAAGCCATTCATGGTTTTAATATTCAAAGCTCCAACACAATGAGATTGTTCAAATGAATTGATTCTCACCATAGAAATTGCTCCAAAATTTTCAAATGACTAGGTATTTACTAGTGAAATACCAACGATCATTTTTCTTTCCCAATGGTTATATTTGTTTTTTGATTTTATTACAACAACATGGAAAATCGATAATTAATTTCAATATTATAACATATTATACAATGTTTTATTGGTTTTATACCATCACAATGTAAAAGATCTTCCATTATGATTGAAATAATTTTTTGACATTCAAAATTTAAACTAAGTCAGTTATTATGAAATTGCCTATATATGCTATTACAATTACTTTTATAAGTATAAATATGATGTTTATTGTTTTAGTTATTAGTAAAATTATAGACATTTTTTTGTACAAAAGTCATGATAAAATGTTTTATATATGGTCTGATAAAACTAAATCTGTTGATTATTAGTTGCATAATGATTATGATAATCACATTGAAGAATGTTAGTTTTTATTCTAGAAGACATTATAAATAATTATATATATTTTGAATGATTATGTTTTCTATAAATATAATATAAAATACATTGGAAATCAAATGGGTTGTAATCAATAATATTGGAAAGAGTTTCTAATTTCCAAAACAAAAAGAATAAAAAGTAACAAGTGTATGTTTTGACTAAAAAATATGCCCCTTTTTTAATATAACAAGCCACAAAACACAAATAGAAAATACCTTTGAAAATAATACTCTACCATTACATATTAGTGTTTTATATTAATAATTGAACATTAATTAATATATCCCCCCTGAGATTATGAAATATCTGAATAGAATAGTTAAAATAACTAATTCCCATTTACAATAAAGAATCCAAATATTTATTTTATTATCTCTCATTATAGAAGATTCTCCTTTTTTAGAATTAATTTCTCCCTTATATAAATACTCTACCTAAAAAAATTTCTCTCCCCATTTCAGTATTTTATACCATTTTTTCTTTTCAAAATGAACTGAAAAAATACATTGAGTTTTGTGAAAACTGTTACAAGAAAAATAAAAATAAAAAATATAATGAACTCCCAAGTCATAAAATAAAATAAACTAATATTCAACTAATTGGAATTGAAAAAAAAATAATAATAATGGGATAAAAAGTATTTAATTAAAAAATTATGTCACAATATAATTAAAATAATAGTTAATAATAGAAAATATGTTAATCTTTCTTCATCATGAATTTTATAATAGACTTCATCTTCTAAAAAACCATTATGTAATCTTCAATAATTGTAATGATCTAATCTTGAGATGGGTATTTCTCTTCCTAAACCAAAAGTCATTCTTCCAAAAAATCATTCTGATTATTCGAATCGATGATTTCATAATTTTAATAATTTAGTCTTCAAATATTGGAATAATTATATAGTTTCTACCCTTCAAACTCCATTACTTATTTGGTTCTATTATACGTAGAATATTTGATCTGTACCATAAATTATATGAAGACATCTGTATCATTGGATAAAATATTGAATGATTCAATGGATTCCGAATATGTATCATTATTTCTTAAATACATTCATCATGAAGTTTGACATCAGAATTTCTATTATGATTCGATTTTATAATCTTGTTGCATGCCTTCTTGTGAGAATTGGAAAATTGATGAAAAACCTTAAGATAAACATCATTACGAATCGCCTTGTCTGATAAAAAATTAATATATTTGTATTTTTAATTTGATTCTCAAGAATAAAATATACATTTTATTCTAGTCTATGAAAATATGGGATTTTTCCTTAAAGTATTTTTAAATCTTGAATTATAAAATTTGATCTCATTATTGTAATCAAATTCACATAATCTACTAGTTTAATATCAGGTATTTAAGGATGATTGGTTCTGGTTTCCCCAATTCTTCATTATATTATATTTCATTGAAACATTTTTTCAACTATATTCAATACATTCATTGAATCAAATATTTAAATGATCCAATCAATAGTATTATATTTTTATTACCTTCTATTTTTGATTTTTGATCATTATAAATTTTTTGAGATTATGATTCAGATATATGTTTTTATGGTTATATTTCTTTCTCAGGGCATGTAGGTTCACCAACCATATTGATCTTGGAAGGTATATCTGATGATAAAGAATCTAATTATTTTATTGAAAACGACTATGATTCATCATTTTCACCTCCATCTTCTTCATTATCCACTTTTTATAATTATATTCACCATTTTCATCATCAGGTACTTCTTCATCAATATATTCTTCTTCATATTAACATTATTCTTAAATACCATCTCCTTAATTTTCTAACAAAGAAACAAATTTATATTTTCTTCCATTAATTTAATATACGTTTCATAGAGTCAGTCTTCTATTTTTAGATTAGCCATTCCAACTGGTGCTGATTTTGATGCTATTTCATATATTGGTGCTCATTCTGCATAAACTACTTTACCCTTTCCCTTGTCTAAAATAGATGGAAAATAGGCTTCAATAATAATAGTCTCATGAAAAGAAAATCCAATATCATGATTTATTTAACAAAAATGAGATAAATATATGTATTCTTTCTCTAAATCTCTCTCATTATCCTTTATTTTTTTTTCAAAATTATGGGATTCATATAACGTTTTCTCCAGCATATTCTTTTTTAATTCATCATCAAGAATATAGGTACTATGTATTATCAATTCTAAAGCCTCTGATGGGTCATTTCCTGATTGAGGATCACCTTATTTCCTTTTTTATTTTTTTATTATCCATTCATCTCTTACCTCATAAAACACATTATTTTTTTCTGAGGCTGGGAAGAATAAAACATTCTTTTCTTGATTTTATCATACTTCTAATCCCCCTTGTTCTACTTCTCATTACCCTTATAATATATCATTCATGGTTCTTTTTATGAAGAAGAACTATAAGATGTATTAATAAATTTCATTGATTCAACAACAAAAATAAACCTCATTCTTTACATATTATAATCAATCATGAATGTTATTTTCAAACTCTTTGGAGTTGACCCATTTCATAAATTTCAAAATTTAATGATCTCTACTATCAACTAGCATAAAATAACAAGAAACATGATAATTTTTTACCTAATATATCCAATATTTATGTTGATTATGGTGATAAAAAGGAATCCCATAAGATCAATTATTCTCAAATTCCCAAGAAAATATAAAATGAAAACATCATGAACCTTTATAGAATCCTAGTCCCATTTTCATGGAATAAGTAACCCTTTTGTCTAAATGGCTATCACTCAATTATTCAGAGTTAGAAGAGTCACATTCTAATATTTCTCATATTTTTCAAACATGGAATTATATTGTTTTTTTATTATAATAACCTATTTCATCTGGTAAAATAATAGAATGGAAAAAAAGAAAATCCATATGATGTAATCATAAGAATTCTCGTAGATATCATATAATAAATTTTGTACAACTTTTCATATATTATAAAAGATAGTTTTTTTCATCTTCTATGAAAAACATAACAATGGTATAGATATCCAGAACAAGATTAAGAAAAACAAGACCAAAATACATATTAGGTTATCCTATAAAAATTTATATCCTTCCTTACAATTCAATAATCTTTCTCAATGATGATTAACATTTCTAATACACGTTTTATAATTTTTTTTTGAATAAATGAGTTTTTGAAATTCTTATCAGCAGACACCATATTTAGGGATGAAATTTGGATTCTTACATAAAGAAATATTTTTAGGCTGGAGATTTTTAATGTTGGCAGCACTTCGAGGTAGAAAGACTAATATTTCTGATGTGGGACACAAGGTTCCCTATAATATATAGGATATTATAGAGAAATTAAACTTCCAAAACTAATCCAATGGATAAGATTTAAATTTATATGATCCAAAAATTGAAAAATATTTGAGGATGATTTAAAATATTTTGAAGTCATAAGGTTTTAAATACCATTATCATAAAGAAAAAAATATGATAAAAAAATTGGCGATGTATTAGTTTTTTTATTTAATAAATTATAACAACAAAAATACTAAGGCTAATAAATGTAGTGAAACAACATATAAATTAATGGATAAGAAGAATACAATTCGAATCAAGAAAGTGTATTTAGTATGTCCAACAAGTTATTCTTGATTTTCATAAACTAATAATATTATAATAGTTTTATGAAACTAAATACAATTATTTTTTAAAATTAAATAAAATGGATTTAATATAAAACATTACAACATCTTTTAGGTATAGAACTGAATAGATTTTATCAGAAATAAAAAATTATTACCAATATATTCTGAATCAAATTTTTTGAAAAATCCATGAGTCCATATGTTTTTATAGTAATTTCTTTGTCTTATTATTATTTAGATAATACTAACTCCAACAATTTTATAGTGAAAAATGATCACAGAAACTCACTATGAAACATTTTAAGAAAATGAAAATTTTAAAAAACTAACTGATTAGAAAAAAATATTTACCCTCCATCCCCCACTTATGAAGAATATTAAGATAATTTAATGATATAGCTAATCAAGAGGTATATATGGAAGGTAATTTTAAATTGATAATTACTAAATTTTGTACAATGTATTCAAATCTATCAGAAAAAATAGTTTTGTAAAAATATAACCAAGTTGATCTTCTATACAAATGAATTTAAAAATGATATTCCTTTTTAGTATGTGATCCCTAATAATGTGATGTATAATATATTTGGGTTTTAAATTATAGTGATATGTAGTTTCATGAAACAAATAATATATATTATTACATTCACATAGTATTTTATTTGTCTCAAAACTCATGTCATAGTCAGTGAGAGTGTGTTGAATCTTTAACAATTGGGCCCAAAAACATCCAGCAGGCACATATTCATTTTTATTAGTGGAATGAGATACCAAATTTTTTTCGTACATGACCACGAAACTAATGAGTCTCTTAGAAGAGGAAAATTTCTTAAGGTACTTTACTTATCCATTATATGGCCTCCAAAGTTAACATATTAAAAACCTTTTAGTTCAAAAAAATCTCCAAAGGAGTAGAAAATTTGTAAATCCATAGTTCCCTAATGATAAAGAAAAATTAATTTCACTACATTAATATTGGATTTTGATATATTAGCTTGATATAATGAACATAAGAATACTGAAATCATTAAATATATTTCACAAGAAATTATATATAGTAAACCTCCTATGATTCCACTAAAGATATTTTGATCAACAAGTTTCTCAGATTCATTAGGATCTAAAGTATTGTAAGTATCGATGGGAATACAAATACTTTTACTGTTGTCTTATCCAAACATTTTATGAATATATTTAACAAAATTATTTTTAGTGATATATTTTAATTATAGTTTTTAGGATATTTGAAATAAAATAAAAAGATGTTAACTCACCTACCATACTAATCTCAAACAAAGATTTCATAAAATTCACAATGAAATACAAAAAATATTTTTATGTTTATATAATTATATTGTCATAAAAAATATTTGAACAATCATAATTGTTTTATTAAGAATATTTATAATATGATTTGGATCCCCAGTTCCCTTGACATTTTTAAACAAAAATCTAGTAAATTTTTCATACCAAGATATGGGGGCCTATTTAAGTCCGTATAAAGATTGGGTAGATTTATAAATGTATTTTGGATTTATTGAATTTTCAAAAAAGGGAATTGTTTAACATAATATTCCTTATAAACAAACCCATTAAAGAAATAACACTTTCCATCCATTTGAATATTTCTGAAATTAAAGAATATATCTAAGGCTAGGAAAATACAAATAGATTGTAGCACGAATACTGGTGTATTGGTTTCGTTATAGTATAGGCCTTCTTATTAGTTATAACTCTTAGTAACATTTCCTGCTTTACTTTTCATTTTATTACCATTTTCATTACATTTGTTTTTGGAAAACAATTTTCCTCCTGTTATAAAAGTTTTTTTCATATCGATCAAACAATGTCAAAAAATTGTTCCACTCAAATTCATTAAACTAATATTGAATTTACTTAATCCAATCCTCATCACATAATTCCACATCAGAATTCATAGGTTCAATTTGATAAAGGAAAACATGATGTTTTACTTCAGTCATTAAGGAACTCTCTGTCCTAATAGGTTGATCAACATCACCAATGATACTATCACATGGATTATTTCTAATAAGAAAATGATTTTTCAGGGTTTGAAAAGGTGGTTCTTCAATAGAAGGTAAATAATCATCAAAAGGAATAACATCAGAAAAACTCATGTTTTTCCTTATATTTCATATTTACTAATATTGGTTGAAATTCAGATTTGAAATTAACATTCAAGGATGATGGTCAGGGTCTTTTGAAAAAAAGGGCCAGTTTTATAAAATTTAACTTGTTTTGTTTCCTAAAAAATATGAATTTTTTTTAAAAACACTATATTCCATATAGGTAGTAGAGTAACCTAAAAATATTCCATCATCAGATATGGGTGAAACTTTTTGTATGTTTTCTATCATATTCCATATGAATACTTTGCAACAAAAATGTTTAAAATAATATTTTTTTCAACTCATCCAAAAATCATAAAGATTTTTATTTTGAAATGGTAGACTTGAAACTCGATTTATAAAATAGCATCATGTAATAAATACTACATCATAAAAAAATTACCAGTTTTTATTCAATCTACATGGTTTTTTATTTCATAAATAATAAAGGTTCTTCTTTTGAGAACACCATTTTGATGAGGTGTTATAGGATATGAAAAGTTATGTGTAATGACATTCTTAATAAAAAAAGATTAAATATCCACATTAACAAATTTTACACCCCGATCACTATAAAAACATTTCAAGGGAAGGTTTTTCATATTTTTATATTTGGCCACAAATGTTATGAAATAAAAAATGGCATCAAATATCTTTTCACGAAATAGATCCATGTGTATCCTGTGTAATCATAAACCAAGACATTTAAATAGTATTTCCCCCAATAATCCACGTTTTTGTATGACCATATAAATGAATTTTCACTAAATATAAAGAATCAATAGTTGATACTTCACTAATATGTATAAAACTAGACTTATATATCTTACTGTATTGATAAGGGTAAAAAACAGTATGTGTATCAAACCAATGTTTCAGTAGATCCTTAAAAAGTATTTTCTTATTCATCATATGTAGGTTTATCTTGTTATAGTGTCCTAAAATTATATGACATAAACAGTATTGATCTTCCATTTCACTATGTAAAGGTAATTCTTGGCTCTAAAGGTCTTCAATGTTATGTGTATAAACTTTCTGATGCTGATAGGAAGAAAAATGTGATCATCCATGGAATTATGTACTACACATTTATTATTTCTAAAATTTCGTATGTAACCTTCATCACATAATTTTCTTATGTTTATAAGGATATTATTAAGGCCTTTAAAAAATAAAAAATTTGAAATTAAAGCTTTACATAGAAGAACTATGATGACTATACTGAAAAATATTCCTTGAGAATTTTTGCCAATGGTAAATTTTCCAACATTCTTCTGGATGATATTTTGGGAAAAATAATTTTCTTATCATATTATCAGACCATAAACAATTCATATTTCTCTTATTCTTATTTTTTTATACTTTATTTATTTTTCTAAAAGAAAAAAATTAGATATTGAGCACAAAAAATTTCCTAGGTCCAATTATATCCAAAATGAAAAATTGTAAAAAATCAAATTTGTTTAGTAAAATAAGATTTTTGGAAACCTACACATTGATATTTATAAAAATCACAATTTTGCTTCCAATGTTCACCACTTTTTAATTTAGTACAAAAGGGTGAACTATTTGGAATAATGTAATTGTTGCTAAAAGTTGTGTTTTTATGAGTATATCCTATTCCTGAACTGGTACCATGAAGAATTTTTTTTACATTTAGTAAATGTTTTCTTTACCAGTTTTAATGTTTGAAAAAGGATTCTTTAGGAATGAAATTTTGGATTTTATTATTACAACTAAATCCTTATCCCCTTTAGAATAAGTTTTACAATTCTTTCTATAAAAAATATTTTGTAAACTGTATTTTTCTAAAATTAATTTTTACAAATCATTAGAAATAACATATTTTTTAAAACTATCTTATCAATATCTTTTGAAACATCTCATGGTACTTTATTAAAAACCCTATTATAGGATTGTGCTTATTATGTTTTTTAATATCTTTTCAATTATTATTGTCATAAATTTTAGAAAAATTGGATTGTTTGTTATAATAATGAAGAGTATAATATTTTAATAAAGAATATTCTTAATATTAATATATTATGTAATTATCATTAGGATAATCTGAATTTAAGGATATATTTGTAAGGTTATCAATAGTGCGTACCTTTTCCATAAAACAAATATTTCCTTTAAGAAATCTAGTAAGAAGTCTAATGTACCTCTATTAGGAACTATTATTATCAAAAAAGTTATGTGAGGAATTTCATCCACATAAAATCCATGAATAATTATCTTTAAGAATATTATTTCCTTTTTTACTTATAAATATTTTTTTGATTTCAATCAGAATTTTATTCTTCTTTATCTTTCCTTTTTAAATTTAGATAATCTTTTCTGATATGTCCATCTTTCTTGAATTAATAGAAAGAAACATTAGAATTTTTCTTATCACACCTATACTTGTATCCTTTATTATGTCAATACTCAAGATCATTTTTACCAACTATATTTTTCCTCATCAGAGAAATTTTATATACTTAATTTTCCAAATTTTCTGATAAACATGCGTCTTATTCTATAACAATTTTATTCTTTCTGGATGATTTCACTACTTTCTCAGGAAACAAAACGTTAAGGGGTAAGGAATATTCTACATAAAAGGAAACTCCACCATTATTGTTTTTCTCTTTTTCGATATCTAGTTTCAATCTACTCACTATCCACATAAGAGTTCTAATACGATCTCCTAAGGTATGACTAATCACTTTTCTTATTTCATAAATTGTAGTCCTCTTATACTTTCATTCATTGGTAATGATATCAATAATTTTCTCAATAATAGTTTCATATTTAAAACCTTTTTCACCAATACATTGTACACTATTTATAATCTTCCTGAATCTCTCATGAATTTTATAAATGGATTCATTTAGTAATAAATTGAAATCTTTTTAGTTAGCTCTTAGAATTTTCCTACTAGATCAGTAACTATAGATGTACAAAAATGTGTAACATATTAATTATTTCAAATATTGTTAGCATCTTCATAATATTATGTTTGATTATAAATGATTTGGCCATGGAACACAATAATATATTTCTTCATTTATATTTATGTTGATAATCATTCTTTTATTGGTTGGTAAATGTCGTATAATCCTTATAAGGAATATTATTATTTCTTATGGGCATAAAAAATTTATCGACTCTCGTGTTTGTTAAAAAGTATTCATTATTTATCACAAAAATTCATCAACTAATTTATCTCCTTTTGATCAAAAGTGGATAACATTTTTTATAAATAACTTTTTTTATAGAGTGAACCCCTAGTTGGACAACTTGAACGAAATCCCCTCCCTCTATTTTCCTCCCTTCTTATTTTCAGCTGGTTTGGTCCAACTAGAACAAGGATGAAGGCCAATTCTATCCCACTTGTTCGTTGTCTACGATACAGTTTCCTGTATATGTAAGGAGATCTTTTTTAATATATGTATATATATTAATATATTATTTATAATATTCATGTTCATCAAATATACATATTCATTCACGAGTTAATTTCAAATTAAAATTATTAATCTCCAATTTATAAAATATATTATTCATTTTTACTATATTTTTGTTACTGTGTTTTGTATTTTTATTTCAATATTTGTATTTTATTTTCATGTATATAAGTACATTTATATGTGTGTGTGTTGCTTATAATTTCACATTTTTAAACACACACACACACACACAGAGATATATATATATATATATATATACATATATATATATTGCCCATATGATTTTCAATTTCCTCAAGATAATGTTTTAGAATTTAAATTTATGATATATATATACACTTGTATTTAACATAATTTTTATAAAACAAATATATTTTATTATTATTTAGAATATTCTACCTCGGATATAAGTATATGTCATACTTATGTTTACAAAATTGATTTGTGCATAGATTACATTATTTTCAAAATAAATCATTTTTATACTGATTATATATATATATATATAAATGAATACTAATTCTAAAATGAATGTTTTTATAAGTATTACATCTTATTCAAATATTATAATTAGGAATTAATTTTATTTAAAATTATTTAAAGGATTACTTTCATTATATATATTCATTTCCATCATTTCATGATTCTAAATTAATATTTAATTCAATTCAAAACATAAAACCATCCAAAATATTATCTTTAAAATTAGAAATAATGAAATATTTATTTAAAAAAAATTAACTTTATAATTCATATATTTGTTATATAGTTTTTCTTTTGAAATTTAATGGTTAAGGTGTATTTAAGTTAACTCGTAATTGTCCATTAATGTAAAATTATATATATTCTTATTGAAATTATTTTATAGCAATTTTAAAATTACTATAATGTATGAAATTGTTTTATACTCTTAAATTTTATGATCTCATGATAATTTTAATAAAGGGAAGTCATATGTCTATTATTTTTTCTAAATTTAAATGTATTATTTCTAATATTTTATGTGAATTATATAATAATACAAATTTTTATTCTAGAGAAGTAAAAATTATATATATATATATATTATTTCATGTGACTTGAAATATATACTTTGTATTATTTTACATGAATGATATCATTATTATTTAACGTGTCAAAACATAGAATTATAATTTAAGAAAATAATTATTTAATACTTTTATCTAGGGATGAGTTTTAAAAGATAAATTTTAATATTTTAATGAAAAGTAATTTCTGGGAAATTTTAATTAAATAAAAGTTAATTTTTTATTTATAGGCCAGAAAAAATAAGATTGACACAATAATTGGTTTTGCTAAATATATTAAGCTATTTTACTTAGAAAATTAGTTTATATATATTTATAAAAGTGAATGTGTCTACAAAGAAATTTTATTTTTTAAAATAAAAAACCTTTTTGGAAAAAGTATTTATATATATATTAACAAAGCTAATAATTTTTTTTAAAAATTATTGTAAATTGTAAATTTTAAAAAAGAAATAGAAGAGGAGTGAACTCATTCAAATTAATGTGGGTAGGCCTAAGAGATCCATCAATGTTTTTTTTCGCCCCATTATGGTTTTTTCAAAAGTATGATTTGTATTTTCTAAAAAACCATTTGATTATTTGAATTTTTTTCAATGAACATGTATATTCAAAAGCAATATAATGTTATCAAAATCATATGTACTTTCATAAGATCTATATAATTTCAAAAATAAAAATTAATTTCCATATATTTTTTTATGTTTTTTATGGAGTAATTAATTTCAACGGAATTTTTAAAATCATCCATTCAAAGGATTTTCAAAATATTTTTCAAATGATTATTATATTTTGAAATTTGTTTTCAAAATCATGTTTCCAAAATTATAATATTTTTCAAAAGAATTTCTAAAGTGTTTTTGATAGCTATGTTTTTATAACAATTTTTGTCTATGTTTTTTTAAAATATATTTTAAAAAAATATTTGAAAAAGAATTTTAGAAAAGGTATAAGTACGTTCAAGAAGGTCTTCCATTGGCTTTTCAAAAACCCATTTCTAGTACATTTTTCTCACCCTATGTTTTTATAAAGTTTTTTCATGTTTATATAGAGAATTCAGGGAGTTTATCTCAATTAGAATCTTGCATAATAAAATTTTCATAACTACAATTTATTCACTATTTTAACTTTAAAAATATGCAAGGGTGATCATTTTATTCCACAACCTAAACCTAAAAGATACTCTAATGTGAATTCTAGTATATTTTTTATTTAATTTTATATACTAATAAAAGATAAACAACATATTTTTTACTAGATCCATATGCATGGGTCTGGGGAATTATAGTTGTTATCCAAGGAACCGTTTATAGATATTTAGAAATTATAAATTTTGGTAAATTTATAATTATTTTCAAAGTATATATTTTATTAAAACCAATTATTTCTAACCTTTTTGATTGAGGAAAAATATGTTCATTTGGTAACTTCTAAAAATATATAATTATAGTAGTTTTATTATTTCAAATTTTTAAAAGTAAACTTTTAGAATATTTTCGTAACGAAAAAAATGATTTTCAAGGATGAAATTCTATTTATAGGGGTATAATTTTACATCTCAAGATTTTAGATAAATTGACTTTTCATTAATTTTATTTATTTAAATTACATAATAAATCAAATATAATTAATTAAAAATTATTTAATAAATATTCAATTACAATTATAAATTTATATAGTAGGAGAAAAATAAGATATATATTAAAAATTTAGAGGAATAAAGTGTCAATTAATGTTAAATATAACCTTATAAAAAATGTGAAATAAAAGTGTTTAGATTTATAAAATTTAAACATTATAGAATGTGAAATAAATAACTATAAAATATGTATATATATATATATCATTATAAAAAATATAATATATTTATATAATTAGATAACTAATATAATAACCTTTGCAACATGATTGTAAAGTAGTTAATGTAATATAAATATAAGAATAATAGATCAGACAAGGACACATGTAATATTGTTCTTTTAAAATTAAATTAATTGCACCAAAATAAAATTAATATTTTTGTAATAACTAAATTGAGAAATGATATATTAAGATATAAAACCAATAATATATATATACATATAAAACAATAGTATTTAAAAATGATGATGGTTTGAAATAATAATGTATGACAAACCTAACATGGATTATAATAATAATAATGATGATAATAATAATATTTGATTATATAAATAAATAAATTTAATTAGTAATGGTAAAATAATAATGTAATAAATTATAATTGTATTAATATATACTTAAATTTTTTCTAAATATAATTATATATATATGTAATACCAATCCTATAGAAAATAATGGTGAAATGAAAAAAAATCACCAAAATGAAAAGAAGAAAATATTTCGTGTGACTTCTACCTCCGAATTATGCAGACACCAAAACAGTAACCCAATTACACTAGTTCTGTTGTCATCCACTGATCAGATCCACACTAACTATGATATACTACACAACCACCATCGACCATAGATCTCTCCACAACCATGAGATGTTACCACCTCCCTTGCAGTGCTTTGGGTATTCCCCTGCAAGACAAGATGAACTGTCATGTGTATCCCTTTCGGTCTGTATCTTCATCTTCTTCCCTCCCCTTTTGACCACTCGATTCCACCACTATACATAATCATCACCCTCAAGTCACAAAAACTCAACACAACCAACTTCATCATATTCACCTTTTCTCGGTTCAATTTCTATTCATCCCTTTTTTTCCATAAGACATCAAAAATTCACAAACCTATATAAAAACAACTTTGGTCTTATAGAGAACCCCTGGTATGGAAACATGAACTGAATCCCCTTCCTATATTTTAATTCCTTCTTATTTTATCATGGTTCAATTCAACATGAACAAGGAAGAAGTCCACTAGTATCCCCTATTTTGAATTCTGTAAATTTAATTTCCTGTACATGTAAGGGGAAATTTTTTTATATGTCTATATTTATTAATATAAAAAATATTATATTAATTTTCATCAAATATGTAAATTGATACATGTATTAATTTCATATTACAATTATTAGGCTTCTATTTATAAAATAATGTATTCTTTTAACTATATTTTATGTAAGAGTGTGTTATGCTTTAATTTCAAGATTCACATTTTTTTCAAATGTAAAATTAAATGAAAAAATATATGTATTGTTAATAATTTCATGTTTTCAAACATATATATATATATATTATTTTATATTCATGTTTTATTATTAATTTCTTCAATTACTTGTTTTATAATTTAAATATATAATAAATTTATAAATGCATGTCATTTCATTTTTATCAAACTAATATATGTACATTTTTATAAGAATATTCCTCATGTGATATTAGTATTTTTCATAGTTTTGTTGAAAAATTGAGGTGTGTGTACGATACATTATTTTTTGAAATCATCTATGTTTATATTCATTATATATATATATATATAAATATATACCAATTCTAAAGTGCATTTTTCTATAAGTATTATATCTTCTTCCAATATTCTAATTTGGAATGTAAGTTATTTAAATTTATGAAAAGGGTTTCATTCGTTATATATATATATGCCCTTCCATCATTTCTTTATTCAATATGAATATGCAAATTATTTCAAAACATGAAATAATCCAAGTTAATATTTTTAAATTAAAAAATGAATAATTTTTTATTTTAAAAATATTACCATTATATTTCCAAAACGTGTTATATAGATTTAATTTTAAAATTTTATGTTAAAATAATATTTAATTTTACATAATTCTGTTCTATAAAATCATAAATATATATATATTATGAATGAAATTATTTTTTTGTAATTTCATAATTACTATAATGTACACTAGTTTTTTATGTTATTAAAATTTATGTTCTCAGGATAATTATATGAATGTAAAGTTAGATTTATATTATTTTATTGGAGTTTCAATATACTATTTCAAATATTTTATGTTAAATATATAATTATTACCATGGTTATTATAGGAAAGTAAAATTATAAATATATTATTTCATGTGAATTTTAATTTACAAATTCAACTAATTAATGTGAAAGGTTTATAAATTCTGTAATGTGTCAAAAAATAAAATTGTGATTTGAAAAGATGATTATTAAATACAATTTTTCGGGATGATTTTTAAAAGAAAAATTTTAACATTTTAATGAAAAGTAATTAATGTGAAATTTTAATTACATGGATGTTAATAATCTTATTAATATACTATGAAAATGGAAATTGAAAAATGATTTCCTAGTACAAAATCATACAAGTGATTTTCTAAGAAAATATATTATTATATATTTATAGATGTACCGCTAAATAAAAAGAATTTTTATGTGTCTAAATCAAAAAACCTAGTGTAAAATGAATATATGCAAAGCAAGCAAAAAATTATTAAAAAATAGTCACATGGATATTGTAAACAATAAAAATATTAGGAGTGAACTCATTCTTAAAGAATTGGATTTACCAAGACATCCTTAAATGTTTATGTAGCCCCATTCTTTTAATTTCAAAATCACTCATAGTATTTTTTGAAAAACCAAAATATTATTTTAAATTTCTTTCAATGCATATGTATTTACAAAAGAAATATAATGTTTTTAAAAAAAATTTGTATTTTCAAAGGCTTTATAACATTTCCAAAAGTGTAATTTTTTTCAAATGAGTATATATTTATGTTTTCAAAGGCATAATTATTTTCAATAGTATTTTCAAAATCAGGTTTTCAATGGATTATCAAAACAGTCTAAAAAAATAGATTATATTTTGAATTTTGTATTAAAAATCATGTTTTAAAAATTCTAATTATTTTTAAACAGATTTCTAATGTTTTTTCCAAAGATATGTTTTTTGAAAAGTATTTATCAAAGATATTTTCAATGATATTTTCTAAATAATTTTTAAAAGAATTTTTTAAATCTTATAAATATTTTTGAAAATATTTTTCATTAGATTTTCAAAATACCCTTACTGGGAAATTTTGCACAACTAATGTTTTTTAAAAATATTTCATGTTGATAAAAGGAATTTATAGTGTTTAGATTGATAAGGAGATATCCTTAGTAATGTTTCATCACTACCATTTGTTAACTGTTTTACCTTTGATAATTTGTAAGGGTGGTACTTTTCTCTAATTCCTGAACTGGAAAGGATCCTCAATTTTAAATGTTGGTATATTTTTTCTCTTCCTTTTAAAATGATATCCAACATTTTTTTACCATAATCAGAAGAGTCAGACTAGATCTTCACAACAATGATTTTAGGATCTATATAATGTATTATAGATGTCTCTATTATAATAGGGGAGATTAATTGTCGTTAAAAACATTAGATTAAAACAATTCAAATTAAACCAATCCAAACCCCTATTTATGTAAAAATATTATATTCTTACTTGGCCATCAACCTGATTATCAATGTTTCATAATCAATAAGATTCCCATAATATCATAGTAAAAGAAATCATAATCACATAAAATCTGAGTAAAAAATATCAAATTCAAGATAGATATAAGACAATCAAAGTATATAAGATTCATAGTATTTATAAAGTTAATATAAAAAATAGTATTTATTATATCTAGAAATGTTATGATAAAACTATTTCAAATAATCATACCATAATACAAGAGCTCTCTGAAAAAAGTAATAACATAACAATAATATATTAATTACTTATAAATTTTAAAAAATAACAGTCCTCTTTTAACCATAAGTGTATGGTAGCCTAAATCCTTGGATAAATGTATCAATTGTTTTATATTTATCGGAAAGTTTTTTCCTTAACAAGGAAATCCCTTGATACACAGACTGGCTTAAATATATCTACATATCCTCAGTAGTAATCGATCTGAAGGCTCCTTGCTAACCCTCGATTAGAATATTAGATTCTATATCTTTATATCTCCATAATCTCATAACTGTAATCACATATCAAATTCATTATTACAAAGAAATATAATTCTTAATGGGATAACCTGACAAAGTTCCTTTAATAAGATAATACTCTAAAACAATTACAAAAGACTAATAACTATTCATTTTATTTTGTAATCTCCAGAGATATTTTTAATTTATTATTTAAAAATATATAAATGTTCAACATATAAACTTCTCCAAATACATCAAATGATTGTGCATTTATAGGTGAAATCCCAAGAGTCTTATTTCTTTCCCATTATTAATATTTCTCTATGTTTGTTATAACGACATAGATATTTGCCACTTTAACAACTATATTATAATATATTTTCTGATGTCATATTGGTTTTACCCCATCATAGTGTAAAAGATGTTCTATTATAATATAATTAATTTTTTTATAATCCAAATTTAATCCAAATCAGTTCTGATGACCTTCCTTTCCAATTTTATTACATGGATCTTTATATGTATGAATAAGATTTTTATCTTTTCATGTATCTGTCCAATTTTAAAGACTTTTTTTAGTAAAAAATATATTATAAAAATTATTATATCTATTTTGACAATGAAAAATCTAATGATTATCAGATTTATAAAAATAACAGAAATCATAATGAATAATTTTATTTTATATAAATGAATAGTTTAGAGCTATTTCTATGTATGATAAAAGACTACGCACTCTAAAAAAACATTCTAAAACACTATGGATGAAAAAATGTTAGTAATAAAAAAATTAAGAATGAGTTTTTGAGTTCCCAAAAGAAGGAATGTAAAAGTAAAATGTATAAATTCAAACATAACAAGGCTTACATTCATAGAATCTTAAATTAAAATGGATACACAGTAATCATTCATTTGTACAATGGACTACCACCTCAAGAGATTATGTCATTTTTTTTAATTTAATCTATTAATGGATGAAAATAATGATAGAATTTATATTTTTATATGATATATATGATATTTATCATGTATTTATGCTTCCAGATTTATTATATAACATATACTTTCATGCTTTCCCTTTTGTGTAAATATAAAAAATCCTTTATTGGATTTTTAGACTGCAGCCTCCTTAAAACAATGTGATTCGATCACACATCACATGGAACATATTAATGATGGGTTTATGAAATTATATGACATATATGACATTATATTTTTATTTGAATGATATTATTTACTTAATTTATTTTAATATGATAATAAAAAATTAACGACGATCATTCATACTTACGGTCTACCATTTGCATGAATAGTATATTTAATTTTCTATTTAATTATTTTATAGTTTATTATAAATACATATAAACAAAAATAAATTTGATATTTATTTCATGTTTATAATTTTGGAGTTGATAAAATCATGATATAAGTATGTGGATAAAAATATTGAAAATCAAAACACATGTGAAAAAAATAGTTCTTGCTCGAAAATGTATCTTTAACATGAAATTTTTCAGAAAAGGATAATATAATTTTATAAGAAAATACATAATGGTATTATATAAATGAATATGTATATGTGACAGATTTATAGTAAAACATTATTTATTATACAACAGTTTTGAGTGTGTATGAAGAGAGTCAAGGAATAAGGCAAGGGACTTCATCTCAATCTTAATTCATTGGGTACTGTTTTATGTTACACACCCACCTTCTTTTATGAGGTGTATATACGTAAATTTTTAATTTTCAGGAAATTAAATTATTTTTGATCATTTTATTTAATTTTTTCAATTTTATTCTATTATTTATATTATGATTTTAATTTTTAATGCGGTATGGTAGACCATGAATGATTGAAGATTTAATTATCAAATATTTTTCTCCATGTAAATATTCATGATGTTATCATTCATATTTAATTATATGGATACAAAAGGATTATAAATGAAATTTTATAAAAAAAATTAATATATTAAAATTTTCCCAAAACAAATGTTTTTACAAGTTATATATAAATCATTTTGACAAATGAAAAAAGGATTATTGTATTTTTGAAAAATGGGGACACTGACATTACTTCTATCATGAATTTTATATTACCTCTACCATCCTTTTAAAAATTACATATCTTCTGAAATTAAGAACCTTATTTCCTTATATTTTGTATACGTTTTATTTAAAACGAATATTTTTTATGAATGTTTTAATTTTTTTATGAATTTTTTTCATATGGCTTCAACATGAGTTTTTCCACAATAATTTTTATATAATTTAATTAGATTATTTTCATTTATGAAAACACCCTATGTTGAATTTAATGATTACTTGGTGTGGTAAAATTTTGATACCATCTACCAAATTTTATTCAAATGTTTATGCATACTTTTACTATGGATGAAATATTTTGATTCCATTCATGGTTTATGTTTAATGCATTCACAATCAATATGTTTGTTTTTCAACTCAATATATTTGGTATGTGTGATCCCATTCATATGAGGACATAGATGGACTAAGTAAGTGAAGGTTGGTTCTTTTTATAGCACCTTGATGCATCAGTAGGTTTGATGGGACAAATAAGATATTGATTTGGATAAGGCCTTTCCCATTTATTTTAAGATGTCTTAGATGAGGCCTCGACATTATGTTTTAGATTTATACAATTAAGAATACTATTATTATGATATTTATTATTTATTTACATGTGATTATTTTGTTATTAGAAATTCTATTGAAAATATTTCTAGCATATAGGATTGTTTATATGGCATTTTTTGATCATATTTTATTTTGACTACATTTTTCTCATGTTATTAATTAAATGGAATGTATTTTAGATACGTACCATGGAATAATTATTATTTATGATATATTTTTTTGTATTTATACACTTATTTAATATCATATCTCTTCTTTTCTAATGTTTTATTTTCCCTATGGAATCCAGGATGTTTATTATTACTGCAATATATGGATAATCTATAAAAATAATGGTGTTCTTGATGGAATCATTATGTTGTTTTTTATGTTTTAAAAACTAATGTGGATTTCAAGTATTTATATATCTTACCAAGACAACAAAATTTTTCTATTATTTTGGATGTGATTCCATGTATCATATTCCAATATAAAAAATTGAGGCAAATTCTCCAGGTGACTGGGGTCAGGGTCATTATAAGGATAAATTGTTGAGGGTTAATTCAAAAAAGTCATATGAAGTTATACTGCTCCTGATACAAGTCACTAGAATTTAATCATTGCTATGTAATATACCAAATATATATATATATATATGGATTTCCATTTGAACTAATACTGAATCTACATTTTTGGTTCATATTATAATGAAGAAGTTAATATTAGTCTCGTAGTAAATTATTCTATTACAGTTGTATCACCTTCTCTTTATTGTTGATACAAAAATATATTCTAATTATATCTATATTAATGAAAACTATGTAAATATTACACTATCAACAAATGCGGTTTTGAAATTGACATAATATTTTTATTTTTTAATCTCTAGTTTTGTAAATAGTTTGTAGATTTTGATTCTATGTGGGTTTCATATACTCTCCTATATAAAAAATACTTGTAATGTCATTTATTTTACACATTAATAAATTCACGAAACAGTACATTTAGAAGTACATAATTTCTTTGATAAAAATAATAAAAAATTTAAAATAACCATTTTTTAATTTCTATTTATTATTTTTTTTCTTTCATCAATTTATAATAAATAATGTTTTGAAAAAACTAGGTGGTACAACATCATCATCATCCACTTGTTGAATTATAAATCATGGAATCAATCCCAACTACACTCTTACTCTATCCACCACACCCCATACTTCATACATGCATGCATCCCAAATATGTCTATTAAACTTTATACCATTCCAATATGGTAATATTTACACAACCACCCAAAACCAAACATCTCTACATTAAAATATCCCCAACGACACAACCACCCTACCCCTTCAAAACAAATTCCATGTTTCTACACATCTTTCCAATCACATACATTTCATTAGACATACCAGAGTTGAGTGTAATAAACCTACCATTTAGTCCTTCACCACAAAATAAAAAAAATTATTATATCTCCCAATTTAACCACCAAGTAACCTACATTCCATCCACATTCATCGTATGTAGAACCACCAACCACACTAAATCCAGGAAATATCTTATCATCAATAGATAAAAAAACCCAACGGTTTTTTCTTACCACCCCTCTACATTAGGATCCTTCTTTCCTATGATAAGTGAGCTACAATATGTGAATAGTAAATTTGATTCATTATCTCCTTTATCCTATATTATAAGCCACCCCTCTACAAGTATTGATCTTCACCTCAATGTTTTAATATACTAATTTATATTTTATTTATAAGAGACCATAAATTGAATGGTCTATGCTATATATCATTGTTGATAGTGATCATGTAAAATATTGTGGAATATTCTACATGTCTAATGGGCTATTACAATACATGAATAGTGTACCTGAGGATTTGATTCTTATGATATACAATGGGGTTTCCTTAATTCAAAATTAGTTTAAACTAGTATGATAATTTTTTCTATAATATTAACATGTTTATTGTTTCCATTCTTTTATAATGTTATAATTATATTTTTGTGTTGAATATCATGTATCTACATGTGAATTTTTTTTGGAAATTATTCTATATTCCATTATTTTTTTTGGGATTGATTTTACAATTAATTAATTTTACTAGATTTTGGTTATTTTTTTTATCGGAAACTTATTATTTATTATTAAATATGTAGAATTTAATACTATGTCATTTTTGTGTTAAATAATAAGTAATATCACTTAAATGTTTGTCAAATATATATATAACACGAAATTATGAAAAAAATTATCTTCTATATTAATAAAAATAGATTCATTTTTAAACTTATCCTTCTTATTTATTAATAAAAAAAATAATGAATCCTTAGATAACAAAATAGAAACTTTTTTATCGACACAAAACTATTGGAATAGAAAATAATTGATCATAATAATTATTTGACCCAAAAAACATTATTTTATGGGAGTATGTATTAATATATATTAATAAGTTTATATAATATTCACAATAAATTTGTTGAACTTATTCTTTTTCTTACTTCTCATTTTGGTATCATTATATTATATTTTTTTTCATTTTATTTTAAAAATATATATCCATTCAATCAAAAAAATAATTAATTAAAATTATAATATCTAGTCATATAGAACCATGCTTTCCTATGGATATACAATATATTTAATTACTATAGTTTTCAATAGGATTGTAAATTTTTACATTGGTGTTCCTAATGAGGTTTACTAATTTCATTGTTGATGAATCTTTGGAGACATAAAATATTTACATTAAAATTTTCATGAAAATTTATTTCTTCACGAATCCTTAATATTAAGGTCAAACACTAGGAGTATCCATAATTAATAAAATATCCACAAGTTAATCTTTAAAAATAATAACATCAAAAAAATGTAACATCTCCCTTTGGTAAATATTTAGAACATAAGAGTTCATTATAACTAAAATTCAAACTCTTACTAATAGAGAAGTTTCATAATCTTCAGGTTCATCCCCAAATTTTGGATTTCATTAATTATCAAGGATTTAATACAACAATAGGATTAGAACATAATACCAGAAATGTAATATTTATATCATTTTTACTTGTATTCTTATGGATTGATTAAAGTGATATTTGTATTCAATTTAAAAATATAATTTGATTAAATCATATGTTTTTTTAATAAGTGGATAAGTAATAATCTTCATTTCTCATTTTCGATTTTTATTTTGAAATATGATATTTCTGGATGATATAATATGAGTTTTTATAACCTTTTTGATCATCATTCAGTGTATGGGTTTTCTGGTGAGGTGGAGGGTTAGTTGTACATATTTTTCAGAAATAATAGATGGAATATAGTACTTTATGGGTGGTATTAGGTTCTCTATAATGTCAGGACATAGTAGCAAAAAAGAAATCAACGTTAGATATATGATGTCATTTTTTATATACTGATGAAAAAAGTAGCTCTGGGTAAATTTTCACGTCAGTTTTAACATGAACAGATCTGAATATTTTCATATCTAAATTTTTGGCATTAAAAACTCTATACATAATTATTTTCGGTGTTTTTATTTTAAAATAATTCAAAAAATTGAATTTTGGGAATTGTTTTTCTTTAAAAATTACGATGAAAATTTTTCATCGAGACTCTATAGTGTCGGTTTTGGTGAAAAGTGATGCCATAAACATTCTAAAAAGTACAAGATCCCTAAACCCTCATTTTTTAGTAGTAAAACTATTCTTATGATTCATGATTACTCTGACGGAAACCAATTAATCTTAAACGGCCATTGGTGTTTATTGTTATTCTATTTTGACAATATTTTGTCTCAATTTTGCTTCCTTTTTCATTGTTTCAACTTCTCGTGAATTATTTACTATGATGAAACGAATTTCTAGACAATAATCCATCATGATTTGATTTTATTTTGTTTTTTATTTTATTTTTACTAAAAAAAATTAGATCGTTTAGTCTTTATGCTTTAAACTCATTCAAGGGAAGAAAGTATAGATCAAGGATCCATTTTTAATGTTGAACATTTAATTTTGTACGTTTTTCTATAAAAAATAATGGTAAATTATTCAGATTTTTTCATTTTAGATGATGTTTTTTTATTTTTATGTAATTTTTATTTATCTATGATGAAATTTATCTTCATCTATTATCATATAGTACAACAATTTAGTATAGTTGGAAAAAATTCACTTCCATTATTTGATTAGTGACATGTAATATTCATATATATCTAAATGATTGAAATGTTATATATTCATCATTGTTGGATAGTATAATGATATATTCAATCATGTACAAGTATTTCAATACTATGTTGAATTTTTACATTCCCATAGTTTTGTCTAGTTTTGGTTGATACATACATTATATTAGTATTCATATAATATATGTAGCTCTATCTAGTGGACATGTTTATATAAAGATATAACTATTATTAATAAAGATCATCCCAAGTCATTTGTCATCTTGAATAAAAAAAATTCATTATATTTATTAATTGTGTTATGGTTATGATATATAGAATTCATTATCATTTTTTAGGATACAAATGCCTATAAGGTCACATATTTACACTTTGGAATAATGATTAATTTTTGTAAATTTTTTTATAATATGAGAGATTTTATCTATTAATTGTATCTTATGTAGTTTTGATATAATAACAACAGTTTTTATGTTTTTAATAATGTCTATAATGATTTAGTTTCTGTGGATAATTGTTGGTTATATGGACTAAAGGGTCATACCGTGATTACTAATCAATTTTATTAAATGTGTTAATGTTTACAATTTATCATTTTACATATATATATATATATATTTAAATGTTTATATGTTTTAATATATACACCTATTATATTGTGATATCTAGTCTTGAATGGATCATAATTGGATAAATTTATTAAGAACCACTAGAGAATATGAAAAGGGGGTTGATGATTTCTTGGAATTTTCTAAATGGAATATTCAAAACATAGATTTGAATTTCTATCCGTGTATGAACTATTCGAATATTAGAATTATGAACTCCAAAAATTTAATGATCATATCATTTAAAATGGTTTTATCCATAATTATACACGTTGTATATGGATTGGTTAAAGAACAACTAATTTTAAATCTAATGTTGATGAAACTATTCATAATTAGGAAAATGATCATATTGAATAATTATTTCTTGATTTAGGTGTTGAAACTATCAAGAAAACAAAAACTATTGAATGATTTAGTATAGATTCTATGAAACTATTGTTCCCATTTTGTAGTAGATATATTGTGTTTTTAGAAGTTTGGATATTACTTAACATGGAAGCAAGAAATTGGTGGTGTGATAAAATTTTCACCAAAATACTTGAGATTTTAAAAGTGATACTCTGAGAAGGAAATGAGCTTGCACATTCCAATCATGAGGTGAAGAAAACATTACCCCCAATGGGATTTGGGTACAAAAAGATACATAATTTCCCCAATGATTTTGTGTTGTATAGGAAAGAATATGAATATTTATAATTTTTTCCTACATGTGGGACATCATAAAATACAATTGATGAAAATTTAAACATAGATTCATTCTCAGGTACTGACATCTAACCACATGAAAAATAAATTTTTTACTTTCTAATGATATTATCCAATAATTAATTCGTTCAAATCTGATAATTAATCTTTGATTTATTCATGGGTACCATAATAAAACCTCATTCAAAAAAAAATTGGTATGTCCAAATAAATCAATATTTCAAGAGTCTATTCGAAAATTCAATTGATGCAAAAAAGGTTAAGATGATTTTCAGATGATCGCATCTCTGATGGTATCTTACATCACCCTACTGATTCACTACAGTGGAAGAGATTTGATAAAAAATTTAGTGATTTTAGAAGTGATTTTTGAAATCTCATAATTGGATTGTGTACATAGAGAATGAATCCAAATCAGACCCTATATAGCTAACATATTTCATGACATATTTTTTGGTAGTTTACAAGTGGTGCCCACATATATATACGAAGAAAAAAATTAAGATGATCCAGAATATTTCATGACCAAAATAGATGAGAAATGATTTTTATTTTTAACATTGATCATTGACTGGTGATTTGAATCTTCTATGGTATACAAATGTTAATGTTTTCTATTCATACACTAAAGAGTGTTTTCTTTTGTGTGATGCGATAATGTTCACTATAAATGACTTTTCTATATATGGAATCTAATTTAGATACAATGCTAAGGGACATATATCATGTCCAATTTGTGAAGAAGATAAATCATATTATCAATTGAAGAATGTAAGAAATACAGTGTACATGGGAAATCAAATATTTTACCAAATTTATCATCCTTGTTATAGATTGAAAAAATCATTTAGTGGTTTATAGGAATAAAATCTCCCCTCATGAACATTTTTAGTTGAATAATATTATGATTGGGTGAAAAATATTGATTCAACATTGGGAATGAAAATATTTTTAGGTTTTCAATAAATTAATTGTATGAAATAGTATACCTTTTTAAAACTACCTTGTTATGAGATTTCTAGAGATAATAAATAAAATCAATGTTATTCATGTTGACAAAAACATATGTGATAGTTTGTGTTGAACATTATTAGACATAAAAGGAAATAAATAAAGATGGATTTCATGCTTTATTAAAATTTATATTAATGGAAATACCTTTTGAGTTAGCACCCAGTACGAAAGGAAACATAACATATTTACCTTTGACTAGTAACACGTTTAGAATTTTTGAGAAGATTAACTTTTTTCCGTGACATCATGGTAATAAAGTACAAACTGTTTATGTTTCTAATTTGATGAATTTATTATCATTTAAGGATTGTAAAATAATAGGTAAAAAATATCATGATTTTCATGTATTGATTTAACATCTTCTACTTGACGCAGTGTGTGGTATATTGCTGAAAACTATTTAAAAGAATATCCTAAGGTTATGTAGTTGTTTCAAATACATTTTTAACAATTTCATTGATCAAAATTTCTTATATGTGTTGGAGAATGATGTTGTCCTTAATCATTTCCAAGTAGAAATGTTTTTTTCCCCAGAAAATTCCTGACATAATACTTCATTTGTTGATTCTTTTGTTTATGAGATAAGAATATGTGGGCCTGTATATTCATTATAGATGTATCTTTTTGAAATATATATTAAAATTTTGATGACATAGGTTAAGAATAATATTAAATGAGAGGCTTCTATTGTTCAAAAATATGAATTAGAAGGGGTGATTAAGTTATAGACGGATTATTTGAATGTAGTAGAGCATATTGGTGTCCATATATCTCTACATATGATAGTTGACAGTGAAGGTAGAGGTATTTTATACATAAAGGTAAATTTCATTCCACATGATGAAGTGATGAAGGCACATTTATACATTTGGAAATGAAAATATGAGTTTTAATCATATATACATATATCATTAGATATTTTAGAATTAATGTTAAGATATCCAAAAGATTTGAAAATTGGATGATGATTGAGTATAAAAAGATATTTGTTTCATTGATTAAAAATAAAGTCAAAAAAGATATATCTATAATAAGAACATTGAAATGTTAGGAAGGGCGACAATCTCTTAATGTGATCACATCATCTGGTTTTGATATTAATGGGTAAACATTTCAAAAAATGAAGCTCGATGACAAGAGTACCATTCTAAATAGTGGTATCATGGTCATCATGGAAGAACTTCATATTTCATGTGAAAATGATAAAACCCAAATTTCTGCATCAACGCCTTATTTTTGAGTTCTTGAAGGCATATGGGAAATAAATTATTTTCATTTTTGAGTCACCATGTTTATGGGTAATTGGGTTTCAAGTAATGTTTGTGTAAAAAATGATGAATATGGGTTTAAACTGGTCGATTTGGAAAGATGTAATTGCAATGACTAACTAATTATTATGACCACACATGCAAAGAAAGTATTTGATGTCATTTTTCCATAGAATGAACAATGATATGTCTTTTTTCAGGGTAAAATAATCCATATGGGTGATGAAAATGGGGATGATGTTATTGATTTATATGATACTTCTTCATCTATTATAGGAATTTCAAATCACCATGACTATAACGCACTCATAGAGTATGAAGTACGAAATGACTGTAGTGTGAGGATATGTGAAGACACTAAATTACTCTCCTAATTAATCATGATATTATTTACATTATGTTTCTTTATTTGAAAATAACATGTATTAAAATGTTTTTATTTGACAACTATTTGATATTTAATAATATATATTTGATTATTTATATGATTTTTTGTGTTATCTTTTGATATTCAATGGTTACAGTTGAACCATTTTTCATTGAAATAGCGAACACATATTATTATATTTTTGTTTACATTACGCATATCAAAACACATTTTCAATCAATTATATTTATATTTTTAAATGATAATATAATTAGATAAGTAATGATTATATTTAATAGTTCAACATGCATATTTTTTTAGGTTAAATGTCAAAACATCCTAATTTTTTAAACAATACGCATGTGTGCCTCTTTTTCAACTTACATGTCTATGTTTTCCCATTTTCTAATTACTGACAAGTCTTATTATATTTAGGTACACAAGAACTTCATATCATTTTCATGTTACAATGATAGATATAGATATAGATATTGAAAAAAATAAACCAAGGTATTTTTATTTATTCCAATTATTAGATATCTATTAATATATTTATTTATTGTATGAAAACATTTAATTTACAAAAAACATTTATATGAATACAAATGTGTCTTCATCAGGGGAGTATTTTTATTCTAGAATTTAGAAACTGTCGAGTGGGTAAATGTGGCATTAAAGATTAACCAAAACTATAACTTTTTTATGGATATGAGAGATTACATGTAACGAACCAGCTCGGGTACCCCGATATCCCAATAACCAAGACACCCCTAACATAGCCTGAAGGGAATTCCCGATCCCCATGGGTTAACAACTAGCACCTGTCATAGTACGACATACATGTGGGAACAATTTATGCCACAAGAATTCAGAATAAATATGAAACAAAGAAGTATGCATAACAAAAGAAACTCCATTGGGGGTGATTTATAGAATACAACATGTCATGAAAACCTAATGTAATAAAAACCAAAAACTGAAATGGGAAAAACAACCCCATGGTCCATAAGAAACAACTCACCACAACCAAAACTAAATAGCTGGATCCACCTCCAAGAGATCCCTTATCTTTGCTGGAACCAGGAAGATGAAAGTCTACAAACTCCTGAAGGCAAAAGTAGGGTGTGAGCCTAAGCCCGGTTGGATACCACCAAAGATTCCATAATAGAATCCACATTTAGATTATCCAAAGAAAAGCATTCAATTTTAAAGTAAACTGGTTTGGAAACTCAAATGAATATAAAAAAACAAGTTATAAATTTTCAAATGATGGAAATACATATTTCAATCAATGATTTTTAAAATTATTATATATTTCTAAAACAATGTTTTATGTTCAACATTTATATTAAATGGTTTGTATAAATTTAGTAGGCATGTAATAAGTCCAAAAAAACATTGGCATTCATTTATATCTCATATATAAATAAACAAGAGAGAAAAATGGTCATCTTCCAAAAGGTACAATAGTATTAACCAACTATAGGATTCCACACTCTCTATGTGAACATAGAAAAATGTGTATACACATGCCCCTATAACACTGGCCAAATGAGACTCATCGCCAACCTCTCAGGGATGTGACCCGCCACAGGTCTGTTTTAGAACGTTCTCGTAGTGTAGAGTGTATCCAAGTAACTCACTAACTACCTAAGGCATGCATGTGCTCTTACATTATGGGCAAAATATTTTAGGACTTCTTGAAATACAATCAATCCCATTCTTCCATTTCAAAGATGTCAATTTCGTTCCATTTAAAACCAAAACATGGTATTTTCAAAAACATGTCATTCTACGAGATAAAACCATTGGGTTTCTATCAAATCATTTTAATTTATTTTCATGAGTTCCGAATCCATTCAAAACCAATTTCATTATTACACAATTTATTTCCAAAATTAAATTCAACAATTTAATTGAAATAATTTCCATCAAATCCATAATTTAAATTAAACAATATAAATCACCCAATTTCCATAAACACACCCAATTCAATAGAATTGGGGGGTTTTCCAAATTTTCATGCCAATACCATTTCAAATATCTTGATTCATGGGAATTATGGTTTTATCAAATTTATTAAAAGAAGATTTGGGCAGTTTAATTTAAATCAAAAATTGAAATAAATCAAGCAATACAAGGATAATAAATTTGGCTAATTGGAATAGAACCACCTACCTCAAGGTCATCAATGCCAAAAACAAGGACAAACCACCACATATGGTTCAATATTCTTCCTAATTACCATATTATCATAATCTTCATCATACAAATTCTCAACATTCATTAAGGACTCCTAAAACCAAACCCCACTATTTTATTTCAAATGAAAATAAAATATCACATGTGATTATAGTTTCTCTCTCCTGAATAATTATCGAATTATGGATTAAAATATTATATGTAATAATATTGTTTTATCCCTCCTGGATAATTTCAAATTATAGAATAAAATATTACATTCAATTACATTTTATCACTCATGGATAATCTCTGGTTTATAATTTTATTATAATTCATAAAATTGCAATAACTATCTATAAAAAATCTTTAACCACATTTGATAATTATATCCCTCTTATTTATTTCTCAAAGGAAATAATATATTACATGAGATTACATTTTCTCTCTCCTTGATGATATCTGGATTATCATTTTAAACTATCACATGCGATGATAATTTATCTCACTAGGATAAGTTTCAAAATATAAATATATTATCACATATGGAAATATTTATCTTTCATGGAGAATTTTTCAGTTTTATCATTATAGTAATGCATGAACTTGTAATTATTCATTAGAATAATTATTTTTGATAAACTCACAATTATCGTTTTAATAAGACTTTTTATTTATCTAGTTATAAATTCATCAAACAATTATCATTTTGATAATTTCAAGTAATTATTCTTTACAATAATTTTATCAATAATCTCGATAATTGAATGAAATTATTTTTATGATAGTTTATTGTGATAATATTTTTATAATTTGATGAAATTAACTTTTTATGGTTTTTATTTATACATACCTTCCAATAATAATGAGCATTTAATCTTTGATAATTCAAAATTATTATCATCTGAAAATTCTAAAAAATAATATTTTTGATAAAAATACAATATTTATCTTTTGATAATTTAGTAACTCATCATTTGATAAATTTATTTATGAATTATCCTCGATAATTTCACTAAAATTATTCGTTGACATGTTGTTGCAATTATTATTCGATAATTATTTACAATTATATTTTGATAAAATTATTTAAAAACAACCATTTAATGTATGAAAAACCTGATCAAGGTATACCTTGTTTCCTTTGAAACAAAAATATTATTATGATTTTTCTCATCGAGATGGATTCAATGGTACTGATGATTCCTAATTCTGACCAATAACATAGATGTTATTGAAATTATAAGATTGGAAGAAATAATGAAATAAAATATAAATAAATAAAAAATAAAACACTAATGACGAATTTGGTAATCATTAGAGAATCTCTTTTTGGTGGAGAGACTGATGCATAGTGGTTGTTCACCAAAGAGGGTGTTATATGTTATCCTAACTGTTATGTTTCACTATTAGTGACAAGGAAGGCTATAATAGGGGGTTTCCATTTTTACCAATGGTTTGTGCACCCAAGAAGCACTAAGACATTATACAACATGAAGCAGTAGTTTTGGTGACCATGTATTCTTAATGGTTTCACCCCTTTTGGGTCATCCACTTATTGGGAGGGAAGGGAATCTTATTCATTGTTTTGTGGGATCTTTTGTGGTTTTTGATTAAGTTGAAAAATTGTTTACCATTTAGCACCACCACTACAACTGACGTCGATACATAATGTGTTTCAAGTATCCCATCTTCAGAAGTATTTATCTAACCCATCTCCGGTTCTGAGTTGGTGGGATCTTGATGTGGAACCTGTTTTATCTATGATTGAATGAACGATCATGGTAGTTGATTATGAGAACAAGATACTTCATAGGAGGATGATACCTAGTGTACATATGATATAGAAGAAGAGTTGTAATTCTCATATGAAATGAGAGAGAGACATTGATGAGAGAACATTGGACTTATCTTTTTGACTTGGTTCTTCGTAAGCTTTTTAGGGACATAAAGTTCATATGGTAAAGAGTTTGTAACATCTAGTTACAGTTTCAGGTATTTCTAAACAATTTTTTTGTTAAATTATTATTATGTTAATTAAGAAAAAAAGGTTTATTAGTGAAAATTTGTGTTTTTTAAACATGTCACAGAATGATAAAATGCTCAATGAATAATCTAGAATAGTTAATTGAATATTTTTTCAGTTATACACTAAGTAAGTATGTGTTTTTGAGGATTGAAAAGTTGTGGGTAGGTCAGAATAAAATTTTTTAATATATTATTTTAAGAACGATTTTTTTTTCAAAATAAATTAATAATTCAAAAACGTTCCATTATTTTATTAATTTAAGATTGTGGTTATGTCTGAAATATGGTGCTTACCCTAAAAGAGGTATAACATTCGAAGGCACCAGACTTTTGGATGTCTCACTCTTGAGATAAATTTTTTTAATACTATTTAATATATTTTTTATTAAAAATTAAATCTCTCCCAAACAGTGTGTTGTATGGGAAATCTAAGACCACCGATGGTTCCAGAATGAAAGTTTTACCCTTGAAAAGGTATAGCATTTTTTTGCATCAGGTGTTTGGACTCCTCTCTCGTAAGAATCCTCCTATAGACCCAATCCTAGTGGAGGATATCGTGTGTATTGTCCAATATTTGGGGTAGGCACCACAACTAGTCTCCATTCAAGCTCCAGTTGGTGATCCTGGGTTGGAATTCCCTTCAAAAAAAATTTCAAGTGTTTTTTCATCAAAAACCACCAGTTTTCAAAGGATCCACTAATACTCAACATGCTGAGGAATGGTTGGGCAGGATTGAACCATTGTTTGAGTCCTTGGAGACACTATATAAGATCATTAGAAATGTCAAAAACTGCAGGGCAATAAAGTGATTCACAAACAAAAGAGCTCCATCCATAGGCATCCGGAACAAAGATTCTTCATGCAGTGAATGAGTCTCTAGATGAATCTAATACAAGTCTAATTACCATAATAGTTATCATTACTAAAGCTTCGTCTTTAGTGACTGCACTTTTTGATACTGGTGCATATTACTTGTTTATTTCAACATGTATCCTTAATCTTCTTAATATTTCAGTGGGCATTTTATCTTTTTCAATGGATATTACTATACCCCATGGTATAAAGAGATAGTAGGGTCTATGTAATCCCTATTTTGTATTCCCTCTATCAGTTGTCAAACATTATTGGAGTTTTTTGGATACTCAACACGAAATATCTTAACATGATATTCGGGATGGGTTGTATTGTTAACAATAAAGCCTAGATTGAATGTTATCTTTGATGGTATTACGTTATTACACCCAGTGGTGTTCCTCTTTTCCTTCAAGAAGAATGTGACCCAAGGATGAGTAGATCCTGACATTATTATCCAGATTTGGGGAAAGTGATGTTAGTGTTTATTTTGATCTAGAGTGATATTAAATTTGTGGTGATCTCCCTCTAGCCGTTGTTGAGATTCCCAACGTGTTTCCTTATGACATCTCTAGTTTTCTAATGATAAGAGAGATTGAGCTATTTTTCACATAATGTTAGTTAATCAATGAGTTTCTTTTCCCTCTTACCAAATGGCTCTAATTGAACTGAAAGAACTAATGTCTCAATTGGATGATCTTCTTGAGAATTCCATTATTCACCCAAGTGTATCACCTTGTAAGGAACTAGTTCTCTCCACAATGAAAGATATTGTAAACGTTTATCTTCTTTTCTCAAGATGATTTTTATAAAAAAACTTATTCACGAATTCTGTAAGAATTAGAGACTCTCTTTATGGATGGGAGAATGATTGCCAATGGTTTTTCTCCAAAGAGGGTGTTCTATATTATCTAAACAGTTATGTTTCACTATTATCAACAAAGAAGTCTATAATACGGGATTTCCATTTTTACCAATGGGTTGGGCACCTAGGAAGCACTAAAACATTCTACAAACATGAAGTTGCAGTTTTGGAGACCTTGTATTCTTAAAGGATTCATCCTAGTCGGGTCATCAACGGCTTGGGAGGAAAGGGAAGCTTGTTCCTTGTTTTGTGGGATCTTTTGAGGTTTTTTTAAGTGGAGATTTTTTTACCATTTTGAACAACAACCGCAACTATCATCGATAAATAATGTGTTTCATGTATCTCAGATTCAGATGTATTTATCTGACCCTTATCATGTTCTGAGTTGGCGTGATCTTGAAGTTGAACCTGTTTTATCAATGATTGAACGACCGATCATGGTTGTTGATTATGAGACCAAGTTACTTCATGGGAGGATGATACCTCATGTCCATATGATATGGATGCATATTTGTAATTTTCATGAGAAGTGAGAGAGGGAGATGCTTATGAGAGAACAATGGCCTTATATTTTTGATGTGGTTCTTTGTTGGCTTTCTAGGGAGAGAAAGTTCCTATGGTGGAGTGGTTGTAACATCATTCTACTCTTTCAGGTATTTCTAAACAATATTTTTTTAAATTATTATTACATTAAATAAGAAAAAAATTGTTTGTTATTGAAAAATGCATATTTTAAACATGTTGAAGAATGGTAAAATACTCAATTAGTACTCTAGAATATTCAATTAAATATTTTTTGAGTTAAACACTGAGTGGGTATAATTTTTAGAGGTCATCCAAGTCTTGGGGTGTTCAAAATAAAAGTACTAAATATATTGATTTACACATGAAAAATGTATTCAAAATAATTGAATAACTCCAAAATGGTCCATCATTTTGAACTTCATTACATGCTGACTAAATTTATATAAACTATTTTATATAAATGTTTTACATAATCCATTGTTTTATAAATATTAAATCATTTGGAAAATCATGGCATAAAATATTTATTTCCATCATTTGAATATGAATTGCATATTTTATTGAAAAATTATTTTGATTTTCCAAAACAGTTTACTTTAAAATTGAATCTTTTATTTGGATAATCTATATATGACATCTATTATGGAATCTTTGGTGGTATCCAACTGGGCATAGGCTCACACCCTACTTTTTTCCTTCAGGTGTTTCTATAATTTCTTCTTCCAGGTTCGAGAAAAGGGAAGGTAAATCTTAGAGGTAAATCCACCTGTTGAGTTTTGGTCTTGGTGAGTTGTGTCCTTAAGGACCTTGGGGATTTTTTTCCAATTTAGTACCTGGGTTGTATTACTTTGAGATTTCATACCATGTTGTATTACAGTACATCACTCTTAGTGGAGTTTTTCTATTATGAATACTACATTGTATCCTTTTTCTTCCACATTCTTGTAGAAAAAATTGTTTCTACTTGTATGTTATACGATGCCAGAGGATAGTCACTAACCTGTGGGGATCGGGAACGCCCTTCGGGCTATGTCAGGACCGTCATGGTTATCAGGTTACCAGGGTGCTCGAGCTAGTTCGTGACAAATTTAAAAACATAATCTAATGAGAGATACATTCAAATGTTTGGTTCCATCAAATGTTATAGCCCTCCTAAGATAAACACAATATTTCGGACACAACCATGGTCTGAAATTTCTCAAATGATGGACAGTTTTGGAGTTATTAAATTATTTTTAATAAATTTTTTATACTTAAAATAATATTTTTAATATTTTTATTCTGACCTCCCCAAGACTTTTCATACCTCAAAAACACATACTTACTCTGTGTTTAACTCAGAAAACATTTAATTGAATATTCTAGAGTATTAATTAAGCATTTTACCATTCCATAACATGTTTAAAAATGAAAATTTTCACTGATAAACCATTTTTTAATTATCATAATATTAATTTTACAAAATATGGTTTAGAAATACTTGGAACAGTATGAGCATGATACAACCTCTCCACCATAAGAACTTTCTGTCCCTGGAATGCCTACGAAGAACCACATCAAAATGATAAGGCCACCATTCTCTCATCAGCATCTCCATCTCTCACATCTCAAGAGAATTAAAACAATGCTTCCATATCATATGGACACATGGTATCATCCTTCCATGAAGTAATTTTTTTCTTAGAAGCGACAACCATGATCAGTCGTTCAGTCACAGATAAAATTGGTTCCACTTAAAGATCACGCTAACTCAGAACATGATATGGGTCTGATAAATACATCTGAAGTTGGGATTCATGAAACATGTTATGTATGGACATTAGTAGTGGAGGTGGTTCTAAATGGAAAACAATTTCTTCTACTTAATCATCAACCTCAAAAGATCTCACCAAAAAAGGAACATGATTCCCCTCCCTCCCAAGCCATCGATGAACCAACTAGGGTGAAACCTTTAAGAATACATTGTCATCAATACTGCCACATAATGTTTTAGAACGTCTTAGTGATTCTTTGGTGCACAACCCATTGGTAAAAATGGAAATCCCTAATTATAGCCTTCATTGTTGCTAACAATGAAAATAACAATTTTGATAACACAGAACACAGCCTTTGGAGAACAACCACTGGGCATCAACCTCCCCACCATAAAAAGAGTCTCTAAAGCTTACAGAATTCATAATTAATATTTTTTTAAAAAAAATCATTTGAGAAGACAAGATTATAGAAAACCATTTATTTTCATGATGGAGAGAACTGGAGCCGCCCAAGGTGACACTCTTGGTTGAATAAATGCATTCTTTTAAAGATTGTCCAACTGGGAAATTAGTTCTTTCAGTTCAACAGGAGCCATTTGGTAAGAGGGAAAATAAACTATTTGAGTACCTGTTGGGCAAAAATCCCTCAAGGTAACATTTCAGTATTTTTGGGTTGATTGTGTTTGTTGACAAATCAGGTTTTTCATGGATATTTTTCAAGTTCTCGAGAAGTTGTTGACATTCCATGTTGACAAAGAATGATGAAAAAGGAAAGGAGGATCTGGATGCATGGTTTGGAAATCGCGAAGACCAGAAGAATGGAGGTGGTGATGCTTCGCGATTACGTCATGCTTCGCGAACGACAAAGGCTGAAGTGCATCGCGGCGGTAAATGGATTTGCAAGGGAGCTTCGCAAAGAAGGTGCCAAGGAATGTTGGGCTTCACGAAGGAGCTTCGCGGCGATGTCGCGAAGGTATGTTGACGGTGATTCTTTGCGACTACGTCAAGCTCTGCGAACGGATAATTGCCGTGGAACTTCGCGATTTGGACAGAATTCCGGCAGAAATATTGGAGCTTCGCGATTTGAGATGACGTGGCGTTGACTTCGCGCGGAAAGGATGAGGGTCGGTGGAATCGCCTATAAATAGAGGCCGACCCCTTCGAGCGAAGTAGAGAGAATTTTCAGAGAAGATCATTCGCTCTCGATTTGCGAAGGTGGTTCGCGGAGCCAGTGTGCTTCGCGAAAGAGGTGCTTCGCGGCGGATATTGTAGATCTGTGAAACCTGCGAGCTCCGCATTGTCTTACTAAGCTTCACGAGGGTTGTTGCATTGCGACGGCTTGAGCATCGCAAAAGTGCTTCGCGAAATAGCTTCGAGAGAAAGCTTCGCGAAAAGGCAGGAGATTTGCGAAGGCTTGTTTGAGCTTCATGAAATTGGGAGCCTAGTGAAGTAGGGTGTTTCGCGAAGGTCTTTCCAAAGTGAATTGCCCAGTGGTTTAGGGGTAAAAGAATATTCATCTATGAGTGAAAGTTGAACTTCAACAGAGCATCTACATACAGAGAAAGATGCATTCCTTAATGGAAATGAAGAGACCTACAGGTCTATAAACTGTGAGTGAATCCCTTCACAGAGCAAGGAGCTTAGGAAGAAGAAGAAGGTGATCCTCTCCACCGGCAGTGAGCCAGATAGAGAGAAATAGGGAGTGACCCTTGGGAAAGCAGTGAGCTGACCCTAAACCTTGTATAGGCAGTGAGCCTGGGCATAGAAGTGATCTATCCCGAACATTGTAATCCATAGCTAGTGAAGTCTAGTGGAATTTGGTATGAACTGACAACTTGTCGGCGTATTCTCCTTGGACGTATCCCTTAGCGGTGAACCATGTAAAATCACTATGTCTACCTGCTTACTTCCATGCATTGCATTCAAATAATCATCATCAGGTAAAGGAGACAAGTGATCACAGTAACCAACCACACAAGTTCAAACAAAGTGACCCTTGAAACAAAGAGGTCAAGATCAAGTGGGGTAGGAGGAACTTTGAAAAAGAATATCCATACCCTGATTCACCCCCCCTCTCAGGGTATATAGGCCCCTATTGGCCCTAACAATTGGTATCAAAGGGATAGGTTTCTTTTATCAGATTTGTTTGCTCCGAATTGGTGTAGTCGATCTGTGTGTTTAAAGAATTTGCCTGCTCTTATCTCGGTGAGCCATGGCAAAAGGAAAAACATCCAAGAAGAAGTAGAAGTCAGGTGGTATTCCTCAGTGTGGAAGTATGTTTGGAAAAAGTGTGATTGAATTAAAAGAATCAAAAAGTTTACTGAAGGAAGGTCTGGATGAATCTGACAGGTAAAAGATTGATTCACTCAATCATGATGTTGGAATGAGTGAAGTACATGGGCATCAGAGTGATGCTGAAACAGAAGAAGAAATGGAAGGAAGAATAGATATGCGAGTTGAGTTGGAGGCTGATCTTAAGGAGATAGATGTTTGGAGAGCAAAAACAAATAAATCCAACAATGTTGTTCATGATGCTAAACACTATATGCAGCAGCAGGAAGAAGAGAAGTCTGAGTTGATGGAAGAAATTGAGAAACTCAAGTTATCAACACGAGAGAACTCAGAATCGGTTAGTGAGTATAAGATTAAGATTGATGAATAGAAAATGGAGATCGATGGCTTGAATAGAAAAGTGAATGATCAAGTCAAGTGCATCGAAGAACCTGATATTCCAATTGACGTTGGAAACACCGAAGAAGTCAAATCTAAAGATATTCGGATCAAAGTATTGGAGATTGAGGTCAACAAGATAAAAGGATTAAATAAAAGGCTTATTGAAATAGTTACTGACCTAACAGAGAAGAATGATTCTCATGCCAATGAACTACAAAAGATGGCTAAAATGAAAGGAAAAGAAAAGGCTGATGATTATGAAGAGATTCAAAAGTCAAATGAAGTACAGAATCTGAATGCTAGAAATGATGATCTAGCAGCACATTTGTCTGAAGAAGTTCAGAAGAATCAATGCCTACAACAAGAGAATGAATCTGTCTCTAAATCTGTTTCTGAGGAAAAATTAAAAGTAGTGAAGCAAAGTGCAGTGGTGGAAAAGCTCACACAGGAACTAGAAGATGAGGTGAGTAGCAAGAAGCTTCTCAAGATAGAACTAGATGTCCAACTTGAATCAAGGGAGACGAAGATTAAAACTTGGAAGAGGATCTAGAATCAGTAAAGAAGGATGTGGAGAAATCCCATGCTAAAGGAATGCCAAAAATGAAGGATGCCTTACACTTGATATTTGATCATCCTTCGACAAGTGATGATAAAATGAAGAATATGTATGCTATTTCAAAAGAGAAACAACAGAATATTTTCTCAGCCCAAAGACCAGCAAGTTTCGGTAAAGCTGGTATTGGATTCGATGAATCCCCTCCTGTGCATGACAGAAAGAGAGCCATAAACAGTTCTATAAATGGAAAAGATCCTGCAGGTTCTGGAGATAGGCCTAAAAGGACAATTACAAAAAGAAGTGATGACATGTGCTATTTCTGTGGGATTCACGACCACACATCAAGCTTCTATTTAGAGGCTCATGAATACTTATCTGGCTGTGAAAATAGAAACTTTGCTGAATCCCAGAATAAGAAGAAGCGCCCGGATAAATCAGAGAGTAGAGTCTCTCAAAGGAAAGAATTTATAAAATGCTATTACTGTGGAAGAATGGGACACACCATGAATATGTGTCAGGAAGCTCAGGATATCGATGCCAAAAGAAGAAAACAAATTGCATCCAAATCTCAGCAGAGAAGTGATGAAATAAGATATGCATTTAATAGAAAATGTTTCATATGTTCTGAACATGGGAATTTGGCCAGACAGTGCAGTAAGAAGAAAGTGGGGAAGGGAAAAGACCCGAGAATGAGATTACCAACTCTAGTGCTACATAATGAGAAATTATACACTGGGAGACAAAGTGGTAAGTTGAAAAATAGGCTTATATCCTCAGGGGAATCACATGGAGCTGAACGAAAGGTGTATCAGTCACCTCCTCTGTTGTACTCACAACCACTCTCAAGGAGAGAATGTGAACAAACCTGGAAGATTAAGGGGAGATCTACTCCAGCTGTGATAAAGAAGAATGAACGTTCAATGGAGGACTCACCACTAGTGAAAGAGAGTGTGGTGACTCAAACATCTGATAAACGAAAGATAAAAAAAGACTACATTGAAAAATCTGCATATCTCGTTCCTCATCGAGAAGTAGAGGAAAGAGAACAATCCTTGCAATGGGAAAAGAGGCAAGGGAAGATGGAAAGAAAATAGATTCCTACTCAGAGAAAGAATCACGGGAAGTGGAATTTTGGTGGAACATCAAAGACGGAGGTGTGCAATCGTGGGTTTAAACCCCAAATAGTGAGAAAGGCCAGGCCTACAGAACGTTCATATCAGAAAAAGACTCAGCATGCAGGTAATGAATGCTTAGTCATATGGCCAGAGCAGTTGAAGATGGCCAAGCAGCTGGAGGAAGCTCGAAAGGAATGTGATACGCTCCACGAAAGAATCAAAGGGTTGACCCACAGGATCAACCACTATCCTCGTCTTGAGGATTCAAGAAAAGAATATCCCCTCTCCCTATGTATATAAATTCTATTAACTGATGATCCGTGTGTTTCAGGTTTTAGGGAGATACAATCCAAGGGGAAGTGGAATCTAAGGATGCGAAGTGGAGAAGTGATATGCTCTAGAGTTTAAATTGATTAAAATAAGGTACTAGAGTTGAAAAATAATGGGATCAACAGAGCACAATAGGAAGTGATTGTGTTATTAACTCTATCTCCTGTTTCCTACACTGAGTTCCAACTCAGTAGGCTTAGATATTTGGTTAATGGCTCGATGCTGACTGCTAGATTAGTATAAATGGTGCACATGGAGAAGAATAATTATGGGTCTCTACCGTTGGGCCTACCAGATAGAAGTGTTGTGTAACCCAGGGGGGATCATTTGATAACAAAATCAGATTCTAGATCCGTCAAGGAAATAATTGGATGACCCAGTCAGGTGTTGTCTATTGAGATAAGAAGTACTGTGGGAGAAGCAGCAATGATCAAGCATTTCATGATTATCTATTTTGATCTAACATTATGGTATCAGCTGACTGTTTTCAGGATTCCAAGAAGCTGTGAGAAGTAGTTGAAAAGAATTATTCCACTGAATAATGAAACATTGAGAAATTTTCTGATAAACGTGATGAGGAGGAAAGCAACAAAGGGGGATCATGAGTGACTAATGCTGATTTAGAAAAGAAAAATCCTCATCTGCACAATAGTCAAAGAGATGAGCTAAAATTGAGATACAGAATATCATTGCTGATTTGTCAGCTCTAGCTCAGACAAGGAGAATGGAATCACTGCAAAAAAACATCTTTTATATCCCAGGTTGAGCTGAAATGCTTTTCTAATGTAGTTGGAAATGAAAAATGGGTTCAGGCTATGAATGAAGAGCTTGATCAGATTGAGAAAAACCAGACATGAGAGATTTTCTCGAGGCCAGCAGACAAGAATGTCATCGGGACTAAATGGGTCTATCACAATAAGATGAATGACGATGGCACAATGATTCGGAACAAAGCACGACTGATGTGAAAAAGAGACTCCCAGATAGAGGTGTATATTGAGCAGCCAGATGATTTTCTCATTCATGAGGATGAGAACAATGTTTGTAGGCTGAAGAAGGTGTTATATGGGCCGAAACAAGCACCAAGGATGATTTGGAATGATTTGGAATGGAAAATTCCAAGGAGATGAAGAATCTGGTATCTACCCAGATGAAATCATCAAAAGATGACAGTGGCAGGGTAGTTAATCTCACTAAAAATAGGAAAATTATCAGTAGTTTGTTGTACATGGCCGCACCAAATCCTAATATTGTTTTCTCCACATGCCAAGAAGAGAGATATAAGAGTAATCCCAAATAAAGCCACATGAATATAGTCAAAATAATACTTCGGTATATCAACGGAACAGTGGACTTCGACTTGTTATACAATGACAAATCTCAGATAGAGTTATTGGGATATACTGATGTAGACTGGGCCGGTTCAGCAGATGATAGAAAATCAACGTCAGGTGGTGCATTCTATCTTGGTGGATTGTGTATTTATTGGCTAAGCAAGAATCAAGATTTCATTTATTGTGGATGAAGCAACAGCTTGAGGATTTGGGTGTTGAAGTGAAGTCTCTGATCGGAATCCAGTGTGACAACTCAAGTGCTATAAATCTCAGAAAAAATCCCATCCATCACTCAAGGACAAAACACATTGAGATAAAGTATCATTTTATCAAGGAGAAATTTGAGCAGGGGATCGTGAAGTTGGAGTATGTGCCTACAGAACTACAGGTTGCAGACATCCTGACAAAGGCCTTACCCAAGGAAGCTTTTGAAAGGCATCGACTGGCTCTAGGAGTTCAGTCGATTCCCCACACTTGAAATAGTGTGGATGTGGCCCCCCTCTCCCCGAGGTATGATGTGTTTTCCCTAATGTGCTGACTTGTTCTCTACTCTGTTACAGACTGCGAAGGAGTGACCTTTGGGTTCGTTGACAAAGGGGGAGAAAATAGTGTTTGTTAAAGGGGGAGAAAATAGTGATTGGGAGACAGTGTGGCTATTTGAGAAATCATGACAGATACAGGGAGAAGCTGACAAGTGGAGCAGCCAGAAAGGGGGAGCAATGAGAAAGGGGGAGCGATTTGTAAATCTGACGATGCTAGAAGTGATCGATCAAAGCATAGAAATCACGACAGCTGAGGATTGTGATAAAAGCAGAACAGTGGTGTTGGAATGGTGTGAGACGGTGTCCAGCTATCACCTATTGGTATCAGCGTGGTTCAACAATTGGTATCAACTTAAGAATTGTTATCAGGGTGGAATCGACAATTGGGGTTTGACATGAAGTGATTCATTGATGATCTTTTCATACTACTCTTGTTTCTCACGCCGAGCATTGCTTATGTGGGCTTAGAGTACGTGTTAAGTGAATCCTTGAATGCTATCAGAATCGCAAGGGGCGAATGGTGGTAGCGGCTGGAAGAAGACTCAGTGAGGTATCAAAGTGAAGAAAATCATCTTGAGAAGAATTGTGAAGAGTTGTCAACAAACCCAAAGGGGGAGATTGTTGGGAAAAAATCCCTCAAGGTAACATTGCAGTATTTTTGGGTTGATTGTTTTTGTTGACAAAGCAGGTTTTTCATGGATATTTGTCGAGTTCTCGAGAAGTTGTTGAAATTCCACGTTGACAAAGAATGATGACAAAGGAAAGGACGATCTGGAGGCGGTACAAAAGAGCAGTACAAGGTGGCGCTGTTTCCCAGTGTTTGCCAAATTTTTGGGGTCCGAAATTTGGAGTTTGGTGAGCATCGCGAAAAGTTGATTTCCATGAAGAGCATAATTTAATATGGCAAAGGAATGAATTTCGCGAAGATAGGATGCATGGTTTGGAAATCGCGAAGACCAGAAGAATGGATGCGGTGATGCTTCACAATTACGTCAAACTTCACGAATGGCAGAGGCTGATGCGCATCGCGGCGGTGAAGGGCTTTGCGAGGGATCTTCGTGGCGAAGGCGTGAAGGAATGTTGGGTTTCGCGAGGGAGATTCATGGCGAAGTCATGAAGGTATGTTGACTGCGATTCTTCACGACAACGTCAAGCTCCGCGAACGGATAATTGCTGTGGAGCTTCGCGATTTGGATAGAATTCCGGCGGAAACTTTGGAGCTTCGCAATTTGAGATGACGTGGCATTGAATTTGCGCGGAAATGACGAGGTTCGGTGGAATCACCTATAAATAGAGGTCGACCCCTTCGAGCGATGTAGAGAGAATTTTCAAAGAAGATCATTTGCTCTCGATTTGTGAAGGTGGTTCGCGAAGCCAGTGTGCTTCGCGAAAGAGGTGCTTTGCGGCGGCTATTGTAGCTCCCCGAAACCTACGAGCTCCGCGTTGGCTTACTAAGCATCGTGAGGGTCGTTGCTTTGTGATGGCTTGAGCATCGGGAGAGTGATTCATGAAAGAGGTTCGCGAGAGAGCTTCGCGAAAATGCAGGAGCTTCGCGAAGGCTTGTTTGAGCTTCGCGAAATTAAGAGCCTAGCGAAGTAGGGTGCTTCGCGAAGGTCATTCCAAAGTGAATTGCCCAGTGGTTCAGGGGTAAAGGAATATTCATCTACGGGTGAAATTTGAACTTCAACAGAGCATCTACATACAGAGAAAGATGCATTCCTTAATGGAAATGAAGAGACCTACAGGTTTATAAACTGTGAGTGAATCCCTTCACAGAGCAGTGAGCTTAGGAAGAGGAAGAAGGTGATCCTCTCCACTGGCAGTGAGCCAGATAGAGAGAAACAGGGAGTGACCCTTGGGAAAGCAGTGAGCTGACCCTAAACATTGTATAGGCAGTGAGCCTGGGCATAGAAGTGATCTAGCCCGAACATTGTAATCCACAACTAGTGAAGTCTAGTGGAATTTCGTACGAACCGGAAACTTGTCGGCAAGTGCTCCTTGGACGTAGCCCTTAGCAGTGAACCAAGTAAAATCAATGTGTCTGCCTGATTACTTCCATGAATTGCATTCAAAGCATCATCATCAGGTAAAGGAGACAAGTGATCACAGTAACCAACCACACAAGTGCAAACAAAGTGACCCTTGTAACAAAGATTTCAAGATCCAGTGGGGCTGGAAGAACTTTGAAAAAGAATATCCATACCCTGATTCACCCCCCTCTCAGGGTATATAGGCCCCTATTGGCCCTAACAGTACCAAACATTATGTCCAAAGAGAACTCAATATTTCTTCTTGGTAGAGAACCAGAGAAGAAATAAGGAAACACTTGGAAACTCAATAATGACTAGAGGGAGATCACCACTCATTGAATCTTGCTCCGGATCAAAAGTAAACCCTAATATCACTTTCTCCAACTCTGGATAGGAAGGTCTGGATCCACTAGACCTTGGGTCACATTATTCTTGATGGAAAAGAGGCACACTAAGAGGTGTAATAATTTAAACCCATCGAAGATATCGATCAATTTGGGCTTTATTTGAAATGATACAATCCATCTTGAATATGACGTTAAGAGATTTCATATTGAGTGTTCAAAAAAACACCAATCATGTTTGAAAACTGATCGAAAGAATACACAAGAGGGATTATAGAGATTCTGTTGTCTCTTTATACCGAGGGGTATAGTAATATACATTGGAAAAGAAAAAATATCCTTGGAAAGATTAAGAAAATTAAGGATACGAGTTGAAATAATCAAATAAGACGCACCCGTACAAAAAAGTGCAGTCACTAAAGATGATGATATAGTAATGATACCTATTATGGTCATTGGACATGTATTAGCTTCATCTGGAGACTCTATCACAGTGTGAAAAATCTTTGTTCCGGATTTCTATGGCTAGAACTCTTTTTGTTCGTGAAGCATTTGATTGCCCTGCCATTTTTGAAGGTAATGATGATCTTTTCTAGTGTCTCCAAGAACTCAAAAATATATTTAATCATTACCAAACATTCCTCAGCATGTTGAGTATCAGTGGAGTCTTTAAAAAATATTGGGTTGTGATGAATAAATTCTTGAAAACAATTTTGAAGTGTGTCCCACCCCAGGTTCCACAACTAGAGCCTGAACAGAGACTGGTGCTGGTGCCTGTCCCAAAGAATGAATAGTACCCACGATCCCCTCAACCAGGATCAGGTCCATAGGAGGATTCACTTGTAGAGGTTCTGTAGTATCCCTTTCCGAGATCCATTTCACACGTCTTCTAATGAATTGATGTTACAAAACATCAGCAGACAATAATGAAGACATTAGATAATGCTCATACATAGCAATTCGGGAAACATGATCCCAACAAGTAGAACATACATGATTGGTATTTCACTCTATCCAAATCAAAATACGGGAAATACTTGAACTAATCAACAAGACGTCTTTCCTTAACCACCCATGGTGACTTAAGGTTCATTGTGGTGAGAGATGGATACACACGTATTCACAACTACCACCTAAGTCCTGACAAGAATACTCAAATTCATGCTGTCATCACAGAAAGGTGATTAAACTCCCTATGAGACCAATTTTTCATGAACATGCTTGGGTACCCTGGTAACCCGATATCCGATCGGGCCCTGACATGGACCTAAGGGCATTTCTGATCCCCACATGTCATCGACTACCACCTGGAACTGTACAACATACATGTGGGAATGATTTTTGCCACAAGAATGCAGAAGAAAAAGGAAACAAAGCAGTATGTATAACAAAAGAAACTATACTAGGAGTGATGTACCAGAATTCAACTTGGCATGAAAACCGAATGTAATACAACCCAATACTAAATTGGGAAAAACAACCCCATGGTCCCTAAGGACACAACTCACTAAGACAAAAACTCAACTATTGGATGCACCTCCAATAGATCCATTCTCTTTGCTCAAACCTGGAAGATTAAAGTCTACAAACACCTGGAGGAAAAAATTAGGGTGTGAGCCTCAGCCTAGTAGGATTCCACCAAATATTACATAATAGAATCCAAATTAAGATTATCCAAATAAATTTTTTCAATTTTAAAGTAAACGGGGTTGGAAATTAAAAAGCATATATAAACAAAACATGTTATACATTTTAAAATAATGGAAATAAATATTTTAAGCAATGATATTAAAAAAGATGGAATATTTCAAAAAGAATCACTTATGTAAAACATTTATATAAAATATTTTATATAAATTTAGTAGGAATCCAAGCTGTCCAAACAAACACTGATGTACATTTATATCTCAAATATAAATAAACAAGCGAGAAACATGGTCATCTGCCAAAAGGTACTATAGTATTAACCAACTATAAGAATCTGCACTCTTGATGTGAACTTAGAAAAATCTGTATACACACATCTTGATGACACTGGCTAAAGGGGACTCGTCACCAAAATGGTATTCTTGCGAGTGAGGCTTCCAAACACCCGATGCGAATAAATGTTATACCCTGTCTAGGGTAAACCCCTCATTCCGGACCGATCAATGGTCTCAGATTTCCCTGATGATGCACTGTTTGGGAGATATTTAATTTTTAAAAAACACTATATTTAAAATTATTTAAAAACTTTATCTCCTGAGCAAGACATATACCAATTTGGAACCTTTGAATGTTATACCCCATCTAGGGTAAACACCATATTTTGAACATAACCAAGGTCTCAAATTTCTTGAATGATGTACCATTTTGGAGTTATTCAATTATTTTGAATAAAATTTTCATGCATAAAATATTATATTTAATATTTTTATTCTGACCACCCCATTACTTTTCAGACCTCGAAAACTCATACATACTCAGTTTTTAACTCAGAAAATTTTAAACTAATTATTATAGAGTATTAATTAAGCATTTTACCATTCCACAACATGTTTAAAAAACACATATTTTCCCTGAAAACCCATTTTTTTCATATTTAACATGATAATAATTTAACCAAATATGGTTTAGAAATACCTGAAATAGTAAGACTATGTTACATTACATATTAGTTTTGATCATAGTAATAATGAAACATTCCCAAATGCAACACAATTTATCCACTATAACTACATGCTACATCGTTGCATGATTATAATTTTATACCCTAATTGGATATCTATAAAAAATGTGGTGACAGATCATCATTAGAAGGCCTTAAAGGTAAAATATCTCCATTTATATTTATTTTCTCCTTTTTCATATATGATATATTTAAATGACTAATATTAATGTTATGAAATTATAGATGAAAATCAATTTTGAAGAAACATAATAATTTAAGAAAAGATGTATTAATTTATTGGTTGTCCAATAGAGCGATTTCAAAACAAAAATGAAAAAATTATGTGTTTGGAAGGAATCCTAATGAAACCCCGTTACTCAGTTATCTGGGTTTATATAAAGATTCATGGTAGAAATTTATTTCCACTCAACATAATAAAAATTTTCAGTTATGATAATTGTATTATATGATATCGTAAAATTTCATATTTATATATATAAATAATTAATTGTTAGTTTACTTCTTATATAATAGGACTCAAGGAAATCCCATCAAGACAACCAATTGAAAAATTTATACCCTCATACTTAATCACACATAGTGTATCATTTATGGATCAAAAAATGATTGAGGAAATGTAATATGAACTAAGAGTTCACTCCACTAGTGGATCTAATGAGGTCTAATTAAGTCCTCCATCTCCACCCTAAAACTATGAGAAATGGAAAAGGGGTATATGAATAAATAATGAAAAGTATCTTATAGAGAAAGCTAAGGATGTAGATGAATGAATTTTAAGTAATAAATTATTATCTTCCATGAATTTTTGTAGTTAATAAATTAAAAACACTAATATAACATTTTTATTTTTTATTTTAGGATGAACAATATGATCAATACACATAATAAAATATTACAACTTAGGGTGAGATGGACATCCAAGACACTACATTAGGAAATCCAGGACACTGTAGCCGCATAAGATGATTGAGGTGGTTGTTAGTAATCGAAAATTTATTGGTAACGAAATTAAATAATATTGAGACTCAGAAATTGAATCCTTAAAAGCTCCATTGAAAGAAATCAAAAAGTCCATGGTAAATCAAATTCAAGAACCTATGCATCAGGCTATGTTAGAACAATTGACGAGACATTCATTGTCTGCGTAAGCTTCCCAACCTACCAACTCAGATTGTTAACCTCCTCTCTTTGACACAACCTTATAAAATGAATTATATGCATGATATCATGTTTCACATATTTTAGCATTCACATTTATGTATTTTTTGGGGATTTTTTAGAACACCAGCCTATGTAGTTGGGTCTGGTTAGCTTGTTGATACTTTATATTATTGAGCATTATTCTCTATTACCATTCCCTAATGTGGAGGTTACCAATGTTAGGGACTTTATGGGTCATTTTTTACAATGACAATCGAGCCTTCTTTGACATATTTCTAAAAAGGAATGTATTTTTTAAATATTACATACATCTAATTTAAAATTACTTCTAATGTTTTGTAGATTTTAACTTATATAAGAGTATCTAAAATCTAATGAAATGATATAAAGAAAACAAAGAAATCAATAAAAACTGTAGATACTTTTTTTTTGAGGTGATAGAAATATTATATTAGGTTTCTTCTTCCTTGGAAAATATATATGAGTTTCGGATGTCATCAACCATATTTTTAAGAGACTATCCAATTGGAATATTAAAAAAAGATATCATTGATCTTATTAATTTTGAATAGATCAGCATGCCTATGTTGTAGTTGTTTTCCATGTACGTAAATTGGTGTTATAGTTTTTATTTTTTTAAATATGGATAGATTAAATTGAATGAATATACTAATTTTTTAATTAGGTACCTTCAGACGTTTCTTATTCAGAATAAAAACAAATTAATTTATGGTTTTATATATCCATAATTAATTTCAATAGTTTCTCTATATTTGTCATCCAAAAAGAGAGGAGAATATATATATAAGAGGATATTACTGAAGAATATTAGGTGTTGGGATATAAAATTTCATGATTTTTAAGAACAAAAAAATTAGTATGAACTAATTTTCATTATAATATCATTAAAAATGAACTGTTTGTATTGTAGGGGGAATTGGATGTTAGACATATTATACCCTTGTGATAACACATTATATTGGTTTTTTTACATTATTAGGTGGTGTTCAAAGAAAATTTTCCATAATAATATACAAGAATGTTTATTTATTCTTTGTATAGGCTCATTATGTTTAATTATAATTTTTTCTACTTTTATAATTAGTTGATATATATGAAAATGTAGGATATGTAAAAAATCAGTCAAGGATCACTTGTCAATAGAAAATCTAAAGGAAACCAATTTTGTGAAAGTAACCATATTTAATTTTTATATTAGATATAATTTTTATTTATTGATATATATAGGATTTCATTATCAAGTTATTGTTTTAGTAACTACATTGTAATCGTTAACAAAAACATGTCAATTTTGGTTATTATATTCTATAATTTATGTATGAGGTAAACACAACTAAGGAAACGACTAATTTTGATCACATTAGTAATATTAATTATTTTATATTTTCAATCATAGTATTATGTTTTATAATATTATATCATTCAAAATTATTTTATAAGTTCCATGATGTCAATTCGTATATGAAGGATGAACTTGATCATCATCGATATTTGTTTGTGAATTATTTATTATGTGTGATTATGATTTAAATTATGTATATTCAAATGTTTATAATTATAATTTCATTTTCCTAATAACATGTGTTCACAAAAGAATTATGTTTTATATAATAGGTGTTTGAACATAATGAAATTAAATGAATACTTCCATAGTAACAAACAATTATCATGTTTTAAATTTCATGAATTTTTTTTAATTACTCATTATAATAATCTAGAATAGTTAATTATTTAATTAACTTGTTATAATTATTAATATTTTTATTGTTTTTTAGTCAATGATAAATGCGGTTTGATGGTTGTGGACTATATTTATATTATATGAATTTCGTATTTTATGGTGTTCAATATTTAAACTCATCAAATAAATTGACTTTCAGTGTTGTTTTTTTAAAAAAAAATATAAATCATTTAAAAAATATATTGGTGTTCATATATGCATTATATAATTAAATGATGCCAAAAACATGAACCTGAGAAGTATTTGGTGTCAGATTATAAAACAAACTGATGCCACAAATATGTAGTTCACCTTTTTAATGTCGGTTTATTTGAGAAACTAATGCCCAAAAGCTAAAGTGAAGTGGATTTTAGCATTAGTTTTATAAAAACAAATACCCGTAACCTTATTTATTACATCACATTTATAGATATCAGTTAAAAAAGACATTAAAATTGAAAAAGAGACATTAAATCATGTTTTTTCACTAGTGAGGAAAAAAGGGTGTCCCTATAAAATTTCTCTATATAACTGATGATCATTTACATGGATTCTTGAAACCCAAACATTATTTTAAAATATATTGGGGGTATTTTTATATTTTCTTTCCCATATTGTATTTAAACCCATTTATGGGCCTACTTAATACCTTAGTCATTCCTACCAATTAAATTAGGTATAGAGATCCCTATTTAGCTCTCAGCTTCTCCTCCTTTTAACCACATGATCCTTACTGCCTCAATATTTTCAAATACCTCTAGAGATAAAATAATAATACTTCATCCATATTCTATTCCCTTTTTAAATCCAACTTTAATGTTAGTTCTTCTATTAGTTATTAGATAATGTAATATTTTTTAATTTTACTATATTCTCTTAGATGGTTTATTGATATATGATTGATGAGGTGTGGTTTATTTTATGTCTTTAATAATTTTGGAGTGAATTTATAATATTTCACATTAAATTAATTGGATATTTCAGTTATGGTCATCTTTAAAGAAATTTAAGATTATTTTCTAGGTTTTTGAAAAAGATATTGTTATTCTTTATTTATGGTGTTTATAACATTTAGACTCTTTAGTTGTAGAAATATTTATAATGGTTATTTGGTTATATTTATTGGTCATTGGATTAGTAGGTTATTATAGATGGTTATGTCAGTTAGTCTCAATACTTTATGAACTTTTATGGTTATATTTTCAAGATAACTACCACTAATCTTTCTTAGACTCATTTGAATTATTAAAAAATATAAATATTTAATGGTTTTCCACGGAATTTGACTAGGGCCTATGTAATTGTATTTTTTTAATAATCCTTTATTATAACCTTCCCAAAAATTGATGTTTGGTAATTTATTTATCACTATTTCTAATATTTGATTTGAATATGTAATGTTTTTAATGTTTTAATGGTTTCTAATTATTATTATTTTTTGTATTCTTGAATTCCCCTACATGGAATTTAGTATTTGGTAAATTAATTATTTCCCCTGAATATCTTTTTTACATGATATGTTTACCCTTGGTCCCTTTTGTATAATCTATTATGTGCATTTTTGGTGTTATAATTCAATATTCCATGACCATAATGTGGGTTCTCATGTTCATTAACTGAAAATGAGATATAATTTATAAATATTTGTTATTATAAATTTATTAAAACTTCGAATGGTTTTAATATCCATAAATGAATGTTATTTCAGATGTTTATCGTGTGAAACATATCATTATTTTTATTAAGTAACAGAATTGTTCAAATTTCCTCGACCATGGTCCATGAAATAAAATTTATACTTTGGTCTTTATTATGCTACGTTATCTTAAGAACATTTAGTAAACCTAAATTAATTTATTAAATATAATGGTTACATGAAATAAAAAAAACTTATTTGAACATATATTTTAGTGTTTTTTTCATTTTTTAAAATGTAATCTGATTTTTTGACACTATAACATAAATGAGTTTTATATAAATCAACACTAATGAAACATGGTAAATAATTTCATCAATGATCCGATAATTAATGGGGTGAAAAATCAAGAAGGAATATTTTTTAGTCCCAAACATGATTGGTTTTCAAATTGAACACAACTCTCCATCAAATCCAAATTAATTCATTTTCACAATGGAATGAATGTTAATTTTATTAATATAGGAATATATTTTGAAAAATTATTTCTTTCGTAAGAACATTCTTGAGGTTATTTTTTTTAGTCTTTAACATGTTTTTTCAAATTCTTTTCACTATAACAAACTTATAAATTTAGAAACTATTTTTCAATGTTTTATTTTAATTTTTTATAAAAAATGAGTTATGTTTTCAAATATATTTTAAGATTATTTTATAGATATCATCAATAATATTTGTAAATTTCTTTTTATAAAGTGTTTAGTACTAGAAATTTTATTTAAAATATCCCATATATTTGTTTAATTCAATTTTATATTTCTTTAAATTGTTTGAATTTTAAATTATATGAGTGAAACATTAATTATTAAAAGATGTTATTAATGATTAAAACTGTGTTTGTTGTTGATTATTAATTTTCTAATATTTTTTCTACATTATTATAAATATGTATATATATTCCACAATTTGTATTTCTATTTTTATGTTTGAATAATTTTTTATTACATGCATTATTTTATGTTTGGCAGGATACTACTATGTTCTACTGAATGATACATCATTCAGTTTTTTTAAAATTTTAATACCATATTGTTCTTCTAATTCAATATAATTTAATTAGTATATTCATTTTCCATGATTATTTATCCAATATAAAATTCCTAATTATATATGATCTAATAATATTCGTATACCTTTACCATTCGTGTGGGTTTTTGTAACTATTTTAAAATTACAATATTAGTTTGTATGATAGGGGTCCCTTTGAATTAGATAGTTAATCCATCCTTTGTGTGGATGGAAGGGGTTTTTATGAACTCATTCATGCTTCCCTCTTTATTGAGGGTGATAGGGTTATTGAAACTCAACCATATTAGGATGGGTTTTAATACTTTAACACTATAATATTCATTTATCCTATATACTATTATTTGATTGCAGAAGGTTGTGTAGGAATAAACCCTCTTTGTTAGAGTAGTTAATAGTAATATTTACTAATCATTTGTATGTCATTATTTTCTCAATGTTATTATTAATTTTTATACTTTCAATGAAATGTTTTTGTTAGAAATATATATAAATTAATAGTTATATTTTAATATTACATCATATGTTTGGTGAGTTTTGGTAGGCCTTTCATGGTAACATATTGTTTATGTATACATAAAACCAACATTTAGACTCTATTGTATGTAGAATTTTGTCTCCCATAATTTAGACATAATCATGTATATTTTTATTTTTTTCATTTTCATCTTGTTGGGTGCTTCTATGTGTTCATATATCTAGTATACATGTTGAATTGAAGATAAAGGTCTTGATTTGTTAGAGAATTATTAACTTTCCATATTTTTTAGTTATATTTTCAATAGTATTTAAACAAACTAATTTTTACAAAATATATTATTGTGTAATGGTGTAAACTGAAAATATTTCTTTATTTATTCATGTATAAGAATTTTTATTAAATTTTTATGGTATTTAACCTAGATTAATAGATGTACTTTCATAAAATTTATTTTTGAAATGTCTGTTTTATAAACTAATCATTGAATACTTTTACTTCAATATGATCCTGAAATATTAAATTATTCATTGTCAGTAAACTAATTTTCAATAGTTAATCTTAACCAAAACACTAGTTTTAAACTATAGCGGGTCAATGAATATTCATGTGGTCAGTGACGCCCTGTTCATATTATCATTTGAGTATCGAAGATTAAATCATTACATGTGGTATCAAAGTGGTTTTTAGGTCATAGAGGATTTTAATTATTTTACATGAGAGGGGATATCAGGACCTAGGGGTAAACCATGTTTATATCTAGAAAAATAGCTACGGATGAAATTTATGTTAATAGGGATGTCTAATTTTATGGACTAAGAACCATTAGTATGAGTGAGGTCTAGTTTTAGAGTATCTGTAATAGAAACTGAGGAACCTTGAAAGAGGATTGGGCATTGCTGGGATCCACATTCTATATTTTTAAAGTGTAATGATTTATATAAGTATGTTTGGACATGATCATTTTATTTTTATTATACCCATCGCATAAAAAACACTAATTAAATAAAGAAAATAATAATACTACCAACCATTTCCTAAAAAATTGTTAGAATAATTAAATTATTTAGATTTAATCATTTCATCTATATTGATAATTATTAAATGTTATATTCTTAGTAAACTATTCCTAGAATTTTTTGTTATTTGGATTCTTAAGAGTTATTTTTATCTCCTTTTTAGTATTCTAAGAAAATTCATGTTACTTATTATTTCATTACCATGCTCATGTAAAATTCATATCACCACCCAAGATTAGTTATGTGAAAAATTTTAGTTACCCTATATTCAATATAACTATTTAATGACTTTGTGTTTGAAATAGAAATAATAGGTTATAATAGGTATTATATTTTTGAAAAAAATACGTCATGATAATGTAAATTGAAAATGGTTTTCTTAAAATGGATTATTAAATTAGTATATTTTTTAAATAATGTTTTTTAATTAATATTTTGTTTAATTTTGTTATGTTTTTTTAAAAACATTTTAAAAAATTTATTGGGTAAATTTTAATTCAGTGGAATAATAAGATTATTATTATAATTGATAACTCAATTGGTGGGGAGCATCAAGAGATAAATTGCAATTTATATTTAGATATTCTAAGAAAAATGGGTTAACTCGTGTGAATTGATAATATTTTCCCATTGGATACGTGGTGATGAGTAATGATTTTAGAGTTTTGTATTAGCAATGTGATTACTCATATGGAATAAATATTTTTTAGATAGTTATTCATAAGTATCCTTGGAATTCAAATATTTTTTTATTTGTGGTACTAAAAAGATTAGGGTTTTTTCATCAAATGTGTGAAAGAATCAGTGCGATAGGTACAAAATAGGTAATTTTAAATAGGTATTAAAGCGTGGTAGTGCTCATTTATATGAGGATTACGATCATTTTTTGGGAATAAGAGGTCTATATTGGGGATTTTTTAGTTGCATGTTTTTTTTCGATTAGTGGAAATTAAAAATGAGATATAATTATATGAAATTATGTGATGAAATTAGGAAATTGATATATTTATTTGATTATATCTAAATGGAATTGTTCATCTATGGATTTAGTTGGGAATTCAGAAATTAAAGGATGAAATGTTATGTAATTTTACATATGGTTTGAAATTTGTTCACTGTACGAGGGTTTGAGTGAGTTAAATAAAAAGTGTCACATATAATCTAAATGTGTATATAAAACTTGTTACATAGTGGGAAGTTCGTATTTCCTAGTGCGGAGACAAAAAACGGTTACTTAGGTTTTTTTATCGGGTAGACAATGGCCCCAAATTGGGTTACCAAAAGACCTAGTATATGTTTTTCAAAGAATGTAGGTACTTTGGTTTTTATACCTCCTTTCCATTAAACCTATTTTTAGGTATGAAATGACCATTAATCTCTACAAACTTCTAAATAATCAAAACATTTTCCTATAGTTCTCTTATATTCTCATCCTTTTGACCCCTTAATCCATGTATATTTTATGGAGTTATAGATTAACATAGCTAGAGTTATCTACCATTTTTCTTCTGTCCTCCACTTTCTCCTCAATTTTAAATATTTTATGTTATTTTAATTTGGTATTTTAATTTGTATTTCAATATGGTATGGTTAAATACTTCTTAAATATTGTGTAATAATTATTTTATTGACAATGTGTTCCTCTATGTGTTGTTTTAACCCATTTTTATTTTGATAAAGTATGTAAGAACATATTTTTAACAAGTACCTTTGTAGTTTCTATGTGTAACGGTGTGTAGAGGTAGTTTTAGAGGACATTAAAATGTTAAAGGGTATTCTACCTATTATTTGTTTCATAATTCCATTGTGGTAGGTGTGGTGGGGACCATTTTGAAGTTGTAGTCATCAAAAAATCTATTAGATATGACATTTTGGAAGGATGAGTTAGTTTAATAGTTTTTGGAGGAAATAGTTAAACAATGGTAGTGAAACACCCATACTAGATGGGGTTTTATATATTTATATGTTAATGTATATAACTCCAAGGTTTTGGTGTATTATTTGAGATATTGGGGAGTTGAGGAAGAAGTCGAGTGACAGTGATGACCAAAGAGTGGTAATCAGGCTACATTACCTTCCATAGTGAGAAGAAACGGTGAATGTTAATTTCGTAAATCATGAAGAGGCCCATGAAGACCATCTCTAATTTTAGAACCTTAATGAAATGAATATTTTAAATAAACATAGTACCCCCAATTATCATCATCCTGTTTTCATTTAATACACCACACCCAAAATAATAAAATCAGATCACCAATCCCGAATTAGGAAAATCTAACCTTTTCCTTAGTTGTACCTTTAGGTTTATACTGTGAAAATATTTTTATACATTAATTAAATATATTTTTTAATTATTTTAAATGATATAATTTAGAACAGTGGCAGAAGTGATGTTTTTCAGTTCAAGTTATTTTTGTTTGATGTCATGTTTTTTGTGGTTGAGATTTGGAAGTAATATGTAATGATTAAAAGTGTAACACCACTTATATTTTGAAAAAATAATATTTATATAATCTATATTTATTTGATGATATTTTTTTATTAAATATATTCATGGAATTAAAATATTTTATGAAAGAATCATAAAATATACAAATTAAAACAAAAAATTTTATTCATTCATAAGAAAAAAATTTAAAAAAATAATGAAACTAATTATGAAACACCAAGGATTATTAATCACTATGGACTCATACATCCATTAAAAGTAAATAAATTAAAAGGAAAAAAATAATAAATAATTTAATTATCACTGCAATGATATATATTAGATCATCTTCATATTTTATGATCTGCAACATTAAATGAAAACATATAATGAGTAAGAACATCATGACTGTATAATGAATATTGGTAAATAAATAATCAAATATATTGGAATAAGATGTTTCAATGGAATAAGATTAGTGGGATTCTATATAAGAATTAAATATGGATATTGATAATATTTTTGATTTAATAAAGGTAATTGAAAATATGGTCAATATGAATATGGTCATTTATGCTATGGGAATTGTATAAGTGGCCTTTAGATATATACCCAATAGTTATATTAATGTTTTGTATTAACTGAAATTGAAACTCACAATGAACAAAATATGATATTAAAATGTTATATATATATAGACCCATTATTTATAAGTATTATTATTATTATTATTACAATAAATTTAATATTATATGATTATATAAAAATTTCAATTAAATATTTCAATTTCACTCAAGTAATAAAAAGAAATTTTAGAATATAACTAATTAATTAGTTATACTTTTTAATGAATATTTTGTATAAAAGTAATATTTATTTTCAAAGAACTATATTCTATGTATAATATATTTTTTCTTAATAAATAAAATTGACACATAAAGTATTATTAAATATGATCTAGTATATTAACATAAAATGAATTATAAATTTATATGAAATAATTTTAATGAAATATAATGTTTAAACACACTACTTTCCATAAAATATGTTTCATTTATAATAAAAATTTTATATTTAAAATAAAAATATAAAAATATATAATTTTATTTTCATAAAAAAACAAATTTTTGTATTGTTTATAAAAAAATTACCATAGCATAACTTTTAGATGTTTTTTTAACATAATCAATTTTCTAGTGAATAGAATAAATACTGATTTTTATTAAAATAAGTCACTATTATATCCCAAGAATGAATGAAGGTCTAAGAAACCATTTTATATAAAAAATAAATATTTTATTAGTAATTTAAAAATTTAAATATTACACATGTAAAAAGTGTTTAAACACATGTAAAAAGTGTAAAAAGTGTTTGTAACACATGTAAAAAGTGTAACACATGTAAAAAGTGTAACACATGTAAAAAGTGTAACACATGTAAAAAGTGTTACACATGTAAAAAGTGTTTGTAACATATGTGTTTGTAACACATGTAAAAAGTGTAAAAAGTGTTTTTATTAGTAATTTAAAATTTTAAATATTTTTTTATTGTGAATTTATTAAACACATGTAAAAAGTGTTTGTAACATAATGAATATTTCACAATAAAAACTGTTCTTACTGGTTTGTACTAAATATTATAAAAAATAACTTCTCAAATTAAAAAAGATGAAAAAATAATATACTATTTTAGTTTAAAATTTTAATATTATTTATCAGGATAATTTTCATTTTTTTTATAAATATATTACACGTACGATTAATTTAAATAATAACAACAATGGTGAACAATTTTTTAAAAAAAATGTCATTAATATTAAGTTAAATTAAAATGATCGTTTAAATTTATATAATTTCAATATTGACTCTAATATGAATTTTAATCTTTTAAATAAATATATTAATGATCAATCAATTTGTATGAAATAATAAATAATATTAATGTCTCATAAAGTTTAAAAGGCAATTATATACAAAAACTATTTCTATATCTTATATATTTTGTTTTAAATCTTTTTTTATCAAATTTAGATATTTAATTTGATTAAATATAGATTAAATTTTAATTTATGAATATATATTTTCTAATAGGGGTAACATTATATTATAAAATAATATACTAAATTCATTGTTAAAGACTTGTCAACAAGGTAAAAATCAAAATGTTAAAATGTAAAATCCTATTGCAAATAACATGAAACGTGTTTAAAATTTATGTAGAATGTTTTATTTGAGACTTTACCAAACAAATACACCTCAGAATCCATAATTATGAACTATTGGATTAATTATTCATATAATACTATAATGATATCATCGAACAGTAAAGGGTATTCTCAATGTTCCCTTTTATTCACTGATTAATAGGAGTTAATTCCCCCCTAATTGGTTACAAATTACATTAAAATCACCTAATAAACACCTCACATATTTCCTATACTATATTTCCTTTTTTATTCTATAATACATTATTATTTAAAGTCCCCATAAGGCCTTCACGTTGAAGATAATCTCTAAGAGATGATTAAGTGTCCAATATAAGTGTTACTATATTTGTAATCTTTTTTTCTTAAATTCTCTTCTAAAAATGATATATCTCATACAATATTATTAAATTAGTATAATTGTTATAATTTTATGTTATTTTATTAATGTAATATTCATTATTAGTTTAAATTCTTCCTCTAAGAATAATGAAAGTGTTGTTAATGCGATTTATCAATTACCACCTTCACAATGTCGCATGGTTCAGTGTTTAACACCAACATTCATGGATGTTAAAATGGATGTAGTTTATTAGTTAATATTATATAAATAAAATTAATATGATTATTAAATTTTATTTATGTTATTTAACATTTTTCTATATAGTTTTTTGTAAAATGGACATTTTAATTGTATATACATGTGAACAATCACCTCCATGAGAATTGAGATTCATGTGTATTCACCACTAGTCAAGGATTAACATAAAAATATTTTTAATATATAAATATTATTTTCATAGAACAATTCATATTATGGATTTTAGTAAATTATTTTATTAATATTTTTACAATGGTCGATAACCGTGATGAAATATAGATAAATTGACTGAACAACATCAATTTACTGATATTGGAAAGAAAACAAAATTCTATATAAATAAAATAAAGTGGTTGTTAACCCTTTTAATATAATATATACCTTAATAATGTTTACAATTAACTAATTAATAAATTTAATTTAGTTATTTAGTAATTTATGTCAAAGTGAAGATCGTGTTCAGACATGTAGTAAATGATCTTCCATACCACCTTTATTAATTTTGAGTTACACATTCTAGTTATTTTTTCAACTATTACACAATATTATTATCATGAAGTTCATCTTTTTTATTTATATATTACCCTTACATATATACCTAGTAAAATATAATTTTCATATCTAGGGTAATATATGTTTTTAGTACCTTATAAAATTTTATTTTTTATATAAATCCTTTTTCAGTGAACAATAAAATTGACCTTAAAAAATTTATTTAAACTACAAAAATATTCGAATTTTTATTTTGATTTTACAGAGAACAATATTGGATAAATTTTGGTTTTATGGAAATGAATAATATGTTTCCTTATTTTAAAATTTCCTTTACTTATTTCTCAATGGTTCACCCATGATGTTCATTCATAACTATTCTTCTCTAATTCCATCTCATGATCTTTATACACTAGAATTATATATTAAATACCTATGTGTCGTTTTCAATTATTAATTTCAAAAAATTAATTCTTTCTCTTATTGGGAAGCCTTCTGACTTATCCTTTGGATATTCCTTGAATCATTATTATTAAACCCATTTTCTTATCATGGATTTTATAATGATTATTGATTATATATTGTTTAATTTTTTTCATAGGGAACACATAAATATGATTGTATATTTTTGATGTATTTTATTGGAATTATATATCACTCTAATTAGGTTGGTAATTCTTTACATATTATTATAAGTTATGTATGTGATTAGGGAGTTAACCTATTCAACTATGGAATTATTTCCACTATGTATGGTTCATGGGACACTATCCTTAGAACACTATGTTATATGATCGGTCAACCTGGAAATATATATAGTCCAATGTATTTGAAATATACTTACATCTCGTTTGATTTTAATCAATTTATTTTTGAGTAAAACTAATCTTCCATGATATTTGATGTACTTTGTTTTTCGGAATGGGTAGTGAACCCAATCAACCATATGAATTTTTCCACATTGATATAATAGTATTTTGAGGGACTCTTGACTTTTTTAGGATGTAATATATTATATTATATCCACACATATAAACACATTAACACACACACACAGATATATATATATATATATATATATATGGTTTTGTGGTTTCATATCAATATTCCATGATTCCATGTTTATCTCATAGTCTTATGTAGTGGTTCATTTTTTTTTGATATTACATGTACTTCCATCCTAATTTATAGAAAAATAATACTTTTCAATGTTCTTTTATTAATAAATTTCTATATGATATTCTTGTCTCATATTCTTATGAGTTTACCCTTTATGACATGTTGATATTTTTTCCCTTTATGAACATTTTAATTAACACATTTCTATGTTTCCCTTACCTAGATTATGATGATAATTATAACATTTTATAAGTCTAGAAGGGGGTCTAGAAGTGTTAAATTATGGATAGATGTTATGATGTATTGTAAAAAACAATTATTATGTCTTTTATTCTCAAATATAGAAAACAAATTGGTTTTCTTATAATTTTGATATTTTTTGAGATGTAATGTTTTAATAATGGAAGTTAATAAAAATAAAGATATGTTTATCTTGAGTCATCATAGTAGGGATTAGAGGAATGATTATTTTCTAATTATTTTTTTTATTTTAGGGATTATGATAAGATAAAATTTTAGAAAACCCTTGGTATATTATAAGTGTATGATTCCCATGATATTTTTGTTAATGTTTTCATTAGGTATTTCTCTAAAAAATTAAATTCATATATATATATACTTACATGTGAATGTAGTTGTGAGTCATATGAACGTATAGTTAATATCCCGGAAAATGGTTTCCTGAGCAACGAATCAAACCTCACATTGATTCAAGCTGAGTCGGCCTTAGACTATACACCTGTCTACAAACTGTCAGGGGGTATTCATTGGTTGATCATGTACTCTTTATGACCCCCTATGAAGTATTCTTTTTTTAGTAAACTAGATATAATTGGATGAAAATTATATGATAATACCATATAAATTAACCTAGGATATCATAAGATTGAAATAAGATTATGTAATGGAAGTATGATCTAAAGTGATTTCGTAAAAGATTAAAATGATATATAGTTGAACCCCTTTTATGTTATTCATTATGCTAATCCTGATATGATGTTAATTTTTCATCATCCATGATATTCATTTTTGTAACAATGATGGACAGAACTAGAAGAAATTTCATTTAAATCTAGTTTAACGGACAATGTGATGATTACCCCTACAATCAACCTATTATAATGGTATATGGATAGAGAAATATGATTATTATTGTAAACAAGGTACAATATAACTTGATTAAAAAATATTAATTTCTTCCTTAATAAAAAATGCAGTGTCATAAATTAAATAAAATGAAATTATGGATATTTAAGAATATCAAGAAATAAATACTGTTAATAGTCTTTCGTGAAATCAAGAACCACTTACAATCCCCTGACACAACACCTTGGAGTGAAATAATTTTAGCAATGAATATTCTTTCCCAAAAACTATAAGACAAGAAAAAAAATACACAAATAAAATCATAAAATCCTCCCATATCACTATAAATATCCTTGAATTATAATTTGTTTTATATTGAACAGAATGTTGAAGGAATAAAGAGTCCGTTTCTAGCCAAATCTTATTCCAACCATTATGATGGGAAATTTGAATTTCTATGATTACACCTCCATATCCACTTCATAGGCCACTATCCTTCAATAAATTGTAAATAAAGAGATGAATACACAACATAAATCATTAAAAATACCCACTCAACCTAAGGGGCCCAGTTTCACTTTTAAATCACCATCCGTATAGACTTTAATCCAACGCATTATATGGAATTTCCAGAAAATAAAAATATTTCCATTATAATTTATATATTTTACATGGATACCAAACCTATTAACGATAGTCAGCTACCTAATATAATTTCCTTAAATGACATAGTTTATACAATAATAAAATTTTACTACCAAGAGATGATTATTCATGTCCAAATAATGTCCAAAAGGACTCCCCTGAAAAAAAATGTTTCAAAACAACCAAATTAAATTCCATGATTTAAGAACCATGGTCTTAAGAAGACTTCATAATCTAGGGGAGGACTCCTGATTATTATAGTCATCTAGTAGGTTGGTGGGTATATCAATAATGAATAATACTCTTTGAAAAATGTGAAGATAATTCCCCACACCGACCTTGAAAAATGATAATGGAAAAAATAAATGATATGTCACAGACTGATCGATGATTCCTTCTAATGCAACCCCTTGAACGTCCAATGTCATGGCTCTATGGGTGTTTCAAATCCACATGAGTTGGAAACTATATCCTTAGAATCGAGAAACTACTCTGGGAATGGTACTTCCTATATGAAAGAGAACTATAATCAATACTTGAACTCACAAAATATCAAAAACACTAGTTGAAATATGTGAAACAAAAGGAAATCATTACAAGAATTATTTCAAAATTTAACATTTACAACAATAAAAAAATATATAGGAGTGGACCATCTTGGTGAACAAAAATCCTCACGAATTGAGTGTCGACACCACCATCCCATCCCAGTAATAGCTTCCAAAAGAAAGTGCAAGTAAGAGTAACCACTATCACCTACATAGAAGGACATTCCCCTATCAGAATTAGATAGAAAAATTTCTACACACACATAAGGGTGTATGTAGGGTGTTATCTCTCCTACATAGTAGGATACCTGCCAAAGGATAAAATAATAGAAATTTTATTATAATAAAACATATTTATTTTTTAAATAATTTATAATTTTTTTTGAAAACATGATATTTTTAGAAAAATTAGAAAATTCATCTATATTATATATTTTTCTTATATAATTTTGGAATAATAAAGGATAAAAAATAATGGAAAATAAGGAAGACCGAATAATAAGAACCATGAAAACTCCCAAATAAAATAGGGTTTGTGGGGACCTAGGATTTTGTTACACTCAGTGATCAAACCAAAACATGAAGGATCATCTCAAAATTGATCCAAAAAATCTCATTCATTAATTTTTTTCTATTATTATATTATCATAATGCCTATCATACATTTCTTTGTCTTCCCACCATGAAAAATTGAATTCACATGTTCTTCTCCATTTATGAAACAATGAATTCCCCATCCAACATAAACAAAATCATCACAGACAATGGAAAAAATCCAATTGGTTTTCATTATTATAAAACCATACACACACTCCTTTTGGTGATAACCCATTTTCTCAAACCTAAAAACATTTAAAATAAATTTAAAAAATTATACTAGAATATTGAAATCATAAATCAATTTGAAATCAAATAACCATTTAACTGTCATTTAAAATCACCAAAATTCAGTTTGATGTTATAATTTTATTCAAGATGAGACCTAATAGATGAAAATAAAACATCAAAACCATAAATATACAAAACAAAATAAATGATATTGAACCCATTTTAAGTGGACATCAATGTTGGAGAAAATTGAACCAATAAAAAAGTGATGAGATACTAATTGTATGGAATATAAGAAAGGGGGAGAGTCATTGAAGAGTATTGAAGAAAGTGGGAAAAATGTAAACAAAAATGGAGACTCAGATGATTGGTGGAAGAAAGGTGTCATAACTAGTTAGATAAGGGGTAAAATAGGGTTAAATGGATGGTATATATGATTAAAATCTGGTACATTTAATTTAGTATTTTCAAAATATTTAAGAGTCACCATGCCACACTGTTTTTCCACACAGTTTAGTTAACCAGTCACCAACCATGTAATACCGATCTCCCAGAGGAGGGTTTGGTCAAATAGTTTTTTATAAGGTATTCAAGAATTTTAACCAACTATAAAATACCTCTCTCCATGATAAAGGGTTGTCCACATGGTTTTATGGTTGAGGCACATATCCAGGTATACAATTGTGATTCATATATAGTGTGACAATTTTGGGGAAAAAATTATCATTTTACTGGTGATTTTTTCCCATATCTATGTTCCACCTATCAACATAATTCTTTCTATCTAAAAATATTCATTTTTTAGATAAAAAAGTTAAATATCAATAGACAATAGAAATTAAAAAATTTAAAATAGAGAATACCTCAACGAACACAACTCGGCTAACAAATCCCTATAAAATGAAAACATTCATCCCTTGGAATGGATAACTATAGTATGAACATAGAATAATAGTGTTTATTAATCCTCAGACCATGAAATAATATCCCATGTATCATTATTACCATTTCCATGACTCCAAAGGACTCTTACTAGAAGATAAGATTTCATCCAAAGGACTTTTACCATGGAATCTTTAATCGGCACTATTTTCTCAGTCACATATATATTGGGTTCATGTTACTGCTAATCCATGTTATGTATATGAGATAGGTCTAGATTATACATCTATAATTTCTAGACATGGAATAAATCAAGAATCATTGTAATTATGGAAGGTAAATAAAATTAATATGCCATCGTAAATTTGTTATAATTAATCTCAAATGTTTCAAAAAACCTCGACCTTTTCTTTCCATACCTACTAACATGGTGATGAAAAATTTTATTTATATCCTTTAGAAACACCAGGTCTCCTATTGCGAACTCCAGAACCTAGCTTCACTGATTGTCAGAGGACATGTAAGTAAAATTTACATTCAACAACAATTGTTTGATTAATTGAACATTACCATACAACTCTTGCACAAGGATCAGCCCATGTAGAGAACTATCTCCCACTTACATCTTGTACATTGGAAAATGGAATGAATCACCATACGTCCCATCCAAAAGAGAATCTTGAATGATTTTTGGTAACTATTATTATAGTAAAATTCCAACTATCTGATATGATTGTTTAAAGAGTGATCAGAATCCAATACAGATGCACAATGCATGTCTTCAATAAACTGATTTTATAATTTTTTTACCATCCATTGAAGGATGGAAGGTTTTACTGAGAATTACCTAAGTTCCCAAAATTTTGAAGTGAAATTTGGATCCTTTTTGAGATGATACTTTATGCACACAATGATTCCTTAAAATATGTTTTATGTATATATTTCATAGTAATTCATTTTTAGTTGAATCCAAAATCAAAATGAAATGTGTGGATTTGGTAATAATATAAATTACAACAGGAATTTCTTTTCTACCCCAAGGTTTATGAGGAATACCAATGATGAGATCCATGGCATCCTTATATGACTCCCTTGTAGGAATGGTAAGTGGCTGACCAAGACCAGAATTCTTCTTATGGTTGGGCATTATTTAAGGAAAAATACAACATCTAGATTCAATTTATGATATATCATGCCTCATACCTAACCCCTATAATTAATCACATGTATCATAAATCATCATAGGTTATCCTATATAAATAAAACACTATGACTTGATGATATCCTATATCACCACCTTTTGTATAGAAAATTGCATAACATTTCTTTCCTTAGGGTAAATAAATCCCTTTATATTAAAATTTCGATACTTTAGGAACCACTTGAATATTTAAGAAGTATATAGAATGATATCATAAAACATCCTAATAATGTTATTACATGAATAATTAAATAATAATGGGAATCAACTGAATAGTTTCCAAAAAACATGCCTCCACTATCCCCTTTTGCTAAAAAAAGGCCATCTAAGTCCACTCATCATTAGACACTTTCAAGGAATGGTTTGGAATTTTTCAACAGAAGTCATCAGTGAATAAATTTATTTTAGTTTGGGTATAAAAAATCAAATTCAAACCCATGAATATACTCATACCACCAACACAACAAGAAATTCAAATCCTTTTGGTTGAAAATATTGGCCTTCTTTTACTATATCAGACTATTATTTTTGACAAAACAATGTATAGATTCTATGATTATAGATCATGAATCACATATTCTATCTCAAGGTCATGGTTTTTTAAATATTTTTGTGTTTTTGGAGTTTGGGAGAGACATGAACCACAATATGATCACCAAGTATCACTAGAAATCCTAGACCCATAAATGAAACATCATATAAAACCACACCCCCCTTTCAATCCTCGAGTAAAATAAAAATGGGAGCTATTATTAACTACCCCTTGAGATCATAAATTTTATCATGGAATTTTGGATTTTAGATAAACATCAACCCCCATGAGGTAAAAGTCATCATAAAAGTATAATGATGAGATAAATATCTAATAAATCTTTTGTATTATCCCACAAGTCCAAAGAAGCTCCTAGTCGTAAAAACATTATTCAATTATTTTCAGGAAATCACTATACAAACATTTTCTATATCAAATGGATCTACAATATCTGAGATCATGTGGACAAAAACAATGACTTCCTAGATCCAAAAACATAACCTAGAGGTCTTAACATAAACAATGTGATCATACAACATGCCCAAAACTATTTCTAGGTGTTGATTATTATCCCCTTTAGCTACACATTGGACTAATATAGAATCCAAAAATACCACAAAAATGGATTGAATTAATTGATGAAACACCCAGTTCGTAAGGGATATTAAAAGTACTACAACATTCATCATCCCAAATGACATAACAAAATACTCAAAATGGACATACCTACTTCAGAAAGCTATATTGGGAAATTCGTCATCTCTTTCCATGACCTGATGATAACCAGGGTGCTGCTAGAACAAGGATTCCCACATTTATCCCATAATCTAATCGATGATTCCATCAATGTTTGGAAGGGGTATTTATTCTTGAGGGTGACCCTACTAATCTGTTGATAATCAGTACATTATTCAAGAGATCCATTAGACTTATTAGAAAATATCATTAATTTTCCCAATGTGATACTCTCCGTTGAATGAATCCTTTGGAATCCAAATCATCCAGCTTTATCTTTAATTCTTTCAATTTTGGGTGGTCCATATGATATAAAGGGTGAGATTATTATGGTCTCTCCAGTGACAAGTCAATGATGAGGTCTACATCCTATTTTAGTGGTAAACCCATGAAATATTATTAAAATTCTTCCATAAACTCATCCAATAATGAAGGTAACCCATCCTCGTAACTTCTATAATCATCTTCTATTATGAAAGAAAAAACTATCATGTGATGCTTCTTAACTATGGATGTGGAGGTGAAATTTGTCTTGACCATGAATATCTTTCAACATAGAAATACCAAGTACTCACATTGGGCTCCATGAAATTCAGTGTCCATAAATAACAATTGATATGTTCCATGAAGTAAAACATATAATTCATTCCACATATCACATAAAAGATGTCCTTTTCTAGGAGAAGAAAATCATATTTTTTCTCAACCTCTAATAGGTTGATAAAACAAGATGAACAACTAATCCTTGTTCATTCTTCCTTTATAGAGGATAAATAACTCCAGGGAATATGTAATGATTTCAAGTAGGGATTTCATTTTATCTACCTAAAAATAAGTCATATATAAGATAATGGAAGATTTATGAAATAAATCATCTTCTAAAGATGATGTAATAATACATTAGCTCAAATTATTAAAATCCCTACTTGTTACTATACTTTTTCATGATTCATAGAATTAAAAGTATTTTATTACCAAATCTTGATATGAAATACTAATTTGAATATATTTTTTGAGATAATTTGTTCCATTAGAATATGTATCCTTTCCACTGTACATCCAATATCGAGAACCCATTTCCCTAGATGCACCAAAATGAGTTGTTGGATCACAATGTTCTATAGATCCCATACCATTCAAATTATAGAGACCAATCTTCAGAATATTTTCATGGAAATTAAGAATATAAACTAATCTAAATGTATTGGTGGAACTATGATTTTAGACAACATGTTCCAAAAAATGCCACAATAAGGGAACGATATAGATCCACCACATGAAGCTACTGAAAACGGTTGCCCGTATGGGAAACAAAATCATTATCATCATATTATATGCTACTCAAAATGCATCCTCCTTTTCTATGAAATTCCTCTACTAACCTTACCTATAATTGGATCAATCTCAAAGACCTCAGACATGCCTAACCATTTGATAACTTCCACTAAAGCCCAATAAACAACCTCAGTATAGGTTTCCAAAATGAACAAGAGGCACTAAGATCAAATCTATGGCCAAAATATAATTTCAAACCAAAAGAATTTATTTTTCTTATTGTAATTAAACATTGGAATGATAATAAATAACTCAAAAAAATGTTTTCATACTCCAATATTGTTCATTTTCCCTGATAAAGGTCCAAAATATCCTAGGTAATTGAATTAATTAATGTCCAATGGTAGTAATTATCAATAAAAGCAACCTTGAAATCCTTCCATTCCATCTAGCCATTTTCTCATTCTTTGAACACATATTTGTACTACCTTTGATTAGGCCTTTCCAATATAAACACTAGACATATTACCTTGACAACATCAATATTTATGAGGACTAAAAAAATATCTCATCATGTTTCAACCCTATCATCTACTTTATGGATTCTTTGTTTTCTAAAAAAATGGGGATTATTTTGGAGGAACATTTGAGACCTATTATTTTTTATACTTGGTTTATTTTTCTTAGACTATGAATGACTAAAGCTCACTCACTGACCTAATTCTTAGAGAATCTAAACGATCTCCTCAACTAAACTCTAATCAACCTGTATGGAAGAACCTTCTCTGATCTCTACCCTTGATTATATATCATGTCATTGGGGAGGAATGACACTAAAAAATCAAAATACTCTAGAAAAAAAATATAAATACATCATCCCATAAAAAACTAGAATACAAAATAAATTAAACAACATCAAGAATAGAAATTAAACCCATGAAAATCATAATCATCAATTTAAACTGGTCACCAATTTCTTGGTATCTATGACCAATCTAATTCCTTTTTGTTACCCTATAACGATATTTAAAACCAATCGTTGACATCTCGTGGAAACAATAGCTACTCCCTGACATGTGTTGTCTAGACACCCTACTCACAAATAGATCATTAATCCCCAAAAGTTCTATATCCTTTCTATATATATTTTTGAAATAAAAAGGAAAAAATTTAAAAACATTTTATGATACCTTTTTAGATGAACATGTCTAGGCTTCCATATAACCCAACACCATTCCCAGAAAATGGAATGGAAAAAATAGTGTTCCCAACCCCCATGGTCCAAGATATTGTTAATGAACATTGATTAAATCTTATGGAAATGGTTTCTCCCATAACAAAGTCAACTATCATCAATGCAAAAATTCCCATAACATCATAAATAGATTTCAAAAAATGTGAAAGAAATGAAAATAAAAAAACATGAGTTAAATATTTAACATTTAAAAATAATTTCAATATATCAAAAAGGGGGAAGTTCTAACTTGATGAACAAACCCACCGACCCCACCCCCAACCCCTATTACTTGTGGGTCAACACCACTATGAAACAACCATCTTCACCTACCAAGAAAAAACATCTAGAAAGATTAACCACCATAAGCTCCATGTAAGCTCTTGAATTACATTGAATTGGGTAGAATAATATCTACATACAACCAAGCATTTGTTCACGATTTCAAGTCACTTTCCCAATTGGATTCCTCCCAAAGGATCCACACATAGACAATATAAGACAAATAAAAATTCATTTAATGAAAAAAATAATTTATATTTAAAAAATTATTTTTATATAAAATAATGGAATGATTTTTAATTTTAAAATATGTTTTTATCATATTGGAAAATTAATGTCTCATAAAAAATATAATTCATTATGTACCATAACATTAGAACAGGGAGAAATTCCCCATAATCTTGGGTTAGTGAGGACCTAGGATCCAAATACTCTCAATTATCAAACTTATACATTATGTTCTCTCTTCTGATCAATACAAACAATATCTATCATTAACATTATTGTTATTGTTTTATTGAAATCTTCTTATGTAGGGGTTTTCATTCATAGTGTAGTTATATTAGTTTTCAAACCTATATATCATGGATTCCCATGCCCTTTTCCATTTATTAAACCCTAAACCTCGCATCCTTCACAAACCGATCTTCAAAAAATCAAATCACATCAATTACAAGTTAGTTTCAGTGTTTTAAAACCATATACACACCCTGCTTTTAGAAAAAACTATTTTTCATACACAAAACAATTTAGAATTAATTTTAAAAATTATAATTTAAAATTAATATCATAAAACAATTATTAAGGAAGTAACCACATAACTTTACCTTGAAATCTCTAAATTTATATTTGAAATTGTAGTAAGTAACAAGATTGAGCCCCATGGATGATATAACACACCAATAATATGAATTTACAACCCAATGAAATGATTTTAAACCCATTTTAGGTCATCAAATCTGTTGAAGAAAGGAAAGCCCAATAAGAAAGAGGGATGATGCTAAGAAGAGGGATGATGAGAATGTATGACAGATATACCTTGAGGAATCCTGAAAAAACAGATCCAAATATACACAAAAACGAATCCCAAGAAGAGTTTATTTGAAGAGGTGGAACAATTAGGGATATATGTGATCAAATGGGGTGAAAATGAGGGGAAAGTGGGTAATAATTAACGATGATAATGTTTTAATTTCAAAATATTTACTAATATTGATTTACCTATTTATCTGATTCACGGTATGCAAGATTGTGAGCCAACTATAAATAAACTCTATATAAGAGGGGGTGGGGGTAGGCCACATGGTTTTAATAGAGGTTTTAAAACTATACACTTATATGTGTGTCCTGAACTATGACATGATTGAGGCCACCCAATTAGTACTCAGCTAGTGCATAGTTCCCCATAACCATGTGAAAACCATGTTCCTACTTCCTTGCATCAAAAAATATAAATTATTATTGAAAAAAACATTTAAATAATATGAAACACCTATAATACAAAAAATAATATAGATAATTAATCAAAATAATACTATGAGAGAAACAATCCTCAATAACATGAAAAATTTCCACCTTTGGGAAGTCAGACTATAGTTTGACCAGAGAACAAGTGAGGGTAATACTCTTCAACCAATGATTTAAACTCAAATGACTCTAGAAACTCATTTTTATTTGGAAAAAGGACTTGAACTAGTGGAATTTATTTTCAACAATGAACTTTTACATAGTAATCTACAATTCGTACTAGTTTATCGGTTAGGGATAGGTCAATTTCCCATTGGTTCTCCTAAAATTTAAGTATATTATATGGGGATAGATTATAATTCATCAATTTTGATACATGGAACACACCATGAATAATTATTTATAGGGATGGTATTGGAAGGTGATATTCCACCTTATTTATCCTCTTTGTAACCTCAAACATTTCAATGTTCCATGATATAAACATTCCCTACGTACCAAGACAATAGTGACCTAGGCCTGGTGTTGACATTATAAACACTTGGTCACACATTAAGACCTCTAAGGATCAGTACCAATGATCATTGTATGACTTATTATAGCTCTATTCTTCAAAAAAATATCTAATTACATAAAAATTATTAGATTCTTATTGTATAAATCAATACCCAAAAAGGGAAGTCTTTCCAACTTCTATTCTATACAAAATGTTAATGACATGGTTGACCATATATTTTATCCAAGCGAATCATCTAGATTATGATTTGGTTGCTATTTTTGTAGAGATCATCCACCATTATGAGATGGTTGTATTAAGAGCCTATGAAATCTTATACACATACATGTAGCATGTCTTCCAAAATCAATTTTCCTTATTCTATCAGGCCATCCATTTTAGGATGGTATGTTGTCATGATCTTGTACTATGATCCCATTTCTTAATTATGTACTTACCATAAATGAGAAATAAAATAGATATTCCTATTTAAGTAAATAAAAAATAGAAGACCACGAATCCTTAAAATTTCTTGAATGTATAGCAAGAATAAATCATCAAAATTTGTAACACCCCATGCTTCCACGGTACGTTTCCCTTCGAATAATGCAATGGCGTGCATTATACGCAACTTCGAGATTTGAACACACCACAACCAATCAAACTAGCCGTTATGAATAGTAATACCTACTTTTTGAAATTATATAAATTATATCTCTCAAAATGGAATTAATTTTTGGATTCGGAATATCGAAATTAGCCTAGTGTGAAATTTTGGTACTTTTCGGATAAATTTCATATTTTGATGAATAATGAAAATTACTAACTTTTAATTAAAAAAACTTTTTTAATCAAAATAATTAATAGTGATAAATTATGAATTTGAGTGGTTTTAAATTATATTTAGAATATATTTTTACCATGTAATACAATGTGGGTCATTGAACATAATTTCACATTTAAACCAGACATAAACAAATGCCAATCTTTTGATAGTTATTATCTCTTAATAACAAGCGTTTTGTTTTAACAACGGGAAATAATTTTAAATTAATTTCTGCCACTTATGTGTTTTGAATTTGGAAAAATGGATTCCATATTTGTAATCAGGATTTTCAAATTGTGTAAATAGGTAACTTTTATTTTTAGACATTTTGAATAATTACTGCGGTAAATAATTTATTTACCATGGTTAAGGGTAAATCCGGTAAATAATGGTTAAACAAATAATATTATAATAATACTAAATTATCCTAAAACGTGTCCTAGACATATTTTGTGATACATGTTCGACCATAGGAATCTTTGGGTCGATTTGGGGACCCCATAGAGCCACTTGTAGGTGATAGGGACACATTATTTTAATTAAGTGAAAAAGAGTACAAAAATGACACAAGCATATATCTTTTAGCAAAAAAAAATTTCCATATGATTATATATGTTGTATTTTCAACTATAAATATTCATTAGAAAGATAAAAATATTTCCTACATAATGATATTTTATTTATAATTTTTAGAGATTGCATAATTTAATTTATTTATGACACAATGGTGATGCAGTAATTACCATAATAGTGATCAATGAGAATAATTGATATTATAAATACCCAAATAAATATAATTTGAGACTTTTATTGAATTACACTAAATTCCTAGGTTAATATGACATATTAGGATTTATTTAATTAACTTTTTTCTATGTAATCATTCTGTTATATGTTTCACAAAAATCAACTATTGAATAGTGTCAAAATTGAAAAAAAGTGTTTTTAAAACAAGTAATATATTATTAATTGATATTACATTCCTAAAAATATAAGGGTCGGCCAAGAGACTTATATAATGATAGGTATATCATTAATGGACAACTTGGGGGTCTCTTGGATGTATATAGTAATTTTATTAACTATATAATATAAAAATACAATGTGACATGGTAAATGGCAAACTAATTAACTAAGAGTTAAAACTAAATGATATGGTTAATAAAGTGACCCAAACCTGTCTAAATTCTATTGGATGAATGTTTTTAGACCTATCCCCACTTTAACCTTTGAATAATCAACTTTGGAGCCATTATAAACCTAATATATATTTATTATAAATTAATATTTCTAGCTTTTCCAAAGGTGCCCCTCACCCCTCTTATAAAAGGGCACTCCTCCTTCTCATTTCGTCACACCTTCAAAGCCATTTGGTTCGTCCAAACCCGGCCCAGATACTCTCCCAACTTCCCTCACTACAATATATAGGCCTTAGTTTGATCAGAAATCCATCTTAAGGAGCCCTTTTGATCAAATCAAAAGGAAGAACCCGAAGAAGAGGTAATGTTTTCACCACACTTTTCCAAGTTCCTTTCTTCTTCCACTTCTTATTTCTTTGTTATTACCATTATAAAATAATAACTCTAGTACCATATATATTCTGTGATATTATTATAATTATGGTACCACCATATTCAGTATTCTATCCACCCTTTGAATAACATGTCACCACATGTGCATACGTACGGCTTACCGTCTCCACGTCGTGGTGTAATTGTTATTCAATATATTATTATTTGGATGGGTATAATAATGATGTGTAACTCATTTATATAATAAATATAACATGATAATGATTCTGTATATAATATACCATCCTATTATATATTATTTTAATATCAAACTAATGATATTGTCGCTTGTGCGTACGTACGGACTACCGTCTCCACGAACGCGATGAGATTCATTCTCCATCATATCCATTAAAGTATAATTATAATTTAATGATTTAAAAATAGTATCTAAGGACATTATATCATTCTGGATATGAATAATATACATCCCATTAATAACAAATATGGCTCACATAACAAAGAATATAAAGTAAAACGAACCTGTTAACACCCGAAATGAAGAGAATTCTCTGATATTATTAACATATCAATGTTAAAAGATCATATATGATATCATATTAAAGTAAATGAATCTTGTATAATTCAAGAAAAATTATTTCAACATTATACCAGAGGTTAACCTACCATCGACCAAGGAAAAAGTATAAAGTATGGGGTTTCTTATCTCACTTTTAATTTGGTGAGATTTCCATTATTCACCACTTAATTATTGCATGTGGTGTATGTGTACTGCCAATGACTGTATTCATTGTGTAATATACATTAATTTATGTGTATTTACATCATCGGGGTATGATACTTCTTTCATGGGTGTATGTTTCATAAGTTACCTAATCGATAAGGGAATTTGAAGTTTCAATTTCCACTCATTTGGCTTTACGCATATTTCATTGATTATATTACTCCAAGATTATGTGTGGAATCGCTATTCATTTGATTATGACATAATTTACACTCCCATTCCTGTGGATATACTTTTATACACATAATCACTCCATTGATAATTCTCAAGTCATTGATATGAATTTGATAAGAGTAATTTTAACTCATTCACCATTTGTTGAGTTAAACATCCAATTCGTTGGTGTTGTTTTTACAAGAATATGTGTGAATATCATTAGATTGTTTTCACTGAATATCCAATCATGTTTAGTGTATTTATATTTTTCACACATAATTATTTCATTGATTTATCCGTAACCTAAGGATACGGCCTTTATGAGAGATTTCATCTCAATTTACATTCCATTGAGACTTCTTTGTTGATATACACCAAATAAATTTCATGTGGTGTATATAATGTACATTGACATAGTATATCATGAATCCCTTTATTCTCATGATATTACAATGTTTTGATTACCTAAATTATTTGTATTCAAGTGTCTCTTATGGTTAGAATCTCTAACTAAAATACCATTTTTAAATGTTTTAAAGACTTATTCATCTAAATCTTTCTCATTAATGTCCATGTTTTAAAAATGGTTTTAAGGATTTGTTTATATGGAAATTATAGTTTAGAAATTAAAACTCCTTTTAAAATCTTTCAAAGTGGTATGGGACACTTTGATTCAAAAATCTACTTTTAAATGGCTTCTTGACAAATAGTGTGACTTTTAAATGTTTTCAAGAAAAGGGGAATATTTCTCTCAAATAGTTTTGATGATTATTATCATCAATTTCAACATCCTTCATTATTCTTGATTGAGGTTAATGTGATACAATGCAATCTTCCATATTGTATCGAATGAGTTATGTTTGACTATCGATGTGCTATTTTTATACCATTAATGGTTTGTGGTAGAATTATTGACATTTCGTATGCTAGTTTTAATACGAATGTTTATGTTATGTTTAAACCTATTCATATGAGGAATGCATTGGACTTAATAAGTGACGGGTGGATCCCATTATAGCTCATCGATGCATCGGTAGGTCTCGCCAGACAAACTAGTGTCTTGGCACAAGGCCTTGGCAAAATCTTATTTGTAGTCTTGGCATGAGGCCTTGGCTATGTGGTTATGATAGTATGGCATTATGCATTCCATCATTATAAAAGTGGTTATTGATATTGAATGTGATCATTCGACTAGTAAAATATCCATGTGTGTAAGTAAATGGCATTATTTCATTTTACCTTTGCCATTTTATGCTGAAGTTCAAGTTTAAAAGGCTTGTGTTTTAGTTATAATTTCCTTAAGTGTTTATGCTTATCTATGAAAGCTTCTGCTATAATGTTATCCTTACTGAGCATCTGAGCTCACCCCTTTCAATGTTTAATTTTCCCAGGATTATGAAGAAGTAATTTATGAATGACCTGCATGGATAGTATGAGGGGATATGAAGGCAAGATGTTGTTGTAGTTTTTTTACCTTATGATGTAATGTAAGAATTATGAATATATCTAGTGTTTTAAAGACTACTAAACTAATCGGTCTTTCGAGACTTCATCCTTTGTGATCATGCCAATGTTATGTAATAATGCACCGACTCTGGGTATTTAGGGTCGGGGCGTTTCAGTTGGTTTCAGAGGAAGTTTAGTACAAACCTTGGAAGCTAGATTTAGATAAACTCTGATTAGAGCATGTAGACTTAAGATTAACATTGAGGATTAGTATAGAATAACTTCCTAGAATTTTGGTATTGTAGTGATTTTTTGAGTTTTCCAAGCAATACATCCCTGTCTAGATACGAGCAGGTAGAGGCGGCTCTGGCATAGATGTACCTAGGGGTAAAACCCGAAAACACCACTTAGAGATAGACTCGAACGGGAACTGGTGTATGATAATGGGCCTTGCTGCACTCTTGGTTACGACACTCCCGGGGGATATGCTTAGGATAATTTACAATTTCTTTACAAACCAATTTAAAGTAATATATATATAATATGAGATTAAATGACCCTGGTTAATCCTAATATGTTTCAAATTGAGAATATGGTGACATTTTAATCTGTAAATGATTTTACAACTACTGTTACTCACACAATTCTTTCTCATTTTAGTTAATGGCTGGATTCCAAGGAAGTCATAGTGACTTTTAGAATGATGTACAAGGTGGGAACGGTGGTGTAAATGAAAAACAAAATGGAATTTTGATAGGCGTAAAAGATATCATCTTTATGCCAAATCAGTTTTCCAAAAATATGATCAATAACATATATATTAACCAACTCCCAGACACAACAAGGAAGAGAAAGGTGATGAATGATAAGAGCTCCAGCAATGGTGGCCATGGAAAAAAGAACCCTCAATTTTCATCATGCAGGAAATGTGGAAGGAGACACCCAGGAAAGTGTCTCAATGGGACAACGAAATGCTTTACGTGCAGGAAGGAAGGACATAAAGTGAAGAATTGCCGAAGAAAAATGAAGATTACTATGGAAGAAGATAAAAATGGTCCCAAGAGTCCATTTACAGTCATTTTCTGTAAATATAGGGGACCTGGCCATTACCCGAGTGAATGTCCTATTCTATAGGATATTTTATTGGTCAATGAAGAAGCTATGTGGAAATAAATGGTTGGAGAAATGTTTAAAAAGTATTAGTGCTCCTTGTTGATGGGTTTACTTTGGAATAATTTTCTCTTGTATTTGTAACCCCGCAGTTTTCCATGTGAGAATGATATTTGGGGAAGAATTGTCTCTTCTCTTGTGGATATTGGTATAAATAACTATTTGGTTTTATATGATTATTGGGGTTTGAGAGAATTATAAGTTATTATAATTTGGGATGAAAATACAAGGTATGATATAACATTTGTGGTTAAATTATGTTATTTTGATGAATTTATCTCATTTTGGTAATATTAGAAAATATAGTTTTTGAAAAAGGAAAACACGTAGACCGTGTGACAACCCGTCATGTCGGACAAAGCTGTGGGAATCGAACCCAAAACCAAAGTGCGATTGAGATTTATCGCCTACCACTGGACTACGTGAAGTCCCTGGTTAGTGTGACTATTATTTTTAGTTAAATGATTTTATTGATCAACAATATGTTGACTTGGGTTCTTATGTCTTATCAAATGAATACCCTTAGTATAGGAAAATGATTTGGTGATTAAGTGATAAATGTTATTTTGGAAGATGTTCACTTTTTTGGGAACACTATATGTCCATGGAAAATAGAGTACTATGGGATGTCATTAGAGGAGTAATGGTGGATTTTTATCTATGTTTTTATTGTGCATCTATGGTGATTTGGGTTATTTATGGAAATGATTAACCTATAATAAAGAATATGTGATTAGGTTAATTACTTTTATGTATGTGACTTTAAGAGTAGATGATGTCATTTGGAGATACAATTTAACGTGGAAGACTAAATTCTTATAAGTTTTGGGTTTCAATATTAGTTTGGATTATATTGAAGGATTTTAAGAAAAATTTATTATTTAATGTTATTTATTTAACTTTGGGGTATTGTTGGTTTAATTTTAGAAAATAAGATTAGTATTTTTTTTTCTCTAATGGAATATACATTTGGGGTATCATCAGATCTTATACTAACCATTTTGGTTTTGATTAATCTCTAAAGACAAGTTAAATATATAGTTTATCCTACATGGATCATGTATTTCTCTAGAAGTTTATTCTAGCTCTTTTATCGTGACCAAGTCTTCTTGAATACTCATTGTTCAAAAAAATAAGTTAGTTGTAAAAAGTTATTAAATAATGAAACTCTACGTAAAAATAAAGTATATCCCTTTATGTTCTTAGTCAATATCATAAATGAATTCCTCATCCTTATGTATTGTAACTTAAAACAAAACAAAATGTTGTCCGTTTACTTTCCTACCAGGAGACTAATGGCCGTTTCTCCCAACACAAGTTTGTGGTTTTCTTATTGTTAACTTTATCATGATCATTATTTCTATCCCTCTCCATCAGAACTTGACACTTCATTTATCATCCATATCCATGTTTTCCTACATGGAATTTGAGTATGGGTTATCTTGGATGACCTTTATTCCTCCCTTTATTTCTTTTAAAGTGATAGTTTTATTGACTCTTTTTCCGATGTGGGACTTTCCCTTATATTCCCAAGAGAAATTTTAAAAATTACGAGGACACAATTTATTGAAGGAGGGAAGAATGTAACACCCCATGCTTCCACGGTACGTTTCCCTTCGAATAATGCAATGGCATGCATTGTACGCAACTTCGAGATTTTAACACACCACAACCAATCAAACTAGCCGTTATGAATATTAATACCTACTTTTTGAAATTATATAAATTATATCTCTCAAAATGGACTTCATTTTTGGATTTGGAATATCGAAATTATCCTAGGGAGAAATTTTGTTACTTTTCGGAAAAATTTCATATTTTGATGAATAGTAAAAATTTCTAAATTTTAATTAAAAACAACTTTTTTAATCAAAATAATTAATAGTGATAAATTATGAATTTTAGTGGTTTTAAAGTATATTTAGAATATATTTTTACCATGTAATACAATGTGGGTCATTGAACATAATTTCCCATTTAAACCAGACATAAACAAGTGCCAATCTATTGATAGTTATTATCTCTTAAAAACACGTTTTTTTGTTTTAACAACGGGAATTAATTTTAAAATAATTTCTGCCACTTCTGTGTTTTGAATTTGAAAAAATGGATTCCATATTTGGAATCAGTATGTTGAAATTGTGTAAATAGGAAACTATTAATTTTAGACATTTTGAATAATTACTGCGGTAAATATTTTATTTACCATGGTTAAGGGTAAATCTGGTAAATAAAGGATAAAAAATAATATTATAATAATACTAAATTACCCTAAAAAGTGTCCTAGAATTATTTATTGATACATTTTCTCCCATAGGAATATTTTGGTCGATTTGGGGACCCCATGGAGCCACTTGTATGTGATAGGGACACATTATCTTAATTAAGTGAAAATGAATACAAAAATGACACAAGCATATATCTTTTAGAAAAACAATTTTCAAATAGGGTCATATATGTTGGATTTTCAACTATAAATATTAATTAGAAAGATAAAACGATTTCCTAAATAATGATAGTTTATTTATAATTTTTAGAGATTACATAATTTAATTTATTTATGACACAATGGTGATGCAATAATTACCATAATAGTAAAAAATTAGAATAATTGATATTATAAATACCCAAATAAATATAATTTGAGACTTTTATTGAATTACACTAATTTTTAAGTTAATATGACATTTTTTTATTGATTTAATTTACTTTTTTAGAAGTAATCATTCTGTTATGTGTTTCACAGTAATCAACTATTGAATAGTGTCAAAATTGACATAAAAGAGTTTTTAAAACAAGTATTATATTATTAATTGATATTAAATTCCTAAAAATATAAGGATTGGCCAATAGAATTATATCATGATATTTATATCATTAATGGACCACTTGGGTGTCCCTTGTATGTATATAGTATGTTTATTAACTATATAATATAAAAATACAAAGTGACATGGTAAATCTCAAACTAATTAACTAAGAGTTAAAACTAAACGATAAGGTTAATATAGTGACCCAAACCTATATAAATTCCATAGTATGAATGGTTTTCGACCTATCCCCACCTTAGCCTTTGAATAATCAACTTTGGAGCCATTAGAAACCGAATATGAATTTATTATAAATTAATATTTCTAGCTTTTCCAAAGGTCACCTCACCCCTCTTATAAAAGGGCACTCCTCCTTCTCATTTCTTCACATATTCAAAGCCTTTTTGTTCGGCCAAACCCTGCCCAAATACCCTCCCAACTTCACTCACTACTACCTATAGGCCTTATTTTGATTAGAAAGCCATCCTAAGGAGCCTTTTTTGATCAAATCAAAAGGAAGAACCTGAAGAAGAGGTAATGTTTTCACCACCCTTTTCCAAGTTCCTTTCTTCTTCCTCTTTTTCTTTCTTTGTTATTACCATTATAAAATAATAAATCCAGTATCATATAATGTTGTGATGTTATTATAATTATGGTACCACCATATTCAGTATTCTATCCACCCTTTGAATAACATGTCACCACACGTGCGTACGTACGACTTACCGTCTCCACGTCGTGGTGTAATTGTTATTCAATATATTATTATTTGGATGGGTATAATAATGATGTGTAACTCATGTAAATAATAAATATAACATGATAATGATTCTGTATATAATATAACATCCAATTATATATTATTTTAATATCAAACTAATGATATTGTCGCTCGTGCGTACGTACGGACTACCGTCTCCACGAACGCGATGAGATTTATTCTCCATAATATCCATTCAAGTATAATTATAACTTTATGATTTTAAAATAGTATCTATGTAATTGATATCATTCTAGATTTGAATAATAAACATCCCATTAATAACAAATATGGCTCACATAACAAAGAATATAAAGTAAAATGAACTCGTTAACACCTAAAATGACGATAATTCTACGATATTATTAACAAATCAATGTTAAAAGATCATATATGATATCATAATAAAGTAAAAGATTCTTTTATAATTCAATAGAAATTATTTCACCATTATACAGGTGGTTAACCTACCTTCGACCAAGGGAAAACTACAAAGTAAGGGGTTTCTTATCTCACTTTTAATTTCGTGAGATTTCCATTATTCACCACTTAATTATTGCATGTGGTGTATGTGTACTACCCATGATTGTATTCATTGTGTAATATACATTAATTTATGGGTATTTACATCATCATGGTATGATACTTCTTTCATGAGTGTATGTTTCGTAAGTTACCTAATCGATAAGGGAATTTGAAATTTCAATTTCCACTCATTTGGCTTCACGCATATTTCATTGACTATATTACTCCAAGATTATGTGTGGAATCACTATTAATTTGATTATGTCATAATTTCCACTCCCCTTCCTGTGGATATAAATTGATACAGATAATCACACCATTGCTAATTCTCAAGTAATTGATATGAATTTGATAAGATTAATTTTAACTCATTCACCTTTTGTTGAGTTAAACATCCAATTCGCTGGTGTTGTTTTTACAAGAATATGTGTGAATATCCTTTGATTGTTTTACACTGAATATCCAATCATATTTAGTGTATTTATATTTTCAATCATAATTATGTCGTTGATTTATCCTTAACTTAAGGATACATCCTTTATGAGAGATTTCATCTCAATTTACATTCCATTGAGACTTCTTTGTTGATATACACCAAATCACTTTGATGTGGTGTATATAATGTACTTTGACATAGTATATCATGAATACCTTTATTCTCATGATATTACAAAGTTTTGATTACCTAAATTATTTGTATTAAAGTGTCTCTTTTGGTTAGAATCTCTAACTAAAATACCATTTTTAAATGTTTTAAAGACTTATTCATCTAAATCATTCTCATTAATGTCCATGTTTTAAAAATGGTTTTAAGGATTTATTTATATGGACATTAATGTTTAGAAATTAAAACTCCTTTTAAAAAGTTTCAAAGTGGTATGGGACACTTTTATTCAAAAATCTACTTTTAAATGGCTTCTTGACAAATAGTGTGACTTTTAAATGTTTTCAAGAAAAGGGGGATATTTCTCTCAAATAGTTTTGATGATTATTTTCATCTATGTCAACATCCTTAATTATTCTTGATTGAGGTTAATGTGATACAATACAATCTTCTATATTGTATTGAATGAGTTATGTTTGACTGTGGATGTGCTATTTTTATACCATTCATGGTTTTTGGTAGAAGTATTGACATTTAGTATGCTAGTTTTAATACGAATGTTTATGTTATGTTTAAACCTGTTCATATGAGGAATTCATTGGACTTAATAAGTGATGGCTGGAGCCACCTGGTTTTAATAGAGGTTTTAAAGCTATGCACTTATATGTGTGTCCTGAACTATGACATGATTGAGGTCACCCAATTAGTACTCAGCTAGTGCATAGTTCCCCATTACCGTGTGAAAACCATGTTCCTCCTTCCTTGCATCAAAAAATATATATTATTAATGAAAAAAAACATTTAAATAATATGAAACACCTGTAATATAAAAGATAATATAGATAATTAATCAAAATAATACTATGAGAGAAACAATCCTCAACAACATGAAAAATTTCCATCTTTGGGAAGTCAAACCATAGTTTGATCAGAGAACAAGTGAGGGTAATACTCTTCAACCAATGACTGAAACTCCCATGTCTCTAGAAACTCATTTTTATTTGGCAAAAGGACTTGAACTAGGGGAATTTATTTTCACCAATGAACTTTTACCTAGTAATCTACAATTCGTACTAGTTTATTGGTTAGGGATAGGTCAATTTCCCATTGGTTCTCTTCAAATTTAAGTATATTATATGGGGATAGATGATAATTCTTCAATTTTGATACATGGAACACACCATGAATAATTATTTAGAGGGATGGTATTGGAAGGTGATATTCCACCTTATTTATCCTCTTTGTAACCTCAAACATTTCAATGTTCCATGATATAAACATTCCCTACGTACCAAGACCATAGTGACCTAGGCATGGTGTTGACATTAGAAACACCTGGTCACACATTAAGACCTCTAAGGATCAGTACCAATGATCATTGTATGACTTATTATAGCTCTATTCTTCAAAAAACATTTATCTAATTACATAAAAATCATTATATTATTATTGTATAAATATATACCCAAAAAGGGAAGTCCTTCCAACTTATATTCTATAGAAAATGTGAATGACATGGTTGACCATATATTTTATCCAAGAAAATCGTCTAGATTATGTTTTGGTTGCTATTTTTGTAGAGATCATCCACCATTATGAGACGGTTGTATTAAGAGCCTATGAAATCTCATACACATACACGTAGCATGTCTTCCAAAATCAATTTTCCTTATTCTATCAGGCCATCCATTTTAGGATGGTATGTTGTCATGATCTTGTACTATGATCCCATTTCTTAATTATATACTTACCATAAATGAGAAGTAAAATAGATATTCCTATTTGAATAAATAAAAAATAGAAGACCACGAATCCTTAAAATTTCTTGACTGTATAGCAAGAATAAATCATCAAATTTGGTAACACCCCATGCTTCCACGGTACGTTTCCCTTCGAATAATTCAATGGCGTGCATTATACGCAACTTCGAGATTTTAACACACCACAACCAATCAAACTAGCCGTTATGAATAGTAATACCTATTTTTTGAAATTTTATAAATTCTATCTCTCAAAATGGACTTCATTTTTGGATTCGTAATATCGAAATTATCCTAGGGTGAGATTTTGGTACTTTTCGGATAAATTTCATATTTTGATGAATAGTGAAAATTACTAAATTTTAATTAAAAACACCGTTTTTAATCAAAATAATTAATAGTAATAAACTATGAATTTGAGTGGTTTTAAAGTATATTTAGAATATATTTTTACCATGTAATACAATGTGGGTCATTGAACATAATTTCACATTTAAACCAGACATAAACAAGTGCCAATCTTTTGATAGTTATTATCTCTTAAAAACACGTTTTTTGTTTTAACAACGGGAATTAATTTTAAATTAATTTCTTGCACTTCTGTGTTTTGAATATGAAAAAATGGATTCCATATTTGGAATCAGGATTTTCAAATTGCATAAATAGGTAACTTTTATTTTTAGACATATTGAATAATTATTGCGGTAAATATTTTATTTACCAGGGTTAAGGGTAAATCCGGAAAATAATGGTTAAACAAATAATATTATAATAACACTAAATTACTCTAAAACGTGTCCTAGACTTATTTTTTTGATACATGTTCGACCATAGGCATCTTTGAGTCGATCTGGGGACCCCATGGAGCCACTTGTAGGTGACAGGGACACTTTATTTTAATTAAGTGAAAATGAATACAAAAATGACACAAGCATATATCTTGTAGGAAAACAATTTTTACATATGGTAATATATGTTGGATTTTCGACTATAAATATTCATTAGAAATATAAACAACTTTCCTACATAATGATATTTTATTTTTAATTTTTAATGATTACATAATTTAATTTATTTAGGACACAATGGTGATGCAGTAATTACCATAATAGTGAACAATTAGAATAATTGATATTATAAATACCAAAATAAATATAATTTGAAACTTTTATTGAATTACAATAATTTTATAGGTTAATATGACATATTAGGATTTATTTAATTAACTTTTTTTGAAGTAATAATTCTGTTATGTGTTTCAAAAAAATCAACTATTGAATAGTGTCAAAATTGACAAAAAAGAGTTTTTAAAACAAGTATTATATTATTAATTGATATTACATTCCTAAAAATCTATGGGTAGGCCAAGAGACTTATATAATGATAGTTATATCATTAATGGACCACTTGGGGGTCTCTTGGATGTATATAGAATGTTTATTAACTATATAATATAAAAATACAAAGTGACATGGTAAATGTCAACAAAATTAACTAAGAGTTAAAACTAAAAGATAAGGTTAATATAGAGACCAAAACCTGTCTAAATTCCATTGGATGAATGGTTTTCGACCTATCCCCACCTTAAATTTTGAATAATCAACTTTGGAGACATTAGAAACCGAATATGAATTTATTATAAATTAATATTTCTAGCTTTTCCAAAGGTTCCCCTCGCCCCTCTTCTAAAAGGGAACTCCTCCTTATCATTTCTTCACACCATCAAAGCCTTTTAGTTCGGCAAACCCCTGCCCAAATACTCTCCCAACTTCCCTCACTAAAACATATAGGCCTTAGTTTGATCATAAAGTCATCCTAAGGAGCCCTTTTGATCAAATCAAAAGGAAGAACCCGAAGAAGAGGTAATGTTTTCACCACCTTTTTCCAAGTTCCTTTCTTCTTCCACTTCTTCTTTATTTTTTATTACCACTATAAAATAATAACTCCAGTATCATATATATTCTGTGATGTTATTATAATTATGGTACCACCATATTCATTATTCTTTCCACCCTTTGAATAACATGTCACCACATGTGCGTACGTACAACTTACCCTCTCCACGTCGTGGTGTAATTGTTATTCAATATATTATTATTTGGATGGGTATAATAATGATGTGTAACTCAAGTAAATAATAAATATAACATTATAATGATTCTATATATAACATACCATCCAATTATATATTATTTTAATATCAAACTAATGATATTGTCGCTCGTGCGTACGTACGGACTACCGTCTCCACGAACGCGATGAGATTCATTCTCCATCATATCCATTCAAGTATAATTATAATTTGATTATTTAAAAATAGTATCTAAGGACTTGATATCATTCTTTATATGAATAATATACATCCCATTAATAATGAATATTGCTCACATAACAAAGAATATAAAGTAAAATGAACCCTTTAACACCTGAAATGACGATAATTCTAAGATATTATTAACATATCAATGTTAAAAGATCATATATGATATCATATTAAAGTAAATGATTCTTGTATAATTAAAGAAAAAAAATTTCACCATTATACAGGAGGTTAACCTACCATCGACCAAGGAAAAAGTACAAAGTAAGGGGTTTCTTATCTCACTATTAATTTGGTGAGATTTCCATTATTCACCACTTAATTATTGCATGTGGTGTGTGTGTACTACCAATGATTGTATTCATTTTGTAATATAATTTGATTTATGGGTATTTACATCATCAGGGTATGATACTTCGTTCATGGGTGTATGTTTCGTAAGTTACCTAATCGACAAGGGAATTTGAAATTTCAATTTCCACTCATTTGGCTTTACGCATATTTCATTGATTATATTACTCCAATATTATGTGTGGAATCACTATTAATTTGATTATGTCATAATTTCCACTCCCCTTCTTGTGGATATCCTTTGATACACATAATCACTCCATTGATAATTTTCAAGTCATTGATATGAATTTGATAAGAGTAATTTTAACTCATTCACCATTTGTTGAGTTAAACATACAATTCGTTGGTGTTGTTTTTACAAGAATATGTGTGAATATAATTTGATTGTTTTAAACTGAATATCCAATCAAATTTAGTGTATTTATATTTGTCACACAAAATTATGTCATTGATTTATCCTTAACCTAAGGATACGGCCTTTATGAGAGATTTCATCTCAATTTACATTCCATTGAGACTTCTTTGTTGATATACACCAAATCACTTTTATGTGGTGTATATAATGCACATTGACATAGTATATCATGAATCCCTTTATTCACATGATATTACAAAGTTTTGATTACCTAAATTATTTGTTTTCAAGTGTCTCTTTTGGTTAGAATCTCTTTCTAAAATACCATTTTTAAATGTTTTAAAGGCTTATTCATCTAAATCTTTCTCATTAATGTCCATGTTTTAAAAATGGTTTTATGGAATTATTTATATGGAAATTATAGTTTAGATATTAAAACTCCTTTTAAAAAGTTTCAAAGTGGTATGGGACACTTTGATTCAAAAATATACTTTTAAATGGCTTCTTGACAAATAGTGTGCCTTTTAAATGTTTTCAAGAAAAGGGGGATATTTCTCTCAAATAGTTTTGATGATTATTTTCATCTATGTCAATATCCTTAATTATTCTTTATTGAGGTTAATGTGATACAATACAATCTTCCATATTGTATCGAATGAGTTATGTTTGACTTTGGATGTGCTATTTTTATACCATTCATGGTTTGTGGTAGAAGTATTGACATTTCGTATGCTAGTTTTAATACGAATGTTTATGTTATGTGTAAACCTATTCATATGAGGAATTCATTGGACTTAATAAGTGATAGGTGGAGCCCACTATAGCTCATCGATGCATCGGTAGGTCTAATGAGACAAACTAGTGTCTTAGCACAGGCCTTGGCAAAATCTTATTTGTAGTCTTGGCAGGAGGCCTTGGCTATGTGGTTATGATAGTCTAGAATTATGCATTCTAACATTATGAAAGTGGTTATTGATATTGCATGTGATCATTTGACTAGTAGAATATCCATGTGAGTAAGTAAATGGCATTATTTCATTTTACCTTTTCCATTTTATGCTGAAGTTCAAGTTTAAAAGTCTTGTGTTTTAGTTATAAATTGCCTTAAGTGTTTATGCTTATCTATGAAAGCTTCTTCTATAATGTTATCCCTACTGAGCATCTGAGCTCACCCCTTTCAATGTTTTATTTTCCCAGGATTATGAAGAAGTAATTTATGAATGACCTGCAGGGATAGTATGAGGGGATATGAAGACAAGATGTTTTTGTAGTTTTTTTATCTTATGATATAATGTAAGACTTATGAATATATCTACTGTTTCCAAGACTACTAAACTAATAGGTCTTTAGAGACTTGATCCTTTGTGATCATGACAATGTTATCTAATAATGCACCGACTCTGGGTATTTAGGGTCGGGGCGTTTCAGTTTGTATCAGAGGAAGTTTAGTAAAAACTGTGGAAGCTAGATTTAGATAAACTCTGATTAGAGAAGGTAGACTTTAGATTAACATTGAGGATTAGTATAGAATAACTTCCTAGAATTTTGGTATTTTAGTGATTTTGTGAGTTTTCCAAGCAATACATCCCTGTCTGGATCTGAGCAGGTAGATGCGGCTCTGGCACAGATGTACCTAGGGGTAAAACCTAAAAACACCGCTTAGAGCTAGACTCGAACGGGAACTGGTGTATGACAACGGTCCTTGCTGCACTCTTGGTTACGACACTCCCGGGGGATATGATTAGGATAATTTACAATTTCTTTACAAACCGATTTAAAGTAATATATATATATGATGAGAGTAAATGACCTTGGTTAATCCTAATATGTTTCAAATTGAGAATATGGTGACATGTTAATCTCTAAATGATTTTACGACTACTGTTACTCACACAATGCTTTCTCGTTTTAGTCAATGACTGGATTCCAAGGAAGTCATAGTGACTTTGAGAATGATGTACAAGGTTGGAACGGTGGTGGAAATGAGAAAAAAATGGAATGTTGATAGGCGTAAAAGATATCATCTTTATGCCAAATCAGTTTTCCAAAAATATGATCAATAACATATATATTAACCAACTCCCAGACTCAACAAGGAGGAGAAAGGTGATGAATGATAAGAGCTCCAGCAATGGAGACCATGGAGAAAAGAACCCTCAATTTTCATCATACAGGAAATGTGGAAGGAGACACCCAGGAAAGTGTCTCAATGGGACAATGAAATGCTTTACGTGCAGGAAGGAAGGACATAAAGTGAAGAATTGCCAAAGAAAAATGAAGAGTACGATGGAAGAAGATAAAAATGGTCCCAAGAGTCCATTTACAGTCATTTTCCGTAAATGTAGAGGACCTGGCCATTACCCGAGTGAATGTACTATTCTATAGGATATTTTATTAGTCAAAGAGGAAGCTATGTGGAAATAAATGGTTGGAGAAATGTTTAAAAAGTATTAGCGCTCCTTGTTGATGGGTTTACTTTGGAATATTTTTCTCTTGTATTTGTAACCCCGCAGTTTGCCATGTGAGAATGATATTTGGGGAAGAATTGTCTCTTATCTTGTGGATATTGGTATAAATAACTATTTGGTTTTAAATGATCATTGGGGTTTGAGAGAATTATAAGTTATTATAATTTGGGATGAAAATGCATGGTATGATATAACATTTGTGGTTAAATTATGTTATTTTGAGGAATTTATCTCATTTTGGTAATATTAGAAAATATAGTTTTTGAAAAAGGACAACACGTAGACCGTGTGACAACCCGTCACGTCGGACAAAGTTGTGGGAATCGAACCCAAAACCAAAGTGCGAATGGGATTTATCGCCTACCACTGGACTACGTGAAGTCCCTGGTTAGTGTGACTATTTTTTTAGTTAAATGATTTTATTGATCAATAATATGTTGATTTGGGTTCTTATGTGTTACAAAATGAATACCCTTAGTATAGGAAAATGATTTGGTAATTAAGTGATAAATTTTATTTTTGAAGATGTTCAATTTGTTGGGAACATTATATGTCCAAGGAAAATAGAATTATATGGGATTTTATTAGAGGAGTAATGGTGGATTTTTATCTATGTTTTTATTGTGGATCTATGGTGATTTGGGTTATTTATGGAAATGATTAACGTATAATAAATAATATTTGATTAGGTTAATTACTTTTATGTATGTGACTTTAAGAGTAGATGATGCCATTTGGAGATACAATTTATCGTGGAAGACTAAATTATTATATGTTTTGGGTTTCAATATTAGTTTGGATTATATTGAAGGATTTTAAGGAAAATTTATTATTGAATGTTATTTATTTAACTTTGGGGTATTGTTGGTTTAATTTTAGAAATTAAGATTAGTATTTTTTTCTCTAATGGAATATACATTTGGGGGATCATCAGATCTTATTCTAACCATTTTGGTTTTGATTAATCTCTAAAGACAAGTTAAATATATAGTCTATCCTACATGGATCATGTATTTCTCAAGAAGTTTATTCTAGCACTTTTATTGTGACCAAGTCTTCTTGAATACTCATTGTTCAAAAAAATAAGTTAGTGGTAAAAAGTTATTAAATAATGAAAATCTACTTAAAAAGTAAGTCTATCTCTTTATGTTCTTATTCAATATCATAAATTAATTCCTCGTCCTTATGTAATGTAACTTAAAACAAAAAAAAAGTTGTCCGTTTACTTTCCTACTAGGAGACTAATGGCCGTTTGTCCCAACACAAGTTTGTGGTTTTCTTATTGTTAACTTTATCATGATCATTATTTCTATCCCTCTCCATCAGAACTTGACACTTAGTTTATCATCCATATCCATGTTTTCCTACATGGAATCTGAGTATGGGTTATCTTGGATGAACTTTATACCTCTCTTTCTTTCTTATAAAGTGATAGTTTTATTGACTCTTTTTCCGATGTGGGACTTTCCCTTATATTCCCAAGCACAATTTTAAAAATTTTGAGGACACAATTTATTGAAGGAGAGGAGAATGTAACACGCCATACTTCCACGGTACGTTTCTCTTTGAATAATGCAATGGCGTGCATTATACGCAACTTCGAGATTTTAACACACCACAACCAATCAAACTAGCCGTTATGAATAGTAATACCTACTTTTTGAAATTATATAAATTCTATCTCTCAAAATGGACTTAATTTTTGGATTCGGACTATCGAAATTATCCTAGGGTGAAATTTTTGCACTTTTCGGATAAATTTCATATTTTTATGAATAGTGAAAATTACTATATTTTAATTAAAAACAACCTTTTTAATCAAAATAATTAATAGTGATAAATTATGAATTAGAGTGGGTTTAAAGTATATTTAGAATATATTTTTACCATGTAATAAAATGTGGGTCGTTGTATATAATTTCCCATTTAAACCAGACATAAACAAGTGCCTATCTATTGATAGTTATTATCTCTTAAAAACGTGTTTTTTGTTTTAACAATGGGAATTAATTTTAAATTAATTTCTGCCACTTCTGTGTTTTGAATTTTGAAAAATGGATTCAATATTTGGAATCAGGATTTTGAAATTGTGTATATAGGTAACTTTTATTTTTAGACATTTTGAATAATTACTGCGGTAAATATTTTATTTACCATGGTTAAGGGTAAATTCGGTAAATAAAGGTTAAAAAAATAATATTATAATAATACTAAATTACCCTAAAACGTGTCCTAGCCTTCTTGGTTGATACATGTTCTCTCATAGTCATCTTTAGGTCGATTTTGGGACCCCATGGAGCCACTTGTATGTGATAGGGACACTTTATTTTAATTAAGTGAAAATGAATACAAAAATGACACAAGCATATATCTTTTAGCAAAACAATTTTTACATAGGGTTATATATGTTTTATTTTCGACTATAAATATTCATTAGAAAGATAAACCGATTTCCTACAGAATTATATTTTATTTATAATTTTTAGAGATTACATAATTTAATTTATTTATGACACAATGGTGATGCAGTAATTACCATAATAGTGAAAAATTAGAATAATTGATATTATAAATACCAAAATAAATATAATTTGAGACTTTTATTGAATTGCACTAATTTTATAGGTTAATATGACATATTTTTATTGATTTAATTTTCATTTTTCTAAGTAATAATTCTGTTATGTATTTCACAAAAATCTACTATTGAATAGTGTCAAAATTGACATAAAAGAGTTTTTAAAACACGTATTATATTATTAATTGATATTAAATTCCTAAAACTCAAAGGTTTGGACAAGAGACTTATATCATGATAGTTATATCATTAAGGGACCACTTTGGGGTCCCTTGGATGTATATAGTACGTTTATTAACTATATAATTTAAAATACAAAGTGACATGGTAAATGTCAAACTAATTAACTAAGAGTTAAAACTAAAAGATAAGGTTAATATAGTGACACACACCTATCTAAATTACATTGGATGAATGGTTTTAGACCTATCCCCACCTTATCTTTTGAATAATCAACTTTGGAGCCATTAGAAACCGAAAATTAATTTATTATAAATTAATATTTCTAGCTTTTCCAAAGGTTCCCCTCACCCCTCTTATAAAAGGGCACTCCTCCTTCTCATTTCTTCACACCATCAAAGCATTTTGGATCAGCCAACCCCTGCCAAAATACTCTCCCAACATACCTCACTACTACTTATTGTCCTTATTTAGATCAGAATGCCATCCTATGGAGCCCTTTTGATCAAATCAAAAGGAAGAACCCGAAGAAGAGGTAATGTTTTCACCACCCTTTTCCAAGTTCCTTTCTTCTTCCACTTCTTATTTCTTTGTTATTACCATTATAAAATAATAACTCCAGTGTCATATATATGCTGTGATGTTATTATAATTATGGTACCACCATATTCAGTATTCTATCCACCCTTCGAATAATATGTCACCACACGTGCGTACGTAAGGCTTACCGTCTCCACGTCGTGGTGTAATTGTTATTCAATATATTATTATTTGGATGGGTATAATAATGATGTGTAACTCATGTAAATAATAAACATAACATGATAATGATTCTATATATAATATACCATCCAATTATATATTATTTTAATATCAAACTAATGATATTGTCGCTCGTGCGTACGTACGGACTACCGTCTCCACGAACGCGATGAGATTTATTCTCCATCATACCCATTCAAGTATAATTATAATTTGATGATTTAAAAATCATATCTAAGGACTTGATATCATTCTAGATATGAATAATATACATCCCATTAATAACGAATATGCCTCACATAACAAAGAATATAAAGTAAAATGAAATCGTTAACACATGAAATGACGATAATTCTACGATATTATTAACAAATCAATGATAAAAGATCATATATGATATCATATTAAAGTAAACTATTCTTGTATAATTAAATAACAATTATTTCACCATTATACAAGAGGTTAACCTACCATCGACCAAGGTAAAAGTACAAAGTAAGGGGTTTCTTATCTCACTTTTAATTTCGTGAGATTTCCATTATTCACCACTTAATTATTGCATGTGGTGTATGTGTACTGCCCATGACTGTATTCATTGTGTAATATAATTTAATTTATGTGTATTTACATCATCATGGTATGATACTTCTTTCATGGGTGTATGTTTCTTAAGTTACCTAATCGATAAGGGAATTTGAAATTTCAATTTCCACTCATTTGGCTTTACACATATTTCATTGATTATATTACTCCATGATTATGTGTGGAATCACTATTCATTTGATTATGTCATAATTTCCACTCCCCTTCTCGTGGATATACATTGATACACATAATCACTCCATTGATAATTCTCAAGTCATTGATATGAATTTGATAAGATTAATTTTAACTCATTCACCATTTGTTGAGTTAAACATCCAATTCGTTGGTGTTGTTTTTACAAGAATATGTGTGAATATCCTTTGATTGTTTTACACTGAATATCCAATCATATTTAGTGTATTTATATTTGTCACACATAATTATGACGTTGATTTATCCTTAACCTAATGATACGGCCTTTATGAGAGATTTCATCTCAATTTACATTCCATTGAGATTTCTTTGTTGATATACACTAAATCACTTTTATGTGGTGTATATATTGTACATTGACATAGTATATCATGAATCCATTTATTCTAATGATATTAAAAAGTTTTCATTACCTCAATTATTTGTATTCAAGTGTATCTTTTGGTTATAATCTCTATCTAAAATACCATTTTTAAATGTTTTAAAGACTTATTCATCTAAATCATTCTCATTAATGTCCATGTTTTAAAAATGGTTTTAAGGATTTATTTATATAGAAATTAATGTTTAGAAATTAAAAATCCTTTTAAAAAGTTTCAAAGTGGAATGGGACACTTTGATTCAAAAATCTACTATGAAAAGGCTTCTTGACAAATAGTGTGACTTTTAAATGTTTTCAGGAAAAAGGGGGATATTTCTCTCAAATAGTGTTGATGATTATTTTCATATATGTCAACATACTTAATTATTCTTGATTGAGGTTAATGTGATACAATAAAATATTCCATATTGTATCGAATGAGTTATGTTTGACTGTGGATGTGCTATTTTTATACCATTCATGGTTTGTGGTAGATGTATTGACATTTCGTATGCTAGTTTTAATACGAATGTTTATGTTATGTTTAAACCTGTTCATATGAGGAATGAATTGGACATAATAGGTGACGGGTGGAGCCCGCTATAGCTCCTCGATGCATCGGTAGGTCTCATGAGACAAACTAGTGTCTTGGCAGAAGGCCGTGGCAAAATCTTATTTGTAGTCTGGGCACGAGGCCTTGGCTATGTGGTTATGATAGTCTGGCATTATGCATTCCATCATTATGAAAGTGGTTATTGATATTGCATGTGATCATTCAACTAGTATAATATCCATGTGAGTAAGTAAATGGAAATATTTCATTTTACCTTTGCCATTTTATGCTGAAGTTCATGTTTAAAAGGCTTTTATTTTAGTTATAAATTTCCTTATGTGTTTATGCTTATCTATGAAAGCTTCTGCTATAATGTTATCCTTACTGAGCATCTGAGCTCACCCCTTTCAATGTTTTATTTTCCCAGGATTATGAAGAAGTAATTTATGAATGACCTGCAGGGAAAGTATGATGGGATATGAAGACAAGATGTTGTTGTAGTTTTTTTACCTTATGATGTAATGTAAGACTTATGAATATATCTGGTGTTTCCAAGACTACTAAACTAATCGGTCTTTCGAGACATAATCCTTTGTGATCATGCCAATGTTATGTAATAATGCACTAACTCTGGGTATTTAGGGTCGGGGCATTACAGATTTGGTTGAATAATTTATTGGAATTAAATTTTAGGATTTTCCCAGACGATCAATAACCCCCCAAATTACATTCATTCTATTGGGTGTTTGAGGAAATACATTATTAAAATTCTAGGATAAATTTCCCCACTTCCATTTATGAATTTTATGTAGAAAATCAATCCTAATGAATGTTAGTTTTCACCATTACTATCTAATAATTATAGTATATAAACAAAAAATCAGTAATATCTCACCTAATACCATGCCACCAGAACTCACAATGTACATCATAAAAAAATATTGGGGGATCTAGGTTGAACAACCCAATGAGACTGGTTTCTAACCATTATTAATTCCATCTAGAGGGAAAAGGAGGCCCATGGAAAAAATAATTCCATAATAAGACATTGTCCATTAATTTGAAACCACCCATAAATTAATGACTTTCATAAAATCATGGTATAGCTCATCATAAAATTTATCTTCCCCTACCAGTTTGAGTATAGAGGGTGTCAACTGAATTATATCCATGAACATAAATTTATTAATATTCTTGGAATCCAAATCCAACTTATGGAAAATCCACATTAGAGTCAACTCTTCACTGGACTCTATCAATGACTGTATCAAAATTTTCCCTCTTAATGAATCAGCTACCACATTCCGTTTACCTGGGGAACAAAAAAATATAAAACATAAAATTATGAAGGTACTCAATCACATGGTGTTTCCAAAAATTAAGATCCTTTTATGGGAACCTTTAAGTCATTCATGTAAGATCTTAGTAGACTGTGAATGTCTCTCCAAAAATCTAGTTACACCACAATTTCAGAGAACATATCCTTTTTTCTAACTCAAGGTAATTTGATGGGTCGTTGGTTTTTTGTATTTTAATATAGAAGGAGTCATACACCACCACAATGTCACCCTTCAAGATCATCCATCCCAATCTCATACCTAACAAATCACAAAAATCTGCATAACATTTTCTAGACATAGGTAAAATGAAGATAAGGGTAGTGGTAAAATGTCCCTTGAGGTCCTCAGAAGATGCATGGCATTATATATTCTAGAAAAAGTACTCTCTATTTTAGGAGAGACCCTTCCACAAAGAGTCCATTTGAGAAAAATATATTAGAAACTACATCTATAATCTTATCGGTCCTTAGAAGAACCTGATATGAAAGGAAATCCTCTGTTCCTTCCACAGCATCACCAAATAGGATTTCTTTAGATTAACTAAAAATCTTTAATATGATATCATATGAAAATGAATCGTGATTACATGGATCTAGAAATTTATATCATCGATCATCCGCAAAATAATGTTATCTAAAAATGTTCCCAATACAAATTTTAGATGCTAACCTTCATCGTATTTGGTTCTAGTGTGCACCAAGATGTCATCTATAAATACCATGACAAATTTTTCTACTTATTTGTGAATCAACCTATTCATAAGGGACATATAAAACTATATAATCGTTATTCATCTCGAATAGTATAACAATAAACTTGAAAATGCAAAGCATTCTTTGATAAGACTTCTTGGGAATGATTTATTCTCTTACATTGACCTAATGTTACCTGGAGAATTCGCCGGTCATGATATTCCACTTCTTCCCTATAACCTGATCAATAGACAATAAATGATGAGAATGGGGCATATATTCCTAATGTTCACCATCATTAAATTTTAAAAATTGGTACACAATAAGAGATATTCATTATATATTTTTTTAAAAAGCACTCGGGTAGCATGATGTGAGATTCCTGGAAAAATACAACCTTCAGATTCCAAATTTCCTACTTATATCTATAATTCCAAAATTTTAGTGGGGTTTTATGATATGGGGGTATAGATATCAATTTTATATCTAGTTCTAAGATGGTAGTGAACTATATTTCTTATTCTGAAGGTATACCTATATAATATTTTGGAAATACCTCTGGGAACTCATCCAATATAGAAGATAACCCACCCCTAGATTTTTTATAATCATCTTCCACCATGAGTGGAAATACATCAAATGTAAGGATTCCAATCTCTAGTAGTGGAGGTCAGTCTCATCGTGACCATGGATCACATTCAGCAATGAAATCCTGAATACTCATGATATGTCTCTGGAGTTTCATCCTCTATAGATAAAAATGAATATGTTCCTTGATGTACAGAACCCAATCAATTCCTAGGATCATATCAAAGGATTCCATTCAAGGATAAGAAAATCCAATTTTAGCTCCACCTCTAACATGGTGATAACAAATGAAAGAAATCTAATGCCTCGTTCCCACTTCTTAGATAAATCATTGACTAGATCCTTGGAATATGTAATGTGTTTAGTAAGAAGTATCAAAAAATTAAAAAGTAAAACATATGCGAATAAATAATAAGAACTTGTATCAAATCAACCATCTATTACATATGATATAAAAAAGTACTTCAATCTTTTACAGTCCATGTATTTGACAGCAATGGTCCTCTATCCCTAGCATAATGGTGGGAAATTTATACTAATACATGATTTTGGTTAATAAATTGTGGCTATTCCATTAGTGAACACTATCCATACTAAGTAACAACCTTTAGAACATTCCCACTAGGTCGAGAACCCATATACGTGGATGAAATAGACTAGTTTTTCTGTTTCCTATAAATTGTGGATCTTATAACATTATAAGAGTGGGAACCAATCCTAAAGAATATTGTCATGTGATCAAATCATCCATGTTGTTGGTAATTATTTTTTGGAATTATATATGTTGACCACATTTTCCCAAACAACCCACACTAATGAAATATGATAGATCCACCACTATAATTTCTTAACAAACATGGTTAATATGGGTATCTAGAGATTCCACCGCCATTTCTTTATTTCTCTTCATGTTTCCACTTTTATACATACCTTCCAATACATCCTTATGAATTATTTTCAACTATAATATATAATCTATACATACATTCCCAGTTAATCTCTTCTATTAGATCTATATCAACCACCACAAAAAATGCCTTCAACCTGAACAAGTAGTCAATGAATTCAATATTTGGATGAAATCCCATTTCAATCAATTGGTCCTCTCTATTTTCATTAAAAATAACCTTAGAAGATAAATGGAATAACTAAGAAAATAATTTTCGTGCACCATTATTTTATTTTATCTCTAATAATGTTCCATAAACACCTAGGTTATATAAATTGATAGTGTATCAGGGTATTAATGCTCATTAAATGACTCCTTGAAATCCAACCATATATTATTCTAATGTTTCCCTAGTCAGACCACTGATTCCTAAAACATGTAATTGGTCTCCTCCAACAAAATATTTGAGCGCTTTACCTTGAACGAAATAATGTTCCTGAGGAAACCAAAAAATTTCTAAACCTTTTCAACCTAATCATTTAATTCCGTGGTATTTTTTATTCCCAATAATAAATATCGATTATTTATGAAGGTACTCATAATCCCTATCCTTTTCCTGATAGATTTCAATTTACTTAGCTGGATTATGTCCACATACCTCTCCCTTATCTATATCATGGACAAACCAAACTTCTACATCAATTAACCATTGATTAACTACTTAGAGAATACTCTCACTATCATATTTTTGATATTTCATGGGAGTTATTTAACGAGGATGAATTCTACACAGATCAACCAACTCAAGTAAAAATTTAAATACATCATCCCATAGAAAACCAATAGACAAAATAAGATTTAATCACTCTATAATAAAAATTTAAACCCCCCAAATTACAATCATCAATGTAAACAAACCAACCCTTCCTCAATTCCCATGCCAAAGTTTCATCCTTTCACCTATAAAAATTTGATGAGAAAATCCAAACGCTGACATCTTATGTGGCTCATGGTCTTTCATGAGGAGCATTTTCTAAACACCCCACTGGAAAAAGGATCCTTGAGATTCGATATTTTTAGATCATGTCCATCATGATATCTCAAAGACCATGCTACAAAATTATAAATGAACTTCCAATGAAACGATTTTTTCAAGAACTAGTTCGGGCTTCCATTAAACCCAAAACCCATCTCGTCATACCACATGTAACAACACAATGTTTTATTTGTGGAAATCCCTATTGATCTAATTAAAAGTCTCTTTATGTAAAATGATTATATAAAATGTAATCTTATTTGGTTTTATATTAAGAATTATGACCGTTACTTTTATATCCGTTGAACTGTGATCACATGATTAGTATAAATATAAGGATTTAACAAACCAAATTTATTCAGACTAAGGAAAAGATGGACTCATCGAGTATAATTTCTCTATGCGAAGCCCATTGGTCGGAGCTCAGAAAGGTGGTGGCGTCATTGGGCATCGCTCTTGACCAAGCCCAAGATGAGCTTCATCATGTAAAGCTCGAACGAGACTGTATATGGGAAAAGTGGAAGTTGATAGTGATTACCACTCGAGAAATGTTATCTGAGATACCCCAGGAGTTTGTAACCATCGCACACCTTACCCTTAGCTCTTATGCGGTTGTTTTAAGGGGTTATATAACAAATCTCTAGTACTATGTTCATGTACATTATTTTTTTATACAATAATGAATATACTTTCATGTCGTTATTGATATATTGTAAATAGTTTTTATTGTACCAATAGTGTATTTAGATATTATTTAATTAAGAATTATATTTTATTAAATTAAGGTATTTTTTAATTAAATAACATTTTTATAAAATATTGTTATTATTATTAAATTAATTTTAATTAAATATAAATGATCTTATAATTTTATGAATACAATTGTAATTTTTATTAATGTTTGAAAGCCATTATTGTCAAAACCCGTGAATTTTGGATAAATGACGGTTTTTATTTTAAAAGTGAAAATTAACATATTTATAAAATTATATATATAAAATAAATGTTATTTCTAATATCATGACGTTGAAATTAACAAACGGTGAATTTTTCATAATTTTCTTATACAGTCAAATTTTTTGGTAAAAATTAAATACCGTTTAATTATATAATAAGTTTTATGACATCATAATGACCCAATAGTGATGTAATAAAATACTATAAGCTTTATGTTCAGAAAATAAATGTTTTAACATTAAAATAATTTCATTTTGGGTTTGTTTGACTTATTTTACAACACATTAAAGGACCCCTCATCACTTATAAAACATCTTGTCTTTTTAATGTCTTTTCCATGGGAGTGTGACTCACCTCCACATATGAAAACCCATTATTTTAAGAAGTTCCGACTTTGTCCTTATAATTTTTTTTCCTCTCCCCTTTTCCAAAAACCATGGGCAAAAAACATGAGCTTATTTGTGGTTTGGATTAGTTTAATGTAAGGGTTCCCAAACGTAAATAATATAGAATTCACTCAACATTCCTATATAATCCCACCCAAGATCCCACTTCAACCTCACTAAAAGCCTTTTGAGTTCGTCCAACCTCTGCCCTACTCTCTCTAGAATCCTACCAAGGTTCCCCAAACTCCCAAGAAGCCTCTCTTAAGCCTCTCTAAAGCCTTTGGAAGCACAATTCTATGTAAGGGTTTTTTTCTTCCATTCTCATTTTTATCCAATTTTCATTAAGTTGTTTTGCCCTATTCAATTCAATAGTGAATGTTGGGGTATGGTTTTTCACCTCCCTCATACTTCCCTCTTTATGTTTGAATGATGGGAGACCCCTTTCTCAATAAATTCCTCCCATGTACACCTGTTACTATGCCAAAATTCTAAAAGGAACTTCTCTCTTCTCATTTACATTCAAGAAACACGTTTATATCATGAATCTAAATTCCATTACAATTGTAGGGAAATGTATCTACATGACCTAATTACTTTCCATTACATGTAGATATGATGAGACACCCCTTTCTCTCTCATCAACCATTTTTATGAATTCTTATGTCATGCTGTTACGATGCCGAAATCGCACCAATATTCTAATCTAATGCCATTGTGTAGTGAATACCATGCCCATTTCTCCATTAAAGTAATTGACCTTTAAGCACATTTACTTATTGACTATAAAGATTCATGTATGAATTCCACATTCCTTTATCGTGGAATAAATGACTATGCTTTGTGAATCCATGTTTTATGATCCATGTGGCACACTTAGGCATGAAATGAAATGTTTAAGAAGGGTGCACCCTTATAGAGCTCCAATGCATTGGGTAAAGTATAGTGTCATGAGACGTCATATTAAATGAATGTTTACTCATTATAATTTAAGTGCGACAAGGTTTTACTCATACTTTATGTGCAAATAGGATTTACTCATGCTCCATGTGCAATGATCTTTGGCTAATGCTAAATCCATGTTAAGTGTTGTTTCCACATTTCCATGTAATGATTGTCATGCTTTATCATGCATTTATGTTCATTTTTCTCTTGTGATCTATTGGGATACCTATTGTTTGAAAAGTATTGTACTCCTCATTTATTCCATGTTTATTCCCTTTCTGGGATTTATAGCTCACCCCTTTTCTTATGCATGTCCTCAGGTTATCCCATGCAATGCTAAGTACGAGACAATGTAGTGGTCATGTAAATGTAGTTTTCAACAAAGATGTTGTATTTCATGTTTTTAGTTGTTATGTAATGATTCTAAGCCCCTAAGACCCAAGACATCTCAATCATCTATGTTGTATCAAGTGAATTTTTTATGTAATAAATCATGTTTAAATTTGTAATAAAAGCAGGTTTGTCATAGTTGGTAGCAGATGATAGGTTTAGTTATTTTTGGGATTAGGATTAGAAAACCCTAGTAAAGCCTTGGAGAAAGATTAAGTATAATAAAAACATCCATATGTTTTCGTAAGTATGAAGTAATTGGTTTATCAAACAAATACATCTTTTTTTTTGGATATGAGCAGGTAGAGGCGGCTCTGGCACAGATGTATCCTATGGGTAAAACCTGAAAACACCGCATTGAGCTGGACTTGAATAGGAACTGGTGCACGACAACGGGCCTTACTTCTCTCTTGGTTACGACACTCCTGGGGATATGTTTTCATAAATTCACAGGCTTAGTATGAACCCATATTAAGGGAATAAAAAAATTCCCCGAAGAATATATGTTAAAAAGTAGATCATGAAAATACTAGATTGAAGCCTATAGACTCATGATTTAAGGAAATAAATGTTTTTATATAAGTCAACATATTTTGTCTTTGGATTAACATTTATGTGTTACCCCCCTAGATTTCCTTTTATTCCAGCCAACAGCTTGTAATATGAGGACTCGAGCTAACAACAGATGTGAAGATCAGTGTGATGACCATACTAATGAGATGCCCAATCCAATGGGAGCGGGAATTGTGAACTTTGTCATGCTTCTCAATAAGGTAACTCAAGATTTGAATAGAATCACGGGTCAAGAGGAACTTCCAAACCCCCCTAAGAAGGAATAAGTTGCTATCGAGAGCTTCATGAGACAAAGGCCTCCAACATTTAATGGATCATCTGATCCCATGATTGCTGAACAATGGATCAACTCCATTGAAAAGATCTTCTCCATCATTCAATGTTCTGAAAAAGAGAAGGATATCCTCACGGCTTATCATATGGAGGGTGAAGCTGATCAATGGTGGACGTTGATCAGAAATATGAAGCCTGAGAAGGAGATAGAGGAATTGGAATGGAAGGATTTCCATAAGATGTTTTTCGATAAATATTTTTTGTTCACCCTCCGGATTAAGATGGAAGGGGACTTCCTTTCCCTCAAGAAAAAAGAATAAGAATCTATTGGATAGTGTGAGGAAAACATCACAAGGCCTTCACGATATGCTTCCTGCTTTATTGTTACCCCTGAATGCAAAGTTTACCGCTTATTTGGTCAGCTGAAGCCTACACTACAGAAAGTATTAGCAATCCGTGACTTCGACAGCTATGAAGAAATTGTCCGATGTTCCCTCAAAGTTGACATGGAGATTTTGGAATCACATGGGTATCCTAGGGACAGGAAGTTTAAGGTGGACTTCAATGCTGGTGGTATGATGGATAAATCCAATGGTGCTAAGAAGATCCAGCACCCGACATTCCAAAAGTGCTGAAAGAAGCACCCTTGAAATTGCCTGAAGAGGGTGAGGAAATGCTTTAGGTGTAGAAGAGAAGGGCACCTAGCTGTTAACTGTTGGAAAGAAAGACCCACGACTACGATAGAGGAGAGTAACTCTCCATTCGAACCTCAACGCATTGTTCATTACTAGAACTACAAAGAACCGGGGCATTTTGAAAATCAGTGCCCTAATCCTAGGGTTTTAGGAGGCAACCAACAACCTCCAAGGTAGAAAGGAAGAGCTTTTCCCGTCACTTCTGCCGCAGTGAGCCCTGACAAAGAAGTGGTGATAGGTATGCTAGTTATTCATTCAATAATTGAAAACGTACTTTTTTAGTCAGGTTCTACACATAATTTTATATCTCTAATGTTTAGTAGAATAATCCCATCAACAACACAATACATGGAAGTGAAGATGTCGCTGAGTACAGAAAATGGGGAAATCATTACATCCCATGAATATAAATCCTCCCCTGTCATAATCCGTGGATTGATTTTCCCGGAGAACCTCGTCATACTCCCTATAGTGTAATTTTATGTAATTCTTTGCATGGATTGGCTTTCCATATATAGAGCCAACATAAATTGTCGGGAGAGGGACATCACACTCTATATGGAGAATCGACCCCCCAATTATTTACAAGTGTAAGGAGGAAGATGAATCTACTTTAGCTCCATCATCTCAAGCATGGATATTATTGTCCTATGAGCATGCGTATCTGGCTCAGATGATTGAGTCCATGGAAGAAACCATCCTTGATGAAATGCTTATTGTGAAGGAATTCGCTGAATGGTTTCCTGGGGAGCTATCTGGTCTTCCTCCTTGAAGAGATGTTGAATTCTCAATGGAACATAAACCAGGGGATCTACCAATATCTAGGACTCCATATAGAATGGCTTTCGTGGTGCTTGAAGAGCTGAAGAAACAACTACCGGAGAATCCGGATTATGGGTTTATATGCCCATGTGTTTCACCATGGGGTGCACCAGTCCTCTTCATCAAGAAAAAGTATGGGTCAATGCGGATTTTCATCAATTATCGTGAACTTAACAAAATCACGACAAAGATCAAGTATCATCTTCCACGGATCGATGACTTGTCATATTAGTTGCATGGATCATAATACTTCTCCATGGTAGATTTGAGGTCAGGATATTATAAAGTATGGGTGAAGAAGGAAGATGTCTCCAAGACTTCTTTTTGTACAAGATATTGGCACTATGAATTCATAGTAATGCATTTCGGACTCACTAATGCTCAAACAATCTTCATGGACATGATGAATAATGTCTCTAGAGATCACCACAACAAAATTGTGGTAGTCTTTATAGATGTTATTTTAATATACTCCAAAACCAAGGAAGATAATGAGGAGAATTTAAAAATTGTACTACATACATTGCGCAAGGAGAAGCTCTATGCAAAGTAGAGAAATTGTGATTTCTGGTTGAAGGAGTTCTCATTCTTGGGCTATATCATCACAAGCAATAGGATATCTGTGGATCCCTCCAAAATAGATGAAACTAAGGGATGGATGAGTCCAACATCGGTAACAGATATCCATATATTCTTGGGGTTAGCTGGATATTATCAATGATTTATGAGAAATTTCTCACCATTGTCCAACCCTCTTACCAAGCTAACTTGATAGGGAGTAAAGTTTTTTTGGATTGATGAATGCGAAGAATACTTCAATGAGTTGAAAAAAAGGATTATCATTGCACCCATGATCACTTTAACCATTAGTGGGGAACCTTTTGTGATATTCAGTGATTCTTTGAATATGGACATAGGTTATCTGCTGATGTAGAATGATAAAGTGATATCCTATGCCTTAAGGCAGCTGAAAATCCATGAGTGAAATTATCCAATGCATGATCTGGAGTTGGCGGCGGTGATCTTTGCCTTGAAACTCTGGTGGAATTATCTCTATGGGGAGAAATGTGAGATATATACTGACCACAAGAAACTTATAAATATATTGACACACAAATAGCTTAATATGTGCTAGAGAAGATGGATAAATCTCATCAAGGATTATGACTGTTCAATACATTACCACCCTGGTAAAGCAAACTAGGTGGAAGATGCCCTATGTAGAACAGACCCAAGGATTCTATCAATGATGAGAATTGAGAAGGATCCAATCTTCTTAGACTAGATGAAGATTGACATGGGAATCATAAAGAAGGGAAAATCATCAATCCTTTCACAAATGATTGCTCAACTACCTCTTTTAGAAATGTTAAAGGATGCTCAAAAGGATGATGTGGGAATACAGGAAAAAGTATAAGAAATTGAAAAAGGGAAATCCTTAGAGTTTAATGTTAATGAAGAAGTAATTGTGCGATTTATGAAAACCCTATGTGTTCCATCATGTCCGGAGCTGAAGAAGGAACTTTTGGATGATGCACATGGTTCAAATTTCTCTATTCACCCAGGGAGCACAAAGATGAATCGAGATATATGAGAAAACATTTGGTGGGATAATATGAAGAAGGAGATCGCTGAATATACATCGAAGTGCCTGGGGTGCCAGTAAGTGAAGGCAGAGAGGCATAAGTCTAAGGGGATAATTCAACCATTTCCCATACCAGAATGGAAATGGGAGAACATCACCATGGACTTTTTCACCGGACATCCTTGGAAATCCAAAGGCAACAATGAAATATGGGTTGTTGTGGATCGTCTTACAAAGACTGCACACTTCATTGCTATTTATGAGGATTTCTTATTGGATCAACTGGCACAGATATATATCAGGGAAGTGGTAAGGCTTCATGGAGTACCACTATCTATTATCTCTGACAGATATCCAAGATTAACCTCTATGTTTTGGAGGAGTGTTCAACATGCTCTGAATACTAAACTGAACATTAGTACGGCCTATCTTCCTCAAACTGATGGAAAATATATTCAGAATCTCCAAACATTTGAGGACATGTTGAGAGTGTGCTCAATGGAATTTAAAGGAGGATGGGATCAACATCTTCCTTTGGTTGAGTTCTCTTATAATAATAGTTTCCACTCGAGCATCCAAATGGCACCATATGAAGCCCCTTATGTGAAAAGGTGAAGAACACAGGCGTGTTGGGATGGGGTTGGTGAACGTAAGCAGCTTGGACTGGAAATGGTCGAGGAAATTGTGGAGAATGTGAAAACCATTCAGTAGCATATCAAGGCAGCCTAGAGTCGACAGAAGAGTTTTGTAGATAATCGTCGACGAGATCTTGAGTTTAAAGTTGGAGACATGGTTTTTCTACACATATATTCATGGAAGAAGTTCATGAGGTTGGGAATGAATGGTAAGTTATGTCCAAGGTTCATCGACCCCTTTGAGATTCTTGATCGTTTCGGGGCAGTGGCCTATCGACTAGCACTTCCACCTACCATGACCAAAGTACATAATGTCTTTCATGTATCCCTATTATCAGAGTACATACCAGACCCTTCACATATACTCTCTTCTGAGTTGGTACAGTTTGAGGATGGTATTTCTTTTTAGGAGAAACCATTGAATATTTTTGATCGTAGAGAAAAAGTTCTATGAAATAAGACAATTCCCCTCGTCAAGGTGTTTTGGCGAAACCAAAAGTTCGAAAATGTGGCTTGGGAATCAACAAAAATGATGAGGCTGAGTTACCAACATCTGTTTTAGTCAGGGAAAAGGAAATTTCGATTGTGAAATTTCTTAATGGGGGAATATTGTAATGACCCAAACTTTCATTAAAGGAATTCCCTCTTGATTTAATTAAATGTCTCATTATGTAAAATGTTTATATAAAATGTCAAAATCTTTGGTTTTATGTTAATAATTGTGACCATTACTTTTATAGTCGTTTCACTTTGATAACATGATTAGTATAAATATAAGGCTTTAAAAAACCAGACTTACTCAGACTAAGGAAATGATGGACTCATCCAATAGAATTGCTACATACGAAGCCAATTTATCGGAGCTCAGAAAAGAGGTGTCTTCTTTGGGCTTCACCCTTGACCAAGCCAAAGCAGAGCTTCATCATGTCAATCTCAAACGAGACTGTCTACGGGGATAGTGGATGTTAATAGAGATTACCACTTGAGCGATGTTATCTGAGCCACCCCAACAGTCTTTCACCATAGCACACCTTACCCTTAGGTCATGTTCGGCTATTTTAAAAGGTTATGTAACAAATCTCTAGTACTATTTTCATGTATATTTTTTTTTCTATAATAATGAATATAATTTCTTGTCATTATTGATACATTATAAAGAGTTTTTAATGTACAAATAGTGTTTTTATTTATTATTTAATTAAGAATTCTATTTTATTAAATTAATGGATTTTTTAATTAAATAATATTTTAAAAAAATATTATTATTATTATTATTATTAAATTAATTTTTTTAAATATAAATGATCATATAATCTAATGAATGCAATTGTATTTTTTATTAGGGTTTGAAAGCCATTTTTGTCAAAACCTATGAATTTTCAATAAATATAGGTTTTTATTTTATAAGTGAAAATTAACATATTTAGAAAATTATTTAGATAAAATAAATGTTATTTATGGAATCAGGACATCGAAATTATCCAACGGTGAATTTTTCATAATTTTCTGAAACAGACAAATTTTTGGGTAAAAATTAAATACGGTTTAATTATAAAATGTGTTTTATGACATCATAATGACCCAATAGTGATGTAAAAAAATACAATAAGCTTTATGTTCTGCCAATATATGTTTTACCATTATGATAATGTGATTTTGGGTTTTTTTACTTATTTTACAAAGCATTAATGGACCCCTCAAGACTTATTAAACATCTTATCTTTTTAAATTATTTTCCATGGGAGTGTGACTCACCTCCACATAAGAAAACCCATTAATTTAAGAAGTTCTAACTTTGGTCTTATAAAATATTTTTTCCCTCTCCCCTCTTCCAAAAACCATGGGAAAAAACTATGATATGATTTGTGGTTTGGATTTGTTTAATGTAAGGGGTCCCAAACCTAAATAATAAAGAATTCACTCATCTTTCCTATATAAACCCACCAAAGCTCCCACTTCCTCTTCACTCAAAGCCTTTGGAGTTCGTCCATCCTATGATCTACTCTCTCTAGAATCCTCCCAGGGTGGTCCAAGCTCCCAATAATCCACTCTCAAGCCTCTCTCAAGCCATTGGAATCACACTTCCAATTAAGCGGTTTTTTCTTCCTTTCTCGTTTTTTATCCAATTTTCATTAGGTTGTTTTTCCCTTTTAATTTCAATTATTAATGTTGGGGAATGATTTAGAACCTCCCTCATACTGACCTATTTATGTTTGAATGATGGGAGACCCATTTCTCTCTCATTAAATTCCTCCCATGTACACCCGTTTCTATGCCGAAATTCCGAAAAAAACATCTCTCTCCTCATTTACATTCAAGAAATTATTTTGTATCATGAATCTAAATTTCATTAAAATTTTTGGGACATGTATCTATATGACCTACATAATTTACCATGCATGTAGATATGATGAGACACCCCTTTCACTCTCATGAACCATTTTTATGAATTCTTATGTCACACTGTTACACTGCCGAAATCACACTGATTTTCTAAGCCAATGCCATTGTGTAGTGAATACCATTCCCATTTCTCCATCAAGGGTATTCAACTTAATGAAAATTTAATTATTTAATATAATGTTTCATGTATGAATTCCACATTCCTTTATTGTGGAAAAAATGATTATGTTTTATGAATCCATGTTTTATGATCCATGTGACACACTCAGGCATGAAATGAAATGTATAAGAAGGGTGCATACTTATAGCGCTCCAATGCATTGGGTAAAGTATAGTATCATGATACGTCATGTAAAATGAGTGTTGAATCATGATAATTCAAGTGCAACGAGGGATTACTCGTTCTTCATGTGCAATGAATATTTACTCATGATCCATGTGCTACGAGCCATGGCTCTTGCTAATTCCATGTTAAGTGTTGTTTCCAAATTCCCATATTATGATTGTCATGATTTATCATGCATTTATGTTCATGTTTCTCTTGTTCTGTATTGATATTCCTATTGTCTAACATGTATTGTACTCCTCATTTATTACATGTTTATTCCCTTACTAGGCTTTATTTCTCACCCCTCTTCTTATGCATGTCCTCAGGTTATCCCATGCAATGTTAAGTACGATGGAATGTAGTGGTCATGTAATAGAAGTTTTCAATAAAGATGTTATATTTCATGTTTTAAGTTTTTATGTAATGATCCTAATCCCCAAAGACACTATACCTCTAGATAATCCATGTTGTATAAAGTTAATAGTTTATGTAATAAATCATGTATATGTTTGTAATAAAAGCAGGGTTGTCATATCACATCACATGATGTGGATTCCCAACCTCTACAAGAAAGAAAGTACATCCCTGTCATTGATCAACTCCTTTATTAAATGGTTTTACCATGTTAAATAAAAGTTGGATTAACACAAAAATTCTTCTAACATCCTTACCACCAATCAAAAAATATGTATAAAAAGGATATCACTAAATGGATGACTTGTAATTTTAAAATATAAAACCAGAGAACAAAATAAACAAAAATTTCATGGGACCAAAATGATGAACAAAACCTCCAAATGACAAGTGGTTCGACACCACCATGACACTACCATAAACACTTTCTACGAAGAAACATATGTAAATAGTAACTATTATCACCTCCATGGATGGTATTTAATTTACCTGAGTAAGAGAGAAGAAGGTCTAGATACACTCATGATTTCATGTAGGGTTTGACCCCAAAATCCTAGTTGTATACCACCCAAATGATCCATTTGTAGACACAACAAGATAAATAAACACAGTTGTTTTTAAACAAGGATACTATTTAAATTAGAAAAATGGTTTCTATAGAAAAGAGAGGATATAATTTTATTTTATAAAACATGTTCATAGAATTTTAGGAAATTATTGATATATAAATAAATGTAATCAAGGAGTAATATAACATAATCACCATGAAATATACCTAAACATTAAGGGTTTATGGGGAAATAAGATCCTTAAGCTCTCGAGGATCAAACATGGTGATTTTGTTTGATATCCTACTCGAGTAAGAAAATCCCCATAATAAATGTTTGTTTTTTGTAATATTTTGGTCCTAAAAAGAATGTTGGGAAATTATTTGTGTTCATTTCCTAGTCTTCCTTTATAGATAAATAATATTCCCCAATGATTTTCTATTTATTAGAGTAGGAAGCTATTATCCATCAAAAACCAAACCATCACATACCAAACCACAACAATTCCATTGACATTTAATTATTTTAAAACCATACAAACACCCTCCCTTCTAAAAACATTTATTTATTACAAAAAAATAAAAATAATAATTTATTTAGAAAAAATACTTGTATATTAAAATCATTAAACAATTGATAAGAACTAAACCCCCAACTGTTCACCTGAAATCTCTAAAATATAGGTGGAAATTGTATTATGAATCAAGAGGAAACACTATAGAAGAAATAATAGGAAATAAAAATAAATATCAATCACTATGAAATGATATTGATCACATTTGTAGGTCAACATCATTTATAAGGAAAATATAACTCCAAAAGAAAGAGATGATAGTCTATGAATATGTAAGAGGATAAAGGAATAGAGACTTACGAACTATAATATTGAATAAACCAAGACAAGTCTACCAAATTATATATCCCAAGATGAGTGGATCATAAATGGTTTCTATTCTATGGTTTGATGGACTGATTGGGGTGAAATGGTTGGGTTACACGGTTAAAATAGTGGAGGGGAAATGATAGAATTTAGAAATATTTTTTAATCTAGTAGTTTGAATAGCTGACCGAAAGGTATACCAATAATATTAAAAGTATTTTCAATAAGATAGGTAGGGAACATGATATATTGGGTGTGCATAATTGTGCCCTATGATAATGTCCTGAATAGAGTCATGATCTATGTGTCTTGGTTAGCACTGGGTTGGCACATTGCTTCCCCTAACTATGGGCCACCTTTCTTCATAAATTGTTTTTCCAGAAAAAAACTCCCATAAAATCCATGGAACACCAGTAAGATAAAAAATAATAAATAATATGATACAAAGGAACACCAATGGCATGAAAATTATAACTATAAAAAAATATATCCACCCTTAATAAAGTAAAACCTTATTCAGATTAGAGAATAAGTGTGGTTATTAATCCTCTACCTAAGACTTATACTCCCATGTGTCATGCTCATCATTTATTTGCTTCTATAGGACCCAAAATAGAGTAATATATTTTCCCAACAGAAATCTTATATATGATTCAACAATCCATACTGGTTTCTTAGTCAAGAATATATTGGTTTCTTATTATAGTTCTTCCCTATTTAGAATATGAAATGGGTCTAACATATAATTCTTCAATTTTAATCCATGAAACTTGTCATAAATCTGTGATTACATGGATGGTAAATCCATGGGAAATTCCCCATTATTTATCCCCTTGTTAGCCTCAAAATATTTGACATACCCTATTATAAGCTTTCCCTACATACCAATATGAAATTAACCCATGTGAGGTGTCAATTTTAGAAACACCTATTAACCCACTAATAAATACTTGGATTTGTAATGTTATTAAGAATATGATTTATAGTAGGTTTGTATTATTAATAATATCTATCTGATTACCATAAATTTATTAGACATCTCATACAAAAGGTTAAATACTAGAAGGGAATTTTCTTTCAATTCAATCTAGCACAGAGGGGACTAACGTGGTAAACTATAGAGATCCATTAAGGGATCCATCCAGATTTAGTATTGTTAACTATTACTATAGGAATGTTCCACCAAACTGAGATGATTTTCCAAGAGACTATGAAATAAAAAATTCCAAAACATATGATGTGTTCTTGATTATAATTTTTCTATTATTTATAATAATTATATTGAGGATGGTATGTCATATGGTTCTTATCCTATTATGAATTTTCATTTTAAGGTATTCCTACAATCGGGATGTGAAATGCAGATCCCAGTACAAGACGTTTGTGGATGAAACACTACAAATACTAAAAAATTCTGGAATGTATATTCATTCTAATTAATAAACTTTGGTTGAATCATTCAATAAAATGTAGTGGGTTGATATGGTTAGATGGTCAATAACCTCCCAAATTCCATTCCTTCCATGGGGATTACAAGTCAATACAGTGATGAAATCTAAGACCACCCTATCCTAATTCCATGTAAGAATGGGACATGATTAAAGAAATCTTGAAGGATTCTTGTGTTTATCATTTATTCGGTAACAAGTATAATATATAGATATAATTTCATCTACATCATTGCTCATACCTATCCACATGAATCAAAGATTCACATCATAATAAATCTTGATGGCTCTATGATGAATTGATCATAGGGACTGCAGTCTATCTTACATAACTAAATTTTATAGGGGTAATGATACAAAAAAGAATCCATTTTAGAAAATAATTCCCTCAGAATACATTTACCATCCATTTGGCTCCTCCCAACCATTTAGGTCATGCATTGAATGTTATTATAGATAATCTTTAGGTTGTTCTTCTTGGATTAGATCAGGAAGAAAGTGTACCAACTGAATTCTTGCAAATAATAGACCAACATTATGCTACTTTTATTCCTAATCCATATATGAAAAAATTCTCATCAAATACAATCATTATTAGACTCTTTGATGTAATAGTTTGGCATTTTTCTTCTTACATCATTAAGATATACATTCCCATTACCTGAGGTATATAAAATATCAAATATGAACTGTTAAGGTAGTTGAACAATCAAAAATTGCCCAAAATACAAATACTTTTTGGAGAAAATGTAGTCCATGAATTTTTTTCTATGTATAATTGGAATTTTTTCCCATAAATGTAGTGAGAACCGGATTTTAGAGCATGCATCTCCACTGTGACAAAGCTCAATGTCATCAGTTAGGCAATTATTTTTATGTGTTCATAGTTAGTTAGATCCATACTCCTCAGAAGGTAACCCTATATCATCATGCATAGTAGAAATATACCTAAGGAATCAAATTATATCACATACCTATTTCCAGCCTTAGGTAATAAATGTTTGGTTTAATGGTCATCTACCACTTATGATACTCAAAATATTCCATGAATTCCAGACTCTATAAAAGAATCACCACCTTTGATTTAGAGCAATCATAATATAGGAATAATGAGATAAATATATGAGAAACCTCCAATAGTATCCTTCCATGGCTAAGAATACATAGATCTTAATGAAATTCCTCGGATCTTCCCATGACATCACTACATGGAATTGCCCAGGATTAACAAAAACACTATACTATAGAATCTAGTGGCCAAGTAACACGAGTTCCCAAATCCAAAGACTATACATGGATAGGATAACATAAATATAGAGATCCTAAACATGCGTAAAAATATTTTTAGATGTTTAACATGATTCTATTAAGTTCCTGAGTATACAATGATTCTATTCATAAACACCACGATAAAGGTGTCAATTTATTGATGAAACATCAGATTTATAGGAGTTTTAAAAACTATTGGAGAATTTATGATCATAAATTGAATGACCAAAAACATGAAATTATCTCAAATTCATTGGAGATACTTATACAGAATATTTTCTTCTCTTACCCTGATATGATGATTCGTTGAGAATAGGTTGATCTTTTAAAACCCACCATGCCCCCTTAAGATGATGAAATGGGTCATCGATGTTGGGTATAAGGTATTTATTCTAGATGGTTACACAATTATTCATTCAATAATTGACACATTAAATGAGAGAACCATTAAACATATTAGAAAATAGAACTTGGGATGCCAATGATGATACAATCAGGAAAATGAGTCCCTTGGATTACAAATCATATAGAATTATCATTAATTCCCTGAATTTATTGTAGGATATATGATATGAGGGAATAGATAAAAGTTTTTTCATTGGCCCCAAGTTGATGGTAAAATTTACATCCCATTATATAGTTAGACGTGAGATATAATCTATAAATACCTAAGTGGATTGATCCACTATGAATTGTATCTCATCCTTAGATCCTTTTCCAATCATTATCAAACATGAATGAAAATACCAGGTAAGTGATACTTTTAACACAAAATTTATAGGTCCATCCCATCCTGACTGTGAATCCCATTGAACAATTAAAACACAAGTACTCAAACATGGATATTTGAAAGTCACCCTCCATAGATAAAAATCAATTTGTACGTTAATTTACACCATATGATCCTTTTATTTGACCTAATATATAGATTCCATATCTTTGAAAAGACAATCCAACTTCAGCTTAACCTCTGATAGTGTGAAAACAAAAGGAAAAAATCAAAAACACCGGTCACTCTTCCTACCAAGAGGCATAACAAATTACATAGAATATAGAACAAGTTTAGTCAAAACATCAAATAGATCAACAATTCCACTAGTTACGAATGAATTAGATGCGCCTATATCAAATAAATAATCTTCAAGAGACGAGGTCATAAGAATAGTACCTTCAATCATTGTGGTCTCTATATTTGACTACAATGTGCCTGATCCATAGAATGAGGATGTTTTTTTAATTCCCAAGGTATTCTAATTAAATTTGACCCTGACTTGAGCTTACTCAATATAGGGGAATACCTGGCCTTTTTACCATGCATTCTAGGTCAAGAACCCATATCCCATGATGCACTAGACAAATTTGTTGGTTCCTAGTGTGTTGTAGATCTTGAACATATCTGTGAAGGGGAATCACTCATAATGAATATTTTAATGTGACCATAGAACAATTATATAAATGTTTAGATGGAATGAGACACATAGAATGCATGTTCCCATACCTCACACATTAATTGAACATGACATATCCACCAATCAATGCTGGAGAAAAAGGCATTCAGAATAGGTTTTCATAGATACCCCTACTCTCTATCCCTTGATCCCCAAGATTCCTCTTATTTTTAGACATTCTGTTACCACCAAGACCTGTAGTTGAAATTGTCACAATGAAACCATACATATCTTCCTATTTTATTTTCACTATCAGAACCATATCTACAACCTCAAAATACATCCTCAAAATTAATAATAAGTCATTGGAACCAATACTAGTCTACATAACCATTTAAAATCATTAAAATATTATTATTTCATTGTAACCACCCAAAGTGATAAACCTACTAGTCAAAAAATGATTGTCATACTCCGACACAAATATTCTCCATGATGGTGGTCTAAAAACTCTCGGGTATAGATAATAGATATATTATCAGAGCAGTAGTACCCAATAAATGAATCATTGAAATCATTGTACTCCATTTGATCATGTTTCCCTTATTGGAAACCTTACTCTAACAACCTATATTTAGGAAATTCAAACAAAAATGCAACTCAATTTACCTTGATGGTATCAAGGTTTATGAGAAATTGAAAAAATCTATCAACATTTTGCATAACCAGAGGATAACTAAAACCCTCACCCTAATCAAAATCGTGTATATCCTTAACCACTAGCCCATCTAACCTCAAATAATCTAGTGATAAATAAATTTATAGAGCCTGTTCCCATGAAAATATGCGAGGCCATTCAAGATATGCAAAACTATAAAAATAATCAAACTCAAGGTAAAATATCTATTAATTATCTAATTCTTAATAGAAAAAAACATAATTTATATAACTTTTTGAATCAAAATTCATTTTAAAAAATCAAAATTATCAATTTAAACTACATTTAAATTACATATTGTCCATGCCTAGTCAGAATCCTATGTGCTGCGCCTAAAGGAAGAATCAAAAAAAATTCTTGAAATCACATTCATACCATAGATATGTCATGAGTTGTGTTAGTCATATATAATAATATAAAATGGTTCCTTAATCCCTGACATTCAAATATCATATCTCTCGAGACAAACCAAATAAATTGAACTAAAATAATTAAAATGAATCCTTTGATACAATTTTTTCATGCAATGGTATAGGGTACCATCCAACCCAACACAGGCTATACCCATGGCATGATATGATGGAAATTCCCAATCCCCATTGGATGGAAACTAATGATACGACATCAAGTAAATACTTTGGGGATGATTTCTCTCATGTGAATGAAAATTTCCCTCTTTACAACTATTATCATAACATTATGACCACCATTCAAAACATGTGAATGAAAAGGAAATTACTATGAGAATAAATTCAAAATTTAACAATGTTCAAATAAAGAAATAATAACTAAAAGTGGAGGGGGACTAACTTGATTAAAAAATCCTCATGAAATTTTGGTCGACACCAACAATCCACCACCATCAACACCTTATAAAAAGAATCCTCTAGAAAGAGTAACCAGTGTCTTGTAAATGGAAATCTTTTCGTTGACCAAAATTGAATAGAATAAGTTCAAAATACACCAAATGGTGTATATATGGTGTTTTATCACCTAACAAGTAGTTTAATACACAATGGGGTTTTTTTCATATACACTATAATATAAATATATGATATTGGTTTTAATAAGAGAAATAATTTAAATCTATAACATGATTTGTTTAGAATAATATTAAAAATGTTTATTTTATAAAACTTATTCTGATTATTGTGGAAGATTAAATGTGAATAAATAATTGAAAAAAAGTAGTACTATAGATTAAGAACATAGAGAAATTCTTAAGAAGAAAATGTTATTAGGACCTAAAATCCTCAAAACCTTGGTGATCAAACCCAGACATGATGTTATTTCTCCAAGTCATTCTAGCCAATCCCCTTAATAATTTTTTTAGTTACCTATTTTTAATCTTTTAGGTATTGTGGGTTAGGAATATAGTACCTTTTTTAGTCAGAAAACAAATACACCTAGGATTCATATGTTTTTTTTCATTTACGAATCCACTAAACAACACAAAGTGTACTATCACATCACATAGAACATAAATTACAAGGGGGTTTTATTTTTGAAATCCTTATAACACACTCCTTAAAAATTGATTTTCTCACAGAAATAATAATTTAGAATAAATTTAGAATACAATACTTGGATATTTAAATAATTAAACAATGAAAAAGCACAGAACCACAAATCATTCCCTTGAAATCACCAAAATCTAGATAGAAATTGAATACTAATTTAATAGATGTCCCTATGGAAGAAACAACAGGACAAAACAATATGATCTGATCCAAAAAACAATATTGGGCCCATTTTAGGTCAACATCACATTTATATTGAGAATAACCCTAGAATCATAGGAAGAAATTAGAATAATTTGGAAGAGGATAAAAGAGGATAAAATTACATGGAAATATTGTTATGAAAATTGGAAAACTAAACCCAAAAATAGTGCACAAGAGAAATGGGTGGCAAGATGTGGAATGCATAGGGATGGATGTGGTTGAATGAGGTTAATTATTTAGGTTATAGAAATAAAATCAATGAGATAAAAATGTTTTAATTAAAAATTATATAATAATTTAAATTGTCACACTACTTGACCGCACCGTCTTTCAAACCGTGCACCAACTCTGGGGATCCTTTTTTCAGGAGGTGGTGTAGACAACATTGTTTTATGGGAAGGGATTCGGTTTTACTGATAGACATGTGTCTAGTAATGTTCCACTACATAATTTTCATAGTTATCACTAACTGGGAACATGGTTTTCCCTAAACAAGTTCAACCCTTACTCCCCCATATGTCATCCAAAAAACAAAAAACAAATCAAGGAAAATACACCTAGAGAATTGTTTTTTTTATATTTTGGATAACACCTAATTTATCAATTGTTTTATGTCATAGATGCATTCCTTTTATTTTTAACAATTTTTCTTGAGAAAAATGTATTTTTGGGCTAAGATAGATAGAGGCTCACAATTTTTGCAAGGATAGAGTAAATTGTACAATAGCCCATTTAAAACCATGTTATCTAGTGGCACTATCTAAGAATTATAGATTAGAATACAACCATCTAACCCTACCATATAACTGTTCGTCGTAACCCTCCTCTTGTAAATTGGTGCTTTGTGGTGGTCAAATGGTCTGTTAGATCTTCTAGCCTAAACATGTTTCTTTCCAAATTCATAAATATTTTAAAAGTATGTCTTTTCATATCCCCAATTTATCCCTCTAACTAATCCATTTCACCCAATTCAACCCCCTCAGTCCCTTTTCATGAAACCTATCCTCATTCACTCCACTTTTCCTTTATTTTTGGGTAGATTTGGACAATTTTCTTCAGGATTCTACCATATAAATCTCCCATACATTATCCTCTTCCCTATTTTTTGTATAATATTTCATTATTTTTTTGTGGCCTTTAGTTAAAAAATTATGATGTCCAAAATATGGGCCCAATTTAATCTTTTTTGGGATTTAACATGATTACTATCGTGTTTTCATACTTTAGTATAGTCTCATCTTGATTCGAATTTCAACGTCAAATCATATTTTTTTGATTTCATGCAAAAGGGAGGTGGATCTTTGAATAGTAATTATTTGATGATTTTAATATGATATTATTATGTTTTAAATTAATTCTAAATTATTTTTTCTATTAGAAAATTGGTGTTTTCCAAAATGGAGGGTTTAAGGTTTTAAAATAATTATACCTTCATCGAACTGATCTTCTGTGGTATGTGATGTTTTGGTTTATGAAGGATGGGTAATTCATTGTTGAATAAATGGAATGGAACTTGGTAACCCTAGATATATTTTTGGATATACTATGATAAGAATGTGAGTAATATTTATATCTACCTATCAGGATTGTGAAATGAAACTACTAAAAAATTGATAATGTGGTTTTGTTTCCATAAGAAGGAGACGAACCTCTTTGTCTAGGTTTTTCTACTAAGAGTTTCAAGATACTTAGTCCACCCTAACCCTACCTTAATAGAATTTCATCATGGTGATTACTCTTTGGAACTCCTTATTTCTCTTTAATTTATACACGATTTATTTTCCAATTTTCTATTAACACATTTTATAAAATACACTAATTTCCTATCTTTTCTAAAAAACACATTTTCGATTTAAAAAGATTCTTTTGTTTAATAAATTAATTTCTATTGAACTTATAATCTATATATATGGATCCTTGGGGAGGTATCCCTCTCGTAATATGACATCACACCCTACATAAACCCTATATAAACAAAAAAACTTCTCTTTCATAAATTTTATATCATAATAACCAATATTCATTACATAACATAGTGATCCACACTAAAATTATTTCAGTCGAGTTAAATTGGGATCATAGACACATAAACATATAGAACATATGTTTAAAATGTTATCAACCACTATTTTATAAATTAATTTCATTTTTTAAAGAAAGATCATACATGATACCTTTTATATTAACCTAGATAAAGAAAACATAAGAATGGGAGTGTTATGATGCTCAGTAAGGGTAAAGGAGTGATCAAACTACATATCATGATCATAAGGGTATAAGAACATGAGAATGAAATTTGAAAATCATTCTATCTATATCAAATATGATGAATCTATGTCATGGAATAAATTGTACAATTCATTATTCATAATGGAATCAATGAATATGAACCCTAATAACGCAACACTGGAATAAGCCACAGAGATTTGACATTCACATAAGAATATAAAATAACTTCCTTAATAGTTGAGGGATCATTTCCAAGACAATCATAGGGTTATGGGTTTACTCTCCAACCCATTGTTGAAGTAAAGGTCCACTCATAATAATATCATAGTAGAAAGAGTCCTTTACAGATCTAAGTTTATTACCCATTCCACTCCTATTTATCTCATGAGATATAAATATTTTCCAAATTCATTGTATAGATATATAGTTTCCCCCAATAATAAAATTAAATTCATATATATGTGTTCCAAAATATCATAAAAAATCATCATATCAGTGACCATGAAATGAAATGGGTTTCATAATCTTTTCATCACCACATAACCTCTGATATAGAAAGAGGATTCATAATCAATTCATCGTTTCATCAAATCATAACTACCGGAAAATGACATTGGTTTCATTATCATATTATCAAGGTATAACCTATGGAAGATAAATTAGTTTTATAAAAATAATATCACCTGAAACATAAACCATCCAGAGATACAATAGTAATGGTATCTTTGGATAATATCCCTAATAAATTAAAATCAATATAAAAATATTTCACCTTCAATGGAAAACTATTTTGATTGTTCCCTTGGAACATCTCTTCTGGAAAGTAAAATTTGATTTATTTATATTAAAAAAACTAAAAAATCAAAAAATTATTTGTAAATAATTTTCTCTTAAAATAAACATGAAATCATAAAATGAAATATTTAAAGAATTTTGTTTTCATTATGGTATGAAATTATTTTAATATTTTACACATTAGAGAAAATATTTCTTTCACATTTTTTGGTAAAAGCCAAGTGGGCCTGGATTAGAAAAGGACCTGATGATTAATTTAAAAAAAATAAAATTTTGGAAATAGTTAAATTTTCATTAATTAATAATTATGAATAATGATGAAAACATTGTTAATAACATTTTTAGAAAACATAACCTTGGATGGAAAATAATTTTTGACCGATGTGAGAAATAAAAAAGACATTTCTTATGAAAAATTTATATATATATTGTGTACATAAAGAGATTATAAATAAGGGAAGAAAAGTACCCTCATAAAACAACATTTTTATATTAGATTATGATCATAACATGACAACATCAAAAAAATAATGATAACAAATCCGGATAAAGGATGAGATTTTATCATAAACCCCATTCTACATTGACAACATTGAATCATAAGACTCATGGAATAATAAAACTAAATGAATCCTAAAACATAAAAAGAATAAAAAAATTATTATATTATATTATATGTTACTATATATATAAATCTCATAAAATATCTTAAGTTCATAAGAAAACAAATTTCTCAAAGCAGGTAAATTGAGATAAAAAATTCATACCTTATGTCTCGTCAACCATCATAAAAATAGAGAAATCCTGTATAATAAATATATGTTTATTATTAATATATTATGAAATCATATTTAGATATATAACACCATATATGATTTAATTATGAACATTTATTACTTGTTTATTAGTAATTTCAAAATAAGGTCAGGTTTCGGGCAATAACTGCCGGGTTTTTTACGTATGTTAGCATTGGGTTTCTTGGTCCTATTACATTGATCATGGTTCAAAAATATAAATAATGGTTAAAATGATATATATATATATATAATATTTTTTTTGTAATTATATTAATCTATAATAGTTATTGATAGAAAATGAAATACACCATTTAGGGAGATAGTAGGTCTTATGTTTGCTTGAGCATTACATCTATTTCCTTGATAGATTGAAATAAAGAAACATAAAAAATATATATACATTAAAAATTCATTATATTTCATTTAAATCACATATTTTTATGAAACAAAACCATATTACCATCCATATAAAGCATGCATGATTCATATCCATTCGCGATGTAGTAGTCTTCCGTACTAACGAGGGATATTTTTTTATTTAAGTAGAATGGAAATTAAGAATGAATATGTTATATAATTGTTAAATAAATATAATGTTTAAATATTTAATACATTATTATATCCATCGACAAGATGTGGTGATGAAAAATGTATAACATGGGTTCTTGAGATGGTAGTCCACCGTACACACAATCCACAGTTTCGTTTCCCATTTGATGGATGTGGATATGGATATATGCTATGGAATTAATATAATAACATTTATGTATATTTTATATATTTTTGTTTTTATATCATAATAATTGAATATTATTTGACTGATTTAGTATTATAATTAAAACAAAAACACGTAGTTCAAAACATTACCTCTTCTTTAGAAGACCTTTTTGGGATAAACCTTATGTATTCCAAAATTGATTTATTATCTCAAAAATGGGTCTAGTATGTGGTGACATACATAAGGAATATATTGTTTTAGGTGCTATCTATTTTTTTGAACTGTGAAGATGAGATGATAATGGGTGGCCTTTTATAAGTGGGGGAGAGGGCCTAATTTTTACTGCTTAAAATAATAGAATATAAACAAGGTGTTCATAGGGAAAAAGGTTAAAAGGTATTATTATCAATAAATAAAGTATATATGGTCTAAATAAGGCCATAAAATTGGATTTGGAGATGTTTTTTCTACCACTGCACTTTTTAGTTTATTCCTTGATAAACCTATTTTATGCTTAATCGTGCGTGTTATTTTTTACTATTTTTACTACTTATTTTTACTAATAATTAAGTTTACCATATTATATAATAAATATTAATCTTATAAAAAATATGGAATCCATATTTTAAAATTTTATTCATATATTTCTTAAATTTTTAATTTCTATTTAATCCTGGAGAAGTGATGAGAAATTATTTTTCCAAAGAGAAAATATTTAAATTCTTAAAAAATATTTATATGAAAATTCAATAGGAAAATGATTACAATGACTTATATTGGATTAATAGATATATAATTGAACCAAATTTATTTTTGAGCCCTGTCTTTAAAATAATATAATCTGTATTATTTAAATGAAAATTCGTTTTCACTAAAAGCCATTATTTTTTAGTATTCATCAAAAAATATGGTTTTAGAAAGAAAAAAAATGTAATTTAAATAATTTTGACATTATTATTTAAATTTTTTTTTGTAAAATTAATTTTAAGAAATTTAGAAAAATTATTTTTAATATTTTTTTGAAAAAATTATAATTTTTTTTAGAAAATTAAATTTTATAAGCATATAATGACTTTACAAAAAATTAATTTATTTTTTTGTCAATATGTTGTATTTATATAAAAAAATTATTCAAAATATTTAATACTATCTATTTCCAATTCAGGACTCCATGTTTAATAGATTGGTACTATTTTTCTGTTTGAATATTAATATTAATATTTTTTTGGATTCTTAAAACTCGATGCTTTATGTAACACAAGCTAACGAATAAATTAATTTTTTTTAGAAAATATATATTTTTTAAAATCTCAGGGTGTTGAATTCTACCATCATTAAAATAATTTTTCACTCAAAATAATATCACTTTGATATAGTAAAATGAGTAAGCTCCGCCTCAACATTTTTTCATGTTTGCACAATGTATCCTCAAAATTATTGTATCACCAAAAAAACAATGACATAGTGAGTGGTCTTGTTTCATTGAACCTTTATTATTCAATCCAAAATATCCACTAGTTTTTCTTAATAAGAAATATATATCTCTGTCATTATCATATTTTAGTTTAGTACATGTGATGGATCATGTATATACTTCTCAAAAAAAGATACATGGAATATATTGTGAATCGAATAGAGGTTCATTGGAATCACAAACTGATAGGCTACCATCCTGATATGATAAATAATTTCAAAGGGATTGATATACCAGGTGATATGTTTCCCTTATTTCCAAATATCATTTTATAATACTATGGATAAATCCTAAGAAACACTTTTTTACAAACATAAAATTCCACATTACACTAGTGATTATCAGTTTGAATTTTATGTCAACCTGGAACACCATTTATGTACTATAGGATGGGTCTATCTTTTTTTAACATTTAATTAGCTATCACAGGTCCTAATATATTTATTTATCAAACTATATTCCAATAATTTTTAGTTCTAAACCTCTTTAAAAAGATTTCATCATAAGGAAACCTATGAAATATTGAGTGAAAATATTAATATATAAAAATAAACTAAGGGAAGCTGTTGATCCCAACCACTATCAAAATCCACAGAAAATATATAAATATATATTGGAGGGGTTGAATTTTTTTATCAGACTGACTATATATCTGATGATGATATAGAATGTTGAAACCCAACTCTATGTCAAGATAATGTCAAAGACTTTACAAAAAACATCATTGTAATCCTTAGATCCTAATAATTTTAAATTTAAAATTATACACCATAAAACTGTACCAAATGAATAATTCATAACCTTGAAGGATAATCTAGAGAGATAATCTCTGATAGAGATGATGTTTGCTGACTTTTTAAGGGTATCGACTACAACCCATATATAATTGTGTCCTTTATACATTTTTTGGATTCTAATCACAACATCCATGGTAATATTTCTCCATTTCCATTATATAAAGGGTAATGAAATAGATATCAACATAGAATTTTGTCTCTCATCCTTGAAATGTTGATATACCAATCACTGAGATATTAACTCTATGATATCTTTCTTCATTCCAACCAACTAGAAGTAAACTTTCATATATAAATATATATACTCATTCTTCTAGGATTAATATAGAATTAATTACTATGAGATTCCTCTAACAACATCATTATCAGATCTGGTATGGATAGAATTCATACATTGTTCATGGACATTATCATTCAATAATGATCATTCTTAAACTCATTAAAATTTCTAACATTATCATTAAACTATATATCTTCTTTCTGTGCCTCTTTTATCTTCACATGGATGTGTGGTCAAATATTTAATTGTGAGAAATAATAATTATCACTTTCCATTAGGATTTGTTAAACCATCAATTTCAAATCCTAAAATATTGAATCGTTTTTATCTTTATCTTGGATATTCAAGGAAGATACTTTCAACTCAAAGGATTATCTGTAACGCCCCAACCCTAGATACCCAGAGTCGGTGCATTATTACATAACATTGGAATGATCATAATGGATCAATTCTCAAAAGACTGATTAGTTTAGTAGTCTTGGAAACACAAGATATATTCCTAAGTCTTACATTACATCTTAAGGTAAAAAAAACTAAAAAAATATCTTGTCTTCATATCCCCTCATACTATCCCTGCAGGTCATTCATAAATTACATCTTCATAATCCCGGAAAAAATAAAACATTGAAAGGGGTGAGCTGAGATGCACAGTAAGGAAAACATTATAGCAGAAGCTTTCATAGATAAGAATAAACACTTAAGGCAGTTTATAACTAAAAAAAATCCTTTTAAACATGAACTTCAGCATAAAATGGAAAAGATTAAATAAAATAATTCCATTTACATACTCACATGGATATTTTACTAGTCTAATGATCACATGAAATATCAATAACCACTTTCATAATGATGGAATGCATAATTCTAGACTATATTAACCCCATAGCCAATGCCTCGTGCCAAGAATACAAATAAGATTTTGCCAAGGCCTTGTGCCAAGACACTAGTTTGTCTCATGAGACCTACTGATGCATCTAGTAGCTATAGTGGGCTCCACCCGTCACTTACCAAGTCCAATGCATTTCTCATATGAACAGGTTTAAACATAACATAAATATTCATATTAAAACTAGCATAAAAAATGTCAATACTTTTACCACAAACCATGAATGGTATAAAAATAGCACATCCACAGTCAATCATAACTCATTCGATACAATATGGGAGATTGTATTGTTTCACATTAACCTCAATCAAGAATAATGAAGGATGTTGACATAGATGAAAATAATCATCAAAACTATTTGAGAGAAATATCCCCCTTTTTTTGGAAACATTTAAAAGTCACACAATTTTTCATGAAGCCATTTAAAAATAGATTTTTTAATCAAAGTGTCTCATACCACTTTGAAACATTTAAAAGAATTTTTAATTTTAAAACGTCAATATCCATATAAATAAATCCTTAAAACAATTTTGAAAACATGGACATTAATGAGTAAGATTTAGAAGAATAAGTCTTTAAAACATTTAGAAATGGTATTTTAGTTAGAGTTTCTAACCAAAAGAGAGACATTTGAATACAAATAATTGAGGAAATCAATAAATTGTAATATCATGAGAATAAAGGAATTCATGATATACTATGTCAAAGTACATTATATACACCACATAAAAGTGATCTGGTGTATAACAACAAAGAAGTCTCAATGGAATGTAAATTGAGATGAAATCTCTCATAAAGGCTGTATCCTTAGATTAAGGATAAATCAATGACATAGTTATGTGTGACAAATATAAATACACTAAATATGATTGTATATTCATTGTAAAACAATCAAAGGACATTCACACATATTCTAGTAAAAACAACACCAATGAATTGGATGTTTGTCTCAACAAATTGAGATTGAGTAAAAATTACTCTTATCAAGTTCACACCGATGACATTGACAATTTATAATGGAGTTATTATGTGTATAAAAATTATATCCACAGAAAAGGGAGTGGAAAATGTGGCATAATCAATTGAATAGTGATTCCACACATAATGTTGGAGTAAAATAGTGAATGAAGTATGCGTAAAGCCGGATTAGTGGAAATTAAAATTTCAAATTCCCTTATTGATTTGGTAACATAAAAAACATGAAACCATGAATGACGGATCATACAATGATGATGTAAATATACATGAATAAAATTATATTACACAATGAATACAAACATGGGCAGTACACACACCACATGTAATAAATAAGTGGTGAACAATGGAATTCTAACGGAATTAAAAGTGAGATAAGAAACCCCTTACTTTGTACTTTTTTCTTGGTCGATGGTAGGTTAACCTTCTTGTATAATGGTGAAATAATTTTTATTTAATTATACTAGAATAATATGAAGTAATATGATATCATATATGATCTTTTAACATTGATTTGTTAATAATATCTTAGAATTATCGTCATTTCGGGTGTTAACGGGTTCATTTTACATTATATTCTTTATTATGTGAGCCATATTTGTTATTAATGGGATGTATATTATTCATATCCAGAATTATATCAAGTCCTTAAATATTATTTTTAATCATCAAATGAGAATTATACTTTAATGGATACGATGGAAAATGAATCTCATCATGTTCGTGGAGACGGTAGTCCGTACGTACGCACGAGCGACAATATCATTATTTTGATATTAAAATAATATATAATTCGATGGTATATCATATATAAAGAATCATTATCATGTTATATTTATTATTTACATGAGTTACACATCATTATTATACCAATACAAATAATAAAATATTTAATAACAATTACACCACGACGTGGAGACGGTAAGCCGTACGTACGCACGTGTGGTGACATGTTATTCAAATGGTGGATAGAATATTGAATATGGTTGTAATATATTTATAATAACATCACAGAATATATATCATACTGGATTTATTATTTTAGAATGGTAATAACCAAGAATGAAGAAGTGGAAGAAGAAAGGAACTTGGAAAGAGGTGCTGAAAACATTACCTCTTCTTCAGGTTTTTCCCTTTGATTTGATCAAAAGGGCTCCTCAGGATGGCTTTCTGATCAAAATAAGGTCTCTAGGTTGTATTGAGGGAAGTTGAGAGAGTATTTGGGCAGGGTTTGGCCGAACCAAAAGGCTTTGACGGTGTGAATAAATGAGAAGGAGGAGTGCCCTTTTATAAGAGGGGTGATGGGCACCTTTGGAAAAGGTAGAAATATTAATTTATAATAAATTAATATTCGGTTTCTAATAGCTCCAAAGTCGATTAGATAAAAGTTTAAGGTGGGGATGGGTCGAAAACCACTCAAACAATAGAATTTAGATAGGTTTGGGTAATTATATTAAACTTATCTTTAATTATTAACTTTTAGTTAATTAGTTTCACTTTTACAATGTCTCTTTGAATTTTTATATTATATGGTTAATAAACTTACCATATACATCCAAGATACCCCCAAGGGGTCCATTAATGATACAAATATCATGATATAAGTCTCTTGTCCGATCCTTATATTTTTAGGAACTTAATATCAATTAATAATATAATATTTGTTTTAAAAACTCTTTTATGTCAATTTTGACACTATTCAATAGTTTATTTTTTGTGAAACACATAACAGAATTATTACCTCGAAAAAAGTTAATTAAATGAATCCTAATATGTCATATTAACCTATAAAATTAGTTTAATTCAATAAAAGTCTCAAATTATATTTATTTCGGTATTTATAATATCAATTATTCTAATTTTTCACTATTATGGTAAATACTGCATCACCATTGTGTCATAAATAAATTAACTTATTTAATGTCTAAAAATTATAAATAAAATATCATTATTTAGGAAATATTTTTAATTTTCTGATGAATATTTATATTCTAAAATCCAACATATATAACCCTATGTAACAATTGTTTTTCTAATAGATATATGCTTGTGTCATTTTTGTTTTTATTTTAACTTAATTAAAATAAAGTGTCCCTATCACTAAATTGTGGATCCATGGGGTCCCAAAATCGACCCAAAGATACCCATGGTCGACAATGTATCAACCAATGGGGTTAAGACATGTTTTAGGGTAATTAAGTATTATTATATTATTATTTTTAACCCTTGTTTACCGGATTTACCCTTTAACCATGATAAATAAAATATTTACCGAAGTAATTATCCAAAATTTCTAAAAATAAAAGTTACCTATTTAGACAATTTGAACATCCTGATTCCAAATATGGAATACATTTTTCCAAATTCAAAACACAGAAGTGGCAGAAATTAATTTATAATCTATTCCCGTTGTTAAAACAAAAAGCGTGTTTTTAAGAGATAATAACTATCAAAATATTGGCACATTCTTATGTCTGGTTTAAATGTGAAATTATGTTCAATGACCCAAAATTTATTACATGGTAAAAATATATTCTAAATATACATTAAAACCACTCAAATTCATAATTTATCACTATTAATTATTTTGATTAAAAAAGTGGTTTTTAATTAAAATTTACCAATTTTCATTATTCATCAAAATATGAAAGTTATCCGAAAAGTACAAAAATTTCACCCTACGCTAATTTCAATATTTTGAATCCAAAAATGAAGTCCATTTTGAGATATAGAATTTATAAAATTTAAAAAAGTAAGTATTACTATTCATAACGGCTAGTTTGATTGGTTGTGGTGTGTTAGAATCTCGAAGTTGCGTACAATGCACGCCATCGCATTATTCAAAGGGAAACGTACCGTGGAAGCATGGGGTGTTACATTCACCCCTCCATCAATAAATTCAATCTGTACAATTTTAAAAATTGGGCTTGAGAATATAATGTAAAGTCCCACATTGGAAAAAGAGTCAATAAAACTATTACTTTAAAAGAAAGAAAGAGAGGTATAAAGGTCGCCCAAGATAACCCATACTAGGATTCTAGGTAGGAAAACATGGATATGGATGATAAAATAAGTGTCAAGTTCTGATGGAGAGTGATAGAAATCATGATCTGGAGAAAGTTAGCAATAAGAAAACCACAAACTTGTGTTGGGACAAACGATCATTAATCTCCTAGTAGGAAAAGTAAATGGACAACATTTTATTGTTTTAAGTTACATTACATATGGATGAGGAATTCATTTATGATATTGACTAAGAATATAAAGATATATACTTACTTTTTAAGTAGAGTTTCAATCTTTAATAAATTTCCACCACAAATCAATTTTTTTTTAAACGATGAGTATTCAAGAAGACGTGGTCACACTGGAAGAGCTAGAACAAACTTCTATAGAATCGCACGATCCATGCAGGATAAACTATATATTTACATTGTCTTTAGAGATTAATCAAAACCAAAATAGTTAGTACAAGATCTAATGATCCCCCAAAATGATATTCCTTGAGAGAAATAAACACTAATCTTAATTTCTAAAATTAAACTAACAATACCCCAATGTTAAATAAATACCATTAAATAATCAATTGTCTTAAAATCCTTCAATATAATCCAAACTAATATTGAAACCCAAAACATAAAGAATTTGATTATGTAGTCTCCCATGTTAAATTGTATCTCCAAATGACATCAAATACTCTTAAAGTCACATAATTAAAAGTAATTAACCTCATAACATATTCTCTATTATATGTTAATCATTTCCATAAATAACCCAAATAGCTATAAATCCACAATAAAAACGTAGATAAAAATTTACCATTACACCACAAATGAAACCCCACAGTATTCTATTTTCCTTGGGCATATAGTGATCCCAAAAAAGCTAACATCTTCCAAAATAACATATATCACTTAATCAGCAAATCATTTTCCTATACCAAGGGTATTCATTTTATAAGACATAAGAACCCAAATTTACTTATTATTGATCAATAAAATCATTTAACTAAAAATAATTAGTCACACTATCCAGGGACTTCACGTAGTCCAGTGGTTGGTGATAAATCGCATTCGCACTTTGGTTGTGGGTTCGATTCCCACAGCTTTGTCCGATGCGATGGGTTGTCACGTGGTCTGCGTGTTGTCCTTTTTCAAAAACTATATAATATTACCAAAATGAGACAAATTTCTCAAAATACCATAACATAATTATATCACACCTTGCATTTTCATCCCAAATTATAATAACTTATAATTCTCTCAAACACCAATGATCATATAAAACCAAATGTCTATTTATACCTATATCTAAAAGAGAAGAGATAATTCTTCCTTAAATATCATTCTCACATGGAAAACTGCGGGGTTACAAATACAAAAGAATGTTATTCCAAAGTAAACTCATCAACAATGAGCACTAATACTTTTAAACATTTCTCCAACCATTTATTTCCACATGGCTTCTCCTTTGACCAAGAAAATATCCTATAGAATAGGGCATTCACTCGGGTAATGGCCAGGTCCCCTAGATTTACGGAAAATGACTATAAATGGACTCTTGGGATTATTTTTATATTCTTCCATAGTACTCTTCATTTTGCTTCGGCAATTCTTCACTTTATGTCCTTCCTTACCACATGTAAAGAATTTCTTGGTCCCATTGAGACACTTTCCCGGGTGTCTCCTACCACATTTCTTGCGTGATGGAAATTGAGGGTTCTTTTCTCCATTGTCTCCACTGCTGGATCTCTTATCATTCATCACCTTTCTCTTCATTGTTGATTCCGGAAGTTGGGTAATATATATGTTGTTGATCATATTTTTGGAAAACTAATTTGGCATAAAGACAATATCTTTTACGCCTATCAACATTCCTTTTTTTTTTATCATTTCCACCACTGTTCCCACCTTGTACATCATTCTTAAAGTCACTATGACTTCCTTGGAATCCAGCCATTGACTAAAACCAGAAAGAATTGTGTGAGTAACAGTAGTAATAAAATCATTTAGAGATTAACATGTCACCATATTCTCAATTTGAAACACATTAGGATTAACAAAGGTCATTTACTCACATTATATATATATATATTACTTTAAATCGGTTTGTAAATAAAATGTAAATTATACTAAGCATATCCCCCAGGAGTGTCGTAACCAAGAGTGCAGTAAGGCCCGTTGTCGTGCACCGGTTCCCGTTCGAGTCTAGCTCAAAGCGGTGTTTTCAGGTTTTACCCCTAGGTACATCTGTGCCAGAGCCGCCTCTACCTGCTCGTATCCAGACAGGGATGTATTGCTCGGAAATCTCACAAAATCTCTACAATAACAAAATTCTAGGAAGTTATTCTATACTAATCCTCAAAGTTCATCTTAGGTCTACGTGCTCTAATCAAAGTATATCTAAATCTAGCTTCCAAGGATTGTACTAAACTTCCTCTGATACCAACTGTAACGCCCCAACCCTAGATACCCTGAGTCGGTGCATTATTACATAACATTGGAATGATCACAAAGGATCAAGTCTCGATAGACCGATTAGTTTAGTAGTCTTGGAAACAATAGATATATTCATAAGTCTTACATTACATCTTAAGGTAAAAAAAACTACAACAATATCTTGTCTTCATAACCCCTCATACTATCCCTGTAGGTCATTCATAAATTACTTCTTCATAATCCTGGGAAAAATAAAACATTGAAAGGGGTGAGCTCATATGCTCAGTAAGGATAACATTATAGCAGAAGCTTTCATAGATTAACATAAACACTTAAGGCAGTTTATAACTAAAACAAAAGCCTTTTAAACTTCAACTTCAGCATAAAATGGAAAAGATTAAATAATATAATGCCATTTACATACTCAAATGGATATTCTACTAGTTGAATGATCACATGCAATATCAATAACCACTTTCATAATGATGGAATGCATAATTCCATACTATCATAACCACATAGCCAAGGCCTCGTGCCAAGACTACAAATAAGATTTTTCGAAGGCCTTATGCCAAGACACTAGTTTGTCTCATTAGACCTACTGATGCATCGAGGAGCTATACTGTGCTCCACCCGTCAATTATTAAGTCCAATTAATTCCTCATATGAACAGGTTTAAACATAACATAAACATTCGTATTAAAACTAGCATACGAAATGTCAATACTTTAACCGCAAACCATGAATGGTATAAAAATAGAACATCCACAGTCAAACATAACTCATTCGATACAATATGGAAGATTGTATTGTATCACATTTACCTCAATCAATAATAATGAAGGATGTTGACATAGATGAAAATAATCATCAAAACTATTTGAGAGAAATATCCCCCTTTTCTTGAAAACATTTAAAAGTCACACTATTTGTCAAGAAGCCATTTAAAAATAGATATTTGAATGAAAGTGTCACATACCACTTTGAAAATTTTAAAAGGAGTTTTAATTTTAAAACATTAATGTCCATATAAAAAAATCCTTAAAACAATTTTTAAAACATGGACATTAATGAGAAAGATTTAGAAGAATAAGTCTTTAAAACATTTAAAAATGGTATTTTAGTTAGAGTTTCTAACCAAAATAAAGACACTTGAATAAAAATAATTGATGAAATCAAAACATTGTAATATCATGAGAATAAAGGAATTCATGATATACTATGTCAAAGTACATTATATACACCACATAAAAGTGATTTGGTGTATAACAACAAAGATGTCTCAATGGAATGTAAATTGAGATGAAATCTTTTATGAAGGCCATATCCTTTGATTAAGGATAAATCAATGACATAGTTATGTGTGAAAAATATAAATACACTAAATGTGATTTTATATTCAGTGTAAAACAATCAAAGGACATTCACACATATTCTAGTAAAAACAACACCAATGAATTGGATGTTTGTCTCAACAAATTGAGATTGAGTAAAAATTACTCTTATCAAGTTCTTACCGATGACATTGAGAATTTATCAATGGAGTGATTATGTGTATAAAAGGTATATCCAAAGAAAAGGGATTGGAAAATGTGACATAATCAAATTAATAGTGATTCCACACATAATCTTGGAGTAAAATAGTCAATGAAGTATGCGTAAAGTCGAATGAGTGGAAATTGAAATTTCAAATTCCCTTATTGATTTTGTGACATAAAAAACATGCACCCATGAAAGAAGGATCATAAAATGATGATGTAAATATACATGAATTAAAGTATATTACACAATGAATACAAACATGGGCAGTACACACACCACATGTAATAAATAAGTGGTGAACAATGGAATTCTCACGGAATTAAAAGTGAGATAAGAAACCCATTACTTTGTACTTTTTCCTTGGTTGACGGTAGGTTAACCTCCTGTATAATGGTGAAAAAATTTTTATTTAATTATACAGGAATCATATGCATTAATATTATATCTTATATGATCTTTTAACATTGATTTGTCAATAATATCTTAGAATTATCGTCATTTCGGGTGTTAATAGGTTCATTTTACTTTATATTCTTTATTATGTGAGCCATATTTGTTATTAATGGGATGTATATTATTAAAATACAGAATTATATCAAGTCCTTAAATATTATTTTTAATCATCAAATGAGAATTATACTTGAATGGATACGATGGAAAATGATTCTCATCACGTTCGTGGAGACGGTAGTCCGTACGTACGCACGAGCGATAATATCATTCTTTTGATATTAAAATAATATATAATTGGATGGTATATAATATATAAAGAATCATTATCATGTTATATTTATTATTTACATGAGTTACACATCATTATTATACCCATCCAAATAATAATATATTGAATAACAATTACACCACGACGTGGAGATGGTAAGCCGTATGTACGCACGTGTGGTGACATGTTATTCAAAGGGTGGATAGAATACTGAATATGGTTGTACCATATTTATAATAACATCACAGCATATATATTATACTGGAGATATTATTTTAGAATGGTAATAACAAATAAAAAAGAAGTGGAAGAAGAAAGGAACTTGAAAATGGGTGGTGAAAACATTACCTCTTCTTCGGGTTCTTCCTTTTGATTTGATCAAAAGGGATCCTTAGGAAGGCTTTATGATCAAACTAAGGTCTCTAGGTTGTATTGAGGGAATTTGAGAGAGTATTTGGGCAGGGGTTGGACGAACCAAAGGGCTTTTAAGGTGTGAAGAAATGAGAAGGAGGAGCGCCTTTTTATAAGAGGGGCGAGGGTCACCTTTTGATAAGCTAGAAATATTAATTTATAATAAATTAATATTCGGTTTCTAATAGCTAAAAAGTTCATTATTTAAATTTTAAGGTGGTGATGGGTCGAAAAAAACTCAACCAAAAGATTTTAGACAGGTTTGGGTAATTATAATAACCTTATCTTTAATTATTAACTCTTAGTTAATTAGTTTCACTTTTACAATGTCTCTTTGTATTTTTATATTATATGGTTAATAAACATACCATATACATCCAATAGACCCGAAAGTGGTCCATTAATGATACACCTATCATGATATAAGTCTCTTGTCCGAACCGTAGATTTTTAGGAATTTAATATCAATTAATAATATAATATTTTTTTAAAAAACTCTTTTATTTCAATTTTGACACTATTCAATAGTTGATTTTTGTGAAACACATAACAGAATTATTACTTCGAATAAAGTTAATTAAATCCTTAATAATATGTCATATTAACCTAGAAAATTAGTTTAATTCAATAAAAGTCTCAAATTATATTTATTTGGTAATTTATAATATCAATTATTCTAATTTTTCACTATTATGGTAATTACTACATTACCATTGTGTCATAAATAAATTAACATCTTTAATGTCTAAAAATTGTCAATAAAATGTCATTATGTAGGAAATCATTTTATATTTCTAATAAATATTTATAGTCTAAATTAAAACATATATAACCCTATGTAATAATTGTTTTTCTAAAAGATATATGATTATGTCATTTTTGTATTTATTTTAACTTAATTAAAATAAAGTGTCCCTATCACTTACAAGTGGATCCATGGGGTCCCAAAATCGACCCAAAGATTCCAATGGTCGACCATGTATCAACCAATTGGGTTAAGAAACGTTTTAGGGTAATTTAGAATTATTATAATATTATTTTATAACCCTTGTTTACCGGATTTACCCTTTAACCATGGTAAATAAAATATTTACCGAAGTAATTATCCAAAATGTATAAAAATGAAAGTTACCTATTTACACAATTTGGGCATCCTGATTCCAAATATGGAATTAATTTTTCCAAATTCAAAACACAGAAGTGGAAGAAATTAATTAAAAATTAATTCCCATTGTTAAAATAAAAAGTGTGTTTTTAAGAGATAATAACTATCAAAATATTGGCACTTGTTTATGTCTGGTTTAAATTTGAAATTATGGTTAAATGACACAAATTGTATTACATGGTAAGAATATATTCTATATATACTTCAAAACCACTCAAATTCATAATTTATCACTATTAATTATTTTTATTGAAAAATTTGTTTTTGATTAAAATTTAGTAATTTTCAATATTCATCAAAATATGAAAGTTATCCGAAAAGTACCAAAATTTCACCCTAGGCTAATCATAATATTCCGAATCCAAAACTGAAATCCATTTTTAGAGATAAAATTTATACAATTTCAAAAAGTAGGTATTACTATTCATAACGGCTAGTTTTATTTTTTGTGGTGTGTTAGAATCTCGAAGTTACGTACAATGCACGCCATTGCATTATTCAAAGGGAAAAGTACCGTGGAAGCTTGGGGAATACATTATCCACCATGTTCGCATATCTAGTGTGGTAATGTATTAAGTAGTCAAAATATTTTATCATCTCTAACTATATTTTTTTGTCACATTTTAAATCTATCTGTATGAATATTCCTCTAATTTTTTTGGACAATATATATATCACACATTTATTGGTATCATTAATTCCTCCCTATCATTAATGAATAAATTTCAAAAAATTACCTTAATTCTTGAGTTGGGTAATTTTTATCATCAATATTTTTTTTCCGTGACACATAATCAATAACTATTTCCTATAGTATAACAATATTTCCTAATAGATTCATCAAAGCATCACTAGATATTAAAACCCTTCTTTACAGTCGGGTAATGTATGAACAGTTACATTGGATAATATTGTCTTTGATTCCTTGAAATTTTCTTCAAATTAATCTATATAGAGGAACTTGGATCCCTTCAAATTTATATTGTTACTCGAAATACATAGCCAAGAGAAATCCTCCATAAACCATTAATAATATCAAACTAAACAAAGAAAAATACTGATCTTAGTCACTATGGTCGAACTTGGCCAACATCAAATAGCCTCTTCAATTGATTGATGTACTGATATAGCCTTTATTGAGACTATATTACAAAAAAATTAATACTTTTGTAGCAAAAATTCAAATTTTTTAATTTTTTCATATATTATCTAAATCCATGGTCATTTATTATAATTATTAAGTGATCTTAATGATATTCCTTTCTCTTTGAAGAGATAATAATATAATCCTTAAAGACCATGAAAAACTGATCAAGGTAATCTCTAAAGATTGTATAAACTAAATCCATGAATATGATGCAAGAATTAGTAAGACCTAATTACATTACTATATATTCATAGCATCCAAACCCTGATTTTAATTTTTTTCATTGTTATATCCTTCTAATTAACCATAAATTTATAATATCTAGAATGAATTTAAATATTATAAATGTTTTTAGCTCTCTGTATTTGATCAAATAACTCCTTAATAAAATGTAGATGGTAGTTTTTCATGATCAAAATCTTATTCATCTCTTGATAATCATGTCATATTGGAATAGATCTGTCATTTAAAAAAAATGTTCACCCAAGGTAAAATACACTGAAAATTAAATATCATTTCAAGGTTTTCTGAATTTTCTTTTTTAAAATTCATATAAACCAATTGTGAAAATTATAGTGGGAGACTATGAAATAGGTGTGGCTATATGTATACGATATATTGAGAGGTCAACCTCACACATTGGTGGAAGGCTTGGAAAATCTTATGGAAAGCCATAAAATTTCCTACATAGTAGGGATATCATAGAATTTATAATTTTCTCCAATAATATGAGATAAATTCTTCATTTTTATGGGAATTGAAACAAATAAAATCGATGTTATTTCCTTAGGAAGTTACTATTTACAGTCACAATAATAGATGATCATATGATGGAATGAAATATAAAATTTAACTTCCCTTCCATTAAAATAATTCTTTTATTTTTATATAGAAATCTCATACATTCATTTAATAATATCTATTAAAACATGGGAAAAATGGAAATGTTTATAAGATGCCAATTCTAAAAAACTCTAAATAGAAAGGAATAATATACTTCAGATTTTATCATAATACCATCATGGGTTTTCAATCATATTTCTATATTAATTTTTTTTAAATTTTCAAACCCTTATAGAATTTATGAAAAATGATAGAATGGGTATAACCAAATTCAAATATGACATTATTAGTTCTATAGTGTATGGTAAGTGAACTATTCACCACTCCATTATCACACCCCTCTTTAAAAACTATTATTTCATGAGATTTTTCTTTCCCTCTTATATTAATGGGTTGCTGACATAAGTAATCATCATTAACTTGAAAATTTGGTTACTATAGGACATAATTCCCATAATCCATTCACATGAAACACTATAGTGTGTGGGGTACATTTTGGGGTTCTTTCTCTTTATTCACATCATTTTAATAATTTTTCCCAAAACTTATGGAAAAAATCATGATGGCCTTCCCATATTCAAATATAATATTTACCTAAAATCATGAAAAATGATCATAAATATTTCAATTCAAACATTGTGAATGAAAGAAATATCATCTTTTTTCTCTATGGTTTTTAATGTTTTTTTTAAACATATGTTTCTTTTATTATGAAAACATTGATATTAATGGTTGTATCTGATCTCCACTTCCACCTTGAGAGGAAATAAAATTATTTTTTCATATATATTGATGACCATTCTAGATTACTCCCTTTGGAGACTTGGTTTTATTCCACTGATGAATTTATCAACCTCAATTTTATGTTATATGATAAATATTGAATAATACCCTTGTAATATTGAAAAATAGGTGTCATAATTTCCAATAGACTCGTCATAATTAATATTTAACTCTTGTATATCCTTATCTATTTTTATGTGTAATATACGGGATTAACTGATTAAAAGTAATTTCTTATACTCATCCCACTCTATGGAGTAAATTTTTTCTTGTTCCCTTGTATTCCTAATGAGAGTCCCCCATTGACCCACCTCCTCATACAATGATAGAGAAATAACATTGTTTTTCATGATCTAATCATTGGGGAATGGGAAATATCTTTTTAGTGGTAATAATCCTTTGGTGTCAAATAATAAGATCATGGGAATCCTAGGAATAAGGTGGACATTTCCTCATGATGGCATCAACATAACAATATTCCATCCTTTTATCTGTGGTGGTTTATAATGATTCTTGGCATGAAGAATTTTTCTATGAATAAAAATGTAATGTCTTGGATTTTTCCATGTTTTATTTTAATATTATGTGGGTATTATTTTGAAACCAGTCTTCAAGACAGAGTGTAGTTCCAAGGACCGGTGAGCCCGGAACAAATGTTTGAATTTAATTAAATCATTAAATTATGTGCGCGTGTGGTTTTCCAGAAAAACTGGAATAACTCCTGAATGGGTGCTCGTATTATAAATCTGAGGGCACCTTTGTGTTCAGAACAATGATTTTACATTATTTGAGGCCTAACATCGGCTGGTGTAGGTCAGTGGTGAAATCTAGTTTTTGGATGTAAATATAATAAAATATTTAATAAAATAATTTTATTAAATCTTGTTGCGGAAAATGTATCTTATCATTTTAAATAGATATTTGCACAGGGGTCCAGGGTTACAAACCTCATAACCCAGAAACCACTTGAGGATCTGGAGGAAACCCCAATAAGGATATGGCGTTCTTGATGGGTTTCACCGGCGATGACAACGTGGTGACCAGATCTTCACCAACAAACACCACATATCTAGTTAGGATGATTGGTTTTTGTTTCCTTCCCCGTTCTTGATTCATGTAACGAACATAGTCTAATCCATGAATAGATTAGCCTGTGGATCGATGATTTTGGCAGGATGGGATTCTTTGGGAATTTTGTGGACTTGATTCTTGAAGTAAATTTGGTTTCCTTCAACCTTCTAACGATGACGAACCAAGATCGACACGAGCATCGATTGAGGTTCGTTCCTCTCGATTTTTGTGCTTTTCATCCCCGATTTCTACACATTCTTAGTGTTCATTATAGGTGTTCTTGGAGGGAATCGATTATTGCACATTCATTTGTTACCTCAATGATTTTAGATTGTCGATCCATCGTCAGGAGGATGGACTGAAGCTGCGATGATGATTTCGGTGGACGATTCGATGTAGATCAAGAGATATGAATTTTTGGGTGTTTTTCATCGGAAGATCATATTTTTTTCATCGAGCCAATTAAATGTATAAAACACCCGGATTTGGTGTTAGGATGATGAAAAGAACCAGCTCCATGAGTTTTTGGGAAAACGGATGGCAGAATCGAGATCTGGAAGATTGACCGAGGTGAGAGGAGGAAGACACAGTTCTGGAAACTTCCCGACAACATGACATGTCGTATAGGCTACATTGCGTTTGTTCATCGGGGATCACCTAGTGTGTACTCTGGGAGTACACGGACACGAGTTGGGTACACGGCTAAGGAAACGACGTGTATACCCTACCCCGGCCAGACACGGCCAGATACGCGGGAAACCCCATGTTTGGGTACACAGATAGTTGACACAAATGGACACCGTGTATTGGAATATGGCAAGGGTACACGGGTGTTTCCTAGTTTATAGGACATGAGGTGTTCTTTGACTTACATGCTGTGTATATTATTTACTACACGACATCGACTTCTGACATGGGCCGTTTACACTGGTAGTACCCAGAGTCAAGGAACATGACATGTAACCATACTACATGTCATGTAACCTATTTTACATGGATTGAGCTAGTCACCTTCTTTGAATTAGACTATTTTCCTTAGGGTTCGTCCCATTTGTCTTTCTCCTAAAGATTTCTGGTATCATTTTATACATACAAGAGTATGATCGCTTTAGCAGGACTTCCTAAATAGAGTTTTTGGAATCCCCTCTATGAGCCTTGGAGCCGAATCCTCTATTCATTCCTGGTACCCTAGGTAGAGTTCTTAGTATCGACGTGACCAACTTTACCCGGGTGCCGATCCTCTGCATAGAGGATTAGTTCATACTGAGTTGTTGGAATCACCCCCTGGCTATTGGTTGTGATCCTCATATGAGCATCATGTTCTCATGTACTTTTGGAGTGTGTTCTCCTAGAACGAGTACTTTGTATCTCTCTCTTCAGACCTAGGAGTGTGTTCTCCTTGTTACATGATAAGTTGAATCTTTGAGCTGGATCCTAGTGGTGGTATTACGATAGTCGATCTTGTATGACTATATCTAGATATTTTTGTTATATGTTCTATATACATATACTGTGTCGAGCTAACTGTATCTGTCCTTTGTCATATTTCCCTGGTTGTATTTGCTTTGTGGTTTAGGGGTGTCCTACTGGGTATTGTTATACTCACCCCTTCACAGGCATTGCCTGCACGTGTCGTATATTGTGCAGACGAGCAAACTTTTGACAGGATTCTTGGTAGACCAGGACCAGAAAGTGCTTAGTGAGATTATAAATGTCGTGGTGTGTTTCTATTTCTACTAATTGCAGTACAAGTACCTTTCTTTACAAGTGGGACTTTGATACAGACTTTCTTTTAGCCGGCTTGTACTTTTGGGCTATGTTTTACACATTTTTACATTAGTTTCCTGTCATACTCTATTGGTTTGGATTTTAAGTACATGCATGCATTTCCCTTTTTAGTAGTTTTCACTTTTCAGCTTTGTGGGATTGGAGATGTGTGTGTATGTGTAGGTTTATAGGAAATGCATCCCATGTTAGTTATATGCCTACTCGGTGAATGTCACCAGCCCCTGGCCTATTGGAGGCGGGCTTGGGGAGTTGCGGCTTAGGCCCCACTGGGACGAGTCGTGACAAAAAATCAGATTTCTCATTCGAGATCCCATAATGTTTGTCGAATCATGTAGAAAATAACTTCTTTTTCCACCCCACTCAGCATTAACATGGTTCTTTCAAGTTCCAACCACCGATTAAAAAAATATTATATGAAAAAATAATCATCTAGAGGAACCACGTAAGAATGGAAAATAACTTATATGATGTCTAAAATATTACACGTTATTTTTAGGATATGAAACTGTTAGTTTATCCTATGTTTATTTACATTTATATTATATTTAAATCATGCATGATGTTCCACACAGGAATTGTGAGTTTCCATATAATATCTTTAGAGACTAACAAACTAGGTGTGCAGTGAGGCCCATTTTCAAACACTAGGTAATGATCAATTCCATGTTGATGTGCCCTTTTGGAGTTATTTCCCATAGGTAACTCTATAGAAGAGACACTTCAACATTTAGTATCAAGATAGTGGTTTAATTTATTCAAAACCAGTCACTCTATCATTTAACAAAACTTATAGGATATTTTTTTATAATTTGACTCATCCTTAGACTTATCCTTTGACATCTCATTAGTGATATCAATAATGATTTCACATCCCAGTTTTTAAAGGATAATTACACCATGATCTGATAGAAATTATAGAGCCACAAAATTATCATATAGAAGTATTACATATTAATATATTAATTTTCATTATATAACCTAATAATCCACGACAAGATTAATTAAGTCTAGTACCTTAGAAAAAAAACAAAAAAAGATTGTTGATAAGTGAACTTCCTCATATCCCACTTTGTTCATCATAACAGATAACCTTCCAGGATATACGATACTTAATACCTTCAATCATAACCTTAGAAAATAAAACATAAGAATGTGTGAGCTTAAAACCTTGGTCAGTGTAAAAAATTGTGACATCAATATATCATAAACATAAGGGTATAATAACATGGGAATAAATTTTTAAAACATTAACAATTGAATCAAACATCATTAACATGAGTAATTTGATAAATCTTGATAGTTTATAAGATATTATTAATAATTAATTAAAAGAACATGAACCCTGAGAAAATAAAAAGGCATAAGGAAATGATTTTTGTAATATTCCTAAGAACATAAAATAATTTCCTTAGTACTTTAAAAATAATTTCCAAGACTATCAAAGTGAAATAGGTTCACTAACAAAATCATTATATTTTTTAATGATCAATACCATTAAAATCATATTGGAAAGGTCCCTGTACTAAACTAGGTTCAATCCCCATTTTAATCCTATTTATCTCATGGGATATGAACCTTTACCAAATGAATTTGAAGGTGATATAGGTTTGAATTGTAACATGATAAAAATCATATTTATGCATTTCAGAAGATTATAAAACATTCTACATATCATGACCCATGAAAAGAAATAGGATTCATCAACATTTCATAATTATGTAAATAGATGATAGGAAATATGTTTTATAATCAATTATTCATTTCATAAACTCCTACCTTATGGAAAAACAAGCGAGTTCCATAAGAATTTAATCATAGTTTAACCCATGGAGGAGAAATGGGTTTTATAAACATTTTCAGCTTTAAAATCAGTATTTAATAGAAATAAATAGAATGGTTTCTAGGGATAATAGCACCAATTATGAATATGTTACATTAAAGGATGTTATCTTAATGGAAAATAATAATGAATGATCACTTTGAAATAAAAATTGAGGGAAGAAACCATTTTTTTAAAATCACATCTTAAAACTAAAAATTAATAAAATATATTGGAGATTATTTTCATTGAAAATAAAATTGGAAATTTTTTATGTAAAATTTAAAAAATTTGTGTTCAGAATGGTGGTAAATTCCATGTTTTTTGACATGCTAAAAAAATTACTTTTTCCTTTTTCTGTAATAATTAATGGAGTTTTTTCTGTAAAATGACATGATGATTACATTCAAAAAAATTATAAAAATGAAAAAATAAAAAAAAATGTATTTAATAAATCATTTGGAGAATGTTATAAATAATTTTGAAAACATACTTAGAAAACATGGTTTTCAATGAAAAATGGTTCTCGAGTGAAGAGAGAAATAGAGATGATTTTTTATAAAAACGTTCATTTGAGTAATTTAATACATAAACGTTTTGTAATAAAATGAAAACATGTATTCTCCTGACATAACCAAGGGAGAAGAAAATTTTTTTATATCATCATATATTGATCAAAATATTTCATCATCATAATCATAATCACAAATAACTCCAATAAATGATCAGATGTTATCATAAAACCCTTACAACTTTTATACCATTAAATCATTAGAACCATGAAAGAGAAAATGTAACACCCCAAGGATTTAAAAAAAATTAAAATACATGTAACAAAAAATACCTACTTAATAAAACTTGTTTTAAGGATATAGTTATAAAATGGATGTTAATCATAGTTTTTCCACTTCTATGATTAGAATTATGAAAAATAGACATATGCTGTTGTGGTTAGTAATTTATTTGGAGTCTGATATAACCAACATGATTTTTTGGTGAATAGAAACAAACCCTTATTAATAGTAATATTAATAGTAATATAACCCTTATAAATTGTAAATCATAATAATTATTTATTTTATAAAGGATATATGATAATGATATCATGATTAATTTGTCAAGGTGATATAAAATGAGGTATAGTTTTAAAATTGTTTTTTTTGGAAAAAAATATGATTTTTTTAAATTATATTAATCATAAATAACTAATTATCTTTATAAAATGGAGTCAAATTGTAAACTCTATCATTGAAAATTGTTTAGGTTGAATTTTTGGTATTTTTTTTGTTTTTCTTTGAATTTTTTATGAAGACTAAAATACAGTAATATACCACATATATACATTATAAGTTAAATATAAAATTCCAAGCATCATGGATGATGTATGAACCATTTTACTTGAAATCACATGTTATCTATACAGTTTAGTGTTACATGAATTGACATTATTCATAGTCTTTTACAAAACAATTAAACTAAAAATTAAAATAATATAAAACTAATCTTCTCCTTTACTATAAATAACACCCTCAATCCCTAATTTCTCTCACACATATAAATACATAAGGATTTTTTATATTCTGCAAAATCCCATTCCCAAGTAAATTCTCCATGTCCATGAACTTATGTTCTCAACAAAATTCAAAAACCAAAGGCCTTAAGGAGGATCTCAAAGAGAAGAGATCAAGAGTTTAGAATTCTTGTTCATTTTCTTGTGTTTTATTTTAAATTCCTTTTCTTTTCATTCAATCACTTCCTATCCCATTATCCATGATTAATTAGATAAATATTGTAATATATATTATGGATTTTATCATGATAATGGAAAAAAATTAATCCCCATTCTTCTTCTCCACTTCCTCTTATTCTAAAAATAAAAACATGGTTCGTGCTATGCCGATTTACCCTAATGATGGACGATGTGTTTTCATTTTCCATTACATCTATAGACTCCCACCTTTTTTTCACATAAACTTTCAATACATTTTACAAAACTGAGGATCTTTAAGGTTTAGTGTCTTGAAAACCATGAACATAAAACATGAAATCATAAAACCATCTTCTTAAGCACTTGAAAGGCTTCTAAATAGGTTCATCCTAGGTTCTTTAATGCATCTCATAACCGGGGGACATACATCATAATAAAGGGTCTGAAGAAGGCCCAGTATGGGAAACAAGGGGAAATATTTAACATGTGAACTTGAGATACATCAACAATGTCATGAAAATGAACTTTAAGGGATGAGAATGAAATCATGAGGCATATAATAATAAAAATAATGTATTTCATAACTTGAAGATGTGGCTATAATATTTAACAAAGAGAATCATTTCCGTTTCACCAAGGTCCATCCCCAAGGTTTCAATTAAAATTACCATGGTTAGTCACCAAGGTATCATTCATAATGGTCATCTCTAGAGATTAAGTCTTTACCCAATTAATTGGAGCACTATCAGGGAGCACCCTTAAATTTGTCTTTATAATCATTTGAGCCACATATATCATAATAAATAATTTCATAAATAACCCATATAGCATAAGAGAAATGGGTTTAATTTTATAGTCATCACATTTTAAAAAAACTACTTTAAAGACGTGATCCTTATGTCACTTTAAAACCACAGAAAATGGAAAGCGGGTATCAAGTATGTAAATATCAGAATTTAAAATAGAAAATTTTGGTATATATGTGAATACCCATTTACATTAAAGAGCTTTGAGGATTAACTTAATAAATCAAATGAATTTGATAATAAGAGAGAGACATTTTGAGAAGTAAATTCGGCAGCATAATGGCTATGTTAAGAGGTTTTAGAAAACATAGAAAAGAGAGGGGATATTGGTCACCCATTCATAAATGATCCATAAAAGATTATGGGGACATAATATAATGTATTTAAGGACATGGTAATGAAATTTGAAAGATATACTGTATGAAATGAAGAACATGAAAGGAATACAAAAAATAACATTTCCCTTATGGAAATTTGGTAGCCTAACGAGGTCACTTAAACATCAAAAAAATGAATTGACGAGATAAAATATGGTCTCTCATAATATGAAAATAAAAGATCAGTATTATAGATATAGAGATCGTACCCCAACATAATAAAAAGGAACTTGAAATACTTTACATGAAAGTAGAACTTTGAAAAATGAGAAAGGTGAACGAATCCCTTAAAAATCAGCACCCTAACAGTGCCCCTTAAACTTCAACAAAAATGAATTGAAGAGACCAAATAGGGTCTATCATCATATGAACATAAAATATCAGTATGATTGGTATAGAGATATCGACACAAAATAATAAAAGGAACATGAAAGACTTGACATGAAAATAGAACTTCAAAATGAGAAGGGTGAAAGACTCCCTTAAAATTCGGTAGCCTAACGACGCCATTTAAACATTCATAAAATGATATGATGAGAGAAATAGGGTTCTCTCATCCTATGAAAGTAAAAAGGACAGTAGGATGAATATAATAGAATATCCTCCAACATAAGAACATGGAGCATAAAAGAAATGACATAAAAGAGAGTACTTGGAAAGAAAGAGAGAGATATGATCCCTTACCTTAAAACGTAACACTTAAAACTCGATGTTTGGGACCTTGATGGCTTGGGGAACCATGGGAGGACTCCTTGGGAGGTAATTCAACCATATATTTGTTGGGGGAGAGTTGGGAGTCGAATGGATGAGAGGATGGCTTGATATTTATAGGGAATGTGAGGGGATAAGGCATTAATGGCCAAGGGACACCTCATTGGTGGTTTTGGAAAAACCATGGGCTTGCCCATGGTATTGTCTACATGGGACACCTCATTACTTATCTTACTATTCATAAGTTGACCATATTAATTAAATAATCAAAACATCATTTAATGATGTCATTAAACACCCGTAATTTAAAAACAATATTTTCATTATTCATCAAAAATTCAACTTTATCAGAAAAATCCCAAAATTTTACCTTAACCTAATATAAATGATCTGATTTTAAAAATGAACTCCATTTTATAAAATTAATTTTCTCAATATTTTTAATTTAATTTTTAAATAAATACACTATTCACCGAAAATTCATTTTTTTTCTAGAAAAATCCCCAAAAATTAACTTAACATAATATCGATGATCTGAGTTCAAAAATGAAATCCATTTTATAAAAATATTTTTCAAAATATTTTTAATTTAATTTTTAATTAAAAAACACTATTCACCCGAAAAAACTAATACTTGACTAATAATTTATGAAACTGCTATTTAACCATTTTATTGAATCAAATTACTTAATCAAGGTGCCTAGATTATATTAATACTTTCTTTAAGTGAGATTACTAATCCATTTGTTCACATTACTAGTCCTAAGAATAAAATCACTATTCATAATTTACTATTCATAATTTACTATTCATCAAAATTTAAGATGATCTTTTTAGACTCTAAATTTTGTACTGAACATAATGGTAGAAGACCATTTTTTGAAAATAATTACACATTTTTAATTATTTATGTTTTTAATAAACATTTTTCTAAAATATCCTTTCTCTAAAATTCATCAAAAATATGCATACTATTTTTATCTGGGTATTTGAAAATTCATCAACTTCATCATATCTAGATATCAAAAATTTTATTTAAAACAAAGGATTACACAAGGCAGTTACATTCTCCTTACATAGCCCCTTATCACACCAGCATAGGACCTAAGTGTAAGGTGTGCTAAGGTGAGAGAATCCGAGGGAGGCTCAACCAACATCGCACGAGTAGTAATTTCTATCAGTTTGCAAATCCCGTAAATGATAATCCATTCTAGCTTCACTCGATGATGTTCGGGTTGGGTTTGGTCCAGAGCAAAGCCCAGTGGTGCTACCTCTTTCCCATGTTCTGTTAGATGGGCTTTGATCGGTCCAAGACTACTGGGTGAGGCCATCAAATCATATTTCTATATTAATTAACCAAGATTATTTGTATTTAGAGACAATAATCGAAACGTTTAGTTTCCAGCGGTCATATTCACCAATTGTCATATAATAGTCAAAACCCAATGGTCTCACTTTAATTATAATCATGTTATCAAATGAAACAATTTTGTTGAGTATAAAAATTAAATAACAAATAAAATTATGAAACAATATTTATTCAATATTTCGGGTCATTACAACATCCATCAAAACTGGTTTTAAAACCATTTAAATGGTTGAAAAATAATTTAAATTGTATGATATATACTCTTTCTGTTTTCTAAAATTAACAAATATACATAATATTATGTTTTATAATGAATCTAGTATGTCATTAGCAAATACCTCCAGAATGATCTAAATGGATATCACTATTGATTTATATAATGATTCATCCTAATACATTATAAAAAAATTATTTATGGAATAATTTAAAATTAATGAAGCATATTAATACCATTTTATTCCACTTTTGGAGTTTTTCTTCAATTCGATAAGAAAATCTTTTACAAACCTACCATGGAAATCTTGTATGGAACGCAACCAAAACAATAGAACGAACAATATATTATTAATTAATGGGTGTAAATATTTTTAAAATGATCATATAAGGAGTTATAAACATCAATATGTCTATATAAAATATTAATAACACTAGTTGAACCATTATATAGGATGTTTAAATAATTTTCATATAAGTCAAACCCGACGTAAGTGAATTTGTACCCCAATTTCTGTTCTTTGGGTTAACCTTCCACTTCAATGATTATATAGTACTAAGAATAACTGTGAAATAATTTTTTATTTAGATTATGTTTTATTATGTTTATTTACATTTAAAAAAAATAATCCTTTCATTATGTTGATTCTCACATCAATTATATGTCATTTTTAAGGGACATTCCATTAAAAAATAACTTTTAAAATTCTATATTAAGAAATTCCTAAGTAATAATTTTATGAAATTATTCATGTTTTATGATTACGTCCTGGATCTTTTGAATTTTTATAATTATATTAGGGACATATATTTCCCTCCAATGTAAGGGGCATGTTTATGTTGGAGGTAGGTTTTATGGTTACTCCAAGTTAAACTGCAATGGTTACACTTAAAGGTAGCCATGAGGGTTACATTGTAAGGTTGTCATGAGGGTTACAAATCATAAGGTAGCTGTAAGGGTTTCAAAATGAAGTAATTAATTTACCAATATAATCTTATTCTCTATTTATGTTCTCTATTATTTATGTGAATCTCATGTTTCACAATGTAAGTATATGATTCTTTATGGGTGAGATGTATGTCTTCGTGAAAAAGATTTCATAAGGTTATAAGTATTCATAAACTAATGGTTTTCCTTTTTTTTACATCCCATACAGATATTTTTATGGTCATTTCATGTTTCTAAATTATATCAACAATAAATAAGGATGTGTTAGAGAAATATGGATTTCATTTTAAAGGTTATGAGGATTTTTCAATGAAATCATGTTGTTATTTTGTGTTTAAAATTTAATGTTTTGGAAGAAATATATATCATTTTAATATTTCCCTCATTTTATAAATGTGGGATGATATGTATGATTTATCTCCAAACATTCCTAAAATATAGACATAAATATTTTTTTTGTAATTTAATGTAGTGAAATCTAGTTGAAATAACTAGAATATGTAATGTTTAAGGATGGGGCCTAATAGTTGGTTTCATAGGATGGTTTAGATAACAATAAGGGTTAGGAATATGTAAATAGAATATCAAAAATGATTATTACCTTATGTTTATGCTTAAATGATATATAATTCAATGATTATCATGATGCTTCATCGAAGATAGTTCATTTCTGAATGGGTTTTCACGGAAGAAATAAGGAAGCTGAAGTTAGAAGGAATAGAAAGACTGATATCTTTCTGAATCTGCAACCAGAAATTTAGGGAATTGGAACTGAGCAGTTTGTGATAGTAATGTAATAGATAAAATAGGAAATAAATGGAAGTGGTATCCATGAATGAGAAAAACAAGAGAATCCACAATGTAACATGATGATAGTGGAACATTTTTTGAGGCAACACCCTCATGGTCTTAGTGAGTATTCTGACCCAATAGTAGTTAAATGATGGATTAATTACCTTGAAGTGATATTATATGTCATTAGATATTAATATAATCAAATATTATGTCATTAAATTTATCATTTTAAAGGTGAAGTTGATAAGTGGTGGTCAATGGTCAAAAATATCATGGATAGAGAGAAGAATGATTCCTTAGGGTTGGATGAATTTAGAAGTATATTCCTTGAAAAATATTTTCCAAAGGTGGTACAATATAGGTTGGGGAATCAATTAAATAAATTTAAATATAAATAATAGTATTTATTCAATGTGTATGAAGTGAACTTCACCCGATATTGAGGTATTCTCCAAATATTATTCAGCATCTTGAGAGAAAAGTCATCGATTTTTACTCAGCATTGAAGACATGATATCAAATGGGATTTTCTTCCTGAGTGTTGAAATGTTATGAGAAAATTCATTGAAGTGGGGATAGGGTATGAATGGAGTTTTATGATGAGAAAAAGTACCGTTATAAAATAGATTAATAGTTTTATATGGAAATAGATGGATTAGAATTAATCAAAGAATCTGATAGTAAGAATGTTCATTTTACAGTTTGTGAAAAGTGTGGTAAAAATATGCTTAGGGAATTCTTTACAGAAATCGAGAATTGTTTTCGATGTAGTAAGTTTGGACATATGGCCTGAGATTGTAATGAAAATGATCCCAAGACTAATAATGATAAGAAAAATATAAAGCATTTTAAATGTGGTTAGATTGTTCATTATACAAATTCCTTCCTAAAGAGAGATCTGAATGATGCAAAGATGCCTGACTATAAGAAGAAAGGTATAGTGAGATTTTTTTGAATCTACTAAAATAGACGTTGGTCTATCCAATGAATTTTCATAAGGTACATTGTTTTTTACATATATTTTTATAAATATTTGTTTGATTTAGGGTTTATACATCCGTTTATTTCTGAGAAATTTTCTCATGAATTGGAAATATCACCTAAACAAATAAGGCCAAAACATATTTTTAAAACACTAGGGGGAATATTACACTAAAGATAAATAATAAGAATCTTTATATTGTTTTCTATGGAAAGACATTATGTGAAAGCACAATTTTTCCCTTGATAGAGTTTGATGCCATTCTGAAAATTGATTAACATTCTGTTTATCATTCTAATAATGATTATATAGAAAAATAAGTTGTCTTATAAAATGTGTTTGAGTTTGAATTCAAGAATGAACCCATACGATTGATATCATACCTGGAATCAAGGAAACTATTGAAATATAGAAATGAATGTTATCTTTCTCATAATTATAAACACAATGGAACTATTCATATTAATGATGTACCAGTAGTGAATCAATAATATAATTTTTTTCATGATGAGTAACCCAATGTTATACATGATCAGGAAGTTGAATTCACTATTGATTTAGTTCATAATGCTATTCCAATTTGAAAAATCTATTATTTAATGGATCAAATTGAACTTCATGAATATAAAAATATATTGTAGGAGTTTCTTGTAGAAGGATAAATTCATTCTAACACGTCACTATGGGGATCCTCAGTTTTTTCGTTAAAAAGAAATACGGTTCAATGATACTTTGCATTGATTATAGATCCCTGAATAACATCAAAATTAGATACAAGTGTCCTTTACCTCATATAGATTATTTGTTTGATCATATTTAGAGAGAATAATAATATTTTAAGGTTGCAGTAAGGTCAGGGTACCATTAATTGAAATTAATAGGAGTAGAAATCTTGAAGACTGTGTTTTGTACTAGATATGGTCATTAAAAATTTGATGTCTTGAATTTCAGGTTAACTAATTATCCTTATGTATTCATAGATCTTATGAATAGAATATATCAACAGTTATTGGATATTTTATTGGTTGTGTTTATTTCATAATATCTTGTAAATTCTAAAAGTAAATAGGAACCTTAAAAACATATAATGGTTGTTTTTAGAAACATAAAAGGAAAAAATATATGGAAAATTAATAAATTTTGAATTTTGGTTACAACAGATTTCTTTTAATGGGAATATTTTAAATAAGGATAAACTAATAGTTTAACCTATATAAAAAGAGGTCAATGAATGGAAAAAGGAAAATTTCAACATATATAATTTATTTGCTTGGATTAGCGGGTTATTACTAACAGCTTGTTAATAATATTTTATAGTTTTTTAGACCACTAAATATGTTAATGAAAAAAGGTGTTAAATTTGCATGGATAGAATATTGTGATATTTGTTTTTAGGAAATAAATAAGAGATTGGTAAATTCTCCAGTTTTGGATCTACCTTCCAAAAATGATGAGTTTTCCATCTATAGAGATGCTTCATTAAAAGACCTTGGTTTTTTCTAATGAAAAATGATTAGGTTATTACATATGCTTCAAGAAAAAGAATACCCCATGTGTTAAATCATTCCACACATGATTGGGAATTAGAAGTTATGGTTTTTTCATTGATAATTTGGAGGCATCACTTGTATAGAGCCAAATGTGATATATATATCAACTATAAAAGTTTGAAGAATATATTCACATAAAAGGAAGTAAACATGAGGTGGAGAAGATTCCTGGAATTGATAAAGGATTATGATTTCACAATAAATTACCATATGTGAAAAGAAATCAAAAAGGAATATTCCTTGAGTCAAAAACATCATGCATCATTAACAATGTTACAATTAGAACATTACCCCTTGATTAATTTTTTGATGTATTTTGGCCTACAAAATGTTGTTGTGGTAAATGCATCTATTTGGTTTCTAGTTTTAGTTCATTCATCTTGGTTAGATAGAGTTAAGTATGTGCCGAAGGCCGACGAGGATCTATAGAAAAATGTAGAATTGGTTAAAATGGGAAAGATTCCAGAATTTAATTTGATAAATATTACGTCGTGAGATTTAGAAAAAGATTGTGTGTGTCTTTTAATTCTTAACTGAAGAAAGATTTGTTGTGAAAATCTTATAGTTATTCATTCTCATTTTATCCTAGCAACATGAAGATGTATAAAGATTATTGTGATTAATACTGGTCAGATGGAATGAAAAAAGATATTATCAATTTTACCCTGAAATTTTAACATGTCAATTGGTTAAAGAATAATGGTTGTTACTGAAGGGGATACTTAATTATTAACAAGTTCTAAATTATAAATAGTAAAATATATCCATGGGATTCATTATGGGGCTACCAAATACTTCATTAGATAATAATGAAATCTGGGTAATTATTGATTGAATCCGTAAATATCCCCATTTCTTTCTTATTGGAGATATTATGTCTTTGGACCAACTTTATTGATTATAACTAAAATAGATTGAAAGTTTACATGGGTTTCCACTTTCCATTGTATCAAATTTTGATCCCATGTTTACTTATAACTTCTTGAAATTCCTTTAGAAGCCATTGGGAATATAATTAAATTTTATAACATTTTTTCATCCACAATCAGATAGGTAGTCAGAACAAACGATTCATAATTTGAAGGATATGCTTCAAGGTTGATAAATGGATTACAAGAGAAGTTGGGAGCATTATATTTATTTAGTTGAATGGTTTTATAATAATAATTTTCATTATAGTATACAGATGGAACCTTTTGAGTCATTGTATGGGAAGTAGTGTTGTACACTGTAATTTGGGGATGATGTCTGGGAAAGGATGTTGATGGGAAAATAATTAGTAAAGGAAGTGGTTGAGAAAGTGTAGATAATCCAACAACACATGAGGATAGATCAAAGCTGGCAGAAATGTTATGTAAATATTATGAGGAAAGAATTTTCCTTTGAGGTAGGTGATCATGTTTTTCTTGGAATATCACCATGGAAAAGTGTTATTCATTTTGGTAAGAAATGAAATCTTAGTCCATGGTTTATTCGTACTTTATGAAATCCTGGGGAATGTTGGACCAGTCGCCGACCGAGTAGCTTTGCCTATGAGATTAATTCAGATACACAATTTTTTACATGTCTTGATGATGAGAAAGTGTGTACCTGATTCATCTCATGTTTTGAGCCAAGAAGCAGTTCAGTTGGAGAAAACACTTGGTTAAGAATCACCATGGAAATCTAAGTATTCTATAAGGGAATGGTACCCCGACTTGTCTAACAAGTAAATAAATTTTTTTTGAGGACACAATTACTAGAAGGTGGGGAGAATGTAACACCCCATGGATTTAAAAATAAATTAATATTCTTGAAACACTAAATCTCTACATAATTGAACTTTTTGTTATATAAATATTTATAGACTAGTGGTTAAGAATAATTTTCATGCTTCTATTATTTTAATTTCAAATAACGGTCATGTATGGTCGTGATTAGTGAGTTATTTAGAGTCTGATAGAACCAACTTGAATTTTTATTGAATAATAATATAAACTTATGAAGATTAATATTACACTTATGAAAATTAAATCATATTAATATTTTATATTCTAATGGTTCTTAGCTGATGAGATCTTGATTAATTTTTCTATGTGATATAAAATCAGTTATAGTTTTAAATAGTTGTTTTTGGAATAAAATATGATTTTTGGTAAAAAATTAAATTAAATTATATTTAATAAATCCTTTTCAAAAAATGGGTATTATTTTGGAATTCTACAAGTTGAAAATTTAGTATGTTAATTTTTTGGAATTTTCCAATAAATCTGGAATTTTTGATGAATAATAAAATACAATAATATATCGTATATATACATTATTAGTTAAATACACTATTATTAGAATCATGGATGATGTATGAACCCTTGGTTTGAACTCATATAGTATTTTTACTTTTTAAGTTCACATTAATCATGAATATTCAATGTCTTCAGAAAAAATATTAAACTAATGATAAAAATAATGGAAAACCCTTGTATCCTCCACTACAAATACAACCCCCAACCCCCTCCCTCTTTCACTCATGCCACTAAATATATGATAATTGCCTATATTCTACCAATTATCATTCCCATCGCCCTTCCCCACGTCCATGACCTTATGGTCTATTTAAAAGGCCAAAAACAAAGGCCTTATAGAGGATATCAAGGAAAATTGATCCAGAGGTAAGAATCCTCTTTAATTTTCTTTTTCTTTCTTTTCAATTCATTTTCTTTTCATATACACACTTTATATCCCATTATAAAAGAGGCCTGAAAGATTTAGTAAGTTATATATTATGGATTTTATCATTTTTATTGAAAAAATTATTCATAATTCTTCCACTCATCTTCCTCTTATGCTAAAAATAATAAAAATTTCAATGATGTGTTGATGTACCAAAATCCTAGACGATGTGTTTTAATTATCCGTTACATACTTAAAAATTGGTTATAAATACATTTTAATGGTTGAAACAGAATGTAAATTTTATGATATATCCTCTTTCATGTTCTAAATTAAACATATATATATAATTTTATGAAATATAGTGAAACTAGTTCGTGATTATCAAAGAACAACCAAAATGATCTTAATGGATATCACTAACGATTCATCTAATTATTCATCTTTGTAACATATAAACAAACTGATTTATGGCATCATTTAATATTCTGGATACATTTTAATACTATTTTATTCCACTTCTAGAGTTTTTCTTCCATTATAAAAGGAAATCCTCTATCATCTGATGTTTGAATATTTGTATAGAATGCACCTGAAACACTTGAATATACACAATATTATTAATTGATGTATGAAATGTTCTTATAAAATGATCGTATAAGGTGTTATAAACATCAATATATTTATTTAAAATATTAATAACACTCTTTTAACCATTGTAAAAGAATTTTAAACATGTTTAAGGAATGAAAAACCCAAGGCAAGGGAATTCATAACCCAATTTCCATTTTTTGGGTTAACCTTCCACATCAGTAATTATATCGTAATAAGAATTTTTTTGTAAGGAAATTTTGTTTATATAATGTTATATTATGTGTATATACATTGTATACACATGATCCTTTAATTTTATTAATTCTTACTTCAATTATATGATATTTTTAAGGGTCATTCTTTTAAAAATACTTTTTTAAGTATTATTTTTCAAAATTCAAAATCAATTATTTTTTTGAAATTATTCATGTTTTATGATTGTGTTCTAGTTCTTATATGTTTTATATTATTAAGGGTGGGACCTATATCTCCCTCCAATGCATTGGTTATGTGTATGTTGGAGGTCAGTTGTATGGTTACTCCAAGTGTAACAATGATGGTTACTACATAAGGTAGTAGTGATGGTGACATTGTAAGGTAGATGTGAGGGTTATAAATCATAAGGTAGCCATGGGTGTTTTCCAAATTAATTAATTAAATCCCCAATATACCCTTATTATCAATTTATTTTTTCTATGATTTATGGGAATCTCATCTTTCACAAATTAAGTGTATAATTCTTTATCGGTGAGATGTATGTCTTTGTGAAAATGATTTCAAATGTTTTTAATTATTCATACACTATTGTTTTATTTAATTATTTATATACCCCTTAATATGTTTTTTATGCAAATACCATGTTTTTAAATGATTTTTACAGCTTATAAGGACTGAGAAAAGAAATATGGAAGTCAAGATACATGTTACAATAATTTTTCAATGTAATCTGGTTGTTGTTTTATGTTAAAAAATTTATGTTTTGGAAGTAATGTATACTATTTTAATGGAACCCACTTTTTATGATTTTGTTTTGATATGTATGAGTTATGTACTAACTTTCAAAAATTTTAATCCAAAAACTATCTTTGGAAATGTAATGAATTGTAATCTAGTTGAAATAACAAGAAAATGTAATGTTTGAGAATATAACCTTATAAAGACATTAAATAAAACATAAAATATCATGAGGATAAAAAATCATGATATTAAATTTCATTTTGGATATATATATAGCTTATGAAATATTTTTGGTTCATAACATAATATATGTATCCAAGAAGGGAAATTGAGACAAAAATCCCTTACATTATGTCTCAGCTGCCTTTTTACCAGTTCAAAAATCCTGTATAATAAATATAAATTTAATATAAATCTATTACCTAAACAAACCTACATATATTAAACTGTTTATGATTTACATAATACTTTTTATTAACTAATTATTAACAATACGATGTTAAAGCTATGTTTGAGGCAATAACTACTTTGGTTTCTAGGTATGTTTTGAATTTTAATTTCAAGTCCACTTACATTGATCATGGTTCCATCATATATCGAATATTGAACATTATATAGATATAATATATATTTAATATATATTTATATATTTATGGTAATTGATAAATTTCATAGATAGAAAATTAGATAAACTGTTCATAGAGATGTTTAGTTGTACATATGTATAAATGTTGTTTCCATTATCTTGAAAAAATGGAAGAAAAAAAAGGTAAATAATATACTAGCATTTCAGAATATTTTCTATTTAATTTGTATCACATAGGTTCTTTTAACCAATCCTTAGTACCTTACATGTAGATTATGAATGAATTGAATCACTTTGATTGGTGATAATATGTTGCACACATTATCGACATTATCATATTTCCAAAAAATGGAAATGGAAAGGGTGCACGTGATATAATAATTAATGTTATATGAAAATATAACAATTATCATATTTCATCATTTAATAAATTGTTATATCCAGTCGTGAGAGGTGGTGATCAGAAATGAAAAACATCGGTCTAGGAGGTTCTAGTCTAGAATTTAAATGATAGATGATTTCATTTCCCATTTGATGAAGGTGGATACGGAAATATGTTATTAGATTAAATTTATTTAATATTAATATATGTGATATAATTTTTATTATTATATCATCATAATTTAAGAATATTTTACGGATTTAGAATAATTTGTAAAAAAAATGGATAATCTAAAACCTTACCTCTTTTTTGGACAACAAATTTAGGTTTATACTGAATACATCATAGATTATATGTATTCCCTAAAAGGGACTATAGGTTTGGGGATGGGATTTTTTTTGATATATTTGGATACATAGATTCTGAATTATAGGTTTTAGGAAGTGTTAATAGGATAGGAGAAGGGGTGGCCTTTATAAGTGGGGGAGAGGACTTACTTGGTATTTCTAAAATGAATTATGTGTACCAATGTTTTTCACAAACCCCATGGATAAAAAAAGAACAATTAAATAATATTATTTGTTAAATTGAATAAATATTCCCATATAATTGTTATGGGATCAATTTATAGGTTATTTTACCTCTAAACTTCTATGTTTAACCCCCTATCCACCCATTTTTACCAAAACAATATTATTTAATAATTACAATTTCTATTATTTATTTTGAAAAAAAATAAATTAAAATTAATATCTAATATAAATTATTATATATAAAAATATTTAATTAACTTTTTAAATTTCCATTATCATAATTGGAAAAAATAATTTAAAATTAAACCAACAGTTAATATGAGCAAGAGATTCAGAAAATAAAATTTTTAAGCGTTTAAAATGTTTTCATATAAAAATAAAATATGAAAATAATTCTAATAACCTTAATTGTATTAGTTGATAAATAATTTATGTAATTTGAATTTTATTCCATTTTTTTAAAATGTAACCATATAAATTCATTAAATGAATACAATATTCAATAAAGACATGTATTTTTAAATATTCATCGAAAAAAATTTATTCTTAGATGAATATTCAAAATTCACCCTCACATAGCTTTGAAAGTATAATATAAAAAATTATGTTTCATAATAAAATTTATTTTCTAATATTTTCAATATTTTATTTTATTAATGTTCACAAAATGAATTAAAAAATCTTCTTTAAAAAAATTATTTTCCAAACATATAAATGCATTACTGTAAATTATGTACTTTTATAAAAATTTTAATGTGATTTATTTGTATAAAACATTTATAATTAACATTTATAAATTTGATACTAATATTCATACTTCCATGTTAAACCAAAAAGTAATAAAAATCATGTTTAAATATTAATATTATTATTTTATGATGATTCTTTAAAACCCAATGTTTAATGTAACACATTATATCAAAGGAGACAAATTTATTCAAAAAATATATATAATAAAATATTTGGGTGTTATTATGTATGGTGTATATATACAATTTTATATATATTTTAGGCACCAAAAGGTCTTTCCATGGAGGTGATAGTTGTTACACTTGCTACAGTTTTTTCATAGAAGGTGCTGATGGTTGTGGCGTGGTTGTGTTGAGCCACAAGTCATTAAATGTTTTTTTTCAAAATAACTGGACCCTCACTTATTTATTTTTTTTCACTTGTTATAATTACTAAATGTTTATCCAAATCCTATGGTGATTTATTTTTTTCATATGATTATATTTTTTGTTATCATTAGATGAGGATTTTTGTATTGATGATAGTTGTATTTCCCATGGGATAAAATATTCCCCAAGGATTTACTCAGTTCAAAGGTAGTATTTTCTTTCCTGTGTGGATCAGAAATTTCCCTAAGGTTATACCATAGGCTGGGATGGGTGTCTTCTTGGATTCAAGCTTGTAATTCTTTTTCTATTATATATGTTTTGTTTTAAAGATATCCATTAACATAAAATTGAGAAAACCATGATCATAGATTTCATAAGAGTATCATCCATGGACAGTCTTTTCATTAGCACTCCCCAAATGATAATGTTTATGAAAGGTAGTACTCAAGGCCTGTGGAAGGTAATGTTTCAATTATAATAATCTATTCTATTGGTAAAGAAACATTTTTAATGATTTTTTATGTTTAAACAACAATTCCTTTCTAGTTACCACATAAGTGTATCCTTTGAAGGGATAATGATGTAACGGTTTATAAAATCCTTGATTGAAGAATTTTCTATCTGATCACAGATCTGGTCATTAATATAGATAATAATTCATCCAACATATTCTTATAGATCCCCTCTAAGAGGAACCTCCGACCATATTTCCCTCTGGAAGCTCTAATCGGTGTTTATAGATACCAATGACCATATGTTTTTTATAACAATAAAATAAATTTTATAATGTCCCTAAACCAGTACTTCTACGTTTGGTGCCAAAAAAGTTTAATTTACATTTATAAATTTTTTATCGATAATTGGGACTAAATTTTTTTATCCAAACATTACAAAACTACAAAAAATTAGATCACTGAAAACAACGAATACCTTTTAGGTTTTTTTAGATAATTATAAATAAACTCATACATAATCAGTTATCGTGACATTATAAGATCAATTCTCCCACATAACCTTGATTTTAATTCTCACATTAAGACATCATCAAAGTCTATATGAAATATATTCTAGACATAACTATTTCAAAATAATTCTTTATAAACTGTTGAAATTGAAACAATATAAGGGTGGACTCAATTATACACTGTGGGTAAACATAATCATTAGAAATTAAATTTCATTAATGAGAATAATATATGAATAAGGGTAAGATGAATTAATTATAGGGCATGAAAGAATCACTAATGAACTCATACCCATAAAAATATAGATCTTCAAATATGAAAACATGGGAAAGGGATGAGTCATTAGAATGAATTATCATTATCTTAGTGATATTAATCATAATAATAAGATCTTTTTTATAACCACAATAAGAAATTAATATCTATTTTAGAAGTATGGAGAATTATATTTAAAATTACTTATCTGAACCCTTTTAACATAAATAAGCATAAAATTAATTTCTAATATAATCATAGCCCAATTCATTGGATAAATATATAGGAACACAAATCATATAAGCTATAACAGGAGCACCCAGCGCTATCTGGGCGACCCCATCATATTATTTGTTAATGGATCCCACAATGTTATCCAGGTCTCCCTATTGAATAATATTTAATAGTATCACTCGATGTTATATGGGCCACCCCATTGTAGAAGCTATAATGGGATCAACCTTAGTTATTTGGGCCACCCCACTGTATATGATGTCCGAATACCACAACATGAATAAAACTCATAAAAATCATTAATAATTTTACAATATGATTAACCAATGTAATGTAAATGGGATTCTTGTTAATCATTTTGAAACATAACTAACATATAGAGAAGAGAAAGGTTTCATAAAAATCTATTCAAAACAAAAAAATACATAGAGAAAAGAATAAGGATGGTATCATAAAAAAATTTCCACAGTAGTGGATAATAAAAAAATATGGTTTATTGACATGGATGAATGGAAATACCAACATAATACCATTAATAAATTATTTCTCACTTTGATAATAACATTATAAATCAATTTTTTTAATATAATTCTATTTTAAAAATATTTCTAAATACAATAAATACAAGAATATTAAAAAAAATATTTTTATTAAAAATAACCTATTAAGATTTCATTGTAATCATCAACTAAATGATGGTTATTTCGGTGGATAATTCTGGACATTCCATGAAGAACATTAATTATTAATAGTAAAAAGGTGATAACAATTCCTTGATCATAATGATAAAAGAAGATTCCTTTGACATGATTTTTTAGGAAAATTATGGAAAATATTAAATTAATAAATCATTCTAAAAACTTTGAAAACATTATTCATAAATTTTTTAGAAAACATGGTTTAGGAATGGAAAAAATATTTCGACCGAAGAGACAATCAAACTCAGATTTTATTACATACATTTTGTCAAATATTTTAAGAAATAAAGAGTGAAATGATGGTATTATTCCATGAAAATAACATGAATAAGTATTGTAGAATATAATTCATTATAATTATATTATTTCATCATTAAATACATAATGATACACAATCATGATATTTTGATGAGATTGTAATTAAAGACTTTTACCAATTTGGTAAAATTGAAATGTAATACAGATGAATTAATAACATTAAATGAAACATATAATATGATAAAAATATGGAGATTTGTGTTATAAAAATTAAAAGGGTAATTATTTACAGAACATTAAATAATATAGGTGTATTAAATAACATAAGTATCAAAGAAAGAAAATTGAGAAAATAATCAATTAGCATTTTAGTAAATTTAAAATTTTATTCCCTTATAAGGAAATATCCGAAAATATATACATGAATCCCCATAATATTAATTATAATATTCATAAAATACATTCATATGTGTAAAATAAACCATAAAATAACAATAAGTGTTGAATATGGCATGTATCTCACAGTAATAAAACAAAGATGAGAAAACCCCATAGCTTAAGTCTATACATTCCCTTCGTACATGTAAACTACCTCAAGTATAATAAATATATATTTATTGTAAGTATCATAAAAAATAATCATATATATCAAACCATATATGATTTTATTATGACATTTTTACCCTTTTCATTATAATTCTATTTTAATGTTCTGTTTCGGGTATTAACCGCCTTTTTTCGTATATGTTTTGATTTTCTATTTTTTGTCCTATTAGTTTGATAATGGTTCCATATACATTATAATGATATAAATGAAATAAATATAATATATATTTTGTTATATGTATTTATAGTGCCTCATTAATGTTATTGATAGGAAATGAAGTACACCTTCCTTGAAGACAGTAAAATGTACATATGCAAGAATGCAATTTTTTAATTTTTCTGTTTGGTTGAATGAAATATAATTAAATGAAAAATATTGTCACTAAAAGATAAAATTTATTTCCTATATATCTAAATGTTTTACTAAACCATAATTAGTACATTATATATATAGTGTTAAGGAATCACATCACTTCTCAATGTAGTAGTCAACTATAGACATGAACGAAGTTCTCATATTCAGATGAATTGGAAAGCACCATGGTATGTGTGACATATGAAATCAATTATATTATTAACATCATAAATATCATATAAATTATATATGAGTATTCACTAATATTCATTAAAATATCATTTAATATGAACTTTTTGTATTGGAAGGGGAATTGGATGTAAGACATATTCTACCCTTGTGATAACACATTATATTGGGTTTTCCATTTATTAGGTGGTGTTCATAGAAAAATTTCCACCATATTAGACAACTATGTTTATTTGTTTTTGTATTTTCTCATTATATTTAATTTTAATTTTTTATTCATGTATATTTATTTGATATATATGAAAATTTAGGATATGGAATAAATCTAACAATGATCACTTGTCAATATAAAATCAAAATGCCACCAACTATGTGAATGTAAAGGTATTTAATTTTTATGTTAGATATTATTTTGATTAGTTGATATATATATATATATATATTGGCTTTCATTGTTATGTTATTATTTTATTAACTACAATGTTATCGTTAATAACAACATGTCAATTTTGGTTATTATATTCTATGATTCATGTATGAGATAAACAGAACTAGGGTAACGACTGCTTTTGATAACGTTTGTCCTATTAATTATTGTATATTTTCAACCATAGTATTATTTTTTCTAATATTATATCATTCAAAATTATTATAGAAGTTCCATAATGTCGATTTGTATATGAAGGATGAACTTTACCATCATCGATATTTGTTTGTGAATTATTTATTAAGCGTGATTACGATTTAAGGTATAAATATTTTAATTATTATTATTATAATTTAATTTTACTAATAAAAAATGTTCAAAAAATAATTATGTTTTATATTATATGTGTTTGAACAAAGGGATAACAAATGAATGCTTCCACAATGACAAATAATTATCATGTTTTTAATTTTAGGAACATCTTTTTTTATTATTCATTATAATAAACTAGAATAGATAATTTTTTGATTAAAATTTTATAAGTATTGATGTTTTTATAGTTTTTTAGCCATTGATAAATGTGGTTTGATGGATAGGTACTGTATTTATATTACAAGAATTCTATTTTTTATGGGGTTTAATAGTTAAAATCATCAAAAAAAAATTACTTTTGGTGTTGTTTTTCATAAAAACCATTGATGAATCATTTAAAAAAAATAGATTGGTATTCATAATAGAATTATATAATAAATTGATTTCAAAAAGTTGAACCAAAGAGGTATTTTGTGTCTTTTTATATAAGAAACTGATGTGAAAACTGTGTACTTCACTTTTCAGTGATTGCTTATTTGAGAAACTGATGACCAAAAGCTGAAGAGAAGTGGCTTAAGCATTATTTTTATAAAAACCAATACCCAAAGCCTTTTTTACGTCACATTTAAAGGAATCAGTTAAAAAAAGTCAATAAAATTTAAAAACTGACATTAAATCATGTTTTTGCACTAGTGGGTAAAACAAGTGGGTTTGTAAAAAATTTCTCTATATACCTAATGACCGGTTACTAAGATTATAGAAGAGCACTCATTATTTTAAAATATATTGGGGTAGTTTTATATTTTTCCCATATTTTGTTTAAACTCATTTATGGGCCTCCTTAAACCCTTAGTCTCCCAAAAAATACAATTATGTATAAAGATGCCTCTTTAGATCTAAAATTCTCTTCCTTTTCACCACATGATCAATGCTGCCTCTATAAAGTCATATACCTCCAGAGATAAGATAATAATTCTTTATCCATATTCTATTCCCTTTCTAAATCCAATTGTAATTTTAGTGCTTCTATTACTTCTTAGATAAAGTAATATTTTCTGAATTTACAATATTCTCATAGAGATTTTTTTAATATATGAGTGATAAGGTGTCGTTTATTCTATGTCTTTACTGATTTTGGGGTGAATTTTTAATATTTTACTTTAAATTAATGGGATATTTTATTTATTGTCGTGTTTAATGAATTTTAATGTTATTTTATGGGGTTTTGAAATAAATTTTGTTATTCTTTATTTATGGTGTTTATAACATTTGGACTCTTCTGTTGTAGAAATATTTATAATGGTTATTTGTTTCTATTTTGTGGTCATTGGATTAGTAGGATATTGCATATGATTATGGATTTCAGTCTCAATACTCTATGAAATTATATGGGTATATTTTCAAGATAACTACAATCATTTTTTCATAGACTCATTTGAATTATTAAAAAATATAAATACTTAATGGTTTTCCATGTAATTTCACACAGACCTATGTAATTGTTTTTTTAATCAACCTTGTTTATAAACTTGCAAAAATTGATGTTTGGTAATGCATTTATCATTATTTATAATATTTAATTTGAACATGTTATGTTTCTAATGTTCTAATGGTTTGTTATTATTATAATTTTTGTTAACCTTGAATTCCCCTACGTGGAATTTAGGATTTGGTAAATTAATTATTTCCCCTCACTAACTTTTTTTCATGATATGTTTACCCTTGGTCCCTTTTGTAAAAACAATTATGTGAATTTTTTGGGGTTATAATTGAATTTTACATTACTATAATGTGGGTTCTCATGTTCATTAAGAGAATATGTGATATAATTTATAAATATTTGTTATAATAAATGTATTTGAACTCTGAATGGTTTTAATATCGATAATTGAATGTTTTTCAGATGTTTATGGAGTAATACATAACTTTATTCTGATAAAGTAACAAAAATGTTCAAATTTCATAGACCGTGGTCCATGAAATAAAATTAATACTTTGTTCTTCCTTATGTTATGTTATCTTGAGACCATTTAATAAACTTGAATTAATTTCTTAAAGATAATGGTTACATGAAATAAAAAAAATTATTATAACATAAATTTTAGTGTTTTTTTTCATTTTTAAAAATGTAATCTGATTTATTTATACTATAACATAAATTAATTATAAATAAATCAACACTAATTAAAAAAGGTAAATAACTTCATCAATGATTATATAATTAATGGGTTGTAAAATTGAGAAGGAATATATTTCACTCCCAAACAAGTTTGGATTTCAAATTGAAAACAACTCTCCATGAAATCCAAATGATTTAATTTTCAGTATGGAATTGATGTAAAAGTGTTTTTCATATATGAAAATATTTTGAAAATTTTTATCTTTTTGAATAACATTGATGAGTTTATTTGTGAAATCTGAAACATGGGTTTTCAAAAAAAATCACTATAATTAGCTTATAAGTTTAGAAACTATTTTTCTATGTATTATTTTATTTTTTTCTAAAAAAATGAGTTACGTTTTCAAATAGATTTTGGAATTATATTTTAGATATCAACAATTATATTGTAAAATTTAATTTATTTAGTGATTAGTTAGAAATTAGTATTTAATAAAACCCTTATATTTGATAAATTAAATTTTTTATTTCTTTAAAATTGTTGAATTTTAAAGTGTATGAGTGAAACATTAATTATTATAAGATGTTATTAATGATTAAAATTGTGTTTATTATTGACTATTCAATTTTTAATAATTTCTGTACATTATTATAAATTTGTTTTACGTATTCCATCATTTGTATTTCTACTAGTATGTTTGAATAAATTATTGTTACACAAATTTTTTCTTGTTTTTAGGGATAATAGTATGTTCTACTGAATGATACATAATTTATTTTTCTGAAATTTTAATACCAAGTTTTTCTTCTAATTCAATATAATTTAATTAGTATATTCCTTTTTCATGATTATTTATCCCATATAAAATTCACAATTATTTATGATCTTAAATTATTTCAATACCTTTACCATTCATATGGATTTATGAAACTATTTTAAAATTATATTCTTAGTTTGGATGATAGGGGTTCCTTTGAATTCAATAGTTCATACCTTCTTTGTGTGGATGACTGGTTTTTTAGGAAATCATTCAATATTTCCTCTTTATTGAGGGTGATAGGGTTCTTGAAACTCAACCATATTAGGATGGGTTATAATACTCGAACACTATAATATTAATTTAACCTAGATACTATTATTGGATTGAAAAAGGTTGCGTAGGCATGATCCCTCTTTATAGGGGAATTTAATTGTAATATTTACTAATCCTTTGTATGTCATTATTTTCTCAATGTTATTGTTATTTTTTACTATCAATGAACTAGTTTTGAAACAAATATATCTTAATTAATAAACAATTTTTTATATTACATCATATTTTTTTTGATTATTGAGAGTCCTTTTGTTGTTCCATATTGTGTATGTATATATAAAAAGACATTTAGACTTGGGTGTACATTTAATTTTGCCTCCCATAATTTATATATAATCAAGTATATTATTATTATTTTTATGTATTCATGTATAACAATTTTTATTACATTTTTATGGTACTGAACATAGTTTAATATATTTACTTTCGTAACATTTATTTTGGAAATGTTTGTTTTATGAACTAATAATTGAATACTTTTAGTTCAGTATGATCTTGAATTATTAAATTATTCATTGTCGGTAAACTATTACCCATTAGTGAATCTTGTCCAAAATACTAGTTTTCAACTCTAGCGGGTCAATGAATATTCATGTGGTCTGTGACGCCCAATTCATATTATCATTCGAGTACTGAAGATTAAATCATTACATGTGGTATCACCATGGTATTTAGGACATATAGGATTTTAACTATTTTACATGAGATAGGATATTAGGACCCAGGGGGTAAACCATATTTATATCTAGAAGAATAGCCATGGAAGAAATTTAAGTTAATAGGGATGTCTAATTATATGGACTAAGAACCATTAGTATGAGTGAGGTCTAGTTTAAGAGTATCTTTAATAGAAACTAATGAACCGAGAAAGAGGATTGGGCATATTTGGGATCCACTTTGTACATTCTTTATGTATAATGATTTACATATGCATGTTTGGACATGAACATTTTATTTATATTATCTCCATCCTATAAAAAATTAATTAAATAAAGAATCTAGTAATATTATCAACATTTTCCTAAAAACATTGTTAGGTATTATTTAATTATTTAGAGTTAATCATTTATTCTATATTGATAATGATTAAATTTCCTCTTATTAGTAAACTATTGATAAAATTTTTTATTATTGGGATTGTTAAGCATTCTTTTTATCTGATTTTTAGTATTCTAAGATAAATCATCTTACTTATTTTTCCCATACCATGCTTGTGTGAAATTCATGTCACCACCAAATATTAGTTATGTGATAACTTTTAGTGATCTTATAGTCAATATAACTATTTAATGACTTTGTTTTTGAAATGGAAAGAATTGGTTGTTATAGGTACTATCTGTCAGAAAAAAAACATATGTATTGATAATGTAAATTGAAAATGGTTTTCTATAAATGGATTCATAAATTAGATGATTTTGTAAATAATGGTTTTTTTAATTATTTATACATTTAATTTTTGTATGATGTTTTTTAAACATTTTTTTATTTTTTTGGGTAAATTTTAATTCAATGGAATAATACGAATATTCATATAATTGATAACACATTTGGAGGGGAGCATCAAGAGATAAATTACAATATATATTTAGATATTCTAAGAAAAATGGGTTAACTTGTGTGAATTTATAATATTTTCTCTTTGGATACGAGGTGATGAGTAATGATTTTGGAGTTTTGTATTAGTAATGTGATTAATCATATAGGATAAATATTTGTCAATTAGTTATTCATATTAATCCTTGGAATTTAAATATTGATTTAATTTATGGTATTAAAAATATTAGGGTTTTTTCATCAAATGTGTGAAAGAATCAGTGGGATAAATGTAAACTTGTTAATTTTAAATAGGTATTAATTTGTGGTAATGTTCATTAATATTAGCATTTGAATCATATTTTTTTGGGAATAAAAGGTCTATATAGTGGAGTTTTAAGTAACATTTCTTTCTTTTCGATTAATGGAAATTAAAAATAAGATATAATTATATGAAATTAAGTTATAAAATCATGAAATTTTTATATTTATTTGATTATATGTAAATGGAATTATTCATTTATGGTTTCAGTCGGTAATTCAGAAATTCAAGGTTGAAATGTTATGTAATTTTACATATGGTTTGATATTTGTTCAATGTACGATCGTTTGAGTGAGGTGAATAAAAAGTGTCATATATAGTCTAAATGGGTATATGGAACTTGGTACATGGGGGAATGTTCCTATTTCCTAGTGTGGTAACACCAAAATTGGGGTACCTAGGTTTTTCTATTGAGTAGATAATGGCACCAAATTGGGTTCCAAAATCCCTAGTGTGGTTTTTTCAAAGAAAGTGGGAACTTTGGTTTTTCCATCACCTTTCCATTAAACCTATTTATGGGTATGACATGCCAATGAATCTCTCCAAACATCTAAATAATCCAGATATCTCCCTATATTTCTCTCATAATATCCACCTTTTGACCCATTAATCTATGTATTTTTTATGGAGTCATATATTACCATAGCTATATTTATCTACTAGTATTTCTCACCCCTCCACTTTCTCTTCAATTGTAAATATTTTAGGTTATTTTTATTAAGAATTTTCATTTGTATTTCACTATGGTATGGTGAACTAATTCTTAATTATTATGTATTAACTATTTAATTGATAATTTGTTTATATATGGGTTGTTTTAACCCATTTTTATTTTGATAAAATATATAAGAACATATTTTTTCTAAGTACCTTTGTGTTTTCTAGGTATGAGGGTGTGTAGAGGTATTATTAGATGACATTAAAATGTTAAAGGGTATTATATATATTATTTGGTTCACAATTATATAGTGGTAGGTGTGGTGGTGAAATTTTTTATGTTGTAGTCATTGGAAAATCTATTAGATATGACATTTTGACAGGAAGAGTTAGTTTAATAGTTCTTGGAGGAAACAGTGATCCATTGGTAGTGAAACACCCATAATGGATGGAGTTTTATATAGTGATGCACCCTTGTATATAACTCCATGGTTTTGGTGTATTATTTGAGATATTGGGGAGTTGAGGAAAAATCTAGTGACCATGATGCCCAAAGAGGCGGAATCATGCTACATTAATTTCCATAGTAAGGATAAATGGTGAAAGAAAATTTCTTAAATCATGTAGAGACCCATGAAGACCGTCTAAGATTTTAGAAACTTAATGAAATGATTATTTTAAATAAACATAGTACTCAAAATTATCATCATTTTATTTTCATTTAATATACCACACCTAAAATAATAAAATAAGTTCACCAATCACCAATGATGAAAATATAACCCTTTATTTAGTGTACTTTTATATTTATATATTGAAAATACTTTTATACAGCCATTCTATAACTTCTTTAATTACTGGAATTGATATAATTTAGAATAATGGCAGAAGTGATGATGTTCAGTTCAAGTTATTTTGGATTGATGTCGTGTTTAATGTGGTTGTGATTTGGAAGTATTATGTGATTATGAAAAGTGTAACATGACTTATTTTTTGAAATAATAATATTTATATAATATATATTTATATGATGATATTATTTTATTAAATATATTCATGGAATTGAAATATGTTAGGTAATAATCATAAAATATACAAATTAACCCAACAAAATTTTATTCATTCATAATAATAAATTTAAAAAAACGAATGAAACTAAATATGAAACACCAAGGATTATTAATCACTATGGACTCATACATCCACTAAAAGTGAATGAATTAAAAAGAAAAATAGTTAACAAATAATTTAATAATCACTACTATGATATCTATTAGATCTTTTTCACATTTTAGGATCTGAAATAGTAAATAAAAACATATAATGACTAAGAACATCAAGAATTTATAATGAATTTTGCAAAATAAAAAATTAAATATATTGAAATGAGATGTTTGAATGGAATATGATTAGTGGGACTCTTTATAAGAATGAAATATGAATTTTGATAATACTTTTTATTTAATTATGGTAATTGAAAATATTGTTTGTGTGAATATGGTCATTTATGATATGGGCATTGTAGAAGTGGCCTTAAGATATATACCCAATAGTTATATTAAATTATTGTATTGTTTGAAAATGCAACTCACAATGAAATAAAAATATGATATTAAAATGTTATATATATATATATATAACCATTATGTATATGTATTATTATAAATATTAAAATAATCTAAATATTATATTAATACATAAAAATTTTGATGAAAATTTTAAATTTCAATCAAGTAGTAAAAAGAAATTTTAGAATATAACTAATTATTTTGTTGTACTTTCTAATGAATATTTAGTATAAATGTAATATTTATTTTCAAAGAACTATTTTCTATTTATAATATACTTTTTCCAAACAAATAAAATGGACACATAATTTATTATTAAATATTATCTAATATATTAACATGAAATGAATTATAAATTTATATGAAATAATTTTAATGAAACATAATGTTTAAAAACAGTATTTTCCATAAAATCAGTTTCATTTATAATACAAATTTTATATTTAAAAGAAAAATATAAAAGTCTATAATTTTATTTTCATAAAAAACAATATTTTTTAATTCATTATAAATAAAAATTTCCTTACCATAAAATTTTTATTTTTTTCTATAATAATTAATTTTCTATTGAATAGTAAAAATACCAATTTTTTTAAAAATAAATCACTTTTATTACACAAGAATGAATGAAGGTCTAAGAAACCTATTTATATTAAAATATATATATATTATTTGTAAATTAAAATTTTAAATATACTATGTTGAATTTTTAAAACACATTTCAAACATGTTTGTAACATAATTAATATTTCACAATAAAAACTGTTTTTACAGGCCTGTACTAAAAATTAGAAATCATAACTTTTCAAATTAAAAAATAAGAAAAATAATTTCTGATTTTAGTTTAAAATTTTAATATTATTTATCATTTTATATTTAATTTATTGTCATTAATATATTACATATAGGATGAATGTAGATAATAACGATAATAGTGTACACTTTTTAAGAAAATGTTATTAATATTATGTTCAATTAAAATGATCATTTAAATTAATATAATTTCTATTTTGACTGTAATATAATTTTTAATAATATATATAAATATATTAATGTAAATTCAATTGGTAAGAAATATTATATAATATTAAGATCTCATAAGGTTTAAAAGTAAATTATATACAAAAACTATTTTTATATATTATATATTTTGATTTAAATGTTTTTTTATCAAATTTAGATTTTTAATTTGAATAAATATAGATTAAATTTTAATTTAAGAATATATAAATTTTCTAATTGGGGTAACATTGTATGATAAAATAATATACTGAATACATTGTTAAAGACTTGTTAGCAAGGTAAAAATAAAAATGTAAAAATGTAAAATCCTATTCAAAATGACATGAAAAATGTTTAAAAATTGTGTGGAATGTTTTATTTGAGACATTCCCTAAAAAATATACCCAAAAAATATATCATTATGAACTCTTGGATTAATTGAACATAGAATACTATAACTATATCATTGAACAGTAAAGGGTATCTCAAAGTGCTCTTTTATTCACTTATAAATATGAGTTTATTCCACCCCTCATTCATTACACATTACATTATAATCACCCAATTAACACTTCACAAATGACCTATACTATATTTACTTTTTTTCCATAATACCCTATTATCTAAAAGTTCCCATAAGGCCTTCACAATGAAAATAATATCTAAGAGATGATTTAATGTCCAATGTAAGTGTTACCATCTTGGTAATCTTTATTTCTTAAATTTTTTGCTAGAAAACATATATCAAAAACAAAATAATTAAATTAGCATAATTATTATAATTTTATGTTATCATATTAATGTAATATTAAATATTACTTTCAATTAATCCACTAAGAGTAATAAATGTGTCATTATTGCGATTTATCAATTACCACCTTCACAATGTCGCATGTTTAAATGTTTAGCACAAACATTAATGGATGTTGAAATGGATGTAATTCATGAGTAAATATTATATAAATAAAATAAATATGATTATTAAATTTCATTATCATTATTTAACTTTATTATATCTAGTTCTTTGTGAAATGAAGATATTAATTGTGTATATGTGCGGACAACAACCTCCATGAGCATTGAGATTCATGTGTATTAACAACTAGTCAAGGATAAACATAAAAATATTTTTAATATATAAAAAGTACTTTCATAGAACAATTCAGGTTATGGATTTTAGTAAATTAATTTATAAATATTTTTACAATTGTTGATAAACCTAACGTGGAATGGAAAAATTTACTGAACAAACTCAATTTACCAATATTGGAAAGAAAACTATATTATAAATTAATAAACTATTATTGTTATTAAACCATGTAATATAAAATATACTTGAATAAGGTTTATAATTAACTAATTATTAAATGTAATTTAGTTATTTAGGAATTTATGTGAAATTACATACCGTTTTCATACATGCTATAAATGATCTTCCATACCACCTTTGTTACATTTGAGTTACACACTCTAGTTATTTTTTCAACTATTACACAATATTATTCTCATGAACTTCTTCTATTTATTTATATATTTCCCTTACATATATACCTAGTAAAAATAAAATTTTCATATCTAGGGTTATATATGTTTTTAGTGCCTTCTAAAATTTTCTTTTTAATTTAAATCCATTTTAACTGAACAATACTATTGCCTCACATGAATTTTTTAAACCATAAAAATATTCAAATATTTGTTTTGATTTTATAGAGAACCATATTGGATAAAAATTTTTTGGAAAATAATAATATGTTTCTTTATTTATAATTTCCATTAATTATTTCGTAATGAATCACCCATGGTGTCCTTTCATAACTATTCTTCTCTAGTTCAAACTAATGAACTGTATACATTAGAATTCCATATTAAATACCTATGTGTCATTTTCAATTATTAAAATCAAAAAATTAATTCTTTCTCTTATGGGGAAGCGTTTTGATGTATCATGTGGATATTCCTTGAATCATAATTATGAAACCCATTTCCTTATCATGGGTTTTATAATGATTAGGAATTATATATTGTTTAATTTCCTCATAGGGAAAATATAAATATGATTGTATATTTGTGATAGATGTTATTGGAATTATATATCACTTCAATTAGTTTGGTAATTATTTACATCTTATTATTAGTTATGTATGGAATTAGGGATAAAAATGTTCAACTATTGAACTTTTTCCATAATGTATGGTGCATGAGCCACCATACTCAAAACACTATGTTATATGATCAGTTAACCTTGAAATATATATCATCCTATGTTTTTGATAAATATTTACATCTTATGTGATTTTATGTAATTTATTTATGAGTAAACCTAATCAACCATGATATTTTGTCTACTTTATTTTTGGGAATTGGTAGTGAATCCAATCAACCATATGCCGTTTTCCACATTGAGATAATGGTATTTTGAAGGACCCTTGAATTTTTTATGATGTAAGGTATTATACTATATCCACACATTTAAACACAGACATATATATATATATATATATATATATATATGATATTTTGGTTTAATTTCATTATTCCATGATTCCATGTTTATATATTAGTCCTATAATGTGGTTCATTTTTTTTCTGTTAAGATTACATGTACTTCCATCATAATTTATAGAAAACTAATACTTTTCAATGTTATTTTAATAATAAATTTCTATATGATATTCTTGTCTTATATTCTTATTATTTTACCCTTGGTGACATGTTGATATGTTTTCCCTATATGAACATTTTAATTCACAAATTTACATGTTTCCCTTCCCAAGGTTATGATGATAAGTATTACTTTTTCGAAGTCGAGAAGGGGGTCTAGAAGAGTTAAATTATGGAGATATGTTATGATGTATTGTAAAAAAATTACTATGTCTCTCATTATCAAATGTAATAAAAAATATGTTACCATATAATTATGATATTATTTCGAGATGTAATGTTTTAATTATGGAAGTTAACGAAAATAAAGATATGTTTAGCCCGAGTAATCATAGTTGGTATTAGAGGATGAATATTTTCAAATTAGTATTTTTATTTTTAAGGATTATTATAAGTTAAAATTAGAGGTAACTCATGGGAAATTATAAGAGTATGATTCCCATGATATATTTTGTCAAATTATTCATTAGGTCGTTCTCTAAAAAATTAAATTCCTATATAGATACCATCATGTGAATGTAGTTGTGAAACATATGAACCTATAGGTAATCACCCCGAAAGTGGTTTAATGAGAAATTAATCAATCCTAAAATTGATGAACATTGAGTGGGTCTTAGACTGTACCCCTTTCGTGACAATCTCATGGGGTATTCATTGGTTGATCATATAATATTTTTACCCCCTATAAATTATTCATTTTTTAGTAACCTATATGTAATTGGAATAAAATTATATTACAATCAAACATAAATTATCCTAGGATATCTTAAAATTTTTATAGGATGATGTAATGTAATTATGATCTAATGTGATTTCGTAAAAGGATAAAAGGATATATAGTTGAATCCCTTTTATATTATTGATTATGATAATCCCACTGTGAGGTTAATTTTTGATCTTGCATGATATTAATTTTTGTCTTAGTGATGGATGGAACTAAAATAAATTTCATTTAAACATGGTTTAATGTACAATGCGATGATTACCCTTACAATCAACCTATTATTATGGTATATGGATATGGAAATATGATTATTATCCCAAACAAACTGTAGTAAAACATGATTACAAAAATAATAAGATCTTCTTTAATGAAAAATATAGTTCCATAAATTAAATATAATTAAATGATGGATAATAAAGAATATCTAGGAATAAAAAATCTTAATAGTATTTAGTTAATTCAAGAACCACTTACAAGCCCCTGCAACAACACCTTAGAGTGAAAGAATTTCAGCAATAAAAATTCCTTCCCAAAAATTATAAGACATTAAAAAAAATTATATATAGTAAATCATCAAATCCTTCCACATCACTATAAATCATCATGAATTATAATTTGTCATATATTGTACAGTATGAGCATGGAAAAAGGAGTCCATTTTTAGCCAAATCATATTCCAACCATTACGATGGGATATTTGAATTTCTATGATTACTCCTCCATATCCACTTCATAGGCCACTATTATTAAATGAATAGTAAATAAAGAGATTAATACACAACATTAATCTTTAAAAATACCCCCTCAACCTAAGGGGACCAGTTTCCCTTTAAATCGCCATATTTATAGATTTATATTGAACCCATTATATGGAATTTTCAGAAAACAAATATATTTCATTATAATTTATATATTTTTCATGGATACCAAACCTATTAATGATAGTCTTCTACCTAATAGAATTTAAATAAACAAGTGAGTTTATACAAGTACAAAATTATACTACCAAGAGATGATTCTTCAAGTTCAAATAATGTCTAATAGGATTCCCTCAAAAAAAATGTTTCAAACCACCAAATTAAATTCCATGATTTAGGAACCATGGTTCTATGAAGATTTTTTAATCGTGGGGAAGACTACTAATTATTATAGTAATCCATTAGGTTGGTTGGTATATCAATAATGAAATAATACTATTTGAAAAAATTTGAAGATAATTCCCCAAACTGACATTGAAAAACAATAATGAAAAATTAATTGATATGTCACATACTGATCGATGATTCCTTCTAATGAAACCCCTTTAACATCCAATGACATGGCTCTATGGGTGTTTCAAATCCACATGAGGTGGAAACTATTTCCTTGGAATAAAGAAACTACTCTAGGAATGGTCTTTCCTATGTGAATGAGAACTATAATCAATACTTAAACTCTCAAAATATGAAAACCACTAGTCGAAATATGTGAAATTAAAGGAAATCATTACAAGAGTTAGTCAAAAATATAATATTTAAAACCATATAAAAAATGAAAAAAAGAGGAGGGGACCATCTTGGTGAAAAAAATCCTCAAGAATTGTGTGTTGACACCACTATCCGACCACCATTAACAGCTTCCAAAAGAATGTGCAAGTAAGAGTAACCACTATCAGCTCCATAGAAGGACATTCCGCTTTATGAATTAGATAGAATAATTTCTACAAATAGACAAGGGTGTATGTTGGGTATGATAACTCTTGTCCAGTAGGTTACCAGCCAAAGGATAGTGGAATAGAAATTGTATGATAAATAAATCTGTTTCTTTTTTAAATAATTATTCATTTTATAATGAAAACATTATATTTTTTGAAAATTGAAGAAAGTTATCTATATTATAATTATTGTTTGTATAATATTGGAAAAATAAAACTTCATAAGTAATGGAAAAAAGGAAGACCATATTAAAAGAACCATAAGAAATCACAAATCAAATAGGGTTGGTGGGGACCTAGGATAGTGATACACTCAATGATCAAACCCAAACAAGAGGGATCATCTCCAAATCGATCCCACAAATCACATTCATTAATGTTTTTCTATTATTATATTAGAATCTTTCCTAACATACATTTCCTTGTCTTCCCACAATGAAAAATTGTATTCCCAAGTTCTTCTCCATTTATGAACAATGGATTCCCAATCCATCATAAACCAAATCATCGCATACAATGGAAATAAAATTCCAATGTGGTTTCAATATTATAAAACCATACACACACTCCTTTTGGTGAATACCCATTTTCTCCCACATAAAAAAAATAAAATGTATTTAAAAAACTAAACTAGAATATTGAAATTTTCAATCAATATTAAATCATAAAATAATTTCCATTTCATTTAAAATCACTAAAATTCTTTTTAAAGTAATAATTTAAATCAAGTGGAGACATAATAGATAAAAAAAATAAAACCATAAATATAAAAAAACAAAAATGATATTGAACCCATTTTAAGGGGAAATCAGTGTTGGAAAAAATTTAACCAATAAAATAATAGATGAGATACTAAGGATATGGAATATAAGAAAGGGGGAGAGTCATAGAAGAGTATTGAAGATAGTGGGCCAAATATACAAAAAAAATGTGAAATAAAATGATTAGTGGAAGAATGGTAGAATTCCTATGGTTATAGGGGGTTAAACAGGGTGAAATGGATGGTATAGATGATTAAAATCTGGGAGTGAAAATGTTGTAATTTTAAAATATTTATGATTCAGCAGGCCACACAGTTTTTCCACACAATTTTCTTAACAAGTCACGAACCATGTAGTACTGATCTCCTAGAGGAGGGTTGGGTTAAATAGTTTTTCTACAAGGTATTCATAAATATGAACCACCTATAAAACACCTATCTCCATGTTAAAGGGAAGGCCACATGGGGTTCTGTCTGAGGCACATCGCCAGGAATACAATCGTGATTCCTATATTGTGTGACTATTTTGGGGAAAAAAATTTCATTTTACTGGTTAATATTTTCCCATATCTATGTGCCACCTATGAACATAATTATTTATATCTAAAAATAATTATTTTTCTAGATTAAAATCAAAAAAATCAATTGAAAATAATAAATACAGAAACTAAAATAGATAATACCTCAACAAACACATCTCAGCTGACAAATCCCTACACAATAAAAACATTTAACCCCTGAAATGGAAAACTATTGTATGATCATAGAATAACATTTTTTATTACTCATGTTACCAAAACATAATCACCCATGTCTCATTCTTATCATTTTCATGATACCAAAGGACGATAATGAGAAGATAATATTTTTCCCAAAGGACTTTTACCAAGGAATCTTTAATCGGCACTAGTTTCCCGATCACATACATATTGGGTTCTAGTTACAGCTCATCCATGTTAATCATATAATATGGGTATGGATTATACATATATAATTTATAAACATAGAATACATCAAGAATCATTATTATCTTATAAGTTAAATCAAATAAATATACCACTGTAAATTTCTTATCAGTAATCTCAAATGTTTCGAAAAACCTAGACTTTAGCTTTCCATGACTACCAAGATAATGATGAAAATGTGATTTTTTTTATTAGAAACCCCACATCACATATTGTGGACTCCATGACCTAGCTTCACTGATCATCAGATGACTTATAATTAATATTTACATTCAATAACAATTGATTGATTAATTGAACATTACAATGAATCTCTTACACTAGGATCATCCCCTCAAGAGAACTATCACCCACTTACATCTTGTACATTGGAAAATTTCCTAGATGACCATACATCCCATTCAAGACACACATCATTAATGATTATTGGTAAATATTATTATAGTAAAATTCCAACCATCTGAGATGGTTGTCTGAAGAGAGATCGAAATCCAACACGAATGCATTGTGCATGTATTCATGAAATGGATTTTCTCATTATTTTTGACAATCCATTAAAGGATGGAATGTTGTTCTTATAATTACCTATATTCTCAATTCCCACTAATGGAATTCCCAAAATTTTGAAGTGAAAAGTTGATTCTTTTTTGAGATGATACATGATGAACACATGGATTACTTAAAATTTCATTGAGGTATATATTTCATAATAATTCATTTTTAGTCAAATCCTAAATCAAAATGAAATGGGTGGATTTTTTAATAAAATGAATAAAAAATGAATTTATTTTGTACAATAATGTTTATGAGGCATACTAATAATAAAATCCCTGACATTCTCATCTGACTTCCTTGTAGGAAAGGTATGTGGCAGAATAAGACCTAAATTTATCTTGTGGTAGGACTTTATTTAAAATAAATACAACATCTAGATTAAATTTATGATATATCATGCCTCATACCTGACCCCTTTAATTAATCACATTTGTCTTAAAACATCATAGTTTCTCCAATATGAAAGAAACACTATGACTTGATGATATCCTACATCACCGGCTTCTTTAGGTAAAACTACATAACACTGATTCCCTTAGAGTAAGTAATTCCCTTATAATACAATGTCCACACTTTAGGAACCTATTGAATATTTAAGAGGTATATAGAATGATATCATACCACATCCTTAGAATGTTATTTCATGAATAATACAATAATAAATAAAATCAACTGAATAGTTTATAAGAACATGCCCCCACTATCCTCCTTAGCTAAAAAAATCCATCTAAGTCCACTCATCACTGGACACTTTCAAGTAATGGTTTGGAAGTTTTCTTCTTATATCATTAGAGAATAGATTTCTTTTATTCTGGGTATAATAAATATCAAATTTGAACCCATGTAGATACTCAGACCACCCACAATACTAGAAATTCATATCCTTTTGGTTGAAAATATTTGCCATGTTTTTTTATCTAATCAGACTATGATTTCTGACCTAAAAGGTATAGATTCTATGATTATAGACCATCAATCACTTCTTCCATATCAAGGTGATGGTTTATTTAATTGTTTTCGTATGGTTGGAGTTTGGGAGAGACATATGCCATAATATGGTCACCGAGTATCACTAGACATCCAAGACCCATAAATGAAGCATCATAACAAACCACATTCCCCTTTCAATCCTCAAGTAAAATAAAGATGGGAGCTAAGATCAACTGCCACTTGAGATCATAATTTTTTTCATGGAATTAGGGATTTTAGTTAAACTTCAACCCCCATGAGTTTAAATTCATCCTAATAGTATAATGACTAGATGAATCTCTAAAAAATATCATGTATTATCCCACAATTCCTATGAATCTCCTACTCCTAACAAAATTCTTCAATTCATATCATGGAATCACCATACAAAAATTATCTAGATCAACTAGAACTACAATATCTGAGAACATGTGGCCAAAAACCATGACTTCCTAGATCCAAAAACTACACTTGGAGGTCTTAACATAATGAATGTGACCCTGAAACATGCCCAAAACTATTTCTAGGTGTTGACGATGATCCTCTTCAACTATACATATGACCAATATAGAATCCAAAAATACAAATACAAAAGATTGAATTAATTGATGAAACACCCAATTCATAGGGGCTATTAAAACTGCTACAACATTCATCATTTTGAATGATATAAAAAAATACACCAAATGGTAATACTTGCTTCAAAAAGATATGTTGTGAATGTCATCTTTTCTTTCCCTAGCCTGATGATAACCAGGGTTTTGGTTGAACATGGAATACCACCTTTATCCCATAATCTAATCGATGAGGTCATCAATGTGGGGAAGGGGTATTTATTCTTGGGGTGACCATTTTAACCTTTTGATAATCAATACATTGTTCAAGAAATCTGGTGGACTTCATAGAAAACATCATTATGGTTTCCCAATGTGATACTCTTCGTTGAATTAATCCTTTGGAATCAAAATCATCCAGTTTTGTCTTTAACTCAATCAATTTCATGGGGATCATATTAATTAAAGGGTGAGATTATTATGGTTTCTCCAGTGAAAAGATGATGTTGAGGTCCACATCCCATTTTAGTGGTAGACCCAAAAAATATTATGAAAATTATTGATTAAAATCATCCCATAAGGATGTTAACCCATCCTCATAACATCTCAAATCGTCTTCTACTGTGAAAGAAAAAACATATTATGTGATGCTTCTTAACAATGGAAGTAGAGGTGCAACTAATCCTGACAATGTATCCCATTCAACATGTAAATCCCAAGTACTCCCATTGGGTTCTGAGAAAGTTAGTGTCTATCAATAACAATTAATATGTTCCATGAAGTAAAAAATATAATTCATTCCACATATCACATAAAATAAGTCCTTTTCAAGGAAATGAAAATCTTATTTTAGATCAACCTCTTATAGGTTGAAAAAATAAGATGAACATCTAATCCTTGTTCCGTCTTCTTATATAGAGTATAAATAACTCTAGGGAATATGGAATAATTTCAAGTGGAGGTTTAATTTGATCCACCAAAAAATAATTCATGTATAAAATAAAGGCACATTTATGAATAAAATTATCTTATATAGAAGATGAAATAAAACATTATCTGAAATCATTATGATCCCTACATGTTACTATGCTTTTTCATGATTTATAGAATGAACATGATTATTTTACCAAATATTGATATCAAATAATTATTTGAATATATTCTTTCAGATAATTTACTCCATTAGAAGATCTATCTGTACCACTATACATCTAATATCGAGAACCCATTTCCCTATATGCACCAGAATGAGTAGTTGGATCACAATATGTTATAGAGCCCATACCATTCAAATAATAGAGACCACTCTTCAAAATATTTTCTTCAAAATTTGGAATATAAACTAATCTAAATGTATTGGTGGAGCTATAAATTTAGACCAGATGATCCCAAAAATCCCACACTAAGGGTACGAGACAGATGCACCACATGAAGCTACATAAAATGGTGGCCTGGATGTGAATCAAAAACTGTAACATCATATTCAATGCTACTCCACATGCGCCATCTTTTCTCAAACATCCCTCTACCAACATTACCTATAATTAGATCAATGTAAATGACATCATAAATGCCTTCCCATTTGACAACCTATACCAAAGTCTATTAAACAACCTGAGTATATGTCTTATATATGAACAAGAGGCTCTAAGATAAAATATCTAGCCAAAATATAATTTCAAACCAAACAAACTTTATTTTTTCATTTGAATTAACCAAGGGAATGATACTGAATAACTCAAAAAATGGTTTTCATACTCCAACACTGAGCTGTCACCATGATAGAGGTCCAAAAACCCCCATCTATCATAAAGAAATAATGTCCATGGGTAGTATTTCTCAATAAAAGAAATCTTGAAATCCTTCAATCTCATCGGGTTATTTTCTCATTCATTGAGCACATATTCGCACTACCTTTGATTAGGCCCTTACAACAAAATCATGACACGTATTACCTTGGAAATATCAATGGTTATGAGGAACAAAAAAATATCTCACCATGTTTCTACCCAATCCTCTAATTCATGGGTTCTTTGTTTTCTAGAAAGTAATATGGATTATTCTAGAGGAGAATCTGAGCCCTATGATTTCTTATACTTGGATTAGTTTCCATAGACTATGAAGGACTATAGCTCACTCACCGACCAAACTCTAGGAGAACCCAAACCACTTACTCAACTAAAATCTAATCAATCGGTGTGGAAGAACCTTCTCTTATCTCTTCCCCTGATTATACAGCATGTCATTGGGGAGGCATGATATAAGGCCCCAGCCTTAAACCTTACTTAATCTTGAGTTATTACAAGATTACACATTGAGGATCTTTTCGGGTTTAGAGTTTTAAAGAATTAGATCATAAAACTTGCATTACATTCCACATATAAACAAAGTGGTTACATAAAGATAGTATTCTTCATTCCCATTAATGGAAACACATTTAAAATAAAACATGGATTATTTCTTGACACATCCTTGACTCTATCATCTTATCATGTTCCTTTCCCTTGACCTGTGAAAAACATTTAAAAAACTTGGGATGAGCATAAAAACTCAGTATGGGTTATAAAAAAAAATGGAAAGGAAACATGAGTTCATATATACATAAGAATGAAATCATACTTTACCGATAAAACATAGGCACTTTAACATACCTCATAAAATCATGAATAAATCATAGAAATCATAAGACATAAAGGTAACTTGAGGCATTCATAACATTCTTACGTAGGGAGTAACCCTCTTGGTTACGTTTGGAATACCCATCACAGTATATTCCCTAAAATCTCTTCGGAGAAACCTTAACGTTTCACTCCTTCGCGTTACCCAATGCATTGGAGAGCTATAACGGGCTCACCCGCCCTTAGTTTATCACGGAACCACCCGTCTTCATAATAATGCCCAAGAACCATAACATAATCATATCACATAAAACATGTATAAAGGAAACATAAAATTTCCACATTTTAATCACGAGATATCAATACAACACATTGATATAAAAACATTATGAAAACCATTTTCAACACTAAAATAAATGAAATGTAAAACATGGTATTTATTTTTCTTTTAAAAAGAAGGTATGGCTTGTAGAGGAAGCCGAAACTCAAATAACGGTCACGACGGCGGAGAAGTCGTTGTCGCCGCATACATACGACAAAAAAATTCCCTTTTGTCGTTTAGTAAACGCTTCGTCTAAAAAATATTCCTTTTGAATAAACGTGAAAGTCAAAGGGGTTTATACACCGTATAAAAGAAAGTTTTGTATAAAATAAAATATGCCTCAACGAAAGGAGATTGAGACGAAGTCCCATACCTCGTATCTGACTTGACCCGACCGTTCTTTAATCTCCTGAATAATAAACTTGAGTTAATATCTACTTGCTTATGAATCTTTTTCAATTTCATTATTCCTTTTATACCATGTTATGAACATCATGTAATCAGTTAAGTTAATAATGTTCATTTTGTCGGTATTTGGTTCCTAAGTCAAAAATAAGCTTCTTACACTTACATGTTGTTAATTTGGTCAAAGGTTCATTATATCCAGAATGATATTCATGATTTAGATATCATACATGTCATATATATCCAGTACATACATGCATTTATAATATTACATCACATTTAGAGATAAGAAATGAAATGCACCGTTCATGGAGACGGTAAGCCGTACGTACGCATGAACGCTACTTCCATTTCTATTTCATATTTTCTGGAATGGAATCATAATGATATAAGATTATATTATAATTCCAGTATAATAACATATATAATATCATTAACTTTATCCTTTACACATCTCACATATGGTATTAACGAATCAAATCACTTTTAGGGGGCGGTAGTCCGCACTTCCTAAAATGAAGATATCGTGTTTACCCATAATGGAAACCATAAAGGTATGCCCAAAATGAAAAAAAACAGAAGCTTGAGGAAAACATAAACATATTATATATCATATATAAAAATAGTGACATCATAATTGCCACCTTTGAAGGTGTTAAATGAGTGTTGAACAATCATCGTTTCGGGAGGCAGAATTTCGCCATCCACGGAAACCGTATGTTCTTTAACCATTTGATGTAGCTGTGTGAGAGTGTAGCTCAAATAAATATTATAACAACATCCTTGTATATTGAAGATACTGTTGTTGTTACAAAATAAGTAAATAAAAAGAGTTTAGGGGGTTGGAGAAGCAAAATAAAACAAATGAACATGAGAGATTGAATTACCATTAAAAGTGTAACTCCTTTTGATTTGAGCCTAAAGGCTTCCTTTGAAATGATTATTCTCAAATGGAATCTTCTAGGATGAGGAGAGGGATGTGGAGAGAGTAAATGGGCAGGGTTTGGCCGAGCCAAAGGCTTGAGTAGTGTGTGAAATGTGATAGAGGTGGGGGCCTTTTATAAGAGGAGAGGAGGGGCACTTTTGGAAAGTAAAGAAATATTACTTTACTTGAAAATGTGTTTCGGTTTTAAAAGGTCCCAAATTGATATAATTCGTGGATAAGGTGATAAGGTTTCGAAATCCACTCATCCAATTGGTTTTGGACATGTGTAGTTCATAGATTTTACATTATCTTTCTATTTTATTTAAATCGTCAAATAATGATGTCATCGCTGTATCATTATTATGTCATAACTAATTATATTTATTTAATGTCTAAAAATTATAAAAAACTACTATGATATAGGAAATCTTTTTATCTTTCCAATGACTATTTATAATCAAAAATATGATCTTTATAACCCCATGTAAAAATTGTTTTCGTAAAACATCTCTTGTTTGTGTCATTTTTACTTTAACATTTAATAAAAAGTTATTTATGTCATTTCCAAACCAATGTGTCTCCATGGGGTCCCCAAGTTGACCCATGGCTTGTCTTGGTCGGCCATGATACAACCAATAAGGTTGGGACATGTGTCTAGGTCATTTCCTATTATTAAAGCATTATTTATAACTTAAACTACCCTAATTACCACTAATCGCGATTAAGAACTTAATAAGTTACTATTCACCAAAAAATTATTTTAATCTCATTGAACCACATTTTACTTCTTAATGACAACCATGTATGTCAGATTTTCAAAATTCAATACACATTAGTGGTAAAATTTCATTTAACTGAAAAATCAGTTTGCTTGATTACCACTTAGTGGTTTCACTATTCATCAAAAATTGAAGTTTTTCAGAAAATTACCAAAAATTCACCCTAAGCTATATTTGATATTCAGAATTCAAAAATGAAGTCTATTTTACAAAATTAAAATCATATAAGTCACATTAATTAAATTAATAATTAATTCCCGCTGCCAGAGCAAATAGCGTGTTTTTACAAAACAATAAGTATCAAAAGATTGACACTAGTTTAAGTCTAATTCCAAAGTGAAATTGATTACAATGACCAACATTGGATAATATGGTAAAAATATATTCTAATTTCACTTCAAAACCAATTCAAAACATAATCTAATTATATAAATAAATTAGATTAAAAGCAGTTTTGATGTAAAATGCAGTATTTTTCACTATTCATTAAAAAATGAACATTGTCAGAAAAATACCAAAAATTCATACAATGTAAATTTTGATGTCCCAATAATATAGAATAAGTTTATTTTGACAAACATTGTCTATAAAATTGTCAAAATATAGATTCAAAAATGGTTTTCCATCAAAAGGCAGTAAAACAATCTTTTAAGAATATTAGTGTATTTCATGCATAAGATTGTATTTATTTTCATTTTAAGCCTCTATAACACTATCTTAATCATTAATAGACATAGATAAAAATATCTATTATTCATTACTTACTTGGGATGTTACATCCTTCCCCCCTTTAGAAAATTGCATCCCCGTAATTTATTTACTTATCGAATAAATGGGGGTACTAATCCCTCATTGCATTTTCAGATTCCCATGTTGCCTCTTCAATCATGTGGTTTTTCCACAAAACCTTTACCTGGTGAATCAACTTATTCCGTAACACTTGCTCCCTGTGGTCAAGAATCTGGACCGGTTGTTCCTCATAAGATAGGTTCTCTTCCCGCTGAACTACCACTGGACTCAAAACATGAGATGGATCTGGCATATACTTTATCAACATCGAAACGTGAAAAACATTGTGTACCTGAGATAAACTCGGAGGTAAAACCACTCGGTATGCAACTGATCCAACTCTCTCCATAATTTCGTATGGTCCAATGAAACGTGGACTCAACTTTCCTTTCTTACCAAATCTCATCACACTTTTCCAAGGAGAAACCTTGAGAAAAACAGGATCACCTACCTCGAAAGATAGATCCTTCCTCCGGTTATCTGCATAACTCTTCTGCCTGCTCTGAGCTGTTCTCATGTGTTTCTGAATCATCTGAACTTTTTCTACCATCTCTTCTACCAATTCTGGTCCCATCAACTTTCTTTCACCCACTTCATCCCAGAAAGATGGAGTTCGACACCGCTTCCCATATAATGCCTGAAATGGTGCCATCTGTATACTAGAATGGAAACTGTTATTATATGAAAATTAAACCAAAAAAAGATGTTGGTCCCAACTTCCCTGATAATCCATAGAACAAGCTCGTAGCATATCCTCCAAGGTCTGAATTGTTCGTTCCGACTGCCCATCTGATTGAGGATGAAAAGCTGTACTAAAATTTAATTCAGTACCCAACGAATTCTGAAGGCCTTTCCAAAAGTTAGAAGTAAACCTGGGATCACGATCCGATACAATGGAGAGAGGAACTCCATGTAACCTGACTATCTCTTTAAGATACAAACGGGAAAGTTGATCAAGAGAGAAAGTATCTCGTATAGCAAGGAAATGAGCAGATTTGTTCAAGCGATCAACAATAACCCAGATTGCATTATTACCTCGAGATGTCTTCGGTAATCCAACAACAAAGTCCATGGATATATTCTCCCATTTCCACTCTGGCACTGGTAAAGGCTGAAGCATCCCTTTCAGTAACTGCCGCTCTGCTTTAACCTGCTGACAAGTCAAACACTTCACAGTAAAATCAGCAATATCTCTTTTAATTCCATCCCACCAGTAATACTCCCGCAGATCTCTATACATCTTAGTACTGCCCGGATGAACTGAAAACGGAGAACTATGAGCTTCACATAACAATTCTCTCTTCAAATGTGAATCACAAGGCACACACAATCTCTTCCCAAATCTCAAAACACAATCATTATCAATGTTGAATTAAGGAAACTTACCTTTCTGAACCAGCTCTACCTTTTTCTGCAACTCACTATCTTGCTTCTGTTCCTGCTTGATTCTATCTGATAGAGAAGATCTCATTGATACCTGAAACAAAACAGAAGGACTTCCTGCACCAACAACTTCTATACCAAAGTTCATCAAATCGTTAACCAAAGGATCACGTTCCAAACGCAACATTGTTAATGAGTCATTACTTTTTCGACTCAAAGCATCAGCCACTTTATTTGCTTTTCCCGGATGGTAATGAATTGTACAATCACAATCCTTGATTAATTCCAGCCATCTCCTTTGTCTCATGTTTAACTCTTTCTGAGTGAATATATACTTTAAACTTTTGTGATCGGTATATATTTCACACTTTACTCCATACAAGTGATGCCTCTGAATTTTTAAAGCAAAAACAACAGCAGCTAATTCCAAATCATGTGTAGGGTAATTTACCTCATGAGTTTTCAATTGCCGTGAAGCATAAGCAATTACCTGATCATTCTGCATTAGGACGCAACCAAGTCCTTTCAATGAAGCATCACTGTATATAACAAACTCACCATTCCTTGAAGGTAGTGCCAAAACTGGAGCATTCACCAATCTTCTTTTCAATTCATGAAAACAATCATCACATTCTTTTGTCCAGATAAACTTAACACCCTTCCGAGTTAGCTTAGTCATTGGACTAGATAACCGTGAAAAATTTCTAACAAACCTTCAGTAATAGCCCGCCAAACCAAGGAAGCTACGAATCTAGGTTACATTTGTGGGTCTTGGCCATTCTTCCACAACTTTTGTTTTTTCAGGATCAACAGTTATTCCATCTTTAGAAACCATGTGACCAAGGAAAGAAATTTGTTGCAACCAAAACTCACACTTGCTGAATTTCCCATACAGTTTCTTTTCTTTTAACGTTTGCAAGATAACCCTTAAATATATTTCATGCTCCTCTTTACTTTTAGAAAACACCAAAATATCATCAATGAAAACCACCACAAACTTATCCAAGAACTCATGGAAAATACTATTCATTAAGTCCATGAATACAGCAGGTGCATTGGTTAGCCCAAAAGGCATTACTACAAATTCATAATGTCCATATCTCGTACGGAACACGGTCTTCGGAATATCTGCCTCCTTAACCTTCAGCTGATGGTACCCCGATCTCAAGTCAATCTTTGAAAAAAACTGAGCTCCCTGGTGCTGATCAAACAAATCATCGATATGAGGCAAAGGATATTTGTTCATAACAGTGATATTATTCAAGGCTCTATAATCAATGCAAAGTCTCATAGAACCATCTTTCTTTTTAACAAATAAAACAGGAGCACCCCATGGTGATGTGCTAGGTCTAATGAAACCTTTCTCTAATAATTCTTGCAATTTCTCCTTCAACTGTAAAAGTTCAATTTGTGCCATTCGATAAGGAGGTTTTGAAATTGGCTTAGCATCAGGAACTAAGTCAACAGTAAACTCAACTTCCCGATCTGGTATTCTTCCAGGCAACTCATCAGAAAAAACATCAGGATACTCATTTACCACTGGCACGTCATTAATCTGAACAGTTCCTTTATTTTCAATGACGTGTGCAAGGTAACATTCATTTCCATCTTTTACAAGTTTCTCGGCCTCTTGATATGTTATCAAAAGTAAGGGTTCATTCTTGTAAACAAACTGAAAGTATTTCTGAAAAGAAACTTTTTTAGCTCTATAGTCAATCTTAGCATGGTAAATAGAGAGCCAATCCATTCCCAGGATAACATCAAACTCTACTAGAGGTAGAACAATAAGGTTTGCAAGTAGGTTCTTTCCACAGATAAGGATAGGAAGATTCTTATAAATTCTTTTTGCCTCGACACTTCCCCCAGGTGTTTTTACCAATAGTTCAGGAGTCATTTCTTGAGATGGTATTCCCATTTTACTAGAAAAGGTTTCAGAGATGAAAGAATGTGTAGACCCCGAATCAAACAACACACTGGCATAATCTGAAAAAACAAACAAAGTACCTGATACCACTTCATTTGATGGCCCGACATCTGCTGAAGTAGTTGCAAAGGATTTCACCACCCCTTTCTGCTTGTAGTCTAACTGCTTCCCATCACTCAAGCTCCTTGTCGGACACTCGTTTGCATAGTGACCCATCTCATTGCACTTATAACATTTCACTAACTGTAAATCAAATTTGTTCTTACCTTCACCTTGATCCTTTTCAGTGCAATCACGAGCCTTATGTCCCATCTTACCACATCGGTAGCATTTCCCAGAATTCAGAAGACATTCCCCAGCATGCCTTTTGCCACATTTATCACAAACTGGAAACTTAGTTCTCCTACAATCAGACTTTTTTAAAGAATTCTTACCTTTCTCCTGCCACCTCGGTCTCTTCTTCTACTGGTTATTATAGAAAACTTGGTCATCGAAAAACTCCATATCCACCTTCTCAGCACATCGAACAAGCTTTTCATAACTTTTAAACTCACGAGAAGCTAATACCCTTCGATACTTTGGCTTTAATCCTGAGTAAAAACGATTGATTTTACTATCAAGGTCCCGGATAAAATTTGGAGCATACCTTGCCAATCGAGTGAACCTTTCTTCATAGGCAGCCACTGAGTCTTCCTCTTGCCTCAATTCCAAGAATTGCTTTTCCATCCTAAGTCGAACAGCCTTAGGAAAATACTTCTCAAGAAACATACCATTGAATTCATCCTAGTCAAGAGCATCAATCTCATCGGCGTCCCTGATATTTTTAACCATAGACCACCACTGATCTGCTTCACCCTCCAAACGGTAAATAGCAAGACTAACCTTTTGATTGTCTGAACACCCCATGACATCAAAAATCTTCTCTAGTGCTTTAATCCACCCTTCAGCTAGCACAGGGTCAGATGATCCTCTGAATGATGGTGGATGTTGCATCAAGAAATGTTCCACCACTGACATGTTCCTCTGCGGTTGATCTGGCTGATCTCGTGCATGGATACCACCGCCATTTATCGCTTGAGTCAACTGCGCCATCACTGAAACAAACTGTTTAGTTCCAATTCTGACCATTTCTAGATGCTGATTCGGAAAGTTATTTCCTTCTGTATGCCTTCCTAGCACTGCTTCCCTGTTTCCTCTACGGAAAACCATTCTGAACAAACATGTCTTAGATGAAGCAACATGGTAATCTTTAAATGCTATGTCATTTCGAAAAAAAAAATTTGGATAATCATTTAATAGAATTCTAACTCCTAATGTTATCTAAACCGACCTCTGATACCAACTATAAGACCCCAGCCTTATACCTTACTTAATCTTGAGTTATTACAAGATTACACATTGAGGATCTTTTCGGGTTTAGAGTTTTAGAGAATTAGATCATAAAACTTGCATTACATTCCACATATAAACAAAGTGGTTACATAAATATAGTATTCTTCATTCCCATTAATGGGAACACATTTAAAATAAAACATGGTTTATTTCTTGACACATCCTTGACTCTATCATCTTATCATGTACCTTTCCATTGACCTGTGAAAAACATTTCAAAAACTTGGGATGAGCATAAAAACTCAGTATGGGTTATAAAAAACATGGAAAGGAAACATGAGTTCATATATTCATAAGAATGAAATCATACTTTACCCATAAAACATAGGCACTTTAACATACCTCATAAAATCATGAATAAATCATAGAAATCATAATACATAAAGGTAACTTGAGTCATTCATAACATTCTTACGTAGGGAGTAACCCTGTTGGTTACGTTTGGAATACCCATCACAGTATATTCCCTAAAATATCTTCGGATAAACCTTAACGTTTCACTCCTTCGCGTTACCCAATGCATTGGAGAGCTATAACGGGCTCACCCGCCCTTAGTTTATCACGGAACCACCCGTCTTCATAATAATGCCCAAGAACCATAACATAATCATATCACATAAAACATGTATAAAGGAAACATAAAATTTCCACATTTTAATCACGAGATATAAATACAACACATTGATATAAAAACATTATGAAAACCATTTTCAACACTAAAATAAAAGAAAAGTAAAACATGGTATTTTTTTTTTTTTTTAAAAGAAGGTATGGCTTGTAGAGGAAGCCGAAACTCAAATAACGGTCACGACGGCGGAGAAGTCGTTGTCGCCGCATACGTACGACAAAAACATTCCCTTTTGTAGTTTAGTAAACGCTTCATATAAAAAATATTCCTTTTGATTAAATGTGAAAGTCAAAGGGGTTTATACACCGTATAAAAGAAAGTTGTGTATAAAATAAAATATGCCTCAACGAAAGGAGATTGAGACGAAGTCCCATACCTCGTATCCGACTTGAACCGACCGTTCATTAATCTCCTGAATAATAAACTTGAGTTAATCTCTACTTGCTTATGAATCTTTTTCAAGTTCATTATTCCTTTTATACCATGTTATGAATATCATGTAATCAGTTAAGTTAATAATGTTCATTTTGTCGGTATTTGGTTCCTAAGTCAAAAATAGGCTTCTTACACTTACATGTTGTTAATTTGGTCAGAGGTTCATTATATACAGAATGGTATTCATGATGTAGATATCATATATGTCATATATATCTAGTACATACATGCATTTATAATATTACATCACATTTAGATGTAAGAAATGAAATGCACCGTTCATGGAGACGGTAAGCCGTACGTACGCATGAACGCTACTTCCATTTCTATTTCATATTTTCTGGAATGGAATCATAATGATATAAGAGTATATTATAATTCCAGTATAATAACATATATAATATCATTAACTTTATCCTTTACACATCCCACATATGGTATTAACGAATCAAATCACTTTTAGGGGGCGGTAGTCCGCACTTCCTAAAATGAAGATATCGTGTTTACCCATAATGGAAACCATAAAGGTATGCCCAAAATGAAAAAAACAGAAGATTAAGGAAACCATAAACATATTATATATCATATATAAAAATAGTGACATCATAATGGCCACCTTTGAAGGTGTTAAACGAGTGTTGAACAATAATCGTTTCGGGAGGCAGAATTTCGCCATCCACGGAAACCATATGTTCTTTAACCATTTGATGTAGTTGTGTGAGAGTGTAGCTCAAATAAATATTATAACAACATCCTTGTATATTGAATATACTGGTGTTGTTACAAAATAAGTAAATAAAAAGAGTTTAGGGGGTTGGAGAAGCAAAATAAAACAAATGAACATGAGAGAATGAATTGTCTTTAAAAGTGTAACGCCTTTTGATTTGAGCCTAAAGGCTTCCATTGAAATGATTCTGCCCAAAGGGAATCCTCTAGGATGAGGATAGGGATGTGGAGGGAGTAAATGGGAAGGGGTTGGCCGAACCAAAGGCTTGAGTAGTGTGTTAAATGAGGTAGAGGTGGGGGCCTTTTATAAGAGGAGAGGAGGGGCACTTTTGGAAAGTAAATAAATATTACTTTACTTGAAAATGTGTTTCGGTTTTAAAAGGTCCCACATTGATATAATTCGTGGATAAGGTGATAAGGGTTCGAAATCCACTCATCCAATTGGTTTTGGACATGTTTAGTTCATAAATTTTACATTATCTTTCTATTTTATTTAAATCGTCAAATAATGATGTCATCACTGCATCATTATTATGTCATAACTAATTAAATTTATTTAATGTATAAAAATTATAAAAAAAATACTATGATATAGGAACTCTTTTCATCTTTCCAATGAATATTTATAATCAAAAATCTGATCTTTATAACCCCATGTAAAAATTGTTTTCGTAAAACATCTCTTGTTTGTGTCATTTTTACATTAACATTTAATAAAAAGTTATTTATGTCATTTCCAAACCAAAGTGTCTCCATGGGGTCCCCAAGTTGACCCATGGCTTGTCTTGGTCGGACATGACACAACCAATAAGGTTGGGATATGTGTCTAGGTCATTTCCTATTATTAAAGCATTATTTATAACTTAAACTACCCTAATTACCACTAATCGCGATTAAGAACTTAATAAGTTACTATTCACAAAAAAATTATTTTAATCTCATTGAACCACATTTTACTTCTTAATGACAACCATGTATGTCGGATTTTCAAAATTCAATACACATTAGTGGTAAACTTTCATTTAACTGAAAAATCAGTTTGCTTGATTACCACTTAGTGGTTTCACTATTCATCAAAAATTGAAGTTTTTCAGAAAATTACCAAAAATTCATCCTAAGCTATATTGGATATTCCGAATTCAAAAATGAAGTATATTTTACAAAATTCAAATCATATAAGTCACATTAATTAATTTAATAATTAATTCCCGCTGCCAGAGCAAATAGCGTGTTTTTACAAAACAATAAGTATCAAAAGATTGACACTAGTTTAAGTCTAATTCCAAAGTGAAATTGATTCCAATGACCACCATTGGATAAAATGGTAAAAATATATTCTAATTTCACTTCAAAACCAATTCAAAACATAATATAATCATATAAATAAATTAGATTAAAAGCAGTTTTGATGTAAAATGCAGTATTTTTCACTATTCCTTAAAAAATGAACATTGTCAGAAAAATACCAAAAATTCATACAAGGTAAATTTTGATGTCTCAATAATAAAGAATAAGTTTATTTTGACAAACATAGTCTATAAAATTGTCAAAATATAGATTCAAAAATGGTTTTCCATCAAAAGCCAGTAAAACAATCTTTTAAGAATATTAGTGTATTTCATGCATAAGATTGTATTTATTTTCATTTTAAGCCTCTATAACACTATCTTAATCATTAATAGACATAGATAAAAATATCTATTATTCATTACTTACTTGGGATGTTACACATGACATTACAAAAATCAAAATACTCAAGAAACAAATATAAATACATCATCCCATAAAAAACTAGAAGAAATAATAAATTAAATATACTCATGAATCAAAATTAAAACCATTACAACCATAATAATAAATTTAAACTGCTCAACCCTTTATTGGTATCTATGACCAATGTAATGCCTTTTTGTAACCCCATAACGAAAATTAAAACCAATCCTTGACATCTAGTAGAAACATCAAGTACTACATGAGGTGTGCTTTCTTGATACCCCACTCACAAATGGATCATTAAGCCCAAAAATTCCGATACCCTTTCTATATAGACATTCCAAATAGAAAGGAAACAATTTAAAACCATCATATTATACCTTTTTTAGATGATTAGGTCACGGATTCCATATAACCCAACACCCTTACCATGAAATGGAATGGAAGAAATACTGTTCCTAACCCCCATGTGCTAAAATCTTTTTCATGAACATTTATTAAATCTTTTGGAAATGGTCTCACCCAGAACAAAGTCCAGAATCATCAATGAAAAAATTCCCATAACATCATAAATATATTTCAAAACAAGTGATAGAAATGAAAATAGAAAAACATGAGTTAAATATTTAACATTTAAAATTAGTTTCAACATAACTAAAAGGGGGAAGTGCTAACTTGATGAAAAAACCCACTCACCCCACCCCCTTGTTACTTATGGGTCAACACCACCATGAAACCACTATCTGCACCTACCAAGAAGAAACCTCAAGAAATAGTAACTACCATAAACTCCATGTATGGTATTAAATTTATTTGAATTGGGTATAATATTTTTTATATACTCCCAAGTATGTGTTCATGGTTTCATATCACTTTCCAAATAGGATTCCACCCAAAGGTTCCATAAATAGACTCTATAAGAAAAAAAAATTCATTTAAAAATGAAAATAATTTAGATATTAAAAATTATTTTTATATAATATAAGGGAATGACATTTAATTTTCAAATACGTTCTTATGATTTTGGGAAAGTAATGTCTCATAGAAAATATAATTCATAGTATACCATAACATTAGAACTGGGATAAATTCCCCATAATCTAGGGTTAGTGAGGACCTAGGATCCACATACTCTAAATGATCAAACCTATACATGATGTTCTATCTCATGATCAATCCAACCAATCTCTATCATTAGTTTTTTGTTATTGTTTTATTGTAATCGTCCTATGTAGGTTTTTTCATGAAACATGTAGTTATATTAGTTTTCTTACCTATATATCAAGGATTCCAATGCACTTTTCCATTTATTAAACCCTAAACCTCCCATCCTTCACAAACGAAACTACAAAAAATAAAATCACATAAATTCCAAGTTGGTTTAAACATTTTAGAACCATATAAACACCCTACATTTGGAAAACAATACTTTTTCATACACACAAAAATTTAGAATTAATGTTTAAAATAACAATGGAAAATTAATATCATAAATCCATGGTTAAGAAAGGATCCACATACCTTTAACTTGAAATCGCTAAATTTCTATTAGAAGTTGTAGTAAGTAACAAGATTGAGCCCTATGGAAGATATAAAACACCAAGAATATGAAGTTAAAACCCAATTAAATGATTTTAAACCCATTTTAGGTCATCATCATTGTTGGAGAAAGGATAACTAGGGAAGAATGAGGGAAAATGTTAAGGAGAGGGAAGATGAGAATATATGAGAGACATTCTTTGAGGAATCTCGAAAAAAACAATCCAAATATACACATAAATGAATCCCAAGAAGAGTTTATGAGGATAGGTGGAACAATTAGGTATGGATATGATCGAATGGGGTGAAAATGAGGGGCAAGTAAGTTATAATTAAGGATATGATAGTTTTAATTTCAAAATATTTACTAATATGGACGTACCTATTGTTCTAATTCATGGTATGCAAGATTGTGATCCAACCATGGAGAACCTCCATATGAGAGGTTGGGGGGTATTCCACAAGGTTTTCTTATAGGTTTCAAAACTATGGACTTATATGTGCATCCAGAACTACGCCACGGTTGAGGTCACACAATTAGTACTCAGCAAGTGCATAGTTCCCCATAACCATGTGAAAACCATGTGCCTCTTTCTTTCCATCAAAAAACCTATTTCATTAATGAAAAAAAAAACACACATAAATTATGAAACACTTTTAATACAAAAAAATATAAAATTAATCAAAAGAAAACTATGAGAGTGAAAATCCTAAAAAACATGAAAAATTTCCATCTTTAAGAAGTAAAACTATAGTTTTATTTGAGAATAAGTGAGTGTAATACTCCTCTACCCATGACATAAACTCCCATATCATTAGAAACTCATTTTGATTATGAAAATGGACTTCAACGAGAGGAATTTATTTTCCATAATGAAAATTTACCTTGGAATCTACAATTTTCACTAGTTTATCAGTTATGGATAGGTCAATATCTATTGGCACACCTCCCTTTTCAGTATATGATACGGGTAGAGATTATAATTCTTAAATTTTGATACATGGATCATTCCAAGAATAATTATTTATAGGGAAGGTATTGGAAGGTGATATTCCAGCTTATTGATTATCTCAGTAATCTAAAACATTTCAACATACCATGATATAAACATTCCCTACATACCAAGACAACAGTGACCTAGGTATGGTGTCAACATTAGAAACACCCGGTCACACACGGAGAACTCTAAGGTTCAGCACTAAAGATCATAGTATGAATTATTATAGCTCTATGCTTCCAAAAATATATTTCTAATGAACTAGACATTATTATATTCTTATTGATTAAAGATGGACCGTAAAAGGGAAGTCTCTCCCACTTCTATTATATACAAATGTAAATGACATGGATGACCATATATTTCATCCAATAGAATTTTATAGATTAAGAATTGGTTTCTATTTTTGTAGGGTTCATCTACTAATATGAGATGGTTATCTTAAGAGACTCTAAAATATAATACACATACGCGTTGCATGTCATCCAAAATCAATTTTTCCTATTCTATATGGACATCTATTTTAGGATGGTATGTTGTGATGATCTTTTACTATGATCCCATTTCATTATTAAGTCCTTTCCATGAATGGGAAGTAAAATAGATATTCCTATTTGAGTTGATAAAAAATAGAAGACCATGGATACTTAATGTTTTTTGAATGTATAATAAGAGTAAATCATCATATTTTGTCAAATAATTTATTGGAATGAAATTTGAGGATTTGACATGATGATCAATAACCACCCAAATTAAATTCATTCCATTGGGTGTTTGAGGAAATACAATGTTAAAATTAAAAGAGATTACACCCCAAATCCATTTATGAATTGTAAGTAGAAAATCATTCCTAATGGGTGTTAGTATTCACTATTATTTATCTACAATTATAGCATCTAACCAAAAATTCAGTTATATCACACCTCATACCCAGCCACCAGAACAGACAATGTAAATCCTGAAAAAAATTGGGGGATCTACGATGAATGACCTAATGAGACTGGTGTCTAACCTATAGGACTACCTTCTAGAGGGAAAAAAGAGGCCCTTGGAAAATATAATTAACTAATAATACATTGAACATTTATTATAAATCTCCCTTAAATTTATAACTTGCATAGAATCACGGTATAACTCATCTTTATATTTTTCTTCCCCGATAAGTTTGAGAATAGAGGGTGTTAACTGGATTATATCCCTGAACAAAACATTGTTATTATTCTTGGAATCCAAATCCAACTGAAGGAAATTCCACATCAGAGTCTACTTATCATATCACTCTTTCGAGTACAAAATCTAAATTTTCCCTCTTAAGGAATATCTACCACTTTCCATTTACCTTGGGGACATAAAATATAAAAGATAAAGTTGTCAATGTACTCAATCTCATGGTGTTTCCATAAATTATGATCCTTTTTGGGGAAAATTTATGTCAAGCATGTATGATATGATGTTATTGTGAATTTATCCCCAAAAATATGGTCACACCATTGTTTCAGAGCACATATCACTACAAAATATTTCACTTTTTCTAATAGGATAATATCTGTTGGTAAAAGTGTATTTTCTGTTTGTAAAACGTTTTACCTACAATTAAGTCTCTGTCACTAAACTATCGGTAAAAGCACTATCTCTAAATGTTTTTACAACAGATAAAATAGTTCTGTTGAAATTATAATAATACCAAAAAATAATATATATGTTGGTTAAAGTGTTTAGAAACATGTTTTGGTGAGAAATTTTTCTGTTAGTAATAATATTACTAACATATAATATTTTTTATAAATTTCATTAGAATAAAAAAATTTAATTTTTAATTTTAGTAAAATTTCATATTATATATATTAGTTTATCATATATAATAAATATGTTTTAATTATTAAACCAAAGAAGATTTTAACACGAGTTCAATCTTAGAAAAAAAATAATTACATTAATAATGAAATTAATTTCAAAACCAATAAATAAAATGTTGGACACCCACCCCCATGCTCGATCCTCCGAAACCTGATCCCCCCCACAGACACACAATGACCCAACCCCAACTCCAACGAGTCATCTCCAACTCCAGCAGCTCCTGCGACCCAACCCCAGCTCCTGCAACCCAACCTCAGCTCCAGTGAGTCAGAACCAACACAAGTAGCTCTAGCGAGTCCAGGCCATCATCGCCAGTGAGGCACCTCCAAAAATTCCATTCTAGTGAGCCAACTCCAGTTTATGACGCACCCTTCATCTCCAATATCTACATCACAAATATCAAAAAACAATACACACAAATTATTGAAAAATATCTACATGAATTGAATCAAAATATAGAAATAAATAGAAGTATAAAAAATGATTTTCATAGTGAAATTTTATCATCTTCCATATTGATATCGAAGTATTTGTAGTCCAAATGAATCATATTGAGGAATCATTTCTACAAAAAGATACCAACAACACACCAAATACTATCCTGTCACAAAATATCATTTCCACCTTTTTTGGTAAATATTGTCTGCAAAATTTGTGAAAGAAAGCCAGAGTTACAAGGCATATATGATGTGTAATGATCTTACAATAGAAAGAAATTGAATATATATTTTTTTGAATCATAAGATGATAAAACCTGAAGCACCTTTTAGACATAATAAACTGATAATAGAGAAACCAAATACAACACTGACACATTCCCATGTACATAATTTCTATTAATTTTTCCACAAAAATGAAACCCAATGAAGACAAGTACATGAGAGATGCATAGCAATCTAGCCAATTCATGAAAATTACTGCAGTCATGCCCAGCCGCCCGAAGAGGGGAAAGACTATGAAAATATTCATGGAAAACATTTTTCCACAATTTAATGAATAAATTTCCTTGTTGATGGTCACCTAATGAAGGTCCCAAAAACCATCCACACATTTTTTGGTTATTTTAATCCTCAACTCGAGATTACATATTTTGAGTTAAGTTCTCCTACAGGTGAATGATTACATAGATTTGCAGAAAAATCACACAAAAAAATTAAAACAATTCACCTCCAAAATGATCAAAAACTCCAGGCCATTTTCACAGCATCCGGGATTGCAAAAAAAAAATTACTACTAAAAACAAGAAAATAAACTTGAATGGATCATGAAATAATTACAGACGTGCACCATATAAGGGGGTGATGATTCAGGATTGTACTAATGCTAAATGCAGAAATCATGCATGTGTGATGCTTCCATGATACACGACCAGCCCCAAGTAAGATCCAATTCTTGTAGGACTGCCATAACAGGCTCATTATAACGCAAGATGTTCAACCAGATCATGAAACTGAAGATCTTGTGAAAAAAACATCCCAACAGTTCCAAAATAGATAAAACATCAATTATATTTTGTGCCAAAATTAATTTCATCCTCCATGATCAACATACAATAGGTACATAACTATCAAACCATCTTCAAATTGTCCAAGAAAGCGTGCCATTATCCAAGAAGACATTATATCTATCATCTCTAAAACACCATCATGAAAAAGCATACAGACCATGCAGAAAAAATGACCTGGAACATCATATTCAAAATTAACATAGAGTATTCATAATTTCCACTAGAAAAGTTTTTTTTACCAAAAAAAGATAAGAAACTGGAATAGATAACAAGAAATGTAAAGAGGCAGACCATATAAAGGGAAGTAACTTCAGGCTTAAACTAATGATAAATGCAGAAATAATGCAAGTGGGATGCTTCCATAAAAATCTCAATATAATGCATGATGTAATGATGTCCGCCAGATCATGAGAACCAAATCTCTGCTGAGAAAAACATCTCAACAGGTTCGAAAAAGATAAAATATCGGTCAGATTTTGTGCCAAAAGTAATGGAATCCTCCATGACCACAAGCCAACAGGTACATTGCTATCAAAACATATTCAAACTGTCTTAGAAAGCATGCCTTCAGCCAAGAATATACTAGATCGAGCTGCTCCAAAACACTATCATGTAGAAGTATATAGACAAAGAAGAAAAAATGGCATGAAACGTTGTATTCAAAATTAACCCGTAGTCTACAACTTCATATTAACATCCAAACACAAGGAATGTTTCTTATTGGTGTTTTCTTTTCATTCTTTTATATAGGATAATTGGTGTTTTTCTAGTGTAAAAAAATTTAGGTAAAACAAAAAAATTAAATATAAATAAAACACATGAAAGACAATACCCTTTTTCCACATATAACACCCACAACTTCATGTTAAAAAACATGGAATTCATTACCCGTTTTCCATACGTCCTGCAACATCATATTCAGAATTAACATCCAAACACAAGGAAATTTTATTACTGTAGTTTTCTTTTAGTTATTTGATGAAGGATAATTGGTGCTTTTATAGTGTAAAATAATTAACATAAAGTGAAGACATGCATAAGAACACTAATATAACAAGAACACACAACTCAAGCATGTGGGTGTAGTTCGAGATTGCAAGGAAGTAAACTGCATAACAGCTACTCACTAAAATCACAATACAAAATTAATACAATCAATTTTATCCACACATCATTTAAAAAGGTAAAAAGAGATGACATAAAATGTATTCATGTGTAATATTTAGAATATATTGGTTTTGATTAAAACAAAAGGGTGGGAAGTCATTACCCTTTTCCCACATATAACACCCAAAACATCACCCTTTATCTCTAATTAATTGACAAAATGGTGCAAGAGTATCCTGTTCAAAAACATTTGAGTAATTTCTATGGGCATGAGCTCAAGAAAGGAAGTACTCCACATAAGAAAAATTTATCCATGACAGATGATGGCAGCAGAAAAAAGGCAATGTGCAATTTCAATGTGATCATCCACATATGTCTTCCACAATATGTCCGCGTTGTTTTCTTCCAAAGCCCCGATATATAGATAAATAAGAGATGAAATCAGATGAGATGTATGTAAGAGGTCGAAACAAACCACTACTAAATACATGATTTTTCAATTCTTTTAAAAAACACTACTAGAAATTATATATTCAACCTTTCCAAGTATTTTTTTGGAATCCATAACTAAGTAAACTACACTAAGAATATTTTTTCTTATAGAGTACATTTTACTAACACCGTATTTTATCACTCTCTATTACTACACTTATTATAAGGTTTTCCTATGTAGAAAAATAACATATATTTGACAATGTATTGGATACAGAATGGATATTTCTATACGTTATTATGTATTAATGGTAAAATACATTACAAGTCTAACATTTTTTGGTCATGTCGAATAAATTGTGGCATCCCAAATCACCATTTATAGAATAAGTGATTGATAATATTTAACAACATATAACCTAGAATGTACAATAAAAAGAGATATAGGGAGTGGGCATTTATTTTGAAAAATGGTGGGATGCTGATCTCTTCCAAAGAAAGGATGTCATGAGTAATAAGTTGAACAAAAAAATCTCTTAAGAAGTATAGTTGGAACATGAGAAATAAAGTGCCCTATAGGTTAACGAATGGGATAAAAATATGTCATGTATTCGTCTAAGTATCCAAGATTGGTGGTTCTAAGGGAACCTTAACATTAAAATAGATGGATTATTTTCTAATGAATTCAATGTCGTAGGGCCTATGAAATCACCTCACTCTTCCTCTTTTCTTATTGGCCCTATGGAATGGTTTGTTCCTAAGAGACATAACATTCTTCAATATCAGCCCCTTGTTTATCAATGTTCAGAACAATTCTAGTCTCAAGGTCATCCTAGATGAATTATTCATTCTAGATTCTATCCAAATCATTTTCAAGGACAATTCACTAGGGTTGGACAGATTTCCTAGCTCCTTAATTGTTGGGGAATGAGTTGTTAAAAAAAAGAACCTCAATGTTTTATAAAACTAATTTATGCGTGGATTATTTCTCAAATTATATAGTGTTTGCACCCCTATCCTCATTCCAATGATTAAACTCTATGTCCAAAATTTTGACTGATTTTCATGTGCAACAATGTGTACAAAATCATGTCCAGAATCCATAATGGCATACATGAGCATCTCCTCCACATCCTAGTCTTGTTAGAACAACATGGTTTAATTAAATCAACAGCGATTCATTGAATAAAATGGAAAGTATGCAAAGAAAATTGATGTGTATAAGTATGGAGGTCCGACTCAGAAAACTGTAGTGGATCTAGAGAATCAATCAATTAGCAAACAAAAATCCCCAGGAAAATAAATAAAAACAAAAACCAGAAAACAGATTTCATCGACATTTCACTGAAACCCTAACTACCATTCAATTCAAATTCCAGAAGCCCAGGATTTCATAGGATTCAAATTTGAAGAAAAAGAGTGTGTATGTGATAAGAGGCTCAATCATTGAACTTTTGAATTATAAATGGGTGATACCTAATAATTATAGTTGAAAGTGGGAAAAATAAACCAATAATTGGTAGACATGGGGTGTTGGTGGTGCTGAAGAATCGAGGGGGGTGTGGTTGTGGGTGCGGGCAATGGAGATGAACCCCGTCTGTGAGTGAAAACAAAGATCATTGGTCCAGGATTCGGCACCGGCGGTAGACGACGATCTTGGGAGAGGGGATGGGCGAGATGAATGCAAAGACGAGTGTGTTTTTCAGTTTATTTTGATGGATCGACTAATAAAAGATATATATATATTTATCTATTACATTCTATTATTTTGAAATATATTTAAAATATAATTTTAATCATATGTCAAATATAATATATATTATATCACATTTAAAATTTATTCCAAATATTTTCAATATTTCCTTGTTAATAACAACATTGTTTTTTGTGGTTAAATTAGAAATTAGTCTTATAAGAAAGATTATTTTTGTTAATAATAAAATTTTTTAGTAAATTATTGACTAATAGTTGCAAAAATTTTTGTTGTTAAATTATTTGTTTTTATTGAAAAAATAATGGATCCAAATTTGTATGTTGAGGAAAATTATTGGTAATAATAATTAATAATTGTATACTGATTTGTTGGTAAAACAATTGTTGGTATTAATATGATAATGTCACAAATTTATTTTTTGGTAAAGTGTTTGTTGGTATTAAACAATTAATACAAACATATATATGTGTTTGTAAAAATAAATTCCGGTATTTAAATTTAATAATAACAAAACATAATATCATTTGGAATTGTTCATTTTTACAAACATATATGATATCTGTCAGTAAATGTATGTTTGTAAAAGTCACTTTTTTATAGTGTATCCTTTTTTCCAACTCAAGGTCATAGGATGGGTAATTTTTTCTGTATTTTATGATAGAGAGAGTCATAATCAAAAACAATGTCACCCTTCATGATCATCCATCCCAATCTCATACATAATTTATCACAAAAATATACATAACACTTTCTATCCTTTGGTAAAATGAATATAAGGGACGTTGTCAAAATTTCATTGAGCTCCTCAAAAGATGAAAGTAATTATATATTCTAGAAGAAGTACCACCTCTTTTAGGCGAGATCCTTCCACAGAGAGTCCATCTGAGAGAAATATATTAGAAACTACATGTATAATCTTATCAGTCCTTAGAAGCACCAGATATAAAAGGCAATCCTCAGTTCCTTCCACAGTATCACCACATATGATTTCTCAAGATCAACTAAAACTATTTAGTATGATATAATAGTGAAATGAAACATGATTACATGTATATATAAATTTATATCATAGATCTTCTCAAAATAAGGTTATCTAGAAACGTTCCTAATAAAATTCTCTAACGCTAACCGTCATCATAATTGGTTTTAGTGTGAAGCAAGATTTCATCTATAAATACCATGACAAAGGAGTCAAGTTATTTTTGAATCAACCTGTTCATAAGGGCCATAAGAACTACTTAATCATTATTCATAATTAATGGTATAAACATAAACTTCAGAAGCCCAAAACATCTTTGATAATACTTATTGGGAATGAATTATTCTCTTATATTGACCAAATGATACGTGGAGCATTGGACGGTCAGGAAATTCCACCTTTTACCCATAAACTGATAGATAGATAATAAATGAGGGGAGTGGAATATTTATGCCTAATGTTCACCATCTTTAACTTCTAATAATTGGTACATAATAGGAGATATTCATCGTATTTGTTTGTAAATAGAACCAGTGTATCATGATGCGAGATTCCTGGAAAAAAGAAACCTTCATATTCCAAATCGTCCAGTTATATCTATAATTCCAAAAATTCAGTGGGGTTTAATGATATGGGGGTATAGATATCAGTTTTATCTCTAGTTACAAGATGATAGTGAACTCTATTTCCCATTATGAAGGTATACCTATAAATTATTTTGGAAATACCACTTAGAACTCATCTACTATAGAAGATAATCCACCCCTAGATTTTTTATATTAATCTTCCACCATGAGTGATAATATGTCAAATATAAGGATTCTAATCTCTAAAAGTTAAGGTCAGTCTCATCGTGACTATTGATCACTTTCAATAATGAAAACATGAGTACTCATGATAGGTCCCATGAATTTTTTCCAACATAGCTAACAATCAAGATATTACTTGATGTACACAACCCAATCAATTCATAGGATCATATAAAAGGATTCCATTCTAGGATAATAAAATCCCATTTTAGAATAACTTTTTACATGGTGAAAAAAATGAAAGAAATCTTACATCTTGTTCCCACTTCCTAGAAAAAGGATTGACTAACTCCATGTAATATGACATGTGTTTAGTAAGAAGTTACAATAAATTATATAGAATGAAGAATATTTAGTGAATGTGTATGAAGAAAACATCACCTGACTCCAAGGTATTCTCAAAATCTTATTCATCATCTTGATAAAAAAATCATCCATATTTGCTTAGCTTTAAAACCAATATATCAAAATGAATTGGCTTCCTGAGTGATGAAAAGTTATGTGAATTTATTTTCAAGTGCGGAGAGGGTAGAAATGTTGTTTTATGATGACCAGAATTGACTTTAAAAAAATAGATGAATATGTCCATATATAAAAAGATATATTATAATCAATTCAATAAATCTTATGTTAGTAATTTTCAGTTTACAGTTTTTGAAAAGTGTGGTATAAATAATCTTAGGGAATTCTTTACAGAAATAGAGAATTGTTTTCGATGTATTATGTTTGGACATATGGATTGAGATTGTAATAAAAACAATCATAAGACCAATAATGATAAAAAAAATTTAAAGAATTTTAAATGTTATGAGATGTTTAATTATAAAAAGTCCTTCCCAAAGAGAGATCCAAATGATGGAAAGAATACAGACTATAAGAAGAAAGGTGTAGTGATATTTTTTCAACTACTACAATAGAAATTGGTCGATCTAATGATTTTGTATCAGGAACATTTTTTTATATAGATTTTTATAAATATTTGTTTGATTTAGAATCTATACATTCATTTTTTTCTGATAAATTTTCTAAAAAATTGGAAATATCATCTCAAAACATTAGAACAAAATAGATTGTTAAAACACCAGGGGAAAAATTACAGTTAATCGAAATTATAAGAATATTTCTATTGTGGTCTATAGAAAGACGTTACGTGAAAGCCCCATTTTCCCCCTAGTTAGAGTTTGATTCCATTATGAGAATTTATTAACATTCTATTAATCATTATAAGAATGATTATATAGAAAAAATAATTGGTCTTATAGAATATATTTGAGTTTGAATAAAATAATGAGGCCATAAAATTGATATCATATCAGGAAGAAAGGAAACTATTGAAAGATGGAAATTAAAGTTATCTTTCTCATATTGTTGAACATAATAGAAATATTCATATTAATGATGTACCAGTAGTAAATAAATAAATTGATTTTATTTATGATGAGTGACCCAGTTTTATACTTGATCGAGAAGTTTAATTCACAATTGACTTAGTTCCTAATGCTAATCCAATTTCAAAAATTCATTATCTAATAGCTCAAATGAAAATTTGTGAATTGAAAAATATATTGTAGGAGTTTCTTGATAAAGGAAGCATTCATCTTAACGTATAACTATGGGGATACCTGGTTTTTTCTATAAAAATAAGGATGGTTAAATGAGACTTTGCATTGATTATAGAGCCCTGAGTAACATCACAATTAAAAACAAGTATCTTTTACGTCATATGGATTTTTTTATCAGATTAAGGGAGAATAAAATTACTTGATGTTTGAACTAAGGTCTGGGTACCATTAGTTGAAATTAATGGAGGTAGAAATCATGAAGACTGTGTTATTTACTAGATAAAAGAATAAAAAATTTGATGTCATTCCTTTCAGGTTAACTAACTAACCATATGTACTCATATATCTTATGAATAAAATATATTAAGAATTCTTGTATATTTTCTTTATTGTGTTTATTTCTTAAAATCTTGTAAATTTTAAAAATAATTAGGAACATGAAAAACATTTAAGGGTTGTTTTGAGAAAAATAAAATAAAAATAATATATGGAAAATTCACCAAGTGTGAATTTTGGTTACAAAAAATTTCTTTTCATGGGAATATTGTAAATAAGGATAGAATAATAATAGATCATACAAAAAAATGGGTCGATGAATGTAAAAGGTAAAAAATTTTACAGATATAATTTATTTACTTAGATTAGTAGGCTGTTACTGACAGTTACTTAATAACATTGCACGATTAACTTGACCACTAACTATGTTAATGAAAAATGGTTTCAATTTTTTTGGATATAATAAATTGATGTTTTTTAGGAACTAATAAATATATTGGTGAATGCTCTAATATTGGCCCTAACATCCAAAAATGATTAGTTTTCTATCTACAGAGATGCTTCATTAAAGGGTCTTGGTTGTTTTCTGATGCAGAATAATTAGGTGATTACTAATGCTTCAAGGAAACTAAAACTCTATGAGTTAAATCATCCCACACCTGATTTAGAATTAGAAGCTATGGTTTTTTCTTTGAAAATTTGGAGGCATCACTTGTACAGATCTAAATGAGAAATATATACTGACTATAAATTTCTGAAGTATTTATTCACATAGAAGGAAGTAAACATGAGGTAGAGTAGATTTCTGTAATTGTTAAAGGATTATTATTGCACAATAAATTTCCATAAATGAAAATAAATCAAAGTGGATGATTCCTTGAGTCAAAAACATCATTCATCATTAACAATGTAACAATTGGAACAATACCCCTTTATTAATTATTTGATGAATTTTTCCTGGAAGATGTTGTTGTGGTAAATTAATCTATTTTGGTTTAGGTTTCACTTCTTTCATATCTTTTATAGAGAGATAATAAAGCACATAATGCAGACGAGGAGCAATAGAAAAAGGTAAAATTGGTTAAAATGGGTATGTTTCCAAAATTTAATTTGATAAATTTTGTGTTTGGAGATTTTGAAAAATATTTTGTGTGTATTTTGATTCATAACTGAAGAAAGAGTTGTTGTTCAAAGCTTATATTTCTCCAATTTCAGTTCATCCTGGAAACACAAAGATGTACAGAGACTATAGAGATTATTACCGGTCGAATGGAATGAAAAAGTATATTACCAATTTTACCCTAAAATTATTAACATGTTAATAGGTTTAAGAATAGCGGTAGTTACCGAAGGGGATACTTAAGCCTTAACAAGTTCCATATATGAAATAGTAAAATATATCCATTTAATTCATTAAGGGGCTTCCAAATACTTCTTTAGGTAATAATAAAATCTGAGTTATTGTTGACCGAATCAGAAAATATACCCATTTCCTTCCTATTCGAGATTCTTTGCCTTTGGACCAACATTATCGACTATACCTAAAAGATAGTGCAGGGTTACATGGATTTCCTCTTTCCATTTTATCTAACTATGATAACATGTTTACTTATATCTTTTAGAAATGCCTTTAAAATTCATTGGGAATATAATTAAATTTTATTACATCATTTCATCCCCAATCAGATGGGTAGTTAGAACAAACTATTTAGACTTTGCAGGATATTTTTTGAGCTTGTTCAATGGATTACAAGGGATGTTTGGTGCATTATATTTCTTTATTTGAATGTACTTATAATAATAATTTTAATTATAGTATACAGATAAAACCTTTTGAGTTATTATATTGGAATTAGTGTCGAACTCCAGAATTTGGGGATGATGTAATGGAAAGGATGTTGATGGGAACAAAATTAGTAAAGGAAGTGGCTGAGAAAGTGTAGACGATCCAAAAACACATGAGGATAGCTCAGGGCTAGAAGAGATGATATGATGATAATAGTAGTAAATAATTTTCTTTCAATATATGTTATCATGTTTTTCTTAGAATATCACAATGGAAAAGTGTTATGCATTTTTGTAAGAAAGTAAATCTATTTCCATGGTCCATTGGTCATTTATAAAATCCTAGGGATAGCTAGACCAGTCTCTTATTGAGTTACTATGCCTATGATATTATCTTAGATACACAATGTTTTACATGTTTTGAGGTTGAGAATGTGTGTGCCTAATTCATCTCATGTTTTGAGCCTAGAAGTAGTTCAGTTGGAAAAGAGCCTTTATTATTAAGAGAAACCCATTTAGAATCCTGATCAAAGATAACAAGTATTTCTTTATATGGTAATCCACTAGTTAAATGTTTTGTGGAGAAAACAGAGGGATGATGAAGAACATTGGTAATCTAAAAATGCTATGGGGGTAAGGTACCATGACTTGTCTAACAGGTAAATAAAACAATTGTGAGGACACAATTATTAGAAGGATGGGAGAGTGTAACGCACCATGGATTTAAAAAAAGATAAAATTCATGAAATAATGAATCTATAAATAATAAAACTATTTTTTGGGAAAATTGTTATAAACTAGCTATTAAACCTAATTTTCATGCTTTTATTATTTTAATTTCAAAAAACGGTATTCTATGGTTGTGATTAGGGAGTTATTTGGAGTCTGATAGAACCAACATAATTTTTTAGTGAATAATAATATACCCTTATGAAGAGTAATATAACCCTTATGGATTGTAAATCATAATAATATTTTATTTTCAAAAGGTTCCTAAATGATGAGATATTGATTAATTTTTCTAGGTGTTATAAAATCAGTTATAGTTTTAAATTGTTGTTTTTGGAGTAATATATGATTTTTCTTAAAAAATATAAATTAAAAAATATTTAATAAATTATTTTCCAAAATGGAGTTTACTTTTGAATTCTACATGTTGATAAATGTGTAGGATAATTTTTTGGTATTTTTTTTTAAATTCTTGAATTTTTTTTGAAAAGTAAAATACAATAATATATCGCATGTATAAATTATCAGTTAAATAGCCTATTCCTAGAATCCTGGATGGTGTATGAACCCTTAGTTCAAACTCGTATCCTCTTTTTACCTTTTATGTTTACATTAATCAAGACTATTCAAAGTATTGAGAAAAAATATTAAACTAATGATACAAATAATGGAAAACCCCTTATATCCTCCATTGTAAATACCACCCTCACCCCCTCTCTCTTTATCTCACGCCAATAAAGATTTTAGAATTCTCTATATTCTACCAAATTTTTTTCCCAAGGCCCTTCTCCAGGTCAAATACCTTATAGTCTCAGCATAAGGCCAAAACCAAAGGCCTTATAGAGGATATATACGAAAATATATCATGTGGTAAGAATCCTCTTTCATTTTCTTGTTTTTTCTTTTCAATTCCTTTTCTTTTCATATACACACATTCTATGCCATTATAAAAGAGGACTAAAGGCCTTAGAATTTTATATATTCTGGAAATTATCATTTTTATTGAAATAATTAATCATCATTCTTCCTATCTTCTTTATCTTATTCTAAAAATAATAACATTGTCTATGATGTGCTGATTTACCAAGATCTTGGACGTTGTGTTTAAATTTTCCATTACACACTTAAACATTGGTTATTAAATAATTTTAATGGTAGAAACAGAATTTAAATTTAATGATATATCCTCTTTCAGGTTCAAAATTTAACATATATAAATAATATTATGTAATATAGTGAAAGTAGTTCGTGATTATCAAAGAACCACCAAAATGATCTTAATTGATATCATTAATGACTCATCAAATGATTCATCCTTATAACATACAACCAAAAATATTTATGGCATCATTTAATATTCTCGATACATTTTAATACCATTTTATTCCACTTTTGGTGTTTTTCTTCCATTCGACAAGGAAATCCTCTATGATCCGATCTTGGAAATTATGTAAAGAATGCACCCAAAACAATTGAATTAACACAATATTATTAATTAATGTGTGAAATATTCTTATAAAATGATAGTATAAGGTCTTATAAACAACAATATATTTATTTTAAATATTAATAACACTCTTTTAGAAAATTTAAAAGATGTTTAGACAAGTTTCAAGTAAGAAAAACCCAAAGTAATGGAGTTCATAACCCAATTTCCATTTTTTGGGATAACCTTCCACTTCATTAATTATATAGTCCTAAGAATATTTTTTATAAAGAACTTTTTTTATATAATGTTTTATTATGTTGATTTACATTTTATATACATAATCCTTTAATTTTATTCATTATCACTTCAATTATAAGATATTATTAAGGGACATTCTTTTAAAAATAATCTTTTAAAATTCTATTTTACAAAATTCAAAATCAATTAATTTTGGAAATTATTGTTGTTTTGTGATTATTTCTAGATCTTGAATGTTTTTTATAATAAAGGGTGGGACTTATATCTCCCTCATATACATTGGGTATATTAATGTTAGAGGTCTGCTGTATGGTTACTTCAAGGGTAACAATGATGGTTACAACAAAAGGTAGTCATGATAGTGATATTATAAGGTAGCCGTGAGGGTTATAAATCATAAGGCTGCCATGGGGGTTTTCAAATTAATTAATTCAATCCCCAAGACACCATTATTCTCAATTTATTTTTTTAATAATTTATGTGAATCTTTTCTTTCACAAATTATATGATTCCTTAAGGGTGAGATGTATGTCTTTGTGGAAATGATTTCATATGTTTATAATTATTAATAGACTAGTGGTTTCATTCCTTTTTTTTATAACTATTACTATGTTTTTTATGAAAATACCCTGTTTTAAAATGAAATCCAAAGGTTTGAAGGATTTGAAAGAGAAATATGGAAATCAAGATAAATGTTACGAACTTTTTGCAAAGTAATCTGGATGTAGTTTTGTGTTAAAAAATTCATGTTTTGGGTAAAAATGAATACTATTTTAATGGAACCCACTCTGTATGATATTGTTTTGATATGTATGAGTTATTTCCTAACTTTAAAAACTTGTAAACCAAAAATATATATGGAAATTAAATAAATTGCAATCTATTTGAAATAACTAGAATCTGTAATGGTTATGAATATGGCCTTATAAAAACATTAAATAAAATATAAAATTTCACGAGGATAAAAAAATCATGATATTACATGAAAATTTGTCTCTATATATAGCTTATAAAATATTATTTGTTCATAACATAATTTATAAATCCAAGAATGGGAATAGAGAAAAAATCCATTACATTATGTCTCAAATACCTTTTTACAGGTTCAAATGTCTTGTATAATAAATACAAGTTTAATGAATGGATTGAATCTCTTTTCTAGGCGACTGTATGTCCCACACATTAGCGACATTATCATATTTCAAAAAAATGGATATGGATAGGGTATGTCTGGTATAATAATTAATGATATATAATAATATAATTAATTTCATATATACTCATTTAATAAACCATTATATCCAGTCATGAGAGCTGGTGATGGGAAATTAATAACATCAGTTTAAGAGGCTGTAGTTTACCGTACAAATGATCTTCGATTTCATTTCCCATTTGATGGAGGTGGATATGAAAATATGTTTTTAGATTAAATTTATTTAATATTAGTATATGTGATATAATTTATTTTATTATATCATCATAATTTCAAATTATTGTAAGGATTTTGAATAAGTGGTAAAACCAAAATGAATAATTGTAGAACTTATCTCTTCTGTGGACAAAAAATTATGGTTTAAACTAAATACATCATAGATTATATGTATTCCCTAAAAAGTACTATAGTTTGGTGGAAGGGATTTATTTGATATATTATCTTATATACTTTCTGAATTATTGGTTTTAGGATGTGTTAATAGGATAGGATAAGTGGTGGCCTTTTATAAGTGGGGGAGAGGACGTACTTGGTATTTCTAACATAAATAAAGTGTACCAACATTTTTCACAAACCCTGACAATAATAAAAGAACAATTAAATAATATTATTGTTTATATTTTATAAAAATTTCCGTATAATTTTATTGGTTTAAATTTATATGTGATTTCAATCCTAATCTTCTTAGTTTAACCCCATATCAACCCAATTTTACATTAAAATATTATTTAATTGTTACAATTTCAATTACTCAATTTTGAAAAAAAATTTATTGAAATTAATATATAATTTAATTTATTCTATATAAAAATCATTAATAAATTTTTAGAATTTCCATTAACATAATTGGAAAAAATAATTGAAAATTAAACCAACATTAGTGATAAGAAATCGATTCAAAAAATAAAATGTTTATGAGTTTAAAAATTGTTCAAATAAAAATTAAATTTCAAAATGATTCCAATCACATTAATTATATTAGTTGATAAATACTTCAGGTAAATTTAATTTTATTCCAAATTTTTAAAAAGTAACCATATAATTTCATTAAATGAAAAATATATTCAATAAAGACCTTTATTTTTAACTATTCATGGAAAAGTATTATTCTTAGAAGAACAATGAAAATTCACCCCCAAATAGTTTTGATGTGATATCATAAAAATTTATGTTTATTGAATAATATTCATTTTCTAATATTTTCAATATTTAATTTTATTATTGTTCACAAAATGAATTAAAAAACTTCTTTTTCAGAAAATATTACTTCGCAAACATATAAATTCATTACTGTAAATTATGTACTTCTATATCAAAGTGATTTATTTATATAAATTATTTATAATTTAAATTTAATTTTTTTTATTAATATTCATACTTCCATGTTAAACCAAAATGTATTAAAAATAATTTTTAAATATTATTATTATTATTATTTGATGATTCTTTAAAACCCAATGTTTAATGTAACATGTTCTATAAAAGGAGATAAATTTATTCAATTATATATTTATTAAAATATTGAGGTTTTACCCTGTATAGTTTATATACACCATTTTCTATCTATTTTAGGCCCCAAAAAGTCTTTCTATAGAGATGATAGTGGTTACACTTGCCATAGTTTTTTCATGGAAGGTGCTGATGGTGGTGGCATGGTTGTGTTGACCCAAAAGTCATTAAATGTGTTTTTCAATATAATTGGACCCACCCTTATTTATTTATTTTTTCACTAGTTATAATTACGAATTGTTAAACCCAATACTAGGGTGATTTATTTTTTCATACGATTTCAATTTTGGTTATGATTAGATGATTATTTTCATATTTATGATAGTTTTATTTCCAATGAGAGAAAATATTCCCCAAGGATTTACTCGGTTCCAGGGTAGTAGTTTCTATCTTGAGGGGATCAGGAATGTCCCTAGGGTCATACCATAGGTTGGGATAGGTGTCTTCTTGGATGGAATCTTGTACATGTTTTTGAAATGATATAATATGTATTTCTTAGATATCCATAAACATATAATCAAGTAAACCATGATCCTAGATTTCATATGATTATCCTCCATGTACAGTATTTTCATTAGAACTCCCCAAATGAGAATGTTTATGAAAGGTGGTACCCAAGGCCTGTAGAAAGTAATGTATAAATTAAAATATTCCATTCTCTTAGAAAAGATGAATTTTTGAAGAGTTTTCTGTTAAAACAACAATTCCATTCTGGTTCTCATATAAGGGTATCATTTAAAGGCAAAATGATGGAACAATTTATTGCATCCTTGATTGAGTAATTTTCTACAGGATCACAGAGCTCGTCATTAATCTAGATAATAATTTCTCTATCCTATTCTTATAGACCCCTTATAAAAGGTACCTCCAACCATATTTCCTTCCAGAAGCTCTAATTAGTGTTCATAGATACCAACGACCATATTTGTTTTATCACAATAAAATAAATTTTATAGCAGCCCTAAACCCGTACTCCAAGGTTGGTGATAACAAAATTTCATTTACATTTCGATATTTTATATCGATAATTGTGACCTAATTTTTTTATCGAAAAATTAAAAAACTACAAAAAATTAGATCACTGACAACATCGAATACCTTTTAGGTTTTTGGTTACTGGGAATTATGAAAAACTCATACATAATCAATTATCATGATATGAAATGCCCAGTTCTCCCAATTAACCTTTATTTTATTTCTCACATTAAAACATCATCCATGTTTATATGAAATACATTCTAGACATAACTATTTCAAAATAATTATTTATTACCTGGGGAAATTGAAGAAATATAAGGGTGACCTCAATTATACTGTAAGGGTAAACATAATCATTACCAATTAAATTTCATCAATGAGCATAATATGTGTATAAGGGTAAGATGACTTAATTATAGGGCATGATAGAATCATTATTGAACTCATACCCATCAAAACCTAGATCTTCAAATATGAAAACATGGAAAAGGGAAGAGTCATTATAATGAATTATCATTATCCAAGTGATATTAATATTGATCATAATAAATATTTTACCCCAATAATACGAAATTAAAACCCATTTTATAAGAATGGAGAATTATATTTATTATTCCCTATCCGAACCATTTTAACTTGAATAACCATAGAATTAATTTCTAATATAATCATTACCAAATGCATTGGATCACTATCTAGGCACACAAATCAATTAAGCTACAACAGGCTCACCCATCACTATCTGGTCCACCGCATATTATTTTTTTTTATGGGAGTCCCCAACGTTATCTAGCTCACCCAATTGTATAATATGTAATGGGATCACACGATTTTATCTAGACCACCCTATTTTATAAGATATAATGGGATCAACCTTTGTTATTTGGGCCACCCTATTGAATATGATGTCCAAAAACCAAAAAATGAATAAAACTCATAAATATTAATTAATACTTTCACAACATGATTAACCAATGTAATTTAAATGGGTTTCTTGTCAATCATTTTGAAACATAACTAACTTACGGTGAAGAGAAAAGATTCATAAAGATCTCTTCCAAATAATCAAAATCCATTTAGAAAAGAATAATGATTGTATCATTAGAATATATACCTATTTTAGGATAATAAACAATAAGCTTTTTTGACTTGGATGAATGGAAATGCCAACATAATACCATTAAAATATATATATTTCATCTGGATAATATCTTTATAAAAAATATATTTTTTGAATTACTTTTATTAGAAAAATATTTCAAAAAACCAAAATATTCCAAAATAATAAGAAATTATTTTTATTAATAATAACCTTGAAATATTACCATGGAATATTCAATTAAATGATGGTTGTTTTGATGGATAAATCTGAACATTCCACGAAGAACATTAATTTTTCATAGTAAAACGGTGAGAACAATCCCTTGATCATAATGATAATTTAATATTACATTGACTAGAATTTTTACGAAAAATTATGGAAAATATTTAATTAATAAATCATTATAAAAAGGTCAAAGACATTGTTCATAACATTTTTAGAATAAATGGTTTAGGAATGAAAAATTAATTCCCACTGAAGAGACAAACAAAGTCATATTTTCATAGATATATTTTATCAAATATTATAACTAATAAAGAGTGAAATGATAATATTATTACAAGAAAATATTATGAATAACCATAGTAATATATAATCCATTATAATTATAATCTTTCATCATAATATACATAATGATACGCAATCGTGATATTTTGATGAGATTGTAATAAAATACTTATACCAATTTGGTAACATTGAATTGTAATAATGATGAATTAATTACATTAAATGAAACATATAATATGATGAAAATATGGAAATTTGTGTTATAAAATTTAATAGGGTAATTATTTAAACAACATAAAATAATATTGGTGTATAATATAACATAATTATCAATGAAGCAAAATTGAGAAAATAATCAACTACCATTTTAGTAAATTTTAAACTATATTCCCTCATAAAGAAATATCGAAAAATATATATGAAAATCCCCATAATAGTAATTATAATAATCATAAATTAACTTTATATGTGTAAAATAAACCATAAAAAACAATAAGTGGTGAATATGTCATGTATCTCACAGTAGTAAAACTAATATGAGAAAAACCATTACCATTAGTCTAGACATTTCCTTCGTATATGTAAAAAACATCTAGTATAATAAATTTATATTTATTGTAAATATCATAAAAACTATTCATATATATATATATATATCATACCTTATATTATTTTATTATGACATATTTTCACCCTTTTCTTTATAATTGTATATTAATGGGGTGTTTTGGGTAATAACCATCTTGTTTTTCATATATGTTTTGATCTTCTATTATTTGGTCATATTAGTTTGATAATGGTTCCAAATTATATATAATGATATAAATGACATAATTATAATATATATATTTTATATGTATTTATATTACCTCATTAATGTTAGTGATAATAAATGAATTACACCGTTCTTGGAGACAGTAAGCTGTACGTTTGCAAAAATGCTGATTTTTTCATTTTCTTGTTGGGTTGAATGAAATAAAATTAAATGAAAAATATTGTCACTACAAGATGACATTAAGTTAATATATATATATATAAATGTTTTACTAAACCATCCTTAATACATTCCATATATAGCGTGAAGGAATCACATCTCTTCTCAAGGTAGTAGTAAACTGTACACAAGAACGAAGTTGTCATATTCCTGCGAAATGGAAAGCATAAAGGTATGTGTGATATATGAATTCAATTATATTATTAACATCATAAATATCATATAAATTATATATCAATAATAAATAAATCATTATTCCCAACATCAAAAGTATGTAATGAATAAAACATTTGACAATGGTTCATGAGGTGGTAGTCTATCGTACACAGGAAAAATGATATTGTAACCCCTTTAACGGATGTGTGTGTGGGTTTACATTATATTATATACCTAAAAAATATCCGAATATTTATGATCCTGAATTATTTATATAATAATGGTATAATAATTGTTGAATTGGGTGGAGAAGTAAATAAAAAAATAAATATCATTGATGGACTTTATAACACCCCAAACTTCCATAGTACGCTTCTCTTCAAATAATACAATAGTTTTTGTTATACGCAACATGGAGTTCTAACACACCTCGACCAATCAAAATAGAAATTATGAATATTAATACCCAATTTTTTAAATTTTTTAAATTTTGTTTTTCAAAATGGACTTCATTTTTTGATTCAGAATGTCATATTTATCTTAGGGTAAATTTTTTGTATTTTTCTGAATACATTCAATTTAGATGAATAGTGAAAAACACTGCGTTATTGTTTAAAACTGATTATTTATTTAGTAATTTTTTATTTTACATAAATTTATATTAGATAATTATAGATACATAATACCTATATATGTTCAATATAATTCATTGGAGTCATTTTATAATAATATTAGATATATAAAATTTTATTGATCTTTTTTGCGTCTTTTATCTACATTCTTGGTGCATCTGCTACTTTTCATAAAATGTAATTTTACCGCTTCTATTCATTGATGTTCAAAAATATAAGAGACACAGTTGAAATTAGTAAGTAAAATTTTGTCAATAGGATGAAAATAATTTTTGGTAAATAGTAACTTTGGACTTTTATTTACCACGGTTAAAAGTAAATAGGGTAATTATAGGTAAAAAATGTTATTATAATTACAATAAAATGTCCCCTAATTCTATTGGATAATTGTTTTTCATAAAAAATAACCCTTAGGAATAAATTATTATCCTTTTATAACACTTTTATTAGATTTGGACCTTTATTGTTATTTTATTTAAAGAATAGTTAAAAGTGTTAAATTCAACATTTAATAACTAAACAATTTTTAATATAGGGTTATAAATAAGATAAATTCTACAATAAATTTTAATTGTAAAGTTAAAAATATTTCCTATATAATGATATTTTATTTATAATATTTATACATTAAATAATTAATTTTATTTATGACACAATGAAGATGCAGTAACTACCTTATTAATGAAAGATTAAAATAATTGATATTATAAATATCCAAATAAATGTAAATTGAAACTTCTTATGAATTAAACTATTTTTATAGGTTAATAATACATGTTAGGGTAGATTAAATTAATTTTTTTTGAGTCATAATGTTTTTATGACTTTCACAATAACAAAATATCAAATAGTGCCAAATTGGCATAAATGAGTTTTAAAAAAAATACTATATTATTAAAAGATATAATATTCTTAAAAATATAAGGTTCACAAAATGGACTTATAAAAGTTTATATATATAAATAATTAACAACTTTCGGTTTTCTTGGCTTTTTATATTATGTTTATTAACCATTTATTATAATAACACAAGAATACATGGTAAAAGATAAACAATTTCAGTAAGAGTTAAATCCTAAAGATAAGTTTAATATAGTGACCAAAACCTGTCGAAAACGTATTTTTTGAGAAGTTTTAGTACCACCCAAACCTTATCATAGAAATAAATCATTTTGGATACAATATAATCCGAATATGGTTGTATATTAAAATAATATTTCAAGCTTTTCCTAAAGTGACCCTTACCTCTCTTATAAAATTGTACTTCCCCTTCTCTCAAAATAACACTTCCAAAGAAATTCGGCTCAGCCAACTCCTACTCAAATATCCTCCCAACTCCCCTCAATTATACCTATATATCTTAATTTGATTATAAATCCATCTTAATGATCCCTTTTGATCAACTGAAAAGGAAACACACAAAAAAGAGGTAATAATTTCACCACCTCTTTCAAAGTTCATTTCTTCTTTCACTTCCACATTCATTGTTGATTCCATACCAATATAATATCCCAAATACCTTATAAATACTATGATGTTATTATAAATATATTACAATGGTATTCATTTTTATATACATCCATTGAATGATAATTCACCATACGTTTGTATGTACGCCTTGTCCTCTCCACGTCGTGGAGTATTATGTTATTCAAACACTTCATTATTTGGATTGGACTAATAATGAGTAAAATTGATGTAAATTATAAATAAAACATGAAAATTATTCTTTATATGTGGTATACCATACAATTACATACTATTTCACCATCAATAGAATGATATTGTCAGTCGTGCGTACGTACGGATTACAGTCTCCACGAATGCAATGAGATTCATTATCCATCATTATCATTCATGATTAATTTGCATTTTATGATTGAAAATAATGTTTGAGGACATAAATATCATTCTAGATATGAATAAAATACATCCTATCCAAAAAAAACAAGGCTTAGGTATCAAAACATATGAATGAAAAAGAATCAGTTAACACCTGAAATTATGATACTACTGAAATATTACTAATAAATAAATATTATAAGATTATAAATGATATCATATTTTTGTATGTAGTTCCTGTATAATTAAATATAAATTTATTTATCTATTATATAATAGGTTAATATACCCTCTATCATGGAAAATTGCAAGGTAAGGGTTAATTTAACCATCTCTTTATTATATGATGTTGTTTATATGTAAGTATCTATTAGGACTGCTTTATCATCCACATATGTAATTCTTAAAAATGTATTTCAAAACATTCTAGTATATCATATACTATGGGTTAAAGACATTTATACAGTTTTTTGGATTTTTATAAAATGTTTATAATTGAATCATTCCATCATTTTCCAATCATGGTCCTTTAAGTCCTTTTGGACAAAATTAAAAAAAGAATGTTTTTTTAACTTATACGGCAGGTGCTGCGATTTTCTACCGTTATAACACCTTTGAAGGTTACAATAAAATATTATAAGAATATTTTTAACATTAATGTTTAATTTTATAATTTATTTTCTTTTAAATGATTTCAAAATAGAATTTTAAATTTCTCTCAAACATTATTGATTTCGTCTATGTCAACATCCATTCATGGATATTACACATATTTGAAGCTGATTTATTACAAAATAATCTTTCATATTGTATTGAATTTTTTGTGATATGTTAGACTGCGGATGTGTTATTTTTATACCATTCATGGTTTATAGTTAAATTATTAACATTTTTATGTACGTTTTAATAAGAATGTTTATGTTATGGTTAAACCTTTTCATGCAAGGAATGCATTGGACTTAGTAAGTGACGGTGGAGGCTAAAATAGCTCCTTGATGCATCAGTAGTTCTGATAAGTCAAACTAGTGTCTCAGAAGAAGGCCTTGAAAAAATCTTATTTGTGGTCTTGGAATGAGGCCATGATTATGTGGTTATGATGTCCAAAATTATGCATTCCATAATTATGAAACATGATATTGATATAACATGTGATTATTTGACTAGTAGAATATCCATTTGAAAAATAAATTGGAATTATTTGATTTATCTTTTCAATATTATGCTGAATTTTAGGTCTCAAAGGCTAGTTTTTAGTTTTATACATTACCTTAAATGTTTATGCTTATTTTAGAAAGTTTATGTTATATTGTTATCCTTACTGAGCACCTGATCTCACACCACTCTATGTTTTATTTTCCCAATGATGAAAAAAAGAATATCATGACTAACTTCAAGGGATAATATAAGGGATATTAATTTGTTTCAATGAGACAAAATTTTATTGTCATTAATTTCATTATGTAAGGTAAAACGTTTTTTTTGTATCTAGTACTTCTAAGGATACTAAACAGATCATTCATTGAAGATTTGGTATCGTGTGATCATTCAAATGTTAAGTAATAATGCTCCGACTCTGGGTAACAAGATTCAAGACATTATAGTTGGTATCATAGAATGTTTTTTAAAATACATAGAAACTAGATTTAGAAAAACCTTGATTATAGAACATTACTATAAAATAGACATTGAGGATTAGTATATAATAACTTATTATAATTTTTTCGATTATTATCCTCATAATCCTTCTCATCGTATAAAGACATTATCTTATGTGTTATCATGGTAAAAAGGAATTCTATAAGTCTTGCGACTTTAATTAAAATCAAGAGAAGAATAGATCTGTTGAGCACTCTGGAAATAAAAATATGGGGGAGAAGAGAAAAGTTGAATTTTCATCCTATGGTAAATGTGGTCTGAAACCCCCCCAGTACTCACCTAAAGGGAATGAGAGTCTGTTACAAGTGTGGTGAAAAAGGCCACCGAGATCGTGATTACAAGAGAAAGAATGAGGATGTCAATGCTGAATGATACAATTATTGAAAAATGGGGCACTATGAAAATCAATTTTGTAAGAGCCAAGGAAATATACCTCAGAAAATCCCAAGGGAGAAAGGCCAATCTTATATGATCACTAATGCTGAGGTTGAAGCTCTTAAAGATGTGGTGGTAGGTAATTTAATGGTTTCCTCATGTTTAGCCAATACATTATTTGATTTTGGATCCTCGCATTATTTAATATCTTCCCAGTTTTCAAAGAAAATTATATATTTCACATTTGGATTAACAAACGAATTTTCTGTCAAAACTCCTAAGAGAAGTATCATTGCAAAAAATATTTGTGAATTTATTCCCATTAGGGAATATAAATGTTTTTATCTACAGATATCAATGTCAACCCCATGATTTAATTCGATATAATCATTAGTATGGATTTAATTTTAGACCATGATGCAAAAATTTATTTTAAGAAGAAGGAGGTTACAATTTTTGATGATGATAAAGAATTCATTATGTTTAGAGCATAAATTTCACCTTAGAATTCTCATATATATCCAGCTATGTAGCTCTTATAAAATCAATTATTAGAAATTGAGAGAATGAAAAAATTATGGGTGAGGAAAAGAATGTTTAGATAAAGGATGTACCTATTTGAACAAAAATATGTTGATGTGTTTCCAGAGGATTTACATTGACAACCTACAAAATGAAAAATTGAGTTTTCCAGGGATTTAATTTCTTGTTCAAGGTCCATATCAATGACCCCTTATAGAATTACCACTGTGAAATTAGTGGAACTAAAGAAACAACTAGAGTAAATGAGTAATAAAGGATACATTCTCCCTAGTGTTTCTCCATGGGGATCCCATGTTCTTTTTGTTAAGAATAAAGATGGATCTATGAGGTTGTGCATTGAATATACACTGATCAATGCTATAATAATGAAGAAAAAACATCCCCTACCATACATTTATGATTTATATGATCAAATTCATGTAGCTCAATATTTTTCAAAGATTGAACATCGATCTGAATATCATCACTTGTGTATAAATAAAGAAGACATTCCAAAAACAGTATTTCGTACCAGGTATGGGCATTAAGAGTTTACAGTAATGCCTTTTGTACTAACTAATGCATCCTATGTTTCTTAAATCTAATTAATAGAATTTTCAAGTAATATATTGATGAACTTATAGTAGTATTTATGATGATATATTGGTATACGCCAAAAACCTATGAAGGTCTTGAAAATCACTTCTGAGATATTATTAAAACCATCAGAATAAATGAATTATATTGGATGTTTAGAAAGTGTGAATTATGGCTTCAAGAAATTTATTTTCTGGGAAATACTGTCTCTAAGGATGTAATCTCTATTCATCCTTCTATGACAAGAGCAATACAAGACTGTCCAACACCAAGGATTATAAATGAGATACATAGTTTTATTAGTTTAGCAGGTTATTATCGACATTTTGTCTAGAATTTTACCCAGTTGGAAAACCCATTAACTAAGATCACACATAAAGTGGATAAATTTTTTTGGGAAAAATAGTGTGAAGAATGTTTTGAAGAACTGAAGAAAAGATTAGTCAATTCTTTAATCTTGACTCTACCATCGGGGAATGATTGGTTTGTTATTTATAGTGATGCTTCACATAATGGACATGGTTGTGTCCTTATGCAGAATGATAGAGTTATTGTCTATGTATCATGAGAGCTAAAATTTCATGAACAAAAATATCTTACTAATGATCTTGAGTTAGCAGCAATAATCTATTCTTTTAGGATACAAAGACAATATCTCTAGGTTGAAAATGTGAGGTATATACTTATCACAAGATTTTAAATTATATTTTCTCACAGAAAGAACACAACATGAGGAAAAGAAGAAGTCTTAAACTACTCAAAGATTATGATTTCACTATACACTACCACTCGAGGAAGGAAAATATAGTGGGAGATGCTTTGAACTGAAAGGATAATAGAGTTTCAGACAAGATGATATGTGAAAGTGATACAATGTTCATGGATCTAGTAAATATGGGTATGGGAATAATCATTGAACGAGAAACATCAATACTTATTTGAATGGTTTACAATTTTACTTTATTAGAAAGTATAAAAATTTCTTATACTGATGATGAGGATGTTAAAAGGAAAATTAAAGTTGTGTATGATGGGAGATCAATTGCCTTCGTATATGAAGATGGAATTTTGAAATTTAGGAAGAGACATTGTGTTCCAGATATATCTGATATAAAAATAGAATTGTTGGATTATTCTCATAGCTCCAATTTCATTATACAACCTTGTAGCACTGAGTTGTATATTGATTTTATGGGACATTTTTGGTGGGACAACATGAAGAGAGAGATTGATGATTTTGTGTCAAGATGTATGGTTTGTCCACAAGTTGAGGCTGTTAGAAAATATCCTTGAAGATTCAAGCAACCTCTTCCTATACCTGAGTGTAAATAAGATGATATTATGATGGAAATTATCATGGGGATATCAAAGACACATAGAATGAATGTTAAAATATGGGTCATTGTTGATCTTCTTACAAAGTCAGCACAGAATCTTGCTATAAGAGAAGATTTACCTCTTGAATTTCTAACAAGACTGAATATTAACGATGTTGTAAGAATTTATGGAGTACCCCTATCGATTGTTTCTAATTGTGATCCCTGTTTTAATTCAAGATTTCAGAAAATTCTTTAGAAGTCCTTAGAGACTGAACATTGTTTGAGCACTTCCTACCACCCTCAAACTGGTAGACATTCATATCATACTATTCAAACCTTAGAATTCATGTCGATATCTTTTTCAATAGAATTTCGAGGTATGTGGGATCAATTTTTATGACTGGTATAATTTTTCAATAACAATAACTTTCATTCAGGCATTAATATGGAACCATATAACGAATTATATAGAAATATATTTAACACATCAACTTGTTGGGATGATATTGTTGGAAGAAAACTAGTAGGCTCAGAACTTGTTGAGGAAACATTAGAAAAGTTGAAGTTTAGCTAAACCCACATCAAATCAGCTCAAAGTAGGAAAAAGATCTATGCTGATAACTGATGGAAAAATTTTTAATTTCAAGTCAGATATCATATTTTCATGAAGGTATCTCCATGGAATGGTGTTATACAATTTGTTAAGAAGAGAAAATTAAATCTCAGGTACATCGGACATTTCAAAATTCTAGAACATATTGTAGTTGTAGCTTATCATTTGGCAATGCCACCAAGTACCTGTAATGTTCATGATGTGTTCCATGTATCGCTCTTTAGAAAATACATGTTGACCCAATTCATGTAATCACATATGAAGAAATAGAACTGGAACCTAATCATTCTTATTGTGAAGCACCTATCATGATTTTTGACACCAGAGAACAAGTGCTGAGAAACTGTATGACTCGTCTGGTAAAAGATCTATGGAGAAACCATAAAAAGGAAGAGGCAATGTGTGAACCCAAGGAACTTATGATGAATAACCACACAAATATTTTTTATGTAGTAATATTATATAAATATTTAGGAAAAAATTAGTTGAATGAGGGAATAATGTTACACCCCATGCTTCCATTGTAAGAATCTCTTGGAATACTACAATATCAAGCGTTGTACGCAACTTCATGTTCGAAATCTGCATGACCAATCAAACTAGCTTTTTGAATAGAAATACACACATTTTTAATATTTTTTAAATTTTATTTTTCAAAATGGACTTCTTTTTTGGATTTTAAATATCAAAATTAGATTATGGTGAATTTTTGGTATTTTTCTGAAAACATTCAATTTTTTATGAATAGTGAAAAACATTAGGTTATTGTTTAAAACCTACATTTTATTTAAATAATTAGTTATTTTATTTAAATTTTTATTAGGTAAAAATATATACAAAATAACTATATATGTTCAATGTAATTCATTGGAGTCATTTTATAATAATATTAGATATATAAAATTTTATGGAACTTTTTACCGTCTTTTACCCACCTTCTAGGCGGATTTGCAAATTTGCATAAAACGTAATTTTACCGCTTATATGAATTGAATTACAAAAATCTAAGTGACAAGGTTGACATTTGTAAGTAAAAAATAATTCAATAAGATGAAAACAATTTTTGGTGAATAGTAACTTTTGACTTTTATTAACCAAGATTAAAAATAAATAGGATAATTAAAGGTAAAAATGATATTATACATACTCTAACACATTTCCAAATTCTATTTATTAAGTTTATTTCAACAGAAATTAATCTTAGGATTGAAATATTATCCATTTGGTCCACATGGATTAGATTAGGGCATTTATTATTATTTTATTTAAAGAAGGGTTAAAAGTGTTAAATTCATTGTTTAATAACTAAAAAATTATAAATATATGGTTATAAATAAGATAAATTTGACTATAAATATTCAAGAAAAATATAAAATGATTTCAAAAATAATGTTATTTTATTTAATAATTTTATAAATTATGTAATTAAATTTATTTATGACACAATGATGATGTAATAACTACCTTATTAATGAAAGATTAAAGAAATTGATATTATAAATATCCAAATAAATGTAAATTTAGACTTATGATGAATTATACTAATTTTCTAGGATACTATGACTTTTTACGGTTGGTAAAATAATTTTTTTTTCGAAGTGATAACGTTTTTATGACTTTCACAAAAAGAAATTACCAAATAGTGTCCAAAATTGACATAAATGAGTCTTCAAAAAAATATTATTTTATCAAATAATATAATATTCTAAAAATCATAGGTTTTTCCAGCGGAATTAAATAAATTTATATATATCAATAATAAACCACTTATGGTTCACTTGTATTGTTATAGTATGTTGATTAACCATTTATTATAATAATACAAGAATACATGGTAAAAGATAAATTATTAAACTAAGAGTTGAATCTAAAAGATAATGTTAATATGGTGACCAAAACTGGTCAAAAACCTATTGGTGGAGATATTTTCGACCTATCCACACTTTATCCTAAAAAAAATTATTTCTGAGCCATTATATGTCGAATAAAATTGTATAATAAAATAATATTTTAAGCTTTTCCTAAAGTGACCCTCACCTCTCTTATAAAAGCGTACTTCCCCTTCTCTCCAAATGAAACCACCAAAGCCATTTTTATTAGCCAACCCCTACTCTAATATCCTCCCAACTACCCTCACTTAATCCTATAAGACATTCATTGATCAAAAAGACAACCTATAGATCCCTTTTGATCAACTCAAATGTAAATACCCGTAGAAGATGGAATAGTTTCACCACCTCTTTCAAAGATTTTTTCTTCTTCCACATCATCTTTCATTGTTGTTTCCATAACAAAGTAATAACTACAGTAACATTTACATACAATTATGTAATTATAAATATGGTACAACCATATTCATCATTATATCCATCCTATGAATGAAAAGTCACCATATGTGTGTACGTATAGCTTTCCATCTCCACATCGTGGTGTAATTTATTATTCATACACTTCATTATTTCGATGGGAATAATAATGAGTATAACAGATATAAATAATAAATATAACATGTTAGTGATTCAATATATATGATCTACTATCCAATTACATATGATTTCTCCATCAATAGAATAAGATTGTTGCTTGTCCGTACATACAGATTACCATCTCCACAAACGTGATGAGATTCATTCCCCATCATAATCATTCAAGAATAATTTTCATTAAATGATTTAAAATAATTTTTAAGGAATTAATATCATTCTATATATGAATCAAATATATCTTATCTATAAAAAAATGACTTACGTAATAACAAATATGAAGGAAAATGAATCAGTAAATACCTGAAATAAAGATACTAATGATGTATTTTTAACAAATAAATGTTAGAAGATCATATATAATATAATATTTATGTATGTGGTTCCTTTATAATTTAATAACAACGATTTAACTATTATAAATGATTTTAACATACCCACGATCAATGAAAATTATAAGTTAAGGGTTAATTTTACAATATCATTATTATCTGAGGTGGTTTATATGCAAGTATCTACTATGACCTCTTTATCATCCATATCATTGTTTCTTAAAAATGTATTTCAAAAAAATAAAATTTATTATATTATGTGTTGATGTCATTTATACCCTTGTTTTATTTTTATAAAATGTTAATAAAGGAATATTTCCATCATTTTCTAAACACGGTCCTTTACGACCTCTTCAAAAAATTAATGAAAGAATGTTTTTTAACTTATAGAGTGGGTGCATGTAATTTTTGACACTATAAAACCTTCAAACCTTCCCTTACAAGAATATAAAAATATTTTTTAAAAAAATAATTTATTTTATAATTAAATTACATTCAAATTATTTCAAAATAGAAAGAGATATTTCTTTCAAATAGAATTGACTTCATCTATGTCAACAACTTTTGATGAATTTTACACTTATTTGAAGTTACATTATTATAATACAATCTTCCATATTATATTGCAGGTTTTGTGGTATGTTGGACTGTGGATGTGTTATTTGAACACCATTCATAATTTATAGTAAAATTATTAACATTGCTAATCTTATTTTTAATATGAATGTTTACGTTATGTTTCAACCATTTCATATGAGGAATGCATTGGACTTAGTAAGTGACGGGTGGATCTCGCTAAAGCTCCTCGATGCATCGGTAGGTCTCATGAGACAAACTATTGTCTTACATCATGGCATTGATTAAATATTATTTTCAGTCTAGGCATAATGCCTTGACTATGTGGTTATGATGTATGACAATATTCATTACATCATTATTACATTAGCTATTGATATTACATGTGATTATTTAACATGTAGAATATCCATGTGAATTGGTAGATGGAATTATTTGATTTATCTTTTCCATATTATGTTTTATTTTAAGTTTAAAATTCCTATATGTAGTCTTATACATTGACTTATATGTTTATGCTTATTTATGAAATTTTTTGCTATATTTTGATACTTAATGAGCACCCGAGATCACCCCTTTCTATGTTTTATTTTTCCCAGGATGTGAAAATTATATTTTGACTGACCTTCTGGGATAGTCTAAGGGAGATGAACGTGATAAAAAGAGACACAATGTTGTTGTTTTTTATTTCATAATGTAATGTAAAACTTATGTTTGTATCTATTGCTTATAAGGATACTAAACTGATCATTAATTCTGGATTTGATCTCCTGTGGTCATGCTAATGTTATGTTATAATGTACTGACTCGGGGTAACTAGGTTTGGGGCATTACAAACATTACATATTATTCGAGTAAATCATTTTGGTTCAAACCAAATGCCTTATTTTGATTTATTAAATAGATAATTAAGTCTTATAGGATTATATTGGGGAAAGTTTTAAATGATTTGGAAAATTTTGAAAGGATCCAAACATATTTATAATTGTTAATATGTTAGGGGAGTGAGCTCCCCTTTTATAGTTGAGGAGGAGTGGCAATTTTTTAAATTCTCAAAATTATATACTATTTTGAGGTCTCTCTAATCAAATGTGCCATTATATTTAAATAAAAATGTATATAAGGTATTATTTTTTTTGTTGAAAACCTATAACACAAAAAAAATACATTTTTTGGTCATTTTGTTCTTTAACTCATATGTTTTGTATTTGTTTTATTTTGGTTTTGCATTATGGTAAATAGTTTTCTAACCTAAGTTATTTATCCATTAGGAGTAATTTAATGTGATAAATATTATAAAACAAAGAAACATTTATTATTAATAATAAATAAAATTTTAAATTGAAAATATCATTTCTTTTGGAAGTTAATATTAAGAGAAGAGCATGTAACATGAAAAAACAATTCATTAACCATGACCGTGAAACCAATGTTTTAACGATTTATTGGTCAATATGTTCTATATAAGAGATGATTTTTAATTTGAATGAGAAATATTATATATTTATTAGTATTTAAAAATAACTTGGTGTATTTTAGGATATTTAGTAATTCATTATCATTTAATAAAATATCATATATTATAAAATAACAATAATGTAAATTTTGACATTTTCTGAATTCATTTAAAGATAAAATAATCAATAATAACATGGAATTTGATTATGTTCAGTTAAAACCAATATAAAATTATATATTCATATTTGAAATTAATTTTAGACATTAATTCATTTGATTTATTTCACATTTAATTTTTTTAGTATCATTTATTTTAGTAGATTATTAAAAAAGTTATAATGTTTTCATTTCTCAAGACATTAATATAATTATTTTATCTCTAACACTTAAATATTAATAATAATTAAAAATATATAATTTATCTTTGAAAAGGATATATATAATAGAACATATGTTTTTTCCTCATCCCAAGGCATTATAAAAATTAAATGGAAAAAAGGGTTTGTTTTTCCATTTTCTTTACGTAAATAATTATACGGGTCACCTCCGTTTACATGTTTTTTTGAAAATCATAAAAATATTTTATAAGCTTTTAAGGGTATACATATGTCTATTGAATGGGTTTTGGACAGGTGTCTAGGTCATTTTCCACTTTGGTTTAATGTGTAATCACTTAGTAAAATCTTTTCCTCCTTAATCATTATACTTAAATTTAACTGTTTTCACTCATCACTTTGGTAAAGATTTATGTTATACATAGTGTACCTTAAAAATTATAATGATTAATAAATTGTCATCCTTTTTTCCATATTCAGTTCACAAAAAATGAAATGTTTAATTTAATGTTAATATTGTTGATACGACGAGACAACATGATTTTTAGAAGAGTATATTTTTTACAAAAAATATATTCTATATTACTCAATAAATAATTATGATAATTTATGAATCTCATTTAATATTTAATGAAATATAATTTATAAAATTAATTTAAAACACTTCCCATTATAGATTATTTTAATTAATATGAATGGAGAATTATTATACATTTTAAAACGTATTTTAGGAAAAATTGTTTTTGAACCAATCAACAAACTTATGATAAAAAATATAAAGTTTATTTATAAAGTATTTATGTTTATTAAATATAACTGAATAATAATTTGTGTACATTAAAATATATTCAAAACATTTTTGTATATTTAAATATATCAATTTATCAAAAAGAAAATATTTTTTACAAAAATTGATATTTTTTACCATTCACCAAAAAATAAATATTTTCTAAAAATACAAAGATTTTACCCAAATTAAATTTTGATATATCAATTCTACCAATGAATTTAATTTTATAAAAAAATTAAAATTTCCAAAAATTGATTATCATATTTTTTTTCAGGAAAATTAATAAAAATAATTTTGAAGAAAACATATTTTTTAGGAATAAAATCGAAATACTACAATTGATTTTTATTTAATAATAATTAATATTGAGTTAGAAAATTATATATATATATATATATATATCATAAATTCGTTTATAATACTCATACACTCTAATGTATTGACTAGGTTATAATGGTAATATATATCATAGGTCGTTTTAGTTTGGTGTTGCATGTCGAATAGGCCATTGAATGTAAAAACCATTGGGTAGCATGTAAAAGAAACTAAAATTAGTGTTGGGTGTAATGATATATAAAATCAGTTTGGTATTTCTTTATTCTATTTCAAATAATTTTTTCCCTTTAAAATCTCATGTTGTTATATCTTTCCCCATTTATAAATTGCGTCCAAACAATTTTAACTTTATCTCTGTTATCAACGAATGAACATTTGAAAATACATTGTTGTAAACCCAAAACATAAAAATGGTTAATAAAAAATATTTTTTATAATAGAGAAATAAAATGTCAAAGGTCATATAAAATAACACATTACTGGGTTTTAGAATAAAATAGAAAAATTGGTAACATAGGAAAAGAAAAAATAATTATAGAGAGTGATCGAGGTCATTGATAAAAAATAATTTATTAATGGAACCATAAGGGCCAAAAGACCAGAAATTTGGGATTATTATAAGTCAACTAGATCATTATAAATAATGTTACAAGGAAAACATTTTTTTCCATGATCATTTTCCTAGATATTATTAATTCTCTTTCCATCTTTACTATGTGAATTTCTAAATATTATTACACGATTAGTATAATTTCTCTCATTAATAAAATTCCCCCACAATATCATATGTTTCTCTAAATTAGATGTATTGAATATGAATTTTTCATTAATGAAGCACTAAAATAACTATTTTTAGACCACATAACTATAATAGGGACAACAAGATACTCCTCCCCCTGAAAACATTAACCAAAAACAAAATGTTTAGAACATGGTAACCTAATTACCAAAATGATTAAAATATTATATGATAAAATAATATTATAAAATAATTATTAAGTCCCAATATTAAAACTTCATTATTCCATGAATAAATATCCTTAAAATTCTTCAAGTGTTTCTTGACTATGTTGGAAACCTAATGAGTAAAAGGATTGGATCACATATTGTTAAAATATAAACCAACCGATATTACAAAAATAAAATAAAACATTTTTCTAAATAAAATTAATACTATCATATAAATATTTCAAACTAACTAAGACATCATTTAGGTCAGTGGAGGGTGCATAAAAATTATCATTCTTCAGTCATGGGTTAAATCCCCACCGCCTTTCCATATGTGATAGGTTGTCACATATGTTATAGGTTGACCGCTTTTTCAATAATCTAGAAAAATAAATCCACCATAAAAATGTTCTTGTTGATCATAGGGGTTATAAATACCTCTACTCAAAAACGTTCTCTTGAATTTCATTAAAAACCTAGAAAACGGTACTACTTGAAATACTCAATTGAGGTACCTAAGACATTGAACATATAATCATCCATAAACATATATAACTATAATTGTATCCATAAATCTAAATAGCAACTCAATTGAAAGAACATTATTCTATAATTTTATCTAAAGTGACCATTCATACCTAATATAATAGCTCAAAACCTGTACTCTAGGATTTGGTGTAGAAATCGTGACTTTTATATTTTTGTCTTTGATGGTAATAATTTTGGCCTTGTTTTCTCCATTCGAAACAAAAAACAACAAAAGGAAAAATTTATTAGTTACAACCATGATGACATATTTTTATTAGAGTTTTAGATAATTATGAAAAACAACTAAATATAAATTCACATTACATTAAAAGCGCATTTATCCAATTGAACCCATATTTTATTTTTTACTTTAAAACATCATCATATTCCTTATGAATTGCCTTATAAAAATAACATGTTCTATATAATTATTTATAATCTATGGAAATTGAAACATAATATGGGTGACATAAAATTAAGAGTAATATTAAACATAAACACAAGAAATTTAATGTCAAAAATGGTAATAAGTAGCGCATATGGTTATGAATACATAATAAGTGTGTTATAAGGAATTATAAAAGAAATCATACCCATCAATACCCAAATAATAAAAAAAATTAAAACATGGAAAAATAAAAATTCATATGAATCAATAATAATGAGTCATGCGATATCAGTCTTCATCATGAAAACTATTATAAAAAAATAGAAAAAATAGAAACCCTTCCCAATAACATGGAGAATAATATTCATAAAACCCTTTAAAAAACCTTTTTATTTGAATAAATATATTTGTTACTTAAAATATAATCATTACCCAATTAATTGGAACTCTATAAAGGCACACCCATTGTATAGTATATATAGTCTTAGTCTATTATATCTGAACCCTCCCATCATATAAGTTATAAGGGGATCATCTGTTGCAATCTCTTCCACCAAATAGTATAAGTTGTAACCGGCTCACTCGATACTATCTAGACCACCCCATTATATAAAGAGTTATATAATCACCTGATGATATCATGGATAACCCATTATTTAAGATTTCCATGACTAAAAACTTTATTAAAACTCACTGAAACATTCATTATTCATTTTATAATTGTATTAATCCATATAAACGAAATTTTTTTCAGGTTAGTCTATTTGAACAATGATTTACCTGTGGATATGAAATTGATTCTATAATGATAATTTTGAAACAAGTTTAATCTATATATGAAAATATAAGGATGTAATCATTTATAAATTCCACCATTAGAGGATAATTATCAACACAGGTTGTGATAGGGATGAAATGAATTACAATCAAAATATCAATAAAATACACTTTTATTGTTAGATTCACTTTTTATATCATAAAACATTATGAAAATAAATTTAATTTTAAATTATGATCAAAACCTAAAATTTCCACAATATTAATAAACACAATAAATTTCAAAAAAACCATGAAAATTTTCAATGTTTGATTAAATTAAATGACATTCATATTGGTGGGTAATTTTATACATGTCGTAAAGAACATTACATTTTCATAATAAGAGGTTAAAAATCCCTTGATCAAAAAGTGAAAATAATAGTGCTTTGAAATCATTTTTAAATGGATAAATTAGGAAAAAATGTAATTGATAAATTATTTTAAATATATTTAATAATTTTAGACCATTTTTAGAGAGTTGGGTAATGGAAGGGAAAAACATTTCCAACCGAATAGAGAAACAAAGTCTCATTTAATTTAAAAAACTATTCTCCATTAATTTTATAAGAGACAGTAGAAATGTTTTACTATTATATGATAATATCATTAACAAGCCTATGAGGAGATAGGTCATAAGAATTAAAATATTTCAATATCAAAAAAATTATCATACACAATCTCAATAAATGATGAGATTATAAGGAAAAGCTTTTACGGAATTCGAAAATTTTAATCGTTATACCCATGAAGAAATTACAATAAATAAAAAATATAACATCATGGAAATAAGTATATAATTCATATAATATTTCAATTTTTTATTCTATAAACCTCATAAAACAAGATAGTGTATAACATAACAAACATCACAAAGAAAGAAAATTGTGACAAAAATAACATAACTCTTTATTAACTCTAAAATCCTAAACCTGATGAAAGAGATATCATGTAATGTATATGTAAATACCAATAATTTTATGTATAATAATCATGAAATACATCCATGTATAGAATATACACCACACAACCATAACAATATTTGAATATGGCAGGTGTCTCCATGAAATAAAATTGATATGATAAATCCCCTTACCTTAAATCATGAATTCCTTCATAAAGAATCATGACACATTTATAATAAATATTTGTTTACTGTAAATCTATTAGATAACTATATTTATATAGAACATATCTTATATTATTTAATAATTTCCTTTTATTGACAACTTATAAACAATTCCACGTAAATGTTTTGTTTCGGGTAATAACCACATTGTTTATCATATATGTTATAATTTTCTATTTTTATAATCTTACGTTGATCATAGTTTAATAATATTAATAATGATAAAAATGATATAAATATAATATATATTCATTATATATTCATTTATAGTAACTCGTAATATTTAGTGATAGAAAATGATGTACATCATTCATGGATATGGAAGGTCGTACGTCTGTGTGGACAGTTATTTTTTTTATTTTTTATTTACATGAAGAAAAATAAATTAAATGACATATATAGTCATTGTAGAATAATATTTATGTCATATAAATATATAAAATAATTATTAATCCCATCCTCGACACATTCCATGTATAGCACAAATGAATCACATCACACTGCGAGGTGGTAGTCTACCATACACATGAATGATGTTATCATATACCTTTAAAAAGAAAGAATAAATAAATAGAGATATAATAACTGAATATAAATAATTAAATAATAGATATCATTTAAATTGTATATAAACTATAAATCAATTATTATTTTCAAGATTCAATGGTTGTAATAGAGAAACAAATTACATTGGTTCACGAGGCGGTAATCCACCACACACACGAACGAGGATTGTTTAACCCATTTGATCAAAGTGTGTTTGATAGTTGGTAGTACCCCTAAAAAATATCATTATATTTAATATACTTATTTCATTACATATTAATTTTATAATATGAACAGAAGAGGGTTGATAAATACATAAAACAAAAATGAATTTTCCTGAAAATTACATCTTTTTCATGTAACTCTTATTAGTTTAAATAGAAGGATTTTCATGGAAAGTTTTCATCCTATAGTGAGGCTTCTTGGATAAGAGTTTGAAATTTTTGAAGTGATTTTTATAGATTTTTTATGGACATTATGTCTTTATGGGTGTGAATAATTGATGGGAGTGAGTTCCCATTATCTAGTTGAAGAGGGGTGGCATTTTTGTAAATACACAAAAGTATTTACTATTGGTGGCATCCTTTACATCATGTGCCTAAACAATTGAATAATAATTTATGGTAGGTATTATTTGGTATATAAACACTTATATCACCAAAAAAAAGTAATTTTTTTAAATTATTTGTTCCATAACTTTCATTTTTCCTTATTTTTTCCCTTTTGGGTTTTCATTAAGGTAAATTGTATTCTAACCTATTTAATGTATCCACTATGAATAAATTTAATTTTTAATCATAGTTAAATTTTTATCCATTTATTATAAATATGAAATCAATGTTATAAAATTAATCTATCATGTTTGTTTAAAATTAAATTTAACATATGCACATGTAACGTTCAAAAACACTAATTTAACCCAAACCATGCCCACAATGTTTTTACTATTTATTGGAAAATATGTTTATTAAAAAAAATTGGCCCATAAATTGAATATAATTAATATTTATTAGCATTTTAAAATAATGGGTAATAGGATAGGATTTTCTGTAATTTCATGTCATTTAATTAAAAATCAATCATTATATAATAAAATTAATGTCAACATTGACATTATATCATTAATTTAATAATTTAAAATATAAAGAAAAATATTTAATTTAAATATTTTAAGTTAACCCATATGTAAAATAAAATATTAATTCAGAATATTATGTTAAGATAATAATTAATTTAATTTACATCACCTTTAATATTTCTTATATCATTCATTTTAGGTAAATATTAACAAAGTAATTACAAAGTTGACATTTCTTAAGCATGTTATGTAATTATATCATCTTTAAAAATTAAAAATAAATTTTCATGATAAAAATACACATTTATAATTAAATATTATATACATGACCTAACATATGTTGTGATTTCCCTATCCAGACTCCTTATATAAATTAAATAGAAAAGTGTTCTTTTATTTCATTTATTTTATTTAAATTATTATATGGGTCATTTTCACATATTAGATTCTGAAAAATTTATAACAATATATAGAAATATTATAAGGGTCAATATATTTCCATAACATTGGTTTCAAAATATTTTATATGTAATTTAAACCCTTAATATTAATGTTTAATACCATGGAAAAGTGGTTTTTACCTTAAATTTTATAATTAAAATAAAATGTTTTCAGTAATCACTTATTTAAAAAAATTATGTTGGCCTAATTATAAATTATAAACTATTCTATTCCAGAATATGGAAAAAATTTTCCAAAATTCAACTCATAGTAGTGGAACATTTTAATTTAATATTAATCCTCTAGACGCGACAACATAGAAGATTATTATCATAATAAAACGGTGATTCTATATTAATTATTTGAATAATAATAATATTTATATGAAACCCAATTAATAGATAATGATATAAAATATTTATACATTCATGTGAATAATTTATATTTTCAAATTATATTAAGTAATTAATAATTATAACCAATATGAATTTTAATTTTTTTTTTGGAAAGACAATTTTAAAACCAAAAAACAAAAGTATATTAAAAAACAATATAATATGAATTCAAAATTAATAAAGTGGATTAAATATAACCAAAAAAAGGTTACATAAAAACATATAAAAAAATATCGGGACTTTTTAATTATTTAGTTTGATGAAAAGAAATGTCCTTTTCTAAAAAAATTCTCATTTTTTACTATTCATAAAAAAAATCAATATTTCCCTAAAAATCCAAAAATTTCTCCCAATGTAAATTAGGTAATTATTATTCCAATAATGTGGTTAATTTTAAAAATAAAATTTTATTTATGTTTTAATAAATTATTATAATTTTTTTCATGAAAATTAATAACAATAAATTTTTAAGAAAACATATTTTTAATGAATAAAATCACTAAAATAAAATTTAGTCAGAACGACTCATATATAGAGATGGAGAACCAAATACATGACACCAAAATTATTTCTAAAATACAAAAATAAAAGGAATGACTAAGTAAATTAATCAACACAAATATGTCTAGAATAGATAAAAACAGATCATCTAGATCCTATATTCCCCAGAAAGATCCCTCTCCTATTTGGGTGACGACATCATTTCCAGGTCTTATCCCATTAGGGGGCACAAATTCATCAATAGATAATGGAGGAGAATAATCCTAATGTTTATATAATATCATGAAATTAAAAGACAAATCATGAAATTTCATTTGTATATTGGAGTGAAGCACATATTCAAAATTGATGGCTAAAGGCTTATCTCATGTTTTATAGGCACATAATCTAAGTATTTATGTATCCATTGATGATAAAGTTAAATCATGTTGTGTGATATAACATTTTTCTAATTTCTTAATGAAACCTTCAATTGGTCTTTCACCTTTATATCCATCTGTAGTTATGATTCTTGAATTTTATTCCATGGAAATTCAGCATTCTTCATTAGATTAGATTCCAAAGAAAACACAAAAAAAATTCATTAAGCCAGTAAAATGACTTTGATAAGTCCACATACATTCTTATAATTATTATAAATATTATATGGGGAAAAAGCAGTTTTGATTTTCTGTTGTCATGAGACCAATTTTTCTCTCATTTTTTTAGATTAATGGATACTCAAGCTAAACTATGTGTGGAATATAATGAAACGTAAACATAGTGTTGTATATTATTTACACTATTTAATATAACATTATTTGTTTGAAATATTTATTTTTTAGAAATTATATTGAAATTATTCCTTAATTAGTATAGGATATATTCAGGTTTATTAGATTAAATCCTAAAAAACCATTTTGTTTAAGAATATAATGTATTTAGTTTCATCAGTTAAATGTCTACAAATAAATTTAGCCTGAAAAACATCATTATAGTGGAAAATGTTTTGTTCCCCAATACAGAAATAGTAATAGTCTTGAAATATTTATTCCATTTACCAATGGATTTATTCCTCGTAGATATGGAGATTCTCTAGATGAAATTACAACAATATTTATTAATAAAATTAATCATACTGGTAATCCATTTACTGATTAATTAGGAGAATACCATTTTGTGAATAAAAATTCCATTAAAAGGTTATATTCTCCTAGATAAATAGAGTCATATTTATTTCTAAGAGACGAATTGGATCTTAATTTTATCAATAAACACCCATAAATAGATTGATCTAGGCCTACCCTAGATAAGGGGAATACCAAATTTACAGAAAGTAAAATATGATGCACTATAGTTAAGCCAACGTTTATTAATTGTCTTACTCTTAAAATTTATTTGTATTTCTAAATAAGATCCAAAATTTATTCTAACTAATTGGATGAATTAATAGAGAACTAGAATGTTCAATAACACCTTTTATCTATTTAATGTTTTGAGTATACCCATATAGAAATAGAAATAAATAATTTTTATAAAAGTGATGAGAGGGGGCCTTCCTCCCCCACACTCCAAGAATGGTCCTAATAGATCTTTTCCTTCCATGTAAATTATACTCAAGTAAAAATCACCATTACATATTAGAAGAAAATATATATTGTTGTAGATAACCTTTTCACACTCTGTGGGATCATGAAATGTACTGATGAGGGATCCCAATAGTTAGAACAGAAATATTTTATGCTTTAAAGAGTAAGAAAATCATATTAAAGAATTCACCATCAAAACCAAAAATATGGATAGACTCTACCATAAATACACAGATGATAGTATCAATGGTATTTCATATATCTAATTTGAGATAAATTCTTCCACATCCTCTTGGTTTTTGATGAATATTCAACCATTCAGATGAAATCAAAAAGAAATACTTGGTTTCCCTTCCATGAAATAAACATACTGACTAGAAGAAACCGCCTTACCAATGTATTTGGAGATCATGGTCTATAATATTATTCACATGGTATTATAAAAATAATTTACTAGAGAAACATGAAAAAAGAAAAATTGGTTATCAAAATCATAATAGTTAGATATAAGAACAAGAAATTGTATGTTTATCCAATTTGGGATAATTCAATTTCTGAAAATCATGAAATAATATTAATTAAATCCATATGAATAATGTCCCAATACAATGGAATTTTTTTTAGTGAAATCATTATCACTAAGGTAAAATCTTGAGTTAAGCGAGAAGCTTGAAACATGTACTTCCATAATATATGGATACCTTGTAATAATTTCATGATCTTATTGTTCAATAATTCAATTAATTAAATATCTTAAATTAGAAGGATTAACATCCATGATACTCTTAAATAGCTCCTTGTAAAACGGGACAATATGATTTCTAATACTGTCTTTCTAGTGATAACATCCTTCTTATCCATCATGTATGAAATTAGAATAAAATATCACCTATGATTATTTAATTTGAAGAAAAATAATTTCTTCTAATCCCCCTATCATGTTAATTTTGTTAAAAATATTTTCTTCATGGACTCTTCCTATAAATAAATCTTATTATTCACTTCATATTCCATTTCAAATTTACTACTATGATTATTCACATCAAAGCCATCATCATTTAAATTTTTAATCTCTTCTAAGAACAATCCCATGTTTTATATATATCTAACTTTAGTATTAAGAAATCTCTCTACACTCTTATGTGCATCTTAATATATGTTAACTTATAAATAAAAGCATAAAAAACATCAGCGCATCTAGTAGTATCTGAAACCTCCTAGGAAATACATCTATATTATCCTTTTTAATCTATGTATTGTCAAAACTAAAGTGTAATATACCCATCATGTTTCTTCAATGAAATATGTCAAAATTTGATGGTGATTAGAACTTTACATTATGTAAGTCCTCAAGTATTGATTTTTCACATTAATCTATGGATCTGGAATTTTTAATGTATATTTCTATATTTCTAAACACATCCCTATTAATATATCTAGTATACCAATTAAATTTATTACCATGTATGTTATTTTCAACCAGTTCATTTGAATACATACATTCCTTGAATTTCTTACTATAAATAACAACATTATTATCGAATATTTTTCCATTAGAGACTATAACATCATGTAAAACACATATCATGATCCAAGGCTCATGGATTATTTGATTGAGGTTCCCAATAACCACTCATAATTTTCTTCTACCATGATTGTTTAAAACAGAATAAATGATAGATAAAGAGAGTCTAATTACATTCATAGTTCTATCAACATTAAGAATTTTTTTTTTCTGTGAAAAATTGTAATCCTAGAAGGCATTATAAAAACTAATACATAAAAGGTTTCCATATCAGATGAACATTGTAAAGACCATGAAACTTCAAAAACCAGAAAACTATAACATTGTCCTTTGAACTAGCTCAAATAAGATTTCTGCTCAGCAATGCAAATAATTAGATGGTAATTGTTAAAAAAAGATTTAATTACACGCATTACAACACCAAAGGATAGGCCCCTCCCATGGATGGGTTGACCTCTTCAATGGATCTTTCCAGCTCTGCCACTATCTGGAATATGGTATCCAAGATCTATTGTTTCTGGTTTTTCTCCTACTCCACTTCGGCAGTAATGGGATGTAGTTCATCTGCCGTGATTTGGCCCCACCCCTTCTCAGTTATGATGATTTTTATCTCCTCAGAGGCTCGCTCTATCCATTCTTCACCCTATTCTAGCTGGGCCATTAGGCACGATATGAGCCCTGATTGTGCTTCAAAGAAGGAAGAGTGCACATTTTCCCATACCCTCAACCGTTGGATCACATCTTTCAATTTCTGGAGCCTTCTGAGGTTCACTGATTTCCTCACTGCCAACTTACACCAAGGCCACAATCATTCTCTCAAATCTTATCTCCCATAATGTCTCAAATGAGAATATGAGGATTCTAGGAATCCACTCTCTCAGGACATAGCTCACGCAGCTAGGAATGATACCTCCCCATCTGATATATACATTGTGCTTGAGGGGTCTCCCAGATGAAGCGCTTGATTAGATTCCATGACCAGGGATAGACGATTTTGTTATCCAATTTATTAGAAGGTGTCTCATCCTGGTCTATGGGGTTGGCGGGTTCATAGGTAGGGAATGCCTCCATGAACTCATAATCAGGATATTCATCTGGTATTTGGTTGGGTACGTTAGGACCCATGTGATCCATTTGATCCTCTTTGGCAGGCTCCAGCACAATGATTTCGAGATCAGTCATGCTGATAAACCAACATATGATTAGGAGCACTTCTGTTTGGCCAACTCGGGCATCCACTTCGATGACCACTAGAATTCCCTCAAGAAAATGTATTTCCAGGAGCTCCAACAAATCATGCCAATGCATCCCACGATATTTGAAGAACTGTGCATACAAGAGGCACACACACTTCCATTAACCTGAATAATGGATGACAATATTGAATTCTATGAAGAATACTAACATAGATCAAACAATTGGTCTATATCCTAAGTTTCTTCCATCGAAACCTCGAGGCATGTCCCTCCATATATGTTTGGGAAATATGAATGCTCCGGGAGGACCGACATGGGTGTCGCAACCCATCTATGAATGATGATCATCATAGCCATGTGCGCGGATGTCAAAGTTCCCGCAGCTGCATCTACCATCGAGTGGGAGCTTATTTTGTGTATGAGGACCTCCTACACAGTTCATATTTCGGTTAAGAAGATATAAACGACCCAGATGGAGACTACAAGGAAGTGGTTTAACGTTTAGCTTAAGGGACTCTACAAACTCTTCCAACTCTAGGTCTGATTTGATGACATCAACCTCCTCCTGAGGGACCCCACCACTAGTTTCCTCCCTGCAGGAGGACTTATATGATTCATTCAGTCAAAGGAAGCTCTCTCTAAATTCATATACCGAAAACTATGGAGGGGTTGTTCGATCGATCAACACCTTTAATTGATCCATCATTGGGCGCAAAGCACCTCGAGAGTGCACAAAGTCCTCCATCTCAACATGGTACTACTCCCCCTCTTCCAGGGATACCATAAACCCAACCCTGACATGACCAATACATGGAAAATCCATCCCGATATGATTCATATGTTTCCTTATCTTGGACAGGTTGTGGAATTTTCTGTTGACATACCAGATGACTTAGAACTATCGAAAGGTAGTGTTCTCAAGCTTGTCTATGTGACGTAGTCGCTTCCCCAGTGCCTAGGTGGGTACCCTATGGAATCCCTCAGGAAGCCTCTCATTCAAGTAATTTTTCTCCTCTATGACTACGAGGACCGCTGCTATTTCCTGCCTCTTGATCCATGTGGGTCTCGCCACCATTGCAGCCCCACCACCACATGATTTCCACACTACCTCTTTTCCCTTACCTCGAGGGTGGGGAGGCATTCCGTCACTCACAAGGAAGGTATGCGGCTTCGTGATTTCCCTTGGGTAGGCTCCCTCCCAACTCTTGGTGTATTCCTTCACCATCCCATAATCTGTTGTTGGTGGAGGCATCTCATTTGACATCTTTTCATCCTCTCGTGTGAACATTAGCACATATGCCTCGTCACATATTGGTGTTCCTCGTCTCACACTATCAAATAGACCCATAGGGTCAGCCGCTACATGCGTTGGAACTACATTGCTAAGTGGTCAATGGTGTACAGCTCACAGAGAGGCTCGCAGTCAACCCGCACCACCAAGACTCTACCCCAAAATGCGAGGAGGTAGGACTGAAGCCCTTTAGTTACATTGTATTCATTAGTAAATACACATTTTGTTAATTGGAACAGGTGGAAGTTGAAATCGTCCACCTTCCAGACCTAGATTAGCAACAACTATTGTGTCAACATGATCAGAAATCTCTCCACCACATTCAGAATGGCCGGTCAGATGTCCGAATCAGGAGGGGAAATGGGGTTCATGTATTCATAGATTACCCTTACATGTGCCCTTATCAATCCATATAAAATATGATACATCGCAAATATCCTCTGTGGCTTATTCTCCTCACTGATGTTCCACAAAACTTTATACATTTTGGAGAGAATCAGGATTCCTAGGTTGACCCACTCCCGTATCGCCCACATGAATGCCATGATGAACATGCTTGGTCGTATGGCCATGTTCTTATTGTTCAATAGAATAATCTTTCTATACATAAGTCTCGAGATAAATTCATCCCACCTATCCACCAATTTTTGATCAATACTGACACTAAATCCCCATGTCTTCTGTTGGATATCCTCTAGGAGGCACCAATATGAGTGCTCCTTTCCATGTTGAACCCCTTTCGGGAAGATTTAAGGCCAGATGGGAAGCTATCTATATTTTGGGATATTCATAAAAATATTGGAGTACTACTTGATGTGGACATCCCCCACCAACTTCTTTTCCTCCCAAGGCATTATGTCCATCAATGCCTTTGCCAGTAGGAGCATTTACACTGGGTCTTCCCATTTTTTTCTGATGGGGAGGAACTCATTATACATTTCCCCCAGTATCGGGACCACCAAGATTTGGTGAAAGTCGTAGAGGATGATACCAACCACCCCATAGTAAAGATGAAATGTATTGTTCCTCAACGACCACCTACTCAGCAATTCCAGCACTATCTACTTCAGTTGGTAGATATGAAATTGGGAAGCTCAAGACGCCTCATAGAGGCCCACACACCTCAAATCCACCCCAAAATCCTCACACGAGGTTCCTACATAGTAGGCTCATGCCCAGTCATACGTAATGTTTCCACCCTGAATAAAATTCTCCTCATTAGTCCACCCCTTCTCTGGGTTCCCCCGGGCCGCCTTTAGAATGGTGTGGTATAGTGGATGGGATGTCTCTGATTGCAATGCCTTACCATCAACTTTATTCACATTGTTACACAAGAAATCGAAGTGGATGGGTGTAAAATCATCCTAAGTATGGTCTTCAACCTCCTTGAACCACTAGCGCTGACATGGCGTTCTCCTGAACTAGTAAGATTGTTCTTCCCAGCACACTTTGGGAATGAAAATGTCATCCCTAAAACCAAATCCACATAGAGGAACACTTTTTCATAGTGGGTAGTTTTTTGTAGCCCTCTTAAAGTGGATACAATAGTGAATCATGGTTAAAATGGCTCCATACATGTTACCTGATACCTATGTTATTCATAATTTCGTCCCTTTGGGAAGTATCCACAATGACCTCATGGTTGCGCCATGATGATCCATTCAGTCTTCAAGTTTTCTAAATTTTATCCTAAATTGTAGATATCGAACGCGAAGCTCAATCACGACGCTTGGTCAAAAATATAGGTCACATAGCCCTGCCACACAACTCACAAATGCAAGTCGTGGAGTGCACACTCACAGAGTCAAAAGACTCATTGTTCATCGTGATGTAGAAAGGCCAGATTTTCATTGAAAAATTTCATATAGTATAGAGCTTCACGAGTTGAGAGAAAAATCAACAATAACATGAATAAGATAAGGAAAAAATAGGGGTCATCCTCCCTTATTTATAGGTGACTACCCCCTTTGCTCTGTGGTGCATCTAGCCACGGTGAGCTTCGAGGAGCTCTCAACCCACATGTCACCTCTCTGCATCACGACCCTACATTGTGATTTTGCTTTGTGATTCACCTTGACATTTTAGCGATTTAACCTCAGACTCTGACCCTCATTTTCTCCTTGAATCTATGTCTGAGTGGGGGAATTTGTTGAAACCAAAATACATGCAGAGGAAAAGGAAGAGGAGAGAAAAATGATTCCAAAGGGGCTACCACATGAAGCTCATTAATGGATCACCACATCGCATCTGACATGAAACCAAATCCCCCTCCGCGGTCACCATGGATCAAAGTGGTGGGAGGCTTTGTGGTTATGATGCAATAGGTCGAGAGCTCTGTTCCACGGTGGGATCCAAATCAACCCCCGAGAGCCTATCGAACATGATGGAAGGCTCTATGAGTGATGCGCAATGCACTAAGGATATATCCCTATAGAATAGGGGATGATGGTCGACTCTACGGTTATGATAAACATAACGCAATACTTATCTGATCATGGGGAACCACGTTTCTTTGCACCGAGTTGTTCCTACTTCGTGCCGCCCCTTGACTATAAATATCGGACTCCCCTTAATCCCAATGGAAAAATTCTTTGACCTTTCCCCTTCTTTGATCTCAAATCACGAAGCACCTTGTGATCTGTGAAACCTTAAAAAAGATGAGCTCTTCTATGTACTTGAGCATTGAGAAGTACCCTTTCATTATCTCAAATACAACCCATCTTCAAGAAGTGATGCCCCTCGTGGAGCCCATGGGACATCATGAAGGAAAGAGATCCTCAAGGGGACTCGATTCGTCTCTAAGAACTCATGCCTCGCAATGTATCCTCTATACACATGTGAACCATATTGTAAGGTTGGGTCACTGTGCTTCATAGAGTAGGTTTCCTCATAAATCTATCCTTTTAATGGTACCCTTTCTCCATGATGTACTACATCGCGAAATCTCATCCAATTCATGAAGAACCATTTATATGCACCTATAATATGTTCCTAGGAAAGTCCACCCCACCTCAAAAATCATACCATTTCGTGAAGCCTCTCTACTACATGGAGCACTAGAGCTTCATAAGGTCCTTTCCTATGAACTAATTTCCTTCTCAAATCCTTCTCTTGTACTACCATCAAGGTTTGTACGAATTGATTTCAAGGTCCCTTGAGTGGTGATTTAAATTTCATTTATTAGCCTTATGCATCCTTGAAAAGGCACACTAATGGATAATTCTTCTTCTCATAGACACGCTAACATGGGCCTATCAATGTATCACTCTACATCACCCCCTCGACATGACATTTCTGATTCTTTCCCTTCACCAAGGATTAAAGCATGCTGGTTATGTAATTCCTAGGGGTGTGGAGTGAACCCACCTCATCCGAGTTGCAGGACATTAAAATGCCAAGCACCATCATCCTCATTGCATGATGTTAAATTGCAGCATTGCCCATGTAATACACATGGGTTACCTTGTCTCAAACATTCACCAAACCCACTCGTCTCCACAAGAGTGAGATCCTTCTCACATAGAATGATATCTTCTATGCTAGATCGGCATCTGCCTGTAGGGATGGGAAACCATGCTGGTGTAATTCCACATCATTTATTATGAGAGGTAGAATCCATGTTCCTCCTCTCTTCATCGGAGCCAAATACCCAAGGAGATATGGGCACATGGACCATCATTATCTCATGGATCTCCCAACGGGATTTCTCACCATTAGGCCTCCATCATGGCATAATCCCAATCTCACTTTCCCTAGGCCTCTAACCACATATAATCCCATTTTTCCACTTTGATCCACAAACCAAGCATAATCCCCTCTTTCCTCTTTTGGCCAGTAACCACATGTAAGCCCTATTACACTTCCCGTAGATGCACCTTTGTCAATGTGATCGTCAGGTCTTTTCTGCCTCTTTTTTCTCACTCTAAGAATGACACATGTGATTTTAGAGAATGAAATTACCCTGGAATCATTTTAGGGCCTCCCAAGAGTGTCATCCCCAAGCAACCAACATTCCAAACTATGTGTACTTTCATCATTTTATAGGAGGATAGGCACGTAGGACGCCACTCTAATGTTTAATCCCATCGCCTACATTTCCTGACCACTTCACATAGGTTCACCATCATCCTGCATAATGTTAAACTATATCCACCATTATGAACTATGTGAACATTGATCCTTATCTCCTAGGAAAGGTACGTAGGAAGCCTCTCTATGGTTCAAGCCCAACAATCATTAGTCATAAATGCTCCATGTCAGGTCACCTGTCCTGTATGACGTTAAACTGAATGCCCCTTTTTCGTCCTACATGATGCTAAACTGTATAATTTCATACTACGTGGGTTTTATCCCTATCTCTTTGGCAGGTTATGTAGGATGCATTCTTGAAGTTCAATCCCGATAAGAGGTAATCAATTTTATCTCTAACAGTGGTAAGCTATTGTATCCCAACCAGTGGTAAGCTATTGTATCCCAACCAGCGATAATTCATTGTCAGCCCACATGATGGTAAGGCATCGTAAGATGAACTACATAGGTTTGATCCATTTCACCTAGATAGGTTACGTAGGAAGCCTCCCTGAGTTTCAATCTCAAACACTAGAAAACTTCGATGTTCCCTTAATGGGACCCACTTATATGGCCCGCCCCTTGTGCGTCAGACCAACCTGGGATGCTAACCAAGCGTAAGCCCCAGTACAACATCAGGTTGTTGTCCTATGCGTACACCCCAATTCTATACCGTAATCCTGAACTACATGGACATTGATTACCTACCAAAGGGATATTAAGGAAGCCTCCTTGAGGTTCAAGACCATCATTCATGTCTCATCTTGGTATCACCCTTAATCCCTTATGTTTAAATAAGGTCATTCCCCAACATGGAGGTTCCACTTCTTTTGGGACCCATCCATACGTCCATTCTCACAGGTCGCCTCCTCAGGATCTCCATCACCCCACCGAACTACGTAGACTTTGATTCTCTACCAAAAGGATACGTAGGAAGTCTCTTCGAGGATTAAGACCAACATCAATGTCATCCTCACATCGGTTCCATCTAATTCTCGATCAATTCTTCACCATACATATAGATTTTTACCCAGGCCACCACATCCCGATGAGATCATGCCCACAATGTTCTCACTGATTCTAGTAGTAATCGAGTAACTAAACACATGTTAGCCAATGGATTAGTGTTCCCTCCTAGGATTGCACCCATATGATCCAATCCTGTTAGTGTTCTGATTAGTCTGATCCATCTCTACTTGACATTAAACTCTCAGCATACCTTGTGTTAAACATGTGAAGTAGAGGAAAAACTTAGGGACATTTCTATGTCATAAATTTTCCTCCATTAGACATGGGATGCTTGGGGATTCTGCGTCCTTGAGAAGCCATGTCATAAAGGGAAGAAACCCAGACGCATTAGTGTTCCTACGTCCAGACACACCAGTAATGTCCAATGCGACTACACCACTGACTAATGGTTGCTTCCCTGACTGGACCCCTTAGAATTCCCCTAAAAAGTAGCGTAATCCACCGGAATCGAGAAAGACATGGAACTGGGAAGAGTTTTAGAAACAACGTCTTAAATCAATAAGGTAGACCCGAACAAGACAACACATTACAAGGAGGAATACATGGAGGGAGAAACTGACATCCCATAATCTTGTTTCGATAAAGGAGAAAACTTCCCTAATTACGTAACAGATGTCACTCACCTTTGGAATACATGAATGCAGGGAAATATATCTATGCGTCCTATACAGACAGATACATGCCCCAATGAAAGAATCATAAATTGATTTAAATCCAATAAGTATACTAAATTGGTCAATTTTTTAAAATATAAATCGTAATGAAATAAAAAATTAATACTAGAATACTATATATATATAAATATTTAAGCATTATATATAAATATTATATTTATAATTATGATGTTATGATATAATGTTCATATAAATATCAAATGATTATTTTATTATTAATGGAGTATTAAATTTAATTTCACATTGTAAATAATTAGTTAACGGTATTTATTAAAAAAAATTTAGTATGAAAGAAATATCTATTTATAAATAATTTTTGTAACTATGGTGTATTTTTTTCTATTAAATTAAAGAAACATGTTCAAAATAGTATTATATATGAACTAATATTTTATCGTCACTTAAAATAGAAATCATAATAAAATAATATTAAAAATGCATAATTTTTAAATATGTTATATTCAATTAAAATTGTTTTACTACTAATTTATATTTTTTATTTTAAAGATATTTATATAAATATTGGATCCTAAATTTTATAAAAAAACTTCTATTTTGATTAAATATATCATAATTATCATAGTATGATGTTTTATGGTTTTTCCAAATTAATCGAATTTTTGGTAAATATTAAAAATATGGATTTTACTAAAAACAAATATATATTGTAATAAAATAGTTAATTGACAGTTTAAACAACATTTTTATATAGAAAATATATATTTAATAAATAATATAATTTATCCAAAAATAATATATCAAATTTATTAAATTCATGTTAATCATTTTTTAAACACAAGTAATATTTCACACAAAAAACTATTTTCACATTCTTATATTAAAAAATATAATTATTCACTTTTAGAAAGTACAATACAGTTATTTCATATTTATTTACAAAATATAATTATTAGTTAATAATTTCAATATCATTTTTTAGAATAAATATAATATTGTTATAATTAATGTTAATTAACACGATATTGAAAAAATAGTTTTCTAAAATGGTTTGTTTATTTAATATGATAAAATTTTTATCTAACAATTAAATTTATGTAATTAAAATTATAACACTATTTATATTTTTAATCCTATATATAACAATATTATCACTCCAGTTTCTATAATTAACAATAAATAAAATTAAGAACTCAAAATGATTAAATATAATTTTTCCTCAAAGAATTTATTTTTTATATGAATTTTTTTAATTTCAATGTTTATTTTATAATATTTCGAAATTGAATTATAAAAAATATAAATTAAATTTATATTTATAAATTAAAATAGTTTCAATGACTTTTTTAATTTATTATTCAATAAACTATAATTTACATAGTAAGAAACTAGTTATTAAGGAAAAAATATATTACAATATAAAACCCTATGGTAAAAGACATGAAAGATGTTTAAAATGTTTGCGCAAAGTAATAGATAACCAGTTATAGACCTAATTTCATAATAAAATCAATTATTAAGATGTTTTTATGTTACTGATCAAGGAATAATATAATGATATCACGTAATTGTAAAGGGTATTCTCAAAATTTTCCTTTTCTTCAATTATAATGTAGAGATCACTTCCACTTCTATAATGTTAAACATCCAATTAAATTATCAACTGAACAATTTCCCATAATAAATATTATATAATTACATTATACTTCCAAAATATCATGCTATCTATATTTTTTCTTAAGGCCTTCACATCATAAAATATCTCTACGAGAAGATCAATCCACCAACAAAAGTTTTACCTTCTTTGTAATTTTGTTATCTTAATCACTATCAATCAAATTTCATATATGAATAAATATTTATTACATCAGTATAATTATTTTACATTACTTTTTTATATGAATCATATAACCATTAATTAAATTCCTTCATATAGTAAGAAAAAAACATTCTTCTGTAAATTGCATGAAGTACCCCCTCCACAAATAGACATTTCTCTTTTCATCCCCATAAATAACGGATCATAAAAAGTATTAAGTTAATGAAAAAATATGATATAAATAATATATCTATAATTGTTAAATTTAGAAATTATGGTTTACCTTAATTCACTCTAATTCATTGATAAATGAAAACTTTAATCACGCCTACAGGCAGACTACCATTTTCCCATAAAACGAGTTTAATTATTCATCACCAAAAATCTTGTATGGATTTAATAATATAGATAACACATGAAAATTATGTCAATAAAACTATTAATATTATTCATATTATGAAGCTATTTTACATATCGTTCAATAGTGGTTATCATTTATAGGATGTTAAAGGTAAATTTATCGAAAAAACTCAATTATTTGTTGTAGGATAGAAAAGTATATTATAATTCAACAACTCATGATATTTGATGGAAATTGTAAAATGAAAATAAATTATTTGGTGTATTAAGAACAAATATATGGAACACTCAGACATGCGGTTAGGGGTGTTCTTTACTATCCTAGTTAATTTTGAGTTACATGTTACCCTTTGTTTCCCCCTATTAAATAATATTATTATCGTGTATTTAATATATTTTATAAATTTTTCACTTATATATATATTGTTTTATATATAATTCCTTGATTTTTTTTCATGTTTTTAGTTCCCACCAAAATTTCAATTTTAATTTAATCCCAATTTATAGGAACTTTTCAATTTATTATATAACCTCATGAATCACCCTCATAAATTGTTTTTAAAACAAGAATTCCATCTGAAAACCATAATTATTTTATGTATAACCCTAATTGTTTATTTTTTGTTTTATGTAAAATAATATTGTCTTTCCTTCTTTATAAATAACCCCTACTTATTTCATAATGAATCACCATGTAGTTCATTTTGGTTCATTCTTCTATAGATACATCCCTTGAGTTTTATACAAGTGAAATACAAATTATATAATTGTGTCACATTTTAAATATTTAATATAAAAAATATTTAATATCTTATCATATTAGTTATAATTTGAAGTTCTCCTTTTGTCATTCATTGAATAATATACACACTTCCTTCTCATGGTTTTGATCTAGATTATTATTATGTAAGGATTCACTTCCTCATGTGGTATGAATAAGTGTGATTTTGATTATTTGATGGGTGATACTAGAATCATATATCCCACCAAATCATTGGGTAATTCGTTATATCTTATGACATGTTATTTATGGGATTAAGGAGAAAACTGAATCTACTATGGTACTTTTTCTACTTTGTGTGGTTCAAAAGCAGTTATCCTAAGAGAAAATGTTATGTGACGGGTGGCACTTATATTTTATAGACCTCCAATGAATTTGGTAAAGAATTATATCACATGATATTATATATAAGGGATCAGTGAGGGAACCCAATCCACAATGGTACACCATACACTATCTTTATTATCAATACAAGTGTATGTTGTCCACCATAAGAATTTTCCCACTTTATGATGATGGTCTTAGATGTGATGATTGACTAATGTTAATAATGTCATATATAATGATCTCTACATATATATATATATTTATATATATCTGTTTGTGTGTTTTTGTGGCTCCATGAACATATGATTTAATTTTATTATACCATTCTCCTATGCTAATCTGACATTATAATATCATGGTAAATGTATTTCCATTTCAGATTACATTTACCTAATTCTTGAGTTGTAAAATAATATTATTTTTGATTTCTTTTTAATTATAAATTTCTATATCTTCATATTTTATCATATTTTAATGATCCAAACCCTGATGAAATGTTGAAATATTTTCCCTTATTGAGAGTTTAAGATCACCCATTTCTTATTTTTTCTTACACCTATTAATGAAGATGAGTAAATATTTTAGGAAGTCTATAAGTGAATAAATAAGTGTTTTATTATGGAGTAATGTTCACATGTTTTGTGCAGTAAATAAACTATGTTAAAATATCTCAAATGAAAAAATACAAAAATGTTCTCCTAGAAATGTGATATTATTGGGATATCTAGTGTTTTTTATGAAAATTATGTAAAATAATGATATTTACAGAACATTTAATTATATGAATTTGGTGGGAGATATTTTGAAGTTGTGGATTCTACACTCAATTATTTCAGATCAAAGTGGGTTGACATGTCGCAAAAGGGTATTTTTTATTTTAAAATTTATATTTTAAATTAGAAAATTCATGATAAGATGTGTAAATTAAATGTTTCCTCATGATCCTAAATTCAATTAGATGATATCCTCAGGAAATTAATTACATGAATATTTATCTTTCCTTGCAATTGTTATCCCCTTTATTTGGATGTTTATTATTTCAAGGTTTCTTATGGATTCTATTATTTTAAATTCACCGAAAAATCCCATGAGATGAATTATTATGACACATAAAAAATTACTAATCCACCTTCAACTATATTTATTTCATAGAAGGTACATGCCAAATTTTCTTGGGCCTAGTGTGTAGGTAATTTATATAAAATGGGCATAACATTTAGGATTATACATTGTATTATAATTTTCTTATCATATGATTGGTGTGGTGGATTACTGGTGTGGGTAATGGGGTATATGCAGTAAATTTATCAACTTATAACTTTTCTAGAACAATAAATTGTGGAATCTTATCCTGGTGAAGGGCAAGGTTGTCTGAATTTATTTTATATTCCATTTCCTTTAATTTTTAATTTATATCATAACTTTACCATGTTATTATGTTACATATGGATGTTCTAGAAGATTAATGAAATGTGTAATGATATGGCCTATAAACATCGAATGATAGGGTAATCAGGTTGAATTACCCATCATATTTTCAAGGAATACAGTTAATGAATTATATTCCTAATGATGTTGATAAACATAATAATTCAGATGGAGTATTTTCATACCAATCCATTTGAGGAAGTTAAAAAATAATGCTTGCTCATTGTGTATTTAGGAATCATTGAACTGATTTCCTAGGTCAACCATAGAGTAGGTTATTGTTCTATAACAATTATGACCATTGCAAATTGTTAAACTACATAGGGTTGGTTTATCTTCACTACATGATCACACTATGACATGTTTAATATTTATTTTTTATATATGAATTTAAATACTTTTAATTAGAATGTTAAAATAAAATTTAGTAAGGAAGTTTTTAATTTTATTTGACTAAATATCTATATGAACCCTAACCCATTTATTTCATTCCCTTTGAAGTATTTATGTATCCCATTCACATACATATTCAAAACCCACATGGACTTGATTATTTCTATGGGTATTCTTATCACTTCACTTAAATTCAAAAAATATTTTCATCTAATTTCATAGTTTTTTAAAAGTGGTTTCAATGATTTAGTATTTTTAAAATGTTCAATTTTTTATTCCATAGGAAATTAGCTTGTTTAATGAAATTTTGTCTGTTTCCTTATATGTTTTTGTGGTATGTAGTATTAATCCATTTAAATTAGTGTATGGGTTTCACGTGTGTATGATGACATGGATTATCAATAGTTCATAGAAAAATACCATATAATTTAATGACATTGGATTTATTATTTCCAATAAATTGATTTACAACTAATAAATATGGGAGAATTTTTATATTTATAGGTATTTTCATTTTATTAACTATTGAAAATGATTTCTCATAAAATTCCTTATACGTGAATTAAAAAACTTTTTACTGGAATTTTCAGATTTATTAAAACATAATAAACATAGAAGAATGCCCTAAATCAATCCTTGATAAATTAATGAATAATTATATTATTCTATCACAACATTAATCATAAAAAATATTCAAGATAGGGGTTGTGGTTGAGAGTTAGGAACCAATCATTCTTAATGTGCATAATATATATGGTTGATATTACATATAATGATTGTCATTTTGATGTTTCTTTATTTATGAATCATGTTTATTTTATTATTCATGTTTTTTTGTTATTTTGAATTACATAATGTGGTTTATTATGCATGTTTTTATATATGGTTATTATTTTGATATGTGGTTGGGTTTGATGTTAATCCTAAAATGAATTTAATTTGTGGATATGTGTAATGTTAGTTGAAGATGTGTTTATTTTATGTTTGGGTGTAGTTATAACAGTAGGGGTATGTTTTTTGTGTGGTTGGGTGTCATTGTATATGATGGATATATTTGAAAAGTAGTTAGGTGTAATGAAATTTAAGAGTGTTTTTTATACTATCGAACACGAGTATATTATTGATATGGGATGATTATAATATGAAGCACGGTAAATGTTCAAATATGTGATTGTCCTAATAGAATTCATGGATCATGATGATTTATGTTTTTTATGTGATTCCTCCCATAGTCCTTTTAAATATACTGGTTGGGTGTGTTATAAACCATTAGTGTCTTAGTCGTGTGTTTCAATTATATATCCAATCATTCTGTACTTGGTTCTTAAATTGTTTATGTATAAAACTTCGTCTTGTAATATTTGGGAAATAATATTATTTATTGAAATCATTCAAAAATATATTATTCACAAATGACATGTTCGAACATGACACCATAGTTTCCGAATCAATGTATACTTAATCCATAGTTTCTCGATGGAACTATGTGATTTTTCATGTATTTATATTTTATTTTATATTGCTGTAAATATAGTGTTACACCAATATGTACTTATATTTTAATTATTCATAACAGGAAACCATTAGAGGGGGGCTTATTGTGTTATTCTAACACACAACCTGAGTACACAAATATAGAATCAAACATCATTATTTATGAAATAGGTAAGGGAAACGTCATTATATTCGATTGTTATGTTGAGGATTCTATGTTAATAATGGTAGATCAAACCCTATAGGATCACATGATGATTTTATAAATATATTAACAACATTACTTATATTATTATTATTATTTATATGACTATTTTATGATACATCCCGGCTAAAAAAATCCCTACTCAATTTATTGTATGATACACTTTATATTTTATCAAACCAAATATACTTTTATAAAATATGAAACATGTCTATGATTTTGGGGTTCATATAATTCTTTCTTAAAAAAATAGACATGGTATTATGACATATTCATTTTAGAGAAATGCAACTGGATTCTCATTGAAGCAATGTCTGGAACCGATTTGTGTGTTTAACGAGGCATAAACAATTGGGAAAGGATAAATACATTGATAAACCTAGAGTGGGTACCTAGTGTCCACTGGGTACCTCTTTGATTTATGGTAGGTTTCAAAAGTGTTGTCTGTTTTTGTAATGAAAAAATTTATATACTAAATTTTTACTTTTTTATCCAATAATGCTTTCTCCCTTATTTTATCCAAGGAGTTGTTTGACCTCCCCACTCGCTCTTCACTCATTTTTCTCATTTATGTGCTGGTTATCATTTTTTTGTACTCGTATTTGTCTTTTTAGTCTCAGTTAGTCATTAATGGCATGGTTGTGAGTGTCCTTCCTTTTATTTACCATTTTTAATATTTAATCTAAATATTTAATAGACTAATAATAGTTTTATTTTAATATTCCTATTAAAATATTTCAACCATTTGAAGAAGAATAGTTAGACATATTTTGATAATAGAGATTACTTTTGATCAATGTAGGTTCTCTAAAACTCTTACAAATTGATTTTTCTTATTCCATGTAATTTTTGAAATGTTGTTTTTCCCCTATTGTGAGATTGAAAATTAAATTAATCCAATTAATTTCCCTTGAACCGTATGATTATGGAAAGGATGTTTAGGGACATGAAAGATATTTTACCTATTATTCCTTTGTATTGTGTTCTATTATTTCCATTAATTTGAATTTAATTGTGTTGATATTTACACTCAATCATCCTTTGGAATTGCTTTTTGTTATTTTATAATGTATAGGACATTGATTATGTGACAATACCCTCCAGGTATATAGAGGATTTTTAGAATTTAAAGAGTTTATAACATGAATTTTCTATTAAAACTAATGAGTTATACCAATGTAACCTAATGTACATTGTCCAAATTTGGGAATGAATCTTCCTTCACACATTGTCTTCTTTGAACCACTTATGTGGCGCCTTACCTATGATTTATGTATGGGTCAAGAATATGAAATCTTATTGATCTAAATTTTAAATGTGATTTGGAATATATTATAAGCCTAAATTATATTTCTTTTGTTAAGTTTATAACTAATTATGATATCATAATATGAATTAATTATATATCGGTTTGTATTATATTTATAGTATTTATTATTATGGTTAGTGAAATAGGGCCACTTGGTACATTTGTATAACGAAGAATATTATGAAAATAACTTGATAATATCATGAAAATTGTGTAATTCCAATTATAGAATTACATGATGTCCATGATAACTGGTAAATAATAAAAAACATGCTAAAATATTTATTTAAGATCAAATTTGATCAAAATTAATTTTGATAACCCTTTGTAGTTGGATTCATTTCACATATTTTAATGTTTCCAACAAAGGGGAGACATACTTTTATGGGAATGGTTTGTTGTGGGGATCAGTTCTAAATTTTATGTTATGGACATTGAATTAGGATGATGTACTATATTATGACTATGTTGTGGGGTAAGGAGACTACACCCCTTCGTTATGATATTATTTTATGAACTATTTTATCGAGTGTGATTTCAACATTACATTGTGCTCACTAATGGACTAGTTTTATAAGGAAGTTATTCCCATTGATGTTTAGGGAATTAGAAATCGATGAACTATTATTTAATATTTAATCTAATTTGATATTTCATTTATTATGAATGTGTTATTAGGATGTACCATCCCTGAATTTATTTTTTTACAATAATGGGATGAAATGAATTTTTTTTTCTGAAATTGGTCATGATATGTCATCGATATTCATAAGATATATTTTGAGAAAATATATCACAATGTGATTCTTGTATAGACACAACATTTTTTCAATATTCACACCTTCAATGTAATATATTTTTTATTTCTAGAATTCATTATTATTTACATATGATCGTATCATACAATACATGTAATATTTTTAATTGAAATTTCTGATACACCATTGGTTGGCACATTAGTACTCATGAAGAAATTATTTTTTTGATCCATCTATGGGAAAGTGCCATGTTATTTATGGATGAGGTTTGGATCATGGTAGATGTTAAAAGATGGGAATCATAATGTTATTTGTTCTAATGTTCATATATATCCTAATTTTATTTATTTTTGGAAAAAATTATATATGATCATCCTTTAGGAGATAATTTATCTATATATTTGATTGTGTAAAAAACTAATACTCATTTTATTATATCATCAGCGTCATTAATTATAGTCATTGGTCATGTAATATTGTTGTTTAATTTTACCATATTTTATATATCCCTAATCATTGATCATTACATAATATGCTATGTCTATAACTATATGTATGAAATTTTCAATTTTACTTAAACATTATAAAATTATTATTTTATCTAGTTTGTACTCTCTAGAATATGGGTAGGTGTTCGTTGTGTATTTGGATCATTGGTAAATAAAATTGATGATGGAATTATTTTGGGATTCTATAATTTTATATCATAATATGGTATTATTTTCAAAAAAATTCCATCGTATTTGAGATTTTGTAGGTATGGTGTTAAATGAGTTAAGATTATGAGGTTTCCCGTACTTGTAGTAGTGGGAAACCAATATATCAGTAAAAACAATATTACGTGGGATGGGAATTTTTTCACATTTATATTAAGGTTATTTTATTACATATTTCTCATATGATAATTTATTTTTAACTTTATGGTATTAAACTTATCCTTGGCTTTGGGATGGTGATAAAAATACAAAATTCTACAATTCTCACCACAGAATCAGGAAAATATGTAGGCCCCTTGCCTATCTTAGAGTTGATGACACTTTTCTTGACACTGAGGACGCCATTGCTAATCATGTTGTTGGTTACTTCCACAATTTGTTTAATGGTCTGGAGGACAATAAAGATCTTCTTCCTGACATCATTCCTAATATGGTCACTTCTGAGGATAATGACCATCTCTTAATCATGCATATGGACCATGAAATCAGGGCCACTGTCTTCAGTCTCAACCCAAATAGTGCCCCAGGACCTGATGGTGTCAACAATGGTTTCTTCCAGCAATATTGGTATCTCATACATGTGGATGTGTGTAAACTGGTTAAGTCTTTTTTCTCTAATGGTGTTCTCCCTCATGGGTTAAATGTTCAATTTATTACTCTTATTCCTAAAGTGGACAATGATGATGAGATTCACCTTTTTTGACCAATTTATCTCATCAACACCCTCTATAAAATTATCACCAAACTTCGTTCCAATAGACTCACCTCCATCTCCAATAAAATTGTTTCTTGGAACCAATTTGGTCTTATCAAAGTATGAACTATTCAAGATTGTAACTTCCTTACCACGGAATGTACTAATATGTTGAATAAAGTCACTAGAGGAGGCAATGTGTCCATTAAACTAGACATTAAGAAAGTTTTTCACACCATGGATTGAAATTTCATTTTAATGGTTCTCAAAAACATTGGGTTTAATGATTCATTTATTGATATAATCAACACCTTATTCAATTCAGCTTCCATATCAGTGCTGGTCAATGGGTCCCCTAAAGTATTGTTTAAATACACCAATAGGGTAAGGCAAGGTGATCCCTTATCTTCCATTCTTTTTTCTATTACTGAGGATTATTTATGTAGACTCCTCATGAGCCTTGTGAGTCAAAACAAAATTAAGGCCATTCAGGCTTCTAGAAACATAAATGTTCCTACCCATCTTTTATATGTTGATGATATAATTTTATTTTTAGAAGGTGAAAAAAGGAACATCCAAAACCTCCTAAATACCCTGGCTCACTATGAAGATATTTCGGGTCAAGCGATAACTTGGAACAAATCCATTGTTTTCTTTGGTAATTTTTTTTCCCACAATAGAAAAAGCCATATCATCGATTTCTTAGGAATCAAAGAAGGCTCTTTCCATTTTACTTACTTGGGTGTGCCTATCATTTAGGGAAGACCAAAATCCAGCTATTTTCATAGCATTGTTGATCAAATTATCAATCAAAATTCATCTTGGGAATGAAAATCACATTCTATGGCCGGTAGAGTTTGTCTTGTTAAGCCTACAGTTTATTCCACGATGGTCTCCTCGATGATGGTTTACAATTAGCCAACCAGTCTTCTCAAAAGAATCAATGTTTGCATTAAAAATTTTCTTCGGACTGGTATTACGATTGAAAGAAGACTTGTCACCATACCATGGGTCACATGTTGTAAACCCATAGATAAGGTTGGTCTTGGGAGTAATAGTCTTAATCTTTTTAAAGAATCTATTCAAGCTAGAATTACTTGGTAATTGATTCACAACAACTCTGATTCCATGGCCTTTCTTAAATTTTTTTTGTTTCCATGCATAGGAATGGAAACTTGGGTTACATCACTTTCTCCATCTGGACATCCATTAGACATTATTTCCTTAATGTCATGCACATCTCTAGATGGATGGTTAGTGCTAATTCCTCTATGAATTTTTGGCTGGACAAGTGGACCGGCGTCCCCTTAATCTCAATGTTATCTTCCACCACTCATCCTGGGAATACCAACTCCACTATATATGATGTTGTTACTCTCATGTCATCACCCTTCCAAATCACATTATCCATATCATTGACAACTATCCTTTTTCCGAAAATGATTATTTCCTTACTTGGGAACCTGCTTTTAATGGAGTCCTTGATTCTAAATGCTTCTACAAAAATAATTTTAGTAATTATATTTCTAACACTGTTTGGTTGAAATCTTTTAATAAACCTTGGATCAAACCCTCGCTCCTTACTCTCATTTGGTGTGTTAATCATAACAGGTTCCCCACCATTGTTTTCCTCCAATCCTTTGGGATTTCTCTTTTCTATATATGTCATCTGTGCAACCAACACCACAATGATGCTAATCATTTTTTCATGACTTGTATTATCACTGCTACTCTTTGGAATTATATTTCGGACATTTTTGGTTGTAAATGGTCACTTCTTGCTACTATCGTCTCTCAACTTCAACACTGTGTGATTTGTGATTTTTCTAAGTAAATCAAAAATCGTTTTCTGACTATGGTTTCAGAGCTCCTACATGTGTTCTGGTATGATAGAAATAATTTTATTCATAATAATTTCTCATTCAGTCTCAATGTAGGTAAAACGCATATTCTCATTACCATCAAGGATGCTGCCTCACTTTAGAAAGATTATTGCGACAACTCTTTTGGTGATTTTGAGATCCTCTGCCGTCTTTGAATTACGTGATCTTATAGGAAACCTCGACGTGCCTTTAAAGTCTTCTGGAAATCCTCAGTTCCACGATGTATCAAAGTGAATGTTTATGGCACCTCTAGAGGAATCCCAGGTCCGGAAGGTTGTGGTTCCATCTTCACAGACTTTCTTTGAAGATGCCTTGGCTTCTTCTTCAGTGGATGTTGTACAGCCTCAGCCTTGGAAGCGGAAATGTTGGGAGTCATTCATGCGGTGGACATTTCCAAAAAAAGGGTTAGAAGATGATGTGGATTGAATGTGATACAACCACTGTTGTCAAAGTTATTTTTAAGGGGGTGGTGCACCTTTCATGGCTGCTTACCTCTCAATGGATGAAATGTCTTGCTTCTCTCATGGATCTCAACTACATTGTCACACCTTCATACCACAAAGGGAACATGGTTGCTGATAGTATTTCCAACAAGGGGGTCAATCAGGTTACTACCTGGTTGGATGATTTTCCTGACGATTCGCTCCCTTTTTTCATTAATGATTGTAATAAGATTTTTTCTTTCATACTTTTGTAATTCCCTTCCTTTTTTTTATCAATAAATTGTTCCTTGTTCTTTGACTGAGGAAACACCTCTTAAAAAAAACTACCTATTGAGATCATAATGTAATAGGATAAGAATCCAAAATTGGTTTTTGACTTTTTGAGCCCTATTTCACAGATGATACCTCAGTATCAGCAAATACTTTGGGGGTTTACATGATATGGATTTTCTTCTAGGATTTTCAGATCCATGATGTGACATCTCTATTCTAGAACAGAGTATAAAGTTTCACCAATATGATTAACCATTATTTTCATAATACTATTGACCTACATAAATATTTTCCTTGTTGATTCATTGAATAGATTTTTTACCACTATGATACACCACCAATGAATTGACTAAACCCTTTTGTATATATTCATTGATGAATATTTATCCTTCTATTTAATTCCCACGTTCAAAAAGATTAGTATGTAGTGATGCACTATATAGACTCTAAGGAACCTTTTAGGAAAAATTTATTCTGCAAGATAATGAGAGATAAATGTTGAAAAATTATTCATTTAGTTCAATAATTTATATCAATGATTTACTATGCACCAAAATTTAATATGTTTTTAGTTTTCTAGTTCGATTGTGACTTATGATACTGCTAGGGTTCACCATTTTGAGTATATTTTGAGTCATAGAATGTGAACTCAGGGGGAAATATTTATGCATTATTAATATTATTCTTCCCAAAATTAATCCTTTGTTATAGATAAGAATAATGAATTTGATATAATTTCTGGTGAGTGTGATTCTTATACTATGATTGGTAGTGGATACTTGGTTTTCTTGAAGAGGTAATTCGATTATTCCCATCCATGTGGTGATAGAAATTCCTTTTACTGTCATGGATCACCATCCAAAAATGGTTGGACTATATTAATATATTATTTTTTTCTACATTGGATTATGCTCGATAATAGTTACATCGAACGTAAGTGGAATTTCATTCATAAATAAAGATTATGTATTTCAAAGTCTTATATAAGATCTCTTTATAGCCAACATGGGGTTTGAGTGGTTTTTAGGATCTGTACTCAATTGATAAATCATGTGATATACAATAGTATAATAGTTGGGTTTTTATGTTGGTTAGGGGATAGATATGGTTATGGTTTTCATGGTCAATTATATATGTAATTCAATGAGTTGTAGGGTAAAATGGATTTTTTAGGCTGGGGGGAACCAATGTTGATTCTATTATTTAAAATCATGGTAACCATGATGAGGATTACATAGACGTTTATGGAAAAATCCTTATATTCTCAATAATTATTCAAATATTATTTGATATAGGTGCCTCATATTCCTTCATCTTGGATCGGTGAGTGAGTGTTCAAGGGATCACTATAAAGATACTATGTGTTGTGTAATACACTGTAAAAGCTATAGGGGTTGGATTTCGGGGTATTAATTGATGATTTATGTGTTCTCTTGTGGAAATTGTATATTATAAACTCAAAGAGGTCATATTTTAAATATTTTGTAGTTTCAATGTGATCATACTTATCGAATGGTTATCTTTGTTTCATGGGAACATCGAGTGTTGTATAATATGGGTAACATTCACATCAGTTGAGGTTAAAATTAATAATTTTTTGCTAATTTTAATTTATGTATAGGTTGATCAAAATGTGAACATCTATCATTAAGGAATATATCTACCCATTTTCCCATTATTTTTATGAATTATGAGGAGACGTTACCGATTGTATTTAATACAATTTTCAACCAATTCAGTTAGATTATTTTGATTATTTATCTTATAGAGAATATGATAGAAAGAATAACATTATGATAAGTAATATTCTTAGTAAAATTAAAATATATATTACTATTTAAAATATGTATCATGTAGTTATTTTAGATCTAATGTATCATCTCATGTTTATTTAGAAAATTGAATTTATTTATAGAAAAATACCTCTTGGTTTTCTCTTGGTTTATTTATTATGATCTTGAAAGATACGTAATCATATATTTTTATTATTGATTATTGAATCAAAATATGGTCATGAATCGATTCCATATTCCATATATTTATAAAATATTTCACAAGATGAGGGTACCAAAGGGGTATTTCGTGATTTAATTATGTTTATGTTACAATACTCATCTTGAGAGGACTTTTAATGTTCATCATACTACATTAAAATATAGGTATGTCATTTTTGAGAATCATTTGATTAAATTAATAGTGATGTGTTTGCAAATAATATATTCAACCCAAATAATTTATCTCAAATCATTATTTTGTTTAATTTTTAGTTATAATGCTTTATGATATTCTTATATACATATATAAAAAGGTGAATCATTCAAATACAATTTGAAGTACCCAAATATGGCATCAAAATGAAACAATTATATGAATGTGGTAAATCTAGATAAGTGAGTTTTACAACATAATGTATTATATTAAGGTTGAATCATATTAGTTGTCCCTAAGAAGTCTTAATGTGTGTTTTCATTCATATAAGGAAATTATTGTTTTTTTAAATCATTGATTATGGTGTTTTTCCTATAATATATATATATATATTTCATTTGACATGTGTCATCTATTATCCCCCACAGTGGCCCAAAATATGATGAGGTTAATGTTTGTGTGTTATAATCCCTTTGAGATGTCCGTTATAGAGATAAAGGTATGGATGAACTCTATTGATGTTTTTACCACACATATTCTTGATAAGAATTTATCCCTATATTATAGTGATTTTTGTTTGTTTATGGAGATATTTTGAGTTTGGATAGGTCTGTTATTTCTTATAAAACTATTATAATGAACTTTTATGAGTACAATATTTCTTCACATGATTTTGAGTTGGTAGTAGTTGAATATGTGCTAATATATTAGCATCACTATCAATTTTATCATAGGGTTATGGTGTATACTAAGAATAAGAGGAGAGAGTATATAATTTAGTTTTAGGATAAACACCTTATGTATCTGAGGTGGGTTGTGAACCATTATCTATTTTGGATCATTGAATGATATACCCATCAAAAGGGGAATGATTTTGAAGATACACTTTGTAGAAAACGGAAGTGTTTATTTTGAATGTTGATAAAAGTGAGTGGAATTTTATGTGACTATTTATTGAGATGCATCTCAATGTATTTTGGTATCAAGTAATATCACCCTTAGAATAAGTTTCTTTTAATTTATAACAAATTTTAAGGTTCAAGGAGAGATATTTTATCGACATTGAATATAGAGTTATGAGGGAAATTATATACGTTGGGAAACAATCATATCAAAGGTCATAGATTAATGAAAAAAATTAATTTTATAGGTGGTAGAGTTTTTGTTCCCTAGATTATGAGTGAGGACCTAATATAGGATTCACATTCCTTAAGATGGACTATTTACCTTTGTATTATCATGATATTCATTGATATATATTAGTGTGAATTGTAGCATGGGATATGATTGTACATAGTTTGGTTTGTTATTGATATCTTTACATATCTTAGTGTGAAGGATGAACATAAGAGTACCACTAAAAATATTTAAATGTTTCTCATTCCAGAGTGGTTATGAGATGATGTCATGATATATTTTCTAGTGGGGATAACGAAAATTCTATGGCACAGTGATGCAGTTTGGATTATTATTGATTGGTAAACAATTGATTCACAGTTTGTAATGAAGATTATGACCTAATATTTTGATTGAAAAGGAAGAATGAATTTTTAGGAGTTTATATATTCTCATGTTGTTTTGACATGTATAATATCGTATTAGGATACATGGTTCATGCATTTATTATGGGTGGACATTAAAAACATTCAAGATACACATTTTAATATCATTAGAGAATACTATTCTTGGATGGATGTTCAATAAAAAAATAATATCTAGATTTGAGAGGGTATTTCAGGAGAATATGTTTTAAATTTGATTAGTATATTAGATATTCTTCTATTCATAGTTGAGTTTTTCTATGAAAATTATTACCATGAATTGTTTCATATGGCACCCTTTGATCCTTTAGACATAAGGTCAATTCATTCACCACCATATTATTTAATAGAAGGGGATTTCAAAGTTATTTGACAAAACCTTATCAAGCATATGTTTAATCATATCTTGTTGATTTCAAATGTGTTTATTGATTTCCCAAATCAGTTAACATTCATTTTTGTATTAGTATTTCCATAATATAGAATTTGAGGTTATAATGATCCTTTTCATATGAGCGTCACAAATGATATGAAATAATATTGTTTAAAAATAAAGAAATATGATACCCATGTATATGAGGATAGATTATATGGGATAATCATTTTGTATTTCATAAATGACAGATCCAAATTTAGAACCCTAATCTGCCCGTGTCAAAATCATTGATGAGATATAGATGGAGCTAAATGTGTCCTTCATTGATAAATTGATTCAATTAGAAACACTTCCAAAAAACTTGGATTCCACAATGCCACCCATTAACAGCACTAAAAAATGAGCTCATAAAGCGGACACCTTTATTAGCACTTTTTTAGTAGCATTGATAACGGGGGGCATTATCGATTATTTTTCCTAGCACGGATAAATTTTAAAAAAATCATGAAAAATAATATATTTGTATATATGACTATTTATAATCATATAAATATAATATATATTTTCTTAATATGTTTTATATACGTATAAATAGACTATTACATTTAATATATATGAAATTTAGTGAAAATAGATTTAAAACATTTTAAATATTATTATTATTTAATAATTTTCTAATTATCATCGATTAATAATTATTTAATATCAATTTGATGACACAATATTAAAAAAAATAACAGATCTAAAAAATGTTGAAAATGTAACTCATACTTCAAAAGGCCATAAATATTGATCCGGGTGTCCGTTTGATCTCTAAAACTTTTCAAATAGAATCTTGCGATAAGCTCTACATGCTAGGGAGCTAGGGGAACCTTCTATCACATTTTTCAAGGCCCAAAAAGGCCTATAAGGCCTCCAAAACTATGTTTTTAGTCCGGATACCTTGATTATTTTACATTCAAATAGTTATAACTTTTGATCTGGATGTCCTCTAGACATGTACCACATATTATATCGACAATTGTTTACTTTTCTTCAATTTGACTGGTTGGTGAGTTGAAATGCAGAATGATATTATATGTTATGGTTTTTTATCATTCTATGTCTTTTCAGATACACAAATATTTGTATTTATTTGTAAATATCTATGTGTGTGTGTGTGTCAGTGTGTGTTGTATATGTATATATATGTATGTATGTATTTTTTTATTTATAAACACACATAAAAAACATATTTTATTAATTTATTTCAAATATTCATATATATATATTAATATTAATATAAATATACGGATAAAAAATTATAACTAAATATATATATATATATATATATAAATATATTTTAATATATGAATATATATATATATATACAAATATATTAATAAATATATAGGTACTAATATAACTAAATATATTTATATTAATATGAATCTACATTAATATATGAATAAATATAACTATATATCTATATAATTAAATATAAATATATTTTAATATAAGAATAAATAAATATATATATATATATATTTATATATGAATAAATATATATGTATAAATATAACGAAATAAATGTATATTAATATGACTATATATTAATATATGAATAAATATAACTATATATATATATATTAATATACGAATTAATATATAAATATATATATTAATATTTGAATAAATATATATGTATTAATATAAATAAATATTTTTATATTAATATGAATCTATATTAATATATGAATAAATATAAATATATATATTCAAATATATATACAAATAAATGGAGAGAGAAACTAAATGGCTTAGTGGTAATGGTGCAGGAGTGCAAGGGGGAGGTCGTGGGTTCGAGTTCTGATGGAATCAAGGGTGTGCGGGCAAGTGGGAGGGGGTTGCATGGGCAAGGGAAGAATGCAATGAGAGGGAGGGAGATCCACCTAGAAATGATAAAAGTTGGTTTCAAGTGCTATTAAAAATCTCCCCCACCCCACATTATATATTCTTTTTTACTTTTTTTAAAATTGACTTTTATCAGCACATAAAAAACGTTGATTAAAGGGGTCTTTATCAGCACTAATACAGGCATTGATAAAGGACTTTTTTATAAGTGCTTTTTTAGCGTTGATAAAAGTGAACCCCATTTATCTTCACCTTGATTTATAGTGCTTTTCTACAACTGTTATTGCCCTTTTCTAGCACTGATAAAAGCCATATATGCAGTAGAGTATATCAAAATTATAGGTAAAATAAATAGAAGATAGTCCTCTTTGTAATATTGTATTGATAACATGGGTAAACTTAAGAAGAGATGTGTGAGAAATGGTTTGGTATATGGGATTAGAGGATAATATTGTTCAATTATGGGACACAATGATACATGTTGACACATCTTAAGGATAAGTTCAACTGTGGTGCTGAGGTTGTAATATTTAAATAATTTATTAGGTATTACCATCAAAATAAATACATTGTTGTATATATTATATTGCATTAATCACTGAGCTAAAATGTAAAATGAAATACTAAAATATTTTCAGTATTAAATATAACATATTTAATGAATCCACTAGATTGGTGGAAACAAATATATGTAATCATATTTTGAAATCTGTAGAGAAAGGAGAAGAAATGGCATCAACAAGTTGGAACCCATCTTATTAGGATAATTTTTCTATGTGTGGAAAGGAAGTAGCATCACTACACATTCCCATGACCCAAGCCTATTATGAGTTTCAAAAAGTATTTTTTGAGAGAAATAATCTATGGTAGAAGTTTAATCTCATGGGGATCACGAAAAGATCCAGTCTACCTATATCATGATACATGATTCACAAAATTTCTTATAATAATCCTAAATCATATGTGGAGGTATTTATAGGTTTTGGAAGTATAGGTTTGGATGGTATTTTCATATAATTATTAAGGTAACAGAGGGTTCTGAGTATTATTATTTGTTATTATTATATTTAATTATTTTATAATTTTTTTAATTTTTATATTATACAATGTCAATATTAATACATTTAAAATATGTAATAAATATTAAAAAAAATTAATTATAATATAAATTCATGTCAAGATGAATAATTTTTTAAAGAATTATATATTTATATATATATATTATTTTAATTTTAATAAACTAAATTGAATAATTGATAATTATTAATTTAATGTAATATTTTTATAATATTTATTCAAACAATTAACACATATTTCTATTTTACAGAATATGTAATAATAAAAAATTTCCGTTTTGATTATGATAGCATTTTTTTGTAAAAAAATCACTATTATGTGGTCTTATAACAAAATTAATATTCATCACATTAAATAATTTAATCGTTTTAAAAAGAATTCATATATTTAATTATTATTTCCAATTTGGGTATTACATTTAATTCCCTTTATTGGAATAGTTCCCACAGTATATGTTAAAATTATTTAAAAATGTTAAATGAAGATATAAAGTCATATAATATCTAAAAAACTATTTTTTAAATGTGTGTATAGGAGCTTATATGACTAGAAACAATCATGGTCTCTCTTTTTATCAGTTTTATACGAGATTATTTGAATAAATAATGTATTTTTGTATAAAGAAAATTATAGAATAAAAATTATAGCCATCTAACATATAAATGGACACTTTCATCACCCCACTTCACCTGAAAACTGTTGTGTCTTGGGAATGTCCCAACCAATCATGCCCCACTTGGTAGGAGGATGGATGGGACACAAATATGATAATCTCACCTCTATTGGACATGGGATGGTAATAAGAACTCATAAGGCATAAAAAATATGGGAGGCATTTTCCAAATGTACTTATTTGCACAAACTCGACTATCTCCATGTATAAGTGTATGTAAATAATAATAAAATAAAATAACCTCTAGAGGACAACCAATTCCTGAAGAAACCTCTAAAGAATAAAAAATATTGCACAAGAGTAAACCAAAATAAAGGTGGGGGGAATACATGCTCACACTAAATGGTTTTCCAACCAAATAATAAATAGTAAAGACAAAGTTGATAGTGTTTGACATGAGGTCTCAAAGCCTAAATAATTAATACAGTCTACACATATAATAATCCCTATGCCCCACCTCTTCCACCACCAATCTGTCCATTATCTGTATAAGACACGACATGTATGGGGAAATCCCATATACGGGTGACTATATACGTACCCCTTAGGATGACAAAAAACTGAAAAGTGGGATTGAAAATAACTGATAGATGTAGTCAACTCAACTCAAAGAAAAATTAAAATTATTCATAACATCATATATATATATATACATATAGATATATGCTCATATAATAGACCCATATGAGATTGTAAGGGGTATCAATATCATAGCATAGCCTTGGTTTTTTAGTTTGAATGCAGCTCCAAGGGTCTATCATCAATTCCTATAATATCATGTGATTTTCTAGAGATTTCATCGTATGGAAGACCCACACCATTCGACTGTGTTTCATAGTCAATGGGGGAACATTCATTATATAAATTAACCACTCCTTAGTATTATAAGTGTTTTTAATTAGTATATAGATAGAGGAACTGCACAATAGTGAGTAATGGGGTACCACTAATTACGTAGAGTACCCATAGCCACATCTATCATAGGGGTATGAGTTAGTAGGTAGAAGATCCACACACTAGTCTCTCAAGGGGCTACCACATAGTAGGTAGAGGAACCACATCCTATTGTTTTTGGGTGGTACCACTCAATTGGTAGAGGATGAATGAGATATCGTATATGGGGTTACCACTCATAGGTTATAGAACCCATTCCCTAGACTCTTATGCTGGGTACCACTAAGTAGGTAGAGGACCCATCCCATAGTCTAAAAGTTTTTTTCTAATCAGTAGGATGAGTAAACACACCCTAGTCCATTATGGGGTACCACTCAAATATTAGATGAATATGGAGGACCCACCACTTGTTTGATAGGGGTATTACCAACCTCGACCTCTCTCGAATGATCCTATGTGGTCCTAACAACCATTGATCACCTCCAAGAGAAAAATCATACTTCGAACATCTAAAATCGTATCTCAAAATCCACTACGAAGTACACCATAATATTTGATGTGGAAAAACACATAATATAGTAAACATAGGGAAAACAATTACACTCAAAAGGAAGCAGATTAAAGAGTAAGAATTTTCATAATGAATTACTAAATTTGATATGCGGTTCGCATGATTTGTAACTACGCCCGATCTCATAATAGTGTACTCAAAAACACAAATATCATATTACATGTTATACTACATTGTTTTTAAGGGTACTAGGTTGCATGTTTCCGACTCCTAGGGTTGGGCTATGTTCTCCTTGCCATCCCTATGTGATTTGGGTCATATCTCTGTTTCTGGACATGTTACAGTACATGGTGGGTCCCATGTTGTATGAGGCCTCAAGATACCATGGGTGTCTAACCTCTCTAAATGATGATTTGGATAAATTTGTGTCACATGACCTATAGTTCCTCCACGCAACATGTGATATTTTACTCAAACTAGATATCCTTTATATAAAAGGATTATAGACCACACTTTGTGTCTTTATCACAGTACATAATGTTTATATCATGATTTGACAGAAGTAAAATAACGCTTCTTGTGGAGTATTTATCTACCTCTACTTCTTTTATATCCACGATTTTACCACCCTAAATTAGTGGAAATCACCTCTACTTTTTGATTTCAAAACATCAGTGGATTGAAATTAGAACCCAGCTAATTTAATGAAGATATTCCATGTGTTCGGATCCACCTTGTATCGCCCATAAAGCCTCACACAACCAATAATTACAAAATAGAATACATAAACTATTATGATACACCCATATAATATCAGTTTATTTTCCCAAATCACTTATTTGATTTTTTGAACACATAAACCACAAATATAGTGGTTTGATCATAGTGAGACCCAGCTAAAAATGTTGAACCAAGGCCTCGTAGACCAATGGAAATGAATGTGAAAAAAAGGTGGGAGGAAAGCATAAGACCAATTTTAAATCAATCAATATTCAATATTTCTTGGACAAATTTCATTGATTAGGGATATTTTAGGAGAGAAACATGGAATAACTGAGAATCAATTGATTTTAAAATTTAATTCAATATAATATCTCATACAATGGATTTTAATAATAATTTATCAAATGATATTAGATAAGAAAATTAAAAAACTTTTAATCATGGGTTTAAATATAATTTTATGATCCATACATCGATATTGGGTCAATAATTTGTGAAAAATGTGTTTGACAGTGATGTTGATGATCCAATATATCTGATGCCTATCAATTCTCTTCAATCTGATCATTGGTCATTTTCTGATCCTGATTCACCAATTATGGTTATTAGAACCACTCTAATAATCCTATAAGGGCTATGTGAGAATCCCTAAAAAGTTAAAAAGGAAATATTTATTTAGGATTAGATTTAGGTATTTTACAATAAAATATATAAATTAATTTTTTTTTTGGAATTCTAACACACCATCCAATAACTTCCTCATCTGAATGTCTGGAAGCGACCAATAATAGGTCACACCTCGGGAAATCCTCACAATCTAGATTCAAATAGGATCTCAAATATCATATTTGATGCTCCATATGGGATATTTTTCATTAATCTCAAAAAAAATCAATTGTGATATAAAATATATTTAAAATATTTATAAAATTATTGTTTGGCTCACCAAGCCTCAAAATCATGTGAAATAATAGCATATGCTGCCAAAAATATTCCTAGAATTATTCCAAAGTCTTTTAAGGCAAAATAAAAAATATTTTAATTATTATATTCTTAAAATATATTAATCCAAAAAAGAAAAATCTTTCAAAAATTGTAGGGATACTGAGCTCACAAATGGGTCTATCACTCCCATGAACTCACCCAATGGATTCTTGTTCTTCCAAAAAAGCACTAATAGATAAAAAATTCATGAATGGTCTTAATTTCATATTTTCAATATTGATGACTCCTTAAAAATGAAACTTCACTATCATGGATCAGCTTACCTTGGTTGATATTGGAAAACAAATCCTGAAAATACCTTCTCATCTAGGGATTTTGTAGAACAAATGAAATCAAAACTACTATGTTTACGAGGTTAAGTATTACAACACTTGGATTACCCCACAATACTCCATAAAGAATAAATGGCATATGAACCCCAATGATAGGTTATCACTATGGATCGAAAAACTCATCTTGTGACCTATAATGGACTTCAATATTAGTCTATAAATGGATCCCAACATAATCTATTAAGTCCTCATCTATCCCTAGATGAAAAACTCCCCAACAACGTTCAGTTGAACCTACACTAGGTTCTAAGAGTAATCAAACACTAGCTCTGACCCACATGCTAGTGACCTAAAAATTCCTTCATATATGGAAAATAAAAGGTTATAATCTGGTGGGGGGGAGAGAATAATTATGATATATAAACTCCATTAGTGGTGGATGATCCTCCTAGAAATAATCCAAAACCAACAAGCAAACATGAAGCATGTTTCCCAAAAACTAAATGGTCAACTTTACCAAGATTAATGAATGGGATAAAACACTATGATAAAACGAAATTGAGTCCCAATTGAATTCCCATATCCTTTATCTTATTATTATATGAATTAACAGTCACAATATATGATGATCATCCTGAGATTTCCACAATGTCAGACCAAATCATGGGCACACATGTTTCCCAAAAATTCTACAAATATTTGTTTCTCATCACTCTCATATTGGAGAGAAAACAATATTATTGATTGAATTCTCACTATAACTCCCTTTGATTCTAAACTAATGTTAATAGGTTCCCATACTTCTCCGCCTACACCAGATGTAGTTATATGAGAAAACAAACTCATTCTGTATAGTGACTAGTATCACCATCCATATGTGAACATAGATATTGATCATCCCACATTTAGAAAATCATTCGAAAACATACCCAGCAGACACCTAATAATTGAATATATCAAAATCGATATCCAATAGTAGTACCACCCAGGATCTTTGAAAAAGTAATGGGGGTAATGACTAATGATTGGAGGTAATCCTCTACAACCTTTGGTTTCTCATGTTCTCCAAATTGTAAAATGAGAACACATGGATTTCATTAAACAAGGCTATTGTTTACTAATCCAAAATGTGTTAAGGGTCTAGTACATAATTCTAATTATTCTTATATTGAGTACAAAACTCCAATGGGTATCATCACAAATTCAAAACATCAATAGTGGATTTACAAAGCCATGTTAGGTATATCCTAATCCAAAACTAGATCTGGTGATAACTCGTATTGAGGTCATTCTTTGATAACATCTTTTTCCCCAAACAACAAGTTGAATAAATCAATGATTCTTTGGAGTGAATAATCGTTCTCACATCACTTGGGTATAATGACACCACTCCACTCCCAATCTCAAGTACTCATTCACCTCTCCCAAAAATAACACTTAGATACCAAGGATAAAAAAATGGGTCTTCTAAACCCCATTTATATTCAAAATTTCAACTGAAATATTAGCATTTTATGATCCCTGGATCAATATGATATGTTAATGTAAATATTAGGGAGAAAACTTATTTTGATTCCCAATACAATACTAACCATCACTGTGGAGACAAACTTGTAGCATCCCAAAGAATGATGTCCTCACACTCCACTGCTACCGTAGTAAATCATTATATCAAAATATTTACATCCCCAAAGGTATTTGTATCCCACATATATGAATTTGGTCATAACCTTCTACACATGAGCACATCCAGCTCCTCCTATGATCACACATTTTCAAATAATGAAACATCCATCCGAATATGCCGAGAACACTATCACAATCATTGGGGGAAAGATTCTTATCATTAATGGTAGAAAACCATCCCATACTGAGGTAAACAACATAGGGTTTCACTGCCACAACAATGAAATTTTATATATGTCTCTCTATCTCCTCCCATTGTAAGTGTAGATGGAAGGTAGAAACATGTGATCCTCGATCCATTATACAGAAGCCCCAAACAAAAGGGTAAATAAAAAAGTTACATTTTTATCTCTCGGTCTTAGATAATGGATATTCATATGGATATGTGGCTCATGAATACATGGGAAGACAAAAAAATGGGGTAGTTAAGAAACATGGAATACCTCAAAATGAACATGAATCCTCTAGAAGATCCACCACTTGGAACTAATCCATTCCATTTACAACCTATTTACCACATACATGGATTTTTTGAAACGCCATATCATATTAAGAAACCTAAAAAATTAAATTTATTGGAACTCATCCACCACACCTTAACACCATCCTCTTTGGGTGACACTTACACACCCACATATTTTTTATATTTCTTCTCAAGAATGTGTTTGGGTGCCAGAACTTTCTTTCATCCTTTTTGGAATAATGCCATGTTAAACATCATTAATACCCGCATCGTATGCCTTGAGAGGTTCACTTGCATGGTGATGGTATAATAATACCAAATCTCTATCCATCATTTAACAATTCCCCAACTCCTCTATCATATATGTCACTCTATTGAACTCCATACTCCAAACGATTCCATTTCCTAGGCTATTTTTTAACCTCCTCTATAACTGCAACATGATGGGTTGGAAAATCTCGCGTGATAATTCGATACCCATAATAAGCGTATAAATAATCATGTATTGGAGAACTGATATTTTCTTCAGATCTTTTATGAAACCTAATGTATCTTGACTTTCATCACATGCCTACTAACTATAGGTCCTAATGAAAATGCATTCCCTGAAATTACTACCTTGTAATATCATGATATGAACTTTTACCACACACACCATCAACCATAACTAAAATATCCACCCATGACTAATTATAACATGAAAAATCAACATTAACCATAAACAGTTTCTCTACAAACTAATCTATAGGAGAGTGCGACACATTCTGACAATCTTGGCGAAATATATCCTTGTCAGCAAGCTCCTTCAGGGATGCCTTTTCAGTAATCATGGAAAACTCTAGACACTACTATGGAAACCTCACTAGTGGAATTCATGAAAACATCCTGTAAGAGAAATGATGTACCATGGTCAATGATCATATATATATTTGAAGAAGACTCAAGAAGAATATTTAATGGACTCAATCTTGTACTCTTCATGTAGAAACATTCCTTGAAACTATTGTATTGGTATGATGAGTTGACAATAAGGTGGTAAGAGTCTTGGGTAATGGATATGTCGTTCACCACACCAACACCAGGTTCCATAGCCCAAAATCTGCAGTCACGACTCTTTGATGGTGTTTCCCTATGTTCCCATCCAATCCATATATGTGGATAGAACTCCATAAACGTTTTTATTCTCAATCCAAAACTGTTTCTAATATATATCATGTCGACCCAACACGACCTACCAGGATGGAAGAAGGGAGATCCACAACACCCTAGTCCTTCCTCTTTAAGGCTGGGGAAGGTGACAAGATCTAACAAGGATTAACTAATAAGGGATTCCTTTTCTTAATGTACATTTATGCAGACACCCAAGCATCCATATGTAAATGTGTAGTGGAAAAATATTAATATTAAATAAACTCTAGGGTAAAATCCCTGTATGTGGAAACATCTTGGGAATAAAAAATAATGTTATAGTGTAAACCAGTAAGAATGAAAAAAATACACATTTACCTAGAAAATATATCCCGACTAGATTGAAATTGGAAAAAATATTAGAGACCCTAAATCCATGTCTCTAGACCTGACCACCATACATGGTCTAAAAACATGTATATTGTGAAGCTCAACCATTTCCACTGCCGATTTTTCATCCATATTCATAAGGAACGATAGACATATGAAATTCCTGTGTGGGGTTGAGTATATACATACCATGTTGGATGCCCAAAAAATCGAAGACGGAGTAATAGAAGAAATGATAGAAGTTGTAAACTCAACCTAAATGAAGAGGGAAATAAAACCAATCAGTATAGATAAATTTGAACATAACAACATCCGAGATGAGAAAGAAAGTGATCTCCATTTCAGAACCCATGCAAGGATGATGTGTCTGCTTATATATCTGAATATCCATCATTGACTCCTATAATATCTTCTGTCTATTTGAAGAACTGGTCATGTAGGAGACCCACACATCACAACCATCCCACACAGTCAAGGTGAAAAAATATCTAGCAATAGAACCCATGAATTAGAATGATAAGGGGTTTCCAATTAGTATATAGATAGAGAGTCCACACCATAGTGCAGCAGGGGTAGCACTGAAATTGTAGGTGACCAATTCCCTATTATGGTAGGGGTGGGCCATTGAGTGGGTAGAGAACCCATGCCCTAGTCTTTCAAGGGGTACCACACAGTATGTAGAATACCCTCACCATTATATATCATGAGGATTCAACTCATTATTTAGAGAATCCATTATCTATTTTTTCCGAGGGGTTCTACTCAGTAGGTAGAGGACCCATTACCCAATGCATCAGGGGGTACCATTTAGTAGGTAGAGGACCAACACCCCAACCTAGATGGTGTACCACTCAATAAGTAGAGGAACCACATCCTAGTAAATAAAGGGTTACCAATTAGTATGTAGAGTATCCACACTCATGTTTTTCACGGGTTATCACTTAGTAGGTATGTTATGGTGACAGAACCCCTATTATAACATGAGGATTTACAACCCCCCGCCCCCCACTCACAATGATGATCCTTCTTGGAATTTTTCATCATCGAGCACAACATAAAAAATCATCGTGCTGTGAACATCTCATTTATTATCTCAAAATCCAATATTAATTCTACCATCATATTCTATGTGAAAAAAAGGATGGGCTACATAATAGATAAAATCCAAGACAAAACAATGCCAACACGAGAGGTAAATGTTTCATAAAGAAGTATACGACATGTAAGATGGGTCACATGACTTTTGACCTAATCTATCCTCTTGGAAATGTACATTTCAAAAAAAAATCCATATGATGTACATATACATGGTCTGTAAGGATACTATATTGCACATTTCAGCCTTTTGGAGCTAGGCTATGTGCTACTGGCCATGCCTGTGTTGATTAAGAATTGTCCTCAACAACACACAACTCAAGGAGATGTTGTACTACACAATGTGTATGGGTACAACATGGAATGTCTTAGAATCCACAGGTCAATCCATGTACTCTTTTCTATAATCGTTTCATTTGGGCCATATTCATGTTTTCCTCCATAATCCAACACATATTGTGTCTTGAAGTAGACTACATGTGGGGCCTCATTGGCTATGGAAGTGTACCCATTTCCAATGAAAAGTCATACAGATACGTTTGACGTGGTGTTTGGTTTCTTCAAATATTGTGTGATGTCATACATGAAACCATATCCATTAGAGTGTTTTGAATTACTTGGTGTTTGTTCATGACTATACTTGTTGGGTATATCATGATATTCTATAAATCTATGAAGGTTTCCCTCGTTATCCAAATCCCCCCACACCAACTTCTAAATCAACCATTTGACCACTGAATATCATAATAAATCACCTCTATTGGTTGATTCAGTCTATCTAGTGGATAGAAATAAGAAGTTGTCTAATAGAACAAAGACATTTAATTCATTATTCTTCTCCTTATGTCACACATAGTGCATCGTATCTCCACCATCACTATTAAGATCTTGGATCCATGAACAAAAACCTATAATACATCCTAATATAACCTCAAATAAATGATCTAGTAATTATGCACACATCCACCATAGATATAGTGGCACTATTTCACTTTTCTCCACACAATAATGTTTATTCTTGACCCCATAACCCTATGGTGAAAAAGGAAAAGATCATGTGAGAGGGAAAGGCACAAAAATAATGATTTCCCAACATTGTTTCAAGAATTATCAGCCAAAGTTCATATATCAAAGATATTCAATTTAAAAAAATTCTATACCAAGAAAAAATTAAATAAAAAGTTAAATTTGGTATATGGTGTCATGAAAAGGATTTCATTAATCGTAAATCAAATAATATAAAATAACAACTTTGTAAATATTTTTAAAAATGGAAAATACTATAATTGAGGACCCCTACATAGATATCGGGTCAAACATTTCTGATCACTTTGTCCACTAGTGAGGAGGATGGTCTATTACATTTACTGCATGTCGATCCACCTTGATCTAAACATCAGTAGTTGTAAAATCCCTATTCACCAAATAAGTTCATCATAGCTTCACTAAAAATCCTCATAGGGTTTTGCGACTATTATAGGTGAAATTTTACAATGAAATATTTAGAGAGGATTGTATTTAGGTTATTTAAATTTATATAAATGAATTAGTCAATAAATATAATTTAAAATCAATGTTAAACATCTACCTCATCTAATCATACGACACTGACCATATTTAGGTCATTCCAGGGGTAAACCCTGGGCTCTGGGTTCAAACATGGTATCGTATTTATGTTATGATACTCTATTGAAGTAAAATTCAATTATTTCTTGAAAATGGTTAACATATGATATAAAATATGTTTAATATTTTAATAAATTTAATTTAGTGATCACCGGGCCTCAGAATCCCTCATCGTCTATGAGAGTGGCTCTGAAAAATATATCTAAAAATATTCCAATGTCTTAAAAAATCATATTGTCTATTTTTATAGATTTATTAGACTTTATCAAAACCCCTTCCGAATCTTCAATCCCATGCCTTTGAGGTTTTTGAATCACTAAAATAACAATCTAATATGGTTTACATGGTTTTCTAAAGGAATACATCAAAGGAAGAAGTATTTTTTATTAATTTTCTATCAATTATATTTTATATTAAAATACACCAAATTAGTCCAACCAATAATAATATATTGATATAAGTATCATTTGAACATTAAAATGATATTATGTTGATGGATGCATCATTATCAACTACCCCCTCATACAGTATAAAATGATATCCCCAACCACATTATAATCAGAATACTTCCTTAGTTAATGATGTATGTTATTTTCCATCAAAAATAAGATATTCATTGTTAAAAAGAAATTTAAATTAATAAATTTTTTATTAAAAATAAGTTAAATATTTTTTAATATTAAATTTATAATTCTATTATTATTTAAATTGTTAACAATAGTTTTTATTGTCTATTTAGCCACCAATAATGAACATATAGAGACCCTTTTAATATGAATCTATTTTGGGAAACCAATTTTTTAGTAAAAATTTTATGATAATCAAACTGTAAATATCATAGGTTTATATTTAATTTTTTAGAGAATTAAACTAATATCCTTAAACAAGGTAAACATATTGAGCTAGTTTTCTAATAATTTACTAAACTACCCAAAGTGATTGATAAGGGAAAAATATTATAATAAATTAATGAAACATGATAATAAACGTAGAATAATGAAAATTTTACATATGGAAGTGTTTTTGAGGAATTAATTTTTTCAATATAATTTTTAATTTTTCTAGTTATATTCATATACAAAGTTAGTCAGGATTTTGAGATGGGCTTCTTAGTCCTAATTTTATTTACTTATGACATGATTCTTATTTTGAATCAATTTAATTTTATATGATATAAAAACATCCTTATATGATTAATATATCATAAATCATTATTATTTATGAGAATTAAATTTTCAATTTATCCCTTATTTATCATTTTCTGTCACTTCATATTTTATCTATGTCATAAAGATTATTGAGGATAATCTAATTTACCATAATTATGATTTAACTTTTATTCTTCAACATTAAATATATATGATATTTATCTTCCAAAAATTTATTTTATAATATTTTAATACCTATTTAAATTTATCTTATAAATATACCATTGATATTTCAAATCCCTTTATATCATTATTAAACCAAACAGTGTCAACTAGGAGGACTTGTCCTTATCTCTTAATTATGGTGAAATAGAAATCTATTCAATGTCAATATTTATTGTATTAATTTAAATATTATATATATATATAACACTAATTAAAGTAATTTTATACTATATTTTAGATTAATCTAAAAAAATGGTTTCAAAAAATTCCCATATATGTTATTTTTTACTTCTATAAAAAATTGTGTTTAGAATATTATTTTTTATCTTATTAATTATTGATGACCTTTGGTGTTTTTTATATTTTTTTATTCGTAATAAATCTTCTGTTAAACATTTTTTAGGATTTTTGAATAATGAACTATTCCAATTTTTTTTATCAGTTTTCCATATTTAAAATAATGTTTATTGATTTAAGAGAATAAAAATGATATTTATTTCCGAATGTGAATATTCGATGAAACAATCCAAATTTCATCTTTTTGAGTTTACATATTTTTATTTTACAAATATTTAGAACTATATCCTTACTAAGGTATTATATTCCGTCTTTTTACCCATTGAAATTGATTCCTGAAAGTGATATCAAATTTTTTATGATAATATTACAAAACCACTGTGAAGATATTTTATAGATATTTTATTTCATTTTTCTTTCATTGAATAAAAGATATATCTCATTTTTGGAAATTCTTGGATTATTTCCCACAAAATTCCCATATTAATGAATATTTTATAATGTATCATCTTTAATAATGGTTATTTTCTCTATCAATTTCCAGCTCTTTAATGGATACATATTCTTCTTCAGTTGCATATTATTAAATTTCATCAATATATTGAAAATTATATTAATTTTTAATATATTTTAATTGATTTTAATCACAAAATGGTATATTAATTCATCTATAATGATTAATATATAAGGTTTCATATATTTAATTATTCAAATTATTAATTTGGAGTAGAATTAAAATCTATATAGTTATTATTATATTATTATATTTGTTTATTTTAATGGTGTCTTGTTTATGTATCTTATAATGTATTAATTTTTTCATATAATGAATTAATTAGATATAATAATTAGTTTTTGTGGACCAAAAATATATTTCCCCTCAAATAATTAGTAGGCTTCATGAAATAAAGTGTCTTGTGTATTTGGTGTAAATCATTCCCATTAATCTATGATTTCATCAAATAATATCTTGATGCAATGATTATGATATCTAGTATTATGAATTCTATATTAGCTCCAAAATGGTTCTCTCTTAACTCTAACCAGACCATTCAACCACTATAAATAATGTGTTCTTATACATATGTTTGTTTTTATTAAAAAATAGAACCATTACATGATGGTATGACATGGAGACTATACCTTTATAACATATGAATTCATACCTAGAAATAAGAGCAATCATATAAACCGTATTGGTAAATAATGTAGTAAAGAGATAACTAAGAATGTGCGGACTAATAATCACAAATCATGGTATATCAAATAAGTCTATAAAATAAATATAATGTAGTAATATATCAAAAATAGATCATATATAAAAAATCCATAAGAAAAAACAAATAAACTAGGATATCCCTCAAAATGGATCTTATTCATTTCCTAGTGACAATTCATAGGCTCAATCTAAGAAGGAGAAACATGCATCACCCACATAGATGATTCCCACATCATATCATATAATCATAAGTTCTTCTAAAGTAAAATATGATAAATTTAGGTATGTATTCATAGAACTTTTCTATACACCACCAATGATGTTTTTTTCATTTAATGTTTTAAAAAAGTAATTTTATATTCATGTGTATAAAAAATTACATGATGATATATATAAATAATGGCACCCTTGAAACTCAAATTCTAAAATAACCCATAGGTTCAACCATACCTTATTTAATATAATAAAGATCTATACAACCGTATTTATTCAATTAGAGTAATAGATGACCCTCAGGGCTAGTCAGACAGAATCAAAGTAATCGTCATACACTACCAAATCCAAGGTCATCACCGACTACATTCAACATAATCAGGAAAAATAACTACTCATAAGGGGGAAAAACATCTTGATGTATTATAAAATTTCACTTAACATAAGTGGAATCATCTAAGTCATGAATTTTTTTATTAATCATTATATAACTAAAGGGAATCTCTAAAGCTCTTCAAAATCGTAAAACTTTATTTTCTACCCCATATAAAATAACCAATAAAGTTCTAATGTATTATAGATCATTTATAATTAAAAGGGGTATGATGGTTTTCATTCCAATGTATCAATAAAAAAATTATATTCCTTTATGCATGATTATACTAAATTAATGTAATCAGGAATAACTACCAAATCAAAGGGGAATAACCTATGGCATTCTGATGTGTCATGAGATAACTTCAAACCCATGTTGGAATCACCCCATGGAATTTTGATCATTAATAATAAATAAATCACACATGAAACTAATAAAAATATTATTCTATTCCATAACCCATTAGGTATCATTCTCAAGATCCCATAAGGCCACCACTTTTATGATAAAATTAATAATTTTTCAATTTCATTAAATAGTCATACAAAAATTCATACATCCATTTTGCTGATTATAATCAGACTCTCAAAAATAAATATGGCCACTCATTCTTGAGAAAATCATATATATCCATGTCACAAAAATGAACATTAACTTATGTTATGGAACCCTAGGGTACGACCATTACATTTCTACCATTATTTCCCATGTTAGGCACACCCAAATTAATGTTAAGGTCTTGGTCGTACAACTATTATCACCATATAAGTCAATTGAAACCACATGGTTTCCATTGTAATTTGTAAAATCACAATTCAATGTAAAAATCAACCTATGTGTGGCTAAATGCGTTTTTTGAACTCACACATAGTCTTCATGTGCCCCATTGAGAGATTGATTTATTTGATTTAGTTCTAATTGAATTTAATTATGTTTTTTTAAACAGAAAATAATGAAGACAAGGGTTCACTTTATATACATAAATAAGACATAAAAAGATTTATTGGATAACTCATAAGTAACATACCATATACATGTAGACAACCACTCATCCACTATTATTCCTGGATCATTGGTAAACAGAATAATCCAAAAAAGTATATGAAAAAAATAATTTTCAAAAAAAAACATAAATGATGGGAAACAAGATAAAAATGAAATTAACTAAGGAATGGAAAATGTGGTAGGGTGTAATCACTAATATATTTGGTTCTCATATAACATAATATGTTTCATTTGATGAATAAGGGTTATATCCCTCTTAGTGAGTAAGAAGTCCAAGGAGAGGGGGAATCTCTTAGGGACTTGTACATGTGAGTGCGACCATGTTTTTCATAAAGTAAATTAAATATTTTATTATCATAAAAAATAAAAATACAATAGGTGAATGCTTTTTTATATGATTATTTACTCTGTTCATGATTCTATCAACATAGGGAGGCTCCGACCCAATTTAAAAAATATTGATTGTGTGATGAAATCATTCACTTCAAAAAATGGAAGCAGTCTACAGCACTCAACTTCAGACCATCCTGATTTTCCTCAGTGTCTTCCCATGACACCCTTGCACCCTTGTTAACTTTTATACCTAGTAAAATAATGGGTTTCAAGTCAAATTTAATGTATTATCAACCATATCAGGATTAAATGTTTACAAAATTAAAAAAATTAACCATTTAATCTTTGGATAACTCCCACAAAAAACACTAGGCATTAGTGGAAATTAATACTGTCTATGGGGACCACTTTTCTAACTCCCAGGGCCTTTAATATTCATAGGTACATCTGTGTTACAGTTTCACATAAAAAAATGAGATTTAAAAAAATAGAAAAAATTCAAATTTCATTAAACATATTAACTGGGTTATCCATAAATTATTTTACAACCTCAATAAAAATATATTGCTAACAAATACACGTGATCAGTATTATTTTACCCTCAATCCATCACATGATATTCCTTCACTATCTTATCATTGTTCCCTCCAATCAATCCCTCAATGTGTTTCATCTAAATATTCACTCCATAAATCATGCAATGGAGTCAGATATTTCTCCAAAAGTAAATCTTCAAAACATTTTCACTGAATAAATGATATGATGAAATTAGTTCACACCCTTAATTGAGTGATAAAATAAGTATTTATACCCTAGATCACGTAAAAATATTCAAAAGTACCAAATTAAATCCTTATAATGACCCCAATATACTCGTTGGAAATAGGATATGTTTTCTGACCAACTAAAAAATATTTGATGTCTTTAGAATGAGTCTCATTCCCCTCATCACTCTGTCACCTATATCTAACCTTTTAATAGGTTAAAGGGACTAGATCGTAGTGTATATCCAATGAACAAATGAAATTTAAGACACAATCTCTCAAAATGTCCTTTGATATTTGAATTATATTATCTGAAAAGAACAGTCCACAAACATGATGTACAAACTGATCTAGATGGCTTGTACTAGTCACTTTCTTAAAATAATCCCTGAAACCAGATATACATCTCAAAAAACTCCAACACATATAACAAAAAACATTCCATTTCAACCAAATGAACCAGTATTAACTTGTTTTAGTGTAATGTTTAATTCATAATTATTCAATAACACATATCATTTGATGATTCACCATGTCCAATCATGTTATTTATCACCCACGTACATTTTCGAGACCGAAAATCTACCTCCCATTAGTATTTATAGGTTATAAATCGAGTCATTATTTTTATTTTTATATTACTCTAGACCACTAAATTCTTATGGAGTTAGTATCCTTAATAACATATGTCAATATATTCACAGCCAATCATATAACCCAACATGGATCCCAAAACAATTAGCCATCAATAACTTATCACCTTAATTTGATCCAATTCTGTTTACCATCACACATAGTTAGGTGCCTTATATTTTATATAGTAAATTCTCTCATATTTACCCATGTGACACTCAAAACCACAACCACTTCTATATTGGGTTCAGAATCAAGAAACATCTATTGTTTACGAAAAAACATCAAAAAACTAGAACTAAACTTAAAAATATTCCATGTTGTTCTAAACACCATTGGATTTATCTATTTCAATCCTATGAGTATGATACTACTCAATATCCACTGGATGTTGACAACTAGAATCCTCAACTCCCACAAATGTAATTTCAATATCCCCCATGTCTAGTCTATTTTAGGACATTATTATTATAGATGATCCCTATGTAACATTAATCTAAACTCATATGAAAACTAATATTGTACACGTGGTAAAAATGATCAATATCTAGGTCCATGAACATTATCTACATCTTTTAATTAATTCATTAAATCAAGCGATTGGTACATCCCATACATACTATAAATTATTACTTATATCAATTCACAGCTCTACATATCTAAGGCACTCTTTGTTCTAATAACCATTATACTAAACTAATTAGCCATTAATAAAACACAATAGTCATCACATAATATTTCATTTATCATAATTGTCCCAAATCATCTATTATATGAGTTGATAGTATCTACATTACAATTTTTTCATAACCATGTGATAATATTTTTATTACTAATACATAAATTGTCTCACCCATCAGTCATGAACCAATGCCTTCACATTTTGGAACATTGATGAATTTTCATACAACAGAAAATATCATGCTTTGAACATAATATATCATAGCATTGAGGTTCCACACCATCTTCTTATTCCCTATCAAACATGGTTTCCCTCACCATGGCATAATAATTTCAAATATAATAGACTACCGATGTGATAAAAAACACACAACTTCACTTTCTACATTTTTGATAAAATAAGGAGTCATATACTCCAACCAAAACATTTCAGCACATTATAAGGTCCGAAGTCCAATAGGTATATATGGACAAAACATGTAAGTATAAAAATATCCCTTTCAAATTTGAGATACATCAAAAGAAACCCCCAGGAATTTAAAGATGTTATCATGACATTACATTAGTTTTCACATAAGATTCTCAAATCAACCTTTTCATCTTGGATATTACTTAAATAAAATACCATAGTTATATCTCATAGAACATCTAAAGTGATCTACATCAACACATAAATAGTGAATAACTTTATAAGTATACTATTGGGTTGTGCCATCCCTCCAACCATGAAGATTAAATAAAAATAATCACTTGGTAATTGATAATGAATTATATTCCTCAACCATTAAAAATGATTCTAAATAGATCAATATGTCAATAAGGTATACCCAACAACTATAAATCACATCATTACATATATTCACCACCTAATTGTATAAAGGTGATCGATAAATCATTAATGATAGGATCACCATCCTAAAAACCTAGCTTAACATACATAAAAAATTTCAACACATCTAGCTAAAAGAATCATATTTGGTCCATTATTTTAATTTACCTATTGCACATAACTCCTTTAAAGGCCCCAATTTTATCACCAGATGCCTCTGAAGAAAAAAAACTTTGATAATCTACCATTTCTCAACACATTCCTGATCTGACTCACAAGAATGTCTACAAAACCATGTTAATTCATCAAAATGAAACTTCCCTTTGAATCCCAAACACAAATGATAATGTCAAGGATGAAAGTTGGCATCTATGAAATACAAGGAAGAAATCTCATATCCTTGGTATTTGTTAACACTTCTCATACCCAAATCTCCACATAATATATCAATCATTCCTCTCATCACGTAGAAATTCACCTGATATGTCTAAAAATTCTCTTGGGTTACACTCATATATCATATTTTATTCCAACAACAATAAGTAAATTCCCCACTAATTTGGACAAAATATTCAAAACATTCAATAATGAAGAAACATCTAAACATCACAGGGTAAGCCAATATGAAAAGCTCCTCTCAAGTATTTTCATATAGTTATACATAATGAATCCATTAAATAATAAAAAACCCAACATAGTTACCTATGAACGATTTACATACACAATAGAGGAAAAAGGAACAAGAAATGGGACACTATACCACACTAAATCCCAATAGAAAAAGGATAGCACATATTAGTTATATTCTATCCCACCCTACCCACTCTATGGCTAGGTATAAACCAAAAACTCCATGAGAGACTTGTCATAAAATAAATTTTCATATCAAAAATTATAAAATTTAAGTCATAATGGGAATTGAATCTCACTATCTTAAAAACCTCACATCAGAATGAATTCACTTTCTAAACAATCTCTCTTCCCCATATACTACTTCTAGATATATGTTCATGAACACTTTGACCCAAAACATGAACATGTTATATTAAATTCATAATATCAATTTTATTGGAAAATTATAATAGGTATTACACCATGTTATTCCATACATAATGTTTCATAAGGGTATTGAAACAAGGTTACTCTCAATAGACCCAAATACTTAGCCATAAGGTCAATATCATATACCCATAAAGTCCACATCATATATATGTGATTCACATAATCATACTATTAATTTTTACCAAATATATAATTTTCATAGACATGGCTTAGTTAAATTAATTTTCAATTCCATGTTGAAAAAAACTATTTTTACACAATTTTAATATCACGTAACTATAAGGTCCACAACATATATGTTGGATTCAAATTATCATAATAATAATTTTTACCTTAAACATAATTTTCATATACATATATTAGTTAAATGAACTATAAATTCCATGTTAGAGAATAAAACAAACTAAATTTTTTAATTGGAATTTTATTTAGTTGATTCTATATAATATTCATGATACGTAATAGTTTAATTTATATTTTAACATTATCCTTATCCAGAGAATTTAAGAATTCAATATTAGTTAAATGAATTATCAATTAGATGTTATAAAAGAAAATTAATTAAAAAATTAATATAATTTTCATTTTAAAAAATCCTTATAAAAATAAAATTTTTTTCTATGACATGCCTTTTATCCATTTAAAGGTGAAGTTAACTATGATTCTACCAGAAAAATATATTATAAAAGAAGGGAGAAATCGGTGCAGATACTTTTAATAAACATCTCCTATCATAGTACATGTGGTACTCACATGTAATAATGAAAAAAAATCTGAATCCTAAATTTATGATATTATTCATTAACAAACATAGTCTATAAAGGTTGAGCATAGGTTCAAATATTTTAAATTAGTAACAATTTAAACATTTATATCACTCAAGGTGAAATAATACCATTATAAAATAAAAAATGATGAAAATTAATCTCATGCCTATAAATATGGACATCCCTCATAAATGTGGTAGCTTCCCCCAAGAACATATTAAATAATATGTTAAAATACCACCCAAACACATGTCCACATTATGAAAATATTTAGAAAAAAAGGAATGATCATTGATTCCACATTATAATATACACTCTTGAATTCACTTTGAAATACATAAAGGCCACATATCAAATGTATCACATGTGTAGCTCCCAATATTCTAAAGGATGAAGACTAGTAGTGTTGTTCCATTTTGGTTTGGTTGGGAAACTATACATGTATATCCAAATAAAAATATAGTATAAAAAAGTGAAATAATATAAATATTGTAGATAAAAAATCTATAAATAGATATATAGGAAGGTTTCGAAAATAATAACATAGCAAACATAGTTGAAAATTATTATAAAATACATTTTATATATTCATACATTTTCATCATATAATATAAAACTATTGTCAATTGATTAAACCAAGAAAACTAGAAAATCCATCCAAATTCTATCATGTCATAGGCTTGTCCCAACACCCTTGATCGGTCCTAGCATTCCATTCATTAATTAATCATAGAGACCACACCATGGTATTTTCGTCCAATGATTATTTTTTATCATGTACCAAAAAAATATCAATCTGGGTGCATGTGTGAAAATATAAGACAATAATAATGGTTTTTATGAACAAATATAGTCTATGAAATAATGTACATATTGATGTATTTTATAAATAAAGTTTAATAGAAATAAATAATATCACCACTAATCATAGGTATTTAATAATACTTCTGGGATTGACCATACCAGTTTCTTGAAAATTCTCATGTCTCTGTCTATAATATTTCAACATGTATAAACAATGATCACTTGGAATCATTGTCATGAACCATCCCCCTGGGCCTATGCCGTGACAACCCCAAACCACCCTTATTGGCAAAAACAATCAGGGCTTCCCAAGGTGAAACATTAGGCCAAATGAATAATTTCCCCTGCAAGTCCTCTAGTTGTACCCGTAGCTCACGAAGCTCTATGGGAGCCATCCGATATGCTAGTGTAGATATCGGTGTCATCCCAGGGTACATGTTCAATGTTAAAGTCTACCTCTCTATGAGGTGGTAGACTCGAGACATCATCAGGGATGACATCTACGTACCGGTCCAGCAATATTGGATATATCAGACTCCCCACATCAACTTCTTCGAGGCTAAGCCTAGAAAACTGATGAGTGATCTACTACACTCTCCACAGGGTAAGTCCATCCAATGCTGCAAAGGATACCTTCTCACCGGTGAAGGAAAACATGGTCCCATCCGTGTAGACACACCGTACTTTTTACCTAATACAGTCAATCTTGGCATAGAATGTAGATAACTAGTCCATATCCAAGATGACGTTGTAAGGACTCGACGCTGCAACTTTGAGATCCCAACCAAATCTCTCGCCTCCTAGAGTATGCTCACACTACCGGAATCAGTGTTTAATCGTTAAATCTGCTCTCGTAGGAGTCTATAACTGGAAATATCAATCCAACAACTCCGTCTGAATCTCTGATCTTTGAACGAGGGAAGTAGAAATAAACAAATGACTGACACATGTGTCTATAAGTTCTACAGAAATGGTAAACTAGACACAGATCATACATTATATCATCTCCTGTGTTTCGTGATCATAGGCCTCACCTGCCTGGAGCAGATCTCACCCCTGTCATACTAATCCCTATTGTCGGGGGTGGATAACCTAGTGGTGGTGGTGATAACATCTCGAATGGTCTCCCACCGCCAGTTACATAGCCTGCTCCTCTTCCACATCCACCTACTCTTTGTGGACCTTTGTGGTTGAATCTCTGTCTCTGCATGGGTGGTCCTTCAACCGTCTGTTATTCGTCCATATGGCGGGATGGACAATCACGAGCCATGTGACCCTGCCCGCCACATGCGTAACACTACCCACTAGTGGCATGACTGGATCTACCTTGGGTTCCCCATAAAACTGATCCTAAATCTTGTGGTCTTCCACCTATAGGTCTAGTCCTCTTGGACCTCTGTGACATATGTCTGCTGCTAACTGCATAAGACTCCGCTATGTGATGACTGGTGGTGGGTCTTGTTTCTAGTGACAGCTCAGCAAGGAAACTCTCTACTAATTGGGATCACTCTAACACCCCCACCTATGTCGGGATTCTAAGTGAGTCATTGAAACCATGATCTCCCACATGTGTCATTGCTCGAAGATTCATTCCCTAAAGAATGGGACATGCAGCATATCTGTAGAGTATCGTGAGAGGTCAATGAACCTCGTTAAGAACTCTTCCACAGTCATGCGGCTCTGCTGTAGATGAAGAAGATCCTGTATGCGCACTGCGTGAAGAGTTTCTGGGACAACTCTTCCCGAAACAGGCTCTTGGAGTCAGCACATAGAAGCATCATCTCTTCGTGAGCCTAGAGCATCAAGCTCCACTTAATTTCTACTGGTTCATGTTGAATACTGGCAGCATGGATCACTATGAGATTGGCTGGTGTACCAACCAATCGAAAGACTCCCACCACATCCTCCAGAAAATCCCTAGCTGTCTGTGGGTCCATCATTCCCTTAAACCTAGGTGGCCTCTGGCACTGGAACTCATGCAATGCTCTCAAGAAGCGTACACCCTCTACTACTAGGGCTGGTGGCATCGATGGACCAACGGGTAATGGTACTGCTGCTACCTCCGTTGTTGCCTCTATTTGAAAAGGGCCATGCCCCGAGGCCTCATCAGTCTGTGGGTTGTCAGTGCATACTAATCTTATAACCCTAGCTAGATATCTGCATGGAGGAATCCTGAAAAGAAATAGGTGTGACACGATCAATAAGTTATACCTAGTGAGATAACTCAATAGATCACAAAGAAAACTCCTAAAAACAAACACGAAATCTGTGTTTTTGTGCATTAAGTCAGGAATCAGAAGTTAGGGTCCTTGTGTATGGATACTTCAGCCACTGAACTAACACTGGATTCCCTAAACTGATAACCAAACTCACTACACTTAATACTATTTCCATTAAAAAGATCATATTATTATGTTCTATGGTAGAACCGACTCCTTTGATACCAATTTTTCATGACACGTCCCCTAGGGCCTATGTCGTGACTACCTCAGTCCCGCCTTGCATAGGCTAGGGGCTAGTGACTAGAACCAAAGGCATATTCCCTAAAACTCATAATTCTTTGCCTTTATAACTTATTACACACACAACCAAGCACACAGAAAGATACGAACCCAAGTAAACTGAATAGTAAACAGAGTGAGTACAGTAAGTAAAAAGGGGATGAAATACAATCCCAAATAGAAAGTACAAGGAAAATTGGAAAGTACGAGAAATCCTATAGGTGGAAAGCAGCTCATGGATCATCCACCACAGATCCTACCTAAATGGTAGGTATAGCTCTCAAATGGCTATCTCTGTGGTTCACCTCATCTAATGTCCACCTCCGAGCTACCTCCAGTCCTGGTACCCTTGTCCTCGCTCAGTGTTGTATGTCATCTTCACCAATCCCCACGATGTGTGGGAATAGCCCGTGCAGGGGTGAGTATAACAATACTAATTAGGGACCCTGAAACCCTCAAGGTCTCACAATATCCACAAAGGATAAACCACAAAGCATGAAGTCAACTGAAACCCCAACATAGGTATATTCCCATACATGTACCTAAGTTATCATGTATACCCATCTCAATCATGAGAAAATACAGAGTCCAACTCAAAGACTAAAGCTCAAATATTCTACAAGGAAGGAATACCGTGAATGTAAGTACAACACATGTATTCCACTCAGACGAATACCAACAAGGTATTACCAGAAAGGAATATACCGTGTTGGTACGAACTCAGCTCACAGCAGGTATAACTTAGGTATAGTAGAAGAGATGGTCAGATGTAACTAATGAATCATCTTACTCTATTAAGGGGAAGACCCACTAAGGATCTCTAATAATCAACAGAACAAAATAGGATATCTAGGTACTGACCCACACAAGATTGCTCAATGCTAACCCGCACAAGATCTCTCAGTGCGGACACACACAGGATCGCTAGATGCTGACCCACACAAGGTCTCTCTGTGCTGACCCACATAGGATCACCCAGTGCTGACCCACACAGGATCACTAGGTTCTGACCCACACAAGATCGCATGGTGATGACCCGTACAGGATCTATTGGGTTGTCTCTCATGGAATCCAAGAGCAGTTCAATGTGGGAACCTCAGTCATAGACCCACGAAGGATCACTTCCTCAAGTCACTGTGAGCTACTGGGTTCTCGCACTAGGTGTGCTCGTCTCTTGGAGGGTATTCTCCTCCAGCCACTGGTCGGTAATCCAACTACCATGAAGGCCCACGAATATGTATCCTAGATGACCTCCATGTCATAGGGGTCACAACGCAATAGACGGGGCGTCAAACAGACACCCAGTGTATATGATATTAGAATTTTTGTCCTGAGGGCCCGATTGGATTCATGCTCGATCCAACCCGACCATTCCCCATCTTTATCCAAATATGTAGTGGGTATATGAAGGGGAAAATATTGATCCATGGTTTCTGTCCCCACTGACGGTTTGTCAAATGGACGTATGGTTCCAATGTTATGGCTAAAGATAGTATAGGGTCGAAACAGGTCTGGGTCCAGCCTGACCCAGTTGGCCTGACCCACATTGGGAGGTCTGGCCCACTGGGAAGTCTGGTAGGTTGCAAGGGCCACGAGGGGCCACAAAGGGCCACAATGGTTTCAGAAGGCCCCGAGGCCACGGGAGGCCACAGGGGCAGTGCGAAGCTGTATGGGCCGTGAGGGTGGCGTGGGGCCATGGGTGTTTCAAGAATGGATCAAGGAAGCAAGGGCAGGGGTGAGGACAACACAAGGACGAGGGGTTGTGCGGTAGGCCGTAGGGCGGTGCGGAAGGCCGCGGGGCTGCGTGGAAGGCCGATAAAGTAGCGGGAATCTTTGCAGATATCCTTTGTGGATCGAGGTGGAGCATCATTCCATCAGTCTCTTACAGTCCCTCGCCCACTTATTCGGTGAGTCAGGGAGGTGCAGCGTGGGGAAGTTGACTATGAGGCTCAACATGTTCAGATATCCACTGGGCAGGAACCTGATGGGTTTTCTAAAGGTGGGGAGGATGTCATACTTTTTCGAGGACATACCAAGGTACCAGTTTCACTTCAGGAGGAAGTGTTGAGGGAGTTCCACAAATCCCCTATAGCGGTACATCCAAAAGTGGTGAAGATGTACCAGGATCACTAAAGATAGAACTAGTGGCCGAGAATGATGAAACTAGTTGCATATTTTGCCTCTCGGTGCCTCACTTGTAAGCAAGTGAAGGTTGAGTCACATGCACCAGCTGTCTTTGTTCAGCCTTTGGAGGACCCAAAGTGGAAGTGGGACGAGATATAAATGGACATTTTGACAGGACATCCACGTACATCCAAGGGACATGACTCGATTTGGCTGATTATTGTCCTAATCACGATGTCAGCCAACATCCTACTGATTAGAGAACATGGTTCAATATAGAGCTTGGAACACCACTATGTGTAAAATATTATGAGGCTACATGGAGTACCCTTGACGATTGTCTCCAATATTGATACATGATTCACTTCCCTGCTATGGAAGGGGTTGTAGGGGGATTTCAGGACATAGCTTCATTTGAGCACCGCCTTCCATCCTCATACGGATGGCCAGTCTAAGCGGACCATTCAAAACCTTGAGTACATGTTGCGTGCTTTCATCCTCGACTTCAATCACACATAATAGGATCACTTTCCTTTGGGGGAATTTGCATACGAAAAAAGCTATCACTCCACCATTAGGATGGCACCTTTTGAGGTGTTGTACAAGAGACCATGTAGATCACCTTTGTGTTGGACTGGCCCAGGGGAGTTATCGCTAGTGGGACCAGAGATGGTATAGGTTACCACAAAGAAGGTGCAGATCATCCAGGAGCATATGAAGACTGCACAGAGCAAGCAATAATCATATGCCGACAAGAGAAGAAGACCTCTGGAGTTCGAGGATGGTGACCACGTCTTTCTACAGGTCTTATCTCAAGGAGGTTTGCGTAGACTTGGATGAGGTGGAAAGTTATCTCTGAGGTCCATTGGACCGTTTCAGGTCCTCAGTAGAGTTGGTGAGGTGGCTTATGACTTATCTCTTCCACCTCAGTTACACTGATTTCATGACATCTTCCACGTATACTAGCTGAGGAGACACATGCACGACCCTTCCAACGTCATCGACCACCAAGAGATGGATGTTAGTGATGGGGTGTCTTTTTTGGAGGTTCTAGTAGAGATTGAGGATCAACAGGATCAGGTCCTTCGTGGGCCGTCGATACTAGTAGTGCGCGTTCGTTGGCATCACGTGAACCTCCATGAGAGCACATGGGAGCGAGTTTCTTTGATTTGTGCTAAATACCCCCACTTGTGTTTCCTAGTTTTGATTTGTGTATTTTAGGGACGTAAAGCCTTGAGGTGGGGAGAATGTAATGACCCGTAATTTCCATTTAATTTTTTAAAATATATGGGAATTTTACGAGTCCACAATAACTAACGGCGCATGATTTTGAGGCCCGGAGTTCCTAGAATGAATTTCTGAATATTTTTTCGGGTCAGTTTAGTAAACGTACGAGCGGGTTTTTTGTAATTTTCGAACTGGTGCTTAGAATTGAAATATGAAGACACCGTTGAAATTGTAGTGAATGTATTCCCTTAAGAAGACTTTCACCTTGAGGATAGTTGGTCAAGGGTGAAAGTTAATTTTTGGGTTCTTCGTGAATGAATAAAATAAAATAAAATTGTGTATCATTTTATTTTATTCTTCTTTGGAACTCCCATGTGGATGTTAAGAGGTGGGGACCATCTGAACTAAAACCTCTCAAAATAGGTTATAGTGGGGGGGACCACCCGAGCCTAACCTCCCATGTGGGTGATGGTTGTAGGGACCACCTGAGACTTAAACCCCCTTGAACTCCCCTCTTAATGGGAATAAACCCCTATAGATTCCCCACATTAATGGTGCCACAACATTTAATTAATTTTATCAACTCAATTAATTAATTTAACCAATTTGAAAATTATTACAACAACTTAATAAATAACATAATCTATTACTTGGGCTCCCCCTTCATTTTGGTGGAATTGAGAGGAAGGAGCCTTGGGAGAAAACTCTCCAACGAAGAACGCCAACGTAGAACGCAGACTTCAATTCAGACTTCTTCCTCAGCACATTCTTTGATGAGGAACGTCATCAACATCAACAAAATGATGATTGAGGAAATGCCGATGTCATAGAAATCCATATATTTTTAACGACATCGTCTCCTTTCCCACGAACAAATATCATCGAATCAAACGAACGAGGTCAGGGTTGTTATTGAATACATGAATTTCATCGGTTACATTCCTCATTCATGGAATTCATGGAAAAGGCGGATCAACCAAAACGAGTTGATCCACATTTTGTATTTAATTGTAGAGTTTTTTGTTCTTGATTCCTTATCTTTTTGAGCCCATCGCTACCTTTAGAACGCAGAGTGTGCGGGCCAAGAAAACATGGCCTAACCCCTCTGATGTTCTTAATTATTTGTGTGTTCATGGTGATGGTGGCAACGACCAGTGCCACTATTTGGCCCCAGTGGTACAAGAGAATGGCGGTCGACACCACGGTAGGCCGCCGACGAAGGAAAAGTGTCATGCCGCCCTGTGATGCTCTACGGCCTGCAGCCTCCGAGCCCCATGGCCCTCTGTGCCCCGTGGCCCTCCGTGCCCCACGACCCTCCGTCGCCCATGGCCATGGTGCCCGGTGGCCCTCCGCCACCCGCGGCCTCCACGCCCCCTAGTGCTCTGCCGCCTGAGGCCCCTATGCCCCATGGCGCTCCACCGCCAGTGACCACCGCGCCCCCCGGTGCTCCCTCGACCGCGACCCCTACACTCTCTGCACTCCGCCACCCACGACCTCGCACTGTCCTCACCCCCTCCCCCACCTCGTGGCCTTGCGCAGTCCTCCTAGCCCCCACGGCTACGTGCCACCCTCGCTGCCCATACAACTCTATGCTTACCATGAGGCCTCTCGTTGCCTCACGGCCTTCCATGGCCTCCTCAGACCCTCGAGGCCATCGCAGCCCTCCATGGCCCCTCGCGGACCTAACGGCCTGCCTGACCACCATGCGGGCCAGGTCAGTCGGACTGGGTCGGCCCGAATCTATACCAGTTTCAACCTTGTACTCTCTTTGGCCATAACATTGGCACCAGATGTCCGTTTTTAAAACTGTCAGCTGCATCGGAAACCATGGAGAGAGATGGTACCTTTGGAATACCCCACTATAGATTTATATAAGGTTGGGTGAACAGTCGGGTTGGATCGTGCTAGAATCCAACCAGAACCTCGAGACTAAAAGGGTAATAACATACATACTAGGCATTCGTTTGACTCCTCGTCTATTGTATTCTGACCACTATGACATGGAGGTCATTTGGGAAACTTTTTATTGGGACATCATGGTAGTTGGAGTATCATCCATTGCCTTGAGAAGAGGACCCTCCCAGAGACGAGCAAGCCTAGTGCAAAATCCTAGTAGTTGGCTGGGACTTATGGAAGAGATCCTTCATGGGTCTGTGATTAAGGGTCCCACATGGATCCACTCTAAGATTCCATGCGAGAGTACCTGAGCAATCCTATGTGGGTTAAAAACATGCAATCCTTTGTGGGTGATCACCTAGCGATCTGGTGTGGGTCAGCACTGAACGATCATGTGTGGATCAACACCGAGCGATCATGTGTGGTTCAGCACCGAGCGATCCTATGTTGGTCAGCACCTTGAGGTCTTATGTTGGTATGATGATGATCAGCGACCCTTGATGGGTCTACCTCTTAATATATTAAGATGATTCAGTAGTTACATATAATTGTATCTACTACTATACATAAGTTATACCTGGTGTGAGATGAGTTCGTACCTGAGCGGTACTTTCCTTTGTAGTAATACCTTGGTGGTATTATTTTGAGTGGCGTACATATGTGGTACTTACCTTCGTGGTATTACTTCCTTGTGGAACATTTGAGATTTGGGCTTTAAGTTGGACTCTGCGTTTTCTAATGATTTAGATGGGTATACTTGATAACATAGGTATATGTGTGGGAATATAACTAAGTTGGGTAGTAAGTTGATTTCTTGGATAGTGGTTTATCTGTTTTGTATTTTATGAGACCTTGAGTGTCTAGAGGTCACAAATGAGTATAATTATAATCACCCGTGCATTGGATATGCATGCACTTTGTTGTGTTTCATGCTGATGATGGACAAAGTTGACTGAGGACGATGGTACTAGGACTGGAGGTAGCTCGGAGGTGGACGTTAGACGAGGTGAACCACGTTGATTACAATTCATGAGTTGTACCTACCCTTCAGGTAGGATTCATTGTGGAAGATCCAAGAGATTCTTTCCACCTATTAGTTGTCTTGTACTTATTATTTTTCCTTGTATTTTCCAGTTGGGATTGTATTCATGCCCCATTTTACTTACTGTACTCACTCTATTTACTATTCACTTTACTTGAGTTCTTATCATGATGTGTTCTTGGTTGTGTTTATTACAGGTTATAAAGGCAATTCCTTCCCTATTTTAGGGAATATGTCTTCGATGCTAGTAACCACCCCTGACCTATGGAAGGCAGGTTTGTGGTAGTCATGGCACAGGCCCTGGGGACGGGTCATGACAATCATTCTCAAGTGGTGAGTGTAATCAGGGAACTCATTCTAAACGTTTGTTGATCTCCCAAGGAATTATTCTAAATAATAAATTTTCACTAGACCCAAGGTTGAATCACTAAAAGGAATATTGATGTATCGTTCATCATCAATGAACCGAATTGGAATCACCTAAGGTGTTATAATTTCACATTCACCATAATTTGTGTGAATCATACAACGAAATTTGTTCTAATTCATTAACCATCATCAATGTACCAATGGGGAATCTTCCAGGTAGTTTTAATGAAATATGCATTATCTATAAAAATAAAAGGTATAATAATTTTTTTCAATATACATGACCACACTTATGATTATTGTGAGGATGATCAAATTTAGTCAAGCTATTGGGATTCACTGCTGGTCCTAAGGGGAATCATGGAATGTGTTCTGACAAATGAGGATTTATCACTGAACCAATGGAGTAATTACTAAATGTAATTATGTCACATACATGACTTATTTTAAGAGAATTTTTCATTTTATTTTCCTTATTTATTATTTTTGGGGATTTCCACTGCATTTTCATGGAAAATGTGTGTTTTCCAAATATGGTCCAAACCATGAGCTCATTTCCATATTTAAAAAATGTGATTCTTTTATAACTCCTTGATTTTTCAACATTTTAATCCCATTAAAATTTTTTATTGGCATCCCTAGTATATTAAACATTCCAAGTCAATTTGGACCCCATTGGAATCCATAATAATGACATATTTTGGTTCTTCATTAAGATGTTGGGCCAGCCCGAAAACAGTTTTTCTACTTTAAATAGTTTTTCCAATTATTTTATATCTTTTTAAATTTTTATGTTTTTTCATTAATTCTAACTCTCACTCGATCCAAATTACCCATGGTGCCCCCCCAATCTCTCCTCCCACTATTGGGAGCTAATATTCATGGAGAATTTTGTTTAGGCTTTCCTAGATGTCTCAAATCATCCATATTTGAAGAGGAAAATTTTGTATTTCATAAATACTGCAATTTTTACTCTTTTCCTTCTATTTTAGCTATCACATGACCTACTAATACTTATTCGAACAACACATTCATTTTTTCCTATTTTGAAATTCAGCTACTAGTGTGTTTGGGGTATTTAATTAATTATCACTCAATTAAGTGAGTTTCTTCTCACATTCCTCCCATTTTCATAGGGTTTCATCCACTTTTGTTATGGTTGTAAAATTTCAAGAAGTTAGGGTTCGTACCTAGGGTTTTTCTTTGAGATTCTTGATCTAATATTGATGTTTTATGTGGCTTTTCACTCCCATGTGGTGCGGCGGTGGTGCTGTTGATGTTTCACACAACAGATTGCGGTTTTCATAAATAAAGTAGATTATTACATGTGTAATAAATTATTGATGTGTTAGATTTCTTGATTTTATTAATTTATAATGTTAGTAATATGTTTTTTGTTGTATTAAAACCATTTTTTGTAGCATTAGTAAATCTTGTAGTATTAAAAATTCATTTTTTTATGTTGATTATTTTTCAAATGTAACTCATTTGAAATATTTTTTGGTAGTTTTATAAAACATGAAATTGATTTATCAGTTGTTTAAAGTGTATTACAATTCTAGTTTGGTAATGATTTGGGGTGATTTGGGACTTGAAATAGGGTTTTGAAGTAGGTTTTATGTGAAAAACATGGGTATACCCCTTGGGATTTATTTATGATGATTTAAAAAGATTTATTGAGTTAATAAATTGGGTAAAGGATGTACATGTACAATTTTGGTGAGAATTTTCACCTTATATGGGATATTGAAAAGTAAATAAGTGATTTAAGAAGTCAAACATTTTTATAATGTTTTATAAATTTCTGAAGGGTTTTGTTAAATTGAATGAAAGGCGTGAAACATGTTTGTGGGCTATTTTATGTGAGTATGATTTGAAAAATGAATTTTGTTTTTGAAAGGACTATTATGTGAGATGTGTGGGGGATGTTATGTGATTTTAAATATCTTGGAATGGTTTTATAAAATTGTTAAAGGATTTGTTGATGTGTGAAAGATATGTGAAAAGTGGTGTGGGCTGTTTTGTTGTGAGTATGATTAAAAATGAATTTGAATGAAAAATTGGATTATGTGACTTTTTTTATATACAAGAGAGATGTATGGTGTATTTTTCTTTGAAATTAAAGTTGTATTTTTATTTGTAAATTATATTTCATTGATTTTGGAACTTGTTTCAGTATAAGAGGGAACACCTGGGTATTTAGGTGGGTGGATGCAAACTAGTATTCTAGTGATCTCGAGGGGTTTTTCCTCAGTTTCACATATTATGTTTGATGATGAAATGGATAACTAAAAAATTATGATGATGTTGATGATGTTGTCGGACCACTAGGTCATGGGTATGATTCTAACTAGTGTCTTTTGTCTATGAGAACATATACGTGTGTGGTTACTTTCACTGAGATACGAGGTACAATGGTCCTAGAATGTGGTAGTGCCTAGGGGTTATTTCCCTTTGATTGAGATAATTAGACACATAATGCTTACCATCATCATACGGTATGTTTGGCTGGAAAATTCAGTAGCTGTGGAACTCTTTTTAAAAAAAAATTATTCGTTAAAGTATCCCACTAGAAAATGATTTTTTATATGAAGTTCCATCTCATTAAAATAATTATTAGCATCTCATGTTTAGAAAAACGTGGAAGCATTCCATATTTGATTGTTTATATCATGGTATCATTTTTTTTAAATACTATTGGGCCTTGACTCACACCCTACGTACACCATTGGGTGTAAGTAGAGTTAGTAAATTTTTGTTCCAATTTTGGGTGCAACATTTTGTGTCGATGGTTTAGGTTTTTAGTGGGACTTCCTGATGTAGTGTTGTTGAGATACTTGATTTCAGTGCCTCTTTCCCTGAGTAGGTTCTTAGGCTGTCCATTATGGGTTTCATAATTTTGTATAGTCTTTGAGAATTGTTTTAAATTTTGTAATTCAATTCTGAAATTTTTTTAAAGATGCTGTGTTTTGAAAAATCCATTTTTGTTATATTAGAATTTTATGTTGTTTTATTGTTTATAATATCAGGTAGATCATTACCAAATTTCATTTTATTATACCTAGGAACTTGTTCTAGAACATGGGGATTGGGAAATCCCTTCAGGCCTTGTCATGGACCGTGTCGGCGCCAGTTCTGTTGGCAACCAGATTCAGTTTGCGACAAAATTGTAACAGTGGAGGTTCACTCTATTGGATCATGTAATTTAGGGAAGATTCGGGATAGTTTGGAGACAATAATGTTGGGGCTTGACATTCAAATTAAAAGTCGGTTTCTCAGCCCGCACACCTCATTACTTGATTAAAGTCACCCTGGGATTTCAGGTTTTATCTGAGTCCTTTGGTTCTCATTCTCTAGTGATGATTAGGGGAAATGAAAATAGAGTTGGGATAATTGTCTCAGTGATCTCACAGGGCCTGGAAATCCATATGGAGTTGGGGATGTTACCCTAAAACACTCTCTGTGATGGTGAATTTCTTATCATATGGCTTCCAACAATATGTCCAAGTCACCAACTAAAACTTGTTTTTCCTTGCTTTTTCTTGTGTCATTTCGTTATGAAATAATTGATTTTTTAAAAACAAATGACTTGGTTTTATGAAGCATAATATTTTTGTGAAATTATTTTCTGATAAAGATGGAATGGTTTGATTTTTTAAATGGTAAAACGAAATTTTTTTAGTTTTTTCTAAATATAAATTGGCATGTTTACACCTCTTTTGAAAGAAACAACTATATTAAAGTTGGATTTTAAAAGGTGTTTCCAATTGAATTTTATAAACTATTGAATTTTTTTTAATGTGTTGGGATATTTTCGTGGTCATGTTTGGATTTTGGAAGTGTATTTTGATTTGGAAACCCGAGATCATTTGAAAAGTTTCCAAAAATTTTGGAATTTTATTTTCAAATGAGAAGAGTTGAGTTCACAATTTAATATGGATTTATGAAATGGAGTTTTTAATTAAGTTAGAATTGTTTTTAAATGGGATAAAGTGTTGAAATTAATGTAAATTAATTTAATGATTGTTTTTATTGAATGATTGGTGATCTTTTGAAAATTTTCGTGAGACATAAATTGGGTTTTGATTTCATGGATATTGGTCTTCAAAAAAATGAAGTATCATTTGAATGTTTTGGTTTTGAAAAGTGAAAGGAATTTTTGTTTTAACCTAATTTATTTCCATGAAAAATAACATGCATGGGGTTATATAGGATTATGGATGGTTAATGGCATGACCAGATGAGTATCGGGATGGATATGAGGAATGTTCCTGGTATGGCAAGGAAACATGCCTGTGTGAGGCCTGGGGGGTACCATTGTTGGATGCGCTAACTGCCGGACCATTTGTATTCAATGAGAGGATTTTATGGGAAAATATGATGTCTTGATGACTGGTTTGGGATGGTGTGTCTTAGGTGTTTTTAGAAATGTTGTTGTTGTGGGATGTTTTGAGTCTAAGAACCCCTCTTGTTTGAAAGGTGTTTTGGTTTTGGGATTGGTCGGTAAGATGGGTTGAAGGGCTGGTTAGTGGTATCCTAATGAGAAATGTTTAAAGATTACTTTATGGTGATTCCCTTCATGTGTTTGAATTTTGTTTTCATTATGTCTAGACCAATGGACCATCTTGGATTGGTCCTTCTGTTCCCTCATTGGATAAGGCATGGACCCATTAAGGGTTACCTGACAACTAATGTGCAGATTAGATTTTATTTTGTTTGATGGTCATCCAATTGACTAATATATGGAATCCTTTTCTCACGATTTGGAGATCGAGTCTACACCATTTTCCATTCTTGTTTTTGTGGATCCTCTTGTAGTGGGAAAGCGGTTGTGGGAGGTTGAAAGAGACCATAGTTACTTAAGTTACCCGAGTCGTCAAAGCTGATAATAGTTTAGGGTTTTCAGTGCTAGATGTTTTATAAGAGGCCCACTAGGTCCCTCGACATTCTCTTCAAAGTGAGTGATAATGTTAATACACACATTTAGAATGTATGTTCAAGGGAAGATATTGTTTCTAATTTCCAAGAATCATGTATTGTTTGGGACTTCATATAAGATACATTTCCTTGTCTTGTTTCTATCAGTCTCAATGGTCATGTTTATTAATGCCTTCTGATGTCATGTGCTCCTTTGACTAAAATGTGAAGGTTGTGCAATCCTATGAGACTATCCTTCCTTTACAATTGTTTATGCCTTCCGAAAAAATCAACATGCTCTATTTAGAGGATGGTGTTTACATATGTTCTTTCTGCTTTCCATTTATAATATATATAAACTAGGTATGATGTGTGTGTATCTTCTAATCCCTTATTTCGGTAAAATGTTAGGAGATGGTAATGTGAGGTTGGAGTCTTATATGTCTCATTGAACCCATCTGGGATCTTGTTGTTGTTGTTTGTGGTACTAGAAGAAGAAATTGTATTTGGGGCTATCAAAATCCAAACTATGAGGCCGAAGATGCAAGAATCATTTGAACTCCATCATTGGGTACCTGAGTGAAGCCGGTGCATAGTCATGGAAATCCAAAAGTCATTAAAACCTTTGGTTTAATTCTTGTCCTTAGTATGAAGGATGGGAATAGTATAAACTTCTAGTGACCTCATCTTGTTCATGTTTTTCATGTTTGGTTATAGAGGTTGGAGTACCTCATTTCCATGTTATATCCAGAGTTCATACGTTACCCCTTTGGTTTCCTTCAAGTTTTTGGAGAAATGTCTGAAATTTAAGCTAGGAAGATTAATGCACATTGTTTGTACATGGTCTGTAGTAACTGTGTGCCAACCTAGAGAACCATGCGATAAAAGATAATAGCTATCGAATAGTCTCAACACAGCCATGCACCTTGGACCATATAACCATGCAAAGATTTCCCTTCAAACATTATTCTCATCATGGTTATCACATGGTTCCCCAAATTGTGCAAACGAACTGTGTGTTCGTGCCAACACCTTAAATATTGGGGAATTCTCGTGTTGGGCAAGTCTAGTCAGTTTAGATGGTTGGTTATTATGGTGGGGAGACCCACTACAGGTCTTAAGTATGTTATTTTGGAAAATATAATGAGATCATAACCCTTATGTCATGGAGTCCATTCGGGCCTCCCCATTTTGCTGTCATGATTCTATCTGAGTAAAATTTATGTTGTCTCTTATGCTGGGGAGCCCATTTGTGTCTCCCCATATTTGTAACTCAGTTTTATCCTTGGTCATGGATTGGTAGTATATATTCTAATTCTGAGATATCTAAATACCAACATCTTCCTTGGGTAAACGTTGGTATTAGAGATAACCCAAATGTTTTGTTAATGTAAGTTCAGTGTAACCTTGTTCGATGTGGTTGTTCTTTTGTGTAAACTGCTTGAGTCTTGTTCAGATGGTGATTGTGGTGTTTCCATTTGGAAGATTTTGGAATATGAATTATGTTTACATAAACGTGAATTTTTTTTGGATTGTGAGAGTTTTTATTCCTTGATTAATCAACTTGAGATATATTATCCTTTTCGGTGGGGGAGAAACATGGAAAATGAGTCCATTAAGGCTTTTCGGCTGGGTTTCGTTTCTGCCTTTGCCCTTTCTGTGGCTTTCCAGGAGCAGAAAGTTTTATGGTGATGATAATTTTCACATAAATGTATTATTTTAAACCTTTTTTTCATTTAATTTCCATTCTCTCTTTATTTTTGGATTTTCCCATGCATTTAGGTGGAAATGGAGGGTTTTCAAAATTTGGGCCAAACTGTGATCTCATTTCCATATTTAAAAATAATTTTTTTTTCTTTTCTAACTTCTTCATTTTTCAGAATTTTACACCCATTACACAATCCAATTGGAATCTAATGGTTTATTAAAACAATCATATATATTTAGACCCCATAGGAATACATAATAATGATGGATTTGGGTTTTTTATAAAGGTATTGTGCTAGCACGAAAGTCAATTTTCTGCATTATTTTTTTAATTATTTAATATGTCATTCAATTTATATGTTTTTTCTTTGATTCCAACTCTCCCAGAGCCCACTTACCCAAGGCTCCCCTAATTATCTCATCCCCCTATTTAGAGACCATATTGTTCATGAATTAGGGTGAAACATCTCTACATGTCTCAAATCATCCATATTTGAAGGCGTAAATTGTTTCTATAATAACAAATTCTATTTTTACACTTTTCTATCCATTTCAGTTCTCACAAGACCTACTCAGACTTATTCAAACCTCAAATTCATTTTTGAATATTTGGAAAGTCATATACATGTGTATTTGGGGAATTTATATTCAAGATCTCTCAATTAAGTGAGTTTCCTCTCATGTCCCTCCCATTTTCTTAAGATTTCTTCCACTTTTCTAGATTTTATCAAATGTTCGGATGTTTGGGTTCATTCAATGGGTTTTACTTTGATATTATGGGTTTATTATTGAGATTTTAGATGGATTTACCCTCCCTTATGCTATAATGGTGGTGTGCTTGATGTTTCGCACAGCAGATTGGGGGTTTTGAAACAAAAGATATGTGATTCCATGTGTTTGAAATTATTTATGAGTTATCCTGACTGATTTATTAATTTAGAATGTTGCTAATATGTTGTGTGTGGTGTGAAAACTCTTTTTGGTAGCATTAGTTTAACAATTAGTATTAAAGTTACATTTTTTCTTGAAGATGTGTATTTTTCAAATATAACTTGTGTGATAGCTTTTGTGGTTGTTTTATAAAATATGAAAGTGACTTATTAGTTGTTGAAAGGGGCTTCAAATTATGGTTTTTTAATACTTTGATGTGATTTTGGCATTGAAAGTGGGTTTGGAAATAGGTTTTATGTGAAAAACATGGTTATTCACCTTGGGATTGATTTATGAAAATTTTAATTGATTTATTTAGTTAAAAAAAGTGGGTAATGGTTGTACATGTACTTTTCTGGAGACTTTATTCACCTAAGATGGGATTATGAAAGGTAAATTGGTGATTTAAGATGTCAAAAAAATAAAAATGTTTTATAAATTGATTAAGGGTTTTATTAATTTTCAAGAAAGGCATGATACACGTTTGTGTGCTGTTTTGTGTGAGTATTATGTGAAAATTGATTTTCGTTTGTGAAAAGAGTATTATGTGACAGGTGTGTTGAATGTTATGTGAATTGAAGTATCTTGGAATGGTTTTATAAAACTATTGAAGGATTTTTTTATGTGTGAACGATATTCAAAAATTGTTGTGGGTTGTTTTGCTGTGAGTATGATTTCAAAATGAGTTGGAATGAAAAGTGGGGTTATCTGACTTCTGTGATATACATGTGGTCTGTTTTGTGTGTGTGTGTGTGACTGGGAATTGGTATTTTCATGTGGAAATTATTTTTCATGGCTTGTGGAACTTGTTTGAGCACAAGAGGGAACAACCAGTATTCTAGGTGGGTGGACTCGTACTAGTATGCTAGTGATCCTGTGGGGGTTGGCTTCAGTTTCACATAGAAAGTTTGACGATGAAAACACTAAAAAACTATGATGATGATGGTGGTGGTGGTGGTGGTGGTGGTGGTGGCGATGATGATGATGACGATGGTGATGATAAGGTGGTACCACTAGGTTATGGGTATGATCCATATTAGTGTCTCATGTGCACAAGAACAAATATTTGTATGGTTACTTTCACTGAGATACAAGGTACTTGGGACCCACAAGAAGCTAGTACCAATGAGTTATTTCAAATTTCTTGTGATCATTAGATACTTTCTTCTTACCCTCATCATACAATATGTTTTTCTTGAAAATTCAGTTATTTTGGCACTCTTTTTAAAACTGTTGATTCTTTAATGTAGCCCACTTGAAAATATTTTTTATATAAATATTCATCTCTTTAAAATTATTATTAGCATATCATGTTTATGAAAACATTCAAGATTTTAATATTTGAATTTTTATCACAAGGAATCCATTAGTGGTTGAATATTATTGTGCTTTGGATCACACCCTATATACACCTTTGGGTGTAAGTAGACTTGGTTATTTTTGTCGTAGGATTGGGTATAACTTTTTGGGCTGATTTGGCATGTTTTTGTTGGTCCTTAGTGATGTAGTGTACAGGATATGGCTTAATATTGGTGCCTCTTACCATGAAGAGGTTCTCGCGGTGTCTATTTTTGGTTTCTTCATTAGTTATTGTCTTTGAGAACTATTTGAAATTATGTAATTCAATTCCATATTTTTGTAAATGATGGAGAGTTTTGTAAAATATATCTTTTTTAAATTAGACTTTTTTGTTATTTTTTTATTTATAATATCTGGTAAATCATTCCCAAAATGAATTTTTTAAAACCCACACACTTTTTTCAGACCATGGGGATTGGGAACGCCCTTCAGGCCTTGTGTTAAACTGTGTCGAGTACAGGTTTTGATGGCAACCAGATTCAGCTCATGACAAATTATATAAATGTATAAAAAATAAATCTCATATGAAAATGTTAAATATATATCTACTATAGAACAGATTAGGTTTTGACCTTGTGTAACCCTAGGGTAACCCACATTATTTTCGATTATTTTTTATGTCAATATTTGAGGAAGAAATACATAGTGATTTATTACTTCAATTATAAAAATTATAAAAATAAATAAATTTTTTCATTAGATCATGAAATACATACCTGTAATACACATCACATATTTGATCATTAAGTTATGGTATAGGACCACCAGGGTCTCTCCATTAATTTTCCACCATTATTTTCAACTCAATGCACACCCCCTCATTGTCTATGTTCTTAGTCACACAGCCACAATCACAATATATATGGTAAAAACCCCTAGGGATTCCTCTTTAATTTTCCATGTCGCATTACAAGGTCAATTAAATGCCATGGGTGTTGAAATTGAATATTTTATCTCCCCATAATTCTATTAATGATCCATTAACAGATTTAATTTCCTGAATTAATGCTAACAAAATGTAATTAAATCATAGTTTTGACACACAATAGCATTACCAAGACAACACAATTTATAAATCACTAAATCAAAGAATGAAATTCATAATAGATAATAATTGTGATGACCCAAACTCTCTTGGCCCTTCCCTTTGCCAAAATCTGTGTCGTAAAGGGGTGGCGTATCGGTGAGACCGATCGGCGTCGCCCGACCTTGTCGAGTTGTTTCCAGTATCGCTCCTTTTGCACAAATAGGATTTTAAACCCTATTCAGACTCGTTTAATCATGTTTTAAAGACCCGTAACATGCATAAGAGTTTTAATTTTAAACTTAATAAATTCTTGAGTCGGCTTAAACCACCCGACCCCTTTTTTTGATGACTGGAGCCGCGTGGTCAACCCATGACCCCCACGCCTTACGCGGTTCAGCGTTTTTATCTCAACTATCCACGGCTCTTATAAACTAAGGGTTAGTCGTGGTTTTTCCTTTCCTCGATTGTGGCTTTTCACAAACAGCTTCTGGTGCATCGGGCACACCGCATCATTATCCTTAAAGTTACATGCCCGTCCTAAGCGCTGATCGTCGATCAAAAAGGTATGGAATTTCTCCTTTTCCTCTCTCTTTTGTGTATCATGCCGGGTGAGAGGGATTTTGATTCTGTAGGATTGGATAAACCAGACCTAATTAAAGATAATGAATGAATTATATAAAGAAAGAGTGGGTTGTGATCGTTGATGTTGTTTATATTATGACCATCTTGTTGAGTTGTGCTGGTTTATGCCTTCTGAAAATCGAGGTCGTTGGTGGTCGTTGTTTGTGCACTGATGAACCCCTGCTGATGTTTTAAATGGCTTGTTGTGGTTGTACACTCCTTTTGTGAAATGTAATTGGTTAATCACGTATATCCGGCCAAATAAATCGAGGCACCCGGATCATTCCTTCTGTGATAACCCCCGGTTAAAACACACAAAAATTGAAATCATGGAGTGTGTTAAGTCGTTTAAATCTGAAAATATCGGCATGACCCTGACATTTGTTGATGGTGGTAGTTGGTTATTTTCTTTTCGGGCCGATTGCTAAAAATGTGGGAGGGGATGGGATCCCTTGTCTTGTACTCTAGGTGGTTGTGTAAATTTGGGGATGGGATCCCCTGTTGGTATGGACTCGGTGGTTGTGAGTTTTAAGACCCGTTGGTTACTTGTTTATATCACAAATTGGGGTGGGATCCTCTGTTGTTGAGAACTGGTGTGGGCGTTATGGATGATGTTAGACTATTTACATTCTTGGACTTGTTCTTATGCTTACTAGTTGCCCAGTAGTGCTTAAACATAAACATTATTACTGAACATGAAACAAGAATGGATGATGTTAAACTGTTTACTTTCCTGGACTTTTTCTTATTCTTACTGTTGTGTTCCGTAGGCCAGATAGAAAAACCTAGACTTTGGGTGAGTGCTTGTTACCTATATCTATACTTTTAGTTTTTTTTTCTTATTCACGTCCCAACCAAGTTGATCACTTAGTGCCAAACACCCCCATTTCATGAGGGAGGGTGTTTTTCCCAACACTATTCTTGGTGGCTAGTTATTGGCTCTTTTTCTACTCCCTTTCATGGATAGACCAAGTATCCTCGGGCAGGCTGTGATGGCCTGAGGTCCATTATTAGCCTAAGAACCTTTGGGCGGGGTAGTGTGGTGGTTGGCCAGGTGTGTGCGGCAGGTGGTTTCCCAAGTGTCTTTGGGATAAGGCCCAAGTGTCTCTGGGCATGGTAGTGGATTTTCTATCCCAGGTGTCTTCGGGCGTGGTGGTGGTTGTTCTGTCCTAGGTGTTTTCAGGCATGGTTACGTGTGACAGTTGTGGCCTAGGTGTGTGCGGGCGGGATTTCGGCAGTGGGACTGCGTGTGGTTGTGGCCCAGGTGTGTGATGGCGGGTGTGGCAGTGGGACTGCGGTGAGAATGGCAGGATTGGTCTGATGCGAAGGATGTCTCAATAACTAGTGGGAATGTGGTGCGGGGTACCCAAACATCGATGTTCTCTGATTATATAAATTACATGACTTGAATTATTTGGGGAGTGTTCCTTGGTGAGGCCTGGGGTGGATAGTTTACCTTGATAGGTGTTTGGTTTACTCTTTTCTCACAGGACTTTAGTACGTTCCCCCACTTGTGCATGAGAGTCTTTTGTTTTCCCTACTGAGCGTACTTCTGTGCTCACCCTACGTATATAAAAATGCTTTCAGGTTTCCAGGAGGACTTATGCGATCATGCAGGACCTTACTAGCTCGGACCTTTGGAGAAGTTGCAGTTGTTGTTTTTCTTTTCCTCTTTGGTACCTACCTTTGTAGTCATCTTTTGTCCCTTGTGGCTTTACTTTTGGAACATGCATGTTGGAATGGTTTATTTTTGGCTTTACATTTCTTTTACCTTAGTCTTGTTGAGTTTCATCATCTCATCTCCCAATCTTATAAAACAAAAAAGGGTAATGCCTTCCATTTGTGTGAAATTTCCATATCCTTGGTGCTAGTCGCCACTCCTGGACATATTGAAGGCGGGTTTTGGAGGTCATTATCTCTCCTTCAACATAAAGAAGGAAGGGCCTGGAAATATGCTGACCCTTCCCTCCTTTTGGTGAATGCCGGTCGTGACATAATGGTATCAGAGGTGATGGTTGAGAGATAGGACGGAGTCTGGAGTTAGGCACAGTGTGGATTGCATGGGATGGTAAGGAAACAGTGTTGGGTGACCTTGGCGCGTGAATTAGGCCAGGGAAGACCGGCTAGGACACGAGATTCTAGGGCCCCCTGTGATCTGATGCAACGACTCTGGGCCTACTGAAAGGCAAAGTGAGACCACACTGATAGTAGGGTAGAGACTCTAGGAAAGGTAAATGCATCATAATGACTTGTGTTCTTGTGTTTCTGGGATTTCGTGGGAATTAAGAATAAATTAAATTTTAGGAAGTTTTGAAGATGATATTCTGCACTACTTGGGCTTAGGCATTCCTTGTTTACCTTGCAGCTATGGCACCTGGAAGGCGTCCACGTGTGGTACAGGTGATCGAGGCCCCGAAGACTACATTGGCTGATCGGCAGAGAGCTGATTGAGAGGAAGAGGACAACCAGTGGCAGAAGACTCTTCGAGCCTTCCAGCGATAGGCCCTCGAGAAGTATGAGGGCAGCACCTCCGATATGAAGACGTAAGTCTAGCTAGAGGAGCTAGTTATAGCCTTCGGCCTGATTCGGGCCCCAACCGAGTACTGGGTTCCTCTGTCCATTATCCAGATGCGGGTAGCGACACGTTAGTTGTGGATGCTTTACCTGGGGGAGAGGAGAGAGTCTGAGGTGGCTTGGGTGGATTTCGAGAGGGAGTTCCGGGCAGAATTCCTCTCCTCGACGATGAAGGCGGAAAAGAGGCAGGAACTACTCTCCCTCCAGCAGGGGAGTATGTCCGTGAGGGAGCTAGGGATCAAGTTCAAGGACCTCCTACGTTTTGTTCCGGACCTCTTTCTAGATGAGGAGTCTCGGGAAAGACGTTTGGAGGAGGCGCTCTGACCCTCCCTCCAGTATGTTGTTACCCCCTTTACCCTTCCGACATACTTGGAGGTCCAGAAGAAGGCCGAAGTGGTGGAGAGGATGCATTCTCTAGGAGGAGTGTCACGAGAGGGGATCCATCTAGGACCATCGAAGGGGAAGGCCGTCAGCACCAGGCCTCAAGCATCAGGACCATATAGATTCCAACCCACAGGGAGCAAACCGCAGCAGTTTTAGTTTCGATCCCCCGGCCCTTGCCCTTTTCATTCATGCCCGGGACCACAGTTCTTCATCTGTGGGAGCCCTGTACATCTCCGAAGTTAGTTCCCCGACCGAGTGTAGTACAGCAGTGGAAGTCATCCCCAGCACCCGCCCCAGTAGCAACATCCAGCCAGACCTTTCCAGTAGCAACAGCAGGGACAGCGTGCTCCCGCTCCTCCGAGGGTAGACGTAGGAGGAGCAGGCCGACCTTAGGGAGCTCCACAGGGACCTCGACCAAGGCGTGGTCGGGGAGGTGACCGACAGCTGAGGGGCTGAGGAGCTGGGCGTGGACAGTTACACACCGTAGAGGCAGCAGTTCCAGCAGGTCTAGTGGTTGTTCGAGGTATGATCAGTCTGTTTAGCACTCTTTCTCATGCTTTGTTCGATGCTGGAGCTTCACACTCCTTTGTTGCACCTAGTCTAGCCCGTGTCTTGGGCCTAGATACTGAGAGACATAAAGTTCACCTGGTGTTGAGCACACCAGTTAGGGGTTAGACCGACTTGTTGTTCATTTTTCGGGGATGTAGACTGGTGATAGGGCCACATCAGTCGGTTAGGGATCTTCTTATGTTACAGATTCAGCCATACGATGTCATCTTAGGCATCGACTGGCTATTTTCTGTGTGCGCCATCATCGACTATTTTCGAAGAAGGGTGGTGTTCTTAGAATTGGACAGCCGGCATGTAACCTTCACCAGTGAGCGGAGCAGTCCGAAGGGAATCAAGAGAGAGGAACCTCTCCTCTCCTTGTTGACCGAGCTAACAGTGGAATCAGTAGATGCTGAAATGGTGGGAGTGCCAGTGATCATCCGTGAGTTTATGGACATCTTTACTGAGGAGGTGACAAATCTACCCCCTCCACGTGATATCGAGTTCGGGATAGACCTACAGCCCGACGCTCGTCCAATCTCGATGGCTCCATACCGGATGGCACCTTCGGAGCTACGAGAGTTGCGGATACAGATTGAAGATCTGATGATGAGGGGTTATGTTCTTCTGAGTGCATCACCGTGGGGTGCTCCAGAACTGTTCACAAAGAAGGAAGATGGTGGCCTCAGATTGTGCATAGACTACATGAGGATGAATCAGGTAACGATCAAGAATCGCTACCCTCTTCCGAGGATAGATGATCTTTTCGACCAGCTGAAAGGGGCAGGATGATTCTTGAAGATCGACCTACGGTCTGGGTACCACCAGCTGAGGGTGAAAGAGAGCGACATCCCGAAGACAGCGTTCAGGTGCAGGTATGGAAACTTTGAGTTCGTAGTCATTCCCTTCAGTGTTATGAATGCCCCGGCTGTGTTTATGGGGCTTATGAACTCCATATTACGAGAGTACTTGGATCGGTTTGTGGTTCTGTTCATCGACGATATCCTGATATATTCGAGGTCAGAAGAGGACCATGCGGAGCACCTGAGGACAGTTTTGGGGGTCCTCCGGCAGCACCGACTCTATTTGAAGTTGTCAAAATGCATGTTCTGGACACTAGAAGTGCACTTCCTCGGGCACGTAGTGTCTGAGCAGGGGGTAGCGGTCGACCCATCAAAGGGTGATGAAGTTGTTTCTTGGGCAGCAACCAAGAATGTAGCGGACGTCTGAAGTTTCCTCGGGCTGGCAGGTTACTACTGGAGATTCGTACCCAACTTATCCTGAGTATTAGCCCCTTTGATGGCTCTAACCAAGAAGGACCAGGCATTCGTATGGAGTGAGTAGTGCCAGTTATCCTTCAGCTATCTGTAGAAGAAGTTGGTCGGTGCCCCAGTAATGAGATTAATAGAAGAATGGGCGGCTTATGAGGTGTTCTGTGATGCTTCAAGATAGGGCCTGGGATGTGTGCTGATGCAGCGGCAGGGGAGATCTCTTATGGGTCCAGGCAGCTGTATTCCCATGAGTGCAATTATGCCACCCATGACTTGGAGCTTTCGGCGGTCGTTTTCGCGCTAAAGTTATGGCGGCACTACCTAATCGGGGAACGCTTTGTGGTATTCACGGATCACAAAAGCCTGAGGTATATCTTCTCCCAGCGGGACTTAAACTTGCGACATCGGAGATGGGTGGAGTTCCTCCAAGATTACGACCTTGAGATCTCTTATACTGAGGGAAAGGGCAATGTGGTGGTCGATGCCTTGAGCAGGATGATGCAGAAGGATGCCGTCCAAGAGTCGGCGGACGCTAGGAAGGCGATAGAGGAGTGGGATGCCTTACACCTTGACGCGAAGATGGATAGTGGCAGAGGCTGCCTATATCAGATGACAGTGCAGTCATCCATGTTTTAGCAAGTGGTGGAGTCTCAGTGGGGAGACCTAGAGTGCGAAGTGATGTGTGACCAAGTTGACCAGGGCAATGCTCATGAAGGATGGATAGAGGATGGTCAGAACCAGATGTTTTTCCAGAAGAGGATGTTTGTCCCGGAGGTGATGTACGGAAAGGTTCTCAGTGAGTTCCACAACTCACCCCTGGCAGTAAACCCAAGAGTTTCCAAGATGTACCAGGGATTGAAGAGGCAGTTTTGGTGGCCAGGAGTTAAGAGAGCGGTGGCAGAGTTTGTGGCCAAGTGCTTAGTGTGTCCGCAAGTGAAGGCTGAACACCGAGTTCCAGGCGGCCTACTGCGACCTCTGGATGTCCCTGAGTGGAAGTGGGATGACATCTCGATGGATTCCATCATGGGACTCCCAATGGACCAAGGAGGGTACGAAGCCATCTGGGTGGTAGTGGATAGGTTGAAGAAATCGTCTCACTTTCTAGTGATCAGGGATTCGAGTACTATGGATGTTTTGGCAAGAAAGTACATGGATGAGGTGGTGCAGTTGCATGGAGTTCCGAGGTCTATAGTTTCGGATAGGGATGCATGGATTACCTCGCGAGTCTGGAGAGGATTGAAGCATGTGTTTGGCACCCAGTTACGCCTTAGCACTTCTTTCCATCCCCAGACATATTGACAAATAGAGCACACCATCTAGACCTTGGAGGATATGCTACAGGCTTGTGTTCTGGACTCAGGAGAATCATGGGTGCGATACTTGCCTCTGGTAGAGTTTTCGGACAATAATAGCTACCACTCTACCATTGGTATGGCCTCATTTGAAGCATTGTACTGGAGGCCATGCCGTACACTTGTGTGTTGGACCGAAGTAGGAGAGACATGCATCCTTGGCCTGGAGGTGGTGCAGAACATGACAGAGAAGGTTCAGCTCATACGGGAAAGGATGAAGGTGACCCACGACCAACAGAAGTCGTATGCTGATACCAGGAGGAGGCTCTTGGATTTTGAGGTTGGGGACCACATGTTCTTGATGGTCTCCCCATGGTGTGGGCTGTGGAGTTTCGGCAAGGGGAGTAAGCTTTCTCCCAGATTCATCGGACCCTTCGACGTGTTGCAGCGGGTTAGCGAAGTGGCTTATCAGCTAGCGTTACCACAGCCGCTACTAAGGACACATGATGTCTTTCATGTCTCCCAGCTTCGTCTTTATCTGCACGATGATTCACACGTCCTTGATTGGGGTGAGCTGGACATCGAGGATGATGTGACGTTTGTGGAGAGACCAGTGATGATCGAGGATCGCAATGATAAGGTGCTTCGCGGGTGAAGCATTCCCTTGGTTCGTGTGTTTTGGAGACATGGTGGCCATGAGGAGAGTACGTGGGAGTGGGAAGCACAGATTCGTACCCAGTACCCAGAGTTGTTTTGAGTTTTGTACCTTGTTGTACCTGTTGTGGTAGAACGTTTTGTCTTTTGGTTATGAAATGTACTGGTTTTCTTTCCTCTGCATGTTGTGAAAAGCCCCGGCTATGGGGAAGGAGAGAACCCGACCCCTAATCAACACACATTAAGGTGGATGCGATTAAACCCATGCGGGCGAGTCAGTGCCGTCCAAAGTGGATAATATCTTGACATGGGGGAGGAGAATCCCCAAACCACATGCTCGGGCAGTTTGGCATGGTATATTTCTTGGTTCGTGACAAAAATATGTTCTTAGTTAACAACGAGGTTCACTCTTGAGAGGTATTTTTCGGGGGGGGGGGGGGTTGTTCGGACCCGCCTTTTCCTTCTGGGTTGTTTAAATTCTCGAGGATGAGAATAGTTTGAGTGGTATCTGATGTGATGACCCAGACTCTCTTGGCCCTTCCCTTTTCCAAAATCCAGGTCCTAAAGGGGTGGCGTATCGGTGAGACCGATCGGCGCGACCGATCGGTGTCGCCCGGCCTTGTTGAGTTCTTTCCAGTAGCACTCCTTTTGCACAAATAGGGTTTTAAACCCTATTCTGACTCATTTAAGCATGTTTTAAAGACCCGTAACGTGAATAAGAGTTTTAATTAGACAATTAATCAATTCATGAGTCGGCATAAACCACCCGACCCCTTTTGTTTGTGACGAGTGGAGTCGCGTGGTCATCCCACGACCCCCATGCCTTACGCGGTTTAGCATTTTTATCTCAACTGTCTGCGACTCTTATAAACTAAGGGTTAGCTGTGGTTTCTCCTTTCCTCGATCGTGGAATTTCACAAATAGATTCTGGTGCATCGGGCGTGCCACATCGTTATCTGTAATGTTCTGCACCCGGCCTAAGCGTCGATCGTCGATCAAACAGGTAGGGAATTTCTCCATTGCCTCTCTCTTTTGGGTATCATGCGGGGTGGGCGTGCTTTTGATTCTGTAGGATTGGATAAACCAGACCTAATTAAAGATAATGAACGAATTATATAAAGAAATAGGGACCTGTGATCGTTGATGTTGTTTATATTATGACCATCTTGTTGAGTTGTGCTAGCTTATGCCTTCTGAAAATCGAGTTTGTTGGTGGTCGTTGTTTGTGCACTAATAAATCCCTTCTGATGTTTTAAATGGCTTGTTGTGGTTGAAACCTCCTACTGTGAAAATTAATTGGTTAATCACGTATATCCAGACAAATAAATTGAGGCACCATGATCTTTCCTTCTGTGATAACCCCCAGTTAAAACACAGCAAAATTGAAATCATGGACTGTGTTAAGTCGTTTAAATCTGAAAATACCAGCTTGACCCTGACTTGTGTTGATGGTGGTAGTTGGTTGTTTCCTTTTCGGGCCGATTGCTGGAAATGTGGGAGGGGATGGGATCCCCTGTCTTGTACTCTTGGGGGTTGTGTGAATTTGGGGATGGGATCCCCTGTTGGTATGGACTCGGAGGTTGTGAGTTTTAAGACCCATTGAATACTTGTTTATATCAAAAATTGGGGTTGGTTCCTCTGTTGTTGAGAACCGGGTGTGGGAATTATAGTTGATGTTTAACTGTTTACTTTCCTGGACTTGTGCCTATGCTTACTATTTGCCTAGTTCTTAAACATAAACATTATTACTGAACATGAAACAAGAATGGGACAAATGGGTTTTGTTGGCGAGAGTTGTGACTTGTGACTCAGATATAGTGGTGTTGTGTTCTGTAGGCTGGTTAGAAAAACCTAGACTTTGGGTGAGTGTTTGTTCCCTATATCTCTACTTTTAGTTTTTTGTTTCTTATTCGCGCCCCACCAAAGTTGAGCCCTTAGTGACGAACACTCTCATTTCATGGGGAAGGGTGTTTTTCCCAACACTATTCTTGGTGGCTGGTTATTGGCTCCTTTTCTGCTCCCTTTCCCGGATAGCCCAAGTATCTTCGGGCAGGCTATGATGGCCTGAGGTCCATTATTAGCCCAAGAACCTTCGGGCGGGGCAGTGTAGTGGTTGTCTAGGTGTGTGCGGCAGGTGGTTTCCCAAGTGTCTTTGGGATGAGGCCCAGGTGTCTTCGTGCGTGTCAGTGGATTTTCTAGGCCAGGTGTCTCCGGGCGTGGTGGTGGTTGTTCTGGCATAGGTGTTTTCAAGAGTGGTTATGTGTGACAGTTGTGGACCATGTGTGTGCGGGCGGGATTTCGGCAGTGGGACTGCGTGTGGTTGTGGCCCAGGTGTGTGCGGGCGGGTGTGGCAGTGGGACTGCGGTGAGAATGGCGGGATTGGTCCGATGCACAGGATGTCTCAATAACCAGTGGGAAAGTAGTGCGGGGTACCCAAACATTGATGTGCTCTGATTATATATATTACTTGACTTGCGTTATTTGGGGAGTGTGTCTTGGTGAGGCCTGAGGTGGATAGTTTACCTTGATAGGTGTTTGGTTTACTCTTTTTTCATGGGACTTTAGTACGTTCCCCCACTTGTGCATGAGAGTCTTTGGTTTTCCCTATTGAGCATACTTTTATGCTCACCCTACGTATATAAAACATCTTTCAGGTTTCCAGGAGGACTTCGGGGATCACGCATGACCTTACTAGCTCGGACCTATGGAGCAGTTGCAGTTGTTGTTTTTCTTTTCCTCTTTGGTACTTACCTTTGTAGTCACCTTTTGTACCTTGTGGCTTTACTTTTAGAACATGCTTGTGGGAATGGTTTATTTTTGGCTTTACTTTTCTTTTACCTGGGTGTTGTTGAGTTTCATCATCTCTCGATCTTATAAAACAATAAGGGTAATTCCTTCCATTTGTGTTAAATTTCCATACCCTTGGTGCTAGTTACCACTCCAGGGCCTATTGAAGGCGGGTTTCGGGGGTCATTATCTCTCCTTCAACTTAAAAAAGGAAGGGACTGACAATCTGCTGACCCTTCCCTCCTTTTGGTGAAGGCAGGTCGTGACAATAATACTTATTCATTATAAGTATAGATTAAAACCCCACCCATATTGTCCCTCAATCTATGATAATCTTACAGAAGACCAAAAAATTGATACAAATACTATAAATAGGGAAAAAATAGATTAATAATGAGATATTTGATAATAGTTAATGAACCCAAGAAATATAAATGGTGTAAAGTAAAAATAAACACTAAATTATGATTACAATTGAATGTAGTTTTTTCTAAAGTAGGGAAAAACACCTCTTGGTGAGGATAAACACCATAGGGAGGGGTTGTCATAGTGGGATTAGTCCATGAGAGTGTCCAACATTTATTATCAACTAAAATTATTAATTAACATAAATAAAACTTCAAAACCAAGTAGAATAATTCATATAGAGACTTAGGAATAATATGTATTGATATTACATCATTTAATATGAATATTCACCACATTAAAAACTTAAATTCATAAGGAACATAATAATTTACTATCTTTGGAAACATGGAAACACATTCTACTAACATGGTGGAAGATATTCAGAATCTTCTTCATAAATCTTCTCCTTTAGAAATCTTCTCAAGAATACCCTACATAATACATTTTTTTAATAACCTAGGGAAAGGAAACATAATAAAGGGTGAGCTCAAATGATTAGTAATAGTTAATATAGAAGATACATAATCATGACATAAGCATAAGTGTATGAAAACATAACTTTGGAAAATCATACACTGCATGACAAAGATCAAAAAAACAAATCATTACATAATTATTAGTAGTTCTTAAGAAATAAATCTTAAGGAAATAAAAGAAAATGTGTCATGATAGCATAAGGTTTGAAAAAAAAATAGAATATGTGGCATACATATAATCACTTAAAACCATTCATTTAATTATAGGATCATTTCCAATCTTTATCTGGGAACTTCATGTGGGAGGAACCTACATTGAAGGACACACCATATTCCCTCATAATATACCTTTAATTATAGTGGAATGATTTCAAACCCAAAACCATATAAGTAGACAAGGTTTTATTCCAAGAAAATCTTAGTGTACAAAGTTCCTTATTGAACTAGTTTCACTCCCCATTCTAGCTATGTGTATCTCATGGGATATAAATCATTAATCTATTCATTTGAGGTACATATAGGCCTCACCCATCAGACAATGTAATCAATTATACATATTCTAAAAGACAATAAAACATTCATCATATTGCTACCCATTAAAAGATATTGGTTTCACAAAATACATAACATAAACTATAGAAAATAGACAGGTTCCTTATTCTTTTCATGATATAATAACCCATGAGATGAAGTGTATTTCATAATCAGTTTATCATGGTGTATCCTACGGAATAAAAATAGGTTACATAAAAAAATTCATCTTAATCATAAACTATTAAAACAAAGGATAATAATGGAGTCACAGGATTATAACTATAGTTAAAAATAATATATTATGTATTTCAACTTAGTTAGATAATTATTTTGAAGTATCACATGAAGAAACTCTTAAATAAAATATCCTTTATTTGAAAATAACATTTTTGAGACAAAAAACATTTTTCCAAATCTATGTATTTAAAAAAATATGAAAAAAATATGAAGTATGAATTTAAAATAATTTTAATTTTTTTTGAATAAAAAATCCTTCCATGTTTACAAAATTATTTTCAAATGAGAAATAATTTTGGAAAACATTTTCATTAAAAATAGCTATGACAACATATAAATGACGCTATAAAAAGTATTTAAAACATTTTCTTAAAATAAAATATATTTTTAATTATTTTGTTTTGAAATAACATTTGAAAACATATAAATTAATGTTTAAATATTATTAAAATTATTTCTTTATGAAAATATTCTTTCCCCAATGAAAACACATTTTACGATATATTTTTTTAAAATCCCCATTATCGTTTAAGATATATATAAAAACATAATATTTTCTTTAGTATTGGGAAAAAGATTTTATTTTAAACTAATATGGTAAAATTTAAAATGATAAATTTATGGAAATTGTGGTTATGACTATAGATATACTTGTATATGTCAAATACTTCATTTTCATCGTAATAATTTAAAATGGTGCCTTGATCAGAAAATAAAAATAGTGTTCCTTATAAAAAATATTAAAAAGGTAAAACATGGATACAAATGTGTTTTAGAAATAGTATAAAATATTATATCATTTTTTAGAACATTTTTAGAAAATATTATTTCAAAATAATACATATTTACAACTTAAAATAGAAATAATGTTTGATTTTTATTAATAAACAATTCGTAATTTTATTTACCACCAAGTAGTAGAAAATGGTATCATTATTAATATATATCAAGAATTACTAGTGGATAAGAAAATTCAGATTAATTATTGAGAGATGGAACATAATAGTATTATCAATGAAATAATAATCATAAACTATCTCGATAAATGATGAGATTGTATAAATAACATTTTACCACTTCGGTAACTTTGAATTAACAAAATCATGAAATAATATCCTTGAATGAAGCTAAAAATATAATTAATGTAAGGTGGTTCATGATATAATATTTTAATTGGGTATTAAATACATCTTTTAAATAAAATAGGTGCATAAAATAAAATGTGTTTCAAAGAAGGAAAATTGAGACAAAATTCCTCTACTGATTTGTTAAACATAGAAACCATAATCCCAAGACTATGAAATCATAAAATGGATATATAAATCAAAATAATTATAATTATAAAAATAATAAATTATATCCATGTGATTTATACACATCTCATAAAATAAAAAGGGGTGACAGTTGCTTCTATCTCATGGAAAATGAATATGAGACAACAAAATATTTGCTTGTTGACTGGATTATAAATAATGAGATTCATGAAAAAATAATATAAACCGAAACATTGAATATCATTAAATGATTAAATTTATTGATATAACATTTAAAATAGAAATATATAAAAAATATAAATGAAATTATTAGTGAATATGGCATATGTATCACATAAGTAACGGTGAGATTATAAATCTGCATGCCTTAAGTCTTAAATTCCACTATACTCAATCAATACTACTATATAATAATTATTAGATTATTATTAATCTATTATAGAACCAAATGTTTTAATATTATATCTTATATGAATTTATTATGACAATTTATTACCCATTTATTAATAATCCCCTGATAAAGTTACATTTCTGGTAATAGTAGATTTGTTTTTGGTATCTGATTTGACTGGTAATTTGTTTCCTCTTGCATTGATTGGGATTTAAACATTTTTGAATTTTAAAAGTGATATAAATATCATATATATTCACTATATACTTATTTAAAAAATATATAATTGTTAGAAATAAGAAACTAAATAAAACAATTCATGGAGACTGTAGGACATATGTATGCATGAATAATGTTTATTGTTTATTTTCATATTGAAAGAAAGAAAAGTAAATTATATATATATATATATAATAATAATTAAATTGTAATTATTATTTCATATATATCACATATTCACATTGAACCCATCCAAAATACATTCCTTGTAATGCGTGAAGGAATCATGTCATTTTGTGAGACGGTAGTCCGCCATACACATGAACGACGTTATTATATTATGAAAAAATAGAAATCAAGAAGGTATGTCTTATATACTAATTAAAAAATCTTAGATACAAAAAATTATAATATATATCATATATAATATTTAAAAACATCATCATTCCCTACCTTGGAAGGTAGAAATCGATGAACGCACGACATCAGTTCGTGAGTTGGTAGTCCACCATAAACATTAATGATGACTAAATTTCCCATTTGATGGATGTTCTTGATGTTGTAGATCATATACATAAAATAAAATACCATGGTCTATTTAAAATACTGAAGTTATTATATAAAAAACATATGTTTAAGGAATAAATAAAATATTGAAATTTGTTGATCAATGTTACATCTTCTTTGGGTTACTCCATTTGGTTTACACCAATGGATAACCTTGGTTGAATTTTTTCACAAAGTGTGTCTTCAAGAATGAATTATGGGATTTTGGGATGATATTTGGATAGTTAATTTTTTATAAAAGGTTTAGAAAATATATGAATAAGTGAGGGAGTGGTGAGTTACCTTTTATAGTGGAGGAGGACTAGCATTCTAGAAAATACGAAAACATATTCACTATTGGGAGGTTTCACGTGCAACATGTTCCTCAAATAATGAAATATTTTATATAATATAAGTCATATGATCATAAACATTCCATAAAATTATGTTTGGACATGTTTCAAGGTCATTCCTCCAATTAGGATTAATTTTTACTTCCATTGTAATATTATTTTCCTTATATCGTTGTAATTAATTTTTACTATTTTTAGTTATCGGATTAGTCAACAGTTGAATTATACTTATTAGAAATTGTAAGATATTTTTCATGAAAAATATTTATAACAATTTTTTTAAAATTCTAAAAACATTAATGTCAGAAGTTAATTTAAAATTAATATCGTAGAAGGGACGAAACAAAGAGTTTCCAACTTGAAGATGTTGAAAAGTTTGAAATTTTTTTATATCCAATTAAATTTTATATTGATTAAAATGACCTAAATTATATTTATGGATATATTATTAAACTAATTATTAATTAAATAAATTTAATACCATATTTATCTATATAAATAAATTATATAAAAATTTGGTTTTCAGTTAAAAATCATTATTTTTCACTAATCATCAAAAAGTGAAAAATCATAGAAAAATATCAAAAAATAACCCTAAAATTTCTAAAAATATTGTTGTTTTCTAAAATTAATTGTACCATAGTGTTAGATGTTTGTTTTAAAATAATAACCCATTAAAAGGTGGTACAATTTACTTTTAGAAAAATATATCTCATTATGAATAAAAGTGGATTTATTCATATATGTAGTCTTGGAAAAAAAATATGGAAGTTAAATAGTTTATTTAATATATTAAAAAATATTTTTAATTAAAATCAATCATCAAAAGTGTTTTTTAAATTTACAATGATAAAAAAAATTTGTATAGAAAAATACTTTTTCAAAAAATGAATTCATTTATTTTCAAATACTTTATACAATAATTTCTAAATAATTGGTAAAACATTTAATTCATTTTATATAATTGCGTAAATGTTATATTCAGAATTAAGGTATTTATATTTAACACCAATACCAACAAATAATTTAAAACTAAAATAAAATTTTAATATTATTAATAGTATATTGTGGTTTGGTAAATAGAGGTCTTCCGGGAAATGGATGTTATCAAAGGAACGTGGAATTGTGTGTAACACAAGCCAAAAATAGTGTTTTTTATACCAATAGAAAATCTTTTTTTCCATATATAATAATAATAATAACATGGTGTTTTATACCATGAAAGAATAACTAGGTATAGCATGTAAGTCAATCCATCAATGAATTTTAATTTATCAAAAAATGATAATTCATTAAAAATTGGTGTGTTATATGCCCCCCCCCAGAAAATGAATTTCTCCATAAAATATTTTTGGGTCATCAATGTTTTAATAATTGAAATATCCTTTCATAAAAAAAGATATATTAAATTGAAATACTAAAAAATCCTTCAATAATGAAACATTGGAAAATTGATTATTACCCATGGTAAATCAAAACATGGATTACACAATAGATTACAAAAGTGAATATTTTTAAATTGATGAAAAGAATAAATAGTTGTAGAGAGTGATTTAGATCTCTGATCACAAGAAAGTTATTAATACTTGGAAATTTAATGATCCTAAAACCATAAATATGTGATAATATAAGGGAAAATTTGATTAATGTAAAATGGATGTACTATGATAAAAAATTTGGTCCAGCTTCTCTTTCATAATGTAGAATAATTTTATCCTGGAAATATACTTAATTTCATTCATTCCATATCATATTCACAATCACAACCATTGGTTGTTCATTGATCAATTTCCACTTCATTTCTTACTTATATCAACGAAGGAGAATTTGTTATACGTGAATCAAAAACAGATCACAAAATCTATAGATAGATCATTATGTCCTTCCATAAATATTTAGGTATCACCATAACCAAATAGTTATCACATGTTATCCAATATAAATAAATATTCATATTGTGAAAAAATATTCTCTAAAACCTCAATCAGTGTTCAACATAAAACATTCCATTAATGATTATAATTTTCACACATATAAAGGATGAAAATACAAATCATTTAATGGATGGTCTCAGAATCAGTGTAACATTGCTTCCACAATATATCATAAAGCATCTATGGACTATCACATACCATATAAGTGAATACATTCATCAGGAATTATCTTGAAATGTAATAATAACATAAATTACCATAAATAATTAAGGAAAACATTCATTAATTTTTATACAAAAGAATAATCAATATGTCCCTTAAATCCATAAATGATTTAAAATCCATTCATGATAACTTAAATGACATTGTCTACAAAGCATTAATAAATTTACAATGTTATCCATACTATCCAATTTAATTAATTCTTTCCCAACATCTATTTATCTAAACTAATCTCAATTTCCTCAATATTAGAAACTTATTAAGTGTTAATTTTTCACAGTCATGTTTTTTTCAAAACATATAAAATTTACATTAAATTAATTTTCTAATTCATTAGTACCATTAAACATACCCTTTCAGATCCTTAATAAAAAACGTGTACTGAAAATCATTATATATATTCATATAAAATATTTCTGATATTCAAATACATAGACGCATTAATTATTCCACCTTATTCATAATCCATAATATTGGCTTCGTAATCTTATTCCTTGATAAATATTTCCTTACACATTTAATATGTTGTTTCTTCATCGTAAAAAAACTATTACTCATATAATCTTGATAATTTCATCGATGATACATACCCCTATAAAATGGATTATCTTAATTATCAGACATTCCACACATAAATCATTCAACTCTTCATAATACCTTAGGGTGACCATTATTCACATCCATTTAATTAAATTAACTTCTCATTTTCCCTTTGTAGTAACATGATATGTTTCCTTATTTTCCAAAGTCATAAAATCTTCGTGTCACTCGAAGAAAATCACATTGGTGTTTTTCACTCATTCTCGACATAAATGATTCTAAATATTCATTGACCTAAAGGATCCATTATCCAACTGATTAATGTACACTGTTCTTTTCCTCTTTGGTAAGTCCGATAGTTTGTTAATGTACAAACTTTTCATCATCTTCGATGAGAACTAATTAGGAATAATCTAAATTTCCATAACTTTTTCCATCGTTACATTTTATTTATCACCAATAAGTAATCTCTCAAATTCAATGTTATCATATTTCATTCTAGTTCATGACATTTACTAAAACTAGAAAGCACACCGTGAGAAATAACTATCATTGAAGAAAATGTCATAATCATGAAAAATAACCTATCACATGTTTCATTCAAGACACCTTCTTTTAATTCTAAATCACCTTATATTTATCAAAGGTAATTAATGGTTATATTATATATAAATAATTTAAGGTGGTTCATAAAGAGTTTCTGAATTTCTAAACCAATTCTCTTAAGATTGTCAAATGAGGTGAGTAGCATGACCCATTGTCCAGCACACTTTCATAGATGATTCAACCTCAATACAGTGTTTTAGGGGTTGTTACCACTTATATATTTTTTATAGTTCCACATTCCATTATAGTATTTAAACAAGGATTTATTTCTTAGAAACCACTTTCACTATTATTTACAAAAAATATTGGCCATTTTCCCATTCATTAAATCATCCTTAGACAATCTTTAGAGAAATCACTAGGCATATACTTTGAAATATACCAACTGATATCACTAAATAGTTATCATACTAGTTTCCTATGGCTGACTAAAAATTTCTTTTGTAACAACTATAAATACCCATACATAAAATACCTGGATATTACATCACTTTAGTTGAATATTCACCACATTATAGATGCACATGATCGAGGACTGTAACAGTTTATTTTATTTAGTAACTTTGAAACACAATATTCGAACATGGTGAAATGTATTCAACATATCTAGTAACCATCATCCCATTTAGTAATATTCCCATGAATACACTATATAATACATTCTTCAAAACTTGGGGAAATTGAACATAAGATAGGATGACCTAAAATTCTTTATAGGGGTAAACAAGAAAGATAAATTATCATTTCATATAAATAAGGGTATGAGAACTTGAGAATAACATTGGAAAATCATACCTTGTATATCAAAAAAATAAACATGAATCATGGAATGAATATAATTTTTTAATAATACATGAATCATATGGAATTCATATAACAAATTTCATGATACTATATAATTTTAATAAGATATGGAATTTTTTGGGTTAAAAAATAAATGATAAATCATTCCTTATAGGTCAAGTCTCATTGAAAAAATCTATTTAGGAACTTCATGGGGGCTAAACCTATGTGGTGGGACACACAACCATTATTATTCACATCCAATTTTATAGAGTGGAATGGGTTCACTCCCCAAACCATCATAGTAGTAAAGGATCTCTACCAATACCATCTTAGTGGGAAGAATACATTACTAAACATGGTTCACACCCCATTATATCCATCTATATCAAATGAGATATAAATAATTACCCTAAAAATTGGAGGGATATATTAGTCTCTCCCAACACATAATGTAATCTTACATAATTGTTTGACTTTATAATGAAACATTCATCATAACATGACTAAAAAATTATTTTGGTTTCATAAAAATAAAGTCCTAAATTATGGAAAACAGACAAGATTAATTATAATTTTATAATACAATAACATATGAATGGGATATGGATACATAATTATTCTATCATTTCTTAATCTATGGAAGTGTAACATGTTTCATAAGAAACATTTTCTTTTAAACATTAATCATTCCATGAAATGAAAATAATGGTATCCATGGATCATAACCCTAATAATGAATAAACTATAACAAAGGATATCATCTAATATAGAGGAGGATTTTTAATGATGACATAGAGAATTTCATAAAAAAATTAATGATTCATTAAATTTTATTTATTTCAAACATAAATAAAATTTATAATATATTTCTTTGAAAAACACTTTGAAAACATTTGTGTTAAGCAATAAAAATCATTTAAAACATATATTGAGGAATATATAATTTCTTTTTTAAGACACTTTAAATATTAACACATTTTGAAAAAACTTTTCATTGAAAATAGATAAGAAAAATTATAAAGGAAGAAATGAATGTCATGTAAGACTACTTTTAAATATTATTTATTATTGAAATTATTTTCTTTGAAAATATAAATATTAAATTTATAAAAAAAAATTTAAAAATAATATAAATAATTTCTCAAAGAAAATATATTTTCTTCTTTGAAAACTCTTTTTACAAAATAAATAGTTTTTGAAATGAATTTCTTTAAAAAAATTAAAAAATTATTAAATATGTGTAAATAATATTCATTAAAAATATTATTGTAATTTTTGAAAATAAGACATAATGAAATGTGATTAATGATGGTGGATTATTGTACATGTAAAACATATCATTTTCCTCATAAAATGATTAAAAAAGTTCAATGATTGGAAAATGACACAAAGATTAATTTTTAAAAAATAATAAGGTAATAAATGGTTGAAATTTTTATTTAATAATTATTGGCTAATAGTATTAGTGTTTCGAAAATAGTGTCATAAAATAACGTTTGTAATGAAAACCGATTTCTGATCAAAAAGTGAAAAAAATCAGATTTTCCTAAAAATATTTATTAAATATATTTTGTTACAAAGAGTTTAAAAAGCATACATTATTTTAAGATATCATGAAAAATTGAAAGAGAATAAAATTTAGGATAATTATTGATATATCGGGAATAATATTTCATTAATTTAATCATAATCATAAAAAAATTTGATAAACGATGTGAATATATCAAAAAACTCTGACCACTTTGGTAAATTTGAATCCAAATCCCCATTAAAGAATAAATCTAAAAGTGGCTTAAAATATCATGAAAGTAATATTATAAATGATATAAAGTTACGAAATGGTATGTATATACACATTTTATAATAATATATATGTATAAAAGAATTTGTGTCTCAAAGAAGGAAATTTGAGACTAAGTACCTTTTCTAATTTGGTATGTTTTCAATCCATAACCCCATGAAGGAAATATAAAAAAATTAATATTTATATCATAGTAATTATAATTATAATAATCATAAATAAAATCCATCTAATATATAAAAAACACATATACGAAATTGGTGTTGAACATGCCTTGTGTCTCTTGGAAAATAAAAGGGAGACAAAAGTGCTTTAATAAATGACAAGATTTTGAATCATTATATTCGTGAAAAAAATAATATCAATTGAAAATTTTAATAACACTAAATAAATGAAATGAATTTTATAAAATTTAATAGGTAAATATATACATCACACAAATCAAAGAATAAGTCAATATGGCATAAGCCTCATTGAAATAATAGTGAGACTATAAATTCCATTACATTAATTATTTTCTTCCAGGGTACTCGTTCAATCCTCCATTATGAAAAATATATGTTTATTATAAATTTTATATGGAACCATAATCATTTATATTGTTCCATATATTATTTTATTTTGATCCTTCCACTACCATTTATGAAAAATGACTTGTTAATGTTATGTTTCGGGTAATAACTTCTTTCTTTTTGGTATATACTTGGACTTGTTATTTTTTGTCCTATTAAATTGATGAATATTTACTTATAACTATAATTTAGACCATGATATAAATATCATATTTAATAATTATTTTTGGTTTTATAATAATCTATAAAATATATAAATTAGAAATAAAATACACTATTCATAGAAATAGTAGGTTGTACAAATACATGGACAGTATTTTAATTTTCATAGAATATTGAAAGAAAGAAAATTAAATGATATATATATATAGATATATCTATATATATTATAATTATTATATAATATATATCACATATTTATGTTAATTTCATACTTCATTAAATCCATCAAAATCGAGAACAAATCACATTGCTTCGCGAGGAGGTAGTTTGCCATAGACACAAATGACATTATCATATTCTCGCAATATATAAACAAATAAATTATTTATTATGTAATAATTTAAAAAGAATTAAAACGTTATAAATATCATATATATTATATATAAACTATAATTATATCCTTATTATTAACCGTGTAATGTGATAATAGAAGGGAGACTAACATCAGTTCATGAGGTGGTAGTCCGATGTACAGATGAACGACGATTGATTATCCCATTTGATGGAAGTTTGTGAATTTATAGGTCATTAACATAGAATAAAAAAGTATCTTTATATTTTATATAATTCGGTTATTATATAATCACCATATAAAAATAAATTACGGGGTTTAAGGAATAAATTAAAAAAGACATTTGTTGATGAACACTAACTCATCTTCAAGTAAATCCTTTTGGTTTATGATAGGTCCACTAGTTTAGATACACTGAGAGGGGGGTGAATCAGGGTATGATAGATTAAAAAAACTACCCCTATTGATCTTGTCTCTCTGTTAAGAAATAATCTCTTCTCTCTATTTCCTACAGCAATGTATAAACAGAAACTAAAGCATGAACAGAAGATAGTGATTTTTACATGGTTCAACCTCACTGAGCTATGTCCAAAGAGAATACACCGTCGATGTGTCGATAAACCAAGTCCACTAAAAGCACACTTATGTTTACATAGTTCGGGATAGATCACTTTTATTCCCAGGCACACTAGTTTTACAATGTTTAGGGTCAGCTCACTACTTTCCCAAGGGTCACTCCCTGTTTCTCTCTCTCGGGCTCACTGCCGGTGGAGAGGATTACCTTCTTCCTCTTCCTTTTCTCACTGCTCTGGAACGGATCCAGTCACAGTTTATAGACTTGTAGGTCTTTTCAATAGCACTAATGAATGTATCGACAACTGTTGATAGATTCTCTATTAATGTTCAATGTTTATCCAATGATTAATACCCATTTTCCCACAAACACTGAGCAATTACTTTGGAAATACCTTCACAAAGCACCCTACTTCAAGAGGCTCCCAATTTCGCGAAGCTCAAACTGGCCTTCACAAAGCTCCTACCATTTCGTGAATCACAGGACTTTGCAAAGCGTAGGCCTTCGTGATGCTCCCGCTTCTTTGTGAAGGACACTCTTTAGTTCACCCGGCCTCACGAAGTCCACTTCCTTCACAGAGCTAGATTAGCCGCCATGAAGCACCTCTCTTTTGCAATAAACACTACCTTCATGAACCACCTTCGCAAACCGAGAGAAAAATATTTTCTCTGAAAACACTCTACTTATCTTGAGGGGGTCAACCTCTATTTATAGGTTATTCCACTGACCCATGATCATTCCATATGATTTCGACTGCACGTCATCACAATTCGTGAAGCTCCGATGTTGTTGCCAAAAATCTCTCAATCTCGCGAAACCCCACGGAAATTTTCCGATCACAGATATGGACGTAATAATGGAGCCTCACTGTCAATACCTTCATTCCTTCATCGCGAATCTCCCTTGCAAAGCCCTTCACTGCTGCGATGCACTTCAACCTATGCCGTTCGCGAAACTTGACGTAATCGCGAAGAAAACTGTCAACATTCTTCTTGTCTTCGTGAAATTCAATCCATGAAGCCTATCATCAAGAAAGTCATGACTTTTCCAGATTTAAATATGATCTTCAAAGATATCCACTTTTCGTGATACTCACCAACCTCCAAATCATTCAATCATTTGTCATGGTTCTTGGTAAACATTGATTGTCAACAATATCTCAAGAACATGACAATTCACCATGGAAACCTGCTCTGTCAACAAACACAATCGACCCAAAAATATGGAAATGTTACCTTGAAGGATTTTCCCAACAATCTCCCCCATTGGGTTTGTTTACAACTCTTTTCAGATTGATTTTATACACTTTGATACCTCTCTGATGCTCATTCCAGCCGCTACCACCATTCGCCTCATGCGATTCTGATAGCGTTCAAGGAATCATATAACACGTACTCTAAGACCACATGATCAATTCTCGGCGTGAGAAACAAGAGTAGTATGAAAAGTTCATTAATGAATCACTTCATGTCAAACCCCAATTGTCGATTCCAAACTAATAAGAATTGATGATAGCTGGAGTCCTTCTCTCACCATTTTAACCACATTATTCCGCTTTAATAATGATCCTCAACTGTCATGATATATATCCGTTGATAGATCACTTCTAGAATATTTAGATTTAATACACTCCCCCTATCTCATTACTCATCCCCTATCTCACCACTCCACCTATCAGCTTCTCCTCGTGTCATTGAAAAAGACATTTTCTCCCTTCATTAGGCACAGTTTGTCCCCCTCAAGGAGTCACTATTTCTCCCCATTTTTCAACTAACCCAAAGTTCACCATTTTGCGTTCTGCCACATTGGAAGGAACCCAGATTAGTGCATTAGAATAAAACACGCAATACCTCAGAGAGAGGGGGTTTCAACATCCACACTCCTTCAAGTACGGGGAGTGGAATGAACTCTCAGAGCCAGTCGATGTCTCTAGAAAGCTTCCTTGGGTAAGGCCATTGTCAGAATGCCCACAAGCTATAGCTTTGTAGGCACATACTCCAACTTCACGATTCCATTCTCAACCTTCTCCTTGATAAAATGATACTTTTTCTCAATGTTCTTTTTCCTAGAATGATAGATGGTATTTTTATAAGATTGATAGTACTTATGTTATCGCACTGGATTCTGATTGGAGACTTCACTTTAACTCCCATATCTTTAAGCTACTGCTTCATCCATAATAACTATGTCGAAGCTTGAGTTGATGCAATATACTCAACTTCTGCAATGCGTAATAAAATACAATCCTACTTCTTGATTAACCATGCAATACATAGTCCACCAAGATAGAATGCACCTCTAGATGTTTATTTCTTGTCATCCGTTTAACCAGCCCTATCAGCATCAGTATATCCCAATAACTCTCTCTGATATTTGTTATTATATGTCAAGACGAAGTCCATCATGCCCTTGATATGCTGAAGTATTATTTTTACTGCAATCATGTGGATTTCCTTGGGATTACTCTAATATCTTGCTGATTTCCATGTGGCAAAAAAAATGTCAGGCCTTGTTGTGGTCAAGTACAGAAAAATTCCAATAATTTACCTATATTCTGTGATATTAACTGCCTTTCCATCCTCATTTTTTTGATAATTTCATCCAGGTAGAAACTGGAGTCTTCATCTCCTTGGAATTCTACATTCCAAACCTTCATAAAACCTCCATGGAATATTTGTATTGAGAAATTAATGCCTTACTCCTTCCTTCTATCACCTATAGACTAAGGAAAAACATTATCTCTCCAATCATTGACATTTCAAACTCATTTTTCATGAATTCGGAAAACTGTTTGCACTGAGCTTCATCTGATATGCCAAATATTATGTAATCGACATAAAACAACACCGTCATATTTTGATTACTATCGTTGCAGAAATTAAGATTGTAATCAACTACCCCGCGCTGGAAACCAAGCTTCTTCAAGTACTGATCAGGCCTTGAGTACCATGCTTTTGGTGCTTGTTTCAACCCATACAATACCTTCTTCAGTCAGCAAAATTTGTTCTCATAATCATTAATGAGAAAACCATCTGGATGCTAAATATATACATCCTCCTCCAGAACCCCATTCAAGAATGTAGATTTGACATACATATAAAACACTTTGAACTTCTGTTGCACTGCAATGGCTAGGTATAATCTAATTGTCTCCATCCTTGGAACTGGTGAAAATGTATCCTCAACATCTATTCCCTCTATCTGAAAGTATCCTTTACACACTAGTCATTCTTTGTTTCGAACCACTACACCATCTTCATTCATCTTGTTGCGATAGACCCATTTAGTCCCGATGACATTCTTATCTGCTGGTCTCGAAACAATCTCCCATGTCTGGTTCTTTTCAATCTGATCAAGCTCTTCATTCATATCCTGAACTCAGTTTCCATCTTTTGCTGCATCAGCAAAGCATTTCAGCTCAACATATCATAGTAATGATGTCTACTATAGTGATTTAAGTCTTCTTGTCTGAACTGGAGCTGACGGATCACCAATGATATTCTACCAGTCAATTTCATCTCGACTCATTGGCTTCCTTGCAAACACAGACATGACACTTTCTTGTTCATCATCACTATCTTCTTCGAATTCAGCATCTGCCACTTCTTCTCCTCCCGTGTTATTTTCCTCTTCATCACATTCAATAGGAAATTTCTCACGATGCTGTTGAATATTCTCTTCATTTTCCACAATATTGATGTCATTGCTCCCAATTACTTTTCCCAGCCTCTTGTTATAGAATTTGAATGCTTTTCTCTTGCTGGAGTAGCCCAGGAATATTCCCTCATATCCACACAATTCAAACTTCCTATGCTTTTCTTTGTTGATAATGAAGCACTTAATTCCAAATATTCAAAATTATTTCACTATTGTCTTATTTTCTTATCACATTTCATTCGGAGTCTATCCTTTCTTCGGACACAATAGAACCCTATTAGAAATGTAGACTGATGTTAATACTGCTTCCTTCCAGAACTTCTCTGGTATGTCTTTTTCTATAAGCATTGTTCTGTCCAGGTTGTTGGTGATTTAATTTCTCCTTTCAACTACTCCATTATGTTGGGGAGTTCATACTGAAGAAACTTGATGACTTATCATGTGTTTCTCGAGATATTATTCCACTAGGCTGTTTTTGAATTCTGTACCATTGTCAGTACGAAACTTCATAATTTTCTGTCTGAGCATCCTGTCGCACTCCCTCTGGAACTATTTTAAGAAGCTGAACACATTCGACTTATGGGTAATAACAAATACCCATGCTTTCTGCTATATTCATCAATAAAAATAACATAGTACATTTTTATTCAACTTCTCTTGATGTTATAGGACCACAAAAATCAGCATGCACCAATTCGAACACTCTTCTTGACTTCTTTTCCATTTCCTTATACATCATTATGATGAGCTTCCCTTGTTGGCATGCATCACACATTTGAGTACAATCACGTGTTAGCTTAGGGAGGTCTCATGATACATGACACTTTACCCGATCTTCCAGGTATGGTTGGCATAGATGACCAAGTCGCTTATGCCATAATTTGTTCTCTTCCTCTCTGAATAAAAAGCACATATCTTCTTCTCCACTTACAAGGTAAGGATTTTCTTTTGTCCGTTTTCCCTGTAGTATCATTGTACCATCACTTCCTGTGATGACACATGTTGTATTGGTAAACCTTATAGAATGACCTGAGTCACACAATTGACTGACACTGAGAAAATTGTGACTAAGACCTTCTACAACTGAGGCATCAACACGTCTAATTTTTCTACAGCCAAACATGGCCTTTCCCGATCCAATTATCTTCAGCCCTTCATTGTTTCCAAACTTGAAAACTCTTTCTGTGTCATATTTTATGCATGTAACCAGATCCTTGTTTCCTGTCATGTGAGACGTGCAACCACTATCAATGATCCACACACCAGTACGATCTGATGCTTTTTGGGAAATTTCAGCAACCACTTCCTTCTTTACTCTCTTCTTCTTGGTCTATATTTTTGTCTCCATAGTTATTATTGATTTAGACTAATGATCATTCTCAGAGTATGATGGAACGAATTCATCTTGAAAAGCTGCAAATCTATTTTTCATTTTCAACTCACCTGTCGGTTCATTAATCTACATTCGGTGACCATTTTGTTTCTACTTTGGCACATTTCTTGGTATGGTTGAAGTGGAGTACCTAGCCATGTGCCCAAATCTTCAACACCAAAAACAATTTCCTTCAATATATCTTGGCTATGGAACACACATACTGTTAATTTTCCATCTTTCCACAATAATAACACATGATAAAGGTGCATTACTACTTGTCACTTCTGTACTTCCATTAGTCCCTTGAGTTCTCTGAGTTTTCGGATTCTACTTTGTATCAACATCAATTTTCATATTCAGAATAGGTGCTTACGGTCTTATATCAACTTTGACTGCTTTATAATTCTGATCAAGGCCAAAATCAGCCTTAACGCATGAGCTCGATTGCCGCTTATTTCCTGTTGAAATACTAGGCTCCTCTTTTATCTTTCTAGTATTCATAACATTCTACTTTCCGATGAACATGTTTGGAATCAAAGGTTTTTCATGATCCTTAACTTTTTGCTGAGACCGACAACTTCCTCTTCATGCTATTCAATACGCTTGATGTGATATTTCACTGTGATATTCAATCCATCAATCTCCTTATTCTGTTCATCAATCATGATTTAGTACTAACAAAATGATTCTTAATTCTCTGGCACTGATGACCTAAGTTTCTCAATTTATTCCATTATCTCAGACTTCTCTTCTTCTTGCTGTTGTATATAGATTTTGGTGTCATGGAAAAATTTGTTAGATTTATTTTTTTTATCCATACAAACATCTATCTCTTTAAGAGCAGCCTCTAACTAAGTTTGCATAACCACTCTTCCTTCAACTTATTCTTCTTCATTAATTTCAATTTCTTCCTTCTTCTAAGCACTACCGACAATAGCCACCATATCATTTTCTCCACGATCTTTGCAGTTTTCAATCTCCTTATCCTCTTCATCCTCATACATATCTAAACATTCAAATTCTTGAGAAAGTAGAATCTTCCTCTTGAAGAAATTTCTCTTGAATTGTTTCTTCCCTTTCACAAACACTGAACACCTCTTCTTGGGAATTTTAACTTCATCATCATCATTATTGTTATATTGAAACTTTTTGGGTCACCTTACAGCAAACATTCTATTTTCTCTTTGCAGATTTGAAGAAGGGAATGACATCATCTCATATGTCTCTTCTTCTTCTTGAGAATCTCCAAAGGTGATATTTTTCATGGACTTGAATGCCAATTCTTTGGACTTTCCCTTTTCCACAACATCATTATCTTCATTTCCCATTTCATATGCAACAACTATTTTGTGCAGGTTATCCATTGTCATCTCTTTCGGGTCTTTATCTTCAAAAACTGAAACTTTTAGATTGAACTGAGGTAGAAGTTTCCTCAGGATGCACTTCACAGTTTTTATATCTTCAATAACATCTCCAAGACCTCTCATGTCCTCCACTAAAATATTTACCCTATCAAAGAATGCATCAACAGAATCATTTGGGTTCAATTTGAGATCTTCATACTTGTTCCATAACAATTGAATCTTTGCTTCTCTAAACTTTGTATCACCTTTGAATATGTTCAACAGCTTTTCCCACATACCATGTGATGTTTTGCATGAAATCACCTATTCATATGTAGGATTGGATATGGCTCCCCCTAAGGCGTTAATTCATTTGGAATATGCAAACAACTCTCAACGTTAAGGCTCTCATAATGCACCACTATTGATATCAGTAGTTATGCCATGCATTGCTGCTGTGAACACATCCATTCCTAGTGATCAGAAGTAGTGTTGCATCCGATTATTCAATAGATGTAAATTGTTCGCATCAAAGATCAGAATCACATTATGATTTGTGACCTCCATTTGAGAGAGAACAACTGAAATTAACATTTCCCTCTAATACCAGTTGTTAGATCCACCAGGATAGATACCCTAAGAGGGTGGGGGTGAATCTGGGTATGACAGATTAAAACGAATACCCCTAATGATCTTGTCTCGCTGTTAAGAAAGACTCACTTCTCTCTCTTTCCTACAGCAAAGTATAAACAGAAAATAAAGCATTCACATAACACAATGATTTTTACATGGTTCACCATCACTAGGCTACGTACAAGGAGCATACACCAGCAATGTGCCAATGTACCAAATCCACTAAAAGCGCACTACTATTTGCAAAATTCGGGATAGATCACTTCTATTCCCAGGAAGACTGCCTTTATATTATTTATGGCCATATAACTAATTTCCCAATGGTCACTCCCTATATTTCTCTCTTTGGATCATAGCCGATGGAGAGGATCACCTTCTTCCTCTTCCTTTTCTCACTACTATGGAAAAGGTCAACTCACAGTTTATAGACCTGTAGAACTCTTCATTATCCCTAATGAATGCTTCCTCAACTATTGATAGATTCTCTATTGAAGTTCAAAGTTCATCCACTGATGAATACCCCTTTTCCCCTTAGGACAGTGAAATTCATTTGGAAATACCTTCACAAAGCACCTTACTTCGCAAGGCTCCCAATTTCACGAAGCTCAAACTAGCCTTCACGAAGCTCCTTCCTTTTCGCGAAGCTCAAGCCTTTGCAAAGCTTAGGCCATCACCAATCTCCAACCTCTTCACTAAGCACACTCCTTAGAGAATGCGGCCTCACGAAGCGCACTTCCTTCATGAAGCTAGAATAGTCACCGCGAAGAACCTCTCTTTCATGAATAACACTACATTCACGAACCACCTTCGTGAACCAAGAGAAAAATATTTTCTCTGAAAACTCTCTGCTTCTCTCGAGGGGGTCGACCTCTATTTATAGGTGATTCCACTGACCCTCGAACCTTCCGTGCGATGTCAACACCACTTCATCACAAATTGCGAAGCTCCGAAATCTCTGCCGAATATATCCCAATCTCACAATGCACCACGACAATTTTCTATTCGCAGAGCTTGATGAAATCGCAGAACATCACCGTCAATCCCTTCACACCTTCACCGCGAAGCTCCCTCACAAATCCCCTCACCGTCGTGATGCACTGCAACCTCTATCGTTCGCGAAGCTAGAATCAATGGAAAATAACACCGTCATCATTCTTATTGTCATCATGAAATTTAATCCATGAAGCCTATCTTGGTGAAACTCATGCCTTTTCCATATTTGGTAAATCTGAGAGATGGTTAATGTAAAAATAATTATTATCTTCGATGAGAACTAATTAGGAATAATAATAATTTCCTTAACTCAAGCCATTATTAAATTTTATTTCTCACCAAATAAAAATATCTCAAATTCAATGTTAACACATTTAATTCTAGTTCATGACATTTACTAAAACTAGAAAGCACACTATGAGAAATACCTATCATTGAAGAAAACCTCATAATCATGAAAAATAACCTAGCACTTGTCTCATTCAAGACACCTTATTTTAAATCTACATCACCCTATATTTATCCAAGGTCATCAACGGTTATATTATATTTAAATCATTTAAGGTGGTTCATAAAGAGTTTCTGAATTTCTAAAGAAATTATTTTAAGACTATCAAACGAGGTGTGTAGCATGACACATTTTCCATCACACTTTCATGGCTAATTCAACCTCAATATAGTGTTTTTGGGGTTGTTTCCACTTTTATATTTTTTCCAGTTCCACATTACATTGTAGTATTTAATCAAGGATTTATTTCTCATAAACCACATTCTCTATTATTTACCAAAATTATTGGCCATTTTCCCATTCATTGAATCATCCATAGACATATCTTTAGAGAAATCACTAGGCATGTACTTTGAAATATCCCAACTGATATCAATGAAGTATTATCATAGTAGTTTCCTATGGTTGACTAAAAATTTCTTTTATAACAACTATAGATACACACAAATAACATACATGGATATTACATAATTTTAGTTGAATATTCATCACATTATAGATGTACATAATTGAGGACCGTAATAGTTTATTTTATTTTTTATCTTTGAAACACAATATTCTAACATGGTGAAATGTATTCAACATATCTATTAAATATCTTCCACTTTAGTAATATTCCGATGAATACACTATATAAAACATTCTTCATAAATTGGGGAAATTGAACATAAGAAATGATGACCTCAAATTATTTTTAAGGGTAAACAAGAAAGATAAATTATCATTACATATAAATAAGGGTATGAGAACTTGAGAATAACATTGGAAAATCATACCTTGTATATCAAAAAAATAAACTTGAATCATGGAATGAATATAACTATTTAATAATACATGAATCATATGGAATTCATATAACATCTTTCATGATAGTATTTTATTGTAATAAGACATAGAATTTTTTTGATTAAAAAAACATGATAAATCATTCCCTATAAGACAAGTCTCATTGAAAACCCCTATTTAGAAACATCATGGGGGCTAAACCTATATGGTGGGAAACAAAACCATTCTTAGTCACATCCAATTTTATAGAGTGGAACGGTCTCACTCACCAAACCATCTTAGTAGTAAAGGATCTCTACCAATACCATATTAGTCTATTTCTGGCGGCGTACGCCGGGTTCATGGTGAAAAAACGTGCACTACCCGGCTGTTGATTAGAGAAGGTTGGGTTATACTTAATCACTCATATCGGGTGCACCGTTTTCTGCCTCGAAACACCCAATAGTTCCATATCCAGTAATACATGGACCTGCTTTCCAAAGGCAGACGTTTGCTGGGTGGTTTGTCCAGTGCCACTTAAGACCTCACATTGGTCAAGAGGTTGGGATGTCAGGCTCATAGCACCCATTTTGGAGGAATTGTTTCCTATTCTGGGACTCTCTTATAGATTTAAGATGTTTTCATATATTCTTGAATCTTTGGTTTATACCCAAGCATAGTATCCACAGATTTCTCCTGGTTGGCAATGGTCATCTGGATGCAGGGGTTCAGAATAATTAATGCCTGAGGATTACCATCCCTCGTTGGATTAATGACCCCAAAGAGTCTGGACTCAATGAGGCGGAACTAGGGTTGTTGCGATGAACCGACAAGAAGATAGTCGGATCGGGCGGTTGTTGGGATTGACCCTCAGTGAGGCTTCCTACATACCCAGCCTAGGAGACAGGGATCAAAGTCAACATAGTTTGAATTGGGGTGTTGGAGAACCGATGTGAAGGTGGACCCGAGGGTCCGATGGTGATCTGTCTTGAACCTCTTGGTGGCTTCCTATGTATCCCCATTGTGGTTAATCAATGTCCTCATAGTTTTCATGAGTGGGGATTATGCTCTGAGGCAGCCCATAAGAGGAAGTCATGGTCGATGCTTACTCCAAGCCCACGTGAGTCATGATCTGTGTGAGAAACAAGAGGCGTCATGGACCAGACGATCACGTCGCGAAAGTTGTGTCTATGGGATGTGGAGTGGGGATTATTCATGGAAGGGCCCACAATGTTCAGGCTTACTCCGAGATGGATTCCCATGGCGACAAAGCGCAGCGGGAGAGGGAAAGAGGTGCTCATGTTCCCGTCACCTATCTTGTTCCCGGGGGAAGTACGGAAGTGCATGTGGGCTTCCTTATGATGGGTATTTTACCACCACCCCCCCCCCAAGAAGGGAGAATGGACCTATCCCAAACAAGTGGAGGGGTAGAGAGGGTAATCCGGAGCTCAGACTCCACATTACTGTGGGAATGTGAACCCAAGAATGATTTGGGAATTTGCACAAGGGTCGGGGAAACCCCTTCGCACCTACTTACCATGTGTATGTGAACTCAAAACGGAGCAACGATGCGCCTGAGGGTAACACCACATGGATCTGGTGGATCTAGTGGAGGCCTTGGCTCGGGGCCAATGAATATTCCAGCGAGGGAGTCCGAGAGGATCAGGCCGGATTGGAAGGATTGTATCTAGCTCGGGTAATGGGAACTCCAAAGGATTCGGCGGGCCACACAGGGGTATGGGTGCAGGCGCCCTTCACGTATGAAAGAGATACATTGTTGGAGAAGCCATATGGGAACCAGGGTCATTCGTAGACTAATGAGCATCCTGCGAACCGGGGTGGTCCACAGAACAATGAGCATCCCGCAAACCAAGGTGGGTCGTGGCTTCATGTTCGATCCACGTACCGAGGTGGTACATGGAGAGTCCCATGAGTGCAGTGGCGGCCAAGGGTGGCACCATTTCGGGGGTTTATCGATCGTGGATTTTCCCGTGTAGGATGGTGCTATGCGGTGCAGCTGATTGGAAAAGTGGCATAAACACCGTGGTCTGCAGGGATTGCATCCATAGAGGGTCCATGGTTCATGTTATTCTCTTCTTTTTTATTTTATGTTTGTGGTTCACCAAGTTATTATGCATTTTTTGTTCATTATTAGTTTATTCCCAGGTTCGTACCTTCTCTGGTTCAAAAACTGGAACATCGCTATTTGCAAAATCCTAAGCCTTCCTTCGAAATCCTTCGACCCGAATCTGACATATCTCCTCGAATACTCTTCTCTCATTCCACTCAGTCTCATTTTATAGAGTGGGGAAAGAGATGTATCTGTGGTCACGTGGCACCTTTTTCTGAGGCCCATGATAGAAAACACGGTTCATGGATAACTCGGTCAATCCGAAACTCGTGGTGGGGAATTTAGCAAATCCTCCCCAAACAATCTCGGGAGTGCTTCGCTGCGGTGGAGGGTTCCGCCTCCAGTCCACGAACGACAGCGGATGTAGGCCAGACCAGGTGAGGCGGTCCGCAACTGGGGACGGTTCGTGATGGTGAACCAGGTCGGTGCATCTCCTGCTTCACACCCACAGAGGATCTCCGCCTCTATTTAGCGAATGACAGTGGTCTGCGGAGGGGGTGCTTCATGGGACTGGCTGCTTGGCATCATTATTTGTACTGTTCTATAGATAAGTGCATCCTTTGAGTTTTCTCCATTCTTTCCCCCCAATTATTCGAGGGGAATTGGGTAGAATCTCTTTTGCGGATTCTTCAAGACCTTTCAAATGCCCCCCATCAGAATGGGGTCCGATCGGAATGAATAGGAGGCTATTCCGATGTAGAGTGGTCCTGAAAATCAATGAGTGATTGGAAAATGCTCCAAATTTTGCCTCATCCATGGGACATAGTGAGCATAGTTAGACTATTTCTAGGGTTTTGTAGAAAATATCCACAAACATTTTTTTCTTTTCTTTTAATGCCCTTATTTTTCCTGGTCCAATTTATTGTGGACCCAATGGGTATGGCCTGAATTTTTCTTAGGTCTCCATTTTCGGGTTTTTGTCCTAACAGGCTTTACAGATCTTTTTGTTGTGAGTGGTTTAAAGACCCACTGACAAGACTATCATTAATGATGTTTTAGGTCAAACAACTTTGACCATATATAGTGGGGTGAGGGCCCCAATGAGGTTTAGTTGATTAATAGATATCTCGATATCCTTCAGATGAATGGGAGGGGGAAGCGTCTTTAGATTTGAATGACATGCAGGGCATGTCTCAAGGCATTGATCCATGTCGGTGTGCAGAGGTAGGAAGATCATCACCTAAGGAAATCTTGCCTTTGGTAGACAGGCCAGGGCAGATCAGTAAGTAGAGCCACTGAGTACATGGTATTTATAGTTGTTCAATGGTTTCCTTAAGTCAATTACTCTCCATTTCTGATGGCCATAGGACTTCATGAATGTCCGGTTTATGGAGACCACCATGGGTGGCTTGGAGATTTATGAAAACCACCCAGGGTGGCTTGAAAAGGATATATGATGTCTGAAAGGGCTTGAGAACAGCTATGTCAATTCAGAGTGGGGAATCAAGGTTCCTATAATACATATTTATACAGTGTGAAGGACTTTTGGAGCTTGGCGCAGTTTAAAGTCATGCAGTTGGGACATCATTTTGAATGAAACAACTTTTCCTAGTTCTTGGTAATCTCTCCAAAGAAATTCTACCATATTTATGCAGGTTTGTAAAAGAGGCTGGTAAACTGTAGCTCAGAGGGTTTTTGAATCCCTGGATGGGCATAGGGGCTCAAGGGACAAGAGGCATACAGAGAGAAGCATCGCCTAAGGAAATATTTCCATTGGTAGACGAGACAGGGGCTATCAGTATGCAGAGCCACTGAGGGTATGGTATGCATAGTCATGAAAAGGTGTCCTTGGGTCAATGGTTTTATTCTCTTAATAGCCAAGAAACTTCAGCGATGTTGAGATTCGGGACCACCAGGGGTGGCTTATGAGAGTTCGGATTTTTCTGAGTATGTAGTATGGTTTATGAGGAGAGGGTTCCTAGTTACGGGAGAAGCATCTAGGCTAAATTTCCTGAGAATGGGTGAAGTATTTCTTGCTCATGCAGGTGAGAGATGGTGGTTTGTGTAGGTCTGACCCATGCACTGAGGGACGGGGAAAAGCCTCTGTTCCTTACTGAACCCATGACATGTTTGGCCATACAGTTTAATGTCGTCCAGTAAGGAGGAGGAGCATTATTCAAAGATGTTGTGCAGTTTACCATCATGCAATGAGGACATGGGCACTTTTAAATTTCATGCCTTTTAACATCATGTGACAAGGACGGCTTCCGTGCTGTTTAACGTCATGCAATAAAGACGGGGGAATTATTTAACCAGTAAAAATTCTTGTTGTTGGAGGCATTTCCATGAATGTTTAATTCTTGGTCATTGTAGCTTTATGCCAAGTGGACAATATGTTCCATGTTGTTTAACATCATGGGGTAATGACGTAGTTTCAAATGCCTCTCTTGAAAAGAATTCAACTAGGATTGAAAATCACGACATGTCCAAGACGTGGAGAGGGGTTGATGGTGTATGTTTTGGTTCCTGGGCTTCCTGGATCATGTGAAATGATATGGGGGCTCTGAGGCTGGTAAGCATAAGGGGATTGGAAGAGTATCGCCTGGGGAAATCTTTACTTTTTTAGATAGGTCAGGGGCTATCAATATGCAGATTCGATGAGGGCATAGTATGCATAGTCCTAAAATGGTGTCCATGGGTCGATAACTTTCCACATCTGATGGCCGTGATTGGTTATGAAGATCTGTGTTTCTCCGGGCCATGAACTCTGTCATTTGGGAAGAAAATGTCTGGACATGTCGGTCATACTCAGCCCTAGTTTCTGTTTAATTCTTAGAGATATCCCTGCGCTAATTTAGTTTGTGCATGGGGGTGTACCTTTGCTCCATGCAGTTTAATGTCATGCGGTAAGGATGAAGTACTCCTAGTTTAACGGTCATAGGGATCAGACCATTGGGTGACTATTTCTATAATCACTCGAAGGATAACTAGGTCAACATGCTCTGATATACCTAGAACAAGTTGGGGGATTAAGATCTTAAACGTTATCTTTGAGTTTTCCCAGATCAGGAGACATGTTGTGGGGCCTCTGAGGCTAATAAGCGTACCGAGCGAGGAAGACTGTCGCCCGAGGAAATCATATATTCTGTAGACGGGACATGGGTTGTCAATATGCAGAGCCGCTGAGGGAATGGTATTCATAGTCATGCAAAGGTGTCTCCGGGTCGATGACTTTCCACTTCCAATGGCCTTGAATGATTATTAAAATCTGAGATTTCTCACATTACAATGTTTGGTATGTGGGAAATAATGGTGTCCGAGCTTACAAGAATCATCTTCACTGCAATTGTCCATTGTGTAAAAGTAGCCTAGTCCTGGCTTGATGTCTATTCATGCAGGCCCTCACTTGAACCATGATCTGATACATAGGCCAACCGGGTAGGGGTACCCAGGCAACATTTGGATGTGAAAAGGGGAATGAACTTTTAAACCATTGGTCCATATATTTTTGGATCGGGAGATGTGATATGGGGTCTCTATGGCCGGTAGGTGTACGGAGCTATGAAGAGTGTCGCCCGAGGAAATCTTGCCTTTTGTAGACAGGCTAGGGGCTATCAATATGCAATTCCGCTGAGGAAATGATATGCATTGACATGAAAAGGTGTACCCAGGTCGATAACTTTCCACATCCAAAGGCCATTAGTGGTTATGAAGATCCACAATTATCCAGGTCGTGGAGTCTGATGTATGGAGAGGATGCACCCAAATGTGCAAGGTGTATTCCAATATCGTTTAGCTGTATATCTTGGGAGGGGGGTCATGAATAAGCCAGTGCAGTTTAACATAGTGTGGTGAGGACAACATCTGTGTAGTTTAACGTGGTGTGGTGAGGACGACTATCATGGAGTTTAACGTCATACGGTGAGGACAACTTCCGTACTATTTAACGTCGTGCGGTGAGGATGACTTCCCTGTAGTTCAATGTCATGCGGTGAGGATGACATCCTTGCAGTTTAACGTCGTCCGGTGAGGACAAATTCAATGTAGATTAACATAATGCGGTAAGGATGAAGTATACACCCCGTTCAGGTCTGGTCTATACACGGGGGAAAGGGAGCAGTTTTAAATCTTCTTATCCATGCAGTTTAACGTCGTGCGGTAAATACGAGGAATACACACAATGCAGGTCTGGTCCATACACGGGGGAAGAGGGAATTTTTAACTTCTTATCAGTGGGTGGTCGGGCCATGATGGGGAAAAATGGCGTCACTACGTATTCTGCAAAGTTAGGAATCAAGACGAATGTAGTTCTTTAAAAGATGATACACTCAGTTCAGTTCTGGTCCATACATAGGGGAAAAGGGCATTTTTTTCTTATTCATGCAGTTTTACGTCAAGCGGTAAGGACGAGGGATACACCCCAGGTAGGTCTGGTCCGTACATGGGGGAAGAAGGAATTTTTAACTTTTATTTGGGGGTGGCATGGCCAGGATGGGGAACACTAACGTCTCTACTTATCCCTCAAGGGATGGAATCAGGTCATACATAGTTATCTAATAAAAGGACACCCCGTGTAGGGCTGGTCCGTACACGGGGGAAGGGGACATTTTTAATTTTATCCCACCTGGAAATGGCTCGGCTAGGATAGGGGATACCGACATCGCTGCGTATCCTGCAATGACATGAATCAAGCCATACATAGTTCCCTTTTAATTACACCCCATTCATGTCTGGTCCATTCATGGGGGAAAATGGAATTTTTAAATTTCATTATCCATGCAGTTTAGCGTCATGTGGAGGGGACGTAAAAATACACCCCGTGCAGGTCGAGCCCATACACAGGGGAAAGGGAGAATTTATATATTTCATTCGGGAGTGGCTAGGCTAGGAAAGGGAACCCTGGCGTCACTACATATCCTGCAAGGGCAGGAATCAAGACGTATGTAGTTCTCTGCAAGATACACCCCGTGTAGGTCTGGTCCGTACACGGGGGAAGGGGTCATTTTTTTCTTTTTTTATTTGAGGGGTGGTTAGGCCAGGATGGGGGGTCCTAGAATCACTATGTATCCTGTGAGAGAAAGAATAAGGCCACACATAGTTCTCTAAAAGACAATACACCCCGTGTAGGTCTGGTCGATACATGGGGGGAGAGGGAATTTTTAAGACATCTTGTCTGTGCAGATTAACATTGTGCGGTGTGGAAAAGATACAGTTAGTTTAAGGTCATAGAGTATATACCATTGGGTTCTTGGCATTTTAACATCATGCATCTCGGACGATCCCTTTTTTTCTCTTTTTTTCTTATCCGTGCAGTTTATCATCGTACGGTAAGGACGATCCCTTTTGTTTTCTTACCCATGAAGTTTATTGTCGTTCGAGTTGGATGAAATAATCTTTTTAGTTTCTATGCGAAATATTTCTTCATGAATATCGCATTTGGAGGAGTGGTGGTAAATTGCCCGTCCATGGAGATCAGGGCATACTATCTGTTGGAGTAGACCTTATGTATAACATATGGTCCATCCCATTTGGGCTCCAGCATTGGAGGTTTTTTTCTGGGTTTCATTGCGGTCCGGAGGACCAACACTAATTCTTCATCCAAGAAAGACCAAAGATCGACCTTTTTATTGAAGGCTCCTGCAATCCGGTTCTGGTATACTTCTAGATGGTGCAATGTGTGAAACCGCTTCTTGCCTATCTATTCCAATTCACCTAGCCACTTTTCTGATAGCTCATCGTTGGATAATTGATCAAAAATGGAAACACGGAGTGAGGGTAATTGGAGCTAAATGGGAATGACCACTTTTATTCCGTATACCAATGAGTAAGGAGTGGCTGGAGTAGCGGTCATATTGAGGTTCAGTAGGCCCATAATGCATGAAAGTGTTTATCCGGCCATTAAATCTTGTCTCTGTCCCCCAATTTTTGGAGAATTTTGGACAGGGTCTTGTAGAAAGCCTATATCTGTCTATTGGCCACCGCATGTTAGCGGGATGAGTGGTCAGTCGTGATTCCATACTCTTGGTACAGTTTCTCCAATTCAGCAGAGCATAATTTGTTGCTGTTATATGTCAGTATGGTATGAGGGACACCAAATCTGGTGATGATATTGGTTTTCACAAAGCTGACAATTCTTGTTTCCCCGACTTCATTAAGGGGTATGAAATCTGCCCATTTATAAAACAAGTCAGTTGCTGTGAGGATATATTTCAGCTGTTTCTTTGTGGCGGGAGGATATGGTCCCATGAAATCCATTCCCTAGATAGAAAATGGCCAGGAGTACTTGGCCTGATGACGTAACTCTGGGGGATGGTGAATGAAGTTAGCATGAATCTGGCATGAGTGGCATGTCGTGGTAAAACGATCACAATCTCATACCACTGTGGGCCAATAGTATACAAGCCTTCGAACCTGATGGGAAAGTGCGGACCCTGACTGGTGTGCTCCACATACTCCAGTATGCACTTCAGTTATGATGACAGGGGTTTCTTCTCTATAAATGCATCTGAGGAGGGTTCCGTTGAGGACTCGTTTGTTGAGGACCTCTTATTGACTCATGCTGCCATATAGAACAATATTTATTTCCCTTATTGATATTTTCTCTCGTTCACCCCTATCTGATAGATGTTCTCCCCATTGAATGTAGTTTTCAATGGGGGTCATCGAGCCGGTGGCAGGAGCATATAGCTCAGGAACAGGACTGACTTCATCAATTTCTTCCCTCATGGTCTGAAAAAATGGCAGGACCATTCGACGATGAGAAATGCTAATTAATGTTTCATCCCGGTCTATGTTGGCTAAGGTTGTAGCCACATTAGCTAATGCGTCGGCCAGGGCATTCTAAGACCAGGGAATATAGGTCAATGTTGGTTCTATGGAGAATTCCACCATTAACCCTCGGAAGTGGTCAAACAATGGAATCATCTCCTCTTTTTGGATATCATACTCACCATTGACTTGCTTGATGACTAGTTCCGAGTCACCATTTACCTTAAGGTGTTGTACTTTTGCCTGGATAGTGAGATCCATTCCTGCAATGAGGGCTTGATACTCCACCTCATTATTCGCACATCCTTTTGACAGGATGAAGGAATATGGAAAAACTACATTTTCTGGGGTCATGAGTATTATCCCCAAGCCTGCGTTGCTAAATTTGGGGTCTTCCATCCTCTTCGCGGTCGGGCTCTGGGATGCTCTGTTGAATTACATTTCCCATGTTGGGAGCTCCCCTTTAACAGAGAAGATGTCTTCATTAGGTAGCTTGATGTCTGGTGTAGTAGTCCCTATTGAGGGGTGATCTTCCATAAAATCTACTAATGACTGGCCCTTGATGGCTTTTTGAGGCACAAACCTGATGTCGAACATTTTAAGGATGACTACCCATCAGGATAGGCGCCCAGTCAGCGTTGGGCGGCTGAGCATGTACTTGACCGGGTTATTACGTGAGACCAAATGGACTTCATGATGATGCAGATAATGTCGCTAATTTTGAACCATGAAGGCCAAGTCCAAACAACTCTTCTCTATTTTTGAGTATCGAGTCTCAAAATCAATCATTGTTCTGCTAAGGTAATAGAGACTATTTTCACTGTCAGCGACGTTCTTTTGTGATAGGAATGCTCCCAGTGACCGCTCTAGGGACTTCACGTATACAATAAGAGGTCTTCCTTCAATCGGGGGCATGAGAACTGATGGGATTAAAAGGTACTTCTTTAAGCTATTTAACGCCTCTTGGAATTCGTATGTCCAATGGTACATGACTCACTTTTTCAATAACCTGGTGAAGGGAAAACATTTTTCCACCAGGTTGGAAATGAATTGCTTGATATATGATAGGTGTCCATAGAATCCTCTCAAATCTGTTATATTTCGGGGAAGAGCTGGGTCAAGGATAACCTTTTCCTTTTCATGGTCTACTTAGATCCCACAATGGAGTACAATGAAGCCAAGGAATTTCCCTGAGGTAACCCCGAAGGTGCACATCAAGGGGTTTATCTTCAGGATATGCTGTCAATGTTTATTAAAGACAGTCTCAAGGTCTGATAGGTGATCTGAGCGCTGTCTTGATTTGACCACCAAGTCATGTACGTAACATTCCATGAATATTTCTAGGAATGGATTAAAGATACGATGCATGGCACATTGGTATGTGGTGCCTGCGTTCTTGAGACCAAAGTGCATGACAGTATAACAGAATACTCCTTGGGGGGCTCTGAAGTCAATGGCTTCTTCGTCTCCTCGGGCCATCCAAATTTGATTTTACCTAGAATAGCCATCCATGAATGATAGAGCCTCATACCTGGCAATTGAATCGATTAATAACTTGGTGATCGGGACCGGGAAGTCATCTTTCAGGCAATGCCGATTGAGATCTCTGAAATCAATTCAGATGTAGATTCACCCATCTTTTTCTTGACTGAGATGATTTTAGCCAACCAGATGGTGAACTGGACCTCCCGAATGATGCCTCGTTTAATGATCTTATCGACTCCAGCCTCTATTTTGGTAGCATGTGGGGGATGGGTCCTTCTAGCGGCCTGTTTATATCCTCGGTGGTCTTCTGGAAGACCCAGGTGATGCGTCACCACTTTGGGATCAAGTCCCAGCATTTCTGTGTAATTCCAGGAAAAAACATCTCGATGTTGCTTCATAAAAGAGGTATATACCTCATGCTCCTTGAAGGAAATGGATTCACTAATGAGGGTAGGCCTCAGATCTTCCTCGGTACCCAGGTTTGATTCCCTGAGCTCATCCACCGTGGTGGAGATGCCTTCCTCAAATGTGGGAGGTGCATCCCTATGATCATCCTCCACTTCTTTTCCCAAATCCTCATGTTCTGGATCTGACAGGCGTAGAGCCACCATCGCAAGTTCTTGGGAATCCAGAGATGAGGGCGAGGCACCTTGGGCATCCCCACTCGAGTATTAGTCCCCATATTGTTGGTTGGCGGACGTTCCCACATTGTCACGCTCAGCCGTTGGGGCTGAATTCAGGAAGACAGCTGAGTGTCTGTCCAGACATGAACACCAACTCTCAATATGGTTGATGGGAAGTATGTTGTCTCTGCCTAGATGCCTGAGGGGGTCGTCTGGAACCACTTCTAGACCATTTGGAGTAGGGATCCAGTCAACACCATCGTCCAAATGCTTCTTCTTCTTTTTCACATAAAATCCATCATCAATATATTGTGACTCGGAGAGCTCTAAAGAGGTCTTGTCGGTGTGCAATGTCCCACTTTTCCCATTGAAACTGTACTTAATACACTGGTGGTATGATGAAGTAACAACAATGTGCTTATGGAGACACACCCATCTCAACAAGGCATTGAATGCTATGTTCTTTCGGACCAAAAGGAATTCCGAATAGGCCATAAGGTCGCCAAAATGGATCTTTAGCATAATATGTCCCATTGGATTCTTCTTGATCTTGTCGTAACCTAATATAGTTGTGGCTGAGGGTATTAAATCATCCTCACTGTAGCCCAACATACGGAGTGTCTATAGGGGAAGGAGGTTAACTCCAGAGTCGTTGTCGATGAAGACTTTATGGATTTCAACATCATTAAGTGTGTCGAACACATACAGTGGTTTGATATGTACTTTCATGAAGGCATCTTCATGTTGATTGGTGAAGGAGATCACCACATTGCATTAAGATAGGCGAGTATCTGTCTAGTAAATCATGGAGGTAGCTACCTCGACTTGAAACTCCTAGGGGATGAGAAAGGCTTCAATAAGAGCCTCCTTAAGGTCGGCTGATAGACTTAGGGCATCCAGGATGGACAGTTTGGACGGTAATGACTCTAGATTCTTAAGGATGTCGTATTTAGGCTCTAGCGGCCGACACTTCTCCACTGTAGACAGAGTTCTAGCAGGTTTCTTGGGGGCTATATTATGTGACGAGGAGGGACCCACTGCGGGGTCTGATTCCATCGATGTTCCCACGTTCTGGGGACTCGTACTGACCGGTCTATTTGTGCGCACTAGGTATCTAGAATCTTGTTCCTCCTCTGATGGGTATCACAGAATAACAGGGCCAGAGTGGCATCTTGTGGAGGTGGGGGTATATTCTTTCTCCTGTTGAGTCCATTAAAGGGCTCTCCCACGTGTTTATGCGATATTGATGGTTTGGGCCAAGGTCCAACCATGGGGTTGGTTTCGGCCGTGATTGTGCCTCCCATGGTATCCCCTACCTCTGCAATTCCTCATCCCAACCCCTTATGTCTAAAACTCAGGTTCATAACCCTACCCTTTGTCAGGGGATGATTCCATGAGATGGATAACGTTGATGGAGCCAAATATTGGCTCCTCATCCTCTGACAAGAAAACATGTTCTGTTGTCCCTAATGGTGCCGTTTGGTGGGTCGGTTCCCATGGATCCATGTTTTGGGGCATGAAATCTAACATTGTCGATGCTAACTTTGGCCTTGTTCTGGATTGCTCCTCTTGCGCTTGTCTCCTTCCTTTTTCAGTTATGCCTGGATTACCGTCTCATGGAGGGTTGTGAGGCCGACACTGGTGGTGGTGCGGCATCAAGGGCTGTTGGCAACAACACTGGATGTCAAAGCTAAGCTTGGAGAATGCCCTGGCTCGGTTGATAATCTTCTGAGTCACCCAGTTATCAAATTTCTGCCTCTTTTTTCTAGTGACTTCCTGCCACCCCTCCACTTTGTCGGAGTTAGTGGTAGAAATATACGTCACATGTGCTGGGGGTGGTCCCAGCTCGACCTTCCCGAAGTCTACCATCCGTTGTAGGAGCTCATTGAAGATGAAGGATTCTCGAATATTGTGTCCCAACATTCGATGGTAGGGACAGTAGTTTGGCCTGTCATCGCAGCCGACTTCCTTGGGTTTTCTTGGATCTGGGCGTCGGAGAAAGTTGCAAATCATGGAGGGGATGAAGTGGACGTGGACTTGGTCCTCTCGGAATGAGTATGCTTTATGTCTTCATTCCTCAAACCGGTTCCGATTCGATCCTCTCTGATCATCCCTCCTAGGAGGAGGTAGCTACTGATGTACAGGGGGGGCCTTGACAATTTTGTGGAGGCCTAAGTGGTGGAGCAGGCACAGGGGCCGTCTTGAGCGTCACAGATGATGCTTCATCTCTGGCTGCCCTCTTTGTGGGAGTTTACGAGGATATTCGAGACATCAAATTGGTCCGCTGCCGAGATTCTTCAATCCTCAGGAAATGGCTGAGAGATGGAGGAAGCTACTGGTGCACTCCACTGGTATGAGTGGTGTTCATAGCTCATCTTGAAGATTGTCGATGCATATGGAAGGAATCTTATCTTGGGGCATTGACCTATTCGTAGAGTAGGTCAGACCTTTCCATCTGGTGATGACATCTGAGACCCTCTCATTCTCCCTCTGTATGCAGTTCATGAGGTCGATGACCATCATCTTAGGCAACTTTGAGCTGAAGTGGAACAGGAACTGCGGTCGAAGGACTTCCCAGCTTTTGATTGACTGGGTTGGCAGACTCATATACCAGAAGAAGGATGATCCTTATAGGGTCTATACGAAGAATCTGAGTTTCACTTCTTCTTGTTGTTCAGGTGTTCCCATCATAGGGTCTCAATCGGAGTCGTAGTGCATAAAATGTTGTTCCAGATCACCTGATCCATTGAAGATAGGGAATATAGGGATCCCAAAATTGGGTGGGGGAGGCGTGTTCTTACCCAATCTTGGTAGGGCTTCCACTCTGGCTGTATCGGAGTGCATCGACCTTTCATTGCCTCCAATAGAGCTATCAGTGCCTCGATGGTATTGGTGAGACCCTGGTTAACATCTTGTTGGGCCCGATATTGGGCAGGTTCATCATGAGGAATTGCTCAAGCATCCAGCTCAGCCAGCATCAAGGGTGCATATTCCATTCAGGGTACCCTAGGAGGGTACGTGCATAATTGCTATGGTTACTTCTTAAGTGGAGGGAAATCTTGGTATTCATCATCCACATTTAGGTAGTTGGATGGACCAAGCACCTCATTGGGCAGGGTAAGCCTAGGTCTTTGAGGTGCACATACTAGGAGTGTAAGATGTGGCTCCTCTAGGGACGCGTTTTCAATAAGACGGTTCCTCTGGAGTTCCTCGGCATTGATCCATATCAATTCCTTCATTTCCTCTTCCTATAGAGCGAACCTCTCTTTGAGCATGGGTGGATAATTTTTGTAGAGAGAAGGGGACAGATTAAGGGTAACCGGTAATTTGTTCTTATCGTTGTTGGAAGCTCGCAGGGTAAGCGGAGATAGGTTAGCTGAAGGTGCAACCATATTTAGAGTGGCCCTTTAGTTCCGAGTGTGCACACCTAGTGATTCATTGTGAGTCACAGCCTGACCGGAACCATCGTATCCCGATCCATCCTGATTTTCATCATCTCTGGTGTCACCTATGGGGTTAACCTCTATGACGTTGATAGAATCATATCGTGGGGCGGAGAAGATATCATCTTGAAAATTGTAAGAGGGTCCCCCACGTCTTTAACTGGATTTCCCTTTCATGACATGGGATTGCCTTCAGACTTCTTGATGAAGGGTGACATAGAGAGTTCTTTGATGTGACCTTACGGTGTGCCTTCTTCTCAAGGGGGATGATGATTCAAAAGACATGATAGGACAGGTACCCCCCCTTCTGACTGTCCTCCCTAGACGAGAGAATACAAACTCTCGTGGGGGAGGTTGTTATTGAGGGGGTAATAATGGCCCCAGCCCTGAGGGCTGGGGTTGCCTCTGTTGCTTGGACGTTGAGTCTCTGTCCTTTTTTATTGGTCTTACAGGGGAATTTGTTGTTCAATTTCCCCCAGCCCTCTAGGCTAGGGTTGACCTTGGATTGTGGTCGTGGCTACTGCAATTGGCACCTTCCTGATCTTCCGTGCCCCCTTTCGGGGGTGAACTAGGTTTGATGCTGAGTTCTTTTATGGATCAATCCCTTCTGGGAAGGCATGAAAAGATCGCTTATTGGGCTCTCTTAGGCGAGAGGCCTGTTGTATGCTCTCGGTGGCCTGATTTAGGAGACTTTGAATGGATTTTTCCCGTCAGGTCGAATGCTTCTGGGACATACTCAACGCCTGAATCTTTTGGGTGTGTTTCATTTCCTGACTAGGGAGACCACTCGATTTCCATCTTGATGTCATGACGTTGAAATACACCATTACGAATGGGTTATTATGGGTGGGGAGCAGTGTTAAATATAAATCTCCATATTCCCCCCATCCCCTGATATGGACTCTTGTCGGAGCATCACTGATGAGGTGGTGTAGCTAGTGCAGTGCACGGAGGCAGGCTATCTCCATGTTTTTTCTCCTCTCGGGGCATTGTTGTCGTGCCAAAGGAAGGGCCTCTAGGTTGATGTGATGCCGAAGGTCTCCTATCGTATTGACATGGTCTACATACCCGTTGTAGGGTAGGAAGATTGATTTCAGTCGGCAGAGGGTTGTCTATATATCACGGCGGATGTCGTGCATGCATTCTTCCGAAAACTCTCTGGGTATGTTGAACTGAGTGGTGGTCGTGGGCCAAAACATAACTAGTATGTCATTTCTGGCTCGTCATTTCCTCATGAGCAACATGTCTCCGTACTCCTCCTCCAGTGATTCCTCTACCTGGTCAGCCCAACAGAAGCTCTCGCAGATAGTGTGGTCATAAGAATGGGAATGGTATGTGTTGAATTGTCACGTGGGCGATTACGAGGCTGTTCAGAAGATGAACGTGGCCCCGAAACGTCTCCCAATTGAAGAAGGATGTCGTTGGCAACTAACTGGGAATCAGATATTCTTGATCCCATCCTTCTGAGTGGCTCGGCATATGAGTTATTTTTTGTGCGTGATTAATCTGGGAGAGGACCTTCCTATTGATATGATATGTCATTGCTGGGATGACATTTTCAATGGCAGCTGCAATGGCGAGGACTGCCAACAATGATTGTCGCCTCACTGCAAAGAGGAATTCTGAAGTGCATACCCAGGGGAGGACCTCCAGGGCATGTCACAGTAAGGGGAGGACCATTTGGCTGCGTAGTGTTGTTACGGGGAGGGCTTTCTTAACAACTTCCATCATGGTGAGGATGACCATCATGGTTTGATGTTTTGTGTGCATCATAGGGAGGACCTTCAAGACACACTATGATAAGGGGAGGACCTTCTTGTTTCTTGGGGCCACTACAGGGAGGACCTTCGTAATGGCGGCCGTGGTGGCGAGGAATACCATCATAGCTACTGCAATGGCGATGAATTCCATTACTGCTTCCACAGGGAGAATATCTACGGGGCACACCCTGGGGAGGAATTTCAGAATTTACCACAAAGTGGGGAGGGCCTTCTCATTGGTTGACGTCTCTATAGGGAGGGCCTCCATAATCAGGGTGGCGAGGACTACCACTGTGATTTGATTCCCGGTTGCATGGAGTGTCTTTTCAACGTAAACCATGGGGAGGACCTTCAGGGTAGGCCACGACAAGGGGAGGGCCTTATGGTCATGATGAGATGTCACTGTGGGGAGTGCCTCCATAGTTGCAACTATGATAGCGAGGGCTACCATCATTATTTTTGGTCCCACTGCATGGAGAGCATTTGCAGCGTATACCCCGGGGGGATCTTCAGGGTGGACCGCAACAAGTAGAGGACCTTCTTACTGCTCGATCATTGGGTCACATGGAGGGTTTTCGTCACTCACATCAAAAGTGGAGCTCTCGTGATCTATCATTATATGCACGCGGGGGAGGCCCCCGCGGGTGCTCTGGGGAGGACCTTCAGAGCTGCTGGTAGCGACACTGTGAGGAGGAACTTCGCAACTACTACTTCAACTCCCATAATATTGTAATGGTTGGGCAGGGTTTTCAGCATGCGATGTATGCCTAGAGGCCTTGGGAACCCCATCTTCCAGCAGAGCGGAGTCATGAACCCTCTCTTTATTTCCCGGCTGCCTTCAGTGTGTTCGGGGTGCTCTCTTGCAGGCAGCGGGGATCATCTGCTATTGACGACAGCCTTCACCTTTGGGTACCTGTCTAATTGGGTCCCCTGATTCTACCAGGATACACTGAAAAACATCTTGACTTTTTAGTAGGGATATATGCCTGCTCTGAAGCATCCACAGTGATGGACGGGTGTCCCCCAGTTGGAAAAAGTGAAGATGATCGATCTAGTTACCCTTGCATCGCAGAATATAGTCGGAGACCCTCCTGGGCAAAAGCAGGGATGCAGATCTGCTCTAAGGCAACAATCTCATTCCTTAGATGAGTCGCCTCAATTGGGGAGACGGTCTCACAGGCCCGTGTCGTTGCTATTTCCACTGATGCATTTACATTCTGGAAAGTCTGCAAGATATGATATGAGATGGATACATGATCCTCCATCATTTCCAGGAAAATCAGAGAGACATATATGGCTGGAAGGGGTATGAAGGCCCATTCCGGTATCGGAGTAGAAATATCCTACTACGGTCCTCCGGTGGTCTGTGGGTACTGACAATTCGTCTGTGTTGGTGCAGGTGAATGAATCTTCCCCTGTACCAAGATACACCGGTTTATCTCTCTGTTTTCCACCACATCAGGATGACAGAATTTACTTAAAACCACAGGGAACTGGCCCTGAATATATTGGTTTCCCACCATATCGAGTCAGTTGCCTTTGTTTGTAGAGAGACGTGCCATCCTATGAGATGCTGCCACATCTTGGTGGTGGGATTTTTTAATAGCCACCATATTTGGATGGCAGGCATCAAACGAACCGGCTATGAGCTGGCCCTACAGGCACCGGGTCGCCACTACATCAGGTTGGTGGGCTTCATGACCTTGGGCAAGGAGAGATGCCTACCTGGTTGATGCCGTCTTGTGTGAGCGACGAGCTTGATGGAGCTCGGTGGGGATGCACGCCTGCTCACATTATGCTGCCATATCTGGATGGTGGGATTTGGAGGAGTGAACAGGTGCATGTTCCTGTTCGTGATGTGTCTCCGTGACTGGGCTACAGAGCTCCTCCTCAAGTACAAGGCTGATGAACCATCCCTGATTGTACATTTCCCACCCTCGTCGGGCGGTCTGAGGGGCCAGAGCTCGGGAATCATGGACCTGGGACCTCTGAGTGATGTCCTCCCTGGCGATAAGTTGTTGGGTTGTGGTGTGGTCATGACGACATATTCCAGTGGGGGCCTTGGAGCGGAACCCCCATTTAGTGGGGATGAATTCTTCAGCGTCGACCTCATCTGCCTTTGCCTCCCTAAGATAAGGGAGGTACACATTGTCTCGTTCTAGGGATAGAATCCCGAAACGGTTAGAGATAGAAACATGGGCTATTTGGATCTTCCTTTTAGGTCACTGCTTCGTAGGAGACCAGAGAGTCTTGACGGATTGGAGGGCGTGCATGGCCACCTCCACCGTTGGGAGAGTACCATTCACGTGGTACTCTCGGATCAGCGCGTCTGATACCCATCATTGAAGATGTTGGGTGGGTGACGAGGTACTCTGTTGGTGAGGATTCTTGGTCATCATGTAGCCTGATGTGTGCACTTGTGAGTTCCTTCGTGACGCAATTGGATCGAAGGGAGTTCTGTGTGGTACCTGTAAAAAATTTAAACAAATACAAACAACAAACCCGTCAAAGCAGCATCGCATGATCCCATGCGTAACTAATGAAATTTATTGTCCCTCCATAATACTATAGGGTGGAATAGGGTGGGATTAGGTTAAATATTCCATTCTTGTTTAAAGATTCACGTTGGGTTCACCATTTTTTTTCTCGCGGTGCACAACAGGTTCGTAGGGAAGAAATGTGCGCTGCCCGACTATTGATTAGAGAAGGATGGGTTATACTTAATCACTCATATGAGGTGCATATTTTTCCGCCTCTAAATACCCAATGGTTTCATATCGAGTAATACATGGACCTGCTTTCCAAAGGCAGGCATTTTCTAGGTGGTTTGTCCAGCGAGGCTTATGAACTCACATTGGTCGAGAGGATGAGAATTCGGGCTAATCGCACCCTTTTGGGGGGAATAATTGATTTTTCTAAGACTCTCTTATATATTTAAGAAGTATACATATGTTCAAGAAGTTTTGGTTTATACCGAAGCAATGTATCCACAGATTTCTCCTGGATGGAAATGGTCAGCTGTACATAGCGGTTCAGAATCATTAATGCATGAGGTATACCATCCATCGTTGGATTAATGACCCCGAAGAGTCTGGACTCAATGAGGCGGAACTAGGGTTGGTGTGGTTAACTGACATGAAGATAGTGAGATCGGCCGGTTGTTGGGCTTGAACTTTAGGGAGGCTTCCTCGTACCCTTCCTAGGAGCCAGGAATCAAAGTCCACGTAGTTTGAATTGGGGTGTCGGAGAACCGACGTGATGGTGGACCCGGGGGTCTGATGGTGATCGGTCTTGAACATCTTGGAGGCTTCCTACCTATCCTCGTGGTGGGGAATCAAAGTCCTCATAGTTCGCATGAGTGGGGCTTATGCTCTAAGGAAACCCATAAGAGGATGTCATGATCGATACTTATTCTAAGCCCCCGTGAGTCATGCTCTGTGTGAGAAACAAGTGGTGGCAGGGACCAGAAAGTCACGTCACGAAAGGTGCATCCATTGGAACTGGAGTGGGGATTATGCATGGAGTGTCCCATAAAGTCGGGGATTACTCCGAGATGGATGCCCATGGCGACAAAGTGCAGTAGGAGAGGGAAAGGGGTGCTCATGTGCCCGTCTACTCTCTTGTTCCTGGGGGATGTACGGAAGTTCATGGGGGCTTCCTTCTAATGGCTATTTTACCACCTTTGAGGAAGGAGAAGGGCCCCAGCTCCAACAAGTTGAGGGGCAGAGAGAGGAAACCCAAGCTCAGACTCCTCATTACCCTCGGAATGTAAACCCAGGAATGCCTCTAGAATCTGCTCAAGGGTCAGGGCCACCCCTTCGCCCTTGCTTACCGTGGGTATGTGAACTCAAAAAAGTGCACTGATGTGCCTGGGGGTTACACCACACGAATCCGGTGGCTCTGGTGGAGGCCTCGGCTCGGGGTAGATGAGTTGGCTAGTGAGGGAGTCATAGAGGATCAGGCTGGATTAGAAGGATTTAATCTGGCTCGGGGAACAAGAACTTCGAAAGATTCAGTGATCCACATAGGGGTATGGGTGGAAGTTCCCTTATTGTAGGGAAGATATATGCAGTTATAGAAGCCGTCCGCGAACCAGGTTGGTTCGCAGACTGATGAGCATCCCACAAACCAAGGTGGTCCGCATAACAGTGAGCATCCCACGAACCAAGGTGGATCACAACTTCGGGTTCGATCCATGTATCAGGTTGGAATGCGGAGGGTTCCATGCGAGCAGTGATGGACAAGGGAGGCACCAGTCGGGGGTTTGTCGGTCGAGGCTTCTCCTGTATAGGAGGGTGCTACGTGGTGCAGTGGATTGGAAAAGAGTCATAAACACCCTGGTCCGCGGGGAGTGTATCCACTGAGGGGCCATGGTTCGTGGTCTTCTATTCATTGTTATTTTAGGGTCATGGTTCACCATGTTTTTATGTATTTTTAGTTCCTTATTAGTTCGTTCCCAAGTTCATACCTTCCCTAGTTCTCGAACTGAAACTTCGCTGTTTGTGAAATCCTGAGCCATCCTTCGAAATCCTTCCTCTCAAATCTGACCGATCTCTTTGAATCCTCTTCTCTCTTTCCCCTCGATCTCCTTTTACAGTGTGGGCAAAGAGATGTATCTGTGGTCACACGTCACCTTTTGCGGAGGCCCATGACCAAAAACCTGGTCCATGGATGACTCGGTAAATCCGCAACTCGTGGGGGGCATTGAGCGCATCCCCCCCCAACAAGCTCGGGGAGTGCATCGCGTCCACGGAGGGTTCTTCCTACATTCCCAGAATGAAAACGGATGCGAGCTGGACCAGGTGAGGCGGTCCGTGGATGGGGATAGTTCGTGATGGTGAACCGGGTCGGTGCATGTCCCACATCGCACCCGCGGAGGATCTCTGCCACTATTCCGCAAACAATAGTGGTCCATCGAGGGGGTGCTTCGCGGGACCGGCCGCGTGGCGTCATTATTTGGACCGGTCTGCAGACTGGTGCATCCTTTGATTTTTTTAAATTCATTCCCCCAAATTCTTTGATGGGAATCAGGTAGAATCTCCTTGGAGGGTTTTTCAGGACACTACAGCAGACAAAGTCCATTACTAAACTTGGTTCACACCCCATTCCATCCATGTATATCGAATGTGATATAAATAATTACCCAAAAATTAGAGGGATATATTGGTATCACCCTACACATAATGTAATCTTACCCAAGTGTTTGACATTATAATAAATCATTCAAAAAAACATGACTCAAAAATTGATTTTGGTTTCATAAAAATAAAGTCATAAATTGTGGAAAAGATACAAGATTCATAGTAATTTTATAATACAATAACATATGAATGGGATATGGATACATAATTATTTTCTCATTGCTTGACCTATGAATGTGTAACATGTTTCATAAGAAACATTTTCTATTAAACATGAATCATTCAATGAAAGGAAAATAATGGTATCCTTAGATCATAACCCTAATAAAGAAGAAACTATCACAAAGGATATCATCTAAGATAGAGAATGATTTTGAATGATCACTTAGACCATTTCAAAAAAATTAATTATTCATTAAATGTTATTTATTTTAAACATAAAAAAATTTCTAATATATTTCTTTGAAAACCGCTTTGAAAACTTATTAGGTAAGAAATAAAAAACATTTAAAATGTATATTGAGGAATATATACTTTCCTTTTTTAAAACATATTAAATATTTAATCATTTAAAAAAAATTCGTTGAAAATAGATATGAAAAATTATAAATGAAGATATGAATAACATTTAAAACTATTTTAAAACATAAATTATTATTGAAATTATTTTAATTGAAAATATCAATTTAAAATTTATAAAAAAATATTTATAAATAAATTAAAACATTTCTCAAGGGAAATATATTTTCATCTATGAAAACACTTTTTAGGAAATCTATAGTTTTCCAATAAATTTTCTTTAAAAAAATTAAAAAATTATTAAATATGTGTAAATAATTTTCATTAAAAATTTTATTGTATTGTTTAAAAGGAATATTTAATGAAATTTAATTAATGATGGTGGATTATTGCACATGAATAACATTTATTTTTCATCGTAAAATGTTTAAAAAAGTTCCTTGATTGGAAAATGACATAATGTTTCGTTTTTTAAATATAATAAGGTAATAAATGGTTGAAATATTTATTTATTAATTATTGGCTAATAGTATTACTGTTTTGAAAATAGTTTCAGAAAATAATTTTTGTAATGAAAACTGATTTCTGATCAAAAAGTGCAATAAAATCATATTTTCCTAAAAATATTTGTTAAATATATTATGTTCCAAAGAGTTTAAAAAAATTACATTATTTGAAGATATCATAAAAAATTTAAGGAGATTACAATTCAGGATACTTATTGATATATAGGGAATAATATTTCATTAATTTAATCATAATCATAAACAATCTTCATAAACGATGTGAATATATCAAAAAACTATGACCACTTTGGTAAATTTGAATCCAAATCAACATTAAAGAATAAAACAACATGTGGCTTAAAATATCATGAAAGGAATATTATAAATGTTAAAAAGTTACAAAATGGTATTTACATACACATTTTATAATAATATATATGTATAAAATAATGTGTGTCTCAAGGAAGGAAATTTGAGACTAAGTTCCTTTTCCAATTTGGTAAGTTTTCAATCCATAACCCCATGATAGAAATATATAAATTTTTTATTTATATCATATAAATTATAATTATAATAATCATATATAAAATTCATCTAATTTATACAAACTACATATATGAAATTGGTGTTGAACAAGTATTTTGTCTCTTGGAAAATAAAAGGGAGACAAAAATGCTTAAATATATGACAAGATTTTGAATCATTATATTCGTGAAAAAATAATATCAATTTGAAATTTTAATATAATTAAATAAATGAAATTAATTTTATAAAATTTTATAGGTAAATATATACACCACACAAATCAAAAAATAATTCAATATGGCATAAGCCTCATAGAAATAATCGTGAGACTAAAAATTCCATTACCTTAATTATTTTATGCCAGTGTTCTCATTCAATCCTCCATTTTGACAAATATATGTTTATTATAAATTTTATATGGAACCAAAATCATTTATATAGTTCCTTATTTAATTTTATTCTGATCCTTCAACTACCATTTATTAACAATGACTTGTTAATGTTACGTTTTGGGTAATAACTGCTTTGTTTTTAGTATATGCTTGGACTTGTTATTTTTTGTCCTATTACATTGATGAATATTTACTTATAACTAGAATTTATACCATGATATAAATAACATATATAATAAATATTTTTGTTTTTATAATAATCTATAAAATATATAAATTAAAAATAAAATACACTATTCATAGAGATGGTAGGTTGTACAAATACATGAACGTCGTGTCCAGTTTCATAGAATATTGAATGAAAAAAATTAAATGATATATATATATATATATATTATAATTATTATATAATATATATCATAGATTTATGTTAAATCCATGCTTCTTTAAATCCATCTAAATTCCGAACAAATCACATTTCTTCGCGAGGAGGTAGTTTGTAGTAGACACAAATGACAATATCATATTCTAACAATATGGAAAGAAATAAATTATCTATTATGTAATAATTAAAAAATCATTAAAACGTTATAAATATCATATATTTTATATATAAACTATAATTACATCATTATTATTAACTGTGTAATGTGATAATAGAAGGACGACTCACATTGGTTCATGAGGTGGTAGTCCGATGTACTGATAAACGATGATTGATTATACCATTTGATAGAAGTTTGTGAATTTATAGGTCGTTAACATAAAATAAAAAAAGTATCTTTATATTTTATATAATTAGGTTATTATATAATCACCATATAAAAATAAATTATGGGGTTTAAGGAAGAAATTAAAAAATACGTTTGTTGATGAATGCTAACTCTTCTTCAAGTAACTCCTTTTGGTTTATGTTAGGTCCACTGGGATAGATACCCTTAGAGGGGGGGGGGGTGTGAATCGGTGTATGATAGATTAAAACAACTACCTCTATTGATCTTGTCTCACAGTTAAGAAATAATCTCCTCTCTCTCTTTCTTGCAGCAAAGTATAAACAGAAACAAAAGCATGCCCAAGACACAGCGATTATTACTTGGTTCACCATCACTGGGCTACGTACAAGGAGTATACACCGGTGATGTGCCGATGTACCAAATCAACAAAAAGTGAACTGTTGTTTACAATGTTCGGGATAGATCACATATATTACTTGGATCACTACCTTTACAATGTTTAGGGTTAGCTCACTACTTTCCAAAGGGTCACTCCCTGTTTCTCTCTCTCTGGCTCACTGCCTGTGGAGAAGATCACTTTCTTCATCTTCCTTTGCTCACTGCTCTGGAAATGATCCACTCACAGTTTATAGACCTATAGGTATCTTCATTATCAATAATGAATTTATCCTCAGCTATTGATAGATACTCTGTTGAAGTTCAATCTTTATCCCCTGATTAATACCCCTTTTCCCCTAAACACTGAGAAATTCCTTTGCAAATACCTTCACAAAGAACCCTACTTCATGAGGATCCCAATTTCGTGAATCTCAAACTAGCCTTCACAAAGATCAAGACTTTTCAAATCATAGGCTATCCTGAAGCTCCCACCTCTTCGCGAATCACACTCCTTAGAGCACGTGGCCTCATGAAGCGTACATCCTACGCGGAGATAGATTAGCCACCGCGAAGCACCTCTCTTTCACGAGGAACACTACCTTCGCAATCCGAGAGCAAAATATTTTCTCCAAAAACTCTCTACAATTCTCACGGGGGTCGACCTATAGTTATAGACGATTCCATTGACTGTCGATCCTTCTATGTGAAGTCAACACCACGTCATCACAAATCATGAAGCACCAGAGTTTTTGACGAAAATCTCTCAATCTCACGAAGCACCACAACAATTTTACAATCGCAGAGCTTGACATAATTGTGGAGCATCACTTTCAATCCCTTCACGCCATCATCAAAAAGTTTCTTCAAAAAGCCCTTAACCTCCGTGAGTCACTACAACCTCTACCTTTTTCAAAGCATGATGTAATTGCGAAGAACACCATCAAAATTTTTCTGGTCTTCGTGAAATTCAATCCAAAAATACGGGAATGTTTCCTTTAGGGATTTTTTTCCAACAGTTTACAACAAAGGACATCCTTAGATTGATATATTACATGTTTTTGAATTGAATAATGAATATAGGGATGTCTAGAAGTTTTTTTTATAGTTCATGTCAGAGAAAAATGTATTGTTGGGTGTGAATAAGTGAGGTGGTGTGAGTTCCCTTCTATAGTGGAGGAGGAGTATAATTATTATGAATACAAAAAGGTAAACACTAGTGGGAGATATAACTTTCATAATGTGAGTATAATAATGAAGATTTTCCAAGGAATATGGTATATGTTATAAATATATCCATTAAATGGGTTTTTAAAATTTTTATTTGTAATTTTTTCAGTTACACTAAATGTTTAGTCACTCAGTATACTCATTTTTTCTTTTATCACTGTAATTAATTTTAACAATTCTAACTAATAATTTTTGTGAATATTGTGTTCATCATATGATAAATTATATATTATGATGAATACAAATATTTATTCGATTTTATATTAAATTTCAATCACATTAGTGGTAGAAAATAATATACAATTAACCATAAATAAGGGATAAAACAACATGTTTTTAAAGTTAAAATATTCAAAAGTTTGATATGTTTTTATATCAAATTTAAAAGTAAAATTTATTCCAACGACAATAAATGAGTTTATTAATTTATACATTATGTAATTATAATTTAAAAAATAATATATCTATATAAAAAAATACACCCAAAATATGTTTTGAATTAGAATTTTGTACCATTCACAATTCACTAAAAAATGAAACTTCTCCAAAAAATACCCAAAATTCACTATAAGCTAAATTTAAGATTAAAAATTAAAAAATCAAGTTTATTTTTACAAATAAAACTTATAAATGGTTAAATATTTACTTTTGAAACATGTTCATCATTAAAATGTTGTAAACATCCATTTAAAAAAATCATCTTTTTATGCCTAAAATTGGATTTATTATTAGCACTTGTTTAGAAAACACGTAAGAAGAATGTTAAAAAGATTATTTAATATATAACATATATTTTATATTTTAATAATACATAAAAAGTGTATTATTTAATTTATTGAGATAAAATATATTTTTTCATAGAAAATTAGTTTTTAAGAAAATGAATATTTTTAATTTATTATAGTTCTTACATTCATTATAATTAATTGGTAACCAAATAATTCATTTTATATAAATTTTTAAACCATATTTTTATAATTTAGTTATTATTATTCATAATTTCCATTTCAATGGATAGTCGATTACTACAACTAAAAATATTAATTGTATATTATAATTATGTAAAACTCATTCACGTGTGTAATGCATGCTATCAATGGAATTAGAAAATCTATTCAACCCAAGACAAACATAGTGTTCTATATACCTCAATATAATATTAGTGTTTTAATTTCCCGATATTCACATGGTGATGTTTATGAAGCAATTTTATCTTGGTGTGGATTGAAATGAAAGACATCAAAAAAATTAATTTATTCCAAAAAAAACTATTAATGAAAATTAGGAGTGTTATTATTCACATCACGATTTATTAAATAAATATATGAAAAAGTAGATATAGGGAAATATAACATGGTTTCCTAATAAACATTGCATGAAACAATCAGTCACATTGTGAAATGGATGTGGTTCGTATCCCAAAGAAACAGACTAGAATGTATCTCTTTGGGGTATGTGTGGACCACTCCTAAACCCCTATAATGTTAAATACCCCATAAAGAAGATTTGTAGAAACAAATTAGATGATTCTGTATATAACAGTTTTCATGATATTACGAATTTATCCACTATGGAATTGGTTATTATTATTAATTTCATTATTTACATTATTTTCATTAATATGGTTATATTACATGATCTTATATTAATTTACATGGAATTTAATTATTAATTATTGCCTCCATATTATTCTTACAATGTCTATTCAATTATAAAAGCTATTTTATGCTACGATATCTTGATAATTTGAGCTAACCAATCTTATATTTATATTTTACATTTTCTTCAAGATGACTCATTCCTATAAAATTTTTTGTGGGAGTTTCATTTGTGGAGAGGTTTGTAAGGGAATCTATAGAATTTTTGAAAAATAAGTAAATCATGGATTATTATAAAAAATCAAATTAGATGTGATAGTAAATGTTTTTTAGTAATTATTTTTTTCTATTACCACAAATACTATTACCCTAAAATATATATTTTGTCTAACTGAATCATTATTTTTCGATGGTATTGTAACTATAAAAAGTTATGTTGGGTCACTTAATTTGGTTTCAATGAATTTATCAAAATAATATGTTTTTAAACCAAGACCAAATCTTATAAAACTGGGGTATTATAGTTTTATTCAATTTAGTGTTTATAAAACAATATTGGTTAAGATGTTATTTGGAGTGGAAATCATTAAATTCATAGATACCACCATGAGTTATTTTTTAGTTCTTTCTTAGATTAAATTATTTGATCACACTAATGTGGTCTTATATTATTATATTTTATGGTGAGTAATAAAATTATAGATATTTTTATTTGGTTTTAGGAGTAATACATGACTCACATATATATGTATCAATTAGGGTTGATATATAATTTATCATCAAGAAAAGTCCTGTTTTTATATATATATATATTTTGGAGTATATATGATTACGTTATATATTTTTTGGTATGAGATTAATAGTGTATAGGTAAATATGTTATGATTCAGTTGAAGGACCATAGGTTCCATAAATTCTGGGATTATGATATGGAAATAAATCTATAATTTTAATTATTAATGGAATTTCAGACAATAATAAATAAGTGAGTGTACTATAAAAAGTCATAAATATAGAAAAACATCCAAATTTTAGGAAAAAGTTTATATGGATTCCTATAAATAATATCCTTTCCATATTTTAAACAATTGGATGTATGATCTATCTCAAAATTTCTAAGGATTGATAACTATGATTTATGAGGCATGCATATTAACTCAATTTGTAGTTGGTTTAAAAAAGGGACTAACTACAAACATTATTTGAAATAATAAGTTATATCAATTAGATGTTTTATAAGAATAATAAGAAATATTATGGAGGATTTAAATACATAGTAATAACAAGAGGGATTATTATATTTAAAAAACCCTCGTGATCTTTAAACTGTTAGGGAAATTAAAATCATGATGGAATAATTTATTTATAGTGGGTAGAATGTAACAAAATTAATATTCTTAACTAATTCCCTTTATATAAATTAATTTATTCATATCATATACCACTTGTAACCCTAAACTAAAACAAACAATGATATGCATAATTTTTTATTAAATATGATTATTATAATATTTCAATTGAATTTTCTTATGAAATTTTTTTAATCATATTATTAAAAAAATAGATATGACAAGAAGTTTCATCAAAAAGTATGTTTACACAATATAAAGATCACTTTGTTGATCATTTAATGAATGTTTTTTCACTTTTAATTTCCCTATACATGAGCTTCAAATAGTTCGACTTTAGATAAATTTTAATCTCGAGATTTCTAATATTGTAAAAATCATTAGGTCATCCACCCAATCAGAATATTGACAGGTGATAGCCACCACTTCTTACTATACCCTTATATCTCATGCTATGGATATGAAAGGTTTTTTCTGTCTATATCAAGATTATATTAACAAATAGTTTTTATTTAATTTAGGTTATAATTATTTAAATTATTATATTATTTAGTTTAAAATTTATTATAATTGGATTAAATTAATATAATGTGATAATTAATGTTATGCAAATAAGTGGTAAATTTTATAAATTAAGAATAAAATAAATTTTTGTTCAAAATTTATTTTATTTCAATATTTTTATTTCAATATATAATATTATTTCTCAATAAAATAATTTTATAAATTTTCAATATGGTATTAAGTGAAATTTATTGGGTATATTTATAAAATAAACATTTACATGAAATCTTGATTATGGCTTGGTAAGAGTTAATAATAAATAAACTTTATTGTTTAAAAAAAATAATGATTTATATTCCATTTATGCATCATTATATTAAATTTAATTTTTATCACATTAAGAAAATGAATGACATAAAATGGATTTAATATTTGAAAAAAAACTTCTGATTATTTTAATATATTATTCTTAATTATTTTTACAAAAAAAGTTTCCTTGAAGAAATTTAGTAACCACATTAATTGATAAAATAAGGGATGAATGTTAAATATAGAGGTATTGTATCAAAATATCATATAACCTAAAAAATAAAATATTAGATGGGTTTACCCCTTACCATACATTATCATTACCTCACTTTGTATCAATTTTTTCCCTCTTATTAATTAATATTTATTCTATTTTTATTTTTGTATATTTATATATAAAAAATGGAACCCATCACCTAATAAGGGACCACATCAACACCCCAAATCTACTCACTCAGAATGCATAATTTATCTACCAATATATACCGAATAACTTTCTTAAACCATATTCAATTTGAAAATGTGGTGTGATTATTATTTACCTATATCCAATCCATAAAAAATAAAAATATCAATACTATTATACTATGATTATAGTCCCTATTTACTACATATTTGATTTTTCCTCACCCCCACACATGTATGGTAATAAAGTTTTTATTTAATAAATAAATAAAATATTCCTAATATAATTAATATTATTTAATGATATAGTTTTAATTTTATTAATAATATGTTCTATAAAATGTTGTCCTAAATTATACCACCTAAATTAATCATAAAAATTATATTTTCTTAAATTCATTATATTATTGAACACATTTTGAACTATAAATATTTACATATGTCTAAATGAAAAAGAAAATAATATTATAACATTATAGTGATAGTGAAAATATATTATTACACTTTTGACCATGTTCAATATAGTAAATAATTTTCGATTAATGTACAAAAAAGCTCATTTTGTCATATGATTGAAAAATAAATAAAAAAATGAATGAAATATGAAAATAAAAGGTCATTAATAGATTTTATAATCGTCAAAATTGATTTGAATAAATTATTTAATAATATTAATTTATTTATTGAGGATTTTATATTATACATATCGTGTATTTAATGATGTGAGGAAAGGTTTCTTATTCCGAAAATGAGTTTGAGGATAAATAATTCATTTATGTTCATACATATTTTTTATGGTACAAATAATTCAATATTGACCACATATTAAATATTTATTATTAAATGGATTCCCTATTTCAAATAGAATATCCAAATTCTTTTTGCATTATATTATACCTTACCTAACTAATAATTATTTTTTGAAAATAAATTTTTTTCATTAAATTTTAACCATTGATTTTTAACAGACTCCTTATATGTTCAGAATATTAAAAAATATGACTATGCTATGTTATATTAATTTTTTTTGTTTTACCGATCCCCATGACAATTTAATTAACCTTTTTTATAATTAAACTATATTTTTTCTTATATGTAGACACATCCTTATCAATTTTTTATTAATCCATGTATTACTCATCCATGTATATATGATTTTAATTATTTCAAGAATTATCTTCCCTTTAATTCAATAATTCATTGTGTTCAATTGATAGTGTTATTTACATTTTTTATATATGTTTTAAGATTTTTCATTTTAACATTTTCTTCACATTACTTTTTTTATTTCCATTACAGAGGTTAGAAAAAATTTATTTTAGGACATTTTCATTATAAATTCAATTTCCTACATTTATGTTAATTATCTATTATGAATCGACTGTTCCATGTTAATATGTATTTTTAATGAATAGCCTATTTAAATGTTATGTGATTATTTTCTAAATATTGGTTATTTTTTTGGAAATTAAATTATCATATTTTACTATACTTTTGTATATTTTTATCAGTCAATGCATATTTACTATCTCTAATAACATTTCTCCTTAATGATTATATATTTGTAATTATTTTAAAATTAAATATTTCAACAATCATTTTTTATCTCTTTAAATAAGAATCTGAATTTTTCATAGATTAATAATTTTAAAACTATTTTATAAAAGAAATATAATAATTCATTTTATAATTCCACTTTTGAATTCCTCTAAAACAATTTAAAATTTTAATATATTGACGTTATATTTTATGTATGATCCATTATATTATCTTATAAATCTATACGTTGTTCTTCATGTTGTTTATAATGGTTTTTATCACTATCACTTCTCACATAATACTTCACAGTATATTTTTCATTATATTTATAAACATTAATTACAATGATGTATTATACATAACATAAATTATTTTTATATTATGTTTTCAATAATTTATTTATCCATATTATCATTACTCTACAATATGTTAGTTTTAGGATTCTTACCAGTAATGTAATTCCAGTTATTAACATAAAATAGCATTAAATTGTTTTATACTTTTAATTTTAATATGGGTATTTTTTTATTACTATGGAATGCTGGCTCGAAACAATGTAATTGATTTATTCCATCATATAATGTGTTAATTTTTCTTAATTTTTTATGATTTTGGCCTATATTTAAATAGATTTTAGAGGTATCAATAGGTCGAATGAGACAAAATTGCTTCAGAATTTCATGAGAGGAATACAAGTTTATGTATGTTTTCTTTTAAACAATCAGTGATTGAATGTTCATGATTTCAAATATTTTCAATTTCTTCCCAATCATACCAGTTATTATTTTGCATCAGATTATTATGATTTCTATGTTATTAAGGGATATATCACATGTTAACTTTTATGTTTGTGCAATTTTTTATTATTATTTTTTCCAACTATGAAATTAATTCCTTGTTTGTTTCTAGATATCTTATTTATTATTATATTACATACTCTGCATTGGTGTTCACACTTCTTTTAATTACATTTTACTATGTTTTCATGAAGTGTATTAGATATATAATATTCCAGTAGGGTTTCATGTGTTATTAATTTTGAAAGTTGAATTGAAGGGTTATTGTAATTTAAGGGATCCATAATTCTGAATGAAACACCCCATTGGATGGGAAACATGGTTTCATAAGTTATTGGTTTTCTCTATGTTTATAAAACTCTAATAAAAAATGGTTAATGGCGGGTGTGTAATTTGTTTATTTCTTAAAATACTTACATAATGATATGTTTGAGTTGCTGCAGTCAGTTTCAAATTTAGTATGTAATCAATATGTTTTTATAATTGGACTTAGGTTCATGGTTCTATATAGTCTCTCATAATATAATAAATGTTCTATATTATGATTTTCTTAAATATATTCTTCATATGATGTATTTTGGAAAATTATGGATGTTTGAGGTCCTATCAGGGATATAAGGGATCATTTTTTGGTGGGAAACATTGTACCTAAACATATATACTTTGGAACATTGTTGTAGGGTACTTAGGGGATTGGTACTAAGTTGTACATTATTGTTGCATAGGGTTAGTGTTTCTATGTAAACCATTGCTTGTCCAAAAACTCCACACTCAGTAGTAAGTTGACATTTACTTCCCAGTGGATGGATAGAATATACCTAGTGGGTTCTGAATTGAATATAAATTTAAAATTGAAAACTAAATTGGTTATTTCAATTTAATTATTTTAGTTGTACCCTAAATCTCATTTTATCCCCCATATTGACTCAGGTAACCCACTTCCACTTCTTCCCTTTATCTGTTATATGTTCTTGGTCACTTTTGTTTATAAACAAATTTGACATAAATTGATAGTTTTTTTATTTTATGGTATAACTAAAATGAATAATTTTTCATATATTTTTCCAACAATATTTAATAATCATTCAATTATTATTTTATTTTTAATATAAATTTTTATATTATAAATATTTATACTATTTGATGATGAATTTTTCTTTTCATTTCGATGATTTAGGAACATGTATACTAATAGAAAAAGTTCATAAACATTCAAAATGGTTAATTCTCTTATTACATATTTTTTTCTTCTCAAATGAAATATAGTATTTTTTCCATTCACTAATATGAGTTGTGTAAAATATATTTATCCATTATCGACCCTTAGAAAAACATACAATGATATCTTACTTACCAATGGCCATGATTTATAATTAAACATGGGTAAAAATTAAACTTGGGAATCTTTCGGGATTCCCTAATGATAGGTTATAATACATATAAAATTTAATTAGGCCCATCATCCTCAATGTAATTATGATAGAAATGGAAATAGAATAGTTTAGTATAAATATCAATGCTCTAAGGACATATCAGTTAACATAATGAATTTAAGGACTATTTGGATATAATATGAAGAATGTTTTCATTACCCATCAATATTATTGAAACTATTAGATTGAGTAATTTCTTTTGATTTAGGATATAGGCCATGTATATAGAAACAAACCTAACATATTAAATAATGTGTATTTTTCAATAATATAATGAAAAAATAACATTATTATCATATCATTTTAAATATTTTTTATATGTATTTATTTGACTTTTTTATGATTGTGTGATTATATTCAATTTAAAAAATTGTCTTGTTTGTTTGGGTGTAAATTTATATTTTTTGTGTTCGTTAAATTGAATGATTCATGAAAATTAAATGATATGAATATGGATGAAATGTTATACTAGTGGTAGTAGGATGAGATACACACTAGACCATGGAAATCTGTATACACATGGTCGGGGTAATGACATATGTGATTTACTATATAGAAATATTTGTTAGTTCCCACTAACGTGGGAAGTATTTCAAATAGTGTATTCCTTTCAATGAAAGGGATGAAATTTCCCTATTTGATAGATTAGTTGTGTGATTTGTTTTTGTTAGTTATGATAATTTCATGAATTAGTGTAGTTTGTAATTCCCCGACCCTAGTTACCCTGAGTTGGTGCATTGTTAAATATGGTTGTCATGATACAAGGAATCATGTCCCAAAATACTGATCAGTTTAGTATCCTTGGTAGTACTATATACATTCATAAGTTTTACATTACATCATGAAATAAAAAAATAAATTTTTTTTCCCATTTTGAACATACTTAAATCCTTAGACTATCCATACAGGTCAACCATAAAATACTTCTTCACATCCTGATAAAAATACAACATATAAAGGGGTGAGATTAGATGCTCAGTAAGGATAAAAAAATAACATAAACATTCTTAAATAAGCATAAACATTTATGGAAATATATAAGACTAAAAGAAGCCTTCTAAACGTAATCATTATCAAAATATGGAAAATATATAATCAAATATTGAAATTTAATTATTCACATGGATATTCTACTATTAAAATAATAACATGAAATATCAAATAACCACTTTCATAATTATAGGATGCATAATTCCCAACATAATAACCACATTGGCAAGGCCGTGTGCCCGGACTGCAAATAAGATTTTCAAGGCTTTGTGCTAAAACACTAGTTTGTCTCATGATACCTACTAATGCATTGAGAAGCTATAGCAGTCTCCACCTGTCACTTACTATGTCCAATGCATTCCTCTTATGAAAAGGTTTAAACATAACATAAACATTCGTATTAAAAATTTCATACGAAATATAAATACAGTATCCATAAACCATGAATGGTATAAAATAACACATCCATAATCAAATATATCACAAAACCTTTATTACACTATGAAAGATTTATATCATAATAAATCAACTTTAAATAAGTTTAAAATCCATCAAAAGTTGTTAACATAGATGAAATTAGAACCTTTTTAGAGAAATATCTCTTTCGATTTTAAAATCTTTTAAAAGTCATATAATTATAAAATAAAACATTTATTTTTAAAATATTAATATAATCTTGTATGGGAATCTTTGAAAATGATATAATGGCCGAAAATAGCTGCACCCACCATATAAGTTACAAAAAGACATTCTTACCATAATTTTGTTGAAAAGGTCATAAAGTACCTTTTTTGGAAAATGATGAAAAGATTAATTTAAAAACATAAATTGTATAATAAGGGTATAATTGACTTTAAAACATAGTCTAATAAATATTAAAAATGTTTTAAATTACATTTTTAAGAAAACATGGAGGTGGATGATAAGGATGTCCCAATAGATACTTACGTATTAACAACCACAAATAAGTAAAGAGATTATGGAATTAACCCTTACCTTGTACATTTCCTTTGTAGATAGTACATTAAACTCAAGTATAATAGTTAAATCATTGTTATTAAACTATAAAAAAACTATATACATAAATATGATATCATATATGATCCTCTAATACTGCATTGTTAATAATATTTTAGTAATATCATCGTTTTAGGCGTTAAATAATCAGTTTTCCTTTATTTGCTCGGTTACATAAGCCATGTTTTTTATGGATTTGATGTATTTAATTAATATATAGAATTATATTATGATATTAAACATTATTTTTAATCATAAAATGAAAATTATTCTTGAATGATTAAGATGGGGAATGAATCTCATCACATTCATAGGGACGACAAAATGTACGTACGCACGAGCAACAATATCATTATATTGATTTTTAAATCATATGTAATTGTTTTTTATTTCATATATACAGAATAAATTACATGTTATATTTATTATTTACATCAGTTATACTCACTATTATACCCATCCAAATAATTAAGTGTTTGAATAACAAACAACACCACGACATATAGGCGGTAAGCCGTGTGTGCGCTTGTACGATGACTTTGTCATTAATATGATGGATTGAATAATAAATATGGTTGTAAAATATTAATAACATAAAATTATATAGAAGATATATTATTTATTATTTCCTAATGGAAACAGCAAAGAAATATGATGTGGATGAAGAAAAGAACTTGAAAGATGTGATGAAATATTTACCTCTTCTTTGGGTTATTCCTTTTCTTTTGATCAAAATGGCCACATAGGTTGGATTTATGATCAATGTAAGGCCTCTAGGATGATTGGAAGATAGTTGAGATGATATATTTGTAGGGGTAGTCCAGGAATAAAGGATTTGGAGGTGTGAAATTAAGATAAGGGGAAGTGGAATTTTATAAAAAGAGGTGAGGGTCACTTTAGGAAAATCAAGAAAAATATTTTATAATAAAATTATTTACTGTTTCTAAAGGATCCAAAATAAATTATTTGGATTATAAGGTGGGGATTGGTCTAAGACATCTCAACCAATAGGTTTTAGATAGGTTTGGGTCATCATATTAATCTTATCTTTTAGATTTAACTCTTTGTTAAACAGTTTGACATTTACCATGTATCTTTATATTTTTAGATTATATGGTTAATAAACATACTATAACAAGAAAATAGAACCCCAAGTGGTTCATTATTAATATATATAACCTTATCTAAGTCCTTAGGTTGAACTATATATTTTTATAAATATTATATCATTTCATAATACAGTATTTATTTTAAAAACTCAATTATGTCAATTTTGACAATATTTAGTATTTGGTTTTTGTGAAAATCATTACAACATGATTACTATGAGAAAAAATTATTTAATCAACCCTAAAATTTAATATTAATATGGAAAATTATTTTAATTCATCTAATTTCTAAAATTACATTTATTTGGATTTTTATAATATTAATTATTTTAATCTTTGATTAATAAGGTAATTACTATATCATCTTTCTATCATAAATAACTTAAATAATTTAATGTCTAAAAATTATAAATAAATGACACATTATGTAAGAAATATTTTTATCTGTCTAATGAATATTTATAGTCGAATTTATCTTATATATAACCTTATGTTAAAAATAGATTACTTATTAAACATTGAATTTAACTCTTTTAACTTTTCTTTAAATAAAATAATAATAAATGTCCTAATCTAATCCATGTGGAACAAAAAGGATCATATTTTAATCATATGGTTGTTTTCGGTCTAATTATACATATATAATAGAATTAAGATGTGTGTTAGGGTAATCATGATATCATTTTTACCCTTAATTACCCTATTTAATTTTAACCGTGGTAAATAATAGTCAAAAGTTACTATTCACCAAAAATTATTTTCATCTTATTGAACCACATTTTACGTAATGATATTAACCAAGTCTCTCAGAATTTTGAAATTAAACTCACAGAAGAGGTAAAATTAATTTTTATGTAAAATTTAAAATGCTCCTAGGAGGTGGGTAAAAGAGGGTAAAAAGTTCAATAATTTTTTATATCTAAACTTATTCTCAAATGACTCAAATGAATTAAATTGAACTTATATAGGTATTATGTATCTATTTAGACCAAAAATAAATTTAAATAATACAAACAGTTATTTAAATAAAATGTCAGTTTTATCCAATAACATAGTGTTTTCACAATTCATCAAAAAATGGAATTTTTCAGATAAATACCAAAAATTCACCCTAAGTTAATTTCGATATTCTGAATTGAAAAATTAATTCCCTTTTGAAAAATAAATTTTTAAAAAATTTCAAAAAGTGGGTATTATTATTCATAACGACTATTTTTATTGGTCACGGTATGTTAGAATCTCGAAGTTGCGTACAATGCAAGCTATTGCATTATTCAAAGGGAAATGTACTATGGATTCGTGGGGTGTTACATTCTTCCCTCCTCCAAATAATTTCATCTTATAGATTTCTATAATAATACCACACAAAATGATTTGGGTGGTTCTTCATCATAAGTTCCTTTGGTTCCCCTATTGCCTCTTCCATCTTATGGTTTCTCTATAGAACTTTTACTACACAAGTAATCCAGTTTCTCCACACTTGCTCTCCTCTATCATGAATTTTTATAGGATCTTCACAATAAGACAGATCAGGTTCCAGTTCAATTTCCACATGGTTGATTACATGCGTTGGGTTAATCATGTATTTTCTCAATAGTGATATGTTGAACACATCATGAACTTTGAAGAGACATTGAGGCATTTCCAAACAATAAGCTACATCTCCAATTCGTTCTTGAATTTATAAAGGTATGATGTACCTGGGACTCAATTTACACTTCTTAACCAAGCTTATAACTCAATTACATGGAGATACCTTCAAGAAAACAAGATATCTTACATGGAATTCCAAATCCTTTCTTTGGTTATCAGCATAGCTCTTATTCCTACGTTGAGCTACATTGATGTGTGTTTGGATTACATTCACCTTTTCCATCATTTCCTCAACAAGTTCTAGGCCTACGAGTTTTCTTTCACCAAAATCATACAGAAAGATTAGTGAGCAACATCTCTTCCCATTTAATGCTTCATATGGTTCCATCTGAATAATTGAATGGAAGCTCTTATTATAGGAAACTTCTACCCGTGGTAAATATTTATACGCTATACCTTGAAAGTCCAGTGATCAAAATCTCAACATGTTTTATTTGGTTTGAATAGTCCATTCTGATTTTCCCTTAGTTTAAGAGTGGTAGACAGTGCTTAAACGAAGATCAGTATCCAGGGCCTCCTAAAGAGTCTAGAATCTTGATGTAAAATGGCGGTCACGATCAGAAACAATCGATGATGGTACACCATGGAGTCCTACAACTTCATTAATATATAGTCTTTCCAGACATTCAAGTGGTAAATCTTCTCTTATAGCAAGAAAATGTGATGACATGGTAAGATGATCAATAATGACCCATATTGCATCATTCCTTCTAGGATTATTTGGTAGCCCCCTGACAATGTCCTTCATAATATTATCCCATTTCCACTCAAGTATGGGAAGATGTTGCATGACTGTTCCGGGTTGTTTCATTCTAGCTTTCACTTCTTGGAAAACCATACATATTGACACAAAATCCAGAATCTCCCTCTTCATGTTGTCCCACCAAAAATGTTCCTTCAAATATCTATACATCTAGGTGCTCCCAGGGTGTATAGAAAAATTAGAGCTATGGAAATCATCCAACAGTTCTCTTTTTTGATAAGGTATATTGGGAACACAATGTCACTTCCCTAATTTCAAAATTCAATCTTCATATATGAAGTCACTGAATCTCCCATCATTCACAGCTTTAGTGTTCTTTTGAAACTCCTTATCATCAGTCTGGGAAATCCTTATCATTTCCAGTAAAAATGGATTGGCAACCATTTGAAAAATTATTGATTTTTTACCTTCCATGGTCATTCCCATATCCATCATTACTAGATCCATGAAAACAGTATCCTGTTCAACTCTCATATTTTAAAAATTCCATGATCCTTTCCTATAATAACATCTTCCACCTTATTTCCCTTCCCTGGGTGGAAGTGTATTGTGCCCTCATAATCCTTGAGTAGTTGAAGCCATCTCCTTTGCCTCATGATTTATTGTTTTCTGAGAAAATATACTTTAAACTCTTATGATCAGTATAAATGTCACATTTTTCACCATCGATATAGTGTCTCCATATTTTCAGAGAAAATATTATAGCTGCTAACTCAAGAAGATGAGTGGGATAGTTTATCTCATGAATTTTTAGTTTCCATGATTCATATGAAATAATTATATCATTCTTCATAAGGAAACAATCATTCCCTTTCTTTGAAGCATCATTATAAATAACAAACCCATAATTCCCTGATGGGAGTGTCAAATTGGAACATTAACCAATATTCTCTTCAATTGTTCAAAACATTCTTCAATCTCTTTTTCACAATCAAATTTAACCACTTTACATGTGATCATGGTTAATTGGTAAGCCTAATAAGAAAAATTCTAGAAGATATGTCAATAATAACCTAATTAACCAATAAAACTGAAAACCTTAGATATACTTGTCAGTTCTGGCCATTCTTGGATTGCCTTGGGCAATAGAAGACCAACATTGATTCCATCTTTAGAGACATTATGACCAAAATAGTAAATATCCTGATTCCAGAATTCACACATTCTAAATGTCCCATAAAATTCCATTCTTCTAAGTGTATTTAGAAAAATGTGCAACTGTTCTTCTTGATCTTCATATATTTTGGAGTATACCAAGATATTATCCATAAATACCCTACAATGTCATCAAGATATTAATTGAAAACCCTATTCATTAGATCCATGAAGGCAGAGGGTGCATCAGTCAATCCAATTGTCATTACTGTAAACTCATAATGCTTATACCTGGTTTTAAATGCTCATTTTGGAATGTCCTACTTCGTCACACACAACTGATGATATCCATATCAAAGATCAATATTTGAAAAATATTGAGCTCCATGAAGTTGGTCAAATAAACCATCAATTTAAGGTAGGGGATACTTTTTCTTTACTGTTATAAGAACGATCTCCCTGTATTCAATGCACAACATCATATATCTGTCTTTCTTCTTATCAAAAAGGACAAGGGCTCCCCATGGAGAAACACTAGGGAAAATAAATACCGTATTACTCAATTTATCTAGTTGCTTTTTTAGTTCCACTAATTCTGCAGTGGACATTCTATAAGGGGTCTTCGATATGGGCCTTGAACCAAGAATTTTATTAATGGAAATCTCGATATCTTATTATGAAGGATGTCTAGGTAAATCATCTGTAAACACATCAACATATACTTGCACAATATGCACGTCCTGTAACGCCCCGACCCTAAATACCTAGAGTCGGTACATTATTAAATAACATTGGCATGATCAAAAAGGATCAAGTCTCGAAAGACTGATTAGTTTAGTAGTCTTGGAAACACTAGATATATTCATATGTCTCATATTACATCATAAGGTAAAAAAACTAAAACAACATCTTATCTTCATATCCCCTCATACTATCCCTACTGGTCATTCAAAAATTACTTCTTCATAATCCTGGGAAAATAAAACATTGAAATGGGTGAGCTCAGATGCTCAGTAAGGATAAAATTATAGCAGAAGCTTTCATAGATAAGCATAAACACTAAAGGCAATTTATAACTAAAACAAAAGCATTTTAAACTTGAACTTCAGCATAAAATGGCAAAGGTAAAATGAAATAATTCCATTTAATTACTCATAGGGATATTATACTAGTTGAATGATCACATGCAATATCAATAAACACTTTCATACTGATGGAATGCATAATTCCAGACTATCATAACCACATCGCCAACGCCTCATGCCAATACTACAAATAAGATTTCTCCAAGGCCTTGTTCCATGAAACAAGTTTTTCTCATGAGACCTACCGATGCATCGAGGATCTATAGCGGGCTCCAACCGTCACTTATTAAGTCCAATGCATTCCTCATATGAACAGGTTTAAACATAACATAAACATTCGTATTAAAACTAGCATATGAAATGTCAATACTTCTACCACAAACCATGAATGGTATAAAAATAGCACATCCACAGTCAATCATAACTCATTCGATACAATATGGAAGATTCTATTGTATCACATAAACCTCAATCATGAATAATGAAGGATGTTTACATAGATGAAAATAATCATCAAAACTATTTGAGAGAAATATTCCCCTTTTCATGAAAACATTTAAAAGTCACACTATTTGTCAAGAAGCCATTTAAAAGTAGATTTTTGAATCAAAGTGTCCCATACCACTTTGAAACTTTTTTAAAAAGAGTTTCAATTTATAAATATTGTTGTCCATATAAATAAATCCTTAAAACCATTTTTAAAACATGGACATTAATGAGAAAGATTTAGATGAATAAGTCTTTAAAACATTTAAAAATGGTATTTTAGTTAGAGATTGTAACCAAAAGAGACACTTGAATAAAAATAGTTGAGGTAATCAAAACTTTGAAATATCATGAGAATAACGGGATTCATGATATACTATGTCAAAGTACATTATATACACCACATAAAAGTGATTTGGTGTATATCAACAAAGAAGTCTCAATGGAATGTAAATTGAGATGAAATCTCTCATAAAGGCCGTATCCTTAGGTTAAGGATAAATCAACGACATAATTATGTGTGACAAATATAAATACACTAAATATGATTGGATATTCAGTGTAATACAATCAAAGGATATTCACACATATTCTTGTAAAAACAACACCAACAAATTGGATGTTTAACTCAACAAATGGTGAATGAGTTAAAATTACTCTTATCAAATTCATATCAATGAATTGAGAATTATCAATGCAGTGATTATGTGTATCAAAAGTATTTCCATAGGAAGGGGAGTGGAAATTATGACATAATCAAATGAATAGTGATTCCACACATAATCTTGGTGTAATATAATCAATGAAATATGCGTAAAGCCAAATGAGTAGAAATTGAAATGTCAAGTTCCCTTATCGATTAGGTAACTTACGAAACATAAAACCATGAAAGAAGTATCATACCCTGATGATTTAAATACCCATAAATTAAATTATATTACACAATGAATACAATCATGGGCAGTATACATACACCACATGCAATAATTAAGTGGTGAATAATGGAAATCTCATGAAATTAAAAGTGAGATAAGAAACCCCTTACTTCGTACTTTTTCCTTGGTCGACGGTAGTTTAACCTCCTTTATAATGGTGAAATAATTGTTATTGAATTATACAAGAATCATTTACTTTAATATGATATCATATATTATCTTTTAACATTGATTTGTTAATAATATCATAGAATTATCGTCATTTCGGGTGTTAACGGGTTTATTTTACTTTATATTCTTTGTTATGTGGGCCATATTCGTTATTAATGGGATGTATATTATTCATATCAAGATTTATATCAAGTCCTTAGATACTATTTTTAAATCATCAAATTATAATTATACTTGAATGGATATGATGGAGAATGAATCTCATCGCGTTCGTGGAGACGGTAGTCCGTACGTACGCACGAACGACAATATCATTATTTTGATATTAAAATAATATATAATTGGATGGTATATTATATACAGAATCATTATCATGTTATATTTATTATTTACATGAGTTACACATCATTATTATACCCAACCAAATAATAATATATTGAATAACAATTACACCACGATGTGGAGACGGTAAGTCGTACGTACTCACGTGTGGTGACATGTTATTAAAAGGGTGGATAGAATACTGAATATGGTGGTACCATAATTATAATAACATCACAGAATATATATGATACTGAAGGTATTATTTTATAATGGTAATAACAAAGAAAGAAGAATTGGATGAAGAAAGGAACTTGGAAAAGGGTGGTGAAAACATTACCTCTTCTTCGGGTTCTTTCTATTGATTTGATTAAAAGGGATCCTTAGGATGGATTTATGATCAAACTAAGGCCTATAGGTTGTAGTGAGGGATGTTTGGAGAGTATTTGGGCAGGTTTTGGCCGAACCAAAAGGCTTTAAAGGTGTGAAGAAATGAGAAGGAGAAGTGCCCTTTTATAAGCAGGGTGAGGGGCACCTTTGGAAAAGCTAGAAATATTAATTTATAATAAATTTATATTCAATTTATAATGGCTCCAAAGTTGATTATTAAAAGGTTAAGGTGGGGATAGGTCGAAAACCATTCATCCAATAGAATTTAGACAGGTTTGTGTCACTATATTAACCTTATATTTTAGTTTTAACTCTTAGTTAATTAGTTTGACATTTACCATGTCACTATGTATTTTTATATTATATAGTTAATAAACTTACTATATACATCCAAGAGACCACAAAGTGGTCCATTAATGATATACCTATCATTATATAAGTATCTTGGCCGAAAAATATATTTTTATGAATTTAATATCAATTAATAATATAATACTTGTTTTAAAAACTCTTTTATGTCAATTTTGACACTATTCAATAGTTGATTTTTGTGAAACATATAACTGAATTATTACTTCTAAAAAAGTATATTAAATCAATCCTAATATGTCATATTAACCTAGAAAATTAGTTTAATGCAATAAAAGTCTCAATTTATATTTATTTGGGTATTTATAATATCAATTATTCTAATTTTTCACTATTATGGTAATTACTGCATCACCATTGTGTCATAAATAAATTAAATTATGTAATCTCTAAAAATTATAAATAAACTATAATTATGTAGGAAATCGTTTTATCTTTCTAATTAATATTTATAATCGAAAATACAACATATATAACCCTATGTAAAAATTGATTTTCTAAAAGATATGTTCTTGTGTCATTTTGGTATTCATTTTCACTTAATTAAAATAAAGTGTCCCTATCACCTACAAGTGGCTCCATGGGGTCCCCAAATCGACCCAGAGATGCCTATTCTCTAACATGTGTCAACAAATAAGGATAGGACACGTTTTAGGGTTATTTAGTATTATTATAATATTATATTTTTAACCTTAATTTACCGGATTTACCCTTAACCATGCTAAATAAAATATTTACCGTAGTAATTATTCAAAATGTCTAAAAATAAAAGTTACCTATTTACACAATTTGAACATCCTGATTACAAATATTCAATCCATTTTTCTAAATTCAAAACTCATAAGTGGAAGAAATTAATTTAAAATTAATTCCCGTTTTTAAAACAAAAAGCGTGTTTTTAAGAGATAATAACTATCAAAAAATTGGCCCTTGTTTATGTCCGGTTTAAATGTGAAATAATGTCCAATGACCAACATTGTATTACATGGTAAAAATATATTATAAATATACTTTAAAAACACTCAAATTAATAATTTATCACTATTAATTATTTTGATTAAAAAAGTTGTTTTTAATTAAAATTTAGTAATTTTCACTATTCATCAAAATATGAAATTTATCCGAAAAGTACCAAAATTTCACCCTAGGATAATTTAGATATTACGAATCCAAAAATGAAGTCCATTTTGAGAGATAAAATTTATAAAATTTCAAAAAGTAGGTATTACTATTCATAACAGCTAGTTTGATTGGTTGTGGTTTGTTAAAATCTCGAAGTTGCGTACAACACATGCCATTGCATTATTCGAAGGGAAACGTACTGTGGAAGCATGGGGTGTTACACGTACTCTATTCGAACATACTTTTCCTCACCTATAGTTATTTAATTATCTTATTCCCCAATAATTGAATTTAGTAGAGAAACTTGGGGTGAATCTATATAATAATCAGGGGTGGTGTTTCCGCTCTAAAGACAAAGTACTCCTTATCATCATCGAAATTGTAACATCCTTCTTCATACAATAAATTTTCGCATCATGGTCTGAAACCAAATCCATTATGAGGATTATATCAATTTCAAAAATTAGTATGATGATGAGATTAGTAGATAAAAAAAATTTATATGCCCTAATGGGTTTTGATTCACAAAATTTTGTTACAATGATACTTCCCTTAGGATTTTTGACTGATAACTCGCTTATTAAGTTAAGTTGAAAATATGTAATTTTCTTATCAAAATGGGATGATATAAATCAATAAGATGATCCAGAGTCAAATAAATCATTGGATAAACTTGAGGAAACCATTAAATTTCCTACCGTTGAGTCTTTCGGAGCTTCAACCTCCGTAGTAGAGATTGCATAAGCTTGGACTTTCTCGCTTGGCCTTTTATAAGGTATGTTCCCTTGGAGATTAGGACATTAATTTGTATAATTCCCCTTTTCTCTATAATTGTAGCATTTAACATTGATAGTTTGGTTCTTCCCATGCAATCACAACCTTGGTGGCCTTTTTCACCACACTTGTAACAGACTTCAATTCCCTTTAGGAAGGTACTGGAGTCTTTATTCACAAATTTAATGCTAGATGTATATTCAAAATATCCCTTCTCCCCCTTATTTACTTTTCTAGTGTGTTCAGTAGATCTATTTTTCTCTTTTTTTAATGTCTTTAGAAGTAGAGAATTACTTTTCTATCTTGATAGAGCATGAGACAATATCTTCGTATGATGAGAAGGATTGTGGGACTAATTCTCAATAGAGAAATGGGTTTAACCCATCAATTAATAGATTAATATTACTCCTTGGGATACGTATATAATTTGTTCCATGCCTTTCTAGACTTGTAAACTTATCCTCATACTTTGCGACATTCTCACCCTCCTTTTTCCACAGACTCAAAAATTGTCTTTCCATATTTTCTAGATGGTCACGAGGAAAGTATTTTTCAATGAAAAACTTTTTAAACTACCTCCATTCCATTTTTGATACTTCTTCATCTTCATTTGTGTTTTGAATCAATGACCTCCATTGATCTGCATCTCCTGTGAGGCAATAAAATGCCATGACAACTTTTTCCCTTTCTCATGTCCCCAAAGTATGAAATATTTTCTCTAAGTAATTTATCCATTGCTAAGAAACTAATGTATTTTTACTCCCATTGAATGTTGGTGGTTGTTGCCTCATGAAGAGGTCTCACATTGATCCTCCGCGTTGTGGATCAGGGTGCTCCATACGGGTATGGTTATTATTCACAACCTGAGTGAGTTGTCCCAGTATGGTGATAAGCAGATCAACACCGATTCCATCACCAGCTCCACTATAAATATCTTAAGTAGGAGGGAAATACGTATATGGATTATGTGCATTTATATGGTTTCCATTCCTTCCACTAGGTGCCATTTCAAAATAATAGCATACAATAGATTAGTTTATGAATCGCAATACATAATTCTAAACTTGTAAAATACTTAACATAAATTGACCTATTTATGGATATAATACATAATCATAAAAATATTTTATTTGAGAAGGTATATACTCATAAACCTTTCATAATGGTTTATAAGGAAGATGAGAATTATCCTATGCATATCCCCTGGGTGTGTCGTAACCAAGAGTGCAGCAAGGCCCATTGTCGTGCATCAGTTCCAGTGTAAGTCTTGCTCAAAGAGGAGTTTTCAGATTTTACCCCTTGGTACTTCTTTTCCAGAGATTCCTCTACCTTCTTGTATCTAGACATGGATGTATTTCTTGGAAATCTCGCAAAATCTCAACAGTACCAAAATTCTAGGAAGTTCTTCTATATTAATCCACAAAGTCTGTCATAGTGTAGAGTTACCTATTCAAAGTATTGAAAAATATAGCTTCCAATGTTTTTACTAAACTTACTCTGATACCAATACTAATTCCCTGACCACAGTTACCTAGATTTGGTGCCTTATTAGATAACATTGTCATGATACAAGGAATCGTTTCCCGAAAGACTGATCAGTTTAGTAGCCTTGGAAGTACTAGATGCATTCATAAGTTTTACATTATGTCATGAAATAAAAACATAAACAACATTTTTCCCTTTTTAACACACATACATCATTATCCTATCCTTTTTGGTCAACTATAAAATAATTTTCACATCTTGGAAAAAATATAACATAGAAAGGGGTGAACTCAGATGCTCAGTAAGGATAACAATATAGCAGAAACATTCTTAAATAAGAATAAAAATTTATGGAAATGTATAAGACTAAAACTAAATCCTTTTAAACTTAAACATCAGCATAATATAGAAAAGATAAAATCAAATAATTCCAATTAATTATCACAAGGAAGTTATAATATTGGAATAATCACAAGAAATATTAAATAGACACGTATATAATGATGGAATGCATAATTTCGGACTTGATAATCACATAGTCAAGGGTTTTTGGAAAGACTACAAATAAAAGTTTTTCAAGGCCTTGTTCCAAGACACTAGTATGTCTCATGAGACCTAATGATACATCGAGGAGCTATAGCGTGCTCCACCCGACACATACTAAGCCCAATGCATTCCACATATGAAAAGGTTTAAACATAACATAAACATTTGTTTCAAAACTAGCCTACGAAATGTCTATAATTTATCCATAAACCTTGAATGGTTTAAAAATAACACATCCATAGTCAAATATATTTCAAAACATTAAATACAAGAATGAATGATTTTTATCATTATAAATCAACTTCATACAAGTTTAAAATACATCCTTGGATGATGACATAGATGAAATCAAATCTTTTTGAGAGAAATATCTATTTCTATTTTGAAATAATTTAAAAGTCATATAATTATAAAATAAAACATTCATATAGAAAATGTTCTTATAAGATTTTATGTGATGCTTCAGCTATGTAATAATGGCAGAAAATAGCTGTACCCACCATATAAGATAAAAAAATACATTTTTACTTTAATTTTGTCAAAAAGGTCATAATGTACCTTGTTTGGAAAACAATAGAACAATTCCTGTCAAAAAAATATGTGGTCTAATAAGGGAATAAATGACTTTAACCCTTAGTTTAGTAAATAGTAAAAAACATTGAATTACATTTTTAAGAAAACACGAATGTGGATTATAAAGAGGTCCCAGTAGATAATTACGTATTAGCAATCTCAGATAAGTAAAGAGATTGTAGAATTAACCCTTACCTTGTACATTTTCTTGGTCAAGGGTATGTTAACCTCTTGTATAATAGTTAAATCATTGTTATTAAATTATACAAAAACTATATATATAAATATTATATCATATATGATTCTCTAATATTTCTTTGTTAATAATATTTTAGTAGTCTCATCATTTCAGGCGTTAACTGATCTGTTTTCCTGTATATGCTCAGTTACGTAAGCTAGGTTTTTTATGAATAGGATGTAATTTATTTATATCCAGAATGATATTAAGTTCATAAACATTATTCTTAATCATAAAATAAAGATTTATCTTCATTTATTATGATGGGGGAATGAATCTCATCGCCTTTGTGGAGAGGGTAATCCGTACGTACGCACGCGCGACAATATCATTATATTGATGAAAAAATCATATGTAATTGGATGGTATATCATATTTAAAGAATAAATAACATTTTATATTTATTATTAACATTGGTTATTCTCATTATTATACCCATCCAAATAATTATGTGTTTTTTATAACAAACTACACCACGACGTGGAGACGGTAAGTTTTACGTATGCATGTATGAGGACTTTGTCATTCATATGATGGATAGAATAATGAATATTCGTGTACCATTTTAATAAAATCACAGTACATATAAGGTACTGGAGTAATAATTTTAGAACAAAAACAACAAATGAAGAGTAAGTGGATGGAGAATATAACTTGAAAGAGGTGATGAAATATTTACCTCTTCTTCTGGTTCTTCCGTTTGATTTGATCGAAATGCCTCATTATGATGGATTTATAATCAAAAAGGAATTTCTGATTAAGGGAGGATAGTTTAGATGATATTTGGGTAGGGGTTGGATGATCCAAAAGACATTGGAGGTGTGAAATTCAGATAAGGGGAAGTGGCCTTCAATAAGAGAGGTGAGGGACACTTTAAGAAAATCTTGAAATATTATTTTACAATAAAATCATTTTCTCTTTATAATGGCTCAAAATTGAATTTTTTCAATGCTAAGGTGGGTATGGGTAGAAAACCCCTCATCAAATAGGTTTTAGACATGTTTAAGTCATCATATTAACCTTATCTATTAGAATTAACTCTTAGTTAAATAGTTTGACATTTACCGTGTCTCTTTGTATTATTATATTATATGGTTAATAAACATTCTGTAACAAGACAATAGAACCCAAAGTGGTTCATTATTAATATATATAACATTATCTATGTCATTTTTACAATTCTTAGATTTTTATGAATATTATATCACTTAATAATATAGAATTTGTTTTAAAAACTCAATTATGTCAATTTGGACAGTATTTAGTATTTGGTTTTTGTAAAAATCATAACAGTGTGATTAGATTGAAAAAAAGTAATCAACCCTATTTTATAATATTAAAATTTAAAATTATTGAAAATCATCAAATGTCTCAAATTACATTTATTTGGTTTTTTATAATATCAAATATTTTTGTCTTTCATTAATAATATAATTACTCCATCATCATTGTGTCAGAAAAAAATTTATTTATTTAATGTCTAAAATTATAAATCAAATAAAATTATGTAGGAAATATTTTTATATTTATAATGAATATTTATTTTCTAATTTATCTTAGGTATAACACTATATGAAAAATGGTTTAGTTATAGAACTTAGAATTTAACTCTTTTAACTCTTCTCTAAATAAAATAAAAATTAATGTCCTAATCTAATCTAAGAGGACCAAAGAGGATCATATTTTACTCCTAGGTTGTTTTTTGTTGACTAGTATTTATAAAATAGAATTAGGACATGTGTTACGGTAATAATGATATCATTTTTACCCTTAATTGCGCTATTTACTTTTAACTTTGGTAAATAAAAATCAAAGGTTACTATTCTCCAAAAATTATTTTCATCCTATTGAACCAAATTTTACTTACTGATATTAATAGTGTCTCTCATATTTTTGAAATTAAACTTATAGAAGCATTAAAATTTTGTTTTATGCAAATTTTTAAATGCTCATAGGAGGTGGGTAAAAGACGATAAATAATTCAATAAAAATTTTATATATCTAAACTTATTAAAAAATGAATCCAATGAATTACATTGAAAATATATAGGTATTATGTATCTATTTTGACCTAAAATAAATTTAAATAAAATATATAATTATTTAAATAAAAACAACAGTTTTATCCAATAACGTAGTGTTTTTCACTATTCATAAAAAATTGAATGTTTTCAGAAAAATTCCAAAAAAAATTTCCCTAAGATATTTTCGATATTTCGAATTCAAAAATGAAGTCTATTTTGAAAAATAATGTTGATAAAATGAAAAAATTGGTTATTACTATTCATAATGGCTAGTTCGATTGGTCGCGGTGTGTTAGAATCTCAAAGTTGAGTACAATGCAAGTTGTTGCATTATTCCAAGGGAAACATAGAGTAGAAGCCTGGGGTGTTACATAGTTTCTACCACATTTTAATATTCTCATGAATATGTATTCAATTACATCACATGATATTATAAAAGATATTTTATGACCACTCGAGTTTGATTAATCTTGGATAATATCCTTGACTATAGTTAATTATTCCCAATGAATTACGACTCTAAAAGATGGAATTATTTTATAAAACAAATTGATAGTTGGATACTATAGTCACTAATATAATAATTTTAATATAATGTTCGATGAATATTATGAAATGACATGTAGATATTCAAATTTTTCGTCATGGTTATTGATTCTCAATTAGTATTATTCTGATATTATAATAAACAGAATAATGAAAACAAATACTTGTTTGGTTGCACTTGAGTGCCAACAAAATACCCACAACAGTAACATGCATAGTATTAATTCAATTTATATTATTGATATAAAATCATATCCCATGGTACATTAACATTTATTATGTTTATATGTAATGGAAATAACTATTGATGATTTACCTAGTTCTACTCAATCCCTAATCGGGTGATTGGTACCCATTCAGAATTTATGATTCATGATTCTGGTAGGGGAAAATCCATTTTATTCCTAGATGAGTTATAAAGTGTAGTAATATATAATAGGTGGGCTTATGTATATAATTGGGTCCAATATTACTATCAACAAGTGTTTTTTTACTGTTTTGGGACATGTAATTTTTCATCTATGGACATGAAGTCCTTTTCCTACCTATATAATGTTGTGTTACTATTGATATACACTTTTTATTATAATGGGAGTTGTTTCTTACATACTCTAGGAATATATAATTGAGGTTTCATATTTTCTATTTTTATATTATGATGATATATAATTATTTTTGATTCCATTGTATTTGTGGCTATTTTTATGAATGTGCTTACAGTCTCCATACATTACAAACACCAATGATGATTCTTAGTTGCCACTACAATATAAGGATTAAATCCCAATGGTTCTAGAACCCATCTATTTCATGAATGTAGTGAAATTAATCATTAATGTATCAATTTATTAATTTAGTTCTTGGGTAACATTTTTATTGATTAATTTTTGGTATGACATCATTAATTTAATTTAATTATTTCTGGCTCACATTGCTAATATCAACATTCTTTATTTAATTATTTTATAATTACATAATATAATTACTTCCACTATGACATGTGTCACTCTATACAAGGATGTGTAGAATCACTAAAATTTATACTTGAACCCCTATCATTTGCCAGTACATTTTTTTTCACATTCATGGAAATTTGATTGAGGCATGTCGCACTTGAGTTCAATCCAGCGAGAGTTAAATCGTGTTGGGGATATTTTACTATTAATAAAGGAATGAAAATATAATAATAATACTATTATTTTATTTTAGTCTCCATAAATATCAAATTTAAATACAGATAATGGTTCCTGGACTAAATAACTCTTTATTGATTAAATTTAAAATCATAGTTGAATCCTAGTGGGGTTATAATGACATCGTTATTAGCATTTACTTAATAACTATTTATTAATTTATAGTAATTGTGAATTTATATTTTAACTAAATATTAGTTATTTTAAGGTAAATGATTCTACAAAAAAATTTCTTACTAATTTATTTAATAATGAAAACATTTATTTCATCTATAAATTATTAATTCATTCTAATCATTTTTCATTTTTATCAATATAAACATTCATGTTTGATATTAAAAATATTCTTCCATTTTTTATATCATAAATAGTCATTAAATTTCTCATATAATATTAATCCAATTAAATCATTAGACAAGTTGCCAAAAAAAACACTCTCCGATATATTCTTATAAATTCATCCAATACTACCAAATATTTTATCATATCTCAAAAAATAATAAATCATTCAATTAATCACATATAAATGTAGTATAATTAAAAATAACATGATTTACAAAACATAATAATATGAATTAAATATTGTTAATATAATAACAAAAAATATTAATCACGTAAAAAATTCAAAAATAATTAATAATAATCTATTTGATAAATTAATCCCAACATAGATTAATGAAAAATAATTTTCCATTGACACAAATTTCAAAAAAAAACCAACAACCTGATTTTTTCTCAATAGAAACATTCTTTTACTATTCTACAGAAATTGAAATATAAAAACAAAGCTGCTTATTATTATCAAAATTAATCCAATAATAAATTACTTAAATAATTTAATCCAATCTAATGCATTCATAGTAACTGATGGTTTTGAAATGATTTTCTTAATTAGATATATTTATTGTTTACTTCCCAAATTCATGATTCAGATCTCATGACCATAATCATTTCACAAATTAGGAAATCAAAATTATATATTTTTGAAGAAAAAACATTTATCTGAAACAAACATGAACCATATGACCTGATATAGATTTCAAAATAAATTCAGGAACCGTCACTTATTACAAGAATCCAAAGGCTAATATTATGGGTTTTACATCCTTTATTGATGGGAAATATTCCTTTATTATGATAATTTAAATTCAAATTAAATATATATAAATTATTATAATTGTTAGTAATAATATAAATTCAACCTCACAAACATACAAATCAATCCAAAAATATATATGTATTTAATTCATTGTTAGGTTAGTCAACCATCATGGATATTAAAGATTATTTGATGGGTTAATCACATAAATCCTAAGACATAAATATGATAATATATAGTTTTTTTATATATCATTAATTTGAATCATCCTTGCATAATTACCACAACTAAATACTCAATATTTAGTCGCCATTATTATAATTAATTAGTTACGAATCCCATAAAATAATAATGAAATGTTAACCAACAACTATATAGTCATATGATCTATTTTCTCAATCCATTAACATGTTTTTTTTGTATGATATCTCCAACTAACCTAAGAATACATGAACATATAATTCCAATACATTTTAATGTATAGAAATATAATAAAAATATAATTTACATAATACAGGAACAAATAATAGTAATTTGGCATGTTATTGTTCTAAATTTCCCATTGTGAAAATAAAAACAATAAACATGGACTATGCATGAATAATAAAATTATTTAGATGCTCAAATCCACCTAGATAATGGTATACCGTGGTATTGGGACTAGTCCTAGTGAAGTTGAAGATGGAGTGTAGGGTTATCTTTCACCATGGTGTTGTTAAACATTTTCAAGTTCAATCTGATCTCTAGTTCGAAACCCTCGTGAGAGACTCAAAGTATTGAGGCCTCCATGGGTGGAAAAGTGGTCAGAGAGACACCCATATTCTGTATCATTTCATGTAAGAATGATGTTCAGAAACTCTCATATTGTGATGCCCTATCCCCCGGGGTCCGTGCCGTGACTACTCCACGCTCGCCTTCCATAGGCTAGGGGTAGGTGACTAGCACCTAAGGAATATTTCCTAAAACTGGGAAGGCATTCCCTTTTATGCTAGTGACCAGCCCCTATCCTATGGAAGCCGTGATTTTGGTAGTCATGTCATGGGCCCCGGGGGAAGTTTCGTGAAAAAATGGTATAATAGGAGTTGGTTCTACCACCAAAATTAGGACTCTTATATTTTCTATGAAGTAATAGTGTTAAGTTTTGTGAGTGTGGTTTTTATTTTAGGGATTCCAGTGTTTGTGCGGCGGCCCATGTATCCATACACCAAGACCCTGGATTCGGATTTCCAACTCAGTGCATGAATATAGTTATTGCGTGTGTGTTTTCTTTCTGATTATTTAAGTCAGCTCACGAGGTCAGCTCACCATGTATAATATTTTGACCGTGTTTCATCTGTTTCTTTTAGGATTTCTTCACAAAGATATACAGTTAGAGTTCTAAGAGTTTTACACACTGACAGCCCACTGAGTGACGAGGCTCCAGTGTACGGCCCTCTTACTATGTTGGAACCTTCGAGTGGTGTACCAGCAGCAGCACAACCCATTGGGAAGTAAATACCACCAGTCACACTAGTGAATGATGCATGTTGACAGAGCATTTTGCACGATTTCCAACAGGAAAGGCCTCTGAGGTTTCGAGGGGAGACAGATTCCCACACAGCTAAGGGCTGGCTTGAGGTGATTTCTAGAGTTACCCGTCTAGTTGAGACACCAGTAGAGCACATGGTGATCATAGCTTCCAGTCTATTTCATTGAGTGACAATAAGGATTGTCTTCATAGTGATGAGGATTAGGTATGTGTAATGTTGTCCGAGATAGTACCTTTGGGTAGCGTGCCACCAATATAAGAACCTGTTGGTCAACAGTTACAACTGGTGGTATCGGTAGAGGACACATATAGGCTTATTTCTTTACACGTGTTTCAGCATCAGATACACCTCAGGTTCTGAAGCAAGCCCGACTCATAGGCGGATAAGGAATGGCTCGAGGAAGTGGCTGAGAGTTCTCAGGAACATCTACAACATTGGCAGGATGACGTTTCAGTATTTGAGTATTCATAGAGGCATACTGATCTTTCCTGGTACTCGATGAATACGATACAAAGAGTGCTTCAGGGTTCGAACTACCGATCGAGGTGTGTTTAAATGACATCCGAGCCAACATTATTCCTCTATGAATTCATATTTATGTTAGGGTTACAGATATATCCTTTTGGGTTGAATGTTCTTTGGCTGAGGAGATACAACCAGTGAATGTTAGTAGAAGGAAATAAGGCAATTGACGCCAGTCTTAGAGTCTTGGGGTAGATGAGTCTGCAGGGCAGCTGACATGCAAGCAGAGCATGGAGAGCAGTATAAGGTGTTGTACCTTTCGACATGTTACAACCACCACCACCTTTTTTGTGGACCCCTCTTGGATCAGGTAGATGGAGGACATGGGAAGTGAGTAGTCACATGCAGTCAAGGAATGTGACCCAAAGGCTCTAGGAATAATTCATGGTACCTTCTATGTATACTACTAGCTTCATTATCAATAGAAATAGGTACCAATCATTCCTTCTTTCCATGAATCAGGTCCAGGACCTAGACTTTCCAGTTAAACCGTTGACATGACCCTCACATCTGCAGATACCTTTTAGAGGAGACTCGATAATCACACTTACACCGACTATGTGATCTTACCCTTGAGGTAAGAGTTTTGGTTGTAACCTCTTGGTGGTAGTGTCGTGGCCCTACGACGTTAGTGTGGGTTTGGATGTGACATCCACAGTTCAGACTCACATTGACTGTATTAGGCCAAGAGGTTGTGGTTTGTCTACAACATTGGGATGGGGTTTTCTTTGGTTGGAGAAGAAGAAAACCTGGAAGAACAGGATAAAATAATGCATAAGAGGGTGCATCCAATCACTAATTGGTCGGCCAAAGTCACCCTTGTGGTAGCGGAAGTTGAAATTGAGAAAATATATACTCCTTGGATGGGGAACATGGTAGCAAACAAACATAGCAGGTGGTCTGCCCTACATCAGCTATGTGAGGAAACAAAGGAACTAGACTCTTTGCAGATATCCTTTGTGGATAGAGATGGAACAACTTTTCTTCAGTCTCTTACAGTCACTCCCCCACTTCTTCAGAGTGTTTGGGAGGAATGGTGTAGGCATCCTGACTGCGAGACATGACATGATCAGATATCCACAAGGTAGGTATCTAATGGATTTTTTAAAGGTGGGGGCATGTCATAATAATCATAGGACATACCATGGAACCCGTGTAGCTTTATGAGGAAGTGTTGAGAGAGTTCCACACATATCCTCTAGCGGTAAATCTAATAGTGGTGAAGATGTACTAGGATCTCCGATGACAGCACTGGTGTCCAGGAATAAAGAAGGTAGTTGCAGAGTTTGTCTCTTGGTGCCTCACTTGTCAGCAAGTGAAGGCGGAGCACCATGTACCAGCAGGCTTGGATCAGCGTTTAGAGGTCCCAGTGTGGAAGTGGGATGAGATATCCATAGACTTCATGTTAGGACTTCCATGTACATCTAGGGGACATTACTTGATTTTTTTTGATCATCAACGAACTCATCAGGTCGGCCCACTTCCTACCAATCAGGGAGCAGGGTTCAATAGAGAACTTGGGGCATCTCTATGTGCAAGAGATTGTGCAGCTACATAGAGTACCAATGACGATTTTCCCCAATCATGATAGACATTTTACATCCTGACTATGGAAGGGGTTGTAGGAGGCTTTCAAGACACAACTTCATTTAAGAACTGCATTTCATCATCAAACGGATGGCCAGACTGAGCGGACTATTTAGACCCTTGAGGACATGCTTCGTGCTTGTGTCCTCATCTTCGGTCACAGCCAGAAGGATCACTTACCATTCGTGGAGTTTTCATACAACAACAGCTATCAGTCCACCATAGGGATGGAACCTTTTGAGTTGTTTTATGTGCGACCTTGCAGATCTCCTCTAAGTTGTACTAACCCAGCAGAGTCAGCACTAGAGGGACCAGAGATGGTATGGGCTCCACAGAGTAAGTGCAGATCATCCAGGAGTGGATGAAGACTGCCCAAAGCAGGCATAAAAAGTATGCCGATAGGAGATGGATACCTTAAGAGTTCTAGGATGGTGACCACGTCTTCAACCGGGTCTCACCCCGATGAGGTCTATGGAGATTTGGCCAAGGCAGCAAGTTATATCTGAGATTTATCAGACCTTTTTAGGTCCTCAGTACAGTTTTTGAGCACTTATCTATTCCACCTCAGTTGCAATGGATGCATGACGTCTTCTATTTATTTCAGGTGAGGAGGTACGTTCACGCCCATTCTCTCATCATCGTTCACGGAGAGCTGGACGTCGACAATGGGGAGACTTTCACGGAGGTTTCAGTAGATATTGAGGATAAATAAGAGTAGGTCCTTTGTGGATGGTCGATATCTCTAGTGCATGTTCGTTGGAAGTACGAGAACCTCCAGGAGAGCAAATGGGAGCTGTAGGCTCAGATACATGCACAATACCCCTACTGGTTTCCTTAGTTTGAGTTATGGATTATGGGGATGTAGAACCTTGAGGTTGGGAGAATTTAAGGACCCTGAATTTCCATGTAATTGTTTTTAAATATTTGGGAATTCTACGAGTTTGCAAAATAAGACGGTACGCGATTCTGAGGCCTGGAGTTCCCGGAATGATCCGCCAAAGTTTTGTTAAGTTTAAGTTAACATGTGTAAGCATTTTTCCTGAAAAAGTGAAATAACCCGTAAATGGTTAATTAGATCAGAAATCTGACTGCACTGTTGCGCTAAGGAAGGCAGGTTTAACCTAGGTGCAACTTCAGACTAGTCGGCACATGCCTCCTATGAAAAATCAAAAAATGGCATAATCGTTAATAATAAAATCAAAAAATTATTCTACTTTTAAAATGCTTATAACTCTCAAAGGGTAACTCAAATTACAAATCTAAGATCACCGCTAAACATGTGAGGGTATTCTTTCATTAATCAGATACTAACTTTGGCCAGCACTGGCCACTAGAGAAAGTCAGTTTTTGGCCGCAAATAAAATAATTAAGTGACAATTATTTTATTGTAAAATTCATAACATCTAAACCGTAACTCATATTGAAAAACTAAGAGTATCGTTGGGTTTTTTTTTGGGGAATGTTTCACCTAGGAAGATCCTAACCCTGACCGTTGTGGGTTGAGGGTTACTGATAATAATTTTTCTGATCTTTTTTTCAGGTATGTTCAGTAAATGAGCGAGTGGCATTTTGTAACTTTTGAACCGGTCCTCGGAATTGTTATCTGAGGGCACCATTGAACATGCAGAACCGATTTGTTCATAAGGAGACATTCTCTTCAATGGTAGATGGTTGAGGGTAAAAGTTAGTTTTTGGGTTTTTTTTTTGAATGAATAAAAATAAAAATAAAAGTGTGTGACACTTCATTCTTATTTTCATCACCCATGTGGGTGTTGGGTGGTGGGGTCCAACAGAACTAATCCTCCATGTAAATTTTGGATGTGGGGACCACCATAACTTAACCACCAATGAGAGATTAATGTGGTGAGAACCACCCAAACCATAACCTCCCATGAGAGGTTATGGTGGTGGGGACCACCCGTGATTATATCCCCTTGAAACCCGCCATTAATTGGTAGAAACCCTCAACTCCCACAATTAATGAGAGAGAGCCTCTTGACCTCATCCACCTTAATTGTGCCAACATACCGCATCATTTTTTTCCAGTGTAAATTAATTGTCTTTCTCCATTTTAAATTAAGTAATAGTGTCGATGGAATTTAGGAAGGTTCCAAATAAATGAACCATCATAAATTCCAATGATGGTTACCTACCACACCCCTCTCCTATACATATGTAGCTTGTGGGTGGATTTGCAATGGCTTCCCCAATTGACGAAGCACTAGTAAAGAGATGTGACACCCACCACTTGGAGGATTATGCTTCCCAATGAAGAATGTGTTCCTCCACAAAGAACGCTCCACTGACGAAGAACAATAACGAGGAACGCCTTCGACTACGAAGAATGACCTCGACTTTGACTATCTTCATTGGAACTTCATCTGACGTAGGCGATGTGTTCATCTAAAACGAATCAATTTACACCTTCCCATGCTAACGTCAACCAACAAGGATCAAGGTAGGAAGTTATTTTTGTGATAATATATTCCTTGATTTTCTTTGGCGGTTTGGGAAAGAATTGTTTCATAGGTTGTAAACATTGATGTTCATCGTTCTTATTTCATGTTGATCCATATGATACGACTCTAAACATGGAGGGTGAATGCCAAACTAACATGGCCCAATCCCTCCGCTGATCTCCATTGGTGTTCTTTGTGATGGAGAATGATGACAGCTTACGTGAAGAAGCATAAGAACAGTAGTTGGAACCACTGCTGGTTGTGGAAAAGACAACAGTGCACAACACCGCTCTATGGCCCCGCCGTGCCCTCGCGGAATCCCTGTCCTAGCAGCACACACCCTCACAGTAGCCCCACGGCTCCGCCATCCAAGCACCTCATGCACCCCACGGCTCCGTCGTCCACGCACCACATGCACCCCATGGATCCGGTCTCACGACGCCCTCACGAGCCACCCCGATCGTGCCAACCGCTGGCCTCCCGAGACCTAGCCGAGCCAGCCTCTCGCACCCCTCATGGTGCCCTGGGCGAGCCGCCCTCCCCCGCCCCTAGCTGTGCCCCAGCCGAGCCGGCCTCCCGCGCCCCTCACGCCCCCCCCCCCCCCGGCCGAGCTGACCTCCAGCGCCCCTCGCGGTGCCCCGGACAAACCGGCCCACACCCTCACAGTGCCCTCCTAGCAGATTCGCCCATACAGTGACCTCCGGGTTGAACCGCCCTCATACCGACCCGTGGTCGGTTCGCGCCCTCACGGCCGGTTTGCGCCCTCTCAGCTCTCGGCGGCCCCATGTGACCTACGATGTTGGGCCCAGTGGTCTGGGCCAAACCCAACGGGTAGGCCCACCCAACGGGTCATGCTGGGTCGACCCGAATCCGGTCGATCCAGACTGGGTTGGGCCGGGTCGGTCTGCCGGGGTCAGACCAGACAAGGGCCCACTATGGCACTTTACATTCTTTTGGCCATATCTTTGGCACGAGATGTCCATTTGATGATCCATAAGTGGCTCTATTACTCTTGGAGCTTGATAGTCCCTTTGGGTATACCCCACTAGAGTTTTGGGTATAGTTGAGATATGACCAGGTTGGATCGTGGACGAATCCAACCGTGGACCCAGGACTAAATGGCTAATAACTCATAGAAATGGCATCTGATTGACGCGCATTCAGTTGCATTGAGACACCTATGACATGGATGAACTTTAGGATACATCCTAGTGGGTATTCGTGGAAATTTGAGAATCAACTAGTAGCTTGTGGAGCAGATATTCCTGAGACGATCAAGATTTTTTATGGGAACCTAGTAGGTGGCTATGACTTGACAACTGCTGACTGATTGACTTAGAGTGACTCGACTAGCCTAGTGGTGAGCACCAAGTTGTGGCAGTAGAGCCACTACGGAGGAGCACCTTGTTGTGGCAGAAGACCCATGGTACTTGACAGGAGGAGTACCTCTGCAGGCTATGTGGGGGGTGCCTGTTTGTGGGGGTAGTCCCACAGTGGGGAGCGCCATCAGGTGACATGGAAGAGCCACATTACTCGACAGGAAGAGTACCTCAGTAGTCCAAGGTTAGTGGGAAGCACTCTTGGTGTTGTGGCAGTCCAACTGTACTCGATTGAGCAGGAGTTCTCCAACAGCCGTGGTTTTGATAATGTGAATAAATTCCTAGTTGAGCTGAGTCAGTATCATTTTTTCCACATGATTGAGATGTATTACTTAATAACTTACGTATATGTATGGAAATATAATTATTTAGGGTTATCTGTTGATTTCATACTTTTTGGTTTCTCCATGGTGGATTTTTGTGAGACCTTGAGGGTCACAGGGTCGCTACATCGTATTGTTATACTCACCCTTGCATGGGCTACGCCCACATCTTGTTATGTTGGTTGAAGATGACAGAAAATGCTGACTGAGGATGGGAGAACCACGACTGGATAGTACCAGGAGGTGGATGATATGGAGAGTTGGTATGTGGACGAGATGTATAGATGTGGAGTTTTGAGGAGGCATTCTGTACCTACCCTTCAGGTAGGAACCTCGGAGGACGATCCAATATCTCTCTTCCTTTTTCTTCAGTTATATTTAATTCTTGTTTTACTTGTACTTTCCAGTTGGGATTTTATTCTAGCCTCTTTTTACTTATTGTAATCACTTTTTTACTATACAGTTGACTTGATTCTGTATCGTTATATGTGTTTGGTTGTGTGAGATTACTGTTTATAAAGGCAATTCCTTCTTAGTTTTATGGAATGCGCCTTTGGTGCTAGTCGCTATCCTCTAACCTATGGATGGTGGCCATGGGGTAGTCATGGCATGGGCCCTTGGGGACGGGTCATGACACATATTCCTTGAAGTCTCAAATACCTAATTTTTATTACTCGAGATAGATATTATTGTATCATGGTAATCTCTCATTTCAAAATATATGGGTTTTCCCTTCCCTTCTTAAGCACAAATTTTGTCGAATTTTTAAAATTAGTGATACTTCTCATGTTATCACAAGGATCAATGTAGATTCTAAATTAATTTCCCTTAGATGTTACTATATTATTTGTCATGTGGGGCTCTCCAAAGGGAAGAAACCATGGAATTGGGTGATCAGGTAATAATACTATCTTCGATTTGTGGATTTTCAAACTATAAATGAATTCAATTGGGGTATGAAGTTTTCTCATTTTATTTCATGATCTATAGTTGATGAAGATGGAATGGGGTTTTGGTTTTACTGTATTGAACCAAAATGCTCTGAGGATTCAGTTATGCAATTCTAGATTCAATTCCTTTGATGTAAGGAAATATGTTTCTCAATTACGGTTAATATTTTATGTTTTTTACTTGATATATTTTCACCCCAAAATTTTGTGTGATTTATCTTTCTTAATTAGAGTTCCAATTGAAATGGATAGAAATACAATGAAGGGAAGTTTTCAATACATTCCATGATAATTTTGTAAGTTGAATTGATTATATTTCTAACTAGGGAAGTGGTTTTAGCCACATATATTAATATATGAAAATTCTTGTTGTATATGAAAATATCACCGATTTTGTTTTCATTCAAATAGTTGGAAATACAATGAATTATTTTAGGAAGCCTATTAGATGCACAACATGCCTTAATAGTGTCCATGATTCCTCTATGATTAAGATATCTCATAATCATGAAAAAAATATATCTTATTAGTATCCATCTCCCTATGATATGAGTGACAATACATATTGGATCATTCATATTAATATCGTCTCTTTGGCTGACATTTCATTTAATCAAAATGGTTTTATAGGTTTTGGGTATACTTTAAAAGGGAATGATTTTCCTAAGTAAATTATATACAATTTCTAGGTGTTCCATTCTATTCATATATTTGATCAACTCTAAGATTATGTGATATCTCATGGTGCTCATCCGATTAATGGTGAAGCTAGACATTAGCACGAAGCTAAGTGGATCGCATATTGGGATATTTTCTAACCTATGGTCTCGAATTCTTAGAACCAATGTGAGGGTAATAAAATGGAGGTTTTAAGGAATCCACATGATCTTGATCTAAAAAACTCTACTACTATCTTCTAGTAGATCCAAAACATTTTCAATTATTCAAAAAATTTGAATATGTGGGGGAATGTTTCAAATTATGTATGGGTGGGTGATATCACTTCCACTATGGTGTTGGGAATTATTCATTACAATTTTAATTATTCTATCATGAATGGAAAGAAATAGTTGATTGATAAGGAGTGATACAATCCTATTCCTACACAGATAAGAACATGGAAGGACTACTCTAATATGCCAAGGACCATGACTACCAGATCATCCTTTAAGGGGCCGAGAAGGAAAAAATGCAAAGACACTTAAGATCTTCAATTGAGGTAATTGTAAATCAGTACATGAAACATCTGATTACTTTGATTATGAAAATGATATATCATTATATGATATGTAATTCTGTTGTTTTTTAGATGAGGGAAACTCCATTTGTTTGAACCCATTCATCTATTGTCTCCATTTTATTTTATTTTTAATAAATTTTCATAAGATTTGATTATGTTTTGACTTGTTGGGTATTACTAAAATTTTTCAAATTAGTTTTGATCAAATTATTTATTATTTTATAATGGAGTTGATTAAAGTGTACGATTTTCCCTTATAAAATATAATAAAATATAATGTTACTTTTTATATCTTCTATGAAAAAATGTCTATATATTTTCATGGATCATGATAGAGGGTATAAAATTTTTTATCTTATGAAATTTAGTTTTATAAGGATAAATTAATAATGATTTATCTTGATTGATAAATTAATTAATATGTTAACCACATTCCACTTATTATTAGAGAGTTAATATTGTGGCCTTGGGCTATTTTTAAAGCACATGATAACTGGAATTAAGCTATCATATAATTACTATAGACATTATTATCTAAAAACTATACCCCATAAGACATTAATTATAATAAATAAACAAGAAATTATACCCATGATTCTTTGGTAAAAAATAAATAAGTTATATTACATGTAATGAACACACTCGAGTAAGAGGTAAGAAGAGTTCCCCTGCCTATTCCCACCTATACTAGGTTAGGGGATGAATACTATAACTAATACATCATAACAGATGTGGTTGGATTTAAGAAATATAAAACACTAATATAAATATACCCCAAATTTATATATATACCACATCATGTAATATATACAATTATTTTTTATGATATGATTATAATAAACAATTACCATCTAGAACAACACCTCACATGTAATCAATTTAAAAAGACAAATTTAACATATAATAACATCCAAAAAATAACTTCTGAAACTTGATGAATATCTAACAATACAGAATATCCAAAGAATCCCTCTCTAATATTAAGTACCTTCATCTAAAAATACTATTTAATTTTTTTAACAAATATCATAACCTTTATGCCCACCAGTATCATCTAATATATTTATATATTCATGAAAGACAAAACATGTGTTTGAATAAATGCATGTGATGGGGTTAGTAAAAACATAGTATATTTGACACAATAGAAAAAGATGATTGTGTAATTGGTCATCTCACAACTATTAAATATGACACAATTGATTAGAAAAACCATTATTTATTTATAAAATGAAATTCTAGGTAATATTCAATGTTTATGTTAATTTTTATTATCTCTAAAAATAGAGAATAGTGCCATTGAGGGTTTCTCTATGTCTAAAAACTTTGATGAAAATTATTTTTTTATTGCACATATATTATGTAGTAAATATATATGTTTTATTTCTATACATAAAGGAAATAAATGTAATAAGGAAATTGAAATGTCTACATTGAAATGAGATCAACATTCTCATCCTAAATGGAGACATCTCAATACTGTAGAAATAATAATGTATAAACAGTTCATTACAACCTAAATTATTTTTTACATTTATAAAATTGTGATACGTGAATAAATAACTAAAAATATAAATTGTTTTATGTTATACAATTTTTTATACGGTCCACAACTAAACACATAATAATATACAAACTCCATTAACATAACCTCTAGTATTATATTCTATCTCATTATAACTATTGTGGTCTATCATCACCTTGATAACCTGTCCATGCCACATGAAGCCGTTACTTACCATATTGAGGAACCCAAAATTCCTTGTTTATACTCTTTATTAGCCGATTGGACAACTTACTTAGTATGTGTACGAATCATGATCTTTCATAAAGTGGGATTATCAACTCCCCCATGAGTATGGAGGACCTATTACATTGTATAACTGTAATAAAATGTGCTTCCAAAAATTATGTATTCTCCCTACATATCAAACTTTTCTTTCTATCCTCTATAATATGACATTGAAATAACTATTCCAAAAAAAATCATAAGAAAATCATAACGAAGAAGAGAAATGATTCATCACAATCTATGTGAAAAAATTTGTCAGAATGAATTATTTTTTTCCAATCCCTATATGGTGGAATGGAAAACACCATGGACTAGTTTTGTAAATAAATATATTTCATGTATATAATGAATAATAGCAATAAGCTATTATCATCATCCTACCATATATATGTTTATATACATGAAATACCTGAGGATGGTATATGATTTGAAAAACCAAGAGACATGATGAGTGTTTTGGGTATGCCGCCTATGAGAGGGTATGTCAACCCACTCAATGTGTTATAAATGATTAAAGTAAATTTATGGCTCACTAGTGCATGATCATGTACCGAAATAGAATGTGAAATAGAATCTATAAATACATACCACATGCAGTACCTCACATGGTGTTTTGGAATAGATATAACCTGATTATTTATTCATGTTCGCAAATAGAGAGGGGTTCAATAAACAAAAAAGAGTTATATAATCCTATGAATTTCTTATTATTAATTATTATATATGAATATTGGATTCCAACAACGAAAAATATGACATAAATTACAATGTAAAATAGATTATCATATTTAACATTCACTTCGGCCCTATCCACTAATTGTGAAACAATAAAACTTATACAATCTCTTGAAAAGATGACATATAATATTATCGTCTTCCAAAATATTGATTTAATCAAAAATATTAACAGCATCCATAATTCCATATATCTTCAGTTCCCACTTCCCTGTATTCTTCAGTGACTACTCCTAGGGGTAACATACCAAATTAATTATAATGAAATTTTCAAAAATATTTCATATCCCCCATTATGAGCCTAAAAGTATATGCATATACTATAGTTCAAGAGTCGACATCACAATTTTCACTATTGAGTGGCCCTTAGGTTTTTACATTCTATACTAATTATTCTAATTAGACTATCCATACACGATAATAGGTCATCACCACTTCATAAATCACATCTTTTAAAAAAAATCATCTAATACAAAGTTTTGATTTCTATTTTCCTCATGACAAATTAAAATGTAAGAGGTAAAAATTGGTTGGTGTGTATTGAAATTCCATACACTTTGGTCTTTGTTAATCTTTTAGAAATTATACACAAGTTTTTTTAAAGATAAAACTAATAAAAATTATTAATTAGAGTTTTAAAAAATTAATTTCTTAGAATATTATTGACGATAAATAATAACCACATGGTAACATTAGAAAAAAAATCACTTTTCGAATATGGTAAAAATATTTATCTATAATTTTTATCCAATTTTCTTGCATTCAACACTATCATGAAGTATTCTCTTTATAACATGAATAATAAATTGAGAGTACATTATCAAATTTTATGTGTGAAATATTAATAATTAAACTAAAATGAAAATTTCAAAATTAATTTTTTAGATCAATATTTTATTGACAACCACAATAGTAAATGAAATTTCATTGATATTGAAAATAAATCATTATAAATTATACATTGATGCCTCATGTATAAACCACTTCTATCCAAGGATGAATCCACCCAAAGAAAGATAGCAGATCTGCAAACTCCACTATTGGATTAACTAATCAAATTGGATGTCTAACCTTATCATATTAAAAATTTAAGGGTATTTTCAATTATATAATTAGGTGTGAATAAAGGTTAATCAGATACCTAAAAGTGGTTTTTTGAGACATCAATCATCCCAATGTTTTATTCCCAACCATAGTGTAATTATTACATTCTGGGGATTTATTCAATAAATACTTATACCCATATATTTTGGATAAAATTTCACTTTTCACATATGTATTAAATAAATATTTATTAATTTTTTCATAACATCAATATACCATAAATGTCAATAAATATCAACCAAATTATAAAACCCATTGTTGGGATCAATTATACATTTAGACTATAATTCTAAAAAAATTAAAATTGGGGAATTTACCCTTTATAAATTTTTGAATGTCAAAATCTATTTATTGTTAATGTATTGACTATGGAAAAACCAACTTCCAGAAGTTATATCCTTTAATAACCAATTTCACATTTAAAAGAAAGAAAACCAAGCTATTTATGATAGAAGATATCAAAATTTTAATGACCTTGAAATTATTACTGGCTTTCATTTCCTAAATAATTGTATCCTAAAATAAATAAATTTTTACTCATTGAAAAAAACAATATCACTTAATTTCAATAATGAATAACATCACATTATCCATCAACTAAACAGATTAAAATTCTAAAAATTATAGTGGGAAAAAGAAATTAAAAAAGAAATTATTTGTGTGAAGTTTTTTATCACTACAATATTCTAAGAACATGTTCCCAATGAAAACACTATATAAAAAAAGAATTTTAGTAAAATACTTGACATTTTAGAGAAGGAAAACATATAGAAAAAATAAAGGAATTATAGTATTAAATTTATGGTGAAAATATAAGGTATTTATAAGAGGTAATATGTACATTAGAATAGTAAACTGAAGATGTTTATAAATTTTTCTATTAAATTTAGTACATATAAATTGAATTGTAAAATGATAATTGATGTTAAAAGGTGAAATTATGGCCACTAATTTTAGAATAAGGTATTTAAAGACCATTTTTTTAATCATGTGTGAGAGGTAGTATCATTAAGGTTCACACATTAGCCAGAATAAGAAAATATTCAACATTTGATGCTCGAATGAAATAATCTATTGGAGAAGTTCATGTTATAGGAGATCACCATTAGGTAAATATTGTCTGAGCATCCCCATGAAACTACCATTACAGCACATAATACACATAGGTCATATTCAAGTGTAATAAGATGTTTTGTGTCTAGAAATTAGTATCATAAAAGATGAAATAATTCTTTTTTAAATGGAAGGGTTCTTTTTTTTAATCCTATTTTCAGAATTATTTTATTTAATAAAATACTTTTGAAAAAAAGTTGAATTAGATAAAATGTTATTTGGAACGAAATAAATTCTTATTTTAAATATATATATATATGTTTAAAATAAATACATGTATTCTAAAAAATTCTTTTTTTATTATTTAATGTTTTAACACAATATTTATTTAAATATAAATGATAATATATTTTCACACTGGCCTATAAAAATTTTATATTGGTTTGATTTACGACTATCTCATACAAAAATTTCAAACAAAATTTGATTTTTATTTTATAGATAAAATTAAGCTATCTAGACTTTTTTTATAAAATGAATATTTTATTTTGAATTGTAGTTTTATAATTTGTTTAGTGTTTTTTGGATAATATTTATAAATAACTATTTTTTATTTATTAGTAAAAATATAAAAATGTGTTTTCAGTATGTTTTATGATTTATTATATAATTAATAATGATTAAAAATTAATTAAACATAATACAGAGGATGCAATTTTTTATTTTATTCATATTATATTATTTTAATAATTTTAATTAAATATCCAAACGTAAAAATGTTTTTCAAAATTCTAAAATTTAAAATATGATTTTAAAAACTACATTTCATTGAAAATACACATTTATATGTCCAAAGTAATATTATAAAATTAATTTCAATACCGATAGATTAAAATAAAATAAAATAACTTTACTAAAAACAATTATGATAAAAAACCAAGGGAAGAGCAACGGTTTTTCATCCTCTATAGCCTATAATTCCAACACCTATATTTGGAAATTATTGAACAATTCATCCTCTTTTATAGTAAATAAACACCAATCACCCATTCCTTTATGCTCTAAATCATTAATATAAACTTTTATTTTTATTTTACCTCATATGGAGTCCCAAAAGGTGTATACAAGTCCTCATGGTGTTATCAATGATTTTAAGAAAGAAACAACTCAAGATAAATGAATTATCTGATTTATATTTCCATTCAAGTACATATTATGTGGTATATTTTATAAATGTTGAATTACATTTTTTTCATACAAATATTTTTTATTATATCATTACAGCCAAAATATTTTCTCATTAATAATAGACTGTAGTTAACAACTATTATACACATTCCTTCCATGTTTTGTATATTCAGGATACTGAATTCCATTCTTCAATTTCCATATTTTTCATGAAATATTATGATTCTCTTAACACTGAACCCTCTTCCTTGTCTATGGGAAATCATGTAATGGCCTGACCCCTAGTAGCCTTGAGCTGAAGCCTTAAAATATTATATTTGAATTGATACAAGATTCATATCCCAATGTACCGATTATTTTAGTAGTCATAAAGAACCGTATATATACATGGTACTATTATTACATTCTTATAAAAATATAAAAAATAATGTGAAAGTTATTTTCATCCTTGAACTCATTCAATCATTCCAACATCATAACCCAGGGAAAGAGATGAAATAAAAGGGTGAGTAAAAATTCTTCGTAAGTGTTAAATACAACAAAATATTTCATGAATCGATAAAAAATGAATCCTATTAAATATATAATGGTATATATATAACATAAATACATGCCATTTAATAAAAAATATCTTATAAATGAGATAATAATGTGCAATCATTATGGAAATATAAATTATTGGAACCAAATTCCATTTAATCAATAAATTGAGAACAATTTGAATCCATGGATAATTTCAAAGTGAAAATATCATGGATAAAAATGAATAAAACATTAATGAATGAAATGGTTAATAATTTATTTCCATGATCCCATGAATCATGTTACCTTTATGTTCATGACCATTTACAACACATTTGAATCATTATGGGAAAATATCCATTTAATTTTTTCATCTATATCATCTCATGAGACAATCTATACATTGAGGGGTTATATATAACTAGGACCCACCCATGTATGCATGTACAAATCTTTTCTCATATATCAAAATGATTGATTTAATTGATGAATAAATATTCCCTATTAACTAATATCTTTATTGAGTAAAAGATATCTATTTGACATTTTTCAAAAATAATCAAGTAACATCCATTGTAATCACCTTCAGAAAAAATGGTTTATGGAATAGGAAATAACCATGCCCATGAATCAATAAATATAGATATTTAATGAAATATTTAATGATTTATCATCATAAATAAAATGGGCAGTATATATACCGCAATTTTTTTTTGGAGAATAACATCAAAATTATGTCTCAATGATATAAAATTGAGATGAAGTACCATAAAATGATCATATCATTAATAGAAATAATTTTTATGTGTATTAATTATAAATACACATGGAAAATGATAAATAAAACCTAATATATTAAAATTTTATTATACACTTAACCTTTGTATTGCATAATCTATGAAATAGAAGTCGAAACAAATGAATGAAAACTGAGTTATGAAATTCATTACCCCATTATAATCAATCAAATTGTATTCCCTAGAAAATTATTGTTCATGAAATGAAAAATTTAATACCATAAATATATAGGGATTAATAATATGATATTTTAAATGGAAACATATACACCACCAATAAGAAATAAGTTTTGAATAAGAAATATAACTCACATAAGTAAACGTGAGGTGAGAAAACCCATACCAATTTATAATATGTTGAACACTATGCACTATAGAATTAATGATAATAAAATGAAACATTGAACACCATAAAGATGAAAAAATTTAGGATATTATATATTAATGGTCTTTATGTACACGAAAATCATGAAGTAAGGGTTCAATATGGCATATATCTTATAGTAGTAAGATTATGATGAGAAACTCATTTATTAATTGAGAAACTTTTGAATCATGAGATATGCGAAAGAATAATATAAATTGAAAATTTTAATATAATGAAAAAAATAATATTCTTTACATAAAATTCCATTGGATATTATATAAACCACAGAAAATAAATTATTTTTGAATATTGAATAAGTCTCGGATAAATAAAAGTTATCTAGAAAACAATACCATATATCTAATGTGTTCTTCACTTGTACATAATGTCTATGATAATCAAAGTAGATAAATTACATTCTGAATTTATAAAATAATAAACATATATTTGATATATTATAATTTTATAAATATTATTTATGTCCATTTTGGGGATTTATACTATTTAATTTCTTTGTTCGAGGAGAGTATGTTTCATGGTTTTATGGACGTTTCCCTTGTGTATGATTATGGGAGTTCGTGTCAAATTAGATGAATTATTCATAAGTGAAATTATATGGTATAAATATAATTACATTATCTTAAATGGAACCATATATCATCATTTACATGAGGGTGATTCATTAGATAAAACATTAATGAAAAATTAGTAGTTTATGTTGGTGGTTTTTACGACAATCATGAAATAGTTTCCTTTTAATTATTTTTATATTTTGTTGGTCGGAGTGGATACTCAAGAGGGGGGGGGTGAATTGAGATCCAATTAAGATGTCTATTAAAATATTCTCTATTTAAAATCCCCCAATTTATAAAACAAGTTAAACTGTAGTGAATTTATACAGATTGTAAATGTTCACTTAGCTTCTCAAAGACTGATTAGGACTCAGTTAATTTAACCACAAGATCAAACTAACTTTTGAAACTAACCTACATATTTACAATAAGTGTAAACACTTGCTAATTTAACTATTAAAGTAGCTTTAAAATAGTTTTGTATATCAATGTAATAACAGTGAAATAAATAACATATATGTAGTATTCTATGAACTTAAACTAAAGATACACAGCAGATATAACAAGAGGTTCAGTCTAAATCAGAGACTTAGTCCTCTCAAATTTATATAAATTTTATCCACACCATAGATCGGGGTTAAAAATAGTTTAAAAACTGTCCAGGCTATGCAGGGACCTCTACCACTGTTCTTTGTTGGAAAAAAACAAAGACCATGCCACACAAGGACCTATTCCACATTTGACGTGGGTAAACAAGAGTTAAGAGTTTTGGAGTGAGAATTTGATATCCTCTAGTTCAGTGCATGAGACATTGTGTGTATATGATATACAGAGTACACCACAATGCTTGAAAGTTAATAAATAACTCACATAGAGATAATAGATAAGAGTTTATAAAGCTCTAGTGATTATCAATGCAGCACTTGACTCATTGGATTCATTAGGAATTCTTCTGAGTCCTTTGGATTTTATTTTGAAAAATAGAGTGTTGTAGTTAAGCTTGTGTTCTACAGGAGTGAGAATGATCTCTTGATTCATCGTGTTTTCTTCAGTGGTGTTGGATTTCATTCATGAGAGTTCTTTGAAAGTCTTGCAATCTCTTTCTTGTTCAAGATTGTTCTTCTTGTTCAGCATAGTGCTCTCGGGTGTATGTAAGTTTTTCTTGTTGTATCGTCATACATTTCTCGCTTCACAGCTCTTATGTGTACTACATCTCAATATTTCTTATATTCCTCCAATTCTGGTAGTAGGAATGATTCCCTTTTCATAGGTACGAGATACGGTTTCCTGACATGCCAACAAATATGATTAAATAACATTAATTTCATTAAAAACATCAAATATGACCATTAGCATTATTTAAATAATATTGAAAAAAGTTAAGAAACAGTGTCAGAGTGATTATGTAAACGGTTTCTTCTTCACGGTATATAGTTCATGGTAGGAGCTTCATGGAATGAACTTCACGGTATGTCCATGTCACAGTGTCTAGCTCACGGTGTCGAGGTCACAATTTGTCCTTCACGGTGTCTGGTTCACGGTGTCTGGGTCACGGTGTCTGGGTCACGGTGTTTGGGTCACCGTGTCTGGGTCACGGTGTCTGGGTCACGGTGTCTGGGTCATGGTGTTTGGGTCATGGTGAGTCCTTCACAGTGTCTCCATAATTAGACAAATATCTGTATTTAGACTTAGACAGTAATATGCAGAATATGGATAATGATTAATCATTAGAGAGTAAGAGAACATGAATCAAAAATATAAATGCGTGATAATATATGTGAGATTTCTGATCAAGCATAAGACTTGTAAATAATCAAGAGAGTAATTAACATCCATAAGATTTGTTATCATTAAAACATGATGTGTAGTTATTATTGAGATTGAAGAGCATTAGCAAGATGTGCAATGAATATTGAGATTAATTTACAGTAATAGGATTTGCGATCATTAAAAAATGATTAACACTTGAGGTGTCCAACAATATCCACCTTTTTGATTATCACAAATCATATATAGTCAGATTATAAATGAAATATAACATTAATGAAACTACCATAGTAGAAAAGAAAAAATTAGAGAAAAATAGATTCGATAATAACATATCTCATTATAGTTCTGATACTTGTAGTTTTTCTACCCTTTTTATACTTTTAGTTGTTCTCCCCCTTTTGGGATTATAAAAAAGTAGAGAAAATGAAATGAAACACTGCATTTTGCATTAAAAATGGTTCAGAAGAGAACATACAAGATAAATAAACACATGAAACAACAAATGACATCACATCAAAAAGAAAACAGTCTGTGGAACCTTCAGGGATCCACCTTTTCCTTGCCTTTATCAGCAGCAGGAGTTGGTGCTGAAGTAGAAGAAGGCATAGATGTGGTAGATAAAGTGGGTAAGGTTAGACCTTCAAAAACAGATGGTGCCAATGTGGGAATAGTAGAAGATCTAGGTAGTGGTTTTTCAAGAATGACTGGCCGGATCGGAGAAAGTGCTTGGCATACTGTCATGGCAGTTGAAGCTAAGGTTGGTAGACTAGGTTTAAGGGGTGCAGCAGCTAGAGCAACTATAGAAGTACTCTGCACATGATGATATGTCTTCAAAAGATTGATGAAGTTAGTAATGATTTCACCACCATATTTCATAGCCTTTTCAAAATCATCCTTATTCTCCATAAATCTTTCTAACAAACTGGTGAACTCTATAAGATTCTAAACGTGATCTTTAAAAGCTTGAGTCACTAGAGGGATTCTCAAATTCTCCACATGATATCTAAAGTGATCTGTCATTTCACTTTTAGAGAAAATCCGGGAGATATAAAAATATATTTTCTTGGTGATCTCCTGTTGAGCATCATTGGCTATCTGAGAATGAATCTTAAACTAGTCCAATGCTCTATCACTGTTCTTAATAACTTCTGACAAAGAATATATATCCAAGCCACTGAAGGAATTCTGAAGTTCTTCCTTGATTATGGATCTCATCATAGAATAATCCAAATAAGGTGTGGAGGTCTTACCAGAAGCAGGTGAAGCCTTGACAGCTTCAGTTAGAACTTTGAGCTGTTACTGAACTTTTTCCAGGCATCTAGTGTATTCATCTGTAAGCTTATTTAGATTTTCTACATGCTCCTCATGCGTTACAACATTGATTTGTGACTTTTTCCAATATTTTCATCAAAATAAAGTATATATGGATGAACTTGAGACACAATCTCCCTAAAAAGGATGGAATCAGATGTCTTAGGAGAAGCAGCAATAGCTGCAGGGGTAGAAAAAGGAGCAGGATCTTATCTAAAAGTCAACTCATTCTACAAATTTGCTACCATATTTTTCAGATTTGCAACATCAGCACTCAACAATTTATTTTCCACTCTGACATCCTGAATTTCTCGGATCATCCTTGGTTGAATATGCAATATAATATTTTCCAAGATAATTGATGCATTGTCTTGACTTAACTGAGTCACTGGACGAGGTTGAGTGGAGAAAATTTTCTCAACTCTATCTAACAAAGATTCTCCAAAAATTTTCAGATCATCTTTGGTCACAGAGGAGTGTAGCTCGGGTAAGGGTGCAGGTAAAGAAAGAGGAGCAGGTTCTGGTTGAGGTTCAGAGTTATCTTCAGACTCAGATTCTGATTCATATTGAGGTTGGGGATTTGGTTCTGGTTCTGGATGAGCTATATACTTCAATTGGAATAGATAAGAAATATCCATTCCAATTGTAGATAGTTTCTCTGACTCATTCCCATCATAAAATATTGGGAAAACATATCGAGTGTGCACAGAGTATGAGATAGAAGGTTGAGAAGCTTCAGAAAATCCAGCTTCTATAATCTCAAGGATTCGAGGTTCATCCCCCTCAAATTGTGCTTCCCTTTCAGATTCTTGAGGCTTAGGAACATGGTCAAGATCGACAGGATCATCTCTAATATCTCCAGTAAACTCTTGCCTTTCTAGTTGAAAGGTAATATTCATCCTCTCTTCTGCAGAGGGAATAATCTCAAGAACCGATTGTACTACTGGTTGAGCTTCCAGACTTGCTTCTTTCTCAACAGAAAGATCCTCTTCAACAGGATCTGCCTCTAAGGTTTCTTGCCGTTCTGAATCATGAAAAACCTATTTTCTTGCAGCATTAGAATCAGCTTCTAGATTGACATCTTCACTAGAAGCTGGAGCTTCCTCTTCTCTCAAACTAACATCAACTTCCTCTCCTTGCAGTATTTCAGCAGGGATAACAGCAGGGACAACAGTCCTTTCTTTTTCAACATGATCTATTTCTAGTGGAGGTATTCCAGCTTCTTCTCTAGGAGATACTTCAACTGTTACTTCCTCCTCTTCTTCTTCTTCTAAATACTATACCACTTCATTTGGTTCCAAACCAGGATTAGATAAATTTTTAGGCCTTCTTGGATAGTCAATAGGATTAAACTTTTTATTCAATTGATCGTTATCCTCAACCCACTTCTTCTTCCAGGGGTTCTAGCTAATCTCCATCCTTCTAATGATAGGCATGGATAGGCAGAAATCAATGTCCTCTAACTTTTCTTCATTTGGTCCAACCATCCCTTTCGAAACTAGCATAGCCGAAATCATCATTGAGTAAAAAAGGAGGTGGATTTGGAAGTGACTTTGACCAGCTCACAAATATGGTTAATAACAAACATACAAAGATTGATCTTATGGCCATTCGTCAACAGGTGAATCAAGAACACATCCTGATACTTCATCACAACAAAATCTCATTTTATCAGACTATTCAAATTATTGAAAAACTTGAATAGAAGTATTCTCTCCCCATCTAATTTACCAGTTATGGCCCTTCACTTGGATCCATTTCCAGTCAGGATTTCCAAAGCATTCTCCAGGTCAAAGATGTCAGTTGTTGGAGGAGGGTCTCTCTTGTAATCCTCACAAACTCCTTCATGTGGAATCCCTAGGCATAAAGCCCATAGCCTCAAAGAGAAAGAACACTTCTGACCATTTATCCATCTTGTCACCATAAAGATTTCTCCAAACTCAAAAGAAAACTTCACATACTGATAGAATTGAGATACCAATCTCGGGTAAATCGGTCTATTTTGTCTAGAGAACCATTCAAGCCATCCTTGTTCCGTTAAAACATTCAAAACTAAAGATTTTCTAAACAGCAAAAATTCTGGGAAAACCTATTATTCAGTTACAACTATATGGCTTACCAGGTTTGGGTTTAGAGGACCTTCGGGAGCTATCCTCGGTATCCTCTTCTGTTTCTTAGAGCGGCACTTCTCAGATGAGGGTGAAGATGGACGCTTCATCCTAGGCATTCACTAATGGTTCGGGTGAGAGGTAAGAGAAGGTTAAGGAGAGAGTTCGAGTAAGTAATCGAATGAAACCCTTGAGTTTTATCATTTGAGAATTTAAAACGTCATAAAAACAAAAACGCAGGAAAACTAATAGCGGTGAAAATAAAAATAAAAATTACAGCGATACGGGTTAAAATAAGAAACAAATAATCTTCACGATGAGGTCGTGAGTAGGAATTATGGTGTGATGAATACTAGTCATCACGGTGAGACAGTTGATAGTCGTCATGGTGAGACAGTGAGCATTCTGTGTAGTCACGGTGAGACAGTGAGTTGACAGACCGTGAGCATCAGGTCTTGATGGTGAGACCATGAGCATAAAATAGTAACTTAGAAATAGTGAAAATGAAACCATAAACTAAAATACAGTAAGTTATTAAACATTATGATCAGTAAGATGTCTATTTATGATTAATCATACCATTATCATGTAAGATGTAGTCTAATCTTTTAGAATTTAATGGTTTAGTGAATATATCAGCAAGTTGATATTTAGTACCAATGAATTCCAAAGTGATATCACCTTTTTGATAATGATCCCTAAAAAAGTGATGTCTTACATCAATATTTTTTTTCCTATAATGAGAAACATGATTCTTAGAAATATTAATATCACTTTTGTTGTCACAGTTTATCAGGACATGTTTGAATTGATATCCATTGTCTAGCAATGTGTGTTTCATCCATAAAATTTGTGCACAACAACTGCCAGCAGCTATGTATTCAGCCTCTGCAGTAGATAATGCAACAAAATTTTGTTTCTTACTACACCATGATACTAGTGACTTACCTATAGGGTGAAATGTTCTAGAAGTTCTTTTTCTATCTAACTTACATCCAGAAAAATCAGCATCAGAATAACTATCTAATTCAAATGATTGTCTTTTGGGAAAGAACAATCATAAATTGGGATTATGCTTGAGGTATTCGAATATTCTCATCACAATATTCAAATGTGACTCTTTAGGATTTTCTTTGAAAATGAGCACACATACACACACTAAACATAATATCATGATGAATAGTAGTCATGTAGAGTAGACTTCCAATCATTCCTCTATAAGTGGTTTGATCAATAGATTTACCATCATCATCAAGATCCTAATTATAGGTGGTACTCATGGGAGTTTCACTACTTTTTGTGATATCCCATCCAAAAAACTTTTAAAATATCTCTAGTATATTTACTTTGAGTTAAAATAATCCCATCATCATTTTGAAAGATTTGAAATCGAAGAAAGAATTTGAGTTCTCCTATTAAACTCATTTCAAATTCATTTTGCATCATTTTAGAAAAATCAGTACATAATGTAGTTTTTTAAGATCCTAAAATAATATCATCTACATAAATTTGTACAACTAAAACATCTTTAAAAATTCGTTTTATAAAGAGATTAGGATTAGTTATTCCTTTTATAAAACATTTAGAAATTAGAGAAGTACTTAATCTATCATACCAAGCTCTTGGAGTTTGCTTTAAATTATATAACTCTTTTGATAATTTGAAAATATGATTTGGAAAATGAGTGTTTGAAAATAGAGGTGTTTGTTCAACAAAAACATCCTCAACAATATATCCATTCAAGAATGTACTATTGACATCCATTTGATATAGTTTGAAATTTATATGTGCATCATAATCAAGTAAAATCCTAATAGTTTCTAATCTGGATACTGGATAAAAACTATCCTCATAGTAAATACCTTGTTCGTGACTATAGCCTTGTGCAACTAGCCTAGATTTATTTCTAACTATGTTTCCAGATTCATCTACTTTATTTTTAAACACCTATTTAGTACCTATTTGGAAAGTGTCCTTAGGGATTTCAACAAGATTCCAAACTTTATTTCTTTCAAATTGATTGAGTTCTTCTTGCATAACAATTACCCAAAATTCATCATTAATAGAATCATAAATGTTTTTAGGTTCAAGCTGTGACAAGAAGTCTTGATGTTCAACCTGATTTCTAAGAGAAGCACTAGTCTGTGTCCGTCTATCAAGATTTCCAACAACAGCATCTAAAGAATGATTCTTTATAATTCTAGTTGATCTTGTAAAGGTATGACTAGAAACTTCAGGTTCTTCTCTAGGTTCAGGTTCATTAGTAGCATATTCTGGAATAATTCTAGAATTGGTTGTCTTTATAGATTGTTCATTGATTTTATCATTAAGGTCCAGAACAGATAAATATTCTTCAAGATTTTCAGGAGAGGTTTTACGCTCCTGTGGATCAGTTTCATCAAATTTTATTTGAACAGATTCTTCCACACACTTGGTTCTTTTATTGAAAACTCTATAATATTTTCTGGTTAAGGAATATCCTAAAAATATTCCTTCATCACTCTTAGAAGAAAACTTATCAAGATTATCTTTTGTATTAAGAATAAAGACTTGGCAGCCAATGAATCTAAATTAACTAACTTTAGGTTTTCTATTGTTCCACAACTCATATGGGGTTTTGTTAAGAACATGTCTAACTAAGACTCTATTAATAATATAACAAGTTGTATTCATAGCTTCAGCCCAAAAGTAAATACGAAGGTTATATTCATTAATCATTATTCTATTAATTTCTTGAAGGGTTCTATTTCTTCTTTCTACTACACCATTCTGCTAAGGTGTCCTAGGAGCAGAAAAGTTATGACTATAGCCATTGTGTGAGCAATTGGATTCAAATTCATGATTTTCAAACTCACGCCCATGATCACTTCTTAGAGTTTTAATCTTAATTCCACTAAGATTTTCTACAGACTTGGATTATTTAACATAGTATGAACAAGATTCACTTTTGTGAGCTAAAAAGTATACCCATGTATATCTAGAAAATTAATCTACTAGGACATAGAAATAGTGCTTCCCATTTAAGCTAGAAACTCTAGATGGTCCAAACAAATCCATGTGAACCAACTCGAGAGGTTGAGAAGTTGATACTGATTTCTTTGATTTAAAAGAAAAATTATGTTACTTTCCCTTTTGATAGGGATTACAAACTTTGTCATTTGGAAACTCATGTTTTGGTAGGTCTCTAACTAAGTTCTTCCTAGTTAGTATGTGAGTGTATATTGTAGTGTCCTAATCGTCTATGCCATAACCACGACTCTTTATTAAAATAATTTAAACATGTTACATTTTTCATAGCATATGAATTTAAATCAACTGCATAAACATTTTCATTTCTTATAGCAGAAAATACTAAATCATTTTTGGAATTAAATACATTACAAGAATCATTTTCAAATTTGACATTAAAACCATCATCACATAATTGAGAAATACGTAACAGATTATATTTAAGTCCATCAACAAATAAAACTTTTGAAATTATAACTGAATCAATGTTACCAATTTTTCCTATGCTGATAATCTTTCCTTTAGAATTATCACCAAAGGTGACATGACCTCCATCAACCTTTATTAAACTTTTGAAACATGAGTAATCCCGAGACATATGTCTTGAACATCCACTATCCAAATACTATTTTTTCTTGTGGGAACTCTTCAAGAATGTTTCCTACAAAAAATATTTAGATAGGAAATGATTTTGGTACCCAGATCTTTTTGGGTCCAGACAGGTTAGAAATCAATGCTTTTGGTACCCAAATTTGTCTTATGGGTCTCATATAATATACAGAATCAAAAGATTTTGAAAGATAATCTCTATTTGATTTATATCTATGTGAATAACTATTTGAACCATATAAATGTCCAGAACTAGAACTAGCAGTATTCTGTCCAGATTTAGGAATAAATCTATTCTTGGTAATCTGATATGTCCAGGTTTTTAGCCTATTCCAGTAGTGTATTTTTGTGCAACTTTCTTTCCTAGAATTTGATTTAGTTTATCTTTTCCATTTGTGAACTTCTCTAAGTCTTTTATAAGTTGATCATTTGACATTTTCAGTTCAGTGTTCTCCTTTAATAGTTGATCATTTTTCTCTTTTTCAATAGTATGTTCGGTTTAACAGTAGTAGTGAGAGCATGCTATTTCATTAATGATTTGTAATTATTCTTAAGTTCATTGCATGTCTCTTCCAGCATATTACAGTATTCAAATAATTACCCACTAGTCATGTTTTCAGAATCTGAATCAGATTTTGCATCCTCTCCAGAATAATAAGAATTTAAAAAAGGAGTATCTGAGGTTACCTTTGATGTGTTTTTCATGAAAAACATGTTGGCATGATTCTTTTCAGAATAATACATTCTAGATTCACTTCAGCTGTCTTCAGAAGAACTCTAGGCAGCCATCATTTCTTTTTTGTACTTATTGTCCTTGTTATCATATTTCTTCTTGAATTTTAGCTTTGGGAAGTCTGATTTAATGTGTCCTTTCCTTTTGCACTCATAGAAAACAACTTCATCACTTTTATCTAGCTTTTTCCAATCCTTATTTCAATGTCCCTTATTGTCATACTTTCATTTGTAATTTGATTTTCTGAAAAATTTCTTCTTCCTATAAAATTTCTTAATCCTTCTAGCTATCTGAGCCATTTCAGCATCACTATCACAATCTGAATTTTTACTTGTTGAACTGTCAGTTTGTATTTGAGCTTTTTATTTTTCCTTACTCTTTGAAGTAGTAGTCTTAAAAGCCACATATTTTCTCTTAGGTTCATCATATTCCTCTTTATTCACCTTGAGTTCTTCCTCATACATCATAATCATACCAATGATTTCTTTGACATGTAGATCAGCAATGTCACATTACTCTCTGATTGAAACAGATGTGCCTCTCCATATGTCTGGTAAACATCTCAAGATTCTCATAATTTGTTCCTTTGCTGGAACAACCTTTCTGATTGAATTCATTTTATTGACTATCTCATTAAACCTAATATACATATCAGAAATAGGTTCATCAGCCTTCATTTTAAAATTATCATATTTAATAGTATAAGTATTTAATATCTTTTCTTCAACATTGGTTGTTCCTTCATGAGAAACACCCAAAGTATCCCAAATTTCAAAAGCAGTTTTACAAGAAGAAATTCTATTAAACTCTTCATCTCCTAATGCACAGTACATGGAATTCATGGCTTTACAATTATTATTGTAGGCAATCATTGTAGGTTTATCCCAAGTTATTCTTTCAGTTTCTGGAATTTTATATTGTGACTCTATAGCAGTCCATATATCAAAACCCATACATTCTAAATGAATTTTCATTTTAAGCTCCCACTGAGCATAGTTTGTACCATTGAAAAAAGGTGGCATGTAAGTAGAATCACCCTCTAGTCTATTATCCATAGCTAGATTTTAGAAAGATAATTTAAAGAGATAAAGTTTAGAACTAATAGAAATTTAAGATCTTTAAACATGCAACTAAAATCATTGTTGAAAAACATAGTATTTCAAAAATCCTTAAACAAAAACAAACCTCTGATACTAAATGTTGGTCTGAGTGGATACTCAAGAGGGGGATGAATTGAGTTCCAATTATAATTTATATTAAAATATTTTCTATTTAAAATCCCCCAAGTTATAACACAATTTAAACTGTAGTGAATTTATATAGACTGTAAATGTTCACTTACCTTCTCAAAGATTTATTAGGTCTCAGTTATTTTTACCACAAGATCAAACTAACTTTTGAAACTAACCTACTGATTTACAATAGTGTAAAAACTTTATAATTTGACTATCAAAGTATCTTTAAAATAGTTTTGTATTTCAATGTAATAGCAGCAGAATAAATAAGATATATGAAGTATAATTTAAACTTCAACTAAAGATGCACAACAGATATAACATGAGGATCAGTCTCAAGCCGAGACTTAGTCCTCAAAAATTTATATAAATTTGATCTACACCCTGGATCGGGGTTAACAATAGTTTACAAAACTATCCAGGTCACGCAGCGACCTCTACCACTATTCTTCATGGTTAACAAAACAAAGACCAGACCAGACAATGACCTCTTCCATAGTTGACATGGGTAAAAAAGAGTTAAGAGTTTTGGAGTGATGATTTGATATCCTCCTATTCAGTGTAGGAGACAGTGTGTGTATATGATATACAGAGTACACCACAACTCTCAAAATTTAATAAATAAATAACTTAGAGAGAACAAATAAGAGTTTAGAATGCTCTAGTGATTATCAATGCATCTCTGGACTCACTGGATTCAGCAAGAATGCTTCTGAGTCCTTCTCTGGATTTTCTGTTGAAAAACAGAGTGTCGTAGTTAAGCTTGTGTTCTATAAGAGTGAGAATGATCTCTTGATTCGTCGTGTGTTATTCAGTGGTTTTGGATTGCATTAATGAGAGTTCTTTGAAAGTCTTACAGTCTCCTTCTTGTTCAGGATTGTTCTTCTTGTTTTGCACAATGCTCTCGGGTGTATGTAAGTTCTTCTTGTCGTATCGTCACACTTTTCCCGCTTCACAGCTCCTACATGTACTGAATCTCAATATTTCTTATATTCCTCCAATTATGGTAGTAGGAATGATTCCCTTGTCATAGGTATGAGATACAGTTTACTGACTAGCCAAAAACTATCATTAAATAACATTAATTGCATTAAAAACATCAAATATGACCGTTAGCATTATTTAAATAATATTGAAAAATTTTATGAAACGGTGTCACAATGATTATGTAAACAGTTTATTCTTCACGGTATATGGTTCACGGTAAGAGCTTCACGGTACGAACATCACGGTATGTCCATGTCATGGTGTCTAGCTCATAGTGTTGAGGTCACAGTTTGTCCTTCATTATGTCTGGGTCACGGTGTCTGGGTCACGGGGAGTCCTTCACGGTGTATCCATACTTAGACAAATATCTATATTTATACATAAACAGTAATATGCAGAATATGGATTAATTTTAATCACTAGAGAGTAAGAGAACTTGAATCATAAATATAAAGGTGTGATAATATAAGTGAGATTTTTGATCATGCATAAGACTTGTAAATAATCAAGAGAGTAATTAACAACCCTATGAATTGTTATCATTAAAACATGATGTGTATTTATTATTGATATTGAGGAGTATTAGCAAGATGTGCAATAAAGATTGAGATTAATTAACAGTAATAGGATTTGTGATCATAAAAACCAGATTGACACATGAAGAGTCCAACATATTTATATAATGGTTCCATTAAATTAAATAACATTTAATACACATATTTTAATTATGTTTAACCACAATTTTTTATAACCACCCTTGAATGATGTAATGAAAAATGAAAACTCATCGTCTAGGAAGGCAGTGAATTGACACCTTAGAGATGATGTTTTCCATTTTAGAATTAAATTGAGAGGAGAAGAGATTAGATAATGGATATTAAATTAAAAATTTTTTTTATTATATTTAAAATAATATATTTACAATTAATCTTTGTATAATTGTATGTGAGGAGAGAACTAGAAAATAAAAGAAATCAATAGAGAAAGAAGGAGGGTCTTACCTCTCAAACATTGTCCTGATGGGAACCTCTCTAAGACACATGGATTTGGAATTTTGGTAATAACAAAAAGTATTGGACTTGGGAAAGACGATCTGGAAGGGATTTGTGGAGAATTTTTTAAATATTCATGGATTATATTTTTCGAGGAGCAGGGCGGTGACTGGTGGAATTTATAGTGGCTGGAGAGTGGTTTCAGTGATTATTTTATTTATTTTTTTATTATTTGGTTTCATAAAAATAAATAGAGTTGAATATTTTGAATAAGTAAAGTTCATTGGGTATGTTATTTTTAAATGATGGTAGCATGCATCATCCATATCTAATAAAAATCATGTATTTTACATAAAATGGTGCATACCGTAAATTGCCATAATTTACTATTCACCAAAAATTTAACTCTTTCAGAAAAATCTAAAACATTCACCATAACAAATTTTTTTACTTGTATATTTCATAAATGGAACCCATTTTATGAAGATAATTTTATAAATATTATTATATTAATTTATAATTAAAATAATAATTTATTAAAAATACAGAATTTTAAAGTATAACTGCTTTCATGAAACCTTGAAAAATTAATTAAGGTCTCGTTATAAGATATTAAAATTACAAAAAAATAAATTATTAATTTATGATGATATTTCATGAAAATAAAGTTTTCTTTCAAATAATTATTTTATTTAATAAATTTAAATAAACTATCAAATTTCAAAAAAAATACAACACTTTATTTTTCATTTTTTCAAACATTGTTTTAATTATTACATTATATAATTCTATAATATTTTCATTTATGAGATACATAATTTTTTTTATTCATTCATATGTGAGTTTTTTATTATATTGGAAATGTTATTATTCCTATTGGACACATTAGTATTTCAATGGACATGTTAATATGTGCTAATATATCACATTTCGTTTTACCTCGGTGTTGTATGCAATGTGTGATATTGAATAAAATGAATTTATTTACAAATATTTATACCCTATAATTTTTAACTGTTATATCCATCCCTCATAAAATTTCCCCATCGAACGTTTTCATGAATATTACCATCTAAAACGATGAGGGTGGTTTTTCATTATAACATCCCCATGCTCCCATGTTGCTTCTTTCATTTTTTGGTTTCTCTAAAGACCCTTTACAAATTAAGTAATACAATTTTTAAATACATTCCCTCTTGTGTAAATAATATTAATAGGATCATCATAGTAAGAAAAACCACGTCAAGTTTTGTTTCTTCATAGGTGATTTCATGCCATGGGTGTGACATGTAGTACTTTAACAATGATATATGGAACGCATCCTGAATTTTAGAGAGACATGGCAACATTGTTAATCAGTAACCTACAACTCCAACTCTTTCCAGAATTTCTAATGGTCTAATTTTCATGGGTCTAAGTTTCTATTTCTTACAAAACCTTATAACATGATTCTACGGGGATACTTTCCGAATGACATGATCTCCTACATGAAATTACAAATCATTTCTACAGTTATCATCATAGCTCTATTGACCACTTTGAGATACATTTACATGAGCCAAAATAGTCATTTCTTATGTCATAGTTTCTTAAATGAGTTATGGACCTATAATATTACATTCAATCACTTCATACCAACAAGTTAGAGTACAACATCTCTTTCCATATAATGTTTCTTATGGTGCCATTTTAATACTCGAATAGAATATGTTTCCACAGGAAAACTCTTCCAAAGGTAAATACTGATCACACATACCTTCAAAATCATGTGAACATGATATCAAACTTTATTACAATGTATGAATATTCCTTTTGGACTATCCATTTGTTTGATGATGCTAATTGGTACTCAAATTAAGATTAGTATCAAATCCATCTAAAAAAACTTACAGAATTTTTATGTAAAACATGGATCTTGATCAGACACAGTGGATAAGGGTTCACAATGATGTCTTACAACTTCATTAATATACAATCTTTCTAGTGGCTCAAGCGGTAAATATTATATTATAGCATGAAAATTTTCTGATCTTGAAACATGATGAATAATAACCTATATCACATTAATCCTTCTAAGTTTCCTTTAAAGTATTGTGACACATTAAATCACAATTTCCTCCTACTTTCACATAGAAATTGGTTGTGGTTGCATGAATCATTTAGGATGTTATCATTAAGCATCCACCTATTGTAAATCTAGGCATCTTGAAACATTGTTATTAACTTCCCACTTCATAATAACATAGTAAAATTTTGCTTCAAATCATTATACATCTTTGTACCACCATGGTGTATAATGAATGTTTACCTATGATCAACATCTCATAGTTCCCTATTATGATGTGGTATTGATTGAACATATATCCTCTTTCCAATTTTTATAATTCCATCCATAGAGACAGTATGGCCAAGAAAATAGATTTCCAGAATCCAAAATTCAAAATTTCTAAATTAACCATATATATTATTCCACCTAATAGTATAAATAATGAGTTTCATGTGATATTCATGTTTTCAATAGCTTTTATAATATAATAGTATATCATCAATGAATACCCCAGTGAAATCGTCAAGATATTATATGAATATTATGTTCATCATATCCATAAAATTCAAGGATGAATTAGTAAATCCAAAGGGTATTACATTAAACTCATATTGTTAAAGATCATTTGAAATGATGCCTTCTGAATGCCTTACCTCTTTACTCGCAATTGATGAAATCCAGAATGAAGGTCAATATTTGATAAATATTGAGATGCACGAAGTTGATAAAATAAATCATCAATTTGAGGTATTGGATACATGTTAATTATCACAATTAAATTGATTTATATATAATCAATAAAAAATTTATGGATGCATGCTTCTACTTAATAAATAGAATAGGGGATCCCCATCTAGAAACACTAGGTAGAAGAAATACCTTATTACTTAACTCCTATAATTGTTTCTTCATCATTACCAATTCTATAATGTCAAATCAATAAGGAGTATTTTATTTTGTTTTTGAATCTATGATAAAATCAAGGGAAAACTAAACTACACATTAAGGGGTCTCTAGGTAATTCCCCCATAAATATGTCAATGTTTTCCATTACAATTGGTACACCTTAAATTGGATGATTACTTTTGTCATTCCTAGAAGATGTTTTCTAACTTCCCCATGAATTAAATTCTATATAGCATCCAGGATTGGATCTAGATAAGATCTTGATGTTGATGTTTCATGTCTAATGATAAGGAATTATACATATTCCTCACAAAACTTAATTTCATTATTCTCGTAATAAATTTTAGAAATATATATTTAAATATATTCGAAAAAATGGATTATATCATAATAAACCATAGGTTTGATGATATGGTTAGCTTATAAACCACGTTTATATTCTATAATAGGGAATTCTCGACAAATATTTTGTGCAATGAGGCTTCCCTTAGGGATTTTGACTAACAACTACCTAATTATATAAAAAAGGAAATATATAATTTTCTTGGAAAACTACTAAGATATAAAAGAGTGTCAGGATCTAGAATAAAATAATCAGTTGATAAATTTTAAAATATGAATAATATACATGATACCACATCATTGGGAACTTAAACCTCCTCTTTTGTGATCGTAGAATCTTGGAAATATCCCATTGGAATCTTCCGAGGAAGATCCCATTAATGGATGGGACATCGACATGCATAATTTTACATATCATTATATTTTAATCACTATATATCAATACATTTTATCCCCTTGCAGTATTTAGCTTGATGAACCTTTTCTATGCACTTATATAAAACTCTCAAGACTTTTAATCAATTTCTAGGATGTTCATTTCCACAATTTTTAGGGGATTGAAAACACTTCACTCCATTATTCTTATTTGGTTTTTTACCATTATCATGGTTATCATAAGCCCCCTTATTCAATTGATTTATCTTGAATATATAAATAATATAAAATTACTTCTCTATTTCGATGGCACTTAGTATAATTTCATCATAAGATGAAATTTTTTTAATGGATTGTTTTTTATGGATACAAGGCTTAAGAACATTAATGAAATGATAAATTTTTCCCAAATCATGTGCATAATCTATAGAATAAATATACAGTATTATGAAGGAATCCTCATATCCTATAACACACTTTCCTCTTATTTTTCTTTAATATATGGAATTTTGTCGTCGTTTTAGTTCATTTCTCATGAGGTATATTTTGGTCGAAGAATTTTTCATTAACATTTATCCATTCAATTTCTTCTATTTAATCTTTATTCTTTGAATTATGGATCAATGACATTAGTTGACTAGCATCAGACTTCATGTAATATACTGATAGTACTAATATTTCACTTTCATAACATACCAATGACAGAAATATCATTTCATGGGACTTGATCCATTTATCATCTACCACTAGATTAGTAGTCCTACTAAAATATTGTGTCTTCTGCCACACGAAATTATCCAACATAAGATTAATATGGTTATTCCTCAAAAACATAGTATGAAGTTATAATATGGTCCTAAAATACTCATCTCTGTTATAAATTTTTTATATTTACCAGTGTAAGAATCCATATATTTTCTTCGGGTATTGATTCAATTCCTTACATTATTATCCATCACTGAATAATGATACACATTGAGTTAAATCAAAATTATCAAGATAACTGATCCACCAAATAAAAATTCTCAAAATGATAATTTTTTAAAATAATATAAGTAATTATCATAGTTATTTTGTTTTTTTATTAATTTAAATTCTATTTCAAAAGGTTTCTACTAACCATTCTATGATAAAATCTTTAAAGACTCTTACCCCAATTTCTTTGAACTATATCCTGAATTTAAAATATTAGAATATATATAAGAATCAAATCCCAAGGGATCAATTAGTGTAGTTATCTTAAAGAACTAGATACATACATGGTACCCTTATTATATTGGTAATCGAAAATAAATCATAACAAAGGAATGTAATTTCCTCCCTGAACTCATTCAATCATTTCATATTCAGAATATGGGGAAACAGAACCTCTAAAAGTGTGAGCTCAAATGCTCTGAAAGGGATAAATAAAATGCAAGCATTCTTGAGTCAATAAAAAAAGGAATATTAAATTTTTCTAGGTATATATGAATAAAATACATTCCATTTAATCAACAAATTTTTCTCCATGAGAGGATATAAAATATTCACTATGGAAATTTAAATCATTGGACACAAATTTGGTTTGATTAATAACATGAAAACAATATGAATCCATGGATAATATCCCATTTAATTTGGACCACTTTGGCATATCATGAGACTACTGATGAATTTAGGGGATATTTATAACATACACCCTCTAATTTATGAATTTAAAAAGAATTCATCATAAATATAAATGAACAATTTAATTTAAGAATCAATATTGCATACGAACAAATATCTATATTTATTAACAAATATGAATTTAACATTATTTCCCTAGTTAATCACATACCATTCAACGTAATAACCATATGAAAACTTTTTATACATATTGTGAAACATTCATATATATAAAACGTTAAATATAGTAATTTAATTGAATCATTAATTATTAATGATCATAAATAAAACGCTCACAATATGAACCATGGAAAATAAAATAGTTGTATAACATCAAAATTATGCCTCAATGAATGAAAAACCAAACGAAGTCCCACACAAGGATCATATCAATAGAATATTAATGAATTATGTGTAATCATTATAAATAATCATAAAAAAGATAAAATATAAAATAATATTATAAAATTCATTTTACACTTATCCTTAAAATAAAAAAAATAAAATAGAAGTTTAACCCCGTGAAAGAAAATTGAATAAAGAATTCCCTAACTATAATGTAATCAGTCGAATTGTATGAGCCATTAAATTAATGATTTTAAAATGAAAAATTAAAAACCATGAAGATGAATATATTAATTATATAATTTATACAAGTTCATTATGTACACAACACACAATAAATAAGGATTAAATAAGGAATATATCTCTTAGAATTACAAGTGAGATGAAAAACCCCTTACCACTCTGTAATCAATTGAACCATATACCACATAAAATTAATAATTATAAAATGAAATATTGAATACCAAAAATATTAATAGATTTGTGATATGATATAATAATGGTCATTATTAAAACAACACACAATAAATAAGGGTTTAATAGGGAATGTATCTCATTGAAGTAAAAGTGAGATGAAAAACCCCTTACTAATTGAGTATTTTTTGAATCATGATATTATTGAAAGAATAAAATCAACTAAAAATTTAAATATCACGAGATAACTTAAATTCATTATATATCAGTTAAATGGTTATTATATACTCCATATAAACGAAAAATGTCGGTGAATATAGAATATGACTCGTATAAATAAATGTAAGACTAGAAATCCTTACCGTATGTCTGAAAGTATTATTCACCTTTACTTAATGTCTAGGTAATAAAATTAAATTATGTAATTAACTAACCCCTGATCATCAATAATATATTTTATTAATATAATTTTATAATTTTCATTTATTTCAATTTGGATGAGTTATAATGATTAATTTCTTTGTTCTAGGACCATTTGTTTCATGGTTTCACGGCTCATTCCCATGTGTATGATTATGGGACATCATATCAAATTGGGATATTTTCTCTAGAAGTGAAATTATATGATATTAATATAATAAATAGATTTTAAATGGTCCCATTTATAATTTTTTTATAACATGCTGATTCAATTGATAAAACAATAGAGAATATTTATTATTTTATTTGGGAGGTTTTTACGACCATTACAAATCAGTAACAATCATTTTAATATTATGATTATATATTGGATATAGAATATTAAATAAGATTTAATAAAATTATTATCACATTTTTTAACAATTACAATTGTATTAAGGCTATCCTTTAAGGTAATAATGAAAAACAAAAACTCATCATCAATAAATGTGGTGAATTGACACATCACGAAGGATGTTTACATTTTTAGAATTAAATGACCAGTTAAAGAGATTTTATTATATATATTACATTAAAGAAATAAAATTAATGTATATATAAATTAATATAGTTACCGTTAATATTTTTATTTTGGGAGGTGAGGAGATAATAATAAAATAAATGAAATTAAATGAGAACGAATGAAGATTTTACCTCTCAAAAATCATCCCCTTGGGAACCTCCTTAAGAAACTTGGATTTGGTATTTTGGAACCATGAGAAGGTATTATAAAAGTAAAAGTGGATTTTGAAGGATTTTGGTAAGAATTTAGTTAATATTCAATGAATAGAAGATGTGAAGAAAAGGTGTGGTATGGGGTGGTATTTATTGTAGTAGGAGTGGTGTTTCGATCATTTTAAACATTTTTTTATCATTTTTTTCAAGTATATCAATAGTGTCGAGTATTCTAAATAGTTATATTAAAAAGTGCATGTATTTTCTAAATAATGGTTTCTTATATAATAAATGAATAAAAAATTCTTGTATGTGGTTAGAAGTGTTAAAAATGGTAAATTACTATATTTTACTATTCTAAAAAAATCAACTATTTCAAAAAAAGAAAAAAAATAACTTAAAAATATTTTGATTTTTAGTTATATATAAAATTAACTCCATTTTTAAAATAATTTCTAAATATTATAAAATTATATTTAATTTAAAATCATCATTTATTCAAACAAATTTATTTTAAATTTATTTTTAATTTGATTATTCTTTGAAAAGTTAATTATGGTCGCATTAAATAATAATAAAAATTATAATACAATAAAATATTAATTTATGAATATATTTTATGAAAATAAATTTTATTTGAAATCATTATATAAATTTTAAAATTGTGAATAAACATTTACAATTCACAAAAACACCAAAAATTACTTTATTATTATTTTTAGAAAAATTGCATATTCTAGGTAATAAATATATCATGTTTTCATTTAAGGGATACCTAAATTTTATTTATATTTTTATAAGTGTGTTTATTAATATTTTGGATAGTTTACTATTCCTTACGGTCACATTACTATTTTAACGGTCATGTTAATATTTAATAGATTATCATGGTTTCTCTATGCTAGGGGATGCATGCAAGGTATGCTATCAAATAAATAAAATTTATTTAAGAATTTACATACCATAAAATATTTGGGTGTAATAATTCACATCTATGGAATTATAATTTATTTATATGGGAATAAACATGTACCAAACACACATTCCCATTCCATTGGTTAATTTTTTTAATGTTAATGTCTTTAAGTGATTATGTATGAAATTATTTTATATGAAACACATTATGTATTCTCTATATGTTCCTAATGAAATGAATTATTATGATAATTTTGACTCACATGAATTAAGAAAAATGAAGGGTACAGATTTATTTTAATACAATGTATTGGGTATTTAATTAATCTTTATAGTTGACATGCTTTACATTACATTGGTGAATAACCTTGGAAATAATATTTTATGACATCTTGGTGATTAATCATGTTGATATTCATATTAATGTATCATTTTTTATAGAAACATTTCCATGTTATGATCTATGATCGTTCTATTATTATATTCCTCAATTTTAGATGATAATGCCTTATTTTGATGAATTGTAGTCACATGATAAATATATCATATTCCAAATATGAGGATTTATACTCACACCAAAATATTGATGTATGTCCCAAGGATAAGAGATGTAGTAAAAATAACATAGAATTTACCTATGAAGTAGCCTTTCATTTGGATTAGATGAATGGTTTATTTATCTATGGATTACATTTCTGATTTCCATGATACCTATATTAAAATATCACATGTGATTTTAATTGTTTTACCATGTAATAAATGTTCTATGTATTAAAATGTTGGGATGTCATAGGTGGTATCTTGACATGGTTTAGTTATTTACAAACAAAATTATTATAAAACAGTAGTATGAACCCTAGGGATAAGTATAAATATTGTATAACTTCATGGAATTTTGGATAAGTATTAATTGAGTGGTTTCTGACCAATGAAATATTTTGTTGGATTCTATAATTTTATATGACTCTAGTATTTCAATATCTAGGTTTAATAACCCAAAAAATAGTTCATTGGTATTTGACTATATTATAACCTGGTGCATGGCAACAAGCCTTACTTCACACCATCTTTAACACTCATAGGGGATATGTTTGGTTTATTAAATGTTTTTTATGAATTATTTTGATTGATATATAGAAAATTAAATTTCTGTTAGAGGATATTAAAGAATAATGTGACTAATAATTTTTTTTATAGGACATAAACTATCATAAGAATAAAAATATTAATAAATGTGTCATATTTTTCACTAAAAATTTGTAATTTTAAATAAATTGTAGGAAATAGGATTAACCCCATAAATGATGAGTACAAAAAAATATGCACCAATGGTATTTCTAAAATGTTGGATGATAGAAATGAAACTATTTTGTGGATGATGAATAAATTATCATAGGTTATAAATAATAACCCAAATCTTGTTGAGTGTCCAAATTCACATATAATTGAAAAGCATTATATTTATTCTATTATGGATCAATAAGTATTATTCACTAGTGGAATAGTTGATCAATTAATTTTATTACAATGGATTACATATATAGAAAAGATAAATTCTATAATCTATTATTGAGAGATAGAGAAATTCTCCTTGGAAGTATACTAACTAAAAGTATGTGTGGAATATTGGTTATAGAATGTGATCTCAAGAGAATAGATTGATTCTTTGGTGTAATAATAGTACGATAACATACTTTTCATTAAATATTTTCCGCATTCAATAGAGACAAAAATATATAAGGGATTATTAAATAAAATGGAGAAAAAAAATAAATTTCCTGGAGACTTTGGAATAATATTTTCATGGATTCATTTATACACATATAGTATTGTTATATATATGAAGGGAATGGTTGATAGGTTATTTTCCTGGATTAGAACATATCGTCAAAGGAATCCATATAATGTAGACTATGAAAGCTATGAGAAAATATTGTGGTGTTATTTTGATGATGAAATAGAGTGTGGATATATATAGTTGTCACATAGGTCAAATAAAAATAGGATAGATATAGATTCAAACATAGAGATAAATTTTGATTGTGGAAGATATTGAGAGAAACTATAAATACCAACATGAACCAAATTTATAATTAAACATTTGGGGAACTACGTTCTCAGTAGTGGAAAATGCTTCATGTGAGGAAGATATGTAAATATATTTTAGAATTATCCCAGTTAGGTGATTCCTCAACACCTCAATCCAAATGAAAAAGGGAATATACAGCATGTACAAAATGAAGTTCAATTCTTCAAGTGTGGAAAAATTGGAATCATTGAAAATAAATGACCAAATCAAATGATAATGGAGGAAAAACATCATAAACTTGGTCTTAGTTAATTGGAGGAGGGTTATTCCTTCACAATAAAATTAGCTAATGTAGAGGACCTAAATTATGTGGTGGAAGGTGTAGTCATAAAATATTCATTTCTAGAAGTACATTTTTTGATATTGGTTTTATTTGTTCCATTATGTCACGACCTCCCTTCACCAAGATGAGGGAAGGGATAATAAACTGCTAGACCCTCCCTTTACAATTTCAAGGAGAGATAATAACCCCCGAGCCCCGCCGTCAATAGGCCCCAGAGTGGAGACTAGCACCATGAGTATAAAATCATATGTGATATGGAAGGAATTACCACATGTTTTGGAAATGTATGAGGAGATAATGTAGTAAATCTAGATCATCACCAAAACTATAAGTAAAAGTAATTAAAAAAAATCCATTCCCATATGCCTATTTTAATATAAAGTGCTACAGGTAGTAGTAAACTCTATATGGAAGTACCAAAAGAATAACAGTCCTAGTAACTAAGATAATATATACATGCATAGTTCCATAAGTCGTCCTAGAAACCGGAATATAGTTATATATATAGGTAGAGTATATATGTATACTCGGTTGTGAAATCCAAAAGATCTTGTGCACAAGTGGGGGAAGCATTCTAATTCCCCGTGAGAAAAAAAGAGATAACCAAAGAACCTAGCAAAGAAACTATAGAACCAACCTCACCATGGATCACACCCCAAATAACGCACGTCATGTAAAATAATAGTTATAGCACATAGATGTTTGGGTACCCTTCAACACTTTCCCAATGGTTATCGAAGACATCATATGTGTTAGACCTCCCACACCATTTTCACTAAATTCCCTCTACCGCCACAATAACAACCTTTTGGGCCACCAAAACAACGCATCCTTCCCACAGACACTTAAGCCACAATAACTGGACACATCCGCACCCTCAGACTCCTGAGCCACATCAACTACGAGAGTACTCGAAGACACCTGGTCTTCACCCCGAAGACACTTGGGAAACAAACTTCCCACGCAAACCAGGGCCAACGACCACAACTACCCAACCTGAAGAATCATGGGCTATAATGAAATTCAGACCATCACAACCTACCTAAAGATTATTGTGCTACTTGGGAAATGGAGAAAAAGGGAGCTAATAACTAGCCACTCATAATAGTGTTGGTGAAAACAACCTCACCCATTAAATGGGGGTGTATGGAACGATGTTCTCAACTTGGGTGGGGCATAAATAATAAACATAAGAACTAAATTATACATATAGGTAAACATGAACTCATCCCAACCTAGGGGATCCAAAACCAGCCCATACCACAGACACCCTCATTACTATTTATTCACAAAATCACAAAAGCCGCAACCAAGTGATAAATAATTACCAGAAATCAATTCCCCATTATACCCATTCTTTTTATCACATTTTAGTGATTCCATTTAAATAACTCTCCAGTATCAGGAAACAAACAAGCATATCCACAATCCATGGAAGGGAAAACATTCACGCAAAAAATTAACCATTCGCACCTGGTTCTCTGGTAATGTCACAACAACAAAAGTGATCCTTGGGATACCTCTATGTAATAGAACTAAACCAAGTCCCAACATACATCCTCAAATCCACAAACCCACAACTACACAAACAAGGGATCACATCCCCATCCACGTCACCCCACAAAAATCATGCAAAAAAACAATACAGATCACAAAAATAGAGCTATACAGTTTATATATATATATATGATACATTAATTTAGTTAAATCATTCAGATTGGTTAACTGGGGATACCACACAAGGATTCTTATTCATTAAGAGTCCATTTAATCAACTGAGTTTATGTGATTATCCCTTTCCCATGTTATATCCATTCAATCACAGAATTATCCAAGCAATAGAGGTTCATTAGTGTGAAAGAAAGGACCACCAGTGGCCATGATTTTTATTGGACTTAAACCCATACAATTCACAACATATAAGAAAATGAAAATGAGTTCTGAAAAATCATAAAACACACCCTTTCATTCATTAAAAACAATTTATTATCTTTTTTAATGTTTGGTTTCATACATCGACATAAGAAAATTATCATACCCACTAAACATGATTCATGGTAAAGAGAGATGAAGGAAAATCCCAACATCGATGATCAACGATTATATATTTTCTCCACACACCAAGAACTGGTGATGCCTGACTTGCAGGGTAAGAACTCAGAGGACTCAAACCGTGAGAAGGAAAGGCTCCAACATAGGAACACCACTATCATCAAGAATGTGGACTCCAAACTAATTATGGAAATTAAAATATTCTATCCAATAATAAAAATGTATCTTGTGTGATAAAAGGGAGATCCTGGAGTTATGGGAAATGAATTATTGAACCACTTTAAAGGTGGACCATGGTATATCCACACAGTTGGGTGTTTACACATAATAGAGTAAATTTTATTTTAATAATTCCCATCGTAGTGGTGACTATAATGGAAACAATTTAATGGGTTTCCATTAAATAGAGGAAATCGTGTAACAGGGCCGGAAATGGAAGTATGGGAAAAAGGGGTGACACCGACAAACAAACCACACATTATGGTAAGTTAGCAGTCACCCAGATCTTCGGATATTTTGTATATAATATATCGTATTTTAATGGCTTTGAAAGGGGTATTAAAAACATTTACATCAAGAGATATATTGCGGGAGAGGAAAACCATCAGAAACTAGAAAAAAGAACAAAGGGTGGGACACCGTTTGGTGAGACCCCATAACGGTGCCACCGTCAGGGTGCCACCGTCACGGTTCCACCCTCACGGTGCCACTGGTTTGGTGGAACATCATAAGCGGTGCCATATTTCGGTGCGCGATAGTGATGGTACGACCAAAATAGTGCCACCGTCAAAGTGCCACATGTTCGGTGGAACACTGTAAGCGGTTCCATAGATGCGGTGTGCGACCTTCATGGGGTGACATCTACGTTACCACCTTCATGGTGCCGCCTTGACCTGTGACACTGTTTTAGTGGAACACTTTTATGGAACTGAGTTTTTTGAATACTCATTAATTAGTAATTTTTCGGGTCATTACATTAGATACATCTTACACTATTCGCTCCTTCAAGAATCGAAACAAGATCTGAATAAAATATAGAGGTCTGAACAACCACCTTGAAAGATACCTCTTAGGAGTAAACCTCTTCGACATCAAGGAATACTTCTCCCTCATCTATCTTCTGAAAACCCTCAGATACACTAATTATCTTCTCTCACAAGTAACCACACAAAATTGTAAAGGGCATACCATCAATTCATATGGATTAGGTAGTCACTTCCTCTATGTTAATATACTATCCTCTTTGGGCACCACTAAATCACCAGCACGGGTTTAACTGAATTCAATTTAACGCATCATGATTAGGGATATAGTCATTTCCTCCACATAGACAGGACTCTTTACACACATCTATAGAATAATGAAAACATCACATCTCATAGTTAACGAGGTCAAGAACTTCATCAGAAACAAGTACAAAACAAAATAGAACAAAAATTTAAAATAGCTCTGGTTACTGGGCACACCTCTGTGTCTCTTGTTCCCAGATCCTCTTCTCAAGACTATCATTCCTCCATAACACATGAACCAAGGGAATTGTAACGACCCGAAATTTTTAAATAAATTTTGTTTCCTAATTTTATGTGTTATTGTTATACTCAACAAAAATGTTTTATTTGATAAACATGATTATAATTAAATTGAGATCAGTGGGTTTTGACTATTATATAACCATCGGTCAACATGACCGCTGTGAACAAAATGTTTTGATTATTGTCTCTAAATATAAGTAATCTTGGTTAATTATTATAGAAAGAAGATTCGATGGCCTCACCTAGTAGTCTTGGACCGATCGAAGCCCATCTAACAGAGCTTGGGAAGGAGGTAGCACCACTGGGCTTTGCTCTGGATCAAATCCAAGCCGAACTTCATCATGTGAAGCTGGAACGAAATCGCCTTCGTGAGAAGTTCAAACTGATAGAAATTACTACTCGGGCAATGTTGACTGAGCCGCCCCAAGCTTCTATCACCCTAGCACACCTTACTCTTAGGTCCTATGCTGGTATTATAAGGGGTTATGTAACGAGACCGTAACTACCTTGTGTAATCCTTGTTTTAAATAAAAATTGGGATTGCTTCTTATGATGAAGTTTATGAATTTTGAAATGACCGGATAAATATAGTATGCATATTTTGGTGAATTTTAGAAAAATGATATTTTAAATATGTTTATGTAAACCCTAAATAATTAAAAATGTGTAATGATTTTCAAAAAATGGTCTTCTGCAATTATGTTCAGTACTGAATTTAGAGTCTAATAAGATCAACTTGATTTTTGATGAATAGTAAATTATGAATAGTGATTTTATGATTAGGATTAGTAATATGACCAAATGGATTAGTAATCTCACTTAAAGAAAGTTTTAAAATAATATAGGCACCTTGATTAAGTAATGTGAATCAATAAAATAGTTAAATAACGGTTTCATTAATTATTATTCAAGTATTAGTTTTTTCGGATGAATAGTGTTTTTTAAATTAAAAATTTTATTAAAAATAATTAGAAAATTATTTTTATAAAAATGACTTTATTTTTGAACTCAGAGCATCGATATTATGTTATTGTAATTTTTGGGGTTTTTTCTGAAAAAAATGAATTTTCGATGAATAGTGTTTTTATTTAAAAATTAAATTAAAAATATTTAGAAAATTATTTTTATAAAATTTATTTCATTTTTGAAATCAGAGCATTGATATTTGGTTAATGTGAAATTTTGGGATTTTTCTGAGAAAGTTGAATTTTCAGTGAATAGTAAAAATACTGTTTTAGGGTTTCGGTATGTTTAATGACATCATAACGGTGTCATGATGATGTCATGAGATCTTTTGAGGGTTGGCCGGCCAAGGGTGATGAATTTTTGTTTTGGGGGCCCCATCTGGCCTAACTCCATGATAAATGACAAGGGAGAGCACATGGGTTTGAGAAAAGAACATGTGAGGTGTCCCTTGGCCATTAATGCCTTATCCCCTCACTTTGCCTATAAATACCAAGCCCTCCTCTCATCCATTCGACTCCCCACTCATTCCCAACGAATTTCTGGTCTCATTACCTCCCAAGGAGTCCTCCCAAGGTTCCCCTAAGCCCTCAAGGTCCCAACCTTTGAGGTTTAAGAGTTACATTTTAAGGTAAGGGATCCGACCTCTCTCTTTCTTTTCAAGTAATCTCTTTTATGTCATTTCTTTTATACTCCATGTTATTATGTTGGAGGATGTTATTTTATATTCATCCTACTGCCTATTTCATGTTCATATGATGAGAGACCCCCCCCCCTTCTCTCATCAATTCGTTTTAAGAATGTTTAAGTGGCGCCGTTAGGCTGCCGAATTTTTAAGGGATTCTTTCACCTTCCTCGTTTTCAAGTTCTATTTTCATTCAAGTCTTTCATGTTCCTTTTTATTATGTTGGGGTATGATCTCTAAATTTATCATACTGATCTTTTATGATCATATGATGAGAGACCCCATTTGATCGCTTCAATTCATTATTTTGATGTTTTAAGTGGCGCCGTTAGGCTGCCGAATTTTTAAGTGGTTCTTCACCATTCTCGTTTTGAAGTTCTACTTTCATGTCAATTATTTCAAGTTCCTTTCTATTATGTTGGGGTATGATCTATATATCTATCATACTGGACTCTTATGTTCATATGATGAGAGACCCTATTTGACCTTGTCAATTCGATTTTTTTGAAGTTTAAGTGGCGCCGTTAGGCTGCCGAATTCTCACAAGAGAAATCTTTTTTTTTCTTCCTTTCATGTTCTTCATTTCATATGGTATATTTTCAAATTTCATTACCATGTTCTTAAAACCCTTATATTTATCCTCTATACTGTTTGATGGGTCATTTATGAATGTTTGACCCATGTCCCCTCTCTTCTCAATGTTTTCTAAAACCCCGAAACATAGTCGTTATGCTGTAGAATTTTCGTCTCAAAGTGCCTCTCTCTCTTTTTTAAAAATTATTCTATGTAATAAAGTGAATACTCAAAGCTCTTATTTCTATAGGGGTATTCACATATATATCAAAATGTTCTATTTTAAATTCTGGGATTTACATATATGAAACCCACTTTCCCTTTCTGTGGGTTTAAAGTGCCGTAAAGATCATGTCTTTAAAGCAGTTTTTAAAACGTTATGATTATGAAATGAAACCCATTTATTTTATGTTATGTGGGTTATTTATGAAATTTTTGATGATGATATATGTGGCTCACATGATAATAAAGGCAAATTTAAGGGTGCGCCCTGATAGCGCCCCAATGCATTGGGTAATGATGTAACCACTAGAGATTACAATTTTCATGATACCTTGGTGAATAACCTTGGTAATTTTCAAATGACACCTTGGGGATGGACCTTGGTGATATGTTCATGATTGTCTATGTTAAATGATGTAGCCACATCTTCAAGTTATGAAAAATGTTATTTTTATTATGAAATGCCTCATGATTTCTTTCTCATGCCTTAAAGTTCTTTTCATGTCCTTATTGAAGTATCTCAAGTTCACATGTAAAATGTTCCTCTTGTTTCCCTTACTGGGTCTTCTGCTCACCCTTTCTTTTGATGTATGTCCCCAGGTTATGAGATGCATAATGAACATAGGATGAACTAAAGGAGAAGCCTTTCAAGTGTTTAAGAAGAATGTTTTTATGTTTTTTTTGTATTATGATCCTTGTTTCCAAGGCACTAAACCTTAACGATCCTCAGTTTTGTGTAATGTAATGAAAGTTTATGTTATAAAATGGCGGGATGCTATAGTTGGTATCAAAGGATGGTTTAGTTATTTGTGGAAATTAGGATATGAAAACTCTAGGAGGAACCCTATAGAAAAGTTTAATATAGGAAATCTTCCTGGTATTTTGGTGAGTATTGAGTAAGGGGTTGCCAAGAAAATACATCCCTGTCTGGATACGAGCAGGTAGAGGTGGCTCTGGCACAGATGTACATAGGGGTAAAACCCGAAAACACCGCTTTGAGCTAGACTCGAACGGGAACTGGTACATGACAACGGGCCTTGCTGCACTCTTGGTTACGACACTCCCGGGGGATATGCTTTGGTAAATTCATAAGCTTGGTATGAACCATTGTTAAAGGAACAAAGATAAAATAAAATAAAGGTTCACATAAGAATATATGATCATTCATAACCTAGATGGGAACCTAGGAGATCACAAGTTAGGGTATACCTTTCATATACAAGTTATCCTTATATGCTTTCAGTTCCTTTTCATGATTATTAGCTAAGTACTTAAGCCCCTAATTATGCTTTCTCTTCTTAGTTAATGGTGGGAAACGGAAGAACATGTTCCGACAACCAATGTGATAGGAAATGCGACGATTTTCGTATTAATATGACAGGGATGATTTGGGGATTAAAATATGATTATTATTTTGGAAGACGTTCATTATTTTGGGAACCATATTTGATCGAGGTAAATAGATTACTACGGTATTTTCATTGAGGAGTAAGGTTGACTTATATTTTGAAGAATCGATGAATTTAAGGTGAACTTATAGTAATTTAGGTTACTTATGGGAATGACTAACCTATCTTGGGTAAAATATGTTTAGGTTAGCTACTTTTTATAAGATGTTAGGAGTGGTTGATGTTGTCTGGAGATGAACAATGAAGTTGTTTTGGAAGACTATGTTATCAAATCCTTATTGTATTTGGGTTTCAATCATAGTTTGGTTTGTTTTGAGGAATTTTAAGGACCGTTATTTATGGAATGGTCTATGATGAACTTTGGGTAGTACCATGGAACTTTGATGATTTAAAAGTAGTTTCCATTCCTATGGGATTCTTTCTTTTTGAAGAGTTGTTTTACCTTAACCTTTCTGTTTTTTGGATAATGTTTAAAGATAGAAGAAATAGATAGTTAATCTTTTGTAGATTATGTGATTCTATAGAAGATGATTGTTGTGCTTTTATGAGACCAAGTGTTTTTTCTCATCATTTGGAGAAATGATTAGTGTTGGTAGGGACTTGTTAAAGGATGAAACTCTACTTGAAGGTAGGTAAATTTTCTTATGTTTTTGTTCTATGTAGTAAATGAAATCCTCAAAATTATGAAAAGAATCGTAAAACAAAAATGTTGTTGGTTTACGTTTCCTACTAGGTAATCAAAGACCGTTTACACACATCATAAGTTTGGGATTTTCTCATGGTTAACTTTCTCCTAATCATGTTCTCTATCACTCTCCCTCAGAACTTGACCCTTTGTTTTTTCCTCCATGTCCATGTTTTCCTACATGGAACCCTAGTGTGGGTTAACTCGGGTGACCATTGTACTTCCCTTTCTTTATTTTAAAGTAATAGTTTTACTGACTCCTTTTCCGATGTGGGACTTTAAATGAAATTTCAAAACCCAATTTTAAAATTGCGAGGACGCAATTTCTTAAGGGGGGAAGATTGTAACGACCCGAAATTTTTAAATAAATTTTGTTTCCTAATTTTATGTGTTATTGTTATACTCAACAAAAATGTTTTATTTGATAAACATGATTATAATTAAAATGAGATCAGTGGGTTTTGACTATTATATAACCATCGGTCAACATGACCGCTGTGAACAAAATGTTTTGATTATTGTCTCTAAATATAAGTAATCTTGGTTAATTATTATAGAAAGAAGATTCGATGGCCTCACCTAGTAGTCTTGGACCGATCGAAGCCCATCTAACAGAGCTTGGGAAGGAGGTAGCACCACTGGGCTTTGCTCTGGATCAAATCCAAGCCGAACTTCATCATGTGAAGCTGGAACGAAATCGCCTTCGTGAGAAGTTCAAACTGATAGAAATTACTACTCGGGCAATGTTGACTGAGCCGCCCCAAGCTTCTATCACCCTAGCACACCTTACTCTTATGTCCTATGCTGGTATTATAAGGGGTTATGTAACGAGACCGTAACTACCTTGTGTAATCCTTGTTTTAAATAAAAATTGGGATTTCTTCTTATGATGAAGTTTATGAATTTTGAAATGACCGGATAAATATAGTATGCATATTTTGGTGAATTTTAGAAAAATGATGTTTTAAATATGTTTATGTAAACCCTAAATAATTAAAAATGTGTAATGATTTTCAAAAAATGGTCTTCTGCAATTATGTTCAGTACTGAATTTAGAGTCTAATAAGATCAACTTGATTTTTGATGAATAGTAAATTATGAATAGTGATTTTATGATTAGGATTAGTAATATGACCAAATGGATTAGTAATCTCACTTAAAGAAAGTTTTAAAATAATATAGGCACCTTAATTAAGTAATGTGAATCAATAAAATAGTTAAATAACGGTTTCATTAATTATTATTCAAGTATTAGTTTTTTCGGATGAATAGTGTTTTTTAAATTAAAAATTTTATTAAAAATAATTAGAAAATTATTTTTATAAAAATGACTTTATTTTTGAACTCAGAGCATCGATATTATGTTATGGTAATTTTTGGGGTTTTTTTTGAAAAAAATGAATTTTCGATGAATAGTGTTTTTATTTAAAAATTAAATTAAAAATATTTAGAAAATTATTTTTATAAAATGTATTTCATTTTTGAAATCAGAGCATTGATATTTGGTTAATGTGAAATTTTGGGATTTTTCTGAGAAAGTTGAATTTTCAGTGAATAGTAAAAATACTGTTTTAGGGTTTCGGTATGTTTAATGACATCATAACGGTGTCATGATGATGTCATGAGATCTTTTGAGGGTTGGCCGGCCAAGGGTGATGAATTTTTGTTTTGGGGGCCCCATCTGGCCTAACTCCATGATAAATGACAAGGGAGAGCACATGGGTTTGAGAAAAGCACATGTGAGGTGTCCCTTGGCCATTAATGCCTTATCCCCTCACTTTGCCTATAAATACCAAGCCCTCCTCTCATCCATTCGACTCCCCACTCATTCCCAACGAATTTCTGGTCTCATTACCTCCCAAGGAGTCCTCCCAAGGTGCCCCTAAGCCCTCAAGGTCCCATCCTTTGAGGTTTAAGAGTTACATTTTAAGGTAAGGGATCCGACCTCTCTCTTTCTTTTCAAGTAATCTCTTTTATGTCATTTCTTTTATACTCCATGTTATTATGTTGGAGGATGTTATTTTATATTCATCCTACTGCCTATTTCATGTTCATATGATGAGATACCCCCCCCCTTTCTCTCATCAATTCGTTTTAAGAATGTTTAAGTGGCGCCGTTAGGCTGCCGAATTTTTAAGGGATTCTTTCACCTTCCTCGTTTTCAAGTTCTATTTTCATTCAAGTCTTTCATGTTCCTTTTTATTATGTTGGGGTATGATCTCTAAATTTATCATACTGATCTTTTATGATCATATGATGAGAGACCCCATTTGATCGCTTCAATTCATTATTTTGATGTTTTAAGTGGCGCCGTTAGGCTGCCGAATTTTTAAGTGGTTCTTCACCATTCTCGTTTTGAAGTTCTACTTTCATGTCAATTATTTCAAGTTCCTTTCTATTATGTTGGGGTATGATCTCTATATCTATCATACTGGACTCTTATGTTCATATGATGAGAGACCCTATTTGACCTTGTCAATTCGATTTTTTTGAAGTTTAAGTGGCGCCGTTAGGCTGCCGAATTCTCACAAGAGAAATCTTTTTTTTTTCTTCCTTTCATGTTCTTCATTTCATATGGTATATTTTCAAATTTCATTACCATGTTCTTAAAACCCTTATATTTATCCTCTCTACTGTTTGATGGGTCATTTATGAATGTTTGACCCATCTCCCCTCTCTTCTCAATGTTTTCTAAAACCCCGAAACATAGTCGTTATGCTGTAGAATTTTCGTCTCAAAGTTCCTCTCTCTCTTTTTTAAAAATTATTCTATGTAATAAAGTGAATACTCAAAGCTCTTATTTCTATAGGGGTATTCACATATATATCAAAATGTTCTATTTTAAATTCTGGGATTTACATATATGAAACCCACTTTCCCTTTCCGTGGGTTTAAAGTGCCGTAAAGATCATGTCTTTAAAGCAGTTTTTAAAACGTTATGATTATGAAATGAAACCCATTTATTTTATGTTATGTGGGTTATTTATGAAATGTTTGATGATGATATATGTGGCTCACATGATAATAAAGGCAAATTTAAGGGTGCGCCCTGATAGCGCCCCAATGCATTGGGTAATGATGTAACCACTAGAGATTACAATTTTCATGATACCTTGGTGAATAACCTTGGTAATTTTCAAATGACACCTTGGGGATGGACCTTGGTGATATGTTCATGATTGTCTATGTTAAATGATGTAGCCACATCTTCAAGTTATGAAAAATGTTATTTTTATTATGAAATGCCTCATGATTTCTTTCTCATGCCTTAAAGTTCTTTTCATGTCCTTATTGAAGTATCTCAAGTTCACATGTAAAATGTTCCTCTTGTTTCCCTTACTGGGCCTTCTGCTCACCCTTTCTTTTGATGTATGTCCCCAGGTTATGAGATGCATAATGAACATAGGATGAACTAAAGGAGAAGCCTTTCAAGTGTTTAAGAAGAATGTTTTTATGTTTTTTTTTTGTATTATGATCCTTGTTTCCAAGACACTAAACCTTAACGATCCTCAGTTTTGTGTAATGTAATGAAAGTTTATGTTATAAAATGGCGGGATGCTATAGGAATGGTTTCTCCAAAACTCGCCTTTTTCTCACAATCCTCGATCCTCACTAGTCTCTCAACAAACATTTTGTCTTCCTTGATATCAATCTCCCCACAGTTTAGGATATGTGAATTATTTTTTAGATTTAAATGGAGCTAAGACACATGGAAGACGTTGTGCACCCTCAATAGCGGTTGTGGTAGCGCCAGCTGATAAGCCACCTCACTGGCGCGCTGCAACACCTCGAAGGGTCCGATAAACCTGGGGGAAAGATTCAGTTCCTCGTGAAACCTCTATTTCCTTTGTTGAGGGAAGACCTTAAAGAACACGTGGTACCCTAACTCGAACTCCATGTGTCTCCCCCTATGATCAGTATATGACTTATATCAGTCCTGAGCCACCTTCAACCTCTCCCGTGTAAACTAAACCTTCACCGTCATTCTCTACAACGCATTAAGGAAAAGAACACCTGAATCACCGACCTCTATCTAGAACACGGTTGAGCGACATGGCCTCCCGTAAAAGGTTTCGAACATAGACATGCCATTGATATAGTGATAGTTGTTGTTGTAGGAAAACTCTAACATTGGCAAGTGTCAAACCCATGATCCCCCAAAGTCGAAAACACATGCCCGTCGCTATCCTCCAATGTCTGGATGTTCCTATCTATCTTCACATCTTTATAGATGTGGAAATCAGTGTGGAGGAATAGTTGGGTACCAAAATCATGATACAATTCTTCCCAGACCCGTGAGGTAAACCGGGTATCCCGATCAGAGACTATGGACCTCGGGACTCCATGATACCGCATGAACTGATGCATGTACATCACGGAATTGTCATCCACCACACTTGATTCCTTGATTTTTAGTAAGTTAGTTGATTTCATCAGTCAGTCCACCACTATCTAGATAGAATCACTATCCCCTTCAACTCAAGGTAGTCCCATGAAAAAATCCAAAGAGTTGTCATCCCATTTCCACTAGGGGGCATCTGAAGGCTGTAACATGCCTCATGGGATGCAGTGGCCAACCTTCACCTTCTAAAACATGTGGAAATTTTCTAAAAACAGTATGACTACCCAACTCACCCCATGACACCAAAACTGACCCCTCAAACCCTTGTACATCTTGGAAACTTATTGATGTACCATTGTGGGTGAGTTGTGGAACTCACCAGAAGTCTCTTACGCATTTCCACCAGGATGAAGAACATTCCACGAAATAGAATCTGATTTATCCCATCCTCCAACCATCCACCCCAAAAATCACCCAAGCTAACACAATCGCACATCACATTAGCCTCTAAGTCCCCCCACTGAGACTCATCCACCTACTGAAACATAGAGGACTGTACTGTCGTATGAAACAGACATCCTCTACCATCCTCCACCCTTGCATCTAGGTGTAGGGTAGCCAAATCCTCTATCACCATCCAAGCATCTTCTGATTCTTGAATCGCATCCTTCTACGAATTCATGGTCAAGGGACTAGCTTCCACATTCCCCTTACCTTTAATGTAAAATATTTTGAAGTTTTTGTCTTAAAAAAACACCATCCACCTCTGTTGTCACATGTTCAGGTCCCGCTGGGGGATGATATACCTTAAGATCATGAGATCTGTGAAGACAATGAAATGCTCCCCAATGAGGTAATTCCGCCATTACATTAATGCAAACATGACTTCTACAAGTTCTAGATCATGGGTGGCACAGTTACAGTCATGGGTAGGTAACATTTGTGACCCATAGGAGATCACCCCTATTGTTGCACCATCACACACACCAATCCTTGGTCGAAAGCATCACATAACACCTCAAAAATCACCCATTATTCTAGAAACCTCAACACTAGGGAATTAACCCACTTCCCCTTCAGATAACTAAAGGTTTCATGTAACTTCTCACTCCATACAAAAGCCTAGTAATTCTTGGTCAAGGTTGTCAAAAGTCCTGCATGTTCAGAGAATTTGGGCACGAATTCCATGTAGTAACTAGCTAGACCCACAAAACTATGAACCTATTCCACATTCATGGGTTATGCTCAAGAAAAAATTACCTAAACATTTGAGGGGTCTGCTATTATTCTCTACTCAGAGACCACATGTCCATGGAAGTTCACCTCTTATTTCCAGAACTTGCACTTGGACAACGTCAAATAGAATTGGTGTCGTCAGAGGACCTCTAAAACAATTATCAAATGTTAGACGTGATCCATCTATGATATAGAGTGGATAATAATTTCCACAATAAACATGACTAATAACTAGTCTATATATTCCAGGAAGATGAAGTTCAGGAGCCCAATGAAAACAGATGGTGCGTTTATAATGTCAAGCAACATGACAATGAACTCAAAGTGCCCATATCTGCACCTGAAGTGAGTCTTCAAGATGTCAACCTCTTTCACCATCAATTGGTGATATCCTAACTACATTTCAATCGTTTAGAACCATCCTTCCTCCTTCAACTAATTAAAAATGTCGCCGATCCTCTGGAGGTGGTAGAGGTTCATGAAAGTCACCTGGTTCTGCCTCCAGTAGTCTATACACAGCTTGAGACCACATTATTTCTTCTTTGCGAAAAAATTGTAGCACCCCATGGTGACATGATTGGTTGAACAAAACCCTTATTCATCAGTTTGTAAATCTGAATTCGTAACTACCGCAACTCAGAAGGTGCCATTTGATAGGGAGCCATCAAAATCAGATGGGCACCGAGTTGCAAGTATATCCCAAACTCAACATCATGTTGAGGGGGTTGAGTAACCACCTATCTAGAGAAGATTTCCATGAACTCACATATGATCCCTGAGACATCCACTATATATGTATCTTCTCACTCCATTGATAGCTCAGCTAACAAGGAAAGAAGGGGCTCCACTCACCAGCTGTCGTCCTGGCAACCCCACTTGCTGATGAAAGTCACATGTTGTCTGCCCATATTTAAAAACATGACCATTCTTCAGATTCAGGCTATAACAATAAACATAGAGAAAATCCCTTAGATGTCTATAATGACATCACCAGGCTATATATGCCACAAAATATGGTCTCCAATGGACTTAAGTGGCCCCAACATCAGTCTACATCCCCGAAAAACATGAGACAAGATGGTCTGGCCTCTGACTGGAACACTCTAACATAGGGGTATGGGATGTATCTTTGTGTCTAGTCCCAGATAATTGGCTAGACTGGGTGCATAAAAAAGGGTGTGAAGCTTCTGAATCTAACATGGAACATTCAAGAGTTCTAAATAAGCTGATTATACCTCAAACAACCTCTGGACCTACTAGAACTGTTGACTCTTTGGCGTGAAGCTACCCACGCACACCTTCTCTACCCCTCGGCTATTGGCCGCCTCACCTACCATTCTCTAGATGATATCCCTAAGTATTTCCCAGAGGTCGTCAGCCTACTGCAATGTCATCTCTCAGAGTGATGGATCTCATTGTCCCTACTAATGCTACTACTGAATGGGCCTTGCTGGAAACATCTTCTGGTGAGGTTGGCGTTGAACCTGTTCACCCCCACAGTATTGTACTCAATTTGGGAACTCATTTTGAAGCTTCCCATGACTTCCATAGATAAAGAATCTCAGCCCTGGTCCCGCAAAGAAGGGGATAGGACTAGGTGTATGAAACTATAAGTGTTGGGGCTACTCCTCACTACCTGAAACCTGGAAGGCCATGGCGTTGGAGCCCTTCTGATGATGGGCTTCCCCTTTGATGATCCCAAATTGGATCCCATCTTGTGGTACACCTCCCATCATGTCCATCCTCTCTACCACATCATCCTTCTTATGATCCTCAAAGTACATTTGTAGAGTGAAGGAAGTAACAACATAATGAAGAGAATTTCATAGTGCCTCATCTAAATGTCTCGCCCGAGACTCCTCAACCGGAAAGAGGTACGGAGAAAAATGAAGGAGATCCTTGAACTTGATCCCCAGATCCCTCATTGACATACTACCCTGCTGAAGAGAGAGTAGCTCTTGCCTCTTCTCCACCTTCGTTGTGGAAGAGTGAAATTCCACTTGGAACACACTCTCGAAGTCAGTTCACAAAAAATGTTGACTCCCTCTTCTCCCAGAGAGAGAGTGTCAACCACTAACATGCTACTCTATGCATCTGGCTTACTGCCACAAGAACCCAGTACTCTGTCGAAGCCCGAATCAAGCTGAAATCTATACCTAGCTCCACGAGCCATCTCTCTGTCCCCATTTCTGAGACGCTTCCCTCATACTTCTCGAGGGTTTGCCGCTAAAAGGCAAAAAGCATCCTCTTTCACTATTCATACTCCTCCTATTGATCATCCCTCTATAGATCAGCCCAATCAACCTCCCGTGCCTTAATCACCCGCACTACCCATGGTCTCCGTTTGGGGTGCCATAGCTGCAAGGAAAATAAGGAATTACTATGCTCGATTAGTGTATAAGATTGATTTTAAAATTTTATGTGACTTTTTATGTATTTTAAATCCCCAAAATACCTAATACACACATGAACACAAGTCATTTCGATGTATGTTTCTTTCCTAGGTTCTCTACCCTGCAATCAGCATTCCCTCACTTAGTGGTTCAGTAGGACCATATTACTTGCATTGGATCATGGGGGCCCTAAAATCCCACGTCTTTGATGGTCTTCCCTGGCCCATTCCACACACCAAGATTGCCTAACATTATAGCCCTACCATCCCATGAAATCTTCACTGTTCCTAACCTAGGACTCCATCTTCTCTCTAAACCTCTGATTAAACAATTCTATCATGACCCGCCTTAACCAAAATGCGGGAAGGGATAACAAACTACAACACCCTTCTTCATGTTGAAGGAGATATAATAACCCCCAAGTACCACCTTCATCATTCCCTGATGTGGAAACTAGCACCATGTGTATAAAATCATATGTGATATTGAAGGAATTACCGTTTTTAAGGATTGGAAGATAAGATAGTAAATCCCAAACAACACCCATACTAGAAGTAAAAGTAAATCCAAAAAATTCCATTCCCATATGAGTGTTCCAATATAATGTGCTACAAGTAAAAGAAAACTCCAAAAGGATGTACCAAAAGAAAAAAGAAAAGAATAAACACTAACAGTCCAAGTGTCGAAGCTTATATGGTCTCGCACGGTCCCCAAAGTCCTCCTGGAAACCTAAAAAGAGTTTTATATAAATAGGGTGAGTATACATATATACTCAATAGAGAAAACAAAAATCTCTCATGAACAAGTGTGGGAGGAATTCTAATGCCCTCTGAGAAAAATAGATAACCAAATCACCTTGCAACGAAACTATCCACCCATCCTCACCAAGGCACACTCCCAAAATCACACAATTCATGTAAAATAATAGTAACAGAACATCAATGTTTGGGTACCCTCCACAACATTCCCATTTGTTATTGAAGAAATACTACACATCAGACCCCCTCACCATTTTCACTTCAGTCCAAATGCCTCCACAACAATAACATTTTGGGCCACCACAACAATGCATCCGAACACAGGCACTTGAGCCACAACATCCACAAGCATTCCCACCCATAGGCACATGGGGCACAATAACTATAGCCACATCTGAAGACACCTAGGCCAGAACAACTACTTCCACACCTGAAAGCACCTGGGCCTCATCCCAATGAAACATAACAAACAAACTAACCGCACGCACATGGGACAAACACCATAACTACCCTTCCAAAAAATTCATTGGCTATAATGGTCCTTAGGCCATCACATCCCAGATGAAGAGTATTGGGATACATGGGAAAGGGAGAAGAAAAGGAGATAATAACTAGCCACTCATAGGAGGGTTGGGAAAACGACCTAGCCAACAAAATGGGGGTGTTCGACATGTTGTTCTCAACTTGGGTGGTGCACGAATAAGAAACATAATAACTAAAATATATATATAGTTAAAAAATCACTCAACCCAACCCAGGGGTTCCAAAACCAGCCCATACACATATACCCTCATTACTATTCCTCCATAAAAGCACAACAGCCACAACCAAGTCAGAACGTATTCCCAGAAAACTACTCCCAAATGAAACCATTCTTCATATCACATTAAAGTGATTCTATCTAAAAGATTCTTCGCATCCGGGAATCCAACAGGCATTTTCATAAGCCCAGGAAGGAAAAATAGTCAATTTCCAAATTATGTATTCACACCCGGTTCTCTTGTAATGTCACAACAACAAAAGGGATTTGTGAGATCCCTCTATGTACAAGAACAAAACCAAGCCCCAATATACAGCCCAACATAGCCCCAAATCCACAAACCAACAACTGCACAGTAGGGGATACCGTCCCCATCCACATCACCCCACATGCATCAAGTAGAACAACCATACACATCACCAGAATAGTGCTAGGGAGTTTTTATATTTAAACAGACCATTCATTTAGTTATGTCTTTTTGTTTGGTTAACTGGTGTGATCACACATGGATTATAATTCATTGGGAATCCATTTGATAAACCGATTTTACATGATTAACCAATTTCCTTGTTACATCCATCCAATCATATAATTATCTAGAAAACAGAGGTTTCTTAGTCCTCCAGAGAGGACCATCAATGGACACGATTTTTAGTGGACATAATCCCATAAAATTTACAACATATAAGAAAAGGTAAAATAGTACATAAGCATCATCAAACAGACCCTTTAATTCTTTAAAAACCATTAATTATTGTTGTTAAGGTTTGGTTTCATCCATCCTCATAGGAACATTATCATACCCACCCTGCCTGATACAAAATAAAAAATGATGAAGGAAAAACCCTATTTGGATGATCTACAATAGATGTTTTTCTCCCTGTTCCCAATACTGGGGATGCACGAATTGCTGGGGAAGAATTCTTAGGACTCCAAGTGTGAGCAAGAAAGGATCCAGCATAGGCGCACTAGTAGCCTTAGGAAGGGGGAATCCAAACACACCATGGAATGGAAAAGAGACTAGCTAAGAAGATGAATGGATCTCGTGTGATAAAAGGTGAGATCCTAGAGTTATGGGATATGAATTCTTGAATCGCTTTAAAAGAGGATCTTGGTTTCATTACACGGTTGGGTTGTTACACATGATAGAATTAATTGTCATTTAATAATTCTCATTGGAGTGGTGGCCATAACAGATGTGAGTTAAAGAGTTAATTTTAAGTAGAGGAAAACATGTAATATGTGAGGAACTATATGTACGGGAAAAGAGGTCACACCATGGAAAAACTAAACGTTTTGGTAAGTCATGGGTCTCCAGACTCTTGGAGGATTTTGGATATCATTTATGTGCATTTAATGTCTTTGAAAAGAGTATTAAAACACTTTTACATCAAGAAATACATTGAGGGAGAAAAAAAATACAAAAACTGGAAAAAGAACAATGGGTGGGACACCATTTGGTGAGACATCATCACGGTGCCACTATCATAGTGGCACCATCACGGTGCCACTATCATAATGCCACTATCATAGTTCCACCCTCACAGTGCGACTAGCATGGTGCCACCAGTTGGGTGGAATACCGTAATCGGTTCCACTTTTCGTTGTGCAACCATGACGGTGCAACCGCAACGGTTACACCATCACAGTTCCACCATCATGGTACTGCTAGTTCATTGTGCGAACAAGATAGTGTGACCACTACGGTGCCACCATCATAATTATCATCGTGACTGGTGACACCATTTCGATGGAACTGTTTTATAGAACAGATTTTTTTGAAAACTCTTTAATGAGTCACAATCCAGGACATTACACATTATTTTATCAATTGTTTTCAAAAAATGTGAAATCAAAACCCAAATATATATAATTATATTTACAAAAACATTAATGAATTATCCAATATTTATTTTTGTATAAAAACACTAGTATCAATATTTTCATGTATAATGTCATTGAAAATATTTTTGTAATTAACATTGTGGAATTCAAAAATATACTTGGGATTTAATTTATCCCAATGTTTACTAATAATATCAAATTTAGGTATAAGGAAATTTCCCTAAAAATGGAGGGAAAACCAATAATACATTATATATTCCATTATGTGATATATATGCAAATAATTACTATAGATTTCCTAAAATAATTGACTGGGGATGAAGAAAGAAATTGAATTTCCAAAGATAGAAAATGTTCACATTTTACAGAAATACATTGATGTATTTCCAGAAGGGTTAGCTTGAACTCCTCTAGAACAGAAGGTAGAGATCTATATTTAACTCACAAATGGATCCGTGAAAATATCAATGAACCCATATAGAATGTCATATGTGGTGTTACATGAATTGGAGAAGGGATATCAATATATTTTGGGGAAAGGATTTTATTGACCATGGGTGTCACAATAGGGATCACATTTTCAATTTGAAAATAATATGGATAGTTATACACATATATGAATTGATTATAGATAACATAATGGAATCTCAATAGAGAAAAAAGATCGTATTTATAGGATTGATTACACGTTTTATAATCTTTAGGTGTTATATTCTTTTCTATGATTGACCCTAGATAAAGGAATCATATTTCATGGGTGAAGAAAGAGTATATACCAAAGTGTTACTTACACTAAAATTATTGGAAGTAAGAGTTTTATTTTATTCTATTCAACTTGAATAATGATAATTCCATGTTTATGGATTTTATGAATAGTGTTTTAAATATTAACATGAAAAATATGTGGTGGTATTTATAGACGATATTATAATATATTCTCCAAGACACAAGGATAATGAGGATCATATATTATTCATATTACCCACTTTGAGAAAGGAGATGATGTTTTTTCAATTTAGTAAATGTGGCTTATACATACAAATATTTTCATTCATGGGGAACATCATTGCTAGTAATGGATTTTCTATTGACCTTGCCAAGACAACTATCATGGAAGAGTCTCCAGGTCTTCCTACTATTAAAAATATATATAGTAACCTAGGTATAGGAAGGTGATATTGAATGTTTTGGAAATTATTTCATGTCTTTAAAATCCAGTAAAAATGTTATCCAAAAAATGATTTAAATTTATTTGGAAAATTGAGTGTAAATAATAATTCCATGATCTAATGAATAAATTTGTTAGTGAACCTCTGCTAAAATTACCCTCTAACGGGGTGGTATTATCCATTTATAGTGATTAATCCATAAATGGAATTGGATGTGTAACAATAAAAAACGAACATCTTATGTCTTATACATCATGATAGTTAATTCCTCATCAATAAGACTATCCAACTCATGTCCAGAAGATAGATGAAGTCAAATTTTCCCTAATGGTATATGGACACTATCATTATGAGGGAAAATTTTATATACACAGACATTTCCAGAGTTGGTAGCGTATATTCACATTCAAGGAGATCACCATGAATCCATGAAGTTTGTTAGAAAAAATCAACAAATATGATTGTTCTATTAACTGCCATCATAGAAAGTTGGATAATGTAGATGATGCTCTTAGTAGAAAGTAACCTACTACCCTATCCATGATTCCTAATGAGAAATAACCTATATTAATGGATTTGAAAAGGATAGATCTAGAGATAACAGAATAATACAATAAATTCATTATTTCCAAAATGATTACTGATCAATTTATCCCAAGTTGGATGAAGAAAGAACAATGTGATGATCTATAGATTTGAAAGAAAGTGAAGCCATTAATAAAGTTGAAGATTCATGAATTTCACATCGATTAAGATGTATTCATTATTTTTTGATGTAGGAATTATGTGCCTTTATCACCTTATATAAAGAATGATCTATTGAATAATGTGCATAGCTCTTCATTCTCCATTGATCCTAGAAGATACATTTTATACTAGGATGTTTTAGGGAACGTATGGTTTGATGAAATGAAGAAGATCACTAAGTATACGTAAAAGATATTTCTATTTCATGATGTTAGATTAGAGAAATAAAAGTATAAGGGGATAATATAACCATTTCCCTTATGTATATGGAAATGAGTGAAACTCAACAGGGACATTGTCACTAGTCTCTCAATGATATCCAATTGAAATATTGTGAAATGGGTTGAAGTGGAATGGCTCACCATGACAACAAACATCAATTATAATTGGGAATATTCCTATCTTGATACATATACCATTATATATGTGATGGATGTAGTGAGGATGCATGGTGTACCACTTTAAATAATTTATGATCCTGATTCAAGGATTAGTTCTCATTTTATAGAAGTATTCAACATGATCTACATTCTTAATTGAATTTAATTTGACAAATCACATCCAAACATATAGATATTATGCAAAGACCATTCAGACACTCAAGGACATGCTATCATACCACTCAATATATTTTAATGGTATATGGGAACACCAAATCCAATTAGTTGATTTCTCTTAAAAAAATAGTTCCCACATGTGTATTTAAATATCCCCTTATAGAGATTTATATGAAAAGTGTTGTATAAATCCAATATATTGGGATGTTATTATAGAATGAAAGATACATGGACTTGACATTTTTCAATAGAAGAAAAAAAGGATCATGTTATCCAACATCAGTTCAATGCTTCTATGAGATAGAAGAAGTCCTATTTTGATCATTATTAAACAGACATGGAGTTTTTTATTGGAGAAAAATAATACATTTAACTATATCTATGGAATATATTTATAATATTTGGAAAAAATATAAATATTATCCCATGGTATATTAGTCCCTTTGAGCACATTAATCTCATTAGATCATTGAATTATCTGTTATAACTTCAACCTAACATGGATGTTGTTTATAACAGGTTCCAAATATAACTATTGATAAGGTAAACACATGTTACCTCACATATACTGAATCCATTTCTTGTAAAACAAGATAATTGCCACAACTATAAGGAGTTGTCAATGAGGTATTGGACTATAGAGACAAATAAATATAAAAATATTAAACTCACCTTGTCAAAGTATAGTGGTGTAACTACGTATCTGAATTGACAACATGCAAACTATAGGAAATAATTATACATAAGTAGAATCATCTATTTTCAACCAAAAATATGAGTTAAAATTTTGGGGATGAAATTTCTAAAGGGGTGATGAATATAAATACCTTGAATGTTTTAGTGATTTTGGTTTGATGCCTAATTTTTTCTTATTTTATACATAATAATAAACAAACAAAACAAAGATAAACTAACAAAATGGTATATCTTTAATGAATAAAATCACATTATTTTAAATTAAACACATGAAAATTTCAAACATTATAACGAAAAAAATTATATTACATGAAAAGTATAATGCTAATATTTGGATTTTACATTCTTCTCAGATCACGTCACCCACAAAAAAACTAGAAAAAGTAGAATATTTTAACAGTAATGTAAATTTTAGTGAATTAAATTATATAATGACATGAGAGGAATCGTAGTTATTTGTGTGTGATGAAAGAAATTTTTTTATTGGAGGTAATAGGATTAGTGGAATAGTAATCTGACCTTGGTAAGAGTGTAACAATGTGATTTAGTCATTATAAAAGGAAATGAAAATTATATTTAATGTTGAGGGGAGAAACAACGGAATAAAATAGTAGATTCATGGATTTGGGAATCTCATTTTATGTAACACCCCAACCCTATCATTCTAGAGTTATTGCATTATTTTAATACATTGGCATTATTACAAGGAATCAAGTCATAAAAGACCAATCAGTTTAGCGGTCTTGGAAAATAGATTACATACATGAACGTTACATTACGAATTAGAAAATAAAACAGAACATAAATGATCCTTAAAGAATGACATTAATTCCCTAGCTTAACCCTGCTTATCAACCATAATACAATTCTTGGAATCTATGGAAAATGAAAATATAGAAAGGGTGATCTCAGATGCTCAGTAAAGATAAAAATAAGGCGGAAAATTTCCTAAATAAACATAAACATTTAAGGCAATGTATAAGACTAAAACAAAAGAAATTTGAACATAAACTTCAGGATAATATATAAAAGATAAAATAAAATAATTCTCTTTACAGATTAATGTGGATATTATACTAGCTGAATAATCTCAAAGAATATCAATAGCCACTTTCATGATGATGGAATGCATAATGCAAGAATTCAAAACCACATAGTCAGTGACTTGTGCAATGACTACAAATAAGATTTTTAAAGGCCTTATGCCAAGACACTAGTTTGTCTCATGAGACCTACCAATGCAAGGAGGAGATATAGTGGGCTCCACCCGTCGTATATTAAGTCCAACACATTCCTCATATGAAAAGGTTGAAACATAACATAAACATTCATATTAGAACTTGCAAATGAAATGTCGATACTTTAACCATAAACCATGAATGGCATAAAAATAACACATCCACAATAAAATATATCGCAAAACCTTCAACAAAATATGGATGATTTGTATCATAAAAAATCAACCTCGGTCAAGAATAATATCCCGTAAAAGATGTTGACATATTTGAAAATGATCAGTAAAAATATTTTAGAGAAATATCCCGTTTTTCATGAAATCATTTAAATATCACATAATTTATAAAGGAATTCATTTAAAATATAGTTTTGAATCAAAGTTTCCCATATCACTTTGAAACTTTATAAATAAATTAACATGTTAAAACATTCATGTCCATATAAATAAATCCTTAAAACCATTTTGAAATCTTGGACATTAATTAGAAAGGTTTAGAAGAATAAATATTTAAAACATTTAAAATGATGTTTTAGTAAAAAAAATAATGCTAAAATAATCCATTTGACATCTCCATTATTAATCATAGACATGACAATAAATAAGTCCCAGTAGATACTTATGTAAAAACAACCCCAAATAATAAAGTGATTGTGAAATTAACCATTACCTTGCACTTTCCTTTGGTCGAGGGTACGTTTAAAATCCTTTATAATGACCATATTATCTTATTAAGTTATTATAGAACCATATTTATAATTATTATATCATAAATGATTTATTTATGACTTTATACTACCCATTTAATAATGATTACCTTGTTAAATTAACATTTCTTGTAATAATTGTTTTCTTTATCGTATGTGTTTTAACTTGTTATTCTTGATCGTATCATTTGGATCATGATTTAACTACATCCATAATATAACTCAGGATTTGTATATCATATATATTTAGAATATGAATATATATAATATATTTATATATGAAATGGAAAACACCATTTATGGAGACGGTAGGCCGTACGTACGCATAAACGCAGTTTCTGTTTTCATATCGTATTGAACGGAAGTGAATATGATATATGTAAGTACATAAATACCTATATATATATATATCTATCCAGTACAATTATTATATCCTATATTACATACTTGTTAATGATCTATATTTTACAATCATCATTGAATGGTGAACATGGAAATTAATCTCATCGCGTCATGGAGATTATACTCTGTACATTCGCACGAGCGACAATAACATTATATTGATGGAGAAATAGTTAATAATTTGATTTTATATAATATATAAAGAATCATTGAAATGATATATTTATTATTTAAATCAGTTATACTCATTATTATACCGATCCAAATAATGAAGTGTTTGAATAACAAACTACACCACGACATGGAGACGATAATTTGTACATACAAACATATGGTGACTTTGTAATTTATAGGATTGATAGAATAATGAATATGGTTGTAAATTTTTTTTATAAAATCACATTATATATAAGATACTGGAGTTATTATTTTAGAATGGAAAAAAATAATGAGGAAGTGGAAGAAGAAAATAACTTGAATGAGGTGATGAAATATTTACCTCTTCTTTGGGTTCTTCCTTTTGATTTGATAAAAATGGCTTCATATGTTGGATTTATGACCAAATTAAGGCCTGTAAGATGAACAGAGGAAAGTTGGGAGGATATTTGGTCCGTATTATACTGATCCAAATGGTTTTGGAGGTGTGAAACTAATAGAAGGGGAAATTCCCTTTTATAAGAGAGGTGAGGGTCACTTTTGGAAAAGCTTGAAATATAATTTTATAATAAAATAATTTTCTATTTCTAATTGATCCAAAATTAAATATTTAAAGGATAAGGTTGGTATGAGTCGAAAACCTCTCATCAAATATGGTTTATAAAGGTTTATGTCATCATATTAACCTTATTATTTATATTTAATGCTAAGTTAAATAGTTTGACATTTACCATGTCTCTTTGTATTTTTATATAATATTGTTAATAAAATTACTATAACAAGACAAGAGAACCCCATATGGTTTATTATTAATATATATAACCTTATATGAGTCCTTTGGTTGAACCTTAGATTTTTATGAATATTATATCAATTAATAATATATTATTTTTTTTAAAAACTCAATAATGTAAATTTTGACAATATTTAGTATTTTATTTTTTTGAAATCCATAAATACTTTATCACTTTGATTAAAATTTATTTACCCCACCCTAACATGTCATATTAACCTATAAAATTAGTTTTATTCATCATATGTCTAAATTTACATTTATTTGGATATTTATAAAATCCATTATTTTAATCATTCATTAATAAGGTAATTATTGCATCATCATTCTGTCTTAAATAAAATATATTATATAATGTATGAAAATTATAAATAAAATACCATTATGTAGTAAATTTTGTTATCCTTATAATGAATATTTATAGTAGAATTTATATTATGTATAACTCCATATTAAAAATGGTAAAGTTATTAAACATTAAATTCAACTCTTTTAACTCTTCTTTAAATATAATAATAATAAATATCTTACTCTTAACCAACTGGAACAAAGGGGGTCATATTTTATTTCTAAGGATGTTTTCGGTCTAATAATACTTATCCAATATAATTAATACATGTGTTATGGTAATTAGGATATCATTTTAAACCTAAATTACCCGATTTACTTTTAACTGTGATAAATAAAATACAAAAGATACTATTCACCAAAAAACTTAAATCTTATTGAACCACATTTACATACTGATATTAACCATTTCTCTTTGTTTTTTGGAATTTAAATCATGGAAGTGGTAAAATTAAGTTTTATATAGATTTGCAAATGCTCTTAGGAGGTGGGTAAAAGACGATAAAAAGTTTGATATGATTTTATATATCTAAAATTATTATAAAATGACTCCAATAAATTTAATTGAACTTATACAGGTATTATATATATTTTTGGGCTTAATATAAATTAATATAAAAAATCTAATAATTTAAAAAAAATGTCATTTTTAAATAATAACTTAGTTTTTTTACTATTCACCAAAAATTGATGGTTTTCATAAAATACCAAAAATTTATCCTAAGCTAATTTTGATATTCCTAATTCAAAATTTAAACTTATTTTAACAAATTCAAAACATATAATTTGAGTTTATAATTTAAAATTATTTCCCATCGTCAAAACCAAAAAGCGGGTTTTTAAAAAGTAACAACATTCAAAAGATTGAAAGTTTTTTGTTAAATTTAAATGTTGAATTACTTATAATGACCAAAATTGTATTAAATGATAAAAATATAATCTAATTATACTTTAAAACCTTTCAAATTTATAAATTAACACTATAAATGATTTCCAATAAAAAAAACATTAATTAAAACATAGTATTTTTTACTATTTGTCAAAAATATGAAATTTATCAAAAAGGTACCAAAAATTTATCCAAACTAAATTATTATTTACTGCTTCTAAATAAAAATTTAATTTCATTAAATTGAATATATAATAGTGTCAAATTTTGGTTTTAAAATGGGTTCTCCATTAAAAGGCAGTAAAATTTCATGTTTTGAAAAATACATCTTTTATCTGAAAAAAAAAGAATTTGTTCTTACATTATGTCTTAGAAACACGTAATATGTATGTAAAAATTATATATGGTATATAAGATTCAAAATTTAGTTAATAATATTAATAACCGCTTTTCGAATGGTTAGTTTAGTATGTTGTGGTGCACTCGAAATCAATGTTTTGTGTAGCATAGGCTATTGAATTACTTTAATGAGATTATGTACTATGAAATCGTGGGGTGTTACATTCTCCCATACATCAACAATTTTTTCCTCATAATTTGAAATTGTTCTTTGAAAATAAATCGTTAAAATAGAAAAATACCTTTCTGGAAAACCCGCAAATAAAATTGGGTTAATAAAATTTAGTCTTAATAAGAGGGAAAGGGAAATGAAAAAGTCCCCACAAAATTATGATCTCGATTAGGAGAACACTGGTGGAAATTAGAGACACATAATTGGAGGAAAATCGTAAATATTTATAGGTAGTTATTGAGGCCAGTAATAAAAAGCAAGTGTGAAATTGAGGGCCTCAAAGCTATCACTCTAAGATGATGTAAAATATCATAAGTTCAAAATAAACATATAGTATTAGGATTACAAATTTTTGGTTTTAAGATCCCTTCCCCAAAGATTAATAATTAATATATTCATAAAATAAGAGGAATATATATATTTATATATACTTGACAAGTAGAGTTTCATCCTTCTACAAATTTCTACCACAATCTCATATTTCACTCCAAAAGATAATATATTTCATAAATATTCTATTTATCCTAATCCTATAGGGTTCAAAAAATAATTCATTTATAACTAATTTGTAACACTATTTAAAAAACTACAATATAAAAACTAGGACATCACATTTTATAGTGGTAGGTGATCCACCCTAGTCACAATTCAGTTGCGGGTTGAAGTCTCGCTACATTGCCAGATGCGGCGGGTTTTCACCCAACCTCCGGGTTGTCCTTCTTATGAAAATCCAAAAATAATCTCAAAAAATCATTTAACCGTAACAATAGTATCCAATGTCAAACTTAATCGCTTCAAAACTTTAGACTTATCCAACATACTTCTATCTAAACTCACAGTCGTAAATTTATATGGGAGGTAAACACAATGCAGATCCTTTTTCCATGTAATAACATGTGAATACCTTCATCATGTATTCTTTTAAAACATTGTAACTCTTTGAATTTCCATAAAAGCTTATTGATTACATTCATTCTCCCTTATTCCTTATAAAAATCTAGATATACTACTTATATCCAAAAATGTTGTAAACTCCAACAATGATGAAATATATCAATCATTAATCAGTTCCAATGATGACAATAATATCCAATATAATTTATTGAACTAAATAATTTATTATTCCAAAATCATTACCTCATTATCAGAATAATATTAATGTTTTTCTTTCTCTCAACCATATATTTTCAAAAAAAATTATCCTTCCATTGAGTCACTTTTCATGGTTCCAAACAATCTCATGTTCTTAATGAAATAATATTGCAGTATAACCCTTATATACTGTATAATTTGTATTACATGTATATCATTGATACAATACTCAAATGTCATAATACATTAATAACAACATAAGAACTTTTAATCATTCCTCTTAACCTTCAGTAGTATCATAACTTGATTATTATCCCATAGCAGCATTTGGGGTGTACATTGAAAATTTGGACATTGATTCACGTAGTGTCCCAAATCCTTGAAAATGATGCATTGTACATTTGAAACCTTTTTCATACCCTTTAAATCATGTATCTGGTGTACTTTTACTCCACACTTAAAAAAAACTCCCAATCTGTTAAATCATTTACCAAGGTGTTTCTTTCCACAGTTATCAAATATTGGAAAATCCATTTTCCCCTCTTCCCTTTATCTATCTTTCCAACTTCTATAATTTTCTTCTCTTGCTTCCCTTCATAGCCATATGGCATAGATAATTTTTTACTTATTTTATAAACACATGATATTCTTTCTTCATTTTATGAGAGTATGTGGGATACTATTTCCCTTTTATATTTTGGCTTAATACCATGAGTGATATGATCCTTCTTAATCTTTTGATTGTCTGTATTGCTGAAATTATTGTTCCTTCTACTAGGGACCAATTCTAAAAAATGGAATACACTTGATTAGTATAGTAATATCAATTCATAATTCCAAACTTATAATGTTCCTAACATGAATTGAAAATATTATACATATAATCTATAAGAAAAAAATGTTTTCTTGGAGGAATTATTTACGGTTATATCCTTCATAATGGCTTGTATGGAAAATTTGAATTATCCTAAGCATATCCCTTAGGATTATCGTAACGTAGAATGCAGCAAGGTCCATTAGTGTGAACCAAGATACACCAGGTCAAGCCCGAAACTCCTTGTCGGAGTTTTCAGTCCTACGTATACATGTGCTAGAGTCACCTCTACCAGCCAGTATCCAGACATGGATATATTGCATGGAAAATACAGAAAATCTTTACATTACCAAAATTCTAGGAAGTTATTCTATTTTAATATTCAATGTATATCTTAGGGTAATTTTCTCTAATTAGATTTTATCTAAATTTATTTCCAAGGTTTTTTCTAATATTCCATTGATACCAACTATAATGCCTCGACCCCAAAGGCCCAAAGTCGGTACATTATTTTAATAAAATTGCATGATTATAAAGACTCAAGTCTTCAAAGACCAATCAATTTAGCAGTTTTGGAAAATAGATTACATACATGAACATTACATTACATATTATAAAATCAAACACAATATAAATGATCCTTTGAGAACTCCATTAATCCCCTAGCTTAACCCTACTTATCAATCATAATACAATTCTTGGAATCCCAGGAAAATTAAAACATAAAAAGGGGTGAGATCAGATGATCGGTTAGGATAACAATAGAGACGAATCATTCATAAATACGCATAATCATTTAAGGAAATTTATAAGACTAATACAAAAGCCTTTTAAACATAAACCTCATCATAATATGGGAAAGTTAAAAAAAAATTAAATTTACTAATTCACATAGATATTCTTCTAGTCTAATAATCACATGGAATATCAAAATCCAATTTTATAATGATGGAACACATAATGGCAGAAATCAAAACCACATAGTCTATGTTTGGGAAAAAATTCCTCAAGGTATCATTGATGCATTTTTAATGTGATTGTGTTTGTTGACAAAGTGGGCCTCTGTGTTGTGTCTGCTGACAAAGCAAACCATAACGAACAAATTTGTTGAAAAAGGCGATTTAATGGTGGAATGTTGAGTTCAAGGGATGTTTTTAAGGATCCATGATTGATTTAAGAACGTTAACAAAGGAATGGTCAATCTAGAGGTGGTTCAAAAAGATCAGATACAAGGTGGCGCCGTTTTCTAGTGTTTTCCAAATTTTTGGACCTCAAAATCGACAAATGGAGAAAAGTGTTTTTGGCCAAGGGACTTCCAGGTCGGTGACTTGGAGGCTTGGAAAATAGTGCACCATTTGTTTTTCAATATCAGAACATCAAAATATAGTATAGTAAAAAAGGGGCGCCCAAGTTTTTGGATTGGTCGCGCAAGTAAATAGGGTGGCAGAGACTAGGGCAGCTGGACTTGCGCGCCAAGAGGAGACTTTTGCACCAATGCTCAGGGTGTCCAAATGCCTATAAATAGAGTTAGACCCATCCTTATACGATATCGAGTTCAACAATTAGAGAAAATTAGAGCTCCTGTCGCGTAGGTGGTGTGGTCGCACAAGTATAAAGATATTCAGATGTTGCGTGTCGGTTGATAGTTGCATGCCCAAAGTGGTTTGGGAGAGAAAGGATGTGAGTCACCCAAGTTTAGGGTTGAAGAATGGGGTGTCACGTAGGTGGTTTGGTGACATGCTTTGAAGAAGCGCGACATTTGAAACATGTGTGCCAAAATTGTTTTGGGCGTAATAGGGTGTGAGTCGCGCAAGTTTGAAGTTGAAGAAGCGACTATCGCGCAAGTGGTTGAGGTGAACTTGCACGCCGGTTTGAACATGTGCATCCGCTTGGAGAAGAACACCAAGTATGGTAGAAGCACTCCAATCATTTTGGGCTGCATGAAATCTAGAATATTTCCTGATACCTTCGGTGCAATGTGAGATTCATCTATGGGTGAATGTTAGACTTCAATAGAGCATCCACATACACTAGAGGATGTATTCATTTGTGATTATGAAAAGACCTACATGTGTTTAAACTGTGAGTGGATCTTTTTAAGAAGCAGTGAGCACACATTAGTTGAGAGAGTAGGGAGATTTCCTTTTATTAGTGGTTGTAAACCAGTAGTGCAGTGAGTTTTCTATGAACATGTAAACAGCAGTGCTCTTATATTGGAATTGGTACATCGGCACACTGCCGGTGTATGCTCCTTGGATATAGCCTAGTAAGGGTGAACCAAGTAAAAATTGTTGTCACCTGTGCATGCTTTATGTTTTATTCATACACTGCATCAGGATGGAGAGAGAAGATATTTTTGTCTAATATAAAAACAAGATCAATAGGGGCAGTTGTTTTAATCTATCATACACTGATTCACCCCCCCCATTCAGGTTATCTTGCCTAGTGGACCTAATAGTCTAGGCCTTGTGCCAAGACTACAAATAAGATTTTTTCAAGGCCTTGTGCCAAGACCCTCGTTTGTCTCATGAGACCTACCGATGCACCAAGGAGCTAAAGTGGGCTCCACCTGTAACTTACTAAGTCCAATACATTCCTCATATGAAAAGGTTGAAACATAACATAAAAATTCGTATTAAAACTAACATACAAAATGTTAACACTTTAACCATAAAAAATTATTACTTATATCATTATTTTCTTACTTATAAAATTTATAACATGATTTACATATCATATATATTTAGTATATAAGTATATATATACAATATGTAGATAAATGAAATGAAATACACCGTTCATAGATAAGTAGGCCATACGTACACATAAACATTGTTTTCGTTTCCATATTAAATTGAATTGAATTAAGTAAATGAGACATATATATCCATAAATACATTAGAATTGTTATTTCATATTTATTATATCTACTTTATAATCATTCTTGAATGGATAACATGGATAATGAATCTCATCGCATCGTGGAGACGGTAATCTGTACATACACACGAGCGATGATATCGTTCCCATAATTATTGAATGGAATTGGAGTGGATGATATAATATTTAATAATTAGTATAATGTTATAATAATCAAATATAGTTATTATTTCCACCATTATACCCATCCAAATAATGTGGTGGTGGAAAAACAGATTACACCATAGCGTGGAGATGATATTCCGTACGTACGAACACGCATTGATTTCTTTTTTCATAGGATGGATAGAAGGTGAAATAGGGTTGTTTCATATATATAATAACATATCAGTATATTAGTTATACTGATGTTATTACATTATAATGAAACAACTAAATAAAAGGAAGTAGAGGAAGAAATAAATTTGAAAGAATCAGTAAAGGATATTAATTCTTCTTCGACGCGCCTCTTCTAAACTTCCTCTTAGGACACTAAAGATGGCATTTGAAGAAAACCAGGACCTCTAGTATGTTTCTATCGAAGTGTATAAGAGAAATGTACCAGGTTTTTCCAATATTGAAGGCTCGAAATTTTGTGAATATGAGAGGGAGGTGGTTCCCTTTTATAAGAGAATAGAGGGGCACTTTTGGAAACCTCAAAAATATTAATTTATAAGAAACCCAAACCCCACATAAAAACATCCAAAACGACTGAAATTCAAATATGAGATGAGATAGGGTTTTAATCTCATCATAAAATATACATTATACATGTTGGTAATTTATTTTAAAACCTATCAACTTGAATTATCCTTTTTAATCTATTTAATTTTATTTATGGTAATAATATTCTAAATTTAAATTTTTTATAAATAATTACATATGTGTTTTAAATTGTCCATAATTGGATAATTTATGATATTTTAGAACATACAAATTTCAATTTATAATTTTTAAATATTTTTGTGATATTTAGACAATTTAATAATATGTTATTTTTATAAAATATCAATAGTCTAAAATTTGACACTATTCAATTATTTGAATTTAAATTAAATCCACACAAAAGATATATTCGAACCAAAATATTTTATAGGTTTCTAACTAGTCATGTTAATTTAAATAATTCACGGAGAATATTAATTTGTTCATATAACATTTATTTTAATATTTTTAAATCCATTTATTTGATATTTCTCTTAAAATAATAATTACCACAACATTTATGTATAATTATTTAATATACTTATTTGTTGCATAAAAACTCAAAAAAAATACTATGATGCAGGTAAATATAATATATTATATAAAAATACATTTACTAGAATTTATAATCTTAAAATCACAACATCTAAATTGTTATATGTATTAAATTATGAAGGTGACAACTTTGACATCATTTAAAATAAAATAATATAAGTGTCATAATCACATTAATATAGATTAAAATGGTAAAATATTAGACCATTGGATTCTTATTGTTTAAATGTACATGACCAATATGTTTTGGTCAGCTGTTTGTGCCTTTTATGATCCCTATTAGTTTATTAAAAAATGTATTATTGATTTTTCACTAAATAGACAATTTCTGCATCACTATTGTGTCACAATTAATAATAATTATTTAATTCATAAATATTCTGAATAAATTTAAATGATGTAGATAATTTTATAATATTTCTTGTGACTATTTATGTCCGATGTTTTATGAAGCTTGTCACTAAATTAAAATTATTACACTTATAAGATATAAGAGAGTGACATGTTGTCACTTTCGTTGGTTTTAATAATAAATACATCATTTTCATTGTCAAAATTTTATAAATTGAATCTATTCTGACCCTTAGGTGATATGGGTCTACTTTTATACATCCAATAGAATTTTGGCAGGTGTTAGGTAAATTTTATAATCTTATTTTTACCCTAAATTACCCGATTTACCATTAACTGTAGTAAATAAAATATAACATAGTTACTATTCATAATATCTAAAAATAAAAAGTATCCTATTAACATAATTTTAACATAATTATTCCAAATATATAATCTATTTTTTCTTATTCAAAACAAAAAAGTTTCAATTTATAATTTAAAATTAATCCCGCTTTTGAGAAAACGGGTTTTAAAAGTTAAAACATTGTAAAAAATTGAAATGTTTTTACCTATGAATTCAATGTAAAATTAATGATAATGACATAAATAATATATAATGTTAAAAATATATTCTATTTATACATTAAAACCATTTAACATTATAATTTATCCATATAAATTATCTTGATGAAAAAAGTTGTTTTTAATTAAAATTTAGCGTATTTTAACTATTTATTAAAATATGAAAGTTAACAGAAAAATATTAAAAATTTATCCAAAGTAAATTTTTATATACTTATTGTAATGAATAAGTTTATTTTGTCAAATTTATCTCATAAACGTGTCAAAAACAAGATTTAAAGTGGATGCACCATCAAAATGTGGCAAAACTCCATTTTTTCAAAAATACTTATTTTACCCGAAAAAATTATTTTGTTCTTATACCATATTCTCGAATATGTGTAAGATGAATTATTTTGTAATAAAATTTAAAATGTAGTTAATACTATTCATAGCAGCTAGTTTATAATAGTATATCGTTTTTTCGTGAAACATGATATTGCTTACAACTCACGCTATCGAGGAAGGTTGCTCTTGTGTGCAACAAAAGCCAAGAAGAGTGTTGTGTATGCTAAAAGCTAATACGGTGTTCCATATAGTACAATATAATCTTGGATTAGCATACAACCGAAGAAATCCAAAAAGTTAAAAAGAATATTTCTCATAAAATCTTAGGGTGTTACATTCTACCCCCCTTAAAAAGAATTTCTCCCATGAAATTCGTCAGGGTTTTAAATCATTTACTACTTGAAAGATTCTTTCATAGAAACACACATCTTAAAAAAGAATACTAAAACATAATTTTAAAATGTAAAGTATGAAACGTAACAGTTATCCAAATTAACTCATCACTGGGTTTCCACATAGGAGAACATAGGTGAAAACTTGGATATGGAAGAGATATATAACCATCATGTTCTGATGAAGAGTGTTAGAGAACATGGCTATGGAAAATCCAAAAATAAAAAATCCATAAATTTGTGATGATCTAAGGTACCATATGATTGATCAGATATGAGGGTAATAAGACAACATTTATTGTTATCAAGATCAATTTACTAAAGATGATGAATTTATTCATAATGAGAAATACTTACTTGATTTCAGTGTAATATCATCATTGGTCATTCCATGAACAATTTCCACTTCATATCTTATTTAAAGAAATGAATTTGAATTTTTCATTCTTGAATTATTAGTAGATCATTCTATATAATTATAGGTCATTCCATCTGTCTCTATCACAAAAAATGTTAGCACAATATATTAAATATACATATGTCCAACTATGGTGAGGTTAATCGTATATGGTTCCAAAAATGGACTTATACTTCATCTATCATACTACATAATAAAACTAATTTATACAAATTAGGGACTTCATATAGGCAAGTGTTAGGCGATAAATTCCTGTCGGACATCGGTTGTGGGTTCGATTCCCACATCCTTCTCCGACGTGATGGGTTGTCGCCCGTCTTGCAGGTTGTCCTTTTTCTAAAACTAACCTATTATAAAATTCTTGAAATAATATTGAAAAATGGTTCTAGCCTTAAACAATACTATCTGATGTCCGACGTAATCCATTCCAATATATAATCTTATCCAAAATACTTCTGTCCAATCTCATAGTATAATGAAAAAGATTACTAGAGAGGTCATCTACCAAACATGTCAATACCATCATTTATCCCCCATATATCACAAGAAATATCTTGTTGGTCACATTCCAAACATTTGAGGGACTTCATCATGCATACTCTTGAAATATGATAATAACATAAATTACTATATAACCTTAGTGACAATATGAATTCAATCAAAATTATCACTTTCCATACAGCAAAAATACCAAAAATTCTGTATACTCAAACCATGATATCACATTGTCCCCTTATCAAAGGTATGTCTAGGGATATCCCTAAGGTTAATTATAAGTATAAACTATATCCCTTGATTTATGTTAACGATCATGAATAACCTACGGTGAACCTAATCAGCCATAAATTAAAGAATATGAAATTTGTTATACAACATATAAGTGACTTTTTATGATTATGTGGTTCCCCATTATTTTAACCGTTTCTAACACAATGGTTTCTGGTATTAGTTAATGGAGGGAACCAGAAGAAATTGGTTTAACTTTGAATCTGATGGACTAATTGGTGACTATAAGCAGCGAAATTGTGTAATGCCTAGAGAGAAAGATATTTTGATTATGCCGAATCAGTCATCATGATATATGATTAATGAGGTGAAATTTTTTGGTATTACTAAGTCATCAAATAAGATTAAGATGAACTTTTTTTCATGTTCTCATGGAGAGGAACAAAACAGAAGGAAGATAAAGCTTTCAACATATCAAAAAAAAGGGAAGAAAAACCTTAGTGGTATTCCTAATTCATTTCAAGTGTTTTATCAAAACTATTTTCCATATAAGATGAAATTATTTAGTATGTTTATTCCTCAATAATAATGTCTCTATTATTTACATGGTTGGATCTTTCTTATGATGAAATGATATCCATTTTTTTTATATGTATTATGTTATGATGGGAAGATTTTTATTTAACCGATATTATTATTTGGTTTATGATTAATGATTTTTGTTTATTTTGTGGTGTATGTAATAATTATTTCAACATTAGACGGGTGGGACCTATATATCCCTTTAAAGAATTGGGTAAAGATTTATATCTCATGATATAGACATGGCTGGAACAAGTAGTAAAATCTGGTTCAAAAATATAGTGCTGGAATGACAAGTAATCCTAGTTCAGTAATGGACTTTGTCCACTATGATGGTCTTGCCAGCAATGCCTTGGCTAATTTGGGAATCATATCATGTATTTAATGGTTTTCCACAATTACCTGATTGAAACACAAACATACTAAATAATGTCATCATAGATGGAAAATAGTTTTGATAATACACTTGAAATGAATTTGGAATACCACTAAAGTTCATCTTCCTCTCTATGGATACCAACTGTAGAGACCCAAAGCATGAAGTACATGGAAATTACATTACTTTTGAGGAATACTTAATACATGACAAAAATAGGCTCCCAAATATCGTATTAGTTTAGTGTCTTTGGAAACTTGGAACATAAACTTCTAATCATGTTGAATGATCTTAAACATCTCCCATAAAGATCTTCCCCTTTTGTTTTCTTACCTAAATGATTGTTTTATATCCCGTGGAAAAGAAAAAATAAAAAGGGTGATCTCAAATGCTCAGAATTGGTAAGCATGGAGAAAATAAAACATCCGATATAATTTTGAAGTTAAAAACATGACCATAAAGTTTAAACATCAAAATCTCGAGCCATGAAATAAATCTTGGCAGAACATAAGGCATAGATCTTAAAAGAACAATAGTCATGATAAAATATTATAGGAATAAAACATGGAATTGTGGAAAACCATTAATCACATGTTAGGATTTCCATAGTATCCAAGGCATTGTTGCCATGCCCATCATAGTGGAAAAGGTCCATTACTAAACCAGCTTTACTTGTCGTTCCAGTCCTGTATTACTGAACTGTGTTTTACTTGAACTACTAAAAAGATGGCATTAGCGACCGCCATTGGCGGTCGCTATAGGCCTATAGAGACCACCTAGCGACCGCTAATGGAGGTCGCATCAGCTTCGTCGTTGTAGGCCAATAGCGACCGCCATTGTCTGTCGCTAAAGGTGGTCGAAATGTCGGCCTTAAGTGACTGCCTGGCGGTCGCTATAGGCTGCCCGGACAACAGCCTATAGGGACCGCCAATGGCGGTCGTTTAACTGGGAAATTTTTTTAAAAAAAAAAATTCATTCCGAAATATATATATATATATATTAAATAATATATATATATATATATTAATGAAAATATTTATATATATAATATTATATAAAATATTTTTCATTTTTTTAATGAAATGTACGAATTGTGTTTTTTTTCTTCACAGTGCAAAATCAGAGATAAAACAAGGTAACAATTGTAAAAAATGGAAAACAATTTCAAACAGCATAAACATCAAAATCATCATAAATGATAAACGTGCTTCAACGATCCGACAAGGTCCATCTATTTCAATATTCTGCTTCAAAACCTACAATATGACAAAAAAACAAAAAAAAACAAAACAAACGTAAATTGAACATAATTATTCAGTTATTATATACAAATAATAAAATTAAATCTGACATCAAATCAATGTGCTTTAATAATTTAAAACCCCCAATTTATGAAATTCTATCATTTTATGTCATTCGGTGCACGTTTGCTCCGAATTCGACCGTCTCACGCCGTTTTCGGTGTTTTATGACACCAGAAACACGTTTCCGGTCACCGCGGTCAAACGACAGCTCTGATTGATGTGCCGTCTACCTGAACTTTTCAAAAATCATTCAACAGATGTTTTCGTACGGTTTAATGGCATTTTGAGGTCGTTCGGGTGGTTTTGACCCCCCAACGCGCTGTTTTTGCGCGCGCCGAGCTGCTGAAAACGACACAGTCGGCCGTACCGTGTGCACCCCACATTTGATGGGTGAGACGTCTCCTCCTACACATCATGAATAATATTCCTAATGTTTTCGTGTGGTCTCGGGTCATTCGGAGAACGTTTTCTCCGAATTCTACCGTCTCACCCCGTTTTTGGTGTTTTGTGACACCAAAAATGCGTTTTCGGTCACCGTTCTCAAACGATAGCTCCGATTGATGTGTCTTCTATCCTACCATTTTAAAAATCACACAACAGCTGTTGTCGTACGGTTTAATTGCATTCCAAGGTCATTCAGGTGGTTTTGACCCCCCAACGCGCCTATTTAGCGCGCGCGGAGCTACTGAAAACGACGCATTCAGCCGTACCGTGCACACCGCACATCCGATGGGCGCGCTGTCTCCTCTTACATGTCACGAATAATATTCCTAATGTTTTTGTGTGGTTTCAAGTCATTCAGAGCACGTTTTCTACAAATTCGACCGTCTCACGCCATTTTTGGTGTTTTATGACACCAGAAACGCATTTCCGGTCACTGTGGTCAAAAGAAACCTCTGATTGACGTGTTGTCTGGCCGACCATTTCAAAAATCACACAACGGATGTTGTCGTATGGTTTCATGGCATTTCGAGGTCATTCGGGTGGTTTTGACCCACCAACGCGCCAGTTTAGCGCGCGCGGAGCTGCTGAAAACGACGCATTCGGCCGTACCGCATGCACCGCATGTCTGATGGGCGTTCCGTCTCCTCTTACACGTCACGAATATGACTACTAATGTTCTTGTGTGGTTTCAGGTCATTCGGAGCATGTTTGCTCCGAATTCAACCGTCTCACGCCGTTTTTGGTGTTTTGTGACACCGAAAACGTGTTTCCGGTCACCGCGATCAAACGACACCTCCAATTGACGTGCCATCTGCCCGACCATTTCAAAAATCACTCAACGGCTATTGTCGTACGGTTTCATGGCATTCTGAGGCCTTTCGTGTTGTTTTGACCCCCCAACGCGCCGGTTTAGCGCGCGCGGAGCTGCTGAAAACGACGCATTTGGCCATACCGCGCGCATCACACATCTGATGGGTGCGTCGTCTCCTCCTACATGTCACGAATAATATTCCTAATGTTTTTGTGTGGTTTCAGGTCATTCGGAGCACGTATTCTGTGAATTCGACCGTCTCACGCTGTTTTTGGTGTTTTATGACACCAGAAACGTGTTCCCAGTCACTGCGGTCAAACTACACCTCTGATTGACGTGTCGTATTCCCAACCATTTCAAAATTCCCACAACGGCTGTTTTCGTACGGTTTCATGGCATTCTGAGGTCGTTCGGGTGGTTTTAACCCCCCAACGCGCCGGTTTAGCGCGCGTCGAGTTGTTGAAAACGACGCATTCGGCCGTACCACCCGCATCGCACGTCCGATGGGCACGTAGTCTCCTCCTACACTTCAAGAATAATATTCCTAATGTTTTCGTGTGGTTTCAGGTCATTCGGAGCACGTTTTCTCTGAATTCGACCGTCTCACGCCGTTTTTGGTGTTTTATGACACCGAAAATGCGTTTCCGGTCATCGCGGTCAAATGACACCTCCGATTGATGTTCTGTCTGCCCGAACATTTAAAAAATCACACAACGGATGTTTTTGTACGGATTCATGCATTCTGAGGTCGTTCGGGTGGTTTTGACCTCCCAATGCGCCGGTTTAGCGCGCACAGAGCTGCTGAAAACGACGCATTCAGCTGAATCGTGCACACCGCATGTCCGATGGGTGCAATGTCTCCTCCAACACATCACGAATGATATTCCTAATGTTTTCGTGTGGTTTCAGTTCATTCAGAGTACGTTTGCTCCGAATTTGAACGTTTCACGCCGTTTTTGGTGATTTATGACACCAGAAAGGCATTTCCATTCACCGCGGTCAAATGACAGCTTTGATTGACATGTCATCTGCCCTACCATTTCAAAAATCAGACAAAAGCTGTTGTCGTATGGTTTCATGGAATTCAGAGGTCGTTCGGGTGGTTTTGACCCCCCAACGCGTCGGTTTAGCGCGCGCGGAGCAGTTGAAAACGACGCATTCGGCCATACCGCGTGCACCGCACGTCCGATGGGCGCGTTGCCTCCTCCTACACATCAATAATAATATTAAAAATGCTTTAATGTTGTTTTAGGTCATTCAGAGCACGTTTTCTCCAAATTCTACCGTCTCACACCGTTTTTGGTGTTTTGTGACACCGGAAATGCGTTTCTGGTCACCGCGGTCAAACAAAACCTCCGATTGACGTTCCATCTTCCCGACCATTTCAAAAATCACACAACGACTGTTGTCGTATGGTTTTATGGCATTCTGAAATCATTCGGGTGGTTTTGACACACCAATGCACCGGTTTAATGCACGCAGAGCTGTTGAAAATGACGCATTCAGCCGTACCGCGCGCACCGCTCGTCCGATGGGCACGTCGTCTCCTCCTTAATGTCACGAATAATAATTAGATTGTGTTCTGTGATTTCAGGTCAATCCGATGACGTCCTCTATGACTTTGAATGTTAGACGCCCATTTTGGCCGTTTCTGACACCAGAACGGCGTTCCCGGTCACCGCGGGCACACGACACGTCCGATTGACATGTCGTCTGCTCGACCACATCACAATTCACTCACCCTTGGATGTCGTCTTATTTAATTCCATTCGGACCTCGTTCGTCCTATTTGGACCCCCACACACATTTATCAAGCGCACGCAACACTTAAAGAACGCATAATGAGCCCTACCGCGCAGACCGAATGTCCAATTGATGTGTCGTCTGTGCGTACACATCACGAATAATAATTAGATTGTTTTCCTGTGATTTCAGGCCAATCCGATGTCGTCCGCTATGACTTTGACCATTAGACAGCTGTTTTGGCCGTTTATGACACCAGAACGGCGTTCCCGGTCACCGCGGGCAGACCGCACGTCCGATTGATGTACCTTCTACTTGACCACATCATAATTCACTCACACTTTGATGTCGTCTTATTTCAGGCCTTTCGGACCTCGTTCGGCCCATTTGGACCCCCCACACGTGTTTATCAAGCACGTGCAACACTTAAAGAACGCATAATGCGCCCTACCGCGCAGAGAGAATGTCCGATTGATGTACCATCTCTGCGTACACCTTGAGAATAATAATTAAATTGATGTCCTATGATTTCAAGTCAATCTGATGTCGTCCGCTATGAGTTTGAACGTTAGACGCCCGTTTTGGCCGTTTATGACACCAGAACGGCGTTCCCGTCACCGCGGGCACACGGCACGTCTGATTGACATGCTGTCTACTCAACCACATCACAATTCACATACCCTTTGATGTCGTCTGATTTCATGGCATTCAGACCTTGTTTGGCCCGTTTGGACCCCCCCCCCCATGCACGTTTATTAAGCACGCACAACACTTAAAGAACCCATAATGATCCCTACCGCACAGACCGTACGTCTGATTGATGGGCTGTCTGCACGTACACGTCACAATTAATAATTATATTGTTTTCCTGTGATTTCAGGTGAATCTGATGTCGTTCGCTATGACTTTGACCGTTAGACACCCGTTTTGGCCTTTTATGACAGCAGAACGGCGTTCCTGGTCATCGCGGGCACACGGCATGTCCGATTGATGTTTTGTCTACTTGACCGCATCAAAATTCACCCACCCTTTGAAGTCATCTTATTTCAGGCCATTCAGACGTTGTTCGGCCCATTTGGACCCCCACACGCGTTTATGAAGCGCGCACAACACTTAAAGAACGCATAATGAGCCCTACCGCGCGCACCGCACATCCGATGGGCGCTCCGTCTCCACCTACATGTCACGAATAATAACTAGATTATTTTACTATGATTTCATGTAAATGTGATGTCGTCCTCTATGAATTTGACCATTATACACCGGTTTTGGCTGTTTGTGACACCAGGACGGCGTTCCCAGTCACCGCGGGCACACGGACATCCGATTGACATACCGTCTACTCGACCACATCACAGTTCACTCACCCTTTGATGTCGTCTGATTTCAGGCCATTCGGACGTCATTCGGCCCGTTTGGACCCCCCCACGTGCGTTTATGAAGCGCACACAACACATAAAAAATGCATAATGAGCCCTACCGCGCAGACCGCACGTCCGATTGATGTGTCGTCTATGCGTACACATCATGAATAATAATTAGATTGTTTTCCTGTGATTTCAGGTCAATCCAATGTCATCTGCTATGACTTTGACCATTAGACGCCCGTTTTGGCCGTTTATGACACCAGAACAGCGTTCCCGGTCACCGCGGGCACACGACACTCTCGATTGACGTGTCGTCTGCTCGACCACATCACAATTCACTCACCCATTGATGTCATCTGATTTCAGGCCATTTAGACCTCGTTCGGCCAGTTTGGACCCCCCCCCCCCTGCGCGTTTATCAAGAGCACTCAACACTTAAATAACATTAAATGAACAAAAAATATCCAAATCAATAATCTGTTTCATGGTTACTTCTCAATTCATGCACACAAACATTACATGAGGACAAAACACACATGATACCCTCAAATCACAATAAAACTCACTAGAAACACAACATTAATATCAATAACAACCCTACCATTAAAAGTAGAAACACACCTCGTGAATATGATGCGTCATGCGTGTTCATCACTAACCTCCATCCAGTGGGCAAGGGGCTTACAACAAATAAACATTATGAATATTTTCATAAAAAAAATTTAAATTAAATAAATAAATACAGTATAAACCTGCGTTGTGTGATCCCCTGCACCATCACCTAGACGCACATATTCCCGCAGTGCTCTAACCTCAGTAGCCAATTGCTCATTTTCCTCCTTGGAATCCCGCAGTCGTTCCTCAAAATCTGACAGCAGTTGTGTCATCTGAGCAACAGCTGGACAGACAACCGCATCGCATGACACTACAGAAAGAGGAATCCCTATTCTATAGGTCAATCTATATCCATGTCTGTCCTGACCAATGATGCGATGAAAGATCTCATCCCTTTGCATGGGATGCTGTCGCTGGTCCTCTGGAAGATGTTCTAATTCAACTTCAAATTGATCCTGTGAAATATTTAAATATATATACATATATTAATATAAATATTTTATGTAAGTATTGGTAATGTGTACAAGGACTTACTATCAATACTACATCCTCTTGATCATTGCGATCACGAGTCCTCATCCACACCGACATTTTATCAGTTGGTGCACCTTGCTCCCACAACTATATATGAATAGAATATAATCACAAAACCATATTAATTAAAAAAATTAAAAAATGAATAATAAATACCTCATGTCAGATCTGAGACATGTGACGAGCCCCGAGCCTATGAGGTGGTCCCTGTAACGCTCGATTCTTAGAATGGCGTGTAGACACCTCCTACATTCAATTCATTCAAATATCAAACAAATCACACATTCTTAAAAATATATATACCAAAATAATTATACAAACCGTAACACCCTCAGTAGACCAATATGCAACTAAATCACACCACTGAGGTGGGAGGACACCTCTCGAGACTTTTTCTAGAATGTCTGGGGCACCCACATTTGGTACCCAGTAGTCCTTCTTGACTTTGCCTCTATAGTCTTTCCACATCTTACGACATTTCCTCATACACACTGGCCGAAACTCATTGGGAAATACATTCAAATTTTTCTATTAAAGAATAAAATCCCATATTTTATTGTTGTTTATACATAGGGAATAAAGTAAAATGGTCTTCTTACCTGAACCTCCCTCCAAAGACGATCTAATGTGTCCTGGGGGATAGAAGACCAGTCCCGCATGGTCAATGGAAATCGATGTGGATCACGTATGATATGACCCAACTGACAAATAAATGCAAGTTCATTCTGTCCCACAGGATGAAATACCTCATCAAATGAAATATCAAAAGTCGTGTGGGAATTCCATGATAATATTCCATGACCAGGGCCTCTCCTGTGAGAGGAAGAAGCAGTCAGGTCTGATCCTATTGAAAAAAATTTTATATACAAATTGACAGATGTTATAAATATATATATATATGATTATTAATTACATAAAAAATATAGACAATGACATTCCAACATACCTAGACCCTGAGACGTAGATGCCTCAGATGGATGATGTGGATCTTCTGCCTCTTCCCCTGACATGCATGCAGTCATTGAAAACATTAGTAAGGGGACAATCCAAAGTGTCCAAATGATAAATTGGATTGTTTTTAAAAAAAATCAAACATGTATAGTTGTTAATCAAACAAAACGGGATTGAATTATTAGTTGGGAATGAATTAAAAAAAACCGAAAGTTCACAAAACAGATATACAAATTATGTACAAAATCAATCAATGCATAGAAAATTTTCAAATTGAATTAATAAAAATTCAAGCAGCACATGATCCAAATGAAGAATACCTCAATGGGAAGATACACCGATAATAACATCAATATAACATGAGCTAAATAACCCTAAATATTTATAACTGAATAAACTTCAAAAAGTGAGGATTTAACTTACAAGGAATTATAAAATTTTAAATAATTTATGATATCTTAGGCTGAATAGTGGGGAAACAATTATACCTTTCATTAAGCATGCAAATCGACCGTTTCTCCTTCAACAGCCGCTCTGACCCAACAAATATCTTCTTCACATTGAACTATGGTATGTTGATGAAGTCGTTGGGAAACAAAATGAATAGTATCGGTTTCATCTTGTTCAAATACAAACACTCCTCGCTGAGACATTTTGACAACAACTTGCCAACTTGGATTCGAAGGAAAAGTAACGAAGAATACTTGTTCAACTTATGAGGTCAAAATGGAAGGTTCATTATCAACTCATTAATTTATGTATAAAATATAGTTAAAATTCACCCATGAAAACAGATATTGATCGACTTTACATCCACACACTAGATCAACCCAATTACACATAAACAATATGTACTTCAACCCGTGTGTGTATACAACTTCATTTATGTCTATCAATTGACCATAGTAATAACCAGAATCGACAAATGGAAAACCGATTCCACTGTTTTGTGTTTCTCATTTGTCGTCAACATTTTAATGTGAAATCAAAAACCATTATCATCTATAGATTTATAACGATGAGCCGTTATAGATGGACCCTTAGCCAGTTGGATAAATTTTTCAGTTAGCGTGGGGTCCCCTAACTCCCTCAGGTTATGAACCTACATAATTCATAGAATTCAATAATGATATATGATGAAAGAAATTAGTATAATACTTCACTCATAATGAAAATCAATTTATACGTACATAATCCTTGAACCAATCATGAAATGATGCATAATGAGACTGTTGAATTTGCAACTCAGTCGCATGATACATCTCTTATTTTATCTCATTAATGTGTTTTCTACAAATGATAACACAATGTTTAAATGATCAACATATGAAAACAAAACATGTAAAAGTTAAACAATAAAAGTGATAAGATACTTACTGCATTAATGGTGCAACTGATGGAGTATTGAACAAGATATATCGATGCGCTTGTATCCACTTGATGTTGTACATATCATATGTTGTTCCTTCTCAAACTGGGCCATCCTAAATATGAGATGACTTATCTAATTTTTTTCAACATCTGTAAGATATTCTGCACAAAAGTTAGTACACTCATCCATCAAATAACCATTGGTTATTGTTGCCTCCAGACGAGCTTTGTTGCGTACAAATCGTTTCAATGTACTCAAAAACCGCTCAATATGATATCTCTACCTGAATTGCATCGGACCAGCAACCATTACTTCATCTGTTAGGTGTACTTTCAAGTGGACCATAACATCGAAAAATTAGGGGGGAAATAGTTTCTCAAAGTGACAAAGCGTAAGTACAAGTTGGTCCTGTAAACTATTTAAATCACTCATTTGTTGATTTCTTAAACAAATCTGTCTAAAAAAATTACTCATCTCAATCAACAGCTGAACAACATTGGGGGATAAACAATCACAAATGGTGATTGGAATCAACTGCTGAAGTAGTATGTGATTGTCATGACTTTTCAACCCTTGGAATGTCTTTCTCCTCAGATTCACACAATTTGGAATATGAGACGAGTAACCATCAGGCACCTTGAGAATCTTTAAAATGGAAATAAATGTCTCTTTCTCCTTTGTAGTCATCGTATATTGTGAAGCAGGCATATATGCCTTATTTCCCTCAGCTAACTGTAAATGCAACTATTTCCTTAAACCCATTTCTTCAAAATCACGTCATGCATTAACATGGTCCTTTGATTTCCCACTGACACCTAAAATGGTCCACAATATGTTATCACAAACATTTTTTTCAATGTGCATGACATCCAAATTATGCCTCGGCATGTTAGTTTTCTAATAAGGAAGACTATAAAAAATACTTTTCTTTTTCCAATTGTGACTGCACTGCCTACCCGCAGCTCGAATATTACGTACTGGAGGAGCCACCAAATCCTGAATTTCATATACCATGCGGATGTTTTCTTCCTCAATCTGCGATAACATTTCGACTCCTGTAATGATCTTTGGGGCTGGGCTGAACTCTCTAGAACCATCAAATGTCACTCTGTCCATTCTGAACATATGCTGAGGGGGGAGAAGACGTCTGTTACCCATGTATGCCCATTTTTTTGAATGATTAAGCCATACAGATTTTTTACTTTTGTTGCAACAAGGGAAAGAAAATTCCCCTTTCATAATCCTACCTGATAAATTTTCATAAGCTGGGAATCCATTGATTGTCCACAATAAAGCAGCCTGCAGTTTGAACATTTCATTCGTTTCACAGTCATAAGTCATCACACCATCTCCCCAAAAGTAATTCAACTCATCAATCAATGGCTGAAGGTAAACATCAATCTTATCCACCAGTCTTTTAGGTCCATCAATAAGAGTGGAATGTAATATAAATTTTTTTATTCATACAAAGCCACGGTGGAAGATTATATGGAACCAACACCACGGGCCATGTGCTATGAGTTTCACCAACCATATACTTGAATGGATTGAAACCATCTACTGCCAATCCCAATCGGGCATTACGAACATCTTTGGAAAAGTCGGGATGTCTTTTATCAAAATCCTTCCATGCAAGAGAGTCTGCCGGGTGGGTTAACATATCAGTTTCATGAACTCTTTCTACATGACATCTCATTAAATTAGAAAATTTAGATGACATAAAAAATGTTTTCAACCTTGGTTTGAGGGGAAAGTAACACATTTTCTTTATAGAAATCGGTTTCCCCTGTATCACAATCTGACATTGATGAGTCTAATTTCCCCTGTTCTCTTTCCACCTGGAAGCACCACAAACCATAAAAATATCCAAATTGGTAGTTTACTTTCTAAACAACATACAGTTGTTTGCACATGTTTCTATGGTCTCATATGTAAAACCTACGTTCTCTGTCAGCTTACGAGCATGGTAATACAACTCTGGAATCATAGCGTCGACAGGAAGAACCTTTTTAAAAACACCAACAACATGTCGAATGATGTGTCTGACCAACGATTCAAAGTCTTCAAATGCAACAACTCCAAGATAAACAACAATTTATTGAAAGAAGTACATCCAGGATATAATTCTGTTTTTGCATCATCAATTACTTCATAAAACCTCCTCAAATCATGATCTACACTAGAGCGAAGATTTATCTCACTAGTCTCAAGATTCTGGATGTCAATGCCTTCAGGATCCAACGCACGTACAATTTCAGTAAGCATTTCATGCATTGGATCATTCATCCTTGCATCATCATCCATCTGAACTATATCCGTATTTTCACAACGAACATATTCTTCTCCATGACGAGTCCAACTCTTATAATTTATCGGAAATCCATTAAATAATTGGTGCTCCCTCACAGCATCTCATGTGAATTTATATCTATTAGCACATTTTCTACATGGACAACTAATATAGTCACTTTCAAATCCTCTGGTGAAGTCAAAAAACTGCATAATGCCATTGAAATACTCTCTAGACGTTCGATTTGGAAGATCAATCCTACTCTTATCCATAATAAGATCCCTATAACAAACATTTACACAAGACTTATTAAATTTTCATTTATATATCAAATATATTAAAAATAAATACTAATTAATTGTTTGTGAACTATTTATAAAATAATAATGTAAGTGAAAGCCCATGTCATACCGGATTGCGCTACAAACCTGGAAGGGAGGGGAGCCGAAGGCGGTGCTGCGAGGGAGAGGAGAGGTAGTGGTGGGGAGCTAGAGATGGAGCTGGTGCAGCGAGGGAGGAGATGGTGAAGGAGGGGACGGGTGGCGGTGGGGCGGCGAGGGAGGGGATGAAGAAGAAGGGGATGGGGGTTGGAGGGGTGAAGGGGGGGGGGGTGTTTGGGGTGCTGGGGGGGGAGGGACGAGGGGGCCGAGGGCCGAGGGCGGAAGTTGGAGGCTGGAGGGGCTGGAGGCCGAAGTCCAGAGGGTGGCCGGAGGGCTGCTGGGCTGCCGGAGGCGGGTGGTGGGATCCCCGAGGGCAGAGGGAGGCCGCAGGGCGACCGCAAGGAAGAGTGTGGCCGGAGCCGGAAGGTGGAGGGCGGTCGGAGGAGGGCAGGGCCGGTGGGGGGCGGCCGGAGGGCGGCCGGAGGGAGGAGGGCAGTCGAAGGGAAGTTGGAGGGCGATCAGGCCCTCAGAGGTGTGTGGCGGGAGGCCCGATGGAAGAGGGAGGCTGCAGGGCGGCCGCAAGGCGGAGGGCGACCGAAGCCAGAGGGCGGAGGGTGGCCGGCGGAGGGGTGGGCCGGCGGAGGGCGGCGCCAGAAGAGGGCGGCCGTCCGGAGTGTGGGGCGACGGAGGGTGGGGCGGTAGAGGGCGGGGCGGCGGAGGGGTGGGCGTTGGAGGGAGGGGCAACGGGGAGGGTGCGACGACGGGAAGGGCGCGGGCGACAGGGAGCGGGGCGACGGGGAGGGTGCGGCGATGGGGAGGGCGCAGGCGACGGTGACCGGGGCGACGGGGAGGGCGCGGGCGAAGGGGAGGGGGATGGGGGGTGTTTCGTGAGGAGGGAGGGGGGAGGGGCACTAAAGCCCCCTTTTTTAGGGAATTGTAGCGACCGCCATTGGCGGTCACTATTGGTTACCTATAGCGACCGCCAATGGCAGTCACTATAGGATAAGGGGCTCAAAAGCCCATTTTTCTAGTAGTTTTTCCATTCCAACCATGTTTATATGATGATATATATTTATTTACCTAATGAATTAGAGATAGATATAGGTCCATCCCATCTGATAATGAAATCATTCTTACGTGTTCCATAACATAAATCAATCATCATAACTCAAAGAATAAACTGAGTTTCATAATAATCATCCCCTCATAATATAATCCATATAAATCAAATGGATATCAATTCATCGTATGAAAAATAAAACCATTTAAATAAAAGATTAATTATACTTGAAATATTAATATATTAAATAATGTCATCATAGATGGAAAATAGTTTTGACAAAACATTTGAAATGCATTCTTGGGGAAAATATCCTTTCTTCTTCAAAATCAGTTTCATTTCTCAAAATGACATCCAATTTTAAAAGAAATGAATTTTGTTGAAAATAATCATGAAGTATTGCATAGGAAGCATCATGTAAGTAAGGCATTATTAATCTATAATTATACATTCATTCCATATAAGTTAAACAAAATCATTCTCCTCATACTTTTGCCGTAAAAGTCAAAAAGTACCTCGTATGGTAAACAAAAAAAAGATTCATTACATACCATGTAGTAAAGGAAAAAATGAGTAAAAATGTCTTGAAACAAACATGAATTTTTTTATAAAACATGTACATGGATGATAAATATAACCCCAGTAAATACTTACGAATAAATAATCTTGGGTAAGAACGTGATTGGAATAATTATCCCTTACCTTATGTCCAATTTCTTTTGTATGTGTCTGAGACTTATATATAGTGGGTTTAGACATATTATTAACTTGTAAAAGAACCATTATAATAATTATTATATCATATATGATTCACTTATGACTTTATATTACCCGTTCATTTGACCATTCTATGTTAAATTAGTGTTTTAGTTTAAATCATTTCATTTATTGTACAAGTTTTGACTTGTAATTATTCATATGGTTACATAGATCATCAGTAAATATTTACAAAATGTAAAAATAATTTATATATAATATATATTTAGCATATAAATATATACAATAGATCGATAAATGGAATAAAATACACCGTTCATAGAGACGGTAGGTCGTACATACCCGTGAACCCTGTTTTCATATCCTTATTAAATTGAATAGATGTAAATGACAAATATATATACATAAACCTAGTAGAATTATTATTTCATATATTTCATGATTAATTATCATATATACTTTATTATCATTCTTGATTGGTTAACATGTAGAATGAATCTCATCGCGTCATGGAGATGGTAATCTGTAAGTACGGACGAGCGAGGATATCATTCCTATAATTATTGAATGGAATTGGAGTTGATGATATAATATCCCAAAACTAGTATCATGTTATAATAATCATATATTGTTATTCTTTACACCATTATACTAATACAAGTATGTTTGTGGTGGAAAACATATTACTCCACGGTGTGGAGACGGTATTCCATACGTACGCATAGACGATAATTTCATTTTTTGTAGGCTGGATAAAAGGTGAAATGGGATTGTTCCATATTTATAATATCATATCAGTATATGATTGATACTTATGTTATTAATTTATAATCAAAAAATAAATAAGAGGAAGTAGAAGAAGAAATAAATTTTAATGAATCGGTAAAGGATATTACCTCTTCTTTGACGCACCTCTTCTAAACATCCTCTTAGGGAACAAAAGATAGACTTTGAAGAAGACCAGGACCTCTAATATTTTTCTATGGAAGTAGAAAAGAGATATGGAAAGGCTTTGTTTGATCTTGAAGTCTCAAATTTTTTTGAAGAGTAGAGGAAGGAGGTTCCATTTTATAAGAGAGGAGGAGGTTCCCCTTTATAATGGATGAGGTGCCCTTTCTATCAATAAAATAATTATTACAACATTCATGTATTATTATTTAATATAATCAATTTTTGTATAAAAATAAAAAAATTACTATGAAAAATATATATATAATTGACTTCATAATAATACTTTTACTCGAATTTATAATCTTAAAATTAGAACATTTAAATTGTTATATTTATTAAATTATGAAGGTGACAACTTTGACATCATTTAAAAAAAAAATAAGTTTCACAATCACTTTTAAAATACTCCAAATGGTCCACAATTGTAAAATTGGATGATTATGGTTTATATATACATGTAAAATAAGTTTTGGTTTGGTGTTTGGGACTTTTATGGGTATTATTATTTGAATAAAAAATATTTTATTGATTTTTCACTAAATAAATAATTTCTACATCATTAATGTATAAGATATTATGGTAATTATATATTTCTTAAAAATTACAAATAAATTTCCATGATAAAAATAATTTGTCTTTAAAATGAGTATTTATAATCAAATTTATATTATGTAAAACCTTATACTAAAAATGATTTAATTATTAAAGTTTGAGTGCGACATATTTCACTATCTTTTAAATAGAATAAATTAAAGGTCATAATCACTTCCAAGTGGGTACCAATAGATACCGATTTGACCAAAGTATATTTTAGGAAGAGATATAATCATCTAATTATATTAATACATGTGTTAGGGTTTTTTTAGAATATTACTTTTACCCTTAATTACGTGATTTACCTTCAACTCTGGTAAATTAAATTTACTGTAGTTACTATTCATAATGCCCAAAAATAAAAAGTAGCCTATTAAAATAATTAGGACCAACTGATTCCAAATATGGAATCCATATCTCCAAATTCAAGACACATAAGTTGCAGAAAATGATTTAAAATTAATCCCATTGTCGAAAAATATGGGTTTTTGATTAAAAAATTGCAAAAGATTGGATTGATTTTACATACGAATTCAGTGTAAAATTAATGCTAATGACATATGTTATATAAAATGGTAAAAATATGATTTATTTATAATTTAATAGCATTAAATATTATAATTTATCCATATAAATTATCTGTAAGAAAAATGTTTTTTAACTAAAATTTAGTGTATATTTACTATTCATCAAAATAAGAATGTTGTCTGAAAAATATTAAAACATTATCCAATGTAAATATTTATATCTTGATTCAAAAGAATAAGTTTATTTTGAAAAATTTTACTTATAAACTTTTCAAAAATAATATTTAAAATTGGTGCGCCATCTAAACGAAGAAAAACTTCATTTTCTGAAAAATACTTATCATACCAGAAAAAATTATTTTGTTCTCATAACATATTATAAAATATGTGTAAGATGAATTATTATGTAATAATATTGAAAACTTAGTTATAAATATTCATAATGGATTGTTCATTACAATATATCATTGTTTAGTGAAACTCGATATTGCGTACAACACACGCTATCGAGGAAGGTCGCTCGTGCGTGCAACACAAGCCATGAATAGTGTTTTCGTATACTACAAGATAATATGGTGTTTAGTATAGTGAAAACTAATCTTGGCATAGCGTACAACACAAGACATCAAAGAAATTAAAAAAGAATATTTCTCATTAAATATCTGGGTATTACATTCTACCCTCCTTAAAATGAAATTTTCCCTCGAAATTTGTCGGTGTTATAAATCGTTTTCTACATGTAAGTTTCTTTCATATAAACCCACATCATAAAAAAGAATACTAAAACTTAATTTTAAAAAGTAATGAATGAAATGTAATGGTTACCCAAATTAACTCAACATTGGGTTTCCACATAGGAGAACATAGGTGAAAACATGGATATGGAAGAGAAATCTAACCATTATGTTCTGATGGAGAGTGATAGAGAACATAGCTATAAAAAAAATCCAATAATCAAAAATCCATAAATTTGTGATGATCTAAGGTACCATCTGATTCATCAGATACGACGGTATTAGGACAACAATTTTTGTTTTCAATATAATTTCCCTAATGTTAAAGAATTTAAATTTGAAGAAATACTTACTTGATTTTGGTACAATCTAACCATTGGTCATTCAATGGAAAATTTACACTTCATATCTTAATGAAAAGAAGTTGAATTTTTCATTCGTGAAACATATCATGTTATAGAATGATGAGTCATTCCATCTCACTCAAACAAAAGGTTAAAAAAAGATATTCAATATACATAACTCCATATATGATGATATGAATCATATATGGAACCAAAAATGGACTTATACTTCACATATCATAACACTTAATAAAATAAAAATAATTTCTTCTAATCAGGGACTTCTTGTAGACCAGTGGTTGGTGATAAAGTCCTGTCGCACTTCGATTGTGGGTTTGATTCCTGTATCCTTGTCCAACGCGATGGGTTTTCACCCGTCCTACGGGTTTTCCTTTTTTCTAAAACTATACTATTATATCATTTCAGAAATAATATCAAAAATTTATAGCCTTAAACAATAAAATCTGATTTCTTACTTAACCCATTCCAATCATTAGCGTTATCCAAAATACATCTGTCCAATCTCATAGTATAAAGAAAAATATTACTATAGATGTCATCTACCAAGCTTGTGAATACCATAATTTTTCCCCCATATATCAAAATATATTTCTTGTTGTTGGTCATATTCCAAACATGTGAATACCTTAATCATGTATTCCCTTGAAAAATGAATACCCATTGACCCTTAATGAAAACATGAATTATTTCCAAAGTTAACTCCTTCCACATACCAAAATCCCAAAATTACAATATATTCAAAACATGATGTCACTTTTTCCTTATATCAGTCATGAGCTCATTAATAGTATCAAACTTTTTATTTTCTCCTTATACCATCATTGTGTGCATATCTTCTTATTTCCAAAAATATTTCAATCACTTTCCATGGTTTCCGGAACCATATAATTTTTTAAAACCACAATAAACAAATACATAGATATTCCAATATTCCATGAAACTAAAAATGAGATTCCACAACACTATTTTGGAATCGTGTTACATAAACACTTAATCATTCCACCACTTCGTTGTCATATTCAACATCGCCAATAATGATTGCACGTGACTTCCCTTTTTCCTTTTCCTTAAGAGGTTGTTGATGTCGATCATCATTTACCCTAGGATTAAGGCATTTTTTAGAATAATGATTAATTTCCTTGCACTTATAGCATTGAAGGGTTGGTGGTGTGTTCTCTATAGTCTTTTATCTATTCACATCATTATCTACCATTTTCCCATTACTTCAGCACTCGGTTGATCGATGAACTTCTTTTCCACACCTAATACATTTTCTAGTCCCTTTATGAAAATCTCCACCGTGATTATTTCTAGACATTGACCATAACGAGACATTTGTCTTTGTTTCACTACAGTTTTGATATTTTTCCTTGAACTCCATCTTTAGTTTCATGTAAAAATCACGAGATGGATATGTAACACCATCTTCCAGTTCTACCTTGATAGTATAACACACAATTTCTTCATAGTTGCCGAAGCCTCTTATTGCAAATTCCCTTCGAAGACTTGGTTTTAAGACACTGAAGAATTGATCAACTTTACATTCAGGTTAGATGATAATGCCAGATTCATACCTTGCAAGCCCTGTAAAATTCACCTCGTATATAACTATAGATTCATCATCCTTTTGATTAAGCACAAGGAACTCCTTTTCCATATTTGTTCAAATAATACGAGGGGCGTACTTATTGAAAAATATGTTCTTGAACTCGTCCCATTCAATGGATTAAATTTCATCAGGGGGTTTTGTATTCTTAATTAGAGTCCACCACTGGTCTGATTCACCATCTAAATAGTAAACAACCATATAAATTTTTCGTGCTCTGAACAGCGAAGTATGGAAAATATATTTTCAATGGTACTGATACATTTTTCAACAACAAGGGGATCAGAAGACCCATTGAAATAAGGTGGATGTAGCCTCATAAAGGACTCAATAGAATATTGTCCCCTTCTCCACTCATTTGGAAACCCATAATGATTCATATCTTGTGTAAGTATAGCAATATGATTATTCACTCCATCTCCCATAACATTAGTTTGTTCTGTAGTATAATCATTTCATTTTCCATTACATTTATCAACACGGTTCCTTCGGGTTCCATCTATCATCTAAATCCCAAAAAGAATAGCGTGAGAGGAAGAAATCATGCTAGGAAAAAAACATAACAAAGGGAGAGTACCTTCCATCTATAACATCTTAGGTTTTATCCTAGGTTATTCACAATCATTGTCTTAATTCTAGGATTTTAACCTATAATTATACTTGACCTTAAGGACATCCCTAGGCATACCTTAAAAATATCTCTGGGGATATCACCAATGTTTTTTCATCCTAGTTTCCAAAGGTTTACTAAACGTTTTCTCTGAAACCAACTGTATAGACCCAAATCTTGATATATATGTACATTAAATTACTTTTGAAAAATACATAATTCATGACAGAAACATGCGACCAAATTCCATATTAGTTTTGTGTCTTTGGAATCATTGAACATAAACTTCATATCAAGTTGAAAGATCATCAAAATATCCCATAAACATCTTCCACATTTTTTTTCTTACCAAAAACCATCCTTTATGATCTAGGGAAAAGAAAACATAAAAAGGGTGAGATCAAATTCTCAGTAAGGGTAAGAATGTAGAAAATAAAACAACCCATATACATTTGAACTTAAAAAAATTAACATAATGTTTAAACATCAAAATCTCATACTGTGAAATAAATCTTGGAAGAATATAAGGAATAGATCATAAAGGAACATTAATCATAATAAAATAGATTGGGAATAAAACATGGAATTGTCAAAAACCATTAATCACATGCTATGATTTCTTATTAGCCATGGAATTGCTTCCAAGACCATCATAGTGGACAAAATCTATCACTGAATCTGGTTTACTTATCATTCCATCGCTATATTACCGAACTGAGTTTTACTTGACATTCCAGCCTTGTCTATCTCATGAGATATAAATATATACCCAATGAATTTGAGAGAGATATAGGTCCCACCCATATCATAATGAAATCATTCTTATGTGTGCCACAACATAAATCATTCGTCATAACCCAAAGAATAAAATGGGTTTCATTAATATCATCCCATCCTAACATAATCCATATAAAACAAATGGATATAATTTAATCATAAGAAAATTCAAACCATGTAAATAATAGAGACATTATACTTCAAACATAACCATATTAAAAAATTTCATCTTAGATGATAAATATTTTTGACAAAACATTTGAAATGCATTCTTGAGGAAAATATACTTTATTGTTCAAAATCATTTTCTTTTCTCAAACTGCCATTCAATTTTAATTGAAATAATTTTTTTGAAAATAATCATGAAATCATGAATAGGAATCTTAATTTAAATAATGCGTTATGAAAATGTAAAAATTCATTCATGCCGTATAAGTGAAACAAAAACATTCTCCTGGTACTTTTGCCGGAATAATCAAAAAGTACCTCGTATGGTAAAAAAAGAAAGATTCCTAACATACCATGTATTGAAAGTCAAAAATTGTTAAAAATGACTTTAAACATAAATGAAAACATTTTTATAAAACATGGACATGAATGATAAATATAACCCCAGTTAATACTTACGAATAAACAATCTTGAGTAAGAATGAGATTGGAATAATTATCCCTTACCATATCTCCAATTTATTCTGTATGTGTCCGAGACTCCTTTATAGTGGGTTTAAACATATTATTACATTGTAAATAAACAATAATAATATTTATTATATCATATATGATGCACTTTTGACTTTATATTACCCGTTCTTTTGTCAATTCCATGATAAAGCAGTGTTTTGGTTAAAATCATTTCCTTTATCGTACGTGTTTTGACTTGTAATTATTCATATGATTACTTAAGTCATGATTAAATATTTCCATAATGTAAAAAATTATTTATATACAATATATATTATGAATATCAATATATTTAATAGATCGATAAATGGTATGAAATACACCATTTATTGAGACGGTAAGCCGTACATACGCATGAACGCAGTTTTTGTATCCTTATAAAATTTAATGGAAGTAAATGACATAGATATATATACACATTAATCCAGTAGAATTATTATTTCATATATTTTTTTATTACTAATTATATATATTTTATAATCATTCTTTAATGTTCAACATGGAGAATGAATCTCATCGCATCGTGGAGACGGTAATCCGTACGTACGCACGAGCGATAACATCATTCCCATAATTATTTAATAGAATTTGAGTGGATGATATAATATCTAAAAATTAGTATCATGATATAATAATTATATATAGTTATTCTTTACACCATTATACCCATCCATGTAAGGTGGTGGTGGAAAACATATTACACCACGGCGTGGAGACGGTATTCCGTACTTACTCAAGCGCAGTAATTTCATTTTCTGTAGGATGGATAGGAAGTGAAATTTAATTATTTCATATTTATAATAACATAACATTATATTTGTGAAACTGGTTTTATTAATTTATAATTAAACAAATAAAGAAGAGGAAGTAGAAGAATAAATAAATTGGAATGAATCAGTTAAGGATAATACCTCTTCTTCGACGTGACTCTTTTAAACTTCCACTTAAGGCAATAAAGTTGATCTTTGAAGAATACCATGACCTCTAGTATGTTTCTAGGGAAGTGTAGAAGAGATATGTACTGGTTTTTTTTTGAGATTGAAGGCTCAAAATGTTGTCAAGAGGAGAGGGAGGAGGTTCCCTTTTATAAGAGAGGAGAGGGGCAATTTTGGAAACCTATAAAATACAAATTTATAACAAACTCACCTCCAAAAGTTACATAAATATTAATATTAGATGATATATGGTTGTAATTATTTCAAAAAATAAAATTTATTCATTTTGGGAATTTATTTTAAACCTCATCTACGTGATTTATCCTTATTTATTCTATTTACTTTTATTTGTGGTAATGATATTCTAAATTTTAAATCGTTATATATATTTATATAGGTGATATGAATTGTCCATAATTGAATACTTTTTGACATTTTAGACAATATAAATATAAATTTATAATTTTTAAATATTTTTTTTGATTTCTAAACAATTTAATAATATGTCATTTTTATAAAATAACAATAGTGTCAATTTTGACACTATTAATTTATTTGCATTTAAATAAAATACAAACATAGGATATATTAGAAAAAATATATAAAATAGATTCATAACATGTCATATTTATCTATAAATTTTTGGATCAAATTAAATAGTTCATATATTATGTGTTTTAATATTTTAAAACCATTTATTTGATATTTCTATCAATAAAATAATTATTACAACATTTATGTATAAATATTTAATATACTTATTTGTTGCATAAAAATTTAAAAAAAATACTATGATATATATAAATATAATTCATTTAGAAATAATAATTTTACTCTAATTTATCATCTTAAAATCACTACATTTAAATTGTTATATTTATTAAATTATGAAAGTGACAACTTCGGCATCATTAAAAATAAAATAATAAAAGTTTCATAATATATTTTAGAAGGCTCAAAATGGTCCAAAATTCAACAATTGGATGATCATGGTTTATATATACATGGCCAATAAGTTTTGGTCAGGTTATTGGGTCTTTTATGGGTCTTAGTATTTGAATAAAAACTATATTATTTATTTTTCACTAAATAAATAATTTCTACATCATTAATGTATAAGATATTATGGTAATTATATATTTCCTAAAAATAAAAAAAATACTATTATTAAGAAAAACATTTTATCATTCAAATAAGTATTTATAATATTATTTTTATTTTGTATAACCATATATTAAAAATAATTTAATTATTAAAGTTTGAGTGAGACATATTTTCCTTTCCTTTAAATAAAATAAATTAAAGGTCATAATCAATTCCAAGTGGGTTCCAATAGATACCATTTCGACCCAAGTATATTTTAGGACGAAAAATAATCATCCATTTATATTAATACAAGTGATAGGGTTATTTTATAATATTATTTTTACCCTTAATTCCCTGATTTAAGATTAACTTTGGTAAATATAATTTATCGTAGTTACTATTCATAGTGCCCAAAAATAAAATGAGCTTATAAAGATAATTTGGACCTAATGATTCCAAATATGGAATAAATTTTTCCATATTCAAGTCCTAGATGTTGCATAAATTAATTTAATATTAATCCCATTGTCGAAAAAATGGATTTTTGTTTAAAACATTGCAAAAGATTGGATTTATTTTACAGACGAATTCAATGTAAAATTAATTATAATGACATAAATAATATTAAATGGTAAAAATATATTCTATTTATACTTTAAAACAATTCAATATTATAATTTATCCATATAAATTATCTCAATGAGAAAAGTTTTTTTAACTAAACTTTAGTTTTTATTTACTATTTATCAAAGTAATAACGTTGTCAGAAAAATATCAAAACATTATCCAATGAAAATTTCTATATACTGATTCAATAGAAGAAGTTTATTTTTTAAAATTGAACTTATAAAATTGTCAAAAATTATATTTATAACTGGTTCGCCATCAAAAGTTGACAAAACTGCATTTTTTGGAAAAAAAACTTAATTTACCCAAAAAATTATTTTTGTTCTCATACCATGTTCTATATTCTATGTAAGATGAATTATTATGTAATAAAATTAAAAATTTAGTTAATACTATTCATAAAGTCCAGTTCATAACAATATATCCTTGTTTAGTGAAACATGGTATTGTGTACAACACACGCTATCGAGGAAGGTCGCTCTTGCGTGAAACACAAGCCATAGATAGTGTTTTCATATACTACAAGCTAATACAGTGTTGTGCATAGAAAAAACTAATCATGGCGTAGCATATAACACATTACATCAACAAAATTAAAAATAATATTTATCATAATATTATGGGGTGTTACATTACTATAATGACCCAAAGCTTGACATACATAGACATTACATTACTTTTGTGGAATACTTAATACATGAAAAAAACAGACGCCCAATGACCGCATTAGTTTTGTGTCATTGGAAACTCAAAACATAATCTTCTACGCATGGTGAATGATCTTCAACATCTACCCTAAAGATCTTCCCCTATTGTTTTCTTACCTCAAACATTTCTTTATATCTTGGGGAAATGAAAACATAAAAAGGGTGAGCTCAAATTCTTAGTAAGAGTAAACATAGAGATCATAAAAACAATCCATAATCATTTGAATGTAAAAACATAGATATTAAACATCAAAATTTTGAGCAATGACATAAATCATGGAAATACAAAAGGCATAGATCATAATGGAACATTAATAATGATAAAACAACATGGGAATACAACAGGGAATTGTGGAAATCCATAAAGAACATGATATTATTTCAATAGTAGCCATGGAATTGCTGATAATACAATCATAGTGGACAAAGTCCATTAATGAACTGGGTTTAAATGTCGTTCTAGCCCTGTATTACTGAACCACATTGACATTCAATTCCAACCATGTCTATATCATGAGATATAAATCATTACCCAATGCATTGGAGGAATATATATAGGTCCCACCCATCTCATTATGAAATCATACTTACGTGTTCTAAAAAATAAATATTAATCATTCATCATACCCCAAAGAATAAAATGGGTTTCATAAACATCATTCCATCATAACATATTCCATATAAAACAAATGGATATTATTTCATCATAAGAAAAATTAAACCATGTAAATAATAGAGACATTATACATGAAACATAAACATATTAAATAATGTCATCTTAGATGGAAAATAGTTTTGATAAAACACTTCAAAAGAATTCATGAGGAAAATATACTTTCTTCTTCAAAATCTTTTTCATTTCTCAAAATGACCTGAAATTTTAAAAGAATAGGATTTTATTGAAAATTATTTTGAAATATTTTACAGAAATGTTCATGAAAATAATCCATTATGATACCTTAAAAATCCGTTCATGCTGTATAAGTTAAAAAAACATTCTCTTCATACTTTTCCTGGAAAAGTTAACAAGTACCTCGTTTGGTAAAAAAAATAAAGATTCCATAAATACCATGTGGTAAAAGTCAAAAAAGGGTAAAAATGAATTTAAACATACATGGAATAATTGTAAAACTATTATGAAAACATTTTTAGAAAACATGGACATTGATGATAACTATAACCCCAGTAAATACTTACGAATAAACAATCTCAGACAAGAACGAGATTGAAATAATAATCCATTACCTTAGGTCCAATATCTTCCAAATGTGTCCAAAACTACTATATATTTTGTTTAAAAATGTTTTAAAATTTTAAAAGAACCATAATAATATTTATTATATCATATATGATTCTCTTAGGTCATTATATTACTCGTTCATTTGTCAATTTCATGTTAATGCAACGTTTTCGGTAATAATCGTATCATTTATCGTACGTGTTTTGACTTGTTGTTATTGATATTATCATTACATATATCATGATATACTTACATATAGAATTTATAACATGCTTTATATATCATATATATTCAGTATATATATGTATAATAGAAAGATAAAGGAAATGAAATACACTGTTCATGGAGGTGGTAGGCCGTACGTATGCATGAACGTTGTTTTCCTTGCCTTATTGACTAGAATGGAAGTAAGTAGATGGAATAAATGTAAATATAGATAAATCCAGTAGAATTATTATGTCATATATTTCATTACTATTCATTATATATACCTTTTAATCATTCTTCAATGGTTAACATGGAGAATGAATCTCATCGTGTCATAGAGACGGTAATCTGTACATACACAGGAGTGATGATATCGTTCCCATAATTATTGAATGGATTTGGAGTTGATGATATAATATATCAGAATTAGTTATGTTATAATATTCACATATAGTTGTTATTTCAACTATTATACCCATCTATGTAAGGTAGTGTTGGAAAAACAGTTTACACCACCGTGTGGAGACGATAAGTCGTACGTACACATGCGTGGTGATTTCGTTTTTCATAGGATGAATAGAAGTTGAAATTGGATTGTTTCATATTTATAAAAAAATGTTATAATATTATTGATACTGATGTTATTAATTTATATTGATCCAAATAAAGAATAGTATGTAGAAGAAGAAATAAATTTGAAAGAATCGGTAAAGGATATTACCTCTTCCTCGACGGGCCTCTTCTTTACCTCCTCTTAGGGAACTAATGATGGACTTTGAATTAGATCAGGACGTCTAGTAGGTTTCTATGGAAGTGGAGAAGAGAAATAGATAGGGTTTTTAATATTTTTAAGGCTCCAAATGTAGTGAAGTGGTGAGGGAGGAGGTGCTCTTTTATAAGGGAGGAGAGGGGCACTTTTTGAAACCTCAAAAATATTAATTTATAATAAATTCAAACACCACATAAAAACATCCATGTGACTCCAATTCGGATATGAAATAATACAGGGCTGTAATATAAAAACAAATCACATTTATAGATGTTTTATGTTAATTTTAATCCTTATCAATTTTATTTATCCTTATTTAATATATTTTTTTGTGGTATTAATATTATAAATTTTATTCTGTTATAAATACATACGTATATGTTGTAAATTTCCCATAATTTCATACTTTATAACCTTTTAAACCATATAATTTTCAATTTTTAATTTTAAAATAATTTTTTTATTTTTAAATATTTTAATAATATGTTATTTTTATAAAATACCAATAGTGTAAATTTTGACACTATTCATTTATTTGAATTTAAATAAAATACACACAGAGAATATATTCAAAAAAAATATTTAATAGGTTTCTAACATCTCATATTCATCATGAAAATTCATGCAATATATTAATTAGTTCATATGATATTTATTTTAATATTTTTGAAACCATTTATTTGATATTTATACTAATAAAATAATTACTTAAACATTTTTGTATAATTATTTAATACACTTATTTTTATCATAATAATTAAAAAAAATATACTATGATGAATATAAATATAATAGAGTTCATACGAATACTTTTAGTGGAATTTATTTTCTAAAACACCCAACTTTTTAAATGTTATGTTAATTAAATTCTGAAGGTCACAACTTTGACATCATTTAAAATAAAATAATGTAAGTGTCATAATCACTTTTTAAGGCTCAAAATGGTCAGAAATTCGATCTTTGGATTATTATGGTTTATATTTACACGACCAATATGTTTTGGTCGCGTTTTTGGGCCTTTTATGGGTATTATTAGTTTAATAGAAACTATATTATTGATTTTTCGCTAAATAAATAATTTCATGCATCATTAATGTATAAGCTATTAAGGTAGTTATATATTTCTTAAATATTACAAATAAATTACCGTGATAAATCGCAGAATTTTGTAACACCCCAAGCTTCCACGGTACGTTTCCCTTTGAATAATGCAATGGCGTGCATTGTACGCATCTTCGAGATTCTAACACACCACAACCAATCAAACTAGCTGTTATGAATAGTAATACCTAATTTAGAAATTTTATAAATTATATCTCTCAAAATGGACTTCATTTTTGGATTCTGAATATTTAAATTATCCTAGGGTGAAATTTTGGTAATTTTCGGATAATTTTCATATTTTGATGAATAGTGAAAATTACTTAATTTTAATTAAAAACAACTTTTTTAATCAAAATAATTAATAGTGATAAATTATGAATTTGAGTGGTTTTAAAGTATATTTAGAATATATTTTTACCATGTAATACAATTTGGGTCATTGAACATAATTTCACATTTAAACCAGACATAAACAAGTGCCAATATTTTGATAGTTATTATCTCTTAAAAACACGCTTTTTGTTTTAACAACGTGAATTAATTTTAAATTAATTTCTGACACTTTTGAATTTGGAAAATTGGATTCCATATTTGGAATCATGATTTTCAAATTGTGTAAATAGGTATCTTTTATTTTTAGACATTTTGAATAATTACTTCGGTAAATATTTTATTGACCATTCTTAAAAGGTAAATCCGGTAAACAAGGGTTAAAAAATAATATTATAATAATACTAAATTATCCTAAAATGTGTCTTAACCCTATTGGTTGATACATGGTCGACCATGTGCATCTTTGGGTCGATTTTGGGACCCCATGGATCCACTTGTAAGTGATAGGGACACTTTATTTTAATTAAGTTAAAATAAATACAAAAATGACACAAGCATATATCTTTTAGAAAAACAATTGTTATATAGGGTTATATATGTTGGATTTTAGACTATAAATATTCATTAGAAAGATAAATATATTTCATACATAATTATATTTTACTTATAATTTTTAGACATTAAATATGTTAATTTATTTATGACACAATGATGATACAACAATTACCATAATAGTGAAAAATTAAAATAATTGATATTATAAAAACAGAAATAAATATAATTTGAGACTTTTATTGAATTAACATGATTTTATCGGTTAATATGACATATTAGGATTGATTTAATTAACTTCGTTCGAAGTAATCATTCTGTTATGTGTTTCACAAAAATCAACTATTGAATAGTGTCAAAATTGACATAAAAGAGTTTTTAAAACAAATATTATATTATTAATTGATATTAAATTTATAAAAATCTAAGTTTCGTACAAGAGACTTATATAATGATAGGTGTATCATTAATGGACCTCTTGGGGGTCTCTTGGATGTATATGGTAAGTTAATTAACCATATAATATAAAAATACAAAGAGACATTGTAAAAGTGAAACTAATTAACTAAGAGTTAATAATTAAAGATAAGGTTAATATAATTACCCAAACCTATCTAAATTCTATTGGTTGAGTGTTTTTGGACCCATAACCTCCTTAACCTTTATATAATCAACTTTGGAGCTATAAGAAAACGAATTTTATTTTATTATAAATTAATATTTCTAGCTTTTCCAAAGGTGCCTCTCACCACTCTTATAAAAGGGAACTCCACCTTATCATTTCTTCACACCTTCAAAGCCTTTTGGTTCGAAAAAACCTGCCCAAATCCTCTATCAACTTCCATCAATACAACCTAGAGACATTAGTTTGATCATAAAGCCATCTTATAGAGCCCTTTTGATCAAATCAAAAAAAAAGAACCCGAAGAAGAGGTAATGTTTTCACCACCACTTTTCAAGTTCCTTTCTTCTTCCACTTCTTCTTTCTTTGTTATTACCTTTCTAAAATAATAACTCCAGTAAGATATATATTCTGTGATGTTATTATAAATATGGTACAACCATATTCAGTATTCTATCCACCCTTTGAATAACATGTCACCACACGTACGTACGTACGGCTTACCGTCTCCACATCGTGGTGTAATTGTTATTCAATATATTATTATTTGGATGGGTATAATAAAGATGTTTAAATCATGTAAATAATAAATATAACATGATAATTATTCTTTATATATGATATAATATCCAATTATATATTATTTTAATATCAAAAGAATGATATTGTCGCTCGTGCGTACGTACGGACTACCGTCTCCACCAACGCGATGAGATTCATTTTCCATCGTATCCATTAAAGTATAATTATCATATGATGATTAAAAATAATATTTAAGGACTTGATATAATTCGGTATATGAATAATATACATCCCATTAATAACAAATATGGCTCACATAATAATGAATATAAAGTAGAATGAACCCGTTAACACCCGAAATGACGATAATTTTAAGATATTATTAACAAATCAATGTTAAAAGATCGTATATGATATCATATTAATGCATATGATTCTTGTATAATTAAATAAAAATTATTTCACCATTATACTGGAGGTTAAACTACTGTCGACCAAGGAAAAAGTACAAAGTAAGGGGTTTCTTATCTCACTTTTAATTCCGTGAGAATTCCATTGTTCACCACTTATTTATTACATGTGGTGTGTGTACTGCCCATGTTTGTATTCATTGTGTAATATACTTTAATTAATGTATATTTACATCATCATTGTATGATCCTTCTTTCATGGGTGCATTTTTTTTATGTTACCAAATCAATAAGGGAATTTGAAATTTCAATTTCCACTCATCCGGCTTTACGTATACTTCATTGACTATTTTACTCCATGATTATGTGTGGAATCACTATTCATTTTCTTATGTCACATTTTAGACTCCCTTTTCTGTGGATATACTTTTTATACACATAATCACTCCATTGATAAATTCTCAATGTCATCGGTATGAACTTGATAAGAGTAATTTTTACTCAATCTCAATTTGTTGAGACAAACATCCAATTCATTGTTGTTGTTTTTACTAGAATATGTGTGAATGTCCTTTGATTGTTTTACACTGAATATAAAATCATATTTAGTGTATTTATTTTTTTCACACATAACTATGTCATTAATTTATCCTTAATCTAAGGATACAGCCTTTAGGAGAGATTTTATCTCAATTTACATTCCATTGAGACTTCTTTGTTGTTATACACCAAATCACTTTTATGTGGTGTATATAATGTACTTTGACATAGTATATCATGAATTCCTTTATTCTCATGATATAACAATGTTTTGATTTCCTCTATTATTTGAATTCAAGTGTCTCTATTTTGGTTAGAAACTCTAACTAAAATACCATTTTTAAATATTTTAATGACTTATTATTCTAAATCTTGCTCATTAGTGTCCATGTTTTAAAAATTGGTTTATGGATTTATTTATATGGACATTAATATTTTAAAATTAAAACTCCTCTTAAAATTTTCAAAGTGGTGTGTGACACTTTGATTCAAAAATCTATTTTTAAATGGTTTCTTGACAAATAGTGTGACTTTTAAATGTTTTCAAGAAAAGGGGGATATTTCTCTCAAATAGTTTTGATGATTATTTTCATCTATGTCAACATCCTTCATTATTCTTGATTTAGGTTAATGTGATACAATACAATCTTCCATATTGTATCGAATGAGTTATGTTTGACTATGGATGTGCTATTTTTATACCATTCATGGTTTCTGGTAAAAGTATTGACATTTCGTATGCTAGTTTTAATACGAATGTTTATGTTATGTTTATACCTATTCATATGAGGAATGCATTGGACTTAATAAGTGATGGGTGGAGCCTGCTATATCTTCTCGATGCATCGATAGGTCTCATGAGACAAACTAGTGTTTTGGCACAAGGCCTTGGAAAAATATTGTTTGTAGTCTTGGCACGAGGCCTTGGCTATGTGGTTATGATAGTCTGGCATTATGCATTCCATCATTATGAAAGTGGTTATTGATATTTCATGTGATCATTCGCCTTATAGAATATCCATGTGAGTAAGTAAATGGCATTATTTTATTTAATCTTTGACATTTTATGCTGATGTTCATGTTTAAAAGGCTATTGTTTTAGTTATAAACTGCCTTAAGTGTTTATGCTTATCTATGAAAGCTTCTGCTATAATGTTATCCTTACTGAGCATATGAGCTCACCCCTTTCAATGTTTTATTTTTCCCAGGATTATGAAGAAGTAATTTATGAATGACCTGCAGGGATAGTATGAGGGGATATGAAGACCAGATATTGTTGTAGTTTTTTTACATTAAGATGTAATGTAAGGCTTATGAATATATCTAGTCTTTCCAATACTACTAAACTAATCGGTCTTTCAAGATTCGATCCTTTGTGATCATGCCAATGTTATGTAATAATGAACCGACTCTAGGTATCTAGGGTCGGGGCATTAAAATTTTATTTTTCAAATGAGTATTTATAGCCAAATTTATATTCGGTATAACCTTATATTAAAAATAATTTAATTATTAATGTTTGAGTGAGACATATTTCAGTTTCATTTAAATAAAATAAATTAAAGCTCTTAATCACATACAAGTGGGTTATAATATATATCATTTATACCGAACTATATTTTAGGATGAAATATAATCATACAATTATTTTAAGACATGTTGTAGGGTAATATTATAATATTATTTTTACCCTTAATTACCTAATTTACCTTTAACTGTGGTAAATAAAATTTACCGTAGTTACTATTCATAACACACAAAAATAAAAAGTATCCTATTAACATAATTTGGACCTACTGATTCCAAATATGGAATCCTTTTTTAAAAATTCAAAACACAGAAGTTGCAGTAAATAATTTAAAATTTATCTCGTAAAAAAAATGAGTTTTTGTTTAAAACATTTCAAAAGATTGAATTGATTTTACCTACAAATTTAATGTAAAATTAATGAAAATGAAATAAATTATATTAAATGGTAAAAATATATTATATTTATACTTTAAAACAATTTACTATTATAATTTAACCATATAAATTATCTTGATTAAAAAAATTGTTTTTAAGTAAAATTTAGCGTGCTTTTACTATTAATCAAAATAAAAATGTTGTCAAAAAAATATCAAAACATTTTCCACTATAAATTATTATATCCTAATTCGAAATAAGAAGATTATTTTGTAAAATTGAACTTATAAACTTGTCAAAAATTATATTTCAAATGGTTGTGCCATCAAAATGCAGCAAAACTGCATCTTTTGAAAAATACTTGTTTTACCCGAAGAATTTATTTTGTTCTCATACCATGTACTATAATATGTGTAAGATGAATGTTAATGTTATAAAATAAAACATATGTTTATTAAAATTCATACGGACTAATTCATAATAATATTACATCAATATATCGTTGTTTAGTGAAACTCAGTATTGTGTAGAACACACGCTATTGAGGATGGTCACTAATTAGTGAAACACAAGAGAAGAATAGTGTTGCATATACTAAAAGCTAATACGGAGTTGCATATAGTACATGCTAAACTTGGTGTAGCATACAACACATGACATCAAAGATATTAAGAAGAATATTTCTCATAAAATCTTAGGTTGTTACATTCTACCCCCCTTAAAATGAATTTCGTCCTTGAAATTCGTTGGGGTTATAAATTGTTTTCTACATTGAAGTTTCATTAATGGAAACCCACATCGTAAAAAGTATTACTAAAACATAATTTTTAAAAGTATAGTAAGAAATGTAACGTTTACCCAGATTAACTCATCACTGGGTTTCCACATAAGAGAACATATGTGAAAACATGGATATGGAATAGAAAAATAACCCTCAACATCTGATGAAAAGTTGTAGAGGACATGGCTATGAAAAATCCAACAATCACAGAGCCATAAACATTTTATGATCTAAGGTACCATCTTATTCATTAGATATGAGTAAAGTAGGACAACATTTTTGGTTTTCAATATCATTTCCCTAATGTAGAATAATTTTTTGAATTAAAAGAAATATTTACTTGAATTTGGTACAATCTCACATTTAATCATTTATTGAAAAATTTCCACTTCATCTCTTACAGAAATGAAGTTTCATTTGTCATTCATAAAGTGTTAGCAGATCATGCGATAGAATGATAGGTCATTCTATCTGTCTCAAACATAAAGTTAGAATAATTTATTAAATATACAGAAGTCCATCTATGATGATATTAATCGTATTTGGTTCCAAAAATGGACTTATACATAATCTATCATACCCCTTAATAAAATTAAACTATTTTCTAATAAACAGGGACTTCCTGTAGGCCAGTGATAGACGATAAAAGCCAGTCACACATTGTCTGTGGGTTCGATTCCCACATCCATGTCCAACGCGATAGGTTGTTGCCCATCCTGTAGGTTGTCCTTTTTCTAAAACTATACTATTATAACATTCTAGGAAAAATGTTATTGCCTTAAATAATACTATTTGATGTCCAACATAATCCATTCCAAACATTTGGATTATTGAAAATACTTCTATCCAATCTCATAGTATAAAGAAATAGATTACAAGAAATTCCATCTATCGAGCATGTGAATACCATCATTTATCCCCAATATATCATAATATATATGTTGTTGGTTAGATTCCAAATACGTGAATATCTTAATCATGTATTCTCTTGTCACATAAATTACCATATATCTTTAGTGAAAAAATGAATGCTGTCAAAAGATAACTCTTTCCACATTCCAAAATCCCAAAATTTCTAAATACTCAAACCATGATGTCACTTTGTCCTTATATTAGTCATGAGCTCATTAACACTATCAAACATATTATTTTCTCTTTATCCCTTCCTTATGTACTTATCATCTTCTTTCCAAAAATATTTCAATCACTTTTCGGGGGTTATCGGTACCATATAATTATTGAAAATCATAATTAACCAATACATAGATATTCCAATATTCCATAATACTATAAATGAAGTTCCATGATACCATTTTGAAATCCCATTACATAAACACGTAATTGTTCGACAAGATCATTTTCATACTCAACATCACTAATAGTGATCTCATGTGACTTCTTTGTGTCATTTATCTTAAGGGGTTGCTCTCGTAGATCATCATTAACCCTTGGATTCGGGAATTGATTAGCATGACGCCCCATTTCCATTCACTTGAAGCATTGAAGTGTTGGTGGAGAATTCTCTATAGTATTTTCTCTCATCATGTCATTAGAAACCTTTTTCTAATTACTTCGGCACTCAGCTGCTCGATGACCTTCTTTTCCACACCTAAAACATTTTCTAGTTCCTTAAGTTCATTCCCCACCATGCTACTTTCCACACATTGATCATAAAGAAACATTCACCTTCTTTTCACCATTGGTCTGAGATTTTTCCTTAATGTCCATCTTTTGTTTCTTGTCAAAACCTTGATATGGATGTGTAACACTAACTTCTAGTTCTACCTTGATAGCACAATGCACAATTTCTTCATAGCTACTGATGTTTTTATAGGTAAGGCCCTTCAAAGACTTGGTTTTACACCACTGAAAAATTGATCAACATTACATTCAGGATGGATGATAAATCCATATGCATACCTTCCAATTCTTGTAAAATTAGCTTCGTATATACAAACAAATTCTTCATCATTTTTCTTAATCTCCATGAAATCCATTTCTAACTTTTTTCGAAGAATACGAAAGAAGTACTTATTGAAAAACATGTTCTTGAACTCATCCCATTCCATGGATTCAATTTCATCTTGGGGCCTTGTATTCTTTAGTAGAGTCCACCACTGGTCTGCTTCACCTTCAAAATGGTAAACAACCAAAGTGACTTTTTCATGTTCTGAACAACGAAGTATGGAAAATAAATTTTCAATGGTATTGATCTATTGTTCAGAAAAAAGTGAACCAGAAGACCCATTGAAAGAAGGTGGATGTTTCCTCATGAAGTAATAAATAGAATATATCCCCCCCTCTACTCATTTGGAAGTCGAGAATGATTCATTGATTGTGTACGTGTAGCAATTATCTTTTTCACTCCTACTCCCGTCACATTGGTTTGTTCTGGAGGAAAATCATTGCATTGTCCATTACATTGATAAACATGGTTCCTTCAGGTTCTACCCATTATCTAAAACCCCAAAAGAATAGTTTGAGAGGAAAAAATCATGCTAGGAAAACAACATAATAAAGCGGTAGAAACTTCAATATCTAACATATTAGTTTTAATTATATTATTCTTACTATAATTCAATGACTATATACAATACTTATACTTATCCTTAGGGATATCCTTAGAAATACATTAGAAATATATCAAGGGATCTCACTAATGTTTTCTCATCCCAGTTTCCAAAGGATAACTAAACCTTCCCTCTGATACCAACTATAATGACCCAAAGCTTGATTTATATAATCATTACATTACTTTGGCGGAATAATTAATACATGAAAAAATAGACACCCAAAGACCATATTAGTTTAGTATCTTTGGAAACTCAGAATATAATATTCTACTCATGGTGAAAGATCATCAACATATCCCAGAAACATCTTCCCCTTTTGTGTTATTACCTAAAAGCTTTCTTTATATCCTGGGGAAAAGAAAACATAAAAAGGGTGAGATCAAATTCTTATTAAGGGTAAACATAGAGAACTTAAAAACAATCCATAAACATTTGAATGTAAATACATGAACATAAAACATCAAAATCTAGAGAAATGAAAAAAATAATGGTAGTACAAAAGGCATGGATCATAAAGGAACATTAATCAGGATAAAATGGAATGGAAATAAATCATGGAATTGTGGAAAACCATTAAGCACATTATATGATTTCCATAGTAGATAAGGCCTTTATGAAAATACAATCATAGCGGACAAAGTCCATTACTGAAACAGGTTTACTTGTTGTTATAGCCCTGTATTACTGATGTTGATTCACTTATCATTTCAGAAATTTCTATCTCATGAGATATAAATCATTACCCAATGAATTGAAGGCAGATATAGGTCCAAACCATATCATTAAGAAACCAAACATATCTGTTCCACAAAATAAACATAAATCATTCATCATAACCCAAAGAATAAAATGGGTTTCATAAACATCATCCCATCATAACATAATCCTTATAAAACAAATGGATATAACTTAGTCATACTAAAAATTAAACCATGTAAATAATAGAGACATTATAATTGATAAATAAACATATTAAATAATTTAATCTTAGATGGAAAATAGTTTTGATAAAACACTTGAAATGAATTCTTGAGGAAAATATTATTTCTTCTTCAAAATCATTTTCTTTTCTCAAAATTCCATGAAATTTTAAAATAAATTTATTTTATTGAAAATAATAATGAAATCTTGTACAGTAAGCTTCATGAAAATAATGTTTTATGAAACCATAAAAATCCGTTCATTCTGTATAAGTTAAAAAAACTCTCTTCGTACTTTTTATGGAAAAGTCAAAAAGTACCTCGTATGGTAAAAAGAAGAAAGATTTCGTCCATACCGTGTTGTAAAAGTCAAGAAAGGTTAAAAAATACAGTAAACATACATATAAGAATAGTAAACCTTTTATGAAAACATTTTTAGAAAATATGGATGTGGATGATAACTATAACCCCAGTAAATACTTATGAATAAACAATCTCGAACCAGTACGAGAATGAAATAACTATCACTTACCTAAGGTCGAATTTCGTCTGTACGTGTCCCAAACTACAATATTGTGGGTTTAAAAATATTTTAAACTTTTAACAGAACCATGAAAATATTTATGATATCATATATGATTCACTTAGGTCTTTATATTACCCGTTCATTTTTCAGTTTCATGTTAAAGCAACATTTTGGGAAATAATCCTATCATTTATCGTACGTGTTTGGACTTGTTGTTATTGAAATTATTATTAATTATATCATAATTTAAAAAATACACCATTCTTTTTATATATTCAATATATATATGTATAATAGAAAGATAAATTAAATGAAATATACCGTTCATGGAAGAGGTAAGTCGTACGTACAGATGAACGTTGTTTTCCTTTCCTTATTGACTTGAATGGAAGTAAGTAGAAGACATAAATGTATATATACATAAATCCAATAGCAATATTAATTCATATATTTCACTATTATTCATTTTATATACCTTATAATCATTCATGAACTGTTAACATGGAGAATGAATCTCATCGCGTCGTGGAGACGGTAATCTGTACGTACGCATGAGCGATGATAGCGTTCCCATTATTATTGAATGGAATTGGAGTGGATGATATAATATCTCAGAATTAGTGTCATGTTATAATAATCACATATTGTTATTATATCTACCATTATACTCATCCAAGTATGTTGGTGTTGGAAAAACAGATTACACTACGGTGTGGAGACAGTAAGCCGTACGTACGCACGCGCAGTGATTTCTTTTTTCGTTGGATGGATAGAAGATGAAATATGGTTGTTTCATATTTATAATAACATATAAGTATATCATTGATATTTATGTTGTTACTTTAAAATGAAACAAATAAATAAGAGGATGTAGAAGAAGAAATAAATTTGAAAGAATCTGAAAAGGATATTACCTGTTCCACGATGCGCCTCTTCTTATCTTCAACTTAGGGCAATAAAGATGGTCTTTGATGAAAAACAGAACCTATAGTAGGTTTCTAGGGAAGTGGATAAGGGAAATGGATAGGATTTTTCTAATATTAAAGTCTCAAAATGTTGTGAAGAGGAGAGGGAGTATGTGACCTTTTATAAGGGAGGAGAGGGTCACTATTGGAAACCTCCAAAAGATTAATTTATAATAAATTCAAACCCCACATAAAAACTTCTAAAGTTACTCAAATTAGTATATGAGGTAATATAGGGTTTTAATCTCATAATCCAATCAAATATAGGCAATTTTGATGTTTATTTTAATCCTTATCAATTAGATTTATCCTTATTTAATCTATTTAATTTTATTTGTGGTAATAATATTCTAAATTATAAATTGTCATAAATTCATACTTATATGATTTCAATTTCCCATAATTGGATACTTTATAACCTTTTAGACCATAAAATGTTCAATTTTTAATTTTTAAACATATTTTTGATTTTTAAATAATTTAATAATATGTTATTTTTATAAAATACCAATACTATTATTTTGAAAGTATTCATTTATTTTAATTTTAATAAAATACACACAGAGAATCTATTCAAAACAAAATATTCAATAGGTTCCTAACATGTCATATTCATCTATAAAATTCTTGTAGCATATTAATTGGTTAATAAAAATATTTATTTTAATATTTTGAAAACCATTTATTTGATATTTTTCTCAATAAAATAATTACTAAATCTTTTTGTATAATTATTTAATATACATATTTGTTGCATAAAAATTAATAATAATATACTATGATGCATATAAATCTAATATCATTCATAAGAATAATTTTAGTCGAATTTAACTTTTAAAACACCCCACTTTTTAAATGATATATTTATTAAATTATGAAGGTGACAACTTTGACATCATTTAAAATGAAATCATATATGTGAAATAATAACTTTTATAAGACTCCAAATGTTCAAAAATTTGACTTTTGGATTCTTATGGTTTATATGTACACAGACATATGTTTTGGTCAGGATTTTGGGCCTTTTATTGGTGTTAGTATTTTAAAAAAATTATATTATTGATTATTCACTAAATAAATAATTTCTGCATCATTAATTTATAAGATATTAAGGTAATTATATATTTCGTAAAAATTAAAAATAAATTTCCATGATAAAGAAAAACATTTCATCTTTCAAATGATTATTATAACTAAATTTATATTTTGTATAACCTTATATTAAAAATAATTTAATTATTAATGTTTGAGTGAGACATATTTCACTTTCATTTAAATAAATTAAATTAAATGTCTTAATCACATACAAGTGGGTTCTAATAGATATAATTTAGACCCAAGTATATTTTATGATGAAATATAACCATCCAATTATATTAAGAAAAGTTTTAGGATAATTTTATAAAATTTATTGTACCCTTAATTACCTAATTTACCTCTAATTGTGGTAAATAATTTTATATTATTTTAAATTATGTCAAAGATTTCACCATCATAATTTAATACATATAATAATTTAAATTTCATGATTTTATGATAATAAATTTGAGTAAAAGTATTCGTATGAAATCAATTATATTTATCTTTATAATAGTATTTTATTTTTAAATATTTATGCAACAAATAAGTATAATAAATAATTATACATAAATGTTGTAATAATTATTTTATTTATAGAAATATAAAAAAAATTTGTTTTAAAAATATTAAAATAAATACTATATGAACTATTTAATGTGCTCCAAGAATTTTCTAGATAAATATGACATGTTATTAATCTATGAAATATTTTTGTTTGAATATATACTCTATGTGGATGTTATTTAAATTCAAATAAAATAATAGTGTCAAAATTGAAACTATTTTTATTTAATAAAAATTATATATTATTAAATTTTTTAAAAATCACAAAAATATTTGAAAATTGTAAATTGAAATGTATGTAATCGAAAATGTCATAAAGTATCCAATTATGGACAATTCACAACACAGAAGTAATTATTTATAACAATTTAAAATTAAGAATATTATTACCACAAAAATCTTAAATAGATTAAATAAGGAAATTACCGCGCGTACAGATGCATGAGTGCTGTTTTCATTTCGAATATTATAAATTGAAAAATATACTAAATTTTTCTTAAAAACATATTTTTCATCCAGATACTTTATATTGTTAAATTATAAAATTTAATTGTTTAAAATTATAAATAGAATATATTTTTACCCTTTGATATAATTTTAGTCATTATCATTAATTTTACATTGAATGCATAGGTAAAAAAATTCAACCCTTGGCAATGTTTTAACTTTTAAAACCCATTTTCTTAACAACAGGATTTATTTTAAATTAATTACTGAAACTTATGTGTTTTTAATTTTTTCAAATGGATTTCATATTTGAAATCAGTTGGTCCAAATTATGTTAATACGTTACTTTTATTTTTTTAATATTATGAATAATAACTACGGTAATTTTTATTTACTACAGTAAAAGCTAAAATGGGTAATTAAGGGTAAAAATATGATTATAAAATTACCGTAACACCAAACAATATTCTGTTGGATGAATAAAAGTCGACCTATATCACCCAAGGGTTGGAATGGATTCATTTCACGGACTTTCTACCAAGAAAATGATGAAATTATTATTAAAACCAAAGAATGTGACAACATGTCACTCTTTTATATCTTCTAAGTGTAATAATTTTAATTTAGTGATAAAATTCATAAAACATCGAATATAAATAGTCAACAGAAATATAATAAAATTATCTACATCATTATAATTTATTTAAATTTTTAGGGATTATATAATTATCAATAATGGTGACACAATAGTGATGTAGAAATTATTTTATTTATTGAAATATCCAATAAATTGTTTTGAAAATATTGAAATAAATAATATATGAACTATTTAATGAGCTCAAATAATTTTTAAGAATATTATTACATGTTAGAGATATATTAAATTTTTTGGTTTGAATATATCTTCTGTGTGGATTTTATTTAGGTTCAAATAATTGAATAGTGTCAAAATTGACAGTATTGATATTTTATCAAAATAACATATTATTAAATTGTTTAAAAATCAAAAAATTATTTAAAAATTACAAATTGAAATTTATATGGTCTAAAATGTCATAAAATAACTAATTATGGAAAATTATCAAAACATAAGTAAGTATTTATGACAATTTAGAATTCAGAATCTTATTACCTCAAATAAAATAAAATTGATTAATTAAGGAAAAATCAAAATATTAGGGTTAATAATAAAATACAAAGAGGTCTAAATTTTGATTGGTTGATGAGATTACAACCCTATCTCGTATCATATTCTAATTTAGTCATTTTTGGGGGTTTTTATGTGGGGTATGAATTTATTATAAATTAATATTTTTGAGGATTCCAAAAGTGCCCATCCCCTCTCATATAAAAGGGCACCTCATCCCATTCTTATTCACAACATTTGGAGACTTCTAGCTCCGAAAAACCCTAACGATTTCCTTTCTAAGATTACCTATCAACATATGAGAGGTCCTGATATTCTTCAAAGACAAACATTAGTGCCTTAAGAGGAGGTTTAGAAGAGGCACATCGAAGAAGAAGTAATATCCTTTACCGATAATTTTGAAATTATTTCTACTTCTACTTCCTCTTTTTTTTTTGTTTCATCACAAATTAATAACATCAGTATCACTCATATATTGATATGTTATTATAAATATGAAACAACCCTATTTCACCTTCTATCCATCCTACAGAAAATCGAATCTCCGGGCATGCGTACGTACAAAATATTGTCTTCACGTCGTGGTGTAATATTTATTCCACCACCACCTTACATGGATGGGTATAATGGTGAAAATAATAACTATATATGATTATTATAAAATGATACTAATTCTTAGATATTCCATCATCCACTCCAATACCATTCAATAATTATGGGAACAATATCATCGCTCGGGTGTACGTACAGATTACCGTCTCCACGACGCGATGAGATTCATTCTTCATGTTAACCATTAAAGAATGATTACAAAGTATATATATTGAATAATAATGAAATATATGGCATTATAATTCTACTATTTATTTGTATATATATATATGTCATCTACATACTTCCATTCAAGTCAATAAAGAAAGGAAAACAGTGTTCATGCATACGTATGGCCTACCGTCTCCATGAACTGTGTATTTCATTCCATTTATCGGTATATTATATTCCAAATATATATAAACCATGTTTTACATTCTGGAAATAAGTAATCATGATCTATGTAATCATATTAAAATTTACAAGTCAAAACACAAACGATAAATGAAAGGATTTTACCCAAAACGTTGCTTTAACATGGAATTGACAAATGAATGGGTAATATAATGTCGTAAGTGAGTCATATATGATATTATAAATATTATTATGGCTCTTTTACAAGTTAATAATATGATTAAACCTACTATATAGGAGTCTCGGACACATATGGAAGAAATTAGTCATAAGGTAAGGGGTAATTATTCCAATCTCCTTCTTATCTGAGATTGTTTATTCGTAAGTATTTAATTGGGTTATTTTTATCATCCATGTAATTGTTTTCTCAAAATGTATTAATGAAATGTTTACTATTATTACATGTATATTTAAAGTAATTTTTACCCTTTTTTTACCACATGTTATGGAATGAATCTTTCTTTTTTTTACCATACGAGGAACATTTTGACATTTCTGGAAAATGTACTAGAAGAATATTTTTTTATCTTCTACGACATGAATGTATTTTTATGGTTTCATAACACATTATTTTCAGGAATCTTCCTCTAAATGATTTCATGATTAATTTCAAGAAAAATATTTTTTTTTAAAATTGCATGGCATTATGTGAAAGGAAAATGATTTTGAAGAAAAAATGATATTTTCCTCAAGAAATCATTTCAAGAGTTTTACCAAAACTATTTTCCATCTAAGATGACATTATTTAGTATGTTTATGTTTCATGTATAATGTCACTATTATTTAATTTTTTTGATTTTTCTTATGATGAGATGATAAACATTTTTTTATGTGGATTATGTTAGGATGGGATGATGTTTATGAATCCAATTTTATTCTTTGGGTTATGATGATTGATTTATGTTTATTTTGTGGCACACGTAAGAATGATTTCATTATGAGATGGGTGTGACCTATATCTCCCTCCAATTTATTGGGTAAAGAGTAATATATCATGATGTAGACATGGATGGAATGGAATGTAAAATCCAGTTTAGTAATACCGGGCTGGAACAACAAGTAAAATCTGGTTCAGTAATGGACTTTGTCCACTATGATGGTCTTGGTAGAAATTCCTTGGCTAATATGGAAATAATAACCTGTTATTAATGGTTTTCGACAATTACATGTTTTATTCCTATGTTATTTTATCATTATTTATGTTCCATTATGATCTATCCCTTATGTACTACATAGATTTATTTCATTACTCAGGATTTTGATGTTTTATGTTTATGTTTTTGCATTCAAATGTTTATGGGTTGTTTTATGTTCTCCATGTATACCCTTATTGAGAATTTGAGCTCACCCTTTTTATGTTTTCTTTTCCCCATGATATAAAGAATGGTTTTAGGTAAGAAAACAAAAGGGGGAGATCTTTATAGGATATGTTGAAGATCTTTCCCCAGGATTTGAAGATTATGTTCTGAGTTTCGAAAGACACTAAACTAATACGATCTTTGGGGGTCTGTTTTTGTAATATATTAAGTATTCTGAAAAAGTAATGTAATGTCCATGTACATCAAGCTTTGGGTAAATGTGATATATGGGTCCCGGTGATAGCACAGACTCCTCACCTTAACCTATTTGTCGGGTCCTGACCCACATGGTACCACCAGTTTCCCCATAGACACGTGGTGCCCACCCTAGGGCCCATCCACATGACCGAATGAGTCATCTAACTAAAGACAATCCCCATTGGCCAAAACATGTCTTTGGGTGTCTGTTTATCTCATGTATTAAGTATTCCGCAAAAGTAATGTAATGTTTATGTACATCAAGATTTGGGTAAATGTGACAACTGGATCCCGGTGACAACACATACACCTTGCCTTAACATGACCTCAGGTCCTGACCCACCTGGTACCACCAGTTTCCCTGCAGGCATTTGGGGCCCACCCCAGGATCTACCCACATGCCCGAATGGGTCATCTGACTAATGACAGTCCCCACAGTCCAACACATGTCCTTTCCAGTGTGTTTTTTCCTCACTCACGAACACCTTGCGACACATCCCAAAAGGTTACCCATCCGGATCACTACTCCAGGCCAAGAAAGCATAACCATGGATTTCTAATTAATCATTCTCCGAAATAGGAAGTTTAACCTTGTTGGCATGAGCCATATCATTTATCCATTTAACCATTTATCATTTGGGGATGTTACAATCACCCCACTTTAGTGAACAATGTCCTCTAAATCTTGGCATACATAGACATTACATTAATTTTGCAGAATACTTAATACATTATGAAAACAGACACTGAAAGACCATATTAGTTTAGTGTCTTTGGAAACTCGGAACATAATCGTCTAATTGTGGTGAAATATCTTCAACATCTCCCATAAATAAATTCCCCTTTTTGTTTTCTTACCAAAATCCTTTCTTTATATCCGAGGGGAAAAACATAAAAAGGGTGAGCTCAAATTCTCATTAAGGGTAAGCATGGAGAACATAACACAATCAATAAACATTTGAATGTAAAAACATGAACGTGATATAAAACATAGCAGTACATAAGGCATAGATCATAAAGGAAAATTTATCATAATAAAATAGCATGGGAATAAAACAGGTAATTGTGGAAAACCATTAATCACATAATTTAATATCCATAGTAGCCAAGGCATTACTTCCAAGACCATCATCGTGGACAAAGACCATTTCTGAACCGGTATTATTTGCCGATCCTGCCCTGTATTACTGAACTAGATTAACTTGTCGTTATAGCCATGCCTATATCTTGATATATAAATATTTACCTAATTAATTGGAGGGAGATATATGTCCCATCTATCTCATAATGAAATCATTCTTTCTTTTTCCACAAAATAATAATAAATCATTCATCATAACACAAAGAATAATATAGGTTTCATAAACATAATTCCATCATTACATAGTCCATATAAAACAATGGATACCATTTCATCAAAAACAAAATCAAACCATGTAAATAATAGGGACATTATACATGAAACAGAAACACATTAAATAATGTCATCTTAGATAAAAAATAAATATGATAAAACACATGAAATTAATTCTTGAGAAAAATATACTTTTTTCTTCAAAATAATTTTCTTTTATCAAAATTACATGAAATTTTAGACGAAAAGGATTTTCTTTTGAAAATTATCATGAAATATTGTATAGGAAGAATAATTAAATTAAGGCATTATGAAACCTTAAAAATTCATTCATGCCGTATATGATAAAAAATATCCTCTTCGTACTTTTTCCGGAAAAGTCAAAAAGTACCTCGTATGGAAAAAAAATAAAGATTCTTTCTATACCTTCGGTTAAAAGTCAAAAAAATGGAAAAATTGACTTTAAAAATACATGGAAGAATAGTAAACATTTTATGAAAACATTTTGAGAACATATGGACATTGATGATAAACATAACCCCAGTTAATACTTACGAATAAACAATCTCAGATAAGAACGAGATGGGAACAATTATCCATTACCGTTTATAATCGGTGAAATCATACATGTGATAAAATAAGGAAAATTACATTCATATTTAAATATCATGTCCTTCAAAATGAAAATCATAAAACATTCATGGGAAGCATAAACACCATAAAAAAGAAATAGGAGGTGATTAAGGAATTTGTCTCACAGAAATAAAAGAGAGGCGAAATCATCTCTTACCTTAGGTCTGATATGCTTTGTACGTATCCGAAACAATTATATAATGATTTAAATAATGTCATTGACTTAATTGTTATGATATAATATATGGTCGTATTTTTATCTTCTTATTAGTAATATTTCATTGCTACTTGTTATTCGGGTGTCCATTAAATTCTGTTCTTATGTGTGTTTTCTGAAATAAATTCTTATTACAATTTTTTTAGAAGTAAATTATTTAAATAATGGTATTATTGTAATATATATTATATTTATTAATTAAATTAATTTATATATTAATTAATCAATGAAGATCATGTAGAACGAGTCGCAATACATTGTGGAGACGGTAGGCCGTACGTACACACGAGCAATGATATCATTCCCATGATTGTGGAATTGTGTTAAAGTGTATGGTGTATAATATTTCAGAATCAATATCACTTTTAAATAATCATATATAGTTATTTCTTCCATCCATATACACGTCCAAGTATGTTAGTGATGAAATAAAATATTACACCACGACCTGGAGACGGTATGTCCTACGTACGCACACGTGGTGATTTCATTTTTTCATAAGATGGATAGAAGATAGATTACGGTTTTTTCATATTCATAGTGAAATATCTGTATACAAGTTATAGTGTAGTTATTAATTAATAATTAAACAACTCATGTAGAGGAAGTATAATAAGAAATAAGTTTGAGAGAATTGGTAAAGTATATTACCTCTTCTTCGACGTGCCTCTTCGTGACCATATTTTAGGGCAATAAATTTGGTCTTTCAAGAAGACCAGGAACTCTATTAGGTTTCTATAGAAGTGGAAAAGAGAAATGGATAGGTTTTTCCCGATCTTTAATGATCAAATTGTTTTGAAGTGGTGAGGGTGGAGGTGCCTTTTTATAAGGGAGGAGAGGGACACTTTTGAAAATCTCTAAAATATTAATTAATAATAAACTACAACACCACATAAAAACCTCCAAAAATAAATAAAATCAAAATATTATATGGGATAGGGTTGTAATCTTATCAACCAATAAAATTTAGACACGTTTGGAATTTATTTTTAACCTTATCAATTTGATTTAACCTTATTTAATCTATTTTATTTTATTGGTGGTAATAATATTCAAAATTTTAAATTGTTATAAATAATTAATTATATGAAGTGAATTGTACATAATTTTATAATTTATGACATTTTAGACCATATAAATTTCAAATTATAATTTTTTAATACTTTGGGGATTTTTAAACAATTTAATAATATGTCACTTTTATAAAATAACAATGGTGTCAATTTTGACACTATTTAGTTATTTGAATTTAATTAAAACAAAAACAAGGAATATAATTTAATTTTTTTAATAAGTTCCTAACATGTCATATTAATCTATAAAATTCGTGGAGAATATTAATTAGTTCATATAATATATATTTTAATATTTTTAAAACAATTTATTTGATATTTATCATAATAAAATAATTTGTTCAACTTTTTTGATTAATTTATGAATATACAAATTTTTCTCATAAAAATTAAAAATAAAATATTATGATGAAGATAAATCTAATAGATTTCATTAGAATACTTTTAATAGAATTAATATTCTAAAACCCCAATCTTTTAAAATTTTATGTTTATTAAATTATGAAGGTGACAACTTTGACATCATTTAAATTAAAATAATATGAGTGACATAATCCCTTTTATAAGTATCAAAATGGTCATAAATTCGACATTTGGATGTTTATGGTTTATATTTACACGACCAAAATGTTTTGGTCAGGTATTTGAACCTTTTATGGGTATTATTATTTTAATAAACACAAATTATTGATTTTTCAATTAATAAATAATATCTGCATCATTAAAGTATAATCTATTAAGGAAATTATATATTTCTTAAAAATTACAAATAAAATTCCATGATAAAGAAAAAAATAGCTTTCAAATGAGTATTTATAACATAATTTATATTTTGTATAACCTTATATTACAAATAAATTAATTATTAATGTTTGAGTGGGACATATTTCACTTTCATTTAAAAATAAATAAATTAAAGGTCTTAATCACATAAAAATGGATTATAATAGATACCATTTCGACCCATGTATATTTTAGTGATAACTATAATTATACAATTATATAACACATGTGTTAGGGTAATTTTATAATACAAAACTTACCTTTAATTATCTAATTTACCCTAAATTGTGGTAAATAGAATTTATCATAGTTACTATTCATAATGTCTAAAAAAATAAAAGTATCATATTAACATAATTTGGACCTATTGATTACAAATATGGAATCAATTTTTCCAAATTCAAGACATAGAATTTGTAGTATTTAATTTACAATTAATCCCAGTGTTGAGAAAATGAGTTTTAAAAGTTAAAACATCGCAAAAGATTGAAATGTTTTTACCTTTGAATTCAATTTAAAATTAATGATAATTAATTGAATTATATTAAATGGTAAAAATATATTCTATTTAAACTTAAAAACCATTCAATATTATAATTTAACCATATAAATAATCTTCATGAAAAAATATTTTTTAATTAAAATGTGGCGTATTTTTACTAGTCTTCAAAATATAAACGTAATCAGAAAAATATCAGAACTTTATGAAACAGAAATTGTTATATCATCATTCACAGTAATATGTTTATTTTGTAAAATTTAACTTATAAACTTGTTAAAAATTAGATTTAGAATGGGTGCGCCATAAAAATGCGGCAAAACATCATTTTTTGAAAAATACTTATTTTACTGGAAAAATTTATTTAGTTCTCATACCATGATCTAGAAAATGTTCAAGATAAATGATAATGTTATAAAATTCAAAATGTAGTTAATACTAATCATAACTCCTAGTTCATAATAATATTATAATATTATCTAATTTAGTGAAACTCGGTATTGTGTACAACACAAGCTATTGAGGAAGGTCGTTCTTGCGTGTAATTCAAGCCAAGTCATGGTTGCATGTATTGAAATATTTCTATGGTGTTTCATATAACATAAGAAAAACTTATTTCATTTATAAATTTAACAAAATCAATACTCATTGTTGCGTAGAATAATTTCTACCAAAATAACTGAAATTTTGTGTAACACGAGCCAGGAATATTATTGCGTATACTGAAAACTAATATGTTGTTACATATAGTGCTAGCTAATCTTGGCGTAGCGTAAAATAGATGATATCAAAGAAATTAAAAATAATATATCTCATAAAATCTTAGGGTGTTACATTCTACACCCTTAAAATGAATTTCGCCCTCGAAATTCGTTTGGGTTATAAATGGTTTAATACTTGATAGTTTCCTTTATCTAAACCCACATCCTAAAAATGAATACTAAAACATAATTTTAAAAAGAAAAGTTAGAATCATAACGGTCACCGAAAGTAACTCAGCATAGGGTTTCCATATTAGACAACATAGTTGAAAACATGGATAAGGAAGGGAAATCTAACCATCATCTTCGAATAAAGTGTGGTAGAGGAAATTTCTATGAAAAAACCTACAATCACAAATCCATACATTTGTGATGATCTAAGGTACCTTCTGATTCATCGGGTATGAGGGTACTAGGATAACAATTTTGGTTTTCATGATCATTTCACTAAAGTTAATTAATTTTTACATAATTCCATGAAATTTTAAGAGAAAATGATTTTTGTTGAAAATAATCATGAAATCATGTAGAGGAAACTTCATGAAAATAATATGTTATTAAACCGTAAAAATCCGTTCATTCCGTATATGTTTAAAAAATTTCTTCTTGTACTTTTTCCAGAAAGGTCAAAAAGTGCTTCGTATGATAAAAAAGAGATAGATTCCTTCCAGACCATGTAGTAAAAAAGGGTAAAAATGACTATAAACATATATGTATGAATAGTAAACATTTCATGAAAACTTTTTGAGAAAACATATACATGGATGATAAACATAACCCCATAAAATACTTACGAATAAACAATCTCGGATAAGAACGAGATTGGAATAATTATCCCTTACCTTATGTCCAATTTCTTCCATATGTGTCCAAAACACCTGTATAATGGGTTTAAACATATTATTAAATTGTAACAGAACCATTATAATATTTATGATATCATATATGATTCACTTATGACCTTATATTACCCGTTCTTTTGTTAATTCCATTTTCAAGCAGCGATTTGGGTAAAATCGTTTCATTTATCATCCGTGTTTTGAATTTTAATTATTCATATGATTACTTTGATCATGATTACTTAATTCCAGAATATAAAACATGATTTATATATATTTAGAATATAATGTATTGATAAATTGAATGAAATACACCGTTCATGGAGACGGTAGGCCGTATGTATGCATGAACGTTGTTTTCCTTTCTCTATTTACTTGAATGAAAGTATGTAGATGAAATATATATATATATATACACATAAATACAGTAGCATTATTATGTCATATATTTCATTATTATTCAATATATATACAATATAATCATTCTTTAATGGTTAACATGAAAAATGAAACTCATCGCATCGTGGAAATGGTAATCTCTACATACGCACGAGCAATGATATCATTCCCATAATTATTGATGGGAATTGGAGTGGATGATAGAATATCTCAGAATTATTATCGTGTTATAATAATCATATATTGTTATTATTTACAACATTACACCCATCCAAGTAAGGTGGTGGTGGAATACATATTACACCACGATGTGGAGACAGTATTCTGTACGTACGTACGCGTGGTAATTTTGTTTTCCGTAGGATGGATAGAAGGTGAAATAGGGTTGTTTCATATTTATAATAACATATCAGTATATGAGTGATACTTATGTTATTACTTTATAATGAAACAAATAAAAAAAGTTGAAGTATAAGGAGAAATAAATTTTAAAGAATCGGTAAAGGATATTACCTTTTAATCGACGTTCCTCCTCTAAACCTCATCTTAAGCCACTAAAGTTGGTCTTTCCAACGATCAGGACCTAGATAATGTTTCTAGGGAACTGTAGAAAATAAATGGACAGGTTTTGCCAGATCTTTAAGGCTCCAAATGTTCTGAAGTGGAGAGGAAGGATGTTCTATTTCATAAGAGAGGAGGGGGTCACTTATGGAAACCACAAAAATATTAATTTATAATAAATTCATACCTCTCCTAAAAATATCAAAAAATGACTCAATTAGGAGATTATATTATATATGGTTGTAATCTCATCATCCAATAAAATTTAGACTTGTTTTTATTTTATTTTAAACCCTATCATTTTGATTTATCTTTATTTAATCTTTTTAATTTTATTTGTGGTAATAAGATTCTAAATTCTAAATTGTTATAAAAACTTACTTATGTGTTGTGAATTTTCCATAATTGGATACCTTATGACATTTTAGACCATATAAATATCAATTTATAATTTTTAAATATTTTTGTGATTTTTAAACAATTTAATAATATGTTATTTTTATAAAATATCAATAGTGTCAATTTTGACAGTATACAATTTTTTAAATTTAAATAAAATCCACACAGAAGATATATTCAAACCAAAATATTTATTAGATCCCTAACATGTAATATGAATCCTAAAAATTCATGGACCACATTAAATAGTTCACATAATATTTATTTTAATATTTTTAAAACCATTTATTTGAAATTTCTATCAATAAAATAATTTTAAAATAACTTTTGTGTCATCATTAATGATAATTATATAATACCTAAAAATTATAAATAAATTCACATGATGTATATAATATTATTAGGTTTCTGTTGAATATTTATGTTCGATGTTTTATGAAGTTTATCACTAAATTAAAATTATTACACTTATAAGATATAAGAGAGTGACTTGTTGTCACTTTCATTGGTTTTTATAATAATTACATCATTTTCATGGTCAAAAGTCCATTAAATTAATCTATTATTACCCTTATGTGATATGGGTCGAATTTTATTCATCCAATATAATATTGGTAGATGATATGGTAATTTTATAATCTTATTTTTACCCTTAATTACCCTATTTATCTTTAACTGTAGTAAATAAAAATTACCGTAGACACTATTAATAATATCAAAAAATATAAAAGTAGAATATTAACATAATTTGGACCCCCTGAATTCAAATATGAAATCCATTTTTCAAAATTCAAAACACACAATTTTCAGTAATTAATTTAAATTTAATCTCGTTGTTAATAAAACAGGTTTTAAATGTTAAAACATTGCCAAAGATTGAAATGTTTTTACCTATGAATTCAATGTAAAATTAATAATTATAAGTTAAATTATATTAAAGGGTAAAAATATATTATATTTTTTACTTTAAAATCATTATATTTTATAATTTAATGATATAAATTATCTTTATGAAAAAAGTTGTTTTAATTATAATTTAGCATATTTTTACTATTCATCAAAATATGAACGTTATCATAAAAATATCAAAACGTTATCCAACATTAATTTTTATATCTTGATTCATAAGGATATGTTTTTTTTGTAAAATTGAACTTATTAAATTGTTAAAAATTAGATTTAAAATGGATGCGCCATCAAAAGGCGGCAAAACTGCATTTTTTGAAATATATATATTTTACAAAAAACATTTGTTTTGTTCTCATACCATGGTCTAGAAAATGTGTAAGATGAATGATAATGTTATAAAATTCAAAATGTAGTTAATAATATTTATAATGGATAGTTCATAATAATATTATCATAATATCTTATTTAGTGAAACTCGGTATTGCGTACAACACACGCTATTAAGGAATGTCACTCTTGCGTGTAATGTAATCCAAGTCATGGTTGCATGTAGTGAAATATTCCTTTTCTATTTCATATAACAAAATCAAAACATATTTCATGTATACATTAAACAAAATCTATACTCATTATTGCGTAGATTAATTTCTACCAAAAGAACATGAAATTGTGTGTAACACGAGGCATGAATATTGTTGTGTATACTGAAAACTAATAGGGAGTTGCATATAGCGCAATCTAATCTCAGTGTAGCATACAATAGAATATATCGAAGAAATTAAAAAGAATACATATCATAAAATCTCAGGGTGTTACATTCTACCCCCCTTAAAATTAATTTCGCCCTTGAAATTTGTTAGGGTTATAAATGGTTTACTACTTGATAGTTTCATTCATTGAAACCTATATCATAAAAATGAATACTAAAACTTCATTTGAAAAAGTAATGTTGGAATCATAATGGTCACCCAAAGTATCTCAGCACTAGGTTTCCACATTGGACAACATATGTGAAAACATGGATATGAATGAGATATATAACCATCAACTTCTGATGATTTGTGGTAGAGGACATTGCTATGAAAAAGAGAACTATATCAAATCCATAAATTTTTTATAATCTATGTTACCATCTGATTAATCAGATATGAGGGTACTAGGACAACATTTTTTGTTTTCAAGATAATATTCCTATAGTTAATTAATTTTCACAAAATGCCATGTAATTTTAAAAGAAAAGGATTTTTTTTAAAATTATCATGAAATAATGTAGAGGAAGCTTCATGAAAATAATTTGTTATGAAATCGTAAAAATCCGATCATGCCGTATAAGTTAAAAAAACATTATTCTTGTACTTTTTCTGAAAAAGTCAAAAAGTACCTCATATGGTAAAAAAAAGAAAGATTTTTTCTATACCATGTGGTAAAAAAAGTATAAAAATGACTTCAAACATACATGTAAGAATAGTATACATTTCATGAAAACATTTTGAGAAAACATATACATGGATGATAAACATAACCAATGTAAATACTTATGAATAAACAATCTCGGATAAGAAAAAGATTTGAATAATTATCCCTTACGTTATGTCCAATTTCTTCGGTATGTGTCAGACACACCTGTATAGTTCGATTAAACATATTATATACTTATAACATAAATAAAATAATATTTATGATATCATATATGATTCACTTATGACTTTATATTAGTCATTCTTTGTCAATTCAATGTTAAAGAAGCCTTTTTGGGTAAAATTGTTTCATTTATCAACTGTGTTTTGACTTGTTATTATTCATATGATTACATATATCATGATTACTTACTTCTAGAATGTAAACCATGATTTATATATATTCAAAATAAAATAGATCGATAAATGGAATGAAATACACCGTTCATGGAGATGGTATGTCGAACGTACGCATGAACGTTGTTTTCCTTTCCTTTTTGACTTGAATGAAAGTAAGTAGATGACACACACACACATATATATAAATAAATCCAGTAGTATTATTATGTCATATATTTCATTATTATTCAATATATACACTTTATAATCATTTTTTAATGGTTAACATGAAGAATGAATCTCATCGCGTCGTGGAGACGGTAATCCGTACGTACACACGAGCGATGATATCATTCCCATAATTATTGTATGGTATTGGAGTGGATGATAGAATATCTCATAATTAGTATCATGTTATAATAAACATATATATTTATCCTTTACACCATTATTCCCATTCATATAAGGTGGTGGTGGAATACAGATCACACCACAATGTGGAGACGGTATTTCGTACGTACGCACGTGCGGGGATTTCGTTTTCCATAGGATGGATAGAAGGTGAAATAGTGTTTTTTCATATTTATAATAACATATCATTATATTAGTGATACATATGATATTAATTTATAATGAAACAAATAAAAAAAGATGATGTATAAGGAGAAATAAATTTGAAAGAATCGGTAAACGATATTACCACTTCTTCGACGTACCTCTTCTAAACCTCCTCTTAAGGCACTAATGTTGGTCTTTGAAGAATATCATGACCTCTAGTATGATTATATGGAAGTGGATAATTGAAATCGATATGGCTTGTCCGAACATTAAGGCCCAAAATGTTGTTATGTGGAGAGGGCGGAGGTGACCTTTTATAAGAGAGGAGAGGGGCACTTTTGAAAACATCAAAAATATTAATTTATAATAAATTCATACCCCACATAAAAACCTCAAAAAATGACTCAATTCTAAGATGATATTATATAGGGTTGTCATCTCATCAACGAATGAAATTTATACTTGTTTTTAGTTTATTTTAAACCCTATCATTTTGATTTATCCTTATTTAATTTATTTAATTTTATTTGTGGTAATAAGATTATAAATTATAAATTGTTATAAATACTTATGTGTTGTGAATTGTCCATAATTGGATACTTTATGAAATTTTAGAACATATAAATTTCAATTTATAATTTTTAAATATTTTTTTTTTGATTTTTAAACAATTTAATAATATGTTATTTTTATAAAATATCAATAGTGTCAATTTTGACACTAATCAATTATTTGAATTTAAATAAAATACACACAGAATATATATTCGAACCAAAATACTTAATAGATCCCTAACATGTAATATTATTCTCAAAAATTAGTGGAGAACATTAAATATTTCATATAATATTTATTTTAATATTTTTAAAACCATTTATTTGATATTTCAATCTATAAAATAATTTCTACATCACTATTGTGTCACCATTAATGATAATTATTTAATCAAAAATTTATTCTAATAAATTCACATGAATTAGATAATTTTATTATATTTATTTTGACTATTTCTGTTAGAAGTTCTATGAAGTTTATCACTAAATTAAAATTATTAAACTTATATGATATAAGAGAGTGACATGTTGTCACATTCTTTGGTTTTTATAATAATTACATAATTTTCATGGTCAAAAGACCATGAAATGAATCTATTCCGGCCCTTAGGTGATATCGGTTGACTTTTATTCATCCAATAGAATATTGGAAGGTGTTATGGTAATTTTATAATCTTATTTTTACCCGTAATTACCCGATTTACCATTAATTGCAAGAAATAAAAATTACCATAGTTACTATTCATAATATGAAAAAAAGTAACCTATTAACATAATTTGGACCCATAGAATTAAAATATGAAATCCATTTATCAAAATTCAAAACACAGATGTTGCAGTAATTAAATTAAAATTAATCACGTAGTTAATAAAACGAGTTTTTAAAGGTAAACCATTTCCAAAGATTGAAATTTTTTTACCTATGAATTCAATGAATAATTAATGATAATGACTTAAATTATATTAAAGGGTAAAAATATATTCTATTTTTACCTTTAAACAATTAAATTTTATAATATAACAATATAAATTATCTTCATGAAAAAACTTGTTTTTAAGAAAAATTTACCGTATTTTTACTATTTATCAAAATATGAATGTTAAAAGAAAAATATAAAAAAATTATCCAAATTAAAAATTTATATCCTCATTTCAATAAATAAGTTTATATTGTCTAATTGAACTTATAAATTTTTAAAATCTAGATTTAAAGTGGGTGCGCCATCGAAAGGTGGTAAAACTGAATTTTTTAAAAAAAATACTTATTTTACCCAAAACATTTATTTTGTTCTCATACCATGTTCTAAAATATGTGTAAGATGAATTATTATGTAATAAAATAAAAAATTTAGTTAATAATATTCATAACGGCTAGTTCATAACAATATATCGTTGTCTAGTGAAACTCGGTATTGCTTACAACACAAGCTATCGAGGAAGGTCTCTCTTGCGTGAAACACAAGCCAAGAATCGTGTTTGCATATACTACAGGATAATACGATGTTGTGTATAACAAAAACTAATATTGGTGTAGTGTACAACACAATACATCAAATAAATTAAAAGAAATATTTCTCATAAACTATTGGTGTGTTACATTCTACCCCCCTTAAATTGAATTTTGCCCTCGAAATTCTCCGGGGTTATAAATCGTTTACTACATGTATGTTTCTTTCATAGAAACACACATCATAAAAAGAAATACTAAAACTTAATTTTAAAATATAAATAAATAAACGCAAGAGTTACCCAAATTAACTCATCATTGGGTTTCCACATAGGAGAACATAGGTGAAAACATGTATATGTTAGATAAATAAAACCATCATGTTATGATGGATAGTGGTTGAGAACATGGCTTTGAAAAATCCAACAATCACAAATTCATAAGTTTTTGATGATCTAAGGTATCATATGATTCATCATATATTAGGGTATTTGGACAACATTTTTGTTTTCAAGATCATTTCCCTAATGTTGAAGAATTTGAATTTGAAGAAATACTTACTTGATTTTGGTACAATCTCACCATTGTTCGTTCCTTGAACAATTTCCACTTCATATCTTAATGAAATGAATTTGAATTTGTCATTCGTGAAACATATCATGTGATAGAATGACGTGTCATTCCTTCTGTCTCAAGCGAAAGGATAACAAAATTTATTCAATATACATAAGTCCATATATTGTGATATTAATCTTATATGGCTCCAAAAATAGACTTATACTTCATATATCGTGGAAATTAATAAAATAAAAATAATTTCTACTATACAGGGACTATTTACTGGCTAGTGGTAGGAGATAAAGGCATGTCGCACTTCAGTTGTGGGTTTTATTCTCATATCCTTGTTTGATGCGACGGGTTGTCTCCCGTACTATGGGTTGACCTTTTTTCTAAAACTATAATATTATAACATTTCATAAATAATATCAAAATGTTCTTGCCTTAAAAAAAAATATCTGATGTCTAAATTAATCCATTCCAATCATTAAGCTTATCCAAAATACATCTGTCCAAACTTATAGTATAAAGAAAAATATTACTACAGTGTTCATCTACTAAGCATTTGAATACCATCATTTATCCCCCATATATCATAAGATATATCAAGTTTTTGGTCACATTCCAATCATGTGAATACCTTAATCATGTATTCTCTTGAAAAATGAATACCCATTGAACCTTAGTGGAAACATGAATGCTATCAAAAGTTAACCCTTCCCACATACCAAAATCCCAAAATTTCTATATATTGAAACCATGATGTCACATTGTCCTTATATCAGTCATGAGCTCATTAATACTATCAAGAATATTATTTTCTCTTTATCACTACTTTATGCGCATATCATCTTATTTCAAAAAATATTTCAATCACTTTTCATGGTTACCGGTACCATATAATTATTGAAATCCTCAATGAACCAATACATTTATATTCCAATATTCCATGATACTAAAAATGAGATTCCACAACACTATTTTGGAATCGCGTTACATAAAAACTTAATCATTCCACCACTTTGATGTCATATTCAACATCGCCAATAGTGATCGCATATGACATCACTTTTTTCTTTTCCATAATAGGTTATTAATGTCGATCATCATTAACCCTTTGATTAAGGAATTGGTTAGCATAATGCCCCATTTCCATTCACTTATAGCAATGAAGTGTTGGTGGTGCGTTCTCGATAGTCTTTTCTCTATTCACATCATTAGCTACCTTTTCCCAATACATTGTCACTCAACTGCATGATGACCTTCTTTTCCACACTTAAAACATTTTCTAGTCCCTTTAAGACAATCTCCACCATGCTTCCATCCACACATTGAGCATAATGAATCATTTGTCTTCATTTCACAATAGTTTAGAGATTTTTCCTTGAAATCCATCATTATATTCTTGTCAAAACCATGAGCTGGATATGTAACACCAACTTCCAGTTCTACCATGATAGCACTACACACAATTTCATCATAGCTACTGAAGTCTCTTATCACTAATGCCCTTCAATTACTTGATTTTAAGCCACTAAAGATTCTATCAACATTACTTTCAGGTATGATGATAAAGCCAGATGCATTACTTGCAAGCATTGTAAAATTCCCTTCGAATATACATACAGATTCTTCATCCTTTTCCTTATGCTCATGGAACTCCTTTTTTATCTTTTTTCGAAGAATACAAGGGAATTTATTATTGAAAAACATGTTATTTATCTTGTCCCATTCAATGGATTCTATTTCATCTTGGGGCCTTGTATTATTTGATTGAGTCCACCACTGGTCTGCTTCACCTTCTAAATGGAAGACATCCAAAATGACTTTTTCATGCTCTTAATCGGGATGTATGGAAAATATATTTTAAATGACACTGATCCATTTTTTAGCAAAAATTTGACCAGAAGACCCATTGAAATAAGGTGGATGTTGCCTCATAAATTACTCAAGAGAATATTGTTCACTTATCTGCTCATTTGGAAGTTCAGAATGATTCATAGCTTGTGTAAGTATAGAAATACGTTTTTTCACTCCATCTCCCACAACATTGGTTTATTCTAGAGGACAATAATTGAATTGTCCATTACATTGATCAATACGGTTCCTTCGGGTTCCAGCCATCATCTAAAACCCAAAAAGAATAGTGTGTGTGGAAAAAATCATTCTACGAAAACAACATAATAAAGAGGGAGTACCTTAAATATCTAACATCTTAGGTTTTATCCTAGGTTATTCATGATCATTTTATTAATTCTAGGATTGTATCCTATACTTATAATTTACCTTAGGGACATCCCTAGACATACCTTAGAAATTTCTATAGGGATCTCACTAATGTTTTCACATCCTAGTTTCCAAAGATTAATTAAACCAATCCTCTGATACCAACTGTAGAGACCCAAAGCTTGAAGTACATGGAAATTACATTAAATTTGAGGAATAATTAATAAAAGACAAAAATAGATTCCCCAAGATCATATTAGTTTAGTGTCTTTTGTAACTAGGAACATAATCTTCTAATCATGGTGAAATATCTTCAATATCTCCCATAATGATCTTAACCTTTTGTTTTCTTACCAAAAACCATTCTTTATATCCTAGGGAAGACAAACCATAAAAAGGGAGAGCTCAAATTCTTAGTAAGGGTGAACATGGAGAACATAAAACAACCCAGAAACATTTGAACGTAAAAAAATGAACATAAAACATCAAAATCATGAATAATGAAATAAATCTTAGCATTAAATAAGGCATAGATCATAAAAGAACATCAATCATGATGAAATAGCATGGGAATAAAACATGTGATTGTGGAAAACCATTAAGCACATGTTAATATTTCCATAGTAGCCAAGGCATTGCTGGAAAGACAATCATAGTGGACAAATTCCATTACTGAACTAGATTTTACTTTCCGTTCCAACCCTGTATTGCTGATCCCGATTTTACTTGTCGTTCTACCTAGGTCTATATCATGAGATATAAATCTTTACCCAATGCATTGGAAGAACATATAGGTCCCACCCATCTCATAATGAAATCATTCTTACGTGTTCCACAAAATAAATATAAATCCTTCATTATAAACCTAATAATAAAATGTGTTGCAAAAACATCATCCCATCATAACATAATCCATACAAAACAAATGGATATCATCCAATCATAAGAAAAATAAAACCATGTAAATAATGGAGACATTATACCTGAAACATAAACATAATAAATAATGTCATTTTAGATGGAAAATAGTTTTGATAAAACACTTGAAATGAATTCTTAAGGAAACTATCCTTTCTTCTTCAAAATCAATTTTTTCCATAATACCATGTAATTTTAAAAGAATATGATTTTTTCTGAAAATAATCATGAAATAACCTAGAAAAAGTTTCATGATAATAATTACTTATGAAACCCTAAAAATCCATTCATGCTGTATAAGTTAAACATTTTCTTGTACTTTTGCCGGAAAAGTCAAAAAGTACCTCGTTTGGTAAAAAAACGAAACATTCCTTCCATACCATGTGTTAAAGGGTAAAAATGACATTAAACATACATTTAAGAATAGTAAACATTTCATGAAAATATTTTGAGAAAAATAGATATGTATGATAAACTTTACCCCAGTAAATACTTACGAATGGACAATCTCTTATAAGAACAAGATTGAAATAATTATCCCTTACCTTATGTCCAATTTCTTCTGTATGTGTCAGAGACTATTTTATAGTGGGTTTAAACATATTATTAACTTGTAACAGAACCATAATGATATTTATTATATCATACAGGATTCACTTATTACATTATATTACCCATTCATTTGTCAATTCCATGTTAAAGCAGCATTTTGGGTAAAATCGTTTCATTTATCATCCATGTTTTGACTTGTAATTATTCGTATGATTACATAGATCATGATTACTTACTTCCAGAATGTAAAAATTGATTTATATATATTCATAATATAATAGGTCGATAAATGGAATGAAATACACCATTTATGGAGACGGTAGGCCGTACTTACGAATGAACGATGTTTTCATTTCCTTATTGACATGAATGGAAGTAAGTAGATGAAATATATATAAATAAGTACACATAAATTTAGTAGCATTATTAAGTCACATATTTTACTATTATTCAATATATATACATTATAATCATTCTTTAATGGTTAACATGAAGAATGAATCTCATCGCGTCATGGAGACGGTAATCCGTACGTACGCATGAGCGATGATATTATTCCCATAATTATTGAATTGTATTGGAGTGGATGATAGAATATCTCAAAATTAGTATCATGTTATAATAATAATATATTGTTATTCTTCACACCATTTACCCATCCAAGTAAGGTGGTGGTGGAATATAGAGTACACCACGACATGGAGACGTTATTCTATACGTACGCACGCGCGGTGATTTTATTTTCCATAGGATGGATAAAAGTTAAAAGAGGGTTGTTTAATATTTATAATAACATATCAGTAAATGAGTGATACTGATTTTATTACATTATAATGAAACAAATAAAAAAAATAGTAAGTATAAGGAGATACAATTTTGGAATAATCAGTAAAAGATATTACCTCTTCTTCGACTTGCCTCTTATAATCCTAATCTTATGGAACCAAAGTTGTACTTTGAAGAAGATCAGGACCTATATAATGTTTCTAGGGAAGTTTAGAAAATAAATTTACAGTGTTTGGCCGAGCATGAAGTCTTAAAATGTTTTGAAGTGGAGAGGGAGGAGGTTCTCTCTTATAATAGAGGAGAGGGGCACTTTTGGAAACCTCAAAAATATTAATTTATAATAAATTCATACCCCACTTAAAAACCACCAAATATGACTCAATCAGAAACTTATATAAGATAGGGTTGTAATACCATCAACCAATAAAATTTAGACATTTTTTTATTTTATTTTAAACCCTATCATTTTGATTTATTCTTATTTAATCTATTTAATTTTATTTGTGGTAATAAGATTCTAAATTCTAAATTGTTATAAATAATTACTTATATGTTTTTTATTGTACATAATTGGATAATTTATGACATTTTAGACTATATAAATTTCAATTTATAATTTTGAAATATTTTTGTGATTTTTGATCAATTTAACAATATGTTATTTTTATAAAATATCAATAGTGTCAATTTTGACACTATTGAATTATTTGAATTTAAATAAAATCCACACATAAGTTATATTCGAAAAAAACATTTAATAGATACCTAACATGTAATATTCATCTTAAAAATTCATGTAGAACATTAAGTAGTTCATATAATATTTATTTTAATATTTTTAAAACCATTTTTTTGATATTTCAATAAATAAAATAATTTCAACATCCCTATTGTGCCACCATTAATGATAATTATTTAATTCCAAAAAATTATAAATAAATTCAAATGATGTGTAAAATTTTATTATAATTTAGGTGACTATTTTTTTTTACTTCAAATGAATTTTATCACTAAATTAAAATTATTACACTTATAAGATATAAGAGAGTGACATGTTGTCACTTTCTTTGGTTTTAATAATAATTACATAATGTTCATGGTCAAAAGGCCATGAAATGAATCTATTCAGATCCTTAGGTTATATGGGTCTACTTAAATTCATACAATATTATATTGGTAGGTGTTATGGTAATTTTATAATCTTATTTTTACCCTTAATTACCTGATATACCTTTAACTGTAGTAAATAAATATTTCTGTAGTTTCTATAAATAATATCAAAAAAATAAAAGTAACCTATTTACATAATTTAGACCAAATGAATTAAAATATGAAATCCATTTTTCAAAATTCAAAACACATAATTTTCTGTAATTAATTTAAAATTAATCCTGTTGTTAAGAAAACAGGTTTCATAAGTTAAAAGATTTCCATAGATTGAAATGTTTTTACTAATAATTCAATGTAAAATTAATGATAATGACTTAAATTATTTTAAAGGGTAAAAATTTATTCTATTTATACTTTAAAACATTAAATATTATAATTTAACCATATAAAATATCTTTATGAATAAATTTGTTTTTAAGAAAAATTTAATGTATTTTTACTATTCATCAACATATTAATGTTAACAAAAAATATAAAAAATTTATCCAAAGTAATTTTTTATATCCTTATTAAAATAAATAATTTTATTTTCTCTAATTGAACTTTTAAATGTGTCAAAAACTAGATTTAATGTTGGTGAGAAATCAAAAGGCGGCAAAAATGCTTTTCTAAAGAAATACTTATTTTACCTGAAAACATTATTTTGCTCTCATAACATGTTCTAGAATATTTGTAAGATGAATTATTATTTAATAAAATTCAAAATTTATTTAATACTATTCATAATGGCTAGTTCGTAGCAATATATCCTTTTTTAGTGAAACTCTTTATTGCGTACAATACACGCTATCGAGGAAGGTCACTCTTGCGTGCAACACAAGCCAAAAATAGTGTTTGCATATACTACAATATAATATGGTATTGTGTATGGTGCAAACTAATTTTGGTGTAGCGTACAAAAAAAAATACATCAAGGAATTTAAAAATAATATTTCTCATAAAATCTCGGGGTGTTACATTATACCAACTATAGATACCCAAAGCTTGACGTACATGGACATTACATTACTCTTGATGAATAATTAATACATGACAAAAATAGATGCCCAAATACCGTATTAGTTTAGTATCTTTGGAAACTCGGAACATAATATTCTAATCATGGTGAAGATCTTCATCATCTCCCATAATGATCTTCCCCTTTTGTTTTATTACCTAAAACCATTCTTTATGTCCTGGGGAAAATAAATGATAAAAAGGGCGAGCTTAAATGCTTAGTTTGAGTAATCATGGAGAACATAAAACAACCCATAAACATTTGAACGTAAAAACATGAACATAAAACACAAAATCATTGATAATGACATAAATCTTGGCAGTACATAAGGGATAGATCATAAAGAAATTTCAATCATAATAAAATAGAAAGGGAATAAAACATGTACTTGTGGAAAACCATTAAGCACATGTTATGATTTCCATAGTAGCCAAGGCATTACTGCCAAGACCATCATTGTGGACAAAGTCCATTACTGAACCGGATTGTACTTGCTGTTCCAGCCCTGTATTACTCAACCAGATTTTACTTGATGTTCCAGCCATGTCTGTCTCAAGAGATATAAATATTTACCGAATGCATTGGAGGGAGATATAGGTCCCACCCTTCTCATAATGAAATCTTTCTTACGTGTGCCTCAAAATAAACATAAATCATTCTTCATACCCAAAAGAATAAAATGGGTTTCATAAACATCGTTCCATCAGAACAAAATCCATATAAAACAAATGGATATCATCTCATCATAAGAAAAATCAAACCATGTAATAAATAGAGACATTATACTTGAGACATTAAAATTCTAAATAATTTCATCTTAGATGGAATATTGTTTTGATAAAACACTTGAAATGAATTCTTGGGGAAAATATCCTTTCTTCTTCCAAATCATTTTATTTTCAAATAATGCCATGCAATATTAAAATAATAGGATTTTTGTTGAAAATAATCCTGAAATCTTGTAGAGGAAGCTTCATGAAAATAAGGCATTATGAAACTGTAAAAATCCGTTCATTCCATATAAGTTAAAAATAAATTTCTTCTTGTACTATTGCCGGAAAAGTTAAAATGTACCTCGTATGGTAAAAAAGAATGATTCCTTCCATAAAATGTGGTAATAAAAGGGTAAAATGACTTTAAACATACATGTAAGAATATTAAACATTTCATGAAACCATTCTGAGAAAACATAGACATGGATGATAAACATAACCCTAGTAAATACTTACGAATAAACAATCTCGGATAAGAATGAGATTGAAATAATTATCCCTTACCTTATATAAAATTTCTTACTTATGTGTCTTAGAATCTTATATAGTGGGTTTAAACATGTTATTAAATTGTAACATAACAATAATAATATTTATGATATCATATATGATTCACATAGGACTTTATATTACCCTTTTATTTGTCAATTCCATGTTAAAGCAAAATTTTGGGTAAAATCATTTCATTTATCATCCGTGTTTTGAATTGTAATTATTCATATGATTACATTGATCATGATTAATTTCTACCAGAATGTAAATCATGATTTATATATATTCTTAATATAATAGTTCGATAAATGGAATGAAATACTCCGTTTATGGAGACAGTAGGCTGTACGTAATCATGAACACTGTTTTCAATTCCTTATTGACTTGAATGGAAGTAAGTAGACGACATATATATATATACATAAATACAGTAGAATTTTAATGTCATATATTTCATTATTATTAAATATATATACTTTATAATCATTCTTTAATGGTTAATATGAAGAATGAATCTAATCGCATCGTGGAGATGGTAATTAGTACGTATGCACGAGTGATGATATCGTTTACATAATTATTGAATGGTATTGGAGTGGATGATAGAATATATCATAATTATTATCATGTTATAATAATCAAATATTTAAAATCATTACACCATTAAACCCATCGAAGTATGGTGGTGGTGGAATACAGTTTACACCATGGCGTGGAGACGGTATTCCCTACGTACTCATGCACAATGATTTCGTTTTCCATAGGATGGATTGATGGTTAAATATGGTTGTTTCATATTTAGTATAACATATCAGTATATGAGTGATAATGATGTATTTAATTTATATTGAAACAAATAAAAAATAGGATTTAAAGGGAGAAATAAATTTGAAAGAATCGGTAAAAGATATTACCTCTTCTTCGATGTGCCTCTTCTAAACCTCCTCTTAAGGCACTAGATATGGTATTTTAAGAATGTAGAAACCACTAGTATGTTTCTAGGGAAGTAGAGAAAATAATTTTACTGGGTTTTTCTGAGCTTGAGGGCTCTAAATATTGTGAAGAGGAGAGATATGAGGTTTTCTTTTATAAGAGGGGATATGGGCACTTTTGGAAACCACAATAATATATATTTGTAATAAATTCATACCCCACTTAAAAACCTCCAAAAATGGCTAAATTAGAATATTATATAATATAGGGTTGTAATCTCCTCAACCAATAAAATTTAAACTTGTTTTTATTTTATTTTAAACACTATCATTTTGAATTATCATTATTTAATCTATATAATTTTATTTCTGGTAATAAGATTCAAAATTCAAAATTGTTATAAATACTTACTTATGTGTTGTGAATTTTTCATAATTGGCTACTTTATAAAATTTTAGACCATATAAATATAAATTTATCATTTTTTTAATATTTTTGAATTTTAATCAATTTAAAAATATGTTATTTTTTGTAAAATATCTATAGTGTCAATTTTGACACTATTCAATTATTTGAATTTAAATAAAATCCACACATAAGATATGTTCGAAAAAAACTATAAAATTTATCCCTAACATGTAATATTCTTCTTAAAAAAAATTTCAACACATTAAATAGGTCATATAATATTTATTTTAATATTTTTATACCATTTATTTGATATTTCAATCAATAAAATAATATCTACATCTATATTGTGTCACCATAAATAATAATTATTTAAACCCTAAAAATTTATATATAAATAGGTATGATGTAGATAATTTTATTAGCATTCTAGTGACTATTTATGTTCGAAGTTTTATAAAGTTTATCACTAATTTATGATTATTACACTTATAAGATATAAGAGAATGAAAAGTTGTCACTTTCTTTGGTTTTAATAATAATTACATCATTTTCATGGTCAAAAGTCCATGAAATGAATCTATTCCGAACCTTAGGGGATATGGTACTACTTTTATTAATCTAATAGAATATTGGCAGGTGTTATTATAATTTTATAATCTTATTTTTACCCTTAATTACCCGATTTACCTTTATCTTTTGTAAAAAAATTATCATAGTTACTATTCATAATTTCAAAAAAAGTAACATATTAACATAATTTGGACCCAATAAATTAAAATATAAAATCCATTTTTCAAAATTCAAAACACAGAAGTTGCAGTAATTAATTTATAATTAATCTCTTTGTAAAGAAAATAGGTTTTTAAATTTAAAACATTTCCAAAGATTGAAATGTTTTTACCTATGAAATCAATGTAAAATTAATGATAATGACTTAAATTAAAATAAAGGGTAAAAATATATTCTATTTATACTTTAAAACCATTAAATTTTATTATTTAACCATATAAATTATGTTGATGAAAAAAGTTGTTTTTAAGAAAAATTTAGTGTATTTTTACTATTCATGAAAATATGAAAGTTAATAGAAAAATATAAAAAATTTATCCAAAAAAAATATTTATATACTTATAGAAATTAATAAGTTTATTCTTTCTAATTGAACCTATAAATGATTCATAAACTTGATTTAAAGTCGGTGCACCATCAAAAGGCAGCAAAACGACATTTTTAAAAAAAATACTTATTTTACGTAAAAATTTTATTTTGTTCTCATACCATTTTCTAGAATATTTGTAAGATGAATAATTATGTAATAAAATTAAAAATGTAGTTAATAATATTCATACCAGATAGTTCATAATAATATATCGTTGTTTAGTGATACTCAGTATTGCGTACAACACACGCTATCGAGGAAGGTCGCTCATGCGTGCAAAAGAAGCCAAGAATAGTGTTTACGTATAATACAAGATAATAAGCTATTGAGTATAGAGAAAACTAGTCTTGGTGTATCATAAAACGTAAGACATCAATGAAATTAAAAAGAATATTTCTCATAAAATCTTGGGGTGTTACATTCTACCCTGAGAAATTTCGGGCAACTGTAGAGACCCAAAGCTTAACGTACATAGACATTACATTACTTTTTCGGAATACATAATACATAAAAAAATAGATTCCCAAATACCATATTAGTATAGTGTCTTTAGAAACTCATAACATAATCTTCTAATCGTAGTGAAAGATTATCAACATCTCTCATAAAGATATTCCCCGTTTTTATTAACATAAAACATTCATTATATCCTAGGGAAAAGAAAACATGAAATGGGGGAGCTTAAATGCTTAGTAATGGTAAGAATGGAGAAAATAACACAATCCATAAATATTTGAATGTAAAAACATGAACGTGACATAAATATTAGAAGAACATAAGGCATAGATCAAAAAGGAACATTAATCATAATAAAATAACATAGGAGTAAAACATGTAAGTGTGGAAAACCATTAAGAACATAATATTATTTCTAAAGTAGCCAAGGCATTACTTCCAAGACCATCATAGTGGAAAAATTCCATTACTAAACTGGGTTTATTTGCAGTTCCAGTCCTATTTTACTGAACCGGATTTACATGTCATTCCAGCCATGTCTATCTCATGAGATACAAATCTTTACCCAATTCATTATAGGGAGATATAGGTCCCACACATCACATAATGAAATCATTCTTTCTTATGCCACAAAATAATCATAAATCATTCATCATAACAAAATTAATAATATGGGTTTCATAAACATCATTCCATCATAGCATAATCAATATAAAACAATAGATATCATTTAATCATAAACAAAATCAAACTACGAAAATAATAGGGACATTATACATGAAACATAATCATATTAAAAATTTCATCTTAGATGTAAAATAATTTAGTTAAAACACTTGAAATGAATTCTTTAGGAAAATATCCATTTTTCATCAAATTCATTTTCATTTCTCAAAAGCCTTTCAATTTTAAAAGAAAACTTTTTTTGTTGAAAATAATCTGTAATTCTTTTATAGAAAGCTTCTTGAAAATAATCCATTGAGAATCCGTAAAAATTCATTCACTCCATATAAGTTAAAAAAACATTCCCCTCATACTTTTGCCGGAAAAGTCAAAAGGTACCTCGTATGGTAAAAAAAATAAATATTATTTCAATACCTTGTGGTAAAAGTCAAAAAAAGATAAAAATGACTTTAAATATACATGGAAGAATAGTAAATATTTTATGAATTATTTTTGAGAAAATATGGACATGGATGAAAAACATTACCCCAGTAAACACTTATGAATAAATAATCTCGGATAAGAACTAGATTGGAACCATTATACCTTACCATTTATAATCGGTGAAATAATGTGTCATAAAATAAGGAAAATTACATGCATATGTAAATATCATATACATAATAATAAAAATCGTAAAACATTCATGGGAAGCATAATTACAATACAAATTAAATAGGTGGTGATTCAGGAATATGTCTCATAGAAATACAAGTGAGATGAAATAATCCCTTACCTTAGGTATGATATGCTTTTTACGTATCTGAACCTCCTGTATAGTGATTTAAATAATTTCATTGACTTATTACAGAATCATATTAATTTTTATCATATAATATATGTTCAAATTCTTGTCTTCTTATTAGTAATATTTCATTGCTACTTGTTATTCAGGTGTTCATTGGTTTATGTTCTTATGCGTGTTTTGTCAAATAAATTAATATTCCTATTTTTAGGATATAGATACATCATTTATATAATCATATTAGTGTAATATATATCATATTTATTCATTCATATCTTTTATATTATCATTATTTAATGAATATCATGTAGAATGAGTCACATCACATCGTGGAGACGGTAGGTCGTACGTACGCACACGCAATGATATCATTCCCATGATTGTGGAATTGTATTGATGTGTATGGTGTATAATATTTCAGAATCAATATCACTTTAAAATAATCATATATAGTTATTTCTTCCATCATTATACCCATCCAAGTATGTTAGTGAGAAAATACAAGATTACACCACGGCGTGGAGACAGCAAGCCATACGTACGCACACGGAGTGATTTCATTTTTTCATAGGAAGGATAGAAGATAGAATATGGTTGTTTCATATTAATAATAACATATTAGTATCAAAGTGATACTGGAGTTATTAATTAACAATTAGGCAACTTATATAGAGGAAGTAGAAGAAGAAATGTGTTTGAAAGAATTGGTAAAGGATATTACATCTTCTTCGACGTTCCTCTTATTGACTTCCTTTTAGGCAATAAAATTTCCCTTTGAAGAAGAAATGGACCTCTAGTAGGTTTCTAGGGAAGTGGAGAAGAGAAATTGACAGGTTGTGGCTGAGCTTTACGGATCAAAAGGTTGTGAAGAGGAGAGGGAGGAGGTGCCTTTTTATAAGGGATTAGAGGGGCACTTTTGGAAACCTCTAAAATATTAATTTATAATAAACTCAAACCCCACATAAAAACCTTCAAAAATTACTCAAATCAGAATATTAGATGAGATAGGGTTGTAATCTAATCAACCAATAAAATTTAGACATGTTTGAAATTTATTTTAAACCTTATCAACTTGATTTAACTTTATTTAATCTATTCAATTATATTTGTGGTAATAATATTCTAAATTTTAAATTGATATAAATAATTACTTATGTGTTGTGAATTTTCCATAACTAGATACTTAATGACATTTTAGGCCATATTAATTTCAATTTATAATTTTTAAATATTCCTGTTATTTTTAAACAATTTAATAATATTTTTTTTAAAATAACAATAGTGTCAATTTTGACACTATTAATTTATTTGAATTTAAATAAAATACACATAGGGAATATATTCAAAAAAAATATTAAATATGTTCCTAGAATTCCATATTAATATAAATAATTCTAGGAGAATTTTAATTAGTTCATATAATATTTATTTTAATATTTTTAACACCAATTATTTCATATTTCTCTTAATAAAATAATTATTAAAACATTTTTATTTAATTATTTAATATACTAATTTTGGAATTAAAAAATTAAATTCTAGGATGAATATAAATCTAATATATTTCATAATAATACTTTTAATTGAATTTAGCTTCTAAAACACCCAACTTTTAAAATGTTATTTTTATTAAATTATGAAAGTGGCAACATTGACATCATACGAAATAAAATAATATAAGTGTAATAATCGATTTTATATGGCTCCAAAGGGTCAAATATTCGAAATTGTGATGATTATGGATTATATTTAGATGACCAATAAGTTTTGGGTAGGTATTTGGGCCTTTTATGGGTATTATTAGTTTAATAAAAACTATATTATTGATTTTTCACTAGATAAATAATTTCTCCATCATTAATGTATAAGCTATTAAGATGATTATATATTTCTTAAAAATTACAAATAAATTAAAAATATATAGAAAACCATTTTATATTTCAAATTAGTATTTATAACTGAATTTATATTCTGAATAACCTTATATTAAAAATAATTTAATTATTAATGTTTGAGTAAGACATATTTCATTTTTATTTAAAAAAATTTAACGGCCTTAATCACATACAGGTGGTTTCTAATAGATACTCTTTATACCCATGTATATTTTAGGGCTAAATAAAATCATCCAATTATATTATGACAAGTGTTAGGGTAATTTTATAATATTATTTTTACCCTTCATTACTTAATTTACTTTTACCTGTGGTAAATAAAATTTACCGTAGTTACTATTCATTACATCTAAAAAATAAAACAATCCTATTAAAATTATTTTGACCTTATGATTCCAAATATTGAATCCATTTTTCTAAATTCAATACACAGAAGTTACAGTATTTAATATAAAATTAATCCCACTATTGAGAATGCCTGTTTTAAAAGTTAAAACGTTGCAAAAGATTGAAATGTTTTAACCTATGAATTCAATGTTAAATTAATGATAATGAATTTCATTATATTAAATGGTAAAAATATATTCTATTTACGCTTTAAAACCACTCAATATTATAATTTAACCATATATAGTATATTGATAAGAAGATTAATTTTTAATTAAAAATTAGCGTATTTTTACTATTCATAAAATATGAATGTTATCAGAAAAATATGAAAACATTATACAACATATATTTTTATATCATTATTCACAAGAATAAGTTTAGTTTGTAAATTTTTACTTATAAACTTTTTAAAAATTAGATTTAAAATGGGTGCGCTATCAAAAGGCGGAAAAACTGCATTTTTTTAAAAATAAATATTTTAACCGAAAAAATTATTTTGTTCTCATACCATATCCTATAATATTTGAAAGATTAATGATAATGTAATAAAATTCAAAATGTTTTTAATACTATTCATAATGGCTGGTTCATAATAATATTATAATAATATTTCATTTATGTTATATGCAACACCAAAGGAAGCTTGCACTACACACAACCTTGACATTTCTTGCATTACACGCAAGAGCGACCTTCCTCAATAGTGTTTAATATTTATAATATCATATATGATTCACCTAAAACTTTATATTACCCGTTCATTTGTCAATTCCATGTTAAAGCAGTATTTTGGGTAAAATTGTTTCATTTATCATCCGTGTTTTGACTTGTAATTATTCATAAGATTATATAGATCATGATTACTTACTTCCAGAATGTAAACCATGATTTATATATATTTCGAATAAAATAGATCTATAAATGGAATGAAATACACCGTTCATGGAGATGGTAGGTCATTCGTACGCATGAATTCTATTTTTCATTCATTATTGATTTGAATGGACATATGTAGATGACATATATATATATATATACCTAAATACAGTAGCATTATTATGTCATATATTTCATTATTATTCAATATATATACTTTATAATCATTCTTTAATGGTTAACATGAAGAATGAATCTCATCGCATTGTAGAGACGGTAATACATACGTACACATGAGCGATGATATCGTTCCCATAATTGTTGAATGGGTTTAAAGTTTAAATATAATAAATTTTTACCATTTAATATAATTTATGTCATTAGCATTAATTTTACATTGAATTCATATGTAAAATCAATCAAATATTTTGGAATGTTTTAAAAAATTCCCGTTTTTTCGACAACGGGATTCATTTTAAATTATTTTTTAAAAATTCTATTTCTTGAATTTGGAAAAATGGATTCCAAAGTTGGAATCATTAGGTCCAAATTATCTTAATAGCCTAATTTTTATTTTTGGACATTATGAATTGTAATTACAGTAAATGTTATTTACCACAGTTAAATGTAAATCAGGTAATTAAGGGAACAAACAATATTATAAAATAACTCTAACACATGTACTAATATAATTGGATGATTATATATTGTCCTATAATATACCTGGGTCTAAATGGTATCAACTGAAACCCACTTGGGAGAGATTATAACCTTCAATTTATTTTATTTAAAGGAATGTGAAATATGTATCACTCAAACATTAATAAATAAATTATTTTAAATATAAGTTTATACATAATATAAATTAAATTATAAATAATTATTTTGAAGATAAAATGTTTTTCTTTGTCATGGTAATTTATTTGTAATTTTTAAGAAATATATAATTACCTTAATATCTTATACATTATTGATGCAGAGATTATTTATTTAGTGAAAAATCAGAAATACTATTTTTATTATACTAATAATACCCATAAAAGGCGAAAAAACCTAACCAAAACTTATTTTTCGTGTACATATAAACTCTAATAATTCAAATTTCTAATTGTTGATCATTTGGAGTCTTATAAAAGCGATTACGAAACTTATATTATTTTATTTTAAATGATGTCAAAGTTTCCACCATCATAATTTAATAAACATAACATTTTAAAAGTTTTTTGTTTTAGAGGATAAATTAGACCAAAAGTATTATTATAAAATATATTAGATTTAAGTTCATCATAGTATTTTAATTTTTATTTTTATACAAAAAATAATTATATAAAATAATTATACATAAATGTTGTAATAATTATTTTATTGATAGAAATATCAAATAAATGATTTTAAAAATATTAAAATAAATATTATATGAACTATTTAATGTTATCTAAGAATTTTCTAGATAAATATAAAATATTATGAATCTATTAAATATTTTTGTTTGAATATATTTTTTGTATGGATTTTATTTAAATTCAAAAAAATGAATAGTGTAAAAATTGACACTATTGTTATTTTATAAAAATCACAATAATATTTCAAAATTATAAATTGAAATTTATATGGTCTAAAATTTCATAACATATCCAAATATGGACAATTCAAAACACATAAGTAATTATTTATAACTATTTAAAATTTAGAATATTATTACCATAAATAAAATAAAATAGATTAAATGAGGATAAATCAAGTTGATAAGGATTAAAATAAATACCCAACATGTCTAAGTTTCATTGGTTCATTATATTACAACCTTATGTCATTTTATATTTGTATTTGACTCATTTGTTGAGGTTTTTAAGTAGGGTTTCAGTTTATTTTAAATTAATATTTTAGAGGTTTCCAAAAGTGCCCCTCTCCTCTTTTATAAAAGGGCACCTCCTCCCTCTCCTCCTCACACCATTTTCATCATTCAAGATCGGCCAAAATCTTCCCATTTCACTTATAAACATTCCTAGAAACACAATAGAGGTCATTGTCTCCTCAAAAGATAAACTTTTTTGCCCTAAGAGAAGGTTTAGAAGAGGCTGATAGAGATAACATTTTCATAATTTTTCATATGTGTTTCAGTGATTTAACCCCTTCCAATTAATCAATTTGATCTGATTTGCATCATTTTAGTATTTTGGTGAATTATGTGCTTAATTGTGGAAATTGGTTAATTCTGGAAATTTAGCAGTTTTGTGGAGCTTCTGTATTTCGGGAATATCTTTTATATTTATGAAACAAATTGTATGATTCATTTTTTTTATGATTTCTAAGCTCATGGGCTTCATTTTATCATTCTGGACCCAAAGCTCAATCCATCATTTGGGAGCTCAAATGTAGCTCACAAACCTGGCCTCGAAAACTGTGTGCATATTTGGAAGGTTTTAATGATGAGATTTTATCTCGAATCTGACCGATCCAATGGAGATGATATTCTACAAGGAGTTGGAAGAATAATTAATGAACATCTTTAATTAAGGAGTCCACATCTGAATCGGCTGTTTTCAAGGTTGAAATGTCTTGGGAAGTTGGAGTTGTGGAAGACGATGAGTCACCTGGACAGAATTAAATATTTCGAGTAATGTGACCATATCTACTACATAAGTGGACCACATAGGCTCATAATTTTTGGGTCGACATAAGAGATGTAGGGGAACAACATTGAAGAAGGAACAATTCTCAAAATCGGTCATTTTCTATGCCAACCGGACTCAAACTTTCAGGGGAGTAATTTTGCAGGGAAATTTTCTACTCCCCAAGCCTATAAATAAGAGTATTCACTTCCAATCAAAGGGGTTGACGAAGGTGAAATAAGGGATGTGATGGTGGATTAGGTTCTTTATGTTCTTTTTATTTTCTATTTTCTTTTTACTTAGTTTGATTATGCTCTCTTCTTCCCCTTTCAACTCTAATACCCTTCGCATGGAGGGGTAAAACCTTTGAGTGATCGGGGAAGGGGGAGTTTATCTTTTGTAATGTCAGAGTTTTGTTCATAAATATAAAACCTTATCTTTCATTTGAATGAAATCTATTCTCATTGTTTCCCAATTCTATTAATGCGATCTTGTTTTGAGTTTGGTGTTTTCATTTTTTATATCTTTGGTTAAAGACTTTTTATCTCCCTCTACCTAGTGCAATTTGTATCGATCGAGCATATTATGTTAGGTGGTGAGTGTCTAACGATCGTTGGCACGTGTGTGGAACTAGTATATTTATCCAGAGTTCTAGGGAGCAACAATTCCTAATCGGGACTTCCCTTAGTTTTTTAGGAATTGTTTATGAACATTCATGCACGTAGGAGTGAGTTCTATTTTCTTCTTTAACCAAGGGTGATAGATGACTCGATCGAGGAGTCTTTCATTTTTCATTCAAAAGGAAGAGAGGTAAGATGATCTTTGTGACTATGATGAAATTAAAAAAGGTTATCCTTCCCTTACCCCATCACCCTCTTCATCCATTAGTGTTCAACCTTTCTTTTCAATTGCTTGTTTATTTTTCAACTCAAACAACTGTAAAAAAAACCTCTTCTTCTTTCTTTAATTTAAGTGAAAAACATAATTGTTGTGCACTACTCTCTAGAGAAAACTTAGGTTACCCACTTTTTTACATTTTAACCTAGGTTTTATTTGTTTTTTTCACACCCCACGATAGACACGTGTCAAAACTTGGCATCGTTGCCGGGGAGGTAGTGCCAACAGTTTTTTTCTTCTTCTTTGTTTTCTCTTTTCTTAATTTCATTCCAAGTTGCATGACTAGAACCTCAAACACTGAACCTTTCCCCATTGATCATGAAATTGAAATAACTTTTTTTAATAGGCTCAGAAACCTCAATTTAAAATCTGAATTTGAGTAAATTTCACTCATTGACTTGAGTGAAACTTTAAGTATTCACACTGAGCCTGTCATAATGGCTGGAAATCAAAACCCAACTCTCAGAGACCTTTGTGCCCCAAAATTCCTTAATCAGAATAATCAACTTTTCATGCTAGTGTTATAAAATGATTTTGTGATGAAACCTAATATGATACCATTTCTTCAAAAGTTTCATGGTTTGGAAGGTGAAGATCCCAACAAGCATATTAAAGAGTTCACACATGTCTGCTCAACCTTCAGACCACGTGGAGTAGCTGAGGAACAAGTAAAGTTGAAGGCATTCCTATTTTCATTGGAAGGAGCTGTGAATGAATGGTTGTATGGTCTACAACCTGGAGATGTGGATGATTGGAATGACCTGGTGAGATGCTTGTTTCAATGATTCTTCCCCGCCTCTAGAAGCACAGCAATCCGAAAGAAGATCCATACCATCAAACAATCATATGGAGAAACCCTTTATGAGTAATGGGAATGATTTAAAAAGCTATGTGCCAGCTGCCCACATAAAGCCATCGAGGATCATCACTTTCTTCTCTTCTTCTATCAAGGCTTACTGGACAATGATAGGATCCTTCTTGATGCATCATCTGGAGGTGCTTTGATTGACAAGTCGCCAGAAGAAGAAAAAGGTTTGATTGAGAAGATTTCTCAGAACTCGCATCAGTTTGGTACAAGAGGTACTGGAAAAAGAGGTATTCATGAGTTATGAACTTCTCATCCATCACCCTTACTAGAAACTAATATTTAAGAGATAACTAGTTTGGTGAGACAAATAGCCTTGAAACAAGTGGGTGACCAACAAGCACCAGCTAAGGTATGTGGTTTATGCGCATCACCTGATCGTTTCATTGACAAATGTGCTGAAATACAGGGAATGGAAACTTGTGAGGCAACCTTTCAACCAAGTAAATTAAAACAAAATCAAGGATGGAGAGAGCCAAAACATTTTCAATATGGGTTTTGAAATTATCAGAATCAAGCTAGACCCCCATTCCAGCAACAATTCCAAAACCCCCACTATTTCAAGAAAAGCAATCTTATAGCCAGCCTTCTCATCACCAACCACCCACTTTCTTAAAATCCTATGAGCAACCATCAACCAGTGCACAACCCATAATATTGAACCAACATCATATATTTGATATTGAGGGACTAAAAGGCTATGTAAAAGATTTGACCACCAAGTTTGAAGGACTTATTGAATTCCTAACCAAAAATCCTGGGAAACTTTCTTCCAAAACAATCCCAAACCCAAAGGAGAATGTCAGCATCATAACAACAAGAAGTGGAAAAGATATCTCACCACCAGAATCCCAAGAAACTAAAACAAGACCACTTGAGTTATGGGAGAATGATGTTGAAAAATCTGAAAATTCTATGAAAATTCATTGTGAAGAAGAGAAAAAAGAGGAGGAAGAGAAGGATAGGCCAAGGAAGAAGAGACCAGAAACACCATTTCAAAGGAAACAAAGGGAGAAGAAAGACTTACCCCCTCCATTTCCATCAAGGAATATTGAATCAAAGAAATTGCAGGATGAAGCACTTCAAAAATAAATTCTGGACACCTTTCAGAAAGTAGAAATCAATATACCCTTACTTGAAGCAGTCAAACAAATTCCAAAGTATGCTAAATTTTTGAATGATCTGTGTACTAAGAAGAGGAGACTTCAAGGGAATAAAAGGATCAACTTAGGAAGAAGTGTCTCAGCCCTTATCACAACATAATTTCCAACCAAATGTCAAGATCTAGGGACATTTTCTATTCCATGCACCATTGGCTATTTAAATTTCTCGAATGCTTTGTGTGATTTAGGTGCTTTGATTAATGTATTTCCTCACTCGGTATAAACTTCTTTGCAGATGGGAGACTTGAAGCCCACAAGAGTGGTGGTCTAGCTTGCAAACAGATCCACAGTTTTCCCTGCAGGAGTTTTGGAGGATGTCCTTGTGAAAGTCAAAGATCTCTTATTCCCAGCTGACTTCTAAGTGCTCAACATGGAAGAAGATAGGAGCCCGTCACATTCACCCATCATTTTGGGGATACCTTTCTTGAAGACGGCGGAGACCATCATCAATGTCCATGAGGGGACACTCACCCTGGAGTTTGGATAGAGCACGATCCACTTCAATATTTTTGAATCTATGAGGCACCCATCGGATGATCACTCCCTCTTTACACTTTCTCATGAAGTTGGTGCAGAACCCATTGAAGAATCATGTATGCTTTATGAATTCTTAGACTTAGAAGAGACTTCTTCCATCGAAAATATCTTCGAACATGTGGATGCCCAATATGCTGATGATTATGACTTCATGTGGGAGGAAGAGGTAAAATATGATTTCATTGATGATTTATTAATTGATGAGGAAGATGATATGGTTTCTTGTGTGAAGGATATCCAATGTTTGGAAGAGAGAGATGTCAATTTAATTTCATCCATTGAGAATCCCACTGATTTGGAACTCAAACCACTCCCCACTAACTTGAAATATGTGTACCTTAGGGAGGGTGAGAAACTACCAGTGATAATCGCTAATAATCTATCTAAAATCCAAGAGAAATCCTTGATAGATCTTTTGAGAGAGAATATACAAGCAATAGGGTGGAGTTTAGGCGATATTCCAGGAATCAGCCCAAATATATGCTCACATAGAATTTTTCTTGAGGGAGATTCCAAACCTATCAGGAAACCCCAAAGGAGGATGAATCCTACTTTAATGGAGGTTGTGAAGAAGGAAGTTGAGAAGATATTGGAAGCTGGGACCATCTATCCTATCTCAGATTCACATTGGGTTTGCCCCATTCATGTAGTTCCAAAAAAACTGTCCTAACCACTGTGAGGAATGAAAAGAATGAATTAATCCCTGTGAGAATTCAAAATAGCTGGAGAGTGTGCATTGATTTTAGGAAGTTGAATCAGGTCACTCGGAATGATCATTTCCCCATTCCCTTCATCGATCAGATGTTAGAGAGATTGGCTTGGAGAACTCATTATTTCTTTTTGGATGGATTTTCAGGTTATTTCCAAGTACCCATTGCTCCTGAGGATTGAGAGAAGAGAACCTTTACATATCCCTTTGGAACTTTTTCAAATAAAAGGATGCCATTTGGATTATGTAATGCTCCAGGTATGTTTCAGAGGTGCATGGTAAGTATATTTTCTGATCACATTGAAGATTTCTTGGAGGTTTTCCAGGATGATTTCATGGTGTTTGGAAACTCTTTTGACCATTTTTTTGAAAAAACTGGAAAAATATTTGAAAACATGCATTGAAAAGAATCTTGTTTTAAATTTTATAAGTGTCATTTCATGGTTGAGAGAGGTATTGTTCTTGGTCATGTCATTTCCAAAAAAGGGCATTGAAGTTGATAAGACAAAAATTGAAGTGATAAATTCTTTACCTTACCCAACTTTTGTAAAGCATGTTAGATCTTTTTTAGGACATGCAGGATTCTACAGGAGGTTTATCGAGTATTTTAGTAATATTTCTATCCCACTCTAGATTTCTTTTGAAAGATTCTGGTTTTGATTTCAATAGTGCATGTAGGGAATCCTTTGATGAGTTGAAGAGGATATTGATTGAACCACCAGTGATGCAACCACCAAATCGGGAAGAACCATTTGAGCTACTTTGTGGTGCTTCCAACTAAGCAGTTGGAGCAGTCCTTTCTCAGCGAATTGAGGGCCGACTACAAGTCATTGCATATGCTTCAAGAACCTTGGATGCAGCTCAATTCAATTAGACAACCACAGAAAAGGAGTTTTTAGCAGTTATTTTTTCTTTGGAAAGATTTAGATCATATCTTCTTGGAACAAAAGTCAATGTATTTTCTGATCATGTAGCTCTCAAGTACTTGATGATGATGGCTGAAGCTAAACTGCGGCTGGTGAGATAAATGTTACTGCTACAGGAGTTCAACATAGAAATCAAGGAGAAAAAGGGATCTGAGAACCAAGTTTCTGATCAGTTAAGCAGACTTCCTAACACTGCTGAAGTTGAAATTCCAGGGAAAGAACCATTGAATGATCACCTTATAGGAGATAAGCTGTAATTGGTTAAAGGAGAAGTGCCTTGGTATGCTGACATGGTCAATTATCTAGTATCATCTCAGGTTCCATCTCATTTTAATTCTCATCAAATTCACAAACTGAAAGCTGAATCTAGATATTACATTTGGGATGATCCATTTCTTTGGAAGATTTGTAATTTCCAAGTAATAAGAAGATGTTTTCTAGAGAGTGAAATTGGTTATGTCTTTTATTTTTTTCACACATTAGCTTGCGGAGGCCACTTTGGACCTCCAAGAACAGTAAGGAAGGTTTTAGAATCTGGACTTTATTGGGCAACCATTTTTAAAGATTCTCCTGAATTTTGAAAAAGGTGTCAAAAATGTCAGTTTTCTGGAAACATATCATGGAGACATGAAATGCCCCGATAACCACTTAATTTTTGTGAGATTTTTGATGTTTGGGGGATAGATTTTATAGGCCCTTTCCCAATGTCATTTGGAAATTCTTATATCTTGCTTACAGTTGATTATGTTTCTAAATGGGTGGAAGCTAAAGCCACCAGGACTGATGATGCTAAAGTTGTTTGTGATTTTGTCAGGACTAACATATTTTGTTGGTTTGGAGTGCCTAGAGCCATCATCAGTGATCAAGGGACTCACTTTTTCAATATGTGAATGGAGTCTTTGCTGAATAAGTATGGGGTGCATCATAAAACATTAACTCCCTATCACCCACAAAAAAATGGTCAAGCTGATGTGTCCAACAGGGAAATCAAAGGAATTTTGGAGAAGTCTGTTAAACCAAATAGGAAGGATTGGATCCAGAAGCTGGAAGACACATTGTGGGCTTATAGAACAGCCTATAAGACCCCGATTGGAATGAGTCCATATAGGATAATTTATGGAAAAAGGTGTCACCTACCTGTGGAACAGGAGCATAAGGTGTATTGGGCTGTGAGGAAGATGAATTTGGATCTTGAAATTGCTGGGGAAGAGAGAAGGTTTCAGTTACAGGAGCTAGAGGAAATTAGATGAGAAGCATTTGAAAATTCCATGATTTACAAAGAAAGAACATGAGTGGCTCATGATAAGCTGATCCAACCAACAGAATTCCATCCTGGAGATAAAGTGCTGCTATTCAATTGAATACTCATGCTGATGCCAGGTAATCTTCGTTCTAGATGGGAGGGTCCTTTTATAGCTACTATGTATATCCTTTCGGTGCTATGCAGATTGTGAAGGATGGAGAGAAGATGTCGTTCTCTATTAATGGACACAGTCTGAAGAAATTCCTTGGGACCATTCCATCAGACCCAGGGGAGGAGATCTCTCTCCTACAAGCTATCTATCAATAAGATCCATCAAGTTGTACCTATCCTTTACACTTGTTTTTTGCTGTGATTCATTCTAAAATATGCTTACATGTTAAATCCATTTAAATGCATTGACGACACTGCATCATTTAAGTGTGGGGGAGGGAACCTTTGTAGTATTGGATTTTCATTTGATTTTTGTTTTAAAAAATAATTATTTTTCAAATTTTTGTGTGTGTTTATTTTTTAGTTTTTATGGTGTGTTTTTCAAACTTTTGACATGAAATGATTATCATTTCTATTTTTGAAACCCATTTCATTGAGTGAACCAATTTATTCCATGAAACTGAGCTTAAATGAATGCTGAAAATGATTTTGTTTCAAGTTCAATTCTTTGGGAATTTCATGAAAAGTACTCAGGTTTTTGAATCCCATGCCACATCTCACTGTCATTATCTTTGAAATCATTTTCCTGTAAGGCTTCTAAACCATTATTATGTATTATTTTCATTCACCTCACTTCTTGAGTGAACCATACCATGATTGTTTTAACTAGAATTTTATTCATTCCGTTTGAAACTTGAGGGTTTGGGGTACATGTGTTTTAAATAATTGAGGCATTTCTTTGTTTTGAAATCCCCCTTTTCAAGATATTCCCTTTCATTCTGGTCTACCTTGTAAATTAATCCTTGTATCCCATAGAATCCATGAACAACCTGTTAGGTTAGCCACATTACAAGCCAATTTTCCCTTTCCAACCTTCTCTTGAAGTGAAATTGCATGATCTAGTTGAACTTAAGTGTTAGGGAAGATGTCTTGTGTTGTGCAACCTCATTTGGTGAAACTTTGGGAGGAAAATAAAATGATGAAGAGATGTTTGTGCTGATGAAAAATAATTATATTGAATGATGTGCCTTTTCTGGAGCTTTCATGATAAAAGAAGCTGTGCCTTTATGGAGCTTCTAATAGAGGAAGAAAGTTGTGCCTTTTCTGGAGCTTTCAAGAAAATCATGCTAAAGAAGAATGAAATTTTTTTCTGAAGAAATGCGGAGATATTTGAACATTTATTGATATTTTATGATGATTGAGCTGAATTTATACTAAGAGGAGTGAGGAGGATACCATTCTTGAGTGAAAATTAGAATTGTTCAATTTTGCTTCAAAAAGAGCCAAGCCTTCCTCATTCAGCCTCAGAATTTTTCACATAAAAAACCATCAAACCAAAAGCCAGAAAACAAACTTGCAATGTCCTCATGATACAAAAATGTCCTTGACTCACATCGGGTGGAGAAGTAGGAGTTTTTCAAACCTATGGTGAACCTTTCATTGGTTTGGATGAGAAAAACTTTTTTGAAAAGTGATATTTGTGAGATGAGAGAAAATTAATGGTAGGTAGGTGTCTTGTGTTCATGGGAAGAGAAATATAGAGGAAAAATATTGAATGATATGATTCGAGAATTTTGAATAATGGTTATGGATGAGGCATGATAACTTTTATTTCTTGGTGTGGAATTGGTGGATCTAAATGGCATGTGATTCGAATTTGGTTTGATTGGATTTGGATTTTGACTGGTTCGGGATTCCAAGTGCTAAGTGTGGGGGAATTGATAGAGATAATATTTTCATAATTTTTCATATGTGTTTCAATGATTTAACCCCTTCCAATTAATCAATTTGATCTGATTTTCATCATTTTAGTATTTTGGTGAATTATGGGCTTAATTGTGGAAATTGGTTAATTCTGGAAATTTAGCAGTTTTGTGGAGCTTCTGTATTTCTGGAATATCTTTTATATTTTTGATCAAAATTGTATGATTTCTTTTTTGTAGGACTTCTATGCTCGTGGGCGTCATTTTATCATTCTGGACCCAAAGCTCAATCCATCATTGGAAGCTCAAATTCATCTCACAAACTAGGCCTCGGAAAACTGTGTGCAGATTTGGAAGGTTTTAGTGATGAGCTTTTATCTCGAAGCTGACCAATCCAATGGAGCTGATATTCAACAAGGAGATGGAAGACGAATTAGTGAAAATCTTTCATTAAGGAGTCCACGTCTTAATAGGCTGTTTTCAAGGTTTTAATTTCATGGGAAGTTGGAGTTGTGGAAGACGAAGAGTCACCTGGACAGAATTAAATATACGGAGTAATGTGGCCATATCTCCTTCCTATGTGGACCACATAGGCTCAATGTTTGTGGGTAGACAGAAGCGATGGAGGGGAAAAACTGGCAAGAAGAAACAATTCTCTAAATCTGTCATTTACTATGCCAACCCGACTCAATCATTCAGGGGAGTAATTTTGGAGGGAACTTTTCTACTCCCCAAGACTATAAATAAGAGTATTTACTTCCATTAAAAGGGGTTGAAGAAGGTGCAAGAAGGACTGTTCTGGAGGATTAGGTTCTTTACATTCTTTTTATTTTCTTTTTTCTTTTTCACTTAGTTTGATTATTCTCTCTTATTCCCCTTTCAACTCTAATACCCTTAACATGGTGGGGTAAAACCTTTGAGTGATCGGGGAAGGGGGAGTTTATCTTTTGTAATGTCGGAGTTTTTTTCTTAAATGTAAAACCTTATCTTTATTTTGAATGACATATATTCTCAGTGTTTCCCAATTCTCTTAATGTGATCATGTTTTGTGTTTGGTGTATTCATTTTTAGTAGCTTTTGTTAAAGACTTTTTATCTCCCTCTACCTAGTGCAATTTGTCTCGATGGAGCATATTGTGTTAGGTGGTGAGTGTCTAATGATCATTGGAAAGTGTGTGGAACTAGTAAACTTTATCTAGAGTTCTAGGGAGAAATAATTCCTGATTGGGACTTGCCTTAGTTGTTTAAGAATTGATTATTAACTTTCATGCACATAGGAGTGAGTTCTATTTTCTTCTTTAACCAAGGGTGATAGATGACTCGATCGAGGAGTCATTCATTTGTCATTCAAAAGGAAGAGAGGTAAGATGATCTTTGTGACTATGATTACATTACAAAAGGTGATACTACCCTTACACCAACACTATCTTCATCCATTAGTGTTCAACCTTTCATTTCAATTGCTTGTTTATTTTTCAACTCAAACAACTGTAAAAAGAACCACTTCTTCTTTATTTAATTTAAGTGACAAATATAATTGGTTTGCACTCCTCTCTGGAGACAACATATGTTACCCACTTTGCTAAATTTTAACATAGGTTTTATTTGTTTTTGTCACACCCCACGACATGCACGTGTCAGAGGCGCATCGAAGAAGAGGTAATATCCTTTACCGATTCTTTCAAATAAAATTCATCTTCTACTTCCCCTTCTTTAGTTGTTTAATTATAAAGTAATAACATCAGTATAAATAGTATAATGATATGTTATTATAAATATGAAACAACCCTATTTCACAATCTACCCATCCTACAAAAAAACGAAATCATCGCACGTGCGTACGTACAAAATACAGTCTCCACACCGTGGTGTAATCTGTTTTTCACCACCAGCTAACATGGATTGGTATAATGGTGTAATAAAATTAACATATATTATTATTATAACATGATACTAATTCTGAGATATTCTATCATCCACTCCAATACCATTCAATAATTTTGAGAACGATATCATCGCTCGTGCGTACGTACGGATAACCGTCTCCATGATGTGATGAGATTCATTCCCATATTAACTATTCAAGAATGATTATAAAGTATATATAATAAATAATCACAAAAGATATTACATAATAATTATACTAGATTTATTTACATATATGTTTCATTTAAAAAATTCCATTCAATTCAATAAGGAAATGAAAATAGTGTTCATGCGTACATACGGTCTACCGTCTCCATGAACGGTGTATTTCATTTCATTTATCTATCTATTATATATATACTGAATATATATGATATATAAATCATTTTTTAAATTATGGAAGTATGAAAATAATGATATAAGTAATGATATCGAGAACAACAAGTCCAAACACGTTCAATAAATTACAAGATTTTACAAAAAAAAACTACATTAAAATGGAATTAACAAATGAACGGGTAATATAAAGTCGTAAGTGAATCATATATGATATCACAAATATTATTATGGTTTTTTTACATGTTAATAATATGTTTAAACCCACTATAAAGGAGTCTCGGACAAATACTGATGAAATTGGACATTAGGTAAGGGATTATTTCATCTCACTTTTATTTCTTTGAGACATATACCTTAATCACCATTTATTTCTTTTTTATTGTGATTATTATTCCCATGAATATATTATTATTTTTATTATGGAGGATTTTATATTTACATTTTCATGCAATTTTCTTTATTTTATGACACTTACGATTCTACCGATCATAAAAGGTAAGGGATAATTATTCCAATCTCGTTCTTGTCTGAGATTTTTTATTCTTAAGTATTTATTGGCGTTATAGTTATCATCTATGTCCATGATTTCAAAAAATGTTTTCTTAAAAGGTTTACTATTCTTCCATGTATTTTTAAATCCATTTTACCCTTTTTTGACTTTTACCACATGGTATGGAAAGAATCTTTCTTTTCGTTACCAAACGTGGTACTTTTTTACTTTTCTAGAAAAAGTACGAAGAGAAAGTATTTTTTAACTTATCCAACATTGAATGATTTTTACGGTTTCATAACACCTTATTTTCAGGAAGCGTTATCTACAAGTTTTTATGATTATTTTCAATAAAATAATTTTCTTTTTTCATGGAATTTTGTGAAAAGAAAATGATTTTGATGAAAAAACGTTATTTTCCTCAAGAATTAATTTCCAGTGTTTTATCAAAATTATTTTCCATTTTAGATGACATTATTTAATATGATTATGCTTCAAGTATAATGTTTCTATTATTTATATAGTATGTTTTTTCCTATGATGAAATGTTATCCATTTTTTATATGGATTATGTTGTGATGGGATAATGTTTATCATACCCATTTTATTGTTTGGGTTACGATGAATAATTTATATTTATTTTCTGGACATGTAAGAATGAATTAATTATAAGATAGGTGGGACCTATATCTACCTCCAATTCATTTGGTAATGATTTATATCTCATGAGATAGACATGGCTGGAAGGACAAGTGAATCTGGTTCAGTAATACAGGGCTTGAATGACAATTAAACCCAGTTCAGTAATGGACATTGTCCACTATGATGGTCTTGGCAGCAATACCTTGGCTACTATATAAATCATATCATGTTCTTAATAGTTTTCCACAATTAAATGTCTTATTAACATGTGATTTTATCATGATTGATGTTCCTTTATGATCTATGCCTTACTTACTGCCAAGATATTTTCCCAACTCAAGATTTTTATGTTAACACTTTATGTTCATGTTTTTAAGATCAAATGTATATGGGTTGTTTTATTTTCTCCATGCATACCCTTACTGATCATTTGAGCTCAACCATTATATGTTTTGTTTTCCCCAGGATATAAATTCAGGTTTTAGGTAAGAAAACAAAAATAGATTATCTTTAGGGGAGATGTTGAAGATCTTTCACAATGATTAGAAGACTATGTTCCATGTTTCAAAAGACACTAAACAATTATGGTCCTTGTGTGTCTGTTTTTGTTATGTATTAAGTATTCCGTAAAGTTAATGTAAATTCCATTTATGTTAAGCATTGTATCTATATAGTTGTTGTTTTATGATTTCCATGTTTACCCTTACTGAGCATTTGAGCTCCCCCTTTTTAGGTTTTCTTTTCCCCAGGATATAAAGAATGGTTTTAGGTAAGATAAAAAAAGGGGAAGATATTTACAGGACATTTTGAAGATCTTTCACCTTTATTATAAGATTATGTTCCAATTTTCCAAAGACACTAAACTAATACAATCTTTGAACGTAAAAACATTAACATAAAACATCAAAATCATGGTTAATGACATAAATCTTGGTAGTACATAAGGCATAGATCATAAAGGAACATCAATCATGGGAAAATTTCATGGGAATAAAACATGTAATTGTGGAAAACCATTAATCACATGTTATGATTTCCATAGTATCCAAGGCATTACTTCCAAGACCATCATAATGGACAAAGTCCATTACTGAACCAAATTTTAATTGTCGTTCCAGCCCTGTATTAATGAACCGGATTTTACGTGTCATTCCATCCATGTCTATCTCATGAGATATAAATCATAACCTAGTGCATTGGAGGTAGATATAAGTCCCACCCATTTCATAATGAAATCATTCTTACGTGTGACAAAAAATAAACATAAATCATTCACCATAACCCAAATAATAAAATGGGTTTCATAAACATCATCTGATCATTACTTAATCCAAATAAAACAAATGTATATTATATCATCATAATAAAAATCTAACCATGTAAATAATAGAGACAATATAATTTAAACATAAACATACAAAATAATGAAATCATAGATGGGAAATAGTTTTGATAAACCACTTGATGTGAATTTTTTAGGAAAATATCCTTTTTTCTTCAAAATAATTTTCTTTTCACATAATTCCTTGCAATTTTTAAAGAGAAGAATTTTTTTTGAAAATAATTATGAAATTACCTAGAGGAAGCTTCATGAAAATAGGGTGTTATGAAACCGTAAAAATATTTTCATGCTGTATAATTTAAAAAAACATTCGTCTTGTACTTTTGACGGAAAAGTCAAAAAGTTCCACGTATGGTAAAAAAATGAAAGATTCCTTCCATGCCATGTAGTAAAAAAAAGAAAAATTTACTTTAAACATACATGTAATAATATTAAACATTTCATGAAAACATTTTGAGAAAACATAGACATGTATGATAAATATAACCCTGGTAAATACTTATGAATAAATAATCTCAGATGAATAATTATCCATTACATTATGTCCAATTTTTCTGTATGTGTCCGAGACTAATGTATACTGGTTTTGAACTTATTATTAACATGTAAAAGAACCATAATAATATTTATGATATCATATATGATTTACTTACAGCATTAAATCACACGTTCATTTGTCAATTCCATGTTAAAGCATCGTTTTTTGAAAAATTGTTTCATTTATCGTCCGTGTTTTGACTTGTAATTATTCATATGATTACATAGATCATGATTACCTACATCAAGAATGTAAAAAATGATTTATATATATTCATAATATAATATATCGATAAATAGAATGAAATACACCGTTCATGGGGACGATAAGCTGTACGTACGCATGAATGATGTTTTCCTTTCCCTATTGAATTGAATGGAAGTAAGTAGAGAACATATATATATATATATATATACATAAATATTGTAGCATTATAATGTCATATATTTATTTATTATTCAATATATATACTTTATAATCATTCTTTAATGGTTAAAATGAATAGTGAATCTCATCGAGTCTTGGAGACGATAAACCGTACGTACGCACGAGTGATGATATCGTTCCCAAAATTATTGAATAGTATTGGAGTGGATGGTAGAATATATCCGGATTAGTATCTGGTTATAATAATCATATATAGTTATTATTTACACCATTATACCCATCCAAGTATGGTGGTGGGGGAATACGGATTTCACTACGCCGTGGAGACAGTATTCCGTACATACGCACGCGTGGTGATTTCATTTTCTGTAGGATGGATAGAATGTGAAATAGGGTTATATCATATTTATAATAACATATAAGAATATGATTGATACTTATTTTATTATATTATAATGAATAATATAAAAAAATATTATGTAGAAGGAGAAATGAATTTGAATGTATCGGTAAAGGATATTACCTCTTCTTCGACATGCATCTTCAAAACCTACTCTTAAGGCACTAAAGTAAGTCTTTGAAGAAGATTAGGAGATATAGTATGTTTCTAGGGAAGTGGAGAAAACAAATCTTTAGGTTTTGGCTGATCTTGAGGGCCAAAAATGTTGTGAAGAGGAGAGGGAGGAGGTGCCTTTTTATAAGGGATGAGAGGGGCACTTTTGGAAACCTCTAAAATATTAATTTATAATATACTCAAACCCCACATAAAAACCTCCAAAAATGACACAAATTCAAATATTAGATGAGATAGGGTTGAAATATCCTCAACCAATAAAAATTAGACATTTTTGGATTTTTTTAAACCTTATCAACTGGATTTATCCTTATTTAATTTTATTAATTTTATTTCTTGTAATAATATTATAAATTTTAAAATGTTATAAATATTTACTTTTGTGTTGTGAATTGTCCATAATTGTATAATTTATGATATTTTAGACCATATAAATTTCAATTTATAATTTTAATATATTTTTGTAATTTTTAAACAATTTAATTTTATGTCATTTTTATAAAATAACAATAGTGTCAATTTTCACAATATTCATTTATTTGAATTTAAATAAAATACACACAGAGAATATATTTGAACAAAAATATTTAATATGTTCATAAAATATCATATTAATATATAAATTTTTTTGAGAATTTTAATTTGTTCATATATTATTTATTTTAATACTTTAAAAACCATTTATTTGATATTTCTCTTAATAATACAATTACTACAACATTTTTGTATAAATATTTATTATATTAAATTTGTCATAAAAATTAAAAATAAAATATAATTATTCATATAAATCTTATATATTTCATAATAATTCTTTTAATCTAACTTATCTTCTAAAACACCCAACTTTTATAATGTTCTGTTTATTAAATTATGAAGGTGACAACTTTGAAAACATTTAAAATAAAATAATATAAGTGTCATAATTGCTTTTATAAGGATCCAAATGGTAAAAAAATCTACCTTTGGATGATTAAGGTTTATATATACACGACCAATATGCTTTGGTTAGGTATTTGGGCTTCTATGGGTATTATTAGTTTAATAAAGTCTATATAAATGATTTTTTCACTAAAAAATTAATTTCTGCATCATTAATGTATATGTTATTAAGGTAATTATATATTTAATAAAAATTAAAAATAAAGTACCATGATAAATAAAATAATTTTATCTTTAAAATGGGTTTTATAACAGAATTTATATTCTTTATAACCTTATATTAAAAATAATTTAATTATTAAAGTTTGAGTGAGACATATTTCACTTTGTTTTTAAAAAAATAAATTAAAGGTCTTAATCACATACAAGTGGGTTATAATAGACACCATTTTTACCCAAGTATATTTTAGGAATAAATATAATCATCCAATTATATTAATATATGTGTTAGGGTAATTTTATATTATTATTTTAATGCTTAATTAGCTAATTTTCCTTTAACTGTGGTAAATAATATTTAATGTAGTTACTATTCATAATGTCTAAAAAATAAAATTAACCTATTTACATAATTTGGACATAATGATTGAAAATATGGAATAAATTTTTAAAAATTTAAGACATAGAAGTTGTAGTATTAAATTTAAAATTAATCCCACTGTTGAGAAAATTGGTTTTAAAAGTTAAAACATTTGCAAAAGATTGAAATATTTTTAACTATGAATTCAATATAAAATTTATGATAATGACTTCAGTTATATTAAATGGTAAAACTATATTATATTTATAATTTAAAACCATTCAATATTTTTTTAACCATATAAATTATCATGATGAAGAAAGATGTATGTAAATAAAATTTAGCGTATTTTTACTATTCATCAAAATATGAACATTATCAGAAAAATATCAAAACATTATAGAACATAAATTTTTATATCTTGATTCACAAAAATATGTTTATTTTGCAAAATTTAACTTATAAACTTGTTAAAAATTATATTTCAAATGGGTTCACCATCAAAAGGCGGCAAAATTGATTTTTTTTTAAAATACTTATTTTACCCGAAATATTTATTTTGTTCTCATAATGTGTTCTAGAGTATGTGCACGATGAACTATAGAGTCCCAAATATTGACATAAATATCCATTAAATTAATTTTGCGGAATGATTAATACATGACAAAAACTGGCGCCCAATGACCGTATTAGTTTAGTGTCTTTGGAATCTCGGAACATAATCTTCTAATCATTGTGAATGATCTTAAACATCTCTCATAAAGATCTCCCCCTTTTGTTTTCTTACATAAAACCATTCTTTACATCCTGGGGAAAATAAAACATAAAAAGGGTGAGCTCAAATGCTTAGTAAGGGTATGCAAGGAGAAAATAAAACAACCCATATACATTTTAACTTAAAAACATCAACATAAAGTTTAAACATCAAAATCTCGAACCATGAAAACAATCTTGGTAGAATATAAGTCATAGATATTAAATGAACTATAATAATGATAAAATATCATTGGAATAAATCATGGAATTGGGTAAAACCATTAACGACATGTTATTATTTCCATAGTAGCCAAGGCATTACTACCAAAACCATCATAGTGGACAATGTCCATTACAGAACCAGGTTTACCTGTCGTTCCTGCCCTATATTACTGAACCCGGATTTACTTTCTATTCCAGCCATGTGTATCTAATGAGATATAAATATTTACTCATTTCACTGGAAGGAGATACAGGTCCCACCCATCTTATAATTAAATCATTTTTATGTGTGCCACAACATAAATTATTCATCATAACCCAAACAATAAAATGGGTTTCATAAACATCATCCCATTATAACATAATCCATATAAAACAAATGAATATCATTTAATCATAAGAAAAATAAAACTATGTAAATAATAGAGACATTATACTTGTAACAAAAACATAATAAATAATGTCATCTTAGATGGAAAATTGTTTTGACAAAACATTTGAAATGCATTCTTGTGGAAAATATCCTTTCTTCTTTGAAATCATTTTCTTTTCTCAAAATGCGATTAAATTTTAAAATAAATTAATTTTAATGAAAATAATCATGAAATATTTCATAGAATTATTCATTTAAATAATTCATTATAAACTATAAAAATTCATTCATGCCATATAAGTTAAATAAAAACATTCTCCTCATACTTTTTCCAGAAAAGTCAAAAAGTACCTCATATGGTAAAAAAAGGAAGATTCCTTACATACCATGTAGTAAAAGTCAAAAATGGGTAAAATTTACTTTAAACATTATGAATTTTTTTTAGAAAACATGGACAAGGATGATAAATATAACCATAGTAAATACTTACGAATAAACAATCTCGGATAAGAACGAGATTGGAATAATTATATTTTAACTTATGTACTATTTCTTCCATATTTTCCCAAGACTCCTGTATAGTGAGTTTAAACATATTATTAACTTGTAAAATAACCATAATAATATTTATAATATCATATATGATTCAGTTATGAATTTATATTACCCGTTATTTTGTCAATTCCATGTTAAAGCAGCATTTTGGTTAAAATAGTTTCATTTATCGAACATGTTTTGACTTGTAATTACTCATAAAATTACATATATCATGATTAAATATTTAGATTATGTTAAATATTATTTATATATAGTATATATTCATTATATAAATATATATAATAGATCAATAAATGGAATGAAATACGCCGCTCATGGACACTATAGGTCGTACGTAGACATGAACGTTGTTTTCATATCCTTATTAAATTGAATGGAAGTGAATGATATATATATATATATACATAAATCCAGTAGAATAATTTTTTCATATATTTCATGATTACATATTATATATACTTTATAATCATTCTTGAATGGTTAAAATGGTGAATGAATCTCATCGCATCATGGAGACGGTAATCTGTATGTATGCACGAGGGATGATATCATTCCCATAATTATTGAATGGAATAGGAGTGGATGATATAATATCACAAAATTAGTATCAGTTTATAATAATCATATATAGTTATTCATTACAGCATTATATCCATCTAAGTAAGGTGGTGGGGGAAAATAGATTACACCACGACATGGAGACGGTATTCCGTACATACGCACGAATGGAAATTTTGTTTTCCGTAGGATGGATAGAAGGTGAAATGGGGTTATTTAATATTTATAATAACATATCAGTATATAAATGATATTGATGTTATTACTTTATAATGAAAGAAATATTTTATTCATTGAAATATCAAATAAATGGTTTTAAAAATACTAAAATAAATATTATATGGAATATTTCATATTCTCCACGAATTTTTAAGATTAATATTACATTTTAGGGATCTATTAAAAAATTTGGATCGAATATATCTTCTATATGGATTTTATTTATATTCAAAAAATTGAATAGTGTCAAAATTGACACTATTGATATTTCATAAAAATAACATATTATTAAATTGTTTAAAAATTACAAAAATATTTAAAAATTATAAATTGAAATTTATATTGTCCAAAATGTCATAAAGTATCAAATTATGGAAAATTTAGAACACATAAGAAAGTTTTTATAACAATTTATAATTTAGAATCTTATTACCACAAATAAATTTAAATAGATTAAATAAGGATAAATCAAAATTATAGTGTGTAAAATAAAATAAAAACAAGTCTAAATTTTATTGTTTGATGAAATTACAACCCTCTCTAATATAAAATTCGAATTAAGTCATTTTTGGAGGGTTTTAAGTGGGGTATGAATTTATTATAAATTATTATTATTGAGGTTTCCAAAAGTACCTCTCTCCTCTCTTATAAAATAGAACCTCCTCCCTCTCCACTTCAAAAAATTTGGAGCCTTCAAGCTCGACCAAAACCTATCCATTTATATTCTTCAATTTCATATCAACATACTATAGGTCATTATCTTCTTCAAAGAACAAGTTTAGTGCCTTAAGAAAAGGTTTAGAAGAGGCACATCGAAGAAGAGGTTATATGCTTTACCGATTCATTCAAATTTATTTCTCCTCCTAGTTCTTCTTTTTTATTTTTTTCATTATAAATAAGTAATGTCAATATCACTCATATACTGATATGTTATTAGAAATAAAAAACAAACCTCTTTTACCTATTATCCATCCTACGAAAAATGAAATCACCATCCATGCGTATGTACGGAATACCGTCTCCATGTCGTAGTGTAATCGAATGTAACACCCCGAGATTTTATGAGAAATATTATTTTTAATTTCTTTTATCTCCTATGTTATACGAAACACAAATGGAATATTTCAATACACACAACACTTTCTTGGCTTGCATTACACGCAAGAGCAACCTTCCTCGATAGCTTGCGTTGTACGTAATACCAAGTTTCACTTAAAAATTATATATTATTATATTGTTATGAAGTAGCCGTTATGAATAGTATTAACTGAATTTTTAATTTTATAACATTATAATTCATCTTAAACATTTTCTATAATGATGTATGAAAACACAATCAATTTTTCAGATAAAAGAAGTATTTTTAAAAACTGCAGTTTTACCACCTTTTGATGGCGCACCCATTTTAAATCTAATTTTTGAAAGTTTATAAGATTAATTTTACAAAATAAAATTCTAATTTTGAATCTATATATAAGAATTTACATTGGATAAATTTTTGATACTTTTCTGATAACTTTCATATGTTGATGAATATAAAAAATACGCAAACTTTTTCTAAAAATGAACTTTTTTCAGAAAGATAATTTATATGGTTAAATGATAAAATTTAATGGTTTGAATGTATAAATAGAATATTGTTTTACCATTTAATATAATTTATGTCATTAACAATAATTTTACATTGTATTCATAGGTAAAAACATTTCAATCTTTGACAATATATTAACTTTTAAAACTCTTTTTCCTTATAACGAGATGAATTTTAATTTTATTACTGTAACTTCTGTGTTTTGAATTTTGAAAATTGGATTCCATATATGGATTAAGTGGTTCCAAATCATTTTAATAGGTTACTTCAATTTTTTTGATATTATGTATAGTAACTACTGTAATTTTTATTTACTACAGTTAAAGGTAAATCGGGTAAATAAGGATAAAAATAAACTTATAAAATTACCCTAAGACCTTCCAAATTTCCTTTAGATGAGTAAATGTTGACCCATATCACATAAGGTTAATAATAGATTCATTTCATAGACTTTGGACCCTGAAAATGATATAATTATTATTAAAACCAAAGTGACAACATGTCACTCTCTTATATATTATAAGTGTAAAATTTTTAATTTAGTGATAATCCTCATAAAACATCAAATATAAATAGTCTACAGAATCAAATAAAATTATATACTTTATGAAAATTTATTTATAATTTTTATGGGTTAAATAATTATAATTAATGATCAAATAATAGTGATGTAGAAATTATTTTATTGACTAAAATATCAAATAAATGGTTTTTAAAATATGAAAATTAATATTATTTGAACGAATTAATGTTCTAGATAAATTTTATAGATGAATATGGAATGTGAGAAATCTATTAAATATTTTCGTTCGATTATAACCCCTATGTGGATTTTATTTAAATTCAAATAAATGAATAGTGTGAAAATTGACACTATTGTTATTTTATAAAAATAACTTATTATAAAATTATTTAAAAATCACAAAAATATTTAAAAATTATAAATTGAAATTTTTATGATCTAAAATTTCATAAAGTATCAAATTATGGATAATTAAAAATACATAAGTAATTAATTATGACAATTTAAAATTAAGAATATTATTACCACAAATAAAATTACATAGATTAAAGAAGGATAAATCATGTTGATATGGTTTAAAATAAATTCAAAACATGTCTAAATTTTATTGGTTGATGAGATTACAACCCTATATAATCTTATATTTTTATTTGAGTCATTTTCGGAGGTTTCTAAGAGGGTTTTGAGTTTATTATAAATTAATATTTTAGTGGTTTCCAAAAGTGCCCCTCTCTTGTCTTATAAAAGGGCACCTCCTACCTTTCCTGCTCACAAAATATTGAGCCTTCAATATCAGAAAAAACCAGTATATTTCTCTTTTCTACATCCCAAGAAACATACTAGAGGTCCTGGCCTTCTTCAAAGGCCAACGTTCGTTCCCTAAGACGAGGTTTAGAAGAGGCGCGTCGAAGAAGAGGTAATATCCTTTACCGATTCTATCAAATTTATTTCTTCTTCTAATTCCTCTTATTTATTTGTTTCATTATAAAATAATAACATCAGTATCAATAATATACTTATATATTATTATAAATATGAAACAAACCTATTTCATTTTCTATCCACCCTACGGAAAATGAAATCACTGCGCGTGCATACGTACGGAATACCATCTCCACGCCATGGTGTAATCTGTTTTCTACCACCAAATTACATGGATGGGTATAATGGTGTAAAAAATAAGTAAATATTATTATTATAACATGATACTAATTCTGAGATATTCTATCATCCACTCCAATACAATTCAATAATTATGGGAATGATATCGTCTATCGTGCGTACGTACGGCTTACTGTCTCCACAGTGCGATGTGATTCATTCTACATGATATTCATTAAACCATGATTATATAAAGGAATTGAATGAATAATTATGATATATATTATACTAATACCATTCTATAAATGATTTATCTATAACCTAAAAATGGGAATAATAATTTATTTGACAAAACACGCATAAGAACATAAAGCAATGAACACCCGAATAAGAAGTAGAAATGGAATATTACTAATAAGAAGATAAGAATATGACCATATATTATATCATAACAATGTATATGATTCTTGAATAATTCAATGAAATTATTTAAATAATTTTGTAGGTGGTTCGGATACTTACAGAGCATATCAGACCTCAGGTAAGGGAAAATCTCACAATCTCATTTTTATCCGAGATTGTTTATACTTCAGAATTTACTAGGGCATATTTATCATCCATATCCATGTTTCTTAAATATGTAATATTATTTCTATCCTCCTACAAATTTTTAAATAAAATTTTACCTTTTGGTGAATTTTTAGAAAATGATATGAAAGGAATCTTTTGTCATTTTTAGTACGAGATAATTTTTGTCTTTTCCGGCCAAAGTACGAGAAGAATGTTTTTCAACTTATATGGAAGGAATGGTTTTTTATGATTCCATAGAAAATTATTTTCCTGAAGCTTCCTTTACACGTTTTTATGTTTATTTTAAATTAATTTCATTTAGTTTAAAATTGTATGACATGTTGAGAAAGGAAAAATGTTTTTGAAGTAGAAAGGATATTTTCCTCAGGAATGGGATTCAAGTGTTTTATCGAAATTATTTTCCGTCTAAGATAATATAGGGTTTTGTTTCTATCCATATTATTAAATTGATTTGATTATGTTATGATGGAATTATTTTTATGAAGTCCTTTTATCTTATATAGATTATGTTATGATTACATGATGTTTATGAATCCCATTTTTATTACATGGGTTATGCTATGATGTATGATTTTTGATTTCGTGGCACACATAAGGATGGTTGCATTATGAGATGTGTGGGACCAATATATCCCTCCAATGAATTGGTTAATGATTTATATATCATGAGATAGACAAGCCTGGAATGACAAGTTAATACGGTTTAGTGATATAGGATTGAAATGTGGAGTGAAGTCGGTATAGTAATGGACTTTGCCCGCTATGATGGTCTTGGCAATGAGCCCTGACTAATATGAAATGATTTTCTATGATTATGTGTGTATGACACAAATTTTCTTGTTTTATGGTATGATTTTTGGGATTAAATTTTACTACTATGATATATCCCGTGTCATGATATTATGATCTCTTATGCAGGTTAAAATGTTCAAAAGGCTATTTCTTATAAATATGATATGATTGATATTTTCTTTGATTGCTCTTAATGGGAATTTGAGCTCACCCTTTGTATGTTTTCTTTTCCCCAAGTCATGATGATGGGTATTAAGTGGGATATTCCAAAAGGGACTCTAGATATGATGAAATAAATAGGAGACAATATAGATGATTTATGAACCAGGTGTTTATGTTTCCTAGTTTCTAAAGACACTATACCTACACGGTCCTATCATGGTTTTGTTATATGTTAAAATAAGTATGCTTCAATTTTGAAGTAATAAAAATTTATGTAAAGTATGCGTTGTTATAGTTGGACATAAGGTAAGGGATTCTTTCTTCTCACTTTTTTTTCTGTGAGACATATACGTTTAGTATTCCACACCCATCTTATAATTAAATCATTCTTACATGTGCCACAGAATAAACAAAAACCATTCATCATAACCCAAACAATAAAATTGGATTCATAAACATCATATCATCATAACATAATACATATAAAACAAATGGAAATAATTTCATCATAAAAAAAATAAAACCTTGTAAATAATAGAGAAATTATACTTGAAACATAAACATATTAAATAATTTCATCTTAGATGGAAAATAATTTTGATAAAACACTTGAAATGAATTCTTGACACAAATATCCTTTGTTCTTCAAAATTATTTTCTTTTCACAAAATTCCATGAAAAATGAAAAGCAGTTTCTTGAAAATAACCATGAAATCTTGTAGAGGAAGCTTCATGAAAAGAAGGTGTTATGAAATCTTAAAAATCCATTCATTATGTATAAATTTAAAAAACATTCTCTTCGTACTTTTTTCGGAAAAGTCAAAAAGTACCTCATTTGGTAAACAAAAGAATGATTTATTCCATAAAATTTGGTAAAAGTCAAAATAAAGTAAAATGACTTTAAACATACATGTAAGAATAGTAAACCTTTTATGATTTTTTTGAATACATGGACAAGGATGATAACTATAACCCTAGTGAATACTTAAGAATAAAAAATCTCAGACAAGAATGAGATTGGAATAATTATCCATTAACTTTTATGATTGGTGGAATCATATGTGACATAAAATAAAGAACATTACATTCATATGTAAATATCATATAATCCATAATAAAAATCTTAAAACATTCATGATAATCATAAACAACATACAAAATAATTTGATGGTGATTAAGGTATATGTCTCACCGAAATAGAAGTGATACGAAATAATCCCTTACCTTATGTCCAATTTATTTCGTATGTGTCTGAGACACTTATAAAGAGGGTTTATAAATATTATTAAATGGTAACAGAACCAAAATAATTTTTATGATAACATATATGATTCACTTATGACTTTACTTTACCTGTTCTTTTGTCAATTCCATGTTAAAGCATCATTTTGGGTAAAATCGTTTAATTTATTGTATGTGTTTGGACTTGTTGTTCTTGATATCATTACATATATCATTATTTTATTACTCACAGAATATAAAACATGATTTATTTACTATATATATTCAGTATATATATATATATAATAGATAGATAAATGAAATTTAATACACAGTTCATGGAGATGGTAGATTGTATGTACGCATGAACGCTGTTTTCATTTATTTATTGAATTGAATGAAATTATTTAAATTAAACATATATGTTCATAAATATAGTATCATTATTATTTTATAGCTTCCATGAATATTTATTATATATACTTTACTATGTGGGTTTCTATGAAAAAAAACTTACAAGTAGTAAACGATTTATAACCCAGAAAAATTTGAGGGCGAAATTCATTTTAAGGGGGGTAGAATGTAACACCTCGACATTTTATAAGAAATATTCTTTTTAATTTAATTGATGTCTTGTGTTTTATGTTATATGAAGATTATTTTGCACTATATGGTTCACCGTATTAGCTAGTAGTTTACGCAAACACTATTTTTGGCTTGTGTTGCACGCAAGAGCAACTTTCCTCGATAGCGTTTGTCGTACGCAATACCGAGCTTCACTAAACAACGAAATATTTTTATGACATAGTAATTTTGAATAATATTAATTAAAATTAATTTTTATTACATAATAATTCATTTTACACATATTCTATAACATGGTATGAGAAAAAAATAAAATATTTTGGGTAAATTAATTATTTTTTTAAAAAATGCAATTTTTCCACCTTTTGATGGTGCACCCACATTAAATGTAGCTTTTCAAATGTTTATAAGTTCAATTAGACAAAATAAACTTATTCATTTCAACCAGGATATAAAAAATTTCTTTAGATAATTTTTTTATATTTTCCAGTTAACATTCATATTTTGATGAATAGTAAAAATACGCTCACTTTTTCTTAAATTTTTTTTTCATCAAGATTATTTATATAGTTAAATTATAAAATTTAACGGTTTTAAATTATAAATAGAATATATTTTTAACCTTTAATATAATTTAGGTCATTATCATTTATTTTACATTGAATTCATAGGTAAAAACATTTCAATCATTGGAAATGTTTTAACTTTTAAAACCTAATTTCTTAACAACGAGATTAATTTTAAACTAATTTCTACAACATTTGTGTTTTGAATTCTGAAAAATGGATTTCATATTTTAATTAATTGTTTCCAAATTATTTCAATATGTTACTTTTTTGATATTATGAATAGTAACTACAGTAATTTGTATTTACTACATCTAATGGTAAATTGGGTAATTGAGGGTAAAAATAAGATTATAAAATTACCATAACACATACCAATATTCTATTGGACGAATAAAAGTAGTCCCATATTACATATGGGTCAGAATAGATTCATTTCATGGAATTTTGACCATGATAATGATGTAATTATTATTAAAACAAAAGAAAGTGAAAACATTTCATTCTCTTATATATTATAAGTGTAATACTTTTAATTCAGTGATAAACATAAAAAAACATTGAAAATAAATAGTCAACAGAAATATAAAACAATTATCTACATCATGGGAGTTTATTTATAATTTTTAGGGATTAAATAATTATCATTAATGGTGACAAAATAGTGATATAGAAATTATTTTATTGATTGAAATATCAAAAAAATGGTGTTAAAAATATTAAAATAAAAATTATATTAACTAAATAATGTGGTCCAAGAATTTTTAAGATTCATATTACATGTTAGGGATATACTAAATATTTTTTTTCGAATATATCATATGTGTGGATTTTATTTAAATTCAAATAATTGAATAGTGTCAAAATTCACACTATTGATATTTTATAAAAATAACATATTATTAAATTGATTAAAAATCAAAAAAAAAATTAAGAACAATAAATTGAATGTTATATGGTCTAAGATGTCATTTATTATCCAATTATGGGAAATTCACAACACATAAGAATGTGTTTATAACAATTTAGAATTTAGAATCTTTTTAACACAAATAAAACTCAATAGATTAAATAAAGATAAATCCAAATTATAGGGTTCAAAATAAAATAAAAACTTGTCTAAATTTTATTGGATTAGGATATTACAACAATATCTCATTTCATCTTTGAATTTATTCATTTTTTGAAGTTTTTATGTGGGTTATGAATTTATTATAAATTATTATTTTTGAGGTTTCCAAAAGTGCCCCGCTCCTCTCTTATAAAAAGAGAACCTCCTCATTATCCTCTTCAAAACTTTTAGAGCCTTCAAGATCGGTTAGAACCTATCCATTTATGTTCTCCAGTTCTCTGGAAACCTACTATAGGTCCTGTTCTTCTTTAAACACCAAATTTAGTGCACTAAAAAGAGGTTAAAAAGAGGCGTGTCGAAGAAGAGGTAATATCCTTTACCGATTCTTTCAAACTTATTTATTCTTCTACTTCCTCTATATCAGTTGTTTCATTATTAATTAATAAATCCATTAACACTTGTATACTGATATGTTATTACGAATATGAAATAACCATATTATATCTTCTATCCATCCTATGAACATATGAAATATCCACGCGTCCATATGTATGACTTATCGTCTCCACACTGTGGTGTAATCTTTTGTTTCATCACAAACATACTTGGATGTGTATAAGGATGGAAGAAATAACTATATATTATTATTTTAATGTGATATTGATTTTTAAATATTATACACCATAGACTTCAATACAATTCCACAATCATGGGAATGATATCGTCGCTTATGCGTACGTACGACCTACTGTCTCTACAATGTGATGTGACTCGTTCTACATGATGTTAATTTAATAATGATTATATAAATGAATTTAATGAATAAATATGATATATATTACACTAATACCATTCTTTAAATGATGTATATATAACATAAAAAGAGGAATACGAATTTATTCGACAAAACACACAAATGTACATAAACCTATGAACATCCTAATAACAAGTAGAAATGAAATATTACTAATAAGAAGATAAGAATATGACCATAAATGATATCATAACAATGAATATGATTCTGGAATAAGTCAATGAAATTATTTAAATCATTATACAGGAGGTTTGGAAATGTACAAAGCATATCAGACCTAAGGTAAGGGATAATTTCGTCTCACTTTTATTTATGTGAGACATATGCCTTAATCAGTATCTATTTCTTTTTTATGTTGTTTATGCATCCCGAAAATGTTTTATTATTTATATTATTGAAGATAGTATTTACATATGCATGTAATTTTTTTAATTTTATGACACGTATGATTCCACCGATCGTAAAAGGTAAGGGATAATTATTCTAATCTCGTTCTTATCTGTGATTTTTTATTCGTAAGTATTTACTGTGGTTTTATTCATCATCAATGTCCCTGTTTTCAACAAAATTCATTATCTTTTTACTATTCTTCCATGTTTTTTTCAAGTCATTTTACCCCTTTTTTACTTTTACTATGATGAATGGAAGGAATCTTTTTTTTACCATACAATATATTTTTTGACTTTTCTGGAAAAAGTACAATGAGAATGTTTTTTAACTTATACAACGTGAATGGATTTTTTTGGGTTCTTAATGCCTTCATTCTATTAAGAATCCTCTAAAATATTTCAAGGTTATTTTCAACAAAATTGTTGAATGAAATTTTCAGAATATAAAATTATTTTTAAAAAGAAAAGATATTTTCTTCAAGAATTAATTTCAAGTGCTTTATCCAAACTATTTTTTATCTAAGATGAAATTATTTAGTATGTTTATGTGTCAAGTATAATGTATATATTATTTACATGGTTTTATTTTTCTTATGATGAAATGATATCCATTTGTTTTTTTATGAATTTTGTTTTGATGGGATGATGTTTGTGAGACCCATTTTATTATTTGGGTTATGATGAATGATTTATGTTTATTTTGTGGCACATGTAAGAATTAATTCATTACGAAATGGGCGGGACCTATATCTACCTAAAATTAATTGCATAAAGATTTATATATCATGTGATAGACATGGCTGGATTGACAAGAAAAATCTAGTTTAGTAATAGACTTTTTCCACTATGATGGTCATTGAAGCAATGCCTTGGCTACTATAGAAAATCATAACATGTGCATAATGGTTTTCCAAAATTACATGTTTTATTCCCATGTTATTTTATCATTATTGAATTTCCTTTATGATCTATGCCTTATGTGCTTCCAAGATTTAGGTCATTACTCTTGATTTCTATGTTTTAGGTTCATGTTTTTACATTAAAATGTGTATGGTTTGTTTTATGTTCTCCATGATTACCCTTACCAAGCATTTGAGCTCACCCATTTTGTGTTATCTTTTCCCTAGAATATAATGAATGGTTTTAGGTAAGAAAAAAGGGGATGATATTTATGGGATATGTTAATGATATTTCACCATGATTAAAAGATTATGTTCTGAGTTTCCAAAGACACTAAACTAATACGGTGATCTTTATGGGAGATGTTAAAGATCATTCACCTTGATTAGAAGATTATGTTATAAGTTTCCAAAGACACTAAACTAATACGGTCTTTGGGCGCCTATTTCTGTCATGTATTAAGTATTCAGCAAAAGTAATGTAATGTCCATGTACATCAAGATTTGGGTCACTATAGTTGGTATTGTTATAAATACATACCTATATGTTGTCAATTTTCCATAATAGGATACTTTATAAACATACCGACCATATAATTATAAATTTGTAATTTTTAAATATTTTTTGATTATTAAATAATTAAATAATATGTTATTTTTATAAAATACCAATAGTGTAAATTTTGACACTATTTGATTATTTGAATTTAAATGAAATACACACAAAGAATATATTCAAACCATAATATTTAATAGAGTCCTAACATGTCATATTAACCTAGAAAATTTGTGTAGCATGTTAATTAGTTCATATAATATTTATTTTAAAATGTTTAAAACCATTTATTTGACATTTCTCTTAATAAAATAATTACTACCACATTTTTGTATAATTATTTAATATACTTATATGTTGCATAAAAATTAAAAATAAAATACTATGATGATTATAAATCTAATATATTTCATAAGAATAACTCTGGTAGAATTTATCTTCAAAAAAACCAAAATTTTAAAAATTTATGTTGACTAAATTATGAAGGTGACAACTTTGACATCATTTAATATAAAACAATATAATTGTCATAATCTCGTTTATAAGGCTCTAAATGGTCATAAATTAGGCCTTTTGATGATTATGGTTTATTTTTAAATGACCAATATGTTTTGGTCAGGTTTTTGGGCCTCTTATGGGTATTGTTAGATTAAGAAAAACTATATTATTGATTTTTCACAAAATAAATAATTTATGCATCAATTATGTATATGTTATTACGGTAATTGTATATTTCTTAAAAATTAAAAATAAATTACCTTGATAAATATAAACATTTTATCTTTCAAATAAGTATTTACAATAGAATTTATATTTAGTATAACTTTATATTAAAAACAATTCAATTATTAAGGTTTGAGTGAGACATATTTCACTTTCATTTAAACAAAATAAATTAAAAGTCTTATTCACATACAAGCGTGTTCTAATAGATACCATTTTGCCCAATAATATTTTAGGACGAAATATAATCATCCAATAATATTAAGACAAGTGTTAGGGTAATTTTATAACATTATTTTTACCCTAAATTAACTAATTTACCATTAATTGTGGTAACTAAAATTTAACCTAGTTACTATTCATAATGCCCAAAAATAAAAAGTAGCCTATTAACATAATTTGGACCTACTGATTCCAAATATGGAATCCATTTTTCTACATTTAATACACAAAATTTTCATTATTTAATTGAAAATTAATCCCGTTGTTGAGAAAACAGGGCTTAAATGTTAAAACATTGAAAAAGATTGAAATATTTTTTCCTAAAAATTCAATGTAAAATTAATGCTAATTAAATTAATTAAAATAAATGGTAAAAATATATTATATTTTTACTTTAAAACCATTCAACATTATAATTTATCCGTATAAATTATCTCGATGAAAAATTTGTTTTTAATTCCAATTTAGAATATTTTTACTATTCATCAAAATATTAATGTAATGAGAACAATTATCAAAGCTTTATACATTTTAAATTTTTATATCCTGATTCAAAATAAGAAGTTTATTTTTTAAAATTTAACTTATAAAATTGTCGAAAATTAGATTAAAAATGGGGTGCCATCAAAAGGCAACTTAACTGCATTTTTTTGAAAAGTACTTCTTTTATCTAAGAAATTGATTTTGTTCACATACCTCATTATAGAAAATGTGTAAGATGAATTATTATGTTATAAAATTCAGTATTCAGTTAAAAATATTCTTAATGGCTAGTTTATAATAATATATCATCGTTTAGTGAAACTCGGTATTGCGTACAACACACACAATTCAGGAAGGTCACTCTTGTGTGTAATTCAAGACAAGTCAGGATTGCATGTATTGCAAGATTCCTTTTCTGTCACATACAACATAATCAAAACATATTTAATTTATACATTGAACAAAATCTATTCTCAATCTTCTGTAGAATAATTTCTACCAAAAGAACTTGAAATTGTGTGTAACACGAGCCAAGAATATTGTTGCTTATATTGAAAACTAATACAGTGTTGCATATAGCGCAAGATAATCTTGGTGTAGCGTACAACAAAAGATATCAAAGAAATTAAAAATAATATATCTCATTAAATCTCGTGGTGTTACATTCTACCCCCATAAAAGAATTTCACCCTCGAAATTCTTCAGGGTTATAAATGTTTTATTACATGATATTTTATTTCATCAAAACCCACATCACAAAAAATAAATACTAAAACATCATTTTAAAAAGGAAATTTAGAATCATAACAGTCACCCAAAGTAACTCATCACTGGGTTTCTACATAGGACAACATAGGTGAAAACATGGATATGGAAGAGAAATCTAACCATCATCTTCTGATGAAGAGTGGTAGAGGACATGGCTATGAAAGAGCCAACAATCACAAAGCCATAAATTTGTGATGATCTAAGTTACCTTATGATACATCATGTATGAGGGTACTAGGACAACATTTTTGGTTTTCAAGATCACTTCCCTAATGTTGTTGAATTTTTGAATAAGGTGAAATACTTACTTGATTTCAGTGTAATATAATCATTGGTCATTCCATGAACAATTTCCACTTCATCTCTTATTTAATGGAATGAAGTTGAATTTTTCATTCTTGAAGTGTTAGCAGATCGTGTGATAGAATTATGGTTCATTCCATCCGTCTCAAACAAAACGTTAGCAAAAGTTATTAAATATATATAAGTACATATATGTGGATATTAATCATATATTGTTCCAAAAATGGACTTATACTTCAACTATCATTCCACTTAATAAAATAAAACTAATTTCTACTAACCATGGACTTCTTATAGGCCATTAGTAGGTGACAAAGGCCAGTCGTACTTCGGTTGTGGGTTCGATTCTGACAACCTTGTCCAATGAGACAGGTTTTCGCCCTTCCTACTGGTTTCCTTTTTCTAAAACTATACTATTATAACATTTCAGAAATAATATCAAAATGTTCTAGCCTTAAATAATACTTTTTGATGTCTTACATAATCCATTTCAATCTTTAGGCTTATCCAAAATACTTCTATCTAATCTCATAGTATAATGAAAATGATTACTAGAGAGGTCATCTACCAAGCATGTAAATACGATAATTTATCCCCCATATATCATAAGATATATCTTGTTGGTTACATTCCAAACATGTGAATACCTTAATCATGTATTCTCTTGAATGATGAATTACCATATAACAATAGAGAAAACATTAATGCTGTCAAAAGATAATTATTTCCACATACCAAAATCCAAAAATTTCTATATACTCATACCATAATGTCAATTTTTGCTTATATTAGTCATGATATCATTAATACTATCAAACATATTATTTTCTCCATATCCATTCATTATGCACATATCAGATTATTTCCAAAAATATCTGAATAACCATTCATGGTTACTGGTACTATTCAAAATACACTTTCAAATACTTTCAGAAAAACAGTAATGTAACAATCCTTATATGTTTCATTATTCCATAGTACCATTAAATTACATATACATCATAACTCTTGATAAACATACAATCATTCCACTACCTTCTTAAACCATTGACTGGGCTTCATCATTTTATTACTCAACACTTATTTCATCTCATATATCATTTTTAGTTTCATCATCATCATCTACATAAATACTACCCATACGACCAAGCTGATTTTCTTCATGAGATTTTACCTTAGGGAATTGGTTTTCATAATTCCTGTAAATTCCAAATTTAAAACATTTAACTGTTGTTGATGTCATAGGAATACCATTATCATTGTCCATAGTGTTAAATGAACACTTTCCTTTTCAATTACTGGCTTTGTGTCCTTTTCCACACCCAAAAGAATCTTCCAGTTCCTTTGAAACATTCCCCTTGATGTCTCTTCCCTCATGATTTACATGAGGAAAATTGATCTTTATTTCCTCTATGATCATCATGAAACTACATCTTTCTCTTATTATCTGAGTCAGGAAACTTACCAATGTTGAGATTATTGATCATATAATGATATTGTTGATTAGGCATAACAATGAGGTTTCTACTTCCAAATCCTGTTTCATTTGCATGATCATGAAGAATATCATTCCATTGTCCATCATATTCTCCATTAACATGAATCTTCCTGTTTCCGGCCATTTTATAAAACCAAAAAAGAATAGTGTAAGAGGAAAAGATCACACTAGGAAAACAACATAATCAGGGGGAGTATTTTAGATCACTAATATCTTAAGTTTAATCCTAGGTTATTCATGATCATTATAATAATTATAGGACTTTAAACTATACTTATACTTAACCTTAGGGACATCCCTATACATACCATTGAAATATCTCTAGGGATCTCAGTAAAGTTTTGGCATCCTAGCTTCCAAATGTTAACTAAACCTTTTATCTGATACCAACTGTAGCGGTGTAGAATTATTTCTAGTGGTCTAGAATTGATACCTATCTGAGCACTCCATGGGTGGATACACCCCCTGGGTGGGACATACCACCATCCCTAGTGGCATCCATTTCCTCATGAAGCCCTTGGGCGGAGAGCGATTCTTCGTCCAATGCTCACATGTGAGAGTTCCCAAGGATTGGATCCATTTTTACCTCCTTTTCTCTCATACAAACTTTAGAGACCCAAAGCTTGACATACAGAAAAGTTACATTACTAATGCAGAATACATAATACATAACAAAAACAGACACCCAAGGACCGTAACAGTTTTGTGTCTTTGAAAATTTGGGTCATAATCTTCTAATCATGGTGAAAGATCTTCAACATATCAAATAAAGATATTCCCCTTTTGTTTTAATACCTAACACCTTTATTTATATCTTGGGAAAAATAAAACATACAAAGGGTGAGCTCAAATGCTCAGTAAGGGTATGCATGGTGAAAATAAAACAAACCATATACATTTGAACTTAAAAACATGAACATATAGTTTAAACACCAAAATCATGAATTGGGAAATAAATCTTGGCAGTACGTAAGGCATTGATCATAAAGGAACAACAATCATGATAAAACACCTTAAGAACAAAACATTTAATTGTGGAAAAACATTATGAACATGATATTATTTCCATAGTGTCCAAGACATTGCTTCCAAGACCATCATGGTGGACGAAGTCTGTTACTGAATAGGGTTTACTTGTTATTCCATCCATGTATTATGGAACCGGATTTACTTGCCATTCCAGCCAAGACTCTCTCATTAGATATAAATCACTACCCAATGCATTTGAGGGAGATATAGGTCTCACCCATCTCATAATGAAATCATTCTTACGTGTTCCATAAAATAAACATTAATCATTCATTATAACCCAAAATACAAAATGGGTTTTACAAACATCATCCCATCATAACATAATCCGTATAAAACAAATGGATATCATCTCATTATAAGAAAAATCAAACCATGTAAATAATAGAGACATTATACTTGAAACATAAACAAACTAAATAATTTCATCTTAGATAGAAAATAGTTGTGATAAAACACTTGAAATTAATTCATGAGGAAAATATCCTTTCTTATTAATAATCATTTTCATTTCACATAATTCCATGAAATTTTGAAAGAAAATTATTTTTTTTGAAAATAATCATGAAATCATGTAGATGGAGCTTCATTAAATTAAGGCATTATGAACCCTAAAAATCCATTTCTGTCATATAAGTTAAAAAACATTCTTCTTATAGTTTTTCCGGAAAAGTAAAAAAGTACATCGTATGGTAAAAAAAGATTCCTTATATACCATGTGGTAAAAAAGATTAAAAATATATTTAAACAGAAATGTAATAATAGAAAAAATTTCACGAAAAAATTTTGAGAAAATATAGAAAAGGATGGTAAACATAACCCCATTAAATAATTACGAATTAACAATCATAGATAAGAACGAGATTAGAATAATTATCCCTTACCTTTTATGATCGGTGGAATCATAAGTGTCTTAAAATAAAGAAAAATACTTGCATATTTAAATATCAAATCCTCCATAATATAAATTATAAAAAATTCATGGGAATAATAAACACCATACAAAAGAAATAGATGTTGATTAAGGTATGTGTCTCACAGAAATAAAAGTGAGACGAATTAATCCCTTACCTTGTGTCCAATTTCTTCCATTTGTGTCTAAGATGCCTGTATAGTGGGTTTAAACATATTATTAACTTGTAACAGTACCATAATAATATTTATGATATCATATATGATTCACTTATGAGTTTATATTACCCGTTCTGTTTTCAATTCCATGTTAAAGTAGTATTTTGGGTAAAATCGTTTCATTTATCGTATGTGTTTTGACTTATTGTTCTTGATATGATTACTTATATAATTATTTTCATAATTCTAGTATGTAAAACATGATTTATATATCATATATTTTCAGTATATATATATAATAGATAGATAAATGAAATTAAATACACCCTTCATGGAGACGGTAGACCATACGTATGCATGAACGCTGTTTTCATTTTCTTATTGAATTGAATGGAATTATGTAAATGAAACATATATGTACAAAAATACCGTATCATTATTATTTCATATAATATGTGATTATTTATTATATATACTTTATAATCATCTTTTAATAGTTAATATGGAGAATGAATCTCATCGCATCGTGGAGATGGTAATCCGTACATACGCACGAGTGATGATATCGTTTCCCTAATTATTGAATAGTATTTGAGTGGATGATATAAAATATCAGAATTGTTGTCATTTTATAGTAATCATATAATGATATTCTTAACACCATTATAATAATCCAATAAATATGGTGGTGGAAACTAGATTACACCATAGCGTGGAGATGGTATTCCGTACTTACGCTTGCGCGGTGATTTCATTTTCTGTAGAATGGATAGAAGGTTAAATAGGGTTATCTCATATTTATAATAACATATCATTATATAGTGATACTGATTTTATTACTTTATAATGAAATAACTAAATAAGGGGAACTATAAGACGAAATAATTTGAAAGAATCGGTAAAGGATATTACCTCTTCTTTGACGCGCCTCTTCTAAACCTACTCTTAGGGAACTAAAGTTGGTCTTTTGATAAGACCAGGACCACTAATATGTTTCTAGAGAAGTGGATAATAGAAAAAGTTCTGGTTTTGGTCGAGATTAAAGGCTCAAAATTGTGCGAGGAGGAGACTGAGGAGGGGCCCTTTTATAGGAGAGGAGACAGTAACCTTTGAAACATAAAAATATTAATTTATAAAAAATTCAAACCCCTCTTAAAGCCTAAAAAATCACTCAATTAGAAGATTATATGAGATAGGGTTTTAATGTAATCTAAATATAAAATTTAGACATGTTTTCAGTTTATTCTAAACCTTATCATTTTCATTTATCCTTATTTAATCTATTTAATATTATTTGTGGTAATAATATTCTAGATTCTATATTGTGAAAAATACTTAATTATATGTTGTAAATTTCCCATAATTGGATACGTTATATATATTTCTCCCATATAATTATCAATTTGTAATTTTTAAATTTTTTTTTGATTAATAAATAATTTAATAATATGTTATTTTTATAAAATGCCAATAGAGTAAATTTTTACACTATTCATTTATTTAAATTTAAATAAAAGACACAAAAAGAATATATTTGAAAAAAAATATTTCATAGGTTATTTACATTTCATATTCATCTATAAAATTCGTGGAGCATGTTAATTAGTCCATATAATATTTATTTTAATATGTTTAATACAATTTATTTGATATTTCTCTTAATAAAATAATCACTACAACATTTTTGTGTAATTATTAAATATACTTCTATGTTGAAAAAATATTAAAAATAAAATAATATGATTAATATAAATCTAATAGATTTCATAATAGTACTTTTTTTTCAAATTTATATTCTAAAGAACCCAACTTTTAAAAGGTTATGTTTATTAAATTATGAAGGTGACAATTTTGACATCATTTAAAATAAAATAAAATAAGTGTCATAATCGCTTTTATAAGGCTCAAAATGATCAAATATTATACTTTTGGGTGGTTAGGGTTCATATTTACATGACCAATAAGTTTTGGTTTGGGTTTTGGGTTTTTTTATGGGAATCATTAGTTCGATAAAAATTATATTATTAATTTATCACTAAATAAATAATTTCTGCATCAATAATGTATAAGCTATTCTAATATTTATATTTTTCTTAAAAATAACAAATAAATTAACGTGATAAAGAAAAACATTTTAGATTTCAAATGAGTATTTATAGCCAAATTTATATTCTGTATAACCTTATATTAAAAACAATTTAATTAATAATGTTTGAGTGAGACATATTTCACTTTCATTTAAATAAAATAAATTAAATGTCTTAATCACATACAAGTGGGTTCTAATAGATAAAATTTTGACCCAAGAATATTTTAATACGAAATATAATAATCCAATTATATTAAGATAAGTGTTAGTGTAATTTTTTAATATTATTTTTACCATTATTTATCTAATTTACCTTTAACTATGGTAGCTAAAATTTACCGTAATTACTATTCATAATTCCCAATTATAAAAAGTAGCCTATTAAAATAATTTGGACCTACTGATTCTAAATTATGAATCCTGTTTTCCAAATTCAACACATATAAGTTGCATTATTTAATTTAAAATTTATCGCATTTTGAGAAAATGAGTTTTAAATGTGAAAACATTGTAAAAGATTGAAATATTTTTACCTACGAATTGAATGTAAAATTAATGTTAATGACATTTATTAAATTAAATGGTAAAAATATATTGTATTTATATATTATAACCATTAAACATTATAATTTATCCATATAAATTATCTTGATGAAAGAAGTTGTTTTTAATTAAAATTTATCATATTTTTCTTATTCAACAAAATATGACTGTTATCAGAAAAATATCAAAACATTATGCAATTTAAATTTATATATACTGATTCAAAAGATGAATTTATTTTTTTTAATTTAACTTATAAAATTTTCAAAAATTATATTTAATATGTGTGTTCCTGTATAAGTTAAAAAAATATTCTCCTCGTACTTCTTCTGGAAAAGTCAAAAAATAACTCGTATGGTAAACAAAAGAAATATTTTTCCATACCTTTTGGTAAGAGTCAAAAAAGTGTAAAAAGGACTATAAACATAATTGGAAGAACAATAAAAATTTTATGAAAACATTTTAAGAAAATATGTACATGGATGATAAACATAACCACAGTAAATACTTACCAATAAACAATCTCAGATAAGAACTATATTGGAACAATTATCCATTACAATTTATAATCGGTGAAATCATACGTGTCCTAAAATAAGAAAAATTAAATGCATATGTAATTATCATATCCTTCATAATAAAAATCATAAAACATTCATGGGAAGAATAAACACCATTCAAAATAAATAGTTGGTGATTAAGGCATATGTCTCACCGAAATAAAAGAGAGACAAAATAATCCATTACTTTTGGTCGGATATGCTTTTTACGTATCCTATCCTCTTGTATAATGATATAAATAATGTCATTGACTTATTCCATAATCGTATTCATTTTTATGTTGTCATATATGCTCATATTCTTATCTTCTTATTAGTAATATTTCATTACTACTTGTGTTTCGGGTGTCCATTGCGTTATGTTCTTATGCGTGTTCTGTCGAATAAATTCGTATACCTATTTTCTAGGTTATAGATAGATCATTTACAGAATGTTATTAGTGTAATATATATCATATTTATTTATTCAATTCATTTATATAATCATTATTCAATAATGATTATGTAGAACGAGTCGCATCACATCATGGAGACGGTCGGCCGTACGTACACATGAGCGATGACATCATTCCCATGATTGTTGAATTGTATTGAATTGTATGGTGTATAATATTTCTGAATCAATTTCACTTTACAATAATCATATATAGTTATTTTATCCATAGTTACACCCATACAAATATGTTAGTGATGAAATAAAAGAGGAGGTGCCTTTTTATAAGGAATGAGAGGGGCACTTTTGGAAACCTCTAAAATATCAATTTATAATAAACTCAAACGCCACATAAAAACCTCAAAAAATGATTAAAATCCAAATATTAGTTATGATAGTGTTGTAATCTCATCATCCAATAAAATTTAGACATGTTGGAAATTTATTTTAAACCTTATCAACATGATTTAACCTTATTTAATCTATTTAATTTTATTTGTGGTAATAATATTCAAAATTTTAAATTGTTAAAAATAATTACTTATGTGGTGTTAATTGTCTATAATTTGATACTATAAAAAAATTTATACTATATAAATTTCAATTTATAATTTTTAAATATTTTGTGATTTTTAAAAAATTTAATAATATGTCATTTTTATAAAATAACAATATTGTCAATTTTGACACAAATCATTTATTTGAATTTAAATAAAATACACACAGAGAATTTATTCGATCCAAAATATTAAATAGTTTTCTAAAATGTCATATGTGTCTAGAAAATTAGTGTAGAATATTAATTAGTTTATATAATATTTATTTTAACATTTTTAATACCATATATTTGATATTTCTCTTCATAAAATAAATACTAAAACATTTTTGTATAATTATTTAATATACTAATTTGTTGCATAAAAATAAAAAATAAAAAATAATGTTGAAGATAAATCTAACAGATTTCGTAAGACTACTTTTAATCGAATTTATCTTCTAAAAAGGACAACTATTAAAAAGTTGTGTTTATTAAATTATGAAGGTGACAACTTTGAAAAAATTTAAAATAAAATAATATAAGTGTCATAATCGCATTTATATGTCTCCAAATGGTCAAACATTAGACTTCTGGTTGATTATGGTTTATATTTATATGAACTATAAGTTTTTGTCATGTATTTGGGCCTTTTGTGAGTATTATTAGTTTAATAAAAACTATATTATTGATTTTCCACTAAATAAATAATTTCTGCATCATTAATGTATAAGCTGTTAAGGTAATTATATATTTCGTAAAAATTACAAATAAATTACAATGATAAATAAAATCATTTTATATTTAAAATGAGTATTTATAATCGTATTTATATTCTGTATATCCTTATATTAAAAATACATTATTTATTAAAGTTTGATTGAGACATATTTAACAATCATTAAAAAAACTTTATTTGTCTTAATAACATACAAGTTGGTTCTAATAGATACCATTTCGATAAAAGTATATTTAAGGGCTAAATATAATCATCCAATTATATTAATAAATCTTTTAGGGTAATTTTATAATTTTATTTTTACCCTTAATTGCCTAATTTATCTTCAACTGTGGTAAATAAAATTTACCGTAGTTACTATTCATAATGTCTAAAAAATAAAAGTAGCCTATTAATGTAATTTTACCCTACATATTCCAAATATGGAGTCCATTTTCCCAAATTAAAAACATAGAAGTTGCAGTATTTAATTTAAAATTAATCTCACTATTGATAAAACGAGTTTTAAAAGTTAAAACATTGCAAAAGATTGAAATGTTAATACCTATTAATTCAATGTAAAATTAATTATAATGAATTGAATTATATTAAATGGTAAAAATATTTTTTATTTACTCTTTAAAACCATTCAATATTATAATTTAACCATATAAATTGTCTTGGTGAAAAAAGTAGTTTTTAATTAAAATTTAGCTTATTTTTACTATTCATCGAAATTTCAATAAAAGTCAACCCATATCACCCAAGTGTTGTAATAGATTCATTTCGTGTTCTTTTGACCATTAAAATGAAGTAATTATTATTTAAACAAATCAATGTGACAACATGTCACTATCTTATATGTTATAAGTGTAATAATTTTAATTTAGTGATAAAATTCTAAAATATTGAACATAAATAGACAACAGAAAGATAATAAAATTATCTATATCATGTGAATTTATTTAGAATTAATAGGTATTAAATAATTATCATTAATCGTTACACAATAGTGATGTAGAAAATATTTTATTGATTGAAATATCAAATAAATGGTTTTAAAAATATTGTAATAAAAATTATATGAAGTATTTAATGTGATCAAAGAATTTTTAAGATGAATATTACATGTTTGGGATCTATTAAATATTATGGTTTGAATATATCTTTTGTGTGGATTTTAATTAAAATATAATAATTTAATAGTGTCAAAATTTACAGTATTGATATTTTATAAAAATACCATATTATTAAATTGTTTAAAAATCACAAAAAAACATAAAAACTATAAATTGAAATTTATATGGTCTATAATTTCCTAACGTATCCAATAATGGAAAATTTCAAACACATAAGTATGTATTTATAACAATTTAGAATTTATAATCTTATTACCACAAAAAATTAAATAGATTAAATAAGTATAAGGGATGGGTGGGACCTATATCTACCTCCAATTAATTGGGCAATGATTTATATCTCATGATATAGACATGGCAGAAACAACAAGTAAAATCTGCTTTAGGAATACAGGGATGGAACAACAAGTAAAATTCAGTTCATTAATGGACTTTTTCCATTATGATGGTCCTGGCAGCAATGCCTTGGCTACTATAGAAATCCTAACATGTGATTAATGGTTTTCCACAAATACAAGTTTATTCAAATTTTATTTTATCATGATTGATGTTCCTTTATGATCTATGCCTTATGTACGACCACGATTTACGTCATTAATCATGATTTTAATGTTTTATGTTCATGTTTTAAAGTTCACATGGTTATGAGTTGTTTTATGTTATCCATGTTTACCCTTAGTGCGCATTTAAGCTCACCCTTTTTATGTTTTCTTTTCCCCGGGATATAAAGAATGGTTTTAGGTAAGAATACTATAGAGGATGATCTTTATGGGAGATTTTGAAGTTCTTTCACCATGATTAGAAGATTATGTTCTGATTTTCCAAAGTCACTAAACTAATTCTTTCTTTTAGTGTCTATTTTTTGTCATGTATTATGTATTTCAGAAATGTAATGTGATGTCCATGTACGTCATGCATTGGGTCTCTACAATTGGTATCATAGAAAAGGTTTAGTTAACCTTTGGTAACCAGGATGCGAAAACTTTTGTGAGATCCCTAGAAATATTTCTATGGTATGTCTAGTGATGTCCCTACGGTTTAGTATAACTATAGGTCATAGTCCTAGAATTATGTTGACGATCATGAATAACTGACGTGAACCTAAGGGGACATGGATTGAAGAATGTGTGATAAGTTATAAATCCCATAAGTGATATTTTATGATTATATGGTTCCTTATTATTTTAACTGTTTCTTACACAATGGTTTCTAGTTTTAGTTAAGGGAGGAAACTATAAGAAATTGGGTTAACATTGAATCTGATGGACAAATTGGTGACTATGTGGAGCGAAATTGCATAATCCCTAGAGAGAATGATATTGTGATTATTACAAGTCAATCATCATGATATATGATTGACAAGGTGAACTTTAGTGGTATTCCTAAGTCATCAAATTAGAGGAAGATGAACTTTTATGTATGTTCTCATGGAGAAGAACATAGATGGAGGAAGTTGAAGTTTTCTACATATCAAGAAAAAGGGAAGAAGAACCTTTAGGAATACCTCAAATGGAGGGGAAGATGTTATTTGTGTGGGGAAAAGGGTCATAGAGTGACAAACTGTTTTGGAGTTTAATGTCATATTTGTGTAGAACATGTGAATTACCAAAATGAATGCCCGGACCTAAGAGGATACCTCTAAATTGAAGAAATACATATTCCATGACAATCATTGAAGAGGATTGATTGATGGGATTATGTATTGGAATTCAAGAATAATGTTGTTGAGGTACTTTTATGGTATATTGAAATATCTATGTATTCCTCCATTGTGGTTTTCCATAAGAATATGGTACCGGTAACCATGAAAAGTGATTTAAATATTTTTGGAAAGTAGATGATATGCACATAATGTAGGGATAATGAGAAAATAATATGTTTGATAGTATTAATGAGCTCATGACTGATATAAGGAAAAACTAATATCATGGTTTGAGTATATAGAAATTTTGGTATTTTGGTATGTGGAAATTGCAAACTTTTGACAGCATTCATGTTTTCTATAAGGTATTATGTTAATTTATGTTTCATGAGAATATATGATTACGGTATTCAGATGTTTGGAATATGAACAACAAGATATATCTTATGATATATGGGAGATAAATGATGGTATTGACATGCTTGGTAGATGACCTTTCTAGTAATAGTTTTCTTTATACTATGATCTTGGACAGAAGTATTTTGGATAAGCCTAATGATTGGAATGAATTATGTTCGACATAAGATAATTATAATAATGTTGTTTTAGAAAAAGGAAAACCTGCAGAACGAGCGACAACCCATCGTGTCAGACAAGGATGTAGGAATCGAACCCCCAACCAAAGTGAGACATACCTTTATCTCATACAACTGGCCTACAAGAAGTCCTTGGTTAGTAGAAATTTGTTTTAGTTTTTTATGTGGTAGGATAGATGAAGTAAAAGTCCATTTTAGGAACCATATACGATTAATCTCATCATAGATAGACTTATGTATATTTAATAAATTGTGTTAACCTTTTTGTGATAGAGACAGATGGAATGACCTATCATTCTATCACATGATTTTCTAACTCTTCAAGAATTAAAAATTCAACTTCATTTCATTAAATAAGAGATGAAGTTGAAATTGTTCTTGGAATGACCAATAATGATATTACACAGAAACTCAGTAAGTAGTTCTCCTTATGAAAAAATTCATCAACTTTAGGGAAATTATCATTAACACAAAATTTTTTGTCGTAGTACCCTCATACCCGATTAATCGGATGGTACCTTAGATCATCAGAAATTTATGGCTTTCAGATTGTTCGATTTTTCATATCCTTGTTCTCTACCAGTCTCCCTCAGAAATTAATGGTTAGATTTCTCTTCAATATCCATGTTTTCATCTATGTTCTCTTATATGGAATCTCAGTGATGAGTTACATTGGTTATCTATTAGGTTTCTAATGTTCCTTTTAAAAATTTAGTTTTAGTGATTCTTTTTACGATGTGGGTTTCTATAAAAGAAACTTTCAAGTAGTAAACCATAAATAACCCCGAAGAATTTTGAGGGAGAAATTCATTTGAAGGGGGGTAGAATGTAACACCCCGAGATTTTATGAGATATATTATTTTTAATTTCTTTGATATATTTTTTTGTATGCTACACCATAATTAGCTTGCGCTATATGCAAAATCCGTATTAGCTTGATGTATAAGCAATAATATTCTTGGCTCGTGTTACACACAATTTCAAGTTTGTTTGGTAGAAATTATTATACGTAACATTGCGTATATATTTTGTTCAATTTATAAATGAAATAATTATTAATTATGTTATATTCAACAGTAAAGGAATCTTCCACTACATACAACACTGACTACGCTTGCGTTACACGCAAGAGTGACCTTCCTCGATAGCTTACGTGGTACGCAATACCGAGTTTCACGAAACAATTATATATTATTATAATATTATGAACTAGCCCTTAAAAATAGTATTAATTTTATTTTGGATTTTATAACATTATAATTCATATTCGACATTTCCTAGAATGAGGTATAAGAACAAAATCAATTTTTCTAATAAAAGAAGTATTTTTCAAAAAATGCAGTTTTCCCGCCATTTGATGGTGCATCCATTTTAAATATAATTTTTGACATGTTTATAAATTTAATTTTACAAAATAAACTTCTTCTTTTTAATCAGGATATAAATATTTACATTGGATAATGTTTTGATATTTTTCTAACAACGTTCTTATTTTAATGAATAGTAAATATACGTCAAATTTTACTTAAACAAACTTTATTCATCGAGATAATATTTATGGATAAATTATAATATTTAATGGTTTTAAAGTATAAAAATAAAATATTTTTACCATTTAATATATTTTATGTCATTATCATTAATTTTACATTGTTTTTTGTATGTAAAATCAATCCAATCTTTTGCAATGTTTTAAACAAAAACCCATTTTTTTGACAATGAGATTAATTTTAAATTAATTTCTAAAACTTATGTGTCGTGAATTTGGAGAAATGTATTCCATTTTTTGAATCAGTAGATCCAAATTATCATAACAGGCTACTTTTTTATTTTTGGGCATTATTAATAGTAACTACGGTAAATTTTATTTAACACAGTTAAAGGTAAATTAAGTAATTAAGGGTAAAAATAATATTATAAAATAACCCTAACACTTCTATTAATATAATTGGATGATTATATTTCATCCTAAAATATACTTGGGTGGAAATGGTATCTATTGAAACCCACTTGGATGTGATTATGACATTTAATTTATTTTATTTAAAGGAAAGTGAAATATGTCTCACTCAAACTTTAATAATTAAATTATTTTTAATATAAGGTTATACATAACATAAATTTGATTATGAATACATCTTTTAAATATAAAATGTTTTTCTATTTCATGGTAATTTATTTGAAATTTTTAATAAATATATAATTACTTTAACATCTTATACATTAATGATGTAGAAATTATTTATTTAGTGAAAAATCAATAATATAGTTTTTATTCAAATAATAATACCCATAAAAGGCCCAAACACGAGACCAAAACATATTTGTAGTTTATATATAAACCATAATCATCAAATTTCATAATTGGGGACCATTTGGAGCCATATAAAATAGATTATGAAACATATATTATTTAATTTTAAATGATGTTAAACTTGTCACCTTCATAATTTAATAAATATAAAAATTTAAATTTTGTGATATTAAGATGATAAATTCGAGTAAAATAATTCATATGAAATAAATTATATTTATCTTTATCATAGAATTTTTTTTAATTTAATTCAAAAAATAAGTATATTAAATAATTATACATTAATGTTGTAATAATTATTTTATTGATAGAAATATCAAATAAATGGTTTAGAAATATTGAAATAAAGACTATATGACCTATTTAATGTTCTCAAAGAATTTAATATATAAATATGGCATGTTATTAATATGTTAAATATTTTGGTTCGAATATATCCTCTGTATGGATTTTATTTAAATTCATATAAAATAATAGTGTCAAAATTGACACTATTGTTATTTAAAAAAATGACAAATTATTTAATTGTTTAAAAATCACAAAAATAAATAAAAATTAAAAATTTATATTTATATGGACTAAAATTTCATAATGTATCCAATAATGGACAATTCACAACACATAAGTAATAATTTATAACTATTTAAAATTTTTAATATTATTACCACAAATAAAATTAAATAGATTAAATACGGATAAATCAAGTTGATAAAGTATAAATTAAATTCCCAAAATGTCAAAATTTTATTGGTTGCTGATATTACAACCCAATATCATCTAATATTCAGATTTTAGTCACTTTTTTAGGTTTTTAAGTGGGGTTTGAGTTTATTATAAATAAATAATTTAGAGGTTTCCAAAAGTGCCCCTGTCCTCTTTTATAAACGGGAACCTCCCCCTATCTTCTTCACAACATTTTGAGCCTTCATACTTAGAAAAACCCCGTCAATATCTCTTCTAAGCATCCCTATAAACATACTAGCGGTCCCTTTCTTCTTCAAATACCAACTTTTGTGCCCTTAGAAGAGGTTTAGAAGAGGCACTTCAAAGAAGATGTAACATCATTTACTGATTCTTTCAAATTTATTTCTCCTTATACATCATAATTTTTTATTTGTTTCATTGTAAAGTAATAACATCAGTGTCTCTCATATACTGATATATTATTATAAATATGAAACAACCATATTTCACCTTCTATCCATCCTACGGAAAATGAAATCACCGCACCAGTATACGTACGGAATACCGTCTCCACATCATGGGGTAATCTATATTCCACCACCACCTTACGTGGATGGTTATAATGGTGCAATGAATAACTATATATGTTTATTATAACATGATACTAATTTTGAGATAATCTATCATCCACTCCAATACCATTCAATAATTATTGGAACGATATCATTGCTCGTGCGTACGTACAGATTACCGTCTCTACGACATGATGAGATTCATTCTTCATGTTGACAATTCAAGAATGATTATATAGTATATTTATTGAATAGTAATGAAATATATGGAATAATAATTCTACTTGATTTTTGTGTATATATATATGTCATTCACTTACATCCATTCAAGTCAATAAGGAAAGGAAAACAACATTCATGTGTACGTACGACCTACTATCTCCTTGAATAGTGTATTTAATTCCATTTATCGATCTATTATATTCTGAATATATATAATTATATTTTACATTCTAGAAGTAAATAATCTTTATCTAATTAATCATATTAATAATTTCAAGTCAATACACGTATGATAAATGAAAGGATTTTACCCAAAACACTATGCTAACATGGAATTGAAAAATGAACTGTTAATATAAAGTTGAAAGTGAATCATATATGATATCATGAATATTAATATGGTTATATTATAAGTTAATAATATTTTTAAACCCACTATACAGGAGTCTCAAACATATCAAAAAGAAATTGGACATAAGGTAATGGATAATTATTCCATTCTCGTTTTTATCCGACATTGTTTATTCGTAAGTATTTACTGGGGTTATGTTTATCATCCATGTCTATGTTTTCTAAAAAATGTTTTCATAAAATGTTTAATATTATTAAATGTGTGTTTAAATTCATTTTTATACTTTTTTACCACATTTTATTGAAGGAATGTTTTTTTACCATACAAGGTACTTTTTTACATTTCCAGCAAAAGTAGAAGAATAATGTTTTTTTAACTTTTACGTCATGAACTGATTTTTATGGATTCATAATGCCTTATTTTCATGAAACATACTATACATAATCTCACAATTATTTTCAAAAAAATATCCTTTTATTTTAAAATTTCATGTCGTTATGTGAAATGAAAATTATTTTGAAGAATAAAGGATATTTTACTCAATAATTCATTTCCAGTGTTTTATCAAAACAATTTTCCATCTAAGATGACATTATTTAGTTTGTTAATGTTTCAAGTATAATGTCTCTATTATTTATATGGTTTGATTTCTTTTATGATGGGTTGATATCCATTTTTTTATACGTATTACGTTATTATGGGATGATGTTTATGAAACCCATTTTATTCTTTGTGTTATGATGAATGATTTATGTTTAGTTTTTGGCATATGCAAGAATGATTTCATTATGAGATTAGAGGGACCTATATCTCCCTAATATATTTTGGGTAAAGATTTATATCTCATGAGATAGAATGGTTGGAATTGAATGTAAAATCTAGTTCAGTAATATAGGGTAGGAGTGACAAGTAAAATCCCGTCCAGTAATTGACTTTGTCCACTATGATGGTCTTCGTAGCAATGCCTTGGCTACTAGGGATATAATAACATGTTCTTAATGGTTTTACACAATTAGATGTTTTATTTTCATGTGATTTTATCATTATTGATGTTCATTTATGATCTATTACTTATGTACCACCATGATTTATGTCATTACTCATGATTTTGATGTTTTATATTCATGTTTTTACATTCAAATGGTTATGGGTTGTTTTATGTTCTCCATGTTTACACTTATCGAGCATTTGAGTCCACCCTTTTTATGTTTTATTTTCCCTAGGATATAAAGAATTATTTTAGGTAAGAAAACAACTGGGGAAGAACTTTATGGGAGATGTTGAAGATCTTTCACTAGGATTAGAGGAATATGTTCCTAGTTTCCAAAGACGCTAAACTAATACGGTATTTGGGCGACTGTTTTTGTCATGTATTAAGTATTCCACAAATGTAATGTAAGGTCAATGAATGGAATGCTTTGGGTCTCTGACACCTAGAGCATGAAGTACATGGATGTTACATTACATGTGTAGAATAATTAATATATTACAAAAACACACGCCCAAATACCATAATAGTTTAGTGTCTTTAGAAATTCGGAGCATAATCTTTCTAATCATGGTGAAAGATCTTTAACATATACCATAAAGATGTTCCCCTTTTTGTTTTATTAACTAAAACTATTATTTATATCCTGGGGAAATGAAAATATAAAATATGTGACCTCAAATGCTCAGTAAGGGTAAGCATGGAGAACATAACACAATCCATAAACATTTGAACATAAAAAATGAACATGACATAAATCTTAGTAGTACATAAGGCATTGATCACAAAGAAAAATTAATAATTAAAAAATATCATGGGAATAAAACATGTAATTGTGGAAAACCATTAAGCACATAATATTATTTTCATAGTAATCAAGGCATTACTGCCAAGACCATCATAGTGGACAATGTCCATTACTGAACCGGGTTTATTTTCTGTTCCAACCCTGTTTTATTGAACCAGATTTACATGTCGTTCCAGCCATGCCTATCTCATGAGATATAAATCATTACCCAATGCATGGGAGGGAGATATAGGTCCAACCAATCTCATAATGAAATAATTCTTTCTTGTGCCACAAAATAATCATATATCATTCTTCATAACCCAAAGAATAATATGGGGTTTATAAACATCATTCCATCATAACATAATCCATATAAAACAATAGATATAATTTCATCATAAACAAAATAAAACCATGTAAATAATATGGGAATTATATTTAAACCATAAACATATTAAATAAATTCATCTTATATGGAAAATAATTTTGATAAAACACTTGAAATGAATTCTTGAAGAAAATATCATTTTTTCTTCAAAATGATTTTCTTTTCTCAAAATGCCTAGAAATTTTAAAGGAAAATCATTTTTGTTGAAAATAATCTTGAAATATTGTATTTGAAGCTTCATTAAAATAAGGAATTATGAAATCGTAAAAATTCATTCATGCCGAATAAGTTAAAAAAACATTCTCCTCATACTTTTTCCAGAAAAGTCAAAAAGTACCTCGTATTATAACCAAAAGAACGATTTTTCCATACCTTGTGGTAAAAGTCATAAAAGGGTAAAAATGAATTTAAAAAAACACGGAAGAATAGTAAAAATTTTATAAATTTTTTTTGAGAACATATGGATATGGATGATAAACAAAACCCCAGTAAATACTTACGAATAAACATTCTCGGATAAGAACGAGATTAGAACAATTAACTCTTACCATTTATAATCTGTGAAATCATACGGGTCATCAAATAAATAAAGTTAAATTCATAATTAAATATCATATCATTCATAATAAAAATCATAAAACTTTAATGGGAAGCATGAACACCATATAAAATAAATAGGTGGTGATTAAGGCATATGCCTCATAGAGATAAAAGTGAGACAAAATAATCCATTACCTTTGGTCTGATATGCTTTGTACATATCCGAACCTCATGTATAATGATTTAAATAATGTAATTGACTTATTACAGAATCATATTCATTGTTATGATATCATATATGGTCATATTCTTATCTTCTTATTAGAAATATTTCATTGCTACTTGTTATTCGGGTGTTCATTTCATTATGTTCTTATGCATGTTTTGTCGAATAAATTTTTATTCCCCTTTTTTGGTTTTAGATAAATCATTTAAAGAATGGTATTAGTGTAATAAATATCATATTTATACATTATATTCATTTATATAATCATTATTCAATGAAGATCTTGTAGAACGATCCGCATCACATTATAGAGACGGTAGGCCGCACGTACGCACGAGCGATTATATCATTCCCATGATTGTGGAATTGTATTAAAGTGTATGGAGTATAATATTTCAGAATCAATGTCACTTTAAAATAATAATATATAGTTATTTATTCCATCATTATACCCATTCAAGTATGTTAGTGATGAAATAAAAGATTACACCACGGCGTGGAGACGGTAAGCCGTACGTACGCACGCGTGGTGATTTCATTTTTTTCATAGCATCGATAGATTATATAATTTGGTTGTTTCTTATTCATAATATAATATCATTATTCAAGTGATACTAGAGTTATTAATTAATAATTAATCAACTCATATATAGGAATTAGATGAAGAAATAAGTTTGAACTAATCTGTAAAGGATATTTCCTCTTCTTCGATGACCCTCTTCTTAACCTCCTTTTAGGGCACTAAATTTTGTCTTTAAAGAACACAAGGACATATAGTAGGTTTCTAGAGAAGTGTATAATATAAATGGATTGGGTCTTGCCGATCTTGAAGGATCAAAATTTTGTGTAGAGGAGAGGGAGGATGTTCCTTTTTATAAGGGAGGAGAGGGACCCTTTTGGAAACCTCTAAAATATTAATTTATAATAAAATAAAAATCCACTTAAAACCCAACAAAAATAACTCAAATCATAATATTATATGAGATAGAGTTGTAATATTATAAAACAATAAAATTTAAACATGTTGGGAATTTATTTTAAACCTTATAAACTTGATTTAACCTTATTTGATCTATTTAATTTTATTTGTGGTAATAATAATCTAAATTTTAAATTTCTTTAAATAATTATATATGTGTGGTGAATTTATCATAATTTTATAATGTATGACATTATTGACCATATAAATTTCAATTTATAAATTTTATATATTTTTGTGATTTTTAAAAAATTTAATAATTTGTCATTTTTTTAAAATAACAATAGTATAAATTATGACAATATTCATTTAGTTGAATTTAAATAAATTACACACATGGAATATATTCGAAAAAAAATATTTTATAGGTTCCTAACATGTAATATTAATCTTGAAAATTTGTGTAGAATACTAATTAGTTCATATAATATCTATTTTAAAATTTTTAAATCCATTTATTTTATATTTTTCTTAATAAAATAATTTCCACAACATTTTTGTATAATTATTTAATATACTAATTTGATGAATAGAAATTAAAAATAATATATTATGATGAATATAATTCTAATATATTTAATAATAATTCATTCAATCAAATTTATCATCTAAAACACAAAACTTTAAAAATGTTATGTTTATTAAATTATGAAGGTTACAACTTTGACAACATTAAAAATAAAATAATATAAGTGACATAATCACTTTTATAAGGCTCTAAAAGGTCAAAAATTCGACCTTAGGATGATTATGGATTATATTTACACAAAAAATAGGTTTTGTTCTGGTATTTGGGCCTTTAATGGGTATTATTAGTTTAATAAAAACTATATTATTTATTTTTCACTAAATAAATGTTTTTTGCATCAGTAATGTAGAAGCTATTAATGTAATTATATATATCTAAAAAATTAAAAATTAATTACCATGATAATGAAAAAAAAATTTATATTTCAAATGACTCTTTATAACCTGATTTATATTCTGTATATCCTTATATTAAAAATAATTTAATTATTAATGTTTGAGTGAGGAATATTTCACATTCATTTAAAAATAAATAAATTAAAGCTCTTAATCACATACAAGTGGGTTCTAATAGATAAAATTTATAGCCAAGTATATTATAGGGCTATATATAATCATCAAATTATATTAAGAAGTGAGTTAGGGTAATTTCATGATATTATTTTTACGCTTAATTACCAAATTTACCTTTAACGGTGGGAAATAAAATTTATTGTAGTTACTATTCATTAGGTCTAAAAAATAAAATTATCCTATTTACATAATTTGGACCTAATTATTCAAAATATGAAATCCATTTTTCCAAATTCAAGTCACAGAAGTTGAATTATTTAATTAAAAATTAACCCCGCTGTTGAGAAAACGGGTTTTAAAAGTTAAAATGTTGCAAAAGATTGAAATGTTTTTGTCTTTGAATTCAATGTAAAATTAATGATAATTAATTTAATTATATTAAATGTTAAGAATATATTCTATTTAATCTTTAAATCCATTCAGTATTATGACATAACCATATAAATTATCTTGATGAGAAAAGTTGTTTTTAATTAAAATTTAGCGAATTTGTACTATTCATCAAAATATGAACATTTTCAGAAACATATCAAAACGTTATCCAATGTAAATTTTTATTTCCCAAATCACATTAATAAGTTTATTTTGTAATATTTTATTTAAAAACTTGATAAAAATTTGATTTAAAATGGGCGTGCCATCAAGAGGAGACAAAACTACATTTTTTTAAAAATACTTATTTTACCAGAAAAATTTATTTTGTTCTCATACCATGATCTAGAAAATGTGTAAGATTATTATAATGTTATAAAATTCAAAATTTATTTAATACTATTCAAAATAGCTAGTTCATAATAATATTATAATAATAACTCGTTTAGTGGAACTCGGTATTGCGTACAACACATGCTACTGAGGAAGGTCGCATTTGCATGTAATGCAAACCATGTTAGGGTTGCGTGTAGTGAAAGATTCTTTTGAATTTTTTTTAAACATGGACATTGATGATAACTATAACCCCAATAAATACTTACGAATAAACAATCTCAGACAAAAACTAGATTGAATTAATTATCCCTTACCTTAGGTCCAATTTTTTTCATACGTGTCCAAAACTCATGTATAGTGGGTTTAAACAAATTATAAACATTTAATCTAACCATAATAATATTTATGATATCATATATGATTCACTTAGGTCTTTACATTACCCGTTCATTTTTCCATTTCATGTTAACGAAACGTTTTGGTTAATAATTGTATCATTTACCGTACGTGTTTGGACTTGTTGTACCTGATATTATTATTACTTATATAATTATTTACTTGTTTCTAGAATGTAAAACATGATGTATATATCCTATATATTCTGTATATAAATATAATAGATAGATAAATGAAATGAAATACACCGTTCATGGAGACGGTAGGCCGTACGTACACATGAACGTTGGTTTGCTTTCCTTATAGACTTGAATGGAAGTAAGTAGATGACATACATGTATATATACAAAAATCTAGTAGCCTTAATGTGTCTTATATTTCATTATTATTCATTATATATAACATATATTCATTTTTAAATGGATAACATGGAGAATGAATCTCATCCCATCGTGGTGACGGTAATCCGTACGTACGAATGAGCAATGATATCTTTCCCATAATTATTAAATGGAATTGGAGTGGATGATATAATATATTAGAATTAGTACCGTATTATAATAATCATATATAGTTTTTATTTCCACCATTATACCCATCAAAGTAAGGTGGTGTTGGAAAAACAGTATACACCACGGTGTGGAGACGGTAAGTCGTACGTATGCTGGTGTGGTGATATCATTTTTCATAGGATACATAGAAGGTGAAATTGGGTTGTTTCATATTTATAATAACATATCAGCATATTATTGATACTGATGATATTACTTTATAATGAAACAAATAATGAAGAGGAATTAGAAGAAGAAATAAATTTGAATGAATCGGTAAAGGATATTACCTCTTCCACAACGCGCCTCTTCTTAACCTCTTCTTAGGGAACTATAGTTGGTCATTGAGAAATGGATAGGGTTTGGCCGGGCATGAAGGCTCAAAATTTTTTGAAGAGGAGAGGGGGGGGGTGCTATTTTATAAGGGAGAAGAGGGGAACTTTTTGAAACCTCAAACATATTAATTTTTAATAAATTTAAACCCCACATAAAAACTTCCAAAGTGACTAAAATTCAAGTATGACGTAAGATAGGGTTGTAATATCATAAAAAATGAAATTTAGAGATTGTTTAAGTTTATTTTAATACTTATCAATTTTATTTATGCTTATTTAATCTATTTAAGTTTATTTGTGGTAATAATATTCTAAATTTTAAATAGTTATAAATACATACTTATATGTTGTCAATTTTCCCCAGTTTGACACTTTATAAAATTTTAGACCATATAATTTCAAATTTATAATTTTTAAATATTTTTGTGATTTTTTTTATAATTTAATAATATGTAATTTTTATAAAATATCAATAGTGTAAATGTTTACAGTATTCATTTATTTGAATTTAAATAAAATACACATAGAGAATATATTCAAAAAAATTATTAATAGGTTCATAACATGTCATATTCATTTATAAAATTCGTGTAGAATATTAATTAGTTCATATAATATTTATTTTAATATTTTTAAAACCAATTATTTGATATTTCTCTTAATAAAATAATTACTAAGACATTTTTGTATAATAATTTAATATACATATTTATTTTATAAAAATTAAGAATAATATAGTATAATGAATATAAATCTAATAGCGTTCATAATAATACTTTTAGTCAAATTTATATTCTAAAACACCCAACTTTTTAAAAGTTATGTTTATTAAATTATGTAGTTGAACACTTTTACATCTTTTAAAATAAAATAATATTACTGTCATATTCGCTTTTACAAGGCTCCAAATGGTCAAAACATATACCTTTAGATGCTTATGGTTTATATTCACACGACCAATAAGTTTTGGACAGGTTTTTGGGCCTTTATGGGTATTATTAGTTTAATAAAAACTATATTATTGATTTTTCACTAAATAAATAATTTCTGCATCATTAATGTATAACATATTAAGGTAATAATATATTTCTTAAAAATTACAAATAAATTACCATGATAAAGAAAAACATTTTATATTTCATATTAGTATTTATAACCTAATTTATATTATGTATAAACTTATATTAAAAATAATCTAATTGTTAAAGTTTGAGTGAGACATATTTCACTTTCATTTGAATAAAATAAATTCAAGCTCTTAATCACATAAAAGTGGGTTCTAATAGATTTAATTTGGACCCAAATATATTTTAGGACGAAATAAAATCATCCAATTATGTTAATACAAGTGTTATGGTAATTTTATTATATTATTTTTACCCTTACTTACCTAATTTACTTTTAACTGTGGTAAATAAAATTTACCTTAGTTACTATTAATAATGCAAAAAAAAGTATCCTATTAACATAATTTGTCCCTACTCATTTCATATATGGAATCCATTTTTCCAAATTCAAAACATAGAAGTTGCAGTAATTAGTTTAAAATTAATCATGTTGTTTAAAAAATGGGGTTTTGTTTAAAACATTGCAACAGATTGAATTGATTTTACCAATGAATTCAAAGTAAATTTAATTCCAAAGACATAAATTATATTAAATGTTAAAAATATATTCTATTTCTACTGTAAAACAATTTACTATTATAATTTACCAACATAAATTATCTTGATGAAAAAATTTATTTTTAAGTAAAATTTAGCGTGTTTTTACTATTATTAAAAATAAAAACATTGTCAGAAAAATATCAAAACATTATCCAATGTAAATTTTTATATCCTGATTCAAAATAGGAAGTTTATTTTTTAAAATTTAACTAATAAACTTGTCAAAAATTATATTTAAAATGGGTGTGCCATCAAAAGGCGGAAAAAATGCATCAATGTAACACCCCACGTTTTTCTGAGATATATTTTTTTAATTTGATTGATGTCTTGTGTTGTACGCTACAACCAGATTTTCATGCACTATACACAACACCATTTTATCATGTAGTATACACAAACACTATTCTTGGCATGTTTTGCACGCAAGAGCGACCTTCCTCAGTAGCATGTGTTGTACACAATACAGAGTTTGAAAAAACAATGATATATTGTTATAATATTATTATGAACTAGCCGTTATTAATAGTATTATCCGAATTTGGAATTTAATAGAATGATAATTCATTTTACACATTTTATAAAATGTGGTAAGAGAAAAAAATCAATTTTTTTGATAAAAGAAGTATTTTTAAAAAAATGCTGATTTGCAGCCTTCTGATGTCGCACCCATTTAAAATCTAATTTTTTAAAAGTCTATAAGTTTAATTTTACAAAATAATCTTCTTCTATTGAATCAAGATATAAATATTTACATTGGATAAAATTTTGATATTTTTCTGACAACGTTCTTATTTTGATGAATACTTAAAACATGCTAAATTTTACTTAAAAACAACATTTTTCATCGAGATAATTTATATGGTTAAATTATGATATTAAATTGTTTTAAAGTATAAATATAATCTATATTTACCATTTAATATAATTCATGACATTATTATTAATTTATCATTGAATTCGTAGGAAAAATCAATTCAATCATTTATAATGTTTTAAACAAAAACCAATTTTTTTCGACAACAGGATTAATATTAAATTAATTAATGAAACTTATGTGTTTTGAAAATTGAAAAGTGGATTCCATATTTGGAATTAGTAGGTTCAAATTATTTTAATAGGATAATTTTTATTTTTGGGCATTGTGAATAGTAACTACGTTAAATTTTAGTTACCACAATTTAAGATAAATTAGGTAATTAAGGATAAATATAATATTATAAAATTACCCTAACATTTTTATTAATATAATTGGATGATTAGATTTCGTTCTAAAATATTCTTGGGTCGAAATGGTATCTATTATAACCCATTTGTATGTGATTAGGACGTTTAATTTATTTTATTTAAATGAAATTGAAATGTGTCTCGATCAAACTTTAATAATTAATATTTTTTTAATATAAGGTAATACAGAATATAAATTCTCTTATAAATACTCATTTGAAATAAAAAATGTGTTTCTATATCATGGTAATTTATTTTTAATTTTTAAGAATTATATAATTAGCTTAATATCTTATACATTAATGATGCGGAAATTATTTATTCAGTGAAAAATTAATAATATAGTTTTTATAAAAATAATAATACCATAAAAGGCCCAAAAACCTGCCCAAAACTTATTTTACGTGTACATATAAACACTAATCATCCAAACTTGTAATTTGTGACCATTTGGAGCTTTATAAAAGCAATTATGAAACTTATTTTATTTTATTTTAAATTATGTCAAAGTTGTCACCTTCATAATTTTATAAACATTTCATTTTAAACATTGGGTGTTTTAGTAGATAGAATCGACCAAAAGTATTCTTATGAAATCTATTAGATTTATATTCATAATAGTATTTTATTTTTAATTTTTATGCAACAAATAAATATATTAAGTAATTATACAATAATGTTTTAGTCATTATTTTATTAAGGGAAATATAAAATAAATGGTTTTAAACATATTAAAATAAATATTATATGAAATAATTAACATTATACAATATTTTTATAGATGAATATGACATGTTAGGAACCTATTAAATATTTTATTTCGAATATATTCTGTGTGTGTATTTTATTTAAATTCAAATAAATGAAAAGTTTTAAAAATTACCCTATTGGTATTTTATAAACATAACATATTATTAAATTATATAAGAATCAAAAAAATATTTAAAAATTACAAATTGAAAATTATATGGTCGAAACGTTTATAAAGTATCTAATTACGGGAAATTTACAACATATAAGTATGTATTTATAACAATTTAAAATTTAGAATATTATTACCACAAATATATTTAAATAGATTGAATAAGGATAAATCAAAATGATAAGGTTTAAAATAAACATATAACATTTCTAAATTTTATTGGTTTATTTAATTAAAATCCTATCACATATCATCTTATAATTGAGTCATTTTTTGTGGTTTTTATTTGGGTCTTGAACTTATTATAAATTAATATTTTTAGGTTTCCAATGGTGCCCCTCTCCTCTCGAATAAAAGTTCACCTCCTCCATCTCCTCCTCAAACCATTTTAGGCCTTTAAGTTCGTCCAAAACCTGAAAAATTCCCTTATCCACTTACCTAGAAATATATTATAGGTCCTGGTCTTCTCAAAAGTTAAACATTACTTCCCTAAGAGGAGGTTTAGAATTCCTCATCGACGAGTAGGCAATATCCTTTACCGATTCATTCAAATTTATTTCTTCTTCTACATCCCATTATTTAGTTGTTTCATTATAAAGTAATAACATAAGTATAAATAATATAATAATATTTTGTATTCAATATGAAAGAACCCTATTTCACCTTCTACCCATCCTATGAAAAACAAAATCATCACGCGTGCGTATGTACGGAATACCGTCTCCACCCCGTGGTGTAATATGTTTTCAACCACCACCATACTTGGATGGGTATAATGGTGTAAAGAATAACTATATATGATTATTATGACATGATACTAATTCTTAGATATTATATCATCCATTCCAATACCATTCAATAATTCTGGGAATGATATCATCGCTCGTGCATATGTACGGATTACCGTCTCCACGATGCGATGAGATTCATTCTACATATTAACTATTCAAGAATGATTATAATTTATATATAATAAATAATCATGAAATATATGGAATAATAATAATACTATATTTATGTATATATATGTTCCATTTACATAATTCCATTCAATTCAATAAGGAAATGAAAACAGGGTTCATGCGTACATACAGTCTACAGTCTCCATTTACAGTGTATTTCATTTCATTTATCTATCTATTATATATATATATAGTAAATATATATGATATATAAATCATGTTTTACATTCTGGAAGTAATAAAATAACGACACATGTCATGATTTCAAGAACAACAAGTCCAAACTCGTACGATAAATGAAACGATTTTATTAAAAACGCTGATTTAACATGGAATTGACAAAAGAACGAGTTATATAAATTCATAAGTGAATCATATATGTTATCATAAATATTATTATGGTTCGGGTACAAGTTAATAGTATGTTTAAACCCACTATACATAGGTCTCAGACATATTTGGAAGAAACTGTAAATATGTTAAGGGATTATTTCGTCACACTTTTATTTCTGTGAGAGATATACGTTAATCACCATCTATTTATTTTGTATTTTGTTTATGCTTCCCATGAATTTTTTATGATTTTTATTATAGAAGATATGATATTTAAATATGCATGTAATTTTCTTTATTTTATGACGCGTATGATTCCACCGATCATAAAAGGTAAGAGATAATTATTTAAATCTCGATATTGACCGAGATTGTATATTCGTTAGTATTTACTAGGGTTATAGTTATCCTCCATATCCATGTTTTCTAAAAATATTTTCATAAAAGGTTTACTATTCGTCCATGTATGTTTAAATTCATTTTTAACCTTTTGTAATTTTTCCACATGGTATGGAAGGAATCATTATTTTGTTTACCAAACATGGTAGTTTTTGACTTTTCCAGAAAAAGTACAAAGAGAGTGGTTTTCTAACTTATACGGCATGAATAGATTTTTACAGTTTCATAACGTTGTATTTTCATGAATATTCCTCTACAATATATCATGATTATTTTCAATAAAATAATTTTCTTTTTTCGTGGCATTTTGTGAAAAGAAAATAATTTTGAAGAAAAAACGATATTTTCCCCAAAAATTCATATCAATTGTTTTATCAAAAACATTTCCATCTAAGATGAAATTATTTAATATTTTTATGTTTCAAGTATAATTTCTCTATTATTTACATGGTTTGATTTTTTATTTGATTAAATTATATCCATTTGTTTTATATGGATTATGTTATGATGTGATGATGTTTATGAACCCCATTTTACTGTTTGGCATACGAAGAGTGATTTATGTCTATTTTGTGTCACACATAAGAATGATTTCATTATGAGATGAGTGGGACCTATATATCCCTCCAATAATGAGTTAATCTTGGAAACTATTACATTTTTTACTTTACTTTTTATAATTAAGTATTATTAATCTTTTTTACGATGTGAGTTTCAATGAAAGAAACTTTAAAGTAGAAAAACATTTATAACCCCGATGAATTTCGAGGGTGAAATTTATTCTAAGGGGGGTAGAATGTAACACCCTTAGATTTTATGAAAAATATTATTTTTAATTTTTTTATGTCTTGTGTTGTACGCTAAACCAATATTATCTTTTTCTATTCGCAACACCGTATTAGCTTGTAGTATATGCAACATTATTCTTCCCTTATGTTGCACGCAAGAGTGACCATCCTCAATAGCCTGTGTTGTACGCAATACCGAGCTTTACTAAACAATGATATATTGTTATAATATGTTATAAACTGGTCATTATGAATAGTATTAACCACATTTTTAATTTTATAAAATTATCATTCATCTTGCACATATTCGATAACATGGTATTACAACAAAATAATTTGTTCGGGTGAAATAAATATTTTTCAAAAGATGCGGTTTTGAGGCCTTTTGATGGCGCACCCATTTTAAATATAAATTTTTAGAAGTTTATAAGTAAAATTTTAAAAAATAATCTTCTTCTTGTGAATCAAGATATATATATTTACATTGGATAATGTTTTAATATTTTTCTGACAATGTTTATATTTTGATGAATAGTAAAAACATGATAAATTTTACCTAAAAACAACTTTTTTCATCGAGATAATTTATATTGTAAAATTATAATATTAAATTGTTTTAAAGTATAAATAGAATATATTTTTACCATTTAATATAATTTATGTCAACAGAAATAATTTTACATTGAAGTCGTAGGTAAAATCAATTCAATCATTTGCATTGTTTAAAATAAACCCATTTTTTTCAACAACAAGATTAATTTTAAATTAATTATAGAAACTTCATTGATTTGAATTTGGAAAAATGGATTCCATATTCGGAATCAGTAGGTCCAAATTATTTTAAAAGCCTACTTTTAATTTTTGGGCATTATGAATAGTAACTACGGTAAATTTTCTTTTCCATAGTTAAAAGGTAAATTTGGTAATTAAGGTTACATTAATATGCTAAAATTACCCTAAAAGTTGTCCGAATATAATTGGATGATTATATTTCATCCTCAAAAATCCTTGGGTCTAAATTATATCTATTAGAACCCATTTTATTGTGATTAAGAGCTTTAATTTGTTTTATTTAAATGAAAGTTAAATATGTCTCACTGAAACATTCTTAATTAAATTATTTTTAATATAAGGTTATACAAAATATAAATTCGTTTTTAAATACTCATTTGAAATGTAAAATGTTTTTAATTATCATGGAAAATTATTTTTAATTTTTAAGAAATATATTATTACATCAATAGCTTATACATTACCGATGCGGAAATTATTTATTTAGTGAAAAATAAATAATATAGTTTTTATTAAACTGATAATACCCATAAATAGCCCAAAAACCTTACCAAAACGTATTGGTCGTGTACATATAAACCATAATAATCCAAAGGTCCAATTGTGGACCATTTGGAGCCCTATAAAAGCGATTATGACACTTATATTATTTTAATTTAAATGATGTTAAATTTGTCACCTTAATAATTTAATAAACATTACATTTATAAATTTGGGTGTTTTAGAAGATAAATTCTACTAAAAGTATTATTATAAAATCTATTAGATTTATATTCATCACGTTATTTTATTTTTAATTTTTTTGCAACAATTATGTATATTAAATATTGATACAAAAATGTTTTTGTAATTATTTTATTAAGAGAAATATCAAATAATTTGATTTAGAAATATAAAATTAAATTTTATATGAACTAATTATTATTCTCCATGAATTTTCAAGATGGATATGACATAATATGAAGCTATTAAATATTTTGGATTGACTATATTCTCTGTGTGTATATTATTTAAATTAAAATAATAGAATAGTGTCAAAATTTACACTATTGGTATTTTATAAAAATAACATATTATTGAATTATTTAAAATTCACAAAAATATTTAAAAATTATTAATTTAATTTTATATGGTCTAAAATGTCATAAATTATCAAATTATGGACAATTCATAATAGATATGTAATTATTTATAATGAAATTAAATTTAGAATATTATTACCACAAATAAAGTTAAATAGATTAAATAATGATTAATGAAGTTGATAAGGTTTAAAATAAATTTCCAACGTGTCTAAATTTTACTGTTTGATGATATTACAACCTTATATCATCTAATATTTGGCTTTGAGACATTTTTGGATGTTTTGATGTCGGGTTTTAGTTTATTATAAATTAATATTTTATAGGTTTCCAAAAGTGCCCCTCTCGTCTATAATAAAAGGGAATGTCCTCTCTATCATCTTCACAACATTTAAAAATTAAATCTTCACAAAAACCTGTAAATATCTATTCTATACTTCCCTAGAAACATTCTAGAGGTCCTGATCTTATTCAAAGGCAACCTTTAGTGCCCTAAGATGAGGCTTAGAAGAGGCGCGTTGAAGTAAAGGTAATATCCTTTACCGAATCTTTCAAAATTTATTTCTTCTTCTAATTCCACTAATTTATTTGTTTCATTATAAATTAATAACATAAGTATCACTAATATAATTATATGTTATTATAAATATGAAATAACCCCCTTTCACCTTCTATCCATCCTACAGAAAATGAAATTATCGGGCATGCGTACGTACGAAATACCGTCTCTAGGCTGTGGTGTAATATGTTTTCACCACCACCTTACTTGAATGGGTATAATGGTGTAGAGAATAACTATATATGATTATAATAACAAGATATCAATTTTTTGATATTATATCATCCACTCTAATTCCATTCTTTAATTATAGGAATTATATCATCGCTCGTGCGTACGTACGGATTACCGTCTCCACGATGCGCTGAGATTCATTCTCCATGTTAACCATTCTAGAATGATTATAAAGTATATATAATAATTTATAATGAAATATATGACATAATAATGATACTCTATTTATGTGTGTATATATATATGTCATTTACTTCTATTCAATTTAATAATGATATTGAAACAGCGTTCATGCGTACGTACGACCTACTATCTCCATGAACGGTGTATTTAATTCCATTTATCAATCTGTTATATATATTTATATGCTTAATATATATTATATATAAATAATTTTTTACATTCTGGAAATATTTAATCATGATCTAAGTAATCATATGAATAACTACAAGTCAAAACTGGTACGATAAATGAATCAATTTTAACCAAAATGTTGCATTAACATGGAATTAACAAAAGAACAGGTAATATAATGCCATAGTTGAACCATATATGATATCATAAATATTATTGTGGTTCTTTTCCAAGTATATAATACATTTAAACCCACTATACATGAATCTTGGACACATACAGAAGAAATTGAACATATGGTAAGGGATAATTATTCAAATCTCGTTCTTACCCGAGATTGTTTATTCGTATGTATTTACTTGGTTTATATTTATCATCTATGTACCTGTTTTCTAAAAATATTTTAATGAATGTTTAATGTTACTTTTACCCATTTTTTACTTTTACTACAATGTATGTAAGGAATCTTTCTTTTGTTTACCATACGAGGTACTTTTTGACATTTCTGGAAAAATTACGAGGAGGATGTTTTTATTTAATTTCTACGGCATGAATAAGTTTTTATAATTTCATAACACCTTATTTACATGAATATTACTATGAAATATTTCATGATTATTTTCAACAATATTTATTTTTTTAAATTTGGATGGAATTTTGAGAAAACAAAATGTTTTTGAAGAATAAAGTATATTTTCCTCAAGAACTCATTTCAAATGTTTTGTCAAAAACAATTTTCCATATAAGATGACATTATTTAATATGTTTATGTCTCAATTATAATGTCTATATAATTTACATGGTTTAATTTTTTTTTGATGAAATGATATCCATTTGTTTTATATGGATTATGTTATGATGGGATGATGTTTTTGAAAACCATTTAATTCTATCGGTTATGATAAATGATGTATATTTATTTTGTGGCACACATAAGTATGATTTCATAATGATATTTTTGGGACCTATATATCCCTCCAATGAATTTGTTAAAGATTAATATCTCATGAGATAGACATGGTTGGAATGGAAAGTGAATCGGGTTCAGTAATACAGGACTGGAACGACAAGTAAACCTGGATCAGTATTGGACTTTGTGCATTATGACTGTCTTGGAAAAAATGTCGTTGCTACTATAGAAATATTTTCATGTGCATAATGGTTTTCCACAATTACATGTTTTATTCCCATGAAATTTTATCATGATTAATTTTCCTTTATGAACAATGCCTTTTGTACTGCCAAAATTTATGCCATTGCTAATGATTTTGATGTTTTATTTTCATCTTTTTACGTTCAAATGTTTATGGATTGTTTTTATGTTCTCAATGTTTACCCTTACTGAGCATTTGAGCTCACCCTTTTTATGTTTTCTTTTCCCCAGGACATAAAGAAAGGATTTAGGTAATAAAACAAAAGGGGAAGATCTTTATGCGATATGTTGAAGAACTTTCACCGTGAGTTGAAACTTATGTTCTGAGTTTACTAAAACACTAAACTAATGCTGTCTTTATGCGTCTTTTTCTGTCATGTATTAAGTATTCTACAAAAGTAATGTAATGTCCATGTACCTCATGATTTTGGTCGTTATAGTTGGTATCTGTAGATACCCAAAGATTGACGTACATGGACATCACATCACATTTGCGGAATACTTAATACATGAAAAAAACAGATGCCCAAAGATAGTATTAGTATAGTGTATTTGGAAACTCAGAACATAATCTTCTAATCATGGTGAAAGATCATCAACATATCCCATAAAGATCTTCCCCTTCATTTTGTACCTTAAACCATTATTTATATCCTGAGGAAAATAAAACATAAAAAAAGAGCTCAAATTCTCAATAAAGGTAAACATAGAGAACATAGAACAAACCATAAAAATTTGAATGTAAGAACATTACATTAAAACATCAAAATCATGAGTAATAACATAAATCTTGGAAGTACATAAGGAATAGATCATTAATGAACTTCAATCAGGATAAAATAGCATGGGAATAAAACATGAAATTGTTGAAAACCATAAAGCACATGTTATGATTTCCATAGTAGCCAAGGAATTGCTGCCAAGACCATCATAGTGGCCAATGTCCATTACTGAACCGAATTATAATTTTCATCCAGCCTTTTAATATTGAACCATATTTTACATTCCGTTCCAGCCATGTCTATCTCATGAGATATTAATATTTATCCAATGCATTGGATGGAGATATAGGTCCCACCCATCTCCTAATGTAATAATTCTTACGTGTTCCACAAAATAAACATAAATCATTCATCATAACCTAAAGAATAAAATGGGTTTCATAAACATCGTCCCACCATAACATAACCCATATAAAACAAATGGATACCATCCCATCATAAGAAAAATCAAACCATTTAAATAATATAGACATTATACATGAAATATAAACATACTAAATAATGTCATCTTAGATAGAAAAGAGTTTTGATAAAACACTTGAAATTAATTCTTGTGTAAAATATCCTTTCTTATTCAAAATGATTTTCCTTTCATATAATGACATGAAATTTTAATAGAAAAGGAATTTTTTGGAAATGATCTTGAAATCATGTAGAGGAAGCTTCATGATAATAAGGAATTATGAAACAATAAAAATCCATTCTTTCCATATATGATTAAAAAACATTCTTCATGTACTTTTTCCATAAAAGTCAAAAAGTACCTCGTAGGGTAAAAAAAGAAATATTCCTCAAATAACATGAGGTCAAAAAGGGAACAAATGACATTAAACATACATATTAGAATAGTAAACATTTCGTGATTTTAGTTTTGAAAAATCATAGACATTAATGATAAACATAACCCTAGTAAATACTTATGAATAAACAATCTAGGATAAGAATGAGATTTAAATAATTACCCCTTACCATTTATAATCGGTGAAATCATATGTGTCATAAAATATGGAAACTTACATGCATATATAAATATCATTTCCTTCATAATAAAAATCATAAAACATTCATGGGAAGAATAACCACCATAAAAAAGAAATAGATGGTGATTATGGCATATATCTCACAGAAATAAAAGAGAGATGAAATAATCCCTTACATTTGGTATAATATGCTTTGTACATATCCAAAACTCATGTATAATGATTTATATATTGTCATTGACTTATTCTAGAATCATATTCATTGTTATGATATAATATATTGTAATATTATTATCTCCTTATTTGTAATATTTCATTGGTACTTATTATTCAGATGTTCATTGATTTATGTTCTTATGCGTGTTTTATCGAATAAAATCTTATTCTTATTTTTTAGGTTATAGATACATAATTTACTGAATGGTTTTAGTGTATGATATATCATATTTGTCCATTCAATTCATTTATATAATCATTAATCAATGAAGATCATGTTTAATGAGTCGCATCATCTCATAGAGATGGTAGGTCGTCCGTACGCACGGGCGATGATATCATTCCCATGATTGTGGAATTGTATTGAAGTTTATGGTGTATAATATATCAGAATAAATATCACATTAAAATAATCATATATAGTTATTTATTCTATCCTTATACCAATCCAGGTACGTTAGTGATGAAATACAAGATTACACCACGGCCTGGAGACGGTCAGCCATACGCACGCACGCGTGGTGATTTCATTTTTTCATAGGATAGATAGAAGATAGAATATAAGTTTTTCATATTAATAATAACATATCTGTATACAAGTGATACTGGAGTTATTAATTAACAAATAAACAACTCATATAGATGAAGTAGAAGAAGAAATATGTTTGAATGAATTGATAAAGGATATTACCTCCTCTTCGACAGGCCTCTTCTTAACCTCCTTTTATGGAACTAAATTTTGTATTTTGAGAAGACCAGAACATATAGTTGGTTTATAGGGAAGGGTATAAAATTAATTTATAGGGTTAGGCTGACCGTGAAGGCTCCAAATGTTGTAAATAGGAGAGGGATGAGGTTCTCTTTTATAAGAGAGCAGAGGGGCACTTTTGGAATCTTCAAAAATATTAATTTATAATAAATTCATACCCCACTTAAAAACCTCCAGAAATAACTCAATTATAAGATTATATGATATAGGGTTGTAATGACATAAACAAATAAAAATTTAACTTGTTATTATTTTATTTTAAACCCTATCATTTTGAATTATCCTTTTTTAATCTATTTAATTTTATTTGTGGCAATAAGATTCTAAATTCTAAATTGTTATAAATACATACTTATGTGTTGGTATTTTTCCATAATTGGATATTTTATGACATTTAAGACCATAGAAATTTCAATTTATAATTTTTAAATAATTTTGTGATTTTTAAACTATTTAATAATATGTTATTTTAATAAAATATCAATAGTGTCAGTTTTGAAACTATCCAATTGTTTGAATTTAAATAAAATAAACAGAGGAGATATATTTGAACCAAAATATTTAATAGATCTCTAACATGTAATATGCATCTTTAAAATTCGTGTAACACATTAAATAGTTCATATAATATTTATTTTAATATTTTTAAAACCATTTATTATATATTTCAATCAATAAAACAATTTCTACATCAATATTGTGTCGCAATTATTGATAATTATTTAATCCCTAAAAAAATCTAAATAAATTCAAATTATGTAGTTAATTTTATTTTATTTTTGGTTACTATTTATGTTAGATGTTTTATGAATTTTATCAATAAATTAAAATTATTACACTTACAAGATATAAGAGAGTAACATGTTGCCACTTTTTTTTTGTTTTAATAATAATTACATCATTTTTATGGTAAAAAATTAATAAAATGAATCTATTCTGACCCTTTGGTGATAGGGGTATACTTCTATTCATACAACAGAATATTGTAAGGTGTTATGGTAATTTTATATTCTTATTTTTACCCTTAATTACCCGATTTACCATTAGCTGTAGTAAATAAAAATTATCGTGGTTACTATTCATAATATTAAAAAAATAAATGTAACCTATTATCATTTTTTTGACCCAATGAATTCAAATATGAAATCCTTTTTTCAAAATTAAAATCCGAGAAGTTTTAGTAATTAATATAAAATTAATTCCTCTGTTAAGAAAATGGGTTTTAAAAGTTAAAATATTGCCAAAGATTGAAATGTTTTTACCTATGAATTCAATGAAAAATTAATGATAATGACGTTATATTAAAGGGTAAAAATATATTCTATTTATACATTAAAACAATTAATGTTTATAATTTAACCATATAAATTATCTTGATGAAAAAGTTGTTTTTAAGTAACATTTAGCGTGTTTTTACTATTCATCAAAATATGAAAGTCAATAGAAAAATATAAAAAATATATCCAAAGTAAATTTTTATATCATTATTGCAATTAATAAGTTCATTATCTCTAATGAAACTTATAAATTTGTCAAAAAATAGATTTAATGTGGGTGTTCCATCAAAAGGTAGCAAAATTGCATTTTTCTAAAAAATACTTATTTTACCTGAAAAAATTATTTTCTTCTCATACCATGTTCTTGAATATGTGTAAGATTAATTTTTATGTAATAAAATTAAAAATTTAGTTAATAATTTTCATAACAGGAAGTTCAAAACAATATATCACTATATAGTGACACTCAGTATTGCATACAACAGACACTATCAAGGAAGGTCGCTCTGGCATGCAACACAATCCAGGAATAGTGTTTGTGTATAATAAAAGAAAATAAGTTGTTGAATAGAGCACAAAATAATCTTGGTTTAGAATAAAACACAATACATCAATGAAATTAAAATGAATATTTCTCATAAAATCTCAGGATGTTACATTTTACCAACTTAAAATGAATTTCACCCTCGAAATTCGATGGGGTTATAAATCTTTTACTACACGTAAGTTTCTTTTATAGAACCCACATCGTAAAAAGGAATACTAATAATTAATTTTACAATTTAATGTAAGAAACATAATGGTTACCCAAATTAACTCATCACTGGGTTTCTACATAGGATAACATAGGTGAAAACATGGATATGGAAGAGAAATATAACCATCATGTTCTGATGGAGAGTGGTAGAGAACATGACTACGAAAAAGAAAACAATCACAAATCCATAAATTTGTGATGATCTAAGGTACTATCTGATTCATCGGATATGAGGGTATTAGGACAACATTTTAGGTTTTAAATATTATTTCCCCAAAATTGATGAATTTGAATTTGACGAAATACATACTTGATTTTGGTACAATCGCATTGTAGGTCATTAATTGAACAATTTCCACTTCATATCTTAATGAAATGAATTTGACTTTTTCTTTAGTGAAACATATCATGTGATTAAATGATGGGTCATTCTATCTGTCTCAAACGAAAGGTTAGAAAAAGTAATTCAATATACATAAGTCCATATGTAGTTATATTAATCATATATGGCTCTACAAATGGACTTATACTTCACAATTGCAATTTTTTTATTATGTGGTTCTTCATTATTTTAAATGTTTTTTACACAATGGTTTCTAGTTTTAGTTAATTGAGGGAACCATAAGGAATTAGGTTTATATTTAATCTGATGGAAAAATTGGTGACTATGAGCAGCGAAGTTGCGTAATGCCTAGAGAGAAAGATATTCTAATTATGAAAAATCAGTCATCACGATATATGATTAATAAGGTGAACATTAGTGGTATTACTAAGTCATCAAATATGATGAATATGGACTTTTATGCATATTATCATGGAGAGGAACACAGAGGAAGGATGTTTCAGCTTTCTACATATCAAGAAGAAGGGAAGACGAACCTTGAAGAATTCCTAAAATGGAAGGGAATATGTTATCTATGTTGGGAAAAGGGTCATATAGAGACAGACTGTTATGGAGTTCAATGTCTTATCTATGGAGAACATGGGCATTACCCAACTCAATTCTCTGACCAAAGACGTTACTTCTAAATCGATGAAGGAAATATTCCATTCCATTCATTGAAGAAGATGTATTGAACGACTAATATATTGGAATTCAAGAATAATTTTGTTGAAGTACTTTTATGGTATGTTGAAATATATATGTATTTGTCCATTGTGGTTTTCCATTAGAATATGGTACCAATAACCATTAAAAGAGATTGTAATATTTTTGGAAAGCAGACGATATGTGAACGATAAAGAGATAATGAGAAAATAATATGTTTGATAGTATTAATGAACTCATGACTGATATAAGGACAAAGTGATATCATGGTTTGAGAATATAGAAATTTTGATATTTTTTTATTTGGAAAGAGTTAAATTATTACCACATTCGTGTTTTCACTACGGTTCTATGGTAATTCATGTTTCAAGAAAATATATGATTAAGGTATTTATATGTTTGGAAGGTGGCCAACAAGATATATATCTAATGATATATGGGAGAAAAATGATGGTTTTTTGATGCTTGGTAAATGAACTTTCTAGTAGTCGTTTTCTTTATACTATATCCTAGGACATATGTATTTTGGATAAGCCTAAAGATTGGAATGGATTATGATTGACATAATATAGTTATAAAAAAATATTTTTAGAAAAAGGAAAACCTGTAGGATGGGCGACAACCCATCACGTCGGACAAGCCTTTGGGAATCGAACCCATATCCGAAGTGCGACAATCCTTTATCACCTACCACTGTCCTACAAAATGTCCCTAGTTTGTTGAAATTAGTTTTATTTTATTAAGCGGTATGATAGATGAAGTATAATTCTTCTTTAGGAACCACATACGATTAATCTCACCATAGATGGACTTTTGTATATTTAATAAATTGTGTTCAACTTTTTGTGATAGAGACAGATGGAATGACCTATCATTCTATCACATGATTTTCTAACACTTCAAGAATGAAAAATTCAACTTCATTTCTTTAAATAAGAGATGAAGTGGAAATTGTTCTTGGAATGACCAACAATGATATTACACAGAAATCAAGTAAGTAATTCTCCTTATGAAAAAATTCATCAACATCAGGGAAATGATCATGCAAAAAAAATGTTTTCCTAGTACCCTCATACCTGAAGTATCAGATGGTGCCTTAGATCATCACAAATTTATGGCTTTGTGATTGATGGATTTTTCACAGCCAGGTTCTCTACCACTCTCCATCAGAATTTGATGGTTTGATTTCTCTTACATATCCATGTTTTCACCTATGTACTATTATGTTGAAACCTAGAGATAAGTTACTTTGGGTATCCATTTGGTTTCTAACATTCCTTAATAAAATTAAGTTTTAGTAATTCTTTTTACGATGAGGATTTCTATAAAAGAAAATTTCAAGTAGTAAATCATTTATAACCCTGATGAATTTCGAGGGAAAAATTCATTTTAAGGGGGGTAGAATGTAACATCCTGAGACTTTATGAGATATATTATTTTTAATTTCTTTAATATCTTTTGTTGCATGCTACCCCAAGATTGGCTTGCAATATATGAAAAAAACCGTATTAGCATGAAGTATACCGAACACTATTCTTGGCTCGTGTAACGCACAATTTCAAGTTCATTTGGTAGAAATAATTCTATGGAAAATTGAGTACAGATTTTGTTCAATTCGAAAATGAAATAATTTTTTATTATGTTATACACAACAACAAATAAATATTTCACTACACGCAACACTTCCTTGGCTTGCGTGACACGCAAGAGCGACCTTCCTCGATAGCTTACGTGGTAAGCAATACCGAGATTCAATAAAAAATGATATATTATTATAATATTATGAACTAGACATTATGAATAGTATTAACAACATTTTAAATTTTATAACATTATAATTCATCTAACACATTTACTAGAATGAGGTATGAGAACAAAATCTATTTTTCTGATAAAAGAATTATTTTTCAAACAATATAGTTTTGTCGCCTTTTGATGGTAGACCCATTTTAAGTATAATTTTGGAGAAGTTTATAAGTAAAATTTTACAAAATAAACTTCTTATTTTGAATTAGGATATGATAATTTATATTTGATAAAGTATTGATATTTTTCTGACAATGTTCTTATTTTGATGAATAGTAAATATATGCTAAATTATACTTAGAAACATCTTTTTTCATCTAGATATTTTATATGGATAAATTATAATATTGAATGGTTTTAAAGTGTAAATAGAATATATTTTTACAATTTAATATAATTTATGGCATTAGCATTCATTTTACATCGAATTCTTATGTATAATTAATCAAATCATTTGTAATGTTTTAAACAAAAACCCGTTTTTTTCGACAACGAGATTGATTTTAAATTATTTTTTGTAACTTTTGTGTATTGAATTTGGAAAAATGGATTCCATATTTGGATTCCGTAGGTATAAATTATCATAATAAGATACTTTTTATTTTTGGGCATTATGAATAGTAACTACGGTAAATTTTATTTACCACAGTTAAAGGTAAATCAGGTAATTAAGGGTAAAATTAATATTATAAGATAACCCTAACACTTGTATTAATATAATTGGATTATTATATTTAATCATAAAATATACTTGGGTCGAAATGGTATCCATTGGAACCCACATGAAAGTGATTATTACCTTTAATTTATTTTATTTAAAGGAAAGTGAAATATATCTCACTCAAACATTAATAATTAAATTATTTTCAATATAAGCTTATACATAATATAAATTATATTATAAATACATATTTGAAAGATAAAATGTTTTCAATTATCATGGTAATTTATTTGTAATTTTTAAGAAATATATAATTATTTTAATAGCTTATACATTAATGATGTAGAAATTATTTATTTAGTGGAAAATCAATAATATAGTTTTTATTAAAATAATAATACTCATAAAAGGCCCAAACACCTTACCGAAACTTTTTGGTCGTGTATATCTAAACCATAATCATCCAATAGTTTAATTGTGGACCATTTGGAGCCTTATAATAGCGATTATGAAACTTATATTATTTTATTTTAAATGATTTCTTAGTTGTCACCTTCATAATTTAATCAATATGACAATTTAAATGTTCTGATTTTAAAATGACAATTTCGAGTAAAAGTATAATTATGTAATAAATTATATTTATCTTTATAATAGTATTTTATTTATAATTATTTTGAAATAAATAAGTAGATTAAATTATTATACATAAATGTTTCAATAATTATTTTATTGATAGAAATATCAAATTAATGGATTTTAAAATATTAAAATAAATACTATATGAACTATTTATTCTGATCCAAGAATTTTCTAGATAAATATTACATTTTATGAATCTATTAAACATTTTGGTTCGAATATAACCTCTGTGTGGATTTATTTAAATTCAAATAAAATAATAGTGTCAAAATTGACACTTGATATTTTATAAAAATAACCTTTTATTAAATTATTTAAAAATCACAAAAATATTTCAAAATTATAAATTAAAATTTATATATTCTAAAATGTCATATGGTATCAAATTATGGATAATTAACAACACATATGCAATAATTTATAACGATTTAAAATTTAGAATATTAGTACCACAAATAATATAAAATAGATTAAATAAGAATAAATCATGTTGATAAGGATTAAAATAAATTCCCAACATGTCTAAATATTTTCTATTACTGAGAATAAAACCCTATATCATCTAATTTTCATATTTGAGTCATTTTTGGAGTTTTTTAAGGGGGGTTTGAGTTTGTTATAAATTAATATTTTAGAGGTTTCCAAAAGTCCTCCTCTCCTCTTTTATTGAAGGGAACTTCCTCCCTCTCCTCTTCACAAAATATTGAGACTTAATGCTCAGAAAAACCCTGTCCATATCTCATATCCAATTCCATAGAAACATACTAGAGGTTCTGGTCTTCTTCAAATACCAACTTTAGTTCCCTAAGAGGAGTTTCAGAAGAGGTACGTCGAAGAAGAGGAAATATCCTTTACCGATTCATTAAAAATTATTTCTTCTTATATATCCTCTTAATTTTTTGTTTCAATATAAAGTAACAATAAAAGTATCAATAATATACTGATATGTAATTATAAATATTAATGAACCCCATTTCACCTTCTATCCATCCTACGGAAAATGAAAATATCATGCGTGGGTACGTACGGAATACCGTCTGCACGCCGTGGTGTAATATTTTTTCCACCACCACCTTACTTAGATTGGTATAATGGTGTAAAGAATAACTATATATGATTATTATAACATGAAACTAATTTATCGATATTAAATCATCCACTCCAAGTCCATTCAATAATTATGGGAACGATATCGTTCCTCGTGCGTACGTACGGATTACCGTCTCCACGATGCGATGAGATTCATTTCCATGTTAATAATTCAAGAATGATTATAAAGTATATATAATAAGAAATAATTAAATATATGAAATAATAATGGTACTATATTTATTTATATATATATTTAATTTACTTTCATTCAATTTAATAAGGATAAGAAAACAACATCCATGCGTATGTACGACCTACCGTCTTCATTAACAGTGTATTTCATTCCATTTATCAATATAATATATATATTTATATTATGAATATATATTATATATTCAGTATTTTTTACATTCCATAAATATTTAATCATTATCAAAGAAATAATATAAATAATTACAAGTCAAAACATGTATGATAAATGAAACAATTTTAACCAAAACGCTGCTTTAACATGGAATTGAAAAATGAAATGGTAATATAACGTTATAAGTGAATCATATATGATATCATAAATATTATTATAGTTCTTTTAAAAGTTAATAATATTTTTAAACCCACTATAAAGGAGTCTCAGTCACATGGAAGAAATTTGACATAAGGTAAGGGAGAATTATTCCAATCTCATTCTTACCTGAGATTGTTTATTTGTAAGTATTTACTGGGGTAGTATTTATCATCCATATCATAGTTTTCTAAAAATGTTTTCATGTATGTTTAAAGAAATTTTTACCCATTTTCACTTTTACTACATCTTATGTATGGAATCTTTATTTTGTTTACCATATGAGGTACTTTTTGACTTTTTCGGCCGAAGTACGAGGAGGATGTTTTCTTTTAACTTATACGGCATGAATGAATTTTTTACAGTTTCATAACGCCTTATTTACATGAATACTTATATGAAATATTTCATGATTATTTTCAAATAAATTCACTTTTTTTAAAATTTCATGGCATTTTGAGAAAATAAAATGATTTTAAAGAAGAAATGTTATTTTCCTCCATAATGCATTTCAAACGTTTTGTCAAAACTATTTTCCATATAAGATAACATTATTTTATATTTTTATGTTTCAAGTATAATGTCTATATTATTTAAATGGTTTTATTTTTATTATGATGAATTGATATCCATTTGTTTTGTATGGATTTTTTTATGATGGGATGATTTTTATGAAACCCATTTTTTTCATTGGGTTATGATGAATGATTTTTGTTAAGGAACACGTAATAATGATTTCATTATGAGATTTGTGGGACCTATATCTCACTCCAATTAATTTGTTAAAGATTTATATCTCATGAGATAAACATGGTTAGAACAGCAAGTGAAACCCAGTTCAGTAATACAGGGCTTGAATGACAAGTAAACCTGGTTCAATAAATGACTTTGTCCACTATGATGGTCTTTGAAGCAATGACTTAGCTACTATGGAAATCATAACATGTGCTTAATGGTTTTCCACAATTCCATGGTTTATTTATATGAAATTTTATAATGATTAATGTCCCTTTAAGATATTTACCTTAATTTCTGCCAAGATATATTTCATGGCTCGAGATTTTGATTTTTCAACATTATGTTCACGTTTTTAAGTTCAAATGTATATGGGTTGTTTTATTTTCTCCATGCTTACCCTTACTGAGCATTTTAGCTCACCCTTTTTATGTTTTCCTTTCCATAGGATATAAAGGAATGTTGTAGGTATGAAAACAAAAGGGTAAGATCTTTATGGAATATGTTGATGATCTTTAACCATGATTAGAAGTTTATGTTCCAAGTTTCCAAAGACAGTAAACTAATACGGTCTCTGGGCGCCTGTTTTTTTCATGTACTAAGTATTCAGACAAAGTAATTTAGTGTCCATGTAATTCAATCATTGGGTATCCATTAATTTTAAATTAAATACTGCAACTTTTTTATTTTGAATTTGGAGATATGGATTCCATATTTGGAATTAGTTGGTCCAAATTTTGTTTATAGGTCACTTTTTATTTTTATATATTAGGAATAATAACTATGGTTAATTTTATTCACAACAATTAATGGTAAATCGGGTAATTAAGGGTAAAAATAAGATTATTAAATTACCCTAACTCCTGAAAAAATTATATTGGATGAATATAAGTAAACCCATATCACCTAAGGGTCGGTATAGATTTATTTCATTGACTTTTGACCAATAAAATGATGTAATTATTATTAAAACCAAAGAAAGTGAAAACATGTCACTCTCTTATATCTTATATGTGTAATAATTTTAATTTATTGATAAACTTCATAACACTTAGAACTTAAATAGTCACCAGAAAGATAATAAAATTATATACTTGATGTGAATTCATTTATAATTTTTAGAAATTAAATAATTATCATTAATGGTGACACAAATTGTGATGCAGAAATTGTTTATTTAGTGAAAAATCCATAATACAGTTCTTATTAAACTAATAGTGACCATAAAAGGCACAAACAGGTGTCCCAAACTTATTGGTCATGTACATTTATACCATATGCATCCAATTTCCGAATATTTTACTATTTGGAGCCTTATAAAAGTGATTATGACAATTATATTATATTATTTAAAATGATGTCAATGTTTTTACCTTCATAATTTAATAAATATAAAAATTTAAATGTTTTGATTTTATGATGATAAATTCGTGTAAATGTTTTCCTATAGAAGATATTATATTTATTATCATCATAGTATTTTATTCTAAATTTTTAAGCAACAAATATGTATATTAAATAAATATACAAAAATGTTGTATTATTTATTTTATTAAGGGAAATATCAGATAAATGGTTTTAGAAATATTAAAATAAATGTTATATGAAAACAATTAATGTGATACATGAATATTTTAGATGAATATGACTAGTTATAAATCTATTAAATATTTTTTTTCAAATATATCTTCTATTTAGATTTATTTTAAAATCATATAATTGAAAAGTTTCAAAATTGACATTATTGATATTTTATAAATAAAAAATATTATTAAATTATTTAAAAATCACAAAAATATTTAAAAAAATATAAATTGAAATTTATATATTCAATAATTTCATAAAGTATCCAATTATGGAAAATTAACAACATATACGTAATTATTTACAACAATTTTTAATTTAGAATATTATTAGCAAAAATTAAATTAAATTGATTAAATAAGGATAAATGAAGTTGATACGGTTTAAAATAAATTCACAACATGTATAAATTTTATTGGATGATGATATTACAACCATATATCTTATAATATTCTAATTTTAGTCATTTTGGAAGTTTTTATGTGGGATTTGGGTTTATTATAAATTAATATTTGTAAGGATTCCAAAAGTGCCCCTCTCTTCTCTAATAAAAGGGCACCTCCTCCCACTCCTCTTCACAAAATTTTGATCCTTAATTCTCGGCCAAAACCTTTCCATATCTCATCTATACATCCCTAGAAACATACTAGAGGTCTTGGTTTTTTTCAAAGGCTATCTTTAGTGCCCCAATAGGAGGTTTATAAGTCGCACATTGAAGAAGAGGTAATATCCTTTACCGATTATTTCAAATTTATTTCTTCTTCTACTTTCTCTTATTTAGTTGTTTAGTTATAATGTAATAACTTAAGTATAAATAATATACTGATATGTTATTATAAATATGAAACAACCCTATTTCACCTTCGATCCATCCTACGAAAAATGAAATCACTGTGCGTGTGTACGTACGAAATACCATCCCCACGTAGTGGTGTAATCTTTTTGTCCACAACAACCTTGCATCGATGGGTATAATGGTGGAAATAATAACTCTATATGATTATTAAAACTTAATACTAATTCTATTATATTATATCATTCACTCCAATTCCATTCATTAATTATGGGAACAATATCATCACACGTGCGTATATACAGATTACCGTCTCCATGATGCGATGACATTCATTCTCCATGTTAAAAATTAAAGAATGATTACCAAGTATATATAATAAATATGAAATAAAAATTCTACTATATTTATGTATATATATGTTTCATTTATGTAATTTTCTTTCAATTTAATAAGGAATTGGAAACAGCGTTCATGTGTACGTACGACCAACCGTCTCCATGAATGGTGTATTTCATTTCATTTATCTACCTATTGTATATATATACCAATATACTGAATATATTTAATATTTAAATCATTTTTTACATTCATGAAGTTTGAAAATAATGATATAAGTAATAATGTTATGAACAACAAGTCCAAAAATGTGCGATACATGGAATGATTATGAGGAGAATTTTTTTTAACTTATACAACATGAATGGATTTTTACGGTTTCATAAAGCTTTATTTTCATGAATCTTCCTCAACATGATTTGATTAATATTTTCACAAAAATCCTCTTCTTTTAAAATTAAATGGAATTTTTTGAAATGAAAATGATTTTGAAGAAGAAAGGAAACATTCTTAAAAAATTTATTTCAAGTGTTTTATCAAAACTATTTTCCATATTAGATTACATTATTTAGTATGTTTATGTTTCAATCATAATATCTCTATTGTTTATATGGCTTGATTTTTCTTATGATGAAACGATATCCATTTTTATATATGTATTATGTTATGATGGGATGATGTTTATGAAACCCATATTATTCTTTTGGTTATGAATAATGATTTATGTTTATTTTCTGGCCCATGTAAGAATGATTTCACTATGAGATGTGTGGGACCAATATAACCCTCTAATTAATTGGGTAAAGATTTATATCTCACGATATAGACATGGCTGGAATGACATGTAAAATACGGTTCAGAAATACAGTGCTGGAACGGCAAGTAAAACCGGTTCAGTAATGGACATTGTCTACTCTAATGGTCATGGTAGCAATGGATTGGCCACTATGGAAATTATATCGAGTAATTAATGGTTTTCCATAATTACATGTTTTATTACCATGCTATTTTATCATGATTAATGTTCCTTTTTGATCAATTCCTTATGTACTTCCATGATTTATATCATTACTTGTGATTTTAATGTTTTATGTTAATGTTTTTACATTAAAATGTTTATGGGTTGTTTTATGTTCTCCATGTTTACCCTTATTGAGAATTTTAGCTCACCCTTTTTATGTTTTGTTTTCCCCAAGATATAAAGAAATGTTTTAGGAATGAAAAAAGGGGAAGATCTTTATCCGAGATGGTGAAGATCTTTCACCATGATTATAAGATTATGTTCCAAGTTTCCAAGGACAATAAAATAGTATGGTCTTTGGGCATCTGTTTTTTTCATGTATTAAGTATTCCAAAATGGTAATTTAATGTCTATGTATATCAAGATTTGGGTATCTACAGTTGGTATCGGAGTGAAGCATATTCAACCATTGGAAACTATGATGTCAAAACATTATTGATATCCCTAGAGATATTTCTAAAGTCTGTCAAGGGATTTCCCTGAGGTTAATTATAAGTATAAAATACTATCCTAGAATTATGTTAATAATCATTAATTACCTAGGGTGAACCTAAGATGTCATACATTAAAGAAGGAGTCATATGTTATACATCCTATAAGTGACTTTATGTGGTTCCCCATTACTATAATTGCTTCGGACAAAATGTTTTCTAGTTTTAGTTAATGGAGGTTACCATAAGGAATTGGTTTAAAATTGAATCAGATGGAAATATTGGTGACTATAAGCAATGAAATTGTGAAATTACTCGAGATAATGATATTGTGATTATGTTGAATCAGTCATCACGATATATGATTAACAAGGTGAACTTTAGTGGTATTCCTATGTCATCAAATAAGAGGAAGATGGATTTTTATTCATGTTCTCATGGAGAGGAACATAAAGGAAGGAAGATGAAGATTTCTATATATCAAGAATAAGGGAAGAAGAACCTTGATAAATACCTCAAATAGAGGGGAAGATGTTATCTATGTTGGGAAAAGGGACATAGAGTGACAGACTGTTATGGAGTTCAATGTCTTATATGTGGAGAGCATGGGAATTACCCCACTCAATGCCCTGACATAAGAGGTTACTTCTAAATTGTGGAAGAACATATTCCTTTCCAATCATTGAAGAGGATGTATTGAATCAATTTTGCATTTTAATTCAAGAATAATTTGGTGGAGGTAGTTTTATGGTATATTGAAATATTTTTGTATTGGTCCATTGTGGTTTTCCATAAGAATATGGTACCTATAACCATGAAAAGGGATAAAAATATTTTGGGAAAGCAGATGATATGCTTATAACGAAATTATAAAGGTATAATTTAGTGTTTTATAGTATTAATGAGCTTATTATTGATAGAAGGACAATGTGATATCATGGATTGAGTATATAGAATTTTTGGTATATTTTGTGTATGGAAAGGGATAATTCTGATGGAATTCATGTAGTCACTAAGGTTCTATAGTAATTTATGTTATTATAATATTTCAAGAGGATGCATGATGAAGTCCTTCATATGTTTGTAATGTGACCAACATGATATATATTATAATATATGGGGGATAAATGATTGTATTCACATGTTTGGTAGATTATCTCTCTAGTAATCTTTTTCATTATACTATGAGATTGGACATAAGTATTTTGGATAATCCTAAAGATTGGAATGGATGAAGTTGGAAATCAAGATATTATTGTTCAACTCTAGAACCATTTTTCAATATTATTTCTGGAATGTTATAATATTGTAGTTTTAGGAAAATGACAACTTGCGGGACGGGCAACAACCATTCGTGTCGGACAAGGATGCAGGAATTGAACCCACAACCGATGTGCGGCAGGCCTTTATCACCTACCACTAGACTACAGGATTTCCCTGGTTAGTAAAAACTAGTTTTTTATTATGTGGTATGATATATGATGTATAAGTCCATTTTTGGAGCCATATACTATTAATATCGCCATATATGGACTTATGTATATTGAATAACTTTTGATATCCTTTCGTTTGAGACAGATGGAATGAACTGTCATTCTATCATAAGATATGTTTCATGAATTTCCAATTCAACTTCATTTCATTAAAATATGAAGTGGAAATTGTTCAACGAATGACCAACGGTGAGATTGTACCAAAATCAATTGAGTATTTCTTCAAATACAAATTCATCACCTTTAGGGAATTGATCTTGAAAAACAAAAATGTTTTCCTAATACCCTTATATCTCATGAATCAGATGGTACCTTTAATCATCACAAATTTATGGATTTCTGATTGTTGTATTTTTCCTAGCCATGTTCTCTACCACTCTCCATCAGAACCTGATGGTTAGATTTCTCTTCTATATCCATATTTTCACCAATATTATCCAATATGGAAACCCAATGATGAGTTAATTTGGGTAAAATTTTAAGTTTCTTACATTACATTTAAAAATTAAGTTTTAGTATACCTTTTTACGATGTGGGTTTCTATAAAAGAAACTTACAAGTAGTAAATTATTTATAACCCCATCGAATTTCAAGGGCGAAATTCATTTTAAGGGGGGTAGAATGTAACACCCTGAAATTTTATAAGAAATATTATTTTTAATTTCTTTGATGTCTTGTGTTGTATGATACAAAAAGATTATCTTGTGCTATACGCAACACCGTATTAGCTTTTAGTATACACAACACTATTCTTGGCTTGTGTTGCATGCAAGAGTGACCTTCCTCGATAGCGTGAGTTGTATGCAATACTGAGTTTCACAAAAGAACGATATACTGTTATGAACTAGCCATTATGAATAGTATTAACTAAATATTTATTTCTATAACATAAAAATTCATATCACACATATTATTAAACATGGTATTAGAACAAAATAAATTTTTCAGGTAAAATAATAAATTCTTAAAAATGCAGTTTTGCCGCCTTTTGATGGCGCCCCACGTAAAATATAGTTTTTGACACGTTTATGAGTTAAATTTGACAAAATAAACTTATTAATTAAAATGAGTATATAAAAATTTACTTTGGATAATTTTATATTATTTTTCTGTTAACTTTAATATTTTGATGAATAGTAAAAATACGCTAAATTTTAATTAAAAACAACTTTTTTCATCAAGATAATTTATATGGATAAATTATAATATTGAATGGGTTTAAAGTATAAATAGAATATATTTCTTCCATTTAATATTATTTATGTCATTATCATTAATTATACATTGAATTCATATGTAAAAACATTTCAATCTTTCGCAATGTTTTATCTTTTAAACTCGTTTTCTCAACAGCGGGATTAATTTTAAATTAAATACTACAACTTATGTGTTTTGAATTCGAAAAAATGGATTCAATATTTGGAATCAGTAGGTCGAAATTATGTTAATAGTCCATTTTTATTTTCAGATATTATGAATAGTAACTATGGTAAATTTTATTTACTATAGTTAAAGGTTAATCAGATTATTAAGGGCAAAAATAAGATTATAAAATTTACCTAACACCTACAAAAATTATATTGGATGAATAAAAGTCGACCCATATCAACTAACGGTCAGACTATCTTCATTTAATAATCTTTTGACCAAGAAAATGATGTAATAATTATTAAAACCAAAGAAAGTGACAACATGTCACTCTCTTATATCTTATAATTGTAATAATATTAATTTAGTGATAAACATCATAAAACATAGAACATAAAAAGTCACCGGAAATATAATAAAATTAACTTCATCATGTAAATTTCTTTATAATTTTTATGAATTATATAATTATCATTAATGGTTACACAATAGTGATGCAGAAATTGATTATTTAGTGAAAAATCAATAATACAGTTTTTATTAAACTAATAGTGACCATAAAAGGCACAAACATCTAACCAATACATATTGGTCATGTACATTTAAACCATAATCATACAATGATCGAATATTTTCCCATTTGGAGCCTTATAAAAGTGATTATGATAGTTATATTATTTAATTTTAAATTATGTCAATGTTGTCACCTTAATAATTAAATAAATATATCAATTTATATGTTGTGATTTTAAGATGATAAATTCCATTAAATATATTATTATATAAGATATTATATTTATCTGCATCATAGTATTTTATTTTAAATTTTTATGCAAGAAATATGTATATTAAATAATTATACAAAAATGTTGTTGTAATTATTTTATTAAGAGAAATATCAAATAAATGGTTTTAAAAATTTTAAACTAAATGTTATATGAACAAATTAATGTGGTCCAAGAATTATTTAGATGAATTTGACTAGTTAGGAATCTATTAAATATTTAGGTTCTTATATATCTTTTGTGTGGATTTAATTTAAATTCAAATAATTAAATAGTGTCAAAACTGACACTATTGATATTTTATAAAAATAACATATTATTATATTGTTTAATAATCACAATAATATTTAAAAATTATAAATTGAAATTTATATGGTCTAAAATTTCATAAATTATCCAATTATAGACAATTTACAACACATAATTAATTATTTATTACAATTTAATATTTAGAATATTATTACCACAAATAAAATAAAATAGATTAAATAAGGATTAATCAAGTTAATAAGATTTAAAATAAATTTTCAAAAAGTATAAATTTAATTGAATGATGATATTAAAACACTATCTCATCTCATATTATAATTTGAGTCATTTTCGAAGTTTTTATGTGGGTTTTGGCTTTATTATAAATTAATATTTTTGACGTTTCCAAAAGTGCTCTTCTCTTCTCTTATAAAAGGACATTCCTCATTATCCTCTTAAAAAAATATTGAGCCTTAATTCTCAGCCAAACCCAGTTTATTAATCTTCTAAACATCCATAGAAACATACTACAGATCTTGGTTTTCTTCAAAGTCCATCTTTACTACCGTAAGAGGAGGTTTAGAAGAGGAGCGATGAAGAAGAGGTAATATCATTTACCGATTCATTCAATTTTATTTCATCTTATACTTCCTATAATTTAGTTGTTTCATTATAAAGTTATAAAATAAGTATAACTAATATACATATATGTTATTATAAATATTGAACAACCCTATTTTACCATCTATACATCCTACAACAAATGAAATCATCACATGTGCATACATACAAAATACCCTATCCACACTGTGGTGTCACCTATTTTTCCACCACCACCTTACTTGGATGGGTAGAATGGGGGAAATGATAACTATATATTATTATTATAACATAATACTAATTCTATGATATTGTATAATCCACTCCAATTCCATTCAATAATAATGGGAACGATATCATCGCTCGTGTGTACATACAGATTACCGTCTCCACGATGCGATGTGATTAATTCTCCATGTTAACCATTAAAAAAGATTATCAAATATATATAATAAATATTACATAAAAATACTAATGTATTTATGTATATATGTTCCATTTACATAATTCCATTCAATTCAATAAGGAAACAAAAACAGTGTTCATGTGTACGTATGACCTACAGTATCCATGAACGTTGTATTTCATTTAATTTATATATCTACTGTATTTATATACCTATATACTGAATATATATGATATATTAATCATTTTTTACATTATGGAAGTAAGAAAATAATGATATAAGTAATATTTTCAAGAACAAAAAGTCCATACACGTACGATACATGAAATTATTATTACCCAAAACGTTGTTTCAAGATAGAATTAACAAATGAATGAGTAATATAAAGTCGTAATTGAATCATATATGATATCACAAAAATGACAATGATTATTTAATAAGTCAATGAAATTATTTAAATAATTATACAGGAGGTTCGGACACATATGATAGAAATAAGAAATAAGTTGAGGGATAATTATTCCAATTTTGTTCTTATCCGAGATTGTTTATTCGTATGTATTTACAAGGGTTAAATTTATAATCCATGTCCATGTTTTATAAATTTTTTTCATAAAATGTTTAATATTCTTCCATTTATTTTTAAAATTCAATTTACCTTTTTTTACTTTTACCACAAGGTATGGAATGAATCGTTCTTTTTTTTACTATATGCGGTACTTTTTTACTTTTCTGGAAAATTACGAGGAGAATGATTTTTTATCTTTTATGGCGTGTACAAATTTTTACAGTTTTAGAATGCATTATTTTAATGAAGATTACTCTACAATATTTAATGATTATTTTCAACAAAAATCATTCTCTTTTAAAATTTCATTGAATTTTGTGAAAAGAAAATGATTTTGAAGAAGATAGGATATATTCCTAAAGAATTCATTTCAAGTGTTTTATCAAAATTATCTTCCTTCTAAGATTACATTATTTAGTGTGTTTATGTTTCAATCATAATGTCTCTATTGTTTACATGGTTTGATTTTTCTTATGATTAAATGATATCTATTTGTTTTATATGGATTATGTTATAATGGGAGGATGTGTATGAAACACATATTATTCTTTGGGTTATGATTAATGATTTATGTTTATTTTGTGGAACACATAAGAATCATTTCTTTATGAGATGGGTGGGACATATATATCCCTCTAATAAATTATGTAAATATTTATATCTCTTCAGATAGACTTGTATAGAATGATATGTAAAATACGGTTCAGAAATACAGTGTTGGAACGACAAATAAACCTGGTTCAGTAATGGACTTTGTCCCCTATGATGGTTTTAGCAGTGATGTCTTGAATACTATGGAAATCATATCACGTCTTTAATGGTTTTCCATTATTACAAATTTTATTCCTATGCTATTTTATCATTATTATTGTTACTTTATGATCTATGCCTTTTTTACTGCCAATATTTATGTCATTACTCATTATTGAGATGTTTTATGTTGATGTTTTTATGTGCAAATGTTTATCAGTTGTTTTATGTTCTCAATATTTACCCTTACAAAGCATTTTAGCTCACACTTTTTATTTTTTATTTTCCCCCGGATATAAAGAAAGGTTTTAGGTAAGAAAAAAAGGGCAAGATCTTTATGGGAGATGTTGAAGATCATTCACCTTGATTAGAAGATTATGTTCCAAGTTTCCAAAGACACTAAATTAATACGGTCTTTGGGTGTCTGTTTTTGTCATGTATTAAGTATTCCGAAAAAATAATGTAATGTCGATATAAATTATGCTTTGGGTATCTATAGTACTATAGAGACCCAAAGCTGGATGTAGATGGACATTACATTAATTTTTCCTAATAGTTAATACATGACAAAAAAAGGCGCCCAAAGACAGTATTAGTTTATTGTCTTTGGAAACTCAAAACCTAATCTTCTTATCATGGTGAAAGATCTTCAAAAACTACCATAAATATCTTCCCCTATTGTTTTCTTACCTAAAACCATTATTTATATCTTGGGTAAAAGAAAACATAAATTTTTTGAGCTGAAATGCTCAGTAAGGGTAAACATGGAGAACATAAAACAACCAATAAACATTTGAACGTAAAAACATGAACATAAAACATCAAAATCATGAGTAACGACACAAATCATGGAAGTACATAAGGCATAGATCATAAAAGAACATCAATTGTGATAAAATATCATGAGAATAAAACATGTAATTACGGAAAACCATTAAGCACATGTTATAATTTTCATAGTAGCAAAGACATTTCTTCCAAGACAATCATAGTGGACAAAGTCCATTACTCAACCGGATTTTACTTGCCATTCCAGCCTTATATTACTGAATCGTATTTTACTTGTTTTTTCTACCATGTCTATATCATAGAATATAAATCATTACCCAATGTATTTTAGGGATATATAGGCCCCACCCATCTCATAATGAAATCATTCTTACGTGTTCCAAAAAATAACCATAAATCACTCATCATAACCCAAAGAATAAAATGGGTTTCATAAACATCATCCCATCACAACATAATCCATATTAAACAAATGGATATAATCTCATCATAAGAAAAATCAAACCATGTAAATAATAGAGACATTATACTTGAAACATAAACATACTAAATAATGTCATCTTATATGGAAAATAGTTTTGATAAAACACTAGAAATGAATTCTTGAGGAAAATATCCATACTTCTTCAAAATAATATTCTTTTCACATAATTCCATGCAATTTTAAAATAAAATTATTTTTTTGAAAGTAATAATGAAATTATGAAGAGGAATATTCATGAAAATAAGGCATTATGAATCTGTAAAAATCTGTTCATGCTGTATAAGTTAAAAAACATTCTTCTTGTACTTTTGCTGGAGAAGTCAAAAAATACCTTCTATGGTAAAAAAGAAAGATTTCTTCCATAACATGTGCTAAAAAAATAGTGAAAATTAATTTATACATACATGTATGAATAGTAAAAATTTCATGAAAACAATTTGAGAAAACATATACATATATGATAAAAATTACCCCCATAAATACTTACGAATAAACAATCTCAGATAAGAACGTGATTGGAATAATTATCCCTTAACTTATGTCCTATTTCTTCCATATGTGTTTGAGACTCCTGTACAGTGGGTTTAAAAATATTATTAACTTGTAACATAACCATAATAATATTTATGATATCATATATTATTCACTTATGACTTTTTATTACCCGTTCCTTTGTCAATTTCATGTTAAAGCAGCATTTTGGGTAAAATCGTTTCATTTATCATCTGTGTTATGACTCATAATTATTCATATGATTTCTTAGACCATGTTTACATATTTCCAGAATGTAAAACATGATTTATATATATTCAGAATATAATAGAACGATAAATTTAATTAAATACACAGTTCATGGAGACTGTAGGTTGTACGTACGCATGAACATTGTTTCCATTTCCTTATTGACTTGAATGGAAGTATGTAGATGACACACACACACACACACACAGATATATATATATATATATATATATATATATATAAATCCAGTAGCATTATTATTTCATATATTTCATTATTATTCATTATATATTCTTTATAATCATTCTTTAATGGTTAACATGAAGAATGAATCTCATCGCGTCGTGGAGACAGTAATCCGTACGTATGCTTGAGCAATGATATCGTTCCCATAATTATTGAAAGGTATTGGAGTGGATTATATAATATATCCGAATTATTATCATGTCATAATAATCATCTACAGTTATTCTTTACACCATTATACCCATCCATGTAAGGTGGTGGTGGAATACAGATTACACCATGGTGTGGAGACGGTATTCCATACATATGCACGCGCGATGATTTCGTTTTCTGTAGGATGGATAGAAGATGAAATAGGGTTGTTTCATATTTATAATAACATATCAGTATATGATTGATACTTATGTTATTACTTTATAATTAAACAAATAAAAAATAGGGAGTAGATAGAGAAATAAATTTGAAAGAATCGGTAACTGATATTACCTCTTTTTCGACGTGCCTCTTCTAAAACTCTTCTTAAGGAACAAAAGATTTTCTTTGAAGAAGATAAGGACCTTCAGTATGTTTCTAGGGAAGTGGAAAAAATAAATGTATAGGGTTGGATGATCATGAAAGCTCTAAATGTTGAGAAGAAGAGAGGCAGAAGGTGCCCTTTTTTAAGAGAGGAGAGTGGCACTTTTAGAAATCATGAAAATATTAATTTATAATAAATTCATACCCCACATAAACACCTAAAAATGACTAAATTCGAATATTATATGATATTGGATTGTAATATCATCATCCAATAAATGATAGACTTGTTTTTATATTATTTTAAACCTTATCATTTTGATTTATCCTTATTTAATCTATTTATATTTATTTGTGGTAATAAGATTCTAAATTATAAATTATTATAAGTACTTACTTATGTCTTGTGTATTGTCTATAATTGGACGACTTATGCAATTATTGACCATATAAATTTCAAATTATAATTTTTAAATACTTTTTTTATTTTTAAAAAATTTAATAATATGTTATTTTTATAAAATATCAATAGTGTCAATTTTGACACTACTCAATTATTTGAGTTTAAATAAAATCTACACCGAAGATATATTAGGAAAAAAATAATTAAAATATCCCTATCATGTAATATTAATCATAAAAATTAGTGGAGGACATTAAATAGTACATATAATATTTATTTTAATATTTTCAAACCCATTTATTTGATATTTTCAATCAATAAAATAATTTCTAGATCACTATTTTGTCACTATTAATGATAATTGATTAATACCTAAAAAATATAAATAAATTCACAAGATGTATATAATATTATTATATTTCTGTTTACTATTTATTTTCTATGTTTTATGAATTTTATCACAAAATTAATATTATTACACTTATAAGATATAAGAGAGTGACATTTTGTCAATTTCTTTGGTTTTAATAATAATTACTTTAATTTCCGGGTCAAAAGTCCATGAAATGAATATATTATGACCCTTAGATGATATGGGTCAACTTTTATTCTTCCAATAGAATATTTTCAAGAGTTATGGTTATTTTATAATCTTATTTTTACCCTTAATTACCCGATTTACCTTTAACTTTAGTAAATAAAAATTACCGTAGTTAGTATTCAAAATATGAAAAAAATAAAAGTAATCTATTAACATAATTTGGACCCACTGAATTCAAATATTAAATCCATATTTTAAAATTCAAAACACAGAATTTGGAGTAATTAATTTAAAATTAATCCCTTTGTTAAGAAAATAGGTTCTAAAAGTGAAAACATTGCCAAAGAATGAAATGTTTTTACCTATGAATTCAATGTAAAAATAATGATAATGACTTAAATTATATTAAAGGGTAAAAATATATTATATTTATAATTTAAAACCATTATATTTTATAATTTAACTATATAAATTATCTTGATGAAAAAAGTAGTTTTTTAAGAAATATTTAGCGTATTTTTACTTTTCATCAATATATGAAAGTTAATAGAAAAATATAAAAAATTTATCCAAAGTAAATTTTTATATCCTCATTGTAATGAATAAGTTTATTTTGTCTAATTGAACTTATAAACATCTCATAAACTAGATTCAATGTGGGTGCACCACCAAAAGGTGGAAAACCTGCATTTTTTAAAATATACTTATTTTACCCGAAAAATTTAATTTTTTTTCATAACATGTTCTAGAATATTTGTAAGATGAATTATTATGTAATAAAATTCAAAATGTAGTTAATAATATTCATAATGGCTAGTTCATAACAATATATCGTTGTTTAGTGAAACTCGGTATTATGTACAAGACATGCTATCGAGAAAGGTTGCTCTTGCGTGCAACACAAGCGAGGAATGGTGTTTTTGTATAGTACAAGCTAACACAGTGTTTCATATAGCGCAAACTAATCTATGTGTAGCATTCAACACAAGACATCAAAGAAATTAAAAATAATGTTTCTTATAAAATCTCGGGGTGTTACATTCTAGCCTCCTTAAAATGTATTTCACCCTCGAAATTCATCGGGGTTATAAATCGTTTACTACTTGTAACTTTCTTTCATAGAAACCCACATCGTAGAAATGATTAATAAGACATAATTTTAAAATATAATGTATGAAATGTAACGGTTACCCAAATAATCTCATCACTCGTATTCCATATAAGAGAACATATGTGAAAACATAGATATGAAAGAGAAATCTAACCATCATGTTTTGATGGAGAGTGGTTGAGAACATGGCTATGAAAAATCCAACAATCACAAATCCATAAATTTGTGATGATCTAAGGTTCCAAATGAATCATCAGGTATGAGGGTATTAGGAAAACATTTTTGGGTTTCAAGATCATTTCCCTAAAGTTGAAGAATTTGAACTTGAAAAAAATACTTACTTGATTTTCGTAAAATCTCACTGTTGGTCATTCCTTGAACAATTTACACTTCATATCTTAATGAAATGAAGTTGAATTTTTCATCCGTGAAACATATCATGTGATAAAATGATAGGTCATTCCATCTATCTTAAATGAAAGGTTAGGAAATGTTATTCAATATACATAAGTCCATATATAATGATATTAATTGTATATGGATCCAAAAATAGAGTTATATGTCATATATCATTCCAATTTATAAAATGAAACTAATTTAGACTAACCAGGGACTTCTTGTAGGCCAGTGGTAGGCCATAAAGGCCTATCTCACTTTGGCTATGGGTTCGATTCCTGCATCCTTGTCCGACGTGAAGTGTTGTCGCCCATCCTACAAGTTGTCATTTTTTTTAAAACTATACTATTATAACATTTGATAAATAATATCAAATTTTTCTAAACATAAACAATACTATCTGATGTCTAACATAATCCATTCCAATCTTTAGGCTTATCCAAAATAAGTTTCTCCAATCTCATAGTATAAAGAAAAATATTACAAGAGTGGTCATCTACCAAGAATGTGAATACCTTCATTTATCCCCCATATATCATAACATATATCTTGTTGTTGGTCACATTCCAAAACTATGAATACGTTAATCATGTATTACCTTGAAAAATGAAAACCCATTGAACCGTAGTGAAAACATGAATGCTGTCAAAAGATAACTCTTTCCACATACCAAAATCCCAAAATTTCTATATATTCAAATCATGATGTAACTTTGTCCTTATATCAGTCATGACCTCATTAATACTATCAAAATATTATTTTCTTTTTATCCCTTCATTATTCTCATATCATCTTCTTTCCAAAAATATTTCAATCACTTTGCATGGTTTCCGATACCATATAATTATTGAAAACCACAATAAACCAATACATATATATTCCAATATTCCATGATACTAAAAATGAGGTTCCACAAAAATATTTGGGAATCACGTTACATAAACACTTAATCATAACACCACTACGTTGTCATATTCAACATATCCAATAGTGATCGCATGTGACTTTTCATTTTCCATTTCCTTAAGAGGTTGTTGATGTCGATCATCATTAAGCCTTGGATTAGAGAATTTGTTAGCATACTACCCCATTTCCATGCACTTGTAGCATTGAAGTGTTGGTGGCACGTTCTTTGTAGTCTTTCATCTATTAACATCATTAGATACCTTTTTCCCATTATGTCGGCACTCAATTGCTCCATGACCTTCATTTCCACACATAAAAACATTTTCGAGTCCTTTTAAGATAATATCCACTTTGTTTCTTCCACACTTTGAGCATAACGAACCATTTGTCTTCTTTTCAACATAGTTTTGAGAATTTTCCTTGAACTCCATCTTTTTTGTCTTGTAAAGACCATGTGAGGGATATGTAACACCAACATCCAGTTCTACCTTGATAGCACAACACACAATTTCTTCATAGCAACTGAAGTGTCTTATAGCTAATTCCCTTCGAAGACTTGGTATTAAGAAACTGAATAATCAATCAACTTTAATTTCATATTGGATGATAAAACCAGATGCATACCTTGAAACCATTGTAAAATTCACCTTGTATATACCTACAGTTTTATCATCCTATTGATTAAGCTCAAGGAAATCATTTCCATCTTTGTTCAAAGAATACGCGGGAAGTTCTTATTTAAAAACATGTTCTTGAAATCGTCCCATTCCATGGATTCAAATTCATCTTGGGGACTTGTATTCTTAATTAGAGTCCACCACTAGTCTGCTTCACCTTCAAAATGGCAAACAACCAAATGGAATTTTCCCTAATCTGAATAGCGAAGTATGGAAAATATATTTTTAATGGTACTGATCCATTGTTCAGAAATAAGTGGATTAGAAGACCCATTGAAAGATGGTGGACATTTCCTCATGAAGGACTCAATAGAATATTGTTCCCTTATCTGCTCATTTGGATGTCTAGAATGATTCATAGCTTGTGTAAGTATAGAAATAAAAGTTTTCACTCCATCTCCCATAAAATTGGTTTGTTCTGGAGGACAATAATTTCATTGTCCATTACATTGATAAACATGGCTCCTTCTGGTTCCATCCATCATCTAAAACCCAAAAAGAATAGTATGAGAGGAAAAAATCATGCTAGGTAAACAACATAATAATGGGGGATTACCTTAAATCTATAACATATTAGGTGTTATCCTAGGTTATTCGTGATCATTATCTTAATTCTAGGATTGTAACTTATACTTAAACTTGACCTTGGGGACATCCGTAGACATACCTTAGAAATATCTCTAGGGATCTAACGAATTTTTCACATCCTAGTTTCCAAAGGTCAACTAAACCTTTGCAATAATACCAATTGTAGAGAACCAAATATTGAAGTACATGGAAATTACATTAGTTTTGCAGAGTACATAATACTTGACAAAAACAGACGCCCAAAGACCGTATTTGTTTTTTTTCATTAGAAACTCGGAACATAATATTCTAATCATGCTGAAAGATCTTTATTATCTACCATAAAGATCTTCCCCCTTTTTTCATACCTAAAACCATTATTTATATCCTAGGGAAATGAAAACATAAAATGGTTGAGCTCAAATTCGTAGTAAGGGTAAAAATGGGGAACATAAAACGACCCATAAACATTTGACTGTAAAAACATGAACATAAAACATCAAAATCACAAGTAATGACATAAATCTTGGTAGAACATAAGGAATAGATTATAAAGGAACATCAATAATGATAAAATATCATGGGAATAAAAAATGTAATTGTGGAAAACCATTAATCACATGCTATGATTTCCAAAGTAGCCAAGGCATTGCTGCCAAGACCATCACAGTGGACAAAGTTCACTACTGATCCGTATTTTACTTACCGTTCCAGCCCTATATTGCTGAACTGGAATTTACTTTCCATTCTAGCCATGTCTATCTCATGAGATATAAATCATTACCCAATGCATTGGATGGAGATATAGGTCCCACCCATCTCATAATGAAATCATTATTATGTGAGCCATAAAATAAACATAAATCATTAATCATAACCCAATGTATAAAATGGGTTTCATAAAAATCATCCCATCATAACATAATCCATATAAAACAAATCGATATCATATCATCATAAGAAAAATAAAACCATTTAAACAATAGAGACATTATACTTTAAACATAAACATACTAAATAATTTCATCTTATATGGAAAATAATTTTGATAAAATAATTGAAATGAATTCTTTAAGAAAATACTCTTTCTTCTTCAAAATCATTTTCTCTTCAAATAATGCCAAGAAAGATTAAAAGAAAAGGATTTTTGCAGGAAATAATCATGAAATCACATAGAGGATGCTTCGTGAAAATAAGGCTTTATGAAACCGTAAAAATCAGTTCATACCGTATAAGTTGAAAAAAAACATTCTTCTTGTACTTTTGTCAGAAAAGTCAAAAAGTATCTTGTATGGTAAAAAGAGAAAGATTATTTCCATAACATGTGGGAAAAAAAGGTAAAAATGACTTTAAACATACATGTAAAAATATTAAACATTTCATGAATTTTTTTTGAGAAAACATAGACATGGATGATAAACATAACCCCAGAAGTACTTACGAGTGAACAATCTCAGATAAGAACGAGATTGGAATAATTATCCCTTTTCTTATGTCCAATTTCTTCCATATGTGTCTGAGAATCATGTATATTGGGTTTAAAAATATTATCAACTTGTACCAGAACCATAATAATATTTATGATATCATATATGATTCCCTTACGACATTATATTACCAGTTTATTTGTCAATTCCTTGTTAAAGCAGCGTTTTGGGTAAAATCGTTTCATTTATCATCCATGTTTTGACTTTTATTTATTCATATGATTAATTAAATAATGATTAATTACTTCCAGAAAGTAAAAAATGATTTATATATATTCAGATAATCATAGATCGATAAATGGAATAAAATACATCGTTCATGGAGACGGTAGGCCGTAGGAACGCATGAACGTTGTTTTCCTTTCCTTATTGACTTTAAAGGAAGTTAGTAGATGACATATATATGTATATATATAAATCCAATAGCATTATTATGTCATATATTTCATTATTATTCAATATATATACTTTATAAACATTCTTTAATGGCTAACATGAATAATAAATCTTATCGCGTCATGGAGACGGTAATCCATACGTATGCATGAGCGATGATATCATTCCCATAATTATTGAAGGGTATTGGAGTGAATGATAGAATATCTCAGAATTAGTATAATTTTATAATAGACATATATATTTATTCACTACACCATTATACCCGTCCAAGAAAGGTGGGGGTGGAATACAGATTACACCACGACATGGAGATGGTATTCTGTACGTACTTACACGTGGTGATTTCGTTTTCTATAGGATGGATATAATGTGAAATAGGTTAGATTCATATTTATAATAACATATCATTATATGAGTGATACTTATGTTATTACATTATAATGAAACAAAAAAAAGAGGAAGTAGAAGGAGAAATAAATATGAAAGATTCGATAAGGGATATTACCTCTTCTTTGATGTGCCTCTTCTAAACCTCCTATTAAGGCACTAATGTTGGTCTTTGAAGAAGATAAGGACCTCTAGTATGTTTCTAGGGAAATGGAGAACATGGGAATTAACCAACTCAATACCCTTACCTAAGAGGTTACTTCTAAATTGAGGAAGGACTTATTCCATGCCAATCATTATAGAGGATGGATTGAATGGTTTATGAATTGGAATTAAAGAATAATGTTGTTGAGATACTTTTATGGAATATTGGAATATCTATGTATTGGTCCATTGTTTTTTTACATAATAATGTGGTACCGGTAACCATGATAAGTGATTGAAATATTTTTGGAAAGTAGATGATATGCGCATAATGAAGGGATAATGAGAAAAAAATATATTTAATATTATTAATGAGCTAATGACTAATATAAGGACAAAATGATATCATGGTTTGAGGATATATAAATTTTGGGATTTTGGTATGTGGAAAGAGTTATATTTTGATATCATTTATGTTTTCACTAAGGTTCTATGGTAATTCATGTTTTAATAGAATACATGATTAAGGTATTCACATCGTTTTCATTATACTATGAGATTGGACCAAAGTATTTTAGATAAGCCTAAAGGTTGGAATGGATTAAGTTGGACATAAAATAGTATTTTTAAAGGCTAGTACTTTTTGATATTATTTCTGAAATTTTATAATAGTATAGTTTTAGAAAAATGATAACCCGTAGGAGGGGCGACAACCTGTTGTTTCGGACAGTGCTGTGAGAAACGAACCCACAACTGATGTGCGACATGCCTTTATCGCCTACCACGGGCCTACATGAAGTCTCTGGTTAGTATTGATTTATTTTATTTAATTAAGCGGTATGCTATATGAAGTATAAGTAAACTTTTAGAACCATATATGATTAATCTCAGCATATATGGACTTATGTATATTTAAAAACTTTTGATAACCTTTTTTGTGTGATAGGGATAGATGGACTGACCTATTATTCTATAGCATGATCTACTAACACTTCAAAAATGAAAAATTCAACTTCATATTTTTAAATAAGAGATGAAGTGAAAATTGTTCATGGAATTACCAACAATGATATTACACTGAAATAAAGTAAGTATTTCTCCTTATGCGAAAATTCATTAACTTTAAGGAAATGATCTTTAAAACCAAAAATAATGTCCTAGTACCCTTATAACCAATTAATTAGAATGTACCCTATATCGTCACAAATTTGTGGCTTTGTGATTGTTGAATTTTTTATAGCCATGTCCTCTACAACTCTTCATCAAAAATTGATGGTTAGATTTCTCTTCCATATCCATGTTTTCAACTATGTTCTTATATGTGGAAACCTAGTGCTGAGTTACTTTGGGTGACCGTTATGATTCTAACATTTCTTTTTAAAATGAAGTTTTAGTATTCTTTTTTAAGATGTGGGTTTAGATGAAAGAAACTATCAAGTAGTATACCATTTATAAACCCAATGAATTTCGAGGGCGAAATTCATTTTAAGGGGGTAGAATGTAACACCCTGAGATTTTATGAGATATTTTTTTAATTTCTTTTTTACCTTCTGTTGTACGCTACACCAATATTAGTTGTCTCTATATACAACACCATATTAGTTTGCAGTATATGCAACAATATTCTTGGTTCGTGTTACACACAATTTTAAGTTATTTTGGTAGAAATTATTCTATAAAACATTGAATATTGATTTTGTTCAGTGTATAAATGAAATATGTTTTGATTATGTTATATGCAACACAAAAATAATCTTTCAATACACTCAACCCTGACATGGCTTGCATTACACGCAAGAGCGACCTTCTTCAATAGCGTGTGTTGTACGCAATAAATAGTTTCATTAAACAAGATATTATTATAATAATATTATTAACTCACCATTATGAATATTATTAACTAAATTTTGAATTTTATAACATTATCATTCATCTTACACATTTTCTTGATCATGTAATGAGAACAAAATAATTTTTTTCGGGTAAAATATTTATTTTTTTTTAAATGCAGTTTTGTCGTCTTTTGATGGCGCACCCATTTGAAATATAATTTTTAACAAGTTTATAAGATCAATATTACAGAATATACTTATTCTTGTGAATTAGGATATAAAAATGTATGTTGGATAATGTTTTGATATTTTTCTAATAACGTTCATATTTTGATGAATAGTAAAAATATTAAAAATTTTAATTAAAAACATCTTTTTTCATCAAGATAATTTATATGGTTAAATTATAATATTTAATGGTTATAAAGCATAAATAGAATATATTTTTTACTATTTAATATAATTCATTTCATTATCAATAATTTTACATTGAATTCATAGGTAAAAACATTTCAATCTTTTGCAATGTTTTAGCTTTTAAAACCCGCTTTCTCAGCAGTTGGAATAATTTTAAATTAAATACTGAAAATTCAGTGTCTTTTATTTGAAAAAAGGATTCCATATTTGGAATTATTAGGTACAAATTATGTTAATAGCCTACTTTTATTTTTTAGACATTATGAATAGTAACTAAGGTAAATTTTATTTACCACAGTTAAAGGTAAATTAGGTAATTAAGGGTAAAAATAAGATTATATAATTACCCTAACACATGTATTAATATAATTGGATGATTATATTTATTTCTAAAATATACTTTGGTATAAATGGAATCTCTTAGAACCCACTTGTATGTGATTAAGTCATTTTTTTTAAATGAAAGAAAAATATGACTCATTCAAACATTAAAAAAAAATTATTTTTAATATAAGGATATAAATAATATAAATTGGGTTATAAATAATTATTTGAAATCTAAAATGTTTTTCTTTATCATGTTAATTTATTTGTTATTTTTATGAAATATATAATGACCTTAATAGCTTATACATTAATGACGCACACATTATTTATTTAGTGAAAAATCAATGATATAGTTTTTATTAAATGAATAATACCCTTAAAAGGCCCTAATACCAGAAAAAAACTTAATTTTAGTGTATCTATAAACCATAATAATAAAAATTTAGAATTTTTAACCTTTTGGAGCCTTATAAATGCAATTATGTCACTTAAATAATTTTATTTTAAATAATGTCAAAGTTGTCACCTTCATAATTTAGTAAAAATAACATTTTAAAAGTTAGGTTTTTTAGAAGATAATTTAGATTAAAGTTATTCTTATTATTTATTTTATTTTTATCTTCATTATAATATTTTATTTTTAATTTTTATTCAACATATTAGTATATTAGATAAAAATACAAAAATGTTGTAACAATTATTTTATTAAGAGAAATATCAAAAAAATTGTTTTAAAAATATTTAAATAAATATTATATGAACTAATTAATATTATCCAAAAAATTTCAATATGAATATGACATTTTAGAAACATAATAATGTATTTTTTTTGAATATATTATCTGTGTGTAGTTTGTTAAAATTCAAATAACTAAACAATGTCTAAATTGACAATACCGTTATCTAATAAATATGACACATTATTAAATTGTTTAAAAATCAAAAAAATATTTAAAAATTATAATTTGAAATTTGTATGGTCTAAAAAGTAAAAAAGTTTCCAATTATAGACAATTAAAAAAATATAATTAATTATTTATATCTATTTAATATTTAAAATATTATTACCACAAATAAAATTAAATAGACTAAATAAGGTTAAATCAAGTTGATAAGGTTTAAAAGAAATTCCAAACATGTCTAAATTTTATTGGTTGATGATAATACAACCATATAGGATCTAATAATTTGATTTGAGTCATTTCTAGAATTTTTTATGTGGGGTTTGAGTTCATTATAAATTGATATTTTATAGGTTTCCAAAACTGCCCCTCTCCTCCCTTATAAAAAACCACCTCCTCCATCTCCTATTCACAAATTTTGAGCCCTCAAGCTCAGAAAAACCCTGTACATTTATCTTCTCCACTTACCTATCAACCTACTAGAGGTCCTGGTTATCTCAAAAGACCAAATTAAGTTCCCTAAAATAAGGTTAATAAGAGGCACGTCGAAGAAGAGGTAATATCCTTTACTGATTCTTTCAGAATTATTTTTTATTCTACTTCCTCTATATGAGTTGTTTCATTATTAATTAATAACTCTAGTATCACATGTATACTGATATATTACTAAGAATATCAAAAAAATCATATTCTATCTTCTATCCATCCTATGAAAAAATGAAATCACCACGCGTGCATACGTACGACATATCGTCTCTACACTGCGGTGCAATCTTTTATTTCATCACTATCATACTTGAATGGGTATAAGGATGGAAGAAAAAACTATACATGATTATAGTAAAGTGATATTTATTCTGAAATATTATACACCATACACTTAAATACAATTCTACAATCATGGGAATGGTATCATCGCTCATGTGTACGTACGACATACCGTCTCCACGATGTGATGCGACTCATTCTACATGATCATCATTTAATAATGATTATATAAATGAATTTAATTAATAAATATGATATATATTACACTAATACCATTCTTTAAAAGATGTATCTATAACCTAAAAAGAGGAATAAGAATTTATTTTACAAAACACGCATAAGAACATAAAGCAATGAACACCAGAATAACAAGTAGCAATGATATATTACTAATAAGAATATAAGAATATGAACATATATGATATCAAAACAACGAATATGATTCGGGAATAAGTCAATGACATTATTTATATAATTATACTGGATGTTTTGATACGTACAAGTCATATCCCTATGGTAAGGGATTATTTAGTCTCTCTTTTATTTCAGTGAGACATATGCCTTAATCACCACCTATTTCTTTTGTATGATGTTTAGTCTTTCCATGAATGTTTTATAAATTTTATTATAAAAGACATGATATTTAAATATGCATGTAATTTTCCTTATTTTAAGACACATATGATTTCACCGATTATAAATGTTAAGGGATAATTGTTCCAATCTCGTTCTTATCCGATATTGTTTGTTCCTAAGTATTTACTGGGGTTATGTTTATCATCCATGACCAAATGTTTTCAAAATGTTTTCATAAATTTTTTATTATTCTTCCATGTATGTTTAATGTAATTTTTAACTTTATTCGACATTTACCAGAAGGTATGGAACGATTCTTCATTTTTTTTACCATACGAGGTGCTTTTTGACTTTTCCGGAAAAAGTATGAGGGTAATGTTTTTTTAACTTATACGATGTGAATGAATTTTTACGGTTTCATAATTCCTTATTTTCATGAAGCATCCTATACAATATTTCATGATTATTTTCAAGAAAAATCCTTTTCTTATAAAATTGCAAGGAATTTTGAGAAAAGAAAATAATTTTGAAGAAAAAAGGATATTTTCCTCATGAATTAATTTCAATTGTTTTATCAAAATTATTTTCCATCTAAGATGACATTATTTAATATGTTTATGTTTCAAGTATAATGTCCCTGTTATTTACATGGTTTAATTTTGTTTATTATGAAATGATATACATTATTTTATATGGATTATTTTATGATGGAATGATGTTTATGAAACCCATAATATTCGTTGGGTTATGATAAATGATTTATGATTATTTTGTGGCACAAGAAAAAATTATATCATTATGATTTGGGTGGGACCTATATCTCCCTCCGATGTATTGGGTAAAGATTTATATCTCATGAGATAAGCATGGATGGAATGGAAAGTAAATCTGGTTTAGTAATACTGGGCTGGAATGAAAAATAAACCAGGTTTAGTAATGGACTTTGTCCACTAAGATGGTCTTGGAAGTAATAACTAGGCTACTATTGAAATCATATTATGTGATTAATGGTTTTCCACATTTACATGTTTTATTCCCATGCTATTTTATCATGATTAATGTTCTTTTATGATCTATGCCTTATGTACTGCTGAGATTTATGTCACATTCAGGTTTTTAGGTTCAAATGTTTACAGATTGTGTTATATTCTCCATTCTTACCCTTGCTGATCATTTGAGCTCACCCTTTTTATGTTTTCTTTTCCCCATGATATAAAGAAAGGTTTCAGGTAAGAAAACAAAAAGAGTTATATATTAATGGGAGATGTAGATGATCATTCACCACGATTAGAAGATTATGTCCCATTATAACATTATACATATAAATTGAATAAATTTTAGGCCTTTAATATAATTTAAGTCATTATCATTAATTTTACATAGAATCTATAGGAAAAAACAATTCAATCTTTGGAAATGTTTTATCTTTTAAAACCCGTTTTCTTAAAAATGGGATTAATTTTAAATTAATTACTGCAAATTCTGTGTTTTGAATTTTTAAAAATGGATTTCATATTTGAATCCGGTGGGTCCAAATTATGTTAATAAGTTACTTTTATTTTTTTCGATATTATGATTAGTAACTATAGTATTTTTTATTTACTACAATTAATGGTAAATCGAGTAATTAATGGTAAAAATAAGACTATAATATTTACATAACACGTGGAAATATTTTATTCGATGAATAAAAGTCGACTCACATCACCTAAGGGTCAGAATAGATTCATTTCATGGACTTTGGATGATGAAAATGATGTTATTATTATTAAAAACAAAGAAAGTGACAACATGACACTCTCTTATATCTTATAAGTGTTATAATTTTAATTTAGTGATAAACTTCATAAAACATCGAACATAAATAGTCACCAGAAATCTATCAAAACTATCTACATCATGTGAATTTATTTTAACTTTTTACGGATTAAATAATTACCATTAATGGTGACAAAATAATGATGTATAAATTATTTTAATGATTGAAATATCAAATAAATGGTTTTAAAAATATTAAAATAAATATTATATAAAAATATAATGTGATACATGATTTTTTAAGATTAAATTACATGTTAGGGATCTGTTAAATTTTTTCTTTCGAATATATCTTCTTGTGTGGAATTTATTTAAATTCAAATAATTGAATAGTTTCAAAATTGATATTATTGATATTTTATAAAAATAACATATTATTAAATTGGATAAAAATAAAAAAAACATCTAAAAATTATATTTTGAAGTTTATATGTTCTACAATGTCTTAATATTTTAATTATGGACAATTCACAAAACATAATTAAGTATTTATAACAATTTATAATTTAAAATCTTAATACCACAAATAAAATTAAATAGATCAAATAACAATAAATCAAATGATAAGGTTTAAAATAAAATAAAAACATTTATAAATTTTATTTTTTGATGAGATTACAACCCCAGATCATATAATCTTAGAATTGAGTCATTTTTGGAGTATTTTATGTGGGGTATAAATTTATTATAAATAAATATTTTTGAGGATTACAAAAGTTCCCCTCTCCTTTCTTCTAAAAGGGAACCTCCTCCCTATCATCATCACAACATTTGGGGCCTTCAAGCTCGGCCAAACCCTATCCATTTATTTTTGTCATCTTCCCTAGAAACATACTAGAGTTCTTGATATTCTTCAAATACCAACTTTAGTTCCTTAAGAGGAGGTCTAGAAGAGGCACATCGAAGAAGTGGTAATCTCCTTTTCGGATTCTTTAAAATTTATTTCTCCTTCTACTTCCTCTTTTTTTAATTGATTCATTATAAAGTAATAACATAAGTATCACTAATATGATGATTTGTATTTATAATATGAAACATCCCTATTTCACCTTCTACATATCCTATGGAAAACAAAATCACCGTGCGTGCATACGAATGGAATACTATCTCCACGCCGTGGTGTAATCTGTATTCCACTACCACCTTACATGGATGGGTATAATGGATTAATAATAACTATATATGATTATTATAAAATTACACTTATTCAGATATATTCTATCATCCACTCCAATACCATTCAATAATTATGGTAATGATATCATCACTCGTGTGTACGTACGGATTACCGTCTCCCCGACGCGATGAGATTCATTCTTCATGTTAACCATTAAAGAATTATTATAAAGTATATATTGAATAATAATGAAATATATTTCATAATAATGATACTGTATTTATGTATATATATATTTATGTCATCTACTTACATCCATTCAAGTCAATAAGGAAAGGAAAACAACGTTCATTCCTCTGTACGGCCTACCATCTCCATGAACGGTGTATTTCATTCCATTTATCTATATATTATTTTATGAATATATATAAATAATGTTTTAAATTATGGAAGTATGTAATCATGATCTAAGTAATCATATGAATAATTAGAAGTCAAAACACGGATGATAAATGAAACGACTTTACCCAAAAGGCCACTTTAACATTGAATTAACAAATGAACAGGTAATATAAAGTCATAAGTGAATAATAAATGATATAATAAATATTATTATGGTTCTATTAAAAGTTAATAATATGTCTAAACCCACTATACAAGAGTCTCAGACATATATCGAAGAAATTAGACATAAGTTAAGGGATAATTATTCCAATCTCGTTCTTATCCGATATTGTTTATTCATAAGTATTTACTGGGGTTATGTTTATCATCCATGTCTATATTTTCTCAAAATGTTTTCATGAAATGTTTACTATTCTTACATGTATGTTTAAAGACATTTTTACCCTTTTTTTACCACATGGTATAGAAGGAATATTTCTTTTTCTTACCACACGAGGTACTTTTTGACATTTCCGGAAAAAGTACAAGAAGAATATTTTTTATCTTATACGAAATGAAAATATTTTTATGGTTTCATAACGCCATATTTTCATGAAGCTTCCTATACATGATTTCCTGATTATTTTCCGAAAAAATTCTTTTCTTTTAAAATTTCATGGAATTATGTGAAAAGAAAATTATTTTGAAGAATAAAAGATATTTTCCTCATGAATTCCTTTCAACTGTTTTATCAAAAGTATTTTCCATATAAGATGAAATTATTTAGTATGTTTATGTTTCAAGTATAATGTCTCTATTATTTACATGGTTTTGTTTTTCTTATGATGAGGTTATATCCATTTTTTATGGATTATTCTATAATGGCATAATGTTTATGAAACCCATTTTATTCTTTGGGTTATACTGAATGATTTATGTTTATTTTTTGAAACACGTAAGAATTATTTCATTATGAGATGGGTGAGACAAATATCTCCCTCTAATGTATTGGGTAAAGATTTATATCTCATGAGATAGACATAGCTGGAATGTCATGTAAAATCAGTTCAGCAATATAGGGATGGAATGGCATGTAAAAGCCGGTTTAGTAATGGAATTTGACCACTATAATGGTCTTGGAAACAATGAATTGGATACTATTGAAATCATATCATGTGATTAATGGTTTTCCACAATTAAAAGTTTTATTCCCATGCTATTTTATCATTATTGATGTTACTTTATAATCTATGCCTTACATACTTCCAATATTTATTTATCAACTCATGATTTTGATGATTAAACATTATGTTCATGTTTTTAAGTTCTAATGTATATGGTTTTTTTATTTTCTCCATGCTTACCCTTACTGAAAATTTGAGCTCACCCTTTATATGTTTTCTTTTCCCCATGAGATAATGAAAGGTTTTAGTTAAGAAAACAAATGGGGAATATGTTTATGGGAGATGTTGAAGATCTTTCACCATGACTAGAAGATTATGTTACAAGTTTCCGAAGAAACTAAACTATTAGGTTCCTTGGGTGTTAGTTTTTGTTATGTATTAAGTATTTTGAAAAACTAATGTAAAGTCCATGTTTTCCAATCTTTGGGACTTGACAGATGGTATTAGAGAAAAGGATTAGCTAACTTTTGGAAACTATAATGTGAAAACTTTAGTGAGATCCCTAGAGATATATATAAGGCATGTCAAGGGATGTCCCTATGGTCATGTATAAGTCTACGATACAATATTATAATTAATATAATGATCATGAATAACCTAGGATAAAACTTAATATGTTAGAGATTGAAGGCACTCCCCCTTTATTATGTTGTTTTCCTACGATGATTGTTGTCTCTCACACTATTCTTTTTGTATTTTAGATGATGGCTGGAACCCGAAGAACCATGTTGATCAATGTAATGGACAATGAAATGACTGTCCTCCAGAACAATTCGATTCTACAGTGGCTTTAAACTAAGTCCTATAAGGGCATTAACAATAAGAGTCCTTCGTAGCTATGAAGAAATTGTGCGTTGTGCTTTCAAGGTAGAACTAGAAGTTGGTGTTACATATCCATCTCATGGTTTTGAAAAGAAACAAAAGATGGAGTTCAAGGAAAAATCTCAAAACTATAGTGAAAAAAATAAAAATGTTTCGTTATTCTCAATGCGTGGAAAGAAGAATGATGGAGATTGTCTTAAAGGGACTATAAAATGTTTTAAGTGCGGAAAATAAGTTCATCGAGCAGCTGAGTTCCGAAGTAATGGGAAAAAGGTTGCAAATGATGTGAATAGATAAAAGACTATAGAGAACTCACCACCAACATTTCAATGCTACAAGTGAAAGGAAATGAGGCGTTATTCTCTCCAATTCCCAAATCTTAGGGTTAATGATGATCGACATTAACAACCTCTTAAGGAAAAGGTAAAAGGGAAGTCACATGTGATCACTATTGGCGATGTTGAATATGACAACGAAGTGGTGGAATGATTACATGTTTACCAAGAAATCTGAGTCAGAGGTAGACCTATGACCATTTATTGAAAAAAAAAGAAAAGTACAACAGACAGACACAACAACAAGATATATCTTATGATATATGGGGGATAAATGATGGAATACACATGATTGGTAGATGACCTCTCAGTAATATTTTTCATCATACTATAATATTGTACATACGTATTTTGGATAAGCTTAATGTTTGGAATGGATTAAGTTAGACATCAGATAGTATTGTTTAAGGATAGAACTTTTGGATATTATATCTGAAATGTTATAATAGTATAGTTTTAGAAAAAAGAAAAACTCATAGGAAGGGCGACAACCCATCGCCTCAAACAAGGATACGGGAATCGAACCGACAACCGAAGTGTGATAGGCCTTTAACGCCTACCACTGGCCTACATGAAGTCCCTGGTTAGTAGAAATTTGTTTTATTTTATTATGTGGTATGATATATGAGGTATAAGTCAATTTTTGGAGCCATATACGATTAATATCACCATATATGGACATATGTATATTGAATTCCTTTTGCTAACCTTTCGTTTGAGATAGATTGAATGACCCATCATTATATCAAATGATATGTTTCACAAATGACAAATTCAACTTCATTTCATTAATATATGTAGTGGAAATTGTGCAAATAATGACCAATAGTGAGATTGTACCAAAATCAAGTAAGTATTTCTTTCATTTAAAATTCTTCAACTTTAGGGAAATGACCTTGAAAACCAAAAAATATTGTCCCAATACCCTCATATCTGATGAATCAAATGGTACCTTAGATCATCACAAATATATGGATTTGTGATTTTGGTATTTTTCATAGCCATGTTCTCTACCACTCTCCATCAGAACTTGATGGTTGTATTTCTCTTTCATATCCATGTTTTCACCTATGTCCTCTATCTGGAAACCCAGTGATGTGTTAATTTGGGTAACAATTACGTTTCATAATTTACATTTTAAAATTAAGGTTTTTTATTCCATTTTGTGATGTGGGTTTCTATTAAAGAAACATACAATTCGTAAAAGATTTATAACCCCGATGAATTTTGAGGGAGAAATTAATGTAGACGGGGGTAGAATGTAACACCCCGAAATTTTGTGAGAAATATTATTTTTAATTTCTTTGATGTCTTGTGTTGTACGCTACACCAAGATTAGTTTACGCTATACGCAACACCGTATTAGCTTGTAGTATGTGCAAAAAATATTATTGTATTGTGTTTCACGCATGAGTGACCCTCCTCGATAGAGTATGTTGTACGCAATATCGAGTTTCACTAAACAACGATATATTATTATGAACTAGACGTTATGAATATTATTAACTAATGTTTGAATTTTATTGCATGATAATTCATCTTACACATATTCTAGAACAAGGTATAAGAACAAAATAAAATTTTTGGGCAAAATAAGTATTTTTTTTAAGAAAATGCAGTTTTGCTGCCTTTTGATGGCGCACCCACATTAAATCTAGTTTTTGACACGTTTATAAGTTAAATTAGACAAAACAAACATATTAATTTTAAAAATGGAATAAAATTTTACTTTGGATAAAATTTTTATATTTGTCTGTTAACTTTCATATTTTGAAGAATAGTAAATATACGCTAAATTTTTCTTAAAAAAAACATTCTTCATCAAGATAATTTATATGGTTAAATTATAAAATTTAATGGTTTTAAAGTATAAACTGAATATATTTTTACACTTTATAATTTAATTCATTATAATTAATTTTGAATTAAATTCATAGGTAAAAACATTTCAATCTTTGTCAATGTTTTAACTTTTAAAACCCATTTTCATAACAATGAGATTATTTATAAATTAATTACTGAAACATCTGTGTTTTTTATTTTGAAAAGAGGATTTCATATTTTAATTCAGTGGGTCCAAATTATGTTAAAAGGTTACTTTTTTTATGTTATGAATAATCAAAAAGGTAATTTTTATTTACTATAGATAAAAGTAAATCGTGTAATTAAGGGTAACAATAAGATTATAAAATTTCCATAACACCTTCCAAAATTCTATTGGATCAATAAAAGTTGATCCATATCACCTAAGGGTCAGAATATATTCATTTCATAGACTTTTGACCATGGAAATGATGTAATTATTATTAAAACCAAAGAAAGTGACAACATGTCACTCTCTTATATCTTATAAGTGTAATATTTTCAATTTAGTTATGAACTTCATAAAACGTCAAACATAAATAGTCACCAAAAATATAATTAAATTATATACATCATTTTAATTTATTTATAATTTTTAGGGATTAAATAGTTATCATCAATGGTTACACAATAGTGATGTAGAAATTATTTTATTAATTGATATATCAAGTAAATGGTCTTAAAATTATTAAAATAAATATTATATGAACTATTTAAAGTGATACCTGAATTTTTAAGATGAATGTTACATTTTAGGGATCTATTAAATATTTTTTCAAATATATCTTCTGAGTGGATTTTATTTAAATTCAAATAATTGAATAGTGTCAAAATTGACACTATTGATTATATATATAAATAATATATTATTAAATTGTTTAAAAATCACAAATATATTTACTATTAATAAATTGAAATTTATATGATCTAAAGTGTCATAAAGTATCCAATTATGGACAATTCACAACACATAAGTAAGTATTTATAAAAATTTAGAATTTAGAATCTTATTACCACAAATAAAATTAAATAGATTAAATAAGGATAAATCAAAATGATATGGTTTAAAATAAAATAAAAACAAGTATAAATTTTATTGGTTTAATATATTACAACCCTATCTCATATAATCTTCGAATTGAGTCATTTTTGGATGTTATTATGTGGGGTATATATTTAATATAAATTAAAATTTTTGAGGTTTCCAAAACTGCCCCTCTCCACTCTAATAAATGGGCTCCTCCTCCCTCTCCTCTTCACAAAAATTGGATCCTTCATGCTTGGAAAAACCCTGTAAATTTTTTTCTCCACATGTGTTGTATCATAGTAGAGGTTTTGAGCTTCTTCAAAGACTAACTTTAGTTCCTTAAGAGGAGGTTTAGAAGAGGCACACCGAAGAAGAGTTAATATCTTTTACTGATTCTTTCAAATTTATTTATCCTTCTAATTCATATTTTTTTATTTTTTTCATTATAATGTAATTACATCAATATCAATGATATAATTCTATGTTATTTAAAATATGAAACAACCCTATTTCTCCTTCTATCCATCCTACAGAAAATGAAATCACCACGCGTGCATACGTACGAAATACCGTCTCCATGTAGTGGTGTAGTATATATTCCACCACCACCTTACTTGGATGGGTATCATGCTGTAAAGAATAACTATATATGATTATTATAACACGATACAAATTATGAGATATTCTATCATGCACTCCAATACCATTCAATAATTATGGGAACGATATCATCACTCGTGTGTACGTACAGATTTCTTTCTCCACGACGCAATGAGATTCATTCTTCATGTTTACCATTCAATAATAATTATAAATTATATATAATGAATAATAATGAAATATATTATTTAGTAATGCTACTGGATTTATATATATATATATTTATATATGTGATTTACTTACTTCTATTCAAGTAAACAAGGAAAGGAAAACAACGTTCATGCGTACGTACGGACTACCGTCTCGATTAACGGTGTATTTAATTCCATTTATCGATATTTTATATTCGGAATATATATAAATCATGTTTTACATTTCATATGTAATTAAGCATGATCTAAGTAATTATATTAATAATTAATAGTCAAAACAAAGATGATAAATAAAACGATTCTACCCAAAATGCTTCTTTAACATGGAATTGACAAATGGATGGGTAATATAAAGTTGTAAGTGAATCATATATGATATAATAAATAGATTATGGTTCCGTTACAAGTTAATAATATTTTTAAACCCACTATATAGGAATCTTGGACACATATAGAAGAAATGGACATAAGGTAAGGGATAATCATTCCAATTTCGTTCTTATCTGAGATTGTTTATTCATAAGTATTTACTAGGGTTATGTTTATCATCCATGTCTATGTTTTCACAATATGTTTTCATGAAATGTTTACTATTATTACATGTATGTTTAAATTCATTTTTACCCTTTTTTAACCACATGGTATGGAAGGGATCTTTCATTTTTTTACTATATGAGGTACTTTTTGACTTTTCCGGGAAAAATATAAGAAGAATGGTTTTTTAACTTATACGACATGAACGAATTTTTTCTGTTTCATAACACCTTATTTTCATGAATATTACTCTACATTATTTCATGATTATTTTCAAAAAAAAATCGTTTTCTATTAAAATTGCATGCCATTATGTGAAATGAAAATGATTTTGAAGAAGAAAGGATATTTTCCTCAAGAATTCATTTCAAGTGTTTTATCAAAACTATTTTCTATCTAAGATGACATTATATAGTATATTTATGTTTCAAGTATAATTTCTATATTATTTACATGGTTTGATTTTTCTTATGATGAGATGACATCCATTTTTTATATATGTTTTATGTTTTGAGTGGATGATGTTTTTGAAACCCATTTTATTATTTGGTTTATGATGAATGATTTATGTTTTTTTGTGGAACATGTAAGAATGATTTCATTATGAAATGGGTGGGACCTATATCTACCTCCAATTCATTGGGTATAGAATTTTATCTCATTAGATAGACATGGCTGGAACGACAAGTAAAATCCGGTTCACTAATACAGTCCTAGAATGGCAAGAAAAATCTGGTTCAGTAATGGACTTTGTCCACTATGATGGTCTTGGAAGCAATATCATGGAAACTATGGAAATCATAACATGTTCTTAATGCTTTGGAATAATTATATGTTTTATTCCCATGCTATTTTATCATGATATACGTTCCTTTATTGAGTGGTATTATAGATGAAGTATTAGTCCGTTTTTGGAACCATATACAATTAACCTCACTATAGATGGACTTCTGTATATTTAATATATTCTACTAACAAATTTAGTGATAGAGACAGATGGATTGACCCGTCATTCTATCAAATGATCTATTAATAATTCAAGAATGAAAAATTGAACTTTATTTATTTAAATAAGATATTAAGTGGAAATTGATGATGGAATGACCAACGATGATATTACAATGAAATCAATTAAGTATTTCTCCTTATGAAAAAATAAATCATCTTTAAGGAAATGATCTTCAAAACCAACAATGTTGTCCAAGTACCCTATTATCCGATGAACAGATGGTACATTAAATACTCACAAATTTATGGATTTTTTTCTTGGATTTTTCATCGCCATGTTCTCTACCACTCTTCATCGGAATATGATGTTAAAATTTCTCTTCCATATCCATGTTTTCACCTATGTTCTCTTTTGTGGAAACCTAGTGATGAGTTAATTTGGGTAACCACTATTTTTATTACTTTATATTTTAAAATTAAGTTATAGTATTCCTTTTTGCGATGTGGGTTTCTATGAAAGAAACTTTCTTGTAGTAAATGATTTATAACCCCAATAAATTTTAGGGTGAAATACTTTTTAAGAGGGGTAGAATGTGACACCCCGAGATTTTATGAGAAACATATTTTTTAATTTATTTGATGTCTTGTGTTGTATGATACACCAAGATTGGATTTCACTATATGCAATACTATATTATCTTGTAGTATAGGCAACACTATTCTTGGATTGTGTCACATGCAAGAGCGTCTTTCCTCGATAGCGTGTGTTGTACGCAATACCGAGTTTCACTAAACAAAAGTATACTATTATGAACTAGCTGTTATGAATAATATTAATTAATTTTTTAATTTTATTACTTAATAATTCATCTTACATATATTCTTGAACATGTTATGAGAACAAAATAATTTTTTCGTGTAAAATAAGTATTTTTTCAAAAAATTCCGCTTTTCCCCCTTTTGATGGAACACCCATGTTATATCAAGTTATTGACACGTTGATGAGTTCAATTTAACAATATAAAATTATTCATTGCAAGAGGTATATAAGAATTTACATTGTATAATTTTTTTAATATTTTTCTATTAACTTTCATATTTTGATGAATACAAAAAATATGCAAAATTTTAATTAAAAACAAATTTTTTCATCAAGATAATTTATATGGTTAATTTATAATATTGAATAGTTTTAAAGTATTAATAGAATATGTTTTTTTGATTTTATAATATGTATGTCATTATCATTAATGGTGACACAATTGTGATGCAAAAATTGTTTATTTTGTGAAAAATCAATAATACCGTTTTTATTAAATTAATAGTGACTATAAAACGTACAAAAAGCTGACCAAAACATACTGGTTGTGTACATTTGAACCATAATCATAAAATTGTCTAGTATTTGAACATTTATATCCTTATAAAAGATATTATGACACTTATATTATTTTCATTGAAATGATGTCAAAGTTATCACCTTCATAATTTAGTAAATATAACAATTTAAATTTTGTGATTTTAAGATGATAAATTCTTTTAATTATACTCTTATAGAAGATATTATATTTATCTAAATCACAGTATTTTATTTTTAATTTAATTGCAACCATAATGTATATTAAATAATTATTCAAAAATGATGTAGTAATTAATGTATTAAGAGAATATATCAAATAAATGGTTTTAAAAATATTAAAATAAATTTTATATGAACAAATAATTGTTCACCATGAATTTTTTAGAATAATATGACTAGTTCGGAAGATATTTATTATTTTTTCGAATATATATTTTATGTGGATTTAATTAAAATTAAAATAATTGAATAGTGTCAAAATGGACACTATTGATATTTTATAAAAATAACAAATTATTAAATTGTTTAAAAATAGAAAAAATAAGTAAATATAATAAATTTAAATTTATATGGTCTAAAATTTCATAAATTATCCAATTATAGACAATTCAAAACACATAAGTAATTATTTATTACAATTTAAAATTTAGAATATTTTTACCACAAATAAAATTAAATATAATAAATAAGGATAAATAAAGTTGATAAGGTTTAAAATAAATTTCCAACATGTATAAATTTCATTTTATGATGATAATACAACCCTATCTCATCTCATATTCTAATTTTAGTCATTTTGGAAATTTTTAAGTGGGGTTTGTGTTTATTATAAATTAATATTTTCGAGGTTTCCAAAAGTGCCCCTCTCTTCTCATATAAAAGGGAACCTCATCCCTCTCTTCATCCTAACATTGTGATCCTTAAATATTGTCCAAACCTTATAAATTTAACTTCTCCACTTTTTTAGAAACATATTAGAGGTCCTGATTTTCTTCAAAGGCCATCTTTGGTGCCCTAAGAGGAGGTTTAGAAGAGGCGCGTCGAAGAAGAGGTAATATCCTTTACTGATTTTTTCAAATTTGTTTCTTATTCTACTTCCTCTTATTTTGATGCTTCATTATAATGTAGAACATCAGTATAAATAATTTACTGATATGTTATTGTAAATATTAAACAACCCTATTTGACTTTATATGAATCCTAAGAAAAATAAAATAACTGTGCGTGCGTACGTATGAAATACCGTCTCCACACTATGGTGTAATATTTTTTCCACCACCACCTAACTTGGATAGGTATAAATGGAGAAATAATAACTATATATGATTATTATAACATAATACTAACTCTGAGATATTATATCATCCACTCCAACTTCGATCAATAATTATGGGAATGATATCATCGCTTGTGCGTACGTACGGATTACCGTCTCTACGATGCGATGAGATTCACTATCCATTTTAACCATTCAAGAATTATTATATAGTATATATAAATAATATTTAATAACATTGCTACTGGATTTATTTATATATATGTTGCATTTAATTAATTCCATTCAATTCAACAAGGAAACGAAAATACCATTCGTGCTTACATACGGCCTACCGCCTCCATAAACGGTGTATTTCATTTTATTTATCTACCTATTGTATATATATAACTTTATACTTAATATATATGATATGTAAATAATTTTTTACTTTATTAAAGTAAGAAAATATTGATATAATTTATAATTTCACGAATAACATGTCCAAACACGTATGATACATGAAATGATTATTACCAATAACAATGCTTCAACATGGAATTGACAAATGAACGAGTAATATAAAGTCGTAACTGAATCATATATGATATCATAAAAATGACTATGATTCTTAAATAGGTCAATTAAAATTTTAAAATCATTATACAGGAGGATCCATCACATTGGGGGGAAATTGGATATAAGGTAAGGGATAATTATTTTAATCTCGTTCTTATCCGATATTGTTTATTCATAAGTATTTACTGGGGTTATATTTATCATCCATGTCCATGTTTTCTCAATATGTTTTCATAAAATGTTTCCTATTTTTCCATGTATTTTTAAAGTCATTTTTATCATTTTTTTACTTTTACCATAAGGTATGGAAGGAATCATTTTTTTGATTACCATATGAGGTACTTTTTGACTTTTCTGGAAAAAGTACGGGGATAATGTTTTTTTAAAATTATATGGCATGAACAGATTTTTACGGTTTCATAACGCTTTATTTTCATGAAGAGTTATCTACAAGATTTCATGATTATTTTCAACAAAAAGCCTTTTCATTTGAAATTTCATGGAATTTTGTTAAAAGAAAATGATTTTGAAGAAGAAAGGATATTTTCCTCAACAATTAATTTCAAATGTTTTATCAAAACTATTTTCCATATAAGATGAAATTATTTAGTATGTTTATGTTTCATTCACAATTTCTCTATTTTCAACATGGATTGATTTTTCATGTGATGAAATGATATCTATTTGATTTTTATGGATTATGTTATGATGGGATGATGTTTCTGAAGCCCTTATTTTCCATTGGGTTATGATTAATGATTTATGTTAATTTTTTGGAACACGTATGAATGATTCGATTATGAGATTGGTGAGACCAATTTATCCCTCCAATTCATTATGTAAATATTTATATCTCATGAGAAAGACATGGTTAGAACAGAAAGTAAAATATAGTTTATAAATACAGGGTTGGAACAGAAATTAAACCGGGTTCAGTAATGGACTTTGTCCACAATGATGGTCTTGGAAGCAATGCCTTGGCTACTATAGAAATCATATCATGTCTATAATGGTTTTCCACAATAACATGTTTTATTCCAATGATATTTTATCATGATTATTATTCCTTTATGATCTTTTCCTTATGTACTGCCAAGATTTATGTCATTACTCATGATTTTGATGTTTTATGTTGATGTTTTTAAGTTCAAATGTTTTTGAGTTGTTTTATGTTTGCCATGATTACCCATAATGAGCTGTTGATCTCACCCTTTTTATGTTTTCTTTTCCCCAGGATATAAAGAAAGGATTTTTATATGAAAAATAGGGGATGAACTTTATAGAAGATGTTGAAGATCTTTCACCTTGATTAGAATATTATGTTATGAGTTTCCAAAGACACTAAACTAATATGGTATTTGGGTGTCTATTTTTGTCATGTATTAAGTATTCTGCAAAAAAAATGTCTATGTATGTCAAGATTTTGGTCTCTAAATTTGGTATCAGAGTGAAGGCTTAGTCAACCTTTAGAAACTAGGATGCGAAAACATCAGTGACATCTCTAGAGAAATTTCTAAGGTATGAATTGGGATATTACTAAGGTTAATTATAAGTATAAACTACAGTCCTAGAATTATTTTGACAATCATTAATAACATAGTGTGAACCTAAGTTGTCATAGGATAAAGAATCTGTCATAATTCATACATCCTAAAAGAATATTTTTATGATTATGTTGTTCCCCATTATTTTAAATATTTCATACACAATTGTTTCTGGTTTTAGTTAATAGAGGGAACTAAAATAAATGGGTTACCATTTAATCCGATGGAAAAATTGGTGACTATGAGCAGCGAAATTTTGTAATGCCTAGAAAAAGAATATTGTGATTATGCCGAATCAGTCATCATGATATATGACTAACAAGGTGAAATTTAGTGGTATTCCTAAGTCATAAAATAAGAGGAAGATGGATTTTAATGCATGTTATCTTGGAGAGGTACATAAAGGAAGGAATATGAAGCTTTATACATATCATGCAGAAGGGAAAAAGAACCTTGAGGAATACCTCAAATGGAGGGGAAGATGTTATCTATGTGGGGAAAAGGGTCATAAAGTGACAGAATGTTATTGAGTTCAATTTCTTATCTGTGGAGAACATGGGAATTACCCAACTAAATTCCTTACCCTAAGAGGATACTTCTAAATTGACTAAGAACCTATTCCATGACAATCATTGAAGAGGATGGATTGGATGACTTATGTATTGGAATTCAAGAATAATTAATTTGGAGGTACTTTTATGGTATATTGAAATATTTGTGTATTGGTCCATTGTGGGTTTCCATAAGAATATGGTACCTGTAACCATGAAAAGAGATGGAAATATTTTTGGAAAGTAGATGTTATGATTATAATGAAAGGATAAAGGGATAATGTAATGTTTGATAGTATTAATGAGCTCATGATTGATAGAAGGACACTATGATATCATGGTTTGAGTATATAGAAGTTTTGGTATATTTGGTGTATGGAAAGGGATAATTCTGATGGAATTCATGTAGTCACTAAGGTTCTATAGTAATTTATGTTATTATCATATTTCAAGAGGATTCATGATGATGCCCTTCATATGTTTGTAATGTGACCAAAAAGATGTATATTATGATATATGGGGGATAAATGATGGTATTCACATGTTTGGTAGATGATCTCTCTGGTAATTTTTATCATTATACTATGAGATTGGAAAGAAGTATTTTGGATAATACAAATGATTGGAATGGATTAAGTTGGACATCATATAGTATTGTTCAACTATATAACCTTTTTTTGATATTATTACTGAAATGTTATAATATTGTAGTTTTACAAAAAAGACAACTTATAGGACGGGGGAAAACCCGTCGCATTGGTCAAGGATGCTAGAATCGAACCCACAACCAATGTGCGACATGCCTTTATCACCTACCACTGGCCTACAAGATTTCCCTGGTTTTTAGAAATTAGATTTATTAAGTGGAATAATAGATGGAATGAAAGTCCATTTTTTTAACCATATATGATTAACCACACCATAGATAGACTTATGTATATTTAATATATTGTGCTATCATTTTTTGTGATAGAGATAGATGGAATGACCTGTCATACTATCAAATGATCTACAAATACTTCATGAATTAAAAATTCTACTTCGTATCATTAAATAAGAGATGAAGTGGAAAATGTTCATGGAAGGACCAATGAGGATATTACACTAAATTCAAGTAATTATCTCTCTTTATGCAAAAATTCATCAACTTTAGGGAAATGATCTTGAAAATCAAATTTTTTTTCCTAATACCCTCATATCCGATGAATCAGATGGTACCTTAGACCATCACAAATTTAGGGATTTGTGATGTTTGGATTTTTTATTGCCATGTTCTTTACCACTCTTCATCAGAACATGATGGTTAGATTTCTCTTCCATATCCATGTTTTCACCTATGTTCTCTTTTGTGGAAACCCAATGATGAGTTATTTTGGGTAACCGTTACATTTCATACATTATATTTTAGAATTATGTTTTAATATTCATTTTTACAATGTGGGTTTCTATGAAAGAAACTTTCATGTAGAAAACGATTTATAACCCCGACGAATTTCGAGGAAGAAATTATTTTTAAGGGGGGTTAGAATGTTACATGCCGAGATTTTGTGAGAAATATTCTTTTTAATTTCTTTGATTTCATGTGTGGTACCCTACACCTATATTAGCATGTTCTATACGCAGCACTGTATTGTCTTGTTGTATACACAACACTATTCTTGGCTTTTGTTTCATGCAAGAGTGACCTTCCTCGATAGTGTGAGATGTATGCAAAACCGAGTTTCACTAAACAATGATATACTATTATGAACTGGACATTATGAATATTATTAACATAATTTTAAATTTTATTACATAATTTTTCATCTTAAACATATTCTAGAACATGTTATGAGAACAATATAGTTTTTTTGGGTAAAATGAGTATTTTTCAAAAGATGCAATCTGCCGCCTTTTGATGGAGATCCCACTTTAAATATATTTTTTGACACGTTTATGGGTTAAATTTATCAAAATACACTTATTCATTAAAATAAGTATATAAAAATTAACTTTGGATAATTTTTTTATATTTTTCTTTTTACTTTCATATTTTGATGAATAGTAAAAGTACATTAAATTTTAATTAAAAAAAACATTTTTCACCAGTATAATTTATATTGTTAAACTATAATATTGAATGGTTTTAAATTAAAAATAGAATATATTTTTATCATTTAATATTATTTATGTCATTATCATTATTTTTACATTGAATACATAGGTAAAAACATTTCAATCCTTTACAATGTTTTATCTTTTAAAACTCGTTTTCTAAACAGTGGGATTAATTTTAAATTAAATATTGCAACTTCTGTGTTTTGAATTTGGAAAAATGGATTCCAAATTTGGAATCAGTAGGTCTAATTTATTTTAATAGGAAAATTTTTATTTTTAGATATTATGAATAGTAACTACGGTAAATTTTATTTACTATAGTTAATGGTCAATCAGGTAATTAAGGGTAAAAAAAGAATATAAAACTACCATAACCCCTGCCATAATTATTTTGGATGAATAAATGTTGACCCATATCACCTAAGGGTCATAATATCTTCATTTCATGGACTTTAGTCTAAGAAAATGATGTAATTATTATTAAAACCAAAGAAAGTGACAACATGTCACTCTCTTATATCTTATAAGTGTAATAATTTTAATTCGGTGATAAAATTCATGAAACATCGAACGTAAATAGTCACAAAAAATATAATAAAATTTAATACATCATGTGAATTTATTTAGATTTTTTAGGAATTAAATAATTATCATTAATGGTGACACAATAGTGATGCAGAAGTTGTTTATTTAGTGAAAAATCAATAATACCATTTTTATTAAACTAATAGTGACCATAAATGGCACAAAAAGCTGACCAAAACATATTGGTCATGTGCATTTAAACCATAATCATCCAATGGTCGAATATTTGACCATTTAGAGCCTTATAAAAGTGATTATGACACTTATATTATTTTATTTTAAATGCTGTCAAAGTGGACACCTTCATAATTTAATAAATATATCTATTAAAATGTTTTGATTTTAAGATGATAAATTCTAGTAAATGTATTATTGATTAATTTATTATATTTATCGGCATCATAGTATTTTATTTTTAATTTTTATGCAACCAATAAATATATTAAATTATTATACAAAAATGTTGTAGTAATTATTTTATTAAGAGAAATATCACATAAATGGATTTAAAAATATAAAAATAAATGTTATATAAAAAAATTCAGGTTCTATATAAATTATTTAGATTAATATGTCTAGTTAGTAATCTATTAAATATTTTTTTTCGAATATACCTTCTATGTGAATTTAATTTAAATTAAAATAATTGAATAGTGTCAAAATTTATACTATTTATATTTTATAAAAATAACGTATTATTAAATTGATTAAAAATAAAAAAATATTTAAAAATTATAAATTTAAATTTATATTCTCTACAATGTCATAAATTATGCAATTATGAAAAATTCACAACACATAAGTAATTATTTATAACAATTTAAAATTTAGAATGTTATTACCACAAATAAAATTAACTAGATTAAATAAGGATAAATCTAGGTGATAAGGTTTTAAATAAATTCCCAACATGTATAAATTTTATTGGAGGATTAGATTAAAACTATATATCATCTCATATTTTATTTTTAGTCATTTTGGAAGTTCTTATTTGGGGTTTGGGTTTTTTATAAATTAATATTTTTGAGGTTTCCTAAAGTGCCACTCTCTTATCTTATAAAAGGGAACCTCCTCCCCCTCCTCTACATAACATTTTGAGCCTTCATGCTCAGCCAAACCCTGTCGATTTATCTTTTCCATTTCTCTAGAAACATACTACAGGTACTGGTTTTCTTTAAAGGCCATCTTTAGTGACATAAGTGGAGGTTTAGAAGAGGCAGGTCGAAGAAGAGGTAATATCCTTTACCGATTCTTTAAATTTTATTTCATCTTATACTTCCTCTTCTTTAGTTGTTACATTATAAAGTAATAACCTCAATATAGATAATATAATTATATGTTATTATAAATATGAAACAATCCTATTTCACCTTATATCCATCTTACGAAAAATGAAATCATCGCACGTGCGTACGTACGAGATACTGTCTCCACGCTGTGGTATAATCTGTTTTTCCACCACCACAATACATGGATAGGTATACTGGTGGAAATAATAACTCTATATGATTATTATAAAATAATATGAATTTGGTTATATTATATCATCCACTCCAACTCCATTCAATAATTATGGGAACGATATCCTCGCTCGTGCATACGTACGGATTACCATCTCCACGATGTGATGAGATTCATTCTCAATGTTAACCATTCTATAATGATTATATAGTATATATAATAAATATTAAATATAAATGAAAATTGATATATATATATATATATATATATATTCATTTACATTATTCCATTCAATTCCATACGTAAACGAAAACTGCGTTCATGCGTACGTATGGCCTACCGTCTCCACGAACTGTGTATTTAATTTCATTTATCTACTTATTGTATATGTATACCGATATAATTAATATATATATATATGATATGTAAATCATGTTTTACATTATGGATGTAATAAAATAATGATATAAGTAATAATTTGAAGAACAACAAGTCTAAACACGTACGATACATGAAATGATTATTACCCAAAACGTTACTTCAACCTGGAATTGACAAATGAAAGAGTAATATAAAGTATTAAGTGAATCATATATGATATCATAAAAATGTCTATGATTCATTACATATTCAATGACATTATTTAATTCATTATACAGGAGGTTTGGACACATACGGAAGAAATTGGACATAAGGTAACGGGAAATTATTCCAATCTCATTATTATCCGAGGTTGTTTATTTGTAGGTATTTACTGGGGCTATATTTATCATCAATAACCATTTTTTCTCAAAATGTTTTCATAAAATATTTACTTTTATTCCATGTATTTTTAAAATAATTTTTACCCTTTTTGACTTTTACCACATGTATGGAAGGAATCCTTCTTCTGTTTACCATATAAGGTACTTTTTGACTTTTCCAGCAAAAGTACGAGGAGAATATTTTTTTAACTTATATGGAATGAACAGATTTTTACGGTTTCGTAAAGAGTTATTTTGATGAAGCTTCCTCTATAAGATTACATGAATAATTTCAACAAAAATCCTTTTATTTTAAAATTGCATGGCATTTTATGAAAAGAAAAATATTTTGAAGAAGAAAGGATTTTTTCCTGAGGAATTCATTTCAAGTGTTTTATCAAAACTATTTTCCATCTAAGATAAAATTATTTATTATGTTTATGTTTCAATCATAATATATCTATTGTATACATGGGTTTGATTTTTCTTAGGATTATATGATATCCACTTGTTTTATATAGATTATGTTTGGATGGTATGACGTTTATGAAACCCATTTTATTCTTTGGGTTACGATGAATGATTTATGTTTATTTTGTGGAACACATAATAATGATTTAATTATGAGATGGTTGGGACCTATATATCCATTCAATGCATTATTTAAATATTTATATCTCATGAGATAGACATGGCTGGAATGACAACTAAAATCTGGTTCAGTAATAATGGGCTGGAATGGAAGTAAATTCTAGTTCAGTAATGGACTTTATCCGCTATGATGGTCTTGACAGCAATGCCTTGGCTAATATGGATATAATAACGTGTTCTTATTGATTTTACATAGTTACATGTTTTATTCCAATACTATTTTATCATGATTGATTTTCCTTTATGATCTATGCCTTGTGTACTGCCATGATTTATGTCATTACTTATGATTTTGATGTTTTATGTTGATGTTTTTACGTTCAAATGTTTATGGGTTGTTTTATGTTCCCCGTTTTTACCCTTAATAAGCATTTGAGCTCATCATTTTTATGTTTTCTTTTCCCTAGAATATAAATAATGGTTTTAGGTAAGAAAAAAGGGGAAGATCTTTATGGGAGATGTTGAAGATATTTCACCACTATTAGAAGATTATTTTCTGAGTGTCCAAATACACTGAACTAATACAGTCTTTAGGCGTCTCTTTTTGTCATGTTTTAAGTATTCTACCAATGTAATGTCTGGTCCATGTATGTCCAGCTTTGGGTCTCTACAATAACTATAGACACCCAAATCATGACACACCCGGACATTACATTACATTTGCGGAATAATTAATAATCACAAAAACAGACGCCCAAGGACTGTAACAGTTTAGTGTCTTCGGAAACATGGAACATAATCTTATAATCATGGTGAAAGATACTCAACATATCTCATAAAGATATTACCCTTTTTTTCTTACCTAAAAACTTTCTTTATATCATGGGGAAATGAAAAAATATAAAGGGTGAGCTCAAATGCTCAATAAGTGTAAGCATGGAGAAAATAAAACAAACCATATACATTTGAACTTAAAAACATTAACATAATGTTTAAACATCAAAATCTTGAAGTGGTAAATAAATCTTGGCTGTACGTAAGGCATAAATCATAAAGTAACATGAATCATAATAAAATTTCATGGGAATAAAACATGTAATTTTGTCAATCCATTAAGAACAAGATATGATTTCCATAGTAGCCAAGGCATTTCTTCCAAGACCATCATAGTGGATAAAGTCCATTTCTAAACCTGGTTTACTAGCCATTCCAGCCTTTTATTACTATACTATATTTACATGCCATTCCAGCCATGTCAATCTCATTAGATATAAATCATTACCAAAATAATTGGAGTGAGATATTGGTCCCACCCATCTTATAATGATACCATTATTATGTGTGCCACAAAATCATAAATAATACATCATACCATAACCCATGTAATAAAAATGGTAATATTAAACATCATTCCATAATAACATAATCCATATAAGATAATGGACTACATAAAAATAATTTCATCATAACATAATCAAATCAATGCAATAATAGGGATATAAACCTAACCCTATGTCATCTTAAATGGAAAAAGTTCTTGACAAAGAACTGGAACTCAGTTCTTCAGTAAAAAATCCATTCTTCTTAAAAATCATTTTCTATTCTCAAAAAGACATATAATTTTAAAAGAAATGAATTTTTTTTGAAAAAAATAATGAAATATTGTATAGGAAGATTCATGAAAATAATTAGTTATGAAAAAGTAAAAATTATTTCAAATTGTATAAGTAAAAAAACCTTCTCCTCATACTTTTTCCAGAAAAGTCAAATAGTACCTTATATGGTAAAAAAATAGAAATGTTCCTTCTCTACCATGTGGTAAATGTCAATAATTGGTAAAAATTACATTAAACATACATGGAAGAATATTAAACATTTCATGAAAACATTTTGAGAACATATGGACATGGATGATAAACATATCCCCGGTAAATACTTGAGAATAAACAATCCCAGATAAGAACGAGATTGATACAATTATCCCTTACCTTAGGTATGATATGATTTGAACGTATCTGAACCTCCTGTATAATGATTCAAATAATGTCATTGACTTATTTCTAGAATCATATTCATTGTTATGATATCATATATGTTCATATTCTTATCTTCTAATTAGTAATATTTCATTGCTACTTGTTATTAGAGTGTTCATTTCTTTATGTTCTTATGAGTGTTTTGTCGAATAAACTATTATAAATATTTTTAGGTTATAGATAAATCATTTAAAAAATGGTATTAGTGTAATATATATCATATTTATTCATTCAATTCATTTATATAATCCTTATTCAATGATGATCATGTAGAATGAGTCACATCACATCGTGGAGATGGTAGGTCGTACGTACGAACGAGCAATGATATCATTCCCACAAATGTGGAATTGTATTGAAGTGTATGGTGTATAATATTTCAGAATCAAAATCACTAGAAAATAATAATATATAGTCATTTTTTCCATCCTTATACCCATCCAAGTATGTTAGTGATGAAATAAAAGATTACACCACGGCGTGGAGACGGTAAGCTGTATGAACGCACGTGTGGTGATTTCATTTTCTCATAGGATGGATAGAAGATAGAATATGGTTGTTTAATATTCATAATAACATATAACTATACAATTTATACTGAAGTTATTACCTAATAATGAAACAACTCATATAGAGGAAGTAGAGGAAGAAATAATTTGAAAAAATCGGTAAAGTATATTAGCTATTCTTCGACGTGCCTCTTCTTAACCTCTTCTTAGGGAACTATAGTTGGTCATTAAAGAATACCATGACCTCTATTAGGTTTCTAGTTAATTAGATAAAGGAAATGGAAAGGGTTTTTCTGAGCTTGAAAGATGAAAATGTTTTGATTAAGAGAGGGAGGAGGTGCCTTTTTTAAGGAATGAGAGGGGCACTTTTGGAAACCACTAAAATATTAATTTATAATAAACTCATACCCCACCTAAAAACCTGAAAGAATTACTAAATTCGGATATTATATGATATATGGTTATAATTTAATCAATAAAAATATTTTATACATGTTTTATGATTATTTTAAACCTTATCATTTTGATTTATCCTTATTTAATCTATTTAATTTTATTTGTGGTAATAATATTCTAAAATTTAAACTGTTATAAATACATACTTATATGTTGTCAATTTCTCATAATTGGATACATTATAAACTTTTCGACCATATAATTTTTAATTTTTAATTTTTAAATATTTTTGTGATTATTAAATAATTTAATAATATTTTATTTTTATAAAATACCAATAGTTTACATTTCGACATTATTCATTTATTTGAATTTAAATAAAATAAACACAAAGAATATATTAGGGAAAAATATTAAATAGGTTCCTAACAAGTAATATTCATCACGAAAATTCGAGAGCATGTTAATTTGTTTATATAATATTTATTTTAATATGTTTAAAACCATTTATTTGATATTTCTCTTAAAAAATTAATTACTACATCATTTTTTGTAATTATTTAATATAGTTATTTTTCACATAAAAAAATAAAATAATATGATGAATATAAATAAAATAGATTTCTTAATAATACTTTTGGTCAAATTTATCTTCTAAATACCCAACTTCTAAATTGTTATGTATATTAAATTATGAAGGTGACAGATTTGACAAAATTTAAAATAAAATAATATAAGTGTCATACTAACTTTTATAAGGATCCAAATGGTCACAAATTAGATTTTTGTATTCTTAGTTTTTATATGTAGACGACCAATAAGTTTTGATCAGGTTTTTGGGCCTTTTATGGGTATTATTAGTTTAATAAAAACTATAATATTGATTTTTCACTAAATAAATAATTTCTGCATCAATAATGTATAAGCTATTAAGGTAATTATATATTTCTTGAACATTAAAAAAATTACCATGATAAAATAAAACATTTTATCTTTCAAATGTGTATTTATAATCGAATTTATATTCTGTATAAATTTATATTAAAAAGAATTTAATTATTAAAGTGTGAGTGAGACATATTTCACTTTCATTTAAATAAAATAAATTAATGGTCTTAATCACATACAAGTGGGTTCTAATAAATACCATTTCGACCCAAGAATATTTTAGGACGAAATATAATCATCCAATTTTTTTATACAAGTTTTAGGGTAATTTTTTAATTTTATTTTTACCCTTAATTACCTTATTTACCTTTAACTATGGCAACTAAAATTTATCGTAGTTATTATTATTAATGCCAAAAATAAAAAGTATCCTATTAATATTATTTGGAAATATTGAATCCTAATATGGAATCCATTTTTCCAAATTCTATACATAGATGTTGCAGTATTTAATTTAAAATGAATCCCACTGTTGAGAAAACGGGTTTTAAATGTTAAAACATTGCAAAAGATTGAAATATTTTTACATATGAATCCAATGTAAATTTAATGCTAATGACTTTAATTACATTAAATGGTAAAAATATCTTCTATTTATACTTTAAAACAATTCAATATTATAATTTAACTATATAAATCAGCTCGACGAAAAAAGTTGTTTTTAATTAAAATTTAGCGTATTTGTACTATTCATCACAATATAGATGTTATCAGAAAAATATCAAAACACTATCCAACATAAATTTTTATATCCTGATTCAATAGAATAATTTTATTATGTAATATTGAACTTATAATATTCTCAAAAATTAGATTTTAAATTGGTGCTTCATCAAATGGAGGCTTAACTACATTTTTTTAAAACTACTTATTTTACCCGAAAATTTGATTTTGTTCTCATAAGTCATTCTGGAAGATGTGTAAGATAAATTATAATGTTTTAAAATTTAAAATTTAGTTAATACCATTCAAAAAAGCTTGATCATACTAATAATATAATAATATCTCCTTTAGTGAATCTTGGTATTGCGTACAACACACGTTATTCAGGATGGTTGCTCTTGCGTGTAATGCAAGCCAAATCAGGGTTGCGTGTAGTGAAATATTCTTTTGGTGTAGCATATAATATAATCAAAGCATATTTCATTTATACGTTGAACAAAATATATACTCAATGTTGTGTAGAATAATTTCTACCCAAATAATTGAAATTGTGTGTAACAGGAGCCAAGAATATTGTTGTGTATAATGTGAACTAATATAGTGTTGCATATAGTGAAAGATAATCTTTGTGTAGCATACAATAAGACATATCAAATAAATTAAAAAGAATATATCTCATAAAATCTCAGGGTGTTACATTATACCCCCCTTAAATTGATTTTCGCCCTTGAAATTCTTCGGGGTTATAAATGGTTTACTACTTGATAGTTTCTTTCATAGAAACCCACATCGTAAAAAGCAATACTAAAATTTCATTTTATAAAGGAAATTTAGAATCATAATGGTCATCCAACATAACTCAGAACAAGGATTCCACATAGAACATCATAGGTGATAACATGGATATGGAAGAGAAATCTGACCATCAACTTCTAATGAAGAGTGGTAAAGGACACAGCTATGAAAAATCCAACAATCACAATGCCATAAATTTGTGATGATCTAAGGTATCTTATGATGCAACATATATAAGGGTACTAAGACTACATTTTTGGTATTCAAGATCATTTCCCTAATGTTGATGAATTTTTTCATAAGGATAAATACTTACTTGATTTAAGTGTAAAATCATCATTATTCATTCCATGATCAATTTCCACTTCATCTCTTATTTAAATAAATGAATTTCAATTTTTCATTCCTGATGTTTTAGCAGATCTGGTGATTGAATGATAGGTCATTCCGTCTGTCTCTATCACAATAAAGGTTAGCATAAGATATAAAATATACATAAGTCCATCTTTGGTGATGTTAATCATATATGGTTCCAAAAATGGACTTATAATTCATCTATCATTCCACATAATAAAATAAAACTAATTTCTACAAACCAGGGACTTCCTATAGGCCAGTGGTTGGCGATAAGGGCCTGTCACACATCAGTTGTGGGTTTGATTCTCGCAGCCTTGTCCGACGCGATGGGTTGTCGCCCGTCTTACGGGTTTTCATTTTTATAAAACAATACTATTATAACATTAAAGAAATAATATAAAAAATTTCTAACCATAACCAATAATATCTAGTTTCTAACATAATCCATTCCAATCTTTAGTATTATCTAGAATAATTTGGTCTGATCTCATAGTATAACGAAAAATATTACTAGAGAGGTCATCTACCAAGCATGTAAAACCCATCATTTATCCCCCATATATCATAAGATATATCTTGTTTGTCACATTCAAAACAATTGAATCCCTTAATCATGTATTCTCTTGATTTATGAGTTACCATAGAACCTTAGTGAAAAAATAAATTTTTTCAAAGGTTAACTCTTTCCACATACCAAGATCCTAAAATTTCTATATACTCAAACCATGCTGTCACTTTGTCCTTATATCAGTCATGAGCTCATTAATACTATCAAACAAATTATTTTCTCCTTATCCCTTCGTTATGCACATATCATATACCTTCGAACAATATTTCAATAACTTTTAATGGTTACTGGTATAATTAAATTACTAAAAACCAGAATAAGCCTATACATAGATATTCCAATATTCCACGATACTTTAAATGAGATTGCACAACATTATTTATGAATATCGTTACATACACACTTAATCATTCCACCACTTCGTTGTCATACTCAACATCACCGATAATGATTGCATATGAATTCTATTTTTCCTTTTCCTTAAGAGGTTGTTGATGTCGATCATCATTAACCCTTGGAATAGGGCATTGGTTAGCATAATTCCCCCATTTACTTGCACTTGTATCATTGAAGTGTTGGTGGTGCATTCGCTGTAGTCTTCTCTCAATTCACATCATTAGCTACCCTTTTGCTATTACGTCATCACTCAGCTGCTTGATGACCTTCTTTTCCACTCCTAAAAAATTTTCTAGTCCCTTTAAGACAATGTCAACGATGCTTCTTTCCACACTTTGAGAATAAAGAAGAATTCGTATTTTTTTTACCATTGTTTTGAGATTTTTCATTGAACTCCATCTTTCGTTTCTTGTTAAAACCATGAGATGGATATGTAACACCAACTTCTTGTTCTACCATGATAGCACAACCAACAATTTCTTTATAGAAACTATAGTCTCTTATAGCTAATTCCCTTCAATGACTAGGTTTAAATTTGCCACTGAAGAATCGATGAACATTAATTTCAGGTTGGATGATAAATCCAGATTCATACCTTGAAGGCCTTGTAAAATTTCCTTCTTATATACCAACAAATTCACCATCCTTTTTATTAAGCTCAAGGAACTCCTTTTCCATATTTGTTTGAATAATACAAGGGAAGTAATTATTGAAAAACAATATCTTTAACTCATCCCATTCCATGGATTCAATTTCATCTTGGGGCCTTGTATTCATAATTAGATACCACCATTGGTCTGCATCACCTTTTAAATGGTAAACATCCAGAATGACTTTTTCATGTTCTGAATAGTGAATTATGGAAAATATCATGTCAATGGTACTGATCCATTGTTCAACAATAAGTGGATTAGAACACCCATTGAATGATGGTGGACGTTTCCTCATAAAGGACTCAATAGAATATTGTTCCCTTCTCTGCTCAATTGGAAGTACAGAATGATTCATAGCTTGTGTAAGTATAACAATAAGATTTTTCACTTCATCTCCCATATCATTGGTATGTTTAGAAGGACAATCGTGGCATTTTCCATTACATTGATCAACACGATTCCTTCGGGTTCCAGCCATCATCTAAAACCCAAAAAGAATAGTATGAGAGGAAAAAATTAGGCTAGGAAAACAACATAATAAAGGGGGAGTACCGTCAATATCTAACATCTTAGGGTGAATTATACGATTGTTACCATTTTCTAGGACTATAACCTACACTCATATGCATCCTTAGGTACATCACTAGACATACCTTAGAAATATCTCTAGGGATCTAACTAAAGTTTTTGCATCCTAGTTTCCAAAGGTTAGTTAAACATTCACTCTGATAGAAAGTGTAGAGACCCAAAGCCTGAATTACATAGACGTCACATTAATTTTGAGGAATACTTAATACTTAATAAAAACAGACACCGAAGGATCATAATAGTTTAGTGTCTTTGGAAACATGGAACATAATTGTCTAATCATGGTGAAAGATCTTCAATATCTCCCATAAAGATATTCCCTTTTTGTTTTCTTACCTAAAAACTTTTTTTATATCCTGGGAAAAATAAAACATATAAAGGGTGAGCTGAAATACTCGGTGAGGGTATGCATGGAGAAATAAACCAAACCACATACATTTGAATTTAAAAACATGAACATAAAGTATAAACATTAAAATCTTAATTTGGGAAATAAATTAGGGAAGTACGTAAGGCATAGATCATAAAATATCATCATCCATGATAAAATAGAATTGGAATTAAACATTTAATTATCGAAAACCATTAAGAACATGATATGATATCCATAGTATCCAAGGCATTGCTACCAAGAACATCATAGCGGACAAAGTCCATTACTGAACCGGGTCTACATGTCGTTCCTCCCCAGTATTACTAATCCATATTTACTATCCATTCCATCCAAGTCTATCTCATGAGATATAAATCTTTACCCACTGCATGAAGGGACATATAGGTCCCACCGATCTCATAATGAAACCATTCTTATGTGTTCCATAGAATCATAAATCATACATCATTTCTTAACCCATATAATAAAATTGGGATTCTTAACCATCATGCCATGATAACATAAGCCATACAAGATAAAGGACTTCATAAAAATAATTCCATCATAACATAATAAGATCAATGTAATAAATGGGATATGGGCCTAACCCTAAATCATCTTAGATGGAAATTAATTTTGATAAAACACTTAAACTCATTTCTTCAAGAAAATATCTTTCCTTCTTTAAAATCATTTTCTTTTATCAAAATGCCTTGAAATTTAAAAATAAAAGGATTTTCTATTAAAAATAATTTTGAAATATTTTATAGAAATTTTCCTAAAAATAAGGAGTTATGAAACGGTAAAAATTTATTCATGCCGAATAAGTTAAAAAAATTCACCTCATACTTTTTCCAAAAAATTCAAAAAGTACCTTGTATGGTAAACGAAATAAAGATTCCTTCCATACCTTGTGTTAAAAGTCCAAAAGCTGTAAAAATGAAATTAAACCTACATGGAAGAATATTAATCAGTTTATTAAAACATTTTTAGAACATATGGACATGGATAATAAACATAACCCCAGTAAAGACATACAAATAAATAATCTCGGATAATAAAGAGATTGGAACAATTATCCCTTACCATTTATAAACAGTGAAATCATACGTGTCATAAAATAAGAAAAATTACATGAATATGTAAATATCATATACTTCATTATAAAAATCAAAAAACATTCATGGGAAGCATAAACCCCATACAAAAGAAATAGGTGGTGATTAAGGCATACGTGTCACACAAATAAAATATAGACAGAAATAATCCCTTACCTTAGGTATGATATGCTTTGTACCTATCAGAACCTCAATAAAATGATATATATAATTTCATTGACGTATTCCAAAATCATATTCATTGTTATTATTTCATATAGGGTCATATTCTTATCTTCTTATTAGAAATATTTCATTGCTACTTGTTATTCGGATGTTCATTGCTTTATGTTATTATGTGTGATTTGTCGAATTAATTCTTATTTCTCTTTTTAGGTTATAGATACATCATTTAAAAAAATTGTATTAGTGTAATATATAACATATTTATTCATTCAATTCATTTATATTATCATTATTTAATGAACATCATGTAGAACGAGTCACATCACATCGTGGAGACGGTAGGTTGTACGTATGTATGAATGACAATATGATTCCCATGATTGTGGAATTGTGTGGAAGTGTATGGTGTATAAAATTTCAGAATCAATTTCACTTTAAAATAATAAAATATATTTATTTCTTCCATACCTATACCCATCCATGTATGTAAGTGATGAAATAAAAGATTACACCATGACATAGAGACTGTAAGTCGTATGTACGTACGCGTGGTGATTTCAATTTTTCATAGGATGGATAGAAGATAGAATATGGTTGTTTCATATTCATGATTCCATATCATTATACAAGTGATAATGGAGTTATTAATTAATAATGAAACAACTCATATAGAGGAAGTAGAAGAAGAAATATGTTTGAATAAATCGTTAAAGGATATTACCTCTTCCTCGACGCACCTCTTCTTATCCTCATTTTATGGCACTAAATTTGGTCTTTCAAGAAGACTAGGACCTCTAGTAGGTTTCTAGGAAAGTGTAGAAGAAATATTTATAGGTTTTGGCGAGCTTTAAGTATCAAAATGTTGTGAATAAGAGGGGGAGGATATGTCTTTTTATAAGGGAAGAGAGGGGCACTTTTTGAAACCTCTAAAATATTAATTTATAATAAACTCAAACCGCACAAAAAACCTCCAAAAATGACTCAATTCGAATATGGTATAAGATAGGGTTATAATATCATCAACCAATATTATTTATACATGTTTTATGTTTATTTTAAACCGTATCATTTTGATTTATCCTTATTTAATCTATTTAATTTTATTTGTGGTAATAATATTCTAAAATTGAAAATGTTATAAATACGTACATATATGTTATCAATTTCCCATAATTGAATAATTTATAAACATTTCAACCAAATAATTTTTAATTTTTTATTTTTAAATATTTTTTTGATTATTAAATAATCTAATAATAATTTATTTTTATAAAATACCAATAGTCTAAATTTTGACATTATTCATTTATTTGAATTTAAATAAAATACACACAAATAATATATTCGAACCAAAATATTTAATAGGTTCCTAAAATTCTATATTAATCTAGAAAATTCATTGATCATGTTAATTAGTTCATATAATATTTATTTTAATAGGTTTAAAACCATTAATTTGATAGTTCTCTTAATAAAATAATTACTACAACATTTTTGTATAATTATTTAATATAAATATTTTTCACATAAAAAAAATACTATGATTAATATAAATTTAATAGATTTCATAACAATAAATTTTGTCGAATTCATTTTCCAAAAAAACCTACTTTTAAAATGTTATGTTTATTAAATTATGAAGGTGACAACATTGACATAATTAAAAATAAAATAATATAAGTGTCATAATAACTTTTATAAGGCTCAAAATGGTCAAAAATTCAACCATTGGATGATTAGGGTTTATATGAACACTACCAATAAGTATTGGTCAGGTTTTTTGGCCTTTTATGGGTATTATTAGTATAATAAAAACATTATTCTTATTTATTTTTCACTAAATAAATAATTTCTGCATCAATAATGTATAAGATATTAAAGTAATTATATATTTCATAAAAATTACAAATAAATTACCATGATAAAGAAAAAAATTATCTTTCAAATGAGTATTTATAACTGAATTTATATTCTGTAAAACATTATATTAAAAACAATTTAATTATTAAAGTTTGAGTGAGACATATTTCACTTTCATTTAAATAAAATAAATTAAAGGTCTTAATCACATACAAGTGAGTTCTAATAGATACCACTTAGACCCAATAATATTTTAGGATGAAATATAATCATCCAATATTATTAATACATGTTTTAGGGTAATTGTTTAATATTATTTTTACCCTTACTTACCTAATTTACCTTTAACTATAGTAACTGAAATTTATCTTAGTTATTATTCATAATGCCCCCAAAATAAAAAATTAGCCTATTAACATAATTTGAACCTACTGATTCCAAATATGGAATCGATTTTTCAAAATTCAATACACATATGTTGCAGTATTTAATTTAAAATTAATCCCACTATTGTGAAAACAGGTTTTAAATGTTAAAACATTGCAAAATATTGAAATGTTTTTGAAGTGCAATGTGTTGCATTTGTTGTCAATGAGGCATGAAGTTGTCTTGGAATGAATGGAAGTCAAGGAATGTCAAGATGTGAATGACAAAGGTTGTGATGGTGTTGGTGATGAATGGAGAATGGCCATGGTACTAAGAGGCATGTCACTTAGGAGATTCACTAAGTGGTATTGGAAATTGTGGTTGCAACATTCTCCATGAACATCTGATGATTGTTGAGCTGATCTTTATGTTCATAGAACTTGTATCCTAATGATACAAAGTCACAACAATGATAGAAGACCATGCATTGTATTGACAATGCATGAGGAGATGGAAGATGATCCATCCACAACCACTGAGTGGATGAAGTGGATTTAAAGAAGTCCATGTACTATCACTTAGTGCATGTGAACATGAAGATGATCCAATTGATCTCTGATTAGATCAATAAAGAACATTGAATAAATCTTTGATTCAAGAGCATCGGTTGATGGAAGAACCTTCAAAAATTCCATTCTTAGATGATGATTATATGTTGAAGAAGGATGATGAATTCTAATGAAGAAGAAGAAATAAAGAAGAGGAAGAATGGCTTAGAAGAAGAGTTGTGGCATTTGGCATTTGAACTTGGTCACTTTGTTTTTATACAAAGGACTTGTTCTATACTTGCAAAAAATTGGCCAGCCAAGGCCAGCCATAAGGGTTCAACCCCCAAGGCACATGTGGGCCTAAGGCACCACGCCCAAGGGGGGATCCCATGTGGCCAGCCCGGGCGGCAGAGGCAGGGGCCGTGTGTAAGCCCCCGAGGACACGCGGTGGTGAAACCCGCGCGCCCGAGGTGCATAGTGGGCGCTAAGAGCGCGCCCGCAGGGAGCAGAGTGGGCGCAGAGCGCGCCCGCAGTGAGAACCCGGTGCGGGGCGGCACCGGGAGGGAGGAAGTTCAATTGCCGAGTTGAGGGAGCGGCTGGGTAATAAACCGCGGCAATTCCTCTCGCCGTTTCGATGTGGGACACGGGATTTTCCCGCGGAAGAGATCCTGGTCGTCCGTCTCATCGCGCGCCAGATCCGAGCCGAACATCTAATCGCGCCACTCGCGATTTGATCGAGGCCGTCCGAGGATAATTGATCGCCTGATCCTACGGCTCCCAGCGTCGTCTCCTTCGTTGAGCTCAACCGAAGCCACCCGACGTCCCCCGCTGAACCAGTGGCTTCCCGAGCACTGAAGTCGAGCTCCCGGCTGCCTTTCTCGAAGCCGAAGGCAACATTGTGCTCGTCTCTCCGTAAGGAACATATACATGCAATAAAAAATACATGCAAAGGTTGGATGGAGAAATTCGACGAAGGCCAAGGCAAACAACGTTGCCGAGGCCTCGGTGTATTCGTATTTTGCATGGAGGGATTTTAATGATGCTCTGCATGTTGTTCCATGCACATGCACGTGAGGAAAAATAAAAGAGAGAACCCGCGTGAAACAGAGGAGCAAAACAAGATTTTGGAAATCTTGAAAACCCGAGATATTCGAGAGTTTGAATTCATATCCCACGCGGATGAACCGAGGCCCTATGCCTATATAAAGAGAGGCCGAGGCCTCTGAGCCGCTTGCTGATGCGCTGAATTTTTGAAGTCCCGTGAGTGCATCTCTCTGCCTCACGAAGTAGAAGCCCCACGCAAAGAACTTGCGCGGCTGAAGGTTCCGGAGCCACCCGAGGCTTCGAAGGTCCCCTGCGCGCTAATCCTTTGCGCGACAGGAAGGAGAGGAGATTGCGCGATCTTGCGCGCTCCCTCTGTGCACCGTGCCCCCTGCGCGGTAGCACTTGCGCGCCCACAGTGCCTTGCACCCGAGGCTTGTGCGGCCTAGAGGCCTGGTGCTCTTGCGCGGCCAGTGGCACCCAAGTGTACCTCACGGCAGTGTTGAAGAAGAGAAGCCGCACCCTTGCACGCCTCCCTGATGATTAAGTTCGGGTGAAGAATATCTCGCCCACGGGTTAAGTGTGTGCAAGGCAGTATACCACACTTTGTGTGTGTGTGAGGTGAAGAAGGAAGGCCGAGGCCTTTGAGCCTTGTGTGAAAAATAGAAGAGAAAGGCCGTAGCCTTGTGCAAGCAAAGAAGAACACCACACTTTGTGTGTGTGTTCATTTGAAAAGAAGGCCGAGGATAGCTTGGGTGTGTGCAAAAATAGTGAAGGCCAAATACATACTTATTGTGTGTGTGCAAAGCAAAGAACAAAGTTGTGTGGGAAAAACAACAAAGTGAAGTGGCCGAACCTTAGTGTTTGTGCAAACCAAAGTGTGTACACACTAAGAAGAAGAGAAGACATCCACACTAGTGTATAACACACATTTATGTGTGTAATCAAAAGAGAATAAAGTGTATGATGTTCAAGGAGTTGGTGTGTGCTTAAAGTGTTACACTCTTTGTGGGTCTACTGCACCAAGAAGAGGAAAGGGAAAGTGCATGCATGCATGCATGCACGTGCACACGTGAACAAAGCTAAATCAGGCTGTGTGCATCTGAGTTGTCCAAGAGCAGAAGATCTTGAAGAATTTGAGAAGGCCATGCAATCAGTGCATGAGGATGAAGAGCTGCCATGCATTCAGTGCATGAAGTTGAATTGAACTGAGACTGGACCAGACTGAAGTTAAAGACATCATTTGTCTGAGTATTCAGTAGTTGAAGAGAGAAGCCAGGTCATCCTGAAGAAGGAGATAAAGCCTGAGCTAGACGAGAAGCCCTGATCAACCACAAGTGATCAGAAGAGAAGAGCAAGGCCAGCAGCCTTTATCCCAGGCTGCTGAAGTTACTTGAAGAAGCTTAAAGTGAAGAAGAGCTACTCGTGTGACTCGAGGAGCCAGGAGAAGACCCTGTGGGACTCAGGGAGAAGAAGTCTTCAGTGGGATTCTGGAGCAGGCCAGTGGGACTCTGGTAACACTGTGGGACGTAGTATAAAGACCCTCTTGTGGGACTCAGGAGAGATACGGTGGGAAGCTGTATCGACCATTGTAATTCTAACAAGTTATAATGTGAGAATCCATGCTGGGAGAGCATGGCAAGGATGTAGGCCTTTGGTGCCGAACCTTGTAAATCCTTGTGTCCTGTGCCTTTTCATTACTGCATTATCCGGGAAAGGTTGAGAGATACAAGAAGAGTGGATCGAGGCCTTAACAAGCCATAGATGTTTAATTGGTTAAGAATCAATTAGTAAAAAGTTTTAAAGGATCACGGATTCACCCCCTCCCCCTCTCAGTGACTCACACTGATCTGGGCACTTCAATTGGTATCAGAGAGAGGTTACCTCTAAAAGATCCAAGGGAGTCTATATGGAGTGCAAATTTGAGGAAATGAAAGAACAGCCTCAAATGGAGATATCTGCTAAGACTCTGAAAAACAGAATGAGAAACAGGCAAAGAAGATGAAGAAGAAGGCTGGTGCAATCAGAGAAACTCCTTCTATGGAAAGAAATGTGAAAGTCACATCAGATGACAATTCCTTTTATCATTCTTCTGATGAAGCCTGCTCTAGCTGTGATGAAGATGGAAGAAACAATGATCTTCTAAATTCAATCAAATATCTTCAGAAGAGAGTCCCCAAGGAAGTTGCAATGTGTATAGCTACAGGCCTCCTTGATCTTCAAAAAGAAAAATTACAGCTAGAAGATGAAGCCAATTCTCTGGAAGTCCAATTGGCAAAAAGGGTTGGCATAACCAACACTCTCAGAAAGCTGGTGAAGGCTAAAGATGAGACAGTATCTCTTTGCAATGAAAGATATGAAGACACTACTGAAGAATTGCAAAGAATCCTTTCTGAGAAAGAATTATTTAAGACTGTGGTCAAAGATGTTTTCCATGCACTGGAAAAGAGGCACAAAGTTTCAATGAATGTCAGAGATGCTCAACTTGAAGACAAAGTAAACAGGGTGAAGGAGCTTGACAATTCATTACTAGAAATGAAGAAGGTGCATGATGACCAGATGAAGCAGTTGGAAGAGAAATGGGAAGGAAGGCTAAGAACTATTGAGAATGAGAAGAACTCCCTCAATATGAAATGCTTAGAATTGGAGGTGATATTGAAAAATCTGCAATCACCCAAAGCTGAATCCTCCCAGTCAGCTGGAAGAAGACATGTCGCTACTCAAGTATGCTTTGAGCAGGATGATTCTAAGAGAAAGACATCCTCTAATAAAAGTGCAACATCTTCTAGAAAGAAGGTACCATCCATATCATCCTGTACTGATGCTTCTAATTGTGTTTCCACAAAAAGTGCAGGATGGAAGAATAATTCCAAACAAATGTGGATGAAGACAGTAAAGAAGCAGAGCTCTCCTGAAACAACACAGAAAGTCAAGAAAAGTACCCAACAATCAGAAGGACTGAAGAGGTCAAGATTTGTGGGTCAGTGTTGGTGTTGTAATAAGTATGGGCACTGTGCAAAGGATTGTTGGTACAATCCACTGAATGTCAAAGCACAAAGGAAGCCCATGCCAAGGGGGAGCAAGCCAGAGGAAAAGAAGTAGAATCCACAGGTCCAGAAACATCTGTTTACTGCAAATAGATTTGGATTACTTGACAACATCTGGGATGATTGCAAAAGTGGTCAAATAGATACATGTCAATCTCCAACTGTATCCAGAGCTCAAAAGAATAAAAGATCACAGAACCTGGCTAAGAGAGATTCCTTGGGAAGCAAGAAGAAAGTAGAAAATGCTCCCAAGAAGTGTTTTAGAAATGAAGAGAAGTCCTTGGAGTCTGAGTCCAAGAAGGGTGATGCATCCAGAAGGACGACCAAGAAATGCTTCTACTGTGGAAAGAAAGGACACACCATGGATCTTTGTGAACAAGCCATGGAACTGAATAGAAGCAGACTGAACTCAAAAAGACAATCAATCCAGAATAAGAAGGGATTGATTGAAAACAAGTTGCCTAAGAAAGGTAGCTTGAAAGCATCGAAGGAACCATGTGGAATTTCCAGAACTGAGGCCACACTTCCAAATGATTTACTTGTCATATGGCCACATCAGTTGCAACTTGCCAGAGAACTACAAAGAGCTGAAGATGAAGCTCTGGAATTTGCTAAAGCAAAAGGGAAGAAAAAGATTTCACATGAAGATGGGTTGAGAACCACACCAGCACAATCATCAATGAAGATCAAATGTGCAAGTGTGAAGACTGGTGAAAATGGGACATCTCGGTTGAGAGAATCTTCTCAACCTTGTTGTTCACATTGATGAACCAAGGAGGTTCCATCTTATTCCCTTATACTCTTGGTATATACATGTGCTAACATTGCAGGGAATTGAAGATGATGATCATTCTCATCTGGAGGATGGTTTGGACAGAATGGAGTGCACCCCTTGAGGGGGAGCAAATCTGAAGAAGATGATGTTCTGAGATTAATATCATCTTAAGAAAATGGATGAAAGGGGGAGCTTTATCTTTGCACTGAACTTTCTAATGAGTTTTGTGAAGTATGTGCAGGATTTAGCAATTCATTGAATATCTAAAAATTTCAAACCCCTAAAGCATGATCTCACATGTATAGTGAAATGTGGACATCATTGAAAAATCCTTGGTTACATCACTCTTGTTTTCAACACCGGGTTAGCCCAAGTAGACTTAGAGTTGATTTACTAAAGGTTCTTTGCTAAATAGAACATGTGGCATCATCCCCTCTTAGTGATTTTTTTTTTCAAGAAGATGCTATTCGAAGGGAGGAAGAGATTTTTGAAAAAGTGAACCACACCACACCTTTGCATTTGATTTCCAATAAGGGGGAGAAAATATTGGCACACATATTGACCCATTCATATGTGCTGAAGGAGTGTATTGACAACAAATACATAGGGGGAGATTGAAGTGCAATGTGTTGCATTTGTTGTCAATGAGGCATGAAGTTGTCTTGGAATGAATTGAAGTCAAGGAATGTCAAGATGTGAATGACAAAGCTTGTGATGGTGTTGGTGATGAATGGAGAATGGCCATGGTACTAAGAGGCATGTCACTTAGGAGATTCACTAAGTGGTATTGGAAATTGTGGTTGCAACATTCTCCATGAACATCTGACGATTGTTGAGCTGATCTTTAAGTTCATAGAACTTGTATCCTGATGATACAAAGTCACAACAATGATAGAAGACCATGCATTGTATTGAAAATGCATGAGGAGATGGAAGATGATCCATCCACAACCACTGAGTGGATGAAGTGGATTTAAAGAAGTCCATGTACTATCACTTAGTGCATGTGAACATGAAGATGATCCAATTGATCTCTGATTAGATCAATAAAGAACATTGAATAAATCTTTGATTCAAGAGCATCGGTTGATGGAAGAACCTTCAAAAATTCCATTCTTAGATGATGATTATATGTTGAAGAAGGATGATGAATTCTAATGAAGAAGAAGAAATAAAGAAGAGGAAGAATGGCTTAGAAGAAGAGTTGTGGCATTTGGCATTTGAACTTGGTCACTTTGTTTTTATACAAAGGACTTGTTCTATACTTGCAAAAAATTGGCCAGCCAAGGCCAGCCTTAAGGGTTCAACCCCCAAGGCACATGTGGGCCTAAGGCGCCACGCCCAAGGGGGGATCCCATGTGGCCAGCCCGGGCGGAAGAGGCAGGGGCCGTGTGTAAGCCCCCGAGGACACGCGGTGGTGAAACCCGCGCGCCCGAGGTGCATAGTGGGCGCTAAGAGCGCGCACGCAGGGAGCAGAGTGGGCGCAGAGCGCGCCCGCAGAGAGAACCCGGTGCGGGGCGGCACCGGGAGGGAGGAAGTTCAATTGCCGAGTTGAGGGAGCGGCTGGGTAATAAACCGCGGCAATTCCTCTCGCCGTTTCGATGTGGGACACGGGATTTTCCCGCGGAAGAGATCCTGGCCGTCCGTCTCATCGCGCGCCAGATCCGAGCCGCTCATCTAATCGCGCCACTCGCGATTTGATCCAGGCCGTCCGAGGATAATTGATCGCCTGATCCTACGGCTCCCAGCGTCGTCTCCTTCGTTGAGCTCGACCGAAGCCACCCGACGTCCCCCGCTGAACCAGTGGCTTCCCGAGCACTGAAGTCGAGCTCCCGGCTGTCTTTCTCAAAGCCGAAGGCACCATTGTGCTCGTCTCTTCGTAAGGAACATATACATGCAATAAAAAATACATGCAAACGTTGGATGGAGAAATTCGATGAAGGCCGAGGCAAACAACGTTGCCGAGGCCTCGGTGTATTCATATTTTGCATGGAGGGATTTTAATGAGGCTCTGCATGTTGTTCCATGCACATGCACGTGAGGAAAAATAAAAGAGAGAACCCGCGTGAAACAGAGGAGCAAAACAAGATTTTGGAAATCTTGAAAACCCGAGATATTCGGGAGTTTGAATTCATATCCCACGCGGATGAACCGAGGCCCTCTGCCTATATAAAGAGAGGCCGAGACCTCTGAGCCGCTTGCTGATGCGCTGAATTTTTGAAGTCCCGTGAGTGCATCTCTCTGCCTCGCAAAGTAGAAGCCCCGCGCAAAGAACTTGCGCGGCTGAAGGTTCCGGAGCCACCTGAGGCTTCGAAGGTCCCCTGCGCACTAATCCTTTGCGCGACAGGAAGGAGAGGAGCTTGCGCGATCTTGCGCGCTCCCTCTGTGCACCCTTCCCCCTGGGCGGTAGCACTTGCGCGCCCACGGTGCCTTCCACCCAAGGCTTGTGCGGCCTAGAGGCCTTGTGCTCTTGCGCGGCCAGTGGCACCCAAGTGTACCTCGCGGCAGTGTTGAAGAAGAGAAGCCGCACCCTTGCACGCCTCCCTGATGATTAAGTTCGGGTGAAGAATATCTCGCCCACGGGTTAAGTGTGTGCAAGGAAGTATACCACACTTTGTGTGTGTGTGAGGTGAAGAAGGAAGGCCGAGGCCTTTGAGCCTTGTGTGCAAAAAAGAAGAGAAAGGCCGTAGCCTTGTGCAAGCAAAGAAGAACACCACACTTTGTGTGTGTGTGCATTTGAAAAGAAGGCTGAGGATAGCTTGGGTGTGTGCAAAAATAGTGAAGGCCAAATACATACTTATTGTGTGTGTGCAAAGAAAAGAACAAAGTTGTGTGTGAAAAACAACAAAGTGAAGTGGCCGAACCTTAGTGTTTGTGCAAACCAAAGTGTGTACACACTAAGAAGAAGAGAATACATCCACACTAGTGTATAACACACATTTATGTGTGTAATCAAAAGAGAATAAAGTGTATGATGTTCAAGGAGTTGGTGTGTGCTTAAAGTGTTACACTCTTTGTGGGTCTACTGCACCAAGAAGAGGAAAGGGAAAGTGCATGCATGCATGCATGCACGTGCACACATGAACAAAGCTAAATCAGGCTGTGTGCATCTGAGTTGTCCAAGACCAGAAGATCTTGTTGAATTTGAGAAGGCCATGCAATCAGTGCATGAGGATGAGGAGCTGCCATGCATTCAATGCATGAAGTTGAATTGAACTGAGACTGGACCAGACTGAAGTTAAAGACATCATTTGTCTGAGTATTCAGTAGTTGAAGAGAGAAGCCAGGTCATCCTGAAGAAGGAGATAAAGCCTGAGCTAGACAAGAAGCCCTGATCAACCACAAGTGATCAGAAGAGAAGAGCAAGGCCAGCAGCCTTTATCCCAGGCTGCTGAAGTTACTTGAAGAAGCTTAAAGTGAAGAAGAGCTACTCGTGTGACTCGAGGAGCCAGGAGAAGACCCTGTGGGACTCAGGGAGAAGAAGTCTTCAGTGGGATTCTGGAGCAGGCCAGTGGGACTCTGGTAACACTGTGGGACGCAGTATAAAGACCCTCCTGTGGGACTCAGGAGAGATACGTTGGGAAGCTGTATCGACCATTGTAATTCTAACAAGTTATAATGGGATAATCCATGCTGGGAGAGCATGGCAAGGATGTAGGCCTTTGGTGCCGAACCTTGTAAATCCTTGTGTCCTGTGCCTTTTCATTACTGCATTATCCGGGAAAGGTTGAGAGATACAAGAAGAGTGGATCGAGGCCTTAACAAGCCATAGAGGTTTAATTGATTAAGAATCAATTAGTAAAAAGTTTTAAAGGATCACTGATTCACCCCCTCCTCCTCTCAGTGATTCACACTGATCTGGGCACTTCAGTTTTTACCAATGAATTAAATGTTAAATTAATTCTAATGACATTAATTAAACTAAATGGTAAAAATATCTTCAATTTATACTTTAAAACCATTCAACATTATAATTTACCAATATAAATTATCTCAATGAATTTTTTTTAATTAATATTTAGCATATTTTTACTATTCATAAAAATATGAATGTTATCAGAAAAATATCAAAACTTTTCCAATGTAATTTTTTTATCCTAATTAAAAAGTAGAAGTTTATTATGTTATATTGAACTTATAAACGTGTCAAAAATTAGATTTAAAATGGGTGTTCCATCAAAAGTCGACTTAACTGCATTTTTTTAAAATACTACTTTTATCCGAAAACATTGATTTTGTTCTCATAACTCATTCTAGAAAAGGTGTAAGATGAATTATAATGTTATAAAATTCAAAATGTAGTTAATAACATTCATAACGGATAGATGATAATAATAATATAATATTATCTCATTTTGTGAAACTCGGTATTGCATACAACACACTCTATTGAGGAAGGTTGATCATGCGTGTAATGCAAGCCAAATCAGGGTTGTGTGTAGTGTAATATTACTTTGGTGTAGAATATAACATTATCAAAACATATTTTATTTATAAATTGAACAAAATCTATACTCATTTTTGCGTAGAATAATTTCTACCCATTGAATTGAAATTGTTTATAGCACGAGCCAAGAATATTGTTGAGTATACTACAGACTAATACAGTGTTGCGTATAGTGAAATATAATCTTGGTGTAGTGTACAACAGAAGATATGAAAGAAATTAAAAGGAATATATCTCATAAAATCTCGGGGTCTAACATTCTACCCGCCTTAAATTGAATTTCACCCTCAAAATTTTTCGGGGTTATAAATGGTTTACGACTTGATAGTTTCATCCATAGAAACCCACATCGTAAAAAGAAATACTAAAATTTCATTTTCAAAATGAAATTTAGAATCATAATGGTCACCCAAAGTAACTCAGAATTGGGTTTCCATATAGGACAACATAGGTGAAAACATGGATACGGTAGAGAAATCTAACCATCAACTTCTGATGAAGACTGGTAGATGACAAGGATTTGAAAAATCCATCAATCACAAAGCCATAAATTTGTGATGATCTGAGGAACCTTCTGATTCAACAGATATGAGGGTACTAGGACTACATTTTTTGTTCTCAATATCATTTTCCTAATTTTGATGAATTTTTTCATAAGGATAAATAATTACTTCATTTCAGAGTTAAATCATCATTGTTCATTCGATGAACAATTTCCACATCATCTCTTATTTATATAATTGACATTGAAATTTTCATTCTTGATGTATTATTAGATTAGGTGATAGAATGATTGGTCATTCCATCTATCTCTATCACAAAAATGGTTATCATAAGATATTAAATATACATAAGTCCATATATCGAGAGGTTAATTTTATGTGGTTCCAAAAATAGACTTATACTTCATCTATCATACCACATAATAAAATAAATCTAATTTCTACAATCCAGGGACTTCCTATAGGCCAGTGGTAGGTGATAAAGTTCTGTTTCAATTCGGTTGTGGGTTCGATTCCCACATCCTTGTCTGAAGCGATGGGTTGTCGCCCGCCCTATGGGTTTTCCTATTTATAAAACTATAATATTACAACATTCAAGAAATAATATAAAAAAGTTCTAACCTTAAACAATACTATATGATGTCTAACTTAATCCATTCCAATCTTTAGTCTTATCCAAAATTCTATTGTCCAATCTCACAGTATGAAGAAAAATATTACTAGAGAGGTCATCTACCAAGAATTTAAATACAATCATTCATTCCCCATATATCATAAGATATTATTTGTTGGTAACATTAAATACATTTTAATACCTTAATCATGTATTCTCTTGAATCATAAATTACCATAGAACCTTAGTGAAAACATGGATGCTGTCAAAAGTTAACTCTTTCCACATACCAAGATCCTAAAATTTCTATATACTCAAACCATGATGTCACTTTGTCCATATATCATTTATGAGTTCATTAATACTATCAAACATATTATTTTCTCCTTATCCCTTCATTATGAACATATCAACTGATTTCCAACAATATTTCAATCACTTTTCATGGTTACCGGTACAATAAAATTACTGAAGACCACAATAATCCAATACATAGATATTCAAATAATCCATGATACTATAATTGAGATTCCACAACATTATTTTGGAATATCATTACATAAATACTTAATCATTCCACCAGTTCGTTTTCATACACAACATCACCAATAATGATCGCATGTGACTTCCGTTTTTTTCCTTTTCCTTAGGAGGTTGTTGAAGTCGATCATCATTAACCCTTGGATTAGTCCATCGGTTATCATAATTCCCCATTTTCTTTCACTTGTAGCATTGAAATATTGGTGGTGCATTCTTTATAATATTTTCTCTATGCACATCATTAGCTACCCTTTTTAATTAATTCGATACTCAGCTGCTCGATGACCTTCTTTTTCAGTCTTAAAACATATTATAGTCCTTTTAAGACAATCTCCACCATGATTCATTCGACACTTTCAGAAAAAAGAAATATTCTTGTTCTTTTCAACATTTTTTTTGGAATTTTCTTTGAACTCCATCTTTCATTTCCTGTAAAAACTATGAGATGGATATGTAACAAAAACTATTAGTTCTACCTTGATAGCACAACCCACAGTTTCTTCATAGCTATTGAAGTCTCTTATAGCAAATTCCCTTCTATGAGTTGGTTTTATGACACTGAAGAATCGATCAACATTACTTTCAAGTTGGAAGATAATGTCATATGCGTACCATGCAAGCCTTGTAATATTTGCTTCATATATACCAACAGATTCATCGTCCTTTTTCTTGAGCTCAAAGAACTCCTTTTCCATATTTTTTTGAAGAATACGAGGGAAATACTTATTGAAAAACAATATCATGAACTCATCCCATTCCATGGATTCAATTTCATCATGGGGCCTTTTATTCTTACTTTGAGTCCACCACTGGTCTGCTTGACCTTCTAAATGGTAAACAGCCAAAATGACATTGTCATTTTCTGAACTACAAAGTATTGGAAATATCATTTCAATGGTACTGATCCATTGTTCATCAATAAGTGGATCAGAAGACCTATTGAAAGAATTTGGACGTTTCCTCATGAAGGACTCAATAGAATATTGTTCCCTTCTCTGCTCATTTAGAAGTAAAAAATAATTCATAGCTTGTGTAAATATAGCAATAAGATTTTTCAATTCACCTCCCATAACATTGGTTTTTTGAGGAGGACAATCATTGTATTTTCCATTACATTGATCAATATAATTTCTTTGGATTCCAGCCATCATCTAAAACCCAAAACGAATAGTGCGAGAGGCAAAAATCATTCTAGGAAGACAACAAAATAATGGGGAGTACCTTCAATATCAAACATATTAGGTTTAATTATATGATCTTTACCATAATTCTAGGACTATAACCTATATTTATACTTAACCTTAGGGAAACCCCTAGACATACCTTAGAAATATCTCTAGGGATCTAACTAATGTTTTCACATCCTAGTTTCCAAAGATTAACTAAACCATCCCTCTGATAGAATCTGTAGAGACCCAAATCTTGACATAAAATAACGTTACTTTAATTTTTCTGAATACTTAATACATAATAAAAACAGACACCCAAGGACCATAATAGTTTAGTGTCTTTGGAAACATGGAACAGAATCTTCTAATCATGGTAAAAGATCATCATTATCTGCCATAACAATATTCCCCTATTGTTTTCATACCTAAATCCTTTCTTTATATCTGGGGGAAATAAAAAATATAAATGGTGAGCTCAAATTCCCAGTAAGGGTAACCATGGAGAAAATAAACCAAACCATATACATTTTACCATTAAAACATGACCATAAAGTATAAATATCAAAATCAGGAGTTGGGAAATATATCATGGAAGTACGAAAGTCATAGATCCTAAAAGAACATAAATCATGATAAAATAGCATGGGAATAAAGCATGTAATTGTGTCAAACCATTAGGAGCATGATATGATTTCCATAGTAGCCAAGTCATTGCTGCCAATACCATCATTGTGGACAAATTCCATTACTGAACTGGGTTTACTTGCCATTCCAACCCAGTATTACTGAACCAGATTTACATTACATTCCAGCCATGTCAATCTCATGAGATATAAATCTTTACCCAAAGATTTAGAGGGAGATATAGGTCCAACCCATCTCATAATGAAACCATTTTCTTTGTCTTCCACAAAATCATAAATCCTACATCATTGCATAACCCATGAAAAAAATGGGATTCTCAATCCTCATGCCATCATAAAATAATCCATATAAAATAAAGGACTTCATAAAAATAATTCCATTGATATAAAATAAGAACATTGTAATAACTGGGATAGAAACCTAACCCAATATCATCTTAGATGGAAATTAATTTTCATAAAACACTTAAACTCAGTTCTTCAGGAAAATATCCTTTCTTCACCAAAATCATTATATTTGCTCAAAATTCCTTGAAAGTTTAAAAGAAACTAATTTTCTGTTGAAAATAATCATGAAATATTTTATAGGAAGATTCATGAAAATAAGGATTTATGAAACCATAAAAATACATTCACGCTATATAAGTTAAAAAAACATTCTCCTCGTACTTTTTCCGAAAAAGTCAAAAAGTACCTCGTATGGTAAAAAAAATAAAGATTCTTTTCATACCTTGTGGTAAAAGTCAAAAAAGGGTAAAAATAACATTAAACATACATGGAATAATAGTAAACATTTAATGAAAACATTTTGAGAACATATGAACATGGATGATAAACATAACCCTAATAAATACTTACAAATAAATAATCTCAGAAAAAAAAGTGATTGGGACAATTATCCCATACAATTTATAAACAATGAAATCATATGTGTCATAAAATAAGTATAATTACATAAATATATAAATATCATATCATTTATAATAAAATTCATAAAACATTCATGGTACACATAAAAACCATACAAAAGAAATAGGTGGTGATTAAGGCATATGTGTCACAGAAATAAAAGAGAGACGAAATAATCCCTTACCTTAGGTCTGATAAGCTTTGTATGTATCATAACCACCTATATAATGATCTAAATAATTCCATTGACTTATTCTAGAATCATATTCATTTTTATGATATCATATATGGTTATATTCTTATCTTCTTATTAGTTATATTTTATTGCTACTTGTTATTCGAGTGTTCATTACTTTATGTTCTTATGCATGATTTGTCGAATAAATTATAATTCCACTTTTTGGATATAGATAAATAATATAAATAATGGTATTTGTGTAATATATATCATATTTATTTAGTCAATTCATTTATATTATCGTTATTCAATGAAGATCATATAAAACGAGTCACATCACATTGTGGAGACGGTAGGCTGTACGTACGCATGAGTGATGATATCATTCCCATGATTGTGGAATTGTATTGAAGTGTAGGGTGTTTAATATTTCTGAATAAATATAACTTAACAATAATCATATATAGTTATTTATTCCATACCTATAACTATCCAAGTATGTTAGTGATGAAATATAAGATTACACCACGACGTGGAGACGGTAAGCCGTACATACGCACGCATGGTGATTTCATTTTTTTCATAGGATAAATAGAAGATAGAATATGGTTGTATTATATTCATAATTTTATATAATTATACAACTAATAATGGTGTTATTAATTAATGACTAATCAATTCATATAGAGGAAGTATAAGAAGAAATAAGTTTGAAAAAATCCGTAGAGGATATTACCTATTCTTCGACGCGCCGCTTCTTAACCTCCTTTAAGGGCACTAAATTTGGTCTTTGAAAAAGACCATTACCTCTAGTATGTTCCAAAGTTCCTCTTCTTATCCTCCATTTAGGGCTCTAACTTGATTTAACCTTATTTAATCTATTTAATTTTATTTGTGGTCATAATATTCTAAATTTTAAATTATTATAAAAAATTACTTATGTGTTGTGAATTGTCTGTAATTGGATACTTTATGACATTTTAGACAATATCAATATCAATTTATAAATTTTAAATATTTTTGTGATTTTTAAACAATTTAATAATATGTCATTTTTATAAAATAAGAATTGTTGCAATTTTGACACTATTCATGTATTTGAATTTAAATAAAATACACACAAGGAATATATTAGAAACAAAATATTTAATAGGTTCTTAACATGTCATATTCATTTATAAGATTCGTCTAGAATATTAATTAGTTCATATAATATTTATTTTAATATTTTTAAAACCATTTATTTGATATTTCTCTATATAAAATAATTACTACAACATTTTTGTATAATTATTTAATATACTAATTTGTTGCATAAAAATTAAAAATAAAATATTATGAAGATGATAAATCTAATAGTATTCATAAAAATACTTTTAATTGAATTTATCTTCTAAAAACCAAAACTTTTAAAATGTTATGTTTATTAAATTATGAAGGTTACAACTTTGACATCATTTAAAATAGAATAATATAAGTGTAATAAACTCTTTTAGAAGGATCCAAATGGTCATAATTTCTACCTTTATATGCTTATGGTATATATGTACATGAACAATAAATTTTGGTCAGGTATTTGGGCCTTTTATGGGTATTATTAATTTAATAAAAACTATATTATTGATTTTTCACTAAATAAATAATTTCTGCATCATTAATGAATAAGATATTAAGGTAATTATATATTTTTGAGAAATTACAAATAAATTATCATGATAAAGAAAAATAATTATCTTTAAAATTAGTATTTATAACCAAATTCATATTCTGTATAACATTATATTAAAAATAATTTAGTTATTAAAGTTTGAGTGAGACATATTTCACTTTCATTTAAAAACATAAATTTAAGGTCTTAATCACATACAAGTGGGTTGTAATATATACCATTTTGATCCAAGAATATTTTAGGAATAAATATAATCATCCAATAATATAAAGACATGTGTTAGGGTAATTTTAAGATATTATTTATACCTTTAATTAATTAATTTACATTTAACTATGATAAATAAAATTTACCGTCGTTACTATTCATAATGTCTATAAAATAGAAGTAGTCTATTAACATAATTTGGAACAATTGATTCCAATTATGGAATCAATTATTTCATATTCAAGACACATATGTTACAGTATTTAATTTAAAATTATTCCCACTGTTGAGAAAATGGGTTTTAAATGTTAAAACATTGCCAAAGATTGAAATGTTTTTACCTATGAATTCAATTTAAAATTAATGATAATTACTTGAATTATATTAAATGGTAAAAATATATTCTTTTTACACTTTAAAACCATTCAATAATATAATTTAACCATATAAATTATCTTGATAAAAAAAGTTGTTTTTAATTAAAATTTAGCGTATTTTTACTATTCATCAAAATATGAACGTTATCAGAAAAATATCAAAAAATTATTCAACATAAATTTTTATATCCTGATTCACAAGAATAAGTTTATTTTGTAAAATTGAACTTATAAACTTGTTAAAATTATATTTAAAATGGGTGCCCCATCAAAAGGCGGCAAAACTGCATATTTTAAAAAATACTTATTTTACCAAAAAATTTTAATTTTTTCTCATACCATGATCTATAAAATGTGGAAGAGGAATGATAATTTTAAAAAAATTTAAATGTAGTTAATAATATTCATAAAAACTAGTTTATGATAATATTATAATAATATATCGTTTAGTGAAACTTGGTATTGCATACAACACACGCTATTGAAAAAGGTCCCTCTTACGTGTAATGTAAACCAAGTCAAGGTTGCGTGTAGTGAAACCTTCACTTGGTGTTTTATATAAAATAATCAAAACTTTTTCCATTTATACATTGAAAAAAAATCAATACTCAATGCTGGGTAGAATAATTTCTACCAAAAGAACATGAAATTGTGTGTAACACGAGCCAAGAATGTTGTTGTGGATACTAAAAACTAATACGGTGTTTCATATAGTGAAATATAATCTCGTTGTAGAATACAATATGAGATATCAATTAAATTAAATGGAATAAAAATCATAAAATAAAAGGGTTTTACATTCTACCCCCTTAAAATAAATTTTTCCCTTGAAATTCGTTGGGGTTATAAATGGTTTACTACTTGATATGTTCTTTCATCGAAACCCACAGCGTAAAAAGGAATAATAAAACTTCATTTTAAAAAGGAAGGTTAAATCATAATGGTCACCCAAAGTAACTCAGCACTGGGTTTCCACATAGGATAACGTAAGTGATACATGTATATGGAAGAGAAATCTAACCATCAACATCTGATGAAGAGATGTAGAGGACATGGATATGAAAATGCCAACAATCATAATGCCATAAATTTGTGATAATCTAAGGTACCTTCTGATTCATCGGGTATGTGGGTACTAGGACAAAATTTTTGGGTTTCAAGATCATTTACCTAATGTTAATGAATTTTCGCATATGGAGAAATACTTACTTGATTTCAGTGTAATATCATTGTTGGTCATTCCATGATCAATTTAAAATTCATCTCTTATTTAAAGAAAAGAAGTTGAATTTGTCATTCTGGAATTCTTAGTAGATAATGAGATAGAATAATAGGTCATTTCATCTGTCACAATCACACATAAAGGTTATACAACTTATTAAATATACATAAGTCCATCTATACTGAGATTAATCGTATATGGTTCCTAAAATTAACATATACATCATCTATCATACCAATTAATAAACTAAAATTAATTTATACTAACCAGGGACTTCCTGTATGGTAGTGGTTGGAGATAAAGGCATGTCGCACATCGGTTGTCGGTTCAATTACCGCAGCCCTGTCCGACACGACGGGTTGTCGCCCATCCTATGGATTGTCCTTTTACTTAAACTATACTATTATAACATATCAGAAATAATACCAAAAACTTCTAGACTTAAACAATACCATCTAATGTCCAATATAATCCAATCCAACCTTTAGGTTTATCTAAAATACTTCTCTCCAATCACATAGTATAATGAATATGATGTGAATACCTTAAGCATGTATTCTCTAGAAACATGAATTACCATAGAACCTTATTGAAAACATGATTGCTTTCAAAAGTTAACTCCTTCCACATACTGAAATCCCAAAATTTCTATATACTCAAACCACGATATCACTTTTTCCTTATATCAGTCATGATCTCATTAATAGTATAAAACATATTATTTTTTCCTTATCCCTTCATTATGGGCATATCATCTGCTTTCCAAAAATATTTCAATCAATTATCATGGTTACCGGTTACACCTTGAGATTTTAGGAGACATATTGCTTTTAATTTCTTTGATATCTTCTAGTGTACACTACACCAATATTATATTGTGCTATACACAACACCGTATTAGTTTGCAGTATACACAATAATATTCTTGGCTTGTGTTACACACAATTTCATGTTTTTTGGTTGAAATTATTATAAACATCATTGAGTATAGATTTTTTTCAATGTATAAATGAAATAAGTTTTGATTATTTTATATGCAACACCAAAGGAAGCTTTCACTACACGCAATCCTGACATGGCTTGCATTACACGTTAGAGTGACCTTCCCCAATAGCATGTGTTGTACGCAATAGCGAGTTTCACTAAACAATGATATATTATTATGAACTAGACATTATGAATAGTATTAACTTAATTTTGAATTATATAACATTATAATTCATCTTAAAGTTTTTTTAAAATGAGGTATGAGAACAAAAAAAAATTCGGATAATAAAAGTATTTTAAAAAAAATGCAATTAGGTCACTTTTGATGGCGTACCCATTTTAAATATAATTTTTAAAAAGTTAATAAGTTCAATTTTACGAAATAAACTTCTTATTTTGAATCAGGATATAAAAATTTACATTGGATAATGTTTGGATATTTTCCTGATAACATACATATTTTGATGAATAGTAAAAATTCACTAAATTTTAATTAGAAACAAATTTTTTCATCGAGGTAATTTATATGGTTAAATTATAATTTTTAATAGTTTTAAAGTATAAAGAGAATATATTTTTACTATTTAATATAATTTATGTCATTATCATTAATTTCACATTGAATTCGTATGTAAAATCAATCCAATCTTTTGCAATGTTTCATACAAAAACCCTTTTTTTCGACAACGAGGTTAATTTTAAACTAATTTCTGCAACTACTGTGTCTGAAATTTGAAAACAATTGATTCCATATTTGGAATCAGTAGTTCAAATTTATCTTAATAGGCTACTTTTAATTTTTGGGCATTATGAATGGTAACTACGGTAAATTTTATTTACCACAGTTAAAGGTAAATCAGATAATTAAGGATAAAAATAATATTATAAAATAACCCTACCACTTGTATTAATATAATGGGATGATTATATATCATCCTAAAAAAACTACTTGGGTACAAATGGTATAATTTGGAACCCACATGGAAGTGATTATGACCTTTAATTTTTTTTCTTTTAAGGAAAGTGAAATATGTCTCACTCAAACTATAATAATTAAATTATTTTTAATATAAGGATATACATAATATAAATTCTATTATAAATATTTATTTTAATAATAATATGTTTTTATTTTTCATTGTAATATATTTTTAATTTTTAAGAGATATATAATTACTTTAATAGCTTATACATTAATGATGTTGAAATTATTTATTTAATGAAAAATAAATAATATTTTTTTTTTCAAATAATAATACCAATAAAAGGCCCAAACACTGGACCAAAACCTATTGGTCGTGTATATATAATCCATAATCATCCAATTTCCAAATTGGGGACCATTTGGATCCTTATAAAAGCGATTATAAACTTATATTATATTATTTTAAATGATGTCAAAGTTGTCACCTTTAAAATTGTCATAATATTTTATTTTTAATTTTTATTCCACAAATAAGTATATTAAATAATTATACATAAATATTGTAATAATTAATTTATTTGTAGAAATATCAAATAAACAGTTTTAAAAATATTAAAATAAATACTATATGAACTATTTAATGTGCTCCAAGAATTTTCTAGATAAATATGACATGCAATGAATCTCTTAAAAATTTTCCTTCGAATATATACTCTAGATTTTATTTATATTTAAATAAAAGAATTGTGTCAAAATTGACAGTATTGTTATTTTATAAAAATGACATATTATTAAATTGTATAAAAATCCAAAAAATATTTAAATATTAGATATTGAAATTTATATGGTCGAAAATGTCATAAAGTATCCAATTATAGAAAATTCACAACACATAAGTCATTATTTATAATGATTTAAAATTTCGAATATTATTACCACAAATAAAATTCAATAGATTAAATAAGGATACATGAAGTTGATAAGGTTTAAAATAAACTCCCAACATGAATAAATTTTATTATTTGATGGTATTACAACCATATCTCATCTAGTATTCAGATTTGAATCATTTTGGGGGGTTTTAAGTGGGGTTTGTGTTTAATATAAAGTTATACAGAATATAAATTTGGTTATTAATACTCATTTGAAAGAAAAAATGTTTTTCTTTATCCTGATTATTTATTTTTAATTTTTTAGAAATATATAATTACCTTAATATCTTATATATTAATGATGGAGAAATTATTTATTCAGTGAAAAATCAATAATATAGTTTTTATTAAAAAAATAATACCCATAAAATGCCAAAAAACTGACCAAAACTTATTGGTTATGTACATATAAACCCTAATTATCCAATGGTATAATTTTTGACAATTTCGAGCCTTAAAAATCAATTATGAAACTTATATTAATTTATTTTAAATGATGTCAAAGTTGTCGCCTTAATAAGTTAATAAATATAACATTAAAAAAATTGGGTGTTTTAGAGGATAAATTTGACTAAAAGTATTCTAATGAAATATATTAGATTTTTATTCATCATATTATTTTATTTATAATTTTTATGAAACAAATATGTATATTAAATAATTATAAAAAAATGTTTTAGTAATTCATTTATTAAGATAAATATCAAATAAAGGGTTTTAAAAATATTAAATAAAATTGTATGAACTAATTAATATGTTCCACGAATTTTCTAGATAAATATGACATGTTAGGAATCTATAAAATTTTTTGGTTCAAATATATTCTCTGTTTGTATTTTTTTAAAATTCCAATAAATGAATAGTGTCAAAATATACACTATTTGTATTTTATAAAAATAAAATATTATTAAATTATTAAAAAATCACAAAAATATTTACAAATTACAAATTTAAAATTATATGGTCTAAAAGGTTATAAATTATCCAATTATAGAAAATTTACAATATAAATGTTTGCATTTATAACAATTTAAAATTTAGAATATTATTACCATGAATAAAATTAAATAGATTAAATAAGTTTAAATCAAATTTATAAGGATTAAAATTTACTTAAGACATGTCTAAATTTGTTTGGTTTATGAGACTCCAACCCCATGTTACCTCATATCCTAATTTTAATCACTTTGTAAGTTTTTATGTGGGGTTTGAATTTATTATAAATTAATATTTTTGAGGTTTCCAAAAGTGACTCTCTCCTCCCTAATAGAAGGGAACCTCCTCCCTCTCCTATTCACAACATTTTGAGCCTTCAAGATCAGCCAGACCCTATCCATTCTTTTTCTACACATCCATAGAAACCTAATAGTGGTCTAGGTATTCTTAAAAGACCATCATTAGTGCTCTAAGAGGAGGTTAAGAAGAGGTGCGTCGATGAAGAGTTAATATCCTTTTCCGATTCTTTCAAATTTATTTCTTCTTCTACTTACTCTTCATTATTTTTTTCATTATAAAGTAATAACATCAGTATCAATCATATACTAATATGTTATTATGATATGAAATAACCCTATTTAACCTACTATCCATCCTATGAAAAATGAAATCACCGCACTTGCGTAAGTACAGAATACTGTCTCCACGTTGTGGTGTAATATGTATTCCACTACCACCATAAATGGATGGGTATAATGGTGTAAAGAATAAAAATATATGATTATTATAATATGATACAAATTCTGGGATATTCAATCATCCACTCCAATATCATTCAATAATTATGGGAATAATATCATCGTTCGTGTATAGGTACGGATTACCGTCTCCACGATGCAATGAGATTCATTATTCATGTTAACCACTAAATAATGATTAAAATGTGTATATATTGAATAATAATAAAATATATGACATTATAATTCTATTGGATTTATGTATATATATATTTGTCATCTACTTACATCCATTCAAGTGAATAAGGAAAGGAAAATAGCTTTCATGCGTACTTACGGTCTACCGTCTCCATGAACGGTGTATTTCATTCCATTTATTGATATATTATATTTTTAATATATATAAATCATTTTTTACATTCTAGAATAAAATTATCATGATCTAAGTAATCATATTAATAATTACAAGTGAAAACACTGATGATAAATGAAAATATTTTACCTAAAACGTTGCTTTAACAAGGAATTGACAAATGAATAGGTAATATAAAGTCATAAGTGAATCATATATGATATCATAAATGTTATTATGGTTCTTTTACAAGCTAAAAATATTTTTAAACTGACTATACAGAAGTCTCCGACACAAATGGATGATATTGGACATAAGGTAAGGGATAATTAATACAATCTGATTCTAATCTGAGATTTTTTATTCATAATAAACTGTAGGGACCAAAACATTACATACATGGACATTACATTACTTTTTAAGAATACTTAATAAATGAAAAAAACATGATGCCAAATATCATCTTAGTTTAGTGTCTTCGGGACCATCGAACAAAAACTTCATATCATGTTGAAAGATCCTCAACATCTCCCATAAAGATCTTCATATTTTGTTTTCTAACCTAAAAAATTACTTTATATCCCGAGGAAAGGAAAAAATAAAAAGGGTGAGATAAAATTCCCATTAAGGTTATTCATAGGGAAAATAAAATAACCCATATACATTTGAACTCAAAAAAATTGAACATAACTTTGAACATCAAAATCTATAGCCATGAAATAAATCTTGGCAGAACGTAAGGCATAGATCTTAAAGGAACATTAATCATGATAAAATAACAATGGAATAAAACATGGAATTATGTCAAACCATTAATCACATGTTATTATTTCCATAGTAGCTAAGGCATTGCTGCCAATACAATTATAGTGGACAAAGTCCATTACTAGACCTGGTATACTTGTCGTTCTATCCCTGTATTACTGAATCATGTTTTACGTTCCATTCCAGCCAAGTCTATCTCAAGAGATATGAATCTTTAACCAATGCATTAGTGTGAGATATAGGTCCCACCCATCTCATAATTAAATCATTCATATGTGTACCACATCAAAAATTATTCATCATAACCCAAAGAATAAAATGGGTTTCATAAACATAATCCCATCATAACATAATCCATGTAAAACAAATGGATATAATTTCATCATAAGAAAAATAAAACCTTTAAATTAATAGACATTATACTTGAAACATAAATATGTTAAATAATTTCAACTTAGATGGAAAATAGTTTTGACATAACATTTGAAATGCATTCTTGAGGAAAATATTCTTCTTCTTCAAAATCATTTTCTTTTCACAAAATTCCATGCAATTTTAAAAGAAATGAATTTTATTTAAAATAATCATTAAATATTTCATAGTAAGCTTCATGTAAATAAGGCGTTATAAAACTATAGAAATTCATTATTGTCGTATAAGTTAAACAAAAACATTCTACTATTACTTCTACCGGAAAAGTCCAAAAGTACGTTGTATGGTAAAGAAAAGTAAGATTCTTTACGTACCCTGTAATAAAATTCGAAAATGGGTAAAAAGGATTTTAAAAATAAATTAATGCATTTTTATAAAACATGTACACTGATGAAAAATATAACCCCAGTAAATAATTACGAATAAACAATCTCAGATAAGAATGAGATTGGAATAATTATCCATTACCTTATGGACAATTTCATCTGTATATGTCAAAGAATCATGTATAGTGGTTCTAAAAATATTATTAACTTTTAAAAAAACCATAATACTATTTATGATATCATACATGATTCACTTAAGACTTTATATTACCTATTCATTTGTCAATTCCATGTTAAAGTAGCGTTTTTGGTAAAATCGTTTCATTTATCGTCCGTGTTTTGAATTGAAATTATTCATATGATTTCTTGGATCATGATTACTTACATTTATAATGTAAAACATGATTTATATATATTCATAATATAATATATTGATAAATGGAATGAAATACACCGTTCATGGGGATGGTATGTCATACGCACGAATGAATGCTGTTTTACTTTCCTTATTGACTTGAATGGAAGTAAGTAGATGATATATATATATACACATAAATATAGTAGCATTATTATTTCATATATTTTATTATTATTCAATATATATACTTTATAATCATTATTTAATGGTTAACATGAATAAATAATCTCATCGCGTCATGGAGACGGTATTCCATACATATGCATGATCTATGATATCGTTCTCATAATTATTGAGTGGTATTGCAGTGGATGATAGAATATATAAAAATTAGTATCATGTTATAATAATCATATATAGTTATTATTTACACAATTATACAAATCCAAGTAAGGTGGTGGTGGAATACGGCATGGAGACTGTATTCCATATGTACGCACGCACGGTGATTTCATCTCTCAGAGGATGGATAGAAGGTGAAATAGGGTTATTTCATATATATAATAACATATTAGTATATGAGTGATACAGATTTTATTACTTTATAATGATAAAAAAAAGAGGAAGTAGAAGGAGAAATAAATTTGAATGAATCTGTAAAGGATATTACCTCTTCTTCGATGTGACTCTTCTAAACCTCCTCTTAAGGCACTAAATTTAGTCTTTTAAGAATATCAAGACCACTAGTATGTTTCTAAGTAAGTTCATAAAATAAATGGATAGGGTTTTTTTGAGCATGAAGGCTCCACATGTTGTGAAGAGTAGAGGGAGTAGGTTCCCTTTTATAAGAGAGGAGAGGGGCACTTTTGAAATCATCAAAAATATTAATTTATGAATAATTCATACCCAACATAAAAACCTAAAAAAATTACTCAATTCAAATATTATATGAGATAGGTTTCTAATAACATATAACAATAAAATTTAGACTTTTTTTATTTTATTTTAAACTCTATCATTTTCATTCACCCTTATTTAATCTATTTAATTTTATTTGTGGTAATAAGATTCTAAATTCTTTAATTGTTATAAATACATACTTATGTGGTGTGAATTATCCGTAATTGGATGTTTTATGACATTTTAGACCATATAAAATTCAATTTATAATTTTTAAATATTTTTGTTATTTTTAAACAATTTAATAATATATTATTTTTATAAAATCTCAATAGTGTCAATTTTTAAACTATTCAATTATTCGAATTTAAATAAAATACACAAAAGATATATATTCAAAAAAAATATTGAATAGATTCCTAACATGTAATATTAATCTTAAAAAATTGAGGAGCACATTAAATATTTGATATAATATTTATTTTAATATTTGTAATACAATTTATTTTATATTTCAGTCAATAAAATAATTTCTACATCACTATTGTGTCACCACTAATGATAATTATTTAATCCATAAAATATTAAAAATAAATTCACATGATGTAGATAATTTTATTTGATTTATGGTGACTATTTATGTTCTATGTTTTATGAAGTTTATTACAAAATTAAAATTATTACACCTATAAGATATAAGAGAGTGACATGTTGTCACTTTATATGGTATTAATAATAATTACATCATTTTAATTTTCAAAAGTCCATGAAATGAATCTATTACGACCCTTATTTGATATGGGTCTACTTTTAATAGTCCAATAGAATATTTTAAGGTGTTTTGGTAATTTTATAATCTTATTTTTACACTTAATTACCCAATTTTTCTTTAACTGTTGTAAATAAAATTTATCATAGTTACTATTCATAATATCAAGAAAAAGTGACCTATTAACATAATTTGGACCCAATTAATTCAAATATTAAATCAATTTTTCAAAATTTAAAACACAGAAGTTACAGTAATTAATTTAAAATTAATCCCATTGTTAAGTAAACGTGTTTTAAATGTTAAAACATTGCCAAAGACTGATATTTTTTTACCTATGAATTCAATGTCAAATTAATTTTAATGAATTAAATTATAATAAAGGGTATAAATATGTTATATTTATACATTAAAACCATTAAATTTCTATAATTTAACAATATAAATTATCTTGATGAAAAAGTTGTTTTAATGAAAAATTTAGAGTATTTTTACTATTAATCAACATATGAAAGTTATTAGAAAAATATAAAAATTTTTTCCAAAGTTCATTTTTATATACATATTGCATTGAATAAGTTTATTTTGTCTAATTTAACTTATATACCTTTCAAAGACCAGATTTAATGTGGGTTCTCCATCAAAAGGTGGTAAAACTGTATTTTTTTAAAATGTACTTATTATAGCCAAAAAATTTATTTTGTTCTTATACCATGTTCTAGAATATGTTTAATATTAATTATTATGTAATAAAATTTAAAATATAGTTAATAATATTCATTAGGGGTAGTTCATAAGAATATATCATTGTTTAGTGAAACTCAGTATTGCGTATAACACACGCTATCGAGGAAGGTCGCTCTTGCGTGGAACACAAGACAAGTCAGTGTTGCGTATAGTGAAAGATTCCATTGGTGTTGCGTATAACGTAATAAAAAATTATTTCATTTATACATTGAAAAAAATCAATACACAATGTTAAGTAGAATAATTTCTGCAAAAAGAACATGAAATTCTCTGTAACACGAGCCAAGAATATTGTTGTGTATACTTCCAGATAATACGGGTTTTCATATAGCACAAGTTAATATTAGTGTAGCGTTCAACAGAAGATATAAAAGAAATTAAAAAGAATATATCTCATAAAATCTCAGGGTGTTACATTCTACCCCCCTTAAAATTAATTTCTCCCTCAAAATTCATCGTGGTTATAAATGGTTTACTACTTGAAAGTTTCTTTTATAGAAACCTGCATCGTAAAAAGAATTACTAAAACATAATTTTAAAATGGAACATTGGAAACATAATGTATACCCAAATTAACTTATCACTGGGTTTACACATAGTAGAACATAGGTGAAAACCTGGATTTAGAAGGTAAATCTAACCACCAAGTTTAGATGGAGAGTGGTAGAGAACATGGCTATGAAAAATACAAAAATCATAAAACCATAAATTTTTGATGATCTAAGGTACCATCTGATTCATCAGGTATGAGGGTACTAGGACAACGTTTTTTGGTTTTCAAGATTATTTTCTTAAAGTAGATTAATTTAAATTTGAATAAATACTTACATGATTTTGGTACAATCTAACTGTTGGTCGTTCCATGAAAAATTTCCACTTCATATCGTAATGAAATGAAGTTGAATTATTCATTTGTGAAACATATCATGTGATTTAATGATAGTTCATTCTATCTATCTCAAACAAAAGGTTTTAAAAAGTTATACAATATGCATAAGTCCATATATGGTGATATTAATCGTATATGCCTCCAAAAATGGACTTATACTTCATATATCATACCACTTAATAAAATAATATTAATTTATACTATCCAGGGACTTCTTATAGGTCATTGGTAAGAGATAAACGCCTGTCACACTTCGGTTGTGGGTTCGATTCCTGTATCCTTATCTGACGCGACGAGATTCCACCCATCCCAGAGGCCGTATTTTTTTTCTAAAACTATACTATTATAACAATTAAAAAATAATATAAAACATTTCTAGCCTTAAACAATACTATCTAATGTCTAACATAATCCATTCTAATCATTATGCTTATCCAAAATACATATGTCCAATATCATAGTATAAAGAAAAATATTACTAGCGACATCATCTAAAAAGCATGTGAATACCATCATTTATCCCCCAAATATCATAAGATATATCTTTTTTTTGTTCACATTCCAATCATGTGAATACCTTAATCATGTATTCTCTTGATAAATGAATACCTGTTGAATCTTAGTGAAAACATGAATGCTGTCAAAAGTTAACTCTTTCCACCGACCAAAATCCCAAAATTTTTATATATTCAAACCATGATGTCAATTTTTCTTTATATCAATCATGAGCTCATTAATACTATCAAACATATTGTTTTCTCCCCATCCCATCATTATGCACATATCATCTTCTTTCAAAAAATATTCTAATCACTTTTCTTGGTTACCGGTATGATATAATTATTGAAAACCACAATAAACCAATAAATAGATATTCTAATATTCCATGATTCTAAATATGAGATTCCATATCACTATTTTGGAATCACGCTACATAAATACTTAATCATTCCACTACTTCATTGTCATATTCAACATCACCAATAGTGATTGCATGTGACTTATCTTTGTACTTTTCCTTAAGAGATTGTGGATGTTAATCATCATTAACCCTTGGATTAGGTCATTGGTTATCATAATTCCCCATTTCCTTGTACTTGTAGCATTGAAGTGTTATTGGTGCGTTCTCTGTAGTCTTTTCTCTATTAACATCATTACCTAAATTATTTTGATTACTTCGGCACTCAGCTGCTTGATGACCTTCTTTTCCACATTTAAAACATTTTCTAGTCCCTTTAAGATAATATCCACCATGCTTCTTTCCACACTTTGAGCATAACAAAACCTTTAGATGGATATGTAACTCCAACTTCCAGTTCTATCTTGATAGATCAATGAACAATTTATTTATAACAACTGAACTCTCTTATCGCTAATGCCCTTCAAAGAATTGGTTTTAATCCACTGATGTATCGATCAACTTTAATTTCAAGTTTAATGATAAAGCCATATTCATACCTTGAAAGACTTGTAAATTCTCCTCATATTTACCTTTATATTCATCATCCATTTTCTTAAGCTCAAGGAACTCCTTTTCCATATTTGTTTGATGAATATGAGGAATGTACTTATTGAAAACTATGTTCTTGAACTCGTCCCATTCAATGGATTAAATTTCATCTTGGGGCCTTGTATTCTTAATTAGAGTCCACCAATGGTCTAGTTCACCTTCTAAATATTAAACATCCAAAAAGTCTTTTCCGTGCTCTGAATAGCGAAGTAAGGAAAATATCTTTTTAATGGTACAGATCCATTTTTCAGCAACAAGTGGATCATAATACCCATTGAAATAAGGTGGAAGTTTCCTTATAAAGGACTCAATTGAATATTGTTCCCTTATCTGGTCATTTGGAAGTCCAGAATAATTCACAGCTTGTGTAAGTATATCAATAAGAGTTTTCACTCCATCTTCCATAACATGGGTTTGTTCTGGAGGACAATCATTGAATTTCCCATTACATTGATCAACAGGATTCCTTCGGGTTCCAGCCATCGTCTAAAACCCTAAAAGAATAGTGTGAGAGGAAAAAATAATGCAAAGAAAACGACATAATAAAGGGGGAGTACCTTAAATCTCTAACATTATAGGTTTTATCATAGGTTATTCATGATCATTATCTTAATTATAGGATTGTAACCTATACTTATACATGACCATAGGGATATCCCCAGACATACCATATAAATATCTCTAGGGATCTCACTATAGTTTTTTCATCCATGTTTCCAATGGATAAGTAAACCATGTTTGTGATACAAACTGTAGAGACCCAAATCATGATGTATGTGGACATTACATAACTTTTTCAGAATAGATAATACATGAAAAATATTATGTGCCCAAAGATCGTATTAGTTTAGTGTCTTTGGAATCTTGGAATATAAACTTCTAATCATATTGAAAGATCCTCAATATATTCTATAAAGAACTTCCCCTTTGGTTTTCTTACCTAAAATTTTCCATTATATCCTAGGGAAAAGAAATCATAAAGGGGGTGAGCTGAAATTATTCGTAAGGGTAAGAATGGAGAAAATAAAACAACCCATATACATTTTAACATAAAAACATTAACAGAAAGTTTAAACATCAAAATCTAAAGCCGTGAAATAAATCTTGGTAGAATGTAAGGCATAGATCATTAAGGAACACTAATCATGATAAAATAGCATGGGAATAAAATATGGAATTTTGTAAAAACATTAATCACATGGTGTGATTTCCCTAGTAGCCAAGGCATTGTTTTCAAGACCAACCTAGTGGACAAATTCCATTACTGAACCTGGTTTACTTGTCGTTCCATCCCTGTATTACTGAACCAGGTTTACTTGTCATTCAATCCCAGTATTACTGAACTAGGTTTTACCTGTCGTTCTAGCCATGTTTGTCTCATGAGATATAAATATTTACCCAATGCATTGGAGGGTGATATAGGTCACACCCATCTCATAATGAAATCATTCATACCTATTCCACAACAGAAATCTTTCATCATAACCCAATGAATAAAATGGGTTTCATAAACATTATCCCATCATAACAAAATCCATATAAAACAAATGGATATCAATTCATCATATGTATAATCAAACCATTTAAATAATATAGAAATTATACTTGAAACATAAACATATTAAATAATGTCATCTTAGATGAAAAATAGTTCTGATAAAATATTTGAAATGAATTCTTGATAAAAATATGCTTTGTTCTTAAAAATCATTTTCCTTTCTCAAAATTCAATGAAATTTCAAATGAAATGAATTTTGTTGAAAATAATGATTAAATATTACATGGGAAGATTCATGTAAATAAGTAATTATGATACTGTAAAAATTCAATCATTCCATATAAGTCAAACAAAATCATTCTCCCCGTACTTTTGCTGGAAAAGTAAAAAAGTACCTCGTATGGTAAACATTAGAAATACTACTTACATACCATGTAGTAAAAGAATAAAATCTGTAAAAAGGACTTTAAACAAAAATGAAAACATTTTTAGAAAACATGGTTATTGATGATAAATATAACCCTAGTGAATACTTACAAACAAACAATCTCAGGTAAGAACGAGATTGGAATAATTATCCCTTACCTTATGTCCAATTTCTTCGGAATGTGTCCGAGAATCTTGTATATTGGGTTTAAACATATTATTAACTTTTAAAATGACCATAATAATATTTATGATATCATATATGATTCACTTAAGACTTGATATTACCCGTTCTTTTGTCACTTCCAGGTTAAAGTAGCGTTTTGGTTGAAATCGTTTCATTTATCGTACATGTTTTTAGTTGTAATTATTCTTATTATTAAGTAGATCATGAGTAAATATTTCTTGAATGAAAAAAAATTATATATAATATATATTCAGTATGTAAATATATATAATGTATTGATAAATGGAATGAAATTCACCGTTCATGGATACGGAAGGCCATACGTATGCATGAACGCTGTTTTCATAACATTAATAAATTCAATGGAAGTAAATGAAATATATATATATATATATATATATCCAGTAGCATTATTATGTCATATATTACATTATTACTTATTATATATAATTTATAATTATTCTAGAATGGTTAACAAGGAGAATGAATCTCATCGCATCGTGGAGACGGTAATCCGTACGTACGGACGAGCGATGATATCATTCCCATAATTATTGAATGGAATTTGAGTGGATGATATAATATTTCAAAATTAGTATCATGTTATAATATTCATATATAGTTATTCTTTACACAATTATACCCATCAATGTAAGGTTGTGGTGGAAAACAGATTACACCACGGTGTGGAGACGATATTCCAAACATACGCACACGCGGTAATTTCGTTTTCTATAGGATTGACAGAAGGTGAAATGGGGTTATTTCATATTTATAATAACATATCAGTATATGAGTGATAAATATATTATTACATTATAATGAAATAAATAATTAATAGTAATTATAATAAGAAATAATTTTGAATGAATTTGTAAAGGATATTACCTCTTCTTCGACGCACCTCTTCTAAACCTCCTCTTAGGGCACCAAATTTGGTCTCTAAAGAAGACCAGTACCTCTATTATGTTTTTAGGGTAGTGTAGAGAAGATATGGATAGATGTTTTCCATGATTTATGGCTCAAAATGTTTTCAATTTATTTTAAAACATATCAACTCGATTTATCTTTATTTAATCTATTTAATTTTATTTGTGGTAATAATATTCTAAATTTTAAAATGTTATAAATAATTACTTTTGTGTTGTAAATTTTCAATAATTGGATACTATACGACATTTTCTACCATATAAATTTATTTTTATAATTTTTAAAAAAATTTGTGATTTTTAATCGATTTAATAATATTTCATTTTTATAAAATAACAATACTGTGAATTTTGACACTATTCATTTATTTGAGTTTAATTAAAATCCACATAGAGGATATATTCAAACCAATATATTTAATATATTTATAACATGTCATGTTTGTGAATAAAATTATTCCATCACATTAAATAGTTCATATAGTATTTATTTTAATATTTTTAAAACCATTTATTTGATATTTCTATCAATAAAATAATTATTTCAACATTTATGTAAAATTATTTAATATATATATTTGTTGCATAAAAATTAAAACTAAAATACTATTATAAAGATAAAGATAATTTATTTCATAATAATACTTTTACTCTAATTTATCTTCTTAAAATCATAACATTTAAATTGATATATTTAATAAATTAGGAAGGTTAAAACTTCGACATCATTTAAAATAAAATAATATAAGTTACATAATCACTTTTATAAGGCTTAAAATAGTCCACAATTATACAATTGGATTATTATGGTTTATATATACACTAACAATAAGTTTTGGTCCAGTTTGTGGGCTTTTATGGGTATGATAATTTTAATAAAAACAATATTATTTATTTTTCAGTAAATAAATAATTTCCACATCATTAATGTATAAGCTATTAAGGTAATTATATTTTTATTAAAAATTAAAAATAAATTACAATTACAAATAAATGAATTTTATCTTTCAAATAAGTATTTATAATATAATTTATATTATTTATAACCTTATATTAAAAATAATTTAATTATTAAAGTTTGAGTGAGACATATTTCAGTTTTCTTTCATTAAAATAAATTAAAGGTCATAATCACATCCAAGTTGGTTCCAATAGATACCATTTCGACCCATGTATATTTTAGGACGAAATATAGTCATTGAATTATATTAATACAAGTGTTATGGTAATATTATATTGTTATCTTTACCCTTAATTACCTGGTTTACCGTTAACTGTGATAAATAAAATTTACCGTAGTTACTATTCATAATACCCAAAAATACCAAGTAGCATATTAAGATAATTTGGATCTAATGATTCCAAATATGGAATTCATTTTTCCAAATTCAAGACACATATGTCAAAGAAATTAATTTAAAATTAATCCCGTTGTCGAAAAAATGGGTTTTGTTTAAAACATTGCAAAAGATTGGATTGATTTTATATACGAATTCAATGAAAAATTAATGCTATTGTCATATATTATATTAAATGGTAATAATATATTATATTAAAATTTAAATCCATTCAATATTATAATTCATCCATATAAATAATCTCGATGAAAAAAGTTGTTTTTAAGAAACATTTAGCGTATATTTACTATTCATTAAAATAAGAACATTGTCAGAAAAAGATAAAAAGATTTATCCAATGTAAATTTTTATATCCTGATTCAAAATAAGAGGTCTATATTTTAAAATTGAACTTATAAACTTGTCATAAATTATATTTAAAATGGATCTGCCATAAAAAGGCGACAAAGTTGCATTTTTTTTAAAAATACATATTTTATCTGAAAAATTAATGTTGATCTCATACCTCATTCTAGGAAATATGTAAGATGAATTATAATGTTATATAATTACAAATTTTATTAATAATATTAATAATGACAAGTTCATAATATTATAATAATATATCATTGTTTAGTGAAAAACAGTATTGCGTACCACGTAAGCTATCGAGGAAGGTCGCTCTTACGTGTAATGCAAGACAAGTTAGTGTAGCGTGTAGTGAATGATTCCATTGGTTTTGCAAATGACAAAATAAAAAATTGTTTCATTTATAAATTTAAAAAAATCTATGATCAATTTTGCGTAGAATAATTTATACCAAATGAACTTGAAATTGTTTGTAATACATTCCAAGAATATTGTTCCATATACTTCAATATAATATTGTTTTTGCGTATAGCACAAGATAATCATGGTGTAGCATACAACAGAAAATTTCAAAGAAGTTAAAAAGAATGTATCTCATAAAATCTCAGGGTGTTACATTCTACCCCCCTTAAAATTAATTTCTCCCTCGAAATTCATCGAGGTTATAAATGGATTACTACTTGAAAGTTTCTTTTATAGAAACATGCATCATAAAAAGATTTAATAAAACATCATTTTAAAATAGAACATTATAAACCTAATGGATACCCAAATTAACTCATCCATGGGTTTCCACATAAGAGAACATAGGTGAAAATATGGATTTGGAAGGGAAATCTAACAACCAAGTTTTTATGGAGAGTGGTAGAGAACATGGCTACGAAAAATCCAAAAATCATAAAGCCATAAATTTATGATGATCTAAGGTACCATCTGATTCATCGGGTATGAGGGTTCTAGGACAACATTTTTTGTTTTTTGAGATCATTTCCTTAAAGTTGATGAATTTTTTCATAAGGAGAAATACATACCTGATTTCTATGTAATATCTGTGTTGGTCATTCCACAAACAATTTTCACTTAATATCTTATTTAAATAAATGAAGTTGAATTTTCCATTATTGAAGTGTTATAATATCATGTTATAGATTGATAGGTCATTCCATCTATCTCTATCACAAAAAGGTTAACACAAGTTATTAAATATACATAAGTCCATCTATGGTGAGATTAATCATATATGGTTCCTAATATGGACTTATACATCATCTATCATACCCCATAATAAAATAAAACTAATTTCTACTAACCAAGGACTTCTATAAGGATATTGGTCGGAGATAAAGGCATGTCACACTCCGGTTGTGGGTTCGATTCCCACAGCCCTGCCCGACGCGATGGGTTGTCGTCTGTCCTATAGGTTGTCTTTTTTCAAAAACTACATTATAAAAACTATCTTATTTCAAACATAATCCAGTCTAATTATTAGGCTTATCCAAAATATTTTTTTCCAAGCTCATAGTGTAAATAAAACGATTACTAGAAAGGTCATCTACCAAGCATGTGAATACCATCATTTATCTCCCATATATCATAAGATTTATCTTGTGGATCATATTCCAAACATCTGAATACCGTAATCATGCATTCTCTTGAAACATGAATTATCATAGAACCGTAGTGAAAAAATAAATGATGTCAAAAGTTAACACTTTCCACATACCAAAATACCAAAATTTCTATATGCTCAAACCATGATATCACTTTGTCCTTATATTAGTCATGATCTCATTAATACAATTAAACATATTATTTTTTCCTTATCCCTTCATTATGCGCATATCATCTACTTTCCAAAAATATTTTAATCAATTTTCAGGGTTACCGGTACCATATATTTATGGAAAACCACAATGGACTAATTCAAAGATATTTCAATATACCATTAAATTACTTCAACAATATTATTCGTGAATTCCAATAAAGAATCCCTTAAATCCATCATCTTCAATGATTGTAATGGAATAGGTTCATATTTGATTTAGAAGTAGCCTCTTAGGTCAATTCATTAAGTTGGGTAATTCCCATGTTCTCCATAGGTAAGATATTGAACTCCATAACAGTATGTCACTCTATGACCGTTTTCCTCACACCGATAACATCTTCTCCTTGGTTTGAGGTATTCCTCATGGATTTTCTTCCATTTATCTTGATATGTAGAAAGCTTAATCTCCCTTCCTCTATGTTCCTCTCCATGATAACATGCATAAAATTCCATCATCCTCTTATTTGATGACATAGGAATACCACTAATGTTTACCTTGTTAATCCTATATCATGATGACATATTTGGAATGATCACAATATATTTCTCTCTAGGCATTACCAAATTTCGCTTCTCATAGTCACAAATTTTTCCATCAGATTCAATGTTAACCAAATTCCTTCCGGTTCCCTCCATTAATTAAACTAGAAACTACTGTGTAGGATACATTTAAAATAATGAGGAACCACATAATCATAAAAAGTCACTTACGGGATGTATAACTTATCACATATTCATTAATCCATGACAACTTAGGTTCACCCTAGGTTATTAATGATAGTAAACATGAATCTAGGACTATAACCAATAGTTACACTAATCCTTTGGTACATCCCCATACATACCTTAGAAATATCTCATGGGATCTCACTAAAGTTTCTGCATCCTAGTTTCCAAAGGTTAACAAAACCATTTCTTTGATACCAACTGTAGAGACCCAAAACCTGATGGACATGGACATTACATTACTTTTCGGGAATACTTAACACATGAAAAAAATAGGCCCCCAAAGTCTGTATTAGTTTAGTGTCTTTGGAAACATGGAACATAAACTTCTAGTCATGTTGAATGATCTTCAACATCTCCCATAAAGATCTCTAGCTTTTGTTTTCTTACCTAAAACCATCCTTTATATCCTGGAGAAAATAAAACATAAAAAAGGTGATCACAAATGCTCTGTAAGGGTATTCATTGAGAAAATAAAAAAACCCATATAGATTTGAACTTAAAAACATTAACATAATGTTTATACATCAAAATCTCAAGCCATGAAATAAATCTTGGCAGAACATAAGGAATATATCATAAAAAACATTATTCCTGATAAAATAGCATGGAAATAAAACATGGAATTGTGGAAAACCATTAAGCACATGTTATGATTTCCATAGTAGCCAAGGCGTTGCTTCCAAGACCATCATATTAAAAAAAGTCCATCACTGAACCTGGTTTACATGTTATTACATCCCTATATTACTGAACCGGTTTCACTTTCCATTCCAGCGAGGTTTATCTCATGAGATATAAATAAATACCCAATGCATTAGAGGGATATATAAGTCCCACACATCTCATAATTAAATCATTATTTCGTGTGCCACAAAATAAACATGAACCATTTAACATAACCCAATGAATAACATGGGTTTCATAAACATCATCTGATCATAACATAATCCATATAAAACAAATGGATGTCTTTTCATCATAAGAAAAATAAAACCATATATATAATAGAGACATTATACTTGAAACATAAACATACTAAATAATGTCATCTTAGATGGAAAATTATTTAGATAAAACACTTGAAAAGAATTCTTGATGAAAATATCATTTCTTCTTCAAAATCATTTTCCTTTCACATAATTCCATAAAATTTTAAATGAAAATGACATTTGTTCATAATAAACATGAAATCATGAAGAGTAAGATTCATGAAAATAAGGCGTTATTAAATGATAAAAAAGCCATTCATTACGTATAAGTTAAAAAAACATTCTTCTTTTACTTATTATGGAATGTCAAAAAATACCTCGTATGGTGAAAAAAATAAAGATTCCTTCCATACCATGTAGTAAAAAAGGGTAAAAATTCTTTTAAACATACATGTAAGAATAGTAAAAATTGCATGAAAATTGTTCATAAAAAATATACATGGATGATAAAAATAACCCCATTAAATATATATGAATAAACAATCTCGGATAAGAATGACATTGGAATAATTATCTCTTACCTTATGTCCAATTTCCTCCATTTGTGTCTGAGACTCCTCTATAATGGGTTTAAACATATTATTAACTTGTAATTATTGAATGGTATTGGAGTGGATGATATAATATCTCATAATTAGTATCATGTTATAATAATCATATATAGTTATTCTTTACACCATTATACCCATCCATGTAAGGTGGTGGTGAAAAAACAGATTACACCACGGCGTGGAGACGATATTCGGTATGTACGCACGTGCGGTGATTTTCTTTTCCGTAGGATGGATAGAAGGTGAAATAAGGTTTTTTCATATTAATAATAACATATTAGTATTTGATTGATATTTATGTTATTACATTATAATGAAACAAATAAAAAAGTGGAAGTATAAGGAGAAATGAATTTGAAAGAATCGGTAAAGGATATTACCTCTTCTTCGACACGCCTCTTCTAAACCTCCACTTTGGGCACTAATGTTGGTATTTTGAGAATACCAGGACCTATATAATATTTATAAGAAAGTGGAGAAGGTAAATAAGAAGGGTTTTTCAGATCATGAAGTCTCAAAATGGTGTGAGGAGGAGAGGGAGGAGGTTCCCTTTTATAAGAGAGGAGAGGGGCAATTTTGGAAGCCTCTAAAAAATTAATTTATAATAAACTCAAACACCACATAAAAACCACCCAAATTACTCAACATATAATATGAGATGATATAGGGTCGTAATCTCATCAACCAATAAAATTTATACATGTTGGGAATTTATTTTAAACCTTATCAACAAGATTTATCCATATTTATTCTATTTAATTTTATTTGTGGTAAAAATATTATAAATTTTAAATTGTTATTAATAATTACTTATTTGTTGTGAATTGTACATAATTGGATACATTATGAAAATTTCCACCATTTAAATTTAAATTTCTAATTTTTAAAAAAATTAGTGATTTTTAAACAATTTAATAATATGTTATTTTTATTAAATAACAATTGTGCCAATTTCGACACTATTCATTTATTTGAATTTAAATAAAATCCAGACAGAGGATATATTCGAACCAAAATATTTAATATATTCATAACATGTCATATTTATCTATAAAATTTATGGAGCACATTAAATAGTTCATATAATATTTATTTTAATATTTTTAAAACCATTTATTTGATATTTCAATCAATAAAATAATTTCTACATCAATATTGTGTCACCATTAATGAAAATACTTTATTCCATAAAAAATTTTAAATAAATTCACATGATGTAGATAATTTTATTAGCATTCTAGTGACTATTTATGTTCTATGTTTTATAATTTTTATCACTAAATTAAAATAATTACATTTATTTGATATATGAGAGTGGCATATTGTCACATTATTTGGTTTTAGTAATAATTACATTATTTTCACGGACAAAATTCCATGAAATGAATCTATTCCGAGCCTTAAATGATATGGGTCAGCTTTTATTTATCCAATAAGAATTTTGGAAGGAGTTAGGGTAATTACTTAAAAACAACTTTTTTCAAACGAAATAATTTCTATGGATAAATTATAATATTGAATAGTTTTAAAGTATTAATATATTAAATTTTTACCATTTAATATAATGTATGTAATTATAATTAATTTTACATTGAATTTATATGTAAAATCAATCTAATCTTTTGCAATGTTTTAACCAAAAACCCGTTTCTTCGACAACGTGATTAATTTTAAATTAATTTCTGCAACATCTTTGTCTTGAATTTGGAAAAATGGATTCCATATTTCGAATCAGTAGGTCAAAATTATATTAATAGTATACTTTTTAATTTTGGGCATTATGAATAGTAACTACAGTAATTTCATTCACCAGATTTAAAGGTAAATCAGGTAATTTAGGGTAAAAATAAAATTATAAAATAACTCTAACACTTGTATTAATATAATTGGATGATTATATTTCATCCTAAAATATACTTGGATCAAAATAGTATCTGTTGGAACACACTTTGATATGATTGTTACCTTTAATTTAATTTATTTAAAGGAAAGTGAAATATGTCTCACTCAAACTTTAATAATCACTGCGCATTTGAACTTACGGAATATCGTCTCTACGCCGTGGTGTAATATGTATTTCACCACTAGCTTGTGTGGATGTTTATAATGGTGTAAAGAAGAACTATATATGATTATTATAACATGATACTAATTATGAGATATTCTATCATCCACTCCAATACCATTCAATAATTATGGGAACGTTATCATCGCCCATGCGTCCGTACGGATTACCATCTTCATGACGCGATGAGATTCATTCTTCATGTTAAACATTAAAGAATGATTATAAAGTATATATATTGAATAATAATAAAATATATTACATAATAATGCTACTGGTTTTATGTATATATATATATATATATATGTTTCATCTACTTACTTCCATTCAAGTCAATAAGGAAAGGAAAACAAAGTTCATGCATGCGTACGACCTACCATCTCCATGAACGGTGTATTTCATTCCATTTATCAATATATTATATTTTGATTATATATAAACCTTGTTTTACATTCTTTATGTAACTAATCATGATCTATGTAACCATATGAATAATTACAAGTCAAAATACGGATGATAAATGAAATGATTTACCCCAAAATGTTGTTTTAACATGGAATTGACAATTGAACGGTTAATATAATGTCGTAAGTGAATCATATATGATATCATAAAAATTATTAAGGTTCTCTTTCAAGTTAATAATATGTTTAAACCCAATATACATGAGTCTCATACACATACCAAAAAATTGGACATAAGGTAATGGATAATTATTCCAGTCTCATTCTTATCCGAGATTGTGTGTTCATAAGTATTTACTAGGGTTATGTTTATCATTCATGTCTTTATTTTCTCAAAATGTTTTCCAGAAATGTTTACTATTCTTACATTTTTTTAAATTCATTTTTAACCTTTTTTAAAAAACATGGTATAGAAGGAATCTTTCTTTTTTACCATACGAGGTACTTTTTGACTTTTCTGGAAAAATTACGAGGAGAATGTTTTTTAACATATACGGAAAGAACATATTTTTATGGTTTTATAATGGTTTATTTCCATGAAGCTTACTCTAAAATATATCATGATTATTTTCAACAAAAATCATTTTATTTTAAATTTTCATGGCTTTTTGTGAAAGGAAAATGATTTTGACGAAGAAAGGATATTTTCTACAAGATTCTATTTCAAGTGTCATATGAAAACTATTTTACATATAAGATGGAATTATTTAGTATTTTTATGTTTTATTCATACTTTCTCTATTGTTTACATGGTTTTATTTTTCTTATGATTAAATGATATCCATTTTTTTATATGCATTATGTAATGATGGGATGATTTTTATAAAACCGATATTATTATTTGAGTTATGATTTATGATTTATGTTTATTTTGTGGCACACGTAATGATGATTTCATTATGATATGGGATGGACCTATATCTCCCTCCAATAGATTGAGTAAAAATATATATCTCATGATATAGAAAAGTTTGGAATGACAAGTAAAATCCGGTTCAGAAATACTGGGCTGGAATGACAAGTAAACCCGGTTCAGTAATGGACTTTTTCCACTATGATGGTCTTGGCAGAAATTCCTTGGATACTATGGAAATTATATCAGGTAATTAATGGTTTTCCACAATTACAGGTTTTATTTCCATGCTATATAATCATGATTAATGTTCCTTTAATATCTATGATTTATGTTCAACAATGATTTATTTCACGACTTTAGATTTTGATGTTTAAACATTATGTTCATGTTTTTAAGTTCAAATGTATATGGGTTGTTGTATTTTTTCCATACATACCCCTACTAAGCATTTTATCTCACCATTTTTATGTTTTCTTTTCCCTGGTACATAAAGGAATTATTTAGGTAAAAAAACAAAATAGGAAGATCTTTATGGGAGATGTTGAAGATCCTTCAACACGATTAGAATTTTATGTCCCACGTTTCCAAAGTAACTAAAATAATATCATCTTTGGGAGCCTATTTTTGTCATTTATTAAGTATTCCCAAAATGTAATGTAATGTCCATGTACGTTATGCTTTGGGTCTCTACAGTTGGTATCAGAGAAAAGTATTATTTAACGTTAGGAAACTAGGATGTGAAAACTTTACTGAGATCCCTAGAGTTATTTCTAAGGTATGTCTAGGGATGTCCATAAGGTAAAAAATATGTATAGGTTACAATCAAAGAATTAACATAATTATCGTGAATAACCTAGGATGAAACCTAACATGTTAGAGATTGAATGTACTTCCCCTTTATTATGTTGTTTTCCTATCATGATTTTTTCCTCTCACACTATTCTTTTTGGGGTTTAGACGATGGCTGGAACCTTAAGGGACCATGTTGATCAAAGTAATGGACAATGTAATGGCTGTCCTCTAGAAAGAAGCAATGTTATGGGAGATGGGGTGAAAAATCTTATTGCTATACTTAGGCAATATATGAATCTTTCCGGCCTTCCAAATGAGTAGAGAATGGAACAATATTCTATTGAGTCCTTAATGAGGTAACGTCCACCATCTTTCAATTGGTCTTCTGATTCACTTGTAGCATAACAATGAATCAGTAAAATTGAAAATATATTTTCCATACTTTTTTGTTCAGAGCATGAGAATGTCATTTTGGCTGTTTACCGTTTCGAAGGTGAAGCTGACCGGTGGTGGACTCTAATTAAGAATACAAGGTTTCAAGATGAAATTGAATCCATGAAATGGGACGAGCTCATGAACTTGTTTTTCAATAATCAATTCACTTGTATTCTTTGAACAAAGATAGAAAATGATTTCCTTGATTTTAAGAAAAAGGATGATGAATCTGTAGATATATACGAGGTGAATTTACAAAGGCTTTCAAGGTATTCATTTGGCATTATCATCCAACTGAAAAGTAATGTTTATCGATTCTTCTGTGGCTTTAAACCAAGTCATCGAAGCGAATTAGCGATAAGAGACTTCAGTTGCTATAATGAAATTGTGAATTGTGCTATCAAGGTAGAACTGGAAGTTGGTCTTACATATCCAACTCATGGTTTTGACAAGAAATGGAAGATAGAGTTCAAGGAAATATCTCAAAAGTATGGTGAAAAGAAGAAAAATGTTTCGTTATGCTCAAAGTGTTGGAAGAAGGATGGTGGATATTGTCTTAAAGGAACAAGAAAATGTTTTAAATGTGAAAAAGAAGGCCATTTAGTAGGTGAGTACCAAAGTAATGGAAAAATGGTAGCAAATGATGTGAATAGAGAACAGACTACAAATAAGGTACCACCAACACTTCAATGATACAAGTCAAAGGAAATGGGGCATTATGCTAACCAATGCCCTAATACAAGGGTTAATTATAATCAACATCAACAACCTATTAAGGAAAAGGAAAAATGGAAGTCACATGTGATCCCTATTGGTGATGTTGAATAAGAAAACAAAGTGGTGGAATGATTAAGTGTTTATATAACACAATTAAAAAATAGTGATGTGGAATTTCATTTTTAGTATCGTAGAATATTGGAATATCTATGTATTGGTTTATTGTGGTTTTTAATAACTATATGGTACCGGTAACCATTAAAAGTGATTGAATTATTTTTTTAAAGAAGTTGATATGCGCATAATGATGGAATAAGGATAAAATAATATGTTTGATAGTATTAAGGAGCTCATTACTGATATAAGGACAAAGTGAGATCATGGTTTGAATATATATACATTTTGGGATTTCGGTATATGGAAATAGTTAACTTTTGATAGCATTCATGTTTTCACTAAGGCTTAATGTGTATTAATTTTTCAAGAGAATAAATTATTAACGTATTCAAATGTTTGGAATATGACCAACAACAAGATATATCTTATGATATATGGGGGATAAATGATGGTATTCACATGCTTGGTTGATGGCCTCTCTTGTAATATTTTTCACTACACTATGAGATTAGAGAGATGTATTTCGGATAAGACTAAATATTTGAATGGATTATGTTAGACATCAGATAGTATTGTTTAAGGCTATAACTTTTTGATATTATTTTTGAAATGTTATAATAGTACAATTTTAGAAAAATGGATAACCCGTAGGACTGGCAACAACCAGTCACGTCGGACAATGATGCGGGAATCGAACCCACAACCGAAGTGTGATAGGCATTTTTCACCTACCATTGGCCTACAAGAAGTCCTTGGTTAGTAGAAATTAGTTTTATTTTATTAAGTTGTATGATATATGTTGTATAAGTCCACATTTGGAGCCATATACTATTAATATCACCATATATGGACTTATGCATATTGAATAACTTTTGCTAACCTTTCGTTTGAGATAGATGGAATGACCTATCATTCTATCACATGATATGTTTCATGGATGGAAAATTCAACTTCTATTCATTATGATATGAAGTGGAAATTGTTCATGGAACGACCAATGAGGATATTGTACCAAAATCAAGTATTTCATCAAATTCAAATTCTTCAACTTTAGGGAAATGATCTTGAAAAGAAAAAATTTTATCCTAATACCCTCATATCCGATGAATCCGATGGTACCTTAGATCATCAAAAATTTATGGATTTGTGATTGTTGGTTTTTTCATAGCCATGTTCTCTATCACATTCTATAAGAACTTGATTGTCAGATTTCTCTTCCATATACATGTTTTCACCGATGTTCTCGTATGTGGAAAGCCAGTGATGAGTTAATTTGGGTAACCGTTACATTTCAAACATTACGTTCTAAAATTAAGTATTATTATTCCTTTTTAATATGTGGGTTTCTATGAATGAAACTTACAATTAGTAAACAATTTATAACCTCGAAAAATTTTGCGTGTGAAATTCATTTTAAGTGGGGTAGAATGTAACACCCCGAGATTTTATAAGAAATATTCTTTTTAATTTCATTGATGTCTTGTGTTTTACACTAAAAAAATATTAGTTTGATCTATACACAACACTGTATTATCTTGCGATATATGCAAACACTATACTTGGCTTGTGTTTCACCCAAGAGAGGCCTTCCTCGATAGCGTGTGTTGTACACAATACTGATTCCCACTAAACAAAGATATATTATTATGAACTAGACGTTATGAATAGTATTAACTACATTTTTAATTTTATTACATAATAATTCATCTTACACATATTCTAGAACATGGTATCAAAACAAAATCTATTTTTCGGGTAAAATAAGTATTTTTTTAATAAAATGCATTTTTCCACCTTTGAATTGTGCAACCACATTAAATCTAGGTTTTGACTTTTTTAATAAGTTTAATTAAACAAAATAAACTTATTCGTTGCAATAGATATATAAAAATTTACTTTGGAATTTTTTTTTATAATTTTCTGTTTACTTTCAAATTTTGATGAATAGTAAAAATACGCTAATTTTTTCTTAAAAAAAACGTTGTTCATCTAGATAAAATTTATGGATAAATTATAAATTTTAATGGTGTTAAATTATAAATAGATTATATTTTTACCATTTAATATAATTTACATCATTGTCATTAATTTTACATTGAATTCATAGGTAAAACATTTCAATCTTTGTTAATGTTTTAACTTTTATAACCTGTTTTCATAACAGTGGGAATGATTTTAATTTAATTACTGAAACTTCTATCTTTTGATTTTTGAATAATGGATTTTATATTTTAATTCAGTGGGTAAATTTTTTTTTCATAGGTTATTTTTATCTTTTTTGATATTATGAATAGTAATTATGGTAATTTTTATTTACTATAGTTAAAGGTAAAAAGGGTAATTAAGGGTAAAAATAAGATTATAAAATTACCAAAAACCTGAAAATATTCTATTGGATTAATAAAAGTTGACCCATCTCACATAATGGTTGTAATATATTCATTTAATGGACTTTTGACCATAAAAATGATGTTATTATTATTAAAACCAAATAAAGTGACAACATGTCACGCTCTTATATCTTATAAGTATAATAATTTTAATTTAGTGATAAACTTCATAAAACATCAAACATAAATTTTCACCATAAATCTAATAAATTTATCTAAATTATTTGAATTTATTTATAATTTTTAGGTATTTAATAATTATTATTAATGGTGACACAATAGTGATGTTGAAATTATTTTATTGAGTGAAATATCAAATAAATGGTTTTTAAAATATTATAATAAATATTATATGAACTATTTAATGTTCTAAAAGAATTTTTTAGATGCATATTACATTTTATAGATCTAATAAATATTTTCTTTCGAATATATCTTCTATGTGGATATTATTTAAATTAAAATAGTTGAATAGTGTAAAAAGTAACACTATTGATATTTTATTAAGATAACATATCATTAAATTGTTTAAAAATCACATAAATATTTAAAAATTATAAATTGAAATTTATATGGTCTAAAATATAATTAATTATCCAGTTATGGACAATTCACAACACATAAGTAAGTATTTATATCAATTTATAATTTTGAATCATATTACCACAAATAAAACAAAATAGATTAAAAAATGATAAATCAAAATGATAGGGTTTAAAATAAAGTAAAAACCCAAATTTTATTGGGTGATGAAATTACAACCCTATATCATATCATATTCTAATTGAGTCATTTTTGGATGTTTAAATGTGGGGTATGAATTTATAAAATATTAATATTTTTGAGGTTTCCAAAAGTTCCCCTCTCCTCTCTTATAAAAGGGAACCACCTCCCTCTCTTCGTCAAAATATTTGGGGCCTTCAAGCTCGGACAAACCATGTACATTTCATTTTTCCACATCCCTAGAAGCATACCAGTGGTCCTGATATTCTTCAAATACCAGCTTTAGTGCCTTAAGATGAGGTTTTGAAGAGGCACGTTGAAGAAGAAGTAATATATTTTACTGATTCTTTCAAATTTATTTCTCATTCTACTTCCTCTTTTTTTATTTCTTTCATTATAATGTAATAACTTTATTATCATTCATATAATGATATGTTATTATAAATATGAAACAATCTTATTTCACATTCTATCCAACCCAAAGAAAACGAAATCACAGCACGTGCGTACGTAGGGAATACCATCTCTATGAACGGTGTATTTCATTCCAATTGTCAATATATCAATTTATGAATATATATAAATCATTTTTTACATTCTGGAAGTAATTAATCATGATCTAAGTAATCATATGAATAATTACAAGTCCAAATACGGATGAAAAATGAATCTAATTTTCCCAAAACACTACTTTAACATGGAATTGACCGATGAACGGGTAATATAAAGTCGTATGTTAATCATATATGATAACATAAATATTATTATGGTTCTGTTCGAAGTTAATAATATGTTTAAACCCACTATATAGGAGTCTCGGAAAAATACTGAGTAAATTGGACATATGGTAAGGGATAATTATTCCAATTTTCTTCTTATCTGATATTGTTTATTCGCAAGATATTATTTAGGTTATGTTTATCATCTATGTCTATGTTTTCTCAGAAAAAATCATGAAATGTTTACTATTATTAATGTATGTTTAATGTCATTTTTACCCTTTTTTTTACCACATTGTGTGGAATGAATCTTTCTTTTTTTACCATACGAGGTACATTTTGACTTTTTCGGAAAAAGTACGAGAAGAATGTTTTTTTAACATGTACAACATGAACATATTTTTAATATTTTAAAACGCTTTATTTTAATGAATCTTCCTCTATAAGATTTCATGATTATTTTCATCAAAAATCATTTTCTTTTAAAATTTCATGGAATTCTTTGAAAATAAAATGATTTTGAAGAAGAAAGGATATTTTCTTCAAGAATTCATTTCAAAAAAATTATCAAAACTATTTTACATCTAAGATTACATCATTTAGTATGTTTACGTTTCAATCATAATGACTGTATTTTTTACATGGTTTGATTTTTCATATGAATAAATGATATCCATGTGATTTATATGGATTATTTTATGATGGGATGATGTTTATGAAACCCATATTATTCTTTGGGTTATGATTAATGATTCATTTTTATTTTGTGGCACAGATAATAATAATTTAATAATGAGATTGGTGAGACCTATATCTACATCCAATGAATTGGTTAGAGATTTATATCTCATGAGATATACATGGCTGGAATGACAAGTAAAATCCGGTTCAGAAATACAGCGTGGGAACGATAAGTAAACCTGGTTCAATAATGGACTTTTTCCACTATGATGGTCTTGGCAGTAATGCCTTGGCTACTATGGAAATCATATCATGTACATAATGGTTTTCTATAATTACATGTTTTTCCCATGCTATTTTATTATGATTAATGTTACTTTAAGTTCTATTCCTTACGTTCTACCAAGATTTATTTCACGGCTTGAGATTTTGATGTTTAAACATTATGTTCATGGTTTTAAGTTCAAATGTATATTGGTTGTTTTATTTTTTCCATGATTACCATTACTGAGAATTTGAGCTCACCCTTTTTAGGTTTTCATTTTCCAAGGATATAAAGGAAGGTTTTAGGTAAGAAAACAAAAGGTGAATATCTTTATGTGAGATGTTGAAGATCTTTCAAAGTGATTAAAAGTATATGTTATATGTCTCCAAAGACATTAAACTAATACAGTCTTTAGGAACCTATTTTTTTCATGTATTAATTATTACACAAAATTAAGGTAATTTCTATGTACATCAATCTTTGGGTCTCTAAAAGTTTGCTACCAAGACCATCATAGTGGAAAAAGTTCATTACTGATCTGGGATTACATGTCGTTCCATCCCTGTATTTCTGAACTAGAATTTACTTGTTGTTCCAGCCATGTCTACCAAAAGAGATATAAATCATTACCCAATTAATTGGATGGATATATATGTCCCACCCATCTCATAATGGAATCATTCTTACGTGTGCCATAAAATAAACATAAATCATTAATCATAACCCAATGAATAATATTGGATTCTTAAACATCATCCCATCATAACAGAATTCATATAAAACAAATGGATATCATTTAATCATAAGAAAAATAAAACCATGTAAAAAATATATACATTATGATTTAAGCATAAAAATAATAATAATTTCATCTTAAATGGAATATAGTTTTGATGAAACACTTGAAATGAATTCTTGAAGAAAATATCCTTTCTTCTTCAAAATCATCTTCATTTCACAAAATTTCATTCAATTTTAAAAGAAGAGGATTTTTGTTGAAAATAATAATGAAATATTATAGGGTAAGATTCATTAAAATAAAGCATTATTCAACTGTAAATATCTATTTATGCCATATATGTTAAAAAAAATTCTCCTCGTACTTTTGTCAGAAATGTCAAAAAATACATCATATGGTAAACAAAAAAATGATTCCTTCCAAACCTTGCAGTGAAAGTAAAAAAATGGTAAAAATGACTTCACACATACATGGAATAATATTAAACATTTTATGAAAACATTTTGATAAAACCTGGACATGGTTGATCAATATAACCACAATAAATACCTACGAATAAACAATCCCAAAAAAGAATGAGATTGGAATAATTATCTTGTCCCTTTTATGATCGGTGGAATCATAAGTGTCATAAAATAAATAAAATTGCAATCATATGTAAATATCATATCATCCATAATAAAAATAAAGAAACATTCATGGGAGGTATAAAATCTATACAAAAGAAATAGATGTGGAGTAAGGTATGTGTCTCACAGAAATAAAAGTGGGATGAAATAATCCCTTACCTTATGTCCAATTTCATACATATGTGTTTGAGACTCATGTATAGTGGGTTTGAACATTTTATTAACATGTAATAAGACCATAATAATATTTATGACATCATATATGATTCACTTATGACTTTATATTACTCGTTCTTTTGTCAATTCTATCTTAAAGCAGCGTTTTCAGTAAAATCGTTTCATTTATCGTGTGTGTTTGGACTTATTGTTCTTGATATCATTACATATATCATTATTTTATCACTTAAAGAATGTAAAAATGATTTATTTATCATATATATTAAGTATATATACATATATATAATAGATAGATAACTTTAATGAAATACACCGTTCATGGAAACAGTAGACCGTACGTACGCATGAACGCTGTTTTCGTTTCCTTATTGAATTTAATGGAATTTTGTAAATGAAACATATATGTACATAAATAAAGTATCATTATGATGTCATATATTTTTTGATTATTTATTATATATACATTATAATCATTATTAAATAGTTAATATAAAGAACGAATCTCATCGCATCGTGGAGACGGTAATTTGTACATACGCACGAGCGATCATATCATTAACATAATTATTGGATGGTATTGGGGTGGATGATAGAATATATAAGAATTATTATCATGTTATATAAATCATATATATTTATTCTTTACACCATTTTACCCATCCAAGTAATGTGGTTGTTGAAAACAGATTACACCACGGCGTGAAGACGGTATTCCGTATGTACGCATGTGTGATGATTTCATTTTTTGTAGGATGGTTAGAAGGTGAAATAGAGTTGTTTCATATTTATAATAATATATAAGAATATTATTTATACTGATGTTATTACTTTATAATTAAACAACTAAATAAGGTGAATTAGAAGAATAAATAAATTTGAAAGAATCGGTAAAGGATATTACCTCTTCTTCGACGCGCCTCTTCTAAAACACCTCTTAGGGAACAAAAGATTGTATTTTGAGAAGACAAAAACATACAATTTGTTTCTAGGGAAGTGTATAAGGGGAATGGGAATGGTTTGGCCGAGTTTGAATGCTCATATTGGTGTGAGGTGGAGAGGGAGGATGTGCCCTATTATAATAGTGTGGAGGGTCACCTTTGGAAACCTAAAAAATATTAATTTACAATAAATTCAAAACCCAAATAAATACCTAAAAAAATGACTCAATTCGAATAGGAGATGATATGTGGTTGTAACCTCATCAACCAATACAATTTAGACATGTTGGAAATTTACTTTAAACCTTATCACCTTGATTTATCTTTATTTAATCTATTAAATTTTATTTGTGGTATTAGTATTCTAAATTTTAAATTGTTATAAATAATTACTTATGTGATTTTAATTGTCCATAATTAGATACATTATGAAATTTTAGACCATATAAATTTAAATTTTTAAATTTTAAATATTTTTGTGGTTTTTAAACAATTTAATAATATGTAATTTTTATAAAATAACAATTGTGTAAATTTTGACACTCTTCATTTATTTGAATTTAAATAAAATCCATACAGAGGATATATTAGAAAAAAATTATTTAATAGATTCATAAAATGTCATATGTTTCTATAAAATTCGTGGATCACATAAAATAGTTCATAAAATATTTATTTTAATATTTTTAAATCCATTTATTAGATATTTCAATCAATAAAATAATTTCTACATAACTATTGTGTCACCATTAATGATAATTATTTAATCCCAAAAAATTTTAAATAAATTCACATTATGTAGATAAGTTTATTATATTTATGGTGACTATTTATTTTCTATGTTTTATGAAGTTTTTCACTAAATTATTATAATTAAACTTATAAGATATAAGAGAGTGACATGTTGTCACTTTCTTTGGTTTTAATATTAAATACATCCTTTTCATGGTCTAATGTCCATAAAATGAATCTATTACGACCCTTAAATGATATGGGTCGAATTTTATTAATCTAGTATAATTTTGGCAACTGTTAGGGAAAGTTTATAATATTATTTTTACCCATAATTACCTGATTTACCTTTAACTGTAGTAAATAAAATTAACCGTAGATACTATTCATAATGTCTAAAAATAAAAAGTATCATATTAGAATAATTTGGACTTAATGATTCCAAATATGGAATCCATTTTTCCAAATTTAAGACACAGAAGATGCAGTGTTTAATTTTAAATTAATCCCACTGTGGAGAAAACGGGTTTTAAAAGTTAAAACTTTGCAAAAGATTTAAATGTTTTTACCTATTAAGTCAATGTAAAATTACTGATAATGACTTGGATTATATTAAATTGTAAAAATATATATTCTATTTATACATTAAAACCATTCAATAATATATCTTAACCATATAAATTATTTTGATGAAAAAATTTGTTTACAATTAAAATTTATCTTATTTTTACTATTAATCAAAAAAAGAAACTTATTAGAAAAATATGAAAAATTTATCCCAAGTAAATTTCTATATTCTGATTGCAAGGAAAAAAAATAATTTGTCAAATTGAACTTATAGAAATGTAAAAAAATAGATTTGAAGTGGCTGTTCCATCAAAAGGAGGAAAACTACATTTTTTCTGAATAATACTTATTTTACCTAAAAAATTTATTTTGTTCTCATACCATGTTCTAAAATATGTGTTAGATGAATGATATTGTTATAAAATTCAAAATTCCATTAATACTATTTATAATGGCTAGTTCATAAAAACAATATATCATTGTTTAGTAAAACTTGGTATTGCGTACAAAACATGCTATCGAGGAAGGTCACTCATGCGTGCAACAGAAGCTAAGAATAGTCTTTGCATATACTACAAGCTAATACAGTTTTGTGTATAGTTTCCTTTTGATGGTGCACCCATTTTAAATCTAATTTCTTACAAGTTTATAAGATCAATTTTAAAAAATAATATTCTTCTTTTGAATCAGGATATAAATATTTACATTGGATAAAGTTTTGATATTTTTCTAATAAAATTAAAATTTTGATGAATAGTAAAAATATTCTAGATTATAATTAAAAACATCTTTTTTCATCGAGATAATTTATATGGTTAAAGTATAATTTTTAATTGTTTTAAACTTTAAATAGAAGATATTTTTACTATTTAATGTAATTAATGTCATTATAATTAATTTTACATTGAATTCGTAGGTAAAAACATTTCAATCTTTTGCAATGTTTTAACATTTATAACCCGTTTTGTTAAAAGAGGGATTAATTTTAAATTAAATACTGCAACATCTGAGTATTGAATATGGAAAAATGTATTCCATATTTGAAATTAGTAGGTCCAAATTATGTTAATAGGCTAATTTTTATTTTTGTGCATTATGAATAATAACTACGGTAAATTTTAGTTACCACAGTTAAATGTAAATTATGTAATTAAGGGTAAAAATAATATTATAAAATTACCCTAACACTTGTCTTATGATAATTGGATGATTATATTCAGTACAAAAATATTATTGGTTGGAAATGGTATCTATTAGAACCCACTTGTATGTGATTAAGACCTATAATTTATTTTATTTAAATGATTGTGAAATATGTCTCACTCGAACTTTAATAATTAAATTGTTTTTAATATAAGGTAATACAGAATATAAATTTTGTTATAAATACTCATTTTAAAGATAATTTCTTTTATTTATCATGGTAATTTATTTGTAATTTTTAATAATTATATATTTACTTTAATAGCTTATTCATTATTTGTGCAGAAATTATTTATTTAGTGAAAAATCAATAATATAATTTTTATTAAACTTATAATACCTATAAATGGCCCAAAAACCTGACCAAAACTTATTGGTAGTATACATATAAAGCCTAATCATCCAAATGTCGAATTTTTGACCATTTGGATCCTTATATAAGTGATTATTACAATTTTATTATTTTATTTTAAATGATGTCAAAGTTGTCACCTTCATAATTTAATAAACATAACATTTTAAAAGTTCAGTGTTTTAGATGATACATTAGACTAAAAGTATTATTATTAAATCTACTAGATTTATATTCATTAAAGTATTTTATTTTTTATTTCTATGAAAAAAATAAGTATATTAAATTGTTATACAAAAATGTTGTAGTAATTATTTTATTATAAGAAATATCAAATATATGGTTTTAATCATATTAAAATAAATATTATATGAACTAATTAACATGATCCAAGAACATTATAGATGAATATTACATGTTAGTAACCTATTAAATATTTTGGATCCAATTTATTCTATCCAGGTATTTTATCTAAATTCAAATAAATTAATAGTTTAAAATTTTAAAATATTGGTACTTTATAATAATAACATTTTATTAAATTATTTAATAATCACAAAAATATTTAAAAATTAAAAATTGAAAATTATATGGTCTAAATGGATATAAAGTATCCAATTATGTAATATTGACAACATATATGTTTCTATTTATAACAATTAATTATATAGAATATTATTAACCCAAATAAAATTAAATTGATTAAATAAGGGTAAATCAAAATGATAACGTTTAAAATAAACATAAAACATGTATAAATTTTGTTACTTAATGATATTAAAACCATATATCATCTCATCTTCTATGTGAGTCATTTTTTGAGGTTTTAATGTGGGTTTTGAATTTATCATAAGTTAATATTTTTTTGGTTTCCAAAGGTGCCCCTCCCCTCTCTTATAAAAGGGTGCCTCCTCTGTCTCCCTCTCACACCATTTTGAGCTTTCACGCTCAGCCAAAACCTGATAATTCCCCTTATAAACATCCCTATAAAAATATTAGAGGTCATGGTCTTCTCAAAAGACCAACTTTAGTGTCCTAAGAGGCGGTTTAGTAGAGGCGCATCGAAGAAGAGGTAATATCCTCTACCAATTCTTTCAAATTTATTTGTTCTTATCCTTCCCCTTCAGTAGTTATTTCATTAGAAATTAATAACATTAGTATAAATAATATATTGATATATTATTATAAATATGAAACAAAACTATTTCACCTTCTACACATCTTACGAAAAATGAAATCACCACGCGTGCGTACGTATGGAATACCGTCTCCACGCCGTGGTGTAATCTGTTTTCCGCCACCACCTTATTTGGATGATAATAATGGTGTAAAGAATAACTATATATGATTATTATAACATGATACTGATTCTGAGATATTATATGATCCACTCCAATACCATTCAATAATTATGTGAATGATATCATAGCCCGTGCGTACGTACGAATTACCGTCTCCACGATTCGATGAGATTCATTCTCCATATTAACTATTCAAGAGGTATTCTAAAGTATATATAATAAATAATCAAGAAATATATGACATAATAATTATACTGGATTTATTTAAATATATTTTTCATTTACATAATTCCATTCAATTCAATAAGAAATTGAAAACAACGTTCATGTGTACGTACGGTCTACCGTCTCCTTGAACGGTGTATATCATTTCATTTATCTATATATATTATATATATAATGAATATATGTGATATATAAATCATGTTTTACATTCTGTAAGTAAAAATATAATGATATAAGTAATTATATCAAGAACAAAAAGTCAAAGAATGTATGATAAATGAAACGATTTTACACAAAATGCTGCTTTAACATGGAATTAACAAAAGAACGGGCAATATAAAGTCCTAGGTGAATCATATATGATATTATAAATATTATTATGGTTCTTTTACAAGTTAATAAAATTTTTAAACCCACAATTAAAAATTCTTGGGCACATTTGGAAGAAATTAGACTGAAGGAAAGGGATTATTTCGCCACACTTTTATTTTTGTGAGACATATACCTTATCCCCTATCTATTTCTTTTGTATGGTGTCTACGATTCACATGAATGTTTTTGGATTTTTATTCTGGATGATATGATATTTACATATTCATGTAATTTTCCTTATTTTATGACACATATGATTCCACCGATTATAAAAGGTAAGGGACAACTATATCAATCGTGTTCTTGTCTGAGATTGTTTATTCGTAAGTATTTTCTGGGGTTATAGTTATCATCTATGTCCATGTTTTCTAAAAATGTTTTCATAAAAGGTTTACTAATCTTCCATGTATGTTTAAAGTCATTTTTAACCTTTTTTGACTTTTACCACATGGTATGGATGGAATCTTTCTTTTGTTTACCAAATGAGGTACTTTTTGAATTTTACGGAAAAAATAGGAAAATAATGATTTTTTAACTTATATGAAATAAAACTATTTTTATGGTTTCATAATACCTTATTTTCTTGAAGCTACCTCGAGAATATTTCATGATTATTTTCAATAAAATCCTTTTATTTTTTCCTGGCATTTTATGAAATGAAAATTATTTTGAAGAAAAAGGATATTTTTCTCAAGATTTCATTTCAAGTGTTTTATCAAAATTATTTTCCTTCTAAGATGACATTATTTAATATGTTTATGTTTCAAGTATAATGTCTCTATTATTTACATGGTTTTATTATTATTATTATTAAATGATATCCATTTGTTTTATATGTGTTATGTTATGATGGGATGATGTGTGTGAAACCCATTTTATTCTTTGGGTTATGATAAATTATTTATGCTTATTTTGTGGAACATATAAGAATGATTTCATTATGAGATGGGTGACACCTATATCTCCCTCCAATGCATTGTGTAAAGATTTATATCTCATGAGATAAACATGGATGGGATGGAAAGTGAATCTGGTTTAGTAATACAGGGCTGGAACAGCAAGTAAACCCGTGTTTAGTAATAGAAATTTTCCACTATGATGGTCTTGGAAGCAATGTACTGGATACTATAGAAATCAAATCATGTTCTTAATCGTTTTCCATAGTTAATTGTTTTATTTATTTCTATTTAATCATGATTTATGTTCCTTTATGATCTATGCCTTACGTACTGCCAAGATTTATTTCTCAACTCATTATTTTTATGTTTAAACTTTATGTTAATGTTTTTATGTTCAAATGTATATGGTTTGTTTTATTTTCTCCATGATTACCCTTACTGAGAATTTGAGCTCACCCTTTATATGATTTTTCCCCAGGATATAATGAAAGGTTTTAGGTACGAAAATATGAGGGGAATATCTTTATGGGAGATGATGAAGATCATTCACCATGATTAGAAGATTATGTTCAATGTTTTCAAAGACTCTAAACTATTATGGTCCTTGGGTGTCTATTTTTATTATGTATTAAGTATTCCGAAAAAATTAATTTAACTTCCACATATGTCATGATTTGGGTCTCTAGATTCGTTTAATAAAATAAAACTAATTTCTACTAACTAGGGACTTCCTGCAGGCCAGTGGTAGGAGATAAAGGCCTGTCGCACATCGGTTGTGGGTTCGATTCCCGCAACCTTGTCCAACGCGATGGGTTGTCACTCATCCTGTATTTTGTCCTTTTTCTGAAAAGATTATATTATTCCATTATAGAAATAATATCGAAATAATTTCTAGCCATAAATAAAGTATAAGTCCATTTTTTGAATCATATAAGACTAATCTCTTCATAGATGGACTTATTTATATTTAATAACTTATGCTAAATTTTTGTGTTATAGAGACAGATGGAATAACCTATTATTCTATCACATGATCTACTAACACTTAAATAATGAAAAATTCAACTTCATTTATTTAAATAATAGATGAAGTGGAAATTGTTCATGGAATGACAAAAAATGATATTACACAGAAATCAAGTAAGTATTTCCCCTTATGAGAAAATTTAATAACATTAGGGAAATGATCTTGAAAACCAAAAATGTTGTCCTCGTACCCTCATACCCGATCAATCAGAAGGAACCTTAGATAATCAAAAATTTATGTCTATGTGGTTGTTGTCTTTTTCATAGCCATGTCCTCTACCACTCTTCATCAGAAGATGATGGTTAGATTTCTCTTCCATATCCGTGTTTTCAGCAATATTGTCCTATGTGGAAACCTAGTGCTGAGTTACATTGGGTTACGATTTTGATTCTAACTTTCCTTTTTTAAAATGATTTTTTAGTATTCCTTTTTACGATGTGGGTTTCGATAAAAGAAACTATCAAGTAGTAAACCATTTATAACCCCCACGAATTTTGAGGGTGAAATTCATTTTAAGGGAGGTAAAATGTAACACCCCGATATTTGGTGAGATATATTATTTTTAATTTCTTTGATATTTTCTGTTGTACGATACACCAAGATTATCTTGGGCTATACGAAACACCGTATTAGTTTGTAGTTTACACAACAATATTCTTGGCTCGTGTTACACACAATTTGATGTTATTTTGGTAGAAATTATTCTACGCAACATTGAGTATAGATTTTTTTCAATGAATAAATGAAATAAGTTTTGATTATGTTATATGAAACCCCAAAGGAATCTTGCACTACACACAATCCTGACATGTCTTTCATTACACCCAAGAGCGACCATTCTCAATAGCATGGGTTTTACGCAATACCGAGCTTCAATAAACGAGATATTATTATAATATTATTATGAACTAGCCATTATGAATAGTATTAAATTCATTTTGAATTTTATAACATTATAATTCATCTTCCACATTTTCTAGTTCATGTCATGAGAACAATATAAATTTTTCTGGTAAAATATGTATTTTTCATAAAACGCAGATTTACCGCCATTTGATGGCGCACCCATTTTAAATATAATTTTTAACAAGTTTATAAGTTAAATTTTTAAAAATAAAATTATTATTGTGAATTAGGATATAAAAATTTATGTTGGATAATGCTTTGATAATTTTCGGATAACGATCATATTTTTATTAATAGTAAAAATATGCTAAATTTTAATTAAAAACAACTTTTTTCATCAAGATAATTTATATGGTTAAATTATAATGTTTAATGGTTTTAAAAGTGTTAATAGATTATATTTTTATCATTTAATACAATTCAAGTCATTATCATTAATTTTACATTGAATTCATAGGTAAAAACATTTCAATCTTTTACAATATTTTATCTTTTAAAACTCATTCTCTCAATAGCGGGATTAATTTTAAATTAAATACTACAAATTCTAAATCTTGAATTTGGAAAAATGGATTCCATATTTGGAATCAGTTGGTCAAAATTATGTTAGTAGGCTACTTTAAATTTTTATACATTATGAATAGTAACTACAAAAAATTTTATTTGACACAGTTAAAGATAAATAATGTAATAAAGGGTAAAAATAATATTATAAAATTACCTTAACACATAACTTAACATAATTGGATGATTATATTTATCCCTAAAATATTCTTGGGTTGAAATGGCATCTATTAGAACCCACTTGTTTGTGATTAAGACCTTTAGTTTTTTTAAAATGAAATTGTTGTATGTCTCACTCAAACATTAATAATTAAATTATTTTTTATATAAGGTTATACAAAATATAAATTCAGTTATAAACACTCATTCGAAATCAAATTTTTTTTCATTTATCCTGGTAATTTCTTTGTAATTTTTTGGAAGCATATATTTACCTTAATAGCTTATACATTAATGACGCAGAAATTATTTATTTAGTGAAAAATCAATAATATAGTATTAATTATGTTAATAATACTAATAAAAAGCCCAAATTCCAAAAAAAAAACTTATTTTCCATGTAAATATTGACGATAATAATCAAAAGGTCTAATGTTTGACCATTTGGAGCCCTATAAAAGCGATTATGACAGTTATATTATTATATTTTATATGATGTCAAAGTTGTCACCTTCATAATTTAATAAACATTACATTTTAAAAGTTGTGTGTTTTGCAAGATAAATTTGATTAAAAGTATTCTTATGAAATATAATAGATTTATCTACATCATAATATTTTATTTTTAATTTTTATGCAACAATTTATTATATTAAATTATTATACAAAAATTATGTAGTAATAATTTTATTAAGAGAAATATCAAATAATTTGTTTTAAAAATATAAAAATAAATATTATATAAACTAATTAATATTATCCACTAATTTTATAGATGAATATGACATTTTAAAAACCTATTATTTTTTTAATATATTCCTTGTGTGTATGTTATTTAAATTCAAATAAATGAATACTATCAAAATTGACACTATTGTTATTCTATAAAAATGACATATTCTTAAATTGATTAAAAATCACAAAAATATTAAAAAATTGTAATTTGTGATTTATATTGTATAAAATTTCATAAAGTATCCAATTATGGATAATTCCTACCACATAAGTAATTAGTTATAACAATTTTAAATTTAGAATATTATTACCACAAATAAAATTAACAAGATTTAATAATGTTAAATTAAGTTGATAAAGTATAAAATAAACTCCCAACACGTATAAATTTTATTGGTTGATGAGATTAAAACCCTATATCATCTAATATTTGGATGTGAGTCATTTTTTTAGGTTTCTAAATGGGGTTTGAGTTTGTTATAAATTAATATTTTAGAGGTTTCAAAAAGTGTCCATCTCCTCCCTTATAAAAAGGCACATGCTCCCTCTCTTCATCATAAAATTTTGATCCTTCATGCTTGGAAAAACCCTGAAAATTTATCTTCTCCACTTCCCTAGAAACCTTTTATAGGTACTGGTCTTCTTCAAAGACCAACTTTACCACCCTAAGAGGAGGATAAGAAGAGACGCGTCGAAGAAGAGGTAACATACATTACCGATTCTTTCAAACTTATTTCTTCTTCTACTTCCTCTATATGAGTTGTTTCATAATTAATTAATAACTACAGCATCACATGTATAGTGATATGTTATTGTGAATATTAATCGACCATATTCTATCTTCAAACCATCCTATGAAAAAATGAAATTATCACGCATGAGTTTGTACAGCTTACCGTCTCCACGCCATGGTGTAATCTTTTATTTCATCACCAACATACTTGGATGGGTATAAGGATAGAAGAAATAACTATATATGATTATTGTAAATTTATATTGATTCTGATATATTATACACCATACACTTCAATACAATTCCACAATCATGGAAATGATATCATCGCTCGTGCGTACGAACGGCCTACCATCTCCACGATGTGATGCGACTCGTTCTACAAGATCTTCATTGAAAAATTATTATATAAATGAATTGAATGAATAAATATGGTATATAGTACACTAATACCACAATGTAAATTATTTATTTATAACCTAAAAATATGAATAATAATTTATTCGACAAAACACACACAAATACATAAAGCAATGAACACTCAAATAACAAGTACAAAAGAAATATTACTAATAAGAAGATAAGAATATGACCATATATGATATCATAACAATGAATATGATTCTGGAATAAGTCAATGACATTATTTAAATCATTATATAGGTGGTTCAGATACATACAAAACATATCTGACGAAAGGTAAGGGATTATTTCTTCTCTCTTTTATTTCTGTGAGACATATGCCTTAATCACCACCTATTTCTTTTGTATGGTGTTTATTCATCCCATGAATGTTTTATTATTTTTATTTTGAAGGATATGATATTTACACGAACATTTAATTTTCATTATTTTATGACATGTATGATTTCACCGATTATAAATGGTAAGGGATAATTCTTCCAATCTCGTTCTTATTTGATATTTTTTATTAATACGTATTTACTAGGGTTATGTTTATCATCCATGTCCATATGTTTTCAAAATGTTTTCATAAAATGTTTAATATTCATCCATGTATGTTTAAGGTCATTTTTACCCTTTTCTGACTTTTACCACAAGGTATGGAAGGAATCTTTTTTTTACCATATGAGGTACTTTTTGACTTTTTTAGAAAAAGTATGAGGAGAATGTTTCTTTAACTTATACGGCATGAATGAATTTTTACGGTTTCAAAATGACTTGTTTTCATGAAGATTTATATACATTATTTCATGATTATTATAAAAAAATCATTTTCTTTTAGAATTTCAAGGCATTTTGAGAAAAGAAAATGATTTTGAAGAAAAAAAAATATTTTCCTCAAGAATTAATTTCAAGTGTTTTATCAAAAGTATTTTCCATCTAGGATAAAATTATTTAATATGTTTATGTTTCAAGTATAATGTCTCAATTATTTACATGGTTTTATTTTGTTTATGATGGAATGATATCCATTGTTTAATTGGGATTATGTTATGATGGAATGATGTTTATGAAACCCATATTATTCTTTTGGTTATGTTGAATGATTTATGATTATTTTTTTGCACAAGAAAGAATTATTTCATTATGAGATTTGTGGGACCTATATCTCCCTCCAATTAATTGTGTAATGATTTATATCTCATGAGATAGGCATGGCTGTAAGGGCATGTAAATCTGGTTCAGTAATATAGGGTAGGAATAAAAAATAAACTCGGTTCAGTAATGGAATTTTTCCACTACAATGGTCTTGGAAGTAACGCATTGACTACTATAGAAATCATATTATGTGCTTAAAGGTTTTAAAAAATAACATGTTTTATTCCCATGCTATTTTATCCTGATTAATGTTCCATTATGATCTGTTCCTTATGTACTGCCAATATTTATGTCACTTTCATTTTTTTATGTTCAAATGTTTATTGATTGTGTTATGTTCTCCATCCATACTCTTACTGATCATTTGAGCTCACCTTTTTTATGTTTTATTTTCCCCAGGATATAAAGAATGGTTTTAGGTATGAAAACAAAATGGGGAATATATTTATGGGAGATGTTGATGATCTTTCACCATGATTAATAGATTATGTTCTGAGTTTCCAAAGACACAAAACTAATACAGTCTTTGGGAGTCTGTTTTTTTCTTGTATTTAGTATTTGGAATAAGTAATGTAATGTCTATGTTTGTCAAACTTTGTGTCTCTACAGTTTCATTGCTTCCAAGACCATCATAGTGGACAAAGTCCATTACTGAACCGACTGTCAATGTCGTTCCATCCCTGTATTACTGAACTGGATTTAATTTCCATTCCAGCCATGTATATCTCATGAGATATATGTCATTATCCAATGCATTGGAGGGAGATATAGGTCCCACCATTCTCATAATGAAATAATTCTTACGTGTGCCACAAAATAAACAAAAATCATTCATCATAACCCAAAGAATCAAATGGGTTTCACAAACATCATCCCATCATATCATAATCCATATAAAACCAATGGATATCATTTCATCACAAGAAAAATCAAACCATGTAAAAAATAATGACATTATACTTGAAACATAAACATACTAAATAATTTAATCTTAGATAGAAAATTGTTTTGATAAATCAATTGAAATGAATTCTTGAGGAAAATATCCTTTCTTTTTAAAATTAATTTTCTATTCTAAAAATTTCATTCATTAATAATGTTGAAAATAAAAATTATATATTGTAGTGGAAGATTCATAGTAAGAATGAATTATGAGATCGTAAAAATATATTCACATCGTATATTTTAATAACAAAATTCTCCTCATACTTTTGCCGGAAAAGCCAAAAAGTACATCATATGGTAAACAAAAGAAAGATTCCTTCCATTCATCGTACTAAAAGACAAAAAGGGTAAGCATGACTTAAAAAATTATAATTATAGAAATTATTTTATGAAAACAATTTTTTAAAAAGGACATTTATAATGAATATAATCCCAGTAAATACAAATGAACAAACAATCTTAGATAAGAACGAGATTGGAATAATTATCCCTTATCGTTTATGAACTGTGGAATCATACGTGTCATAAAATAAAGAAAATTACATGTATATGTAAATATCATATCATCCATAATAAAAATCATAAAACATTAATGGGAAGAATAAACACCATACAAAAGAAATAAATGGCTATTAAGGCATATGTCTCACAGAAATAAAAGAGAGACAAAATAATCCCTTACATTAGGTCTGAAATGCTTTGTACGTATCTGAACCTCCTGTATAATTATTTAAATATTTTCATTGACTTATTCCAGAATTTTATTAATATTTATGATATCATATATGGTAAAATTCTTATCTTTTTATTAGTAATATTTCATTGCTACTTATTATTCGGGTGTACAATGCTTTATGATCTTATGCATGTTTTGTCGAATAAATTATTAATCATCATTTTAGGTTATAGATACATCATTTGAAGAATTTTATTTTTGTAATATATAACATATTTATTCATTCAATTCATTTATATAATCATTATTCAATGAAGATTATTTAGAATGAGTCGCATCACATTGTGGCGATGGTAGACCGTACGTACGCATGAGAAATGATATCATTCCCATTATTGTGGAATTGAATTAATGTGTATGTTGTATAATATTTCAGAATCAATATCACTTTAAAATAATCATAAATAGTTATTTCATCTATCCTTATACCCAACCATGTATTTTTTGTGATGAAATAAAATATTACACCACAGCGTCGAGACGGTAAGCCTTACGTATGCACCCGTGGTGATTTAGTTTTTTCATAGGATGGATAGAAGATGTAATATGGTTGTTTCATATTCATAATAACATATTAGTATTCAAGTGATACTGTAGTTATTACTTAATAATGAAACAACTCATATATAAGAAGTAGAACAATAAATATTTTTGAATGAATCGGTAAATAATATTACCTCTTTTTCAACGCGCCTCTTCTTAACCTCCTCTTAGGGCGATAATGGTGGTATTTGAAGAAGACCAGGACATCTAGTAGGTTTCTAGGGAAGTGGAGAAGAGAAATGGATAGGGTCTGGCTGACCTTGAATTCACAAAATGTTGTGAAGATGATATGGAAGAGGTGCATTTTTATAAGGGAGGAGAGAGGCACTTTTGGATTCCTCTTTAATATTAATTTATAATAAACTCAAACCCCACATAGAAACCTCAAAAAATGACTCAAATACAAATATTAGAAGATATTGGGTGGAAATATAATCAAAAAATAAAATTTAGTCATTTTGGGATTTTATTTTAAACCTTATCAACTTGATTTATCTTTATTTAATCTATTTACTTTTATTTATGGTAATAATATTCTAAATGTTAAATTGTTATAAATAATTACTTATGTGTTGTTAATTGTCCATAACTGGATACTTTATGACATTTTAGACCATATAAATTTCAATTTATAATTTTTAAATATTTTCTTGATTTTTAAACAATTTAATAATATGTAATTTTAATAAAATAACAATACCGTCAATTTTGACACTATTCATTTATTTGAATTTAAATAAAATACGCATAGAGAATATATTCAAACCAAAATATTTAATAGGTTTCTAATATGTCATATTCTTCTAGAAAATTTGTGCAAAATATTTTTTAGTTAATATATTATTTATTTTAATATTTTTAAAACCATTTATTTGATATTTCCCTTAATAAAATAATTACTACAACATTTTTTTATAATTTTTAATATACTAATTTTTTCATATAAATTAAAAATAAAATATTATTATGAAGGTAAATCTAATATATTCCATAATAATATTTTTAATCGAATTTATCTTCTAAAACACCCAACTTTTAAAATGTTATGTTGATTAAATTATGAAGGAGACAACTTTGACATCATTTAAAATAATATAATATAAGTGTCATAATCTCTTTTATAAGGCTCGAAATGGTCAAAAAACGTACATGGACATTACATTACATCTTCATAATATATAATACATTACAAAAATAGGTTCCCAAAGACCATATTAGTCTAGTGTCTTTGGAAACATGGAACATAAACTTCTAATCATGTTGAAAGATCTCCAAAATATCCCATTAATATCATCCCCTTTTGATTTCATACCTAAAACCTTCATTTATATCCTCGGTATAAAAATAAAAAGTGTGAACCCAAATGCTCAGTAAGGGTAAGATTGGAGAAAATAAAACAACCAATATATATTTGAACTTACAAACATGAACATGCAGTTTGAAAATAAAAATCTCGAATCGTGAAATAAATCATGGCAGAATGTAAGGCATAGATATTAAAGGAACATTAATCATTACAAAATAGCATTGGAAAAAACACGGAATTGTGGAAAACCATTAAGCATATGTTATTATTTCCATAGTATCCAATGCATTGCTTCCAAGACCATCATAGTGGACAAAGTATATTACTGAACCAAGTTTACTCCCTGTTATAGTCGTGTATTACTGAACCTGGTTTTACATGTCATTCCATGCATGTATATCTCATGAGATATAAGCCTTTACAAAATTCATTGTAGAGAGATATAGTTTCCACCCATCTCATAATGAAATAATTCATACGTGTGCCACAACATAAATCATTCATCAGAACCCAAAAAAACAAATGGGTTTCATAAACATCATCCAATCATAACATAATCCATATAAAAAAATGGATATAATTTCATCATATGTAAAATAAAACCATGTAAATAATAGAGACATTATACATGAAATATAAACATATTAAATAATGTCATCTGAGATGGAAAATAGTTTTTACAGAACATTTGAAATGGATTCTAGAGGAAAATATCCTTTCTTCTGCAAAATCAATTTCTTTTTTCAAAATTCCAAGAAATTTTAAAAGAAATGAATTTTGTTGAAAATAATAATTAGATCTTTAATTGGAAGCTTCATTTAAATAAGGAGTTATGAAACTGTAAAAATTAATTCATGCTGTATAAGTTAAACAAAAACATTCTCCTCGTACTTTTTTCTGAAAAGTCAAAAGTACCACGTATGGTAAACAAAAGAAAGATTCCTAACATACCATGTAGTAAATGTAAAAACTGGGTAAAAATTAATTTAATCAAACATGATTTTTTAGAAAACATGTACATGGATGATAAATATTATATTGAAAAATTAGTGTCATGTTTTAATAATCATATATAGTTATTCTTTACACCATTATACCCATCCACGTATGATGGTGGTGGAAAAAAAATTACACCACAGTGTGGAGACGATATTCTGTAAGTACGCACGCGCAATAATTTCATTTTCTATAGGATGGATAGAAGGTGAAATCGTGTTATGTCATATATATAATAACATATTATTATATGAGTGATAATTATGTTATTAATTTATAATAAAACAAATAAATTAGAGGAAGTATTATAAGAAATGAATTTTAAATAATTGGTAAAGGATATTACCTCTTCTTCGACACTCCTCTTCTAAACCTCCTCTTAGGGCACTAAAGTTTGTCTTTAAAGAAGACCAAGACCTATATTATGTTACTAGGAAAGTTAATGAGAGATATAGATAGTTTTTTTACAATATTAAAGTTTCAACATGTTGTGAAGGGGAGTGGGAGGAGGTGCCCTTTTATAAGAGAGGAGAGGTGCACTTTTGGAAACCTTTAAAATATTAATTTATAATAAACTCAAACCCAACTTAAAAACCTGAAAAACTGACTCAAATTAGAATATTATATGACATAGGGTTGTAATATCATCAACCAATAATATTTAGACATGTTAGGAATTTATTTTAAACCTTATCAACTTGATTTATCCTTATTTAATCTATTTAATTTTATTTGTGGTAATAATATTCGAAATTTTAAATCATTATAAATAATTACTTATGTTTTGTGAATTGTCAATAATTGGATATTTTATGAAATTTTAGACCATATAAATATCAATTTATATTTTTTAATAAAATATATGATTTTTAAACAATATAGTAATATGTCATTTTTATAAAATAACAATAGTGTCGATTTTGACACAATTCTTATATTTGAATTTAAATAAAATCCACACATAAGATATATTCAAAAACAATTATTTAATAGATTCATAACATGACATAGATATCTAGAAAATTCATGTATCACATTAAATAGTTCATATAATATTTATTATAATATTTTTAAATCCATTAATTTCATATTTCTATCAATAAAATAATAATTACATCATTTATGTATAATTATTTATTATAATTATTGTTTGCATAAAAAATAAAAATAAAATAATATGATAAAGTTAAATATATTTGGTTTCATAATAATAATTTTAATCTAATTTATCATCTTAAAATCAAAACATTTAAATTGTTATATTTATTAAATTATGAAGGTGACATCTTTGAGATCATTTAAAATTAAATAATATATGTTTTCATAATCTCATTTATAATGCTAAAAATGGTCCAAAATTAGAAAATTGGATTATTATGGTTTATATATACACTAAAAATAATTTTTGGTCAGGTTTTTTGAGCATTTTACAGGAATTAGTATTTGAATAAAAACTATATTATTGATTTTTTACTAAATAAATAATTTCTACATTATTAATATATAAGCTATTAAGGTATTTATATATTTCTTAAAAATTACTAATAAATTAATATGATAAATAAAAAAAATAGCTTTCAAATAAGTATTTATAATCGAATTTATATTATGTATAACCTTATATTAAAAATCATTTAATTATTAATGTTTGAGTGAGACATATTTCACTTTCCTTTAAATAAAACAAATTAAACTCATAATCACTTCCATGTGTGTTTCAATAGATACCATTTAGACCCAAGTATATTTTAGGACGAAATATAATCATAAAATTATATTAATACAAGTTTTAGGGTTATTTTATAATAATATTTTTACCCTTAATTACATGATTTACCTTTAACAGTGGTAATGAAAAATTACCATAGTTACTATTCATAATGTCTAAAAATAAAAGTTAGTCTATTAAGATAATTTGGACCTTATAATTCCAAATATGGAATCTATTTTTCCAAATTCAAGACACATAATTTTCAGAAATTAATTTAAAATTAATCCCATTCTCGAAAAAATGGGTTTTTGTTCGAAACATTGCAAAAAGATTGGATTGATTTTACATACAAAATCAATGTAAAATCATTTATAATGACATACATTATATTAAATGGTAAAAATATATTATATTTATACTTTAAAACCATTAAATATTATAATTTATCCATATAAATTATCTTGATGAAAAAGTTGTTTGAGTAAGATTTATCGTATATTTACTATTCATCAAAAAAAGAACATTGTCAGAAAAATATGAAAACTTTATCCAATGTAAATTTTTATCTCTTGATTCCAAATAATAAGTTTATTTTGTAAAATTTAACTTATATAAATGTCAAAATATATATATAAATGGGTGTTCCGTCAAAAGGAGGCAAAACTCTATTTTTAAATACTTCATTTATCCGAAAAAAATTGATTTTGCTCTCATACCTCATTCTAGGAAATGTGTAAGATGAATTATAATGTTATAAAATTCAAAATTCAGTTATTAATATTTATAAAGAAAAGTTCATAATATAATAATAATATATCATTTTTTAGTGAAACTCGGTATTGTGTACCACGTAAGCTATCAAGGAAGGTCGATCTTGCGTGTAATGCAAGCCAAGTCAGTGTTGCGTGTAGTGAAAGATTCCTTTCGTATTTCTTATAACATAATAAAAAATTATTTCATTTATAAATTGATCAAAATCTATGCTCAATGTTGCGTAGAATAATTTCTACCAAACGAACATGAAATTGTGTGTAAAACGAGCCTAGAATAGTGTTGCATATACATCAAGCTAATACGGTTTTTGCATATAGAGAAAACTAATCTTGGTGTAGCGCATTATTTTATACGTAACACCAAAATAATCTTTCACTATACACAACACTTACTTGGCTTGTGTTACACGAAAGAGCGACCATCCTCGATAGCTTACGAGGTACGCAATACCAAATTTTCACTAAATCATATTATATTATTATCATATTTTGAAATATCCCTTATGAATAGTATTAACAAAATTTTCAATTTTATAACATTATAATTCATCTTACAAATTTCTTAGAATGATTTATGAGAAATAAAATCATTTTTTCATATAAAAGAAGTATTTTTCAAAAATTGGAGTTTTTCCACCTTTTGATGGTTCACCCAATTTAAAGATAATTTTTGAAAAGTTAATAAGTTCAATTTTACAAAATAAACTTCTTCTTTTGAATCGAGATACAAAAAATTACATTGGAATTTTTTTGATATTTTCCTGACAACGTTCTTATTTTGATGAATTGTAAATATTCTCTAAATTTTACTTAAAAACAACTTTTTTCATCGAGATAATTTATATGGACAAATTATATTATTGAATTTATTTAAAGTATAAATTGAATATATTTTTACTATTTAATATAATTTATGTCATTATCATTAATTTTACATTGGATTCGTATGTTAAATCAATCCATTATTTTGCAATGTTTTCAACAAAAACCCGTTTTTTTGACAACGAGATTAATTTTAAATTAATTTCTTCAACTTATGTGTCTTGAATATGGAAAAATGGATTCAATATTTGGAATCATTAGGTCCAAATTATCATAATAGGATACTTTTTATTTTTGGGCATTATGAATATTAACTACGGTAAATTTTATTTACCACATTGAAAGGTAAAGCTGGTAATTAATGGTCAAAATAATATTATAAAATAACTGTAACACTTGTACTAAAAAAGTTGGATGATTTTATTTCGTCTTAAAATATACTTGGGTCAAAATGGTATCTATTTGAACCAACTTTTATGTGATTATGACCTTTAATTTATTTTATTTAAAGTAGAGTGAAATATGTCTCACTCAAACATTAATAATTAAATTATTTTTAATATAAGATTATACATAATCTAAATTAGATTATAAATACTTATTTGAAATATAATTTTTTTCCTTATCATGGTAATTTATTTTTAATTTTTATGAAATATATAAATACCTTAATAGCTTATACATTAATGATGTAGAAATTATTTATTTAGTGAAAAATCAATAATATAGTATTTATTGAAACAATAATACCCAAAAAAGGCCCAAAACCGGACCAAAACTTATTGGTCATGTATATATAAACAATAATAATCCAATTATCGAATTTTGGTATTTTGAGCCTTATAAAATCAATTATGAAACATATATTATTTTATTTTAAATGATGTCAAAGTTGTCACCTTCATAATTTAATAAATATAACAATTTAACTGTTTTGATTTTAAGATGATAAATTCGAGTATAACTATTCTTATGAAATCAAGTATATTTATCTATATCATAGTATTTAATTTTTAATTTATATGAAATAAATAGGTATATTAAATAATTATTCATAAATGTTGTAATAATTATTTTATTGATTGATATATCAAATAAATTGTTTTAAAAATATTAAAATAAATACTCTATGAACAATTTAATGTTATACAAGAATTTTATAGAAAAATATTTCATTTTATTAATCAATGAAATATTTTGGTTCGAATATATCCTCAGTGTGGATTTTATTTAAATTCAAATAAAATAATAGTGTCAAAATTGACACTATTGTTATTTTATAAAAATGTCATATTATTAAATTGATTAAAAATCAGAAAAATATTTAAAAATTATGAACTAAAATTTATATTTTAAAAAATATCATAAAATTTCCAATTATGGACAATTCACAACACAAAATTAATTATTTATAATGATTTAAAATTTATAATATTATTACCACAAATATAATTAAATAGAATAATTAAGCAAAATCAAGGTGGTATGGTTTAAAATAAATTCCCAACATGTCTAAATTTTATTTTTTTATGATATTACAACCCTATATCATCTTAAAATTGGATTTGAGTAATTTTTGGTGGTTTTTAAGTTGAGTTTGAGTTTATTATAAATTAATATTTTTGAGGTTTCCAAAAGTGCCCATCTCCTCTCCTATAAAAGGGAACCTCCTACCTCTCCTCTTCACAAAATTTTATGCCTTCAAGCCTGGAAAAATCCTATCCATATCTCTTCTACACTTACCTAGAAACATACTAGAGGTCTTGGTCTTCTTCAAATACCATCATTAGTGCCATAAGAGGAGGTTTAGAAGAGGCTCGTCAAAGAAGAGATAATATCCCTTACTGATTCTTTCAAATTTATTTCTTCATCTACTTCCAATTATTTATTTGTTTAATTATAAAGTAATAACATAATTGTCACTAATATACTGATATGTTATTATAAATCTGAAATAACCCCATTTCACCTTCAATTCGTCCTACGTAAAACAAAATTACCACGCGTGTGTACGTACGAAATACCCTTTCCACACCATGGTGTAATCTGTTTTCCACCACCACCTTACCTAGACAAGTATAATGATGTAAAGAATAACTATATATGATTATTTTAACGTGATACTAATTTTTTGATATTATATCATCCACTCAAATTCCATTCAATATTTATGGGAATGATATCATCGCTCGTGCGTACGTATGGATTACCATCTCCACAATGCGATTAGATTCATTCTCCATTTTAACCATTCAAGAATGATTATAATATATATATAATAATTAATCATGAAATATATGACATAATTATTATACTATATTTATGTATATATATATATTTCATTTATTTCCATTCAATTTAATAAGGATACGAAAACAGCATTCATGCGTACGTACGACCTACCGTCTCCCTGAACGGTATATTTAATTCCATTTATTGATATATTATATATATATCTATATGATTAATATATATTATTTATTAATGATTTTTTACATTCTTGAAATATTTAATCATGATCTATGTAGTCATATGAATAATTACAAGTCAAAATATGCATGATAAATGAAATGATTTTAACCAAAACGCTGATTTAACATTGAATTGACAAATGAATGGGTAATATAAAGTCATAAGTGATTCATATATGATATCATAAATATTATTATTGTTCTTTTACAAGTTAATAATATGTTTATACCTGCTATACAGGATTCTCTGACACATACAGAAGAAATTGGACATAAGGTAAGGGATAATTATTCCAATCTCGTTCTTAGTCGAGATTATTTAATCATAAGTATTTACTCGGGCTATATTTTTCATCCATGATCATGTTTTATATAAATTTTTTAATGTATATATAATTTTATTTTTACACATTTTTGAATTTTACTACATGTTATGTATGGAATCTTTCTTTTGATTACCATACGATGTACTTTTTGACTTTTCCGGCAAAAGTATGAGGATAATGTATTTGTTTAACTTATACAGAAAGAATGAATTTTTACAATTTTAGGACGTCTTATATCCCTGAAAATTACTATGAAATATTTCATTATTATTTTCAAGAAAATTTATTTATTTTAAAATTTCAGGGCATTTTGAGAAAAGAAAATGATTTTGAAAAAGAAAGGATATTTTCTTCAAGAAGCCATTTCAAATGTTTTGTCAAAACTATTTTCAATGCAAGATGAAATTATTTAATATGTGTATGTTTCAAGTACAATTTCCCTATTATTTTAATTTTTTGATTTTTATTATTGTGAAATGAGATCCATTTGTTTTATATGGGTTATGTTATTTTGGGATGATGTTTATGAAACCCATTTTATTCTTTGGCTTATGATGAATGATTTAGGTTGTGGCACATGTAAGAATGATTTCCTTATGAGATGGGTGGGACCTAATTCTCTCTCCAATGCATTGGGTAAAGATTTATCTCTCATGAGACAGTCATTTATAGAATAGAATGTAAAATCTGATTCAGTAATACAGGGCTGGAACGACAAGTAAACCTGGTTCAGTAACTGACTTGGTCCACTATGATGGTCTTGGAAGAAATACCTTGGATACTATGGAAATCATAACTTGTGATTAATGGTTTTCTATAATTCTATGTTTTATTCCCATTCTATTTTTTCATGATTAATGTTCCTTTATGATCTATGCCTTATGTTCTGCCATGAGTTATTTCACGGTTCAAGATTTTGATGTTCAAAATTTATGTTAATGTTTATATGTTCAAATCTATATGGGTTGTTTTATTTTGTCCTTGATTAACCTTACTAAGCATTTGAGATCACGATTTTTATGTTTTATTTTCCCCAGGATATAAATTACGGTTTTAGGTAAGAAAACAAAAGGGTATGATCATTATGGGAGATGTTTGAGATATTTCAACATGATTAGATGTTTATGTTCCATGTTTCCAAAGACACTTAACTAATACGGTCTTTGGGCGCTTGTTTTTGTCATGTATTAAGTATTCCTCCTTTTGATAGTGCACCCACATTAAATCTAGTTTTGACACGTTTATAAGTTCAATTAGACAAAATAAACTAATTCATTTCAATATGGATATAAAAATTTACTTTGCATAAATTGTTTATATTTTTATGTTAACTTTAATATTTTGATGAATAGTAAAAACAAGCTAAATTTTTCTTTAAAACAACATCATTTATCATGATAATTTATATGGTTAAATTATAAAATTTAATGGTTTTAAAGTATAAATAGAATATATGTTTACCCTTTAATATAATTTAAGTCATTATCTTTAATTTTACATTTAGTTCATAGGTAAATACATTTAAATCTTTGGCAATGTTTTACCTTTTAAAACCCGTTTTCTTAAAAATGGGATTAATTTTAAATTAATTACTTCAACTTATGTATTTTTAAATTTAAAAAATGGATTTCATATTTGAATTCAGTGGGTCCAAATTATGTTAATATATTTTTTTTATATTTTTTGATATTATGAATAATGACTATGGTAATTTTTATTTACTAAAGTTAAAGGTAAATCAGGTAATTAAGGGGAAACATAAGATTAAAAAATTAACACAACTTCCAATATTCTCTTGGATGAATAAATGTTGTACTATATCACCAAAGGGTATGAATAGATTAATTTCATGGACTCTTGACAATGAAAATGATGTAATTTTTATTAAAACCTAAGAAAGAGAAAACATATCACTCTCTTATATCTTATAAGTGTAATAATATTAATTTAGTGATAAACTTCATAAAACATCGAACATAAATAGTCACAAGAAATATAATAAAATTATCTATATCATGTGAATTTATTTAGGATTTTTAAGGATTAAATAATTATCATTAGTGGTGACACAATAGTGATGTTGAAATTATTTTATTGATTTAAATATCATATAAATGGTTTTAAAAATATTAAAATAAATATTATAATAACTATTTAATGTACTCCAAGAATTTTTAAGATGAATATAACATGTTAGGGATTTATTTAATATTTTGGATCGAATATATATTCTGTGTGGATATTATTTAAATTTAAAAAATTGAATAGTTTCAAAATTGATAGCATTGATATTTTATAAAAATAACATATTATTAAATTGTTTAAATATCAAAAAAATATTTAAGTATTATAAATTAAAATTTATATGGTTTAAAATGTTTTTTATTATCCAATTATAGACAATTCACAAGACATAAGTACGTTTTTATAACTATTTAAAATTTAGAATATTATTACCACAAATAAAATTAAATAGATTAAATAAGGATAAATCAAAATGATAGGGTTTTAAATAAAATAAAAACAAGTATAAATTTTATTGGATGATTAGATTAAAACCCTATCTCATATAATCTTATAATTGAGTCATTTTTGGTGGTTTTTAAGTGTGGTATGAATTTATTATAAATTATTATTTTTGAGGTTTCCAAAGTCTCCTTATCCCCTCTTATAAAAGGGCACCTCCTTCCTCTCCTCTTTACAACATTTGGAGCCATCAAGATTGGACGAAACCTGTCCATTTCTTTTCTCCACTTCCATAGAAAAATACTAGATGCCCTATTCTTCTTCAAAGAACAACTATAGTTCCTTAAGAAGAGGTTTAGAAGTGGCAAGTCAAAGAAGAGTTAATATCTTTAACTAATTCTTTCAAATTTATTTCTCCTTCTAATTCCCCTTTTTTATTTGTTTCATTATAAAATAATAACATCATTTTCAATAGTATACTTATGTGTTATTATAAATATGAAACAACCCTATTTCACCTTTTATCCATCCTACGGAAAATGACCTCACCGCGCCTGCGTACGTATGGAATACCATCTCCACGCTGTGGTGTAATCTATATTCCACCACCACCTTACATGGATGGGTATAAGGGTGTATAGAATAACTATATATGATTATTATAACATGATACTAATTCTGAGATATTCTATCATTCACTCCAATACCATTCAATAATTATTGGAATGGTATCATCGCTCGTGTGTACGTACATATTCTCTTCTCCAGGACGCGACTAGATTCATTCTTCATGTTAACCAGTAAAGAATAATTATAAAGTATATGTAAATAATAAAAATGATATATATGACATAATAATGCTACTGGATATATATATATATATATAAATTTCATCTACATACTTCCATTCAAGTCAATAAGGAAAGGAAAACAGTGGTCATGAGTACGTATGGCCTACCTTATCCATTAACGGTGTATTTAATTCCATTTATCGATATATTATATTCTGAATATATATAAATCATGTTTTACATTATATAAGTAAGTAATCATAATCTATGTAATCATATGAATAATTAAAATTCAAAACAAGTACGATAAATGAAACGATTTTACCCAAAATATTGCTTTAACATGTAATTGAGAAATGAACGGGTAATATAAATTCGTAAGTGAATCATTTATGATATCCGAAATATTATTATGGTTCTGTTACAAGTTAATAATATATTTAAACCTTCTATAAAGGAGTCTCAGACACATACGGAAGAAATTGGACCTAAGATAAGGGATAATTATTCCAATCTCGTTCTTATCTGAGATTGTTTATTCGTAAGTATTTACTAGGGTTATGTTTATCATCCAAGTTTATGTTTTCTCAAAATGTTTTCATGAAATGTTTAATATTATTACATGTTTGTTTAAAGTCATTTTTACCCTTTTTTTACCACATGGTATGGAAGGAATCTTTCTTTTTTACCATATGAGGTACTTTTTGACTTTTCTGGAAAAAGTACAAGAAAAATGTTTTCTTATCTTACGGTTTCATAATTCTTTATTTACAGGAAGCTTACTTTACATGATTTAATTATTATTTTCAACAAAAATCCCTCTCTTTAAAAAATTCATGGCATTATGTGAATAGAAAATGATTTTTAAGAAAAAAGGATATTTTCCTCAAGAATTCATTTAAAGGGTTTTATCAAAACTATTTTCCATCTAAGATGGCATTATTTAGTATGTTTATGTTTCAATTATAATGTCTTTATTATTTACATTGTCTTATTTTTCTTATGAGGAGATGATATAAATTTTTTTTATATGGATTATGATATGATGGGATGATGTTTATGAAACCTATTTTATTCTTTGGGTTATGATGAATGATTTATGTTTATTTTGTGGCACATGTAAGGATGATTTCATTATGAGATGTGTGGGACATATATCTACATCTATTGTATTTGGTAATGATTTATATCTCATGAGATAGACATGGTTGTATTGGCAAGTAAAATATGGTTCAGTAATATAGGGCTGTAACGGCTAGTAAAATCCAGTTCAATAGTAGACTTTGTCCGCTATGATGGTCTTAGCAGCAATGCCTTGGCTACTATGGAAATCATAACATGTTCATAATGTTTTTCCATAATTACATGTTTTATTCAAATTCTATTTTATCAATATTTATGATCCTTTATGATATATTCCTTATGTAATTCCATGATTTATGTCATTACTCATGAATTTGATGCATTATGTTCATGTTTTTATGTTCAAATATTTATATGTTGTATTATGTTCTCCATGTTTACACTTACTAAGAATTTGAGCTCACCTTTTTTATTTTTTATTTTCCCCAGGGTATAAAGAATGGTTTGAGGTAAGAAAACAGTAAGGGAATATCTTTATGGGAGATGTTGACGATATTTCACCATGATTAGAAGATTATGTTCCGAGTTTCCTAATACAGTAAACTAATAATGTCTTTGCGAATATGTTTTTGTCATGTATTAATTATTCTGCAGAAGTAATGTAATGTATATTTATTTCAATATTTGGGTCTCTACAGTTGGTGAGGAAAGGATTAGTCCACCTTTGGAAACTAAGATGCAGAAACATTAGTGAGATCTCTCGAGATATTTATAAGGTATGTCTTGGGATATCCCTAAGGTTAATTATAAGTATAAACTACAATCCTAGAAATATTTTAATGATCATGAATAACCTAGGGTGAACCTAAGGTGTCATAGATTAAAGGTGTCATAAGTTATACATCCTATAAGTGAATTTTTATGATTATGTGGTTCCCCATTATTTTAACTGTTTCTTACACAAAGGTTTCATGTTTTTGTTAATGGAGGGAACCATAAGGAATTGGGTTAACATTGAATCCGATGGACAAATTGGTGACTATGAGAAGTGAAATTAAGTGATGCCCGGAGAGAAAGATATTGTGATTATGTCGAATCAGTCATCACGATATATGATTAACAAAGTTAACATTAGTGGTATTCCTACGCCATCAAATAAGGGGAATATGGACTTTTATGAATGATATCAAAGAGAGGAACATAAAGGAAGGAAGATGAAGATTTCTACATATCAAGAAGTGGGGAATAAGAAACTTGAGGAATACATCAAATGGAGGGGAAGATGTTATCTATTTGTAGAAAAGGGTCATAGAGTGACAGACTGTTATGGAGTTCAATGTCTTATCAATGGAGAAAATGGGCATTACACAACCCAATCCCTTGACCTAAGAGGTTACATCTAATTCGAGGAAGGACCTATTCCATTCCAATCATTGAAGAAGATGAATTGAAGGGCTAATTTTTTGAAATTCAAGAATAATATTGTGGAGGTACTTTTATGTTATATTGAAATATCTGTGTATTTGTCCATTGTTTTTTTCCATAATAATATGGTAATGGTAACCCTGAAAAGTGATTGAATTTTTTTTAGAAAGTAGATGATATGAACATAACGAAGGGATAAAGGGATAATGTGATATTTGATAGTATTAATGAGCTCATGATTGGTAAAAGGACAATGTGATATCATGGTTTGAGTATATAGATTTTTTGCTATATTTGGTGTATCGAAATGGATAATTTTGATGGAATTAATGTTTTCACTAAGGTTTTATAGTAATTTATGTCATCATCATATTTCAAGAGGATTCATTATGAAGTCCATCAAATGTTTGGAATGTGACAAATAAGTTATATCTTATGATATATAAGGGATAAATGATGGTATTCACATGTTTGGTAGATGACCTCTCTAGTAATCTTTTTCATTATACCATGAGATTGGATAGAAGTATTTTGGATAAAAATAAATATTGGAATGGATAATGTTGGACATTAGATAGTATTTTTTAAGGCTAGAACCATTTTTCGAAATTATTTCTGAAATTTTATAATAATGTAGTTTTAGAAAAAAAGGACAACCTGCAGGACAAGTGACAACCCATCACGTCGAACAAGGATGTGGGAATCAAACCCACAACCGAAGTGTGACATTCATTATCAACTACCACTGTTCTACAAGAATTCCCCGGTTTGTAGAAATTAGATTTATTTTATTAAGTGTTATGATATTTGAAGCATAATTCGATTTTTGGAACCATATACGATTAACCTCACCATAGAAGGACCTATTTATATTTAATATACTATGTTAACATTTTTTGTGATAGAGACAGATAGAATTACCTGTCATTCTATCAAAAGATCTGCTAATACACCAAGAAAGAAAAATTCAACTTCATTTCTTTAAATAAGATATGAAGTAGAAATTGTTCATGGAATGACCAATGATGATATTACATTAAAATCAAGTATGTATTTATCCTTATGAAAAAATTCTTCAACTTTTGAGAAATGATCTTGAAAACAAAAAATGTTTTCCTAATACCCTCATATATGATGAATTATATGGTACCTTAGGTCATCACATATTTATGGATTTGTGATTTTTGGCCTTTTCATTGCCATTATCTCTACCACTCTTCATTAGAACATGATAATTAGATTTCTCTTCCATATCCATGTTTTCACCTATGTTCTACTATGTGGAAACCTATTGAAGTCTTAATTTGGGTAACCGTTACGTTTCATACATTAAATTTTAATATTAAGTTTTTGTATTCCTTTTTAAGATGTGGGTTTCTATGAAATAAAGTTACTATTAGTAAATGATTTATAACCCTGAAGAATTTCGAGGGTGAGATTCTTAAGGGGGTAGAATGTACCATCCTCGAGATTTTATGAGAAATATTATTTTTAATTTCATTTATGTCTTGGGTTGTACGCTACACAAAGATTAGTTTTCACTATACAAGAAAACCTTATTATCATGTAGTATATACAAACACTATTATTGGCATGTGTTGTAAGCAAGAGGGACCTTCCTTTATAGCGTGTGTTGTACGCAATACTGAGTTTCACTAAACAACTATATAAAATTATGAAATTGCTGTTATGAATAGTATTAACAACATTTTGATTTTTATTACATAATAATTAATTTTACACATATTCTAGAACATAGTGTGAGAACAAAATAATTTTTTCAAGTAAAATATGTATTTTTCAAAAAATGATGGTTTGCCACCTTTTGGTGGGGCACCCACATTAAATCTATTTTTGACACATTTATAATTTCAATTAGACAAAATAAATTTATTCATTGCAATTAGTATATAAAAATTTACTTTGGATAAGTTTTTTATATTTTTCTGTTAACTTTCATATTTTGATGAATAATTTAAATACGCAAATTTTTTCTTAAAAACAACTTTTTCATCAAGATAATTTATATGGTTAGATTTTAAAATTTAATGGATTAAAAGTAAAAATAGAATATTTTTACCCTTTAATATAATTTAAGTCATTATCGTAAATTTTACATTGAATACATAGATAATCACATTTCAATCTTTGGCAATGTTTTAACTTGTAAAACACGTTTTCTTAACAACACGATTAATTATAAATTAATTACTGCAACTTCTGTGTTTTTAATTTTGAAAAATGGGTTTCATATTCGAATTCATAGGTCCAATTTATTTTAATAAGTTACTTTTATTTTTTTGATATTATGAATAGTAACTACGGTAATTTTTAATTACTACAATTAAATGTAAATCGGGTAATTAAGGGTAAAAATAAGATTATAAAATTACCATAACACTGGAAAATGTTGGGACCAGGTTGAATGAAGATGAAAGTTTGAAGAGTTAGCTTTTGCAGAGTGTTGTATTTTGTTGTCAAAGGCGATATATCAATTCACTTTGTAGAAGGATCATAAATCTGACGATGCTTTGCTGGTATGTATTTCACACAAATCATGAGTTAGGAGAACTTGTGATGCAAGCCTTATGAAGGAAAGGGGGAGAAATGATGATTCTAGTCATATAATGTTTTGATTGGAAGGAATGATGCTGCTGGAAGATAGGAAAGATTCAGTTCCCATTACAACTCTGACGATGCATAAGCTGATCTATCAAAGGATAAATATCATGATAGTGGGATTCGTGATAAGAGCAGAACAATGGTTATGGGAAGCAGTAAAGAGATAAAATGGCAAAGCAATAGACAATCTGGGGATGGCAGAAAAGCACAGTTTAAGGTGGTGCCGTTTTCCAGTGTTTGCCAAATTTTAGGTCCTGAAAATCGGGAGATGAAGAAATGTGCTTGGAAATGGATGTTGCGCATAAGATTGAAGATGGTTTATACGTGCAAAAGAGTTATTCAAGGTCAGAACGTTGAAAAATGACAAAGGAATGGAGTTCGCAGAAATTTAGGCATGTTTCGCGCAAAAATAAAGTGGTGCTCGCAATATCTGAGGGATGCACGAAATAGTAGCGGGTTGCGCGAAAAATCTGCGGGATGCGCGAAATATTGGCATGGTGCGCGAAATTGAGGAATGAAGTTTTCGTGCAAATGATGGTTCGATATCAGAAGATCAAAAATGAAAAGGCATAAAAGGCGCGAAATATTGGAGCAGTGCGCGAAATTTGATGTTGCAGGAAAGATTGGATTTACGCGCAATATGGAATGCGGTGCGGAATTTTGCGCGTAATTGGTGCTTCATGCTTAGAAGGATGAAAAATGGCAAAGGCATGAGGTGAGCAAAAACTTGAATCATGGCGCGGAATATGAAGTTGCATAAAAGAGTTTTTACGCGCATGGAGGAGGTTTTACGCGCGGATTACTGTTTTTCGCACGGGTTCAAAAATGCCTATAAATATGAGGCTAACCCTTGTTATTTGTTAATGCTCGACACTTAGAAGAAATCTCGAGCTCTGGTGCGCGTAAATTATACGCTAAGTGAGTTGCGCGAAAAGGAAGATGTTTGCATGAAAAGAGGATAGCTGCGCGAAAACTTGAGAAGTTGCGCTTAAAGAGAAAAAGGTGCGCACAAAAGGAAAGGTGCGCGAAAACGTTTTTCGCGCCAAAAAGGGTTTTACGCGCAAGTCATTTGAATTGCGCGCAAGTCACCCTAATGGCTGCACGAAACATTTGGGATCTTCGCGCGTATTCAGTTTTGCGTAAGAGGGTTCTTACCGGCTTCTGGGTAAGAAAGTGAAGATTTGTACTTCAGAGAATACATCTGTTCAATTGTAAAGAAGCACTGAAACATTGTGTTACCCTATTTGTGCTAAGAGGGAGCACATGAACTATTAGATTGTTTTTAAAGTGCTGCATGAGTGTAAGGGTATATCCTACTCGTTGTATTCCACATCAAAGGATTGTTTTCTAGTGGATTGTGTGGTACTGGATTGTTTCCGTACCATACCAAGGACGTAGCTACTCTTGTTGAGTAGTGAACCTTGTAAATCTTGTGTTCCTGTGGTTGTGTGTGTTCAGTAGGGAAGAAACTCTTTAACAGGAGGAGAAGGTTGTTTCAAAAAGGTGGAAACTTAAAAAGAAAAAGATATCACTGATTCACCCCCTCCCCCTCTCAGTGATACTTAGATCCTGATTGGGAACTTCAGAAAATAATCTATTTGATGAATAAAATAATACCCACATCACCTAATAATCGGAATAGATTCATTTCATGGAATTTTGACCATAAAGATGATGAAATTATTATCAAAACCAAAGAAAGTGACAACATGTCACTCTCTTGTATCTTATAAGTGTAATAATATTAATTTAATGATAAACATCATAAAACATAGAAAATAAATAGTCATAAAAATTATAATAAAATTATTTAAATCATGTAAATTTATTTATAATTTTTAGGGACTAAATAATTATCATTAGTGGTGAGACAATAGTGATGTAGAAATTATTTTATTTACAGAAATTTCTAATAAATGTTTTTAAAAATGTTAAAATTAATATTATATGAACTATTTAATGTGATCCAAAAAATTTTAAGATGAATATTACATACTAGGGTTCTATTAAATACTTTTTTTCGAATATATATTTTTCGATGGATTTTATTTAGATTTAAATAATTGAATAGTGTCAAAATTGACACTATTGATATTTTATAAAAATAACATATTATTAAATTGTTTAAAAATCACAAAAATATTTAAATATTATAAATTTAAATCTAAATGGTGTAAAATGTCATAAAGTATCCAATTATGGACAATTAACAACACATAAATATGTATTTATAACAATTTAGAATTTAGAATCTTATTGCCACAAATAAAATTAAATATATTAAATAAGGATAAATCAAAATGATATGGTTTAAAATAAAATCAAAAAAAGTCTAATTTTTTTTGGTTGATGAGATTACAAACCAATATCTTATCATATTCTAATTGAGTCATTTTTGGATGTTTTTATGTGGTGTATGAATTTATTATAAATTAATATGTTTTAGGTTTCCAAAAGTGCCCCACTCCTCTTTTATAAAAGAGAACCTCCTCCCTCTCATCTTCACATCATTTGGAGCCTTCAGGCTCAGTCAATCCCTACCCACTTATTTTTTAAACATCCCTAGAAACATACTATAGGTACTTATCTTCTTCAAAGACCAACTTTAGTGCCATAAGAGGATGTTTAGAAGAGGCATGTCGAAGAAGAGGTAATATCCTTACCAATTCTTTCGAATTTATTTCTCCTTCTACTTCATATTTTTTTTATTTGATTCATTATAAACTAATAAAATCATTATAAATAATATACTGATATGTTATTATAAATATGAAACAAACCTATTTCACCTTCTAGGCATCCTACGGAAAACGGTATCATCATGCGTGTGTATGTACGGAATACTGTCACCACGCCATGGTGTAATCTAAATTCCACCACCACATTACTTGGATGGGTATATTGGTGTAAAGAATAAATATATATGATTATTATAACATGATACTTATTCTGAGATATTCTACCATCCACTCCAAAAACATTCAAAAATTATGGGAATGATATCGTCGCTCGTGCGTACGTACAAATTACCGTCTCCACAACGCGATTAGATTCATTCTTCATGTTAACCATTAAAGAATAATTATAAAGTATATATAGTGAATAATAATTAAATATATGACATAATAATGCTAATTTATGTATGTACAGATATATATGTCATTTACTTATTTCCATTCAAGTCAATAAGGAAAGGAAAACAGCGTTCATGCGTACGTACGGCCTACCTTCTCCATGAAAGGTGTATTTCATTCCATTTATCGATCTATTATATTCTAAATATATATATAAATAATGTTTTATGTTATTTAAGTAAGAACTCGAGATTTATGTAATCATTTGAATAATGAAAAGTCAAAACACGGGTGATAAATGAAACGATTTTACCCAAAACGCTGCTTTATCATGGAATTGACAAATGAACGTGTAATATAAATTCATAAGTAAATAATATATGATATCGTAAATATTATTATTGTTATTTTACAAGTTAATAAAAATTTTAAACCCACTATAAAGGAGTCTTGGACACATACAATAGAAATTTGACATAATGTAAGGGATAGTTATTCCATTCTCATTCTTATCCGAGATTGTTTATTCGTAAGTATTTACTGCGGTTATGTTTATCATCCATGTCTACTTTTTCTAAAAATGTTTTAATGAAATGTTTTCTATTATTACATGTATGTTTGAAGTCATTTTTACCCTTTTTTACCACATGGTATGGAAGGAATCTTTATTTTGTTTTACCATGCGATGTACTTTTTGACTTTTCCGACAAAAGTTTATGGAGAATGTTTTTTCAACTTATACGACATGAAAGGATTTTTACAGTTTCATGACGCATTATTTTCATGAAGCTTACTCTACATGATTTCATAATTATTTTCAGCAAAAATCCATTTCTTTAAATATTTCAAGTCATTATGTGAAAATAAAATGATTTTGAAGAAGAAAGGATATTTTCTTCAAGAATTCATTTCAAGTGGTTTATCAAAACAATTTTCCATTTAAGATGGAATTATTTAGTATGTTTATGTTTCAAGTATGATGTCTCTATTATTTACAAGGTTGTATTTTTCTTATGATGAGATGATATCAATTTATTTTATATGGATTATGTTATGATGGGATGATGATTATGAAAGCCATTTTATTCATTGGGTTATGATGAATGATTTATGTTTATTTCGTGGCACACATAAGAATTATTTGATTATGAGATGGGTGGGAACTATATCTCCCTCCAATTAATTGGGTAAATTTTTATATCTCAAGATATAGACCTGGATGGAACGGCTTGTAAAATCTGGTTTAGTAATACAGGGCTGGAATGACAAGTAAAATCTGGTTCAGTAAGGGACTTTGTCCACTATGATGGTCTTGGAAGCAATGCCATGGCTAATATGGAAATAATACGAATTTATTAATGGTTTTCCACAATGATAATTAATATATTTATAATTATTAGGGATTACATAATTATCATTAATTGTGACACAATAGTGATTTAGAAATTATTTTATTGATTCAAATATAAAATAAATTTTTTAAAAATATTAAAATAAATACTATATGAAATATTTAATGTTCTAAACTAATTTTTAAGATGAATATTACATGTTATGGATCTATTAAATATTTTGGTTCAAATATATCTTCTCTGGGGATTTTATTTAAATTCAAATAATTGAATAGTGTCAAAATTGATAGTATTGATATTTTATTAAAATAACATATTATTAAATTGTTTAAAAATCACAAAAATATTTAAAAATTATTAATTGAAATTTATATGGTCTAAAATGTCATAAAGTATCTAATTATGTATAATTTACAACACATAAGTATGTATATATAACAATTTAGAATTTAGAATCTTATTACCACAAATAAAATTAATTAGATTAAACAAGGATAAATCAAAATGACAGTGTTTAAAATAAAATAAAAACAAGTCTAAATTTTATTATTTTATTCGATTTCGACCCTATCTAATATCATCTTCGAATTGAGTCATTTTTGGAGGTTTTTAAGTGTGGTATGATTTACTTATAAATTAATATATTTGAGGTTCCAAAAGTTCCCCACTCATCTCTTATAAAAGGGTACCTCCTCCTATCATATTCATAACATTTATAGACTTCATGCTCTTCCAAACCCTCTAAATTTCTTTTCTAAACTTTAATATCAACATAATAGAGGTCCTGATCTTCTTAAAAGTCCATATTTAGTGCCTTAAGGGAAGTTTTAGAAGAGGCACGTCGATGAAGAGGTAATATCTTTTACTGATTCATTGAAATTTATTTCGGCTTCTAATTACTATTTTTTTGTTTAATTTTAAATTAATAACATCATTATCTCTCATATACTGATATTTTATTATTAATATGAAACAAACCTATTTAACCTTCTATCCATCCTATGGAAAATGAAATCGCCGCGCGTGCGTACGTATAGAAAACTGTCTCCACACCGTGGTGTAATCTGTATTCCACCCCCACCTCACATGGATGGGTATAACTGTGTAAAGAATAAATATATATGATTATTATAACATGATAATAATTCTATGATATTATATCATCCACTATAATAACATTCAATAATTATGGGAATGATATCATCGCTAGTGCGTACGTACAGATTACCGTCTCCACGACGTGATGAGATTAATTCTTCATGATAACCATTAATGAGTGATTATTAAGTATATATATTAAATAGTAATGAAATATATGACATAATAATGCTACAGGAATTATGTATATATATATATCATCTACTTACTTCTATTCAAGTCAGTAAGGAATGGAAAACAATGTTCATGCGTACATACGGCCCATCGTCACCATGAACGCTTTATTTAATTTCATTTATCGATATATTATATTATTAACATATATAAATAATGTTTTAAATTCTGGAAGTATGTAATCATGATCTGAGTAATCATATGAATTATTACAAGTCAAAACACAGACGATAAATGAAACACTTTTACCCAAAACGCTCCTTTAGCATGGAATTGACAAATAAACAGGTAATATAAAGTCATAAGTGAATCATATACTATATCATAAATATTATTATGGTTATATTAAAAGTTAATAATATGTTTAAACCCACTATACAGGAGTCTCGGACACATAGAGAAGAAATTGGACATAAGTTAAGGGATAATTATTCCATTCTCGTTCTTATCTGAGATTGTTTATTCGTAAGTATTTACTATGGTTATGTTTATCATCCATGTCTACGTTTTCTCAAAATGTTTTCATGAATTGTTTACAATTCATACATGTATGTTTAAATTCATTTTTATCCTTTTTTACTACATGTTACGGAAGGAATCATTCTTTTTTTTCACCATATGAGGTTCTTTTTGACTTTTTTGGAAAAAGTAAAAGAAGAATGTTTTTTTAACTTATACAGCATGAATGGATTTTTACGGTCACATAACACATTATTTTCATGAAGCAACCTCTAGATTATTTCATGATTATTTTCAACAAAAATCCTTTTCTGTTAAAATTGCATGGAATTGTGTTAAAAGAAAATTATTTTGAAGAAGAAAGATTATTTTCCTAAAGAATTCAATTCAAGGGTTTTATCAAAACTATTTTCCATCTATGATGACATTATTTAATATGGTTATGTTTCATGTATAATGTCTCTATTATTTACATAGTTTTATTTATATTATGATGAGATGATATCTTTTTGTTTTATATGGATTATGTTATGATGAGATGATGTTTATGAAACCCATTTTATTCATTGGGTTATGATGAATGATTTATGTTTATTTTGTGGCATACGTAAGAATGATTTCATTATGATATGGGTGGGACCTATATCTCCCTCCAATGAATTGGGTAAAGATTTATATTTCATTATATGGAAACAGATGGAATTAAAAGTAAAATAAAGTTCAGTAATACAGGGATGTAATGGCATGTAAAATCTGTTTTATTAATGGACTTTGTCCACTATTATTGTCTTGGAAGCAATACCTTGGATACTATGGATATCATAACATTTTATTAATGGTTTTCCAGTATTACATGTTTTATTACCAGGATATTTTATCATGATTGATGTTCCTTTATGATCTATTCATTATGTACAGCCATGATTTTTGTCATTACTCTTCATTTTCTTGTTTTAAGTTCATCTTTTTACGTTCAAATGTTTATGGGTTGTTTTATGTTCTCCATGTTTACCCTTAATGAGAATTTTAGATCACCATATTTCTGTTTTCTTTTCCCCAGGATATAAAGAATGGTTTTAGGTAAGAAAACAAAAGCGGAATATCTTTATGGGAGATGTTGAAGATCTTTCACCAGGATTAGATGATAATGTTCTGAGTTTCCAAAGACACTAAACTAATACGGTCTTTGTGCGTCTGTTTTAGTCATGTATTAAGTATTATACAAAAGTAATGTATTGTACATGTATATAAAGCTTTGGGTCTCTAAAGTTGGTATCAATGCTTGACATACATAATCATTACATTACTTTTTCACAATACTAAATACATGAAGAAAACAGATGCCCAAATACCGTATTAGTTTATTGTCTTTGGAAACTCAGAACACAATCTTCTTATCATGGTGAAAAAACTTCAACATTTCCCATAAAGATCTTCCCATTTTTTTCATACCTAAAACCATTCATTATATCATGGGAAAATAAAACATAAAATGGGTGAGCTCAAATGATCAGTATGGGTAAACATGGAGAACATAAAACAACCCATAAATATTTGAACATAAAAAAATCTACATAAAACATCAAAATCAAGTGTAATGAAAAAAATATTTGCAAGTAAATAAGGCATAGGTCATAAAGGAACATTAATCCTGATAAAATAGCATGGTAATAAAACATGTAATTATGGAATAACATTAAACAAATGATATGATTTCTACAGTATCCCAGGAATTGCTTCCAAGACCATTATAGTGGACAAATTCTATTACTGAACTGTGTTTACTTGTCGTTCCATCCCAGTATTTCTGAACCAGATTTCACATGTCATTCCAGCCATGTCTATCTCGTGAGATATAAATCATTACCCAATGTATTGGAGAGATATATAGGTCCTAACCATATCATAATGAAATCATTCATACATGTGCCTCAAAATAAACATAAAACATTAATCATAACCCAATGAATAATATGGGTTTCATAAACAGCATCCCATCATAACATAATCCATATAATAAAAATGGATATCATTTCACCATAATAATAATGAAACCATTGAAAAAATAGAGACATTTTGATTAAAACATAAACCTAATAAATAATGTCATCATAGATAGAAAATTATTTTGATAAAACAGTTGAATTTAATTCATGATAAAAATATCCTTTCTTCTTCAAAATCATTTTCATTTCACAAAATTCCATGCAATTTTAATAGAAAATGATTTTTGTTGAAAATAATCATGAAATATTGTAGAGGAAGCATCATGAAAATAAATCATTATGAAACCTTAAAGATTTAAATAATTTCATTAACTTTTTAGAGAATCATATTCATTTTTATGATATCATATATGATTCACTTACGACTTTATATTACTCGTTCATTTGTCAATTCCATGTTGAAGCAACGTTTTGGGTAATAATCATTTCATGTATCATATGTGTATGGACATTTTGTTCATGAAATTATTACTTATATAATTATATTCATTCTTCCAGAATGTAATACATGATTTACATATCATGTATATTCAGTATATAGATATATATATACAATAGGTAGATAAATGAAATGAAATACACCGTTCATGGAGATGATAGGTCGTACGTACACATTAACGTTGTTTTCATTTCCTTAATGAATTGAATGGAATTAAGTAAATGAAACTTATATATATATAAATCAAGTATAATTTCTATTTAATATTTATTATATATACTTTATAATCATTCTTGAATGGTTACCATGGAGAATGAATCTCATCGCATCATGGAGACGGTAATTCGTACGTACGCAGGAGCGATGATATCATTCCCACAATTATTTAATGGAATTGGAGTGGATTATATAATATCACATAATTAGTATTATGTTATAAAATCATATATTTTTATTATTTCCACCATTTTACCCATCCAAGTAAGGTGGTGGTGGAAAAACAGATTACACCACAGCGTAGCGACGATATTCTGTACGTACAAACATGCGGTGATTTGATTTTTTGTAGGATGGATAGAAGATGAAATAGGGTTGTTTCATATTTATAATAAAATATTATAATATTATTTATACTGATTTTATTACTCTATAATGAAAAAACTAAATAAGAATAAGTAGAAGAAAAATAAATTTTAAAGAATTGGTAAAGGATATTACCTCTTCTTCAACGCGCCTCTTCTAAACCTTCTCTTAGGGCACTAAAGATGCCCGTTGAAGAAAACCAGGACCTCTATTATGTTTATAGGGAAGTGGAGAAAAGAAATAGACAGGGTTTTTCCAATCATGAAGGCTCAAAATGTTTTGAAAATGAGAGGTTGGAGGTGCCCTTTTATAAGAGAAGAGAGGGGCACTTTTGGAAACCTCAAAAATATTAAATTATATTAAACCCAAACACCACTTAAAAACATAACAAATGACTCAAATTAGAATATTATATGAGATAGGGTTGTAATATTATCATACAATAAAATTCATAAATTTTGGGTATTTATTTTAACCCTTATCGACTTGAATTATCCTTATTTAATATATTTAATTTTGTTTGTGGTAATAATATTCTAAATTTTAAATTGTTATAAATAATTACTTATGTGTTGTAAATTGTCCATAATTTAATAGTTTTTGAAATTCGATACCTTATAAATTTCAAATTTTAATTTTTAAATATATTTGTGATTTTTAATTAATTTAATAATATGTTATTTTTTTAAAATATCAATAGTGTCAATTTTGACAGAATTCAATAATTTGAATTTAAATTAAATCCACATAGAAGATATATACGAACCAAAATATTTAATAGATTCTTAAATAGTGTTATTAGTCTAAAAAATTCATGGAGTACATTAATTTGTTTATATAACATTTATTTTAATATTTTTAAAACCATTTATTTTGATAAAATAATTACTAAAACATTTTTTTATAACTATTTAATATAATTATTTGTTTCATAAAAATTAAAAATAAAATACTATGATGCAGATAAATATAATATTTTCAATAATAATAAATTTAGGTGAATTTTTCATCTTATAATCACAAAATTTAAATTGTTGTATTTATTAAATTATGAAGGTGAAAACATTGACATCATTTAAAATAAAATAATATAAGTTTCATAACCAACATTATAAGTCTCCAAATAGACAAATATTTTACCATTTTTTTTTATTTTTTAATGTTACATGACGAAAAAGTTGTGGTCAGCTGTTTGGGCGTTTTATGGTCACTAATAGATTAATAAATACAGTATAATTTATTTTTCACTAAATAAACAATTTCTGCAACACTATTGTGTCACCATTAATGATAATTATTTAATTTCTAAAATTTTTAAATAAATTCAAATGATGTAAATAATTTTATTATCTCTTTGGTGACTCTTTATGTTTGTAGTTTTATGACGTTTATCACTAAATTAAAATTATTACACTTATAAGATATAAGAGAGTGTCAAGTTGTCACTTTCTTTGGTTTTAATAATAATTACATCATTTTCTTGGTCACAATTTCTTGCAATGAATCTATTCTGACCCATAGGTGATATGAGTCAACTTTTATTCATCCAATATAATTTTGGCATGTGTTATGGTAATTTTATAATCACATTTTTACCTATTATTACCCGATTTCCCTTTAACTGTAGTAAATAAAATTTTCCGTAGTTACTATTCATAATATCTAAAAATAAAAATTAGACTATTAACATAATTTGGAACTAAATATTTCAAATTTAGAATCTATTTTTCCAAATTCAAATCACAGAAGATGCAGTATATAATTTAAAATTAATCCCACTTTTGAGAAAATGGGTTTTAAAAGTCAAAACATTGCAAAAGATTGAAATGTTTTTACAAATGAATTCAATGTAAAATTAATGATAATGACATACATAATATGAAATGGTAAAAATATATTCTATTTATAATATAAAACTATTTAATATTATAATTTAAACGTATTAATTATCTTGATGAAAAAAGTTGTTTTTAATTAAAATTTACCGTATTTTTACTATTCATCAAAATATGAATGTTAACATAAAAATATTAAAAAAATATCCAAAGTAGATTTTTATATACTTATTGCAATTAAAAAGTTAATTTTTTCAAATTGAACTCATAAACGTGTCAAAAACTAGAATTAATATGGGTGAACCATTAGAAAACGGCAAAGCTGCATTTTATGAAAATTACTAATTTTACCCGAAAATTTTATTTTGATCTCATACCATGTTCTAGAATATGTGTTTGATGAATTACTATGTAATAAAATTCAAAATATAGTTAATACTATTCATAACATCTAGTTCATAATTGTATATCGTTGTTAAGTGAATCATGGTATTTTGTAGAACTCACGCTATCGAGGAAGGTCGCTCGTGCGTGCAACACAAGCCAAGAATAGTGTTGCGTATTTTAAAATCTATTATGGTGTTGCGTATAGTGAAAGATAATATTTTTTTAGCATACAACATAAGATATCAAAAAAATGAAAATGAATATTTCTCATAAAATCCCGTGTTGTTACATTCTCCCCCCGTTAAAATGAATCTCGCCATCGAAATTCATCAGGGTTATAAATTGTTTACTACTTGTATGTTTCTTTCATAGAAAACCACATCGTAAAGAGGAATACTACAACTTAATTTTAAAATGTAATGTAATAAACTTAACAGTTACCCAAATTAACTCATCCCTGAGTTTCCACATAGGAGAACATAGGTGAAAACATGTATATGGAAGAGAAATCTGACCATCATGTTCTGATGGAGAGTGGTAGAGAACATGTCTATGAAAAAGCCAACAATCCCAAATCCATAAATTTTTTATGATCTATGGTACCATCTGATTTGTCAGATATGAGGGTATTATGACATCATTTTTGGTTTTCAAGATCATTTCCCTAATGTTTATGAATTTGAATTTGAAGAAATACATACTTGATTTGGGTACAATCTCACTGTTGGTCATTCCTTGAAAAACTACCACCTCATATTTTATTGAAATGAAGTTGAATTTTTCATTATTGAAACATATCATGTGATAGAATGATGGTTCATTCAATCTGTCTCAAATGAATGGTTAGTAAAAGTTATTCAATATACATAATTTCATATATGGTGATATTAATGGTATATGGATCCCAAAAATAGACTAATACTTCATATATCATACCACATAAAAAATAAAACTAATTTCAACTAACCAGGGACTTCCTTTTGGCTAGAGGTAGGTGATAAAGGCCTATCGCACATCAGTTTTTAGGTTCGATTCCCACATCCTTGTCCGACGCGACAGGTTGTCGATTGTCCTGCATGTTGTCCTTTTTCTAAAAATACACTATTAGAACATTATAGAAAGTATATTGAGAAAATGGTTATAGCCTTAAAAAATATCATCTGATGTCCAAATTAATTCATTTCCATCTTTAGGCTTATCCAAAATACTTCTGTTCAATCTCATAGTATAATGAAAAAGATTAATAGAGAGGTCATCTACCAAACATGTGAATACCATTATTTATCCCCCATATATCATAAGATATATCTTTTTGTTCACATTCCAAACATTATAAGGACTTCATCGTGCATTCTCTTGATATATGATAAATACTTAAATTACTAGAGAACCTTAGTGACAACATGAATTTAGTGGGTACAAATTATGTTAATAGGTTACATTTTTTTTTGATATTATTAATAGTAACTATGATAATTTTTTTAATATAGTTAATGGTATATCGGTTAATTAAGGGTCAAAATAAGATTATAAAATTATCATAACACCTTCCAATATTATATCGGATGAATTATAGTTGACCGAAATCACCTAAGGTTCAGAATAGATTCATTTCATGGACATTTTACCATGAAAATGATGTAATTATTATTTAAACTAAACAAAGTGATAGCATGTCACTCTCTTATATATTATAAATGTAATAATTTTAATTTACTGATAACCTTCATAAAACATCGAACATAAAAAGTCACCAGAAATATAATAAAATTGTCTACATCATGTAAATTTATTTAGAATTTTTAGAGATATAATAACTATCATTAAGAGTGACACAATAGTGATGTAGAAATTATTTTATTGATTGAAATATCAAAGAAATGGTTTTAAAAATATTAAAATAAATAATATATGAACTATTTAATGTGATCCACGAATATTTAAGATAAATATTAAATGTTATGGATATATTAAATATTTTGGTTCGAATATATCTTCTGTTTGGATTTTATTTAATTTCAAATAATTGAATAGTGTCAAAATTGACAAAATTGATATTTTATAAAAGTAACATATTATTAAATTGTTTAAAATCACAAAAATATTTAAAAATTATAAATTTAAATTTATATGTTGTAAAATTTCATAAAGTATCCAATTATGGAAAATTCACAATGCATAAGTAAGTATTTATAATAATTTAAAATTTAGAATCTTATTACCACAAATAAAATTAAATAGATTAATAAACGATAAATAAAAATGATAGGGTTAAAAAAAATTAAAACTAGTCTAAATTTTATTGGTTGATGAGATTACAACCCTATCTCATATCATCTTCAAATTTATTCATTTTTGTGGGTTTTAAGTGGGTTATGAATTTATTATAAGTTAATATTTTGTAAGCTTCCAAAAGTGCCACTCTCCCCTCTTATAAAAGGTCACATCATCCGTCTATTATTCACAACATTTGGAGCCTTCAATATCATAAAAACCCAGTCCATTTTTTTCTCCACTTCCCTATACACAAACTAGATGTACTGATCTTCTTCAAAGACCAACTTTAGTGCCTTAAGAAAATGTTTTGAAGAGGCACGTCGAAGAAGAGGGAATATCCTTTACCGATTCATTCAAATTTATTTCTCCTTCTACATATAAATTTTTTATTTGTATCATTATAAAGTAATAACATCAGTATGAATATTATATTTATATGTTATTATAAATATGGAACAACCCTGTTTTATCTTCTATCCATCCGTCGGAAAATGAAATCACCACGTGTGTGTACGTATAGAATACCATCTCCACACCATGGTGTAATCTGTATTCCACCACCACCTTACATGGATGGGTATAATGGTGTAAATAATAACTATATATGATTATTATAACATGATACTAATTCTGATAAATTATATCTTCCACTCCAATACCATTCAATAATTATGGGAACGAAATCATCGCTCGTGCGTATGTACGGATTACTGTCCCCACAACGCAATGAGAGTCATTGTTCATGTTAACCATTAAAGAGTGATTATAAATTATATATATTGAATAATAAGGAAATATATTAAATAATAAATGTACTGAATTTATGTATATATATATATATGTCATCTACATACTTCCATTCAAGTCAGTAAGGAAAGGAAAACAGCGTTCCTGTGTACGTACGACCTACTATCTCCCTGAACAGGGTATTTCATTCAATTAATAAATATATAATATTCTGAATATATATAAATAATGCTTTAAATTCTGGATGTAAGTAATCATGATCTATGTATTCATATGAATAATTACAAGTCAAAACATGGATGATAAATGAAACGATTTTACCCAAAACGTTGCTTTAACATGGAATTGAAAAATCGGCCGGAAATATAGAGTCGTAAGTGAATTGAATATGATGTCATAAATGTTATTATGGTTTTGTTACAAGTTAATAATATGTATAAACCCACAATACAAGAGTCTCAGACACGTACGGAAGAAATTATATATAAGGTAAGTGATAATTATTCTGATCTCATTCTTATCTGAGATTGTTTATTAGTAAGTGTTTAGTGGGGTTATGTTTATCATCCATGTCTATGTTTTCTAAAAATGTTTTAATGAATTGTTTACTAGTTTACATTTGTGTTTATAGTGATTTGTACCCTTTTTTAACACATGGTATTTGGTTGGGAATCTTTCTTTTTTTTACCATATGAGGTAATTTTTGACATTTCCAGCCAAAGTATAAGAATTTTTTTTTTAACTTATACGGCATGAACAGATTTTTAGAGTTTCATAACGCATTATTTTAATGAATATTTCTATACATTATTTCATGACTATTTTCAAAAGAAATATGTTTTTCTTTTAAAATAATTGGATTATTTGAAAATAAAATGATTTTGAAGAAGAAAGGATATTTTCCTCAAGAATTCATTTCAAATGTTTTATCAAAACTATTTTCCATCTAAGATGTCATTATTTTTTATGTTTATGTTTCATGTATAATGTCTCTATTATTTACATGGATTGATTATTCTTATAATGAGATGATATCCATTTGTTTTATATGGATTACGTTATGATGGGATGATTTTTATGAATCCAATTTTATTATTTAGGTTATGATGAAGGATTTATGTTTATTTTGTGGAACACATAAGAATAATTTAATTGTGAGATGGGTGGGACTAATATCTACCTCCAATGAATTGGGTAAATATTTATATCTCATGAGGTAGACATGGCTGGAACGAAAAGTAATCTGGTTTTGTAATACAGGGCTGGAATGGCAAGTAAACCCGGTTTAGTAATGGACTTTTTCCACTATTATGGTCTTGGCAGCAATGCCTTGGCTACTATGTAAATCATAACATGTTATTAATGTTTTTCAACAATTACATGTTTTATTACCATGCTATTATATCATGATTTATGTTCTTTTATGATCTATTCCTTACGTACTACCATGATTTATGTCCCAACTCAAGATTTAAATGTTTAAACTTTTTGTTCAGGTTTTTTAGTTAAAATGTATATGGTTTGTTAAATCTTCTCCATGATTACCCTTACTGAGAATTTGAGCTCACCTTTTATATGTTTTCTTTTCCCTAGAATATAAATAAAGGTTTTAGGAAATAAAACAAAAAGGGAATATTTTTATGGGAGATGTTGAAGATCTTTCACTATGATTAGGAGATTATGTTCTGAGATTCCAAAGACACTAAACTATTATGGTCCTTGGGAGTCTATTTTTTTATGTAATAAGTATTCCGAAAAAGTAATCTAACGTCCATGTATGTCAACCAGTGGGTCTCTACAGGTGCTATTAGAGTAATAGTTTTAGTTAACCTTTGGAAACTCGGATGTGAAAACTTTAGTGACATCCCTAGAGATATTTCTAGGTTATTTATAAAGATGTCCCTAAGGTCAAGTATAAGTATAGGTTACAGTCTTAGAATTAAGATAATGATCGTGAATAACCTAGGATAAAACCTAAGATGTTAGAGATTGAAGTTACTCCCCCATTACTATGTTTTTTTCCTAGCATGATTTCTTCCTCTCACACTATTCTTTTTGGGTTTGAGAAAATGGTCGGAAATAGGAAGATTCAAGTTAATGGAGAATATTATGGATAATGTAAGATATTCGTCATGATCAAGCAAATTAAATAGGATTTGGAAGGTGTAACATCGTTATTATACCTAATTAAAAATCTCATAATATGATCAATAATCTCAACTTTGGTAAGTTTCCTGACTGAGATAATAAGAGAAATATGGAGTTTCATGATGATCATAGAGGAATGAAAGTTCAATTTTTCTCATGTAAATCATGTTGGAAGAGACATCAAAGAGAATGTGTCAATGGAACTTGAAGATATTATGGGTGTGGAAAATAAGTAAACAAAGCCAATAATTGCAAAGGAAAGGGTTCAGTTAACACTATCAACATGGATAATGGTACTCCTAAGACATAAAAAATAGTTAAATGTTTTAAATGTGGAATGTATGGGAATTATGCAATCCAATTCCCTAAGGGAAAATATAATAAAGAGAATCATCATGGTCGTATGGGTAGTATTTTTGTTGATGATGATGAAGAGACTACAAATGATATATGAGATGAAAGAAGTGTTGAGGAATAAAATGATGAAGCCCGGTCAATGGATTAAGAAAGTAGTAGAATGATTGTATGTTTTCAACAGCTATGTTGTATATGTAATTTAAAGGTACAATGGAATAAAGAAACATTTATGGATTGTTACACTATTTTTTCTGAAAGTATTTGAAAGTATATGTTTAATGGTACTTGTAACCATAAATGGTTATTAAGATATTTTTGGAAAGAAATGATATGCCCATAATTAATTGATACAGATAAAATAATATCTTTTATATTATTAATGATCTCATGACTGATATAAGGACTATCTGACATCATGATCTGACTATATAGAAAATTTTTCGATTTTGATATTTAGAAAGTGTAAACTTTTGACAGCATTCATGTTTTCACTAAGGTTCAATGGGTATTCATTTTTCAAGAGAAAACATGATTATGCTATTCACAAGTTTGGAATGTGACCAATAACAGGATGTATTTTATGATATATGGGGGAAAATGATGGTATTCACATGCTTGGTAGATGACCTCTCTATTAATATTTTTTATTTTACTATGAGATTGGACAGATGTATTTTGTATAAGACTAAAGATTGGAATGGATTAATCTAGACATCAGATAGTATTGTTTAAGGCTATAACTTTTTGATATTATTTCTGAAATGTTAAAATATTATAGTTTTAGAAAAAAGGACAAGCCATAGGACAGGCGATAACCCATCACATCAGACAAGGGTGCAAGAATCGAACCCACCAACTATGTGTGATCGGCCTTTATCACCTACCACTAGCCTATAAGAAGTCCCTAGTTAGTAGAAATTAGTTTTGTTTAATTACGCGGTATGATAATTGAAGTATATGTCCATTTCTAGAACCCTATACGATTAATATCTCCATATATGTACTTATGTATATTTAATAAATTTTGCTAAATTTTTGTTAGAGATAGATGTAATGACCCATCATTCTATTACAAGATCTTCTTAAACGTCAAGAATGAAAAATTCAACATCATTTGTTTAAATAAGAGATGAAGTGGAAATTGTTCACGGAATGGCCAACAATGATATTACACTGAAATCAAGTAAGTAATTTTCCTTATTCAAAAATTCATCAACTTTAGGGATGTGATATTTAAAACCAAAAATGTTGTCCTATTACACTCATACTCGATAAATTAGAAAGTACCTTATATCATGAAAAATTTATGCCTTTATGATTGTTGCCTTTTTCATTTCCATTTCCTATACCACTCTTCATCAGAAGTTGATGGTTAGATTTCTCTTCCATATCTATCTTTTCACCTATGTTGTCCTATGTGGAATCCTAGTGATGAGTTACTTTGGGTGACTGTTATGATTCTAATTTTTTTAAATGAATTTTTAGTAATCTTTTTCACGATGTGGGTTTCGATGAATGAAACTATCAAGTAGTTATCCATATATAACCCCCGATGAATTTCGAGGGTGAAATTCGTTTTATGGGGAGTAGAATGTATCCCACCTAGATTTTATAAGATTTATTCCTTTTTAATTTCATTTTTATCTTCTATTGTACGCTACAACAAGATTAGCTTGTGCTATATACAACACCATATTAGTTTTTCAGTATACACAACTATATTCTTGGCTTGTGTTACACACAATTTCAAGTTCTTTTGTTATAAATTATTCTATAAAACATTGAGTATAGATTTTTTTAAATGTATATTTGAAATAATCTTTGATTTTGTAATATTCAACACCAATGGAGGCTTTCACTACCCGCAATCCTAACTTGTCTTGCATTACATGCAAGAGTGACCTTCCTCAATAACATGTGTTGTATGCAATACCGAGTTTCACTAAACAATGATATATTATTATGAACTAGCCATTATCAATTTTATTAACTGAATTTTGAATTTTATAATATTATAATTCATCTTAAACATTTTATAGAATAAGGTATGATTACAAAATCAATTTTTCAGATAAAAGAAATATTTAAAAAAAATACAGTCATGTCGCATTTTGATGGCCCACCAATTTTAAATCTAATTTTAGACTAGTTTATAAGTACAATTTTAAAAAATCAACGTCTTATTTTGAATCAAGATATAAAAATTTACATTGTATAATATTTTGATATTTTTTCGAAAACATTCATATTTTGATGAATAGTAAAAATATGATAAATTTTAATTAAAACAAACATTTAACATGAAAATAATTTATATAGTTAAATTATAATGTTGAATGGTTTTGATGTATAAATAGAAGATATATTTTCCATTTGATGTAATGAATATCTTTATAATTGATTTAACATTGAATTCTTAGGTAAAAACATTTCAGTCTTTTACAATGTTTTAACATTTAAAACCCGTTTTCTCCACAGCGATATTAATTTTAATGTAAATACTGAAACATCGGTGTATTGAATTTGGAAAAATGGATTCCATATTTGGAATTAGTAGGTCCAAATTATTTTAATAGGATACTTTTTATTTTTTGGCATTATGAATAGTATCTACAGTAAATTTTAGTTACCAAAGTTTAAGGTAAATTAGGTAATTGTGGGTAAAAATAATATTATAAAATTATCCTAACACTTTTATTAATATAATTTTATGAATATATTTTGTCCTAAAATATTCTTGGGTCGAAATTTTATCTATTAGATCCCACTTGTATCTGATTATGTCCTTTAATTTATTTTATTTAAATGAAAGTGAAATATGTCTCACTCAAACTTTAGTAATTAAATTGATTTTCATATAATGTTCTACAGAATATAAATTCGGTTATAAATACTTATTTGAAAGGGAATTTTTTTCCTTTATTATGGTAATTTGTTTTTAATTTTTATGAAATATAAGAATACCTTAATATCTAATACATTATTGATGCATACATAATTTATTTAGTGAAAATCAATAATATAGTTTTATTAAACTAAAAAAACCAATAAAATGCCCAAAAACATGACCCAAACATATTGGTCATGTAAATATAAACCCTAAGAATCCAAAGGTAGAATTTAGGGCCATTTGGATCCTTATAAAATTGATTATGACACATAAATTATTTTATTTTAAATGATGTTAAATTTGTCACTTTTATAATTTAATAAACATAACACTTTAAAAGTTAGGTGTTTTAGAAGATAAATTCGACCAAAAGTAATCTTATGAAATAAATTAGATTTATACTCACCATAGTATATTATTTTTAATTTTTATTCAAAAATAATTATATTAAATAATTTTACAAAAATATTGCAGTAATTATTTTATTAAGAGAAATATTAAATAAATGGTTTTAAACATATTAAAATAAATAATATATGAACTAATTAACATGATCGACAAATTTTCTAGATTAATATGATATTTTAGGAACTTATTATTTTTTTTTTTTTGAATATATTCTTTGTTTGTATTTTATTTAAATTCAAATAAATGAATAGTGTCAAAATTTACACAATTGGTATTTAAAAAAATAATATTAAATTATTTAATAATCACAAAAATATTTAAAAATTACTAATTGAAAATTATATGGTCGAAAAGTTTATAAAATATCCAATTATGGGAAATTTACAACATATAGGTATGTATTTATAACAATTTAAAATTTAGAATATTATTACGACAAATAAAATTAAATAGATTAAATAAGGATAAGTCAAAATGTAACGGTCTAAAATAAACATAAAACATGTCTAAATTTTATTGGATGATGAGATTAAAACCCTATATCATCTCGGACAAACCCTGCCAATATTCCTTATCCACTTCTCATGATACATATTATAGGTCCTGGTATTCTCAAAATACCAACTTTAGTGCCTTAAAAAGAGGATTAGAAGAGGCGCGTCGAAGAAGAGGTAATATCCTTTACCAATTCTTTCAAATTTATTTCTTCTTCTACGTCCACTTATTTAGTTGCATCATTGTAAAGTAATAACATAAGTATAAATAATATAATTATATGTTATTATAAATATGAAACAACCCTATTTCACCTTCTACCCATCCTACAAAAATAGAAATCTCTGCACGTGCATAAGTACGGAATACCGTCTCCACGCCATGGAGTAATCTGTTTTCCACCACAACCTTACTTGGATGCATATAATGTTGTAAAGAATATCTATATATGATTATTATAACATGATAATTATTATGAGATATTCTATCATGCACTCCAGTACCATTCAATAATTATGGGAATGATATCATTGCTCGTACGTACGTACGGATTACCGTCTCCACGATGCAATGAGATTCATTCTCCATATTAACTACTCAAGATTGATTATAAAGTATATATAAAAAATAATCATGAATAATAAGACATAATAATGATACTGTATTTATTTACATATATTTTTCATTTACATAAGAAATTGGACCTAAGGTAAGGTATTATTTCGTCTCACTTTTATTTCTATGGGACATATACTTCAATCACCATCTATTTATTTTGTATGGTTTTTATGCTTCCCATGAATGGTTTATGATTTTTATAATTGGGGATATGATATTTACATATGCCTATAATTTTCTTTATTTTATTACACGTATGATTCCACCGATCATAAAAGGTAAGGGATAATTATTCCGATGCCATTCTTATCCGAGATTGTTTGTTCGTAAATATATACCGTGGTTTTGTTTATAATACGTATCTATGTTTTCTCAAAATGTTTTAATGAAATGTTTAGTATTCATAAATTTATGTTTAAATTCATTTTTACTCTATTTTTACCACATGGTATGGATGGAATCTTTCTTTTTTTACCATACGAGGTACTTTTTAACTTTCCTAGAAAAAGTACAAGAAGAATGTTTTTTAACTTATAAGGAATGAATGGTTTTTTATGATTTCATAATTCCTTATTTTCATGAAGAATAATATACATGATTTCTTGATTATTTTTAAAAAAAATCCTTTTACTTTAAAATTTCATGGTATTATGTAAAAATTAAATGATTTTGTATAATAAATGATATTTTCCTGAAGAATTTATTTCAAGTGTTTTATCAAAAATATTTTCCATCAAAGATGACATTATTTAGTGTGTTTATGTTTCAAGTATACTGTATATATTATTTACAAGGTTTTATTTATCTTATGATGAGATGATATCCATTTTTTTATATGGATTATTTTATGATGTGATGATGTTTATGAAACCCATTTTAATCTTTGTGTTGTGATAAATGATTTATGTTTATTTTGTGGCACACGTAAGAATGATTTCATAATGAGATGGGTGGGACCTATATCTCTCTCCAATGAATTTTTTAATGATATATATCTCATGATATAGACATGGCTGGAACGACAAGTAAAATTCGGTTCAGTAATACAGGGCTAGAACAACCAGTAAAATCTGGATCAGTAATGGACTTTTTCCACTATAATGGTCTTAGAAGAAATTCCATGGCTACTATGGAAATAATAAAATGTATTTAATGGGTTTTCCACATTTACTTGTTTTATTCCCATGATATTTTATTATTATTGATGTTCCATTATGAACTATGCCTTACGTACTTCCATGATTTATTTCCCAACTCAGGATTTTGATGTTTAAACTTTATTATTATGTTTTTAAGTTCAAATGTATAAGGTTTGTTTTATTTTCTCCATTATTACTCTTACTGAGCATTTGATCTCACCGTATATATGTTTTATTTTTCCCAGGATATAAATAATGCTTTTTGGTAAGAACAAAAGGGGAATATCTTTATGTTAGATGTTGAAGATCTTTCACCATGATTAGAAGATTATGTTCCTTGTTTCCAAATACACTAAACTATTATTGTCCTTGGGTGTCTGTTTTTGTTATGTATTAAGTATTCTTCAAATGTAATGTAACGTTCATGTATGGCATGCTTTGGGCATTATGAATAGTAACTACGGTAAATTTTATTTACCACGGTTAAAGGTAAATTAAGTAATTATGGGTAAAAATAATATTATAAAATTACACTATCACTTGTATTAATATAATTGGATGATTATATTTCTTCCCAAAATATTCTTGGATCGAAATGGTATGTATTAGAACCCACTCGTATGACGTTAAGACCTTTAATTTACATTATTTAAATTAAAGTGAAATATGTCTCACTCAAAATTTAATAATTAAATTTTTTTTAATATAAGCTTATAAATAATATAAATTAGGTTATAAATAATCATTTGAAAGATAAAATGTTTTTATTTATCATGGTAATCTATTTATAATATTTAAGAAATATATAATTACCTTAATAACATATACAATATTGATGTATAAATTATTTATTTATTGGAAAATCAATAATATAGTTTTTATTAAACTAATAATACACATAAAAAGACCAAAAAACTGACCAAAAATTATTTGTCATGTAAATATAAATCCTAAGCATCCAAAGGTCTAATTTATGACCGCTGGAGCCTTATATAAGTGATTATGAAACTCATATTATTTTATTTTAAATGATGTCAAAGTTGTCACCTTAATTATTTAATAAAAATAAAATTTTAATAGATGGGTGTTTTAGAAGATAAAGTCGACCAATATTATTCATATCAAATCTTATAGATTTATATTCATCATAGAATTTTATTTTTAAAAGTATTCTTATAAAAGGGAACCTCCTCACCCTCCTCCAAAAACCATTTTGATCCTTCATTATCGGCCAAACCCTTACCATTTCCCTTATCCACTTCCCTAGAAACATATTAGAGGTCCAGGTATTCTCAAAAGACCAGCTGTAGTTCCCTAAGAAAAGGTTTAGAGGAGGCACGTCGAAGAGGAGGTAATATCCTTTACTAATTCATTCAAATTTATTTCTTCTTCTACTTCACCATCATTTGTTTATTCATTATAAATTAATAACATTAGTATAAAAAATATACTGATATATTATTATAAATATGAAACAACCATATTTCACATTCTACCCATCCTACAAAAAATGAAATCACCGCGCGTGCGTACGTACAAAATACCGTCTCCACGCCGTGGTGTAATATATTTTCCACCACCACCTTACTTGGATGGGGATAATGGTTAAAATAATAACTATATATGATTATTATAACATGATACTAATTATGAGATATTATATCATCCACTACACAACAATTCAATAATTATGGGAACGATATCATCACTCGTGTGTACGTACGGATTACCGTCTCCACAATGCGATTAGATTCCTTCTCCATATTAACTATTCAAGAATGATTATAAAGTATATATAATAAATAATCACAAATTATATGAAATAATAATTATGCTTGATTTATGTACATATAAGTTTCATTTAAATATTTAAATTCAATTCAATAAGGAAATGAAAAGAGCATTCATGCGTACATGCGGTCTACCGTCACCATGAATGGTGTATTTCATTTCATTTATCTATCTATTATATATAAATATATATATATATATATATATATTGAATATATATGATATTTAAATCATGTTTTACATTGTGTAAATAAGGAAATAATGATATAAGTAATGATATCAAGAACAAAATGTCCAAACACGTACGATAAATGAAACGATTTTACACAAAATTCTACATTAACATGGAATTGAAAAAAGAACAGATAATATAAAGTAATTAGTGAATAATATATGATATCATAAATATTATTATGGTTCTTTTTCAAGATAATTATATGTTTAAACCCACTATACCTGAGTCTCAAACACATACAGATGAAATTGGACATAAGGTAAGGGATTATTTCATCTCACTTTTATTTCGGTGAGACATATACCTTAATCACCATCTATTTCTTTTGTATAGTGTTTATTCTTCACATGAATGTTTTATAATTATTATTTTGGAGGATATGATATTTAAGTATGCATGTAATTTTCTTTTTTTATGACACGTATGATTCCATCGATCATAAAAGTCAAGGGATAATTATTCCAATCTAGTTCTTGTCCGAGATTGTTTATTCATAATTATTTATAGTGGTTATAGTTATCATCAATGTCTATGTTTTCTAAAAATGTTTTCATAAAAGTTTTAATATTATTCCATGTATTTTTAAAGTCAATATTCCCCTTTGTTGACTTTTTATACATGGTATGGAAGGAATATTTCTTTTGTTTACCAAACGAGGTACTTTTAGACATTTCTAGAAAAAGTATAAAGAGAATGTTTTTTAACGTATATGGCATTAACATATTTTTACAATTTTATAATACCTTATTTTCATAAATATTCTTCTACAATATTTTATTATTATTTTAAATAAAATCATTTTCTTTTGGCGTGGAATTTTGTGAAAAAAACTATTTTGAAGAAAAAAGGATATTTTCCTCAAGAATGTTTTTCAAGTTCTTTATCAAAATTATTTCCCATCTAAGATGAAATTATTTAATATTTTATGGTTCAAGTATAATGTCTCTATTATTTACATGGATTGATATTTCTTACGATGAGATGATATCCAATTGTTTTATATGGATTATGTAATGATGGGATGATGTTTTTGAGACCCATTTTATTCTTTGGGTTATGATTAATGATTTATGTTTATTTTGTGGCACACATAAAAATGATTTCATTATGATAGGGATGTGACATATATCTCCCAACAATACAGTGGGTAAATATTTATATCTCATGAGATATACATGGCTAGAACAGCAAGTGAATCTGATTCAGTAATATTGGGCTAGAACGACAAGTAAACCCAGTTCAGTAATGGACTTTGTCCACTATAATGGTCTTGGTAGAAATGCCTTGGATACTATGGAAATAATATAATGTTATTAATGCTTTTCCACAATTACATGTTTTATTGCAATGCTATTTTATCATGATTGATGTTCCTTTATGATCTATGCCTTACGTACTTCCATGATTTATTTCCCAACTCATGATTTGGATATTAAATCTTTATGTTCATGTTTTTAAGTTAAAATGTATATGGTTTGTTTAATTTTTCCCATGCCTACCCTTACTTAGAATTTTAGCTAACCCTTTATATGTTTTATTTTCCTCAGGATATAAAGAAAGGTTTTAGGTAATAAAAAAAGGGGAATATCTTTATTGGAGATGTTAAAGATCATTCACCATGATTAGAAGACTATGTTCCATGTTTCCAAAGACACTAAACTATTACGATCCTTGGGAGTGTGTTTCATTATTTATTAAGTATTCCTCAAAAGAAATGTAACATTCGTATATGTCAATCTTTGGGTTTCTACAGTAATCATTCTTATGTGTGCCACAAAATATACATAAATCATTTATCATAACCCAATAAATTAAATGGGTTTCATACACATCATCCAATTATAACATAATCCATATAAAAAAAATCAATATCATCTCATCATAAGAAAAATCAAACCATGTAAATAATAGAGACATTATAATTGAAACATAAACATATTACATACTGTCATCATTGATGGAAAATAGTTTTGATAAAACACTTGAAATGAATTTTTGAGGAAAATATCCTTTATTCATCAACATTATTTTCTTTTCACATAATGCCATGGAATTTTAAAAGAAAAGGATTTTTGTTTAAAATAATCATGAAATCATGTAGAGGAAGGTTCAAGAAAATAATCCGTTTTGAAACTGTAAAAATCCCTTGATGATGTATAAGTTAAAAAAGTAATTCTTCTTGTACTTTTTCCAGAAAAGGTAAAAATTATCTCATATGGTAAAAAAAGAAAGATTCCATCCATACCATGTGGTAAAAAAGGATAAAAAAGACTTTACAAATACATGTGATAATATTAAAAATTTCATGAAAACATTGTGAGAAAACATAGACATAGATGATAAACACAACCCCCGTAAATACATACAAATAAATATCTCGGATAAGAACGAGATTGGAATAATTTTACCTTACAATTTGTCCAATTTCTTCTATATGTGTCCATGACTCCTGTATAGTGGGTTTAAACATTTTATTAACTTTTAACATAACCATAATAATATTTATGATATCATATATGATTCTCTTATGACAATATATTACCCATTCATTTTTCAATTCCATGTTAAAGCGGTGTTTTTGGTAAAATAGTTTCATTTATCTTCCTTTTTTTGAGTTTTAATTATTAATATGATTACTTAGATCAGGATTACTTACTTCAAGAATGTAAAATATGATTTATATATATTCATATCATTACTTCGATCATGATCATGGAGACGGTAATACGTAAGTACGCACGAACGATGATATCATTCCCATAACAATTGAATGGTATTTCACTGGATGATAGAATATCTCATAATTAGTATCATGTTATAATAATCATATATATTTATTCTATACACCATTATACCCATCCATGTAAGGTGGTGGTGGAATACAGATTACACCACGGCGTGGAGATTGTATTTCGTACGTACGCATGTGCGGTGATTTGGTTTTTCGTAGGATGGATAGAGGGTGAAATAGGGTTTTATATATTTATATTAACATATAAGTATATGAGTGATACTGATTTAATTACTTTACAATGAAAAAATTAAAAAAAGATGAACTAGAAGGAGAAATAAATTTGAAAGTATCAGTAAAGTATATTACCTCTTCTTCGACGTGCCTGTTCTAAACCTCCTCTGAAGGCACTAAAGTTGGTTCTCGTAGAAGATCATGACCTCTAGTTAGTTGATAATGAGGTAGAGAAAAAAATGGACAGGGTTTTGACGAGCATTAAGGATCCAAATTTTGTGAAGAGGGGAGGGAGAAGGTGCCCTTTTAAAAGAGAGGAGAGGGGCACTTTTGGAAACCTCAAAAAAATTAATTTATAATAAATTCATAACCCACATAAAAACCACCAAAAATGACTCAATTAGAATATGATATGAGATAGTGTTGTAATCTCATCAACCAATAAAATTTATACCTGTTTTTATTTTATTTTAAACCCTATCGTTTTGATTTATCCTTATTTAATCTATTTAATTTTATTTGTGGTAATAAGATTCTAAATTCAAAATTGTTACAAATACTTACTTATGTGTTTTTAATTGTCCATAATTGGATACTTTATGACATTTTAGACCATATAAATATTAATTTATAATTCTAAAATATTTTTGTGATTTTTAAACAATTTAATAATTTGTTATTTTTATAAAATATCAATAGTGTCAATTTTGACACTATTCAATTATTGGAATTTAAATAAAATACACACTAAAGGTATATTCGAATAAAAATATTTAATAGATCCCTAACATGTAATATTTATCATAAACATTCATTGAGAACATTAAATAGTTCATATAATATTTATTTTAATATTTTTAAAACCATTTATTTGATATTTCAATTAATAAGATAATTTCTACATCACTATTATGTCACCATTAATGATAGTTATATAATCCCTAAAAATTCTAAATAAATTCACATGATGTATATAATTTTATTATATTTCTAGTGAATATTTATATTCGATGTTTTATGAAGTTTATCACTAAATTAAAATTATTTCAATTTTAAGATATAAGAGAGTGACTTGTAGTAACTTTCTTCTGTTTTAATAATAATTAAATCATTTTCATGGTCAAAAGTCCATGAAATGAATCTATTCCGAACCATTGGTGATTTGGGACTACTTTTATTCATCCAATTGAATATTTTCAGGTTTTATGGAAATTTTATAATCTTATTTTTTCCCTTAATTAACGAATTTTTCTTTTAACTGTAGTAAATAAAAATTATAGTAGTTACTAATCATAATATAAAAAAAAGTAACCTATTAAAATAATTTGGACCCAATGAATTCAAATATGAAATCTATTTCTCAAAATTTAAAACATAGATGTTGCAGTAATTAATTTAAAATTAATCCCATTGTTAAGAAAATGGATTTTAAAAGTTAAAACATTGCCAAAGATTGAAATGTTTTTAAATATGAATTAAATGTAAAATTTATGATAATGAATTAGATTATATTAAAGGGTAAAAATATATTTTATTTATACATTAAAAATATTAAATTTTATAATTTAACCATACAAATTATATTGATGAAAAAATTTGTTTTTACGAAAAATGTAGCATATTTTTAGTATTCATCAAAATATGAAAGTTAACAGAATAATATAAAAAATTTATCCAATGTAAATTTTTATATCCTTATTGAAATTAATTTGTTTATTTTTTCTAATTTAACCTATTAAAATGTCAAAAACTAGACTTAATGTGAGTGTGCCATCAAAAGGAGGCAAAACGTCATTTTTTGAAAAAAAAACTTATTTTACTCGATAAATTTATTTTGTTCCCATACCATGTTCTATAATATGTGTAAGATTAATTATTATGTAATAAAATTCAATATACAATAAATAATATTCATAAAGGCTAGTTCATAACAATATATCGTTGTTTAGTGAAACTCAGTATTGCATACAACAAATGCTATCGAGGAAGGTCGCTCTTGCGTGCAAAATAAGCCAAGAATAGTGTTTGTGTATAGGAAAAGATAATATGGTGTTGCATATATCATAGAATAATCATGGTGTAGCGTACACCCCAAGACATCAATGAAAATAAAAATAATATTTCTCATAAAATCTCGGGGTGTTACATTCTAACCCCCTTAAATGAATTTCGCCCTCGAAATTCGTAGGGGTTATAAATCGTGTAATACTTGTAACTTTCTTTAAATGAAACCCACATCGTAAAAAGGAATACTAAAACATCATTTTAAAATTTAATGTAATAAATTTATAGGTTACCCAAATTAACTCATCACTGGGTTTCCACATAAGAGAACATATGTGAAAACAATGATATGGAAGAGAAATCTAACCATGACGTTCTGATGGAGAGTGGAAGTGATAATGGCTATGAAAAAGATAATAATAATAAATCCATATATTTGTGATGATCTAAGGTACCATATAATTCAATGTATATGAGTGTATTAGGAAATCATCTATTTTTTTCAAGACTATTTCTAAAAAGAAGAAGAATTTGAATTTGAAGAAATACTTACATGATTTTGGTACAATCTCACTGTTGTCCATTCCATGAAAATTTTCAACATCATATCTTAATAAAATGAAGTTGAATTTGTCATTCGTGAAACATTTCATGTGATAGAATGATGGGTCATTCCATCTGTCTCAAACTAATGGTTAGAAAAAGTTATTCAATATAAATAAGTTCATAAATAGTGATATTAATCATATATGGCTCAAAAAATGGACTTATACTTCATATATCATACCCCTAGACAAAATATATCTAATTTATACTTACCATGGACTTCTTGTAGGACTGTGGTAGGCGATAAAGGCCTTTCGCACATTGGTTGTGGGTACAATACCCGCATCCTTGTCCAACACGACAGGTTGTCGCCCATCCTACGTGTTGTCTTTTTTCTAAAACTATACTATTATAACATTTGAGAAATAATATCAAAAAGTTCTAGCCTTAAAAAATACTATCTAATTTATAACATGATCCATTCAAATATTTAGGCTTATCCAAAATACGTATGTCCAATATCATAGTATAAAGAAAAATATTAGTAGAGAGGTCATCTACCAAGCATGTGAATACCATCATTTATTCCCCATATATCATTAGATATATCTTGTTTTTGGTCACATTCCAAACATGTGAATACATTAATCATGTATTCTCTTGAAAAATGAATACCCATTGAACCATAGTTAAAACATGAATGTTGTCAAAAGTTATCTATTTACACATACCAAAATCCCGAAATTTATATATATTCAAACCATGATTTCACTTTTTCCCTATATGAGTAATGAGCTCATTAATACTATCAAACATATTATTTTTTCCTTATCCCTTCATTATGCACATATGATCTTCTTTCCAAAAATATTTCAATCACTTTTCATGGTTATTGGTACCATATAATTATTGAAAACCATAATAAACCAATACATAGATATTCCAATATTCAACGATACTAAAAAATAGATTCCACAACAGTATTCGGGAATCACGTTACATAAACACTTAATCATTACACCAAATAATTGTTATATTAAACATCTCCAATAGTGATCTCATGTTACTTTTATATGTCCTTTTCATTAATAGGTTTTTGATGTCGATCATCATTAACCCTTGGATTAGGGAATTGGTTATCATAATGCCCCATTTCCTTGCACTTGTAGCATTGAAGTGTTGGTGGTGCGTTCTCTGTAGTCTTTTCTCTATTCACATCATTACCTACCTATATCCCATTACTTTCTCACTCATTTTCTCGATGAAATTCTTTTCAACACTTAAAAAATTTTCTAGCCCCTTTAAGACAATCTCCACCATGCTTATATCCACCCTTTGAGCATAATGTAACATTTCTCTTCTTTTCACCATAGTTTTGAGATTTTCCCTTCAAATCCATCTTTCATTTCTTAGCAAAACCATGAGATGGATATGTAACACCAACTTCTAGTTCTACCTTGATAGAACAACACACAATTGATTCATAGATAATGAAGTATCTTATCGATAATGCCCTTTAATGACTTGGTTTTAAGCCACTAAAGAATAGATCAAATTACATTATGGTTGGATGATACAGTCAGATGCATACCATGAAAGCCTTATAAAATTCGACTCGTATATACCTAAATATTCATAATCCTTTTTCTTAATCTCAAGGAACTTCTTTTCTATATTTGGTCGAAGAATACAGGGGAAGTACTTATTGAAAAACAAGTTTTTGAACTTTCCCCATTCCATGGATTCAATTTCATCATGGGGCCTTTTATTCATAATTAGAGTCCACTACTGTTCTGCTTCACCTACTAAATGGTAAACAGCCAAAATGGCTCTTTCATTCCTTGAATAGTGAAGTATAGAAAATATCATTTCAATGGTATTGATCAATTTTTCAGCAACAAGTTGATCACAATACCCATTGAAAGAAGGTTGGCGTTGCCTCAAAAAAGACTCAATAGTACATTGTTCCCTTATATGCTCATTTGGATGTCCAAAATGATTCATAGCTGCTATAATAAGAGCAATAAGATTTTTCACTCCATATCCCATATCATTGGTTTGTTCTGTAGTAGAATCATTTTATTTTCCATTACATTGATCAACATGGTTCCTTTGGGTTCCATCCATCGTCTAAAACCCAAAAATAATAGTGTGCGAGGCAAAAATCATGCTAGGAAAACAACATAATAAATGAGGAGTACCTTCAATATCTAACATCTTAAAATTTATCCTAGGTTATTAATTGTCATTATATTAATTCTAGGATTGTTACCTATACTTATACATTACCTTAGTGAAATCCCTAGGCATACCTTAGAAATATCTCTAGGGATCTCACTAAAGTTTTCGCATCCCAGTTTCAAAAGGTTAACTAAAACATTGCTCTGATACCAAATGTAGAGACCCAAAGCTTGATGTACATGGAAATTACATTACTTTTATAAAATACTTAATATATGATAAAAACAGATTCCCAAAGACCATATTAGATTAGTGTCATTGGAAACTCGGAACATAATCATCTAATCATGGTGAATGATCTTCAACATATCCCATAAAGATCTTCCCCTTTTTTTCATACCTAAAAACATTCTTTATATCCTAGGGAAAATAAAACAAAACAAGGGTGAGCTCAAATGATCAGTAAGGGTAAAAATAGAGAACATAAAACAACCCATAAACATTTGAACGTAAACACATGAACAAAAAACATCAAAATTGTGAGTAATGACTTAAATATTGGAAGTATATAAGGAATAGATCATAAAGGAACATCAATCATGATAAAATAACATGGGAATAAAACATGTAACTGTGGAAAACTATTAATTTTTTTTTTATTATATCCATATTATCCAAGGCATTGCTGCCAAGACCATCATAGCAAACAAAGTCCATTACTGAACAAGATTTTACTTTCCATTCCAGCCCTTTATTACTGAAGCAGATTTTACTTGTCATTCTAGCCATATCTATCTCATGAGATATAAATCATTACACAATGCATTGAAGAAAGATATAGGTCACAACCATCTGATAATGAAATCATTCTTACGTGTTACACAAAATAAACATAAATCATTCATCATAACCCAAATAATAAAATGGGTTTCATAAACATCATCCCATCCAAACATAATCCATATAAAACAAATGGATATTATCTCATCCTAAGAAAAATCAAACCATGTATATAATAGAGACATTATACTTGAAACATAATCATACAAAATAATGTCATCTTAGATGGAAAATAGTTTGGATAAAACACTTTAAACAAATTGTTGTGGAAAATATCCTTTCTTCCTCAAAATCATTTTTTCCCATAATGACATGAAATTTTAAAAGAAAGATATTTTTTTAAAAATAATCATGAAATAATTTAGACGAATATTCATGAAAATATGGCATTATGAAACCATAAAAATCAGTTCATGTTGTATAATTTAAAAAACATTCTTCTTGTACTTCTTCCGGAAAAGCTAACAAGTACCTCGTATGTTTAAAAAAAAGAAAGACTCCTTCAAAACCATGTGGTAAAAAAAGGGTAAAAATGAATTTAAACATACATGTGAGAATAGTAAACCATTTCTGAAAGCATTTTGATAAAACGTAGACATGGATGGTAAACAAAACCCTAGTAAATTCTTACGAATAAACAATCTCGGATAAGAACGAGATTGGAATAATTGTCCCTTAGATTCTGTCCAATTTCATACGTATGTGTATGAAACTCCTGTATAGTGGGTTTAAACATATTATTAACTTTTAATAGAACCATGATAACATTTAAGATACCATATAAGATTCACTTAAGACATTATATTACCCGTTCATTGTTCAATTCCATGCTAAAGCAGTGTTTTGGGTAAAATTGTTTCATTTATCGTCCATGTTTTGACTTGTATTATTCATATGATTACATAGATCATGATTACTTACTTCCAGAATATAAAACATGATTTATATATATTCATAATATAATAGATCGATAAATCTAATGAAATACACCGTTCATGGAGACGGTAGGCCATACGTATGCATGAACAATGTTTTCCTTTCCTTATTAACTTGAATGGAAGTTCGTAGATGATATATATATATATATATATATATATATATATCCGGTAGCATTATTATGTCATATATTTCATTATAATTCAATATATATTCTTTACAATCATTTATTAATGGTTAACATGAAGAATGAATCTCATCGCGTTGTGGAGACGGTAATCCGTACGTACGCAGGAGCGATGATATCGTTCCCATAATTTTCTATTGGTATTGGAGTGGATGATAGAATATATCAAAAATAGTATGATTTTATAATAATCATATATAGTTATTCTTTACACCATTATACCCATCCATGTAAAGTGGTGGTGGAATACAGATTACACCACTGCGTGGAGACGGTATTTCGTACGTACGCACTTGCGGTGAATTTGTTTTCCATAGGATGGATAGAAGGTGCAATAGGGTTTTTTAATATTTATAATAACATATCAGTATATGAGTGATACTAATTTTATTACTTTTTAACAATACAAATAAAAAAATGAAGAAGTAGAAGGAGAAATAAATTTGAATGAATTAGTAAAGGATATTACCTCTTCTTCGATGTGCCTCTTCTAAACCTCCTCTTAAGGCACTAAAGTTGGTCTTTTAAGAATATAAGGACCACTAGAATGTTTCTTATAAAGTTGAGAAATGAAATGGATAGGGTTTGACCGAGCATTAAGGCTCCATATGTTGTGAAGAGGAGAGGGAGGAGGGGCCCTTTTATAAGAGAGGAGAGGGACACTTTTGGAAACCTAAAAAATATTAATTTATATAAATTCAAACCCCACTTAAAAACCTCCGAAAATGACTCAAATTGAATATTATATGAGATAGGTTTGTAATATCATCAACCAATAAAATTTAGACTTATTTGTATTTAATTTTAAACCCTATCAATTTATTTATCCTTATTTAATCTATTTAGTTTTATTTGTGGTAATTAGATTCTAAATTATAATTTGTTATAAATACTTACTTTTGTGTTGTTAATTGTCCATAAATGGATAATTTATAGAATTTTAGACCATATAAATTTCAATTTATAATTATTAAATACTTTTTTGATTTTTAAAAATTTAATAATATTTTATTTTTATAAAATATAAATACCGCCAATTTTGACACAATTCAATTATTTGAATTTAAATAAAATACGAACAGAATATATATTCAAGACAAAATATTAAATATATCCCTAACATGTTATATTCATCTTAAAAATTCTTGGATCACATTAAATAGTTCATATAATATTTATTTTAATATTTTTAAAACCATTTATTTGATATTTCAATCAATAAAATTATTTCTAGATGACTGTTGTGTCAATATTAATGATAATTATTTAATCCATAAAAATTCTAAATAAATTCACATTATGTATATATTTTTATAATATTTTGGGAGACAATTTATGTTCGATGTTTTATTTAGTTTATCATGAAATTAAAATTATTACACTTATAAGATATCAGAGAGTGACATGTTGTCACTTTCTTGGTTTTAATAATAATTACATCATTTTCATGGTAAAAATTCCATTAAAAGAATCTATTCCGACCCTTAGGTGATATGGGTTGACATTTATTCAACGAATATAATATTGACAAGTGTTACGGTAATTTTATAATCTTATTTTTACACTTAATTATTAGATATACCTTTAATTGTAGTAAAAAAAATTACTGTAGTTAGTATTCATAATATAAAAAAATAAAAGTAACCTAATGACATAATATTGACCCACTAAATTAAAATATGAAACCCATTTTTCAATATTCAAAACACAGATGTTGTAGTTATTAATTTAAATTTAATCTCGTTGTTAAGAAAACGAGTTTTAAATGTTATAACATTGCCAAAAATTGAAATGGTTTTACATATGAATTTAATGTAAAATTAATGATAATGACATTAATTATTTTGAAGTGTAAAAATATATTCTATCTATAATTTAAAAAAATTAAATTTTAATATTTAACCATATAAATCATCTTGATGAAAAAAGTTGTTTTTAAGAAAAATTTAGCGTATTTTTTCTATTCATCAAAATATGAAAGTTAACAGAAAAATAAAAAAAATTATCCAAAGTAAATTTATATATCCTTATTGAAATGAATATGTTTATTTTGTCTAATTGAACTTATAAACATGTCAAAAATTAGATTTTATATGGGTGCACCATCAAAAGACGAAAAAACTGCATTTTTTTAAAAAATACTTATTTATCCCAAAATATTTATTTTGTTCTCATACAATGTTCTAGAATATGTATAAGATGAATAATTATGTAATAAAATTAATTTTTTTTTAATACTATTAATAATGGCTAGTTCATAACAATATATCGCTGTTTAGGGAAACTCGGTATTGCGTACAACACACTCTATCGAGGAAGGTCGCTCTTGCATGCAACACACGCCAAGAATAGTGTTTTCATATACTACAAGATAATACGGTGTTGCATATATCCCAAACTAATATTGGTGTAGCGTATAACACATGACATCAATGATATTAAAAGGAAAATTTCTCATAAAATCTCAGGGTGAGACAGAAAACTAATATGTTCTTTGGGCATCTGTTTTTGTCATGTATTAAGTATTCTGAAAAAGTAATGCAATGTCCAGGTACATCATGCTTTGGGTCTCTACAGTTGGTATCATCGCAAAGGTTTAGTTAACCATTAAAAACAAGGATTTTAAAAATTTAGTGAGATCCCTTGAGATATTTCTAAGGTATGTCTAGGGATGTCCCTCAGGTTTAGTATAACTATTGTTTACAGTCCTAGAATTATATTCATGATCATGAATAACCTAGGGTGAACCAAAGCTGTCATAGGTTAAATAATGTGTCATATGTTATATATCATATAAGTGACTCTTTATGATTATGAGTTTCCTCGTTATTTTTACTGTTTCTTACACAATGGTTTCTGGTTTTAGTTAATGGAGGGAACCAGAAGAAATTGGGTTAACATTGAATCCGATTGAAAAATTGGTGACTATGACCAGTGAAATTCTGTAATGCCTAGGGAGAAAGAAATTATGACTATTCTGAATCATACATCACGATATATGATTTACAAGGTGAACTTTAGTGGTATTCTTAATTCATAAAATAAGAGGAAGATGGACTTTTATGCATGTTCGCATTGAGAGGAGCATAGAGAAAGAATGATTGTGATTTCTAAAGTAGTGAAGAAGAACCTTGAGGAATACATCAAATGGATGGGAAGAAGTTATCTATGTGGGCAAAGGGTCATAGAGTGACAGACTATTATGGAGTTCAATGTCTTATCAATGGTGAACATGTGAATTACCCAACTCAATTCCAGGACATAAGATGTTACTTCTAAAACTAGGAAGGACTTATTCCATGCCAATCATTGAAGATGATGGATTGAATGGTTTATGTATTGGAATAAATTATAATGTTGTTGAGATACTTTTAGGGTATATTGGAATATATATGTATTGGTACATTGTGGGTTACCTTATGATTATGGTACCGGTAGCTATGATATGTGATTGAAATATTTTTGGAAAGCATATGATATACCCATAATGAAGGGATAAGGAGAAAATAACATGTTTCATATTATTAATGAACTCATGACTAATATAAGGAAAAAGTGATATCATGGTTTTATTATACAGAAATTTTGGGATTTTGAGTTATTTTGGGAGTTTCTTAAGTTGGGTATCAATTCATTATAAATTAATATTTTTTAGGTTTCCAAAAGTGCCTCTCTCCTCTCTTATAAAAGGATCCTCCACTCTCTCCTATTCACAACATTTGAAACCATCAATCTCGGCTAAACCTAGTCCATTACTTTTTTACACTTCCCTAGAAAGATACTAGAGGTCCTGATCTTCTTTAGAGACTATCTTTAGTTCCATAAGAGGAGGATTATAAGAGGCACATATAAGAAGAGGTAATATTCATTACCGATTCTTTCAAATTTATTTCTTCATTTACTTCAAATTCATTATTTGGTTCATTATAATGTAATAACATCAGTATCAATCATATAATAATATTTTATTATAAATATTAAACAACCCTACTACACCTTCTATCCATCATATGGAAAACAAAATCAACGCAGGTGCGTACGTACAGCTTACCGTCCCCACGCCGTGGTGTACTCTGTTTTTTCAAAACCACCTGACTTGGATGGCTATAATGGTGGAAATAATAAATATATATGATTGTTATAACATTATATTAATTATAAGATATTATATCATCCACTCTAATTCGATTCAGTAATTATGGAAACAATATCATTGCTTGTTCATACGTACGGATTACCATCTCCACGACGCGATGAGATTCATTTTCCATGTTAACCAATCGAGAATGATTATAAGGTATATATAATGAATAATAATGAAGTGGATAACATAATAATGATACTGTATTTATGTATATATACAAATGTATGTCATCTACTTACTTCCATTCAATTCAATAAGAAAAGGAAAACAACGTTCATGCGTACGCACAACCTACCGTCTCCATGAACAGTGTATTTCATTTCATTTATCTATCTAATATATATATATATTGAATATAAATGATATATAAATCATATTTTACATTCTTGATGTAATGAAATCATGATAAAAGTAATAATATCTAGAACAAAAATTCTAAGCACGTAGGATAAATTAAAACAATTTACCCAAAACGGTGCTTTAACATGGAATTTAAAAAAGAACGGGTAATATAAAGTCATATGTTAATCATATATGACATCATAAATATATTATTGTTTTTTTAAAATTGAAAAATATATTTAATCCCACTACATAAGTGTTTTAGAAACATAGTGATGAAATTGGACATAAGGTAAGGGACAATCTCTAAATCTCAATTTTTATCCACAATTATTTATACTTTGTTATCTACTGGGTCATATTTATCATCCACATCCATGTTTCGTCAATATGTAATATTATTTTCTATAATATTACAATTATTTAAATCCAATTTTACCTATTGTTGAAAATTTTAGTAAAAGATATGAAAGGAATCTTTTGTCGTTTTCAGTACGAGATACTTTTTGACTTTTCTGGACAAAGTATGAGAATAATGTTTTTTTAACTTAAACGACATGAATGGACGTTTATAATTTCATAGAACATTATTTCCATGAGGATTAATTTAAAAGTTTTCAAGTTTATTTCCAATTAACATTTTAAGGTTTAAAATGGTAAGACATATTGAGAAAGGGACTAATGTTTTTGAGGAAGAAAGGATATTTTCCTCAGGAATGGAGTTCAAGTGTTTTATCAAAATTAATTTCCATCTAAGTTAATTTTGGGTAATATTTATATCCCTGATTATTAAATTGATTTTATTATATCATGATGAAATTATTTTTATGATGTCCTTTTATCTTCTATGGATTATTTTATGATGGCATGATGTTTAAGAATCCCATTTTTATTACATGGGTTATTCTATGAGGGTTGATTTATGATTTTGTGGAGCATATAAGAATGGTTTCATGAGGAAATTGGTGGGACCAATATCTACCTCAAATAGATATGTTAATGATTTATATATCATGATATAGACATGTTTAGAATGACAATTAATATCTGGTTCAGTAATACAGGGCGGGAATGACAAGTAAAATCTAGTTAGGTAATGGACTTTGTCCACTGTGATGGTCTTTGCAACAATGCCTTGGATACTATAGAAATAATAAATGTGCATAATGGTTTTCCACAATTACATGTTTTATTCCCATTCTACTTTATCATTATTGATGTTCCTTTATGATCTATGCCTTATGTACTTCCAAGATTTATGTCATTACTCATGATTTTGATGTTTTATGTTCATGTTTTTCGTTCAAATGTTTATGGGTTGTTTTATGTTCTCCATGTTTACCCTCACTGAGCATTTTATCTCAAACCATGATTTTATGCGATATATTATTTTTAATATATTTTATATCTTCTGTTTTATGCTACACCATGATTAGCTTGCGCAACACGCAAAACCGTATTAGTTTGCATTATACGCAACAATATTCTTGTCTCGTGTTACAATCAATTTCAAGTTCTTTTGGTAGAAATTACTCAACGCAACATTGAGTATAGATTTTTTTCAATGTATAAATGAAATAAGTTTTGATTATGTTTTATGCAAAAACAAAGGAAGCTTGCACTACACGCAACCCTGACTTGTCTTGCATTACACGCAAGAGCAACCTTACTCAAAAGCGTGTGTTGTACGCAATACTGAGTTTCACTATCTGAGATATTATGATAATATAATGACGAAATAGCCATTATGAATATTATTAAATACATTTTGAATTTTATAACATTATCATTCATCTTACAAATTTTCTAGATCATTGTTTGAGAACAAATTAATTTTTCGCGTAAAATAAGAATTTTAAAAAAAAATGCAGTTTTTCCGCCATTTGATGGCACACCCATTTTCAATCTAATTCTTAACAAGATGATAAGTTAAATTTTAAAAAATAATAATATTCATATGATTTAGGATATAAAAATTTATGTTGGATAACGTTTTGATATTTTTCTGATAACGTTCATATTTTGATGAATAGTAAAAATACGTTAAATTTTAATGAAAAAAACATTTTTTATCAAGATAATTTATATGGATAAATTATAATATTGAATGGTTTTAAATCGTAAATAGAATCTATTTTTACCATTTAATATAATTCAAGTCATTATCTTGAATTTTACATTGAATTCATAGGTGAAAACATTTCAATCTTTAACAATGTTTTATCTTTTTAAAAAGTTTTTCTCAACAGTGGGACTAATATTAAATTAAATACTAAAACATCCATGTCTTGAATTTGGAAAAATTGATTCCATATTTGGAATTCTTAGGTCCAAATTATGTTTATAGGCTACTTTTAGTTTTTAGACATTATGAATAGTAACTACGGTAAATTTTATTTACCACAGTTAAAGGTAAATTATGTTATTATGGGTAAAAATAATATTATAAAATTACCATAACACATGTGTTAATATATTTGGAAGATTATATTTGGCCCTAAAATATACTTGGGTCGAAATTCTATCTATTAGAACCCACTTTTTTATGATTAAGACCATTAATTTATTTTTTTAACTGGAAGTGAAATATGTCTCACATAAACATTAATAATTAAATTATTTTTAATATATGCTTATAAGGAATATAAATTTCGGTTTAAATTCTCATTTTAAAGATAAAATGTTTTTTCTAATAATTTTAATTTATTTTTAATTTTGACGAAATATATAATTACCTAAATAGCTTATGCATTAATGATGTAGAAATTATTAATTTAGTGTAAAAATCAATAATATAGTTTTTATTAAAATTATAACACCCATAAAATGCCCAAATACAAAACCAAAACTTATTTTTCGTTAAAATATAAAACATAAGCATCCAAAGTCCATTTTTTGACCATTTTGACCCTTATAAAAGTGATTATGACACTTATATTATTATATTTTAACTGATGTCAAAGTTGTCACCTTCATAATTTAATAAACATAATATTATAATATTTGGGTTTTATCAAATATTAATTATATTAAAATAATTATTATGAAATATATTAAATTTATCTTCCTTAAAAAAATTTATTTTTAATTTTTATGCAACAAATTATTATATTAAATAATTATATAAAAATGTTGTAGTAATTATTTTATTTAGAGAAATATCAAATAAAGGGTTTTAAAAATACTAAAATAAATATTATATGAACTAATTAACAATCTCCACGAATTTTCTAGATGCATATGTCATGTTAGAAACCTATTAAATAGTTTCTTTCGAATATATTTTTTGTGTGTATTTTATTTAAATTCAGGTAAATGAATAGTATCAAAATTGACACTATTGTTATTTTATAAAAATTACATATTATTAAATTGATTAAAATTCACAAATATATTAAAAGATTATAATATAAAATTTATATGGTCGAAAATGTCATAAATTGTCCAATTATGTAAAATTCACAACACACAAGTTTTATTTATAATAACTAAAAATTTAGAATATTATTACCACAAATAAAATTTAATAAATTAAATATGGGTAAATCAAGTTGATGAGTTTTAAAATAAATTCCCAACATCTCTAAATTTTATTTTTTGATCAGATTATATCCCTATATAATCTAATATTCTTATTTGAGTCATTTACGGAAGTTTTTATGTGGGTTTTGAGTTTATTATAAATTATTATTTTAGGGGTTTCCAAAAGTGCCTCTCTCCTCCCTTATAAAAGGCACCTTCTCCCTCTCCTAAAAACAACATTTTGATCCTTCTTGATCAGAAAAACCCTATACATTTCTTATATACACTTCCCTATAATTATACTAGTGGTCCTGGTCTTCTTTAATTACAAAATGTAGTTCCCTAAAAGGACGTTAAGAAGAGGCACGTCGAAGAAGAGGTAATATCCTTTACTTAGTCTTTGAAACTTATTTCTTCTTATAATTACTCTAAATGAGTTGTTTCATTATTAATTAATAACTCTAGTAACACTTGTATACTGATATGTTATTATGAATATTAAAAAACCATATTCTATCTTCTGTCTATCCTATGGAAAAATTAAATCACCACGCATGCGTACGTACGACTTACCGTCTCCACGTCATGGTGTAATCTTTTATTTCATCACTAACATACTTTTATTGGTATAAGGATGGAAGAAATAACTATATACGATTATTTTAAAGTGATATTTATTTTGAAATATTATACACTATACCCTTCAATACAATTTCACAATCATGTGAATGATATCATCGCTCGTGCGTACGTATGACCTACCATCTCGACGATGTGATTTTACTCATTCTAGAGGATCTTCCATAAATAATGATTAAATAAATGAATTTAATGAATAAGTATGATATATATTACAGTAATAACATTCCTTAATTGTTTTATCTATAACCTAAAAAGAATAATAAGAATTTATTCGACAAAACATGCATAAGAACATAAAGCAATGAACAGCCGAATAACATGTAGAAATGAAATATTACGAATAAAAAGATACGAATATGACACTATATGATATCATAACAATGAATATGATTCTGGAATAAGACAATGACATTATTTAAATCATTATATAGGTGGTTTGAATACGTAAAAAGCATATCAGGCCTAAGGTATGGTCTTATTTCGTCACTCTTTTATTTCTGTGAGACATATGCATTAATCACCACCTATTTCTTTTGTATGGTGTTTATGCTTCCCATTAATGTTTTATGATTACTATTATTAAGGATATGATATTTAAAAATGTATTTAATTTTCCTATTTTAGGACACATATAATTTCCCCGATTATAAATGGTAAGGGATAATTGTTCCTATCTCGTTCATATCCGAGATTGTTTATTCGTAAGTATTTATTGGGGTTATGTTTATCATCCATATCCATATGTTCTCAAAATGTTTTTATAAAATGTTTAATATTCTTCCATGTATGTTTAATGTCATTTTTAGCCTTTTTTGACTTTTACCACAATGTATGGATAGAATCATTCTTTTTTTACCATATGTGGTACTTTTTGACTTTTCTAGAAAATGTATGAGAAGAATGTTTTTTAACTTATACGCCGTGAATGAATATTTACGGTTTCATAATGCCTTATTTTCATGAAGCTTCATATACAAGATTTCATTATTATTTTCAAAAAAAAAATAACTTTCTTTTAAAATTGCGAGTCATTTTGAGAAAATAAAATGATTTTGATGAAAAAAGGATAGTTTCCTCAAGAATTCATTTCATGTTTTTTATCAAAATTATTTTGCATCTACGATGAAATAATTTAATATATTTATGTTTCAAGTATAATGTCCCTATTATTTACATGGTTTTATTTTTTTCATGATGAAATGATATCCATTGTTTTATAAGGATTATGTTATGATGGAATCATGTTTATGAAACCCATATTATTATTTTGGTTATGATGAATTATTTCTGATTATTTTGTGGAACAAGAAAGAATGGTTTCATTATGAGATGGTTGGGACCTATATATCCCTCCAATTAATTGGGAAATGATTTATATCTCATGATATAGGTATCACTGGAACAACAAGTAAATATGGTTCATTAATACAGGGATGGAACACCAAATAAACTCAGTTCAGTAATGGACTTTGTCCACTATGATGGTCTTGGAAGTAATGTCTTGGATACTATGGAAATAATATTAGGTGCTTAATGGTTTTCCACAATTACATTTTTATTCCCGTGCTATTTTATCATGATTAATGTTCCTTTTATGTGCTGCCACGATTTATGTCATTACTCTTGAATTTGATGTTTTATGTTCATGTCTTTATGTTCAAATGTTTATGGTTTGTTATATGTTCTCCATGTTTACCTTTGCTGAGTATTTGAGCTCACCCTTTTTATGTTTTCTTTTCCCCAGGTTATAAAGAATGGATTTAGGTAAGAAAAAAATGGGAAAATCATTATAGGAGATGTGGAAGATCTTTCACCATGATTAGAAGATTATGTTCGATGTTTCCAAAGACACTAAACTAATATGGTCTTTGGGCATCTGTTTTTGTCATGTAATAAGTATTCCGCAAAAGTAATGTAATTTTTATTTTCTCTACCACTCTCAATCAGAACGTGATGGTTAGATTTCCCTTCCATATCCATGTTTTCACCTATGTTATCATATGTGGAAACCCATTGATGAGTTACATTTGATATCAATTTGGTTTCTAATGTTCCATTTTAAAATTATGTTTTAGTAATTATTTTAATGATGTGGTTTTCTAAAAAATAAACATTCAAGTAGTAAACCATTTATAACCATGATGAATTTCGAGGGAAAAATTCAATTTAAGGGGGGTAGAATGTAACACCCCAAGATTTTATGAGATTTATTCTTATTAATTTCATAGATATATTCTGTTTCATGCTACACCAAGATTATATTGAGCTATACGCAAAAACCGTATTAGCTTGAAGTATACGCAACACTATTCTTGGCTCTTGTTACACACAATTTCATGTTCGTTGGGTATAAATTATTCTATGAAACAATGAGTATAGATTTTGTTCAATGTATAAATTAAATGATTTTTGATTTTGTTATACGCAACAACAAAGGAATGTTTTTCTACAAGCAACACTGACTTGGCTTGCGTTACACGCAAAATAGACCTTCCTCAATAGCTTACGTGGTATGCAATTCCGAGTTTCACTAAACAATGATATATTATTATAATATAATGAACTAGCTTTTATGAATAGTATTAGACACATATTTAATTTTATAACATAATAATTCATCTTACACATTTTCTATAATGACATATGAGAACAAAATCATTTTTTTGTATAAAATATGTTTTTTTCAAAAAAATGCAGTTTTGCCGCCTTTTGATAGCGCAACCATTTTTAATATAATTTTTGACAAGTTAATAAGTTCATTATTACAAAATTAACTTCTTCTTTTTAATGAGGATATAAAAATTTACATTGGATAATGTTTTCATATTTTTCTGACAAAGTTCTTATTTTGATGAATAGTAAATATACGCTCAATTTTACTTAAAAACAACATTTTTCATCGAGATAATTTATATAGATAAATTATAATATTGAATTGTTTAAAACTATTAATATAATATATTTTTACTATTTAATATAATTTATGTCATTAGAATTTATTTGACATTGAATTCGTATGTAAAGTCATTCTAATCTTTTGCAATGTTTTAAGAAAAACCCCGATTTTTTTCGACAATGGGATTAATTTTAAATTAATTTTTGCAACATCTATTTCTTGAATTTGAAAAAATTTATTTCATATTTGGAATCATTAGGTCCAAATTATCTTAATAGTGTACTCTTTTAATTTCGGCATTATGAATAGTAAATTCGGTAAATTGTATTAACCATAGTTAAATGTAAATCAGGTAATTAATAGTAAAAATAATATTATAAAATAAGCCTAACACTTATATTAATGTAATTGGATGATTATATTTAGTCCTAAAATATACTTGGGTCGAAATGGTATCTATTTTAACCCACTTGGATGTGATTATGACCTTTAATTTATTTTAATTAAAGGAAAGTGAAATATGCCTCACTCAAACATTAATAATTAATTTATTTTTAATATAATGATATACATAATATAAATTAGATTATAAATAATTATGTGAAATATACTATTTTTCTATTTACCATGGTAATTTATTTGTACTTTTTAAGAAATATTTATTTACATTAATCGCTTATACATTAATGATGTAGAAATTATTTTTTTAGTGAAAATTCAATAACAGAGATTTTATTCCTATAAAAATACGCATAAAAGGCCCCGAAACCTGAACAAAACTAATTTATCATGTATATATAAACAATAATAATCTAATTGTCTAATTTTGTACCATTTGGAGCCTTATAAATGTGATTATAAAACTTATATTATTTTATTTTAAATGATGTCAAAGTTGTCACCATCATAATCTAATAAATATAACAATTTAAATGTTGAGATTTTAAGATGATAAATTCAATTAAAATTATTATTATGAAATAAATTATATTTATATTTATCCTACTATTTTATTTTTAATTTTTATGCCAAAAATAAATATATTAAGTAATTATACATAAATATTGTAATAATTATTTTATTGATAGAAATACTAGTTAAATGGTTTTAAAATTACTAAAATAAATACTTCATGAACTATTTAATGTGATACAAGAATTTTATAGATACATATGACACGTTATAAATCTATTAAATATTTTGGTTCAAATATAACCTCTGTCTGGATTTTATTTAAATTCAAATAAAAGATTAGTGTCAAAGTTGACAGTATTGTTATTTTATAAAAATGACATATTAATAAATTGTTAAAAAATCTAAAATATATTTAAAAACTATAAATTGAGATTTATATGGTTTAAAATGACATAAAGTATCAAATTATGGACTATTAATAACAAATAAGTAATTATTTATAACGATTTAAAATTTAGAATATTATTACCACAAATAAAATTAAATAGATTAAATAAAGATAAATCAAGTTGATAAGGTTTAAAATAAATTCCCAACATGTCTAAATTTTATTGGATGATGATATTAAAACCCTATATCTTTTAATATTCGTATTTGAGTCGTTTTTGGTGGTTTTTATGTGGGGTTTGAGTTTATTATAAATTAATATTGTAGCGGTTTCCAAAAGTGCATCTCTCCTCTCTTATAAAAGGGCACCTCCTCCCTCTCCTATTCACAACATTTTGAGGCTTCATGCTCAGCCAAAACATGTCCATGTCTCTTTTAAATTCCCTATAAATATACTATAGGTCCTGGTGTTCATCAATGACTAAATTTAGTGCCCTAATAGGAGGTTTAGAAGAGGCACGTCGAAGAAGAGGTAATATCCTTTACCGATTCTTTCAAATTTATTTTCTTCATCTACTTCCTCTTCTTTATTTTTTTCATTATAAAGTAATAATATCAGTATAACACATATACTGATATGTTATTATAAATATAAAATAACCTCATTTGACCTTCTATCCATCATACAGAAAACGAAATTACCGCGCATGCGTACGTACAAAATATCTTCTCCATGTCGTGGTGTAATCTATTTTCCAGCATCACCTTACCTCGATGGGTATAATGATGTAAGGAATAACTATATATGATTATTATAACATGATACTAGTTTTGTGATGTTATATCATCCACTAAAATTATATTCGATAATTATGGGAATGTTATCATCACTCGTGTGTATAATCATAATGAAATATCTTCAACATTAGGAATAAACAATCTCGGAACATAATTCTGAGAACATATGGACATGGATGACAAACATATCCTTGGTAAATACTTATGAATAAACAATGTCAGATAAGAATGAGACTAGAAAAATTATCACATACCATTTATAATCGGTGAAATAATACGTGTTATAAAATAAGTAAAATTACATCCGTATGTAAATATCATATCCTTCATAATAAAAATCATAAAATAGTCATGGGAAGCATAAATACCATACAAAAGAAATAGGTGGTGATTAAGGCATATGTCTCATAGAAATAAAATAGTGACGAAATAATCCCTTACCTTAGGTCTGAAATGCTTTATATGTATCCGAACCTCCTGTATAATTATTTAAATATTTTCATTGAATTATTCCAGAATTATATTCCATTTTATGATATCATATATGGTAATATTCTTATATTCTTATTAGTAATATTTCATTGCTACTTGTTATTCGGGTGTACATTGCTTTAAGTTCTTATGTGTGTTTTGTTGAATAAATTCTTATTCATTTATTTAGGTTATAGATACATCATTTAAAGAATGGTATTAGTTTAATATATATCATATTTATTCAATAATTTCAATTATATAATCATTATTCAATGAATATCGTTTATAACAAGTCGCATCACATTGTGGTGACAGTAGGTCGTACGTATGCACGAGCGATGATATCATTGCCATGATTGTGGAATTTTATTAAAGTGTATGGTTTATAATAGTTAAGAATAAATATCACTTTAAAATAATCATATATTTTTATTTCTTCCATCCTTATACCCATCCTTGTATGTTAGTGATAAAATAAAATATTACACCACAGCATGGAGACAGTAAGCCGTACATACGTAGGCGTGATGATTTCATTTTCTCATAGGATGGATAAAAGATATAATATGTTTTTTTCATAATAATAATAACATATCAGTATACAAGTGATAATGGAGTTTTTAATTAACAGAGAAACAACTCATACAGAGGAAGTAGAAGAAGAAAGAAGTTTGAAAGAATCGGTAAAGGATATTACCTCTTCTTGGACGTGCCTCTTCCTAAACTCCTTTTAGGGAACTAAATTTGGTCTTTGAAGAAAACAAGGACCTCTAGTAGGTTTATAGGGAATTTTAGAAGAAAAATTGAACGGTTTTGGCCGAGTTTGAATGTTCAAAATGTTGTGAAGAGGGGAGGGAGGAGGTGACTTTTTATAAGGGAGGAGTGGGGCACTTTTGGAAACCTCTAAAATATTAATTTATAATAAACTCAAACCCCACATAAAAACCTTCAAAAATGACTCAAATAATAATATTAGATGAGATAGGGTTGTATTCTCACAATCCATTAAAATTTACACATGTTGGGAATTTATTTAAACCTTATCAACTTTATTTAACCTTATTTAATCAATTTAATGTTATTTGTGGTAATAATATTCTAAATTTTAAATTGTTATAAATAATTACTTATGTGTTGTGAATTTTGTATAATTTGATACTTAATGAAATTTTAGACCATATAAATTTCAATTTATAATTTGTAAATATTTTTTGATTTTTAATCATTTTAATATTATATCATTTTTATAAAATAACAATAGTGTAATTTTTTACAATATTCATTTATTTGAATATAAATAAAATACACACAGTGAATATATTCAAAAAGAAATATTTAATAGGTCCCAAACATGTCATATTCATCTATAAAATTCGTGGAGAATATTAATTAGTTCATATAATATTTATTTTAATATTTTTAAAACCACTTATTTGAAATTTCTCTTCATTGAATAATTACAACAACATTTTTTGTATAATAATTTAATATACTAACATGTTGAATAAAAATTAAAAATAAAATATTATGATGAATATACATCTAATAGATTTAATAATAATACTTTTAATTGAATTTATCTTCTAAGACACCAATCTTTTAAAGTGTTATGTTTATTAAATTATCTAGGTGACTACTTTGACATCATTTAAAATAAATTAATAAAATTGTCATAAACACTTTTAAAGGCCACAAATGGTCAAATATTTGACATTTGGATGTTTATGGTTTATATTTACATGATAAACAAGTTTTGGTCAGGTATTTAGTCCTTATTTTGGTATGATTAGTTTAATAAAAACTATATTAATGATTTTTCACTAAATAAATAATTTCTGCATCATTAATGTATAAGCTATTATGGTAATTATATAATTCTTAAAAATTACAAATAAAATAACATGATAAAGGAAAACATTTTATCTTTCATATGAGTATTTATAACTGTATTTATATTCTGTATAACTTTATATAAAAATTAATTTAATTATTAAAGTTTGAGTGAGACATATTTCACTTTCATTTAAAAAAATAAATTAAATGTCTTAATCACATACAAGTGGGTTCTAATAGATATAATTTCGATCAAAGTATATTTTAGTGCTAAATATAATCATCCAATTATATTAAGACATGTTTTCTGGTAATTTTATAATATTATTTTTATCCTTAATTACCTAATTTTCCTTCAACTATGGTAAATAAAATTTACCCTAGTTACTATTCATAATGTCTAAAAAACAAAAATAGTCTATTATCATAATTCGGACCTACTGATTCCAAATATGGAATCCATTTTTTCAAATTCAAGACACACAAGTTGCAATATTTAATTTACAATTAATCCCACTATTGGGAAAACATGTTTTAAAAGATAAAACATTGCAAACGAATTAAATGTATTTACTTATGCATTCAATGTAAAATTATTGATAATGACATTAATTATATTAAATGGTAAAAATATATTCTATTTATTCTTTAAAACCATTCTATATTATAATTTATCTATATAAATTATCTTGATGAAAAAAATTGTTTTTAATTAAAAATGAGGGTATTTTTATTATTCATCAAAATATGAACGTTATCAGAAAAATAACAAAAGATTATACAACATAAAGTTTTATATCCTGATTCACATGATTAAGTTTATTTTTTAAAATTTGAGCTATTAAAATTTTAAAAATTATATTTTAAATGGGTGCACCATCAAAGGGCGGCAAAACTGCATTTTTTTAAAAATTCTTATTTTACCCAAAAAATTTATTTTGGTCTCATTACATGATGTAGAAAATGTGTGAAATGAATGATATTTTTATAAAATTCAAAATTTAGTTAATACTATTTATAAATACTAGAACATAATATCATATTAATAATATCTCGTTTAGTGAAACTTGATATTGTGTACAACACACGCTATTGAGGAAGGTCGCTATTGCGTGTAATGGAAGCCAAGTCAGGGTTGTGTGTAGTGCAAGATTCTTTTGGTGTCGCATATAACATAATCAGAACTTATTTCATTTATACATTGAACAAAATATATACTCAATGTTGGGTAGAATAATTTCTACCAAAAGAACATGAAATTGTGTGTAATAGTAGCCATGAATATTGTTGCGTATACTGCAAACTAATACGGTGTTGCGTATAGCACAATATAATCTTGGTCATGTACATTTAAACCCTAATAATCAGAAATTCGAATTTTTGATGACTTTGAGCCTTATAAAACTAATTATGACACTTATATTATTTTATTTTAAATGATGTCAAACGCGTCACCTTCTTAATTTACTAAACATAACAATTTAAAAGTTTTGTGTTTTAGAAGATATATTAGACAAAAAATATTCTTAGGAAATACTTTAGATTTATATTCATCATAGTATTTTATTTCTAATTTTTATTCAACATATAAGTATATTAAATAATTATACAAAAATGTTGTCGTAATTATTTTATTTATAGAAATATCAAATAAATGGCCTTAAACATATTAAAATAAATATTGTATAAACAAATTAAATTACTCCATGGTTTTTATATATGAATATGACATGTTGGGAACCTATGAAATATTTTTGTTCGAATATAATCATTTTGTGTATTTTATTTAAATTCAAATAAATGAATAGTGTCAAAAAGTACACTATTTATATTTTATAAAAATAACATATTATTAAATTATTTAATAAACACAAAAATATTTAGAAATTTCATAATTAGAAATAATATGGTCGAAAGGTTTCAAAAGTATCCAATTATTGGAAATTGACAACATATAACTATGTATTTATAACAATTTAAAATTTAGAATATTATTACCACAAATAAGATTAAATACATTAAATAAGGATAAATGAAAATGGTAAGGTTTAAAATAAATTTAAAACAAGTCTAAATTTTATTGGTTGATGATATTACAACCTTATATCATCTCATCTTCTAATTGAGTCATTTTTGGAGGTTTTTAAATGGGGTTTGAATTTATTATAAATTAATATTTTTTTGGTTTCCTATGATGCCCCTCTCCCCTCTTATAAAAGGTAACCTCCTCCCACTCCTCCTCACACCATATTGAGCCTTCAAGCTCGGCCAACCCATACCCATTTTTCATATCAAATTCCCAAGATACATATAAGAGGTCCTGGAATTCTCAAAAGACCAACTATAGTGCCATAAGAGGATGTTTAGAAGAGGTGCGTCGAAGAAGAGGTAAGATCCTTTACTGATTCATTCAACCTCATTTCTTCTTCTACTTCCTCTATATGAGTTGTTTATTTGGGTTTCATCCATCTTCTAAAACCCAAAAATAATAGTGTGAGAGGAATAAGTCATGCTTGGAAAACATCATAATAATGTGGGAGTACCTTCATTATCTAAAATCTTCTGTCTAATTCTATGATCGTTACCATCATTATTTATGTATGCACGAGCTGTGATTATCCCTTGCCTTTTGTGATCAGTGGAATCATACGTGTCGTAAAATAAATAAAATTACATGAATATGTAAATATCATATCCTCTATAACAAAAATCATAAAACATTTATGGGAAGCATAAACACCATACAAAAGAAATAGACGGTGATTAAGGTATATGTCTCACAGAAACAAAAGTGAGATAAAATAAACCCTTACCTTATGTGTAATTTCTTCAATATGTGTCTGAGACACCTGTATAGTGGGTTTAAAGATATTATTAACTTATAAAAAACCGTAAAAATATTTATGATATCATATATGATTCACTTACGACTTTATATTACCCATTCTTTTGTCAATTCAATGTTAAAGCAGTGTTTTGGGTAAAATCGTTTCATTTGTCGTATGTATGTGGACTTGTTGTTCTTGATATCATTAGTTATATCATTATCTTATTACTTCCAGAATGTAAAACATGATTTATATATAATATATATTCAGTATATATATATAATAGATAGATAAATGAAATGAAATACATCATTCATGGAGACAGTAGACCGTACGTACGCCTGAACATTGTTTTCATTTTCTTATTGAATTGAATGGAATTATGTAAATCAAACATATATGTTCAAAAATTCAGGATTATTATTTTGTCACATAATTTCTTGATTATTAATTATATATACTTTATAATCATTCTTGAATAGTTAATATGGAGAATGAATCTCATCACATCATAGAGATGGTAATCTGTACATACGCATGAGCGATGATATCATTCCCATAATTATTGAATGGTATTAGAGTGGATGATAGAATATCTCTGAATTAGTATCTTGTTATAATAATCATATATAGTTATTCTTCCCACCGTCAAAACCATCTAAGTAATGTGGTGGCGGAAAACATATTACACAATGCGGTGGAGATGGTATTGCATACGTACGCACGCGCAGTGATTTCATTTTTTGTAGGATGGGTAGAAGGAGAAATTTGGTTGTTTCATTTTTATAATAACATATCAGTATATTATTTATACTGATGTTTTTAAGTTATAATGAAACAACAATAGAAGGTGATGTAGAAGAAGAATTAAATATGAAAGAATCGGTAAAGGATGTTACCACTTCTTCGGTGTGCCTCTTCTAAACCACTTCATAGGTCACTAAAGTTGGTATTTTTAGAAAACAATGACCTTTAATATGTCCCTGTATATACTTACATAAAAACAACCTTGGATAATAAAGAGATTGGGAAATTAACCCTTACCTTGCACTTTCCTTTTGTCGTGGGTATGTTCAACCTCTTCTATAATGACCCTAGTATGTTATTAAATTATACCAGATCCATATTATTATTTATTATATCGTATATGATTCATTTATGACTTTATAATACCCATTTAATAATTATTTCCATGTTAAATTAATATTTTGGGAAATAATCACTTTCTTTATCGTACGTGTTTTTACTTGTTATTCCTGATCATATCATTTAGATCATGATTTTCATAATTCCAGAATAAAAGAAATGATTTATATATCATATATATTTAGAATATAAATATGTATAATAGATATATATATGAAATTGAAAACACTATTTATTGAGGTGGTAGGTCGTACGTACGCATAAACGTTGTTTCCGTTTTCTTATCATATTGATTGGAAGTAAGTGAATAAGATATATGTAAGTAAATACATACACACACACACACACAAAAACACATAGATATATTTCATATAAAATTATTATTTCATATTTTACATACTTATTTATGATATCTATTTTATAATCATCGGTGAATGCTGAACGTGGAAATGAATGTCATCGTGTCATGGAGATAGTAATCAGTACGTATGCACAAGCGACAATATCATTATATAGATGGAGAAATCATATGTTATTTGTTGGTATATAATATATAAAAAATCATTAAATTGTTACATTTATTACTTACATCCATTATACTCATTATTATACCCATCCAAATAATGAAGTGTTTGAATAACAATCTACACCATGACATGGAGATGATTATTCGTACGTACACACGTATGGTGAAAGTGTAATTTATAGGCTGGATAGAATAATGAATATAGTTTTACCATTTTTATAATAACATCACATTATATGGAAGATATTGGAGTTATTATTTTATAATGGAAACAACCAAGAAAGACGTAGTGGAAGAAGAAAAGAAGTTGAAAGAGTTGATGAAATATTTACCTCTTTTTCGGCATCTTCCATTTAATTTGATAAAAAGCGCTCCTTATTTTGATTTAAGACAAAATTAAGGCCTATAAAAGAAATGGATGATATTTGGGAGGATATTTGGGCAGGTTTTTGACCAGGAAAAATTCGTTGGAGGTGTGAAATTAAGAGAAGGGGAAGTTACCTTTTATAAGAGAGGTGATGGTCACTTTAGGAAGGGCATGAAATATTATTTTATAATAAACTCATTGTCAATTTCTAATCAATCCAAAATGAATTATTTAAATTCCAACGTAGGTATGGGTTGAAAACCTCTTAACTAATATGTTTTAGATAGGTTTAGGTCATCATATTAACCTTATCTTTTAGATTTAACTCTATGTTATATAGTTTGACATTTACCATGTCTCTTTGTATTTTAATATTATATGGTTAATAAACCTACTATAACAAGCCAAGTGGACCCCATACGGTTTATTATTAATATATATAACCTTATATAAGTTCTTTGGCCAATCCATAGATTTTTGGAATATTATATCAATTAATAATATAATTTTTGTTTTAAAAAATCAATCATGTCAATTTTACACTATTTAGTATTTGATTTTTGTGAAAGCCATAAAAACTTTATCACTTAGAATAATTTATTTAAAAAAACCCAAATATGTCATATAAACCTATAGAATTATTTTAATTCATCAAAAGTCTTAATTTACATTTAATTGGATATTTATAATATCAATTATTTTAATCATTCATTAATACGATAATTAATGCATCATTATTGTGTCATAAATTAATTAAGTTATTTAATATCTAACAAATATAAATAAAATACTATTATGTAGAAAATTGTGTTATCTTTCTAATGAATATTTATAGTCTAATTTATCGTATCTATAACCCTATATTAAAAATGGTTTACTGATTAAATATTGAATTTAACTCTTTTAACTCTTCTTTAAATAAAATAATAATAAATTTCTTATTCTTATCCAAGTGGACAAAAGGTGGGAAAATTTTATTTTTAAGGTTATTTTTTTTCTAGTTATACTTATCCAATATAATTAGGACACGTGTTATGGTAATTATGATATCATATGTACCTTTAATTACTCTATTTACATTTAACTACGGTAAATAAAATTCAAAAGATACTATTCAACAAATATTATTTTCATATTATTCAGCCATATTTTACTTGCTGATATTAATCGTGACTCTCAGATTTTTCAAATTCAACTCACTGAAGCTGTAAAATTATGTTTTATGTAGATTTGAAAATGCTCCTAGAAGGTGGGTAAAAGATGGTAAAAAGTTTGATAAAATTTTATAGATCTAAACTTATTATAAAATGACATCAATGAATTACATTGAAATTATATTGGTATTATATATCTATTTTGACATAAAATAAATTAAAATAAACTAAATAATTATTTAAATAAAATGTCGATTTAAAATAATAATGCAATGTTTTTCAGTATTCATCAAAAATTGAATGTTTTCAGAAAAATCCAAAAAATATACCTTAAGATAATTTTGATATTCCAAATTCAAAAATGACGTCTATTTTACCAATTTAAAGACAGATAAGTTTCATTTATTAATTTAAAATTAATTCCCATTGTCCAAACCAAAAAGATGGTCTTTAAAAATAAAAAACTATCAAAAGATTGACATGTGTTTATGTCAAATTGAAATGTGAAATTACTTATAGTGACCTAAATTTTATAAACATATAAAAATATAATCTAATTATACATAAAAAGCTTTAATATTCCAAATTTAACACTATAAATTATTTCGATTAAGAAATTTTTTTTCAATTAAAAAAGTGTATTGTTCACTATTTGTCAAAATATAAAAGTTATCAGAAAAGTACCAAAAATTTATCCAAATTAAATTTTTATTTCCATATTCTAAAGAAGGATTTTATTTTATTAAATTGAATATATAAAAGTGTCAAATATTGGTTTTAAAAAGGGTTATCCAATAAAAGGTGGTAAAATTGTAGTTTTTGAAATATACTTCTTTTATCTGAAAAAATGAATTGGTTCTTATATTATGTCTAAGAAACACATAATGTGGATGTTAAAATTATATAGAGTATATAAGAATCAAAATGCAGTTAATACTATTCATAAACGGTTTTTGAATGGTTAGTTTAGTATGTTTCCCTCGAACTTGGTGTTGTATGTAGTGTAAGCCGTTGAATTACTTTAATGAGACAACGTACAATGAAATCACTGGGTGTTACATTTTATATCATGTAAGAGTTGTAGAATCAGAAGGTTTCACCCTTGAGAAATCTAAATAAGTTTTTCAACTAGTTAGGACTCAATAAATCCAACAACCCGAGAATTATTGGGTAATGGAGATCACAACTAGACCAATTTTTATTGATCCACCCCATGAAACTTCAAACTTTACAATCCATATCATTAAGAAATATTCCTTCGTAATAAGAGGTTATCAATCCCATACATAGTTTCATAAAAGAGTAATTTTCATTGATTAAATAAATCATTATATTTTCAATGACAATTTTAGTATTTTTTGATTAATAAAATATTCTTGAGAATATGATAAACCTAATAATATGATTATTCGATAAAAATAAAATTCTATTTTTATAAAATATATACCATTTATTATAAACTCAAGTATTCAATATATATTTTATTTTTCTTAAATATCATTTCACAACATTGTTTATTTATATATAACTTTAAATATTTTTTTACAATGGCCTCATAAATTTTTATATGTGTTTGAAATTTTACTGTGTCATAAAAACGATTAATTTCAACAAATAATAAGTTTTTTAAAACATAAGGGTCTTTAATTTAGAAAAATTGTTCATTAAATAAATGATATATTTGAAATTCCTATTTTGAAATTAGGTTACCATGTGTTTTTTTATAATTTTATAAAATATATTTATTTTAGTTTAACATAAATAATAATGTTTTCTGTTTTATGTATGTTTTATGACAAATATTTGTGTAATTATGATGAAATAATTAATTAAACGAAATAGAGGACATAATATATTTTATGTTATTATTATTATATTTTTAAATTTATTAAATTATATTTTGAAACATTAAAATGAAATATTAATGTACAAAATAGAAATAACAATTTTGAGAACTATATTTTATTAGAAAATTATTTTTCAAATTCCAAAGTGAATTTAATATATGTATTTTAGGTTTAATTTATTAAAATACAATAAAACATGACTCAAATGAATAAAAACCTGAGCATAACCCCTAGGAGAGATAATGGTTTTTCATTTTCCACAAACTATAATTCTGATAAATATATATGAAAATTATAAAACAATTCATTACATTTTACTAGAAATACCCACTAATCCCCAATTCCTATCCAATCAAAATAAATATACCATGAATTTCTTGTCATTTTATCTCCCAATAGGCCCCTACAAGGTTTCGTGTTTCATTAATTTGAAATCCTAATATTTTAGGGAGGAACTCTGCTAGGTAATATAATTCTTTGCATTATCTTTAAAATATTGTACCTTTTGTGTTATATGTTTTATATACGTTGAATATCATTCTCTTTAAATAATGTTTTTATACCATTACTTAAAAAATAATTACATTTGTTTTGGAGACCTTTATTGACTCCCATTATACCCTTTCCAAAATCCATATTATATACTTTCAAGCTACAAATTTCATTTTTTTAATTTACATTTTTATAAGAAATATTCATATACCCCAGATACCCAAAACACCTCTATATCTGAGGGAATCAACCTATATGTAAAAATAATTTATTAATTCTGGAATTTAGATATATGAATCCCGCATTCACTTTATGTGTGTTAAAACTAATATCATGTTCATGTATTTAAGAACATATGTATAAGATGATTTTATATGAAATTTGTTCTTTATTATCCTCTGGTTACTAATTGAATGATTTATTATTATGGATGTGGGTCATAATAAATAACGAATTTGAAGAGGTACCCTGATACTTCTCTAAAATATTGTGTAAATAATTAATCTATAGATATTACATGATATAGGATACATGAGCGAATAACATTGGTAATTATGTTTTCTGGGACCTTGTATATAAAGCATACTGATAATATTATGAATGAATGATTTTTATGTTGTAGTAACATTTTCATGTTATGATTCATTATTATTCTATTATGAAATTTCATATTTTCTCAGGCTTATATCATTTTAAAATGCCATAGGGATTCATTCTAAATATATCCTTTGTTTATTAAATTACTGGGTGTGATTCTCACACCATTAATTTGATGTGTATTTCTAGGATACGAGATGTAATATATGTATCCTAGGATAAACCTTTGAATAAAAATCTCATGTTGATTAGAATATAAATTTAAGTTTTCCAAATACCATGTTTCTAATTTCAATGAATCCAACCCTCAATATATATTCTGTTTTATTATGTATTCTGACATTTAATAAAAGTCATATGTATTTAAAATGAGTTATTATCTAAAGAAACATCAAATAATAGAATCTCCACCCTCTAAAACACATTACCATGATTTTATTTAGTAGATTTCTAACAAAGCATCTAACTCAAAAAATGAGATAAATAATATCCTCTTTATATAACATTAGTTAATCAGTAACCTCTTATTCAAAAGTTAAATCTTATGATCCCTAATTTAGATATTCTCCCAGAGAAATGGATAATCTCACATTACAATAATTCATTCAATAGGTTTGGCCCAGTACCCCACTTACACATTTTTATTCATTTAATATAAAAAATACGAATGAATGAATCATCAACACAATCCATAAAAATTTTCTTTTGAATGACACACATTGTGTGAATTTCCTACTCCCTATCAATAATATGTGATTCGTATAATTTCAATTAGGAATGGTCGATCCATACTAAACTTCAAAAAAGGACACAATAATAGAAAATTTTCAAATACAACAAAATAGACTCAAGGTAGTTTTCTCTATATTCACTATTCACTCCTCATCAATTCCTATATGCATGCCGAAATTATTTTTACAAAAAGGATTAACATGTAAAAAAATTTCCCATGTTAAATTAATTCCTTCACCATAAGTTGAAATCATACATCAACACTATGAACTCTTAGAAATAGACATCCACTACTGTTGAAATCCATTTAATGATGTCTCTGTTCATGAAATATACATTTTCGTAAAAAATTAAATCATACCATCAACTTTATAACACTGATAAACTTACCATTATCTTATTAGTGAACCCATATGATATAATATGAACTAAATGATCAATACTGGTTTATATGACCCCTCTTTATCAACATTGTACTAAAGTATGACACCAATAAAAATCAAGTGACTAGATCCACAACCAATGGAGGTACATCCTCACCATGATTTTATTTTTTCATCATGGTGAGAATAATTTAATTTATGGACAATCAAATTCTTCCAATAAAATAAAGTTTTACTATTATGAATAAAATCCCAACAACATTTATCATGTTTCACAATATAATGATCATGAAATTACTACAATCTTTAAATGAAATAGTGTAGTACAATTTTCACTATAAAAACCCCATATATTAATTTTTCATTAATATATTTTCATGAATGATCTTGTCATTGATATCATAAAGCTATGTCTCCATCATCGGAAAGGGAGTATAAGAAATACATTAGTTGATCAATGAGATAGAATGTTTCAAAATACAACTAAAACCAATCCTAATTTTTATAATTTTAAAAAATATATCCTCCCTTATATGATGATGGATTCTATTACTAAACATGTTAGTACTAAACCTAATTTGACAAGACCCTAAAAAAATAATCCAGTATAGCCTCAAAATTTCTAGAGGGTTGCTTCTACTCCGTATGTGGAATATGAAACAAAAATGGATTTTTTTACTCTAAATCCCTCTCCCCAAGACATCGTCACAGAAAAATTGTTATCTAATGAATCGATCAAATACATCGAAAAAACAGAATTCTCATCCTCATACTTTTTCTACATGATGGATTGAATATCAATGTTCACTATAAACTAGTTCATAAATCACATAACTATAATAATGATTTTGAATAGTCTAAATATTAATACTATCAATGTATTTTCTATAGATTCCTATAAATATAATTCCATAAATTTTAATCCAATGAACCTTAAGGATATTATATATAATCCTAATATTAATTTTTTATTCTGTTATACTATTTTCCACTAATTATAAAATGGGTGCAAATGGACTGTCGAAACATTTCTCTAAATGCTCATTAATCTATGGTATAATGTCATTAATATTGAACTGTACCTATTATATGTTTATCATAATATTATTTTGGTCCTAGAATATATGCTCATGACAAAATAATTCTTGAAAAGGGAAATCATGGAATAATTTCTATAAAAACATTTCTATATAATACCCCTGCATCATGTTACTAATCCTCTTTAATGTCTTAAATGCACTAAACAATCCTATATAACATGGGAAAAAATTTCATATCCCACTAAAGGATTTATATGTTCTAAAAAAATGGAGTTCTTCTCACCAATGGAGGTGAATCAAAACCCACATTTTCATTGTAAAATAGCATTTCATTGAAAAAAATCCACTTAATCACAGAAATAAATGTTCCCAAAAATAGGATGAAGTACCTTGGTCGTATATCAATTCAATTAAATCCAAGGAAAGGAACCTCCCATTTTCATATCTAAGGACACAATGTAAAAAATTATAACAAATATGGTTTTCACTAATAGAAGAGAATATATATTAAAATGCCACATATTTTCACCACTAACACTAATATTCAATCAATTAACATATTCATGTAAATATGTATTGTGTTTATTTCATTTAGTACATCTTTCAATGGTGGAAGAACATAGAAAATATCACGATCCACACATAAAACATCCATATAATAACATACCGACAAATAAAATTCACTCAACAACTGGACATGGTCCTAGTTGATAAAAAAATTTCCTTATAAATATCACTATAGAGACCCTTTTTTGAAATCGAATTCAGAGAAATACATCAAAAATCATACTCCGGAGTATTTTAGGAGGTATGAATTAATTTAATCATACTAAAAATCATTCATGTTTCCCCACTAAAGTATTAACTTTTCATAAACCGGAACCACAATTATTATTTACAGAACGGAACACAAATGTTCAATAGCTCAAAATCAAAACTTTTTAAAGATATCCAATCCTAATATCCAGAAAAACTAATTCTATAAATAAACTCGAATTAATTATAGAGAAATATATTTAAAATTTACTATGGGATTTTCATGTTTCCAAATATATAGGAGACATTATGTGTACACATAAAATAACACCCTATTGCTTATTTATCTTGATCGTATAAAAACATTGAAGTATATTTTCACTAGTATTTATCCACCATAATTAAGAAATAATAAATCATAGTCAGCTATGTTTGGATAACCATCATCTATAAAAGAAATTGTTTCTAATTCACAAATCTTGGTGGATCTATTAACTGAATATAGGTAGAAGAAAATAATGAATATAATATCTGAAAAGATTTCTCATTTAATAAATGATTAAAAAGGATCAAATCATTCACTAAAACATGAACACTAAAGAATTTATAAGGAATCTATGATATTTTTCAATAAGTGACATCTACCATTACATTATATAAAGAAATTATTGATTCATATTTCGGAGATTTGAAAAGTTAATGGAATGACCCTTCCCAAATGAACACTATATAAAACATATAAAAACTTATATAGATTATTAATAATTTCATAGTTTTATATAGTATCAAACAATATATAGGATTCTAAAAAAAGAGAATTTTATGTTGCAAATAATATTTTAGCTTCCCATGTATAATAACAAAATTTAAGACCCCATACGCATTGATGCCCAATATTTCATGAAAAAAATTGACATCACTACTACCATCAAATTGTATTCATACAAATTAACCACTCTTTTACAATTAAAACACACCTATACACATCAAAAACACACATTAGATATTATCACCCTATGACTAAATCCTCAATCAAGCCATTAATTAGCCTGGGGCATGAGAGTATCCATAAAAAGGAATAATATACAAGGTAGTTTTTTGTCTATTTGAATCTACACAAAAATACGACATTAATAAAAAATATATAAAAAATCCATCAGTAATATATATAATTAATAAACTATATGAAAAAAATTTCTGTTAAAAAACCATCCTACAAGACACCTCATATTACACCCCCTACCAACTATAATGTAATGGTTGTATACATTCCAAATGATATGTGTATAAAAATTTTAATTTCTACTCAACACATGGAGTTTTGGGAAGAGTATTCCATCTATAACCACATTTTTGTTGTAGCCCCAAGTGATAATATATATTGAATTAGTAGTTTATTCACTAACTCACACCCACCAAAATCATCTCGGGGTAGTTTTTCATTGGATAGACCCAACATGTGAGGGAGAGATGGATCAGGTAGGGGTCAGTATAAACACAACCCTTTGGACACCCAAAAGACATAGAGGAATAATATCATTAAATGATTGAAAATATTATGAAAGAAGTGGAAAATAATAAAAACACCTTGATTTGAATGAATGAATGGAAATATAGTATCAATGGAAAATTCCACCCAAACATATTTAACGTCAAATTCACTACTATGATCCATTGAGGATTGCACATTTTAGGTAACTATAGATAATTATAATATATAATAACCTATATAATCCATATTTAGTAGCCCATATGTATTTATTAATGTGGAGGAAATATATGATTTATAAGTATTTCCATTTCAAAATATCTATATAAATAAATTTCCTTTTCCAAATGGTATTCAATGAATATTATAGAACCAATGTGTTCTTATGTACAGAACACCTCATAACTACCATGTAACATATCTAATACATTAGGGTGGAACCATTCCCAATTATGAAATGTATATTCCCTAACTTAATACTATTACCATTGGTGGAACACCCTAACATTAAATAATAAATTAACTCCACTTAATTCTCTTCCAAGAATCTTTGTTATCTATATATAATAGTTGTGGGGGACCCATACAATATTGTGGTGTCAATATTATTTGATGAGTTATATACCCCGGTAGCGGGCCCAGAACTATTGGTGTGTAATGTGCATCAGTTGATGGGTTTTCCTATTTTATATTAAAAAGTAACCACACTGTATAATATTTAGGGGTTACTAACTCTACCATGAGTATACATGAAAATTTCGGTTAAATCATTATTTGTAGAGACTAGTTATTAAAAAATATCTTCTCCCAGTATACCACCAATACTACATTGTCTTCCATAAATATATAATAAAGTTTTCTAACATATGAGGCATTATAAGAATATCATAATGATAATGAGACATGATCCATAATAATATATGATGAAAAATGCTCATAATAGAGAATATTCCTATCAAATTCAAACATCATTGGAAAACTATATAGAATACATCGTGGGATTCCAATTAAATGAATTGTAATTCATCATTCATTTCATGTGACCCTATAATAATAGTTGGGTGTGCCCCACTATAATGCCATCATGAGGACGTAGACACACATTACATGTATGATATTGGTAAATGGTTTGTGGGACCTTCTATTTAGCTAGATATTTACTTTTATCTTACTATATTGTGCTAATTAAAATATAAAAAAACGTTTTCAACTTGTTTAAGTCATGCGAGATTAATAATTCCCTAGGTTGTGTGCCATGATATTATTTTGAGTAATCAATACATAAATTATTTATAAAATAGCCTAACTCATGCTCATAATGAAAGGTTATCCCATATTTCCTTCTAATATTCAGTGTTTTTTCATGTGTTAATAACACATCTTTTATAATGAAAATACAAACCATGTCATATTTATTACAATTATTTTTCATAGTTGAAAACAGTCGTCATACATGTATTATAGGACATTGATATATGATATGTGATATTGAAAATCCATAGAATTCATATTCATGGTAATGGAAATTACATATGGTTTGTTGTACATATACTACATGTTGTGTGGTTTTTATTTCTCATAGATCATTTTTTATTAAAACATGCAATTATTTATATGATTTCTCACATAATCAGTGACATCCACCTATATAGACCTCACATGGTCGTTGAAACACATCACTTTTGACATATGTAACTGGAATTAATAGTTTTTTTAATAGAAAAGACTAAATTCCATACCCAAACAACAATCATATAATCCCCATTGTGTCATTTAAAATCATGTGTCATTGATGATGAAATATATTCTGTTATCTCTTCGAATAGACACCATTAATTCGTCATGATTGGGAATGTCTACATTTTAAAACATTATTTTTTTGAACTTCCATTTTCATGCCCAATAATGTTCATCAGCATGTGTTAAGAAAAAATGGGTAATAGTTTTTTCGATGTTGTAATTCTAGATATTTGTATATTTAATTGTAACTCATTAATCAAATGATTTTAACTACTGAGAATTTATTAGTATTTCGATAAATTCCAATGATAAATTAGTTTCCAAAAAAACACACAAATAAATTTATTGGAAGAAATAATTAAATGAAATTAAAATTCCATATGTAATGATGGAAAATTAATATAATTGAGATTTCCTTAAAAAAACTTTTATATCAATCAAGGAAAAAATAATTTATCATATGTAGTATAGAATAGATTGATGCATTTGGAGATGTGATGATGAAAAATTATCATATCTAGAATATTTCATGTGGAATTATTTTCTCAGATATTTTGTGGGGAATTTCAATAAAAGAACCACAATAAAAATAAAACAATGAAATTGAAAAACCAAAATATATAGTCCAACCTCATGGTGAAAATTTGATTTAATAAATTTATTCATTATGGGACATAATTAACATGTTGATACTTTCACAATACACCTCTACCATCCAATTAATACCCACATCAATGTATAAAATAATAATTTCCACATTCCACCTTAGTTTTAATTAATATAACATGGGTTTTCACCATTTTATTCTATAATATATGAGGAAATTGTAAATCCATGATTCAGCTAAAAAATATTATAATTAGAAACATGAAAATTATGTCCCTATAACATAATTATTATAAATAATAATTACACAACATTTAGGTAAAACCCAAATTTTGGAATAACATGATTGTTAGAATTACCATCAATATAATCATTTAATATATATATATATATATTGATGAATTCATTGGAAAAATATTTACTTATTAAATTTGAATTAAATATCCATTAAAACAAACTAAATCAGGAGTTTTTAAAAATTTCACCATATGGGTAAACAACTTGTCCTGAGAGAAATTGTACGATGAAAAAATATTAAAATGATCAATTACTATGGTGAATCTTACCAGTCATATAATTTTAAAATCATGGACAATTAAAAATAATTAGGGTTCCATTACTTAATTAAGGAATCCCCTTGATTATAATAAATAATATAAAATCATGTCACATGGGCCATATGGAATGACATGTAATAAATTATTAGAAAATGTTTTATTATCATATAGGCATTTTGAAAAACAAATTATTTTATGTTAATCCCTAAGAACATGGGAACGAAAAAATTAATATTGAAAATATAACAATCATTTACCTAAAAAATGGATATTACACGGTTGAGTCTTAAATTTATTGAATATTTTCTCATTCAAGTTATTTATTTATTTACATCAGAAACATGAACTGATTTCAAATTTTCATTGAAATTATTTTTATAAATAAAATAATAATATGATAAATTAATGGGGTTTAATAAATTATGATGTCCATTTAATTTTGAAACCAAATGTCCTATAAATGATAGAAATCCCAGTAAATAAAAGATAGAATAAAAAATCCTAAATAATAATACTTCATAACCAAGGTAAGGATATAATTTACAATAATTATATTCTTTTGTATATATTAATGTAATATTTAAAAATTATAGTTGAACATATAATTCTTCACTTGGTGAATTATTTAAATCATAATCATAGAACCTATTGAGATCATATTTTTTCAAAATAATCATCTTAATCAATACCAGTCAAACTTTCAATTTATTTTTACCTCTTGATAATGTTTTAGTCATTAAAATAAAAATATCAATTATATATATAAATAATAAATATAAAAATAAAAAAAATATTCATTTCATTTGACAATAATGATTTAGAATATTAAAAAACAACTCATTAATATTACCAACTCATTTGTATTCTATCAAATTGAAATGTTTTTTCTTACCAGTTATATCGAATGGATCTCTAACAATTTACAATTATTTTATCATGTTTTATAATATAAATTATGTCCCTAAATATTATAATAATATTTTATTATTATTGTAGTTAATCTTCATAATAAAATGATACATTAATTTGTTTCATAAATTTATTAAAATTCGAAACATATTTCATCCCCAATCATAATAATGAAATAAAATATTTGATTGATTTAGTATGTCAGTATGTGATAAAAATATAATTTAAAATTTAATTAAAGGTCAACACATTGTCAAAATTGGTAAAAATAATTATTTATTAAATTTTAGGCACATGTACATAATATTTATGTATCTTTTCTTCACAAGTCACCTTTTGATCATCACAATCATGTAATTCACCTACTAATAAAAAAAATATTCTACTAATGGAATAGATTTTTAACTATTACATTGTATACATATGTTTATTCTGAAATAACAATATTACTAATTTACCATTTGGGTTATATTTTCATTGGTCATAATCCACATGTAACATCCCTCCCAAGTTTCCACTCAATAATTGGCCTGAGGTTGTGAACCACATTACCTCAAGAACACTTCCCCAAATACCCTAGGCTATGAACTAGTAGTGAGGGACCTAGTAGTGTCATCGGGGAGACTATTTCCTTGCTGATAATAGTCGATTGAAATACTATAAATATAAGAAAATAAATAAATAGAAAGATATTTGTAGAAACAAATTAATAAATCATTCAATCGAAAGGAAATAATATGTGGAAAATATATAATACAAGTGCAGAAGCTGAATAGAAATAGTAGATAAAAAAGATGATGTAATTTCATGTTCTATACTTAAATAGATATGCATGGGATTGGGAAAAAATCACACATGGAATGATGAAAAATATAAAAAATTCCAAAAACGATTTTGAATTGCATCTCAAGAACATGATTAGTCTTCTACACCCCACACATTCCTTGCAATTAAAATAAATCATTAGAAGCTGGATTCAACTCTTTATCAATAACTATAATCATAAATTATTTTTGGGTATCAAAGGCACCTGGTTAGGGTGTGAGTTATAATCTCAGTATGCCTTCACAAAAAGATTTATTCCATTACATTTCGTGCAATATAAAACAAACAGTATTCCCTAACAATTTAAAATTGGTACATAATTAATAAATAATCAAAATGGATTGGGCTCCACATGGAGACCTTTTTAATCTACTTACATCATCATAAGCTGGTGTCTCTGAACTGAGTGATCATATAATTGTATGGTGAGGGATTATTTATAAGAATTATGGATGTCCCCAGGAATGTTCTTGGGATTGGAGGACATTCCCATACACATTCTAAATGAAAGGATCGTTTCTTTTTTGAAAAAAAATCATTTACTTTTGAATATTCAGTTAAAATACTTCTTATAAATTATTATTAGATTCATCCATATCACATCATTTAAAATCATGAAATAAATTCCAAGTATCACTCAAGGAGATCATCATAAGATGAATTCCAAGAGCCCATCCTAGGTGACCCATGTATGAACTCCCAACTATCATTCTGACTTGGTATGGAAACATCATAAACTAACCTTCAAGTCCATACCTAGTATCGTACTAAAAGGATCAGGTATTTCATGAGGCATGGTTCAAAAAATAAATCCTTCAAACCATCCAAGGGGTCTCCACTAGGGAACTGGTCTCTCTAGAGGTAAAAATATATAATGATAAAAAATACAATCATAGGAATAACTTGTGTCTCTCCCAATGTTATTTCAAAGAATTTACCATTCTAATAGAAATAACGATTGTTCTTCCATGGTGTTCTTAACTTTGAACCCCTTGTTTCACAATTTAACCAAGTAAAATAAAACAAACAAGCAATATACTTATATATCATGTCTAACTCAATGATACCATATCATTAAATTTAGGAATTTATAACGTAAGATTCATCAAATCCAAGGATTAAATTAGAAGTTGTTATTCAATACATAATAAATAATTATTCTAACACTTTTCTTATTAGTTTAACTAACCATTTCATCTATGTCCTGGTGGAGGTGTCGACACATGGATCACCACCCAAACCAATGAAATCACGCAGTCAAGTAATATTATTAATAGGAAATATTGCTCAAGGGGTATTCTAGAAACTATGAAAATGGATAATTCATCCATAAAGGTTATAACACAACCATTGGGATGTAATGAGTCACAGAAATCAACATCCAAGGTGATTTTCCTCTAGATGGGGGCATTATACCTATAAAAAACTTAATTTATTAATTCAATTAATATTTTAGAGATGTTGTTGAAATTGCCTGGTAGGTGGACCAATGACACAATTTTTAGAACAAAATGAGATGAAATTAGAAGGTTATGATAACCTACCTTAACCTTATAGAGATTCCACCATCGATTAACAATTATTAATTTTAGTTAGGCTATAATAAAATGATGAAACCATTAAATTCTCCAAAAATTGGACAAATAATCTTTCACCAAAATAGCATAATGTATGTAATGAAGGAAATTAAATATATTTGATAAAATTATAGATCGTACACCTAACATTAGGTTGGATCTAATGGAATATGAATCAGAGGTTGTATGGAGGAGTACTATCACTTAGAAGATTCTTGGGGGAGTGGGGATTTAATGTGAGGGAGTAGCTACAACTGGTGGAGAAAATAATGGGGAATAATGGCTTTGATTAAATCTTTAATGGAGGTCAAAACGATAATTTCAAACATTTTTCTAAATGTTCATGGTCTTTTAGCACAATTAGAAATTCATGCACCAACCGTGATCCATTCACTACTTCAAAGGGGAACATCACATAATTAGGCACATGGAATATCTAATTATAAGAAAACTATGAAAAAAATTGTCTCAACCCTCTAAAATCCTTCATCTTCGTGACCCCACGGTCTCATGTTTATAGAAAATCCTTGTAGTCCAGTTTATACTTCCCATTTCAGGCCTCCGAGTGATTAACGATACCGTGACACACTCAAAACCCCCTTATCATTATTATGCCTCCTAATTAGTTCTATTAAAAGGAATTAAAACAACAATAAATTGTATGTACCTTAAAGAAATGTTTGGATATTACAACCTCACCTCTTTAAGACAACTCATCCATGAGTTTCCCTTCCCAGAGTAGTAGAACATCATCTGAGAATAGTTTTATCCACTGAGCGTGTACATTTTCATCCTGCTCATAAGTGTCATTCTATATGCATCTATGGTAACATAGCACTCAGACAAGAGAAACTGACCAACCTTAGAGTGATTTTTTTTATCATTGATATATACATAAAAAAAGCTACTCAATAGATATATCCACCTTAAGATAAATATTCTCAGGGTCAAATGAATGAAACGAGTCGGGAGGATACTATTGAAACTAGGATTCATGCAAGGCATCATGATTTGAACGATACCTCTAAGGTAATAGAAACGAATAAGATAGATATCCAAATCTCCCCACTACCTCAAAAGTTCGGACATATCGTGGGGATATGTGACCAAGTCTATTGGTTCCTCCCTATCCCAATCTAAGAGATATATGTAGAAAGACTAAATGTCCCACTTCAAAATTCAAAGTTCTAGATTGATGATTGTTATATTAATTTTTTCTAGATTGATCTATACTCATACAATTCAAAATCATATATACTTGCTCTGAAGTCTTCTGCATAAGAAGAGGACCCAATGGATCTCCCTCACCTGCCTCTATCTATCATAGAGGTAAACAAAATATTATACCATATAGGGCCTCACAAGGAGCCTTCTAAATTGTTTCTTGAAATATGTTGTTATAGGAAAACATAACCACTTTAATATATTTTCCCTAATAAACCTAAAAATATAGGATACATGCTCTTAAAATATCCTCTAACACCAGAATTGTCTACTCAAATTGCATGTTGGTCTGAGGGTGATATGTTGAACTCAATAAAACCTTTGAACTCATGGACTTTTCAATCCCGTTCTAGAACTATGATTTGAAACAAGTATCTCAGTGTGAAACAATTGAATGAGGCACACCCTGAATTTAGGATATCTTTTAGATGTATAATCGTCCATGTTCATCTAAAATTAAGAACTCCCAGATCTGTAGGAAGTGTGTGACCTTAGTCATTATGTCAACAACCACCCATAATGCATATCTTCCTCAAAGAGATTTCAGAAATACTATAATTAAATCCATGGTGATGTCCTTCCATTTCCACTTAAAAATGGAGAGAGTATTTATAATCATATAAGGTCATATATATGATATCACATATTGACAGGTTCAACAACGAGTGATAAATCCCACTATCTACCTCTTCATACCTGGCCACTAGAATTTTAGGTAGATATCTCCATATATCATTGTAAGACCCTAATAAAATCTCTATAATGAAAAATGTTATTCCCTCATTAACTCCCTGTGTATATCTAAAGACACACATGCATGACCATAGAAGTGTAAGGATTCACTATTAAAAAAAACCCATCCATGAGGTGGGTACTCTCCAGTGAAAATCTACATTAGAACAAGCCACATAGAATAAGATAGTTTCTTCATCCAGACCCATTCAAGGGGATTGGCGGTCATCGATAGATCGGTTAGAACTAGATACCTATGTTATTCACGAACCTCCTTGTGTATCATGGAGAATAGATATATCCACACCCATTCACTACTGGCCTCCCTAATGTCTTTCATCTATGTTTTTCATCTCAATCCATTAGGTACATGGTTTACCATAATGAGTGTGTTAGCCTAATAAATATCGAATTACTATGAGTATTCAACCCACCTATGTTTTCATAGATTTATTTCTTGCAGACTAGATATGTATTTGAGACTCGTATTATCTGTGTAAACAATGAAATCCTCATCCATCTTGTAGTTCCTATGGAAACATAGAGAATAAACCATGAATACATAATCAATGTAATGCATATGATAGTTCTGCTCATGAGGTTTCAACTAGAGGGACCCATAATCCATGATTCGATCACCCTACATTAGAAATGTAGTTATTACAATTCTTGATGAATCACAGTAAACAATATAGCTTCTTCCCAGCTCAAGAAGAATTAGTATCAGAGCTAAACTGAGTACCCCCTTTAACTAGTGAAAATTTGTCTCACAATATTTAGTCTAGTATAATTTCACACAGTTTTTAGTATAACCTATGAGCAGAGCTTCTGGAGTGGGAAATCTTTGTTTAATTTCATGAAGTATTCAGCCATCATTAAAACGATGTCTATATTTAATAAATTCTTGGGATTATCCCAATAACAAATTCTTCCATCTTTAATGGGTCAATAGATTCTTCTACCAGTGATATGATATCACCCAAGAAGTAAACCTTTCTGATCTAAATTTCTAATTTTTTGTGCATCTCATTTTGAGGGTGCACTGTGAGTGTACTCATCACAATCTCAAGATAATTGGAAATCATGTGTGTGGAGTAAGAATATAATAATATGTCTTCTATGAAGACTACCACAATGGAATCATGTTGCGGGTGGAAACATTGATTCATCCGATCCATGAAGATTGTGGAAATGTTCAGCATTGCAAATGCCATAAAATTGTACTTGAAAAATTTATACCTACTTCAAAATGTTTTTATGTGGTATGTATGACGGTCTCACATGTACCTGATTGTATGATGACCTCAAAGAGATATTAGAGAAAATAGTTTCTACTAAGAGCTGGTTGAAGAGGTTGTCTTTCTGAGGAAACCAATACCAGTTCATCATTTTATATTAATATAGATGATGGTAATCCATGCACAATTTATGTGTATCATCCACCTTCTTAGAGAAAAGAACAGTTGAACCCAATTGAGATGTGTTGGGTCAATTAAAACCCAATAGCCTCATATTTCATAGATCTTATTCATGAGTTCATGGAGCATTTTATGTTCCATTATATAAGGAGGAATGAACACTACTGCCACACCTGGAATAAGCGAAATGGTGGACTCAATCTCTCTTAGATGAGGTAATCTAAAGAAATAGTTAGGTAATACATTTCTAAAATGATCTACCATAGGAGGAAATTCCAGAAGTTCCATTCCCTACTCACTCTTAAAGAGATTTGATTTATGGTTTTCCATCCCAACAAGCCTTGAACAGTTGTGTTTAACTAGACTCTCTTTGAGATCCCATTAATCTTTATGGATATATATATATATATATATGTTACACTCTGGTGACATTAAGGACACACAATTACGATAAAAATACACCTGTGATCGATAGGACATAATCCAGTCTATATTGAGAATGATAGTGAAACTGGAAATCTTGAGGATGAAGAAACTCTACAAGAAAATGTTACCCACCTATGTCAATGGGTAACTACATAAAATGATGTATTCCATATACTTGAATTCATAACGATGTGTCATGGTTCTTAACACCACCATAGGTTTCAATGTCTAGGCCATGACTTCCCATTATTGCATAAGATATAAAAGAGTGTGAATAGCTTATATCAAACCAATAAGATACTAGAGTATATGATATTTGAATACAACCTCATTAATTAGATGCCCATAGACTCTGATCACCTATCTTAGGTATCACTACATATATACGAAATTTACCATGTACCTAAGATATTTCTTAAGTATCTTGAGAAATTCCACTATGCTAATGATGGAACTTTGAAGCATGAATTCCTCTAATTAAACCACATGATGGACCAGAATGGAATGTTGAAGAACAGATTCCAACAAGATGAGGTTTTACTAACCCATCACACGAAGGTGGTTCTGGAATAGAAACCCAATCACTTATCATTGAAGGAAAGGATTGGAAGAAGAAATGGAGGTTACACATCCTTCAACAAGCCTGAAATTTGATTGGTTTCCTCATAAACTGGGGATTTATGACCTATACAGACACACTTTTGACACACAAAAAATATTTTAGAGTGTTCCACCTCAATGATACTACCCTAGCATGTACCCCTGATGCATTTCCTATTGCCATTAGAGAAACAACTAATTTTCCTAGAAGGTGAATTTCCCTGTTTCACATTACCTGATTCCCTCAGTGTCCTATCAGTGATAATGGTATCCTTTATGATCTCTTAAATGGTGGTTATCCAAAATACGTTCACCTTTGAGTAGATGGAATAAGAAACCCCATCCAGAAATCACATCATAATTCTAATCTCATCATCAATCAGGGTCAGTGAAAAATGCTGTTATTCAGTGAAGCAATATGAATACTCTATTTCTAACATGTAACCATGATTATTGTTCATTAATTATAAAAAATTATCCTTTTCAAAGTTTGGGTAAGGAAATAGTTTAAAAGGATGTATTTAAATTTCCCCCGACCGTACACTCATGTCGACTATCTACATTTGGAACTTCTATCCAACGCATAGCGGAATAACCTAATAGATAGGTCACATGATTGAGCCTCTACTCTAGATTCATCTCAATATGATAAAATATGGATTGAATAGCCTCTATCAAGGATTCATTAGTCAGATTCCCACCATCCCCTGAAAAAGGTTAGTGGATGCTACAACTATAACTCACAGACCATCTATTCCATATAAGGGGTAGGAAAAGGTTCACCATGAATTGAATGCATGAATACAAGGAATATATCATGTATTATGGAATCTCTACCCAATGGAGGATCTATAATAGGTTCCTCATGTGGGGATTTAAGAGGAATCATGAGTGTTTTAGATCCCACCACCTCAGAAGTATGCTTATAGCCACTCTCTCGATGTACAACACATTGTATTAATAGTGGAATAGCTCTATAAATTATAATTCCATGACATTGGAAAAATAATAAAAAGTACTAAAATAAATAAAAATACATGTAAAAAACCTTACTATAAATAATATTCAATAATAAGCCTGATCTAGGAGCCAGGCCTGGGTGACTAGAATGAGTCACAAAAAGATCAAAATATAGGGCTTACATCCCACTACTAGGTCGAGTCAGGAAAAGTTCTCATGTTACAGGAACCATTTGACATTAAAGTATAAATTAATTTTAGCTAATATGGATTCTTTATAATTTAATTAGTTATTACCATGATTATTGAGTTATTTACATCACCCATTCCAATTCATAAGGGCTAGTACACCATATCAATTTAAATCGGAATTCCATTTAACTTTATCTTGACCTTCACACATGAAAATGGTGAAACATTATGAGTTGTTTTTTGATTGTATGAGATTCAGTTGACCCTTACCAATGAAAAAATAATAATTTGTATTTACTAGAAAATTTAACAAATTATTCCATAAAAAAACATAATCACATCATGCATAACTAACAAGGAACAACAATAATCACATGCAATACAAAAAATTCAGATAGAAAAGTAAATATGGAATGGCATACTACATGGAATTTTAATTCCTATGGTTCCTACTTTGATACATGATTATAATATTCCCTTGTATCATTGGGCCATGTATAAACAACCCTTTTAGTTTATATAAATATCTTAACAACATAGACAAGTGTGTCGCCCTATGGTCAAATCCATGGAACAGTAACAAGAACAAGTAATATCAATAATTACCCATCTCAAGAATTTTGGGAGTAATCAATACGTGGGGTAACTACTCCCAATAATAAGATCATTACCAAATTAAATTGTCTTAGTCTCTTGTATAAACCCAAAATTTATGAAACAAAAAGATAGGATTTGATACCACCATGTGGCTTTCTACCTTCGATTCCAATCCACGAATTCCCTACGATGGTCAGCCACAATACCTCAAGTACACATCCAAAAATTCCAAAGCCTAATGACTAATAGTGAGGGCCTTGGGTATGTCTGTGGGGAAATAATTCCTTAATTGATCAAATTATAGCTCAAAATATATAAATATAATATACATTATAAAAAATATATATTGTAATGAAAATAAGATAATAAATCATTCAATACAAAGGAAACAATATGTGGAATCTATATTATACCAGCGTGGAAGTTGAATAGAAATAATAGATAAATAAGATGATGGAATTTCATATTTTATGGAAAAATTAATATGTATGGTTCATGATGAAAAAATATAAAAAATCCAAACAATTTATATGACTAGAATCTTGTGGATATGCACAATCCAATGCTCCCAAATCCATCATAGTATTGAAAATCATGTATTGGAAGTTGTTTCATTCCCTTTATTAATAAATTAAATTATAAAGTATACTCGGGTACCTTTGGTATCTGAAGAGGGTATGAGATACAATATTAGTTGGTCAGACCCCATGGTGTCTATACCTTTCCATTTGGTCCAATAGAAAATAAACAGTTTTCCTTAATAAATTAAAATCAGTGAAGAAAAAATAAATAATCACATTTGACTGGGATCCGCTTTGAGACTCTTCCAATCCACCTTTTTCGACTTATGCTGGTGTGTCTAAACCATGTGATCATATAATGGGAAGGAGAAGGATAATATATAAGAATTATGGATTTCTGCATGCTTGTGGTCGGGATTAGAGGACACACCCCAATGGTTTCCTACCAAACAGGTCAATTCTCTAATGAAAACAACATTTACTTTTCAAAATTCAAATAAAATCCATTTTATAATTTATAATGAGACTCAAACATGGCCCATATTTGAAAAATTGATAAATATTACATGTATCACTCGAGAAGATTTTCAGAAGAACAATGGAAAAGAGCCTATCTAGTGTGACCTCAGAATGAAGTCTCAAGAGTCACCCAAGCATGGTATGAAAATAACATGAACAGACAACTATGTCCATACCTTTTATCACACATAGAGGCCTAAGTATCTCTGGAGGAATGGTTCAACACATTGTTGCTTTGAGACCATTAAATGGGTCTCCTATATGGAACTAGTGTCACACATCTATAGGAAAAAGTAGATAACACTAGATGAACTTGTCCCAAGCAAATATGGTGTTTCTCCGAACATTTTTACTAAGAATTAACCATTATAATAGAAAGCAGTAGAGTCCTTAAAAGGTTTAATTAACTCGAAACACATTGATTCAACATAGTCCCCAGGAAAAAGTAGGAAAAAATAATGGTCTATTATATCATGTCTAAACCAAAGAGACCATCTCATTAAATTCTAGAATCTATATCATAAATGTAATCTAATCAAGGATTTACCATTACAATGTCCCATTCAGGGAAGAAGTCATGATAATTTAACATTGGGCTCATAGGTTTAATTATCCATTTCATATATGGCATAGTGAAGGGTTCAAATCATGGTTCACCACCCAAAACAAATCAATTAAACACTCAAGGAATTTTATTAGGTATAAATACCCCACTAGGGTCTTTCAGTCAACTAATAAAAATGTGAAATTAAGTGTTAAGCGATAGTAAACACCAATTGGTGAGTTTTGACTCATCGAAATAAACCAAGTAGGTGATTCACTGATAGACTTTGTAGTAATACATATTAGAAAACAAATGAATTAATTTAACTATCATTTTAGATATGTTACTAGAATAGCCCCGGTGAGCGGCAAAACATCAAAAAATTTAGAATTCAATGAAATTTTAAGAGAAGGTCATGGCCACAAACCTTAGCCTCGTAGAAATTCAATTATACAATATCATCCTTTTATTTGATCTATGTTAGAAGAAAATGATCAACCCATATAATTCATTGAGTATGGAGAAAATGAGGTTGCACCTAAATAGCAGGAAGGATGGGACAAAGAAAGTGAAATTTATTGGAGAGGATTAATGATCATACCTTTAGATTCTTAATAGATTTGATGAAAAAGAATTTGAGATAACGAGGAAGAGTTGTATAATATCCTTGATTCATGAGGGAGGAAGGTTTTGAGATGAAATAGGAGATTCAAGCTCTATAGAAAACAAGGAAGAAGAAAGGCTTTTTCTTAAATCATTAAAGGGTGAGAAAATGGAAATTTCACTAATTTTTAGAACTGTGCACTATTTGGCCGCACTGTTGGAAAATTGTGCACCAAACATACACCATTCACTACTTCAAAGGGGCACATTGCATGGTTAGGATCATGGATTATGTAACCATGTGAAAACCACGAAGAAGTAATTTTTCATATACCTCTTCAATCTCTCATGGACATGCACCCTATGTCATTCAGTTGCAAGAAAATAGTGTGGCCATGTTTTTGCTTCCCATTTTAAGGATTTGGGCTTCGAAAGATCACCAAACACACCCAATACTTCCTTTTCATTATTATAAATCATAATTAAGGATGTTTAATTTAATTAAAATAATAATAATTGTCTTGTACCATAATGAATAGTCAAGATGTTACACCAAACATAAAAAAACACACAAGACACTAACAGAATACAAATACATCTTAGGGATTAAATTAAAAAGGTTTTACATTATGATTTATATGTGATGATTGTGATGATTTATTAGAAAAATAAGACTAATTAAGTGTATTTTTTATGTCTATAATTTTTTTTAAAAGTAAAGAATCATTTACTACATAATTAAACCAAATGGAAGTATGAAATAATTTTTTATAAAACCATAACCTTCACACTCAATATTTTATTCCATATAAATTCATTGATTAAGGTATTAATTGGTATGTATGTATAGAGTGAGGGAAAAAATCTGTGAGTTTGACAGTGAATTAGAATAAGGCCCCTGAATTTTCCTAGTTCAAAAAAGGTAGGAAAAAAATTGCAAAATAAAAATTAATATGTGTAAAAATTTACCAAGAGTTTTCTATTCAAAAAATACATTCATGATTAACGCTTCATTAAACGCATCTTCAAATACATATGTTTAATCTTAAAATTAGTATTCTCTAAAAAATATCAATTAAACAAAAAAAATAAGAAATAAAAATCAATATATAAGGGAATTCCATTTTATGGTTATTACAATGTTCACATAATATTACATGTACCAATTATAGAATGTTATCATAATAGGTAACCGTAATCCTATGACAAGAATATTTAAGGGAGAAAAGGGTTGTTAATTATTATAAACACCTTAGAGCCATATTTTCCCAAATCCCATAAAGTTTCTTTTTATACAAGTTATTTGAAGTATCTTATGAATGAATTGACCTTTCATATGTTATTCAATTGATGGTATAATAATGGTGAATATTATTAATTAGAAATATAATCATATCCTTGTTTGAAAATATTTTAAATTATAGAAGAATATTATATTTCATGATTTTAAATATTTCATGATGGATGTATATTTTTAAAACATTTATTGGAATTTAATTTATTATATTTTATAATTAAATAATTTATTGATTGATATAATTTCATATGATGAAAATTTAAATGAATGACTTCAATTAAAAGACATAATTATAACACATTCAAAATAAATATATTATTTTTTAAACCGTACAAACATATGTTTGAGAATTTAATCAATATTTTTACTGAAAATTCATACTTAAAGAGATAAATTTCTCACATCTTATGAGAAAATCAAGATTATATTGTTTTATATTTAATAAAAATTTTCAAACATTCTTTAATATATAAATTCATTGTTATGGGTCCTTGAGTGGTTTACTAGACCTCATTCATGAAATTTATAATATCTATGTCATATCCTCACTTGATAATATGTTAAAACCAAATTCCCAATTCCATTAGGTCTCTAAATAGTGACCAATAATGAGGTAATGAAACAAAAAGTGTGTCATTACCACTAAATCACCTTCTCTCCAAATAAAATACAACCATATAAAACAAGACATAGATGAAAAAAATATCATTTAAAAATACACATATATATATGTGTCTCATATTCATATATATAATTTAAAATAATACAATTAAATATCTTGATACAATGTAACATGTACAATAATACAACTCCCAATGACATTATGGTGTCCATTATTATGAAATACCTACTTCATAGTATGTCAAAAAATACTATCAGACTACATTTTCAGACACCCTCCCATCAATTCTACCACAATGATGGGGGAGAGTTAAGGAACCCCATTATTATATATAGTAGACCTCAGGATAATCAATATAAACTATGATATAAAAATATCAGGATATGGGAGGAATTACCCTCTATAAGAAAACATTATTGGTGGATAAGATGAATCAGCCTCAAGAAACATGATGAAATAATATAAATAAACCCAAAATCATTACAAAATGTAATTGTCAATAAAACAGATAGATATAAAATTCACCAAAAATAAGTCCCAAAAGAAGATCTTTGATAGGGACACAAAAACTATCCAAATATCCACGATAGTAACGTAAGACACAGTCTAAAAATTCTTCCTAGAAACCTAAAAATATTAAATATATATGTTGGGTGATTATACCAGTATACTAAGTAGGAAACCAAATATCTCATGAACATGTGAAAAGATTATACTAAAGCACCCATGAGAAAATAATTGAATTAATAACACTTTAACAAGTCATCAATCAAACTGAAACCCTACCAAGGATCTCAACACAGGTAACACATCCAAGTATTATAACATAATAAGAAACATATAGATTAAAGGTTACCCACAGCACTTTCCCACTGATTATCCACCCTTAAACCCCAACGACGTACCTCAGGTTTCCTCCACCTCTTCCGTATTAAAAACATGACATCATATATTCCAAAGGACACCTAGTACATCACATCAAATCTAATAATATAAATAGGGAAGTTGGGCATCATGAACATGAAGGGAGTCAACCATGTGACTTCTTCCAACCATGAACGACACCCACTATATACCAAATCATCCCACCTCACCATATCTCTCTCAAAAACACATGGTCCATCTAACCACAAATAAAAACCCTGCTCTTTATTACAAACTGAGACATGATTTGTTACATTAACTTCACTTGATAAAATATAGAAGAAAAAGGGTTCAAGTGTATTTGGGGCTTAGTATCATTATATAACAAATTAAAATATGAAATAAAACGTCTTTATTGAAAACTTCTTTCACATGGCCACTACCATCCCTCATACATAGAATTGTATGGGATAACCTGAGGACATGCATAAAAAAGTGTGAGCTATAAATATCGTTAACTGAAAATACATGTTAGTTAATAGGAATATTGATGGAGAATAAGAAAAACTTGAACATAATGCCATGATAAAGTATATTTATCATAACATGGAAATGTGGCAACAAGACATAACTTGATTTTAGCATGAGCCCAGTCTAATTGCACAGGTAGCCTGAGTAAACCCTCATTGAACTTGAATTAGAATTATTAAACCCGCATTTGACTTGTCGTATCATGATACTAATCTTCACCCAATGCATTGGAGCGCTATCAAGGTGCACCCTTCTTAAACATTTCATTTCATTCATAAGTGAATCACATGGATCATATAATATTGAATCAATAAAAATAATAAGTTTTTCCATGATTAAGTATTGTGGAATAAATTCATTAATGTAACATTCAAAATGTATATGTGCAGAATTGTGAAAACCCTTGATAGAGACCTAGGTATGGTATTAACTTCATGATGATTTTGGCATGGAAAAACGGGGTGCAATTTCGACAGCAATACTTCATGACATTAGGATTCAATAAAATGGTTGATGAAAGAGTAATGGGTGTCACATTATATATACATGAAATAGACACTAAAGGGGTCATATAGATACATGTCCCAAAAACATTATAGAATTTAGATGCATAATACAATATAATTACATGAATGTAAAAGAGGAGAGAGAAATCACTAACGGAATTTCGGCATGGTAACATGTGTACATGAGAGGAATTAATGAGAGAGAAATGGGTCTCCCATCATTAAAACATAAATAAGTCTGAATGGGGGAGCTGCTAAATCATACCCCAACATATTTAATTTAAAAAAGTTCATGACAACTAAAAGAAAATTTGAAAAAAATGAGAAAGGAAGTAATTTCTAATTTTGAAGTGTGAACCCAAAATCTTGGGAGTGGCTGGCGAGAGAGTTCTTGAGAGCCTGGGTTACCTTGGGAGGATTCTAGAGAGAGGAAGGAAGAAGTTGGATGATCTACAAAAGATTTGAGTGAAGAGTAATGGGATCTTGGGTGGGTTTATATATTAAAGGAGAGGTAATTCATTTTTATTTAGGTTTTGGACACCAAAAATTAAACTAATCAATACCACAAACCAGACCAAGGTTTTTTCCAAAGAGGAGTGGAAAACAATATTGTATAAGTCCAATGGCCTAACTAATTAAAATAATAGGGTGTATTATGTGTAGGTGAGTCACATTCTCAAGGAAATTCATTTAAAAAGTGAAAATGTTTTATAACTCTTGGAGGGTTTACTATAGTTTTTAAAAATAAAACAAAAAAACCTAAAATAAAATTATTTTAATTGTAAAACATTTATTTTCCGAACATTTCATTTATATTATTTTATTACATCACTAATTGGTCATTATGCTGTCATAAAACACATTATATCTTTAAATGGTATTTTAATTTTTACACAAAAATTCAAATGTCTCAAAAAATTATTAATAATTCACCATTGGATAATTTCAATGTTCTGAATAAAAAAATAATATTCATTTTATGTAAATAATTTTATACATTTTTTACAGATTTACTTTTAAAATAAAAAATCGCCATTTATTGAAAAATCATGCGTTTTGATAAAAATAGCATTCAAACCATAATAAAAATTACAATTGAATTCATAAAAATTAATTTAATAATAATAATAATAATAATAAAATTTTAAAATAATATTTATTTCAAAAATCAATTAATTCATCAAAATATATTTATTAGTTGAAAAAATTCTATTTTTGCTTTAAAAATTATTTACAATGTAAGAATAATAAAATTATTGTATATTTATTATTATATACAAAAATAATGAACATAATCATAGTGCTAAGGTCTTGTCACATAACCCCTTATAACACACACATAAGACCAAAGGGTAAGGTGTGCAATGGTGACATACTCTTGGTGGGGGGGCTCAGATAACATTGCTCAGGTGGTAATCTCTAATAACTTCAACTTCACCCATAGTCAGTTCCACAGAAGCTTAATAGGTTAAATCTCAGCTTGGGCTTGGTCATTAGAGAATCCCAATGACGCCACCTTCTTTCTGTGCTCCGAAAAAATGGGCTTTGTACGGAGCCTGTCTACCGGATGAGGCAATCGCTTCATTTGTCTCAGTAAATTGGAGTTGTTAAAGACCTATATTTACACTAAGCAAGTGATCATTGTTCAACGACTATATTAGAAAAAGTTGAAATTCAAAAAGGTATCAGAAAATTCAAAAACATAAAACCAATGAGGATTACATTTATATAAAAAATTTACATAATGATACATTTAATCAGATAGAGGGGAATTTTCATTAATGATAGTTTGGGTCATTAAAATCTTCCACTCTTAAGAAATTTTTCCCTCAAAATTTATTATTCCCATAATAAAATAGATGTTGTTAACTCTGATTCATCATTTCCTCAGATTCCCTCGCCGTTTCTTCAAACTTGTGGTTTCATCGTAACACCTTGAATAAGGGCATTGTCTTATTTCGTAGAACTTTTCTCTATGATCTAAGATCTTCACTGGTTTCTCCTTATAAGAAATATCATCCTCTAACTGTACCACCTCTGAAGAGAGTACATGTGAAGGTTTGGGTATGTACTTAATAATGCGGGATACATGAAGGACATCATGTACTTTGGCCATGGTGGTTGTAAGTGCTAGTCGACAAGCCATATCCCTAAAATGATCAAGAATATCGAAGGGGAAAATGTATCTAGGACATAACATTCCTTTATTTCCAAACCTCACAACCTTATTCCATGGGGATATATGTAGAAATACCATTTCTCAAACTTTCAAATCATGGTATCATCGACACTTATATGCATAACACTACTGTCAACTCTTTGCGGCCTTGATATGTTGCTGAATGGTTTTCACCTTCTCCACTATTTCTTCAAACATTTAGGTTCCTAGAAGCTTACGATCACTGACTTCATCCCTACATGCATGTGTTCTGCACCTCTTCCCATACAGGGCTTCAAATGGTGCCATTCAGATGCTCAAGTGTAAACTGTTTTTATAAGAGAACTCAACCAGAGGAAGATGTTGATCCCATCCTCCTTTTATGTCCATTGAGCATGCTCCCAAAATGTCCTCAATTGTTTGGATTGTCTGTTCGATTTATCCATCAGTTTGAGGATGATATGTCGTATTGAATTTCAGATCAGTATCTAGAGAATGTTTAAGATTCATCCATAACCTATAGATGAATCTTGAATCTCTATCAGATACAATAGATAGCTATACTACCTGCTACCTTACCACTTCCCTGATATTTATCTATCCCAGGTGATCCAATGGGAAATCCTCTTGAATTGCAATAAAGTGTGCAGACTTTGTAAGATGTTCCACAACAAACCAGATTGCATTGTTGACTTTGGATTTCTTCAAAAGTCCTGTGACAAAGTCCATGGGGATGTTCTCCCATTTCAATGATAGTATGTGTAATGGTTGCATAATCCCCTTAGAATTTTGTCTCTCATCCTTCACTAGCTGACACACTAGGCACCTTGATCTAAATTCAGTGATCTCCTTCTTCATATTATCCCACTATCCTTCAGGAGTGTAGTGATAATCCTTATTTTTAACTCCCTAAATCGTTCTTTTCATTAATCACTCAAAAAAATCATTACTCCCATTGGAGTTATCTTGGTATGAGGGTTGGACAATAGTGAGAAGTTTCTCACTAATCGTCGATAATATTCAGCTAACCCAAGAAGCTATAGATATCTGTTATCGATGTTGACCTCATCCATCCCAAAATTTCTTCTGTTTCGGAGGGATCCATAGTTATCCCATTGATTGTGATGATATGTTCTAATAATGAGATCTCCTTCAACCATAACTCACACTTGTTGTACTTTTTATAGATCTTCTCCTTCCACATGTTCTCTAGTACTGTTCTAAGATTCCCCTCATGATCGTCCATGGTTTTGGAGTTTATTATAATATCATATATAAAAAGAAATACAAATTTGTCGAGGTAATATATAAAGTATTTATTCATCAAGTCCATTATGATTTCTTGGAGCATTAATGAATCCTAAAGGCATTACTATGAATTCATAGTGCCCGTATCTTGTACAAAAAGTAGTCTTGGGGATATCTTCCTCGTTCACCCTTACTTGATAACATCCAAACCACCAATCCACCTTGGAGAAGTATTGAGCTCGATGAAACTGATTGAACAAGTCATCAATTAATGGGAGATGATACTTTTTCTTTATCGTGATTTTGTTGTGCTCACAATAATCGAAGCAAAGGCGCATTGACCTGTCCTTCTTCTTGACAAAGAGGACTGGTGCACCCCATGGTGAAGCACTTGGTTGTATAAATACTTTATCCATATTCTGTTATAGTTGTTTCTTTAGCTCCTAATGCTCCACAACATTCATTCTATATGGAGTCTTTGTTATTGGAAACTCCCCAGGTTTAAGGTCAATTAAGAATTCAACATCTCTTCTAGGAGGAGGACTAGACAATTCCTCGGGAAACAATTCAGAGAATTCCTTCACAATAAAAATTTCTTCAAGGATAGTTGCCTCCTTAGACTCAATCTTCTGAGATAGATACACATGGTCCAAGGGTAGTAATATCCACAATTGATATGATGGATCTATAGAAGATTCATTTTCCTACTTGCACTTGTATTGAATTGGGGGTTGATTCTCCACAGGGAGAGTGATTACTCTCTCACTGAAATTTTGGTTGGATTTATATAAGGAATGCTAATCCATTCTAATAATATCCTATAATTCCACTAGAGGTATTATGATGTGGTTGATCAGGAAATTCAATACACAGATTATAACAAGGGGGTCTTATATACATGGTATGCAATGATTGCCCCATTTTTTGTACTCACAGACTTCTTCACAACAACGATTTTTGGTGGTGCTGGGATTGTTCTAATAAACATTCGAGATATAAAATAATGCATAGAACTAGAATCAAAAAGTACATTCACTATTATTGAATTAATAACTAGCATACCTATCACCAATTCATAGTTTTGGTTCACTTCAGCAATAGTGATGGAAAATGATTTCCCATGCTGCCTTGGAGGTTGTTGGTTGCCTCTGAGCCCCTTGGCTTAGGGCACTTCTTTTAAATGTCCCATAGTTATTTTGTAGTTGAACCAACAAAGAACACGTTGAGGGTCGAGTGGAGAGTTTCTCTAATCTATCACACCAACATATTTTTCTTGTCGATTGTTAATATCCAGGTGCCCTTCTCTTCCACACCTAACGTATTTTTTCATCCACTTCAGACAATTTCTGGGGTGCTTCTTTCTGCACCTTTCACAGGTGGGGTACTAGATCATCTTAGCACCATTGTATTTATCCATCAGACCGCTAACATTGATTTCCACTTTACACTTCATATCCCCATGATACCATTGGTATTATATGGTCTCTATTTCGACTTTGAGGGATCATAGGACAATTTTCTTCACAGTTGTCAAAGTCATGGATCAGCGGTTCTTTCCGCAGACTAGGTTTCAACCCACAAAATAAGAGGTCAACCTTGCATTTAGGGGTAACAAAAAATCCTCAGGCATATCGTTCAATCCTTGTGATGTTTTCCTTGTTCGATCTAACTAATTCGTCGTCTTTTTTGATGTATGGAAAATAATTCCCTTTCAATCTTATGCTGGAGGGTGCGCAAAAAATATTTATCAAAAAATATCTTCTATAAATCCTTCTATTCCAATTACTCGATCACCTCTTCATAAATCTTATTTTTTTATCAATTTCCACCATTGATTGGATTCACTCTTCATATGATAAGCATCTAGAAGATCCTTCTCTTGTTCAGAACATTGAAGGATGGAGAATATATTTTCTTTGGAGTTGATCATATTTTCGACGATTAAGGTATCTGCTGATCCATTAAAAGTATAAGGCCTCTCTGTCATGAATCTATCAATATTTACTTTTTCTTTCTGGGGGGGAATGATCTTCTTTACCCATGTTTCTATTAAAATATTGAGTTAACTGAGATAGAATCATGACAATGTTTGTGATTCCTACTCCTATCGTATTGGGAACCTCATTAGCACAGTAATAACATTGATCTTTGTATCAGTTGTTAGCCTGAGTACTCCTATTACCGTCCATTGGCTGGAATAAATGTAATGATAATGGTAACATATAAAGGGTAATCCAAGGACAAAACTGATGACTTATAAATATATTTTATTTCTTTAACATTTGAATCCATGGGCTTCAATCTATGCTATTCAAGGTATACTTTCTAAAATATATTCTTAGGTGCATTTTTTAATTACCATAATAATGGTTCATATTAAGCTTGTGAATTAAGCAAACCATATCCCCTGGGTGTGTCATCACTAAGATTGTAGAAAGTCCCATTGCCGTTTACCAGGATACCCTCAAGCCTGAAACTACTCATTGGAGTTTTTACCCCTAGGTACATATATACCCGAGCAACCTATACCTGCTCATATCAAGAGAGGGATGCATTTTCATGATAAACCAAAAAATCAATACTCACCATAACATAGTTATTTTTTATACATAGTCTTGTTTCTAATGGTTTACAAGGGTTTTGTAATTGTAATCCCAAAAATAACAAAACCTCCCTCTGATACCAATTACAACAACCCTGCTCTTTATTACACACTTAGACATGATTTGTTACATTAACTTAACATGATAAAATATAAAAGATTTATAGTTCTAGTGTATTTTGGGATTATTATTATTACCTAACAACATTAAACATGAAATACAACATCTTTATTGAAAACAACATTTACATGACCACTACCTTCCCTCGTACTTAACATTCCATGGGATAACCTGAGTACATGCATAAGAAAATGGTGAGCTATAAATCCTAGTAAGGGAATAAACATGGAATGACATGAGAAATATAATACATTCTAGGTAATAGGGATATCAAAGGAAAACAAGAGAAACATGAACATAAAGGAATGATAAATCCTAATTATCATAACATAGAAATGTGGCAACAACACTTAACATGATTTTATCACAAGCCTAGGCTCATTGCACATGGAGCACGAGTAGAACCTCATTGAACTTGAATTATCATGAGTAATCCCTTTTTTAACTTTTCGTATCATGATACCAATCTTTACCCAATGCATTGGAGCACAATCAGGGTGCACCCTTCTTAACCATTTCATTTCATGCATAAGTGTGCCACGTGGATCTTATAACATGGAATCAATAAACGTCATTAGTTATTCCCCGATTAAGTAATGTTGAATAAATTCATTAAATTGCCATTCAAAATGTATATGATCATAAAGGTGAATACCCTTGATAGAGACATGGTTATGGTATTCACAACATAATGATCTTGGCTTGGAGAAATACGGTGCAATTTCGGCAGCATAACGCCGTGACATAAGGATTCATGAAAATGGTTGATGAAAGTTAAATGGGTGTCTTATAATATTTACATGAAATTTACAGTAAAGAGGTCATGTAGATACATGAACCAACAAACATAATGGAATTTAGATGTGTAATAAAAAATAATTACTTGGACGTAAAAGAGGAGAGAGAAATCCCTCTTAGAATTTTGGCATGGTAACAGCTGTACATGAGATGCATTAATGAGAGATAAAGGGGTATCCCATTATCCAAACATAAAGAGGGATGTATGGGGGAGGTTCATAATCATACCCCAAAATTTTTAATTGAAAAAGAAATGGCATAACAACTTAATTAAAATTGGACAAAAATTAGAAAGGAAGAAATCCCTTACTTGGATGTGTGATCCCAAAGGCTTGGGATAGTTTTGAGAGAATCTTCATGTGAGCTTGGGTGCCTTGGGAGGATTCTAGATAGGGGAGGGGAGATGTTGTATGAACTCCAATGGCTTTTAGTGATGAATAAGTGGGAGATTGGGTGGGTTTATATAAAAAAAAGAGAGGTAATTCTTTATTATTTAGGTTTGGGTCACCACACATTAAAATAATCAATACGACAATCCAACCCATGGTTTCTGCCCATGGGTTTTTCAAAAGGGGACTAGAAAACAATATTTTATAAGGCCAATGGACGAAATTCTTAAAATAATAGGGTGGATTTTGTGGAGGTGAGTCACAGTCTTAATGAAATTCATTTAAAAAGTGAAAATGTTTAATAACTCTTGGAGGTCCTAATAAAGATTAGTCAATTAAAAAAACAAACCTAAAATCATATTATTTTAATTTTAGAAATAAAATTCGATGAAAATATCATTTATAGTATTTTATTAAATCACTCTTGGGTCATTATGATGTGATAAAATATATTATATATTTAAACTGTATTTAATTTTTACACAAAAATTCGATTGTCTCAAAAAATTATGAAAAATTCACCATTAGATAATTTCGGAATTTTGATTCCAAAAATAATATTCATTGTATCTAAATAATTTTCTAAATATTTGAATGTTTAATTTTAATATAAAACAGTAACATTTATAGAAAAGTCATTTGTTTTGATAAAAATATCTCTAAACCCGTAATAATAAATTCAACTGCATTAAAAAAAATTGAACAATAATTTAATTTTTAATAAAAAGAAATGTAATAATAATAATATTGTTTTATTAAAATATTTTTTAATTCAAGAATCCATTAATTTATCAAAATAGATTTCATAGTCGAAAAAAATATTATTTTTTCTTTAAAAATTATTTACAAAGTAACAGTAATTAAATGAATGTATATTTATTATTATATAAAAAAATAATGCAGATAATCATTGTGCTATGGACTTGTTACATAACCCCTTATTAGACCCACATATGACCGAAGGGTAAGGTGTATGATGGTGAAAGACTCTTGGGGTGGCTTGGATAACATCGCTCGGGTGGTAAAATCTATTAAATTCCAATTCTCTGGTAGTCAGTTCCGCTCAAGATTCACGTTTTCAAGCTCCACTTGGGCTTGGTCAAGAGGGAAGCCCAATGACGCCACCTCCTTTTTGAGCTCTGACAAATGGAATTTTTACATACCAAGTCTACTGGATGAGGCCATCACTTCCTTTGTCTGAATTAATTGGATTTGTTAAAGCCTTATATTTATACTAATTAGGTGATCACTCTTCGACGTCTATATTAGCATCATTCACAATTTATAATGGTATCTTAAAATCCTATTACATAAAATGGATGAAGTTTACATTAATATAATCAATTTACATAATGAGGCATTTAATCAGATGAAGAGGAATTTTAATTAATGAATTTTTGGTTTGTTACACCAAATTTCAACATCAAAACATTTTTTATAGAAATCACAACCTGTGAATTTTATCATCACATGGAAGAGGGAGAAAGGAAGAGTGGGTGGCCGTCCATCCACCCTCACTATAAGGATTTTGGGGGGAAACACCCCAAAAACTATTGCTTATCAATACATTGTACATTACATTTTTGGGGAACATAAAGATATCAAAAATTAATACAATATATATATATATATAATGATGGAACACATAGTCATACCACCAATATCACTACTTAAGAAAAAAGAAACCAAAAAATACATAACATTCGTTTCCAGTTATATATTCAAAAGATCACATCACCAGAAAAAAACCACAAGAATATTTCAATATTCTCATTATAGTACAATTAAATTAAAATAACAAGTTCATTAGTCATTTTGAAGCTAATTTATTTATATTTAACGACCCACTATTTAAAAAACAAATCCTTTTATAATTTATTCATCGCTTATCCAATTAATTTTATTATTTTCGGTACATTAATCAATACATGATAATTCTAATTCTACTTAGGAAACTATCACAAGAGAAAAAAAAAAGAAAAAACTAAAATCCCAACAACAACATCATCCTCATCATATAGAAAACTATCCACACACTACACCATCGTTTCACTACCATAAGAACTTTCATCTTAAAAGACCATATTATAACATATTATGATGTAATACATATTCCATAAATACCACTATGTTTCCTCACATCAGCCCATTATATCCACCGAAATAAATAAAATACACATGAAACACAGCAAACATGCATAACCCCACCACACAACCACTTTCATCCATGCATTCTAAACAAAACAGATCAAAATTTTCTGATTTATTCAATGGTATTTACCATATTCCACTTTACTTTTTAGCATATTATCACACAGGGAGAATTTTCTCAGGGTATCCAATTGTTTAAACATGTATAATTTATTTAAATATTCCATTTTGGTTGATATGAAACAATCATAAAAATAGCAGGGACACACAGCTTTTGTAGGGCATGGTAAAAGAAAATTTATTTTCCTAATTCAGCACAATGGCTGACCATGGTCATCTCACTTGAGAAGCGTTGTAGTTTGTTGAATAAATAATTAAAAATTCACCTAATCTAAATATTTTTAGGGTATTAATATATATTGAAAATAGTGGTTTCGGGGTTTTTTAAAAGTTTTAATTTAAATAATGAAATGAAAACATTAAATCTAAATATAGATGCAGATACTGAAAGTATAAAATTAGGGAAGAAATCACTCAGTCCTAGAGTTATATAATACATGTTCATTCATTATTTATTTATTGTTTAAATTCAATTTGATAATTCATTTTATGACTCCTCAATAATAAATTACATTCCGTCGATTTAATAAATATTTGATTATAACATGCCTCCAGCACACCAAACTACACCTCCTCTTATAGTCAACTAGGATAACACCTCAACAGAGAATGATATCCCCAAAATACCAAGCTTCGCCATATGTCATTTGATCCCTTATGGAAACCCCAACATCACTATATGAATGGTTTTCTTATAATAATTATGTGGAAATGAATTATCCATGGAAAAAATGGATTTGGAAATAGTATCGTGGTGGATGACCACCACACCCATGCAATATTGCTGCCTCAAACACAAATAGATTTAAAACAATTAAATTTGAAGCGCAATAATGAAAAACAATATGAAAAATACCCCCTGTTCCAAGCATTGAGTTAGTCACTTTCCAGGAAAAAGTGTATAGATATCAGGATGGAATGATGGAACATAAGGAATGATATTGATAATAGAATAAAAAAGGAGTGGAAGAAGAAATTTAAACAATTTAATATAATAATGATTAATTAATTACATGAGAAAATATATCTAAAAATAAAAATAATATAAGGAAATAAAATTACTAAATTGACCTTGTACTCCTCTCTTTGGTTCCCTAGATTGTGTGGGGATGGGAATGAATGATTTGAAATGTAGAAGCTCCTCTCTTTTTATAAAAATATTTTTGTCCTTCGAATGTCACCTCCTTGTTGACCCATTAAATGGAAGATTCACACGGTTTCCCAATCATAAAGGTTTTTCATAATTTTCATGTCTTCTCTAAAAATTTCATTTCATTCAAGGACCAGATGTGGGAGTTATGAATTTTTTAACGACAGTTTCCATTTCTATTGCAAGGTTCCCAAAAGCTTCCTTCAAATGTAGGATATCAAATAGTATCCTTAATGACTTTCAGACTCCCAAAAATTAATTTTAGAGACGTTACTATGTGTCTAAGTTATATTACATGTGTATCAAACTAAATTGATGGTGTTTAGGAAACGATGGACTTCCGTTATGGTGGTGGGGTCCACAGTGTCATCCTAGAAAATCCTCCAACTTCATCGATTATTTATAGCCTCTAGATGTTTGAATCAGCCCCATGTCCAGATGAAAATGTTATATAAAATTAAATAAAAATTTCAATATAAAGTGAATCGATCAATTTGGAATTAAAAATTTAAATATTTTACCATAATACCCTTGATATAAAAAACTGTAAAATTATAAAAGTAAGAACTTTTCAAAAAATTTCTCGAAATATATCATAAATACAAAATTGATCCATATAAGCAAAAATTGAAACTTTTGGAAGATTAAAACAATTGAAATGTATTAAAAAAATGTCAAAAAAAATATCTATATGAATTCCCCCACACTCAAACCATGCATGTTCTCAAGCATAAAATCTCACCAATAAATTTCATAGGGCACCAATGTTACCAATATTCAAATACCAAATTAATAAAATAAAACAATTTATAATGGAAAATCAAATTTTCAAAAATCCACATGAAGTTTCAATTTAATTATTATTTTTTCAAAGAAATAATCAAATTAATATATTTTACTTTTCCTACATAAATAATGATGTACCTTATTCTTTCTTCTATTCAATATATTTAATTAATTATTGTTAAACATGCCACATCATGATTTACCTCACCTTTGAATATTTAATCACATCTGTCATGATAAAATTCATGTAGAATTATGCTCATATCATGAAATCATTCATCATATCAATTATATTGTAAAAGGACTACTTTCTCCACTCTGTATAGACAAAATACCCATAAAATCATGAGGACTTGCAATAAAGGTTCGTACATATAAAGGCCATTCATGGTCTATATAATATAAAACAAGGATTTATGTAAATGTGTCCTTTTATGGATAAGGTATTTTCAAAAGATTCCATAATCATTCTAAATTTGTTTTTTTGGATTCATAGCTTTGAAAAGATAAAATTCATGTTCTTCCAGATGACATGTCCCAATATCACTCATGAAATATTCTCATGAATAAATTAGATGTACAAAGACTATAAATCCTATATGGAATGGGACATATAATATTTAGACAATCAATCAAATCATTATCAATAATAAAAAATCAATGATCATAAATTTCCAAAATTCAAATCATGAAAAATGGTGGGTAATGTTCATTTACATAAATGAACTAATTCCCTTAAATCAGGAGACATCATTTCAATATCCATGTTTGAATTTAAACATTCAATTATCCATTTTACTCCTTCAATATCATAAACATTGAAATCTAAAACATGGAATCAATGGATTCCTAGGAAACTCATGTATTCTTGATATGTCTAGTAGAGAATAATTCAACTTTGCGAATACAATTTTATCTTTAACGATCAAATCAAAATTTGGACCCAAAAAATGTAAGGAGTTTGAACGATTAAACAATAAAAATTCAATCCATTTCAGATGAATAATATTACTTCTCTTCCACTATTAAAGGATTCCATTTACCATTAATGAACATTCAATTGATAATTACTCACTTAAGAAGAATGAACATTTCATTAAAGCTCTATAAGATAAGGATGATTGGGCTGCATGCTAAACTACATCTAAAAAAAGAAATTGAAAATTGAAAAGCATATAAAGATAAATCTTAGTATGATCCCCATGTGGGACCTAAATTTCTATTACCTCCAGTGGGAAATACCATCTATTATCCAATGTATGATGGTGGATAAAGCTTCTTTGACATCAACCACCACATATGGATTTTCTCAGCTTGTAGTTATTTTTTTAAGGAGAACTCCATGGATAGAGAAAATTGGATCCTCTCAATTCACAATGTGGTGCATCTTGCATGGTGGGGGTAAGAAGATGTATGGAACATACTACTCTTTTGTTGCTACTTGTGCAGTGTTCTCTTTCTATTATTTTACTCCGTATAATGATTCTTCAAATTGTTTAGGGAGCTTCAAGTGTTTCTCAATAGGTTAATGTTCATTTTCATCTTCTTCTAAGGCAATGTAAGGATTGACCCATTATTAAATTTCAAAATTATATGTAGTTATTCGAACATATTATTAGAATGAAATAAGAAAAGTTAGATTTCACGGACGGATCATCTCCCTGATTAGGTCCTGGATCAATCACATCTTTAGTTGAAAGAGCCTATTGGAATTGATTATCACTAGATAAATATAGGGAGTTAGTATCCTCTTCCTTGAGTTCAGACTCTGCTTATTTGATGTCTTTATTGAAATCAGTTAAATCATGGGAACTTCTTTGTTGGTCTTGAATCTTTTCAAGTAATTTTGGAGTTCTTAGATCATGATCATCAAAGCGTGCGGTGAGATCCATGTCTCCTGGAATTTCTGAGACTATTTAAACAATATTATATTATAGTACCCCATTTGTTGGAGTTCCTCCTCAGTATAATAAATTTCTTGTTTTGCACCTATGAGTAATTACTCAAAAAATTAAAAAATGTTATATTAAAAAATCATGATAATTATTTTTTCAGTATTTTTAATAATGAAATAAATGAAAAATATTTAAAAAAAAATTGAATTTTGGAAAAGTGATCAAAATAACATCTTATATCCTCAGAATTTTTATAATTTTTGACTCCACCTATCGCAGGGCGTGGTAACATAAAATTTATTTTCATAATGCATCACAGTGGCTGACCATGGTAATATAACTTGAGGATAGTTGTAGTCAGTTCAATCACTAATTTCTAAATCACCTAACATAAATATTTTTGGGGTTTTAACATTTATTGAAAATTTTGGTTTTTTGTGGTTTTTGAAATATTTTAATTAAAATGATGAAATGAAAACATTAAATCTAAATGCATATGCAGATGATGAAAGAATGAAATTAGCGATGAAAACACTTCGTCCTAGGGTTTGATAACATGGGTTCATTCATTAATTTTTTTAAATTCAATTTTATAATTCATTTTATGAAACCCCATTAACATATTATGTTCCCTTGATATAAAGAGTGTGTGATTTTAGCATGCCCCCTGCACACCATAGCTCACCTCCTCTAATAGTCAACTATGATATCAACTCAATAGAGAATAATATCACAAAAATAACCAGCTTCACCATTTTTCATTTCATCCCTTATAGAATCCCCTACTCCACCATATGAAGGGATTGCCTAAGATAACGGAGGAAAAATGAATTAATCATGGAAAGGAAATGGATTTAGAAATAGTGTCATGGTGGAAGACCAATGCACCCGTGCAATATTCTCACCTCCATCACAAATATATTTGAAACATTTTCAATTTGAAGTGAAATAATGAAAATCACTGTAAAAAACTCCCCTAGTTCCATGCCTCAATTTCGTCATTTTTGGTGGTGAAGTACATAGAGATCATGATGGAAAGATTGAAGAGACTGAATGAGATTGATATTGGAAGATAAAAGGCATTGAATAAGACAGGGGAACACTTTAATAGAAAAAGGATTAATTAATTACATAATAAAATAAAACTAAAAAAAGAAATAAAAGAAGTAAAAATCCTAAATGGCCCTTGGACTCCTCTCCATGGTGCCCTAGCTGGTGTAGGGATGGGAGGGAATGAATTGAAAGGTAGGATATCCTCTCCATTTATAGGAATATTTCAATCCTTCAAATTTAGATTCATTTATGACCCACTAAGTGGAAGATTCACATGTGGTCCCCTTCATAAATGTTGTTCCAAATTTCCTTGCATGTCTCCTCTCAATATTTCAGCTCATTTAGAGACATGATGTTGGATTTATGAATTTTTCATCTTTGGTATTGTTTCTGGATGAAGGTTCCAGGAAGCTTCTTTCAAAATTATAACATCTAATATAACCATAAATGACATTCAAACTCCCTCAAATTAATTTTAGAGACACGCATATGTTACCTCATTCATTAAAAGTTAAATAACACCTATTAGAGGGGTGTAGGCCGAGGTGGATTTCTGTTATGGTGGTGGGGACCACACTTTCTACTTAGAAAATCCTTCAACTTCATTAATTTTTAAGTCCTCTAGATGTTCTAATCTTCCCCTGGACTAGAAGAAAATATTTAATGAAATTAAATAAGGATTTAAAATTTTGGGAATAGAAAATTTGGAATTTTATTTTTAAATAAATGATCAAAATACTATTGCTGTACAAATATGGAAAAAATATAGAATTAATAACCTTCCACAATTTTTCTTAGATTACATCATAAATCCAAAATTTATCTATATAAAATCAAATTGATAATTTTAGAGGATTAAAAAATTGAAATTCATTAAAAAATGTTCAAAAAAAATCTCTTTTTTTATTCTGCCACACTTAAACAATGTTTTTCCTCAACCATAAAATCTCAACAGTAAATTTCAAAGAGCACCAATGTTACAAATATTCAAATTCCAAAGTAATTAAATCAAAAAACAATTCATTTCAAAATAATATTTTTAAAAATCCACATAATGTTTGAATTTAATTTATCAATTTTTCACAGAAATAATAAATTCCAATATTTTAATTTTCCCCTTAGATTAATTATGAAACTTATTCTTAAAGTCATTCATGCTCCTTATTTCGTAATTATTAAACATGAAAAATTGAGATTAACCTCACCTTGTAATACTTAATCTCATATCTCTTGATACAAATCAAGCAGAATTATTCTCATATCATGAAAAAATGATCCTTATCAATAATCTTATAAAAAAAATATTTTATCCACTGTGTAATGATATAATACACATAAAATTATGAGGACTTGAAATGAAGGTGAAAATTACACTGAGACTGATGGTTGGTAGGATTTTATACTTTAGAAATTAAGGGTCAAGGTTGAGATTTATATCTTCAGTATAATGCATGATATAAAATATAAAAGTGTAATGAAATTCTCCCCATCAAATTAGAAACACCCACTTCCCCAATACTCAAACTATAGATTATGATCAAGTAATAATAATAAATGATTTTAGAACCCTCATGAGTTTTTTTTACTTTTTTACTTTTGATCTTTTTTTAATGTAATGATTAGTTCAATACTCACATCCATAACCTAACCACATATGATCAGAATATCATCAGACTAGAAAATAGTAATTTTTGGTTCTCCCAAATCACGATCCATTTTTTCTTTACAATATAAAACATACCTTCCACCATGATTCACTTCACCCCTACACTTCATCTTTAAAATATCATGAAAATACCAATATTAATTTAGGAATGGATATAAAAGGCTTGGAATATCTCTCATCCCTATAAAGGCCATTCATGGCCTCTTTGGGATAAAACAAATATTGATGTAATGGATTATTTTTATGTATAAGGGATTTTAAAATGATTCCCCATCAATTTTAAATGTTTATTTGTATAGTCAAAGTTTTGATATGTTCAAATGTGTGATCTGGTCGGAGACCTGTCCTAAGATCACTCAATAAATATGCTCAAAAATAAATATGACGTACTTGGTCTTGAAATCCACTTGGGACTGAGACATATAACATTTGGACAATCACTCACAATATTATCTACAATAACCAATCATTTCACATTAATTTTATAAATTCAATGAATGAAAAATGTTGGGGATTTTAATTTCTATAAATAAAATAATTCCCTTAAATCTCGAGTCATCTTTTTAATATCCATGATTTAATGTAATAATCAAATTTTACATTTTACTCCTTCAATATCATTAACATTGAAATCTAAAACATGGAACCACTTGATTCCTAAAAACTTATGTCTCCATGATATGTCATGTATAGCATAATTCAAGTGTTGGAATGAAATATTAACTTTATAGATCAAATCATGATTTGGGCTAAAAAATTTAAAGAGCTTAAATGTTTATGAAATTAAAATAAAATCCCATTACAATGAATTTTAGTAGTTCTATTCAACCATTTAAGGCTTCATTTTCCCATTTAAGAACCTAAAAAAATTACTCAATTAAGAACAAGGATCATGTCATTAAAGATAAAAAATATAAGTAGGAATGTGATACATGATAAACTAATTTTAAAAAAATTATTTGAAATATAAAATACATTTAATTTTTTTTGGTATGATCAACCAAGTGGGATTTGAATTTTTACTACCCAAGTGGAAAGAACCAGCTATTATCTAGAATCAGATGGTGGATGAAGCTTCTTTGACATGAACCATGACATGTGGATTTTCCCAGCTTGTAGTTCTTTGTTCTTGTTGAAAAGAACTCTATGGATAGAACACACCAGATCCCCCCTTCACGATGTTCTACAATTTACATGATGAGGGTAGGATGAAGTATAGATCATCCTCTTCCTTTATTGCTACTTGTGAGAAATTCTATTTATATTCTTAAAATAACTCTAATGAATGTTCAATGTCCCTAGAGAGCTTAAATTGTTCCTGAACAAGTACATTATCATTTTCTGCTTCTTATAAGGAAAGTTAAGGATTAATACAATTTGAAAATAAAAAATTACAAGCAGTTATGCTCAAATTACATTGAACGAATTTAGAAAAAGTAGAGTTCATGGAAGGATCATCTCCCCGAGTTTGTTCTAGATCAATCACATATTTAGTCGAAAGTGCTTTCTAGAGTTTATTATCACTAGATAGGGGAAGGTAGTCATTCTACTCATCCTCGAGTTTGGCTTCTACTTCTTGGATGTATTCAATAAAATCGGTGAAAACAGGGGACACTTACTTCTGGTCTTCGGATCATTGATAGTTGATTTTCATTTCTTAGATAATGCTCATCAATGATTGGGGTGAGATCCCTGTCTATTGGCCTTTATGAGACTATTTGAACATTATCATAAAAGATTCACCCCTTCGTTGGAGTTCCTCATCAGTATAATAAATTTCTTTTTCTTTCACATCTGAGTAATCATTCTCGAAATTGAAAAAATGGTCATTTGAAAGCATCGTGAGAATTGTTTTTTTCTTCAGTTTTTTAGTAATGAAATAAAATAAAAATATTTACAGAAATTGTAATTTCAAAAAAGTGATCGAAATAACCTCTTATCTCCAAAGAAACAGTGCTAGTTTTGACAATATTTGCCTTAGGGTGTGGAGAAAACAAATTTATTTTCATAATGAAGCACATTAGATGGAAAGGGTTGTCTCACTTGAGAAGAGTTACAGTCAGTTCAATCACTAATATATAATTTACACAATATAAATATTTTTTAATATTTATTGAAAATACAAGTTTTGGGGGGTTTTGAAAATATTTAATTAAAATAATGAAAATGAAAACATTAAATCTATATGAAGATACAAAATCTGAAAAAATGAAATTAGGGAAGAAAAAAATGGTCTTATGGTGGGATAACATAGTTTCATTCATTATTTATTTATTATTTTATTTAAATTTAATAATTTGTTTCTGGAAACCTCATTATTTAATTACATTCCATTTATTTAAAGAGTTTGGGATTTTAGCATGCGTCCAGCACACCAAACCACACCTCCTCTAAAAGTAAACTAGGATAACACCTCAACTAATAATGCTTTCCTAAAATGAACTGGATCCATCGTATTCCATTTCATCCCTTATGGAAACCATAAATATACTATATGAAGGGTTTTAATATGATAATCGAGGTAAAATGAATTGATCATGAAAAAGAAATTGATTTGGAAATATGGTCAGGGTGGATGACCGCTGCACCCATGCAATATTCCTACCTCCACCACAAATAGATTTAAAGCATTTTCCATTTTAAGAGAAATAATGGAGAACACCATGAAAACCTCTCTCAGGTCCGAACCTCGAGTTAGTCACTTACCATGGAGAAGTGCATAGAGATCATGATGGAAAGATGGAAGAGATAGAATGAGATTGAGATTGGTAGAAATAGTTGTGGAAGAAGAAATAGGAACGCATTAATATAAACAAGATTAATGACTTACATGAGAATATAAAAAAAATAAAAAATAAAATAAAAAATTAAAATTCATAAATTTCCCTTATACCCCAATCCTTCGTGCCCTAGATTCTGTGGGGATGGGAGGTAATGATTTGAAAGGTATGATCTCCTCTCCTATTATAGAAAAAATTATTTCCTCTGAATGTTTATGTATTTCATACTCACTAAATAAAAATTTAATGCATGGTCTACTTCATAAAGGTTTTTCCAAATTTCATTGTGTGTCTCCTATTAAATTCTAAGAAAAATTAGATACTGGATTTTGGAGTTATAAATTTTTCATTAGTGGGTGTTCTTTACTGAAAAAAGGATCCAGAATGATTTCTTCAAAAGTATAACATCCAATAGAAACCTTAATGACTTACCAACTCCCTCAAATAAATTTTACAGATGAGAATACAAGAGTGAATTCTATTACTAGTTGAATAAAATAAATTTGAGTTGTATAGGCTGATATGGACTTTCGTTACTGTGTTCCACTCCATGTTGTCCACTTGGAAAATCCTTCAAACTCATTGATTTTTTAAGGCCTATAGATGTCTGAATCATCCTCTATTATTGTAAAAAATGTTGTAGGAAATTAAATAATGAGTTTAAACAAATGAACCATTAAATTTGGAATTATATTTTTAAATAAATGACCAAAATACAATTGAAGTAAAAATCTGTAAAAATTCCAGAATTATTCACATTTCACAATTTTTCTCAAGACACATTTTAAATCCAAAATTGATCCATATAAGATCAAATTGATTATTTTGGATGATAAAAATAAATGAAATTAATTAAAAAATATAAAATAATATCTCCATAAATTCCTCCTCAGTTAAACCATTCTTTTCCTCAGGCATAAAATCTCAATAATAAATTTCAAAGCACCCTAATGTTACCAATATTAAAATTCTAAAGTAATGAAATCAAACAATTTACAATGTCAAATCAAATTTTCAAAACTCTGCATGACGTATCATTTTAATTTCTATTTTTTTTCAAGAAAAAATCTATTCACATATTTTACTTTTCATATTTGAATTATGATGAATCTTCTCCTTTCATCGATTTATGCGCATTAATTAATTATTATTAAACATGCCAAATCAAAATTTACCACACCTTGGAATCATTCCTATTATCTATCACGATAAAATAAGTATAATTAAACTTATATCATGAACATATTTTCTTTATCCATAATCTTTTAAAAGAATTATATTCTCCACATTGTAATGACAAAAGACACATAAAATTCAGAGGACTTGAAATAAAGTCTCAAATGAATATGAGGCTTAAGGATGGTAGGATTTGATGTCGTAAAAATTAAGGCTTAAGGAGGAGGTTTATCTCGTCAGTAAAATGCATGATATCAAAAGAAAATGTGTATTTAAACTCTCCCCTTCAAAGTTGAAACACCCACTAACCCAAAAATCAATGTAAAGTTTATAATCAAGTAATAATAACGAATGATTTGAGAACCCTTTGATTTTTTTTATTTTATACTTTTTTAATGTAATGATTAGATAAAACCTCACATCCATAACCTAACCACATACGATAAGAAGATCATTGATCAAAAATTGGGGGTTTTTAGTTCTCCTAAATCACAAACATTTTTCTCTTTTTTTGGTTATTTTTTTTTTGTTTTTGTCTTTTTTTAATTCATGAGGGGGGAACAATAATTACAATGACTAATTTTTTATCCTTTTAAAATTACCACAATAGCACCCCTACACATTTTCATTACGATATATAGCATCCCTTCCACCATGATTCCCTTCACCCCCACACTTCATCTTTAAAATATCATGAAAATTCCATGAGTAGGGTAGGAATGGATAAAATGAATTGAATAATGGATCATACCTAAAAATCTAATTCATGGTCTCTATGTGCTAAAAGAATTATTGATGTTAATGTGATATTTTATGGATAAGGGATTTCAAAAGATTCATCAATAAATTTAAATTTGGTTTTGTACATTGATATCTATGACAAGTTAAATTCAATGTTTTGGTAGGTGACATGTTCCAAGATCTCTCAAAAAATTTCTCAAGAATTTATTAGAATTAATTTGTAAATAAATTCTCTCGGCAATGAAACATATAATATTTTGACCTTCACTCAAGGCATGATCAATGGTAAAAAATAAATTCCCATAAATTTCTTAAATTCAAATCATGAAAAAACATGGCGAAATTTCATTTACATAAATCAACTAATTCCCTTAATTCACGAGTCATAATTTCAATATATATGCTTCACTTTAAACATTAAATTTTCTATTTTACTCATTCAATATCAATAACTTTTAATTCCAAAACATGCCATCACTGGATTCCTATGAAACTCGTGTCCTCTATATATTTCATATAGAGAATAATTCATGTATGGGAATGAAATTTTATCATTAAATATCAAATAATTATTTGGACCAAAAAATGTAATGAGTCTAAATGTTTTAAAAATAAAAATGAACTCCATTCCCCATGCATCATAGTACTTTTATTCCACTATTTAAGGCTTCCTTTTACCATTTATGAACCAATAAAAGGGAATTACTCACTTAAGGACAAGGATGATGTCATTAAATATCCAAAATATAAGGGGGAATTTACTTCATGATAAAATAATTTTTTAAAAAATGAAATTGATATCTAATAAACATGTAAAGATAAATCTTGGTATGATCTCCAATGTGGTGCCTACATTTTTTCTCCCTCCATTTGGGAAGTACCAGTTGTTATCCAATGTCTGGTGGTGGATGAAACTTATTTTAATTGAACCACCACATGTGTCTTTTCCCATATTGTAGTTCTTTATTCTTGTTGAGGAGAACTACATTGAAAGGGTACACCATATACTCCTCCTTCTCATTGTTGTATATCTTTCATGGCGGGGGTATGATGATGTATAGAACATCCTCTTCTTTTGTTGCTATTATTGCAACGTTCTCTTTCTCTTCTTATAGTCCCTCTAATGAATGTTCAAGGTATTTAGGGTTCTTAAAGTGCTTCTCAATACCTATATTTTCATTTTCATCATATTTTAATGAAATTAAAGGATTGATGAAATATGAAATTTAAAATTTATAAGGAGTGATGACGAAATCAGATTGAATGAAATTACAAAAGGTAGAGTTCATGGAAGGGTCATCTCCATGAGTTTATTCTAGTTCAATCACATATTCAGTTGAATGTGCCTCATGGAGTTGATTATTACGGTATGGAGGTAGGGAGTCAGGCTCCTCCTCGTCGAGCATGGCCTCATCTTCTTGGATGTCTTCAATTAAATAAGTTAAAACTGAGGGGACTTCTTTGATGGACTTGAATATTTTCATGTTAGTTTGGAGTTCTTCAATCATTATCATCAAAACATGTGATGATATACTAGTTTATTAAAGTTTTTGATACTGTTTTAACATTATCATAAGAGAGTCCCCACTACTCTAGAGTTTCTCCTCAGTATAATCAAATTATTTTTCTTGCACCATTGAGTAATCATTCTCTAAATTAAAAATTTGATCACTTGAAAACATCACAAGAATAGTTTTTTCCATTTTTTATAATGATGACAATGAAAAATAAATAAATAAATATGGGTTTTGAAAAACTGATTGAAATAACTGACTAGATCCCCATAAAAGATACCAGTTTTAAATCTTCTTGTTTTAGGGCATAGAAAAAATCAAATTTATTATCCTAACGCCACACAATTGTTGACTACATTCGCCACACGTAAGGAGTGTTGTAGTTGGTTCAATCACTATTTTCTAATTAACCAAATATAAATGTATTTTGGTTTTTTAATAATTATTGAAAACAATGGTATTTGGGGTTAATAATATCATCTAAATAATATAATGAAATGAAAACTTTAAATCTAAATGTAGATGCAGATGTTGAAAGAATGAAATTAGGGAAAAAACCACTCATTCCTAGGGTTTGATGACATGGGTTCATTCATTATGTATTTACTGTTTAAATTCAATTTGATAATTAATTTTATTATGCCAAATTAATGAATTATATTCCTTTTATTTAAAGATTGTGTTATTTTAGGATAAATCCAACACACAAAACCACATCCCCTCCAATAGTCAACTAGGATAACACCACAATTGAAAATGAGATCCAAAAAAGGCCCAGCTCCACTAAATTCCATTTCAACCCTTATTGAAACCCCAACTCCACTATATGAAGGGTTTTTATATTTAAATGGAGGGAAATTAATTAATCATAAAAAAGGAAATGGATTTGGAAATAGATTAGTGGTGGATGACCATTTCACTCATGAAATATTCCTGCCACCACAACAAATAGATTTACAACATTTTCAATTTTAAGAGAAATAAGAAGAACACAATGATAACCTACCTGGGTATAATCCTTGAGATAGTGACTTTCGATGGATAAGTGCATAGAGATTATGATAGAAGGATGAAAGATATAGAATAATAATAAGATTGGAAGGGAAAAGGGGTGGAAGAAGAATAGAGAAAACAATAATATGAAAAATATTAATCAATTAAATTTGAAAAAAAACTAAAAATATAAAATAAAATAATGAAATAAAATTTTTAAATGTCTCTTGGCCACATATCCTTGTTTCCTTGGATGGTGTGAGGATGGGAAGAAATTATTTAAAAGGTATGAGCACCTATCCTTTTATAAGAATATTTATGTCATCCTAATGTTGACTTGTTTTTTAACCATTAAATTGAATATTAATGCATGTTTATCTTAATAAAAGTTGTTTCTAATTTCCATCCACGTCTCCTATAATTGTTTCTGCTCATTTAGAGACTTTATATTGGAGTTATGAATTTTTCATTGGTGGTTTTTTGTTTCTTGAAGAATGTTTGAAGAAGGATTCTGCAAAAAGTATAACATCCAATAACATCCTTAATGACATAAAAACTCCATAAAATTAATTTTACATATGAAAATATGTGTCCTAGTTATATTAAAATTATAGTCACTCCAATGGAATGTTTTTAGGGAGAAATGGATATCTGTTACTATTGTGAGGGTCCACGCTGTCCAACTAGAATCTTCTTCAAATTCATTGGATTTTTAAGGTCTATATATATTTGAATAAGAATCTGGTCCTGAAAACAATGTGTTAGGAAATTAAATAAGGATTTCAACCAAAAAAGAATCAATAAATTTTAAATTATATTTTTAATCAAATGACCAAAATATCCTTGATATGAAAATCTTTAATAATTTCAGAATTAATAACTTTTCACAATTTTTATAAAAACACGTCACAAATCCCAAATTGATCCATATAAGCACAAGTTGATAATTTTTTAGGAATAAAAAAAATTTAATGCATAAAATTTTTTCAAACATATTATCTTTAAGAATTTCCACACAGTTAAACCATGCATGTGCTCATGTATAAAATCTCAACATTAAATTTCAAATAAAACTAATTTTTCTAATATTCAAATTCCAATGTATTAAAATCAAACAATTTTCAATAACAAATAAAAATTTCAAAAATACACATGAAGTATCAATTTAATTACTCAATTTTGAAGGAAAATATCAATTAATATATTTTACTTTTACCATAGGAAGAATAATGAAACCTCTCCTTTCTTTCATTCAAGATCCTTAATTCATTATTACATAACATTCCAAATCGTGATTTACATCTCGGTTGAATATTTCCACTAATCTCTCATGATAGAAAACAAATACAACTATGCTCATACAATGAAAAAAATTCTCTCTATACATAGTATTGAAAAATTACAACATTCCCCTCTTTATAAAGGGAAAATACACATAAAATCATGAGGACTTCCAAAAATTGTTCAAATTACTCTAAGGTTTAAGGTTGGTAGGATTTGATGCCTTATAAATTAAGGCTCAAGGGAGAGTTTTATCTATTAATTACAATGAACGATATCAAAAGTAAAATTTTAATTAAATTCTCCCTCTCAAATTAGCAATATCCACTTCTCCACTACTCAATGTAAAGGTTATGATCAAGTAAGAATAATGAATGATTTGGGAACCCTCTTAAATATTTTTTATTTTCTAATATATTTTATTTTTCTCAAAATTAATTATTAGATAATAAATCACCTCCATCATCTAACCACATGATATCAAAATATCATCATTTTTCAAAATGGTGATTTTTGGTTCTCTTAAATCACGACCCTTTTTCTCTTTTTTGGTTCTTTTTGTCACTTTTTTCATTTTTTAAATTGAATAGGGGAATCTATAAAGTAAAATGAATAATTCCATAACCTTTTACAGATCCCAAAAGATCACCCCCACACTTTTTCTATATAATATATAACATCCCTTTCACCATGATTCCCTTCACCCACACACTTCATCTTTAAAATATCATGAAAATACAAAGAGTATGGTAAGAATAGATAAAAATGGTATGAAACATGGATCATCCCTATAAAGGTGATCCATGGTATCTATGGTCTAAAATATGGATTGATGTAATGTTCATATTTTCTGGATAGCGGATTTTTAATAGATTACTAAATAATTTTAAATGTACTTATTTACAGTCATAACATTGACAAGTTCAAATACAAGTTCTAGAAGGTGACTTAACCCAATATCACTCATGAAATACGCTCAATAATAAATAATAAGTACTTGGTATTGAAATACTCTAGGGAATGAGACATATAATATTTGTAAAATCACTGATTGCATGATAAGTTATAAAAATCAATTCCCATAAATTTTAGAAATTCAAATCATGGAAAATGTTGTGGAAATTTCATTTATATAAATTAACTAATTTTATTAAATCATGATTCAAAATTTCAATATGCATGCATAAAATTAAAAATTAAATATTCCATTTTACTCATTCAATATCATTAACATTGAAATCTAAAACTGGTAATCACTGGATTTCAAAGAAACTCATGTCTCTATGATATGTAAAGTAGAGTATAATTCAAATGCAGGAATTCAATTTTATCATTAAATCTCCAATCATGACTTGGACCAAAATAATGTAAGGAGTTTAAATGGTTAAACAATAAATATGAACATGATTTCCCACGAATCATAGTATTCCTCTAACACTATTTAACGCTTACTTTTCCTATTTATTATCCAAAAAAGTGAGTTACTGACATAAGACCAAAGATCATGTCATTAAAGCTCAAAAATATAAATAGGACTGAGCTAAATTCTAGACAACTTCTTAAAAATGAAATTGAAATCTAAAAAAATATGTAAAGATAAATCTTCGTATGACCCCCCTATTGGGCCCTGATTTTTTACTACCTTTAGTCAGATGTATCAGCTATTATCCAAAGTCTGATGGTGGATTAAGCTTCTTATACTTGAACCACCACAAGTGGCTTATACCAAAATAAAAATATTATTTCTAGTTGATGATATATACTTGGATATATTACACCATATCCCACCCCTTCGAAATTCTGTACATCTTGCATGGTAGAGGTTGTATGAAATATAGAAACTCCTTCTACTTTGTTGCTACTTTTTAATCGTTCTCTTTATCTTCTTCTACTCTCTCTAATGAATTTTTATTGACTTTAGGGAGCTTACTATGTTCTTAAATAGGTGCATTTCCATTTTCATCTTATTTTAAGGATATTTATGTATTGGCCAAATATGAAAATTCATAATTATAAGGGGTGATGCACAAATCATATTGAATGAAATCAGAAAGGTATAGTTCATGGAATGATCAATTCCCTAAGTTTGTTATGGTTCAATGACATCTTCAATTGAAATTTCCTCTTGTATTTTATTATCCACAGATGTTTTTAGGTAGTTGGTATCTTACACCTTGAGTTTGGAATATACTTAATTGATGTCTTCAGTGAGATCAGTGAAAACTAGGGGTACTTCTATCTTGGCCTTGAATCTTTTCATGTCAATTTGGAGTTCTTCAATCATGCTCATCAATTTTTTGGGTGAGATCCATTTCTCTGGTCCTTTTTTACATGGTTTGAAAATTATCATAAGAAATCCCCCCCCCCCTACGCTGGAGTTCCTCCTATATATAATCAATTCTTGTTCTTTCACCTATGAGTAATCATTCTCTGAATTGCAAAAATAGTCATTTGAATTATTTCTATTAGATTCATTAATAGTTAAAACATAGAAAAATATTTACGAAAATGTTATTTTTCAAAGAGTTATTGAAATAACATCTTAGGTCCCTAAAAACGGAACAAGTTTTGATATCGCATGTCATATTTCCAGGAAAAAAAATTATTTTCCTAATGCATCCCAGTGGCTAACCAAGGTCGTCATACATGGGGACAGTTGCTGTTAGTTCAATCACTAATTTCTAATTCACCTCATGTAAATATTTTTGGGGATTTTAATATTTATATAAAATTGTGATTTTTGGGTTTTTTTCAAAAATATAATTAAAATAATGATATGAAAACATTTAATCTACATGCTGTTGTAGATGCTGAAAGAATGAAATTAGAGAAGAATGAACTTGGTCCTAAGGTTGGATGACATGGGTTCATTCATTATTTATTTATTTATTAAATTAAATTTGATAATTAATTTTATGAAACCTCATTAATGAATTAATATCTTGTGATCTAAAGAGTGTTTGATTTTGGAATACCTCAAGAACACCAAAGCACAACTCCTCCAAATAATCAACTTGGAAAACACCTCAACTGAGAATTCCTTCCCAAAATGACTTTTCTCTACTGTATGTTGTTTCAACCCTTATAGAAACTGTAAATCCACCATATGAAATGTTTTCCAGAGATAAGGGTTAGAAAATGAGTTAATCATGGAAAATGAAATGGATTTGAAAATAGTATTGTTGTGAAAAACCTCTGTAACCATGCAATATTTATGCATCCACCACAAATAGATTTATAACATTTTCAATTTTATGAAAAATATTGAAGATCACAGTGAAAACCTCCCTCGGGTCCAGGCCTCGAGTTTGTCACTTACTATGATAAAGTTCATAGAGATCATGATGGAAATATGGAAGAGAGAGAATGAGATTCATTTTGTAACTGAAAAGGGGTGGAAGAAGAAAGTGTAACACTTTAATATTAAAAAGATTAAGGAATTAAATGAGAAAATAAAAATAAAAATAACAATGAAATAATGAAATAAAATTTCCACATTTCACCTGGAATCTTCTCACATGTTCCCTATATGATGTGGGGATGGAAAATAATGATTTAAATGGTAGGATATCCTATCCTTTTTAGTGATATTTCTATCCTCTTAACGTTGATGTGTTGGTGACCCATAAAATTGATGATTCACACATGGCCCCCTTCATAAACGTTTTCCCTAATTTCTTGGAGTGTAACCTCTATAAATTTCAACTAATTTGGAGACCGGATGATGGAGTTATGAATTTTTCATTGGTAGTTTCTTTTTCTTGATGACGTTTTCATGAAGCTTTCATCACAAGTATAACATCCAATAGAAAACCTAATGACTTCAAAACTCCCTTAGATTAATTGGTGTGATGTTCCTATGGGTCCTTGTTCAGTTACAGGTGGAATAACCTCAATTTGAGGTGTGTATTCCTAGATAGACTCCCATTTCATTTATGGGGTCCAGGCTGTATACCAAAAAACTCCATCAAAATCATTGATTTCTTAAGTCCTCTAGATATTTGAATTGTACCCTTGTCTAGAAGACAACGTTTTATAAAATTAAAAAATAATTTAAAAAAAATAATCAAACAATTTCAAATAATAATTTGAAAAAAATTACCAAAATACCTTTGACGTATAAATGGGTAAAAGATATCGAATTTATCATTTTTTACAATTTTAATCAAAACACATCATAATTCAAAAATTTATCCATATTATCACAAATTGAAAATTTGGGTGGAATAAAACAATTGAAATGAATACAAAAAATGTTGAAAAAAATATACCTATAAATTCCCCCACACATAAACCATGATTTTCCTCAAGCATAATATCTCGGCATTAAATTTCGAAGGGCACTAATGTTACCAATATTTAAATTTCAACATTATAAAATTAAACAATTTTCAATGCCAAATCAAATTTTAAAAAATACACATAATGATTCAATTCATTTTCTCATTTTTCAATGAAACAACCAATTAATATATTTTACAATTCCCCTTTGAATAATGATGAATCTCCTCCTTTCATTCATTCATGCTCTTTAATTTATTATTATTAAACATGCCAAATCCTGATTTACCTCACTTTGAATTTTTACTCTCATCTCTCTTGATAAAAATCAATAATAATTATGATCGTATCATGAAAATGGGATCCTTATCCATAATATTTCAAGGGAACTACTTTCCCCACTTTGTAAAGACAAAATACACATAAAATCATGAGGACCTTCAAAAAAGGTTCGAATGAATCTTAAGATTAAATTTGGTAGGATTTTATGCTTTAAAAATTAAGGCTCAAGGAGGAGGTTTATATCTTAATTTAAATGAATTATATTAAAAGTAATAGAGTAATGAAATTATACCCTTAAATGTAGAAACACCCACATCCCAAAAACTCAAAGTAAAGGTTATGATCAGGTATGAATAATGAATGATTTCGGCACCCTATTGAATATATTTTTTTAATTTCGTTCTTTTTAGTTTTTTTTTGTTTTTTGTTTTTGAAATTTATTATTAGATCAAACCACACATTCATCACCTAGACACATACGATCATAAGGTCCTTATTCTAAAAAATGTTGATTTTTGGTTCTCCTAAATCATGACCCATTTTCTCTTTTTTATGTTCTTTTTTTCATTTTTTTAATTTTTAATTTAAAAGGTCCAAGCAATGAAGTACAATTAATTTTTACACAACATTTTACAATTCCCACAATATCACCCCCATACTTTTTCCTTAAAATATTTAACATTATTTCCACCATGATTCCTTTCACCCCCACACTTCGACTGTAAAATTTCCCTCTAATAACAAGAGTATGGTATGAATGGATAAAAATATCTTGAAATATCGATCATCCGTATAAAGGTCATTCATTGTCGCTGTCGAATAAATGAAGAATTTATGTAATGTTGGTATTTTATAGATAATGTATTTTCAAAGGATTCCTCAAGCATTTTTAATGTGTTTCGGTACATTCATATCTTTGAAAAGTTCAAATGCATGTTCTAGCAGGTGAAATGTCCCAAGATCAGTCAGGAAAATATGCTCAAGAATAAATAGGATGTAATTGGTCTAGAAGTCATCATGGGAATGCGACATATAATATTTGGAAAATCACTCAAGGCATGATCATTAATTAAAAATCAATTTACATAAATTTTATAAATTCAAAGCATGATAAATGGTGAGAAAATTAATTTACATAAATCAACTAATTCCCTTAAATAATGAGTTATCATTTCAATATCCATAAATCACTTTAAACATTAAATTTCCCATTTTACTCATTCAATCATATTAAAATTAATATATAATATATGGAATTACTAGATTCCTAAGAAACTCATGTCACCTAGATATTTCATGTAGAGCATAATTCAGGTGTGGGAATGTAATTTTTTCTTTAATGCTCAAATTATGATTTGGACCAAAAAACATAATTGGTTTAAATATTTAAACAATAAAAATTACCTCCATTTTCCATGAATCATATTACATATATTCATCTATTTATGGTTTTATTTTCAAAATTTTGAACCTACAAAAGATTATTACTCACTTAAGAATAAAGATCATGAAATTAAAGATATAAATGATTACTAGGAGTGGGATGTATGCTAGACTACATCATTAATAAATTTATTTTAAATATAAAAATCATGTAAAGATAAATCATGGTATGATCCCAAATGTTTTTTTGGAATATTTACTACCTCTAGTGGGAAGTATGATCTGTTATCCAATGTCTGATGGTGGATGAAGATTATTTGACTTTAACCACCACATGTGGCTTTTCCCAGTTTCTTGTACTTTATTTTTATTGAGGAGAACTACATTGACAAAGTACACCTTATACTCCGCTTAAAAATGTGGTATGTCTTGCATAGTGGGGGTAAGATGATGTATAGAACATCTTCCTCCTTTGATCTACATGTGCAATGTTCTCTTTCTATTATTGTACTCCCTATAATGAATGATCAATTTTGTTATAGAGCTTCATGTGTTACTCAATAGGTGAATTTTAATTTTCATATTCTTCTATGGAATGGTATTGTTTTACCAAATCTGAAAAATCATAATTATAAAAAATGAAGCTCAATTCAGATTGAATGAAATCAGAAATGGTCGAGTTAATTTAAAGATCATCTCCCAAAGTTAGTTCTTGTTCAATCACATCTTCAGTTGAATGTTTTTCTTGGAGTTGATTATCATTGGATGGGGGTTGGTAGTTGGGCTCATCCACCATGAGCTTGACCTCGACTTCTTGAATTATCTTGTAAAATAAGTTAAATCTTGGGGTATTCGTTCTTAGCCTTGAATCATTACAAGATAGTTTGGAGCTCATTCATCACGGTCATCATGGATTTGGTGAGATCCATGTCTCATGGACTTTTTGAATCTCTTTGAACATTATCCTATGAGATTCCCCCCTTCATTGGAGTTCCTCCTAGGTTTAATCAATTTCATGTTCTTTCACATGGGTGTAATGATTACATGAATTGAAAAAATGGTTACTTTGAAACATCATGAGAATTTTTTTTTCATGGTTTTTAATAATTAAAACAAAGAAAAATATTTAAAAAACGTGTGATTTTTGTGAAATAAATTGAAATAACTACTTAGATCTCGGGAAACAGTGCCATTTTTGACACCTCCTGTCATAGGGAGTGGCAAAAGAAAATTTATTTTCCTAATACAGCACAATGGCTGACCAGAGTTGTCTCACATGAGGAACATTGAAGTCAGTTCAATCACTAATTTATAATTCATCTAATATAAATATTTTGGGGGGTTTTAAAAACATGTATTTAAAATAATTGAATGGAAATGTTAAATATAAATTCAGATGTAGATGCTGAAAGAATGCAATTAGGGAATAAATCACTTAGTCCTATGGTTCAATAAAACTAGTTAATTTATTATTTATTTATTAACTAAAATAAATTTTATAATTATTTTGATGAAACATCATTAAGGAATTAATTTCCTCTAATTTAAAGATTGTGTGATTTTAGCATGCCTCTTGCACACCAAACCACACCACCTCCAATAGTCAACTAGGATGACACCTCAATTGAGAATTCTATCCCAAAAAGACCCAACTACACTATATTCCGTTTCATCCCTTATGTTAATCCCATATCCACTGTAGTAAGGTTTTTCCAAAGATAAGGGATAGAAACTAAATTAATCATGGAAAAGAAATGGATTTGGAAAGAGTGTCGTGGGGGATGAAAACCGCACCCATGCAATATTCCCACCTCCACAACAAATATATTTAAAACATTTTCAATTTGAATCTCAAGAATTAATAACAACATGAAATCCCCCCTCATGTCCTACCCTCGAGTTAGTCACTTTCAAGGTGATGTGAATAGAGATCACAATAGAAGGATTGAAGAGAGAGAATGAGATTAGGATTGGAAGAGAAAAAGGGTTAAAGGAAAAGGGGAACACTTTAATATAAAAATGATTAATTAATTACATGAGAAGATAAAACTAAAAATAAAAGCAAAATAAGGAAATAAAATTTTTAAATGGCCCTTGGATTCCTCTACTTGGTGCCCCAGATGTTGGGGGATGGAAATGATGATTTGAAAGGTAAGAGATACTATCCTTTTATAGGAGGATTTTAAACTTTTGAATGTAGACATGTTGGTCACCCATTAAATGAAAGATTCACACATGGTACCATTCATAAAAGTTTTTCATAATTTTTTGGAATGTCTCCTTTAAAAATTTCATCCCATTTTGAGATGGATTTTCGAGTTATGAATTTTTCACTAGAAGATTTTTTTCATGAAAAAGTTTTCAATAGGCTTCCTTCACTAGTATAACATCTAATAACAACTTTAATGACTTCAAAACTCCCCCAGATTATTTATAGAGATGTTCATGTGTGCCCTAATTCTATTACATGTGGAATCACCTTAATTGAAGGTGTGTAGACTGAGATGGACTTCCATTTTAGTTGTTGGGTCCACTCTATCCACCCTAAAAAACCTTCAACATCATTTATTTTATAAGGCCCCTAGATTTTTGAATTAGCCCCTGGTCCGTAAGGAATAGTTGTAAAAAATTAAAAATGTATTTCAAAAAAAATCCATCAATTTGGAATTATATTTTTAAATATGTTACCAAAATACCCTTATGTAAAAATCTATAAAAAATATTGAATTAATCACTTTTCACAATTTAGTTCAAAAAATTTCATTAATCCAAAATTGATCTGTACAATCTCAAATTGATAATTTTTAATGATTAAAACAATTGAAATGAATAGAAAAATGATGAAAATATTATATCAATCAATTCCCCCACACATAAATCATGCTTGTTCTTAAGCATAAAATACCAACATTAATTTTCAATGGTCACTAATGATACCAATAGTTAATTTACAATGTAATAAAATAAAAAAAGTAATGCCAAATCCAATTTTAGAAAATCCACATGAAGTTTCAATTTAAATTCTCATTTTTCAAATAAACAATCAATTTATATATTTTAATTTTCTCCTTTCAATAATGATGAATATTATCCTTTCATTCATTCATGATCCATAAATCATTAGTATTAAACATTCCAAATCATGATTCACCTCACCTTTTAATATTTCCTCTCATCATTCATGATAAAAATCAAGTAAAATTATTCTCATATTATGGAAACATGCTACTTATCGATAATCCTATAAAAGAACTACATTCCCCACTTTGTTAAGAAAAATGACAGATAAAATCATGGGGACATTCAATAAGGTTAAAAAGAATCTGAGGATAAAGGTTGATATGATATGATTATTTGAAAATTTAGGGTCAAGTATTAAGATTGTCGATTAAGTAAAATGCATAATTTTAAAAGTAAAACTGTAATGAAGTTCTCTTCTTAAATGTAACAACACCCTATTTCCCAAAAGTCATAGTAAAATTTATAATCAGGTCAAAACAATGTCTGATTTGTAAACCCACTTGATCATTTTTTTTTCTTTTAAACTTTTTTTATTTTTTTCAAGATTTATGACTATATCAAACCTCACATCAATCACATAACCACATACTATCAAAAGATCATCAGTCTTAGAAATGGTGATCTTTGGTTCTCCCGAATCATGACCCAATTTTCTTTTTTTTTGTCATTTTTCTCATCTTTTAATTCTATAGTGGCCAAAAATAAAATACAATAAATTATTCAACAACCTTTTACAATTCCCAAATTAGTACCCCCACACATTTTCCTTGCAATATTTAAAAATCCCCTACACTTTGATGTCCATCACCCCCACACTTCAACTTTATAATATCATTTAAATACCATGTGTAGGGTCGGAATTGATATAAATGAATTGAAACATGGATCATCCCTATAAAGGTTATCCATGGCCTCTATGGGATAAAATGAGTACTGATATAAAGTTTGTATTTAATGAATAAGGTATTTTAAAAATATTCTTCAATCATTTTAAATGTTTTTTTGTATATTCATAGCTTTGAAAAGTTCAAATGAATGTTCTAGGTGGTGAAATTTCCCAAGATCACTCAAGAAATAATCTCTAGAATAAATAATAATTACATGGTCTAGAAATACTCTTGCGAGTGAGATATATAATATATTTATAATCACTCAATGAATGATCAATAATAACAAATCAATTTACATAAATTTAAAAAATTCAAAGCATGAAAATTGTGGGGAAATTTCATTTACATAAATCAACTAATTGCCGTAAACCACGGGTCATCATTTCAAAATCCATGATTCACTTTAAACAATAAATTTTCCATTAAACTCATTCAATCTCATTAACATTGAAATATAAAACATGGAATAACAAGATTCCCAAGAAACTCATGTCTCCTAGATATGTGAAGTAGAGAATAATTCAATTGTGGGGACATAATTTTATCTTTAAATCACAAAATCGCGATTTGGATCAAAAAAATGTAGGGATTAAAAAAATTTAAACAATAAAAATGATATCCATTTCCCATGAATCTTAGCATTTATCTTCCACTATTTAAGGGTTCCTTTTTCTGTTTATGAACCTTCAAATGTGAATTATTCTCTTAATAAAAAGGATCAGGTCATTAAAGCTCAAAAATATAAGGACTGGGCTACTTGATAAACTAATTCTTAAAAAATAAAATTTTAATCTAAAAGGCACTTAAAGATAAATCTTGGTATGATCCCACAAGTGGGACCAGTACTTGTACTGACTCTAGTGGGAAGTACTGAAAATTATACAATTTCTAATGGTGGATGATGCTTCCTTGACTTGAACAACCACATGTGGCTTTTCCCATCTTATAGTTCTTTGTTCTTGTCGATGAGAACACCATGGATATAGTGCACCATATCATCCCCCTATACAATGTGGTATATATTGAGTGGTGGGGGTAGGATGAAATATTGAACCTACTCCTCCTTTGTTGCAACTTGTGCAATGTTCTCTTTCTCTTCTTGTGTTACCTTTAATGCATGGTCAATGTCTTTATGGTGCTTCCATTGTTCCTCAGCAGGTAAATTTTTATTTTCATCTTTTTTTAATGAAAGGTATAGATTGATAAAATTTTAAAATTCAAAATAATAAAGAGTGATGCTCAAATGTGATTGAATGAAATACGAACAGTTAGAGTTCATTGAAGGATAATCTCCTAGAAAAGATTCTGGTTCAATAACATCTTCAGTTGAAAGTGAATATTGGAGTTGAGTTTCCCTGGATGGAGGTCTGTACTTGAGCTCCTCCACCTTGAGTTAGGACACCACTTATTGTATGTCTTCAGTGAGATGAGTGAAAACCGGGGGCACTTATTTCTTTGCCTTGAATCTTTGTAAGTTATTTTTTAGTTCTTCGATCATGATCATCAATGCATGGGGTGGGATTCGTGTATCTTGAAATTTTTCTAACTATTTTAGCATTATCAAAAGAGTGTACCCCCTACGATGGATTTCCTACATAGTATAATCAATTTCTTTTTTATGGCATATGTGAGTAATCATTATCTGAATGGAAAAGTTGTTTGTTATAAAACATCATGAGAATTGTATTTTTTTAGTTTTTTTATAATTAAAAAAAGTAACATATTTACAAAAAAATTTAATTTTTCAAAAGTGAAAGAAATAAATTCTTAGATCCCTGAAAATAGTGCTAGTTTTGACGTTGCCTGTCATAGGGCATTTAAAAAGGAAAATTTATTTTACGAATGTAGAATAGAGGCTGACCAGGGTCGTCCCACATGAAAAGTAATGAAGTCGGTTCAATCATTAATTTCTAATTCACATATGCTAATTCTTTTTGGGGTTTTTAATATTTATTGAAAATAGTGTTTTTGGGGGTTTTTGAAAACATGTTATTAAAATAATTAAATGAAAAGTTTAAATCTATAGTCATATGCATATGATGAAAGAATTAAATTATGGAAGAAATAACTTTTTCATAGGGTTGGATAACACTGGTTTATTTATTATTTATTTATAATATAAATTCAATTTCATAATTAATTTTTTAAAACCCCATTAATGAATAACTTTTGTTTGATTTAAAGAGTGTGATTTTAACATGACTTTGGCACACCAAACCACACCTCTACAAATATCTAATTAGGATAAAACCTCAAATGAGAATGTCATCCCAAAAATACCTTACTCCACCTTATGTCGTTTCAACCCTTATGGAAAATCCAACTCCACCATAAGAAGAGTTTTCCTAATATAAGGGAGGGAAGAATGAATTAATGATGGAAAAGAAATGGATTTGGGATTAGTGTCGTGGTGGATGACCGCCACACAAATGAAATATTCGCACCTCTAACACCAATATATTTAAAATATTTTCAATTTGAAGTGTAATAATGAAAAACACTATGAAAAAATCCCATAGATAAAATCCTTGAGTTAGTCACTTTCCATGGGGATGTGCATAAAGATCATGGTGGAACTATGGTAGAGAGAGAAAGTGATTGAGATTGGAAGATAAAAGGGGTGGAAGAGGAAAGGGGAACACTTTAATAGAAAAAATATTGAATTACATGAAAAAATAAAACAAAAAATAAAAGGAAAATAATGAAATAATATTCCTAAATATCCCTAAGACGTATCCCCTTAGTTCCCCAGATGGTGTGGGAATGGGATGGTATGATATAAGAGGTAGTGGATCATATCCTTTTATAGGAAAATTTAGTTACTCTGAATGTTGACTGATTGTTGACATATTAAATTGAAGATTCATGCATGGTCCCTTTCATACAAGTTTTTCCTAATTTCTTTGTGTGTCTCCTCAAAAATTTCAGCTCATTGGGAGACTTGATGTTTTAGTTATGAATTTTTCATCGGTGTTTTCTTCTTCTGGATGAAGGTTCTAGGAAGCTTCCTTCAAAACTATATCATCCAATAGCAACATTAATGACTTATAAACTCCCTAAAATTAATTATAATGACGTGACTATGTTTCCAAGTTCTATTAATGGTGGAATAAAATAAAGTGGAGGTGTGTATACCGAGATGGACTTTGGTTATGGTGGTGGGGTCCACGCTGCCTTCTTGAAAAATCTATCAACATCATTGATATTTTATGTCCTCTACATTTTCGAATAATCCCATGGTCCATAAGATAAATATGTATGAATTTAAATAAATACTTCAAAAGAAATAAACAAAAAATTTGAAATTATGTTTTTAAATAATTGACTAAAAAAATCTTGATGTAAAAATCAATAAAAAATATAGAATTATTAACTTTTAACAATTTTCTTCAAAACACATCATAAATCCAAAACTGCTCCATATAAGCACAAATTAATAATTTTGGAGGATTAAAACAATTAAAATGCATAAAAAATGTTGAAGATATTATATCTATGAAGGGGATCCATAACAACACTACTATAGAATAAAAAATTCTTCCAAAAAAAATTATTTATAATGGGGAATTATCGAATATAGTTCACGACTTCAGTAATAATAGAAACAATAAAATAATGAGATTTTATTACCCTTCCACTTTTTATTTCCATTAAATAAATTCATTTATATTATTTAATATCGATATAAATATCTTCTGAAAAGATAACAAGAACAACCCCATGTCACATTATACACTATGTGAGATTTTAAGGAATAACTACATGGAAGAAAGAATATTCATGTAATTCACTTAATTAAAAAATGCTTTGTGTTAATTATGGTATCAATACTGGTGGAAACTCAAGCCAATGGTAGTATGATTCCATGCAGCCAAAAAGAAGGTCTTGGGGAGCTCCAATAATTAGAGAAATTATTCTGAAAGGAGTAAAGGGATCTCTTCCAGTTTTTAGACTCAATAGATATGAAATTATATGGATTTCAGATTCTAAAATATTTAGTTATCTGGTTATTGTAAATATCATAAATCCCATGAAGAAGGGATTGTTTAAACATCAAACATCATTCAAATTTAAGGATATAATTTTCATCATTTTAAAGGATTCTAGAATGTGCTTCATTTATTCCATTGAATGACATACATGCCATTTTTACATATTTGATGGAAAACTCCATGTGGCTAATTCCATGTAGTTGATATTTCCATTATTCCAAAAGCTCCACATAGCCGTTTTTACATTGTAGACATAGATATATAGACAACTATTCTATATATATGTTTTAGAAAGTCAAATTCACTCATATCTGATTAATATATAGGATCCATCCATGTAGATGATCCATGTGGTTCGATAATTCATATAGTTAATTCATAGCCGATCCACCACTACATATGATTCAATTAGTTTATCCATTGACACAGTTGGTTCAAATTTCTCTAATTAAAAATACTAACTATAGAAAAATGACCACCGGACCAATCAACATGAACAAAAACCTAACATTTCCAACTGAATTTTAGATCATCTTACACATTACATGAACAATAAAATAATTGTGCCAGCAGACCACATGAAAAAAATAAGTGACCTTAAGAACGGAATTCAAAATTACTAGAGTAAAATAAAAATAATAACCTCTAAAATTCATAATTACATAGAAAAAAGGGGAATGTCATAGAAATATTTTACATTACCTCAAATACCACTAAAATAATTCTCATCCTCGATAATACATGAAAAATGATGGAATTGAAATGAATGGTCTCAGCAACCATCCCTGGATATAGTTTTTCATATATATCATTACAACTGAAGCTCTTCCACTAAAAAAACACTCCAACCATAATACTACTCACTTTTTCATAAATACATGAACACAAAATACATCCTTCACATAATCAAAACCAATATTCTCAATAAACATTAAATTTCACTACCACGAATATAAGAATTGAGGAATTACACCTTCCATGTCAATATATTGTCTGCTTTGGGTGGAAGTCATTCACATACATGGATTCAATAAATTAAATTTTAAATGAATACTTATTAGGATTCAATTAATACACTTTTATTTTTTTGAATCATTAACACAAATCACTCACCAAGAAAAATCATTTCTTATAAAAACAACTCGACCCAACATGACAATAAAAAGAAGAGAAATGAAAAATAAAACTAAAAATAGTTCTGACTACTAGAAGCACATCTGTTTCTTACTGAAAAGTAATATACTCTAGGAAACCATTCCTACACAACCAAAAATTTAATGTTATGGTTCATTTATGAATCACATTCTCTCGACATTATGATATCTCTATCACCCTCTCTAAAAATGTTACTCCATCAATGATATCTGAATCTATTCATTCAATAATTTGGGAGACATCATAATGATATGAAATAAAATCAGACACATGAATGATTTACTGAATATTCTCAATCAAAATTGGTCATTCCCAATGGTAATCCACCATATAAAATTGGCCCAACACCTCAACGGTCCCAAATAACCTGAGAAAAAGCTTTACCTTTCCAAACGTATGTTCCCCACATTTATTGAAAACCATTAAGAACACATAGTCTCTACCATTAAACTCCATAGGACTCCTCTTGTTATCATTGAATATATTTTTCTAGTCCATCACTACATTGACACACTCATGAACAATTTTAACATTTATCATCATTCCATTCACCACATTGGAACGAAGTACTTCAACCACCCCAATATCTGTCCAACATTAAAAATAATTACATTCTCCCATAAAAACTCAAATTGAGACCAATTTTTAGATGAGTGATATATTTTATTACATGTTACTCAACTAAGGGAAAGTGGAAGTCCCACAACTCGTCAAAGTATGAGATACATTCCCATAACGTATCCTCCACCTTTAAGATAGTCTGCTCCATCTATACTCATGTTAGTGGTTTGAAAGATGTGTTCAGGCATAAAATGATCCAAAATCATGATGAAATCCCCTCCAGAATTTTGAGGTAATATATGAATCCTATTCAGCGATAATTTTTCCTCAAACTCAGTGAAACGACAGTAACCCATCCACAAACATACTTTCTAGAGCATCAACAGATATAGAATCTTTTATCAGTAGGAAGTGATGTAATATTTTTAAAAGATCCTTGATTACCCATATATCATCAAGCCCATCCTAATCTAGTGGTAACCCATGGAATAAGTTCATCGATATGTCATTGTATTTCCACTTAAGAAATTCCAAGGGTTTATGAAGACCAATAGAAACACAATGTTTTTACTTCACCTAGTGGAGAACCCAACACTGAGCCATAAACATGGCCTATCATTTTTCATCATGATAAAATAAGGGCACTTCCTTAATACATGATACTTATTAGAAACCTATAAGAGATAATCACCCTTTAAAACATCCAATTATTATTATCATATATCCTTCCCTCTTGATCATCACCTTAACAAATCATAATCACACATCACCACATCCTTCAAATACCCCAAATAAAACTCTTCCACCCACTCAATCATGGAATATTACACTTTCATTTATAACATGAATCGACATCTATATACCACTATTTCATCCATGTGTAATGCTTCCAACACATCAATAAAATTCCATGATTAAAAAACATAAATAACAAAATTATTTTATGAAATCATACTCAAAGAATCATCCACAACATTCCAAATTGTTGAGGTGTAGTAGAACTCAAAATTATAAATCTCTCTTTATAACATTGAGACATTGATCAAAAGGCCAGGGAAAAAATTATTAATGGAAAAAAGTTAAAAAAGTCAAAGAGTGATAATAAATTAAATTATTTTTCATAAAAATGTAAGATCCCTTAAGAGGTTATCCAACCACATGCCACCATTGTTAACTCATTTTTTGGAAATATGATTGGCCACCATGTTTTTTTGTAATAAGCATGAGTGATTATATGATTTCACTCTTAGAGGTTTTAGAAAAACTACAACCATTTGGTGGTGAGAGGCCAAGCAAGGTAGAAGACGCCCTTCTAGAGGGCTTTCAAGGTTGTGGTGGAGTCTCTTTCCATCAATATGTGGTTCCAACCATAGTGTTTGAAAAACACTGCTAAAATAATGACACTATTCATTTTAGCTTATAAAGAGTAGGTATATCCACAAGTATAATAATATAATCCAAGGATTTATATATTTCAGTCTATGTACACCCCACCACAATATGAAGTGCTCTGGATGCCCTTTTTGTAACCGTCCACATTAATATTTATCCCTCTAGGTAAATAATTTTTCCAGAAAAAATCCTGAAAAAACTTTTGATTGATTATATCTTTATTGAATTCCATGAAGGTGAGTGATCATAATAACTATGATAGAGATGTGGCAGTTACCATTTAGGATCATAAAAAATTCTTTGATTGTAGTAAAAATCATCACTTGTGAAGCACATAAATTGAAATTATTATTATGATGAACAACCGTGTTTCCATCATTAAATCTTACATGCATTAATCCAGTAACAAAGACTATAAAGTGCAAACCATTTTTTTGAGAAACATCTATTTCATTGCATCCTTGAAGATACAACCAAATTGATTCCAATCCTTTCAATCTGAGATAAAAATACTAAATATGTATTTCCAAAGAGGAGAAGTAGTATAAAAAGAACGAAATAGGTGTTTAGAATCCACACTATGTTGGTTATTGTGATGAAATTTGGAAATAAATTTATACAAAATAATTGAAGGCAATAATCCCTAGGAACACAATTGTGGGATATGCTCTGGACAAGGTTGAATTTGGAGAGTCTAACCCTAGGCTAACCAATGTCCCTTAACCAAGAAAAATACCGATTTACATCAATAAAATTATAATTGTAGAATTTGTTTTAGTCCATGATGCCATTTTTATCCTGTCCCCAAACTAAGAAATCATTAGTATTAATAAAAGTATTATTGTTAATAATAGTGCTAATATTATTGGGTAAATCCATGTTTTGAGTGCACAAACAATCATTAATAGAGGTGATAGTGTATTATGGGAAAATCATAGGATCATCAATGTCAATAAGAAGAAAATCATTCCATTTATCTACCAAAAACATTAAAGTAGATCTTTAATTAACTAGCCATATATATTGAGATATAATATTAACTAAATAGTGCTTAATAGATGGTCAGAAAGAGGATTCCATGTATTGAAATATTTCTTGTTTAATCTTGTTCATAAACGTATTTTTATGAAAATAAAATAAAATTTAATTTTTTTTTTGAAATTTCATTGTGAGAATATCCTAAATGGAATCATTAATGATTAATATTTTCAAAACACATACCACCACTGGCTAGCATCTTCTAATAGTTATTCCATGAAACTATTACTAGCTTCCTTTGATGCATGATACCTCTACAAAAAATGTATCTTATAATTCCATTAAGCTTTTAAATCCACCTAGTGGTAAGTTTGTAAATCAACATGGAATAGATCATTTTATAAATAACAATGTATTTAACAAGACAAATTCTTATAACAAATATAAGGATTTTCCTTTCCAAAAAGAGAGATGATTTGTTATTTGATCAGTGATGTTGGAGAAGTAGGTACTCAGAGTTTTTTCCAAAAAGATGGAGAATCCACAGTACGTGAAGGGGAAGGATACCTCTTTAATACCAAGATCATTTATAGTGCAATGTTTTCTAAACATAGGGAATATTTTTTCAAACAAAATAAATGATTTAATCTAGTAAATGGATTGTGTAGAGACAACTTCATAGTTTGAGAGATATGTTTTATGGTTTTGAATGTTTCTATTTTCACCTTGAACAAAATGAATGAATTCATCCATATAAAATAGATGAGTGAGAATAGTGGAGTTTAGAGTGAAAATAATGGTTTTTGTTTCACCTAGGTTAACCATTTGAGTGAATATTATATGAAGATAGTCCTTTGAAATTGAAAATGGAATGAGTGAGAGATGGTATCCTTGTATAGAACTTTTAGTGTAATTGATGTATTCTTTTTGAGTTTCATTAATCATACCCAAAAAATGAGTACATTCAAAAACTGTTTTGATTTTTTTGATGAAATTGTAATTGAATCAATTATTGTTTTGAACATTGTAAATAAAACTCCAATCAATGTTTTCAAAATCTTCTCTAATATAATTATTAATACTGATGCGGCCTCATCTATAGGATTTTTCCAAGAGCTTTGTACATTTAGAGGAACATAATTTTAAATCATGGATGCTTCCTCCATTTAGGAATCCTAATTTATTCTAGGAGACAATTATTTTATAAATGGGAGCAATTATATTGGAAAACTATTTAGTGATTATTTTATATAGTGTGTTTATGAGAAAAATGATTCAAAATAAAAATTCTAATTAAAATTAATCCACCATCACAACAAAAGATTCATATCACACTGTGTAAATATGTACATAAAACTCTAATGATCTTTAAAACCACATAGCAGTCCTAAATGAGTGAATTTCACAAAAAAATATGCACGAAAAGAACCACTTCTAGGTTTTGATCATGGAGGGAATAGTAATTCTTAGGGATGTGACTTCCAACACCCATAAAATATCATGAATTTTTGATGCATCATATGAATTCACAATACCATATTAGAAAAATTACAAAATACCTCAAACGTCATCCAATCTTCTAGGATCTGGAGTACTTGAAAACATTCCATTTTGGTAGTCAAAAACTACCTAACACTGATAAATCTAGATAAAATTATTGTCTTTCGTTGTCAAAACAATCAACATGGAAATAATATATTTAAAATTGGATATAACCCTATGGTAATAACATGAATTAGAATGAGTCCCATGAACATGGCACACATTCTTCGGTGATACCCAAGAAACAACTCCATCAACCTTCAATAAGCCCACTAACATACCTTGCTGATATGAAACATTTACATGCAATTTAATATCTCATGTCCACTAGATGCATATAGAAAACATTCCATTAAACTAGTGACATCATAGAACCTGTTAGATAACTATGATATGATTAGATTGATCCTCATATGACTTTGAATATAGAAATGTTTGATCAATGTACATGACTAAAAAATGGTATAAGAATATATAGAACACTGATTTCAAGATCCAAAGAATATAATTTATTCATTAATGAAATCGTATGATATTAACACAAACTCATATTTCACATACTTATGTTTGAAGGAAGTATTTATGATATCCTACTCCTTCACCCTCAAATGGTGATATCCATATCCCATATTGATCTTAATAAACCAACTCACCCCACTCAACTGGTAAAAAATATATTCAATCCTCAGAAAAGAATAGTGATTCTGGATCTTTTCCTTGTTCAACATCTAACATTCTAGAACAACCTCAGACTACCAGCCTATTTTTTGTCAAAAAAATTTATAAACCCCACTTCAACACACTAAGCTGGATGAGAAATTTATTCATTATATAATCTATCTAAATTATCACATAAAAAATCCAAGGGTTAAATTTGATATGGATTCATAAAAAAAATTAGATTCACTAGGAATATGATCTATCCTTATTTCAACATCATGTCGAGGGGTTAGTATCAAAACCCCATTTAGTAAAAGTTCCATAAATTCATTAAAATACTCAGGAGCCTCAATCGTCTCTTCCTCTACATATTACATAGAAAACATTCCCATTTTTGAATAAATGGGATCCAAAAATTCAATACCCACAAGATGAATCATCTCACAAAAAAAGAAACATTCTGGATATCCACATCGGAGAGCATAACCCTGTTATGGAAGAAGTGTAACGCCCCGACCCTACATACCCAGAGTTGGTGCATTATTACATAAAATTTTCATGATCACAAAGGATCAAGTCTCTAAAGACTGATTGTTTTAGTGGTCTTGGAAACACTAGATATATTCATAAGTCTTACATTACATCTTAAGGTAAAAAAAACTACAACAATATATTGTCTTCATATCCCCTCATACTATCCCTGCAGGTCATTAATAAATTACTTATTCATAATCTTGGGAAAAATAAAACATTGGAAGGGGTGAGAACATATGCTCAGTAAGGATAACATTATAGAAGAAGCTTTCATAGATAAGCATAAACACTTAAGGCAGTTTATAACTAAAAAAAGCCTTTTAAACATGAACATGAGCATAAAATGGAAAAGATTAAATAAAATAATGCCATTTACTTACTCACATGGATATTCTACTAGTCGAATGATCACACGCAATATCAATAACCACTTTTATAATGATGGAATGGAAAATTCCAGACTATCATAACCACATAGCCAAGGCCTCGTGCCAAGACTACAAATAAGATTTTGCCAAGGCCTTGTGCCAAGACACTAGTTTGTCTCATTAGACATACCGATGCATCGAGGAGCTATAGAGGGCTCCACCCGTCCCTTATTAAGTCCAATACATTCTCATATGAACAGGTTTAAACATAACACAAACATTTGTATTAAAACTAACATACGAAATGTCAATACTTTTACCACAAACCATGAATGGTATAAAAATATCTCATCCACAGTCAAACATAACTCATTTGATACAATATGGAAGATTGTATTGTATCACATTATCCTCAATAAAGAATAATGAACGATGTTGACATAGATGAAAATAATCATCAAAACTATTTGAGAGAAATATCCCCCTTTTCTTGGAAACATTTAAAAGTCACACTATTTGTCAAGAAGCCATTTAAAAATAGATTTTTGAATCAAAGTGTCCCATACCACTTTGAAACTTTTAAAAGGAGTTTTAATTTTAAAACATTAATGTCCATATAAATAAATCCTTAAAACAATTTTTAAAACATGGACATTGATGAGCAAGATTTAGAAGAATAAGTCTTTAAAAAATTTAAAAATGGTATTTTAGTTAGATTTTCTAACCAAAAGAGAGACACTTGAATACAAATAATTGAGGAAATCAAAAACAATTTATATCATGATAATAAAGGAATTCATGATATACTATGTCAAAGTACATTATGTACACCACATAAAAGCGATTTGGTGTATAACAACAAAGAAGTCTCAATGGAATGTAAATTGAGATGAAATCTCTAATAAAGGCTGTATCCTTAGAATAAGGATAAATCAACGACATAGTTATGTGTGAAAAATATAAATACACTAAATATGATTGTATATTCAGTGTAAAACAATCAATGTACATTCACACATATTCTAGTAAAAACAGCACCAATGAATTGGAAGTTTGTCTCAACAAATTGAGATTGAGTAAAATTTAATCTTATCAAGTTCATACCGATGACATTGAGAATTTATCAATGGAGTGATTATGTGTATAAAAAGTATATCCATAGAAAAGGGAGTGGAAAATGTGAAATAATCAAATGAATAGTTATTCCACACATAATCTTGGAGTAAAATAGTCAATGAAGTATGCGTAAAGCTAGATGAGTGGAAATTGAAATTTCAAATTCCCTTATTGACTTGGTAACATACAAAACATGCACCCACGAAAGAAGGATCATACAATGATGCTGTAAATATACATGATTTAAATTATATTACACAATGAATACAAACATGGGCAGTACACACACCACATGTAATAAATAAGTGGTGAATAATGGAATTCTCACAGAATTAAAAGTGAGAAAAGAAACCCCTTACTTTGTACTTTTTCCTTGGTCGACCGTAGGTTAACCTCATGTATAATGGTTAAATATTTTTTAATTAATTATACAAGAATCATAAGCATTAATACGATATCATATATGATCTTTTAACATTGATTTGTTAATAATATCTTAGAATTATCGTCATTTCGGGTGTTAATGGGTTCATTTTACTTTATATTCTTTCTTATGTGATCCATATTTGTTATTAATGGGATGTATATTATTCATATCCATAATGATATCAAGTCCTTAAATATTATTTTTAATCATCAAATGTGAATTATACTTAAATGGATATGATAGAAAATGAATCTCATCGCGTTCGTGGAGACTGTAGTCCGTACGTACGCACGAGCGACAATATCATTTTTTTGATATTAAAATAATATAAAATTCGATGGTATATCATATATACAGAATCATTAAAATGTTATATTTATTATGTACATGAGTTAAACATCGTTATTATACCCATCCAAATAATAATATATTGAATAACAATTACACCACGACGTGGAGACGGTAAGCCGTACGTACGCACGTATGGTGACATGTTATTCAAAGGGTGGATAGAATACTGAATGTAGTTGTACCATATTTATAATAACATCACAGTATATACATGATACTGGATTTATTATTTTAGAATGGTAATAACAAAGGAATAAGAAGTGGAAGAAGAAGGGAACATGGAAAAGGGTGGTGAAATCATTACCTCTTCTTCGGGTTCTTCCTTTTGATTTGATCAAAAGGGCTCCATAGGTTGGATTTATGATCAAAATAAGGCCTCTAGGTTGTAATGAGGGAAGTTGGGAGAGTATTTGGGAAGAGTTTGACCGAACCAAAAGTCTTTGAAGGTGTGAAAAATGAGAAGGAGGAGTTCCCTTTTATAAGAGGGGTGAGAGGCACCTTTGGAAAAGCTAGAAATATTAATTTATAATAAATTCATATTCGGTTTCTAATGGCTCCAAAGTTTATTATTTAAATGTTAAGGTGGGTATGGGTCAAAAACAACTCAACCAATAGAATTTAGACAGGTTTGGGTACTTATATTAACCTTATCTTTAAGTATTAACTCTTTGTTAATTAGTTTCACTTTTACAATGTCTCTTTGTATTTTTAGATAATATGGTTAATAAACATACTATATATATCCAAGCGACCTCCATGTGGTCCATCAATGAAACACTTATCATGATATAAGTCTCTTGTCCGAACCTTAGATTTTTATGAATTTAATATCAATTAATAATAAAATATTTGTTTTAAACACTCTTTTATGTCAATTTTGACACTATTCAATAGTTGATTTTTGTGAAACTCATAACAGACTGATTACTTCGAAAAAATTTAATTAAATCATTACTAACATGCCATATTAACTTATAAAATTAGTTTAATTCATAAAAAGTCTCAAATTATATTTATTTGTGTATTTATAATATCAATTATTTTAATTTTTCACTATTATGGTAATTACTGCATCATCATTGTGTCATAAATAAATTAAATTATATAATGTCTAAAAATTATAAATAAAATATAATTATGTATTAAATCTTTTTATATTTCTAATGTATATTTATAGTTGAAAATCCAACATATATAACCCTATGTAAAAAAAATTTTCCGAAAACATATATGCTTGTGTCATTTTTATATTCATTTTAACTTAATTAAAATTAAGTGTCCCTATCACCTACAAGTGGCACCATGGGGTCCCAAAATCGACCAAAAGATGCCTATGGTCGACCATGTATCAACCAATAAGGTTAGGACACGTTTTAGGGTAATTTTGTATTATTATAATATTATTTTTAACCCTTATTTATCGGATTTACCCTTAACCATGGTAAATAAAATATTTACCGAAATAATTATTCAAAATGTCTAAAAATAAAAGTTACCTATTTACACTATTTGAACATCCTGATTCCAAATATGGAAACCATTTTTCCATATTCAAAACACAGAAGTGGTAGAGATTAATTTAAAATTAATTTCCGTTGTTAAAACAAAAAGCGTGTTTTTAAGAGATAATAAATATCAAAAGATTGACACTTGTTTATGTCCGGTTTAATTGTAAAATTATGTACAATGAACAAAATTATATTAAATGGTAAAAATATATTATAAATATACTTTTAAACCACTAAAATTCATAATTTATCACTATTAATTATTTTGATTAAAAATGTTGTTTTTAATTAAAATTTAGCAACTTTCACTATTCATCAAAATATTAAAGTTATCTGAAAAGTACCAAAATTTCACCTTAGGCTAAATTCGATATTCCGAATCCAAAAATGAAGTCCATTTTGAAATATATAATATGTATAATTTCAAAAATTAGGTATTACTATTCATAACGGCTAGTTTGATGGGTTATGGTGTGTTAGAACTCGGTGATGCCTACAACACACGCTATCACATTATTCAAAGAGAAGCATACCGTAGAAGCTTGGGGTGTTACATTCTCCCCTCATTCAAATAATTTCGTCCTCGAAATTTCTATAATACTTATCACATGAAAAGACTCGGGAGGTTCTTCATCATCTGTTCCTCGGGTTCCCACGTTGCCTCTTCCATCTTATGGTTTCTCCAGAAAACCTTTTCCAGACGTGTCATCCGGTTTCTCAGTACTTGTTCTCTCGTATCAAGAATCCTGATGGGCTCTTCGCAATAAGACAGATCGAGTTCTAGTTCTAATTCCTCATAGGTGAGTACATGCGTTGGGTCAGGTGTGTATTTCCTCAACAGAGATACGTGGAACACATTGTGAACTTTGGAGAGACTTGGCGGCATTGCCAATCGGTAAGCTACAACCCCAATTTGTTCTAGAATTTCGAAAGGTCTGATGTACCTAGGACTCAATTTACCTTTCTTACCAAAACGTATGACTCTCTTAAATGGAGATACCTTCATGAAAACATGACCAGTGACTTGAAATTCCAAATCCTTCCTTCGATTATCGGCATAGCTCTTTTGCCTAATTTGAGCTGCTTTGATGTGATTTTAGATTACCTTCACCTTTTCCATAGTGTCCTCCACCAGTTTGGGGCCTACAAGTTTTCTTTCACCAACATCATCCCAACAGGTTGATGTACGACATCTCTTTCCATATAACTCTTCATATGGTGCCATCTGAATAATCGAATGGAAGCTATTGTTATAGGAAATTTCTACCAGAGGTAAATATTGATCCCACATACCTTGAAAGTCAAGTGAGCAGGATCTCAACATGTCTTCTAAGGTTTGAATAGTTCTTTCTGATTTTCCATCTGTCTGAGGGTGGTAAGCAATGCTCAAATGATGTTCAGTATCCAGGGATTTCTGAAGAATTTTCTAGAATCTTGAAGTAAAACAGGGATCACGATCTGAAACAATCGATAGGGGTATTCCATGAAGTCTCACAACTTCATTAATATATCGTCTTTCTAGACGTTCGAGGGGAAGATCTTCTCTTATAGCAAGAAAATGTGCTGACTTGGTAAGATGATCAACAATAACCCATATTGCTTCGTTCCTTCTAGGAGTCTTTGGTAGCCCCATGATAAATTCCATCGTAATATTGTCCCATTTCTACTCTAGTATGGGAAGAGGTTGCATGACTCCTCCAAGCTGTTGCCTTCCAGCATTCACTTGTTGACAAATCATACATCTTGACACAAAATCAGCAATCTCCCTCTTCATGTTGTCCCACCAAAAATGTTCCTTCAAATCTATATACATTTTGGTGCTCCCAGGGTGTATAGATAAATAGGAACTATGAGCATCATCCAGCAATTCCTTTTTTAGATCAGGTATATCGGGAACACAAAGTCTCTTCCCGAATTTCAAAATTCCATCTTCATACACAAAGTCTCTCAATCTCCCATCATTCACAGCTTTAATCTTCTTTTTAAATTCTTCATCATCAGTCTGAGAACTCTTACTCCTTTATAGTAAAGATGGTTTGGCAACCATTTGAAAAAGCATTGATGTTTCACCTTCCCTGGTTATTCCCATGTCCATCTTCACTAGATATATCAAAATTGGATCCCTTTCAATTCTCATCACGTTCAAAACTCCATGGTCTTTTCTGCTCAAAGCATCTGCCACCTTGTTTTCATTCCCTGGGTGGTAGTGTATCGTACAATCATAATCCTTGAGTAATTCAAGCCATCTCCTTTGCCTCATTTGAGTTTTTTTGTGAGAAAATATACTTCAAACTCTTGTGATCAGTATAAATCTCACATTTTTCACCATAGAGGCAGTGCCTCCATATCTTCAAAGAAAAGATCACAGCTGCTAACTCGACATCATGAGTAGGATAGTTTTTCTCATGAATTTTCAACTGTCGTGATGCATACGCAATAACCCTATCATTTTGCATAAGGACACAACCAAGTCCTTTCTTCAATGCATCACTAGAAATAACAAACCCATCATTCCCTGATGGTAGAGTCAATATAAGAGCATTGATTACTCTTCTCTTCAGTTCTTCGAAAAATTCTTCACACTCTTTTGTCCAAACAAATTTAACCCCTTTGCGTGTGAGCTTCGTTAATGGGTTAGCCAATCGGGCAAAATTCTGGGAAAACATCGATAATAACCTTCCAACCCAATAAAACTACGTACCTCAGTTATACTCGTTGGTGAAGGACATTCTTGGATAGCCTTGGTCTTAGAAGGATCAACAGAGATTCCATCTTTAGAGACAATATGTCCAAGAAATGAAATCTCATGAAGCCAGAATTCACACTTGCTAATCTTCTCATATAATTCATGTCTTCTCAGAGTCTTTGGGATAATGCGCAAGTGATTTTCATGATCTTCGTAGCTTTTGGAGTATACCAGGATATCATAAATAAATACCACCACAAATTCATCAAGATACTCCTTGAAAATTCTATTCATCAGATCCATGAATATAGAGGGTGCATTAGTCAATCCAAAAGGCATTACAGTAAACTCGTAATGCCCATACCTAGTTCGAAATTCTGTCTTCGGAATGTCTTCCTTCATCACACACAACTGATGGTATCTAGATGGAAGGTCAATCTTTGAAAAGTATTGAGCTCCATGCAGTTGGTCAAATAAATCATCAATGCGTGGTAGGGGATACTTGTTCTTTATTGTTATAGCATTGATCTCCCTGTAGTCGATACATAACCTCATAGATCAGTCTTTCTTTTTAACAAAAAGAACAGGGGCTCCCCATGGAGAAAATCTAGGGAGAATAAATCCCTTATTACTCAATTCATCATGTTGTTTCTTTAGTTCAACTAATTATACAATGGAAATTCTATAAGGGGTCTTTGATATAGGCCTTGATCCAGGAATTAAATCAATGGAAAACTCAACTTCTCGTTCTGGAGGATTTCTAGGTATATCTTCCGGAAATACATCTACAAATTCTTTCACAACAGGTACATCCTCTATTTGAACATTCCTTTCCACACCCACAGTTATTTCATTCTCTTCCTCCCCAATAATTGAATTTAGTTGAGCTACTGGGGGTGGATCTAGATAAGAATTAGGTGGTGATGATTCTGCTCTAATGATAAGGTGTTCCTTATCATCATCATCAATAATCGTAACCTCTTTCTTCTTACAATAAATCTTCGAATCATAGTATGAAATCTAGTCCATACCAGGGATTATATCAAACTCAATCATAGGAATGATGATGAGATCAGCAGATAAAGAACATTTATGTGCTCTAATGGGGACTGATTCACAAAACATTGTTTCAATGATACTTCCCTTATGAGTTTTAACTGAAAACTTCCTTGTTAAATCAAATTGGAAATATCTACTTTTCTTAGAAAACTGGGAAGATATGAATCAATGCGATAGTCCAGAATCAAATAATGAATTTTCTAAACTTGAGGAAACCATTAAATTACCCGCCACCACATCTTTCGAAGCTTCTACCTCAGTAGTAGTAATAGCATAAGCTTGGCATTGATCACTTGGCCTTTTCTGAGGTAAGTTCTCCTGACTCTTAGGAAATTCATTTGCATAATGCCCCATCTCCCTGCAATTGTAGCACTGAACGTTGGTGGATTCCTTCTTCCCTTTGCAATCATGAGCTTGGTGGCCTTTTTCACCACACTTGTAATAGACTCCCATTCCCTTCAAGAAAGTACCAGGGTGTTTATTCCCACATTTACCATAGGATGGATATTAAACCTTTCCCTTATTCCCCTTATTTCCATTCCCAGATTGATAAGCAGGTCTCTTCTTCTCTCGCTTTTCTTTAAAGTCATAAGACTTAGAGAATTCCTTTTCGGTCTTGATAGCACATGAGACAATGTCTTCGTACAATGAAAATCATTGTGAGACAGATGCTCGATGGAGAAATGGTTTTAACCCATCAATGAAATGATAAATATTACTTCTTGGGTTACATATATAATCTCTAACATACCTTGATAACCTTGTAAAGATAGCCTCATACTTTACAACATTTTCATACTCCTTTTGTCTCAGACTCAGAAATTGCCTTTCCATATCTGCTCGATGGTCGTGAGGAAAGTATTTTTCTAAAAACAGATCATTGAACTCCCTCCATTCCTTAGTTGATACTTCATCATCTTCCTTCGTGTTTTGAATCAATTACCACCATTGATCAGCATCTCCAGTGAGGCGATAGACTACCATGATAACTTCTTCCCTTTCACTACTCCCCAAAGCCTGAAATATTTTCTCTAGGAAATTAATCCATTGCTCAGCTACTAAGGGATTTGTACTCCCATTGAATGTTGGTGGCTGTTGCCTCATTAATCGATCTAACATTGATCCTCCATGCTGTGGATCAGGGTGCTTTATATGGGTAAGGTTATTATTCATAACTTGAGTAAGTTGTCCCAGTATGGTGATTAGCTGATCGGCACCATATGCATCACCAGCTCCACTATAATTATCTTGAGCAGGAGGGAAATCCATACATGGAGTGCGTGCATTGATACAGTTTCCATTTATTCCACTAGGTTCCATTTCTAAACAATGGTATAAACAAGATTATTTTATTAATAAAAATATATAATTCCATACTTATAAAACACTTAACATAAATTGAACTATTTATGGATATAATCCATAATCATAAAATTGTTTTCTTTGTGATGTATATACTCATAGACCCTTCATAATGATTTTTAATGAAAATGAGAGTTATCCTAAACACATCCCCCGGGAGTGTCGTAACCAAGAGTGCAGCAAGGCCCGTTGTCGTGCACCAGTTCCCGTTCGAGTCTAGCTCAAAGCGGTGTTTTCGGGTTTTACCCCTAGGTACATCTGTGCCAGAGCCGCCTCTACCTGCTCGTATCTAGACAGGGATGTATTGCTCGGAAAACTCACAAAATATTTACAATACCAAAATTCTAGGATGTTCTTCTATACTAATCCTCAAAATTCATCTTAGGTCTATGTGCTCTAATCAGAGTTTATCTAAATCTATCTTTCAAGGTTTGTACTAAACTTCCTCTGATACCAACTATAACGCCCCGACCCAAGATACCCAGAGTCGGTGCATTATTACATAACATTGGCATGATCAAAATGGATCATGTCTCGAAAGACCGAATAGTTTAGTAGTCTTGGAATCACTAGATATATTCATAAGTCTTACATTAAATCTTAAGGTAAAAAAACTACAACAATATCTTGTCTTCATATCCCCTCATACTATCCCTGCATGTCATTCATAAATTACTTCTTCATAATCCTGGGAAAAATAAAACATTGAAAGGGGTGAGATCAGATGCTAAGTAAGGATAACATTATAGCAGAATCTTTCATAGATAAGAATAAACACTTAAGGTAGTTTATAAGTAAAAAAAAGCCTTTTAAACCTGAACTTCAGCATAAAATAGAAAAGATTAAATAAAATAATGTCATTTACTTACTGACATGGATATTCTACTAGTCGAATGATCACATGCAATATCAATAACCACTTTCATAATGATGGAATGCATAATGCCAGAGTATCATAACCACATTGCCAAGGCCTCGTGCCAAGACTACAAATAAGATTTTGCCAAGGCCTTGTGCCAAGACACTAGTTTGTCTCATGAGACCTACCGATGCATCGAGGAGCTATAGCGGGCTCCACCCGTCACTTATTAAGTCCAATGCATTCCTCATTTGAACAGGTTTAAACATAACATAATCATTCGTATAAAAACTAGCTTACGAAATGTCAACACTTTTACGACAAACCATGAATGGTATAAAAATATCACATCCACAGTCAAACATAACTCATTTGATACAATATTGAATATTGTATTGTATCACATTTACCTCACTCCAAAATAATAAAGGATGTTGACATAGATGAAAATAATCATCAACACATTTTGAGAGAAATATCCTTCTTTTCTTGAAAACATTTAAAAATCACAATATTTGTCAAGAAGCCATTTAAAAATAGATTTATGAATCAAAGTGTCCCATACCACTTTGAAAATTTTAAAAGGAGTTTTAATTTTAAATCTTTAATTTCCATATAAATATATCCTTAAAACAATTTTTAAAACATGGAAATTAATGAGCAAGATTTAGAAGAATAAGTCTTTAAAACATTTAAAAATGGTATTTTAGTTAGAGTTTCTAACCAAAAGAGAGACACTTGAATACAAATAATTGAGGATATCAAAACATTTTAATATAATGAGAATAAATAAATTCATGATATACTATGTCAAAGTACATTATATACACCACATAAAAGTGATTTGGTGTATAACAACAAAGAAGTCTCAATGGAATGTAAATTGATATGAAATCTCTCATTAAGGCCATATCCTTAGATTAAGGATAAATAAATGACATAGTTATGTGTGACAAATATAAATACACTAAATATGATTGTATATTCAGTGTAAAACAATCAAAGGACATTCAAACATATTCTAGTAAAAAGAACACCAATGAATTGGATGTTTGTCTCAACAAATTGAGATTGAGTAAAAATTACTCTTATCAAGTTCATACCGATGACATTGAGAATTTATCAATGGAGTGAATATGTGTATAAAAAGTATATCCATAGAAAAGGGAGTGGAAAATGTGACATAATCAAATTAATAGTGATTCCACACATAATCTTGGATTAAAATAGTCAATGAAGTATGCGTAAAGCCGGATGAGTGGAAATTGAAATTTCAAATTCCCTTATTGATTTGGTAACATAAAAAACATGCACCCATGAAAGAAATATAATACAATGATGATGTAAATATACATAAATTAAAGTATATTACACAATGAATACAAACATGGGTAGTACACACACCACATGTAATAAATAAGTGGTGAACAATGGAATTCTCACGGAATTAAAAGTGAGATAAGAAACCCCTTACTTTGTAGTTTTTCCTTGGTCGATGGTAGGTTAACCTCCTTTATAATGGTGAAATAATTGTTATTAAATTATACAAGAATCATATGCATTAATATGATATCATATATGATCTTTTAACATTGATTTGTTAATAATATCTTAGAATTATCGTCATTTCGGGTGTTAACGGGTTCATTTTACATTATATTCTTTATTATGTGAGCCATATTTGTTATTAATGGGATGTATATTATTCATATCCAGAATGATTTCAAGTCCTTAAATATTTTTGTTAATCATCAAATGAGAATTATACTTAATGGATACGATGGAAAATGAATCTCATCGTGTTCGTGGAGATGGTAGTTCGTACATACGCACAAGCGACAATATCATTCTTTTGATATTAAAATAATATATAATTGGATGATATATAATATATAAAGAATCATTAACATGTTATATTTATTATTTACATGAGTTACACATCATTATTATACCCATCCAAATAATAATATATTGAATAACAATTACACCACGACGTGGAGACGGTAAGCCGTACGTACGCACGTATGGTGAAATGTTATTCAAAGGGTGGATAGAATACTAAATATGGTTGTACCATATTGATAATAACATCACAGTATATATATGATACTGGAGTTATTATTTTATAATGGTAATAACAAAGGAAGGAGAAGTGGAAGAAGAAAGGAACTTGGAAAAGGGTGGTGAAATCATTACCTCTTCTTTGGGTTCTTCCTTTTGATTTGATCAAAAGGGATCCTTAGGTTGGATTTATGATCAAACATAGGCCTCCAGGTTGTAGTGAGGGAAGTTGGGAGAGTATTTGGGAAGAGTTTGGTCTAACCAAAAGGCTTTGATGGTGTGAAAAATGAGAAGGAGGAGTTCCCTTTTATAAGAGGGGTGAGGGGCACCTTTGGAAAAGCTAGAAATATTAATTTATAATAAATTCATATTCGGTTTCTAATGGATAAAAAGTTGATTATTTAAATATTAAGGTGGGTATGGGTCGAAAACCACTCATCCAATAGATTTCAGACAGGTTTGGGTACTTATATTAACTTTATCTTTAAGTATTAACTCTTAGTTAATTAGTTTCACTTTTACAATGTCTCTTTGTATTTTTATATAATATGGTTAATAAACTTACTATATACATCCAAGAGACCCCCAAGTGGTCCATTAACGATACACCTATCATGATATAAGTCTCTTGGCCTATCCTTAAATTTTTAGGAATTTAATATCAATTAATAATATATATTTGTTTTAAACACTCTTTTATGTCAATTTTGACACTATTCAATAGATGATTTTTGTGAAATTCATAAAAGAATGATTACTTTGAAAACATTAAATTAAATCGTTCCTAACATGTCATATTAACATAGAAAATTTGTTTAATTCATAAAAAGTCTCAAATTATATTTATTTGTGTATTTATAATATCAATTATTTTAATTGTTCACTATTATGGTAATTACTGCATCATCATTGTGTCATAGATAATTTAACTTATTTAATGTCTAAAAATTATAAATAAATTATAATTATGTATGAAATCGTTTTATATTTCTAATTAATATTTATAGTTGAAAATACAACATATATAACCCTATGTAAAAATTGTTTTCTAAAAGATATATGCTTGTGTCATTTTTTTATTCATTTTAACTTAATTAAAATTAAGTGTCCCTATCACCTACAAGTGGCACCATGGGGTCCCAAAATCGACCAAAAGATGCCTATGGTTGAACATGTATCAACCAATAAGGTTAAGACATGTTTTAGGGTAATTTTGTATTATTATAATATTATTTTTTAACCCTTATTTACCGGATTTACCCTTAACCATGGTTAATAAAATATTTACCTAAGTAATTATTCAAAATGTCTAAAAATATAAGTTACCTATTTACAAAATTTGAACATCCTGATTCCAAATATGGAATCCATTTTTCCAAATTCAAAACACAAAATTGGAAGAAATTATTTTAAAATTAATTCCCGTTGTTAAAACAAAAAAAGTCTTTTTAAGATATAATAACTATCAAAAGATTGACACTTGTTTAGGTCCGGTTTTATTGTAAAATTATGTACAATGACAAACATTATATTAAATGGTAAAAATATATTCTAAATATACATTAAAACCAGTCAAATTGAAAATTTATCACTATTAATTATTTTTATTAAAAAAGTTGATTTTAATTAAAATTTAGTAATTTTCACTATTCATCAAAATATTAAAGTTATCTGAAAAGTACCAAAATTTCTCCTTTGGCTAAATTCGATATTCCGAATTCAAAAATGAAGTCCATTTTAAAATATAAAATATATATAATTTCAAAAATTAGGTATTACTATTCATAATGGCTAGTTTGATTGGTTATGGTGTGTAAAAACTCGGTGTTGCGTACAACACACGCTATCACATTATTCAAAGAGAAGCGTACCGTAGAAACTTGTTGTGTTACAAGAAGTCAATAATTGAATTAATAATTAAAACTAGTCAATTATGAGGATGTAATCATAAAACTACATATGAATAATGAAAATATACCATCTTGATGGATATTTCCCCATCTATAGTCAACATCCATTTCCCACATCAAACAAGATAGTCTGGCCCCTGAATAGTGTAGTCAACACCAAGGGAATGGTAAGCTTCTCTATGTCAAGTCTAAAAGCAAAAAATAATGTTATTTATATAAGGGTGTGTCAAACTCTTGAATCAAACAAAGCGCATACAATGGTGGATAACAAAATTATCATACCATTGAGGATCTATAGCCCCACTAGTTATACTACCTCTTCTTTCAATAACTGACCATGCCCAACTCTTTTTCCTATATTTTAATGACCACCTCTATGGAAACACTTAGGTCAATGTCATTGATCTCTAGTAGTATCCTGAGGATGGTATTTTCCTAATTCATTCTTTCTCAAATAAGCATAATACTACTTCCCATACTACTAAAATGGCCACAATAGAAACTATTTTAAAGCATAACATTGAACCAGTCCACCAAAACTAATATAATGTCGATAAACCACTGGGTAAAGATCCTACTAATAGTCATGGGACCCATATATAAATCAAAAATACCCTAATCCCCCATGACATTCATGAAAACCAACATCCCCTAAAAGATGGAAATGAAGCAACTAATGTCGAATACTTGATGAATAAAACCTCAATGGTCCAATCATCTGAGAACTGCCATTGAAAGCCTTGCTACTTGAGGAACCATTCTGGTTCCCCTGGCATTATAAACTGCCTTGTGAGTGAATTCACTTGATCACCTATACCTCCATATTAACATTCCTATATGACAAAAATATAAAAGGAAAAACTGCATACTATATATAAGGATGATGTTCCTCCTCAGTATTCCTCGCTTTGAAATCCTCATCAAGAAAAAATATTCGGGGAGAAATTAAAGAGGTCCTTGAACCCGATCTTATGATATTATACTGACATACTCCCCTCCAAAATTGGGAGTAGCTCAGGGTTCTTTACATGCATCATGGTCGATTAGTGTAACTCTATATGTGACGCCATATGGATGTCAAATAATAAAACATCCACCACCTTCCACTCCCCTGTGTTGGAAAACCATCTCTGAAAGTGATTTCTAGCTCTTTTATGAATATGTCAAATAATAAATTGGATCATCCCGTTGAACCTATACTATTAGAGAATGATATGGAAAATTACATGGATCCATATTTGATAGGAAAGAATCGAATTCTTAATATTAGTAGTATGAAATTTAATTAACATTTATTTAATTAATTATAACTTATTTCATCATTCAATGAACAAAATTTAAACAATTAAAATTGGTACACAAGTCATCATGATGCATGTACCTAATTTGGTTATCTACCCAACAACTAATTCCACTGTAATTTGGAATTAAATAATATTAGTTTATATGAACTAAATTATAAGGATCTCTCAAATCATAGGTCTTAGACGACCTCCCAAGCCTATGTCTTAGAGTAATGAAAACAAGAATTATTTCCATACAAATCCATGGAATCCTCACTATAAATACCACTATACTCAATCTTTACACTCACCTACCACCTCTAATACCACTCTATAATTACCCCCTCAATGAAAAGATTCCACAATGAATGAAGAGTCATAATTACCCCTCATATCTTTCCCCCATTAGGCCTCAGGTATGTGACTAGCACTGAAGATATATATTTCTCAAGATATGGGATGCATTACCCTCTATAAGAAATCTTGATCAGGGGAAATTATGTTTAATATATATGAACCACTATAAAATATTATAAATAAACCAAATTCGTCCCATAATTCATGTGTAAATAATACAGATACAAAAAATTGTCTCCAAAAAATAGGTACGAAAATAAAATATATGGCATCCACTGTGTAACAAAACAAATATTTGAGATAGTAATGTCTGGATTAGTTTACATAGTCCAATAGGAAATCTATAAATAGTTTATATATGTAAGGTGTTAGCATACAAGTACACTGAATAAGAAAAAAAGTCTTCTATGTACATGTTAGAAGAGCATACTAATGCACCCATGAGCATACAACAAAACCAACAACATGTAACCTGGCTATCTACCCCAACTCAACCACACCAAGGCTCCCTAATAATTTAACACATTCATGTATAATTTCAATATATCAAGAATATCGATAAAAGATACCCCACACCACTTTCCCGCTATTCAGAAACTCTCACACCCCAACAAAATTTGTCTTAAAACTCCCACCACATCTATATAACAGAACATCACATCACATTAGACCCATCAACACCTAGTCCATCACATCATATCTCAATATATAACCAATAAAGTATTATATTCTGAAAATGAATGACATCATCCTCAATCCCACCTCCAACCATGCATTCCCCCACCATAAACCATCTCATTCCACCTTACCATATCTTTCTCAAAGACACTTAGTCCATGACACTAAATCCTACAAAATTTAATAGTGGCACTTTTGACTTATGTACATCAAATACCTTACATGTAATCATCACCTAGAAGATAGAGTGAGGATAAGTGGGTGGCCAACCGTCCACCCTCACTATGAGGATACTTGAAAAAACCAACCCAAAATAGCTTGTTATCGGTACTAGGTACTCTATATGGGTGGGGGTGTGTAATGAAATCATTGAATAATATAAACTATATATATTTTATGAAAAACTTCAAAGAAAAACCTTTGGGTTCACTAAAAATAATAAAACTAACTCGTAAAAATATGATTTTTTCTGCCACATCTACATGCACCACACATTATAGCACACCAAAAAGTACATGCCATTTTCATCTTCTCAATATAAGACAAATCAATTAAAACAAACATTACAATTTTAATTTTCTGTCTCATTTATTTTTATTTAATATGCCACCATTTAAACCAAACAACATGTTAGAATTTATTATTTTATATGATAATTAATTTTATAATTTCCATAACATTAACTCATCCACGATAATTTCAATACTATTTTGGAAGCTATATAAACATAAAATATAAATAATACACCAAAATCCCAAAAGAAAATTATCCTCAACCTCTGGACAATGAGACCATACAAAAATAGTATTTCACACTTATGACCATCTTCCTCTAGAATATATACCTTCAAAAACCTTCCACCACATGACAAATTCCATGACAATGACTATGTCACCTCACAAAATTTCATCATATCCACCAAAAAAATCACCAACCTTCTAAAAACAGCAATATCACATAACCACACCATACATCCACTTTCATCAATGTATTCCACCCAAAAAACACCAAAAATTTTCAAATTTATTTCAAGGCCATTATCGTGATCCACATTAATTTTAAGGGTATTATCAAAGAAGCATAATTATATTGGGGAATTTTTTTAAAATAAATGTATATTTGATTAACCCATTATATTTTGGGTAATAGAAAAGAAAATAAAAAATAGGGTCTCCCTAAGACCATAAACATGGAAACAAGGCTAAAAACAACCATGATTTTCAATAGGTAATAACCTATATAGTTCAAAATATCTATAATAACTAAAATAGTAAAATAAATAAATTTCATTTCCGGTTCTCATAAAAATTATTTTAAAAAAATCAGTTATCTTAGTTAAGATAGACCTGACCATATTTGTAATATATTACATGTATAAAGCATTCCCACAAGATACAATAGGTGAGAAAAAAAAGGACCCCTCTGTGGAAGAAATATGTAGTACAAGATTCATTTCACTGAAATGTGGATTCAGATTTGATGGTATAATTGCTAGAAGGAACACTAATGAATGACAATAGGATACCATGACTCCAAGGGAATAGATTTAAGACCTGTAGTTTTGGGAAAAATCTAGAAGGAATGAGTAAAATGAATTGTCGTTTTTTCAAAAAATATAAAATGATATAGTTTTCAGGATGAAAAAAAGATAATTAAATAGTTTTTGCAGATACCATTAAAATTTAAGAGGACTACCTCATTTATAGAATTGATAATAACATTAATTTATTTATTTAATTATCTTGGGTGAAATGGAAATTGAATTCCCCTGATTCATGCTTCCAAAAAAACTACCTAACTAATTTTACATATGTAATTGAAATCTCTGTGTTCCCGATTCTACATAACTAAATTCCCCACATAGTGAAAAAGCTCTAGGTAATTATTTTCACATTGCAGACTCAGCTATGTATCTGATTCATCCACCTATCTAATTCATAGAGCCAATCACTCACATATCTAATTCATATATTTGATCCCCCCACATAGGTGATACATCCATATAGTAGAATATCATATTCATTCCGTCCTCATAGCTATTTCATGTAGCTAATCCATCCCCATTTTTGATTCAATAGGATGAGAGAATAAGAAACTAAGCATACCAACCAACCATATGAGCAACATACCTACTACAAGAGAAAAAAACTAATCATGCCAACGGACCAAGTAACCAAACTATTTACCACATGAATAAACTACTTATCATATAAAATAAATGCCGGACCAAACATGTTTCTATAATAAGGGAACTTATAAGAACTAGAGGAAAACACTCCTAACAACTTATTAACTCGACAAAGCCTAAGAAAAGAAAATTTTAAATGTTTTCAAAAATACATGAACTTACAAAATTACTCTCATATCATCCTCAAATCTTTAGTAGATATATAAGGACATAATGCTAACAATATGCAGATTCCCATGTAGGGGTTAGTGTAATAAAATCCACTATTTTCATAACGGGCAAAGAGTCATCCTAATAAATATATAATAGAAATGTTTATCAATAGAAATTATTGATCATAAAATCTAATTCAACCTATGATCATCTCGATATATATCGACGATTATAAAAAAATGATCTACCCACGACTATATTTTATCAAACGCATCAATTATCAATTTTTAACAATAAAGAATAACAAAAACACATGTCATTATCTATCATATGTATAAAACATGTATTTCAACACTGATTACAAAATTATGTTATTAGGGAGAAAATGTAGTTCCAAGCTAATTTTCAATGACTAGTTGAAATAGATATGTCAAAATATATATGTTATTCTCTAGAAAAACATATTTTGAACTAATGAAAATAGAAATATATTTAAATAATTATTATATATATCTACTTGTTGAAGGATATATACGTCTATAGGTATAAAATTGTATAACATAATATTGGAGGATATCTGAATATTCATGTCCCTAGTTTTGTATTAAATACTTCCAATCAACGAATATTTGGAATGGAGTAGATATTGTACTCTTTGAGCAATCATCTATGACGACCCAAATTTTATGGATAATAAAGAGTATATCTACCCAAGAGAGTTACAGACGCTTTAATTTTAGTATAAGGTATTCACAATGAATTAAAAATCTCCATGTACAACATAGATCTTGTTTCCGATAATGAACATAAGTTTCATAAATGAATTTTAATTTTTGAAATGAATAAATTCTGTATTAAAAAATATAAATAAAGAAAAAAATGAAATAGTTAAGTTATTTATAACCATTTTTAGTAATATCATGTTTGATTTAAATAACCATTACACATCATAAAATTTTTTAATATATTTATTTTAGAGTAAAAATTATGATGACTATATATTATTGGTTATTATAAATCCAGTTGTCATGGAAAAAAGAAGTGATTTTCATGACTAGTAGGATATTACACTATAAAGCCCAATTATCAAATAATATAAGGAAGATAAAAGTTGTGTCATCACCCTCGACCATGTCCAAACTAATATTCAACTACAAACACATGAGTGAAACCATTTATGGGAGAATTTCAATCCCATTAAGATCATGGCCCAAACCATGTTTATCAAACCACCCTAATGAAATATCACAAACACACACCTCACCCTTACAGAATTCACTAGTGTAACAAAGGGCTATGAATATAATCCCAAATCGAAAAGATTTTAAAATTTCATTTCAATAAAATAATTATTTTATATATATATTTTTATTTTTACCTTTATAAGTGATTAGATAATGATTGTGATTTTTATATGATGAATTTCATATTGTATTGTTTAGGAAAAATATCATTTCAATAAAAAAAATTATTTTTATAAATTCATGAATTCATGAAATATAAGTTTTCTTAAATATAGTTAATAAATAATATCTATTAGATAGTAATGATAATATAATTCTAATAAGTCAAATGTAATTTTTGTAAGGGTGAAACATTTTTTATTATAAAAAACAATATTTCAAATAAAATTGAGATATATGATTTAAAACTGAAAATACGCAAATTTATTCTATTATTATGAAAATTTAAATAATAATTTTAAAATCACCCTATCAAAATTTTCCTAAAGTGATATTTTGAAAAATTTATGAGACAGTCGAATGTTTTGTTGTTAATTAAATAATGAAAAATTATATCTCATATATTATGACAGAAAAAAACCCCAAAAGTAATTTAATAAGTATTATAAACAATATTAAAGACCAAATGATATTTATATATCAAAATAGTGTTCTTTATATTATTTTTTTTGATTTCTTATACCATCAATGACTCCATCAAAACCTATATTATAGTTTATGGTTTTAAAATCAATTATTTATAAACATGAATCACTTCCACAAAACATTGGGAATTATTATTATTTTTGTATCATAAACATATAAAACAATGAAAAAATCATCTTTTGAAGAATCCATATGATAAATCATTGGGTATGTTTATGTATTTTTACTTTATCAAATTGATATCAAACCCTATTTTCTAAAAACACATTTGGCATGCATTTACTATACCCTTCAAACTATGTATCCCTCCCATGGTACCTCAATGATCTTATGAAGATCATTCCAATATTTTAGATGTTCCCACTCAATGTAACGGATCCTCTCTTCCTCTTTATTTGAGAACATTCATTATGTCATGCCTTTTGATTTCAAATTTTTCAACATAGGATATGTTTTTACACATCACTCATTAAAGATATATTATTCCTTAGTAACTAGAGAACCCTTTTTTCTTTCATAATATACTCTTATAAACATTCATGAACACCCGTTTTTCTGCTGAAATTGTCTTGTGATTTTCCATGGAAAATATTTTGTATAGTGAATACCAGCATCCATTTACATTCAATGGTATTCACCTAGTTATATATATAAATCCTTGATTTTCTATTTACATGTATACAACCATAACTCCTTATTCATGGTATTAAAATTGAATAAAAACATCATTATTTTTTTTGATGTATGTGTCACATTATGCATTTACATGATATGATTGTGAATGGTGGTCCCATATTTATATAGCCCTCTCATTCATGGATTATTTTTCTATCATGAGATACCATGTATGGTTCATGGGAGGACATTATTAAAAAACAATGTTATTATTTAATCAAATTAATCCGTAACATATTTGTATGATATCATGTTTTATATTGTTTCCACACACCCATGATTCCTTTATGATATCATCTTATATCATTCATTGATTTTCATGTTTATGATTTCACCCTTTTTCTGTATTTATATTCCAGTAGGCTCACATGATCATATTTACTTTATGATATGATGTTTCCCTTACATGGTTTTATATCTCACCCATTTCTTAAGTGCATCACCATGTTAAACCTTACATTATTATAGAATCAAAGGATTATATTAACAAGATTTAGAGTATTTAAAAATTATTTTATTAATGTATCATGTTAGTTTTATATGTACCTAATTTAAAAATAAAAATAGGCCTTATAAAATATTTATTTTTACTATAGTTTCCTTTATGCAATGTTTCATGAAATAAATCGTGTTAAATGTAAGGGTTTTCAAAGTTTGTATCAGTGTAAATTCTATTTATTTTTTGATTTAGGATTAAAAACCTCTACTAAATACATTAGTGATAGAACTAATCATATTAAAATGAATCTAACATATTGGTAATGTTTGGAGTAAAATTTTTAAGGAAAATATATAAATATATGAATACAAATTTATAATGTTGATCTAGAGTATTAAATCCAACGGATAATAACCCAAAATTATTATATTGAGTTGGAGTCGATCATAACCTACAGCACGAAAATGTGCATTGCTACACAACTAGTCTGACACTCCTGGTGGATATGATTTTAATAATTATCAACCTAGTTACTGATCCTTATGAAGGGAAAATATTCCAATTAGATTTTATGTAATGAAATAGATCATATATAACCTAAACTATAACATACAAATTCATAATTTAAGGAAAATATTTCATAATGGTGTAATCCTTTAAATATTCAATATTCCCATTTTAATAGTTGGAAATTATCCCCCATAATCCCTTTTGAGATTATTTATATTGTTATAACCATAACAGTATAGAGAGAAGGAGTCATATTTCTTATCTTTCTATTAATTTTTTCTGATCGGGGAAAATTAGAAGATCATTTTCAAACACAACCAGAAATGAATGTAGTAGAAATTTAGGTCAAAATAAAAAATTGGAAAATTACTAAATCCCAAGTTATAATTAATCCCCTGGCCACAATTTTTGGATTAATATCTTATAAAATATTTTTATACTCCCTTTATCAAAATTTTATGCAATTATGTAAATTTATTGGCTTTCATTGTATAAGGGTAACATAGATTGTTAAAATAATGATATCACCACCCATGTCACTAGTCACCCTCCGATTAAATGAATGATCATGGAGGGGGATTAATATAATTTCGTTATTAGTATCTAAAACAACTGTATTATTTCCCTATAAAAAACTATTTTTCCCATATTATTTATATTAGGAAAAAGATCATCCTTGACGACTTTCCAATTGTGAAGGAATATGAAGATATGTTTCTTAAATATTTTCCTAGTCTTTCTCCTAGCACAAAGGATGCATTCTAAATTGATCATATACATTGATCTATTATAATGATCAAGTCACCATATAGAATGGTAATTTCTTATCATGAATATCCAATGAAGGAACATCTAGAGAATATTAATAAAGTGTTTACACACCCAAGTGTCTCACCATGGGGTAGACCACTAGTGTTCATCAAGAAGAAGGATGGGTCAATGGAACTCATCATAGAATATCATGAACTCAACATGATCATGAAAAATGACAAGTAACACCATTCACATATTAATGACTCATTTGATCAGCTACATGGATCAAAATACTTCTCTAATGTGGATATACAATCGAAAAATATTATCAAGTAATGTTGAAGAAGGAGGATATCCCCAAGACTATTTTTCATACATGGTATGTGAACTATGAGTTCATAGAGATTCCATTGATTATGCATTTATACTGTTTTTAGTGTGTTCTCTATGTGATTTAATGTGATTTATATAATATGAAATAATTATAAGAAGATAATTTTCATTGATAAATTTATTATCATAACTTTCATCCCCCATAATTACTGTTCTCCCTGGAAATTATATTATACATTCTATGGTGAAATCGAAGTGATCATAATTATCATTATTAACTTACAATGGTAACTCAGTTTCCTCTTTAGACTTATGGTTCTTCCATAGTACAATAACCATGTGAGAAGTCTTGTCATGTAAAACGTTTTCTTAATATTCCAAGATATTCACTAGCTTCTCTTCATAAGAGAGATCAATATTCAAATGTACCATAACTGGAATCAATACTTGTGAGGGGTATGGTATGTGCTTTATCAAGAGGCATACATAGATAAAATTATGTACTCAATTCATGGTTGGTTAGAGATCTAGTTGAATGGAACCATCTAAAACGTTATCAAGAATAAAAAAGGGGCCTGTGTTCTTCAGACACATATTTCCTTTCCTCACAAATCTCATGATCATATTACATAGATATAGGCAGAGGAATACCATATATCGAACATTAATCTCACACTCTTGTTGAAGTTTTTCATTATATATCTTTTTTTAATATGCGATACATTGAGGTGTTGTCGAATGGTTTCACATTCTCCACCATTTATTAGATCATTTTAGCTCCTGGAATATTATTATTTTTGACTTCATCCCAACATTCTAGTGTTTTGACCATTTTCCCATAATAGTTATCATATGGAACCATTTGGAATCTCCAGTGAAAACTATTGTTGTAATAGAATTAAACCATAAGCAGATGTCATCCCCATCCTCCTTTGACATCCATAGATAATTTCTTCAACCAATCTCTTATTGTCATATTAGTTAGTTCAGATAAGCCATTAGTGCGAGGATGATAATCCATACTGAAGTTCGGCTTAGTTTTTATATAAAATTGGATAATTTTTATAAAAAAGGTGGTAAATCTCAAATCTTTATTGGATACAATCGATAGTGGTAGTACATGTATCCTTACAACTTCTCCAATGTATATACATGGAAGTTGATCTAGTGGGATGTCTTCTGAAATTTCACTAATGTGATATTTCTTTCTAAGGTGAATATAAAAACCCTTATATTATTGCTTCATATAGACTTCTTTGGAAGTCTAGTGAAAAATTTCATGGTGATTTATTACCATTTCCATGTTGGTATGGGTAATGGTTTAATCAAACACATAAACTTTTACCTTTCATCATTTACATGATAACATACTATGTAAAGGCCCGTAAAATTCAAGAAATTTTTTTTTCTTAATTTTCTTTGAATTTTACAGGAACACAGTTTCTGACGGCACCTGATTCTGAGGCCCGGTGTGCCCGGAATCATTTTCCGAAGTTTGGATCAGGTACGTTCAGTGAACGAACGAGCGGGTTTTTCTAACTTTTGAACCATTGCTCAAAATAGAATTCTGAAGTCACCGATGGAATCCCAGCGCCGGTATTTTCTTTGAAACGCCTCTTCCAGAGTTGCGTTTTCTCGGGTGTGGTTTTTAAATTTTTGGGTTTTAAGTTAAGAAATAAAATAATGTGGTACGACAATCTTTATTTTATTTCACTTAAAGCCTCTTAAAGCCACTTAAAGCTGCTTAAGCTGAGTTAAAGCAGATAGGGTACAATTCAAAATATTCTACCCTCTTGGTAGGATATTTGTGAGGTGGGGCCCGAATGAGCCCCACCATTTCTTTTCCGCTAAGTAACGCACCCGCGAAAATCCCTTTTGAATGAATGTCAACTGGGGCGTTTTCTTAAACAATTAACCGCTCCTTTTAATTGGGCGGTTAATTCATTGAAATTAATTCTACGAATTAATTTGTTCGTTTCTTAACCTGTTTTCAAACCGTTGGCATATTAATAAAATAAGACCAACACACCTTTCTTCTGGGGTACGATTTGTTTAGAGAATTTGGAGATTATGTGCCTTCATCCACCTTCGCGAAGAATGCGAAGAACGCGAAGAACATCGTCACCATCGGAGAAGGATGACGCGATGCTGTGTTCCGCGACGCTGACAATTTTACTTCCACGACGCTTCTTCTGTGACGTTCTTCCCTGCAACAATCTCTGATCATCAACTACTTTAGGTAGGAGATTTAAAATCTTTTAAATTTCCTTTGTGGATTTTATCCTTAACGTGGATTTAATTCAGGAAATTAAATCAGTGTGTTTCCTTTAACCCTCAGAGATCGTCGATGCGACACCCTTCCGCGACGACATGATGCCCTTCCGCAACGTGACGATCCTATTCTTCCGCGACGGTTAATTCCGCGAAGAACGCATGCTTGACGACTACAGCGAGGTAGAGGTTTTATTTGAGAATAATGTTTTTATTCCCATGGTTGTTTCCTTCTAAAACAAAGAACCTGGATGAAGAGCAATTTTAATTTATTAAAATTGTATCTTGCTATGTTTTTCATGTGTTGATTATTATTTCCCGATTGTTATCACCTAACGCGGAGGGTGCGGGCAAAACAAACATGGCCAGACAACCCTCTGCAGTACTTCATTGATGCGAGGATTGGCGGGCGACGACAAAACGTGACGCAGAGATGATTTTTTGATTTCACAATGAAGAACGGGACCCGGGATGACCTACGGCGCAGGCGGAAGTGGAATCAGACCACCAGAGCAACTTCGGTGGCCCGCGGAATCCACCGGTGGCGCCGGCGGCTGGAGGCGGCGGCCGACCAGACCCGTGACCGCGCGGGTCTGGCGAGACAAGGGACGTGGCTCTACAGCGTCTGCTGACCAAGCGCGGCCCCACGCGGGGCCGCAGATCCTCTTCCAGTGGGGGAAGCACACCCCGCGGTTTTTCTTTCTCTGTCGATCGGCCGAGCCGAGACGAGCCGACCCGCCGGCCGTGTCATGCCCAGGCTGGGTCGGGCCAGGTCGCGCCCAACCGGGTCTGACCCGGACCCGGGTCGGGTCAACCAGGTTTGGGCCGGGTCGACCAGGTTTGGGCCGACCCAGGGGGGGTCGGTTCGGGCCCAGACCCCCCTTTTCCGGACCTTTTCGGTCTTTTTCTCATAACATTATATACGTGCCTCCGAACAATGCATCGTTAGAGGAAATGCGATCCTTGGATCGAGACGGTCATTTCGCTATATCACACTCAAGGTTTCAGAATACTTTGTATTCGGACGGGTTGGTTCGTACACGAAACCAACCGGGCCCTCAGAGCGGAAATGCTCATATCTTGAGCTTCGGATGTCCGATTGACGTACCTTCGACTTTGTTTAATTCTTCTAAGTGAGAATAATCTTTTGGCTTACTCCGCCCGAGGTTTGGACGCAGGTGGATTACGGTCGGGTTGGTTTTTCCTTAAAAACCAACCGGGCCCCTGGGACGAAAAGACCAATAACTCTCAGACCGGGTGTCCGATCGACGCCCCGTCTACGACGTTCAGTTCCTGTGGATGATACAGAACTTTTGGATACATTAACTCTGGACTATGTGTCAGTTGATGTATCAGCCTCTCGGCTCTTGGAGCAGACCCTCCCGAATGAGCTTACTGTGTGTGGGAACCCTAGAGCTAGCTGCAACTGCTACTGTGACGACGGCGACTGTACAGAGATTCTCAGTGGATTCGACGGTGACGACTACAGCACTCAGTGATCATTTGGGGGTCAATGCTACCGATCCTGTGTGGGTCTGATCTTGTGCGGGTCAGTGCTCAGCGGTACTGTGTGGGCCAGTGCCTACAGATCCTGTGTGGGTCTGATCCTGTGTGGGTCTTCGCGGGGGTTAGTTACCTATTGATCCTGTGTGGGTCCGATCCTATGTGGGTCATTGCGGGGGTTAGTAACCTATCATTCCTTTGTGGGTCAGATCCTTTGTGGGTCATTGCAGGGGTTAGTACCTATCGATCCTTTGGGGGTCTGACAGCTTAGATGAATCAGTGGCGATACCTGATCATCTCTATCGTCATACAAGAAGTATACCTGTGTGAGCTGATTTTTGTTTTACATTCCTTTGTGGATTGTGTTTTGCTATCCTTTATGGATTTATGTTTTGCTTTCCTGTGTGGGATGGGTTGTACTTGAGCTCGGATGTCGGAGCCGAGCGAGAATTGATGACTTAGGTATATGTATGGGCATATACCTAAGCAGTGTCAGATGTTACTTCGTGATTGTATATTTCCTTTGTGGATTATCCTTTTTGGATTCTGGTAGACCTTAGGGTGTCTCAGGGTCCCTACTGAGTAGATTATACTCACACCTGCATGGGCTATGCCCGCACTACGTTGTGTTGGTTGCAGACGACAGACAGCGTTGATCGTGGTGGAGGCTTGCGGAGCAGGACAGTACTTGGAGGTGGACCACTGGGCGGGACGTACTCGGAGCGGTCGGCTAGACCCGAGGAGCAGTGGAGGCTTTCTGTACCCACCCTTCAGGTGGGACTTCCAGTGGACAGCTCGACGTTGCGGCATTACTTTTCAGTTGTTGTTTTCCCTTTTGACTTGTACTTTACTTTCAGTTTGGGTTTGTATATCCGGCCCCATTTACTTTTCTGCAATTACGGTTGTACCAGTTTTTTACTTAGTGTTTACTTCCACTTGCATACTCTGTGGTGCTTGTTTACTTTTCAAAGGAAATGCCTTCCCTTTTTACCGGGATTTACACCTTGGTGCTAGTCTCCAGCCCTTGGCCTATGGGATGCGGGCTTGGGGTAGTCACGGCACGGGCCCCGAGGACGGGTCGTGAAAAATTGGTATTAGAGGAGTTCGGTTCTACCACAAACACTGATCTTTATTCTATGTGAAGAAATATTGTTAAGCATATTGAATGTGGTTATCAATCCAGGGAGCCCAGTGTTGGTGCGGAGGCCGACGTATCCGTACACCAGGATCCTGACTTCTGATTTCCGACTAAATGCATTAAAACATTAATTTCATGTGTGTTTCAAGTTTTCTTTGTGATTACTTTATATCAGCTCACCAGGTATACTGTTCTGACCGTGGTGCACCTGTTTCCTTTTTAGGATGGCCCCACGACTGCAACCAGCTAGGGTTCTGAGAGTTGAGCGTGATGACAGCCCGCCGAGCGACGAGGCCTCAGTACAGGGCCCTTTGACAGCAGAGGCACTGGCGGTACCTCTACCCGCCGAGCCACCGATGCTTCTAGCCCCAGCCGCTGACGATGCACATCGCCTTGGAGCTCTGCACATGTTTCAGCGCCAGTGACCGCCTAGGTTCCATGGGGTGACGGACCCCCAGGCAGCTGAGAACTGGCTGGAGGTAGTGGTACGAGGTTTTAGGCTGGTGAGGACACCAGCAGACCTTATGGTGATCCTCACAGTGATCCTACTACACGCAGCTGCAGGCCGATGGTGGATCTTGATGCTCCAGGTGCACGATGAGGCATCTCTCCTTTAGATAGACTTTGAGATACTTTTTCGCTCAGAGTTCGTCCCAGCCACCCTCTGAGCGGTGCGCATCCAGGAGCTTCTTCAGCTGCGGCAGGGCATCTTGACAGTCTCCCAGTACTCCGTGAGATTTACTGATCTCTCGCGCTACTCGACCGACATGGTACGTGACCAATTATTCCGTGCCAAGACCTTTGAGTAGGGATTGAGACATGAGATCAGGGCATTACTGATCTCCCTCAGCATTCCGACTCAGGCAGGAGTACTGGAGCGAGTCCTTTTGATCGAGAGCTTTCTTGCTGAGACTTCTCCAGCGGCGAGACCTACCACAGGGCAGCACGTAGCATAGTCTTCCACAACAGGTAGTTGACAGATGACTCAGGGGTCCAAGCAGATTAGACCCTCATGTAGATTCCCTCATGACACTGGCTCAGCAGTGTGGGGCACACAGCACGGAGCCAGTCTTTCGAGAGGCAGGCTGTGGTACACATGCGGCGGACAGGGGCACATGGCTCGTGACTGCCCGGCCCACTGTGCCGAGGAGTAGCAGAAGGATGAGGGGCTACCCAAGAAAAAGGCAGAGGGTCAACTATGGCAGTCTGTAGAGAGGATGTGGACGAGGCAGAGGAGCTAGCTGAGTAGAAGGTGGTTGGCGACGCTTTGAGGCTCTACCACCACCACCACCAGGAGGTCCACCCCGGCCACAGGGAGCTGGCGGGCAGAGACAGGCACAGCTCAAGGAAGTGGAGGCCTACGACCACAGCGTGCCCGAGATGATTTGAGGTATGATCTGTGTCTATTCTACCCATGTCGTAGTTCTTATAGACACAGGATCGAGTCACTCTTTCATAGCCGCTGCCCTTGTTTGGAGCTCGGAGATTCCGACAGAGCCGTTGGCTCGATCATTACGTCTAGAGACTCTTACGGGAGAAGACTCGATGATTACGCACTGGTGCCGGTAGTGTGAGCTTACTATAGGAGGTGATATCTTCGGCTGGGATCTTCATGTAGCAACGTCGAGGCCTTACGACGTCATCTTGGGCATGGATTGGTTATCTACAGTCCATGCACAGATTGACTGAATTAGGCCCAAGGTGTGATGTGTACGCACCGACAGGAGCAGGTTCACCTTCACCAGTAAGAAGGGAGACTTTGTAGCACATGATGGAATTCTCCAGAGGAGAGGACATCCCATCACTCATTAGTTGGATAGCCTCATCCTAGGAGTAGTTGACGTGCGGAGTACTAGTATTCCTGCAGTACTGGATCAGTACGCGGACGTCGTTCCCAACAACGTTGCAGGGCTACCTCCTCACAGAGAGGTAGACTTTCATATTGACCTATACCTCGGGACAACCCCGATATCGACTCCAGCATATTGGATGGTCCCCGCAGAGCTTCGAGAGCTACGAGTATAGTTGGAAGACTTGCAGGGTAAGGGATTCATCTGACCCAGTGTTTCACCCTGGGCTTCCCCGATATTGTTTGCCAAGACGGTGGAAGGGATCTTGCGACTTTTTGTTGACTATCGTCTCTTGAACCAGGTGATAGTGAGGAACAGGTATCTGCTACTGAGTATTGATGACCTCTTCGATCAGCTCAAGGGAGCATGGTGGTTCTCGAAGATAGACCTCAGGTCAAGCTATCATCAGCTCAGAGTTCGGGACGAGGACGTGCAGAAGACGGCCTTCAGGTGTCGGTATGGCCACTATGAGTTCTTGGTTATTCCATTCAGCGTAACCAATGCTACATCAGTGTTCATGGGCCTCATGAACATGATATTTCATAAATACCTCACTCGATTTGTCATAGTCTTCATCGACGACATTTTGATATACTCGATGACTGAGGAGGAGCATGCCTACCACTTACGGGTTGTTCTAGACACACTCTGAGAGCACCAGCTTTATGTAATGATCTCGAAGTTTCAGTTCTAGATATGTGAGGTCAACTTCTTGGGACACGTCATCTCTATGGTGGGAGTTGCAGTGGATCCTGTGAGAATCGAGGCAGTTCTAGTTTGGGATCCACCCAGGAGGGTGACGGAGGTGCGGAGCTTCTTGGGACTAGCTGGATACTATCGGTGATTTCTGCCAGACTTCTCCAGAGTTGTAGCACCACTCTCAGCTTTGACGAAGAATGGGAAACCCTTTGTGTGGTCAGATAGATGTCAGCAGAGCTTCCAGGAGCTGAGACAGAGATTGGCCAGCGCACATATCCTGAGGTTTCCCGAGGAGGGAGTAGGGTACGTAGTCTACTGTGATGCATCAGGGACCAGACTCGGATGTGTCCTGTTGCAGGATCGGGCAGTGATCGCCTATGGATCATGTCAGTTGAGGCCGCGTGAGCAGAACAACGCTACCCATGACCTGGAGTTAGCAGCAGTGGTCTTCGCCATGAAGACATAGCGACACTATCTGATGGGTGAGCGCTTCACATTCTTATCTAACCATCATATTCTCAGGTACATCCTCTCTTAGAAGGAACTGAAACTGAGATAGCAGAGGTGGATCAAGTTCCTCCAGGACTATGACTTTGAGATAGTCTATACTACTGGGAAGGGGAATGTAGTAGTCGATGCTCTCAACTGGAGGACGTGCATTCAGCTACTTGAGGAGGTGACAGAGCAGCTATCCTCTTTGCATATAACCTTCATGGATAGAAATGGAGCAGCCTTTATTCAGTCTCTCACAGTCAGTCCTCCACTACTACAGTGGGTCAGAGAGGAACAGCGTGGGGACGCTGATTGTGAGATGCAGCGTGCACAGATATCCTCAGGACAAGCACCTGATGGTTTCTCCTTTGGAGAAGAGCACGGAATCGTTTTCAGAGGACGTACCTTGTTACCAGTCGCTTTACGAGAGGAGGTGCTGAGAGAGTTTCACACTTCTACTTTGGCGGTACATCATGGAGTGGCGAAGATGTACCAGGATCTCAGATGACAGCACTGGGGGCTGGGAATAAAGAAGTTTGTGGCAGAGTTTGTCTCTCGATGCCTCACCTGCTAGCAGGTGAAGGCAGAGCATTAGGTACCAGCAGGCTTGGTATAACCCTTGGAGGTCCCGGAGTGGAAGTGGGATGAGATATCTATTGACTTCGTGACTGGACTTCCACGCACTTCCAGAGGTCACGACTCCATTTGGGTGATTGTCGACCGTCTCACCAAGTTGGATCACTTCTTTCCCATCAGAGAGCAGGGATCAGTGGAGAGCATGGGGCGTCTCTAAGTTTAGGAGATTGTATGGATTCATGGTGTGCCATCATCTATCATCTCTGATCGAGATACTCTCTTTACTTCCCGGCTTTGGAAGCGGTTTTAGGAGGCGTTCGGGACGCAGCTATGTCTGAGCACCACCTTTCACCCTCAAACGGATGGTCATACGGAGAGGACCATTCAGACTCTCGAGGACATGCTCCGAGCATGTGTCCTCGACTTTGGTCGCAGCTGGGAGGACCAACTACCCTTGGTGGAGTTCGCGTACAACAACAGCTACCACTCCACCATCGGGATGGCACCATATGAGGCGTTCTACAGAAGACCTTGCAGATCTCCTTTATGCTGGACATACCCTGGGGAGTAAGCACTTGTGGGACCAGAGATGTTTCGGGCCATGATAGAGAAGGTCCAGATCATCCAGGAGTGGATGAGTACATCTCAGAGCCGACAGAAGTCTAATGCTGACAGGAGCCGGAGGCCACTAGAGTTTGAGGATGGCGACAACGTCTTCTTGCATGTATCACCTCGATGTGGATTACGGAGATTTGTCTGAGGCGTCAAGTTGTCTCCACACTTCATCGAACCATTACAGGTCCTCATCAGGATCGGCGAGGTGGCTTATCGCCTGGCTCTACCTCCTCAGTTGCACCGGGTGCACGACGTCTTCCATGTATCTCAGCTGAGGAGAAACGTGCATGACCCGATGCATATCATTGACCATTGGTGAGCTGGACGTTGATGATGGGGTGACTTTTGCCGAGGTCCCGGTGGAGATCGAGGATCGACAGGAGTGAGTCCTACGTGGATGATCGATTCCTCTAGTGCGCATCATATTGTAGCACGGGAACCTCCAGGAGAGCACTTGGGAGTGGGAGGCTCTGATGCGTGCTCAGTTCCCACATTTGTTTCCCTAGCTTATGATGTATCTTTATGGGGATGTAAAGCCATAAGGTGGGAGTGATTTAAAGGCACGTAAAATTCAATGAAATTTTTTTTCTTAATTTTCATTGAATTTTACATGAACACAGTTTCTGAAGGCACCTGATTCCGAGGCCTGGTGTGCCCGGAATCATTTTCTGAAGTTTGGCTCGGGTATGATAAGTGAACAACCGAGCGGGTTTTTCAAACTTTTAATCTGATGCTCGGAATCGAATTCCGAGGGCACTGATGGAATCGCAGCGTCGGTATTTTCTTAGTAATGCCTCTTCCGGAGATGCGTTTGCTCGGGTGTGGTTATAAATTTTTGGGCTTTAAGTTAAGAAATAAAATAATGTGGTACGAAAAACTTAATTTTATTTCACTTAAAGCATCTTAAAGCAACTTAAAGCTGATTAAGCTGAGTTAAAGAGGATAGGGTACAATTCAAAATATCCTACCCTCTTGGTAGGATATTTGTGAGGTGGGACCCACACGATCCCCACCATTTCCTTTCTGCTAAGTAACGCACCTGCGAAAACCTATTTTTAATGAAAGTCAACTGGGGAGTTTTGTTAAACAATTAAACTCTCCTTTTAATTGGGTGGTTAATTCATTGAAATTAATTCTATGAATTAATTTGTTCGTTTCTTAACATGTTTTCAAACTGTTGGCATATAAATAAAATTAGACCAACAAACCTTTCTTCTGGGGTACGATTTGTTTAGAGGATTTGGAGATTCTGTGCCTTCATCCTCCTTCACGAAGAATGTGAAGAACGAGAAGAATGTGAAGAACGTCGTCACCCTCAGAGATCGACGACACGACGCCGTGTTCCGCGATGCTGATGATTCTCCTTCCACGACGCTTCTTCCGCGACGTTCTTCCCCGCCACAATCTCCGATAATCAATTGCTTGTGGTAGGAGATTTAAAATCTTTTAAATTTCCCTTGTGGATTTTATCCTTAACATGGATTTAATTCATGAAATTAAATCTGTGTGTTTCTTTTAACCCTCGGAGATCGACGACGCGACGCCCTTCCACGATGACACGATGCCCTTCAGTGACGTGACGATTTTCTTCTTCCGCGACAGTCAATTCTACGAAGAACACACGCTCGACGACTACGACAAGGTAGGGGTTTTATTTGAGAATAATTTTTTTATTCCCGTGGTGGTTTCCTTTTAAAACAAAGAACCTGGATCAAGAGAAATTGTAATTTATTAAAATTGTATCTTTCTATGTTTTTCCTTTGTTGATTATTATTTCCCGATTGTTATCACCTAACACGGAGGGTGCAGGCCAAACAAACACGGCCCAACAACCCTCTGCAGTTCTTCGTTGATGCACAGATTGGTGGGCAATGAAATAACATGCCGTAGAGATGATTTCTTGATTCCTAAGTGTAGAACAAGACCCAGGATGAGCTACGGTGTAGACGGAAGTGGAATCGGACCACCGGAGCAACTCCGGTGGCCCGCGGAATCCACCGGCGGCGCCGGAGCCCCTGCGCGCTGTCGGATGGAGCCGCCGCGGTTGAAGCTGCAGCAGAGGCGGCCGACCAGACCCACGACCACGCTGGTCTGGCGAGACACGGGACACAGCTCTGCCGCTTCCGCTAACCAAGGGCGGCCCCACGCGGGGCCGCGACTCCACTTCCCGCGGGGGCAGCACGCCCCGCGGCTTCCCTTGGTCGGCCGCTCGGCCGAGCCGAGCCGAGCCGAGCCGCCGGCCGTTTCGCACCCTAGCCAGGACGGCCCACCCTGGCCAGGGTGGGTCACGCCCAACCAGGTCTGACCTGGTTCGGGCTGACCTAGGGGGGGTCGGGCCAGGTCGGTCTGGGCCCACACCCCACCGTTTCTGGACCTTTTCTGTCTTTTGCTCATAACATGAGCTAAGGTCCTCCGAACGATGCGTAGTCAGCGGAGATGCGATCCTTTGATCGAGACAGTCATTTCTGTATATCACACTCAAGGTTTCGGAATACTTTGGATTCAGCCAGGTTGGTTCGTACACGAAACCAACTGGGCCCTCGGAGTGGAAACACTCATATCATGAGCTTTGGACGTCCGATTGACGTACCATCTACTTTTTTGAATACCTCTAAGTGAGACAAATCTTTTGGCTTACTCCGCCCAAGGTATGGACGCATGTGGAGTACGGTCGGGTTGGTTTTTCCTTAAAAACTAACTGGGCCCCTGGGACGAAAAGGCCAATAACTCTCAGACCGGGTGTCCGATCGACGCGCCATCTGTGACGTTGAGTTCCTGTTGACGATACGGAACTTTTGGATACATCAAATCTGGACTATGTGTCAGTTGATGTATCAGCCTCTCGGCTCATGGAGCAGACCCTCCCGAACGAGCTTACTGTGTGCGGGAACCCTAGAGCTGGCTGCGACTGCTACTGTGACGACGACGACTGTACAGAGATCCTCAGTGGATTCGACGGTGACGACTACAACACTCAGCGATCCTTTGGGGGTCAGTGCTACCGATACTGTGTGGGTCCGATCCTATGTGGGTCAGTGCTCAGCAGTCCTGTGTGGGCCAGTGCCTACAGATCCTATGTGGGTATGATCCTGTGTGGGTCCTTGCGGGGGTTAGTTACCTATCGATCATTTGTGGGTCTGATCATGTGTGGGTCATTGCGGGGGTTCGTTACCTATCGATCCTTTGTGGGTCAGATCCTTTGTGGGTCATTGCGGGGGTTAGTACCTATCGATCCTTTGTGGGTTCGACGACTTAGATGAATTTTTGGCGATACATGATCATCTCTATCGTCATTCAAGAAGTATACTTGTGTGAGCTGATTTCTGTTTTACATTCCTTTGTGGATTGTGTTGTGCTATCCTGTGTGGATTTACGTTTTGCGTTCCTGTGTGGTCTGGGTTGTACTTGAGATCGGATGTTGGAGCCGAGCATGAATTGATGACTTAGGTATATGTATGGGCATATACCTAAGTAGTGTCAGATGTTACATCGTGATTGTATCTTTCCTTTGTAGATTATCCTTTTTGGATTCTGGGAGACCATCGGGGGTCTCAGGGTCCCTACTGAGTAGCTTATACTCACCCCTGCACGGGCTATGCCCGCACTACGTTGTGTTGGTTGCAGACGACGGACAACGCTGATCGTGGTGGAGGCTTGCGGAGCAGGACGGTACCGGGAGGTGGACCACTGGGTGGGACGAACTCGGAGTGGTCGGCTGGACCCGAGGAGCAGTGGAGGCTTTCTGTACCCACCCTTCAGGTGGGACGTCCAGTGGACGGCTCGACTTTGCGGCTTTACTTTTCAGTTGTTGTTTTCCCTTTCGAGTTGTACTTTACTTTCAGTTTGGGTTTGTATTTTCAGCCCCTTTACTTTTCTGCACTTACTTTTGTACCATTTTTTACTCAGTGTTTACTTCCGTTTGCTTACTATGTGGTGCTTGTTTACTTTTCAAAGGAAATGCCTTCACGTTTTACCGGGATTTACGCCTTGGTGCTAGTCTCCAGCCCCTGGCCTATGGGAGGTAGGCTTGGGGTAGTCACTACACGAGCCCCGAGGATGAGTCTTGACATACTACACACTTTGATGCATATTTAACGACCTCCATCATCATATTATTCCACAAATAGTTTTATCAAAGGTCTCAAAATATTTTTGCGCTACCTAGGGTAGTTGGGAAGGTTGAACTATGTATTTAATTGAAAATATCCTAATTTATCTTTATATTATATGGTAAAAAAAATCATGACCCAAATCTTAAAACTCGTTCCTCATCAATTTTAAACTCTACATATTTTTATTTTCTCATAGATTCCTCATTATTCTGAATTTCCAAATCATTTCATTGATCATACATTATTATCTCAGTGAGGGATGGATGAACAATCATTTGTGAAGGGATTTCCAATTTTCCTTCTTTAATGATTCCCATGTCTATCCTATAATATATTAAGAAGATTTAATCCTTCTCAATTCTTATAACTAAAAATGTTGCAAGGATCAATTATACCTATAGGATCCTCTACATTATTTTCTTTATTGGGATGGTAGTGGGTAGAAAATTTATAATTCTTTACGAGCTTTAACAATATTCACAGGCACATATTAAACTCGTTATATGTGAATATATATTTTAGGCTCTTATGGTCAGTATATATTTCACACTTCCCCCTATAAAGCTAATGATGCCAAATCTTCTTGTGAAAAGATAAAACATACCAACTATAGATCACCAATAATATACATTATCACATGAATTTTAAACATCTCTGAGGAATGATCTATAACATTTTCATTTTCTATCAGAACATATCCTAATAAATTATTTTAAGCATCACTACATAGTACAATGATTTCAACACTTGTCATAAGTGTGAGTACTAGAGTAGTTATAATACCCTTTTTTATCTCTGGAATTTAGTATTCACATTAATCAGTACAAAAAAATCTCTCTTCTAATTTCTCTTGGTTAGTGGGTTTGAAAATTGTGATTAGTTCTTCAAAAATATCCGGTAATACCTAAATATACCCTAGAGACTATGGTTCTTTATTAAGGTTGTTGGACTGGGACACTCTTCAATTTCCTTGATTTTGAAAGGTTGTACAAATATTTATTTTGGGTATGAAATTACCCATGAAGGATACTTACTTCTTAAAAAACTCACCATTATTGATCTTTTCATGATTTTTACCCATTCTTAAATTCATTAGGTCAGTATTCAATTGCTCCTCATATTCCTTCTTACACTTGGAGTATATCAGGATATCATTAATAAATACTACACAATTTTTTTGAGATAATCCTTAAATACTATATTCATTATGTCCATGGATATTGATAGAGAATTAGTGTATCTAAAATTAATAAATATGAACTCATATTTTTTGTACCTTATTTGAAAGTTAGTGTTAGAAATATATTACTTCATCACAATTAATTGGTGATATCCTGACTGATGGTGCATCATAGATAAATACTTAGAAACATGCAGTTGATCAAACAAGACATCTATCCATGGATGGAAATTCTTGTTCCTTATCATTATTTTGTTGCGATCATGATAAAAAATGTTGATGGGCATTGATTCATCCTTATTATTGAATAAGATGATTAGTGTACCCCATGGTGAAGAACATTGGTGTATAAAACACCAGTCCAAATTATCTTTTAATTGAATATTTATTTATACCCACTAAATGGTTTAAATTTTATATGGTGTATTTTATATAGACATAGACAAAGTAATTTTTTAAATTGAGAACCCAACCTCTCAATCTGGATGATGATCAAAAAATTATTTGGGGAACACATTTGTTTACTCTCTCATAATGGGAATGAATCCAATCATGATTATATCCTTTGTCTCCAGCATTTGTTCTGTATATTCTTGCTCATAAGAAAAAATAACTACACTTGAGATACTGGGTTGGAATAAGATTCATCATCCTCCTTACACTTGTGAAAAATTATAGGATACTTCGGGATGGATAGAGTGATCTCCCTTTCCTGACAGTTGATGTTGTAATTTTATAAGGACATACAATCCTTAACTAGGGAGGGGTTTAATACATTGGATGCAATATTTACAGATTTTCTATTTTCTTGGATAAATCATCCTCCATATTGTGTGGTGGTGTTTGAATAGTTCTACTAAACATGAAATATATAAAATAAATTTGAGGGGTTGGGTAGTTTTTCCTCGGATTTAGATTTTATGCTCTTATATTATGTATTCAGTAATGAATAACTAGTGTAGTTGTGACCATATCATTGTTGGCATACACATTAGTAGTAGTGGTGTAATAATACTTCCCATTATCCTTTGTAATTGGTGGCTGATGACATTGATTACCCTCGAATTCTTAGTGTTTCGTGTGCAAGATTGGAAAGTCCCCTCTCCCACTATAGTTGAATAATTGAAACATGGGTGGCTCTCTCATATCCTCTTATACATTTTACATCTTCATAATGTCTCTTCAAAATTCATGAGCTTGGTGATCTTCTCTCTAAAAATTATAGAATTTAACCATCCTATTGATGAAATTCCCATGATGCTTATAACCACATTTTGACATGAGGGTGGTTGGTTTTTCATTCCGCATTTTCATTTGATACTCCAGTATAAAACTGCGTTATTTAATTCATACCACTAAAGCACTAGGAATATTCACAAAACTCCATCTCTAATTTGGGAGCACATTAAATAGCTTATTCATGACTTCCAAAATCTCAAATTTCAAGACCCTTTCAATGGTGTGGTTTTAACCCACTAAATTATCTACAGATTCTTTTATCATTATAAATAAAAAAACATGAAGCATACCTTGAAAACCTTGTGAAATTTTCATCATAGGTTGTGACATATTCACCTTCCTTTTTCTTCAGCTCTATGAATTACCTATATAACTTTATACAAGGATATGGATGGAAATAGTTCTTATGAATTATTATATTAAATACCTTACACTCTATCTATTCTATTTCGTCATTCAGTATGGTATTCATAGTAAATTCCCTTCATTTCTTAGCCTCTCCATCTAGATGATAAAAGGTTATAGTCAACCTCTCCATAACAGAATAGTAATACAATTAAAATATCTTATCTATTGAGTTTATCTACTATTTAGTGATGAGTAGATTAGATGTTCCAATAAATGTCATTGGTCATTGTCGTATGAAAGACTTGATAGCTAGATTCTCTCTCTTAGGTTAAGATCAACATTCCACATTAATTATATTATTTTTCACTGCCTAAGAAATCTTTGTATTAATCGCCACGAATTTTTAACACCACCTGGCATGGAATTGGGGATGACATTTGTGAAATCCTTGTGTATCCCCTCGCATGGGTTTTTTGTTTGGTTTATCCTAGTTCCAACCATTTTATAAAATAGAAATGGATAGAGCAAAACATAAGTCAGAATGTCGTGAATATGTATTTAATCCATTGTGAAATTAAGTCTAATGGAATATATTTTTGGATCCTTATTTCTAGAATTTTTATAAAAAAAATATACTTTGGTGATTACTTATACATAGTCTCATACTAATCTATTTTTGTATGGTTCTCTATTCCAAATTCCCATATAAATTAAACTATGATCTAATACCAACAATAGAGAACCAATTTTTTTTATGTGGATATTACATCATTTTAATGATATATAATATAAGAGTGATATAAACGCAAGATCAAGTAGTTTAATGTATTTTTAAAATTAGGAATATAGATATTTTTTTCAAACAAACATAAACATTCATTTAATTCATTTTTCATTAGCTTCACATTTGCCCATATTTTTTCTATTATTCAAGTATTCACTTGAGGATATATATCAAAGGATGGTGTGAGATAAAATCCCCTTAAGTGGATGAATAACTGACATGAAACTTGGAAAGAATAATAATCATCATCATAATATAGGAAAAGTATCATAACCATAATTGTGCCTTAAAACATTAGATAACATCAAAGAATATGGAAATTCAATAAAACGATACATCATGTCTTTGTGGATAAATATGACACATAGTTGTGAACAAATATAGCATCATGTTCACACATATTTCAATTTATCACAAGGGAATCATTACTTTATCCATTACATTGGAGTTCTATATAAGCCTTGGTACACCAATCACATCATAACATTTACATTTTCTATATAATTTCTGGTGCACACATCACATCATGACATTTATCTTATCATGAATTCCACATAGAAAATATATCAATATTGGATATATAATAACCCATGTAAGAAAATGTGATAAATTTCATAAAAATTAAATTCATTAAATTTGTAGATACCAAGACAAAAATGGAATAATATAATTGATATGAATCTTGATTGAATAAGAAACAATCGCATAAGAAGTAAAAGATGTGTTTTTATAATGAATTTATTTTTTTAGAAAAATCATTGATTTTTTTTATAAAACCAGGTTGGAAACATGAATATCCTTGAAAAGAAAACAGTTGAAAACCATAAATTATTTTTATATAAAATTAATGGAACATCCATACAGAAAATGGAGTGAATGAGAGAAAACCCAAAGTAAGACAGTTGGGTTTGAGAATTCCCCTTTATTATGTATGACTGCTTTCTTCACTTTAATGTCAAATATATTAAAATTAAGTTACTTAATTTAAAAATTTTATATTTTAAACATTAATTTGATTCATTATTATTTTATTATGTATATTAATAGGATTGTTGAAGAGTTATAGTGATTAATTTAATCGTTTGGGAGTGTTTGTTATCTAGGTTTTCATGATCGGTTCGCCGGTATATGAGTATGGACATTAACGTAAAATGTGAATAGTTATATTGAGTTTAAATTATATGATATTAATGAAATTTTAGAATATTAAATGATCATATATATTTATTTTTTATATGGTATGAGTATGAATCATTTGATATATAGGAAATGAAACTTATTTAATTTATTTAGAGGATTTTACAACCATCAAGAACTCATTTCCTTTTATTTAATATCAGGATTATATATTTCCTAAAAACGTTATATAAATTATAATGTGTTTAATAGAATCTTTTATAACCATAATTATTGGTTAATAACATTCCATAATGGTAGTAGTGGTAATTGAAAACACATTCTCCATGGTGGTAGAAAACAGACGCATGATGAAAGATATTTTCAAATTGAGAATAAAAGGAAATGGGAATTTATTAGAAGATTAATTAATCCATTAACATGATATAATTATAGTATATAAGAGATAATATAGATATAATTCTTCTTGGATTTTTTGAGTTGATCAGATGGATAAGAAATGAAATGAAATTTTAAATAAATTAAAAATAAAAGAAAGAGGGTTTTAGTTTTTCAATTTCCCCTCCTTATAAACCACTTTTTCATAAAAGGGATTTTTATTTTGATGATACCTATAACACCAAGTTCTGGTGAAGGGTTTTTGGAAGTTTTTGTGAAGAATGTGGATGAACAGTAAATCATGAACGGTTTTATCAGAAGAGGTGGTGAGGGTCGTATTTATAGGGGAGGAGAGTGATTTTTTCACATTATTTTATTAACTAGTTTATTATTTGGGCTCAATAATATGAATATTTTGAGATTTATCAATGAATAAATAAAAATATTTATGGGGGATTTGATATTTTTTTCTTAAATTAGTGATGACTCAAGGGATATTTTATTTAAATTATAATGTATATTAACCATAAATTACTGTATTTTTCTATTTTTCAAAAATAAAATTATTATTAAAAATAAATAAAATACACTATTTCTATTTATTAATGGTTATAATTAAAAAAATGAAAAACATATCATTAAAAAAGTTTTCTAAATATTTAAAATTTATTTTTTAATTAAAATTTTCTTTTACATGGAAAAATTCATTTTTAAAATTATAAATTATATAATAACGCTTTGGGAAATTAATTCAGGTCTCAAAAAATCTTGTTATAATAATAATAAATGAAAAAATTAATATACAAATAATTTTTATGAAAATAAATTTTATTTAAATCATTACATTAATAATAAAATTCAAAATAAAAATTTATGTTTCATAAAAATTTCAACACTTAATTTATAATTTCTAAAACATATATTTGCATATACTATGATACAATTATATAAATTTTCCATTTATATGTGCATTCTTTATTTATAATTTCATGGGTGAGATTACTATTCTAATGGATACTTTACTATTCCTATGGGTCACATTATAATTCCAAAGGTCATGTTACTATTCCATTGGTAATGGATAATTATCTTCTAGAAATTCCTCTCATTCCATTCATTCTTAATTTATAGAGTTTGTATTGTGTTATATAAGTGATTTTTTATGATTTATATTATATGAAATAATTATAAGTATGTAATTTCCTTTGATAAAATTTTGGATCATTACAATTCCACCACCAAGTTATATAATAAACCAATATATATGTTTTTACTGATACATTAAACAAATGAACCCCCATCAATAGTGTCATCAATAACACACATGCATATTAATTTTAGGTTGATAAAATTTTCCATATATGATGCATTAAGACCATACTCATCAAAATGATCAAAGAACCTAAAACATAATAAATCATAAATTTCATAATCTCAGGTCTTCGATAATAGGTTAAGTTAAACATGAATATAATAAAAATTCATTAATAGAAATTCCTTTCCCCTAGTAACATGGATTTATTATGAGAACTGATGATCTAAATTCACAAAATATTATATTTGATTCATTACATTATTAATTAATATACCATCTTCTTACCAGAAAACCAAATATAATTAAATTATAAAATTCAATGACAATTTAGGATATTAGTCAATAAAAATGTTGGATTTTGCATTGTAACATCATCAATATGTCTATAATTGTTGTATTGTTCCCATGAGTGCGGATTAATAATATTACCTTAGATGATGTAACACCTCGTGATATTTTGAATTTATTTATTTTGGAATAAATGAATCTTCTTTATATATTTGGTTACATTAAGGAACATGGTTAGTTTACATTACACAAAACATTGAGTTTTAACAAACCATTGAAAACTATTTATATTTTTATTTACACATGATAATCGTTACCTAAAATTAAACACAGATAAATGAATAGAAATATTCATATATTAGAAATTAATTATAATGGTTTTATATTGATAAATCATATACATAAAAATTATTTATTTATTATTAATTTCATTGCATGTTTTCAAAATAGTATATGGATTTGGTGGCTGCTGATGCGGATAACCCTCAAGGACTCGAGGTTTACTGTACTGGCTTGCATAGTTCCCTTGTTGCCTACAGTTGTAGCATCGGGCCATGGATGGTGCTATTCTTTATTCTACAACATTATCCTTCTTTCTCATGTATTTTAGATGCACTAGGGCATGGTGGACTTCTTTCCCACAATTGAATCATTTCCTCGTCCCTTTGAGGCAAATCCCATGATGCATATTCCCACATTTTGGCATGTGGGTGGTTGAGTTTCCTTCCCACATTTATCATTATATCCTCTATCTTGAAACTCTATTTTTCATTTCTTATCACCATAGCCATGAGACTATTCTCCAAAATCCATATCCACATTGAAGGCACCCCTAATATATTCTTCTTGACTCCCAATGTCTCTAATTTCATGAACTTTTCGAAGGTGTTGTTTTAATCAAATAAAACGTCTATCAATTTATCTATCATTATTGATAACAAAACCCAAAGCATACCTTGCAAGATTTGTGATTTTTTTCTGTGTAGGTTATGAAAGAATCTTCTTCCTTTCTCTTTATCTCTATGAATTCTCTCTCTATACTCGTAAGAAGAGTTCATGGAAAATACTTGTTATGAAACATGATATTAATGTATTCCCATTCCATTTCACCAATTTCATCTATTTTCATGGTGTTATTAATTAAATCCCACCATTGATTGGCCTCTCCATCTAGATGATAAATGGATAATGGCACCTTATCTATCTCAGAACAGTGAATCATGAAAAATATCTTCTTTATGGTTTTGGGAAACAGTTACTCAACTAGTCGATTGAAAGATCTACTAAGCATTGGTGGTCATTTCCACATAAAACACTCAATAGACAATTTCGATTTATTTTGTAAAGGAGGATGTTCCACATTATTCAGGTTATTATTCATATCCTTAGATATTTGGGCAATCACTGCCATGATGTTTTGAACAATACATCCCAAATCATAGGGTATTTCATTTGGTAAATCATTATATTGGCCCTCACAAGCCTTTTTATATGGTTTCTCCTGCTTCCCACCATTTTCTAAAATATTAAAGGTTAGAAAAAAATAATTCTGCTATTCCTTAATAAATAAATTATTCATTTGTGCAATTCACTCTAAAAGAATATCTTATAGGATCACTATATTTAGAAAATATTCTTGTGTTTATATTTTTACATTGTCTCAAACTAGAGGTTTTATCCAGGGTTCACTAATCCTAATTCCCAAATTAATTAAACCTTTCCCTAATAACAACTATATTGACAACCTTTTTATTACATAAATTTTACATCATTTTACTGATTAAAGATATAAAAACATTACACCTCAAGAATCCAATGATTTAGTTTCATGGGAAAACTAGAGCCATACATAACATTTTCAACACAAAACATTTATTTAATTTCTTCTTCTCAAGCTTATTATTGGATCATGAATTCTTTTTAGTATATATTATCACCTGAGGATATAACATATAAATATGTGATCAAAGAAGCCCTGTAAGAGGATAGGTGTGAACATAAAACAATATATCATGTTATGATCATTATAATTATCATTATAACATAGCCATTAAATCATAATCCTGAGAGGAAACATAAAAAAATGACTTGGAATGTGGTGACTAATAAAAACATGAAACAAATTGTCTCAGAGGATAACTACCAAACATAGTTGGGAATAAATCTATCATTATGTTCAAAAAATAATTTCACATTAACTCATGAGATTCATCACATTATGAAATGCATTGGAGTACTATAATATTTCGGGTGCACCCGTCACATTCAAACATTCATATTGCACCATATAATTTTGGTCATACCCATCTCATTATAACATTTACATTATCATGCATGCCATATTGAAAATATATCAAACATGAACATTAAATAACACATGGAAATAAATTGGTTTCATGTAATGAATCATACATTTATTAATGTTTGGTTCACAAAATATAGGGAATATCATTATTTACATAGAGCCATTAACCTTGAGTGAAGTGTGAAGTAGTCTTTGAGTAGTAAAATATGTGTGTTTATTTAAAATAAAATATCTTTATGGAAAACATTAGGGTTTTTATTAAAGTCAATTAGAGAACATTTATATCTCATAAAATGTATGATAATGATGAATAAATGATTTTTTAGTAATATCCACACTAAAAATTGGTTGAAGAGGGAACCCCAAAGAAAGATAGTTGGGTTTGAGAATTTCCCCTAACATATTATCTGAACACATTATTCACATTAATTTCATGTATAATCACATTATATTCATTTATTAGAAATTTAATAACCATTTATACATGAATTTTATTGATTATTTATTTATTAATTTCTTTCATGGTTCTTTGGACGAGTTATAGTGTTTATGTTCATTGTTTGGGAGTGTTTGTTTTGTTTGTTTTCATCAACTATTCACTTGTATTCATGGATGAAAGTTTCTATAAAAAGTTGATAACCACCATAATTGTTAACGAATATTATTAGTGAAATTAAATTGGTAAAAATTATGATATTTTTATATACCATGAGGATGAATCATTATATTGAATTTTAATGATAAACGCTTGGATAAATTTGGATTTTTCCGCGAAATGAACTTGTTTGTATTATTATTTTATATCATAAATGTATAAGTATTTCAGAACGTTATATAATATGTAATAAATATATTATGATATTTTTCAACCATTATAATGGTTTCATGACATGTCTAGAAGATTGTAATGCAAATTTATGACATGACGTCTTTAAATGTGATAAATGAACACATCTCGGATGATGTTTTCATTTATACTATAAAAAGAGGTGTAGGGAGATATTTGGACAAATTCTCCCATTTTCATAATATAATTATAGTAAATTTATGTTACTGGAATTATCAAATCATTTGGGTGATGTTTGGTGAGAAATGAAATAAGAAAATAAAAGAACTTGAAATAAAATAAAAGAAGCAGAAAGTGGAATTCACCTTGTTAGTTTTTCCCCTTTAAAAACTATTTAGGAAAGAGGTTTTGGTCTTTTTATCAGAAAATGGGATCATGGACGTCTGGGAGGTGATAAGGGAGAGATTTTGGTTCAATTTGGGAAAGGCATGAAGCTTGAGAGGAGTGAAGTAATGAGGGTGTGAGGGGTGGTGTATATAGTGGATGTGACAAGGGTTTTCTCAATATTATATTCATTTATTAATTATTTCTCCACAAGAAAAGTAATATTGATTATTCCATTACCAAGAATATTAATAAGTACTTGTGAGTTCGATATTTGGGTGCTTATATCACTCATGATGTCATGAATAGTGTATTTATATTATAATATATTTATAAGGTAAATTAATGTATTTTACTATTCACTAAAAATTCAAGTATTTAAAAAAATTCCAAAAATTCACCCTAACCATTTTTTAACTTGTAGAAAAAAATGAATTCCATTTTATGAAAATAATTTTCCAAATTTGATTAATTTACTTTTTAATTAAAATCGTAATTTAATTGAAAAATACAGATTTTAAAATTAAAATTGATTTTATAATGCTTTCAAAAATTACATAAGGTCTTATAAAATTAACTTAAAACCAAAAGAAAAAGAATTCTAAATTTATGAACATATTTTAGAAAAATAAATTTTATTTGATTTTAAATAATTAATTGTAATTAATTATTTTTGAATTATAGAAATACCAATACTTTTATTATGATCATGTTGTCACTTATAAGATGCCTAAATTGTATTTAATTATTCATGGGTTAGGTTTCTATTATATTGGATAATTTCTTATTTATAAGGGTCGTATTACTATTCATAAGGGTAGTTTACTAGTCATAAGGGTAGGTTACTATTGACAAAAAATTATTTTTTTCCAATCAAACTCCAAACATCTTACTGATCACAACCGTGTTTGTCAGATTTTCAAAATTCAAAACACTGAAAAGTATAATGTATTTTTAATGGTCACAAAGTAGTTCATTTAATCATGAGGTGGAATTGTGTTTCCAAATGTGATTGAAGATTAAATTACCACAAGAAGGGAGAAATTTCATTGATAAATGATTGGGTTATTATAATCATACTCTCACCTATAGGGTGTATTTATGTACTAGTGTACATATTCAATTGAATATGTGGAAAATTCTTTCACTATAAGATATTATAATGTTTTTAATATAAATAAATGATGAATAAGTAGTAATTTATGTGGCTTTGAATTGGTAGGAATAATATAAATGTAAAGCAGTAATCACATCTTTAAGAATACAGAAATATATAATTTCAAGAGGTTCCTATATGAGTATCTTGAAATTATAATTGAGTGTTAATATAAAATATAATTAGGCACCATAGAGAGTGGTGGATTAGTAAATTAGTGGTACATGTTGTAATAGTGGGTTCCCTAGACCCAACGATGTAGTACTATTGATTACCATATCTTGTATACAAGTTAGATATACATGATGCATACACAGAACTATGGCGTAGATATTTATGCATTCACCCTTTGATAGTAACGTCCATAGGTTAATTATCATACAAAAAGGTTATAAGAGATCCCAAGATTTAATGAGAACCACTATATACTATAAAATTAATCATAAACAATTTTCGTATGTTTTAGATTCATATTACTAACTAGACAAAATGTATGTATGACTATCCGGAGGTGGTGGCTCAGAAGAATAGGTACTTCTTCTGATGAAGATCACATTTGATGATATATGAAAGTGAGATCATGAGTATAAACCCACTAATAGAAACACATCATGTTTTGGGTTTCATTGGTTATTCCTATCTATGAATGTGTGTATTGGTCTCTTAATTTATATCATTACCAATATATCCTATTTGATCACATACTGTGATGTAAGGAAAAAACATTATAGTGAAATCATGGTGTGGTTCCTTTTGTTGGGTGTGTCATCGGGGGTGTGAAATTGGTTGAATGGTTAGGAATGGATTTTTCACTTCCAAGTTAAGGAAATAATATATCTCGGGCCTCATTGATCAAGATGGTAGTACCTTGATAAATCAATGGTCATTATAGTCCACGATAAATCCATCCACTTAGTTCAAAAAATTATAATGTATGAAAAATATGATGACATATGTGTGTGTCCTACATTAAGAGATATTACATAAAAATAGATTATATTAAATTGTTTGTTTTCATAGGTTGGTTTTCATTGTTATGATTATTATTATCTCTTTAGTGGAAATAATGGGTTGCTAGATCCTTATCTTAGTATTTGAATTGTATTCACTTACATCGGGATAACGTCCTAGAGGGTCACACACATCAGCATAATCAAGAGTCTTACAAATGACAGTGAAAAGGAATTTTTGACCTAGTGGGCCCCACCAATGGGCTCCTTGTTTTATTCTCTGATATATGATCAATATATGAATATATAAATTCATTTTATTAATATTATGAATAGTTGGTATTGAATTTATTTATTCAGAAATATATTATTTGAATAAATATTATTTTAAAATATTTTGGGTTCGTTTATTATTTACAGGAACAACGGTTCATGTTAATGGATTGGGTTTTATCACATAATATATATTTATTATATTACAAGAAATTGATAAAGAAATATAATTTATCTTTATCATTCAGTTTAGCAGTCATAATATATCATTTATTTAGTGAGAAATAAATATTTGTGTATTAGGTGTATATACCAGATATTTGTCTCCTTATAAATAATAGAAAAGAATCTCTCTTCAAACACTATTCATTACTCAAAGAAGATAGCTTCTCTCTCTTATATCTCTATGGGTTCCTAGAGAGAGACACTCATGTTCAGTGACTCGATCATGGTAGTTATTTTTGGATCGATGAGATAGAGGAAAGATGATCATAAAGATGTTAAAGCAGTCATCATAACTCTGTGCTAGAACATGGATTTTATAGATCAACATTCCCACAGGTTTACAAAGCATGTGTGAATGATCTTGAGGGATTCATCTTCATATTCTTCATGTAGTGATCACTGGTGATGAGAAGATGTCTTGCAAGGGATTGGTTCAAACCATATACTTTTGGTTATTTTTTTCTTAATCTCCTTCACACAATGATCTTAGAGATTTTACCAGGAAACGTTTCACAATTGATGGCATTATCATGTCGATCATTAGTTAGTATTTTTAATATCCCAATTTTTAGGACTTCCACTGCATTAATGAACTTTAAATTGGGTTTAGAAGGATGTGTAATGAATTTAATTCAATGAGAAAAAATTATTTTTCATTAATCTACGAAGAGGGAAAAATTCCCACCCCAACACCAAAAAAAATTAAATCTGATACCGGATGGAGAAACTATGTCCATCCAAAGTTTTATGTCAGATTTAAATTTTTTATTATGTCATGTTTTTTTTGTGATAAACAATATATCAGAATAGAATTTTAGGCAAACCATTTATTTCTATTGGAGTCTGATATTATTCCACCAATTTGTCGAATATAAAAAAACAAAGGGTTTTGGGGGTTAGAAAATAACAAAAAACACTTAAATCATGATGACATAGAAGTGATGTATAAATTAAAAACATGTTTTTCAAAATAAGTGGCCCCAAAATTTTTAGAAACCCCACACAGGGGAGAATTTTTGGGGGATTATTAATATTATAATGGGTTCCCCATTTTCATTCTTTAGAAAATGGGGTTGTCTAGTGCCACTTCAATTGACTCTAATAGTAAAATCACTATAGCACTACTTCAAGTAGTGCAAGGCCGATTTCTCCAAATTAGGTATCATCACCACTTGAAGTGGCGCTGATCTCCATCCCCACCTACAAATACCCACCCCCCCCCCCCCACAGTACTACTCATTCCTCTCCGCTTACCAATATACCTCTCTCCTTCCCAATTCCACATTCCCTTTCTCCTAAATTTTTTCCTATCTAATATTGGAGTTCCACTTTCCGATTGTGCATCCACCTCGTATCTACCTTCCTTCAAATTTTATGTAACTTTTCATTTACATTTACGTAATATTTTCAATTTTTTATTTAATTGTATAGTAAATCTAATTATTTTGTTAATTAATTGTAATTTGTTAATTAATTTATTCATTGTAGTGAGGTTAATTAATTCAAATTAAGTAGTTAAATAATTTTAATTAGTTACTTAATTAATTATAATTATTTAACTAAATAACTGTAATTAATTAAATAATTAATTCTAAATAGTTAAGTTAGTACTTATAATTAGTTAGTTAATTAATTATGAAAGTTAATTAATCAATTATAATTTTTTAATTAATTAATTCTAACTAGGTAGTTAATTAATTGTAATTACTTATTTAATGTTAATTATTTAATTAATCATTTCAAATTAGTTAATTAAATTAATTCAGATGAAGAAGTGTATTAATTTTAATTAGTTTCTTTATTAATTAAAATTAGTTTATTAATTAATTATAATTAGTTAACTAATTAATTATAATTAGGTAAGTAAGTAATTATAATTAATTAATTAATTAAATATAATTAGTTAATTAGTGAATTATAATTGGTTAATTAATGAATTCTAATTAGTTAATTAATCCTTTCTAATTAGTTAATTTTTTAATTTTAATTAGTTAATTAATTGTAATTAGTTAAATAACTGTAATTAGTTAATAAATAAATTAAAATTAGATATTTTAATTAATTCAAATTAGGTAGTTAATTAATTGTAATTAGTCAAATTAATTAATTCAAATTAGTTAAGTAAGTAATTATGATCAGTTAATTAATTAATTCTAACCAGTTAATTAATTAATTCCAATCAGTCACATAGTTAATTATAATTAGTTACGTAGTTACTTATAATTAGTTATTTAACTATAATTAATTAATTAATTTTAATTAGTTAATTAATATTAATAAGTTAATTAATCAATTCAAATTAGTTAGGTAAATTAATTCAAATTATGTAGTTAATTAATAGTGAATAATGAAGTTAATTAATTCAAATTAGTTATGTAATTAATTCAAATTAGTTAAGTAAGTAATTCTAATTAGTTAAATAATTAATTGTAATCAGTTAATTAATTAATTCTAACCAGTTACTTAGTTAATTCTAATTAGTTAATATATTTTATTTAGTTAATTAATATTAATTATTTAATTAATTGTAATCAGTTAATTAATTATAATTCGTTAATTAATCAATTCCAATAAGTTAAGCTAATTAATTCAAATTAGGTAGTTAATTAATTGAAATTAGTTAATTAATTAAAATTACTGAAGTTAATTAAGTTGAACTAGGTAGTTAATTAATTGTAATTAATTACTTAATTAATTATAATTATTTACTTAATTAATTATATTTAGTTAGTTAATTAATTGTAATTTGTTAGTTAATTAATTCTAATTATTTAGTTAATCTATTAAAATTAGTTAAGTTAGTTAATTAAATCTAATTAGGTAATCTAATATGGTAGTTAGTTAAATCTAGTTAGGTAATTAATTATGTGAACTAATTCTAATTAGGTAGTTAATTAAATGTAATTGGGTAGTTAAAGAAGAATAATTTGGTAGTTAGTGAAGTCCAGTTAGGTACTTAATGAAGCCTAATTATGTAATTAATGAAGTCTAATTAAAGAAGTATTTATAGTAATTAGCGAAGTAGTTACAGTAATTAGTGAAGAAGTTACAATAATTAGAGAAGCAGTTACATTAATTAGCTATGTAGTTACTGTAATTAGCAAAGTAGTTACAGTAAATAGTGAAGTACTTATTGTAATTAGTGAAGTTTTTATAGTATTTAGTGAAGTAGTTGCAGTATTTAGTGAATTAGTTATAGTAATTAGCAAAGTAGTTACAGTACTATCAAAGTAGTTACAATAATTAGCGAAGTAGTTATACTATGAATTGTTTATATAATATATTTATTTATTACATTCTATTAATGATAATGAATTTAGTTTGTCGTCTACATTGGCCTTGGATTGTAATTGAAGTTATGAACATGAATTTAGTTGTTGAATATTTTTTTTGATAGTAAGTTTTAGAGTTTTCATGAACTAAAATTCGTTCTTTAGAAAAGTATCATTGGCTAGAGGGTCTTTGGGTCAGACTACCTACTTTCTTGGAGGCTTTCCTTGTCTAGGAAAGCGAACGGGGTTGGCTATCTATCGCTTCAGGATTATTCATGTTGAGTTTTTCAATTTCATATAACTCTAGTCTTTTACATGGCTTGTTCATGTACCGCATGAATATGATGCATGTGGATATGCATGAATATGTTTGAATTACTATTTTTGGGTAAATAACATAAACTTGTGGGTTGTGTAAAGAGAGTTACACATCAATATGTTTTGAAGATGTTGATTTGGTGGAGGGACTGGGATTCAAACATAAATTCAAGATGTATGTTGACATAAATTGATTGTTTGATAATATGTGATTAATAACAAGGTTTTAATTTAAATAAAGAAGATGGCTAGTTATATTTATTGTAATTGAAAAATAATTTATACAGAACAAGGATGTAGTTATAGTACACAGCCAGAAGCTGTTGTAATGCTTGGAGGCTGTAAAAATTTGGGAACTCTTCAAAAGAAAATTATCTAAAAGTTGAATATGACAAGAAACCAAGTGATAGAATCCTTCACATATAGGCATCTACTATATGTTGATAGGTTTTGGCATGTGGAGTATCCAATAACTGATGATGAAGAATATGAATATTTACTGTCATTGGTAAAGTTTCTACCTACAAATCAAATGATGGAGTTGTATGTGACCATATCTACAATGGAGGATCCCTCAACATTAGAAGTTGGGTCATCACTATGTCACGAGACTATGTCATATTCTCTTGTTAGAACACATCAAGAAGTTTCATCAGTATTGGTACCTTCATTTCTGTTGGCTAAAATCTCAATGTATTGTCCCCCGCATACTGTAGATGAGTTGGTCGATAACATTGAAGATGATGACAATTTAAAAGAAGAAGATGAAGGGGAAGATAAAGATTAAGAGGAAGTAAATGCGAAAGAATTGTCAGTGCCCACTCATGTGAGGTTTGATCAACCATTGATCCATCACCCACCATTGAGTTCATGGTTGAAAGAATGCAGGAATCGCTTGCCATATTTCAATAGGACAGTTATTACTCCTACTTCAAAATTTCCAGGAATCATTGGGGGCACAGATCGAGTGTCAAATAAAGTAATTCTAAATATTGGGAGAGAGTTTGAGAGTAAAGATTTAATGAATAATGTGATAAAACAACATCTCATTGAAATACATTACTCTTATGTTGAAGAAGATTCAAAAAGGTCGTATTATTTGATCTGTTGTGACAACTATGATTTGAACTGTCAAATGCATCTGCGAGCTATAATTGATAACAATTTTCACAGCTAGTGCATCATAAGATTTACATCAAACACATGTGTGAACCAAAGATCATCACAAGAATAATCTTCGTTAGAAGATGACTTTGTTTCAAACATTATTTTTGAAATGATTAGAGCATGTCATGATGTTCCTGTTGTTCTAGTGATGGAGCGAATCAAACTACTTTTTGGGCAACAGATCTCTTATTGGATGCAAAAGTGTATGGAAAATGGGACGACTCTTATTGAGGTTTACCACAACTTTTGGAACTTTCATGCCAAAATAATCATGTGATCAATAATTTACATACTACTGAATATGTTAACCAATACAACAAATTTTATCAGTAAATGGTTGTTTTTGAAAGGTATTTTTGGCATTTTTACCATGTGTGGTGGCTTTTAGACATTGCGAGCAGTTTATACAAATAGATAGAATATTTCTGTATGAAATCTATACAGGAAATTTATTGATTGGTGGAACAAAATATTAAAATAGAGCTTCTCTACCTTTGGAATTTTTTAATTGTAAAGAAAAATAACTTCTCATCATGAAGTTGGTTTCATGCATGTCTTCGAGAGTTTGTTACACGAGTGGAGGGGATTTTCCATGTCTCAAATTGTCACCATGCAACCAATGAAGCAGTATAGTCTGAGGGACTTTCATAGAGACCACCCTATGCCCATCATCGATACTATATTTGACACATTCCGAACAATTTACGAAAGAAATTCATGAATGAGTCGGTGAAGAAATAAATCCTAAAAATTAGTATGAATATCCTTTTTCCTATTAAAAATTCATGTCGTAGTTATGATCATATCTTTTCAGATTATTTCTTGTATGATAGCATATGAGCCTCAACAATAATTAATGGAGGAGCGTCTTCAAGATATTCATCAAGTTAATCGGGAAGTTTATGATTACATGATGCAAATTCCAAAATAGATATGGTTGTTGGCATATGATGATGGGAGAAGATATGGTAATATGACGACCAATATCCTGAAATGCATAAATGGAGTTTTTAATTGAGTTCGAATATTACCAATCATAGGTAAATATGAATATTTGATTATATGTTTCATAAAACTGCAGAATTATAAGATACTATTATTATAATGACAGAAATCAAAATTATAGGTTTGGTACAAGAGACCTTATATCGTAGTGTCAAGTATTTTCTGGAATGGGGAAAGCAAGATGAAGATTGCTGGAACAGAGTGATGCGCTATGGACACGATTTCCAGCATGATCTAGATACAGTTCTTTAGGAAGCTTCAACATATCATTTCACCACATTTAATTGTCTAGAGCAATGATTTGAGGTCCCTGAGCCCAGTGATGATGTGTCTTGTAGCAATGGTCATATCCGAGATGTTTTATTAGAGAATCGTTACTTTGAATGTGACATGTTTAAAGCATTGACATATAATTGTGGCTAAGTGATGGAAGAATTTGGTTACATACAACTATATTGGGAGCAGTTTGTTGATCCAGTTTATCGAATCGATAGTATCATCTCCTGCTATGATACTCCGTGGATTCCAATCGGAGAAAATCATAATTTTCGGCTATCTGAAGACACACCCTTGCTTCTACCGAACAACAGTAGACTATTACCTAAAGGGAGGCCAATATCCACTCATATTTGGAATGAGATGGATTTTCCTACTAAACATGCACCAAGATGAAGGTGCATCATAATCCACTAGGAGGTTCATAGAAAGACACATTGACCTTGATATATAGGGAAATCATCTAATGGTTAAAATGATTTTTGTACTCCATCAGTTACTATAAACACATTGTATGTGTAATTAATATTTTTCCATCGAAGAGTTTTGAAAGAATTCACAGTGAATATATATAATCAACATTTAAATAAGTGTTTGCTGTTTTAGAAACATAACATGAAATTTTAGAATATAGAAAATGTAAGATCAAGGATTTAATAGAATACATGAATTAGCTAGAGTGAATACATTAGAAGAATAAATTGAGGATATAACATAATCTAATACTACTAGCCCAGAAAATGAAAAGGAATGTAATTAGGACAAAGCTAAATTTGAGGAGAAGCTGCGCAATCAACTTGTTTAAAAAATTATACCCTTATCATCCTTTTCATCAAATGTTTTAAATTGAGTGATTATCTTAAATAATAGATATTCTTGAAAATGATTAAAAACATTAACATTGATATGTTGGTTTTACATGCTTTGGATAAAATTTCATCATATTCCAAATTTATCAAGTGGTTTTTAGATAATAATGAATATTGGAAGAAATTAGATATCATCAATCTTAATGACTGTAGTGTCGTTCTTTTAATTAAGCTACCACTAAATATTAAGCACACTGTAACTATTTTTATTTAACGCCAAATAAGAGAAAGTGATAAAATGTATTGTTTTTGTGATTTGGGAGAAAATATTAATTTGTTGCCTTAATCCTTGTTAAAAAAAGTGGATCTTAGATAATTGAAACAAACTTATGTCTGACATAAACTTGTTCATAGGTCACTAAATCACCGCTAAATTACTTTATTTATCTCATTACATGCTTTTTTCATACATTACATTTTAAATTTCATACCTTAAAAGATAAATGTGATGTTTAAAATTAAATTAATGTTTTACTATTTTTAAATTCAGATGGAGCAGCCACTATTATCTGGCTAAGAGATGCATGTGTCACGTCTTTTGTTAGTGCGATGACCTATTCAAAAACTTTCAATTTGGAGAACACATTATTATCATCAGGATGCTCCCCGAAAACTATTTTTCCATACCTTATACATGTGGTATTTTATGGAGTTACTATGCGTGACTTCAATACTATTAACCATCATTTTATTGCGGCATTGGTTGAGAGATGGAGGCCAGAGACACAAGCTTTTCTTCTCCTGGAGGGGGAGATGATCATTACATTTGAGGACCTCGCCTATATGCTTGGTTTTCCCATCCATCGACAGGAAGGTTCGATTTCCACTAGTGACAACAGGGATGCCGTCATACAACGACTATTAGGCATTGATTTCATTGGAATACGCAGTGTCCTTGAGGGTTCTCAATTGCGCATGACATGGATTGATGAGAATTTCAGTGTCATTCCTGATGAAGCAGATGAGGATACGCTTAATAGGAACAGACATGCATATATGCTATGAATTCTCTGAGGAATGTTATGCGTCAACTACTCCACCCTTTTGGTACACTTGATATACCTCCCATTACATTAGGATCTTGATCAGATAGCTACATCAGTTGGGGATCTGCTGTATTAGCACACCAGTAAAGATCCCTTTTTACCAATTTCTAGGTAGATTCATAGAAGAATGTAGGTTGTATGGATTTATTACAGATGTTGACCTGAGAGTGTTTTCCATGGATCTCTCCTTGAGATATCGCACCACTTGAAGTAGATCTATTTCAGGAGTGTGCTCGGGGATGATGGTATCTTTACTCAATTATTGTAATTAATTTAGTATTTCTATTTTTTATAGACTTACTGTATATGACTCTTTTGTAACCAGGTAGAGTTGGTCTTAGAAGCATGCACATACACCGAGACATAGTGTTCACAACTTTCGATAGATATTCGATGCATTAGTGTCAACTGATATATGTCATGCAATACTTTTTTATAGAAAAATATTATTTGTTACCACTATTTTAGTTTATTTCAATCTAATCTTACAATCATTATCTTGCTAATATGTTACTTAAATTTTGAGTTTACATTTCAGGTTTCATTGACACCATATACAGGTTATGTCTATGCGTCACATCCACCGTAATGCACAGCTATGATTGAAGATTGTGCTGTAGTGGTGCAACTCATCCACTTCCATATCATTGAGTGGAACCAACCAGACCAGGTCATGCGCTAGTTCGGTTATATACAACATATCCCTATGGCACCAGGACTGCCTAAGGGGTTCCATTCGATTGTACTTACATGTATACAGTTGATGAACTGGTGATAGTTTCAGGCATCTCATATTGATATGTGGGACATGTGCGACAGGTATAGTATTTCTCGATATGGATATCCCACAACACGGTATAAGTTATCTACACAAGGGCATTATGCAGACTTTAACGACATCATACCATCATGCATCTTACACGTCAAGGGATTGGAATTCAGCAGATTGTATGTTTATTAAGGTATATTATTTTTTTAACTATATTATAGTATTAATTTTAATGTCATTTCATTAGTAGACAGACATCATTGATCATCATTCACATATCACACATCATCAGGGGGAGGAATATATTAGACAGGGCGTAGTTCATCAAGATGTGTTGGCTCTCTAAGACCATATCTGGATGATACATTATATTGTTTATGATGACAAGCCACAGGTATATCTTGATCCATATCCTCCAACTAGTGCTCCTGAGGGTGATGATTTCCCGGTTATGCCTGCTGATGATGATGCAACTCCACCACCACCGCTTGATGGGAGATGCAGACGAGTACCTCGGGAGGGGCAGAGGCGGCAAGATAGACATCCGAGAGTGCCTCCAGAAGTTGTGGCAGCACCATATAGAGATTATCTTTCCCAACATATTGATGATCTTGCACAATAGGGAGATTCTTATATACCAATATGTCATCTCTGATGGCTACTATTGACTATGATCTGGATCAGGTGAAACAGCTTGTGGTTGTCCCCTCTCTTCCCGATGAGGTCTTCGTTGGTATTCCAGTTCTATCATTTTAAGGAGCCCCAGGGCCATATGGCTCCACCCATGATTTTGGGCCATCACCCACATATGATTTTGGGCCATCATACACAGATGAGTTTTTTCATCCCTCTACACAACATCATGAAGAGGTACTAGATGCACCAAAAGCAGATAATCCCGCTTCTAGGACATTGGAGCGACACATACGTCAGACGTGGGGTGGACGTGAGATTCAAATGCCATGTTGTGGTACATGGGGCATCGACCTTGATTTATTCAGATTCTGGGATATATATGTTAAAAACCATATTTATTTTGATAAATGATTGTTAGTTAGCCAAATATTTAGAAAATAAAATATATAGTATATACAAAATAAAATAGATGAATCTAGAAACATTTATTAGATATATAATAAACACTCGAAAAAAAATAATTTCATTAAAAATTTTCACCAAAATTTAATTATAAGCTTTCAAAACCACCTACATGAAACAAAAAAATGTTTCATGTACGTGAATTTGAAAGACTATAAAACATAAAATGGATATGAGGAAAGGCCAAATATGCCTTTCATTAAGGGAATTCTTGTTACATGGGTTTTCTAAAATTTTGATATCCAATTAACTCCATGAAAGGAAAAAAGGTTTATATAAACACACTACGTTTGGACCATCTGTCTTTTCATGTAGTGAATTGGAATTGAAAATTTACACTATATATGAAGAAAGGCCGAATCTGCCTTTAGTTTTTGGGGGAACACCACCAAAGCCTCCTAAATCCAACTAAACCGTTCAACTCAGTTTCATTAAATATGGACAACCCCTTATTTTTTTCAAAAATATCACTCACATATCCAGATTAACACACCAATTCTGGCACCTCTGGGTTCAGGCCATTCCACAGGGGAGAGGCGGCCATGGTAAACCTACGAGAGAGAGTGAAGCGCTATCACTAAGAGGTTTACCATGGCCGCCTCTCCCCAATGGAATGGTCTGAACAAAGAGGCGTCAAATTGGTGGGTTAATCTGGATATGTGAGTGAAATTTTGGTAAAAATGGGGGGTTGTCCAGATTTAGTGAAACTGAATTGAACGATTATTCTCGTTGTAGGATGGTGTGGTGGTTTTCCCCTAAAAGGAAAGGCAGCTTCGGCCTTTCTTTATATCCAGTATAAGTTTTGATATACAATTCACTACAAGAATGTCTAGAAGGTCCAATCATGGTGTGTTTATGTGGATCTTTGAGCCTTTCTTGCCGTGAATTGTATAACAAAATTTCAGAAAACTCGCGTGACAAGGATTCCCTTAACAAAAGGCGGCTTCGACCTTTCTTCATATCCAGTTTACGATTTATAGTATTTCAATGTCTCGTAATTGAAACCTTTTTAGGATTCAAGTTGGCCATTTTAAAGGCTTATAAATTAATTTTCATCATCATTTTTAAACAAATTTTTTTTCTGAGTATTTCATATATGTTTACTCAATGTTTCAGGTTTCAATTATTTTGGTCTTATAGTTTACGTTTAATAGTCATTCAAAGTCTCATACATGAAACATTTTTATGTTTCAACTAGGCGGTTTTGAATGCTTATAAATTATTTATTATCAACATTTTTTATTAAGTTGTTTATATTTTCAATATTATCATATATATTTAACAAATTTTTAAAATTTCATTAATATTTGTCTTATATTTTATGTTTTTTAGTCGTTCAAATTCGTATACGTGAACATTTTTATGTTTCATGCAGGCAGTTTTGAAAGATTATAAATTAATTTTCATCCACATTTTTTAGAAAGTTATTTTTTTCAACTATTTCTAATATGTTTAATCAGTGTTTAATATTTTATTTATATAGTTCTTATGGTTAACGTTTTACATTATTTCAAAGTCACGTACTTGTTAAATTTTTTAGATTCAAGTAGGCTGTTTTGACAGATTATAAATTAATTTTCATCAACATTTTTTAGAATGTTATTTTTGTTTTCAACTATTTCTTATATGTTTAATCAGTTTAAATGGTTCATTTATATTGGTCTTATAGTTTATGTTTTACAGTCTTTCAAAGTCGCGTACTTGAAACAGAATCTCACATCGAAAACACAGAATGTATTGTGCAGAAAAAAGAAAACCAGAAAACAATATAAATGAAAATTTTGTTTATATATATATATAAACAAAACAAAACAAAATATAATAATAATAATTTTAAATAAAAACAAAAACAAAACAAAACAAGAAAACAAATATTATATATATAAAGAAAACAAAAATTAATTTTAATTAAAAAAAATCATAAAAAATTTAAATTTAAAAAATTTATATATAAACAAAACAAAACAAAAATTTAAAAAAAACTTTAAATAATTTTTTTATAAATAATTTATAAATATATTTAATTTGGTTTATTTATGTTTTATAATACATAATTATAAATTTAATACATATTTATAATATTATAATAAATACATAATTATCATCTATTATAATAAATATAATAGATATAAATAATTTTAATAATGTTTATATATATATATATATATATTTATAAATAAATTCAATACGGTTTATTTATTTTTTTAAATAATTCTATATAAATTTATAAATAATTATATATAAATAAACCTTATATTTAAAATTTAGAAATTTATATTTAAATAAACATTATTAAAAATATTTATCTTTATATAAATTACCCTTATTAAATCTAATACCATTATTATAATTACTTATTTATTTTAATTATATAATTATTATATTTATAATTATATATTTATTATATTATTATATTTATATATTTATAATAAATATATATTTATCATAATTATATATTAATTATAATTATGGAATTGTTATATTTCAAATTATATAAATTATGGTAATTCCATATTTATTATATTCATATACTAATTTTATTATAAAGTTATTATAATTAAATATTTATTGTAATAATATAATTATTATATTTATAATTATATATTTATTACAATATTATTTTTATATATTTATAATAGTTAGATAATTATTATAATTATATATTCATTATAATTATGGATTTTTTATATTTATAATTATATAAATTATTGTAATTTCATTTTTTTATATTTATATATTCATTTTATTAAATGTTAATTATAATTAAATATTCATTACAATTATATAATAATTCTATATTTGTATTTATTATATTTATAATTATATAATTATTATAATTGTATAGTTATTATATTTATATAGTTATTATTAATATATATTTATCATAATTATATAGTTATTATAATTATTATATTTAAAATTATAAATATATTATAATTATATAATTCTAATTATAATAATTATATGGTTATAATAAATATATAATTATAAATATAATACTTATATATTTATTTTATTTATTTTAGTAATTATATTTATTATAATAAATAAATTTTTTATAAATAATATATAAATATATGTGTGGGGGGGGGGGGGGGTTGGGGAGCCGAAGGGGTTAACACCACTTGAAGTGGCGTTGTCCCACCAATTTGTCCAGCGCCACTTCAATTTGCACTAGACTACCCCATTTCCCCAAATTAGTTTAGCCCAACCACATAAACCAAAAAAAACCTTCTACCCAAATCCCATCCACCCGAGCGGCACCGACCAGTCGTAGCAGTCGCCGACCGTCCGGCCGCTCCTCGTCCTGCGGTGTCGACCTCCCAACTGGTACAATTCCACGATGACGCATCTCAGGTCTTCCGAGTGTCTCCCTTACCGGACAGAGGTCTCCACCAACATATCCTAGATCCGACTCTTCTCCACCGAGATTTGTCTTAGAGAGCTTGCACTAGACTACCCACTATCTATCAGACCACCATGGCACACCTCCCTTTCTACGGTGCACCGTGACCCAACCACTATCAGTATTCCTAGTAGCTAGAACACCATTGTTCATATCTAGAAGTTAATGGAGGGCTCTTCCACAGAAGCAACGACTACCTCTCCCATATCCGACCTCATCTAATAGGTTCCATCCACCTCATGGTCCTCACAACTGATATGTAACATTTTTCACTACCACACAGGTGAGTCTTACTAGACAATTATGTGTTTTGGAAGAGATAGATTACCCTTACACAGTGTCTTAAATGCTCAGAATGGGAAAGTGTTGGTTCAGTCTGACCCAACGAGGCCTAACATGGGCTTTTTGGGGTCTTATTAATTTCATAATCGAAAATTATTTTATTTAGTTAATTTATTTTTTGTTTTAAATTTAATTATTTATATATTATTTTATTATTTAAAATTAGTATCTCAGGTTAAAAACTTTTAAATGTTGTTGATAAATTACATTAATTAATTATTTTAATTTTTTTTAGAACTAAATTAATGGGACCTTCTAATGACCCGCTTATCCTCATTGGCTAGAGAGCTCAACGAGTCATTACTAGGCCTTAAGCGACATCCCCGAGGCGCAAAAGGATGGTAATAAATTCCAAAGGGTTTCAAAACAAGTGGGGGGCGATTTAACCTTTTAGAACATACCACATAGCAAACAACCATAACAAAACAAATAAACCAAATGACGCATGATAAAATCTAAGACACCTAACCATTTATTTTTTCAAAAACCAACAAATAGTACCACAATGGAAACCAACACTAAATCAGATTAAACAATGGGAAGTTAAAATTAAAGACCACAAGACGACAACCCAACTCCATGCTCCACAAGCTTCAATCCCCAACATCACGAACCAGCTCAAGTATCACGAAGTAGGGCTATAAACTTGTGACACATTACCTTTTCCAACATCCCGGTATATGAAATCTACAAAAGCACAAACGTGCCAAAGCAGGGGGTGAGTAATGAAACTCGGTAGGTTTTCCCCGATGACTTCCCAACCCATGACACTAGGATAAAACATGTTACCACCTTTATATAATACATTTTATATAAAACAATTTCAAAAAAATTCACAATATAAAAAGTTCCATGTCAAACCATTTTCCAACAAAATCCATTTTTCACAAGAAAAGAAACCAATCAATGTTTTCAATCAAATTCCCATTCCCATTTTGGCACATTCATTCCATTTCACAAATCCACACAACCAACGGTGAATGAAACCTGGACCTCTATATACTCATGATGGATGAGTTATCCTTCCACTAAGTTGTCACTTAGTGGACTACCTTGACGTGTGTACTTCACGCTCTTATCCATCCCTTTTGATGGGGGTACTTCTTGCCCTTATCCATCCAACCTTTTGATAGGGGTACTTATTTCCGTTATCCATCCTAATGCATTTGAACACACACCAACACCCATGAAAATCCATTCCAAAACCAAGTGTGTTCAAAACCTTTCAATAATGAATCAAACCTTTTATTGAAAACAATTTATTTCAAACCGAAAAAACACAACCAGTTTAAAATTACCATTTTGAATTCACTTCAACAAACACTTTCCAGAAACACACAATTTACATCTCCCGTTACAAAAAAGGGGTTTCAACATTTCTTTCATAGCAGACAAACAAACAATTTCAATCATGGAAAGAAATTTGAAACTAAGACTTCTTGTTCTAAGAAAGTGTAATTGAGAGTGAAGCCACCTACCACAACAAAATAGGTGAAACCAACAAAGAACCAAGTTGAAACACCACGAATCCTCGTTAGATTCTTTCCCCTAAAACCAATAAGACCAAAACCCAACTTATAAGTCATACAGTACCTTAGATGTACCCACCTAGGGCATAGATCTATGGATCCAACAAGAGGGGAGAAGGATATCTAAGGAAACTAAAGGAGACAAGACTTACCGTGATCAACCAACTTCTAAACGCCAAGGTAAACCTCCGGATCGCTTCCAAAATTCCTGATAAGTGTTCTCCCACCTTCAACAGAGAGAAATCCCGAGTTAGGAAAGTCTAGGAGTAAAAATGAGCCGTTTTATAGATAAAACGTATTAGATCCCTAAAAATAGGATCAAACACTAAAAAAACAATCATATTAGAAGGGGTTACTTTTGAAATTATAAGGGGTTATACCCCCTTCTAAAGAGAGTTTCAATGGTTGGGAGGAACCGCCGCTAATGTGGCCACCTACTTACATTTGAAGAAGTTTTGTGTAACCGCTGGTAAAGTGATGGGGACTTTAGTGGCAGTTACATTAGAGGGGGTTTGAACCCCCTCTAATGCCAAAGTAAATTCCCCGACAACCTGAACCACCGCTAATTGAATGGTTTTTGAGGCGGTTCAAACCACCCCTAATATGGGCTTGCATTAGGGGCAGTTAAAAAAACCCGCCCCTAAAAATTAAACATTTTTTAATGACTTTCCCCACCATATTATTATTCCCTCCCATTCCTACCACATCTTTCATTCCCACCCACAGCACCTCATGTGCCTCTCGCGCCCGCCCCAGCGCCTCCCGGACCCCTCTCGTGCCTGCCCAAGCGTCTACCCCCAGAACCTCCAGTTCCATGGCCAAAACCTCCTCTAGCCTCTCTAGTTCCAGTGGCCAAAAACCTCCCCTCTAGTTCCGCAGCCAGGCCCTCCATTTATCTCTCACAGCCTGCCTCCGATATATCATACCAAAATGGGATCGCTGGGAATCGAAACGGTTTCCATCATAAACTAACCTCACCCGAAATCAACCACCACACCACTAACACATATATTTATTGTTATTTAAATTACACATGGATGTATTTATATATATTTTACTCTTTATTATAATAAATATTTTTATCATAATATATTTAATACATTTAAATAATAATATATATATTATTTACTATATTTATATGTATATGAAATTTCAAATATTCTAAATTATATATTTATATATCACCTAAATATAGTACAAAAGTATTTATATATATATATATATATATTGTTCTTATATATATATCTATGTGTGTGTGTGTGTGATAAAAATAATAATATTAATTTTTTTATTACATCTATTTTTTAATCTACAAAAATTATATGTTGGTTTTATAAATACTATGCATTTATTTTATGATTTATATCAAACATATATTATATTAAATACATTTGTATTATATATTTAAGTAAATTATTTATATACTTCAATACATATTTATATTATATATATAGTTATTTAATATATATATATATAAGCATTTATCTAATATATTTATATAAGGTCTTTAAAAATATATTTATTTAATATCCTTCAATACATATATTTATTATTATTTACATCAATATATTTATTTATTTGTATAAACATTATAATCTTATATAAAATTAATATATTATTAATATTATATGAAATAAAATTTATAAAATTATTAATATTATATGCAATTAATATTATATTACATGTAATTAATATTATATTGCATGAAATTAATATTATATTATATATAATTAATATTATATTATATATAATTGTTATGTATATTATATATAATAAATAGATTATGAAATAAAATTTCATATAATATACAATTAATATTATATGAAATACAATTTATAAAAATATTTATATAATGTATTTGAATACAAATGTTTATTATTATTTACGTTAATATATATTAGTATTTCAATAAATATAAATCTCTAATATTTTGTACATTAATATAAATTTATTTTTATAAATTCTATTTCATATATTAATAATAATATATAATATAAAGGAATAAACCTATTATATAAAAATATATTTGTTATTATTATAATATAATTTATAGAAACTACAAGCTTGAGTTTTTATATGATATATTTTTTAAATAAAATATATTTCTGTATATATTTATATAAAATGTTTATGCTTTTATATTATATCTAATTAATATTACATAAAATATAATTTATACCAATAAATATATATTAATTTACATAATAATATACAATTATATTTATGTATACTTATATATATATATAATTAAATAAAATCATATATATATATATAATTAAATAAAATCATATATATATATTATATAATAGGATTATATGATGTATTTAAATACATTTATATTGTAACGCCCCGACCCTAGTTACCTAGAGTCAGTACATTATTACATAACATTGGAATGATCACGAGAAAGTTCAAGTCTCGAAAGACCGATTAGTTTAGTAGCCTTGGAATAACTAGATACATGCATAAATTTTTACATTACATCATAAAAAACATCTTGTCTTCATATCCCCTCATACTATCCCTGCAGGTCATTCATAAAATACTTCTTCATTATCCTGGGAAAAATAAAACATTGAAAGGGGTGAGCTCAGATGCTCAGTAAGGATAACATTATAAAAGAAGCTTTCATAAATAAGCATAAACACTTAAGGCCTTTTATAACTAAAACAAAACCCTTTTAAACATGAACTTCAGCATAAAATGTCAAAGATAAAATAAAATAATGCCATTTACTTACTCACATGGATATTATACTAGTCGAACAATCCCATGCATTATCAATAACCACTTTCATAATGATGGAATTCATAATTCCAGTCTATCATAACCACATAGCCAAGGCCTCATGCCAAGACTACAAATAAGATTTTCCCAAGGCCTTGAGCCAAGACAGTAGTTTGTCTCATGATACCTACCGATGCATCGAGGAGCTATAGCGGGTTCCACCCATCACTTATTAAGTCCAATGCATTCCTCATATGAACATGTTTAAACATAACATAAACATTCATATTAAAACTAGCATACTAAATGTCAATACTTTTACCACAAACCATGAATGGTATAAAAAAAACACATCCACAGTCAAACATAACTCATTCGATACAATATGGAATATTTTATTGTATCACATTAACCTCAATCAAGAATAATGAAAGATGTTGACATAGATGAAAATAATCATCAAAACTATTTGAGAGAAATACCCCCCTTTTCATGAAAACGTTTAAAAGTCAAACTATTTGTCAAGAAGCCATTTAAAAGTTGATTTTTGAATCAAAGTGTCCCATACCACTTTGAAACTTTTTAAAAGGAGTTTTAATTTCTAAAATTTAATGTCCATATAAATAAATCCTTAAAACCATTTTTAAAACATGGACATTAATGAGAAATATTTAGATGAATAAGTCTTTAAAACATTTAAAAATAGTATTTTAGTTAGAGATTCTAACTAAAAGAGACACTTGAATACAAATAATTGAGGTAATAAAAACATTGTAATATCAGGAGAATAAAGGGATTCATGATATACTATGTCAAAGTACATTATATACACCTCGTAAAAGTGATTTGGTGTATATCAACAAAGAAGTCTCAATGGAATGTCAATTGAGATGAAATCTCTCATAAAGGCCGTATCCTTAGGTTAAGGATAAATCAACGACATAATTATGTGTGAAAAATATAAATACACTAAATATTATTGGATATTCATTGTAACCCAATCAAAGGATATTCACACATATTCTTGTAAAAACAACACCAATGAATTGGATGTTTAACTCAACAAATGGTGAATTACTCTTATCAAATTCATAGCAATGAATTGAGAATTATTAATGGAGTGATTCTGTGTATCAAAAGTATATCCACAGGAAGGGGAGTGGAAATTATGACATAATAAAATGAATAGTGATTCCACACATAATCTTGGAGTAATATAATCAATGAAATATGTGTAATGCCAAATGAGTGGAAATTGCAATTTAAAATTCCCTTATCGATTAGGTAACTTACGAAACATACACCCATGAAAGAAATATCATACCATTATGATGTAAATACCCATAAATTAAAGTATATTACACAATGAATACGATCATGGGAAGTACACATACACCACATGCAATAATTAAGTGGTGATCAATGGAATTCTCACAGAATTAAAAGTGAGATAAGAAACCCCTTACTTTGTACTTTTTCCTTCGTCGATGGTAGGTTTACCTCCTGTATAATGGTGAAATAATTGTTATTGAATTATAAAATAATAATTTACTTAAATATGATATCATATATGATCTTTTAACATTGATTTGTTAATAATATCTTAGAATTATCGTCATTTCGGGTGTTAACGGGTTCATTTTACTTTATATTCATTGTTATGTGAGCCATATTCATTATTAATGGGATGTATATTATTCATATCCAGAATGATATCAAGTCCTTAGATATTATTTTTAAATCATCAAATTATAATTATACTTGAATGGATATGATGGAGAATGAATCTCATCGCGTTCGTGGAGACGGTAGTCCGTACATACGCACGAGCGACAATATCATTATTTTGATATTAAAATAATATATAATTGGATGTTATGTCATATATAGAGAATCATTATCATGTTATATTTATTATTTACATGAGTTACACATCATTATTATACCCATACAAAAAATAATATATTGAATAACAATTACACCACGACGTGGAGACGGTAAGCCGTACGTACGCACGTATGGTGGCATGTTATTCAAAGGATGGATAGAATACTGAATATGGTTGTACCTTATTTATAATAACATCACAGTATATATATGATAATAGAGTTATTATTTTATATTGGTAATAACAAAGAAAGAGGAAGTGGAAGAAGAAAGGAACTTGAAAAGGGGTGGTGAAAACATTAACTCTTCTTCGGGTTCTTCTTTTTGATTTGATCAAAAGGGTTCCTTAGGTTGGCTTTCTGATCCAAATAAGGCCTCTAGGTTGTAGTGAGGGAAGTTGAGATAGTGTTTGGGCAGGGTTTGGCCGATCCAAAGGGCTTTTAAGGTGTGATGAAATGAGAAGGAGAAGTTCCCTTTTATAAGAGGGGTGAGGGGCTCCTTTGGAAAAGCTAGAAATATTAATTTATAATAAATTCATATTCGGTTTATAATGAATCCAAAGATTATTATTTAAATGTTAAGGTGGGGGTGGGTCGAAAACAACTCAACCAATATAATTTAGATAGGTTTGGGTGATTATATTAACCTTATCTTTAAGTATTAACTATTAGTTAATTAGTTTCACTTTTACAATGTCTCTTTGTATTTTTATATTATATGGTTAATAAACTTACTATATACATCCAAGCGACCCCCAAGTGGTCTATTAATGATTTACCTATCATGATATAAGTCCCGTGTCCGAACCTTATATTTTTTGGAATTTAATATCAATTAATAATATAATATTTGTTTTAAGAACTCTTTTATGTCAATTTTGACACTATTCAATAGTTGATTTTTGTGAAACTCATAACAGATTGATTACTACAAAAAAAGTCAATTAAATCAATCATAATATATCATATTATCCTAGGAAGTTATTGTAATTCATTAAAAGTTTCATATTATATTTATTTGGGTATTTATAATATCAATTATTTTAATTTTCCACTATTAACGTAATTAATTCATCATCATTGTGTCATAAATAAATTAAATTATTTAATGTCTAAAAATTATAAATAAAATATCATTATGTATAAAATCTCTTTATATTTCTAATGAATATTTATAATCTAAAATAAAACAAATATAACCCTATGTAACAATTTTTTTGTTAAAAGATATATGCTTGTATCATTTTTGTATTTATTTTAACTTAATTAAAATAAAGTGTCATTATCACTTACAAGTGGATCCATGGGGTCCCAAAATCGACCCAAAGATGCCCATGGTCGACCATGTATCAACCAATAGGGTTAAGACACGTTTTAGGGTAATTCAGTATTATTATAATATTATTTTTCTAACCCTTGTTTACCGGATTTACCCTTTAACCATGGTAAATAAAATATTTACCGAAGTAATTATCCAAAATGTTTAAAAATAAAAGTTACCTATTTACAAAATTTGAACATCCTGATTCCAAATATGGAATCCATTTTTCCAAATTCAAAACACAGAAGTGGCAGAAATTAATTTAAAATTAATTCCCGTTGTTAAAACAAAAAGCGTGTTTTTTTAGAGATAATAACTATCAACAGATTGTCACTTATTTATGTCTGGTTTAAATGTTAAATTATGTTCAATGACCCACATTGTATTACATGGTAAAAATATATTCTAAATATACTTTAAAACCACTCAAATTCAAAATGTATCACTATTAATTATTTTTATTAAAAAAGTTGTTTTTAATTAAAATTTAGTAATTTTCACTATTCATCAAAATATGAATGTTATCCGAAAAGTACCAAAATTTCACCCTAGGCTAATTTCGATATTCCGAATCCAAAAATGATGTCCATTTTGAGAGATATAATTTATACAGTTTCAAAAATTAGGTATTACTATTCATAACGACTAGTTTGATTGAGTATGGTGTGTTAAAATCTCGAAGTTGCGTACAATGCACACCATTGCATGAAAGGAAACATACCGAGGAAACTTGGGGTGTTACATATATAATGAGTTTTAATTATATATATATATATATTTATTTATTTATTTATTATGGATGTTTTTTAAGTGAGTTTTGAAAACACCTTTAATCTCTTAAATTGGAGGTTGGATTTGAACCCCCTTTAATTAAAGGCATTAGAAGGGGTTTTTGAACCACTAATAATTTAAAGAAGTTAGAGGGGGTTTTGAACCCCCTCTAATTTAAAGACATTAGAGGTGGTTTGTAACCCCATATAGTTTAAGACATTAGAGGGGGTTTTGAACCCCCTATAAATTTATACATTATAAGGGGAATTGAACCCCCTCTAAAATCTAAGTAGATATTAAAAAAATAATGTTAAAAAATTTATAGGGGGTTCAAACCCCCCTATAATTTAATAAAGTAAGGGGATCTATAACCCCTTCAAAATATGATGATTAGTAAGGGTTGTATATAATCCCTAAAATTTTTATAGAAAACAAATTTAGAGGGGGTTCATTATGCCCTCTAAATTCGAAAATTATAGGGGGTTGTGTAGAACCCCCTCCAATTATACAAAAAATAAATTTAGAGGGGTTTGTGCATAACCACCTCTAAAAACCCACTCTGATAATCTGTTTTTTTGTAGTGTAAGTTGACTCTGTGCACTGTTAGTCCGCACAGTTTGTCGAATCGTGCACTAACTGTGCGGTAGTCACTGCTTGGAAGGGGCACTCTCCACGGTCTCCTCACTCGGTTTTCCCAAACCGTGTGCACACCGTGAGGTCTCCTCTGTCCAAAGTGACACCACCTGCATGACTTCTACACTGTTTGGGCAACCTGTGCAAAGCCCATGCATCACCACCATTTTCCCTTTGACACTTTAAAAGTCTCCAAGCATTCCCCAATGATTTTTCATATGCTTCATGTACATAGAAAGCATAAGACAAAGGTTACATACTATAATTCAGGGGTACTACATTATCCCCACCATTGGCCTTTTAGTCCCTAGAATGTAGAACACCATTGCTTTCTTGAAAGAGTTCTGGCCACTGCTCTTTCATTTCTTTCTCACGTTCCCAAGTCTCTTCCTGAATCTGACCATGCTTCCATAAAACACGCACAAGACTGATGCTTTTCCCATGCAAGACATTCTCTTGCATATCCAAAATTAGTACCGGGATATGTATCAAAGAAGCATCTGGCTCTAGGTCAACGTGATCCCATCTGATCACTTGGTCAGGATCAGTCTGATACTTTTTCAACTATGATACATGGAATACATTATGCACTACACTAAACCGTGATGGTAAAGCCAACTGATATGATACCTCACCATCCTATTCCTGTATCTCAGAATGTCGTATATATCAAGGAGATAATTTTACCTACTTCACGAAACGACAATGTCCAAGCCTTGGAGTTATACCCAAAAAGACACGATCACTCACTGCAAACGACAACGGTCTTCGACGATGATCCGCATAAGATTTCTGATGACTATGTGTTGTCTTTGTCATCTATTTTATCAACTAAATTTTCTCCATTGTATCTTGAAAAAGGCATTCCCATCCAGTGATGTATCACATATTTCCACCAAACAAAGTGGAGAACTACAAGGACGCCAATACAGTGATTCAAATGGAGCCATGCGTATCAAGGCTTGATAGTTGTTATTGAATGAGAACTCCACTATGGGTATATGCTTCTCCCATGAGCCCCCATAATCCATTACACAAGACCACAAAATGTATTACAACGCCTGTATTGTCCTTTCAGAATGTCCATCCATATGAGGATGATACGTCATACTCAAAATCAACTGAGTTCCTAGGGCTTCCTGTACGGATCGATAGAAACGAGATGTGAACTTCAGATATCTATATGAGAGGATAGACTCTGGTCCACCATTCCTCTTTACCACTTCTCTGATATAGATTATTGAAAGATCTTCCACCGTATGAGTTTCACCAATAGGGATGAAATGGGCGGACATGGTTAGACGATCAACTATCACCCAAATGGCATCGTGTTTCCGGACCTTTCTTGGAAGACTTGTAAAAAAATCCATTGCAATCTGATCCCATTTCCACAATAAGATAGGTAATGTCTGTAATATACCAACTAGTCTCTAATTCTCTTCATTAACCAACTGACAAGTTAAGCACCGTGAGATGAACTTGGCCACTTTCCTTTTCATGCCGCTCCACCAAAATTGCGCCTTCAACTCCTTATACATCTTCTGTGTACATTGTTGCACAACACATCTGGAATGGTGGTAAGAATTAAGGAGTTGTTCCTGAGTAGTTAAAGGTACAACCATCTGATCCTGAAACTACAAAACTAAACTCCCATCCATCTTCCATCCCTCAATGGTCTACCCAACATAGAGTTTTGAAGTCATTTCAAAACAGTGTACATAGGATGTATGTGCCTCCTTTATAATATCCTCCAAATCAATAACAAGAACAACAAGAAAGAAGACCACAATATCAACTCATTCTTCACATTCCATACGCATGTCAACTAGGACCAAAATCAACTTCCACTCATCTTAAGCTTCTTTTCCAACAGAGCATATGAATTTCTGCTTAATGAATAGGCCACCAAATTTCCCTTACCCGGTGTATACATCAATTAAAAGTCGAAAATTCGAAGATACTCCAACCATCTCCTCTGTCTCATATTCAGATCTTACTGTGAGAAAGTGTGTTTGAAGCTTTTTTGATCTGTAAACACATTAAATTTATCTCCAAAGAGATAATGTCCCCATGTTTTCAATTCAAGGACGAATGCAGCTAACTCCAAATCATGTGTTGGGTAGTTATTTTCATGCACTCTAAACTCTCTGGAGCCATAAGAAACTACATGGTCTCTAAGAAGGAGAACACATCCCAAACCAGATCCTGAAGCATCACAATACACGACATACCCCAGTCCTGATTCTGGAAAAATCAATATGGGTGTTGATGTAAAGAGAACATTCAACTCTTGAAAAGATCTTTGACATTCCTCGGTCCATTGAAATGCATTATTCTTCTTTATCAATGCTGTCATAGGCGAGTCTAGTTGTGTGAATTTATGCACAATGAATCCGTAATAACCAACTAGACAAAGAAAACTGCATATCTCAATGACATTCTATGGTGATTTCCATGAAAGAACAACTACTATCTTTTCTGGATCCACAGAAACACCTTTCACAGAAACAACATGGCCCAGAAAGCGTACCTCTTGTATCCAAAAATAGCACTATGTTAATTTGGCATACAATTGATGGTATCTCAATATATCCAAAACTATCACCAAGTGTAGCTCTTGATAAACCCTTGTTCTTGAAAACACCAATATGTCTTCCACAAACACCACAACAAAATAATCCAAATCTTGTTGAAATATCTGATTCATCAATTCCATAGTGACTTTTGGTGAATTCGTAAGACCAAAAGGATTTACTACATTTTCTTAGTGGCCATATCTAGTTCTGAAGGCTCTCTTTGGAATATCCTCCTTCCGAACTCGCAACTGTTTATATCCTGACTGCAAGTAAACATTACAAAACCACTGATCTCTCCTCAGTTGATCAAACATTTCATCAATGCATGGAAGTTGATATCTATTCTTTATCATAACTTGGTTATTTTTACGATAATCCACACATAGCCTTAAAGTTCCATCTACTTTCTTCACAAACACAACTGGTGCTTCCCATGGAGAAATGCGTGGATGAATAAGACCATTGTTTTCTAGTTCATCCAACTGCACTTTCAATTCCTTTAACTCCATTGGTGCCATCCTATAAGATGAAAGTGAGATATGACTAGTCCCTAGAAAGAGATCAGTCGTAAACTTCACTTCTCTTACATGTGGTAACCCTGAGATGTTTTCAACAAAAGCATCAGGAAATTGATCCACGACTACTGGTAAACTATTTTTCACGATATCATCCCTCGATTCCATGTTTTATGCAGCCAACTAGTAAGAGATTGTTGCCCCTACTGGTGCCATCAAGCCCGTCGCACCTACCTTCACCACTCTTTCTTATCTAAAGTGATGCTCGACACCATCCTTAGTCATGAAACTGACTGTTCTTCTATAAAAGTCGATGTGAGCTCTGAACTCTGTCAACCAAACCATACCCAGGATTATATCCTAGACATCTATCTCTAGCATAATAAAATCCCATTTCAGCTCAGCTCCATCAACAGTTATAGACCATTCTCTACACACGATGGCTCTATATTCTCTTTCATAGATATGAGTTTGACATTTTATCATAGAAGGCATCATTTCATGTTTTATGTTCAGGAAATCAGCAATACAAGAAGAAATAAAAGAATGTGATGCACCATTAACGAACAACACTTGCATGAGGGTAGAATTCAAATGAATCGTACCTCTCACCGTAGACGGTCCAGACTGGTCATCCACAATCACCTTTTTTTCTCCATAAAATTGCTTTGTTGCTTCACTTTTCTCCTTAATTCCTTGTTGAGATTACCTTGCCTAATGAGTCATTGTATTACTGGAATCACCATAGCTAGACTTATTCTATTGGCCAAACCGATTTTGCAATCCTCCCCCTGTCTAAACATAAGATACTTGCGACACCTGATAAGTTTCATGAACACCCAACTGTGGAGCAATGCAATAATATCGCTGATGATGCCCCATCATGTTGCACTGGTGGAATTCTCTATGTGGTGTTGTTCATTCGTGTTTCATGTGATCAATCGAACCACATTGAAAACACCCATCTTTCACCATGGATCATGGAGGAAGATTCACCAATCCAGCCGTCTGATTCTGATTCACACCCCTACTGTGGAAGTAGGTGTCCCTCTTCTACTTATTCCAAGAATTAGAGTTCCCACCTATTCCTATGGGTATCATCATACTTCCCCCTCCCATAACTCCTGAGATGTCTATTTCAGCTACGGTATCTCTATTTTCTATCTCCATATAATCTGCAATACAGAGCACCACTATATTCGAGGGAATATACTATCGCAACCCTTATTCAAATATGTATGCCTTCAGCGATGCACTTGCAGCAACTTTCGATGAAAAGAGGACTAAATTCATGAATTTAGCCGCATAATCCATGACAGAGAGATTCTCCTGCTTCAGGCTGAAAAAGTTATTTGTCCTCTGGATCATCAAAGTGTGAGGATAGAATTGATTATTGAACAATTCCTTAAATTTCCCCCAGCCAAGGCATTGATCCACCATAGCATGAACCACTAGCTCCCACCACTGTCGTGAATGATCCTCCAGCATATACATCGCCAACATTACTTTCAGTTCTGCTGGTGTGCCGATGAAAATGATGATACGATTCATCCTTCTCAACCACACCTCCGCCCATTCTAGTTCAAAATCTCCCTAAAAGATGGGTGGATTATGCTTCTGGAACTAGACAGAATGGTCTACATGCCATGAATCATCCCTCTGATTCCTCATTTCCATAGCCTAAAACGCTTGATGTATTATTTGTACTAGATGCTGGTTCACCTGTGGCTCAGGTGCGACCACATTCTCCACAGCCTCTTCCGTTTGGTTTCTGTGATTCCTAATGGATGTCATTTTCTATACAAACAATGCACATTGTTATTCTTACTTCCCAGAAACTGAAGGCTTAGCATTTCAATTACTATCGCATCACTATCAAAAAATTGATTTCCAACCATCAAGCTTTTCCACATTTACCCATTTCTAAAAAGAAATATTTTTCCACTTTTGAAAATCTATTTATTTTCTAAATACATCAACCATTATCTTTTCAAAATCATTCATTTGAAAGAAAGTTTAAATTTTTTAAAAATCAAGCTTTTGCATCAGACCATAATCCATTTCTCAAAATGATATATGCACTCCTAGTGGGAAGTCATTCCTCTAATGCTTGTCATGCTCATCTCATTGGATAAACCAATGACAATGAAATTCATTTTCCTATAAGTGTCTCCAAAACACATATGTACCCAACACCCTGGTAACTTGATGTTCAACATAAATAAGTTAGATACGTATTTTTATGCAATAAATTCCATGTTCTGAAAATCCTACTCCTTCTTAAGATGACAACCCAAGGAATAGACACTTTAGAATTCAATGCCAAAACCCTCAAAAACTAATGACTTCTTGTTCCACAATGAAAGGAACAAGATGATTTCTTTTATACCCCAAGGACAAAAAGAATGATACCCTTTAGAATGACCCCCTTATCCTCATTGGATTGAGAGATCAACAAGTCATTACTAGTCTTTAAGCGACATCCCCAAGGCACCAAAGGGTGGAAATAAATTCAGAAGGCTTTCAAAAAAGTGGTGGATGATTTAACCCTTTAGAACATACCACAAAGCCAACAACCATAACCAAAAAAATCAACTAAATGATTCATGATAAAAGCTAAGACAACTCAACAATTTATTTTATCATAAACCAACCAAAAGATCCATAGAGGAAACCAACACTAAATTAGAGTAAACATAGGAAAGATAAACTGAAAGGCCCCAAGTCGACAACACAACTCCATACACTACAAGCTCCAATATCCAACATCACGACCCAGCCCAAGCATCCTGAAGTAGTCCTATAAACATGTGAAACTTTACCTTTTCCTACATCTTGGTAAATGACATCTGAAAAAGCACCAACGTTCCAAAGTACTGGGTGAGTAATGAACTCAGTAGGTTCTCCCTTATGACTTCCCAACCCATGCCTCTAGGATAAATCATGTTAGCACATTTATATAAAACAATTTATATAAAACAATTCCAAAATAGTTCACAATATAACATGTTCACTATCAAACCAATTTCCAACAAAAAACATATTTCCCAAGAAGAGAAACCAAGAAAAGGTTCCAAAAAAATTCCCATTTCCATTTTTTCACTTTCATTCCATTTCACAAATCCACACACCCGGCCATGCATGAAACTTGGACCTTCCTATACTGGGGAGGGGTGAGTTATCCTTCCACTAAGCCGTCACTTAGTGGACTACCTTGACGAGGGCACTTCACACCCTTATCTGTCCCTTTTGATGGGGATTCTTCTCTCTCTTATCCATACAACCTTTTGATGGGGGTACTTATCGACAGTATCAATCCCAATGTATATGAACACACACGACAACCCATGAAAATCCATTCCAAAACCAAGTGTGTTTAAAACCTTTCAAGAAATCATCAAACCTTTTATTGAAAACCCTTTATTTCAAGTATCAAAACCACAACCAGTTGAAAATTACCATTTTAAATTCACTTCAACAAACACTATCCAAAAACACACAATTTTGATCACCCGTTACTAAAAAAGGGTTTCAACCATTCTTTCATAGCATATAAACAAATCATTTCAATCATGGAAAACAATTTGAAACTAAGCTATCATGTTCTGAGAAAGATGAATCTGGAGTGATGCCACCTACCTCAACGAAATAGGCAAAAGCAACAAATAACCCGGTTGAAACACCACGAAACCTCCTTAGAATCCTTCCCCTAACATAAACAAGACCAAAACCCGACATAAAAGGCATCCACTACCTTAGATATTCCCACCTAGGGCGTAGATCTAAGGATCCAACATGAGGGATGAAGGAGATATATGGAAACTAAATGAGTCGAGACTTACCACGATCAACCATCTTCTAAATGCCAAGGAAAACCTTCGGATCACTTCCAAAATGCCTCGTAAGTGTTATACCACCTTCACTAAAGAGAAATCCTGAGTTAGGGCAGTCTAGGAGCAAAAATGGGTGGGTTTAAAGATAAAACGGATTAGATCCTTAAAAATAGGATCTATGTTGACTCTGTGCACAGTTAGTCCGCACAGTTAGTCAAAATGCGCGCTAACCGAGCGGTAGTCACTACATGGATGGGGCACTCTACATGGTCTCCTTTTAGGGTTTTCCCAAACCAAGCACACACAGTGTGGTCACCTCTGTCCAGAGTGAAACCATCGGTATGGCTTCTGCACGGTTTGGGCAACCCATGCGAATCCCTTGCATCACCACCTTTTTTCCTTTGACACTTTAGAAGTCTCTAAACATTCCCCAACCATTTATCATATAATTCATGTACATAAAAATATTAAAATGTTTTTTACTTACCAGAAACCGGTGGTCCTACAGACGAGATGATGAAATTTTTTAATTTAAAATAAAGTTTAAAATTTAATTAAATTATAATGCAATCAGAAATTATTTTATGAAAGTTTCATTTATAGTATGTATTTAATTTTTTTTACGTGAGATTAATTCCTATAAGACTGTCTATGATTCTATGACTAGCCAATACATGTATAACATTTGATTAGAATATATAATTATTCTAATGCATGGTATGTAATAATTAGTTAATTAAATGATTATCTGTTTATCTTCTATGTATCATTATATATATAAGGATTTGTGTTCCCACTTTCTCTGTGTTGTAATTTATAACCTGTGACCGCCTCAACTTTGTGTGATAATTATTATATTATAATTAGACAAGTGGTGATAGAATTTGTTCCAAGTAATAGCAAAACAACAAACAATAGTTTGACACATTGGATGAAAAGATGCTACAAATTGAGATGCATGAAACATGGCTCAAAGTATTACCTATAAGGTTCAGGTTGATTAATTTTTCATTCAATGGATCAACCATTAGTATTGGATCATTATCATGTCATTTATTTATTTTTTTCATGGATTATTATTTTGGGAATGTGTAGTTTACACATGATCAAATAGAAAAAAAAAGAAAGCATAGAAAAAATGAACATTTGATGAGATGAAATTTTAAATTTAATTAATATTTAGTTGTGAGTATGATCACATAGAAAATTTCATTCATCACAAATAATATAAAACCCTTAATGAAATATTATGTCATAACTCCATTCCATCATTCTAGTTTGAACAAAACCCTGTCTTCGGGGTGCCCGTCATGAAAAACCCATGGGTGCCTCTTACTACTAGGGAGTTCTTTTGAGATTGGTGGATTGATGTAAAAAAAGTGGTGGTAAGTATTATCCAATGCTTAATTCTCTATCGTTTGAGTCGAAATCATTGAGTAAGTCATGATATTGTTTTAGAAGTTGGAACTTCACCCAACAGATCAAGGAATCATGAGCTATAGTGGTTGTCTAGTAAATCACATACCTTGAACACTCTGATTAGTGGCGTAGCTGTTGATTTTAGACTATGTGGAGATTCTTAGGGGTCATTTCCAATAAAATCCATAATAAATGTAATATTATGATTCAAAAAAATATGTTTCCTAGAATTCAATAATATAATGTGAGTCATTTATTTATTTAATTAAGAAATAAAAAAGTCTATGTCAATAATCTAGATAAAAATTACTATTATTTAAAAAATTATTTTTGTCGAAAAATGGAATGTTATTCCACATTATATTTTTCGAATAATAAAAAATGTATAAACTAAATTTCCAAACATGAATATATTTGCAAGAGTAGTACAATAACTTCTACAAAAAACTATTATATCAAAAATTAACGGTGATGGTGTCCCTACACCTTTTAGACTACCTCATGAAGTGATGATGTAGAAATTTTATACAAGAGGGTAATGTACAATGCATAGGATGGTTATATTATTATGACATCTTCAACCTCTGATTATAGTTACGGTCACTATATTAAACATTGATGATATAACATTTAGTCTAATCGTTGAGTAGATTGATATGAGAAAGTGATGAAAGATAAGAATGATGTGATTTCATTGGCTCTGTGTAAATGGAAAGACAGATCAAGATCATTCATGTCATCACATTCATGCACTAATTTAATAATGTATTTTTTTAGGTAAAAAAAGTAATAATATTGTGTAAACGCTTCATAACCTCTTACATATATGTTCTCTAAGTAAATAAGAATGTATGAGAATCTTTCATCTTTATTTATTAATTTTCAAAAAATGATAGACAAGGGGAAAATGCCATTGTAAATTAACATCAAATACACAATCACAACATCCTTCAATGAAAGAGGAATAAGTAAGAGGTTGTTTGTAATGAACAACATGAAGTAATTAAATGGAATTTTTGGTGAAATGAACGAAATATATGAAGAAAAAAATCTCTTCTCATTCTGGTATATTTATCACATAAAAGTGATTTTTCAATCATACATCACTGGTATTAAATAAATTATGCCTTTCACAAATGTGTTCAAATAGTGTAGCCAATAAAGTGCCCAAAAATTACTAGATGTAAGGTGTATTCCCTAAGAAATTAATAATGGGTGTTTCCTATGTCAGTGTTGAGAAGTACAAGACTTCTATACTTCTATGTGAATAATTTTTGTAAAACTATTATTGAGAATAACCTAAAATTTCATTTAACATATACTTTGACACATGGAGACATTATTCCAAGTCCAAAATTGAATTTTATTATGGTTTTAATAGTAAAAAAAAGTTCAGTGATGCATAAATCATAGGAAATACCATATCAATATAAAATTTAAGAAATTTATACCTAGTTTTGGTAATACAAATCGTTTCAAGAAAAACAAATGGGGATATCAAGTATATATCCAGTTTGGTATTTAGGATCATTAAATCTAAACACCCTTGGTGTTATCAACGTCTTTAGTTTGGAGAAGTAAAATATTATAAATAAAGGAATGCCACAAAAAATTCAAAATTAGTTTAGTTAGTAAGATTTAACTATTCCAATGGTATGATAAAGGTATATATACATCATAAGATTACTTAAGTAACTAAGGAATAATAGAGAGAAATATATTCATGGTAATATGTTACGAGTTTCTTCAGGCTAGAATATCAATGAATATCTCGACTATGAACTCATCGATCAATATAATATAGGGTGGAGTAATCCCTAAACACACCTTCCCTTATCTATATAAAAAAATTGATGTTAATGAGGAGGATAAATGATAAAGTATTTAATGTTAACATTTTTAAACAAAATATATCACAAAGAAATTTCTAAAAACCTATTATATACATCATACTTATGATATAAGGAGAACCAATGTTTCAATTTGAAGAAACATCCATTATTTTTCATAAAATTCTTCACCAAAAATGGTGATATCTCAAAACCATACTCCAACAATAATTATAAATGGATATCATAAGAGTCATAGTATGATTAAAATTCATTACTTAATTTTTCATGTGTTTAGATGCAAAGAGTTTATTAGGATATAAAAAACATGCATCAAGAAAAACACAAAACATATCTAATGTAATAATCATAAATTTTTATTAGGATATTACATAAATCCTTAACATAAAAAAGTTGTTGTCAAGTAATAGACAACATTTCTATATAATGATGCACATCTCTATTAGTGATAGTTTGGGAAATATTTAACCGGGTTTAGTCAATTTAATAGATTCACATGCAGTTGACATAAGAACTAGTTCCACAATTTCATGTGGAATAAGAATGTTTCATAAAAACATTTTATGTTGAATTTTTATAACCATAAATATGGTTTAATATTTACTATGGTCGGTGGAATGTTATTAATTGAGAATTATAATTCCTACATGTAATCAGTATATTAAAATTAGCTAATATTTAAAAAATCAATTAAAAATCAATAATGGATTACATGTATCAAAATGTAAAAGGGTTTATAATTTTGAATATTATGGTGACTATTCAAGTGAGATGACACATGGATGGAACATGTGTATTAACAATAAGGCATGACTAGTTACACCAAGTTAGTCTTCCTAAATCCATTATAATTTTACATGTAATACCTACCTTCTATTATAATTTATATTGATCATTGCATGTCATGACCAGTAATCGTAGAAGGTATATATAAGATGCAACCATAAAGTGACGATCATGGAACATAATTTTAATAAAGGATTCAAATAATTGAAATCCAATTTATGTTTTAAGTACTAAACATGATCATTGAATATTCAATTGGGATTAATTTTTTGATGTGTCTACTAGTGGTTAGTGGGAGAGCCAATGATTTCCAATTAAATATATTCAGAAACATATGGAAAACGTCTATTGGTCTTCAGGTTAGTTAAGAACAAAATGAAATAATCTATTCTCTTGTGATTGAAATAAAGTAGAATCTTTTTTTCTATGGGACTAGATATACTAAGGTACATCTAAAGGTATTTTCAACCTAGTCCATTGTGCATATAGTTCCATGGTATTGAAAAATAAAATATGGAAAATTTTGAGAGATAAATGTTACCGTTGTCACATGAAATATATCACTTATGGTAAAAATCTTCGAGACATGGGAGGAGATTAAAATGGTGAGTTGAAATCCATAGTCTTATTCTATGGATCAATAAAATTTTCAATGATATGTAAAAAATTTATATTTTAATGAAATAAATTATAGTAGTAAGATATAAATTATATCTTAGAGAACTACAAGGGAAGCGGTTTGAACTATCAGACTCTACTTTAAAAAGTGAAAAATATATTTACCTGGTAAGTGGTTAAGGAAGGATACAAGTTTTCATGGGACATTAACTAGTCTTCCATATATAAATGTGCTATAATATTTCAATTTTGATATGGTGATGAGTGATAAAAGCTCAAATAAGACAATGAAATCCATACCTACAAATACCGAGTAAGTCTCAGCTTCCAAGGAGGTTATGAACTTGTAATATGAGATTACTTGTTCCAGTTCTTGGAATCATAGTTAATAAGTAACATATTATCATAATGTAAATTATAATATTAATACTATCCTAGATGTGAATTTACGAAAGTAGAAAAATGGGTATACTCGGGGATACCATCTCTTGGTAAATTTTCCTCAAGGAGATTTGATTACATATAGCAGAATATCTTTGCATCAAAATCATGCAAGATCCAGTAGTTAAAGTCATGACTTAGTAGAAACATGATTTTGATCATTTGAGAGCTAACAAGGTTTGTTATCATGTTTTCTCTATTGAAAATGGGATGCTGAAATAGTGTGTTCCATATACCCAACTATATTTTACATTTGATTACCATATCATTTATACAAGTTTGATATATATGGCATATAAAAACCCCTATAGTGTAGATATTTATGTTTCCACTATTTAATGGTAAATTCTATAGAATAATATTAATATCAAAATATTATAGTATAAACCAAACTATAATGAAAACCTCAAGATACTATGACATTAATAATAAACATATTTAATATGGTCTAGATGCATTTTACTAACTTTGTACAGTAGATGTATTATTATTAGGTGACAAGGTCTAATAATAATTGAGACTTCAACTCATGAAATTCACAAATTGTGATATCTAGTTGTGATAAAAGGAGGAAACTCCAACCAATATAAACACTACATGTTTCCAGTGTCATTGGTTGTTCCTATAGACAGAAATGTATATTGGTGTCCTTCCTTGAGATCATTACTAGTGTATCCCATTTGGTTGTGTACTTTGATGTAAGGAAAAAATCATGATAATTAAATCATGGAAATGTATCTGGTGTTGGGTGCGTCATTTGTGGCATGACATTGGTATAATGGTAAATAAATTATTTTTAGATTCTAGGTTAAGGAAGTAATATATATCAGGCCCCACTGATTAGGATGGTAGTACCTTGATAAATCCATGGCCCTCATATTCCTAAGTAAATCCACCATATTAGATCAATTAATAATAAAGAAAGAGAAGGATGAAGACACAGGTCTGCGTCCTACATTATGTGATATTAAATATGAAGAGATTATATTACATAGTGTGTGTTCATAGGGTGGTTGTCATTTCATTGAGAAAATTTATCTCTTTAGGGGTCATAATGGATTGCTAGATCCAACTATTGATATGTGAATATTATTCACTAGTATCTAGATAAGGTCCTAGAGGTCACACAAAATAGTATAATCAAAATTTTCCCATATTCTGGGAAGTAAAAAAGTTTCTAATTAGTGGGCCCTACCATTACTGCTAGGTTATTTTTCCTAGATATACGGTCAACAATGTAATAAATAAATTTATATTATTCATGTTAAGAATAACTTGTAGTGATTTTTATTATTCTATAATATATTATTAGAAGGAATGTCATTGTAAAATACTCAAGGTTCAAATAATATTTGTGGGAAGGAATAACCGAGTTAATGGATATAGTTTTATCACTAATACATATTTATTATATTACAAGAAAGAGATAAAAAACTAATGATATTTATAATTGAGTTTATTTGTCGTAATATTTAATTTTTTAGTGACAATTATATATTTAGGTAACGAGTGATTATTCTAGATATTTATCTTCTTCTTATAAATAATTGAGAGGAAGCTCTCTATATAAACTATTAATTTCTCAAAGGGAAGAGATTTTATATATTCCCTATCTACTAGTTCCTAGAAAGAATTTCACGGGTTCCATGTTATCTATCAGGGAAATTCATTACATATTAATGAAATAGAGCAGCGATGAACATCATGATATTAAAGAATTTATCAAAACGTTATTCTAGCAATGAGACTATTCTTAGTGACATTCACAAAGGCTTACGAAGCACATGTGAATGATATAGTGGGATTTAACCTTGTATCCTTCATGTAGTAATCACCTGTGATGAGCAGACATATTTTATGGATTTAGTTCTAACTGGGTACTTTTGGTTATTATTGTTAGTTTAATGATCATCATGCAATGATATTCAAGAACTTACTAGGTAGAGAGTATATACACATTATAACTAGAAATAATAAACAATATCATATTAATTATCATTCTAAACCTATTATAGTTCTAGATCCTCTCAACAATAAACCACTATAACACATTAATGTACATTAGAGATAATAATAGTGAAACTAGCTAGTATATACACATTATAACTAGAAATAATACACTTTTCCATCTTGGTAATACCCTTCTATAATGATTATTCAATATATCCTATAATCATCTAAATTTAAAGACCGAATCAATTATTTTCCAATGTTTTCAAAATCAACTAGAAGAGACATATACTCATAAATAGACTATAATATATTAAAATACCTTTATCAACTTCTATTCATCTACACCTATTGATGTTGGATATCCTAAATGAGTAGATGGATTATAATATGTGAACCTATAAACACTCATGATCTCAACAATCAATACTGGTCTTGATACATTCTCAATATCCGAACAGATCATGCTCTACCATTTTACTCATTAATACACATGTTCATATAAAATCCCTATGTTATTTACAAACACCAATCTCCAAATAACTATATATCCTTGATAATGATTTTTCAGGAACACATTAATATTAATACTCAAACTATATGTTCATTATATCCCCCTAATATGTTTCATTTATACAAACGCATTGATATTCATACAATTACATGTTAACATGTTGTTTCAAATCAAACATGGAAACTCCATAATATACGAATAGAGGAGATGTATCATCCACAATAATTTTCAATATACACAATGTTATTTTTACAGAAATTTTATTAATATTATTTTATCCAATGAAATGGGTGTTATACGAGATATATTTGTAATTAAAAGGGGTATGGGTTCTTCAATGGAAGGACTTAAGAGGTTTCCAAGCTGAATAATACCTAAAAATGCCTCTGTGAAGCTCGTACACTCCATCAGAACTCTATATGAGTTTCTAAAAGTCTAGTTTTTTTCTCAAAACACCACTAGCTAGTTTTCTGTTTTGGAAGAACATTGGTTTTTTTGTCTCTTCCATTTATCTATCTAGTGAAAACTCACCAGTTGGATGATTAACTTGACTAGTATATAGGTTCCCCCCATCGAAGGCATCATAAAATCATACCCTTGGGATTCAATTACCACTAATTTTTGGAATCCATTATTTAAAAAATGTGAACATGAAGGCCTAATAATGTTTTTGAGAGATCCCCTTTATAATGAAATAAAATATTAATCCATATAACGTGCCTTATGAAATTATAATTTTGTTTCATGTACTAATAAAATATTATATAATTCATATATACGACATGATAAAACAAAAAAAATTATAATAATTTGAATAATAAAATTCTAGAAAAAATAAGTCTATATGAATAAAAATTATTATAATGGAAATTAAGTAAATAATAATAATATTAGAAAATAAAAATTATGACTTTCTTGGTCCCCTACAATAATCTCACTCACAAAGACAAATTTTAAAAAGTGGTAGAATATTAGTAATGAAATAACCTATCTAAAATTCAAATATATGTATATATAACATTGAGAGAAAATATATGTGAATGTATAATGAATGAAATGATAGGTATTAATTGAATTTTGCGATCCAATATAATTACTACTAATCTAGCCATTGGAATAGTAAGCTGACTGTTGGAATATTAACATTACCATTGGAATTGTAATATGACCATTATGAATAGTTAACCAACCTTTAGAATAGTATCATAATCTATTTAAGTGTAAATTATTTTTTAGTAATCTTTTTAAATGTACATATGACAAATTGATATTATAAAACAAGTAAATATATGTTTTTTAAATTATAAAACATGTTATTGATTTTTTTAGAACATATATGTTTTATTTGTATTATTATAATAAAAAGAAAGATTTAAAATAATTATTATATTAATAAATCAGATTTAAAAATTAATATTATTATTTGTTATAATAATATGATAATTTTATTATACCTTTTTTAATTTTTTGTCTAGCTAGAATATTGGTCATAATATTAAAATAGGATTTACAATAATGAGGATTTTATTTCAAAATTATATTTGTAAAATCTAAAAAATTATCTTCGTAAATTTGATTTCATTTTTTGATTATAAACCTTAATAAATGGTATGGGAATGTTTTTTGATATTTTTGAAAATTATTTCATATTTTATGAATAGAGAATCACTATAAATAATAGTATTTGATATTGTAAGACAAAATGAAGAATTATTGGGTAATGGATGATGTTAGAACCAATTATCTTGTACTCACATCCTTCATTTACTATATATAGTAACTATAATAATTAATAATTATAGTACTATGATAATATAATAAAATAATTAATATAATATTATCAAACACCCCTCTACTCACCTTATAAATACCACCCTATACCCCTTCTCCTCAAAAATTTTATGCCTTATAGAACACCAAAATTCTTATGAAAAACATTTCAAATAACATTCCCATATCATAGTGGACTTTTTCTAACCAAAAACCCAATTACAAGTAACTAAATGTGAATTTCTAGGAGGAACCATTTCAGAGGTAATATTATCACCTTGACTCTTTTAAATTATATTTTTCTTCAACATTATAATACAATTTCTATTCCAATAAGAATTAATTAATATATTTTTATATACATAATTATATTTTGTGGTTATAATGGAATATATATAAAAAAGCTTCCCCCATTCCCCTCTTATTCTAGTAATGAATCAATTCCCTATATTCTATCGGTTATCCATTTCCAAGGATTGTGAGTTTTTATTTTCCATTACCTACTTAAATGATGGGAAAAAAGTATCAATACGGTGAAATAAAATAATAATAATTAAATAATAACTTATTAAATGTTTTGGAACTATTATATAGAAATAATATTAAATAGAAGAAACTAATTTGTCATTGTTGGTAAAACCACCTAAATGTACTAACCAAGTACTATAACGTTTTACCTCAAAGAACCATCACTATTTCAGAACACATATAGATATTTGGTACCATTTAAATTTATCGGAGTACGTGATTACCATTTTCATTTCACCACTATATTTATATTCCCATTTTATAAAAACATCCATAATTATAAACAATTGGTCTCACCATTGAACAATAAAATGAACGCTCTGGAAACAATATAATTAAACAATATATATCATCGAAATGGAAATAAATAATCATAAAGAATTATTTCAAATCAAATATAAATATAAATTTTCTAAATTATGAATTTAATGAATATAATTTTTCTATTTAGTAAGTTATGGCCATGTTCAGAATGTTTCTGGAATATAATGTAAGGGATCACACCATAACTCTTTATTATCAAAAGGTTTAGCTTTTCCCCTATTTATATCAGTTTATATTTTTATTATTCTTATATAAGACTTAAACGTTATTTTTATATTTCCATGTCATACATAGCAAGTTTATTTAGTCTTTAATTGATAGGAAAATACATGTTTTAAATGGTTTTGTTCTCAATTCTTCTCGATAAAAAACTTTATTAAAGGGGGAATCTTTGTTTTTTCCCCTTTTCAAGAACAAACATTAAATTTTTTTATACAGACCATATTATTTTAAATCACTAATGTTATCATGAAAGAACCATTTTAGATTATTTTATGGATTTATGGAAATTATCATGCTTTTACCATCTTTTAACATGCGTTAACCATTTTCATAAAGCTAATCATCAGAGTTACTCTTCCAATAGAATTTATCTACTATTTTTCACATGTTCAGTTTTGTTTTACATAATTATTATAATATATGATTATTTTTACATTATTAATTCCCATAAATGATTTAATTCTTTCATTCATAGAAACATTAATGATATTCTATTCGGTTATGCCTTATGATAAAATTATGATACATATATCCTTCCATGGGTAATAATATTGTTCATTCCTTATATTTTATTTAGTTATGTGGTACAAACATTCATGTAAATTTTATGATGGCGGCTCCCAGATAGAGATCCAATGCATTGGGTATAGTTTTTTTCTCATCATACATTATTTATGTGATTAAGGACTAGACATAATCCATTGTGGGAATATGTCCATACTGCAATATCATCTAGGAATTTAACTTTTACTCATGTTGAATTCATCTTATATGTTTCTGTCACATTTTTATATTTCCATGATCTTATGTTTTCATTTTTTATGCATCAATATTATATTTCATGATAAATGAATTTTATGTTATCATGTTATTCCTCCGAACTAATATGTTATTTATAATTTCATCATTTATTCCCTCAATGATATTTTTAACACACCCCTTTTGTCCATGTATTTCCTCGTATATCCATTATATTTTTAAGAGTTCAAGGTGAGTTGTCTAACTGTGTGCAAATTCCTCCAAATACAATATGATTTTTCATCCATTTTTATTATTTATTGGATATTTATTATTAATATCATGTAATAATATGTTTAAAATTATTAGTTCAATATAGTTTGTTTTGAAGGATAATTCTATGAATATAAAAAATTACCATAGATAATATATATTGAAAAAAAACGACTGGTAAGTTAGTAAATAATTTTCATTTATAATTTAGTATCTATAATTTTGATGTTAGATTTTTTATATGCTCATTAGATGAGTATTCAAACACCGAATTTTTAATAATTTAGTTAATGTTATAAAATAGGGGAACCAGTGCCAATGACGAATGTGATAGATAAGGTGAAGATTATGCTAATGAGATGCCTAACCTCATGGGAGTAGTAGATCATAATATAATAAAAATACTGGATCAACCTATATATGTTATAAACATTTACTTGAATCATTTGGAACACCCTCCTTAATAAAATAATTTGGATGTTTTTGTTCATTACTTTATAAGACAAATTCTACCTATCATTTGGCATAATCTGATCCCCTCATCACTGAATAATGTATTAACACCCATTATAATATATTCTCTTTCCTCTAATTATTATAAATAGATAACGTAATTCTATTTTTTCTATCATTTTGAAGGGGAATCATATCATTGGTGTACATCGATCAAGTACAAAAATTCTAAAGATGAAGTTGATTATCTAGATTTTGAAGGATTTGGGAAAATATTTTTTGATTAATATTTTCCAAGAAATATCAATATTATAATAGAGAGGTATTTTGTCACGAAGAATTAAAAGGATATTGATTCAATTGGGATGTATAAAGAAAACATCACAAGGCTTGCACGTTATGCCACCTGATATTTCATGAATACTAAAATAACAATATATCACATCTTTTTTTGATTAATTTCATTCCTAGGAAATACCTTATCAATTCTTGAATTAGAAAACTATGAAGAGAGTGTTTTTTGGTACATTAAGGTCAGTGGGGAGATCAGTAACTCTAAGTTCTCACATGATAATGAAGAAAAAAGTAAAAAATTGGATTTTATATGGGAGGATCGATTGATAAATCACAAAGTGTATTGAAAAATCAACATCCCAAGTGTCAAAAGTGTGGAATGATTCAACATATAAACTGTTAAATGATAATTGGGAAATGATTAAAATATTGAAAGAGTGGAACTAAGATAACTAATATTTATTGAAAATGAAGAAACCCTCTAATGTTGAAGAATAAAATAAGAGTCGGACCACCACGTATCTAGCCTTATATTGTATAAATTTCAAGTAACACAAGGATTATGCAATCCAATTACCTAAGCCGAGTTTTGGAAAAGATAATCAACGATTACAATGTGAATGGCCTATAGAGGAACAAATGGAATATTCTATCACTAATTCTGAGGTGGATCCCAACAATGATGTCCTGACATGTATGTGGGTTATTCATCCATGAATAGTGAACCCACTTTTTGAGATTGGTTATATGAATTCATTAATAGAATTATTGTTTAGTATAACAATTATAAAACCAACTCAAAATGTGAAGGTTGAGTAATCTATAAGAATATAAAATGGGTCACTTATTTCATCGCAAATATATAAATCATCCCCAGTCAATGTTTGTGGAATAAAACTTCTTGGTAACATCACCTTACTTTTTCTAGTTGAGTTTGATGCTATATTGGTCATGTATTGGATATCATTGTATAAATTCAACATCAACTGTTCGGAGTAAGATTTATATCTTCACATCATGGGTCATCATACAATTATCTACATATGTAAGGTCAAGGATGAATATCCTTTGGAATCATAATATTATGTTTTTATATTATTCTCTTATGAGTAATCATATAAAGCCAAAATGATTGATAAAACTGGGAAGAAAATTATTGAAGACATGAACATTTTGAGAGACTATACTGAATCATTCCCTAATGAATTTCCTGGTCTACCTATTAATCAAGAGGTTTTTAATCCATTTAATATAAGCCTAGTTCTCTTCCTATATCAAATAATCTTAAGAAACTATCCACCATTGAGTTAGAATAGATGAAAAATATGTTATAAGAGAATTTGTACATGGGATTTATATACCCAATTCGTTACCAATGGGTGCACCGGTTCTCTTCAACATAAATTAGTTTTCATCCATGTTCCTCTACAACAATTTTTGCGATCTAAAAAATCATGATATAGAAAAAATATCCCATTGTATGGATAAATTATTATTTCTATTGAATATAGGCCCCCATATATTTCTATTTGGTAAATCATGGGTCTAGATATCACCAATTATAGTTGAAAAATGATGATATTTTCAAAACAACCATTCAAACATTTTATGGAAACTATGAGTTCATCTTTAATCCTTTATAAATAAATAAAAATACCATAAAATTTATGGAAATGATGAATAACGAATTTAATGATTACCCTTATATATTTTAAATATCAATATATACTTAAAAATAAAATAGGATGTATATAGTCTTGAAAATAATGATAAAATGTTTGTGAAAGGTGATGCTATATGAAAAGTATAATAAATTAGAGTTATGAATAGATGAAGTATCATTATATTGTAATGTCACCACCAAGAATGAAATTTATGTATAAAAATCTAAAATAAAGGATATTTAGAAGTTTCATTTGAAAAAAAAAATTTAGAGACTTGTAGTTTCCCTGGGATGTTTGTGTATTATGGAAATTTTGTAATAAATATCTCATGATTTTTTACCCTACGGAACAAGCTGACTCCGAAGCTAGAAAATCGTTTCTAGACCAATGAATGTTAAGAGTGCTTCAAATAGTTGGAAAATAGGATTATTATTGAACCAGTACTTACACGTGTCATAAGTCTAGAAGTGTTAATTATTTAAATACATTCTTTAAATAGATTATTAGTCTATATACTGATGTAAAATTATAATGCGATTGCCTATTATCCAAGGAAGATGAATGATCACAAGTATATTTATCAAACCAATGATCTGGAGTTAGATACAGTAATCCTCACTTATAATACCATGTAGAATTATCTATATAAGCATAATATTGAGATATATATATTTATTATTGGAGACTCAAATATATATTCACATAGTTAAGATAAATATGATAAAATGAATAGGGTTATGGATGATCATGGATTATGGCTTCTCAATCAACAACCATCTCATGAAATAAAATAAAGGGTCATATTCTCTATTATAAAATGATCATGAGACCATATAAAGGAATATAATTGAGTGTTATCTAATATTATTTGAAAAGAAAGGGATGTAAATAAAAATATTGAATGAAAAAACTTAATCATTCCTTTCTCAAATTATTTACCAAATATCCCATTTAAAAATGAAAATGTATTATCAATGATATGGTGTTGAAATTTACATGAAATTGGAATATATAAAAAATGATAAATCTTTTAGGTTAAAAAAATTTGTTGAAGGAGTTATATGATTTCTATCTTGACTATGTGTACCATAAGATCCTGAGATAAAAAAGGATATTTCGAATGATGGACAATACTCAAACATCTCAAACCTCCCAAGGAGAAAAAATATGTATTGAGATCATTGAGGTAAATAATTGTAGATAAATATGAAGAATGATATCCCAAATTATAAATATGTGTGCTTGGTATGTCAGAAATTGAAGATTGAAAATGAAATGTTTATGGGGATAATGAAAAAATTAGTCATACTGATAAAGACATGTGAAAAAATTACCATGGGCATCATCACTAGTATTCCTAATAAATCCTGAGAAAATGATGATATATGAGTTATTATGGTCCAACTTATAAAAACTTCTCACTTCATTGAAATTTTATAGGAATTATCACATGATCAACTCACTTAGATATACATTAGAGAAGCCGAAAGGCTTTTTCCAATATCATTATCAATTATATCTGATAGAGAATATAGGATCACCTCTATGTTATAGAAGTGTCTAAAACATCTTCTAAACACTTATTTGAACCTAAATTTGACATCTAGAATTCAAACTAGTGGAGAATCTGGACAAAAAATGTACATACAAAATGACATGTATAGAGAATTCTCGATGGGAATCAATGGGAGATGAGACAATCATCTCCCTCTAGTTGAGTTCCCCTATGAAAATAGTTTCCACTAATGTATCCAAATTGATCAATATGAATTACATTATCAAAAAATATATAAAAAACTTTATGTTGGGATGAAGTTGGCAAATGCAAGATAATGGGAACAAGAATGATCAATCATATGGTTGAAAATATCAAGACCATTTAGCAGCACATAAGGGATGCCATAAGTCGATAGAAATACTGCACTGATAGTCATTGAAAATATCTGGTGTTTGATGATATAGATAATTTATTTCACCTCATATATCCACTGAAGCGAGTCATGAGATTTGGGATAAAAGTAAAGTAAATTCCCATGTGCATATCACCCTATGATATTCTTGATTGTGTCATAGCTATGGCCTACGACTATTACTTCTATAAACCATGTCTCAAATACACGATCTATTCAATGTATTCCCCATGATAAATTAGATAATAGATCCATCACATGTAATTAATTAATTGGTTTAAAATCTAAAAAATTAAATCTCTTATACAAAGCATCTGGTGAAGATATTAGACAGTAATGATAAAGTTCAATGAAAAATGAAACTCACCAAGCTAATGTAATATTGAGAAACAATAGGTAAAAGGTGGTGACATGGGAACTGATGGGAATGATGAAAGAGATGTACCCTGCATGTTTTCACATTATTATATAAAGATAAATTTATTTTGGGAAAATGATTAAGGGGTAATAATGTAATGACCTAGAATTTATATCAATAGAATTATTCATCAAAAAATATAATTATGTTTAATTTAGTAATGTATTATTTAGTAATTCACTAGAACAATATGATGAAAACAAAAAAAGTGTTAAAATAATATTAAAAATGTATTTATAGAAAAAAATATTTTCTTAAGATTAAATGTATAGAATGAGAGAATCAATAGAAAATAAGAAAACATGAATATGGAAATCTGGTTATCCTTGATCACCCAAAATATTTTGACTCACAAAAAACATTGTAAAGAGAATGAAAAATATTTGTACTAAAATAACCATTTTAAGATGAATATATATATATATATATATCCTTTAGTAAAAATAGAAGTTAATTAAGAATCAATGAAATGATATGTATTTATAGGATTTAAGAACCTATATGGTTGTCACTAATCTGGGTTTTTAATAGTAATATGACCGTTGTAATAGTAAGAAGATTGTTGGAATATTATTATAACCATTAAAAAATAGTAAAAACCCATTTGAAGAGTATCCTTACCAATTTATTTATAAATAATATTTTGGTATCTTAGAAAATTAGGATATTGCATAATTATATGATAATATAAGTAACACAATGTTTCAAAAATTATAATATAATTGTTTGTGTATTTTTAAAAACATATTGGTTTTATTTTCAATTTTATAATAAAAATAATTATTTAAAATAAATTTTATTTTAATAAAATGGATTTATAAATTAATATAATGCTTTATTATAATGTTAAATTAATTTTATGAAACTATAAATAAATTTTCAATGGGTTACAAAATCGATCATAATATTAAAATTGATTTTTTAATTTGAGGATATTATATAAAAATTAAATTATTAAATTTAGAATTTTATTTTCATAAAATTGCTTCCATTTTTTAATCTAAATTTAAAAACAAATTGGGCGAATTTTGGGTATTATTAAAAAAATTTGAATTTTTAGTGAACATAGAAATAAGTTAAATTAATATACATAGACTTAAAAGCTAAATAAATGAGTTTGTTGAGTAATGTATAATATAATCAAAAATTATTTTAAACTCACATGAAACATTAACTACATATATCCATAATAATAAATACTATTGATATTCTTGAGATAAAATAATAAACAATTGTATATAGTATTATAAAACAACCTACTCATACCCTTAAAATTTTTAACCCTCATCACCCCTCTCATTACAATTATATGTGTAATATAATTAAAAAAATTTCCCCAAACACTTTTCAAAAAATTCACCCGCATTCAATTTTTGTTGTCTTAAAAAATTTAAATTCCATGTCTTATTTGAGTATTTAATGGGGGCATCATTTAAGAGGTAATATTCTCACATTACCTCAATTGAATTCTATTCATCTTCATCATTCCTTTTACCTACCCCATCCAAGATGACATAATTACTCTATTATCTTATATATGCTATATTTTTATTGTGTTGATAAAACATATATCATTTATCCTCTTCATTTGTCATCTTATTTGAATAAATAAACCGTTTTCTATATTATGCCAGTCAATTGACTTTTTGGATTATGAGTATTTTATTTCGATTATCACCATCATGGATCGTCATAAAAAATTATTATGGTTTAAGCCTATGATACAATGTATATTTAGTGTATTTCATGTTATAAAACTAATATATAGATAAAATATTAAACAAAACTAAATTATTTAATAGTGGTCTGTAAAACCATATAATTAAAATAACCACGTAATGATTAGATTTTTTCTACATGAACCATCCCTATATAGGATGAAATATGTAAATATTAGTCCATTAAAATATATAAATGTACATGAATAACATTTAATTTAACATCTATGTTTTTATTACCATTTTATAATAACTTCATTAATTATCCCCAAAAGTCCCTCACATGGTACCATGAAATGAATACTCTCAAAATAACAAAATTAAACATTATGTCTCATTCAAATGAACATAATTAAAAATATATATTTTTTAAATCTATTTTAAATATAATATTATAAAATTTATGTAATTAGTTAATCTTATTCTATTATTCATGACATTAACGTGAATTGTAGAATGATTTTGGGACATTATGTAAGGGAACTCTCTAAACCTCCAAATTTACATGGTCTTAAGCTTTGTATCTTGTTACCTAGATTTATGTATTTTTTATTATTATATAAATATTATATATTATATATATACTATGTTGATCATATCATTTTGTGTGTGTGGAGATACATGTTTTGAAATGTTTCAAAATCAATTCTTCATGATAAGTAATCCCAATTAAAGGGAATATCCTATTTCTCATCCCTTTAAAAGTAGAACACTTAAATTTTTTTAATCAACCTATATTTTTAGAAATCACTCATTTTATCATTTAATTATATATTTTATCAGTATCTATATTTATTTATAATATTATTCTGTTACCCTTTTATAAACATGTTACCCATTTTAAGAAATATTTACTTTTGAGGCACTATTAAAAAGATATATCTCTTCCATTTTTTACATATTCAATTCAAATAGAAATAATTTATCATGATATATACTTATTTTTTTACTTTATTAATTTCAAATCATGATTTAATTTTTTCATTCAAGGAATCCATTATGATACTCCATTTTTTATTCCTTATGACATGATTATATAACCAATTTATGTCCAGAGGTAATCATTATATTTATACCTTATGATTAATTTCATTATATGGAATCAATATTCATGTACATGTTATTATATTTGCAATAAAATAGTTCTCTAATGAATTGGGTTATATTTTTTTTCATGAAACCTAAAATATGGTATTTTGGAGTATTCCCAATCCATTATGGTACACCGTTCACCTTGTGATATTGTCTTGGAAGTTATTCTTGACTCATGATTTTTCCATGTTGTATATTTCATCGATATTTATATGTTTCCATGAGCATATGATTCCATGTTTTTATGTTATGCATCTATATTATTATTCAGGGTCTATATCTTTTATATTATCAGGTTATTCCTTCTCACTCATATGTAATACTTCATTATTTATTTATTCCCTTTCTGAGATTTTAGCACACTTGTTCTATATGTGTATTCATCATTTTATCCTGTATCATTTTAATAGCTAAATGGGATGTTAGGAGCACATTATGGAGTTTAAAATAAGGAAGTTTTATTTTAGTTTCATGTTTCCTAATTGTGTTCCTAGTCTTCAAAATATACAAGAATTTATGATATTTTTTATTTTATATTTATGTTGAAAATAGTGTAATAATATGTGAATAAAGATTTGGCCACTATACCCTCTTCATTCATTGACATGTTCATTCATCTCACTTTGTATCTTCATGATTATAACTATCATGTGATGATTAATTAGTATGTTTTCTTTAGATACATGTTAAATAATTCTAAATCCTTTAATGATGAGGATGGATCAATGTTAAATATATGAAGTCAATGAAGATATAAATAAAAATTCACCCTTCCTTAGTAGATCTATGGTGGATCTATTATATTGAAAAAATTTCATGATTCAAAAAAGATCTACGATAGATAATGGGAATTCTACATGTATGTATGTGTCATCTTATATGACCACTTATTGATTAAAACATGAATGTATAAACTAAAACCATTAATGATTACTTTGTATATTGGTGGAAAATTCGACATGTTAATGGCAACCCCCAATAACCCATCACTAGAGTTTAAACTCTCAGGATTAGTGGATGTTTTCATGTATATAATCAACAGTTTTTCATCCTTATAATTTATCTTTCCTGAATCTATTTTCATTAATTTTTATTTAATGGATATATTTTCATTGCTTAAGATCGAGGATCACATATAGAATTGATATTAAATACTGCACCATTATTCAATCGATAATTATTCCTGTGAATTTTCATACCTTCCATTTACATACCTCTAAATTGTATTCTATTTGATAGAATTTGTAAGGTATGTGAATTCATAATCACCTTCTAGAAATGAAATAATCAAGAATATCTATAACAACACAATTTTAGTTTAGTTTACAATCAATTAATAAATCCATGAGAAGTTAATAATTAACATAGAGGTTGGATGTTTCTTAAAATTTTGATTCCATATTATAATCATATTTAATTGATTTATAATGTGATGTAATGGCCTTCTGTTTGGGATTTATAAATATTTCTTATGGATGTGTGCGTTCTTGTGGTACCCATGAATGATCCTTGTTTTCATGAGTATTGTATGGGTATCTTGTTACCATGATTGATGATAATGACATGTTTAAATATTTTCATTATAATATATGTAATTATGATGTGATATGGTGGTGTTTTTGTTATTTACCATGTTATGTGGTTTACAATGCCATTAGATGATATTCATGGTATTCATGAATAGTGACTATGGTGGAATAATTACCCCAAAGAGGGGGGACTATGTAAGACATGGTAAAATGGTCATTTGTAACTATTATATAGGGTATGATCATGAAATCTATTTGGATAAATGAAGAACATGATTCCTTAGGGGTAACAAGTAGACATACCAAAACTTGATGCCTTGCGGATATTGAATGCATGTTCAATGGTTCTCCTTGGGGCCTGACTCAATACCAAATTCCATAGGATACTGAGTTGCATTTTACATCATTGAGTCCAGTTCATGATCACTTATAAAATAATTAATATCCTTATAGCTATATCTCAAGTAGGCATGACTTAGGTATGTGCTGGCTTCTAAAGAAATATGTTGTTCGATATGTGATTTCTATGTTTTCATGCACATGTATTTTTATGAGGGAATACACCTATTATATATGTTCATATTTACTATAGGCTCATTAGCTTTGTACTTATAGGATTTATTATTCACACATAATATAGGAATCTTGATTCCCATTTAATGTTAATGAATAGTTATCCATGAAAGTGGAAGGGGCCCCATAGATGATAGTTGAGCCATAATGCTTGGATCTTGTGTCTTCACCTTGATGGAAGGCTACAGATACTATAGATTGATTTAATTTTCTTCTATACTTATATTCTGTATGAATTTCAACATTATAAAAACACTACATTATGCTTTGTTTGACATGTGTTCAATATGATTTCATATAGTATATCATTATTTAATCACTATTTTTGGAGTTTATATATGTATATAGATATTAGTACAATGGAATGATATTATTTTTATAATATCCATGAAAAAGGAATTCAGAACCACAAATATATTTGATAGCTTCTTATGTATAGAGTGGCACACATGAGGTCATGTGACAATACATCTCAGATCTAGCTGTTTGGGTCAAGAATTATAAAATTTTATAAGAGTACACTTTTAATATCTTCATTGGATCAAACAAAGACAATGAATAAATAATATTGGGAGTGTATGTCTCTAGTAGAAAATTTTCCATGTTTATTTTTGTCTCATGTGTAATGAACATCTTGTTTTACTATTGATGTGATTTTTGTTACTATTATATATGAATTTTTTGGGTTTTATGAATAATAATTTGACATGTTTGGTAAAATTAAAAAATATTTATTCCTATTATTTACTATATACTAGTTCTCATATTAAATTCATTTTTTGCATTATTTGTTCAAAAATAATTTTATTAATTGATTGAGTGATATATATATTTTCCATACAGTTGTGAAATGTGTTCTACAATTCATTAGTTCAAACTGATTATTTTATTATGTTATTTATATAAATGTGACTATGAATAAGATTATGAAATGGGATCCTTGGTAAGTGTTATGAGATATATTTCAAGGAGTGATATTCTTTTGGTTATGGTTAGACTCTTAGGATGATCATTTTTGGAATACCATCATGTGAAAATGTAGAATCATAAAAATCTGTCAAAATGACATCAATTTTTTATAGTGATTCCATTCTATTTCAAAATATACCTCCCTAATAGAGACTAACAGGTCACCATTAGACATTTATTTGGATTCCCCAGCTAGGGAGGATACCCATGTTCCACCACTTGATGTGTAGGGGGTTGGAACGGAACATGATCCCACTAGGAAGGATTCCCCTATTCAATAACTTGACGTGCCATAGGGTGTTGCAAGGCATGATCTAGCACAGATTCCAGTGCAGCATGTAGTAGTTACAACTAATTTTAGAGTCTATCTTATTGTACATTCCATGTGATAAGGGGCACTGAGGTCAATGTTTGGCTATTTTTGAGGAATATGCATCCTTCAACCACTTTACTTTCATGGAAGCATAGGGAATCGAGATAAAAATGATTCAAAGATATTGTTGATTTTTACCATTACCTAGATGAAAAAATGATGGTCATAAAGTTATAAATGGTATAATTTATGATAAATTTCTTCCTGGAGGTGGTTGGAGCTGATGGTATAGAAAATAATAGGAATTATTATTACATTGGAAACCTTCAATGTCATATTCATCACTTAGTTCATTCCCGATGGGCTAATGAATGTCTGACCATAATAGTTAATAGGGCAGAAAAATGTGTATGTAATTGTATATATATAATCATCTAATTTCAATATGGTACTTTTATTTGCACTTATATTGTTGAAAATAATGCTTATATGGATAATAAATTTTAGGATAGTCTTAATCCTGACATTAGGGAGTAGGTCAGGTCTTTAGATCTAACGACATACCCTGAGGTTCAATGCAAGTCCTTAAAATTGAATAGGTCACAAATGAAGATCATAAAGTCTATTTTCTTTTACCCTTCAGTTTTTCTGGATGTAAATATTTTACTAAAATATTTTCTTCTACATCTAGTAGTAGGAATAGTAATATCCGTGATATATTGTAGAAAAGTTTAATATAGGTGGATCAGAGTATGACTTTTTCAAAAAACTATTATTGTATTTTTAGTTTATCAACTCTAAGTGGGTTAAAAATTGTCCAATGTTCTACTCAATATCTCCGAGCATGTGTCTACATTGTTTTCTAATAGTGAATATTTCAACATTTTGATTTATATATATGAGATTGAGGACTCATAGTGGTGGGTGAATGATGTGAAAAACAACCTAGGGATCCAGTATAGTTACTCATAATTAGGCATAGACGATGATAACGTAGGCTAGTCATTCTTCTCATGGATAACGTCAAAGATATTACGTAGTCCGTGTTTATAATGTTGTCTACACTATAGAATAATGTGGTGATAGACCATCTAAATGATATAGTGATCTTATTTTTAAGATCATTTAAAACGTCGCGATTTTGAAATGAAACCCATTCCTTTTATTCTATATGGGTTATTTATGAAATGTTTGATTATGATATATGTGACTCACATGTAAGTAAATACTTATTAAGGGTGTTCCCTGATATCACTACAATGCAATGGGTAAGTATTTAATCTCTAGAGATGACAAGTTTCATGATAACTTGGTGAATAACCTTGGTAATTTTTATGACACCTTGGGGATGGACCTTGGTGATATGTTTATGAATGTCTAAATGAAATGTTGTAGCCACATATTCAAGTTATGTTTCAAGTACTTTTCACTATGATATTCCTATACTTCCATTTCTCATATCTTTAAGTGGTTATTCAAGTTATTATTGATATCACAAGTACATTTATTCCCATGTCTACCCTTATTAGGCCTTCTGATCGCCCTTTTCCTTTGGTGTATGTATCCAGAATATGAAAGGCAGTAATTGTACTTAGGATGATCTTATGATGAAGCCTTAAAAGTGGATTAGAAGAATGTTTTATGTTGTATTCAAGTTTTATTGTTCCTGATTTCCAAGACACTATACTTTAAAGATCCTCTGTATGTAAAATGTAATGAAAAGTTATGTTTTAAAAAGGCTGGATGCCACATGATGTGTTATGACAATCACAAAATTAAAGAATTAAACAAGCATGTTAGATGGATGTAAAATAAACCAAAACTTATGCATAAATATTACAAAGACATGGTTAATCACTTATGTATGTTCCAATTAATATTAACAAGCATGTGATAATGATAATAATCAATTCACACAAAAGAGATAAAAATCCCTAAAAAATATCATGTCAGACCAAGCCACCTATTACTTGATTAAGGGAAAAACTCAATAAAAATATTTATTTGACCAACCTTCATTGGGATACATAGTTTTATATAGTAATACATTATGAAGGATTTCAAGTTGTCTAACCACATTACATCCATAGGAGAAGCCCGTTCTATACATGAAGTATTTTTGGAGGCAAGATTTTAGGAAATCCATATTTAGGATTTCAGGATTAGGGAGTCCACTCAACTGATCAAGGAACTGCATGGCCACATTTGGCGAAGACCTGCCAACCTAAATACCTTCAAATATCTTGAACTAGCCTTTTTGGGGTTATTTTAAGGTGAATATGGATCCTTTACACTAGAAAGTCGTTGAAATTGGGGATTCTATGTTCAATTGTAAGGTCCATTGGAACATGATAAAATAGTGGAAGGCATAATAAAATTAATTTATTATTTATCATAAATTTTAATCAAATAATATACTAATGATCTTCTCTTTTAATTGTAGAATAAAAATTACAAGGTCATCAACCAAACTCTCCCTATGATCTATTCTCGATAAAGATAACATCCTCACCAGTAGTAAATTCCAAGAATAGTTTAGACACCTCTACATTATTATACTCGATGAACCGAAGTCTTAGATGTTAGATTTAGCATTACTTGATCCACATGCTAAATAGGCGAGTGATGAAGATTTTCTGGTCTATGAGAAACATACAATCAATTTGGTCAACAGTCAATGTTTGATGTTATAATCAATATCTAGTGATCTCATGAAGTCTCAAGGAAACATGGATCCTTATAGCATGATCAAGCATCTTAGTTGTATTTACTATGAGAGATCATGATAGGAATGATTTGAGATATAAAAGCTCTCTTTCAGAGTATGCTTGGAAAGGATTCCCCCGCTCAGCCTCATGTAGTCAATCTCATTGACTACATTGAGATCCTAGAGGTTCTAGGGTTTAAACATACCATAGAACTGGGAACTGATATCATTCTCGCTTCACTCCCTCATAACTTCTCAAAATTTGAAAAGAATTTAAATATGTACTTCATTGAGAATTCACTATTTTATCTTCTTATCCTCATTCTCCAAGTGGAAAACGATATGATGTGAGAAAAGCCTTATATAATTATGTTGAATAAGAGGGAAGGGAAGGTGAAGAGCATTAAGCCCATAGCATCTTCATCGGCATCCATGAAAAGGAAGATCTGTAACGCCCCGACCCCAGCTACCCAGAGTCGGTGCATTACTTCGTAACATTGGCATGATAACAAAAGATCAAGTCTCGAAAGACTGATTATTTTAGTAGCCTTGGAAACACTAGATACATTCATAAATGTTACATTACATCATAGAGTGAAAAACTACAATAACAAAGTCTTCATAGTCCACACTCATATCCTCTTCTGACAATCCCTGCAGGTCATTCATAAAATACTTCTTCACATCCTGGAAAATATTAAAACATTGAAAGCGGTGAGCTCAGATGCTCAGTAAGGATAACAATATTGCCGAAGCTTTCGTAAACAAACATTAACATTTAAAGCAATTTATAACTAAAACAAAAGCCTTTTTAAACTTTAACTTCAGTATAATATAGCAAAAATAAAATTAAATAATGCCATTTACTTACTGACATGGATATTCTACTAGTCGAATAATCCCATGCAATATCAATAACCACTTTCATAATGATGGAATGAATAATTCCAGACTATCATAACCACATAGCCAAGGCCTCGTGCCAAGACCACAAATAAGATTTTGACAAGGCCTCATGCCAAGACACTAGCTTGTCTCATGAGACCTGCTGATGCATCGAAAATCTATATCGGGCTCCACCCGTCACTTAATAAGTCCAATGCATTTATCATATTAAAAATGGTATATAAACACTTAGGAATACCATTTTTTAAAATACCGTTTGAAATTAATTGTGGCATAAAAATACCAGTACAATTTTTAGAAGTTACATACATTTAAAATTGCTCAAATATACTCTAGAGTTTTTCTGAAAACATTATGCAAGCTTCTGAAAACAAAATAACTAATTCTGAGACTGCTCGACTAATTACAGGCCATGATAGGTCCAATCCCAATCCCTTCCTATCTACCACACTCGGGATTCGGGTTTTTTGAAAACATGTTTAAGCTTGCATTAAATACATATACATTTGCACTGGGTGTTCATATATTAAAACTCATAAACAACATTTGATACATACCATATTCAATACCAAAATAAAATAAAAGTAAAACATGGTATTTTTTTAATTTAAAAAATTTATGGCATGTAGAGGAAGCCGAAACACAAATAATGGTCACGGTGGCAGAGAAGTCCTTGTCGCCGCATACGTACAACATGAAAAACATTCATTTTTTTCATTTAGTAAAACAATTCGTATAAAAATATTGCTTTTTAATAAATGTAAAATTCAAAGGGGTTTATACACCGTATAAATGAATGTTGTGTATATAACCAAATATGCATCAATGAAAGGAGATTGCGACGAAGTCCTTACAAAGATAATTTTTAAAATAAAATAGATCTATTATGTGTATTCACTATAAGTACACATAAAGAAATTAAAAATACAATATAGGACATAATAATATCATGAAATTATTTGAAATTAGGAGATTGACCCAAGGAATAGAAATTGGGTTAAGAAGTTCCCTTACCTCATGTCCGACTTGACTCGACCGCTCTTTAACCTCCTGAATAATAAACTAGAGTTAATCTATACCTTCCTAAGAACCATTTTCAAGTTCATTATTCCTTTTATATCACTTATTACCATGTCATGAACATTATGTAATTATTTAAGTTTATAACGGTCGTTTTGTCAATCTTAGGTACTTGACTCAAAAATAAACTTCTTATAATTACACTTTGTTCATGTGGTAATATATCCATTATATAAATAATTATATTCATGATTTATATATCATATAAATCATATATATCAAGTATATACATTCATTTATAATATTACATAACATTTAGAGGCAAGAAATTAAATGCACCGTTCATGGAGACAGTAAGCCGTACATACGCATGAACGCTAATTTCATTTCTATTTCATATTTAATGGAATCAAATCATAATTATATAAATTTATATTATAATTCCAGTATAATATAATGTATAATACCCTTTAATCCATCCTTTATACATCCCACATATGGCATTAGCGATTCAAATCACTTTGAGGGGGCGGTAGTCCGCACTTCCTAAAATGAAAATATCGGGTTTACCCATAATGGAACCCATAAAGGTATGACATAAATGAAAAATAAAGAAGCTTACGTAAAACATAAACATATTATATATCATATATAAATATGGTGACAACATAATGGCCACCTTTTAAGGTGTTATATGAGTGTTGAATAATCATCATTTCGTGAGGCAGAAATTCACCATCCACAGAAACAATATGTCCTTTAACCATTAGATGTAGGTGTTTGTAAGTGTAGCTCGAATAATTAGTATAACAACATCCTAGTATATTGAGGATACTGGTGTTGTTACAAAAGAAATGTATAAAAAGAGTTTAGGGGGTTGGATAAGAAAAATAAAACAAAATAACATAAGAGAAGACATTACCTTAAAACCGAGTAACTCGTTTGATTTGAGCCAAATACTTCCTTGAGATGAATTATTCCCAAAGTGAGGCTTCTAGGTGTAATGGAGGTATGTTTGGAGAGTATTTGGGCAGAGGTTGGCCGAGCCAAAAGGCTTTGAAAGTGTGAGTAAGGTTGTAGTGGTGGGGGCCTTTTATAAGTGGAGAGGAGGGGCACTCTTGGAACGTAATGAAATGTTACTTTATTATACAATGATTTTAGGATTCTAAAGGTCCCACACTTATGTAATTCAAGGATATGGTGATAAGGGTTTGAAATATTCTAATACAATAGGATTTGGACAATTGTAATTCTTAGATTTTACATTATCCTTCCATTTTATTAAAATTGTTAATTAATGAGGCAATCACTGCATCATCATGGTGTCATAAATAATATAATTTATTTAATGTCTAAAAATTATAATAAAACTATCATTATTTATGAAATCTTTTTATCTTTCAAATGAATATTTATAGTCAAAATATGACTTTTATATGCCCATTTGAAAATTGTTTTATTAAAACAACTCTTGTTTGTGACATTTTTATTTTAACATTAAATAAAAAGTTATTTATGTCATTTTCCTACCAAAGTGGCTCAATGGTGTCCCAAAGTTGACCCATGGATTCTCATGGTCGGCCATGACACATCCAATAGGGGTAGTACAAGTTTAAAGGTCATTTAATATTTTTATAATACCATTTTTACATTAAATTTCACTAATTACCTTTAATCGCGATTAATTAAACATAAAAGTTACTATTCACCAAAAAAAATTATTTTCATCCCATTGAACCAAATTTTACTTCCTAATGAGAACCATTTATGTCGGATTTTTAAAAATAAAATCAAATAAGTGGTAATGTTTCATTCAAACGAAAAATCAATTTTTAACTACCACTTAGTGGTTTCACTATTCATCAAAAATTGAAGTTTTTCAGAACAATGCCAACATTTCACCCTAAGATATAGTTGATATTAAGAATTCAAAAATGATGTCTATTTTATGAAATTACAAACATATATGTTTCATTAATTAATTTTATAATTAATTTCCGCTGTGACAACAAATAGCGTGTTTTTAAGAAACAATATATATCAAAAGATTGACAATTGTTTATGTCCAATTTCAATGTTAAATTAATTCTAATGACCACCATTGGATAAAATGGTAAAAATATATTATAATTATACTTTAAAACCACTAAATAGTATAATCTATCACTATAAATTATTTTTATTAAAAAATTTGTTTTAAGTATTTTTCAGTATTCATAAAAAATTGGAAGTTCTCAGAAAATTACAAAAAATTCAACGTTGGATAATCTTGATATTCCAAATACAAAAATGAAGTCCATTTTGAAATATAAAATTTATATAATTTCAAAAAGTGGGTATTACTATTCATAACTGCTACTTTGATTGGTCAAGGCATTTTAGAATCTCAAACTTGTGTACAATGCAAGCTATTGCATTATTGAAAGAGAAGCGTATCGTGAAAGCTCGGGGTGTTAAATTCTACTCTTCTTCAATAAATTGCGTCCTCACAATTTGAAATTTTTCATTGAAAATAAAAGGTTGAAAATAGAAAATACCTTTTTGGAAAACCCACATCGGAAATAAGGTTAATAAAAAATATAACTTTAAAAGAAAGAAAGATAAGTAGAAAGGTCACCCGAGATAGCCCATACTAGGATTCACTAAAAATATGGATATGGAGGAGAAAAAAATTATCAAGGTGTGATGGAGAGTTGTAGAAAACAGGATTAGGAGAAAGTTAACCATAAGAAAATCACAACCTTGTGATTGGTTAAACGGTCATTGAATCCCCAGTTGGAAAAGTTAACCGAAAAATTTTTTGTTTTAAGTAAACTTTCATAATGTTGATAAATTTATTTAAGAGATTTACTAAGAATGTAAGGAAATATAATTACTTGTCATGTAGGCTTTCATTATTTACTAAATTTCTACCACGAAACCATCTCTCACTCCATATGGTAACAGAACTCAAAAATATTCTACATATCCTAATTGTATTAGGTTACAAATATTACCACATACCATTTATATTAGGAAAACTATTTTGTAAAACACGGGACTTCCTGTAGGCTAGTGGTAGGTAATAAAGGCCCGTCGCACTATGGTTGTGGGTTCGATTCCTGCAGCTTTGTCCGACACGACGGGTTATGCCCCACCCTGTAGGTTGTCATTTTCCTAAAACTATAGTATTCCAAAAATAATCTTCATAAATGTTTTAACCTTAAACAATACTATCCAAAGATCAAATTAATCCATTCCATCCTTTATAGTTATCCAAAATACCTCTGTCTAGACTTTCTCTAAAAGGTCTCTAAATTCCAAAATCAATTGTAAAATCAGATTCCCCAAACAAATTAAAGCTTCTCTTTTTGTCACATACTAAAAATATGATTACCTTCATCATATTAAAACCTTAATGAAAACAACAAGTACTATAGTACAATCCTTATATATATATATATCACATTATCCTTATAACCAGAATATAATCCTTATCCCCAAAAGCACCAATACATTAATTATTCCGCTTCAACTGTAGTAACAACATAAGATTGTCCTTGATCCCTTGGCCTTTTCTGAGGTAATTTTCCCTGACGCTTAGGACATTCATTTTCAAAATTCCCCATTTACCTACAATTGTATCATTCAACATTGATAGCCTCTTCATTCCCCTTGAAATCACGAGCCTAGTGACCTTTTTCTCCACATTTATAACAAACTCACATTCCTTTAAGGCAAGTACCGGGGTGATTCTTCACACGATTATCACATAATGGAAAATCCTTCTTTCTCTTTTTCCCTTTATCTTTCTCTTGTTCCACCATCCTCTTCTTCTCTTGCTTTACTTTATTGTCATATGATTTAGAGAATTCCTTTTCTGTCTTGATAGCACACGAGACTATATCTTCGTACGATGAGAAAGATTGTGAGACTAAGGCTCGATGGAGGAACAATTTTAACCATCAAAGAAATGATCGATATTACTTCATGGGTTACGTATATAATTTGCGGCATGCCTCATAGACCTTGTAAAGTTATCCTCATACTTTGCGACATTCTCATCCTCCTTTTTTCTCAGACTCAAGAAATTGCCTTTCCATATCTGCTCGATGGTTATGTGGAAAGTATTTTTCTAATAAAATATCTTTTAACTATCTCCATTCCATATTTGATACTTCATAATCTTCCTTTTTGTTTTGAATCAGCGACCACCATTGATCCCCATCTCCAGTGAGGCGGTAAACTTCCATGACAACCTTCTCCCTTTCGTTACTCCCTAAGGCGTGGAATATTTTATCTAAAGAGTTTGTCCATTGCTCAGCTACTAATGGATTTGTACCCCCATTAAATGTTGGAGGCTGTTGCCTCATGAAGAGGTCTAACATTGATCCTCCACGTTGTAGATCAGGGTGCTCCATACGAGTAAGGTTATTATTCATAACCTGAGTGAGTTGTCCCAGTATGATAATAAGTTGATCAGCACCAGTTGTATCTCCAGATCCACAATAATTATCTTGATTAGGAGGACAATCCCAATACAGAGTGTGTGCATTGATACAGTTTCCATTCCTTCCACTAGGAGCATTTCCAAACAAAGGCATAAACTAGATTAGTTTATGAATCAAAATACATAATTCCATACTTGTAAAATACTTAACATAAGATGAACTATTTATGGATATAATCCATAAACATAAAAATAAATGTTTTCTTTGAGGACGTATATACTTATAAACCCTTCATAATGGTTTGTAAAATAAATGATAATTATCCTTAGATTATCCCCCAGGAGTGTCGTAACCAAGAGTGCCGCAAGGCCCGTTGTCGTGCACCAGTTCCCCTTCGAGTCTAGCTCAAAGTGGTGTTTTCGGGTTTTACCCCTTGGTACATCTGTGCCAGAGCCACCTCTACCTTCTCGTATCCAGACAGGGATGTATTGCTCAGAAAACTCTAAAAATCTATATAATACCAAAATTATAGGATGTTCTTCTATACTAATCCTCAAAGTCTATCTTTGGGCTATGTTCTCTAATCAGAGTTTATCTAAATCTAGCTTCCAAGGTTAGTACTAAACTTCCTCTGATACCATCTGCAACGCCCCGACCCCAGCTACCCAGAGTTGGTGCATTACTTCGTAACATTTGCATGATCTCAAAAGATCAAGTCTCGAATGACCGATTAGTTTAGTAGCCTTGGAAACACTAGATAAATTCATAAATGTTACATTACATCATAGAGTGAAAAACTACAATAACAAAGTCTCTATATTCCACACTCATATCCTCTTCTGAAAATCCCTACAGTTCATTCATAAAATACTTCTTCACATCCTATAAATTATTAAAACATTGAAAGGGGTGAGCTCAGATGCTCAGTAAGGATAACAATATTGTGGAATCTTTCGTAAACAAACATTAAAATTTAAGGCAATTTATAACTAAAACAAAAGCCATTTTAAACTTTAACTTCATCATAATATAGAAAAAATAAAATTAAATAACGCCATTTACATACTCACATGGATATTCTACTAGTCAAATAATCTCACGCAATATCAATAACCACTTTCATAATGATGGAATGCATAATTCCAGACTATCATAACCGTGTAGCCAAGGCCTCGTGCCAAGACCACAAATAAGATTTTGTCAAGGCCTCGTGCCAAGACACTAGTTTGTCTCATGAGACCTACTGATGCATCGAAGAGCTATATCGGGCTCCACACGTCACTTAATAAGTCCAATGCATTTATCATATGAAAAATAGTATATAAACACTTAGGAATACCATTTTTTAAAATACTGTTTGAAATTAATTATGGCATCAAAATACCAGTTCAATTATTAGAAGATACTTACATTTAAAATTTCTCAAATATACTCCAGTGTTTTTCTGAAAACATTATGCAAGCTTCTGAAAACAAAATAACTAATTCTGAGACTGCTCGACTAATTACAGGCCATGATGGGTCCACTCCCAATCCCTTCCTATCTACCACACTCGAGAGTCGGGTTTTCGGAAAACATTTTTAAGCTTGCATTAAATACATATACCTTTCCACTAGGTTTACATATATTAAAACTCATAAACAACATTTGATACATACCATTTTCAATACCAAAATAAATGAAAATTAAAACATGGTATTTTTTTCATTTAAAAAATTTATGGCTTGTAGAGGAAGCCGAAACACAAATAATGGTCTTGGTGGCGGAGAAGTCATTGTCGCCACATACGTACGACAAGAAAAACATTCCTTTTTGTCGTTTAGTAAAATGATTCGTATAAAAATATTCCTTTTGAATAAATATAAAATTCAAAGGGGTTTATACACCGTATAAATGAAAGTTGTGTATAAAACCAAATATGCCTCAATGAAAGGAGATTGAGACGAAGTCCTTACAAAGATCATTTTTAAAATAAAATAGATCTATTATGTGTATTCACTATAAGTACACATAAATAATGTAAAAATCCATGATAGGACATAATAATATCATGACATAATTTGAAAGTAGGAGATTAACCAAAGGAATATAAATTTGGTAAAGAAGTTCCCTTACCTCATGTCCGACTTGACTCGACCGCTCTTTAACCTCCTGAATAATAAACTAGAGTTAATATCTAACTTCTTAAGAACCTTTTTAAAGTTCATTATTCCTTTTATATCACTTATTACCATGTCATGAACATTATGTAATTATTTATGTTTATAACGGTCGTTTTGTCGATCTTAGGTACATGAGTCAAAAATAAACTTCTTATAATTACACTTTGTTCATGTGGTAATATATCCATTATATCCATAATTATATTCATGATTTATATATCATATACATCATATATATCCATAATATACATTCATTTATAATATTACATAACATTTAGAGGTAAGAAATGAAATGCACCGTTCATGGAGACGGTAAGCCGTACGTACGCATGAATGCTACTTTCATTTATATTTCATATTTAATGGAATGAAATCATAATTATATAAAGGTATATTATAATTACAGTATAATATAATGTATAATACCATTTAATCCATCCTTTATACATCTCACATATGGCATTAACGATTCAAATCACTTTGAGGGGGTGGTAGTCCGCACTTCCTAAAATGAAAATATCGTGTTTACCCATAATGGAACCCATAAAGGTATGCCATAAATGAAAAATACAGAAGCATAAGTAAAACATAAACATATTATATATCATATATAAATATAATTACATCTTAATGGCCACCTTTGAAGGTGTTATATTAGGGTTGAACAATCATCATTTCGTGAGGCAGAAATTCACCATCCACAGAAACAGTATATTCTTTAAGCATTAGATGTAGGTGTGTGTAAGTGTAGCTCGAATAATTCTTATAAAAACATCCTAGTATATTTAGGATACTGGTTTTGTTACAAAAGAAATGGATAAAAAGAGTTTAGGGGGTTGGATAAGCAAAATAAAACAAAATAACATAAGAGAAGACATTACCTTATAATCGGGTAACTCTTTTGATTTGAGCCAAAGGCTTCCTTGGGAAGAATTATTCCCAAAGTGAGGCTTATAGGAGTAAGGAAGGGAAGTTTGGAGAGTATTTGGGCAGTGTTTGGCCGAGCCAAAAGGCTTTGAATGTGTGAGTAAGGTGGTAGTGGTGGGGGCCTTTTATAAGTGGAGTGGCGTGGCACTCTTGGAAAGTAATAAAATGTTACTTTATTATACAATGATTTTAGGATTCTAAAGGTCGCACACTTATATAATTCAAGGATAAGGTGACAAGGGTTCGAAATATTCTCATCCAATAGGCTTTGGACAAGTGTAACACTTATATTTTACATTATCCTTCCATTTTATTAAAATTGTTAATTAATGAGGCAATCACTGCATCATCATGGTGTCATAAATAATTTAATTTAATTAATGTCTATAAAATATAAAAAAACTATAATTATGTAGAAAATCATTTTATCTTTATAATTAATATTTATAGTAAAAAATATGACTTTTATAACCCCATTTAAAAATTATTTCAGTAAAACAACTCTTGTTTGTGACATTTTTATTTTAACATTAAATAAAAAGTTGTTTATGTCATTTTCCGACCAAAGTGGCTCCATGGGGTCCCCAAGTTGACCCATGGATTTTCTAGGTCGTCCATGACAGATCCAATAGGGGTAGGACAAGTGTAATGGTCATTTCATATTTTTATAATACCATTTTTACCTTAAATTTCACTTATTACCTTTAATCGCGATTAATTAAACTTAAAAGTTACTATTCACCAAAAAATTATTTTCATCCCATTGAACCACATTTTACTTCTTAATGACAAACATGTATGTCATATTTTGTAAAATCAAATAACAGAAGTGGTAATGTTTCATTTAAATGAAAAATCAGTTTTTTATTACCACTTAGTGGTTTCACTATTCATCAAAAATTGATGTTTTTCAGAACAATGCCAAAATTTCACCCTAAGCTATAATTGATATTCTGAATTCAAAAATGATGTATATTTTATGAAATTCCAAACATGTAAGTTGCATTAATCAATTTTATAATTAATTCCCGCTGTCACAACAAATAGCGTGTTTTTAAGAAACAATATATATATAAAAGATTGACAATTGTTTATGTCCAATTTCAATGTTAAATTAATTCTAATGACCACCATTGGATAAAATGGTAAAAATATTTTATAATTATACTTTAAAACCACTAAATAGTATAATTTATCACTATAAATTATTTTGATTAAAAAAGTTGTTTTAAGTATTTTTCACTATTCATAGAAAATCGGAAGTTCTCAGAAAATTACAAAAAATTCAACTTTGGATAAATTCGATATTCCGAATACAAAAATGAAGACTATTTTGAAATATAAAATTTATATAATTTCAAAAAGTGGGTATTACTATTCATAACTGCTACGTTGATTGGTCGCGGTGTGTTAGAATCTCAAACTTGCGTACAATGCAAGCTATTGCATTATTGAAAGAGAAGTGTATCGTGAAAGCTAGGGGTGTTACAAGATCAATGGGAAGGAAAGGGACCATGAAGAATATTTTTTTTGAGGTGCAAAGAAAGGCCACATGAAGATGAACTCCACCCAGCCTAAGAATCAAGGGGAATATTCAGGTGCATTTTTTATCGAATGCATTCTATCTGTTCCTAAAAATTTGGTATTATATACAGCTTATAGTGATCACATATGTATCCAAATACAATAACCATGTAGATTCAGGAAGATTGACCTAGGGGAGGTATATCTACAAGTTACCAATGGAGCTAGACTTGTTGTAGTAGAAGTTGGGGACTACCACCTCACATTTCCAATTGGGATGATCTTGATGTTAAATGGTTGTTATTATTTTATCTATGTTATTAAAAACATCATTTCTATATTCAAATTAGATACTGATGGATTTTTTTTAGGTTTGTAAATGAATTTTGCTTATTTTACAATCATATCATTTGTTTTGGTAGGTCACATTTATGCAACGGTCTTTACGTGAAAGATTACAGAAACATAGTAATGGAAATCGATAAAAATTATGCTTCACATGACTCATACCACACCCAAATTTTGATTCACCAACTAGGTCATGTAAATGAGAAACACTTCAAAACTTTACATCAAGATAGATATTTAGATTCCATCAAACTAAAACCACTTGGAAAATTTCATTCTTGTTTATAGGTCAAAATTACCAAATCTCCATTTAGTGGGAAAAGTGAAAGGGCTAAAGAACTTCTTGAATTGGTTCATACCAATGTATGTGGTCCATTTACATTGGAATCAAGGGGAGGGTAATCATAAATCATAACATTTACTAATGATATTAGATGATATGAATATATCTACTTAATGAGAAAAAAGTTGTATTTTTTTGATAAGTTAAATGAATAAAAGATTGAATTTGAGAACTAGCTTATTAAGAATATTAAAATACTCTTCTCGGAAAAATGTGTAGAATATCATAATAAAGACTTCATTGATTACTTATGAGAGTTTGGGATCCTATCCTAAATAACTCATCCTTACACTCCCTAGTGGAATGGTGTGAGCGAAAAGAGGAACCATACCTAGTTGGACATAGTGTGATCAATGATGAGTCATGCGAGACTTCCATTATCCTTTTGAGGATATGAATTACAAACAATGACACACATACTAAACCATGAACTGTCTAAATTGATAAATGGTTTTATAGATGAGTTTAGTAGTGTAAAGAAAGACATGTTATCAAAATTACATTTTGGGGAAGCGATGTGTTTGTTAAAGCCTCTTTAGGTAACAAACTAGCACCCTTAGGCACAATGTGTACCTATGTAGGTTACCCGAAGGAAACTGGGTGATATTACCTATACAACCCTTTAGAGAAAATGTTATAGTGGGTAGAAATTGTATATTACTTGAGAGGGAGCACATCCTCCAAAGAGGCAGTGGGAGAAAGATAGACTTTGATGATGTTGAGGCTCAAGGTACACAAGAGTTGGCACAAGAACATATTCCACAAATCCCCATGGAAGAATGAAATGTTCCAGAGACACAATAACTGTATAGGAGTAAAAGAGAATCCAGAGAACTATAATGGTATGGTTTTCTAGTTATCATGGATTGAGACTCAATATTAGTTGATAATAATGATCCTCTAATCTACAAAGAAGCAGTAAGTAGCACAAATGTTGCCAAGTGGAAAGAAACCATGGATTCTATAATGGATTTGATAAGCGCCCGTAAAGAAATCCCGTTCTAGGTTTCTCCTCTTGCCGTCGCTGTGACTTCACAGCGGAAGATATGGCGTTTCTCCTCACGCTCGGTGGGTTTTTGGTGGTTCTCTGTGGTCGACGTCATGCGGGTTGTCTTCTCTCTTGCTATGGAGTTTCGCTATGGGCTTCAGTGGTTGCTGGTTCAGATCTGAGGGTGTAAGACTGGTCTACGTCGACGGCATACTCTTCGGAGAGCTCCAGGTTCTGCTCTCGTCTTCTCGCTGTTGTTCTGTGGTGAGATTTTTTCAGTATTAAGGGTTGAGCCCATTTATCGGCAGTTTGCGGGGTTCCCCGTCTTCTCCAGTGAGTTCGTTAGGGTTTGTTGTTTCTGATGTGGTCGTTGGCTCTGGTGACGGCGGGATATTTTGAGATAGGGTGATGTTGTGGGGCCGCTTCTCGCATGGTTTTTTTCGGTTTCTGGTTTTATACCTTTTGATCTCGTTGATTTTTGCTATTCGTGATGGTTTCTTGGTGGAGTTTTTGTTTCTCCGATGGTGATGGTATTGTTCTTCACTGGTGAAGCTCACCATCATTCCAGTTTGATGTGGTTTGATGTTGAACCTTTCCGTGGCATGTGAAGAGTCGACATTGAGGTGAAGTGATGAGTGTTGCAGTTCGATTCTGGCGACGCCGAGGTGAAGTGTAGAGCAGCTTCGACGATAGTTCCACACATCAGGGTGGCGTGTGGTGATTTGACAAGTGGATGAGTTTTTGGTTTCACAACGCTTCTCGAGGTGTGCGGACCAAGGCGATCAAGTGATTTGACGAAGCCTGAGGTGGTGCGTGGATCGAGGTGTTGAAGGAGGTTTCTTTTGAAATTTTTGAAGTATCTCGTTTGATTTTTGATTTTCCTGCTGTAGTGATGTGGTTTTGAAGTGTTTCGGGTACCGGAAACCCTTAAACCAGTTTCATGGGAACTGGCTACCCACAAACCGGCCATTAGAAAATAAAAAAATTGATTTGCAGTATAATGGATTTGATATACCAAACCATGTCTAGATTTTGGTAGATCATCTAGTTGATGTAAAACATATTGGTTTCAAATGAGTAGGTAAGAAGAAATTAGACATATAAGGAGAAGTAATTACCTACAAAGCATGACTGGATGGAAAAGGGTTAAACCAACATCAAGGCATTGACTAAGATGAAACTTTTTCAGCAGTTGCAATGCTGTAATATATCAAAATTCTCTTGGAAATTTCCTCTTACCATGACTTTGTAAATTTTCAAATGGATATCAAAACAACCTTCTTTAATGGGAGACTTTAGGAAGATTTCATCATTACAAAACCTGAAGGGTTTATGGCTCTATAAGATCCTAATAACGTTCGCAATTTGAAAAAATATTTTAGAGATTAAATCAAGAATCTTTGTCATGGATCATTCGTATTTATAAATCTATAATAAAATTTGGATTTCTCAATAATTAATGTGACACATGTGTCTAAAATAATTTCAGTGGGAGTGTAGTGGTTTTCCTAATAGTTTATGTTGATGACACATTACTTACTGGAAATGAGAAACCAGTATTATAGTTTGTTAAGGCAAGGTTGAATCAATGCTTCTCCATGATGAACTTGGGTGAGGTAGTTTATATTTTTGGGATCAAGATCTATCATGATAGATCCAAGAGATTTCTGGGCCTAAGTAAAAGTACATACATTGTTAAGATATTGAAGATATTAATTTTGGAACAATCCAAGAGGGTATTGTTTCCAATGACACATGGTATTCATCTTTCTATGAAAATGTGTCCCCAGACACATGAGGAATGAAATATAATGGAAAGGACTCCATACACATTAACGTTTGGGTGAATCAAGTATACAATTCTATGTACTAGGCGGGATGTCACATACTTATTGAGTGTTGTATAAAGATATCAGGATGACCTAGGTGACCACCAATTTATTATAATATAGACTATACTAAAGTATGTGAGGCATACTAGGTATATGTTCATAGTTTATGTAGGAGATAAGGAACTAGTCATCAGAGGATATGCATATTCTAGTTTCTGGATTGATCAAGATGTCATAAAGTCACAAACAAGATACATATTTACTTTTAATTGAGGTGTAGTGAGTTGGAAGATCTAAAAGAAGAGGGCAGTCATAAATTATACTGCATAGTCCAAATATATATCAGCTTATGAGGTAGATAAAGAAGTAGTTTGGATTTGATGCATCATCTATGAGATGAATGTGATACATAATAGTAAAGATCCCATCACACTGTACTATGAAAATATTGCAGCGGTGGCACTCACAAAATAGTAAAGGACACATTAGTAGAAGAAGAAAATACTTTGGAAGTATCATCTCTTGATGGATTTTTCTCATAGATGTGATGTTTCAGTGAGAAGTATTTCCATAGAGGACAACTTGGATGACCCCATGACTAAAGCATTGACTCAGTAGAAACATGATCATCATTTAAGGTCTAACAGACAGAAATTCACAGGCAATTAGATCTAGTCCAAGTTGGGGTTTTTTAGATTTGGTGTCCTAGAACAAACTATTTTTACTTTAATAACATGGATATTTATGGTATTTAAATATTAAACATCTTATTACAAGTTTTTCATTATTCTGCATGACTATGATGTAATAATGTCCAAGAGTATTTGTTGCATTAATAAAGTCATGTTAGTTACCAACTATAATGAGAACCTTGAAATGATATAAAAATATTCTTAAATATAGTTCTATGGTTGGATGACATATTATGATGGGACACATAGCTTACAGAACATCAGGTGCGAGTACTCATAAGTAGATGATACTTCTCTCATGAAGTTTTCTCTTGGAAATCTCCAAGAATGGAGATTAAGAGAAAATACACAGCAGTAATAATTCTTCATGTTTTGGTGTCATTAGATATTTTTTTATATGATTGTGTGAAAATATCATTAGAAATTATTTTTTCATTAATACATGTCAGGACTTGTGGACTTTTATTTACTGATGAAAACATTCATATAGAAAATTGGCAGGAAGTAGGGTACATTGGGTGCGTCACGAGTGGTATGTTATAAATTGTAAGTCGAGGACAGGTTTTTCCCTTCCATTTATGGATGTCGATATCTCGACAATTTTATTGAAAAATAACTATAATTCTAAATTTAATGTCCAAGTTGTAACGATGGATTTATTTCACATAGTCAAAGAATGATTTATCAAGCATAAAATTTGATAACACAATCATGAAACCTTCTTGATAATATATTGTGACAAAGAGATTATATTACACAATGATAATTTTTATGTGGATGTCATTTTTGCGACTTTATGTTCTTTCCCTATAGTTCATTGACCCGTAGATAGACATTACTCTTGTACTTTTGGGAAGCCTGCCTAATATCATCAAGAAATAATCCTAGAGGGTCACTCACGAAGTGTATTTTATGGTCTCAGTTAAATTCTATTTGAATTTAATTAATAAATATTATACTCAAGACAACAGAATAATTTTTTTCAAGTTAACAAGATTTCCTAAATTAAATAAATACGTATTCATCGGATTGTGGGTAAAATATATTTCATTATTTGTTTGAACATTTAATAAATATTTATTTACTCGTTGGTAAATAAAAATATATTTTAGAGAATAAATTATTTACCTATATATATGGTTGTTCAATATATAGATGTTGAGTTTGAGCTGACCAAGCCCGGTCCAGTACTAAAATAATTATTTCCAAAATGATAAATAATTATTTAACTAGTTGGTACAAATTAAATAAATATTACTATTATTTTGTGACTTGGAATTTTATTTATAAATCTATTTTTTGCAAGTTGGCACACCATAAATAATAATAGAGTCTTATTATTAACAGTGTGGGGTTTCTCTAAAGTTATTAATTTATTTAATTGCTATTAGGAAATATTATATTGTAACTAAATTCTAATGTCAATAAATAGACATGTACTTCTATTGTGCCATGTACCGAAATGCAAACCGGTGAATTGAGAAAATTTCTCTCTTGAATCTTCTTCATTACCCTCTCAAGAATGATAGATGTTCTTCAAGGACGAAGAATAAGTGACCAAGAGTGACCGACACAAGATACGTTCTTCACAGCACCAGCTCCCGGGGAATGAATGGTGTCAATCAGAGGCCATCAGAGAACATGTGGATCACTGCTAGAGGGATTCTAGTCGGGATCCTTGCAAGCGCAATAAGATATTCCAGAAGGGTCATTCTGGATGACCAACATCATCAATGAAGAAAATAAAGAAGATCTGTTTATTATTTTCTTTATAAATTTAAATAAATTACTTATAAATATGATTTTCAAGATCCTCTCTAATGGTTTTAGGCCTCTTACTTCTTTATTTAAATATTTGAATCTATTCTATGGAGACAAGAGTTCATCATTGTCTTGATCCCAGAATAATCAATGATCATGGTAAAAATTAAAGTTAGGTGTCGGCCCAACCGTGTTTCCAGTACGCATGGAACCTTCACCCATAAATCTTGGGTTGTGTGTTAAATAAAATACAACCATTTCTATATCTAGTATATATCCACTAATTTGGGATTGGTAGTACTAAATATATACATTTGGATCTAGATATGTGTATTTCCTTAAGTATTATATTATATTTCATTCAACAGAGAGATGTCCATTTCCTAAAGGATCTTGAAAAATATGTGCTACAGGATATAGATATATGTATTTCCTTAAGTTGATGATGTGTATTTTAATCTATAAATATGAGTAAATAATGTTTTCTATCACCCATAGTAGATATAATTTAAGGAGTGGCATTATTTTTCATTAATATATCATGATTAGTGCTTCTATATTGATTTATAGGTTGCCAAAATATGACAGGTTCTGGGATATTATTGTTATTTTTTTCTTTAGAAACACTGATAATTTTGGATAATGATGAATGTGATCTATGGTTAGATTGATCTACAATAATCATGGATATGTATGGTGATAATTATAGGTGGCGTAAGATTGTGCACACATTACACTTTTTTGATACACATCCAAATTATTTTTTATGTCATTATCTCAATAATTTTTATGGTTATACTAGGTAATGTTCTACTCTCCCATGTATGTTAATCTATGTGATTTTCATATACTATCCAGTTAGATAAAACTATATAGATGTATAATAATCATGGATCCTTAATATGAATTTCGTATTCAGATAGTTGGTGGAGAAATGATATAATGGGGGAATCCATGTTTATTTCCTTGGGACTATGATTTCATAAATTTGGGATGTATGAAATTTTTTATACTAGATTAGTTTTGGTATTTCACATTTTATAATATATATTTTTATATAATTGATTATTATTAAATTTATTGTTTTATATTTACTAATTTTTATTGTTTATACTTTTTAGTTTTGTTAGAGACAAGTTGATTTATTTGAAATTACACTTATGTTGTGTGGATTTTATAACATTGTTCAATATCCCATACCTTGGTAGTGGTGTTCAAAGCGAGATCTCATAAAGATGATCCTATAATTTAATTTTTGTATCAAATAAATATGATGTAGTATAGAGTTATGAAAATATGTTCGTGGTTATAATCGACTAAATAAATTCAAAATAGTGATATCTATTATATGTAGTCACATGAGAGGTCCTGTTTATAGATGTGGTGAAAAACATATTTCTGAGGAAGACACTTATCCACTAAAAAAGACTAAGAATATTGAACACATAATTGGATTAAAATGGGGGGATTGAGAAACGTAAGGATCCATGTCATGAATTTTTGGTGTAATAATGCATTAGGTTGGTTTTTTGTTAGTCAATGTGGTTTGAACATAATGTTGAATTATTTATGTCCTCAACAATAATAAGAGTTCAAGGATGAGATAATATCAATTATATAATATGTAAGTAATTTTTATGTTTTCACACCTATAAATTGGTTGTTTCAATGATTATATGAGACAATGATAGTTGATGATGCATTATTCACTATATATAGATTATGGATTTTATAGAACATGTGTAGACTCAGATAATAGTATTGAAATATAGTTGTATCGACTACTTGTGGGATGTTAGAGATATTCATCAATTATGTAAACAATTATCTTGTCCATGTTGTTTATTTGATGAAATGTATAAGTATAACCAATGAGATATATTATATTGTATGGATTTCTATAATTCTTCAAGAGATATACTAATGAATTTTTATCAATTAGAGTTGTATATATGAGAGTTTTGGTATTTATGGATCAATTTGAATGAGTAGAATAATATAAATGTAAGTTTAAAGCCCTAAAATTACGGGATTTTGATGCTCAAATACATTATATGGTTAGAAATTATAGAGTTAACATAGATAAGAAATTTACTGGGAAAGCAAAAATATAAATATTCCATGTTTTTTTACTATAGAACTCAATAAGAGAATGTGCTTTCATGATCTTTTTTCATCATGTGTTTGTATCATGATTTGGGAATTAGCCTATATTTGGAATGAATGATGGAAAATTATATGATTATTGTAAAATGTTTGATGTTGGGTATTTTGATGAAATCTTCAAGATCCTCTATTTCAATATAGGTCTTTTAGGATGGTTTGAAATTGTATCTCATGCCAGTTTTTGAGAAAAAATAATTGAGACTGATTTAATAAATTTATAGTTAATATCACTTGTTTAAACTAATGAAAATTTTTTATAAAATCACAGTTTTTTCTCAAAATAAATTTTTAATGAGTTTTCACATATGGGTTTTTCATAAAATTAAGATAATTGATCTTTCATATTGGTTATTTAAAAACCCAATGTGAAAATGTTTATTTTGTTTTTTATTTAAATAAATAAGAATGAATATGTCTAGTTTGCTTATAAAAATATAATATAGAAGAATAATAGTTAATGTTTTTTAGAATAAAAATAAAAATTTTATTTATATGAAAAAATAATTTCTTTATAACTAAAAAAATGAAGAATAGATATTATTCAATAATATATTGATAATAATCCATATATATCATTTATAAAGAATGAGAATAGAATTAAAATGATAATTTAGTTAACACACATTGATTTAGGATTCATTTTCATTCGTTAATCAATATATTGACAAAAATTAATAATGATCAATTAAAATATTTGATAATCGGAATGATATAAATCATACATGATAAGAATCAAATTCAAAGGGTATTATGATATTGAGAATTTCATTACCTATTAATGTTTTTTGGTCTAAAATTGATATAAATAATGTATCATGACATGATAATTATATATATTTCAATATTTAAAAAATTTATTAAAATTTATTTAATTAATATTTTTTTATTTTATAAAATTACATCTATTCTAAAAAAACCAATATATAAAATATTTATATTTTTCATTTTTTATATCTAATGAATTGTAATATTTTAATTGATTCATGGTCACATATAATTATTATTAATATATTTAGACAACTCAAGGGAATAATAATTGTAATTTATAAAATAAAAAAGTTGATCCAAAGATGAGGAAATATGAATTATTTATTTTTCTACTTATATATTTTATATGATTCCTTTTTAATGATAAATTATCAATGTTATGAATATAAATTCGAAAAAATAAAACTCAATTTTATATGTATCATAATAAAAATTTCTTTATAATATTTATGTTTTAAAATAGTGTTCTAAAAAAATAACAAATCTTTTTTAAAACCCTCATGATATTAGAAAGAAATAAAAATATTTTAATGTTTTTTAAGAAAGAAATATGAATTTATTAAGTAAAATATTTGTTTTACAAAAAATAGTTTTACTTTAAAAAATCATGTTTGACAATTTGGTAATGTAGTATATGATTTATTTTACAAAAAAAAATATTTTTTCATATCCGATTAATTAAATACTAAATCATTTAATACTATTTTGGCTTGGTAACCCTCATTTTTTAGTAATAATATAATAAATGTACCATGTATCAATACTATTACCCGAAATAATAATATACTCTATATTAAATGAGAATTATATCCCTAAATATTATTGTATATCTTTATTAATTATTAGTACTAGAAAATGATTTCAATAAAATAAATTTCATATTTAGAATCAGAATAATTAAAATATGATTATATGTTTAATTTAGACTTGTCTAATAAAAATATGTTATTATAGAAAACCGAAGTCCTTAAGGTAATGGTTATAGTATGTTGTAAGTTTATATTAAGCGATAATATAATTTTTTTATAGAAGATATATTTAAATTAGTGGGTAAAGGTTTAAATTACTAACCCAATTCTGTCATCTATGATTTTAATTTTTTTATCCATTTCCCATTAATATGGTATTTTTTATTAATAACTAATACTATATATTATTTTCACCCATATAACATATAAGAGGACCTCTCTACAATTCATTAAATGATTGAATTAAACCTAACATTCCTATTTATACTATAAAAAATTTTATTCCATATTAATCTTATCTAATTTATTATAGCTTATGGTTTCATTGGAAACCAAAAATTATTCGAATAATAAAAATGAATCCAAGAGAAGACAGATATTGTTTTTTGTATTTATTTAATTGTAATTAGTCATTTTCTCTTATAACATTATCTATGTGTAACACCCATAGATATAAAATAATGATTAATTTTAAATAAGATTATGTTTTTGATGTCTTCCTCTACAAATAACACCATTATAAATAAAAACCATGGTATATTTAGATAAAATATAAATAATTATGTATGACCATAAAACCTATGTATTGAAGTTACATGAATTAATATGTGTAAAAAATTATGAAATATTTATATAATGAGAAAAATGGATACATTTAATATGAATAAAATTCATTGTGTACAACCGTGATGACTAATTGGATCATGATAAGGTAATTTATGAATTTAAAAAAAATCAATGTATGATAAATTTTTTATCATAGAAAACATATTAATAATTGATAGAAATATAAATTCTGATTAATAATTTGATAAAAGTAATTATTAACTTATTTGAAATAAAAAGGACAATGTATTGTGTTCTAAGGATTAATTTCTTTACAACAAAGTAATAATAATATTTTATAATTTTATTTAAATAATATATTTATAAATTTTAAAATATGAATTTTGTAAAATAAAAAAAATCGATTGAACATAGTAACTTTTTTTGAAATTGAATCTTTTGGATTTTTTAAATTTTTTTAGATGAATATGTAACTATTTGGTTTTTATGAATACCATGAATTAATGACATTAGAATTACATAAGTATAGCATAAATTTATTAGTAAAATTTTTCTTCAAAAATAATTTATATTTTCAATTTCACGTTACGAATATGAAAATATTTATTCTAGTATTAAAATCAATATACTATATTTATGAAGTAATTATATATTTTTCTGAAGAAATTGATTTTAATACATTATTGAATTATTATTTAAAAATAGATTTTTAATACTTTTATAAATTGGATAAAATATTTTATGAATTCAAATTTTGAATTATTAGTTTCAAATTATATATTATATATCATTTTATTTTTATAGAAAATCAATAAATTATATAAGTAAAGTATTTCTACCTATAAAAGAGTAAATTTCAGTCAAAAGAAATAATCTTAGTAAAAAATGAAAAAAAATATTTTAAACAAGTGTGATAATGTGTTTTGGGGGAAATTATTGACCATAAATCATTCACACTTTTTTATTTATATGTTTTAGAGACAAATGAATTTAGAGTAATTTCCACTTAACAAAATGTTATGGGTATTTGAAAATTTGTTATCACTTATAACATATAGCTGTGGACTCTCATCACCCCATAAATGAAACCCATTAAAATTTTTTTATCCTGAAACCCTTCCATTATTACATCCCATATGATCATATTCCATATACATGTGTTTTTTATAAAATTATTTTTTTTCCATCATAATATTAAAATTCAATTTTACAAATATATATATAATGAAACTAGTATTTTTTGTGAATGACATTTTATTATTCTATTGAAAAAAACATTAACCTTCATTACATTATTCTTTAAAAAATGAATGGGAAATTCACTTGTATTTGTTTAATTCCATCTCTATAAAGATATTTGTTCATTTTCAATCACCACATATCGTGCAATGTCAAAAAAATGTATTTAAATTATAAATATTTTATTTATAAAATAATAATGTTTTTATGGGAAACTATATAAATCCTTTATCTTGTTCATTGAAAATGAAATCATTACCCTTTTTAACACATGAACTTCCACCTACATCTAAAAATGATTTCCACATTTCATTACCTCCATTAAAGGATAGTACTAAGAATGGGTCTATAGACTAGTATTATTTTTTGAGGTAATGATTAATCTTTTATTAATAGAATATCTTATTAAATATATTAAAAATATATGAAAATTGTTAATTATATAATTTTAAATGTTCTATAATGAGGGAAAATCGATTTATTCATTTTATGTAATATTTTTTGGTTGTTAATGTCATGTTAAATATACTTATAATTATGATATAGAACACTAATAAAAATAAATAATAGAATTACACATCTTGTATAATGATTTTATAAATAAAACACCTCATTATCATCCATTAATAATGATATAATTGTGATTTGGTCACATTAAACACTTACTTTAATAGGATATGAATTTATATTAAGGGTAAGAGTGGGACTAAATTAAGGTTCCATATGATATTATAACTATTCAACAAAATGATCATCCAGATTTATAATGGGAAGAAACCATGGTGTAATATGATAGGAAATATAATGGTTTACTTTTAACCATTAAATGTCAATTATTTATGATTTAATAGATATTATCAAAATAACATTGGTAAAAAAATTCCATTGATTATAATATCGTAACAAATTATATGAAATCAGTAATTCTAGAATCTCATATAATAATCTTTTAAATCAATGAAACTATTATGGTTATGATTCACAAAGGGAATATTTTTTTTAGTTGGAGATAGGTTCGTTTGAGAATATTGATTTAGATTTAAATATCAGTTATTCAAACATCCCAAGAGGTGTATTTAGATGTTATTCAAGGTTAATATAGGGGTAAAAGTTATTAGGTGAAAATCTGAGACTAGTTAGGATACCTATGGGTCTAAATTTATGTTGTCCAATATATTGATGTCATTAAACATGGGGATGTTTTTTTGAGATTATTTTTAAAAATGTTTGTTCCTTTTCCAGATGTATTCATATAGTGAACCAAATGATCACACTATGAAACTACTAAGTGAATACCCATTTTGTGCCCATGTGGGAATTTATTTTTTATCTATTGTAACAAGGTGCATTTTGTGTAGTGAAGATGATTCTTGGATGATTATCATGGATTAATATTAATGAATTGGATTTTATGCATGATAAAAAATAATTTTAATTTCATTGGATGTATGTCATGCATCTACAGATAATAGAAATTATTTATGAGTCAACATAATGAAAAAAATTATTTGAGATGTTTAAGACACAATTTATTTTATATCTAATGAATGTTAATATTTTTATAATGTTCAAACAATATTCAAATAGTTCATAGTTCATATGTTTTACATTATGGAAGAAGTGAAACAGTTTAAGACTTGTGATTGGTGGAAAATAAAAATAAAAAATATAAATGGTATTCCAGAACCATTCATTTTTAATGGGAATAAGTTAGGATAACTTGACATCAATGTTTCTAAAAACATGTTTCCATAATATTTATAACATAAATTATCACATGCTTTAAATAATCTAAATAAATGAAGTGTTTATAATAGAACACATGAAGCATTGTTATATAGTCACTCAACATACCATATGAATAACATTATTCCATTATTATGAATCATAATTAAGTAAGAGAATAAGGAATTTTGTTAACTTCTATTTGAATAAAAATCATCATCATAAATGTATATTGAATGTGAGAAAAAAAAGTAATTAGTGTCCATGAGTAATGCTTATGTAACCATATTAAGTGAGTATCCTTGATTGATGCACCGACCACATGAAGAAAATTCATAAATTGAAAGTTGAAAGATGGACCCACTCTATATCTTGATATAAAATATCCATATGATGAAGAAAAATTCAACTTCATTTTAGGAGACATCATTTGATGAAGCTAAACCAAACGTGAGCTTCTCAAAGAAATTGAACAAACCACATGTTCATTATGCTTGTATGAGGGGTTTCATATATCATGAGTGTTGAGATGATACTGAAAAGAATTAAATGATATTAAATCATTGAATATTTCATGTGAATAATGAAGAAGATTAAACTCATTGATTATTTAGTTGATGATACATATAGAGGAAATCCCACCCTGATTTTGTTTAATTCATTAAATTTGAGAAGATGTGAGGGCCTGGGTCCATCTATTTAATGAATGAGTATTAACTAATAGTAAATATTTCTATTATATGTCCATTATGTATTATTTCTTTTGGGAACAATGATAGTTGTTTAAAAAGTTTTTATTATTTAATCATTATAATTAGTGTATATTAATTGAAATGAAGACTGATATTTGATGTAGAAGGAAGAAAACATAACCTAGAATAGTTGGAATATCCATTAATAATTAATTTATATTAGATATCGGTAAGGCTGAAGTATTGTTGGGGTTTTCTTCCAACAAATTCGAACTAAGAATTCAACAATTAGGGGATGAGAATAATTTTCAATATGAGAACAAAAATTTAGTCTAAATCACTATAAGATTTATTATATCTATAAATTTACATAAAATTAACACCATTTAATAAAATTTACCTAGGTATTATATTGGTGTTATAAGAGGATATGTATATAGGTGCTATATATTATTAACTGGTAAATTTTGTTAGAAATGAATTTTTTTTACTCTCATACCACACTTTAATTAAATACAATACCGTTATTTCATTGTATTAATGTACATAATTAGATAATGAACAAGATAAAATGTATTTCAAATTTGGATTCAGTATTGAGAAGTTATATAAGGGGTAAAATTTGATACCTCTGTGTTAAAAATAGTAAAATACTATAAATAATGGGGAAATAGGAAATCAAGAGAGATAAAAAAAGGGACCTTACTCATCCTGCTATTTATAGAGAATTTCTAAAGAATAGAAACAAAAATCATCATCAATATTTAGGATAAAACCATGGGAGAGACTCATTAAGTGTATTATTAAGGAATAACATTGAAAACTGAATGGGACAAATGACTAGAGGGTGTGGATATTTTTAGGTGTGTTTAATTATATATCATAGGTTAAGGTACTAAATAATTTATATTCCAATTATATTAATTTCTATAATACATCCATAACAGCCCATTTTTCCATGGATTTTTTTATAATAAGTTTAACTTCACAATTAGGAAAATATCTCTACCCATGCCCATGTTGAGTTATTGTTACATATATATTATGCCATATTTAAAAAATTTGAACAATTGTTTTTTGTATTTTACAATTTTTACAAAAAAATTATTAAATTTTATTACATAAATAATTTCAATATCTTGATGTCAAATATGAAATCAATTTTACTAAAGCTTTTCTCTAATTTAGTAAACTTTATTCTTTATATATGTGTAATGTATTTAACAGAAACGTTCTATTGGAGTAAACACCATTTCAATACTATATTAACTTACACTTTAATACTAATTAATCATGAGATTATAATAAATTTTAACCCTAATAAAAGACCTATGGGTTGGATGTACAATTATTATAATTTCATTATTATTTTTTATCTACATTTATCTGGTAATGATTTACACTAACCTAAACTTCTCCCATAGATGAATCTTTATGAACATTAATTTTTGATGTTCTTCAATGGATTGGTCAAGCGATAACTCTAGCGATGTTACCACCCTGAAAATATTTAACAAATGAACTTATAAATGGATCTACCTATTGGGTTAGGTCATATTTTTCTTTTACAATATAAAATATATCTCATCATTATTGTGAATACTTACTAATTCGAATGATAACATAATAAAAGCTATATAAATATATGATATAGTTTCTAATATTTATAATGACTAAATGTTTTGTAATGTAAATATTTACACTTACAACCTATAAATTCATTCAAAGATACCCACTATTTAATAATTCTCATTTTTAGTTCGTTCAATAATTCAATTATTTTGTTTCTATTATTTTCATTTTATTAAATAGTTGTTATTGACAGGCTATTTAGATAATAATATTAACTAGGAATATTGTATATTTTATTTTCATTTATTATGTTTATCTATTTTCATTAATATTTATTGTGGTTTTAATAAACTTACATCTCTTATTTGAATTATATAATTTGAAAATAATATTCTTATTTATTATTAATATTTAATTACTATTAAAATCACCCATTCTAATTAATGTTTTTCAATAAATTGTAAATTACTTAAGGAAAATATACAGAAAATCCTTTATCATGGCATCCTAATGTAACCATGTCAACTACTTGAGATAGATATTCTTCCCGATAACAATCATCAATGAACATTTATGGTTTCACAGAACATTTCATATTAGATCAAATATTTAAATCATATATTCATTATTACATTTTTATAGATCTAATTAAACATGATCATCCCTTATAATCTCTGAATGCTCCATCATATTACTACTTATAATTAATGTATTGAACACATCAATATACTTATAATTATTTTTTAGAATCAATAAATGATATTACCTAGATAATATTCATTCATATATTTTAAATGGCCCAATATGCATTGGATGTAGCTTTAATTTCCTTCCAAATACAATGGTCCCTTTTCATGAAGACATCCATAAGTTTACATATTCCCCTAATTGGAATTTAAAATCCTTCTAACAACTATTAGTATAAATTTTCTATTAACTCTATGACACTGTGATATAATTTGGTGTGGATCATGCCATCTGTAATGTCTCTTTCACATGTTCTAGACCCAATATCTTAAATTCTCAAACATCAACCTAATATGTTGGATTCCAAAATATACATCCATATAATAATTTATATGGTTCCATTTTTATATTGTAGAATTCATATTTATTATATGAAAAGTACTCGATAGATAATTAATAATACCAAATTCCTTGGATGTCAAGAGAGAATACCCGTATCATTTTCCCCCAATATTTTTTTTTTGTTTCAAACAACATTTCTAATTTAGGGTGATATATTTTTCCAAAATTAACTTATATATTTAAAGCCTTCTAGAAACTCCTAAAAAATTCTAATATGAAAATTAATTCATGATCATAAACTAATGATATGAGTGTTTGAAAAAGCATTACAATATTATTTATACCCATCATAGCAAGCCAATCCATAGGAAAACCCTCTTGAATTTCAAGGAAAAGATTTGGAAATCTATGAAAATAGAAAATGACTAATACTATATCATTTCCCATGGATGTCCTAGGTATAACAATGACAAAATACATCATAATATTATATTACATCCACTTTTGTATATGTAAATGATTCTTAAATCTTTTAAGATAATCATTTCCCACCTTCAATTATTGGGATACTAAGTATCTTGTAGTATAGTCTACAATACCCTACATTATATTTTATAACCATAAATTCTCATGGATAACCCTATACATATTTTTTCTTTAATTATGTTGAAATAATTTTGAGATATGATCCTCATCCAGTATATATTAATTTACATAAAATATTTTTGGATCATACAACATCATACGAAGCCATAAACACCATATTGACCATTGTTAAACTCAGTGAATGTCCTTCTCAAATATTCCATCATCTTTTAAAGGACATCATCATAATATTGAGCATTATTAATATGCTATAAGAAATAAGGTTGGGTAACTACTTGGAAAACATATTATTTTACACTTATATTATACTATTCATGTCAATGTTAACCAATTCTTATAAAATAGTATAATTCTTTACCCTCAACATATTTAATATATCATGCTATTTTCTATATTATACATTTGCTACTCTGTTTCAATTATGTGGATGATAATTTCCAACACAATCATTTCCCCGGTGTAGTTCAAACCATCTCATTTACATTATATTAATATGATTACATGTAAACATAAATTGTATAGTATTGTGGGATGCGTACATATAATATTTCTCTCTATTGAGATAATGTATCTATATAATTTTTTAAATAACAACCATCACCAACAAAAAATAATGAAATCGATAATTAATCTAGCTTGGTTTCAACTGTGGAGAATGTTAATACACCACTCTACAATTTTTTATTAGAGAATGTCAATGACCTTTTTATGCATCCTTAACTATAAAAAACACTTATTTAGTCTATTTCAATGTTTATATAGATAAATTTTCTAATACACTATTTAATTACTCAAATATATATTAATATTCCACTATCTGTTTGAATTTTAACTGCTTACAAGTGAACAAAATTAATGGGTTGGATAGTCAAGAAAATTTTTCAACAAATATCCTATAATATCTTGAGAAATAGAGAAAAGTATTTATTTCAATTATGTGTGTGGGTCTTGGGAATTCACTAAAAAAATTATTTTAGATTTTTTAATAGATATACCATCCTTGTCAACAATGTGGATTAGTAAACAAACATATTGAATAAAAAAATATACTTTTAAATAATTATTCAAATAACATATTTTTTCATTGAACCTTAAGTATGATTTTCACGAAACTTTCATGCGCTTCATAAATCTTATATTATAAAATAATATAATTAAGAAATACCACTGAAAACATTGAAATTCAATCATTGAAGAATATATTCCTCAAATCCATACACACAAAGTATTCATTAACCACCCCAAAATCAATTACCATGAACTCATAAAAACCACACCACATACAAAAGTTCATCATTAGTATATCACCTATCATAAATTTTTACTCATGATAATAATAACATAGACAAATGTTTCATATATATTCGTACCCTTGAAGAAGATCAAAATTGTCTTCAATACATGGAATTGAATAATTTTTCATTATAGTATTACATTGATTTCCATATAATAAAATCATAACATCATTTAACCATCATTTTTCATCTCAAATAATATAAGTTATCCCAATGGTATAACAACTGGATGAATGAAACCCTTATCACAATTTTTTTTTAATTTCATATTTATCTCAAAAAACACTATTGTATCCATTTTATTTGGTGTCTTATATATGGGGGTTTTCAAGGATATGATCCTTAGAAAATTAATATTATTCATCGGGGGGGGGGGATCATGTAATTCACCAAAATACATCAATATATTATTTTAAAAAGGTTGAATATTTTTTTCCCAAAAAATATTTCTCTATTATAAATTTCATATCATCCAACTCATCCCTAAGGATTTCATATGATATGATACAGTGGTTGGTTCATGACAAGTATTTTGTAAAGAAATCTATCCTTAAAATAATGTAATTCCATCATTTATTGGAAAAATAATAACATCATTATCATTTTAAAAAAATGATGCCATATAATTCGATGGAAAATACATCCCCAAAATTATATAAAATTCCATCATTTGTATGATTATTATATGTTCAACAAGGTAATATCCATTAATTCTAATTTAATAGGTTGATATATCTATTTTTCAATCATAATACTACTTAGTGATATAACTAATAAATCGTTCCATAATGTATCAAGTTTAATTGAATATTATTTTTGAAAATTATTAGTATGAAATTGTTCATATATTTAGTGTCTAGTAATTTAGATGTGGATTTAAAAATGAAATTACATATTATGGATGTAATCCCAAGTATTAAAAAATTTATTTATTTGTTTTTGGAATTTTTATAATATTTCCTAAAGTTTTTTTTTGGATTTTCGAAATGTCAAAAAAGAATTTTATTAATTATTTTCTTATCATTTAAATATAAAATGAAATATTTAAAATGAAATATTTAGCTGTAAACATGTAAATGATGTTGTGTAATGGTAATGTTTATTTTTAAGGTCCATTTATAGGTAAGGTCATGTTTCCTTATGTTTATAAAAGAAAGTCAAATTATAATTTTTTTCATAAGGGTATTTCTTTCTCATATATGGGTATCCTAGTTTTGTGTTTTATACATAAGGATCCTTTCCTTCTAAACTAAATGTATCAAGAAATTTTAATGCCCTGCATAAATTTACAATTTACTAATTAAGTGAAAATATATTTCTGTGTAATTGTTGGTTGAGATTACCTAAGACTATTTAAAATTGTGAAGTGGTTTCCTAATCCACATCAGCATAATATAGATGTGTGTAAGGGAATCTATGCGATCTCAATATTTACTTAAGGGTAGACCTCACTGTGCATATTGGAAAGAGAGTGTTCCCAAGTATTGTCTAAGGGTCATTCAACGATTTTTTAATGTAATAAAAAATCATGAATAGAGGTAATCTAGAAATCCGAATGCACGTGGAGGGGTCCAATGAAACATACCTTACAAATATATGCGTAAAGTGGAATTATTATGACAACCCTACTTTTTATTACAACTTAAACATGCTTTATTACATAAAAAATCACTTGATACAACAAAGAAGATTGAGAGGTTTAGTGTCTTTGGGGATTAGGATCATTACATGGAAACATAAAACATGAAATACAACATCTTTACTGAAAACATCCTTTACATGACCAATACATTCCCTTGTACTTAGCATTGCATGGGATAACCCGAGGACATGCATAAAAAAAGGGTGAGTTATAAATCCCAGTAAGGGAGTAGACATGGAATAACATGAGGAGTACAATACATGTTAGGAAATAGGCATGTCAATAGAGCATAAGAGAAACATGAACATAAAGGCATGATAATGCATGATAATCATAACATGGAAATGTGGCAACAACACTTAACATTGAATTGGCATGAGCCAAGGCTCATTTCACATGGTGCATGAGTAAACCCTCATTGCACATGAAGCACGAGTAAGCCCTCGTTTCACTTTAATTCGCATGATTAAACACTCATTGCACATGACGTATCATGATACTATACTTTACCCAATGCATTGGAGCGCTATAAGGGCGCACCCTTCTTAAACATTTCATTTCATTCATAAGTGTGCCACATGGATCATAAAACATGGATTCAGAAAACGTAATCATTTATTCCACAATAAAGGAATGTGGAATTCATACATGAAACATTACAATAAATAAGTAAATGTGCATAATGGTGAATACCCTTGATGGAGAAATGGGCATGGTATTCACTACACAATGACATTGGCTTAGAAAATTGGTGCGATTTCGGCAGCGTAACAACGTGAAATAAGAAATCATAAAAAAGGTTTATGAGAGAGAAAGGGGTTCCTCATCATATTTACATGTAATGGACAGTAAGGAGGTCATAAAGATACATTTCCCAACAATTTTAATGGAATTTATATTCATGATACAAAAGTATTGCTTGAATATAAAAGAGGAGAGAGAAGTTCCTTTCAGAATCTCGGTATAGTAACAGGTGTATATGGGAGGAATTTAATGATAGTGAAAGGGGTCTCACATCATTCAAACAATAAGAGGGAAGTATGGGGAGGTGAGAAACCATACCCAAACATTCATAATTGATATTAAAAGGGAAAAACAACGTAATGGAAATTGACAAAAAATGAGAAAGGAAGAAAGAACCCTTACTTGGAAGTGTGCTTCCAAAGGCTAGAGAGAGGCTTGTGGGAGGATTCTTGGTAGCATGGGGAAACTTGGGATGATTCTAGAGAGAGTAGGGCAGTGGTTGGACGAAGTAAAAAGTATTTTAGTGAGGATGAAGTGGGAAATTGGGTGGATTTATATAGGAAAGGTGAGGGAATTCTTTATTATTTAGGTTTGGGACCCCTTATATTAAACTAATCCAAACCACAAAACATCCCATAGTTTTTGCCCATGGTTTTGGAAAAAATAAAGATAAAAACAATATTTTACAAGGAAAAGGTCCGATATTCTTAAAATATTAGGGTTGCTTATGTGGAGGTGAGTCACACTCCCATGGAAATTAATTTAAAAAGGCAAAGTGTTGAATAAGTCATGAGGGGTCCATTAATGCTTTGAAAGTTAAGTCAAACAAACCCAAAATCACATTATTTTAATGATAAAACATATATTGTTCTAACATAAGGATTATGGAATTTTATTACATCACCATTGAGTCATTATGATGTCATAAAATACATTGTATATTTAAACGGTATTTAATTTTTATCCAAAAATTTGACTGTCTCAGAAAATTGTGAAAAATTCACAATTGGATAATTTCGATGTCCTGATTCCAGAAATAGCATTTATTTTATCTAAACAAATTTCTAAATATTTTAATTTTCACTTTTAAAATAAAAACCAACATTTATCGAAAATTCACGGGTTTTGACAGAAATGTCTTTCAAACATTAATATAACATTTTAATTGCATTCATAAAATTATAAGATAATTTATATTTAAAAAAAATAATTTAATATTAATAATAATATTTTATTAAAATAATATTTAATTCCAAAATCCCTTAATTTAATAAAATATAATTCTTAATTAAATAATAACTAAAAACACCATTTGTACTTTAAAAACTATTTACAGTGTATCAAAAATGACTAGAAATTATATTCATTATTATAAAAAAAATAATGTACATGAAAATAGTACTACTAATTTTTTACATAACCCCTTAAAACAGACTCATAAGACCTAAGGGTAAGGTTTGTGATGGTGACAGACTCTTGGGGTGGCTCGGATAACATCGCTTGAGTGGGAATTTCAATCAACATCCACTTTTACCGTAGACGGTCACGTTCGAGCTTGACATGATGAAGATCAGCTTGGGCTTGGTCAGGGGAAAAGCCCAAAGACGCCACCTCTTTTCCGAGCTCCAAAAAATGGGCTTCGTATGGGGAAATTCTACTGGATGAGGCCATTGCTTCCTTTGTCTGAGTAAAAATTGGGTTTGTTAAAGCCTTATATTTATACTAATCATGTGATCACTGTTCAACGACTATAAAATTAATGGTCACAACTGATATCATAAAACCAAAGAATTTGACATTTTATAAAACATTTTATATAAAAAGACATTTAACAAGATCAAGGGGGATTTCCATTAATGAAACTTTGGGTCATTACAGTATTCCCCCCTTAAGAAACTTCACCCTTGAAATTTTCATTTTCCCACACTAAACCAAATGTGGGTAACTCAGATTCATCATATCCTTCGATTCCCAAGTCACTTCTTCAAACTTGTGGTTTCTCCACAACTCCTTAACGAGGGGCATTGTCTTATTTCATAGAACTTTTTCTCTACGATCTCAGATCTCCACTGGTTGCTCCTCATAAGAAAGATCGTCTTCCAATTGTACCACCTCAGATGAGAGTACATGTGAAGTGTCCTGTATGTACTTCCTTTAGAGGGATACATTAAAGACAACATGCACCTTGGCCATGGTAGGTGGATGTTCTAGTCGATAGGACACAGCCCCAACATGATCAAGAACCTCGAAGGGGACGATGTACCTTGGACTTAACTTCCCCTTCTTTCCAAACCTCATGACCTTCTTCCACGGAGATATGCGTAAAAACACCATGCCTCCAACTTTAAACTCAAGGTCTCGTCAACGATTATCTGCATAACTCTTCTGTCGACTCTGGGCTGCCTTGATATGCTGCTGAATGGTTTTCACCTTCTCTACCATTTCTTCGACCATTTCTGGTCCAAGCAGCTTATGTTCACCGACCTCATCACAACATGCCAGTGTTCTGCAGCTTTTCCCATATAGGGCTTCATATGGTGCCATTTGGATGCTCGAGTGGAAACTGTTATTATAAGAGAACTCAACTAGAGGAAGACGTTGATCCCATCCTCCTTTAAAGTCCATTGAGCACGCTCTCAACATATCCTCAAGTGTTTGGATAGTCTTCTCAGATTGGCCATCAGTTTGAGGATGATAGGTCATACTGAATTTCAGTTCAGTATTCAGAGCATGTTGAAGACTCTTCCAAAACATAGAGGTGAGTCTTGGATCTCGGCCAGACACAATAGATAGTTTTACTCTATGATACCTTACCACTTCCCTGATATATATCTACACCAGTTGATCCAATGAGAAATCCTCCTGAATAGCAATGAAGTGTACTGTCTTTGTAAGATGATCCACAACAACCCAGATTGCATTGTTGCCTTTGGATGTCCTTGGAAGTCCGGTGACAAAGTCCACGGTGATGTTTTCCAATTTTCATTCTGGTATGGGCAATGGTTGCATCATCCCCTTAGACTTATGCCACTCTGCCTTCACTTGCTGACACACCAGGCACTTTGACGTATATTCGGCAATCTCCTTCTTCATATTATCCCACCAAAAGTTTTCTCGGATATCTCGATACATCATTGTGCTCCCTGGGTGAATAGAGAAATTTGAACTATGCGCATCATCCAAAAGTCCCTTCTTCATCTCTAGACTTGATGGAAAACATATTTTTTTCCCAAACCGCACAATTCCTTCTTCATTAACATTAAACTCCGAGGATTTAGCATTTTTGATAGCTTCCACTTTTTCTTGAATTCCCACATCATCCTTTTGATCATCCTTTAACATTTCCAAAAGAGATGTTTGAGAAATCATTTGTGAAAGGATTGATGATGTTCCCTTCTTTATGATTCCCACGTCCATCTTCATCAAGTCTAATAATATTGGATCCTTCTAAATTCTCATCATTGATAGAATCATTGGATCCTTTCTACTTAGGGCATCTTCCACATTATTCACTTTCCCAGGGTGGTAATGTATTGAACATTCATAATCCTTGATGAGCTCTATCCATCTTCTCTGGAGCATATTAATCTCTTTATGTGTGAATATATATTTAAGACTCTTGTGGTCAGTATATATCTCACATTTCTCTCTATAGAGAAAATGCTGCCATATTTTCAAGGCTAATATCACAGCCGCCAACTCCAGATCATGCGTTGGATTGTTTCACTCATAAATTTTCAACTTCCTTGAGGAATAGGATATCACTTTATCATTCTTCATCCGCACACATCCTATGACCTTCTTCGAAGCATCACTGAATACCACAAAAAGATCCCCAATTGTGAGTAAAGTGAGCACGGGTGCAGTGATAAGCCTCCTATTCAACTCCTTGAAGCTTTCTTCGCATTCATCACTCCAGGAAAACAATACCCACTTTCAAGTTATCTTGGTAAGAGGGTTGGAAAATCGTGAGAAGTTTCTCACAAATCGTCGATAATATCCAGCTAACCCCAAGAAGCTACAGATATCTGTTACCTATGTTGGCCTTGGCCATCCCTCAATTGCATCTCTTTTCGAGGGGTCCACAGATATCCCATTTCTTGTGATGATATGGAACAAGAATGAGACCTCCTTCAACGAAAACTCAAACTTGTTGTACGTTTCATAGAGCTTATCCTTTCTCAATGTCTCTAGTACAGTTTTTATATGCTCCTCATGATCCTCCTTGGAACAAGTTAATGTTTTTTAGAATAAAAATAAAAATTTTATTTATATGAAAAAATAATTTCTTTATAACTAAAAAAATGAAGAATAGATATTATTCAATAATATATTGATAATAATCCATATATATCATTTATAAAGAATGATAATAGAATTAAAATGATATTTTAGTTAACACACATTGATTTAGGATTCATTTTCATTCGTTAATCAATATATTGACAAAAATTAATAATGATAAATTAAAATATTTGATAATAGGAATGATATAAATCATACATGATAAGAATCAAATTCAAAGGGTATTATGATATCGAGAATTTCATTACCTATTAATGTTTTTTGGTCTAAAATTGATATAAATAATGTATCATGACATGATAATTATATATATTTCAATATTTAAAAAATTTATTAAAATTTATTTAATTAATATTTTTTTATTTTATAAAATTACATCTATTCTAAAAAAACCAATATATAAAATATTTATATTTTTCATTTTTTATATCTAAGGAATTGTAATAGTTTAATTGATTCATGGTCACATATAATTATTATTAATATATTTAGACAACTCAAGGGAATAATAATTGTAATTTATAAAATAAAAAATTTGATTCAAAGATGAGGAAATATGAATTATTTATTTTTCTACTTATATATTTTATATGATTCCTTTTTAATGATAAATTATCAATGTTATGAATATAAATTCGAAAAAATAAAACTCATTTTTATATGTATCATAATAAAAATTTCTTTTAATATTTATGTTTTAAAATAGTGTTCTAAAAAAATAACAAATCTTTTTTAAAACCCTCGTGATATTAGAAAGAAATAAAAATATTTTAATGTTTTTTAAGAAAGAAATATGAATTTATTAAGTAAAATAGTTGTTTTACAAAAAATAGGTTTACTTTAAAAAACCATGTTTGACAATTTGGTAATGTAGTATATGATTTATTTTACAAAATTTTTTTTTTTCATATCCGATTAATTAAATACTAAATCATTTAATACTATTTTTGGCTTGGTAACCCTCATTTTTTAGTAATAATATAATAAATGTACCATGTATCAATACTATTACCCGAAATAATAATATACTCTATATTAAATGAGAATTATATCCCTAAATATTATTGTATATCTTTATTAATTATTAGTACTAGAAAATGATTTCAATAAAATAAATTTCATATTTAGAATCAGAATAATTAAAATATGATTATATGTTTAATTTAGACTTCTCTAATAAAAATATGTTATTATAGAAAACCGAAGTCCTTAAGGTAATGGTTATAGTATGTTGTAAGTTTATATTAAGCGATAATATAATTTTCTTATAGAAGATATATTTAAATTAGTGGGTAATGGTTTAAATTACTAACCCAATTCTGTCATCTATGATTTTAATTTTTTTATCCATTTCCCATTAATATGGTATTTTTTATTAATAACTAATACTATATATTATTTTCACCCATATAACATATAAGAGGACCTCTCTACAATTCATTAAATGATTGAATTAAACCTAACATTCCTATTTATACTATAAAAAATTTTATTCCATATTAATCTTATCTAATTTATTATAGCTTATGGTTTCATTGGAAACCAAAAATTATTCGAATAATAAAAATGAATCCAAGAGAAGACAGATATTTTTTTTTGTATTTATTTAATTGTAATTAATCATTTTCTCTTATAACATTATCTATGTGTAACACCCATAGATATAAAATAATGATTAATTTAAAATAAGATTATGTTTTTGATGTCTTCCTCTACAAATAACACCATTATAAATAAAAACCATGGTATATTTAGATAAAATATAAATAATTATGTATGACCATAAAACCTATGTATTGAAGTTACATGAATTAATATGTGTAAAAAATTATGAAATATTTATATAATGAGAAAAATGGATACATTTAATATGAATAAAATTCATTGTGTACAACCGTGATGACTAATTGGATCATGACAAGGTAATTTATGAATTTAAAAAAAATCAATGTATGATAAATTTTTTATCATAGAAAACATATTAATAATTGATAGAAATATAAATTCTGATTAATAATTTGATAAAAGTAATTATTAACTTATTTGAAATAAAAAGGACAATGTATTGTGTTCTAAGGATTAATTTCTTTACAACAAAGTAATAATAATATTTTATAATTTTATTTAAATAATATATTTACAAATTTTAAAATATGAATTTTTTAAAATAAAAAAAATCGATTGAACATAGTAACTTTTTTTGAAATTGATTCTTTTGGATTTTTTAAATTTTTTTAGATGAATAGGGAACTATTTGGTTTTTATGAATACCATGAATTAATGACATTAGAATTACATAAGTATATCATAAATTTATTAGAAAAAATTTTCTTCAAAAATAATTTATATTTTCAATTTCACGTTACGAATATGAAAATATTTATTCTAGTATTAAAATCAATATACTATTTTTATGAAGTAATTATATATTTTTCTGAAGAAATTGATTTTAATACATTATTGAATTATTATTTAAAAATAGATTTTTAATACTTTTAGAACTTGGATAAAATATTTTATGAATTCAAATTGTGAATTATTAGTTTCAAATTATATATTATATATCATTTTATTTTTATAGAAAATCAATAAATTATATAAGTAAAGTATTTCTACCTATAAAAGAGTAAATTTCAGTCAAAAGAAATAATCTTAGTAAAAAATGAAAAAACATATTTTAAACAAGTGTGATAATGTGTTTTGGGGGAAATTATTGACCATAAATCATTCACACTTTTTTATTTATATGTTTTAGAGACAAATGAATTTAGAGTAATTTCCACTTAACAAAATGTTATGGGTATTTGAAAATTTGTTATCACTTATAACATATAGCTGTGGACTCTCATCACCCCATAAATGAAACTCATTAACATATTTTTATCCAGAAACCCTTCCATTATTACATCCCATATGATCATATTCCATATACATGTGTTTTTTATAATATTATTTTTTTTCATCATAATATTAAAATTCAATTTTACAAATATATATATAATGAAACTAGTATTTTTTGTTTATGACATTTTATTATTCTATTGAAAAAAACATTAACCTTCATTACATTATTCTTTAAAAAATGAATGTGAAATTCACTTGTATTTGTTGAATACCATCTCTATAAAGATATTTGTTCATTTTCAATCACCACATATCGTGCAATGTCAAAATAAATGTATTTAAATTATAAATATTTTATTTATAAAATAATAATGTTTTTATGGGAAACTATATAAATCATTTATCTTGTTCAATGAAAATGAAATCATTACCCTTTTTAACACATGAACTTCCACCTACATCTAAAAATGATTTCCACATTTCATTACCTCCATTAAAGGATAGTACTAAGAATGGGTCTATAGACTAGTATTATTTTTTTGAGGTAATGATTAATCTTTTATTAATAGAATATCTTATTAAATATATTAAAAATATATGAAAATTGTTAATTATATAATTTTAAATGTTCTATAATGAGGGAAAATCGATTTATTCATTTTATGTAATATTTTTTGGTTGTTAATGTCATGTTAAATATACTTCTAATTATGATATAGAACACTAATAAAAATAAATAATAGAAATACACATCTTGTATAATGATTTTATAAATAAAACACCTCATTATCATCCATTAATAATTTTATAATTGTGTTTTGGTCACATTAAACACTTACTTTAATAGGAAATGAATTTATATTATGGGTAAGAGTGGGACTAAATTAAGGTTCCATATGATATTATAACTATTCAACAAAATGATCATCCAGATTTATAATGGGAAGAAACCATGGTGTAATATGATAGGAAATATAATGGTTTACTTTTAACCATTAAATGTCAATTATTTATGATTTAATAGATATTATCAAAATAACATTGGTAAAAAAATTCCATTGATTATAATATCGTAACAAATTATATGAAATCAGTAATTCTAGAATCTCATATAATAATCTTTTAAATCAATGAAACTATTATGGTTATGATTCACAAAGGGAATATTTTTTTTAGTTGGAGATAGGTTCGTTTGAGAATATTGATTTAGATTTAAATATCAGTTATTCAAACATCCCAAGAGGTGTATTTAGATGTTATTCAAGGTTAATATAGGGGTAAAAGTTATTAGGTGAAAATCTGAGACTAGTTAGGATACCTATGGGTCTAAATTTATGTTGTCCAATATATTGATGTCATTAAACATGGGGATGTTTTTTTGAGATTATTTTTAAAAATGTTTGTTCCTTTTCTAGATGTATTCATATAGTGAACCAAATGATCACACTATGAAACTACTAAGTGAATACCCTTTTTGTGCCCATGTGGGAATTTATTTTTTATCTATTGTAACAAGGTGAATTTTGTGTAGTGAAGATGATTCTTGGATGATTATCATGGATTAATATTAATGAATTGGATTTTATGCATGATAAAAAATAATTTTAATTTCATTGGATGTATGTCATGCATCTATAGATAATAGAAATTATTTGTGAGTAAACATAATGAAAAAAATTATTTGAGATGTTTAAGAAACAATTTCTTTTATATCTAATGAATGTTAATATTTTTATAATGTTCAAACAATATTCAAATAGTTCATGGTTCATATGTTTTACATTATGGAAGAAGTGAAATAGTTTAAGACTTGTTATTGGTGGAAAATAAAAAAAAATATCAATGGTATTCCATAACCATTCATTTTTAATGGGAATAAGTTAGGATAACTTGTCATCAATGTTTCTAAAAACATGTTTCCATAATATTTATAACATAAATTATCACATGCTTTAAATAATCTAAATAAATGAAGTGTATATAATAGAACACATGAAGCATTGTTATATAGTCACTCAACATACCATATGAATAAAATTATTCCATTATTATGAATCATAATTAAGTAAGAGAATAAAGAAATTTTGTTAACTTCTATTTGAATAAAAATCATCATCATAAATTAATATTGAATGTGAGAAAAAAAAGTAATTAGTGTCCATGAGTAATGCTTATGTAACCATATTATGTGAGTATCCTTGATTGATGCACCGACCACATGAAGAAAATTCATAAATTGAAAGTTGAAAGATGGACCCACTCTATATCTTGATATAAAATATCCATATGATGAAGAAAAATTCAACTGCATTTTATGAGACATAATTTGATGAAGCTAAACCAAATGTGAGCTTCTCAAAGAAATTGAACAAACCACATGTTCATTATGCTTGTATGAGGGGTTTCATATATCATGAGTGTTGATATGATACTGAAAAGAATTAAATGATATTAAATCATTGAATATTTCATGTGAATAATGAAGAAGATTAAACTCATTGATTATTTAGTTGAGGATACATATAGATGAAATCCCACCATGATTTTGTTTAATTCATTAAATTTGAGAATATGTGAGGGCCTGGGTCCATCTATTTAAATGAATTAATATTAGAGGGGGTATAGAGATATAAATATTTAAAATCATGTAAGTATTTCGATGAATGGTTATTTAAGATGGTAAAAATATTATCTAAATAAGAATTAAATTTATGATTAAATTATAAATTCTATTGAATGATTTGAATTAAATAATACCATTCATGTAAAATACTGAAGAGTTTCAAAATATGAATGTAACAAAAATATTAAAATAAAATAATCATGTGATTTTAAATATTTTTTAATTGGGAATGATGGAATAAATAATTTGAATTAATGAAGAACACACATATATAGAGAGTGAATATTTTGGAGAGCCTAATTTATCCAATATCCTCGAGAGAAGAAGGTAAATCAAATATAAGAGTCCCTAAATGTGACAATCCATAGTTTTTCATCTTATGGTAAATACAAACAGCAAATATTGTAGATGCATTTTCAATACTGTTATATTTTACTCAACAAATTATATTAAAATCCTAAATTTATAAATGATAAAGAATAATATTATATGCTCATAGAGAAGGATATTCAGAAGTAGAATGAGTTCATTTGATTATTTCATGAACATGAATATGTTTATATTTTTATTTGTTTCTCAAACACATTTATGAAGACAATTATGGGTGGGTTATCTATGTTGATGAGGTAGAGATAGATGATTTCGGTGTCTTACCAACCATAGATAAATTGTTAGTTACTACATTGTAAAACTAGATATAACTATTGGATTGACTTCCAGGGTTTCTAAGAATCTATAACCCAAACCAATATATTTGATACTATTAATATTTTTGTAAACACATGTTATTATGACTATCCAAAAAAACACGGATTATGTATTTTAAGCTAAACCTAGTAAATATAATGTTCCTATTTGTCTCATTACTATTGAACATTACATGAGGATGTGATATTCTTTAATGTGGATTATAAACTCTAAATATTTCAAGAGATTGATATTATGAGGTGAATAATTCTCAATAACTAAGTTCAATAGATTTACCCCTCGAAACATAGTTGTCAATGACTAGTATTCAGGTCCTATAATTGGAATTTGAGAGACGATCTCTCTAAATATCAAATATTTATTTTGAGATATGAAGAATATAAATTAATTTAACAAATAATATTATCCCATATTTGATGGGATGAATTATCAATGTTATAGTAATAATAATCTCTGTTATCTCATATAACTAGACATAGAGATGAGGGATTCTATAATGGTGGGATGTGTAATGATTTCTTATGGATGTACTTATAATGAACAAGAACAAAAAAATATTGAGATTGCAGGAAAATATGAGATACACAAATTGATTTCTCTATTAAAAAGGTATAAATGTAGGACATGGGAATACATATTATGGAAGAGATTTTGGAGATAAATTTATTTATCCGAGAAAGTAATATACATGTTTATGAAACAAATAGAATATTTAGAGGGGTTAATTTGAAGACATAAAATATCATGATGATAAAATTGATGATTTATATTCAATGGTCAATTAAATTTTATAAAACATTCATGGTTTTGGAGGGAAGAATAAAAATTAAATATTTGATAAAAAGCGACGTGGAATTTCCTTATTATTTTGACTAAAAAATATCATCCCTATAAGAAATAGAATTTAATAAAACTGATGAATAATATAATGTAATCATAATTTATGATATACAGAAGAAACCATTGTTCTTGAAAAAATTAAAAAAGATTAAATTTCCTTTCATTTCATGATACCAAGGGGAATAAATTTAGTTGTATCTCATGAATCATGTGATTTATAAGATGAGTAATGAGAATATAAATTAAAAAATGTTTTTTCTCTTTATTTTTGAAGGTTTATGATTGAAAAAATGATTTGAAAAAGAAAAAACACTAAATTAATAGTATAATGATAATTAGGTATTCATTGACTATGATTGTACAGAAAATAATGATGATTAATATGAATTTGACAGAGATGATGAAAAGTATTGGAAACATAAAAATGATATGAAAAAGGAAACATTCCTGAATTGATACTGATTGTGATGAAAATTCACTAGAGAGAAAATTAATTATATCGTATCTCTTTAGAATAATAGAAAAAAATCCTTTCTATGGTTGAAGAAATTATTAGATATTTTACCAAATTATGACAATGAAGAGGAACATATAGTGGTTAATTGAAAATTGAATGATTATATTGAATCATGTAATTAATTAATTAAAAAATGTGAATGAAATGAGGATTTTTTATTGATAAGAATAATTTTTTTAGTGAAAGGATATACTCAAAAATAATAAATAATAATATAATTTTAAGATAAAAAACATATAGAAATCATATGAGTTATTAACATCAAGGATCATTAAGAGATGCTAGCAACATGAGAAAATTAACTGTTTTAGATACAATCCATAGGACACACTATTCCAACTTTGATAAATATTTAAAGATAAGGATTCAATAAATTAGATTATATTAGAGGTGGGTCTTCACAAAATTTTGAGAATAAACATTCAAATTTTCATGGAAAACCCGTAGTTATCGAGATTCAATACATATGTATTATGTAACAATCTTCGCGAGAAAAATAAATTTGAGGATATTTGGTCTAAGAAGAATTAATGGATATCCCCCACAAAAAGTAAGGAATAGATGATCTAATATTTTGAATATACCAAATAAAAAATTCATCTTAATTTCAAATAATACATCAAGAAGAAAAACATGATAGATATGACCTAATAAGGATGATCAGTGATTCAATGGTTTCATTACTGTTGGGGTAACTATGCACATAAAAATTAATTTTTCATGTTTAATATTTATTTTGAAGTAATGATGTAATAATTGAAGTGTTATTTCAATGAGAATATAAAAATAAAATCTTAGGGGTATACATGTGTCTTGATATACCCCAATACCATCTATTCAAGATTGATTACATTTTTCGTAATAAGTATGTGGATCAAGTAGATTTGAAGGTAAAAAGGAATATGTAAGCATTATAAGTATTTATGGATTAGTTACATATAATATTAATCCATTAATATTTCAAAATGTAAGTAATTTTAATTCAACTAAAAATTCAATATAAACAAAAAATATAAAAAAGGGTAGACTATTTGTTTATACAAATCCAATAAAATTGCCTAAATAATTAGGGAAATCTGAAAAAATGATAATTAAATTTGAAATTAAATGTTCTATGATGGTGAGTTCAATATAATTGGGGATATATCCACTTTTAGTGACCATAAATATCAAAATAAATATGATATATTGTTTGATTAATGTGAATGGAACAATGAATTACATGGAGATTTTTTTCATCGAAGTGAAAATAATGTATCCAAATGAAAAAATAGTTGATTAAGATTCATTGAAATATGAGGCAAAGAAAAATATTACACAACAATATTAATTACATGGGATGAAATAATAAAATAAATATATATAGAATCAAATAAAAATAATGATTCTAAATAAATCAACCAATGAAAATATTTTATTATAATAGTTACCTAGGTTAAGATAATTCTCCAACACTGAATGTTTGATAAGATGCATAAAGAGGGACCTTATTCATTTATTTTTTATTTTAATTATACAAATGTATAGGAAATTGATGGATAAATCTTGATGGAATTAGAAAATATTTAATATTGAAGTTGATATTTTCATCGACTACAATTTAAAATAGGTTTCCCTAATGAAGTAATTGAGTAAATTCAATTAAGTGGAGAAAATCATGAGAAGAAGATGTTATTGGAAAAAAATACTTAATCTATAATTTCCGGAAAAATTTTACATTATTGATCATGTACGTTTGAAAAAATAACTCATATAAATGTGTTCATATTATAATCAATAATATTTTAAGGTGGGAGTATTGCTTGGTTATAGAATGAGACAATAGGGGTGGGTAACATGACATGTTTATGAATTTTTTTGATTCTTTGATGAGATGATTGTAGGAAAAAAATTTCTTTTAAGGGAATCTGTTTTATATAGACCCTATTGAGAGAAATAAAAGAATTATGATCATGTTTCACATTATATTTCATTTATAGACATCATAAAAGTCCATGGATTAATATATATTATTTTATATATTGGGATAACACACATAGTCTAAGGGTAATGTAACTAATATATCGTCTTCTAATATAATAATGTGGTGTAATCCTTCTCTTAAATCTAAAAAATAATAATAGAATGAGATCTCTGTAACACCCTAAGATTTCATATTGTGTTATTCCTTCAAAATAATTCAATAACATGCACTACACGCAACACCATGTTCAAGAGAACCATGACTTACCAAACAAGCTGGTCAAAAGAGGTTATGAATAGAAATAACTAAATTTTAAACTTTATATAATCCTTATAATTTTAGAATCCATATTATGATTTTCTTAGACATAATTTAAGAACAAATTCATTTTCAGTATTTCACATTTACCAAATTTTAATAGTGAACCCTTTGACTAAATGGGGATATCAAAAATTTAAAATGAAACATCCCAAGATTCCACGGTACGCTAGCGTGCGTTGTACGCAACTTCGAGTTCTAACACACACCACTACCAATCAAACTAGCCGTTATGAATAGTAATACCTACTTTTTGAAATTATTTATATTTTCTATTTCAAAATGGAATTCATTTTTGGATTTGGAATTTCTAATTTAGCCTAGGGTGAAATTTTGGATCTTTTCGGTTAACACTTATATTTTGATGAATAGTAAAAATTACTAAATTTTAATTAAAAACAACTTTTTTAATCGAAATAATTTATATTAATAAATTATGAATTTGAGTGGTTTTAAAGTATATTTATAATATATTTTTATGATTTAATACAATTTTGGTAATTGGAAATAATTTCACAATTAAACAGAACATAAACAAATATCAATCTTTTGATAGTTATTATATCTTAAAAACACGCTTTTTGTTTTAACAGCAGGAATTATTTTTAAATTATTTCCTCCTCTTATGTGTTTTGAATTTGGAAAAATGGATTCCATATTTGGAATCAGGATGTTCATATTGTGTTAATAGGTAACTTTTATTTTTAGAGATTTTGAATAATTACTGCGGTAAATATTTTATTTACCATGGTTAAGGGTAAATCCGGTAAATAAGGGTTAAAAAATAATATTATAATAATAATAAATTACACTAAAAAGTGTCCAAACCTTATTTTTTGATATATGTTCGACCATAGTCATCTTTGGGTCGATTTGGGACCCCATGGAGCCACTTGTAGGTGATAGGGACACTTTATTTTAATTAAGTTAAAATGAATACAAAAATGACACAAGCATATATCATTTAGAAAAATAATTTTTACAAAGGGTTATATATGTTGGATGTTCGACTATAAATATTTATTAGAAATATAACAATATTTCATACATAATGATATTTTATTTATAATTTTTATAGATTACATAATTTAATTTATTTATTACACAATGATGATGGAGTAATTACCATAATAGTGAAAAGTTAAAATAGTTTCTATTATAAATACCCAAATAAATATTATTTGAGACTTTTTATGAATTAAAATATTTTTCTATGTTAATATGACATGTTAGTAATGGTTTAATTAATTTTTTTCTATGTAATCATTCTGTTATGAGTTTCAAAAAAATCATCTGTTGAATATTGTCAAAATTGACATAAAAGAGTTTTAAAAAAAATATTATATTATTAATTTATATTAAATTTTTAAAAATCTATGGATCGGCCAAGAGACTTATATCATGATATGTGTTTCATTAATGGACAACTTGGGGGTCTCTTGGATGTATATGGTAAGTTTATTAATCATATAATATAAAAATACAAAGAGACATTGTAAAAGTGAAACTAATTAACTTAGAGTAAATACTTAAAGATAAGGATAATATAAGTACCAAAAACTGTCTAAATTCTATTGGTTGAGTGGTTTTCGACCCAACCCCACCTTAAAAATTAAATAATCCACTTTTTAGACATTAGAAACCGAATATGAATTTATTTTAAATTAATATTTCTAGCTTTTCCAAAAGTTACCCTCACCCCTCTTATAAAAGGGCACTCCTCCTTCTCATTTCTTCACACCTTCAAAGCCTTTTGGTTCTACCAAATTCTTCACAAATACCCTCCCAACATCCCTCACAACAACCTAGAGTCCTTAGTTTGATCAAAAAGCCAACCAATGAAGCCCTTTTGATCAAAACAAAAGGAAGATCCTGAAGAAGAGGTAATGATTTCACCACCCTTTTCCAAGTTCCTTTCTTCTTCCACTTCTTTTTCCTTTGTTTTTACCATTATAATTTAATAAATCCATTATAATATATATACTATGATGTTATTATAAATATGGTACAACCATATTTAGTATTCTATCCACCCTTTGAATAACATGTCACCATACGTGCGTACGTACGGCTTACCGTCTCCATGTCGTGGTGTAATTGTTATTCAATATATTATTATTTGGATGGGTATAATAATGATGTTTAAAACATGTAAATAATAAATATAACATGTTAATTATTCTTTATATATGATATAACATCAATTTATATATTATTTTAATATCAAAAGAATGATATTGTTGCTCGTGCGTACGTACGGACTACCGTCTCCACGAACGCGATGAGATTCATTCTCCATCGTATCCATTCAAGTATAATTATCATTTGATTATTTAAAAATAATTTTTATGGACTTTATATCATTCTGGATATGAATAAGATACAACCTATTCATAAAAAACATGGCTTATGTAACAAAACATATAAAATAAAACGAGTAAGTTAACACCCGAAACGACGATAATACTAAGAAATTATTAACAAAGCAATGTTAAAAGATCATATATTATATAATATTAATATATATTATTCTTGAATAATTTAATAACAATTATTTCACCATTATACAGAAGGTTAACCTACCCTCAACCAAGGAAAAGTACAAGGTAAGGGTTTATTTCACAATCTCTTCATTATCCGAGGTTGTTTATACGTAATAATGTACTGAGATCTCTTTATCATCCACATCCATGTTTCTTAAAAATGAATTTCAAAACATTTTTTCTATTTACTAGAATATGGGTTAATGTCATTTATACCCTTGTTTAACTTTTTATAAGAGGTTTATAAAGGAATCGTTTCGTCGTTTTCCAAACAATGTGCTTTTTAACCTTTCCGACAAAATTAAGTTAAGAATGTTTTTTTAACTTATAAGGCGGGTGAGGCTATTTACCACTGTTATAAAATTCTCAAAGCTTCCCTTACAAGCTTACAAGGATATTTTCAAAGTTAATGTTTTATTTTATAATTATGTGACTTTTACATGATTTCAAAATGAATATTTTAAGAATTTCGGAAAGGTACTCTTTATCAAAATCAGAATTTTAAATGTTTTAATGATTTATCTTTCTTAATCTATTTAATTAATGTCCATGTCTTCAAAATGGTTTTTAAGGATTTATTTATATGGACATGAATGTTTTTAAAATTTTAATTCCTTTAAAAAGATTCAATGTGGTATGGGACACTTTGATTCAAAAATCTCTTTTTAATTACTTCCTTTATAAATGTGTGACTTTTAAATGATTTCAAAAAAAGGAGATATTTCTCTCAAATAGTTTTGATTTCATCTATGTCAACATCTTTTGATGGATTTTATGATTATATGAAGTTGATTTATTGTGATACAAAACTACTATATTGTATTGAAGGTTTTGTGATATGTTTGACTGTGGATGTGCTATTTTTATACCATTCATAGTTTATGGTGAAAGTATTGACATTTCGTATGCTAGTTTATTACGAATTTTTATGTTATGTTTAAACCTTTTTATATGGGAATGCATTGGACTTAATATGTGACGGGTGGAGCCCGCTATAGCTCCTCGATGCATCGGTAGGTCTCATGAGACAAACTAGTGTCTTGGAACAAGGCCTTGACAAAATCTTATTTGTATTCTTGGAACGAAGCCTTGGCTATGTGGTTATGATAGTCTAGCATTATGCATTACATCATTATGAAAGTGGTTATTGATATTTCATGTGATTATTCGATTAGTAGAATATCCATGTGAATAAGTAAATGACATTATTTCATTTTATTTCTTCCATACTATGTGGAAGTTCAAGATTAAAAGGCTTTTGTTTAAGTTATACATTGCCTTAAATGTTTGTTCTTATTTATTAAATTTTTTGATATATTGTTATCCTTACTGGGCATTTGAGCTCACCCCTTTTCTATGTTTTATTTTTCCCAGGAGGTGAAGAGGTAAATTATGAATGACCTTCAAGGATATTATGTGGGGATATGAGTGTGGATTATGGAGACAATTTGTTGTTGTAGTAGTTTTTCACTTTATGATGTAATTTATGACTTATGAATATATCTAGTGTTTCCAAGGCTACTAAACCAATCGGTCTTTCGAGATTCGATCTTTCTTGTGATCATGCCAATGTTATTTAATAATGCACCGACTCTAGGTAACTGGGGTCGGGGCGTTACAGTTGGTATCAGAGGATGTTTAGTACAATACATGGAAGCTAGATTTAGATAAACCTTGATTAGAGCACGTAGAACTAAGATGAAATTTGAGGATTAGTATAGAAGAACTTCCTAGAATTTTGGTATTGTAGAGATTTTGTGAGTTTTCCGAGCAATACATCCCTGTGTGGATACGAGCAGGTAGAGGCGGCTCTAGCATAGATGTACCTAGGGGTAAAAACCAAAACACCGCTTTGAGATAGACTCGAACGGGAACTGGTGCACGACAACGGGCCTTGCTTCACTCTTGGGTACGACACTCCCAGGGGATATGCTTAGGATAACTCTCATTTTCATTACAAATCATTCTGAACGGTTTATGAGTTTACACTTCCTCAAAGAAAACATTTTTATGATTATGGATTATATCCATAAACTATTTAATTTATGTTATGTATTTTACAAGTTTGGGATTAGGTATTATTGTTCATAAACTAATCGAGTGTATTCCATTGTTTAGGAATGGAGCCTAGTAGAAGGAATGAGAACTTCAGTATTACACATGATCCAAAGAGAAAGAAGGATCATATCATTCATGGTCATAAGCTAGAATCTATAATAGAAATAGTCTCCCATGTATTATCATCATATGAAGAAAAAATATCATGTGTTGATAAGATATGTAAAGAGTTTACTGAGTCCTATGGCTTTGAAGGGAAGAAGAGAAGAAAAGGATGGAAGAGAGAAAGATGGACAAAAAGAATAGGGAAAAGAAGAATTTTCCAATATGTTATAAATTTGGAAAGAAACACCCTGGAAATTGCCTGAAAGGACTGGGAGATTGTTATATGTGTTGAAGAAAAGGGCACAAAATATGTGACTGCAAGGGTAAGAAAATGGTTTCAAATGTACAATGCTTCATTTGCAAGGAGTTTGGACACTATGCGAGCCTATGTCTCAGCCATCAGACTATGCCGCAAATGATGCTATTGGATAATAATCAAGTTATGATACTACCACAGGTGAAGAGAAATGATTACTGATCTTATATTGATTATGTCCTTTGAGTGTTGTATCAACAATGTACTTGTTATAATAATTATGGAGTATATAAGGATTTTACTACAGTAATATTTCATTATGGACTTGAGATTGTGTGGAAGAAAGAAAAGTGACTCAATAGCAGGTTAAATTCTTTGGAAAATATATGGTTGAGAGAATGATAAACTATAATATGGTTCTGATACCGAGGTAGTGATTTTAGAATAATACATTATTGTTTTGGATAAATTATATTAGATATTCTTGAATACCTTGAAACTGATTAATGATTTTTATATTCCATCACTGTTGGGTTTTATAACATTTTTTGATTGAAGGAGTATATCTATTATTCTTTAAGGAATAAGGGATCATGAATGTGATCTATAAGGTTTATGGTAATTCAGGATGTGGCAGTGTTTTAAAAGAATATATGATGAAGGTATTCACATGTTATTACGCAAAAAAAAAGGATCTTCATTGTGTTTACCTTCCTTATAAATTTTGGACTGAAGTATTTTGGATAGTTCTAGTTTGGATTATTTTGGATTGCCATAAAAGGACAACCCGGAGGTTGGGCGGCAACCCGTCGCATCCGACAAGGCCGCGAGACTTGAACCATCAATTGAAGGGCGACAAGGGTGTATCACCTACCACTGAACCACGTAATGTTCGGGATTAAATAATTTAGTTTTTCTAAAAGATCTGGTAGAGGAATTATAAATTCATTTTTTTTGGAACCCTATACGAATAGGATAAATATAATATTTTTTACGTTCTATTATCTTTTATAGTGAAAGATGAGTTTGTGGTAGAACATAGTTAAAGGATGAGACTCTACTTGTCAAGTATATATTTTTTCTTCTTATCTTATTCTAAGAATATATTAATTCTTATACTTTATTTAAGGTATCCTAAAACCAAAAATGTGTTATCCTAATACCCTATGTTTTGTTGAACTGATTGTATTTAAAATCATAATAGATTGATTAATTTAAGGACCTCAATTTTACACTTGTTTGTGATTGATGACCTCAATCAGTACCTATAAATATTTACTTTTTCCCTCCAATTATATGACTCTAATTTCCACCAATGTTCTTCTTATCGAGATCATATTTTGGTGGTGACCCTTTCATTTCTCTTTTCCTCATATTAAGACTAAATTTTAGCAACCCAATTTCCGATGTGGGTTTTCCCACAAATATATTTTCTATTTTCAACCTTTTATTTTCTAAGAACAATTTCAAATTGCGAGGATGCAATTTATTGAAGGAGGGGAGAATGTAACACCCCAAGATTTCATAGTGTGTTATTTCTTCAAAATAATTCATTAACTTGCACTACACGCAACACCAAGTTCAATCGCACCATGACTTACCAAACAAGCCGTTCAAAATAGGTTATGAATACTATTAACTAAATTTTAAACTTTATATAATCCATATAATTATAGAATCCATATTATGAGTTTCTTAGACATAATATAAGAACAAATTCATTTTCAGTATTGCACTTTTTCCATATTTTAATAGTGAACCCTATGAAAAAATGGGGACATCAAAAATTTAAAATGAAACATCCCAAGTTTCCACGGTACGCTAGCGTGTGTTGTACCTAACATCGAGTTCTAACACACACCACAACCAATAAAACTAGCTATTATGAATAGTAATACCTACTTTTCGAAATTATATATATTTTATATTTCAAAATGGACTTCATTTTTGGATTTGGAATATCAAATTTTTCCTAGTGTGAAATTTTGGAACTTTTCGGACAACACTTATATTTTGATGAATAGTGAAAATTAATATATTTTTATTAAAAACAACTTTTTTAATCGAAATAATTTATAATGATAAATTATGAATTTTAGTGGTTTTAAAGTATATTTAGAATATATTTTTACCATTTAATACAATGTTGGTCATTGGACATAATTTCACAATTAAACCGAACATAAACAAGTATCAATCTTTTGATAGTTATTATATCTTAAAAACACGCTTTTTGTTTTAACAACGGGAATAATTTTTGAATTAATTTCTGCCACTTCTGTGTTATTAATTAGGAAAAATATATTACATATTTGGAATCAGGATTTTCATATTGTGTGAATAGGTAACATTTATTCTTAGACATTTTGAATAATTACTGCGGTAAATATTTTATTTACCATTGTTAAGGGTAAATCCGTAAATAAGGGTTAAAAAATAATATTATAATAATACTGAATTACACTAAAACCTGTCCTAACCTTATTTGTTGATACATGTTCGACCATAGGCATCTTTGGGTCGATTTTGGGACCCCATGGAGCCACTTGTAGGTGATAGGGACACATTATTTTAATTAAGTTAAAATGAATACAAAAATGACACAAGCATATATCTTTTAGAAAAACAATTTTTACATAGTGTTATATATGTTGGATGTTTTACTATAAATATTCATAAGAAATCTAAAAATATTTCCTACATAATGATATTTTATTAATAATTTTTAGAGATTACATAATTTAATTTATTTATGACATAATGATTATGCAGTAATTACTATAATAGTGAAAATTTAAAATAATTTATATTATAAATACCCAAATAGATATAATTTGAGACTTTTTGTGAATTAAACTAATTTTATAAGTTAATATGACATGTTATGAATGGTGTAATTAAATTTTTTTGAAGTAATTATTCTGTTATGAGTTTCACAAAAATCAACTATTGAATAGTGTCAAAATTGACATAAAAGATTTTTTAAAACAAATATTATACTATTAATTGATATTAAATTCCTAAAAATCTAAGGTTCTGACAAGAGACTTATATCATGATAGGTGTATCATTAATGGACCTCTTGGGGGTCTCTTGGATGTATATGGTATGTTTATTAACCATATAATATAAAAATAAAAAGAGACATTGTAAAAGTGAAACTAATTAACTTAGAGTTAAGACTTAAAGATAATGTTAATATAAGTACCCAAACCTATCTAAATTCTATTGGTTGAGTGGTTTTCGAACCATCCCCACCTTAAAATTTAAATAATCCACTTTGGAGCCATTATAAACCGAATATGAACTTATTATAAATTAATATTTCTAGCTTTTCCAAAGGTGCCCCTCACCCCTCTTATAGAAGGGCACTCATCCTTCTCATTTCTTCACACCTTCAAAGCCTTTTGGTTTGGACAAAATCTTCCCAAATACTCTCCCAACTTCCCTCAATACAAACTATTGTCCTTAATTTGATAATAAATCCAACCTAAGGATCTCTTTTGATCAAATCAAAAGGAAGAACCCGAAGAAGATGTAATGATTTCACCACCCTTTTCCAAGTTCCTTTCTTCTTCCACTTCTTCTTCCTTTTTTTTACCATTCTAAAATAATAAAATCAGTAACATATATATACTGTGATGTTATTATAAATATTTTACAACCATATTCATAATTCTATCCACCCTTTGAATAACATGTCACCATACGTGCGTACGTACGGCTTACCGTCTCCACGTCGTGGTGTAATTGTTATTCAATATATTATTATTTAGATGGGTATAATAATGATGTGTAACTCATGTAAATAATAAATATAACATGTTAATTATTCTGTATATATGATATACCATCCATTTATATATTATTTTAATATCAAAAGAATGATATTTTCGCTCGTGCGTACGTACGGACTACTGTCTCCACGAACGCGATGAGATTCATTCTCCATCATATCCATTCAAGTATAATTATCATTTGATGATTTAAAATTAATTTTTAAGGACTTGATATCATTATTGATATGAATAAGATACAACATATCCATAACATACATGGCTTACGTAATAAAACATATAAAAGAAAACGAGTAATTTAACACCTGAAACGACGATAATACTAAGATATTATTAACAAAGCAATGTTAAATGATCATATATGATATCATATTAATATATATGATTCTTGTATAATTTAATAACAATTATTTCACCATTATACAGGAGGTTAACCTACCCTCAACCATGGAAAAGTACAAGGTAAGAGTTTATTTCGCAATCTCTTCATTATCCGTGGTTGTTTATACGTAATAATCTACTGAGATCTCTTTATCATCCACATCCATGTTTCATAAAAATTAATTTCAAAACATATTTAATATTTACTAGAATATGGGTTAAAGTCATTTATACACTTTTTTGACTCTTTATAAGAGGTTTATAAAGGAATATTCCCATCATTTTCCAAACAAGATGCTTTTTAACCTTTTCGACAAAATTAAGGTATGAATATTTTTTTAACTTATATGGTGGGTGCGGCTATTTTCTGCAGTTATAAAATTTTCAAAGATTCCCTTACAAGCTTACAAGGATATCTTCAATGTAAATGTTTTATTTTATATTTGTATTACTTTTAAATGATTTCAAAATGAATATTTTAAGAATTTCAGAAAGGTACTCTTTATCAAAATCAGAATTTTAAATGTTTTAAATATTTATATTTCTAATTCTTTTTTAATTAATGTCCATGTCTTCAAAATGGTTTTTAAGGATTTATTTATATGGACATGAATTTTTTAAAATTTTAATTCCTTTCAAAAGTTTCGAAGTGGTATGGGACACTTTGATTCAAAAATCTCTTTTTAATTACTTCTTTTATAAATGTGTGACTTTTAAATGATTTAAAAAAAAGGAGATATTTCTCTCAAATAGTTTTGATTTCATCTATGTCAACATCCTTTGATGGATTTTATGATTATATGATGTTGATTTATTGTGATACAAAACTTCTATATTGTATTGAAGATTTTGTGATATGTTTGACTGTGGATGTGCTATTTTTATACCATTCATTGTTTATGGTGAAAGTATTGACATTTCGTATGCTAGTTTTAATACGAATATTTATGTTATGTTTAAACCTTTTCATATGGGAATTAATTGGAATTAATATGTGACGGGTGGAGCCCGCTATAGCTCCTCGATGCATCAGTAGGTCCCATGAGACAAACTAGTGTCTTGGCATAAGGCCTTGACAAATTCTTATTTGTAGTTTTGGCACGAGGCCTTGGCTATATGGTTATGATAGTCTGGCATTATGCATTCCATCATTATGAAAGTGGTTATTGATATTGCATGTGATTATTCGATTAGTATAATATCCATGTGAATAAGTAAATGGAATTATTTCATTTTATTTTTTCCATAATATGTTGATGTTAATGTTTAAAAGGATTTTGTTTTAGTTATAGATTGCCTTAAATGTTTATTCTTATTTATGAATGTTTTCGCTATATTGTTATCCTTACTGGGAATTTGAGCTCACCCCTTTTCTATGTTTTATTTTTCCCAGGAAGTGAAGAGGTAAATTATGAATGACCTGTAGGGATATTATGTGGGGATATGAGTGTGGATTATGGAGACAATATGTTGTTGTATTAGTTTTTCACTTAATGATGTAGTGTAAGACTTATGAATATATCTAGTATTTCCAAGGCTACTAAACCAATAGGTCTTTCTAGATTTGATCTTTCTTTTGATCATGACAATGTTATCTAATAATGAACCGACTCTAGGTAACTGGGGTCGGGGTGTTATTGCTCGTATCAGAGGATGTTTAGTACAAACCTTGGAAGCTAGATTTAGATAAACCTTGATTAGAGCACGTAGACCTAAGATGAACTTTGATTATTAGTACAGAAGAAATTCCTAGAATTTTGGTATTGTAGAGATTTTGTGAGTTTTCCGAGCAATACATCCCTGTCTGGATACGAGCAGGTAGAGGCGGCTCTGGCACAGATGTACCTAGGGGTAAAACCCGAAAACACCGCTTTGAGCAAGACCCGAACGAGAACTGGTGCACGACAATGGGCCTTGCTGCACTCTTGGTTACGACACTCCCGGGGGATATGCTTAGGATAACTCTCATTTTATTTACAAATCATTATGAAGGGTTTGTGAGTATATACTTCCTCAAAGAAAACATTTTTATGATTATAGATTATATCCATAAACTATTTAATTTATGTTATGTTTTTTACAAGTTTGGGATTAGGTATTGTTATTAATAAACTAATCTAGTGTACTCTATTGATTAGAAATGGCGCCTAGTAGAAGGAATGATAACTTCAGCATTGCACATGATCCAAAGAGAAAGAAGGAACATATCTTTCATGGTCTTAAGCCAGAATCTATAAGAGAAATAGTCTCCAATGTATTATCATCATATGAAGAAATTATATCTTTGTTGATAAGATAAGTAAAGAGTTTACTGAGTCCTATGGCTCTGAAGGGAAGAAGAGAAGAAAAGGATGGAAAAGAGAAAGATGGATAAAAGGAAGAGGGAAAAGAAGAATTTTCCCATATGTGATAAAGGTGGAAAGAAACACCCTGGAACTTGCCTGAAATTAATGGGAGTTTGTTATAAGTGTGGAGGAAAAGGGCACAAAATACGTGACTGCAAGGGTAATAAAATGTTTCCAAATGTACAATGCTTCATTTGTATGGAGTTTGGACACTATGCGAGCCTATGTCTCAGTTATCAGACTACGCCGCAAATGATGCTATTGGATAATAATCAATTAATGATACTACCACAGATGAAGAGAAATGATTCGAGTTCTTATGTTGATTATGTCATTTGAGTGTTGAATCAACAATGTACTTTTTATAATAATTATGGAGTATATAAGGATTGTTCTGCAGTACTATTTCATTATGGACTTGAGATTGTGTGGAACAAAGAAACGTGACTCAATAGGAGGTTAATTTTTTTGGAAAATATATGGTTGAGAGAATGATAAACCATAATATGGTTCTGATACCGAGGTTGTGATTTTAGAATAATACATTATTGTTTTGGGAAATTTATATTCGATATTCTTGACTACCTTGAAACTGATTAATGATTTGTATATTCCATCATTGTTGGATTTTAAAACATTTTTGGATTGAAGGAGTATATCGATTATTCATTAAGGAATAAAGGATCATGAATGTGATCAATAAGGTTTTATGGTAATTCAGGATGTTGCAGTGTTTTAAAAGAATACATGATGAAGGTATTCACATGTTATTATGCGAAAAAAAGGATATTCATTATGTTTACCTTCCTTATTAATTTTGGACTGAAGTATTTTGGATAGTTCTAGTTTTGATTATTTTGTATTGCCATAAAAGGACAACCCGGAGGTCGGGCGGCAACCCGTCGCTCCGGCAAGGCCGCGAGACTTGAACCCACAACCGAAGGGTGACAAGGGTGTATCACCTACCACTAAACCACGTGATGTCCGGGATTAAATAATGTAATTTTTCTAAATGATCTGGTAGATGAATTACAAATTCATTTTTTTGGAACCCTATACGAATAGGATAAATAGAATATTTTTTATGTTTTATTATCTTTTAGAGTGAAAGATGATTTTGTTGTAGAACATAGTTAAAGGATGAGACTCTACTTGTCAAGTATATGTTTTTTCTTCTTATCTTATTCTGTGAAGAAATTAATTCTTATTCTTTATTTATGGAATCCTAAAACCAAAAATGTGTTATCTTAATACCCTATGTTTTGTTGAACCGATGGTATTTCAAATCATCATAGATTTATAAATTTAAGGACCTCAATTTTACACTTGTTTGTGATTGATGACTTCAATCACTGCCTATAAATATTTTCGTTTTTCCTCCAATTATATGTCTCTAATTGCCACCAATGTTCTCATAATCAAGATCATAATTTGGTGGTGACCCTTTCATTTCTCTTTTCTTAATATTAAGACTAAATTTTAGTAACCCAATTTCCGATGTGGGTTTTCCCACAAATATATTTTCTATTTTCAAACTTCTATTTTCGAAAAACAATTTCAAATTGCGAGGATGCAATTTATTGAAGGAGGGGAGGATGTAACACCCCTAGATTTCAAAGTGTGTTATTTCCTCAAAATAATTCAATAACTTGCACTACACGCAACACCAAGTTCAAGCGAACAATGACTTACCAAACAAGCCGTTCAAAAGAGGTTATGAATAGTACTAACTAAATTTTAATCTCTATATAATCCTTATTATTTTAGAATCCATATTATGAGTTTCTTAGACATAATGTAAGAACAAATTCATTTTTAGTATTTCACTTTTACCAAATTTTAATAGTGAACCCTTTGACTAAATGGGGACATCAAAAATTTAAAATGAAACATCCCAAGCTTCCATGGTACGCTAGCGTGTGTTTTACGCAACTTCGAGTTCTAACACACACCACAACCAATCAAACTAGCCGTTATGAATAGTAATACGTAATTTTTGAAATTATATATATTTTATATTTCAAAATGGAATTCATTTTTGGTTTCGGAATATCTAATTTAGCCTAGGGTGAAATTTTGGAACTTTTCGGATAACACTTATATTTTGATGAATAGTGAAAATTACTAACTTTTAATTAAATTTTTTTTTAATCGAAATAATTTATATTGATAAATTATGAATTTGAGTGGTTTTAAACTATATTTACAATATATTTTTACCATTTAATAAAATGTTGGTCATTGGACATAATTTCACAATTAAACCGAACATAAACAAGTATTAATCTTTTGATAGTTATTATATCTTAAAAACACGGTTTTTGTTTTAACAACATGAATTATTTTTAAATTAATTTATGACACTTCTGTGTTTTTAATTTGAAAAAATGGATTCCATATTTGGAATCAGGATGTTCATATTGTGTGAATATGTATCTTTTATTTTTAGACATTTTGAATAATTACTGCGGTAAATATTTTATTTACCGTGGTTAAGGGTAAATCCGGTAAATAAGGGTTAACAAATAATATTATAATAATACTAAATTACACTAAAAAGTGTCCTAACCTTATTGGTTGATACATGTTCGACCATTGGCATCTTTGGGTTGATTTTGGGACCCCATGGAGCCACTTGTAGGTGATAGGGAACCTTTATTTTAATTAAGTTAAAATGAATACAAAAATGACACAAGCATATATCTTTTAGAAATTGTTTTTTTACATAGGGTCATATATGTTGGATGTTCGACTATAAATATTCATTATAAAGATAAAACTATTTCCTACATAATGATATTTTATTTATAATTTTTAAAGATTACATAATTTAATTTATTTATGACACAATGATGATGCAGTAATTACAATAATAGTGAAAATTTAAAATAATTGATATTATAAATACCCAAATAAATATAATTTGAGACTTTTTATGAATTACACTAATTTTTAAGTTAATATGACATGCTAGGAATGTTCTAAATAATGTTTTTCTAAGTAATCATTCTGTTATGAGTTTCACAAAAATAAACTATTGAATAGTGTCAAAATTGACATAAAAGAGTTTTTAAAACAAATATTATATTATTAATTGATATTAAATTCCTAAAAATCTAAGGATCGGCCAAGAGACTTATATCATGATAGTTGTATCATTAATGGACCACTTGGGGGTCTCTTGGATGTATATGGTATGTCTATTAACAATATAATATAAAAATACAAAGAGACATTGTAGAAGTGAAACTAATTAACTTAGAGTTAATACTTAAAGATAAGGTTAATATAAGTACCTAATCCTGTCTAAATTCTATTGGTTGAGTGGTTTACGAACCATCCACACCTTAACATTTATATAATCCACTTTTGAGCCATTATAAACCGAATATGAATTTATTATAAATTAATATTTCTAGTTTTTCCAAAGGTGCCCCTCACCCCTTTTATAAAGGGCACTCCTCCGTCTCATTTAGTCATACATTCAAAGCATTTTTGTTGGGCCAAATTCTGCCCGAATACTCTCCCAAATTACCTCACTACAACCTAGAGGCCTTAGTTTGATCCGAAAACCAACCTAAGGAGCCCTTTTGATCAAATCAAAAGGAAGAACCCGAAGAAGAGGTAATGATTTCACCACCCTTTTCCAAGTTCCTTTCTTCTTCTACTTCTTCTTCCTTTTTTTTACCATTCTAAAATAATAACTCCAGTATCATATATATGCTATGATGTTATTATAAATATGGTACAACCATATTCAGTATTCTATACACCCTTTGAATAACATGTCACCATATGTGCGTATGTACGGCTTACCGTCTCCACGTCATGGTGTAATTGTTATTCAATATATTATTATTTTGATGGGTATAATAATGATGTGTAACTCATGTAAATAATAAATATAACATGTTAATGATTCTTTATATATGATATAACATCTATTTATATATTATTTTAATATCAAAAGAGTGATATTGTCGCTCGTGTGTACGTACGGACTACCGTCTCCACGAACGCGATGAGATTTATTCTCCATCGTATCCATTAAAGTAAAATTATCATTTGATGATTTAAAAATAATTTTTAAGAACTTGATATCATTATGTATATGAATAAGATAGAACCTATCCATAACAATCATCGCTTACGTAACAAAACATATAAAAGAAAATGAGTATGTTAACACCCGAAATGACGATAATACTAAGATATTATTAACAAAGCAATGTTAAAAGATCATATATGATATCATATTAATATATATGATTCTTGTATAATTTAATAACAATTATTTCACCATTATACATGAGTTTAACCTACCCTAAACCAAGTAAATGTACAAGGTAAGGGTTTATTTTTCAATCTCTTCATTATTCGAGGTTGTTTATACGTAATAATCTACTGAGATCTCTTTATCATCCACATCCATGATTCATAAAAATGAATTTCAAAACATTTTTACTATTTACTAGAATATGGTTTAATGTCATTTATACCTTTTTTTGACTTTTTATAAGAGGTTTATAAAGGAATATTTCCTTCATTTTCCAAACAAGGTGTTTTTTAACCTTTTCGACAAAATTAAGGTAAGAATGTTTTTTTTTAACTTATACGGCGGGTGCGGCTATTTATCACCGTTATAAAATTGTCAAAGATTCCCTTACAAACTTACAAGGATATTTTCAATGTAAATGTTTTATTTTATAATTATGTGACTTTTAAATGATTTTAAAATGAATATTTTAAGAATTTCGGAAAGGTACTCTTTATCAAAATCAGAATTTTAAATGTTTTAAAGATTTATTTTTCTAAATCTATTTAATTAATGTCCATGTATTCAAAATGGTTATTAAGGATTTATTTATATAGACATTAATGTTTTAAAAATTTTAATTCCTTTCAAAAGTTTCAATGTGGTATGGGACACTTTGATTCAAAAATCTCTTTTTAATTACTTCCTTTATAAATGTGTAACTTTTAAATGATTTCAAAAAAAGGAGATATTTCTCTCAAATAGTTATGATTTCATCTATGTCAACATCTGTTGATGGATTTTAAGATTATATGAAGTTGATTTATTGTGATACAAAACATCTATATTGTATTGAAGGATTTGTGATATGTTTGACTGTGGATGTGCTATTTTTATACCATTCATAGTTTATGGTGAAAGTATTGACATTTCGTATCCTAGTTTTAATATGAATGTTTATGTTATGTTTAAACCTTTTCATATGGGAATGAATTGGACTTAATATGTGACGGGTGGAGCCCGCTATAGCTCCTCGATGCATCGGTGGGTCTCATGAGACAAACTAGTGTCTTGGCACAAGGCCTTGACAAAATCTTATTTGTAGTCTTGGCACGAGGCCTTGGCTATGTGGTTATGATAGTCTGACATTATGAATTCCATCATTATGAAAGTGTTTATTTATATTTCATGTGATTATTCAATTAGTAGAATATCCATGTGAATAAGTAAATGGCATTATTTCATTTTATTTTTGCCATACTATGTTGAAGTTCAAGTTTAAAAGGCTTTTTTTAGTTATACATTGCCTTAAATGTTTATTCTTATTTATGAAAGTTTCCGCTATATTGTTATCCTTACTGGGCATTTGAGCTCACCCCTTTTCTATGTTTTATTTTTCCCAATAAGTGAAGAGGTAAATTATGAATGACCTGTAGGGATATTATTTGGGGATATGAGTGTGGATTATAGAGACAATATGTTATTATAGTAGTTTTTCACTTTATGATGTAATGTAAGACTTATGAATATATCTAGTGTTTCCAAGGCTACTAAACCAATCAGACTTTCGATATTTGATCTTTCTTGTGATCATGACAATGTTATGTAATAATGCACCGACTCTAGGTAACTCGGGTCGGGGCGTTAAAATCTCCATGATGAAAAAATAAATGATGAGATGACTAATACTGTGGCCATTGAATTTATATTCCATAAAGTGGATATTAATGAATTCTACTAAAAACACATATTTAAAATAATGAATTATGGTATTTCTAATAAATTCAAATAGGTTATTGGAGTGCTGATGTTAGTAGTCTATTTTTTATCAATATGATCACTGTTTGATGAAATGATGAAGTTGAAGAGTTGAAAATGAAAAGTGGAACTGAACCATCAAGTGCCTGAACCTTCCACATATAATGTTTAGAGTTATATTAGGATAGCATTCATTTTTAGTGTAAAATCATTCATTCAAATAAATAGTAACACATTCTAAATAAATAATGAATGAAAAAGACCGAATAAAGGGTACATGATGGAGAACATATAGGATATTCACATGGTTAGTAGAATTACCATAGTAATTATAAGATAATTCGAGTAAAAAATAATTACATGTGTCAATAAAATTTCATGGATCATTCATACATATAATAAACTTTCAAAATAGAATAGAAATTTTCTAAAGAAAAAACAAAAATGAGAATCCATGACTAAAGATAAAGAGACCACATAATGTGAGTACCAATCATTGATAAAACAACCACTATAAGAAAATGTGCATAAAACATGAAAAATGATTTACTAACCATATAGAATGATTGAAACTGATCACATGAATAAAATTATTACATTAGTGTTTTAGGATCTATACCTCAAAACCATGAGCTACACATGACAGATAAACCAGCCACATGATTATCATGAATATTTTTCTGTTTAATATGACCATGATCCATGAGATGATTCTCCACATGGTCAAATGAGAGTTCAACATTGATGATGCCGCATTAAGAAGATTTTTTTGAAATAATTAGTTTTTAAATTGACAATACATAGAGATGAAATTCATGTATAATTTTATTTAATTAAATAATTTTTTCAAGAAGTAAAATCATTTTTCCTTCAGGTATTTAAAATTTCAATCATTAGTGAATTTATGGGAAACCAAATAGTAAATATAATTAATGGTTTAATAAGTCCTATAATTCAGGATGTTTAAAAGATTGTTTTTGTAAGAATTCAAGTGATGAATAAATAAGGAATATTTAGACTGATTTGAAGAAAATAAAATTACTCTAAACAAATCGTGATAAGATTACAAATACAAATGGTAAATAAATTTTCACATAATATTATTATATAATTATAAATATTTTCATGATGTGGATGAATAAATTATAAAAAAGGTAAAATACTATGATATATTATGATATTAATTACAGCATGATAAATCGAATATTGAGAATATATGATAGTGTTATGATGCCCTAAATGAGATAAGATTTTGTTTTCCATAATGATGAGAATATAGATAGAAATAGATTGAAAATTTCTTTTTGAGACCAATGGATTATGTTCGTAAATGGTATTGAAGATCTAAATGGTTTACATTTGAATACCTTGTCATATATTCTCATGGATGAGGATTATATAATGATGATGTATATGTTTCTACAACATGATCAATGTGATAAACACGGTCTTGTGACTATGGTGTCTGACTATTTACTAAAAAATTTAAAAAATGGAATGTTTGAACATCCATTGAGGAGAATTACGGTTGCAGTGTCCAACCAACTGGTGTAGAGGAGGTGATAGATGGGGTAAATAATTATGGAAAACACGAGGAGAAACTAATATGTCATTTAACCAATTAAATCATAAAATACTATAATTAATAATAAAATATAGCGATGAATTCATTTAGGGTCATCTAACAATAACAATAATGAGAATTGTTTATGTTGTTCCTTATAAATATTATGTGCCAATCACTCTCAATAATATTTCTCAAAAGGATATGATGGGAGATACTATTGTCTGGATGTGGAAATCTAAAAATCTCAAGAGACTTAAATGCGATAAGAATTCATCAAATGTGTGTACCATTGATTCAATCCTCTAATCTTAGCAGTGGATAAGTAAAACATGGGTCCTAAACCCATCATTACATGATCCCCCTGGATCATCAGTGTTCTTGTTTTTTGTGTATTTTATTAGACAAAGAAATCACCATTTGTGGCTACACAAATCAGGTATATTCAAAATATGTCTATATTGAGAGCAATTGTAGTTGCCTCTTTACCCAAGATACTACTTTGAATCTCAATATAAGTTTATGGATGTGGGTATATCCAAGTGATGATTATAGTTATGGTCTCATGTTCCCTTATCCAAGTTCCTCCATGCAAGACATTGATTTTTTTTCAGTTGGGTTTGGCTCTAATTATATGATTTCATGATAGATTCAACCTTTTTTAGGGTTATTTTGCATAACATAGTAATTTGACTTCTAGGAAGGTTTTAAACATGTCAATGCATACTTTTTCAATTAAGGTAGGTTTAGTGATGGGGTTTATAGGGATTTTATAATGATTTAATAAAATTATACCTTTAAACATATGGAATTTTTGTGGGTTTCTACTATATTAGTTGTATGGGATTATTGAGAATAAAACACCCAAAATTTCACAAGCATTAACCCAATAGATTATGTGTCATATGTTTTTAGGCATTATTACTAGTTGAAATAAATTCTAAAATAACTATAAACTAATTAAAGATAATAAATTGTTTTGTTATTACCTATTTATAATTAATTACTATATTTTACTATTGGACTTAATTCCTTGGGGGTTTAGACAATGTATATTTTACATGGATGATGCGGGAAATAGTTGATGCTATGTTAATTAAATTAAAAATGGATTATTAGTTAGGGTAGGTGGTCCTTAGAACAAACCCTACAATAATTTTATTTTCTATATACATTTCACATTTTAAGTGTGTTTTCATCACTTCTAGAAAGATAAGTAACTAATTTAAAGTCCATTTTTTATCTAAAATGTACGACATAAGGGTGAGAAAATGTGTTAAGTGAATTGATGGATCAATGGGTTCTAGAATAATGCATCAGTCTTAAATTGATGATTGAATAATTATAAATATATTACTTGAGAAACATGGACCTGATGGGGTTTCAATTATATGAATTTAACAATGATATAATGAATAAGTTGCAGCATCCCATATAATAGTTTCCCTCAGTGAAAATCATATAATGGTGAGTAATTAATTTATATTTATGGTCAAGACAATGTTCATGTGGGAGACATCAGTATCCTAAATGAATAAAATATTATTTAAATTAAAAATTGGTGATTAATCATATTCCATTAAGATGTTATTTTATTAGTCTGTATTATTTATAAAAAATGTGGATGTGTTGGGTGTATGTCGACCAATATAGTATGGACTTTGGATGTGAGATTGGGTTTGTTCCATCACATGTGACTGATTCCACCATGTATTTTCTTATGATACAAGCAGGGTAATGCTATGATTATGGTTTGGCTAATGAATATAATATCCCAAAGTAATATTTTCAGAACCATAGAATGTGTATTAGAATAATGAACCTATTTTTAGTATGACTATTCTATATTTTTCCATAGGCACACCAGTTGGTGACCCAATATAAATTAATTGTATAGAGGGTGAAAACATTAATGGATACTGATGAATGTGAGTTTCATGATAGAACCAAAATAGTTTATCCCATCCTTGTATAGTAATATTGGAAGGATTTGTCTATAAAAATGATAGTGCATCCTAATAATGGTGAGAATGGTTCAGTAAGATGGATAACCCCATCAAGAGTAATTAAATTATATTTTTTCATTGTGACACACTACCAAAGAAAATGTACTATGATATATTGGATTCCTTATAAATTTTTCTAGTATCAATCCTTGTGTATTATACAATGATGATTGATTTCAGGAAATGGTTTATTGATGATTATGGTGATAGATTATTGAAATGGAAATACCCAATGATTATATTCGATTATAATCTTGATAGGGAAATCCCCTAATATTCTTGAAGGAAAATTTCTTGGAAGGTCGTTCCCCTATTATTTAATATAAATATTTTCTAAACCTTGAAATACTTTATTTTTTTAGAATATAGATTTCATAATGTGGTACACCGATAAATTTTTAGATGACTAGATTCCAAGTAGAGGAATTCATTGAGTTTGAATATGTATAAATTCTTATTAAGTAATAACACTCAGACTCTTGATTTTTTAATTTTCATCACCACATTCCCCTATGATTCCATATGACTATTTTTACAAAAGTAAACACCCTGGATATAGGGGATAGATTCTCAATAGAGTCATACCATGTGTTTGAAGATGTGATTTTTTAGTAAAGATACAACATAGTTCTACATGATACATTCAATATATGATGTTAATAATACCTTTACTGTATAGATTATATGATATTGGTTGGCATGATTTCATGATTTTATTTGATTCACAATGAATCTGTCCAATGTTATTAAATTTGATCATGTGTTACATGTTATAACCCAAGTATTGATATTTTTTATTTATTTATACAACCTAATAATATTTATTTATACTACTAATCAGATAACACATATGAAACGTATTACGGGTTATTTATGGGACACTGTCATTTTTCCATAATAAGTTAAACTAACATTGTTCCTAAGAATTCATGGTAGTTGGTTCCTTGAGAAGATTTCCCTAATTATACATTCAGGTTGGGAAGAGGCCTGACCTTGCATCACTATACAATATGTCATAAATTATATGTAATATTTGTAAAATATTTGGCTCTTGGATTTATGTATATATTAATATTTATTTTATTATTTATATTTATTTTTTAAATGTTGTCACCACAGTTGGTGATCCAATTTTATATACCCAAATATTCACGATTCTATAAAACTGATCTCTTAAATATGATCATTTAGTATTGTATTGATATCCTTATTTATTTATTTATTTATTATATGCAATATTATGTTTTATTATTAATGATGAAATTTTTTTATTTCGCAAATTATTTCACTTTCTGTTATGGGGGGTATTATTTTCCACGGTTACACCCTCAACCTGCATGGCTAGTCAGCTGTGTATAACAAATAGGGAGGTTAAATGTAGTAACATGAAATTATCATAGCTAAATATTTGTTTTTTTTTAATTATTATTCATTAGATTTTAAAAATACACAGATAATTATATTGGAGGTCTAGTGCCTTTTGAAACATGGAAACATAAACAACTGGTTCAACTATGAGTTATGTAATATCCCACTTTGTTCATAATAGATACATCCCTCCATATTCTTATGATACATAATACCTTCCATCATAACCTAGGTAATATAAATATAAAAACATTGTGAGCTCGAATACTTATTTTTTGTAATTAAGCGAGATATCAATATTTCATGAGTATAAGGGTTTGAGAAATTGATATTAAAATTTGAAAAAAAAATCCCTACATAATAATAGATGATAAACTTGAGTCATGACATAAATCATTGTAGTCCATAAGGCATGAATAATAATGGAATCAATGAATATAACCCATGAGAACATATCATGTAATATAAAATAAATTTTTGTCATATAATTATGCATAAAAAATTATTTAATTGGTAGTACAAGGATCATTTTCAAGATTATCATAGTATAAGGAGTTCACTCCCAAATACATCAGAGTAGTAAAGGTTTACACCCAATACTATAAAATTAGACGTATTACTTATTAAACCATGTTCAATCCCCATGAATGTCATGTTTATCATTTGAGATATCAATCTTTACCCAATGCATTGAAGGGAGATATAGGTCCCACCATTCTCGTTATGAAAATCATGCATATGTGTGCTATAAGATCATAAAACAATCATCATATCATATTAATTGAAATGAAATGAATTTGATAAACATTCATTAGAACATAACTAGTTGAAAATAAACATGTTTCATTATCATAAAATCATTTCTACATAGGGAAAACAATGGAAAAAGAAGTATATTTCGTAATCATTTTATCATGGTATTACCAGTGGAAGAGAAATGAGGTGCATAAAAATATTATCATTATAATTATATGTAATATAAGGAATTAATAATGATAGTTTAATTAGATTATATCCCAAGTAAATATTTATTATTATCATGGGATTTCACCATTGATAGAAAATGATTTTGAAAGATATATCATTATATCATTTCTTGAGGAAAATATAGTTTTATTGAAAATGAAAATTTTAATATTTCAAGAAAATTTACAAAATTATTTTCATTGAAAATAAACTTGAATACATATAATGTATGATCGTAATAAAATAAAGTTTGTTACCTCAGGAAATTCTATTCATGTTGTAAACATTAAAACCAAGATTCCGTTCACATTTTTTGTAAATTCCAATTGATTGTTATTTTAAAAAATACTTGATGATTCCCAAAAAAAATTTAATAAATATTCATCATGGGAAAAATGTCTATAATTAATCATTTTAAAATGATGAAAAACATTTGTGAAATTTTTTTCAGAAAATATAGTTTTAGATGAAAAGGATACATCAACCAAAGAGAGAAATAAATATGATTGTTAATAAAATATTCGTTTTAAAATATTGAGTACATAAAGAGAGGAAAATGAATAGAAAACATTTATTTAATATATATATATATAAATGGGATAATAAAATAAACTTGTTTGAAGAAAAATATATTGTAATATTTAATCTTTAGAAGCATAATCATTAGAATTCGCGATAAACGGTGTGACTATAAGATAAAACCCTTACAAATTTGAAAACATTGAATCATTACTCCAATAATTAATAATGTAAAATGAATGTTAACATAATGAGAATAAATAAATTCAATATATTACCTAGAAAATGGGATTTATAATCACCTTTTGAATGAAAATAGGGGTATTACATAACATATGTACCAAAGAAGGAAAATTAGAATGAAAAATCTATTATTGTAAGTATGAACTGCCATTGAATGGTTAGAACCACATTTATAGTAAATAAAAAAATATTATACATAAATTTTATAGAAATATTAATATATATCATATCATATCATATTTTATTTACTTATGAACTTTTATAACCCTTTTAATAACAATAAAATGTTTAATTCATTTTTCAGGCAATAAATACTTTGTTCTTTGTTGCCATACCTTTTTAAGTGTTACATAACCTCTATAATTTTAAAAATTATATAAATAAAATACATTAATATCATATATATGTATTTGTTGTAATCAATAGAATTTATAGATAGAGAATGTAATGCAGTAATCATTCTGACAGTAGGTCGTACGTATGCATAAAGGATGTTTCCATTTTCTCAGTGGATTGAAAAACACAGTATACAATATATTACCATTTATGAATAATTATTAAGTCATATATATCATGTATATTTCTTAAGGTTATCCTTAACACCATCCATGTAATCCATAACTGAAGACAAATCACATCGCTTGATGAGGAAGTAGTTCTCCAAACACATGTGAAACAGTATCATATCCCCCAAAGAATGGAAAGAAATATTGTACACATTATGTAATAATTACATAATTTTATTCATGTAATAAAATATCCTATAAATATTATAAATATATATTTATATTCATCCTTTAAAACTGGTGATGGAAAATAATCTACATCGGTTTACGAGGCGATAGTCTGCCTCACACACGATCAATGGTTTCATTAACCATTTGATGGAAGAGGTGATGGGAATAGTCTCTTCAATTAAAATAGTTTAATATTAGTATATGTAAAATAATAATTTTATTATATTTCAAATTTCCAGAATAAATCAAGGTGTAAAATGATGAAATTAAAAAAGAAGGATCTTAGTAAAGACAATTACATTTGTTCAGAAGAACCTTCTTTAGATCTCTTATTAAGAACCATATTGTTGCCATTTTGGAATCATTAGATTCTTTATAACAGGAATATGTATGTTTGGGGTCTATATGTTTTGGGGTTTTATATACTATATGTCATGATAGGTTGGAATTAATTAAGGGTTGTGGTGTCCTTTTTTATGTGGGGGAAAGGTGCCCACATTGAATGTAATTGGAAATTTTCCAAAAAAAATCCAAAATTTTAAATTCTCCCCAAAATAATAATATTATTAATGATAATATATTATAACATATAAAGGATATAATTAAAATATTTCCATTAATTAGTAATTTTATATTTTTTATATTCATTTAAATTTAAATCTTATTAGTTGAACCCCCAAGAAAACCAATTTTTTCTGAACTACAATAAATAATTTTTTATTTTTACAACTCTTCATTATGGTAAATAATTATTATTACCATATAATATAATATAAAATATGATACTCAATATATGTAATTCATTCTAAAAAATAAAATTCATATAGTTTTAATATTTAAAATTAAAATTAAACTCGTAGACGAGATGAAAGAGCAGATTTCTAAAGAGAAAACCTTCAAATGTTTAAAAATTATTTATATAAACATTCATTATGAAAATTACTACAGTAAAATAAATTGGATTAATTAATATATATATAAGTGAAATAATATCACATTAAAACTCAATTTTCTCACAATAATAAGACTTTTAATTTATTTAAATGAAAAGGAATTTCATAATAAAAACAACTTTGATTTACTTTTCATTAAAAAAATTAATCTTCTTCAAAATATCTCAAAAATTAATATTATGAAAATTTATATATATATATATATTTATAAATTAAAATTTAATATATCCAATATCATTTTTAAAACTACCAAAAAAAGATATTTTCTTAAAAAAATAAATTAATTGAAAATCATTTTGGAGAAAATAGTATTTCACAAACATTCGAAGACTTTATCAAAATTTATTAATTTTTCATCAATATGGTTTCAATATATGAAAAAAGTATAATAAATATTTAAAAATTGGTTTACTCTTTGAAATTATTCCATATTTAATGTCTTGGTAATTATTTTCATGTTTTAAAAAATATTATTAACAGTTTTTCATGCTTCGTAAAAACTCATTGTTTCTTGTAAGGAATGTTAAAATCAATTTTTCAGGTAACAAATGCTACCAAATAAATTTAATTTATTCAAAATTATTTATAAACACATGTGGTGATATATTATAAACCATACAATAAATTTTTACTTTGAAACTCTATCATTTTGGTACAAACTGATGGAGATACTCCTGCCTCATTATTTCCTCATGTTCCCACATCGATTCCTCAAACTAGAAGTTTCTTCAGAAAATTTTGACCATGTGGGTGGTCTTGATTCGTATAATATTATTTATTCAATATAGAATGTCCACTAGTTTTTTATTATATGAAATATCTATCTTTAGTGGTATGACATCTGAGTTCAGTAATTGTGAAGGTTTTGTTATATATTTCCTTATAGAAGATAAATAAAAAAAATCATGAACTTGAGAGAGGCTTGGTGGATGGGCCAACAGATATGCTACCATCCCAATATAATCTTTAATTTTAGAGGTACTAATATACCTAGGTCTTAGTGTTCTCTTATGACCAAATCTCATTACCTTCATTGATAAAAAAATTCATAGAAACACCTTCTCACCATCTTCAAATTCTAAATCACACATGAAATTGTAAGAATAATATTTATAAAAACTCTAAGAAATGATGATGTGTTGTTGAATGGTTATAACTATATCTACCCTTTATTCATCAATATCAGGTCACAATAGATTTTTTCTACCACATTAATCTAGTACGTCGGGGATATAAAATTCGTTTCATTTACTTCATCATAATGATCCATATAAGCATTCATTTGAATGTTATTATTTTTTGAAAACTCAACTACAGTAAGGTATTCATCTGAACAACTTTTTATATCAAACGAAAAAGATCTCAATACTTCTTTTAGGGGTGTAATTTTTTTCTTGAACAATCCATATTCTTTAAGATGATACATAGTTCTGAAACTCGACTATGTATCAAGAGATTTATGAATAATTTTTTCATAAGTTGAGGTAAAAATCAGATCCCAATAAGCTATAATTGAATGTAGTAATCCATGAAACCTTACTTCTTATATAATTAATATAATAGTAATATGATCTAGAGAAAATTGTTCATTAATTGTGACAAACTGTGAGTACTTTATATGGTGATCAACTACAACCCATATTCAATTATACTCTTTATATGTTTTGTTGGGTTCTATGAAAAAATATATGGTGATTTCTCAAATTTTAATTTTTTTATGGGTTATATTTGTAACATACCTACAAAATTCTTACACTTTTATATAACTTTCTGACATACCATGCAATTAGATTAAAACAGAATGATTTCTTTCTTCATTCAATCTCACAATAAATACTCTTTCAAATCTATATCCAGTTTTTTGCATTCATGATGAATAGATAATGATGAACAATGAGATTATTTTAAAAACTCATTTTTTTTAATTTATATGGATATAAAAAATTCATGGATCATTTTCCTTATTATTCAATCATTATAAAGGATGAAATCAAGAACATCTCTGACCTTATTTTACAGCTCTACATCGTCGTTATTGTCTCTTTCATATTCACTTTGATAAATCATCGAACAAACTATTGAGAATGATAATATTTATCCCCACACTCTAGGATTTGTAGATATAGTCTTTTATAATCTCAAAAAATTGGATCTTTTGTGATCTTGATCATGGATAAGTTAGCATGACCATATCGACTCAAAGCATTGGACAATGTGTTCCCTTTCACAAGGTGGTAATATATTGACCAATCATAATCATTAATCTACTCTAACCATATTCTATTTTATATTTTTTAATCCTTACATGTAAATATATAGATATTTATTATTTGGATAGTATATATAACACACATTTCTCCATAAAGATAATGCTTTCATATAATTAATGAAAACATTTTGTAGCATGTTATAAATCTTGAGTTGGGTAATTTTTCTCATGAACAACCAACTATTGTGTAGAATAAGATTTAACCATTCCATTATTCATAATAAAAAATCCTATTACATTCTTGGATTCATTACTATAGATTATAATCCCTTTTACTCTAATGGTTAATTAAAACAGTGGTTTGCTGACTAATATTCTCTTCAATTAATTGAAATTTTACTCACACTCTTTAACGTCCCATGTATTTAAAGAATAATAAATTTTCATATCTATTAATATTTATGAATAATATGTTAATTTTTTAAAAAAATTGTAAAATTTTTATGATATCATACTCAACACGCAACAATGGTTTCTTTGAAATCTTACGTTGCAAACAACTTTTGGTTATACCAAAAAATAATATAATATGATTATTATTTTATATTTTTGTTAACACATATCCATTGTATTGAATATAATTATTAAAAAGTGACTAAATTATGATTACATATGTTTGTAAATTTTTTTTACTATTCTACAATAAATTTTATACACTTCAAATAAGAATGAATCTTATTTTAATCATAAAAACTCTATTATTTTTAAAAGGTATTTTTATCTCCTTTTGATGGTGAACCCTTTTAAATGTAGTTTTTTTATCATATTAATATTTTACATTGTAAAAAATAATAATCTTATTTAGAATCATGACAAAAAAAATTTACTTTGGGTAAATTATATGTATTTTTCTGACAATGTTCATTTTTTGATGAATTGTGAAATATACTGCATTTAAATTCAAAACACCATTTTAATCTAATTTAATTATATGATTATATTTCCCTTTTATTTGTTTTTAAATATTAATTATATTATATTTTTATCATTTAATCCAAATTTGTTCATTGGAAGCAATTTTAATTTACAATTGGACATAAACATGTCAATCTTTGGATATTTATTATTTCTTAAAAACACATTTTTTGGTTATGACAATGGAAATTAATTTTAAATTAATTTCTGAAACATTTAAATTTTTAATTTATAAAAAAGGATTCAATTTTTGGAATTTGGTGGTCCAAATTGTTTAAATATTTTTCTTTTATTTTTAGACATTATGAATATTAACCATAGTAAACATTTTATTTACCATGGTTAGATGGTAAATATTGTAAATAAGTGTAATAAATAATATTAAATTACCCTAACACATGTAATAACCCAATTAAATGAGATATGTTTTACCATAGGAATCATTGGGTATATTTTGAGGACCCCATGGAGCCACTTGTATGTGTAAATGACATTTTAAAAAAACTAATTTAAAGTTAAGGAAAACGTAACATAAACATATATCTTTTAGTAAATTAATTTTTATATGAGGTTATATGAGTGATATTTTTGACGATAAAAGTAATTAGAAAGAGAAAAATATTTCTCACATAATGGGGTTTTATTTATAATTTTTATACATCAAATAAATAAATTTAATTATTATTCAATGGTGATGTAGTAATTTATTCATTAATAAAGGATTCAAATAAATGATATTATAAATGATAAAATAAATTTAATTTTGTTATTTTATGTCATACAAAAAAAAATTAGATTATAGTAACACGTTATGTTTATATTAATGAATATATTTTTATGTAATCTAGTTGTTTTGGATTTTTAAAAAAGTCATGATATGAATAGGGTCAATATTGACATTATTCTAATTTTAAAATATATAATATATAATTAAATATTATAAAATTCATAAAACTCTAAAATTAGGAATAATGGTTATAATAACTCTATAATATATTTAATTACCTATTATTTGGATATTTTTTATGTTTTGGTAACTATTTTGACTCTCAAAGTGTCAAATTCTTGATAAAACGGTAAGATTAAAAATTCTCTAAAAAAAAATATAAGGATTAAATAATATGAAAAACCAGTCAAATTATTATTTAAAGATTTTGTTTCTACTTATTTTAATAATATATTATGATTTAATGTGATTTGTACATTTTGAAACCAAAAATAATTTTATAATAAAATAATGCTTTCAATCATTTCTAAAGAGCCCCACCTCCCTCTTATAAATGGCCACCACCTGGTACCAATTACACACACATCTCAAGCCCTTTGGCTTGTAAAAAAATATACTTAAAAAATCCCACCAAATCCCCAATTCCTACTCTAATCTTTTAACATGGCATAAAGCAATTCAATAAGGCCTTTGGGCTCAAATCAAAGAGAGTTACATGTTTTAAGAGGTAGTGTCTTCTCTAAAATTATTTTCCTTTATTCTACTTCTTCACTCCCTATTATATTCTTTTTATATGAATACATAAAAAACCTGTATCCTTAATATACTTGGATGTTTTTATGAGAATTATTCAAACAACACTTACATACACCTCCATATTATATATTTAGAACACACTGTTTCTATGGACGGTGAACTACTGCCTCACGAAATGATGATCGTTTGATGTCCGCTACCACCTATTATGGTGGCCATTATGATCTAACTATAATTATATATGATATGTATGATATTAATTTTATATATATACTTTTTTAATTATTATTTATAACTTTAATTTATTATATTCATGTTGTATATATAGGATAATTTCATTTTAGGAAGTGCGGACTACCACCCCCTTAAAACGATATGACTCATTCAAGCCATACGTGGAACATATACAAAATGGTTTTAATGAACATATATAAATTATATAAAATATAAAATTATACATGAATTATAATACACAAATGTATCATTTAGTTTTCATTCCATTAAATAAGAAATGGAAATGAATGTAGTGTTCATGCTTACGTACGACTTACCGTCTCCATAAACATTGCATTTCAATTATTATATCAAAATATTATGGAATATTCTAAATACATATATAATGAATTTATATGATATATTTGATATCTAAATCATCAATATAATTCTGGATATAATCTACTTTTGACCATGTGGACAATTTTTAATTATAAAAAGTTAATTTTTGACTCATTTACCGAATATCGACAAAACGACTGATATGAATTAAAATAATCATATGATTGTCATAGAAAAGTAATAATAGATACAAAAGGAACAAAAAAACCTAAAATGGTAATAAATCATGTAGAAATTAACTTATGTTTATTATTCACGAAGAACAAGGAACATACGTGACGATTCAGGCACAAGGTTAGGGAACCGTTCAACCACCTCTTTTAGTAACAGACTTCTTTTATGTCATGTATTTTGATTTACATTATTTTTGATAGAATATGTTCTTATATATCATTATTTATCTACATTTTATGTCCAATTACGAGATAATTTTTTCTCTCCCATAAACTAATTTTCTAAATTTTAAAGTGACGCCATTTGGCTGCCAGATAATCATAAGGGACTTCGTCTCAATCTCTTTTCATTGAGGCATTTTTTGATTTATGCGTGGCATTATTTTATACGGTGTATAAACCCATTTTTATTTTAATTTCATTTAGTGGGAATCATTTTTCTACATTCCATTTTATTAAACAACAAAGGTAATGTTTAATTTTAACGTACGCAGCGACAATGACCTTTCCACCACCATAAGAATTATTTTATATTTGTATTCATTAACAAGCCGTAATGTTTTTAAAAGGAAATTAAATATCATATAATAATTTTACATATTATTGTATTGAAAATGCATTCTGATAATGGATTTATTATTTCAATATCTTTAACATATATCTTCTGATTACAATGTGGAAATTTTATCATTCATTTATGTGTTATGATTATGTTATGGTTCTTGGGCACTATTTATGTATACAGGTGGTTTGATGATAAACCTTGGGAGGGTGTGCCTGATATAGCTCTCCAATGCATTGGGTAATGTGATAGAGGTAAACATTAATTTTTCTCCTAATATTTTTAGGTAATTTACCATGATGGGTATTTAAAACGTAACTCCATATGTAGCTATGAAAGGTACAATGTAATTATGTTATGGATGAAAGAAATTACCATTATGATTTATGATTTCTATGTGTTATTCAAAAATATTATGATTTCATTAGGTATGTTAAAGAGCTTATTTTTTATGATTGATAAGTATGATTTCATTGATTTGTATGTATTTATGGACTAATGTTTTCATTTCTTATTTATATCCCTTAATGTACTTTTTATACTCATCCAAATATTTTGATATGTTTTTCATAGGGTATAAGTAAGGGTATAAGGACGTAAGTATTCAAGAATATTTATATCAGGAATATAAATATTCACTTATTTAAGGATTTTTATTATTTTGAAAAAAATTGGGTAGAGAAAAAGTGTCTACTTTGTAATTTTTGAGATGTAATGTAATATTTACGACCTAATTCTCTAAAAATCTAAACCTAATAATATTCTCAATTTTAATTATTGACTTCACTTTAGATTATGTAATGTTTATGTTTGGGGCCCTATACACTCATATATCCTGAGGAACCTTGCTCACTTTAGAGTTAACATGGTGAGTGGATTTGAGAGTAATGAGATGTTCTCCAAAAACAGTTTATAATATCAATCTAAACCAAGAAAACTATCGGTATCAATCATTTTGGTTGGACTAGGAAAACATTCAATAGCCCATGTATTTGATGTATTTACCAAGATACCCTTTATTGAGACTATATGACTTAAAATAAAAACATTTTAATGATAGAAATTATGCATTTTTAAATTTTTGATATATTTTTACCTCCTTATTGAATTTTTCACAATTATAAAGTGATATTCATGATATTTATTTCACTTTTCATATTTCATAATGTCCTCTATAAATTCTACAAAAAATTGATCAAGGTAATATCTAAATAAAATATTATCAAAATACATGATGATATTAATGTAATTAGTATGAACAAATAGAATCAACATATTCTCATAGTTCCAATATATTTTTTGAAATGTTGTCTTGGTTATATCATCTTTAGTAACCCTGAACTAATAATATCCATAATAAAGGTAAATCATTAGAAGATATTTAGATCCATGTAGTTGATCAAATGGTCCATAAATATGGTGTTGATGATACTTGTTCTTGATCATGACCGTGTTCACATCTCAATAATAAATATATAGTGGCATCGATCCATCAAAATTTTAAAAAAAGAATAGATGCACCCCATGGTGACACACTTGTCTAAATGATTCCCCTTTAAAGGTTCTCTAGGAAATTATTTTTTTAATTCTCGCTACTCAATTGAAGGCATTCGATAGGGAGTCATTGAGATATGTGTGTCACCATGAATGAGATTTTTGAGTCAATAATGTTTTCTTATGACTTTCCCATTCGTTTATGTTTGGAAAATCACAAATACTCTATCTCAAGGAAAAAAAATTTCCTTCTAGGTTTTATCTTATTAAGGGAAAGTTTTCTTCCCCAAGGAAATTTTCACCTTACCATTGTTCTCATTATTCATTTTATAGTTTCTCTTATACCAAATCCTTTTATTTCTAATTTCTAAAAAACCATTTTCATCTCTAAAATCTAGGAATTCTATAAATTCATAGATATAGAGTATTTTGTTTTAAAATTTCATATTCTCTGAAATTCATATTCCAAATTCTTTGAAATTCAGATTATTAATTCTATGAAATTCAGATTAAGAATTCTCTGAAATTCAGATTCCGAATTCTCTTAAATTCATATTACAAATTCTATAAAATTCAGAAACTGAATTCTCTGAAATTCAGATTCATAGTTCTCTAAAATTCACACTCTAAATTCTTTGAAATTCAGACAATAAATTCTCTGAAATATGGACTCAGAATTCCTAAGAATTGTAACTCAAGATTCCTTATAATTAGGGTTCCAAATTCCTCAAAATTCAGACTCTGAATTCCCCAGAATAGAAGTTCTGAATACCCCCGAGTGCAGAATCTATAATCCCTCATAATTCAGACTCTGAAAGCCTCAAAATTCTGACTCCGAATTTCTTAGAATTCAGATACTGAATTCCATAGAATAAAAACTATGAATTCCTTATAATTTAGACTCATAAATCCTTATAATTAAGACATCGAATTCCTAATAATTCAGATTCCAAATTCATGTAAATTCAGATTCTGAAATCTATATAGTTTATGTTCCATTTTCCTTGAAAATAGAATCTGGATATTTATGATTTATAGTCTCCTAGTGTTTATTTTCATAGACTCTGAATTTTTTTTCCTTATACTCTGAATAATTGGATTTGGTTAGGAAATATTATTTTTCTCACACTTGTTATAATTATAAAATGATAATGTAATTTATATTTTTTACTAACAATTGTATGAGTGAAAAGTGTACAGGTCCCTTCATGATTCGTGAAAAAATATGATTTTTGGAGGAGGGAGAAGACCATTGGAGAAATTCCTAAAAAAAGATCTCATTTGAATGGGTTCAATAACAACTGAGAAAATGTTTATTACTAGAGATTACATGTCGCAGATGTAATTTCATTAGAGAGAGACTCTCAAGACTTGTGTGTACTGAACATCTTGTTGAGCTTGCTTCATACGACTCCGATAGTTCCTATGTAAAATAAAGGACTTCTAAGGATTGGAAGAAAGAGGTACCGACTATCTTAAAGCTTGAGAACTTCTATGGATAAGAAGACAGAGGTTCCAACTACTTTAATGTTTGACGGATTGCGGGGGTTGAAAGATAGATTCCGATATTCTTATCGAGGTATTACCCAGGTGTGGGTAAGACATAATTTCTAGAATGTATAAATCAACGGACCTTTATCAAAGGTTATTGGATATCCATATCTTTGGGTTAAAATATTTTATAATTGTTACTTGTTTTTTTAGATTATATTCTGATGTGTTTTGATAAAGGACGATAATATAACCTTCTTTTACTTTCTTGTTATTTGTATACAATGAAAACTAATATTCTATATGCTTTAAGGTAGAATATTTTCCCAATAAACATTTATTATGATTAATTTTTTTAATCCTATTTCCAGAACCTAGCATGATTTTAGAAATAAGAGTTCTTTTGAATTTAAATTGTTTATCATTGTTAAACATAGTTTCCCTTAGGGTTAAAAACGAATGATTTTAAACTTACAATTCACCCGCTCTCTTAATTGAGGATGTACATTCATATTTCAATCCTAATATTGGTATTAGAGAATGTCTATGGAATACTTATTTTCACATATAAGTTTTCTTGATCACGTTTTCATGGTTCTAAATATTTCCTGCTTAAGATTTTTACCCTTGTTTGCAAACATTTACTATTAAAAAGTATATATGGAAAGATATTTTCATTAAGATGGAAGGAATTAATGTTGGTTCAATTGATAATATAAATCCTAGTAGACCACCTATATTTGATGGGAATGATAATGAATATTATACAGATCATATGAAGAATTTTTTTATTAATACTGTAGTGGACAATTTCATTATGCTTTCTAGAGATTACAAGATTATTAATAAGGAAGTGAGATCTTTTACTAATCAAGAAAAATCAGAATATCTACTAAACTACATGGTACGCAATACATTGTTGTGTTCTGTGACTAATAATATATATTCAGATTTCTTCCTGTGATGTTGCAAATTGTATTTGGAATAAATTGAAGGATACTCATTTTTGTACATCCAAGGTTATAGAAACTAGAGAGCGATTCTTAGAAAATAATATCAAGGATTTTATTCCCTTATAGAGAACAAGTGTGTAGGGTAAAACAAAGTTTTATAACTATTGTTAATAGTTTACAATCCATGGGTTAGAAAGGATTAGATGATGAGCGACTTGTGGACCAGATTATAGAAATCATGCCTAATGAGTGAGAATCTAAGAGAATAACTATTTATGAGAAGAGGAATGTATCTCAAAATACACTTGATGAGATTTTTGGAAATATTATTCAACATGAAATAAGAATTAAAAGATATGTTGATATGAATAAGAAGATGAATGACAATGGAAGTGTAGTATTTACTACTATTAATGTCAAGACTCATGAAAGGTTTATAAGATCCAAGTCAAAGAAAGTCATTGTTTTATCTGAATCTAGAAATGGTGATTTTTTTGAGAATGAGAAAGCTAATATTTCTTGAAGTATGAACTAGATAATGGAGAAGAAATAGTTTAATTATATATTTAAAATGAAATAAATAAAGGAAAAGAAAGACTCTAAAGTCACTTGTTATGAATGCAGAAGAGTAGGGTATATAATTCCAGATTGTCTTATGCTTATGAAATAGGATAGAAAGGAAAATAATTCTGAGGGAAATAAAAAGAAGTACTATAATGCTAATGATAAGAAGGGTTTGAATTCTAACAAAACCTGGTGTTCCAGTGTTGGAGACTCTTCTGATGAAACCTTAAAATAAGAATTTTCTTTATAGATGAATCTTGGTTTACTAGAAATATAACCCATTGAAAATAATTGTCTAATGGTTAAGGTACACAATGATAAATTTATAAATAATGTTTCCTTGAATGCTAATTATAGTGATAATAAATATTATTAGTCCTTGGATAAAGAATCATTTTCTGATTAAGATAGTACATTTCCTACCAATGAAGAAATATCTAGGTTTCAAAAGCATTTATAGATTTATAATTCTAATGTAAAGAAGAAACATAATAAGAAAAATTTTTGAATTTTTATTATTACAATAGAGGTATCTTATATTTCTAAAGATATTGATAAGGAAATTTTTTATTTTGAATGTATTTCAAAAAAACATTCTTGAAGTTAATTCTACGAAGGACAAACTTTCTAAGGATCTTGAAAATGTATTTTCTATGAAATAAAATTTATAGACAAACTCTAGTGTTAAAACTAATGTCTCTATTGATAAAAACATAGTTATTAAAGTAAAGTCAGAAATATTTTCATTGAGGAAGTTCTTTTAAAATGTTACCTTCGGTATGGAATTATTTAATAAGATGTATTCCAAAATTATAACTCTAAGGAATAATTATGGATTTGGTTATACACATTCTAAACTACTTTTTAGTAAAAATTATTTTATTCCTCAAAGCACTCATTATTGAACTAAATGTCAGTGTGCTGGACATTGGGAAAACATATATTCCTTAAAAATATCAGTCATTAGGTTATCATGAAGCCTATTTTTCTATTAAAATGTGGATACCAAAAATTTTCATTCTAAAAGTTTCAGATCCAAGAGAGTTTCGGTTCCGAAAGTATAACACTCTTATTTTTAGAAAAAAAAAAGATTGTACAACAACAATAAATGGTACATGGATCATGGATATTCCCAGAACATGACTGGGAACAAAAACTTCTTTGAAAAAATTATCATGATGAAGGGAGGAAAAGAAACTTTCAGAGATAATTCTAAGGGAGAAATTATTGGTATAGTTAACATTGTTCTTATTGAAAAAACATTAATTTCAAATGTTTTTTTGTTAAAGGTCTTAATCAAACCCTTATTATCACAATCCCAGTATGTGATGATGGTTACCTTGTGAATTTTAGGAATGAAAATTGTATAGTACACAATCCTATGGAATATTTTATTCTTTCTACAAATATGGGAAAGAATGTATACACAGTAAACATAAAAGACCATAGTAGCCAAGATCTACCTTGTCTTTGTATAATGGAAGATCATTCTTATTTTGGAATAGAGGGTTATATCATTTTAACCTTAGGAACCTATTTAAACGCTCTATGAAAATAATATTTACGGATCTACTAGTGCTTATATTTGATTCTTCAAAAGATTTTGATCCTTTTCAATTTATCAAGAAACATAAATCAGGTTTTAAATCAGTGGGTTATGTCTCAACTACTCATACATTACAGTTGCTGCATATAGATCTTTTTGGTCCAACACAAACTGAAAGCATTAGAGGCAAATATTATGTGTTTGTTTTAGTTGATGATTACACTAGATTTACATTGGTATATTTTCTAGAAAAGATATCTAAATATTTTTAGTGTTTAAAATTTTTTAGAGCCCAGGTTAAAAATGAGAAAATCAATCATTTGATAACTATTCATAGTGATCATGGAGAAGAATTTCAAAATTATGATTTTGAAACTTTTTGTAGAAGAAACAGAATTACTCATCAATTCCCAGCACAAAGAACACCTCAATAAAATGGTGTTGTTGAAAGAAAAAATTGAATTCTTAAAGAGAGAACAAGAACTATGTTGAGTGATTATTCTATAGCCAAACACTTTTGGGAAAAAGCTATGAATGCATCTTTTTATACTGTAAATCAGTTTTTGAGTAGACAATTTCTTATCAAAATCCCTTATGTATGGAATGGTAGAAAACCTAGACTTTCCATCTTCAAGGTATTTGGATGCAAATAAATTCATTCTGAATACTAAAGATAATTTTCATAAATTCACACCCAAATATGATGAAGGAATTTTCTTAGGCTACTCCACATCTTCTAAGGCCTATAGTGTTTTTAATAAAAATACTTGTACTGTTGAAGAAACAATACATGTAAAATTTTATGATACTTATCCTTTTGTTTTTAAACATCCTCAACCTATATCTACATATGTTTTTTCAAAAACTGATTATTAACCCTTCATAGAAGATCTTTCGAATAAGGAAAATGTACATGAAAATGTTTCTAAAACTATTACCCAAGAAGATTTCAAACCATATGTTCTTGAACATTTTTTACAGAACCCAAATCAGTTGTTTATTAAGAATCATCCTAATGATAACATCATTACTGATGTAAATCAACATGTAAGGACTAGGAGTTCCTTAAAGAATAATGTAGAACATATAGCATTCCTTTCTAAATTTGAACCAAAAAGCATAGATGGAGCTTTATGTGATAATGATTGGATAAATTCCATGCCAGCTGATCTAAATGAATTCTAAAGGAATAATTTCATGACCTCTATGGAAAGGCCTAATAAAACATCAGTTATTGGAGTTAAATGCGTATTCCGAAATAAGTGTGATGAAAATGGAATCATAGTAAGAAATAATGAGAGATTAGTTGATAAAGGCTATAATCAACAAGAAGGAATATACTATAAAGAAATTTATGCTCTATTTACTAGACTTGAATCTATTCATATTTTACCTTCCTTTACAACATTCATTAATTTCAATATATTTCAAATGGATGTTAAATGTGCTTTTCAAAATGGTTAATTTCAGGAGAATGTTTTTGTTGGAAAACCTCAAGGTTTTGAAAATAAAAAACATAATGAACATGTTTTCAAACATAACAATGCTTTATATGGACTTAATCAATCCCCTAGAGCCAGGTATGATAGAAATGGACGATTTTTTTAAAAAACAATTACTTTAAGGGAAATGATGATCCAACCGTCTTTATTAAGAATGATAAGATAAATTTCTTGATTGTTCAAATTTATGTTAATGATGTTATATTTGGTTCAAATTTTCAATATTTAAATGATTCGTTTGTGAATATAATGAAATATGAGTTCGAAATAAGTATAATGGGTGTGTTAACATTTTTCCTAGGTTTTCGTATTTCTAACAACCCAGATGATATTTATAAATCCCAACATAAGTATATTAAATATATTCAAAAAATGTGATGATATCAAAACACTAAGAGTATAAGTACTCCCATTCGTACCTCAAATTAACTTTATCATGATGAAGCTAGGAAACTAGTGGATCAAACAACATTTAGAGGTATGATAGGAAGTCTACTATACCTAACATCTAGTCATCCAAACTTATTGTTTTCAGTATGATTATGTTATAGATATCAATCCATTCATAGGAAATCTTATTTAAAGGGAGTGAAAGGAATTCTTCGCTACTTAAAGGGAACAATTGATTTTGGACTCTTTTATACATCTGGAAATGATTTTTTATTAAAAACAATTTTGTATGCTATATTTGGTGGATGTAGAATGGATAAAAAAGTACATTTTGAAATTTTCATTTCTTAAAAGATTCATTATTTTATTGGTCATGAAAAAAGAAACACTCAGTCACATTTTCCACTACTAAAGCTAAATATCTAGTAGCTCGAAATTGTTTTGCTCAAGTGTTGTGGATGCAACACACACTCACAGACTATGGTATGAGTTTTACCAAAACCCAAATATTGTGTGATAATAATAGTGCCCATTTCCTTAAGTAAAACCAATACACATCACTATCATGAAAACCCCATAGATAATAGGAATCAATTTCTTAATAATCAAACACTAAAATGAGATATCATTCTTTAATTTATCAGAATGCAAGATCAACGTGCTGATATTTTCATAAAATATTTAACCTTTGATAGATTTGGAAACATAAAACAGAAGTAAGTAATGATAACTATAATTTAATATGCCATATTAACTTATGGTTGAAACCGATATCCTTAAAGTAAGAAAACCATTTTCATTGGGGGAGTACATTTGCATGTTAATCAAATTTTTTGTAGTCAAAGGTTTTCGTAATAAAATTTTTTCGTAGTCAAAATTTTTTATAATAAAAATTTTTCTTTAAAATTTTCCAGAATCTAAAGTTCTTCAAGAATAATTTCCCTCATTATGAATAATTATTCTAGAAATCTGAAATGTAGGTTTTTTTTATAAATTTCATTAATCATATTTCTATATTTTGGTATTTTATCTTGTTCAAGAAACCTTTTTGGATTCATTTTTTCCTTCTTTTCTTATATCTGAAATTTTAATATTAAAAACCTCAAAAGATCGGAATATATCAAAATCCTTCTCCATTAATCATCTCAATCATCAAATATGATCAAGAGTATTTCACCCATGGGATCATGTATGGAAATTGAACTGTCACTTTAATCAACTATATAAGGACCCCCAATGGTTTTCCAACATAGATCTTTAATCTCTGGCATGATGAATCCATACTACTCTACTTAAGGCCTTTCTGAATCTTCATGGTTTGAATAATTTTTAATGTCTGTTGAATCCTCTCCTCAGAAAAAAATTTATTTTGTAAAGGAAATCACCATGTAAAAGATATACTGAGAAATGTTATCCATTTCAAAATTCTGTAAATATTTGATTCCATCATTTAAAATAATATCAAGTTGAATGGATTGGAGAGCCTATGTATATCTACACCGAGAGAACAAGTTCCGGTTTATCCAAAATTGTTAGTATAGTTCTATGAATCAATATATTTCTTCAATGAAGGATGCAATGATAAGTTTTCTTTTAATATATATGGGAAAACCTACTCCCTTACTAATAATATAGCTTCTTACCTGATTAGAATTCATTATGAATCAGAAGAATAGTTCAAATCTCACTAGTTACCTGATGGAGCATTATCTTTTGACTAGGAGAAAGCTATAGAGTGTCTTGGCTTGAATGAAGTGAAGACTCTGAAAATTATTTATCTCTCTAAAAATCATTGTATTCTTCAGCTATGGGTTCTGGGATTACTCATTCTTTGAAAAGGGGACAAGGATACCCTGCAGAAAAGTGATATCCATGCATTAGATTTTTTGGTGAATCTCAGGAAAATAAATTCATTGAAGTATGTTTTGCTGACAATTGAGAATATCAAGAATGGAGCCATAAAATATCAGATTATTATGTATCCAGCTATTCTTTAAAATGTTATAGTTCTCTGTCTTCAGTCTTCCAAAATTCTATGTAGTTCAATGCTAAGGAATTTAAAAATTATTTTGTTGAGTGATGATAATCTAAGGAGAATTAAAGTTGGTTTTTCCAGTGCTTCCAGAGAATTTTAGGATCTTTCGTAAGCTGAAATCCTATCTCTAGCAATGAAACTAGAGGTGGCTGAATCCTCCAAGATGGGTGGAAATAAGAAGAAGGCCAAGGATCCAGAAAAGAATGAAAAACTTCAGGTGGCTAAGGAAACTCTATCCACACCACTAAAGCCAAAGAAACAAAAGGATTATGTTGATGAATTAGTGGCCAAGTGGAGAGAAAAAATGAAAAACAAGGAAGGGGAGCCTCTGTTTGGAATGGATATTACTGAGTAAAAATCATTAATGATAAATTTTTCTGAAGGCCTTAAGAAGAAACAGAATGAAAATAAGTAGAGAAAGAAGTTATCGAAGGCCGAAATTGTTCAATAACTTTTCATAGATGCTGAGAAAGCATCTGAAAAACTCTCATTGGAAGAATAGTTTTTGATATAATCACATCCTAAGACTCTGTGAAAGAAGGTGGTGATTCTAGATTAAGAACAGGAAGAATAATTTTTTCAGGAAGAGAAAGACGAAATCAAAGAAGAAGAAGAAGAATGGGATGACGCTGATGATGTCATAAAGCATTTTTAAGATTTACATGAGATGGAAACTGCCAATATACAATTATCAATCAGGATATTTCAAGACGAATCCTCAAAACATGCTACTCTAGGTAATGTAGAGAAGGATCGACAAAAATTAAACGATCCTCCTGAATAAGAATGCAATAATCATGATTTTTTTCATCTGGAAGATCTAGTGGCTGATGCTATGAAAGAGGAAGTTGATGAATAAAAAATTTCTCAGTTATTAGATAGTGATCATGAATCAGCTAAACTAGAAGATATCATCATTAAAGCTGATAAGGGAAAGAAGGTTTTGGTCCATAAAACTAAAAATTATATAGTGAAAAATAATGTGTTTGCAGTTATTTAAAGAGGAAAGCTGATGGGTTAGAAAAAGGACCCTCACTAATGAACTTTTTGATTTAGAACCATCGTCTCTTGGATATGAAATTGTGTTAAAATATTTTAAAAAGATGGTTGATACTATTTCTTTATTTCCAAGTACAGGTTCGAGGTGTTAGTTTCTTTAGCATTCATTCAATCAGAAATTAGATTTGGTTTCTATGCTTAAGGATAAATTTGTCGCTCTTGAGGAAGATTTCAAATCCTTTATCATTGGTTATGAGGCTCATAAAAGGTCATGTAGGAATATTACAAGATGTTCAATGAAGACTATCGAATACCTGAAAGATGTTGATGAATTTCAAGATAATTTCAATGATACCTTTGACATTGAATATGGGAAGCTTAATGATCTTTCTAAGAGAATTGAGGAAAAGTTTACTCTTGGACATACTACTCAGAAGCAAGAAGTTAAGGACCTGATTGAGAAGCTTAATTCTGTGGCCATGGATTGGAAGAGGGAAAGGGATATAAAAATAAAATTTGAAGAGAAGATGGTTATACATGAAGATGTGTTGAAAACACAAGAAGAATGTCTTAAATACCAGGAAGAAAAGATTAGAGCCTTGGAAAAAAATTGCGAAGATCAGGATCAGCTGCTTAAGAATATAGATGAAGTTAACATGGAACTAAAGAAGCTGAAAACCAATGTAAAGAAGTTGATTCCAAAAGAGAGAGAAGGATAATTTTTCCAATTATGATCTTTTGTTGAATTTCATCCTTAATCAAACTTTTTCTATATTAATTAAATTATAGCTGTTCTCCATATATTTGGTTGTTTAGTAATAATATTTCTGGTACCATTATCTTACATTGTGTTTATTCCTTTTTAAAAGTCACAAAGGGGGAGAAATTTATGATAAAAAGAATACTAAGTAATGAAGATATTTCCTTATGAAAGGGGGAGTTCATATAATGGAATGTTCTTATCAATGAAGATTTTCGTATAAAAGTAAATATAAAATAACAGTCAATAAATTAGGAATACGATCCTTAGGGATTCCAAAGCCTAAATGGGAGTTATTCATATTCACTATGATATGTAAGTAAAAGTGTGATAAGTTTTTCATACAAGTCCATAAAATATTCTATGTCCTTATATTCTTTTTAGTAAAGATGTCTGTGCTTTCAAAAAAAGGGGGAGATTTTGGATTCAATAAGGTTTCCTTATGACTTTTCCATTCCATTATGTATTGAAAATCACAAACATTGTATCTCATGGAAAATATTATTTCCTCTAAGATTTATCTTATTATGGGAAAATGTTCGTCCCAAAGGAAATTACCTCCTTACCTTTGTTTTAATTTTTCATTTTATAGATTATCTAATCCTAACAAGTTTTATTTCTAATGTCTAAAAATAGATATCATATCTAAAATCTTGGAATTCTATAAATTTGTAGATATAGAGTATTCTGTTTTTAGATTCTGAATTCTCTGATATTCAGATTCTATATTATCTAAAATCTAGATTCTAAATTCCCTGAAATTAAGATTCTGATTTCTGTGAAATCCAGATTCCGAATCCCTTGATGTTCAGACTTCGAATTCTATGAAAATCAGATTTCAAATTCCTTGAAATTTATAATATTTATAGTCTAAAATTCAAGTTCTGAATTCCTCAGAATTCAGACATTGAATTTCATAGAATTCATGTTTCGCATTCCTTATAATTTAGACTCTAAATTCCATACAAGTCATGTTCTGAAATACATAGAATTCAGATTCTGAATTTCATAGAATTCTGAATCAGATTTTCTTAGATTTCTGACTTTGATTTCCTTAGAATTCGAACTCTAAATTACACAGAATTTAGTCTCTGAATTCCTCAAAATTCAGACTCCTAATTCTATGGAGGTCAGACTCCCAATTCCTAATAATTTAGATTCCTAATTCATTATAATGTAGATTCTAAAATCTATAGAATTTAGGTTCTAAATTCCATGAAAATAGAATCTGGATATTTATGATTTATATTCCCCATGTGTTAATTTTATTATACTCCGATCTTTTTATTCTTAGAATCCAAAAAATTGTATTTGGTTAAGAAACCTTATTTTTATTACAAATTTTATGATTATGATCCAATGTCATACTTTCTATTTCTAAAATACCATTCTATGAGGGGGACATGTACAGGTGCCTCTGAGATTCAAGAAAAAATATGACCATTGGAAGAGGGTGCTGACCATTGGAGAAATTCCAATAAATAAGAACACCTTTATATGAGATAAATAACAACTGAGAAAACATTTATCACTAGAGATTACATACTATGGAAATAATTTCTAGTGATAGAGACTATAATTCCTTGTTCATACTGAACATATTGTTCAGCTTGCTTTGTTCGACTTTGATTTTTTCTATGTACAACCAAGGACTTCCGGGGATTGGAAGACAGAGGTTCCGACTACCTTAATGCTCAGGGACATCCATGGATAGGAAGATAGAGGTTCTAAATAACTTTATTTTTTAGGTCTTTTGGGGATAAAAAGATAGATTCTGATATTCTTATCGAGGTATTACACTGGTCTGGGTAAGGTAGACATTCTTAGAAGTATATATCAAGGAAATTTTATCCCTGGTTTTTTGATACCCTTTTCTATGGGTTAAAGGATTTCATACTTGTTACTCATTTTGTTTCAAGTTTATATTCTTCTGTGTTTTTATAAATAGAGAATGTATAACCTTCTTATCCATTCTTATTATTTTGTATACTCTAATAAGTAAGATTCTATATGCTATAAGGAAGAATATTTTCCCTGTGAACTTTTATTATGTTTCATTTTATGAATTATATTACTGGAACCTAGAAAGTTTGTAGAACTAAGAGGTCATGTGAATTTACATTGTTTTACTTTGTTAAACATAGTTTTTCTTATAGCTAAAAATGAATGTTTTTAAACATACAATGAACCCCCTATTATAATTGAGCATCTACATTCATGTTTCGATCCTACATAGATATATTGAGAACATAACATCATTTATCATTTTAATACTATGAAAATATTCTAGAAAGACATAAATAAACTCCTACACAATATCTATATCGTAGATTTTGAGTTTTTACCCAAACATCTTAGATAAAGTCACCTCTTTAATAAGAATCAAGACAAATACAATGGATTTGATTTCCAAAAACAATTTATATCTATAATTACACGGAAAAGAAATCATTTGTTAGTCTGATAGATCAAGAATGATACAATTCTAAAGTAATAAATAAGGTATTTAATTAGATAAATCTATTTCAATTATATGATAACATTTAATTTAACCATAAGAAGTATAACATGATTGGAATGAATCAAAATATCAAAAACATCAACCAGTAATAAATCATATATTTTAGATGTGATCATCATACCATTAAGTGTTTTCAACGATAATTTTATTTCTAATTGTTTTTTGTCATAATTTTACCCTTATTAAAATCTTCATATACAAAGGAATTTATAAATACATATTCAAATAATTATTAGTAGTACTAGAGTAGATGGTAGGTGTATCTTTCACCACATAGTTATGGAAACCCCCTTTAGAAACATTGAATGTATGATATTTCCCCATTCACCCTAGCTAACAGGTTCCTGACATTCATAATCAACCTTATTATTCATATTTGGTAACTAGTTATCATAGTTCTTATACTCCGTGCATTGGAAAAAATGGTGCGTGGGTGGTGAATTTTCCGTAGATTTCTCTCTATTTTCATCATTAGCTAACTTTATCACATAAAATATTAAATAAATTTCCCGATGACCTTATTTCCCACACATAAAATTTACTAGTCACCTTAATTAAATATAATCTATGATTCCTTCAACACTTATTGAACAAAGGAATGCTCATATTATTCTCTCCTTTATTTGTGTCACCATTGAACTCCATCTTCATTTTCCTATCAAAACTATGAGATTTTCGGGTAACTTAGATCTCTTTTCCAATATGAGGTCAAATAAAAAAAATTATCCATATATAATAATATCCATTTTGGATAAAACCATTCATGTAATTTGTTTTAAGACACTTCAGAATCAATCATCCTTACATTAATGTTAGATAATAATTCTTGAAGTGTTACAGACAAGTCTGGTAAAATTTTCCTCACAAGTAAAAATAAATTTTTTATCCTTCTGATTTAGCTCCAGCAATTACTTATCTATTTTTTTAAGGGATATGAGGAGGTTCTTACTATAAAATAATCTCTATTACTCATCACACTCTATGGAGTCAATTTTTTCATGATCCATATTTTTTATTATAAGAGTCCACCATTGTCCCACTTCACCATCCAAATAATAGACTTAAAAACGATATTTCTATGTTCCAAATAGTAGATAATGGAAAATTTCATTTAAATGGTGTTTATCAATTTTTTATAAACCATAATATTATCATATCTACTAAATGAATGTTTGAAATTTCCCTAATAATGACTCAATTTAAAGTTGTCCCTCCTTTTCTAGATTATATGTAAAGCATAATTCATAGATTAATAAAATTATTGTAAGTATAATAAATAAATTATTCATTCCATATCCCATAAAATGTTTCTACTCAAGAGTAAAATAATTACATTCCAAATCACATAGAGTATGAAAATAGTTCCTTCATGTGATAACCATTTACTAAAACCAAAAGCCATAGTGTACACAACAATAATCACAGTGAGGAACCATATAATTATCAAAAATTACATTTCATATGTCAAAATCATGACACATTATTTTAAATATATAAAACCATAAGTATATTTTATATTATAAAAATTCATATTACATTTAAAACCTTAATAGTTTTTATGTAATTTTTGATATTCTAAATCATATCCACTAGGAGTGTTGAACCAAGAGTGTCGAAACAATGCATTTTGTGCACTACGTGATGATCGAGTCCAGCGTGTTGCTCAATTTTAAGAGTTATTAACCATAGTTACCAATGTTCCAATGTTACAATAACATGTAGTATCAAGATAGGGGTGAAATTACTTTGAAACCACTTTCTCAATCCTCTATAAAAATTTTCGGTTATTTTCCATTACATTGATACATCCATATACTTATCTTTAGAATTATCACTATTGTTTTCTCATATTTGATTCTTATGTTTAACAAAAACTGTCATATGATACAAAATCCAAAGATCCAAACATCTCATACATAGATTTCATATTTATTTAGATTAAAATTATTTACATTAAATAAACAAAAACAAGAGGATCTTAAATGTAAAGTGCCTTTTGAAACATGGAAACATAAACAATTGGTACAAATGTAAGTTAAATCATCTCCAACTATGATTTTCATAAATATTACCCTTCCAAGAATAATCATAAATAACACCTTTTGTTATGTCCAATGTAACAGAGACATATGAAAATGGTGAGGTCATATGTTCATTTTGGGTGAATATGGTTGATATAAACAAATCCTTAGTATAAGGGTATGATAACGAGATAATAACATTTTAAAACCATGCCATATGAAATCATATATCAAAAACATCATTAATGTCATAAATATTGGTTGTTCATAATAAATGAATCAAAATGGAATCAATTAACGTGATCGATGAGAACATAACATTGGAATAAGACATAAACTTTTGGAATACACATAAGTAGAGAAATTAATTTCCATAGTAGTTCTAGGATCATTTCGAACAATATCATAGTGGAATGGGTTCACTAACCAAACCTTTATAGAATTAATGTTTCACTCCCATGACTACCATAATTGTAATTTTTCTTTACTGAACCAGGTTCAATCCTTATTCTAGTCCTCTTAATCTCACGAGATATCAATATTTACCCAATGCATTAGAGAGATAAATAAGTCCCAACCGTATCATAATAAGAATAATTCATATGTGTTCCCAAGGATCATAAAAAATTAACAATTTTAGAATCCATAAAAATAAATATGCTTCTCAAACATTCCCCAAAATATAACCAATGGAAAATAAATAGGTTCCATAATCATTTCACTATTTCATAAAAGAATAACTCATGTTAAAATAAGTTGGTTTTGTAAGCATTTTATCATGTTATAACCTATAGAAGAGAAAATAGTTTCATTAAAATATTTTCATAATAAATAAAAGTAAATTTGGTAATGAATATGGATATTATAATTAGAATCTATCCATAGTAAATACATAATAACAATAAGGTATGTCATCTTAGATATAAAATTATTTTGAATGAATATTTCATTGGAGCATTTCCGGAGGAAAATATCATATCATTGAAAATAATTTTTTTAAATATTTTACATTTTATAAATACTGGGGATATAATTTTCACTGAAATAATACATGACAAATGATAAATTAATCCTCAATGAACATAATGTTGATGATTCTTGGAAATTATGTTCATGCAATACACATTATAACAACGATTCTTTTCACATTTTTTTTAAATGAAAACATGACTTGTTTTAAAAATGGTATGAGGATTAATTTAAAATATTTTTTAAAAAGATTCTATATGGGAAAAATTTTCTTCGATAACTAATTTTTAGAAAGTTAAAAATATTTCTAAAAAAAAATTATTAAAAATTTTGTTAGAATAACAAGTGTTTATGATAGTGGAGAGAAATGAATATTTTTTTCATAATAAAATTATTTTTCACTCCTGAGTATATAAAGAGAGGAAAATGAATTGAATTTTATTTCCATAAAAATAACTATTTTATAATAAATGAAATGAATTTATAGGGAAATAGTTCATAAAATTTCATCATTAGAAGCATAATCATGTGTAATAATGTAAATGATGGGATTGAAACATAAGACCCCTGTAAATTTTAAAACATTGAATTATTATATCCCTGAAATAATAATGTTTATTGAAACTTATAATATCATAGGAATGAATTAATTAATTATATTTCTTGTAAAATGGTATGAATATATACATCATAAATGAAAATAGGTTCATGATAGAACATATGTCTCAAAGAAGGAAAATTAAGACAAGAATTCTCTTACCCTAAGTCTAGACTTGCATCGTACAATTTTGAAACTATGAAATGAAAAATAAATTTTATATTATATATCTATTATAAAACCACAATTATATATATAGTAACATATTTTCTCAAATTATTACCTTTTATTAATTATTTATGAAAATTTTCTTTTTAAAATAATGTTTAATATAATAAATTCTTGTTTTTTCATGTATGTTTAGATTTTTAATTATTTTGGTCTTTATTATTTGATAATCATTCCATAATATATTTATTTTCAAAATCATATAAATATAATATATATTATTTATATATTAATTAAATAAATTTATAAATGTTATAGATATATAATGAAATACATTCTTCCAGGAGAGGGTAGGTCGTTCATACGCCTGAATACTAATTCCTTTTTCTTGATGGATTAATGAAAATAAATGTAAAAATAAATTAAAATTACTGAATAATTATCCTTTCACATATATCATATAATTTCACCAAATATATCCTTACTACCTTCCATATATAGTGTATGTGATAATGAATCTTATGTCTTCACGAGGTGGTAGTCCACCCTACACACGAATGACATTACCATATACCACAAAGAACAGATTTTACGAATTTATAAGGGATAAAATATTTCAATAATTATTTTAATTTTATAAATACTAAATTTTTTTAAGTGCATAAATATATACATCGTGGAAATTCTTGGTTGGAAAACGAACTACATCACTTCTTGAGGTGGTAGTACATCGTACACACGATCGGTAGTGTGTTCCCCATTTGATGGAAGAGTTTATGAATATATTTTATTTAATTAATATAAAAACATATACGTAAATTTATAATAATTTTATTATTTTATTGAAAGTGCTAAAAAAATATTAAATGCTTAAAGGGAATAATGAAAAAGGGGGATCTTAGTAAAGACAATTACCTTCGCTTAGAATCACTCCTCTAGATATATTATCAATGTCCACAATGATGGTATTTGGGAAGGAACCTGAAATATATTACATGGATGATGTTTTTGGTGAGGTATTTTTAGGTTTTATATGAAATATATGTCTTCAAATGTGTAAATATGTAAAGGGCGGTGTATGATTTTTATATAAGGGGGAATGCAATCCACCTTTAAACTATATGAAATTTTTTAAAAAGAATCGAAAATTATAAATTCATTACAAAGGAAAAAAGATTTATAATGATCATATATTCTAAATTTTTATGGATAATATTGATATATGGAAATAAAATATGAATTTTACAAGTGGTGTAATCATTTTAACCAATGCCTTCTTAGTTTAACCCCTATTTTAAACCAATTTTTCCCTTTAACATAGATATTTTGTTTTAATGTTTTCAATATTGATTATAGTCAATAATTATGATGAACATATAATATAATATTATTTATTCAGAATATAAATAAAGAATAAATTTTTATTAAATCACTTCATATAATTGTAATATTTTAATTAAAAATTAAACATGCAAAGCTATTGGGAATTGTTTTTCAAAGTGAAATACTTAATATATTTAGAATGATTTTATATAAAAAGTATAAATTAAAATTATTCCAATGACATAAATTGGATTAATTGACATATAATTGAACTAATATTAGTTTTTTTACCCCTTATAAAAAATACACTATACTTATAAATTTATTAAATGAAACAATTTTTTAAATAAAAAACTGTATTTAAATATAAATTGATTGAACATTATTTTTTTGAAAAAATCAAAAAATAATTTTTATCTAATATTTATATGATTATATAAAACATTATGTTTAATTTATCAAAATTAGTTTCTAAAAGCATTAAAAATTAATATTATTATTGTTAAAAAAATAACTTAAAAAACACTTTTTGATAAGAATATGGGAAGGGATCTTCCATAACTACTGTGAAAGTTGAGAAAAATATGGAATTTTAGGTACACATTATATTCACTCATGAATGGAAAAAGTCTTTTTTTTATTCTGATTATATGCATTCTTTTATATCAGGAATGTTTGCTAGAACTATAGAATCATTGTCCTAAAACCATGATGTGAAGATATCTGTCAAAACATTTACAGGTGAAATCATTTCAACCCATGTGTTTGACTCTTCTCCTATTGGTTTATCTGGGAAGATTCTCCCAGAAAATCTTGTAATACTTCCCTTGGTATAATTCTTTCTATAATAGGAATTTATTAGCTATCATTATATAATGAACATATCAACTGATGGGAAAAGGAAATATATTTTTATATTCCAAACCATCTCATTATCCTCTACAAATGAAAAAGGAAAACCATGAATCTCCTTTGAAAAATCATTCAACGGTGTGGGTGTTGATTCCCTATGAAGAGGAATACCTTGCTCAGATGGTTAATTCAAAGTAACGTGTCCACCTAGTGGAAGCTCCCAACATGAGGGAATGAAATGATGTATTTTAGGAAGAGTTACACAAACATCCCACATATCATGAGGTAGAGTCTTCCATATAACTCATACTCGAAGCTACTCATATCTCTTAGTGTCCATATTGGACGACACCTATTTAATAGCAGGAGTTATAGATATAGCTACAAGATCAATTGGACAAAGGGTTCAGGTTTACTAGTGCATCACCTTGGGGTGCACCAGTGCTCTTTTTTAAGAATAAGGATGGATCAATGTGGTTGTTTATCAATTATCAAGAACTCAACAAGATCACCATGAATAATAAGTATCCTCCTCGAAGGATTGATGACATGTTCAATTAGTTATTAGAAGATAAAAACTATTCCAAGTTGGATCGTCGTTTTGTATATCATTAGATAATGGTCAAGATGGAAGATATTAAGAAGAATGACTTCCATATAAGGTATGGGCACTATGAGTTTTTTGTGATTCCTTTCAGACATACTATTTCACCTAAAATCATCATGTATTTGACAAATAGAGACATTAAACATTACAAGAACAAATTTTTTGTAGTGTTTATTGATGATATTCTCATCTACTCCAAGAGCGAGGTGTAACATTATGAACATACAAGACTTGTGTTGGCAACATTGAGAAAGGATAAGTTGTATGCCATATTCAGCGAGTGTGCCTTTTAGATAAAGCAAGTCACATTCTTGGGACATGTGATCATAACTGAGGGAATTTATGTGGACCCTTCAAAATAAAAATGATTGAGGAAGTCCTAGACCATCTAGTGTCACAAATATCCACAGTTTTAATGGTTTAGCTAGGTACTACAGACATTTTTTGAGAAATTTCTCACAATTTTTAGGATTACTAATTAAGTTAACAATGAAAGGGATAAAGTATGTATGAATAGAAGAATGTGAGGGAAGCTTCAAGGAGTTAAAGAGGAGACTGATCAATGCACATGCACTCAAATTACCAAAAAGCGGAGAATGTTTTGTGATACAAAGTGATGATTCAAATAAAGGAAGGGGTTATGTACTAATGAAAACTTATAATTTGATAGCCTATGCCTCACAATTTTTGAATATCCATGAGAAGAACTACCCAACGCATGATCTATAGCTCGAAGCCATGATTTTTTCCTTGAAAATATGGTCGCACAACCTTTATGGAGAGAAGTGTGACATATACATTGACAACAAGATCGTCATGTATATATTCACACAAAAGGAGATCAAAATGAATCTATAAGGCCCCATCCTTAAACCTTACTTAATCTTGAGTTATTACAATATTACACATTGAGAATATTTTCAGGATTAGAGTTTTAGATAATTAGATAATGAAACTTGCATTACATTCCACATTTTAACAAAGTGGTTACATAAAAGACATTATTCATTCTTCCCATCAACAGAAACATATTGAAAATAAACATGGATTTTTCTTGACACATCCTTGACACTATCATCACATCATGTACCTTTCCCTTGACCTGTGAAAAACAGTTCAAAAACATGGGATGAGCATAAAAAGCTTAGTAAGTGTTATAAAAATATGGAAAGGAAACATGAGTTCATATACACATAAGAATGAAATCATACTTTACCCATAAAACATAGAAACTTTAACATACCTCATCAAATCGTGAATAAATCATAGAAATCATAAGACATAAAAGGTAACTTGAGGCATTCATAACATTCTTATGTAGGGAGTAACCCTCTTGATACGTTTGGAATACCCATCACAGTATATTCCCTAAATCTCTTCGGAGAAAACATAACGTTTCACTCCTTCGCGTTACCCAATGCATTGGAGAGCTATATCGGGCTCACCCGCACTTAGTTTATCACAGAACCACCCGTCTTCATAATAATGCCCAAGAACCTCAACATAATCATATAACATAAAACATGCATAAAGGAAACATAACATTTTCACCTTTCAATCACAAGAAATCAATACAACGCATTGATATAAGAACATTATGAAAACCATTTTCAATACCAAAATAAAAGAAATGTAAGACATGGTATTTATTTTTCTTTTAAAAATAAGGTGTGGCTTGTAGAGGAAGCCGAAACTCAAATAATGGTCATGACGGTGGAGAAGTCATTGTCTCCACATACGTATGACAAAAACATTCCATTTTGTCGTTTAGTAAACGCTTCGTATAAAAATGAGTCCTTTTGAATAAACTTAAAATTCAAAGGGGTTTATACACCATATAAAAGAAAGTTGTGTATAAAATAAAATATGCCTCACTGAAAGGAGATTGAGACGAAGTCCCATACAAAGATGGTATCCTTGGTTTAAGGATAAATCAATTACATAATTATATGTGACAGAAGAATACACAAAATATAAGTGGATATTAAGTGTAAAATAATCAAAGTTCATTCACACATATTCAAAGGATGACATATTCAATAACTACATGTTGAACACCAAGAAATCGGAATTGGGTTAAGAAGTTCCCTTGACAGCTTAACGGCATCACATTAAAATGAGTTGATGAGAGATAAAAAGGGTATCTCAACACCTGGACATAAAATTTACTTCCATAAGGATATAAAATAATATATCCCAGCATAATAGTATGTGAATTAAAAGACATAACAAAAGAAGTCTTTTAAAAAAAGGAGGGTGAATGGTTCCCTTACCGACTTGGGTATCTTTCAAAACATTCACCCCATGAAATAAGGACAATAAATCATTGATGTAAATAAACATAAACGAAAGTATATTACACAAAGTGTAGAATAATGGGCAGTACATACACCACTCAATGGAAATTGTGGCAAATGTAGCATAAATCTCATGGGAATAAAAGTGAGATGAAAAATCCCTTACGAAAACTCGGCAGCCTAACGGTGCCATATAAAACTTCCAAAATGGATTGATGAGATCAAATAGATTATCCCATCATATTAAAATAGAATTTAAAGCAAGAGGAATATAAAAGAAAATCCCCCAACATAACAAAGAGGATCTTAAAAGAAGTGACACAAAGGAGAGTACTTAAAAAGAAAGAGAGAGGTTAGATCTCTTATGAAAATTTGGCAGCCTAACGGCGCCACTCAAAACATCCAAAATGGCTTGATGAGAGAGTATAGGGTCTCTTATCACAGGAACATAGAAATTACAGTAATATTAATATAAAAGAACATCCCAATAACAAGAAAGATGAGCTTTAAAAGGAATGACATAAAAGAGTACACTTAAGAAGAAAGAGAGGAGTAGGATCCCTTACCTCAGGTCTGACATGACTCGATCGTTCTTTAACATCCTGAATAATAAACTTTAGTTAATTTCTCCTTTCTTATGAACCTTATTAAAGTTCATTATTCCTTTTATATCACTTATTTCAATGTTATAAACATTATGTAATCATTTAAGTTTATAATGTTTGTTTTTTCAATATTTGGTTCTTTAGTCGAAAATGGACTTCTTACAATTACATGTTGTTTGTGTGGTCAAAGGTTCATTATATCCTGAATTATATTCATGATTTGGATATCATATATATCATATATATCCAGCATATACATATATTTATAATATTACATAATCATTTAGAGGTATGAAATGAAATGCACCGTTCATGGAGACGGTAAGCCGTACGTACGCATGAACGCTACTTTCATTTCTATCTCATACTTTAATGGAATGAAACAATAATGATATGGAGGTATATTACAATTCCAGTATAACATCATATATAATAACTTTAAATCCATCCTTTATACGTCCCACGTATGGCATTAATGAATCAAATCACTTTGAGGGGGCGGTAGTCCGCACTTTCTAAAATGAAATTATCATGTTTACCCACAATAGAAACCATAAAGGTATGAAAAAATGAAAATACAGAAGCTTAAGTAAAAAATAAACATATTATATATCATATATAAATATAGTGTCATCTAAATGGCCACCTTTGAAGGTGTTATATGAGTGTTGAACAATCACCGTCTCGGGAGCCAGAATTTCGCCATCCACAGAAACCGTATGTTCATTAACCATTTGATGTATTTGTGTGAGAGTGTAGATCGAATAAATCTTATAACAACATCCTAATATATTTAATATACTGTTTTTGTTACAAAATAAGTAAATAAAAAGAGTTTAGGTGGTTGGAGAAGCAAAAAAAACAAATGAACATGAGAGAATGAATTACCTTAAAAAGTGTAACACCTTTTGATTTGAGCCTAAAGGCTTCCTTTGAAAGAATTATTCCCAAAGGGAATCCTCTAGTATGAGGAGAGAGATGTGGAGAGAGTAAATGGGCATGTTATGGCCGAGCCAAAGGCTTGAGGAGTGTGTTAAATGAGGTAGAGGTGGGGGCCTTTTATAAGAGGAGAGGAGGGTCACTTTTGGAAATCATGAAACTATTATTTTATTTTCAAAAGTGTTTCTAATTTCTAAGGTCCCACATTGATATATTTCTAAGCTAATATGATAAGGCTTCGAAATATTCCCATCCAATAGTTTTTGGACAAGTTTAGGTCTTAGATTTTATATTATCGTTTCATTTTATTTAAACTGTTCATTAATGAGGTCATCGTTGCATCATCATGATGTCGTAATTAAATTAATTTATTTAATATCTAAAAATTATAAAAAAAATAATATGATGTAGGAAATCGTTTTATATTTCTAATGAATATTTATAGTCAAAATTTGGACTTGTTTAACCCCACCTAAAAACTATTTTAGTAAAACAACTCATGTTTGTGTCAATTTAATTTTAACCTTAAATAAATATATATTAATGTCATTTTCCAACCAAAGTGGTTCCATGGTGTCCCCAAGTTGACCCATGGGTTATCGTGGTCGGCCATGACTCATCCAGTAGAGGTAGGACAAGTTTCATGGTGTTTTCATTTTTTTATAATATCATTTTTACCTTAAATTACACTAATTACCTCTAATCGCGATTAATGAAAAAAAGTTACTATTCACCAAAAAATTATTTTCATCCCATTGAACCACATTTTTCATAATAATGACAACCATGTATGTTAGATTTTCAAAATTCAATACACATTAGTGGTAATCTTTCATTTAACTGAAAAATCAGTTTGCTTGATTACCACTTAGTGGTTTCACTATTCATCAAAATTGGTGTTTTTCAGAAAATTACCAAAAATTAAACCTAAGCTATATTTGATATTCAGAATTCAAAAATGATGTCTATTTTATAAAATTCATAACATATAAGTCACATTAATTAATTTAATATTTAATTCCTGTTGTCAGATCAAATAGCGTGTTTTTATTAAACAATAAGTATCAAAAGATTGACACTGGTTTAAGTCTGATTTCAAAGTGAAATTAATTCCAACGACCACTATTGGATTTAATGGTAAAAATATATTCTAATTTCACTTTAAAACCAATTAAAAAGATAATCTAATCATATAAATAAATTAGATTAAAAAGAGGTTTTGAATTAAAATACAACATTTTACACTATTCATTTAAAAAATGAACTTTATCGGAAAGATACCAAAAATTTACACAAAGTAAATTTTGATGTCCCAATTCTTAAGAAGAGTTTTATTTGGTCCAATTGAATGTATAATAGTGAACAAAACTATATTTAATGACGGTTCTCCATCAAAAGGTGATAAGTGACCCTTTAGTGAAAACTAGGGCATATACGCCTAAAATTGAATTCTTTCCGTATTTTAAGCCTCTATCCTTTGTTGGATAAATGTAAAAACATTTAAAAACATATATAATCATATTTTAGTTATCTATATTCATTACCGCCAATACAACGGCTACATGTTAACTACCATTTAAAATAATATTATTTTATTATTAGAGTGCAACGTAAGATTCCCAAGAAACTCGTTGTTGCGTCTCAGGTACGCCATCAAGCATAGCGTCCCCTTTAAAGTCATATTAATATTTTATTCACAAATATGGATAAATATAAAAATTTCATATTCTTTATTTACCTAGGGTGTTACAAAATCAACATATATTGTTATAGCTAATAGAGTACTATGATTTCTCTATTCCCTATCATACTAGAATGGAAAACAAGGTAACTGATGCTCTAATTAGAAAATAACTTGTTACACTATCTATGCTATAGATTGAGACAAATACTATCATGTTGGATAGGAAATGGATGGATTTGGAAATCATAAGGGTAGGGGATAAATCCTACCATTCTTAAATGATTGGGAAACCATATTTTCAAGAGAATTTTAAGGAGGTAGAATGGGATGGTCTAGAGTTACAAAAGATGGTTAATGAAGTAAAGGGATGGGAAACTGGAAGAGTTCCCTAGCGACGACAATGGTGTGATTTGATTTCAAATTTGGCATTGTTCTCTTTCATTACCCTAGATAAAGGAGCTGTTAGACAATGCACAGAGCTCAAAATTTTCTATCCATACTAGTAGAACCAAGATGAACCAAGATCTCCTATAACACTTGTTGTGGGATAACATGATGAAAAAGATGAAGAATATATCTCAATGTTCTAGGTATGTCAGTAAGTTAATGTAGACTGAAAAAAGTATAATAATATAATGAAATAATTTCCTATAACCATGTGGATATTGGAGAATGACACGATTGACTTTGTCATGGGTCTCTGGAAGTCATCCAATGGAAAAAATGTGATATGGGTTTTGGTTGATTACTCACGAAGACTGACGGTTTTATAGTTATTTGGGATGATATCATACTTGAACAACTTGAAATGATATATGTGAAGGATGTGGTGAGACTACATGGTGTTCCAATATCGATTATCTCTAATCATGATCCAAGGTTCACATAATAATTTTAGAGGAGTCTTCAATAAGATTTGAGTAATGAATTATATTTCAGCAGGACCTATCACCCCCAAACTGATTGCCAATCTGAAAGGACTATTCAGACAGATGAATACATTTGATGAGCCTGATCTTTATAATTCAAAGGTTGATGGGATCATTATATCCCGTTTTTTGAGTTCTCATACAATGATATCCTACACTAATGTTTTCAAATTAGTCCATATAAGGCTCTGTATGGAAATTGATGTAGAATTCCATCATGTTGTGATGAAGTCAGAGATATAAAGCTACATGGACCTGATCTTGTACAAGAGATGACAGAGAAGGTTCAAGTCATCCAGAAACATATCAATAGTGATCAGAACTACGAAAATATAAATTCAAACAACCATCAAAGAGACTTGGAGTTTGACATTGTATTTAAATTCTTCCTTCGAATATCACCATGGAACAGAGTCATGTGGTTCAGAAAGAAAGTGGAGTTAAGCCGATAGAACATTGACTCCACTGAGATCCTTGACCGAACAGGAGTTGTTCCAAATCTTCTTGTAGTTATACTGATTATGTATCAAGTTCATGATGTTTTTCAGATTTCACTCCTGAGAAAGTGCATACAAGACCCATCACATTTACTGTACTCACAGGTGGTACAACTGGAAGATGATCTCTCTTATGAGGAGCATCCAAAAAAGATTCTGGACTTGAGAGATAAGTGTCTTCACAAGATGATTACAGATCTTGTAAATGTACTGTGGAAGAACCATATGAATGAAGAAGAAACTTGAGAACCAGATGATGCAATTAAGGAGAATTACCCTCACGTGTTTATGTAAAATGATATTTTGAGGGTGAAATTCCAAAATAGGGAAGAATGTAACGACCTGAACTTTTATCAATAAAATTTCTACCTTATTGTAGTAATGTCATAATCAATAACATTAGGAAACACAATACAAAATCATGCTTAAATGAAAAACTCTGTGATCTTTAATCATATTTTTTCCACATCTGTGTTTTGAATTTTGAAAATTTGACATACATGGGTGTGATCAGTAAGATGTTTGGAGTTTGATAGGATAGACATAATTTTTATTTAATAGTAACCAACCCTTATGAATATTAACCTACCCTTAGGAATAGTAATATTACCCTTATGAATAGACAATTTTCCCAAATAAAAGTGACCTCACCCATGAATGATTAAATAAAATATCAGAATCTTATAAGTGACAATCTGACCAAAGTAAAAGTATTGGTACTTTTGAAACTGATAAATAAATCATTATAATTAATTAATTAGCATGAATTTTTTTTTCCTAAAATGTGTCAATAAATTTAAAATTCAATGTCTTCTAGATTTAAAATAATTTTATAAGACTCTATATAATTTTGGAAAGCATTATAAAATTAGTTTTAATTATGAAAAATGTATTTTTAAAGTAACTTATGATTTTAATTAATAATCATGTAAATCATATTAGGAAAAATATTTTAATATAAATTCTTTCATTTTTGTGTTCTACATATATAAAAATTTTAGGGTGAATTTTTGTGATTTTTCTGAAATACATGATTTTTTGGTTAACAATAAAATACACTAATTTAATTTATAAATACATTATAATTTAAATATACTATTACTGACATCATGAGTGATGTAATCACCAAAATATGGAACATACATGAACTTATTACTATTCTCGATCAGGGAATCATCCCTATTACTTGTCTTGTAGAGAAATAATAAATTAAGGAATATTATATTGAGAAACCCCCTCTCCCCTCCACTATAAATACCACCCCTCAAACCATCATTACTTCACATCTCTCAAGATTATATAATTTTCCAAATTATACCCAAATCTCTTCTATATCCCCGGCCCCATGTATATAATCCCTTGTTTTGATAAAAAGACAAAAACACCTCCCGTAAAGAGGCTCTCAAATTAGATGAACTCAAGAGGTAACTTCCTCTTTCCGATTCTTTTATCTTCTTTGATGTTATTTTATTTTATTTTTTGATTCCTAAACTCCATTAACTAAAATGGTATGATAATTCTAGTAACATAATCATTATGGAATTGTATTATTCTATTGGTATATTTTATCACAATCTCTCCCTCCTCTCCTTTTATACTATTAAGAAAAAGATCATCTGAGATGTATTGATTTAACACATTCAAGGACGATGAGTTTTCAATTTGTATTACCATCTTCTATACTGGTCATGAAACCATATTAATGGTTGAAACAGATCATTATATATGTATTTTATCTTATTTAATGATCTGAAATCCTTATAAATTCATGATATAATATAATAATACATACATGTTCATTGTGAAAACAAACCCACCAAATTAATCCAAGCGTTTATAATTAAAATAAAATCTAATGACTCATCCTCATGGTATATGAAAAAATAAATCATTTATACCTATGTAATTTAAATACTATTATTTATTAACAATTATGGTTATTATCCAGTTTTTATACAAACTTCCATCCTTGAATACTAGTGAACTATTCATGAAAACACATAAAATGAACACTCTCGATCAATGAACATAAACACTATAACACATCCAAAGACCCGTGAAATAACTTAATAAATCCATAATGAATAAAATTCATTTATAATAGGTATTTTAATTTCATATTAATTAATCTAATGTGATTATACAAGACATTAAGTGAATAAAGTGTTCAGATATGAGGTAAGGCGAAATTATCGATCCCAACTCTCTTTCTTTGGGTCTTCCCTCTTTAAACCATTTTCAATATGGTTATTCCTTAAAAATAAATCACTCATAATTATAGTTCCTTTTCTAGGATATACATTTTCTCTAATATATTTTATTAAAAACCCAATGATTTCCAAAAGAACTCTTCTTTCAAATAAAAACTCATTTTTTTACTTCTTGAAGGTCGTTTCAGTCTTCACTAAAGGTTAATAGTTCTATGTCAGGATTGATATTCCCTATTTATTTTTGGAAGAAATTTTTTTTATTATAGGATTTATTAAGTGAAAACAATTTATTTCAATAGGTTATTTTATATTCAATTTTGACATATTTTCAATGTAGCATACATGATAATGTAAATGTTATGACGACATAGGTGAACCCAGAATTGTATAGTGCAATATGAATGTTTGAATGTGATGGGCGCCACTAGAATAATATAGCACTTCAATGCATTGGGTAAAGTGATGAATCTCATGAGTTAAATTGAAATTATGTGTGAAAATGATTTTATATTTGTTCACAACTATGTGTGGTTGTTAACCACTAAGACATGTTGTTTATTTTTTTTAATGCATTATCACATTAAATTTCTTTTATTAATGTTTACTCTCACGATTATGATCATATGCCTATGATATGTTAATAATGATTGTTCCCATCCCATGTTATTTTGATTCATGGTCTTACATATCCTCTTACATGGATTTTTATGTCACCCAATTTTGATTTATATCCTCATGTGACTACATGTACTAAGGAGAAGTCATGATCCAATAAAAAGTTAGGGAAGATTGAATTAAATAAATTTTTTGTGTAGTAAATTTTTTGTATGGTCCATGTTTTCTCAAGATACTAATCCTTGGGATACTATATGTGTAATTTTTTTATTCTTTTATTAAAAAAATGATGTAAATGTAATGTGAGAAAATATGGGTCAGTATAATGATAGATTACATTGGGTGATCATTATCAATAATTTTATGTAGGATAGTTTTCATGGATCCATGATGCAATGTATGAATGGTTATTTTATATTTCATGTATATATATATATATATTAATGTATAAAATTCATGAATATTGGTTCATAGGTATTAAAAGTTTTAATTTATTATAGAATGTGGGAAAGTGATGTTTGATCTTAAGAATCCTTTTAGTCATAACAGATCCTTTCCATGTCCTTCAAATGTTGAATTATCTTTAAAATGAAATTATTTATATTACTTTTGATATCAATTTTTTCCACTATAAAATTTTATGTAATAATTAAACTGTGGATAGTATATGGTATATAATATCATAATCTACCACTAAATCAAAATGTACAATATTGTATATCATATAATGAAGTACTAACTTACACTTTGGTTTTTAGTTTATAATTTCATTTTTTATTTGTTATCATATGGGGAGACCACAACAATATAATTTAGTTCATATTATTGTTAATATGATATAATATGTGTAATAATAAATGATCTTTAATAAAGTATTACACTTAGTTGAGGACTTTTGTTGTCCATGTCATTCATAGATGCTCTGTTATTCTAACATAGATAATTGGGTAGCTAGTTTACCATACAAAATCCTATGTACAAATTTTTTATTGTCACAAAATGTTTATATTACTAGCTTCCATTGAAAATCAACATGATTTAATATTACACAAACTGACACTACAAAATTTCATCATTATGACTTCCGAGGAAAGATATTATTCATAGATAGGAACAAATGTGCTTCGTTATAATTATACATCCAACTATACTAGTTTTATCACATGTAAGATGGATTTTCATTCCATGATTATGGTTTAAAAAATAGGAAACCATGGAAATTATATCATTTATAACTAAATTGAGTAAACTATTAGAAATGATATTATAAGAACATTTATTTCTATAGATTTTATATATGTATAGATTTAAATAATTTATAGAATATTTATATATCAAAAATATACTTTTTTTCTAAATTTATTCAATTTTAAATTGATACATAAATAAATAATTCCTAAAATTTATATAATTAAGTAATAAAATATTTATGAATCATTTAATAAATATATATATATTACTAAAATATAATATTGAAATACATCGTTAAATTTTATTCTAAATGTAATTAAAATTATTATTATTTATATAGATATTATATGATTATATATGTTGTGTTTATAAATTTAAAAAATAATTCCAAATATAATTTAGTTCAAATTTATTATAATTATATAATTATCTTAATTTTTTAGGATTATTCAATTTAAAATGACATATATCAAGAAAATATTTCAGTTAAATATAAAAATTTATTGACTATTAACATTCTAAAGTTCTAATAAAATAATACTATGTGATATTTAGATTATATAAATTGATTACATAATATAATTAAATTATTGAATGTTAATATTTCACATAATATAACATATTAATGTAGAATATATATATATATCTATATTAAAAAGTATGATATATTATAAATAAATATGAATTGTATAAATAAGATTTAACAAATTAATTTTCTATATTATATTGAAAATATTATAAAATTAATATAATTAGGATTATTTATGAAATGTTCAAAAATGATTATCTAATGTTTAATTTCCATAATTATTTATTTATTTAGTTTATCCCTTGTTATATTCTTTATTATAAATTTTTTATTATGTATGAATTTATTAATTATTACAAAGAGTTAAAGTACTTCTAATTTTGGACAAATACATTTATAAAATTACATGTTAGGTACGATAATGTATTTTATTTTCTTCTACCATGAAATGTACTTGTTTTATGATGTGATTTTGAATTAGTTTTTCTGTTATATTTTATAAAAAATAGGTTTTACCACTATGGTGGAATTAAAATCTCTCAAAGGTAATGTTTTATTTGTTAAATGGGCATTATGTGGGGTTTCTCACTATATTGAGGATTTATTTATATTCTTGAAAACGAGTAGTTTGTTATATATCTTTATATTCCAACAAATTTGGGGATTACTGGAGTTATAAGATACTATGAAATTATATGAATGGGTTTTATATACCATAATCATGGGATAAATTTTTATGTGTATGAATAATGTTGGTGTAGAATTTTATGTTATAATATAATCTATGGGTTTTGTAAAGATATTCGTATCAATATTGTTTTAATTTATTGATTTAGTAGAATTAATATGATTTATAAATAAATTAATAAAATCAGGGACAAATATATTGGGAATTCAATAGAAAATATGGGGTGATGTAATGATATTGAGATAATATTAAGTGTTATGATACTTGAAATGTAAACATTGTTCATGACATTGATCATGTGACTGGTTGGGCCATTCAAACATTGGGTGACTAATGATTAACTTACATATGGAATGGAAGTATAGGGTGGCCCTAATATGATTACATGTATGATTACAGGATTATGTTTTGCCTATACTTAGTTGTGAGATACAAAGAGGAATATATTTCCATATGAATGGGGTTGAGTTTATCCATATTATGTAACAAAAATATTTCATCAATTATACCATCAAAGAGTATATATGATATTATTTAGATGATACCCTATGTATATAAATAAATTTTTAGATAAAGGATAATGCAATAATATCATAATGAAATATTTTTCATCACACACCATTGGGTATGTTTGATTTTATAAAGAATCATCATTTTAGTTAGAGAATCATTATTAAAATTCTGTATTAAATGATGGTAAAACATAACTCTCATGTAATGAAAGGTTCATTTGTAAATAAAGAGTACAATCCTCGTCTAGAATCTCTTTGAGATCACTCGTAATGAAATAATAATATTTTTTAATAATATTATTAGGCATGTATTACTATTATAAATTGTTCTTATGAAATGATGTTTAATTATATGTTTTATAAAAACATTTCACCGTTTCAAACAACAGATGGTTTTCAATAGATGAATAATATTGATTATGAGAATCCTAGAGTAATTTCATAGATTATTTTAAATAAATTTCAAATGAATCACCAATTAAATTATATTATCCATAAATATATTCAGCACCATTATACATATTAGTGACATAGAGAGACTGGTTGTTTACTTAAGGCCTTTTATTGGAATATAATACATTCTAATTTCATTGATAAAATTTCATTGACAATGTGAATGATTTATATCAATTTTAACAATAATTTTGTAATGTATTCATGACAAATTAACTTATCATGGTATGTCTAGGGATTTGTAGTGGGTAAAAGTTTAAACTATAAAATAAAAATCTTATCAGAAATATTAATAATGTTTCTTTATTATAGACCATCACTATCATTATAACTTAATGGTAAAATCATGAAGAGATGTATATGTTTCAAAGTGATAGAATTGACATTGATAGTTGATGAAGTGTGGAAGACTCTAAGGAATGACCCTGTCAAGTACCATGTTATAATAAAAAAAAATTTGTTTTAATGATGTATAATATGCCACTACTAGCATTAAGGTACATCATGACCCCGTATTTTTTCATTCTTTTTTAGGTCTTTTATTGAGTGTTTTTTAAGGATTATAGAGATATTTTATTATTTTGATGGTTGTGGTTGGTTGGTTCATGATTAGGGAAAACTTTGTGGTTTGGCCTTGTATATTGTTCACCATGTTTAGTGGATATTGAGGGTGTTGAATAGTTGATGCACATTTATTCCGAACCATGTATCCTTCAAAATCATATGACCTTGTGTAGTTGGGGTTTTCATGGATGGTGCATGATTTGTCTAACCACGTGGATAAACCATGAACTATTACCAAAATCTTATTGATGGTATGAAATTAGGTGCAAGGTTTCTACTAACCATGAAACCTATCCTCTTAAACCTTGTGAATGGGTTTTTAACTCCTTTAACATGTTAATAAAAATCCCAAAACCCATTTACACCTAATAAGTACATATGATTCATCCATAATTAGTCATTTATATTTTTAAGTCTCCCAATGGCTGAATTACAACCTCAAACCCCTCTTATTCATGGATCAATGAATTAGCGAATGCATTTGACATGTCTCTTGTGAAATTTTTACCCTAGTTTTCTAATTTCTTTTTAAAATATTCTCTACCACTTTTATAGTGATGAATCCCCTAATTTTTTATGGATTTTGACTTTTATCTGATGGATTATGGTAATATAGACTCCTCCTTTATCATTTTCACCATAAAATCTCCATTAGCGGTTCTATGTTTTTGTGATCAGTTTCTATTTTCATTATTTGATGACTATTTGATTTATGATAGGTTGTTTTATAAGGATTTAACCTAAAATTGAATCATTTATTTCTTCCTTGAATTGTATTTTTATTAATTTTTTCCTATATATTTAATTTGGATTATTTTGATAAATGATTTCAAAGGAATGTGATTTTGGATGTTAAAACCTATTATAATAGGCATTATAAATATAATTAGATATAGAGAAAATATGTAGTGAAATTATTTGATATATATTATTGACAAAAATGGCTCTAAATGAAATATTTTTTTGAAAGTCCTGAACATGTGAACAACCCAAGATTCACTTTAAAATTTTAAATGAAATATTAATGTTTTATATATTAATCTTTTACTATGAATGATTATTTTTGTTAAAATGAATGAATTTTACATAATTTATTGATTAATTTCAATAAAATGTGATATTTAGTATTTATTGGGAGTTTAGTCCAAGAAAAATATGTATTTTTCAACCTATGAATTAAATGACGAGAACAACCCTAACAAAACCATGTTTAGCATGATTTACTTGGATGGGGTATTAATTGATTCAAAATAAATTGACCATACCATAGGGAATTTTGCACACGACATAAGTTGTAATGATTGACTGAGTATTGAAATTATCCTATACAAATGAACAAATATACATCTGGGATTATAAACATGTTTCTTTGTTATTATATGACTATTATATGATAGTGATTATATAAATGTTTTAATAATTAAATTTACATTAATTTAAAAATATCTTCTTTTAAACTAGTTTTTGATATATCATTCATATTTATAAATTGAAATAATGTTTTTAATAATAAATGATAAAATTATTTTCCATGACTTATGTGTATTTAAATTTAATCATAAATGATTTATTTGAATTATAATTGATTTTAGATCCTTTTCTGGAATCTTACTGGGATATTTTTATTACACCCTACCTTATCATTTGAGAATTTGTGTACTATGTTATGGAAAGTCCTAGAACATCGAATGAAATACTCAGAGGTAGAATGTTTTATTGATTCATGGTAAAATGGTGTAATAGTGGTGGCTCGTGGATATATGGTCCACTTATTTCATAAGGATTGTTAGAACTTGTCTTGAAGAAGTTTTTTCAACTTTTGATGATGTATTACCTTCGTATACGTATCTTATTGTGTTACATTTATCCTTATGTTTTTTTAAAATAGATTGTTTATTGATATATAATATACTTTTATACCTTGATGGGTTAATATTGTGGAATAACAATTACCTTTTATCTTTGAAATGATGTCGTGCACTAGTCACCAATCAGCGGTGATTGAGAATTCCCTTTAGGATATGTAAGATATGAATCGATAACTATTGTACTAGTGTTTAATGGTTGGTTATTGAAGGAATGATACTATATATTAAACCATTAATGTGTCTCATTGATATTGGTATGTAATTTTGGATTTACTAGTAGGTATGAGGTTGTGTTGTTGGGACAAAAGGGGAAATCATGATCGAGTTTCTAGACAACTCTCACTATTGTGAGACTTAACTCGCCATGGGTGTTTGGGAAATGTGTCAGTTATGAATTAATTGAATTAATACTAGTATATTCCATAAATTTAATTAATGAATATTGGAATCCTAAATGGATTAATTCTATCTAATGGAATTGATATTCTTATTTCTCTAGATTGTGTTGATGATCTATGTATCATTCCTTATTTTCCCATTCATATGTTTATAATGTGTTTTATGATTCCAAAAATAATGAATTTGTGAATACCTCATGAGGGAGATCTTAATGAACCATGAATTAGATCCAAACATTGGATTAGAATATGGTTGTGATATTGGTGTATCTTTCACATGCTCTTGGATAGGTTATTGTACCCATCTCTATTCAGGATCTAGATCAGGAACCTTGAAGGAAAGAATATATATGTTATGCTCAATAGATTCTTTAGATAATAATGTAAAAATTATAAGGATAAGATTATATTGAAGAGGATAAGGGTTATATTAAAGTTATTTATCTTCTTTATTAGTTCCTGAATGATTTTTATTTGGTAGAGGTGAATTGGGCTACCTTTATGTATCAAGGACCTAGTAGGAGGTGGTGCGATTTAACTGCTGTTGGGATGAAACATGGGGGCTTGAAGTGGAAAGAAATAATATATATTTTTACTGACTATTATTCTCTATAATCCATTATTATAGAAAAATATATTATGTTTTCAACCTTCTATAGGGTTATAAAAATATGAATAATAATGAAAACTGATGTGTTGAACTTGTTCAGTTTTCTATTAAGGTGGTGAAAAATTAGAAACAAGAGCATAAAAATTAATTATGGGTCATTGATATATTATCTAATAACATGATATCATTATAAATTTTAATTATAATTGTATTCTCTAGATATATATTTTATGGATTATCTTGACTTGGTGCGTATGTCAGGATTGGCGGTAGTACCACTTAATATAAGTGGCTATTCTATTTTTCCCCTTAAATGAAAGTTGAAGTGTGATTATTAAAATGATGGATCTTGATAGAAGGACTTATCAAGAAATTATGGGATGTCTAGAATTTTCATAATGACTTATTTTAAATTCAATAAAGTTGGGGATTGAAATAATTATTGAACAAAGGAACCATTGATTATTGGTTCATGTTGTTGATCTAGATACATGTAGAAGTTTTATCAGATCTTTTTTGACATGTATAGTGTAATGGGATCATAAACATATAATGGTAATGAATTAAAATAATATCCTTATTGAACTATGGATTTCAAGGCTCATGAATCATAAATTAATAATTTTCAAGAAGTGTAAGATTCTCCATAAGAAGTTGATCTGGGTACAGATACAGTGAGAAGGACCATCACTATAACTTATTCCTTAGTGACTATTTCATATGATAATGTTGAATCTCATTATTTAAAATTGGATCTTATTTTAAATTTTATATATTATAAAATGGATCATAGTTATTATTTTATGTATATTTATACATGTCTCTAAATGAAGGGATAAAGGGGTCTCTAATGCCCCTCTTATGTCGTATCATTCTTAGTGATCTAGGTCACCTAGATTTTTTGGGTTGTCAACATTAAATATATGGTTGAAACTCTTGATATGGATTATACAATTACCAATAAATAATATATTGGATTTTATCATCATATTTTCTCTATTACTACACACAATTTGTTGTTCCATTTTTTTTAAGGATTATTGGAAGGTACGTAGAGTAGACATGTACGACCATTTTTGTAGTTCAGAATGGTGTTATCTGTGTGTTATTGATATAGAGAATGTATATTTTAAATAATATTCCTATTTTAGATATCATATTTCTTGATATGTTTCTATCTAAAATATCTATCTTTCAATAATTAGTGGAATTATAATATTATACTAATTGGTACTAGGTACCCAACCTTTCTCTATTCCATCAAATGATAATGTTTTAAATAAACTGAAAGAGTCGAAGAACCAATATTATGATTTATTTGATAAGTGATTCATCAACCCGAGAACGTTACAAAATGTGTAACAAACTAGGTAATTATAGAATAAATAATATTCCATATTTTTTAAGTATTAGTTATATTATTTGTAAAAATATTAAGTAATATTTAATAAAAGTGAAATTTATTTAATTAAAAACATTTCATATAATGTTTTATTCAAAATAATAATTTATGAACATGATGAATTATATTTTATAAAATTAATATAATTTTTAAATAAATAAAATATTTAATTTTAGTGAAATATTTTTATTCGTTAGACATTATTAACATTTAAATGTATAGTGAAAAATTCAGATATTTTGTAAAAAGGCCATTTATTTTAATAAATTAAGTAATTTAATATTTATAATATGTTTTTAATATAATTAAAATAACCAAGTTTTTATTTATTTATATTAAAAATACTTAATTATTATTTAATCAAGTTTAAATAGATCTTTTATGTATGTTTGTTTTTTGGATCAATGTCGGGTTTTAAAAAAAATTCAAATTGCATAAGGTTTCACCTTATTTGTTAATTAAAAAAATAAATAATGGGGAATGTTTTAAGCGAAATGAATAAAATATATATCAATTAAAAATAATTGATTTTAATAAAATGATTTTTTTAGTCATATTTTTAATATAGATTAAACTTTTTCTAAAAAATACTCTAATTGAAAACATGTTGTCTCACTATGTCTATGAGATTAAAATTAAATTAAATTTTTATTATAATGTGATTTGATTTTGGGAAAATGGATTTAATATTTTTAGTAATGAAATTTTTTAATTTAGAATAATTTATACTTAATTTTATATGAATGTGATTAATGAAGCATCTAAAATTAATCAAATCTATTATGGTAAAAATAATAATTACCATGTGACTAAACATTAAACATAAATGAAACAATAAAATAGAAACATTTCAGGAACACATTAGATGGAAATATTAAGAACATAAATCTTATATTATCTTGTTTGGTTCATTATTCGATCAACATTTATAAGAAAAAAATGTGGGATAAATTATCTATTTCAAAAATTTATATGTTTTCTACTCACCTCCCTTATTAAATGCCTCCCCCTCTCCTACTCTCTTCGCACCTATCAATCCCATTAGATCAGAAACTACCTTCAAAATTATCTTCTAAACATACCAAATAACTTCATAGATGCCTTAAATTGGGCATAAATCTATCCATGAAAGTCCGTTAGTGAAAACCAAAAGGTGTAACCCGAGAAGAGGTAACATTCATCAACAGAAATATTTGTTTTATTTATTTTTCCACCTAATCAATTATTATTATTAAATCATTCTTTAAAAAAATCCTAAATATAAATATTCATTTTCATGTTATGGATATTACCTACACCTACATAAACATCCATAAAATTGGTTATGAAATCATAATTTATGTGTTGGGTGGACTACTGCCTCGCAAAAGGATGTCTTTCATTTTTCCATTGCCACCTCTCATGGTTGAGAATACTATTGTGAATAATATTTATTTATTATATTTAAAATATTAATAACATAATTATATATCTTTATTCATAATATAATATAAAAATTATCACATTTCATATCGTATGGGATATGTTAACATCACTCATGTGTGCATGAGACTATTTCATTGCGAAGCAATGTGAATCATTTGTCACTAATGTGTTACGTATAAGGTAATAAGGGTAAAAATAATGATTACATATGAAATACACATAACAATTATCATTTTAATTAGGTACATATCTTATTCTAAATATAATATATGACATTATTCTTTCATTTTCTCACACTGGAAAAATGATAACATGTTCACAGACATGTGGAAAAACTCCTCCCCGAAGGGATGTGATTCCTTTTACATCACAAGAATGATATATATTATTATATATTCATAATTATATATTTTTTATTATATAATTGTAATTACATAAATATAAAATATTATATACCTTCATTCCATAATGATCATTTAAAAATGTCAATGTTACTCAAGCGAACATATGACCTACCGCCTCTATGATCATAACAATAGTTCATTTTTCATAAAAATAATTAATTATTTATTATAAGGTTATAATATATGAGTAAATATTGTAATTAATAAATTATTATTAATATTAATATGTATAAATAATGATCCATTTGACGTTATTCAATCTCCAAAAGTCAGTTTCGACATGTAAACAGAATATGGTCAAAGCATCCAATATAAAGACAAATGTTTAAGTAATTGAATATAACATTGTAATAATTGAAATAAAAGAAATAATAAACCTGAAAAAGGTTATCCAGATGGTAAATATTTAAACTAATATTATTGTTTTTATATATAAAGATGCTTCTCAGAATTTGGACTCAAGGTAAGGATCTTCATCCCAATTTCCTTTCATTGAAGAAATTGTTGATGATATGCACCTTTATTCATTAATAACGTGTTTATATAGCCCATCTGAAGTTATATATAAAAAATATTTATATTATCATGAAATATGTTGTTTTTTTGATGTCTTCATTTAATGGGGTGTATGATTCAAGTGTTTCTCTTGTGTTAAGGGACTTTTATATGAGATAAAATCATATTTTAAGGATTTCCTTAAAAATCTCTTTCTCATCAGTGTCCATGTTTTAATATATTTTTTAATATATTTTATATATATATTGAATATTTATAAAGTTTATTTTTTTTGCATCTTTTATTTTTTTAATGGTTTTTAAAAATAAATATTTTTCAGAGTTTTAAAAGGAACATTTTAAAAAATGAGAAATAAAATGTCCTATTTTTGAAGTACAATGCCAATGAACTTTCATGTAATCATGAAATTTATTTTATTTATATCTTATTTTTCATGATTGAGTTTTTTATTAATGAAAATCCCATCTTCCCATTTTTTGGGTATTTTTGTTCTGAAAATGGTTTTCAAAATAAATGTTTATTTTTTATTAAAAATGGGATCTTAAAATAAATTTGTATATTAATATTTGAAAGTGATTTGAATAATATCTTAAAAAATATTTTCAAATGATGTAATTTTTTATTCATTTTTTGTTTCCTAGATAATAAAAATGATGGGTTCAACCATATATAACTAGGAGATCTTTTTATAGCTTAAACAATGGGTGCACCAAGATAATACTACAATGCATTGAGTAATAATTATATTCTTTGGATACTTATATTGTATGTTTTCCATATTGTTATTTTAATTTGTATGGGATTCTTAAGGGTCCTCTGAGATGTTGTCCCAATGTACCTTCATGAATTTTATATGATTTATATTAAATTTTGAAGGAAATAATTAGTTTTCAAATGGTATAATAAATGGCATTTTTAATGATATGATATTTACATTTATGGGTAAAATGATATGTTTATAAAAAATAAATTTTTTGATGGTTTATAATAATTTTCACTATATTAATTGTTTCCTTATTTTTGTATCCCTGAGAATTATTTTTGTTCTCATCCAATGTATTTATATGCTTTCATATGATTTAAGTATGGGTAAGGGGTTAGAAGAGTTAAAGTTGTGTTTCATAGAGAATTTTCCTGAATAGAGATCAGGTTTTATTACAATATTTTTATATTATTGAAAAAATGGTATCTAATTAGAAATGTCCACTTGGTATTTTATGAATTAGTTTAATATTATTTATGGCCTAGTTTTTAGAAACACTAACCATAAAATGATCTTCAATGTCAAATATTGTAAACTAATTATCATAATGAAAAGATTATGTAATGTTTAATTCCATGGCCTTATATTTTTCATCAAAGGTTTGTTTATATAAAATTATAGTCCACAGTAATATTTATAGTGTTCCATTGAAATATTATACCTAATGCTAAAGTTAAAAATTTGTCTCTTTTAAAAATTACCTTTTTGCATCCACTAAACTTTTTCTATTGAGAATGGTTATATACCGAGATAATAGGTATGCTATAGAAAAAAAAGAACTAAGAAGAATATATCCTTACAAATAAACATCAAGTGATGATTGGATTCATAACAGAACAGTTTGTAGCATTGATTAATTCATTGGAAAAGTGATAAATGAAGGTTGTATTCATTCCAGAGTGTAACCTGATCTACCGTGAAGGAACATGTATATAGTGGATAATTTCACGAGGCAATATCTCCCATATTTTAGTAGATCATCTGATCTTATTGTATCCAATAAAAGTATTAACCCTCTATAAAATATATTTGAGTTCATGGGACATTTGAAATATAAAAATGTTACAATTTTCATTTATCATTTTGAAGGTGAAGCTAATAGATAGTGGTATTTGGTTATTAATTACAAAGATAAATATAGAATTGATTCCATGGATTGATAAAAATTTAAGTATATTTGTCTTGGGAAAAATTTACCCATGGTTTTATGAATCGAAATTGAAATAAAATACATATCATTGATAGAAAAAGATCAATGCTTTATATTTTAATATAAATAAAACGTTAAATGATTGGATATGTATGTGACATATTTTATTCAAGAAAATTATAGTAATATTAATAGGTTTTACTCTGGATTTAAATCAAGTCAACAATTATTGTTGGCCACATGAGAATTTAAAATCATTGAGAATAAATTCATTGTTATAAAAAAGTTGATATTGAGTTTTCTATCTCATTTGTGCCTTATGAAGAAGAAAGTAAGAATTAGTCATGATGTCGTGAAATGGGAAACATACATAAATGAAGTCTGGAGGTAATAATTTGATGTTCTCATATCATGGTATGTCTGATAAAAATAACCTCTGATAATGCATTATGAGTTCTGGTAATTGTTTCTTATGAGGAATGTATGGATATAGGTCTCATGAATTCAAGGAAAATAAATCTATGGAATCAAAGTATATAAAAACTGATTTAAATACAATGGTTATATATATTTTATAATCACTTGGGCCGTTATTCTAATTTTTTTCTGAATATAGTGACACATGTAAGAAATCAACATTATTGGAATCATAAGGGTGTAGCCTGGTAATTTTTAACTTCTATAGTTGATGTTGGGATATAAAATGATGAGGTAAAATTTATTTTACATGTGTATTGAAATTATGAAAAAACCCTATTTTTCTCTAGATCTTCACATTCATTCATTTTTAGGAAATATTTAAGTAAATTAACAACATAACATAAAAAAATTAAGATATAATTTTTTGTGAAAACTCAAAGTGGAAGTTTTAATGTAGCGAAGATTTATTGAAATCATTATGTTGTTACTAGTGGGATTCTATTTGCTAAAATCTTGTGGAATTTTTCATAATAGAGTTTGATATTATTCTTTTTATATAATCTCTTTATGTTCATCATAGTATGATTGATTGTAGTGCTAATAATGTTGTGTTTAATTATTTTATGTCTTTCATAACAGACCATGAAAATGAGAAATTGATTAGATATGGTAGTGAATGTTACCAAGATCATAAGGATGAAAATATTGAATCTATTCAAATTTGGGATGTCACATTAGTAAATGAATACATAGATGTTTTATAGATGATTTTCCAAGTGTTAGTCTTGATTGAGAGGTTCAATTTATTACTGACTTGTTTTTGGATTCTAAGCCTATTTGGAAACAACTTTTTGAATAAATCAAATGGAACATTTATAATTGAGTAATAAATTTCAAGAGTTCTTAAAAAAGGTTTCAGTTGACCAAGAACCTCACAATCGGGTGATCCTATATTTTTTTATTAAAAATAAAAATGGTTTAATGAAACTTTTCATTGATTATCGATCATTGAATAATATTTCTATTAAGAATAAGTATCCACTTCCTCATATTGATATTTTGTTTGATAAGATCTAGGGAGAAAAGTATTTTTTCAAATTTTGACAATATTTTGGTGTACCATCAGATGAAAGTGAAGGAAGAATACATTCTGAGGACAGGATTTCATAGTAGATATGGGAACTATGACTATTTAGTTATGTAATTTGGGTTATCTAATGTACTAATTGTATTTACGGAACATATGAATATAATTTTTCATGTGTTATTTGATAAATTTATGGTTTAGCTTATTGATGACATTTTATATGTTCTTAAATTCATAAGGGGCATGAAAGACTCTTAAGGGCAGTTTTTTCAACTTTAAAACAAAAGAAACTGTTTTTAAATTTATAAAATGTGAATTTTTTGCAAAAAATTTATTCATTGGTCATATTTTTTTTATATAGCATACCTATTGACTATTCCAATTTTTTTAATAATGATCTATACCCAAAAATAACATATAGATTCACTATTTTATAGGATTTGTGTGTTACTATGAGAGTTCTTCTGAAACCCTTAATTAGTTGTTTATCCCATTATCTAAGTTATCTTCAAAAGGAGTCGTGTTCCTCTAAAATAATAATACGATTACTATTTTTAGGAACTGAAAAGGATAATAGTTAATGCTCCAGTTTTGTAACTTCCTTCCAAAAATAGTGATTTTTTCATATAAAGTGATACTTCATTGAAAGGACTTGGTTTCATCATAATTATGAATGATCTGGTAATTTATTATTCTATACATCATTTGTAACCTCATGAGTTAGGTTACCTGACACATTATTTCAAATGATATGATGTTGTTAATTCTTTAAAAATATTTAGGAATTATTTTTATGTGGTAAATTTTGAAATATGTACCTATCACAATGGGTTTATGTATATATTCACACAAAAATAATACAAAATGAGACATATAAGTCAGTTTTAAATAATCAAGGATTATGATTTCATTATTCGTTACAATCTATTAAATGAAAACAATGTAGCTGATTATTTGAGTAAAAAAAAATTAATGATACATTAACTGTGTAACATTTATAACATGACAATTTGGTTACTAATTTGATGAATTTTGGAGAATAAGTTAATGATATAAAAAAAGTATATATTTCTTTTCATGTTTTAGTACAATCAACTTTTATAAAAAATAATTAATAGATCATTGAAGGATGATCAATATTTGTTGGAAAAGGTATAATTTGTTAATAATGGTAAGTTTAATTATTTTAATATTGATGAAATATATATTTTATTATGTTGGAAAAGGTTATATGTTCCTTGTGATTAATATATGAGGAAATAGTTTTCTCAAAAGCTCATAGGTTTTTACTTCCCTTTTATTTGAGAAGCACTAATATGTATTAGGTCCATCATGATAATAACTGGTGCGATGGAATGAAAGTGTTGGTGTTAACATCAACATGAAATGTTAGACTCAAAATGAGGTTAATGTAGACTAATAGTTATAGAAGTGTATGGTTCAACCATTTCCAGTACTAGAGAGGAAATAGAAGAATATATCAATGGGTTTCATGGAAGGATTGCTATATAATTCTGAAGGTAATAATGTGACTTGGTTTATTGTTGATTGATTAACTAAATAATAACATTTCATTCCCATATAAGTTATTTTTTAATAAGATTAGATCTCTCAAATGTATCTAATGGTGATAGTCAAGTTACATGGAGCACCTCTCTCAATTGTAATATATCATGGTCTCGGGTTCACATCAAATTTTTAATTAAAAATTAGAAGTCGTTGGGTACCAATTTGAAGTTTAGTATTTATTTTCATCCTCAATCTCATGTAAAATATAAGTGGGTGATTCATAACATAGATGATATACTTCCTTATTACTAAATTGTTTACCCAAGAATTTGGGATCAACATATTTCTTCAGTTGAGTTTTCTCATAAAAACAATTTTCATTCATGCATATAGGTGGATCCATTTGAGGAATTATATGGAAAGTTGGTTTATACACCATATTTATGGGATGAGGTAGGATACATGATGTTTATGGGCCTCAAGTTGGTATAAGAGATATAAATTAATTTTCAGTTGATTTTATGATACATGAGAATATCTCAGAGAAGGCAGGAAAATTATGCCGATAACAGGAGGTAATGAATTTATTTTGACGGAGGCGGTCATGTATATCTAAAGGATTATAAATGGAAAAGTTTGATGTGTTTTTAATAAGTGGAATTTTTTTCACAGATCATTGGTCCATATGAAATCATTAATAATTTTGTTTTAGTTTCTAACTGATTAGTTGGGTCTCCATGTTTATCTCAGTTACAAAAGGTATTTCATTTTTCAGTTTTAAGGAAATATGTGTCAGATTCCTCTCATGTTTTAATACCTAAAGTAGTTCATTTAGAATATAATAATTCTTATAATGGAAAACTATTTTTGTTTCAGGACCTTATAGAGTATGTGTTGTGGAATAAGGGGTTTCACCATGTTATGGTTTTATGGGAAAACCATATGGTTGATCAAGCCACCTGGAAATCTAAAAATTCTACGAGAAAAAGAGATCCCCACTAATTTATTAAGTGATAAATATTATGAGGTTAAAATTCATAAAATATGGGAAGGATGTGATAAACTATATAATGATAGATTAAATCAGTTTCCATTTTATTAATTATATAATTATATATGTAAGAAAAATAATAATTAATGGATAATCAAAAATAAACATATTAAAAAAAACACATTTCTTATAATGTTTTATTTATAATATTAATTTATAAGTTTTTTAATTTTAATTTAATACATTAATATAATTTTAGAAATATTTATATCAAAATTTAAATTGTTTGAAATTTTGGGTTTTTTTCGAAAATATTTATTTTTTCACGAATAGTAAAACACCCCGATTCTATAAATGAAATTGATTTTAATAAATTTTGTAATTTTAGATTCCCCACATGTTATGAATATGATTTAATGTATCGTAATTACTATTTAGTTATATTTAATCCACTTAATTACTTTTGAATCATCTTTATTTTGGTTTTTTATATAATTTTGTGTGTGTTTAAATCTGGGTTTTTTCAAAAACTATTTTAAAATAAAAAATTTCTTAAAATTTAAATTAATTAAAATAACAACTAATAGATAATGTTTTATTTGAATTTCATAGACTATATATCATTAAATATTACTTTATATTAATTAAATAATTATTATTAGTCATATAGTTAATATAAAATCATCTTTTTTATAAAAACTTATGCTTACTACAAACTTTTTGTCTCACTGAGTCATAAAGATTAACATTAAATATAATTTTTACACTTCAGTGAATTTATAACACAAATGTAAATTTTTTTAGGAATGTTATGATATTTTTATTTGGTTTACCTTTTTTCTGGGTGAGTAATATTTTCACTGAATTGGGAGGATACCTGTAAGAGTGAGGTCATCAACTGTTTTTGTTATCATATTTTCCCAATTAATTTTCTTCTATTAGAAATGAACTTACAAGACATATAGTTGGGTTTCACAAAATCTAATGCAGTACAGGCTCATCTCATTAGTTGAATTCATAGCATGAGTCTTTACAGATCATGTAAGGGTTACACGTTATGTCATTTGAAATCCATTTTTTAATTTAAAAAGTGATGTTTTTTTCTATGTATCACAAATATAATGGGATTCATGATGTATAAATGTTTTTATGTTTTTTAATTCCATGAAATCCATATCTAATGTTTTTGTTCTAGTGTTTTAGGGATCATTTTTTTGTAGTGTCCTCCACTAGGATAGAGATTTTTCACTTGGAATTTTTGGGTGTTTTCCTTCAATTTGGATAGGTTTTTTTTATTGACTGATCATCATAGTTAGGTGCTTCATATTTTTGGGTAAGCCTTCCTTTCATGTTATATCTCAATTTTGTATATGGCACCATTTTTATTGGGATTTTTGATTGGATTGAATTTACTATGATTACTTTTTATTCTTTGGTCATGAATTCTTTTTTGAAGGCATAACATGTGGTTTCCAATCCTCATTGTCCAAGGTTGATATGATTTTAATAAATATTTCATGGATGGATATGTTTAATTTTTACAATTTTATGAAATCCTCATTGTAATCATATATTTCCTTATTTTTCTCAATGCAGTTTCGTTTGGTTGCAATTGAATGTGGAATGGGTTAATTTTTTAAACTGTGTTATATTTGAAAAGAACTTCCTTTTTTAAAATAGAAAATGAATTTTTAAAACTATAAGTAAATTTTCTTGGATTTGAAATTATTTTCTAAAAATGTTAAAAGTGATTTTATAAAATAAATTAAAAAACATTCACATCAACAAACTTGGGTAAATGAAGATAGAGACACATGTATCCTAAGTGTGTGTGACTCATGTAGAAGGTAAACACTTTTATATCGATGTACTATGGCTATCCTAGATGTTAGATTGATCCAACCATATTCCCTGTTAGGCATGTCAATGTCTGGTACATATTTTGAAATTTTCTAGAGCCTTCCATTTAGGGGCATTATTATATCTTTTTTTTATTACATTATAGTTTATTTTAAGGATATTTGGTCACATATATATTTACTTTTTAGTAAAAATACCTGATTTTCTTTTGGATTTTCCATTTATAGAATGAAATTTGTGAAATACTGAAGGATTTTTTTAAAAAGATATTTCGAATTGATTTTTTATAAAACTAATATTAAATATATATTTAATGATTGGTCTTGATCATTATTTATATTATATCTTGTATAGATATTTTTTTGGTAACCTCATGGGATCAATTTCTCACACACTACTTATTCCTTTTTGGGGGACATATACATTGTTTTATAGGATTCATGTATATGTAAGAGCATTACATATAACATATACTTATTTTTTACATTAGTATTTCATTTTGGGATAGTTTCGAGGAGACTCTTTGTCACATAGTGACTTTTGGTATATTATTTTCAGGTTTTTCAGGTTTACTTTGTTGGTTTCATTTGTATCTTTTATTTTTTTTCACATAGTACTTAAGTTTTATGTCTTTTTTTCATATATACTAATTTTTTTAATCTATATTTTATTCCTCTCCGTAATGGGATTCCTTGGGTGACTGGTATGGTAGGAATAGGTTGGTCTATTTCAATTTGGGATTAAATGGTTTAATCATCCTTTAGTGGATAGTACCACCTGAGTGATTTAGTGTCTTAGGGTAGAGCAGAGTAAGATCTTCAAAATTCATATAGTAGCTGAAGAAAAGGGTATTGGATTGCTCACTCCCATTACAGAATCCTAGTTACCATGTGTGGTAATAAAATCATCCATAAGTCAATGACTAATTTTTTATAATCAGTTGAATTAATTTATGGGTAGTTTATTTAATTCCACCAATCTAAATGTCTGAGGATATATTGTTTGTATGGTAGTTTGAATAAACAATGTGCTGAGTATTTTAGATTGACTTTTTCCTTTAAAAACATGTTTACATTTGATTTATAATTCATAACTAGATTTAATTATTATTGTTCTAAATCTCGGTTTTGGATTCAATTTTAGGTTTAATGGTTTTCAGATTTTATAATGGATGATTTTTTGTTGTCATGTGTTTAATAGACAATCCCTCCAAGAAGATATTTCCAAAATACAAGTGGGGAAGCTATAAGAGAGGTTCCACAAGAAGATCCTCCAATGGACCATTATTTTCTTGGAGTAGTTATCCAAAACATTTATACTATGGGGTTATTAGGTGGTGTGAACACGATACATGTAATGGATCATGGATAAGAAATTACCAAGATGTATCCACCTATATTTTGTGGTGACAAAAAGACAAAAAAATATGAGGAGAGTCATCAATGAATTGATAGGTTCTACAAAATTGTTAAGACTCTTTATGGTTCTCAGGTGGGGTTTTCTATTTTTATGCTCAAAATAATAGGATCAATATGGTGGGAATCAATAGTGAGTTCTAGGTTATAAAATGTTCTTACTTTTGTTTCTTTCAAGAAGATCTTCAAATAGTAGTTTTATCCTATTACGTTATATGTGGAAAATACCTAGGAGATTCTGGCATTCGATCAAGGGGAGAATACCGTTAGGGAGTATTCTATCCACTTTGTTGAATAGTTTCATCTGGCACTAGATCTCGTCACCAATGACAACCTATAGTCTCAAATGATTTAGATGTGGATAATGGAAGATATTTAGTGAATTATTTTTAATCTATTCCTTCTAAAATTTTTGGAGGTAGTGGATAATGCAACATTAGCTGAGGCATGCATATTTGGGAGGATATTCTTGGGAAGTGGAACATTGGGTATTACAACCATTATATTTGTTACACATTAATTCCTGATTTATTAAATAATATTAAAAACAATGAAACTCAAAATCATTAAATCTATAGTCTCTTTTGGAATTAAGTTCACTGCATAACAATTTAAAATAATAAATACATCATATTTATTTAATACTTACAAAACGTGATTATAATTAAAACTCCATGGGATAACATAGTGACATATATAAGAAAGGGGTGATATATAAATCCCACTAAGGAAATAAACATGGAATAACAAGAATACAGTAATATTTGTTACACAATAAGTATATCATTATGGAAATACTTGGGGGATAATCATTAACATGAATAATGAGGCATGATATATAATGATTAAATAAATGCCACTTGGGAAATGTAACAATAATATAAATCATCACATAATAAACATTGGTCAAGTATAACATCTATGTAATCCTGATAGAAAAAGTCCCATAAAGGAATCAGGATTACTCCATGTCCTAACATGAACTATCATGATACTAAACATTACCCAATGCATTGGAACACTACATAATTATTGGTAAACCCATCAAATTCATTTCAATCTTATACTTAAGTGTTTCTTATAGATCATACAACTTTAATTCAATAATCATTATAATTTATTACATGATAAGGAAATGTGAAATAAATACATGTAATACCCAATTAAAATTAGTATTAGTTTATAATTTTTAACACCATTGATAAGTAATTGTTATGGAATTCATTATGAAATTTTTTTTTCAAGGAAAATCGTGGAGGAATTTGGGCAGAATAACCACGCCATTTAAAAAATCATAAAATGGGTTGATGAGAGAGAATGGGTATATAATAATTTTGACATAAAATTTTGTGTAATATGGACATGGAGAAACATATCCCTATATTATTATTTGTTAATAAAAGTCATAAGAAAGAAAATATTCTTTAATAAATAAGAGAGGGTGAGGATCACCTAACTTGAGAATGTGACTCCATATGATTTGGTGGGGCATCTTAAGAGATTATGGAAACCTTGGGAGGACTCTAGGGTAGACAGGATAGAGTATGTATGATATCTATTGATTTTTAGTAAATAGAAATTGGATCATGTTGGGTTTATATAGCCAATGAGTGGGTAGTTATTTATTATTTCTCAAACCAAGGTTTTAGACTATATATAATAAAATAACCAAAACCTAAAACCATTCTAATGGTTTTTCATAGGTTACCATTCAAATGTGAGTTCCATTCATTAATTTATAATGCGAAGGGCCCAAATTAAAAAAATAATACACTGTCTAATGTGTTTGTGAGTCATACTCTTAAAAAAATGATTTAAAAACATTCAAATATAGTAATGGTTTTGGAGGGTTCCTAAAGGCTTCCAAAATTTAAAAAAATTATCATAAATCATATTATTTTATTTGTAAACCATTAATTTTAATGTAATTCACTTTATTTTATTTAATACATTACATTTGGTTCACTATGATTTTATAATACACAACTTATAGATATACAGTATTTGATTTTTACCTGAAAATTCACGTATCTCAGAAGGATAGGAAAATTTAATAGTTGCATAATTTTGATTTTTTGATTACAAAAAATAATATTCATTTTTTCTAATTATGTGAATTAAAATTTATAAAATAAGAATCAAATTTTTTTGAGAAATTGTTGGTTCCATAACAATAACAGTTTCAGACCCTTATACAAATTACATTTGACTATATGAAAATAATATTTTAATTTATATTAGATGACCATTATTAAATTATAATATCTTATAAAAATGTAATTTATTTCCAAAATCCATTAATTTATCAAAATAAATCCTTTATTTGAATTTTAATATTACCTTAAAATCCAATTAGTTTTTTATTGTATGAAAATAAAATACATTTATAAAATAAAAATAATTGGATGTAAATAAATTAATTATTATAAAAAAAAATAATGTATATACTCAAATTCCTAGGTTCATATTACATATCCATTTTTACACCATAAATTCCCTATGAGTTAGGTGGGTGATGGTGAGTCTTTCATTAGGTTGTTATGCGTATATAGTTTGGTTCATGATCTTAATGATCTTGAACTTCTCCCATAAATAGTTTTTTTCACGCTTAGTTGTTGGATCTCATCTTGTCATTAATTAATGTAATATCCTAGTAATGCTATTTATATTGGAATCTTTGATAAATGGGATGCATGGGGTAACAACCTACAGGTAGAGGCCATCACATCCTTATTTGTGTCAATTGGATTTGTTAGAAACCTATATTTATACTAATAATATGATCAATGTTCAACATATATATTATCAATGGTTATGATTATTAACAACCTTCTAAATCTGATCATATATAATAAAACCAAATAATTTCATTTTTCTTTTCTATAAACACAGTACATAATATGACATTTAATTGAATCACAGGGAAAATATATTTATAACAGTATGCATTGTTACAATCTTCCACCCTTGATAAAATTTTTCATCTAAATATTCATTTCCCATAGTAAAATAGAAGTGGGTAACTCTGTTTCATCAACTCTTTCAGCTCCCACATCACTACCTCAAACTTGTGGCTTCTCCATAACACATTGACCATGTGATTTGTCTTATTTTTTTGAACATTTTCAGTATTATTTAAGATATTCACTACCTTCTCCTCATATGAGTGATCATTCTCTAATGGTATCACATTGGTGTTGATTATGTATGAGGTTTTTGGTATGCAATTCCTCATGATGGATATTTTTAAAAAATAATGCACTTGAGAAAGGTTAGTTGGGAGTCCTAGTTGATAGTACACTGCTCTAATGTGATCATTAATCTCAAAGGGTATGATCTATCTTAGACTAATCTTTCCTTTCATCCTAAATGTAATGAATTTATTCCATATAGATAATAGGAGGAATACCATTTCACAAAAATCAAACTCTAGGTCTCATTGATGATTTTCAATAAATCCCTTTTTTTAATTCTAATCATCACTAATGTGCTATTGAATGGTCTTGAACATATCTTCCATTTCCTCATCCATTTTAGGACCAAGTAGTTTTTTTCCCCAACATCATCCCATTATGTAGGTTTTCTAAATGACATACCCTAAAGGGATTAACGTGGATCCATTTGGATACATGAGTGAAAATTTATATCTTATGGGAACTAGACTAATTGAAGATGTTGATCCCATCCATATTTGAATTCAATTGAGCATGGTATCATCATGTACTCAGGTGATTTGATAATCTACTCTCATGGCCATCAGTTTGATAGTGATAATACTTGTTGACATTTAACTGAGTATTTAGAGCAAGTTGGAGACTCTTCTAAAACATGAAGTTATATCATGGATCTTGATAAAAAAACAATTTATAGTGGTTTTCCATATAGCCTCACCACTTTTATAATGAATACTTGAATGGACCGAAGGCCTTCTTTTTTATTTTATTATGTATAATAAACCCTTTAAGGGTAGAAGGGGAACCCTTAAATGAACTATAGGCCCGTGGAACCAGGCCCCACACGACTTGAAGGCCAATACATGAACTGAAGGCCCAGTTTCATATTATTCCCATTACATGACCAGTAATACCATTACAATAGCAACCCCTCCCCAAATTCTGAATTATTATTTTCCTAGCTCCCCACCTTGAATTGCTGTTTAGCTAGCCTTTCCTCATACGAAGTTGCACGGTGCCTCATCCCGATGGCAATTTACATACCATCTCATTCTTCTAATCTGGTTAGATTTTCTTAGGGTAAATTCTTCTCTTTTCTCTGATCCTCTTTTGGGGCCTACTATGTGTGAATTTGGCTACTCCATGGTCTCTAGTGCCCGAAGGCTTTTGATAACTCAAAGGCCATGAGACTCGTTGGCCCAAAATGGTGGGCCAAATGCCCAAATCAGGGGAATAGTTCGGGATACTACAGTACTGAATAGTACTTGCTATAGTACTTCTATAGTGCCTTCTATAGTACCTACTACATTACTGCTATAGTACCTAGAAATTTTCCTCCACCCAGTTTTGAACCTGGGACTCTTGGATGCCAAACATGTTGCCTTACTACTCGAGTATAGGATCATTGGATAACTAATGTATATCCTTACAAGTTGGTCAAGTTATAGATCCTATAGAATCTCTATTAAATGATAAGTCTTAATAAGAAGATCCACCAAAACCCATATAGCATCATTTCTTCTTAATTTATTCAAAATACCATTGAAAAATTCCATTGTGATGTTTTCCTATTTTTATGTATGTAGTGGTAATAGTTGTATCACCTCCTTGGATTCTTTCCTTTATTCCTTCACATCCAAACATATAAGACATATTTATGTATATAATTTTGTCTTTTTATTCTTATTGTTCCCCCAATAGTTCTCTCAAAGATCTCGATACATCACTGTGGTTTCTAGATGGATGAAAAATTTGAACTCTGTGCATCATCCAAAATCTCCTTCTATAAGTCAGGATTTGGTGGCTCACATTGTCATGACCCAAATCTCACAACCCCTTATTCATTAACCATGAATTCACAATATTTCTCTTGTCTAATAGCTTCCACTCTCTTCGGAATTTCTGCATAATCACATAGATCATCCTTTATCTTTCCCAAATTAGATGGTTGAGAAATTAATTGTGTAAGGATTGACGATGACCTTTATTTTATGATTCACATTTCTATCCTCTTTAGGGATAATAATATAGAATATTTCTAAATTCTCATTAATGATACAATTTTTGGATCGTTTCTACCTAGAACATATTTCACTTTATTGGATTATTCAATAATATAGTGGTTTCTAGTCGTTGATCAAATCTAACCGTCTATGTTGGTCCATATTCATCTCAATCCGTCTGAATATATACCTAATTCTTTATTAATATATATTTATTTCACACTTCTCCCCATAAAGATGTTGTATCCATATTTTCAATGTTAATATCACCAAATCCAATTCAAGATCATGTTTTGGGTGGTTTTATTTGTGAACTTTCAACATACTTGGATCATAGCCTATCACTTATCATTTTCCATTAACAAACATTCCAAGTCTTTTTTTGAGCCATCCCTAAAATACCATGAAAATATCTCCACATGTGGGTAGTGTGAGTACAGGTGTAGGGATACAACTCTTTTTAAACTCATTATATCCCTCTTCAAATTCATCATTCATTCAATCATTACTTCCTTCTAATTTATCTTGTTTAGAGTGTTTAATTATCGTGATAAATTTCTCACAAATCGGAGATAATACCTAGCTAATCGAAGGATACTATGGATATATTTCATAGATATTGGGTTTTGACAACCTTTTATTTATTATATCTTTAAAGGGTTCAATGATTTCCATTTTTTGTGATAATATTCCTCGTGAATGAGAATTTATTCAACAAATACTCGAATTTGTTGTACTTGGTATAAATATTCTCCTTTAATATGGTCTTTATAAAATTTCTCGGATGTTCCTTACGATCCTCCCAGCTTTTGGAGTATACTAATATATCATATTTAAATACTAACAAAAACATTTCATGGTAATATATAATTACTTTATTCATCATTTCCACCATGATTGATGGAGCGTTAGGGAGTCTGAATGAAATTTCTATGAACGCTTAGTGCTTGTACCACGTATAAAAAAAATACATGGAGATGTCCTCCTTCACCATAACATCATAAAATCCAAACCATTAATACACATTTGAGACATATCTAGCTTTATGAAGCTAATTGATAAATTTATCAATCAATGGTAGATGATACTTAATTTTTATCTTGATCATTTTGTGATAATATTAATCAACAAAAAGGAACATAGGCCCAACCATTTTCTTGGTGAAGGTGATTGGTGAACCCCAAGGTGAAGAACTTTCCCATATGAACCCTTTATCCCGATTCTTCTATATTTGATTCATCACCTCTTTATTTTCCAAAAAGTACATTCTATATAGATTATTGGACTATGGTAATTCCCCAATTATAATATTTGTGGAAAATATAAACTCTCATATAGGAGAAAGACAAGAAAATTATTCATGAAACAGATTAGTGTATTCTCTCAAAACTTTCATGTATTGAAGGATATTATTTTCCTTAGAATCAATCTTTTTAAATATATATTCTTTCTGATAAAAATATAATATCTATTATTGAGATGTTTGTGTTAAAGTACATTCATACGTCTCCTTGAATTTGTATAGAATTGGGGGGCGATTCACGATAAAAATAGTGATTTCATTCTCGAGGAAATTTATTTTTGATAAATATAGAGAAATCTAATCCAAACCCAAAATTGCATCAAATTCCACCAAAGGAATCATGAAAATGATCATTGGAATATTTAACACACATATTTTGATATAGGAGGAAATATATACTTGGGATGTAATAAATTCCCCATTTTTAGTTTTCACTAACATCTCTACTTCAACAATTTGTGGTGGTTTTTAAATATTTATAAGAATCATTCATGATATGAAGGGATGAATAAGAATATAATATAAATATATTATCACTATTCATGATTAAATTACTCATGTACCTATGAAAAAATCATTTTAAGGATCCACCTTAGTAGTTGTGGTGACAAAATCATTCCCTTAATACCTTTGAGGTTTTAGGTTTTCTCTGAAAACCCTTGGCTTGGTGAAATTTTATGAAAGGATACTTGGTTTTTTGTAGTTGATGTAATAAAGAAAAAATTTGGATTTAACTAGAGCATTCCTCTCTTAGAATTCATTAGTGGGTTTACCCTGTAAAAATTTGATGTCTAGGTTTAATTCCTTCCTAAAGATAAAGAATTTCTTCATTCCCCTTAAGAAATTAACGATGTGCTTCTTTCACCACCTTTGACAAATGGGATGTTGAAATCTCTTGTCACTATTACATTTCACCATTAGACCGATATAATTAAATTATACTTTTTGAATCTTATACCATTGATACCCTTGATATTCACTGATCTCTATGTCAACTTTGATGGAATATACAACAACTTCTTTATAGCTATTAATGTCTCTGATCACCACGGATTTTAGTATACTAGGTTTTCTCACTCTAAAGAATATTTCATCCTTATATTTGTGGGTAACGACAAAGACGAATGTATATCATGAATGTCCTGTTTTTTTCCCTTGTATTCTTAGATATATTAGTTATCATTTTTTCTTGAGGACAATGAAATACCATTCCATTTTAAGTCAGAGTGTTCGTGGAAACTATTTATCAAAAAACATTTTCCATACTTCCTTTAACCTTACGGTTTCAATCTCTTCCTCAGGCTTCATATTATTCACCAATGTACACCATTGATATGATTCTCTCTCTATATGATAAACATCCAATATAACCTTCTCTTGATCGTGAAATTGAAGGGTGGATAATATCTTCTTGATGGAGTTGATTTGTTGTTTTATGATTAGGGGATCATATTATACATTCAATATCGAAGGCATTTTTTGAAAATGTAGATAAATTATATATTTTAATTTATTTTTGGGATTTATCCACTCTACCAGATCTAAGTATCAATTTTTATCCATAGTTACCTAAGAGATCATCCTCACTAATTTTACAATACCTACTCCCATCAGGTCTGGAATATCAGTTACGTAGTCATCACATAACCCATCACATGTATATTTTACTAGATTCTTCCATTTTTTGGCCACTGGCTAAAATAAATGGAATATTTAGGATTAGTATTTTTGAATAATTAAACACAAAAATTTGAATCCAATCACATTAAAGACATAACATATAAATTATATGAATGTCATTAATTTATGATCCTATTGGATTCAATTTATGTTATCCATGATATATTTACAAACATATACTCTAATGGTTATTTTTTTATTCCCTTGATAACTGTTCATAAAGATCTTATAAATTTTACCAAGCATATCCCCTAGGAGTGTCAAACTAGGTGTGCAGTAAAGCCTATTTTTCTGCACAAGTTCCTGATAGACTCTATCTAAATGAGTTCTTTAGGTTTTACCCCTATATACTTATGTTATAGAGCCACTTACACATGTAGTATCAAAATATGGGTGTATTTTCTTAAAAAAATACATACTCTACAAATATCAAAATTTAATGGTGTTTTCTTATTAATAGTATTGTACTTAATTCATTATCTAGTTTTTTATAATCCTAATCCCCAAAAACAACTATGTGTTTACTTTGATACCAATTATGAAAACCCATCTATTTATTACACATTATTTCAGTATTTATTATATATCATTACACATAATATGACCTAGAAGATCAATATGTATAGTGTTCTTATGAATTAGTTAAATTAAAAAATATCTTAAAATGATAAATATATCATTTATATTAAAAACTTATTTAACAAGAACATCAATAAAACATTACGGGATAACCTTGGGTCATACATAAGAAAGGGGATAGCTATAAAGCCTTATAATGGAATAAATATGACATAACATGATGAATGTAATACATGTTAAACAATAATAATATCAATGGGGAATAAAAGGGATGAGAATCATAAACATGAATAATGGGGCATGAGAGATCATGATAACATAAATGAATCATTCGAAATGATGAAACAACTTAAAAAATGCATCACAAACATTTGTCCAGATTGAATTCTATGAAATCATGATGTAATAATTCTCATAAAGGAATCAATATTACTACCCTTCCATGAATGATGTGTAATGACATAGAAAATATGTGTAATTTTTTTTATTTAACTTGGAATTTTGAGAGTCTACGAATCTTGACAGTGCATGAATCTGAGGCCCAGAGTGCCTGGAATGAATTTTTGAACTTTATTTTGGGTATGTTTAGTAAAATTACGAGCGGTTTTTTATAAAATGTGAACCGATGCTTGAAATTGAAATTTGAGGGCACCGTTGAACTGGCAGTGCTGATATTCACTTAAGAAGACATTCAACTCTATAGCAGTTGGTCAAGGGTGAAAGTTAAATTTTGGGTTCTTCATGGAAATAAAATAATAATAATAATCACATATTTTATTTTATCAATTGTAACCACTCCATGTGGAAGTTGAGTAGTGTGGACCACAAAACAATAACCTCCCATGAGAGGTTATGGTGGTGGGGGCCACATGAACGTAACCTCCCATGAGAAGGTATGGTGGTGGGGACCACTCGAGGCCTAAACCTCTTGAACCCCCCTCTTAATGAGGGATAAATCTCTCAGTTATCTATTTAATGTGGAGGAGCCACCTCCAAATTAATTATGCCAATGCAACAATTAAATTTTTTCCAACCTAGTTAATTAATTAAGCCTTTTTTAATTTTTGCCAATGAACTAAATACACAACATATTCTATTATGTTGGATACTTGGAATTTTTATATAGAGGAGCCTTGAAAGAATGATATCCATCATAGAACGCCAATGAAGAACATCGACTTCGACTCTAACTTCTTCCACGAGACTTTCATTGACAAGGAACTTCTTCAACTTCAACAAACTGATGTTCAAAGAAACGCTTACATCGTCGATGTCCATAAATCCCCAACAACGTCATCTACTTCCCTACAAGAAATCTTCGATGAATCAAATGATGTAAGGTTTATTACTGTGTGAATATTTTTCCCATATCCATTCCTTGATTTCCTTTTCTGTTTGGGAATGAATCATTGCGAGAGGTTGTAAATCATGATGTTCTACATCATGTTATTGATTGAGTCATATGCCACCACCCTAACAAGGAGGGGACAAACCAACAAAACATGGACAGACCTCTCTGAAAATCTTGTGATGATTTTTGGTGTTGAACGCGATGGAGGAGACAGCACAAATAAACCTCCCCCAGCCCTCGTGCCCCGCGGCTCCGCCACCCGCAGCATTGCCACGCCGCTTGCGGAAGCCGTCGTATGGATCCGGCCACCTCTGATTGGTCTTAGTTGCCTCCATCATCCAATGAGAACTACCTCGGTCCGAAAAGCACCATCTCTATCCACCGAGCGCCGCCGTTGTTCACCGCGATGCCGCAGCTGTCCGCTGTGTGTCAATGTTGTCTGCCGAGCTGTCGCCACCATCCGCTGAGCGCATCCACCATGTGCCGATCTGCCGCCACCATCCATTGGCCCCCCGCTACCATCCACCGAGTGCTGCCCTCATCTGCAGATCGCCACCGTCATCCACCGAGGTGCCGCTGCCATCCTCCGAGCAACGACATAGTTCACTAAGCCGACGGTTGAGCCACCCCGGCCACACCGCCGACAGCCTTCTAAGCCCCCCCTCTTGCACAGCCTGCAGCCCTTCAATCCGCCCTGTTCGCGCAACCCCTAGCCCTAGGAGCTACCCCGACCATGCCTCCCATGACCTCTCTGTGTTTCCTCGGGCCCGGACGAACCGCCTCTCACTCTCGCGGAAACCCCATGACCGAGCCTCCATCTCTGGCCAAGCCGCCCCACGTCCTCCGCCGCCCCACGGTACCCACGACCCTCATGGCCCTCGCGGCCTGCCAAACTGTCTGCGGGCCAGGGCATCTAGTACGCGACGAGTCGCACCCTATGGGATGGGCCGAACACAACAGCCCATGCCACACTACAGATCAGGCCAGACCCAACAGGTCAGGCCGGGTCGACCCGGACCTGGGCCCACTACGACCTAATTACCTTCTTTTGGCCATAACTTTGGCACCGGATGTCTGTTAGATGAATAATCATCGGCGTTGGGATCCTTGGAGCGAGTCGGTTCCATTGAGTGATACCCCACTGCTATTTGGATGAAAATGGGGAACAAGCATGTTGGATCGAGCATGAATCCAACTGGTCCCCCTGGACTAAAAGGCTAATAAATCACAGACAAGGTGTCTGATTAATGCACCATTTGTTACGTTGAGACCAATATGATGTGCAGTACCTTTCTGATACTTATTCATGGGACTTTGTGGATGTTAGAGTATCGACCAGTATCTTGTAAAGTAAATCCTCATGGAGAAGAGCGAGCATTGTGTGGGAACCCAGTGGCCGGATGAGAGTTGACGACTACTGACCATTTTGACTCTGAGTGACCTGACAAGCCCAATGGGGAGTGCCTTGGTGACATCGCATACCCATGTTGGAGAGTGCCTTGGTGACGTGGCATACACATAGTACTCGACAGAAGGATTACCTCAGCAGGTAATGAGGGGGAGTTCCTCTTTTTGACGCAGTAGATCCACATTGGGGAAAGCCTCTATGTGACGTGGAAGACCCACAGTACTCGATAAGAGAAGTACCTCTGTAGTCCAAGGTTAGTGGGAAGCCCCTCTGTGTGATGTGGCATGCCCACTGTTCTCGATAGAGGAGGAGTTCTCTGGCAGCCGAGGTGTTCGACATTGTGACTCAATATGTTACTTGATACTAACCCTTGAATAAATCTTAGTGTGAGATGAGTTAATATCTCTATGTTTTACTCATCAATGAGATGGAATACTTGATTAATATGGTATATTTATGGGCATATACATAGGTAGGGTTATTTTTTTATTTCATACATTGTGGATAATCTTAGATGGATGTTGTGAGAACTTAAGGGTCTTTGGGCCCTTACTAAGTATCGTTATACCCACCCCTACATAAGCTATGCCCGCACCTTTTTGTGTTGGATGTAGACGATAGATAGGGCTAACTAAGGTTGAGAGTGCCAATACTGGATGGTACCCAGAGGTTAACCATATGGCGTGTCGACACGCAGAGGAGACAGACAGATGTAGAGTACTGAAGAAGCAATCTATACCTACCCTACTGGTAGGATCCTCAGAGGACGACCCAAAAACCGACTTTAACATTTCTTCAGATGTATTGTATCATAGTAGTACTTGTACCTTCTAGTTGGGATTTTATTCTGGCCCATTTTACTTACTACACTCACTCTGTTTACAGTTCAATTTAATTGTGTTCCTATCTAACTATGTTCATGGATACGTGTGCTTACAGGTTATAAAGGTAATGTCTTCCCAGTTTTAAGGAATACGCCTTTGGTGCTAGTCGCCAGCCCCTGTCCAAGGGAAGGAAGGCATGGTGTAGTCACAACACAGGCCCTAGGGGATGGGTTGTGACAAATTGGTATCACAGGAGTCGGTTCTACCGCAGATTGTAGGACTCTGTTCTTTCTTTTTAACAGAAATAGTGTTAAGTGCAGTGAGTGTGGTTATAATTTTAAGGAATTCAATGTTGGTGCGGCGGCCAATTTATCCAAACACGAGGACCCTGACTTCTGATTTCTGACTCAGTGCACGAAAACACTGATTGCATGAGTGTTTCAAAGTGTTTTCTTTGTTATCTCTTGAGTCAACACACCATGTATAACCAATTGACTGTGGCACACCAATTTATTTTCAAGATGTCTCCATTAAGATTGCTATCTAGGTTTCCAAGAGTTGTACGCACTAAAATCCCACCGACGGATGATGCCTCAGTGGAGGGCCCTTTTCTAGTAGAGGCACCAGCAGAGGCACCAGCGGTACTATTTCCTATTGGGCCACCATTGTCACCAGCCCCAGTAGTAGAGAGTGCACGCCACTTGAGCGTGTTGCATGAGTTCCAGCGTCAGAGACCACCCAGGTTCAGGGGAGAGACAGACTCACAGGCAGCTAAGGATTGGCTAGAGGTAGTGGTGATAGTGTTATGACAAGCAGGGACACCAGCCGATCTCAGGGTGATCCTTGCTGGTAGCCTTTTACAGGCCACAATGGGAAGACGGTGAAGATTGATGCTTCAGGTATATGATGAGGTGATGCTTCTCTGGGCCGACATAGAGAGCCTGTTTCGGGATGATTTTGTTCCAGAAACTCTTTGAGCAGTATTCATACAAGATCTTATTCATATGCAGCAAGGCATCATGACTGTAGCTCAGCACTTAGAAAAGATCATTGACCTCTCACTTTACTCCACCTATATGGTGCATGACACTTTCTTAAGGGATCCGACATTTGATCAGGGTCTTTAGAGGGAGATAATGGATTCAATGATATCACTCAGCATCCCGACGCATGCGGGGGTGTTAGAAAGAGACCTCTTGGTTGAAAAATACCTTACTAAGCAGTCAATAGCTGTGATAATAACCACCAGTCATCACGTAGTGGAGTCTTATGCAGTTGGAAGTAGACATATGTCATAGAGATCCAAGAGGACCAGACCTACTGGTGGACAACCGCATGACTCAGGATAGGTTGTGCAGGGCACCCGAGGTGGAACCAGTCAGGCAAGGAGTGTAGAATGTTACACATGCAGTGGGTAGGGTCACAAGGCTCGTGATTTTCCGACCCGTCATATGGATGATCAGTAGACGGTGGAAGGACTGACTAGGCAGAGACAGAGATTCGATCGAGGAGGTGCGTAGGTAGCACGCAGACATTTCATAGGAGCTGGTCGTGCAGCTAGTGGTGGGTGATGATTTTAGATTTCACCGCCACCACCACCAGGAGGTCTACCCCCACCACAGGGAGTAGGTGGAAATGGGAGGGCATAGATCAAGGCTGCTGAGGCTTACGATCACGGCGCTCCACAGATTCAACGAGGTGTGATCTGTGTCTACTCCACCTTAGCTGTAGTACTTATAGACATAGGTTCGAACCATTATATTATTTCCACTACCCTCATTCAGTGCTCTAATATTGTGATAGAGTCGTTATCTCGATCATAATGGATAGAGACTCCTACGAGAGCAGATTCGATGATTAAGCATTGGTTCTGGCAGTGTGACCTTATTCTAGGAGGAGAGATCTTTGGCTTGGATATCCATGTTGCAGATTCAAGGCCTTACAGTGTCATCCTGGGTATGGTCTGGTTATCTACAGTCTATGCTCAGATAAAATGTGGTGTCTCTGCATGGATGAGATGAGGTTTACCATCACCGGTGAGAAAAGAGACTTTTTAGCATAGGATAGACTTACCTGGAGGAGAGTGAATCTGATCAATCATCATTTTTCTCACCTTACCCTTGGAGCTATTGATGTAGAGAGTCCGAGCTATCCTGTAGTGGTGGAAAATTACGTTGATGTCTTCCCTGATGATGTTTCTGGTATACCTCCTTGTAGAGAGGTGTACTTTTACAATGGCTTTTACCCTAGGACAACACCGATTTCTACACCAGTATATCGGATGTCTCTAGTGGATATTCGTGATCTACGAGTACAACTAGAGGATTTTCACTGGAAAAGATTCATCTAGCCTAGTGTCTCTCCCTGGGTAGCCATGATTTTGTTCGCCAAGAAGGTGGATGGGAGCTTGAGCCATTGTGTTGACTATCAACACCTGAACCAAGTGACTTTGAATAACAAGTACCCAATCCCTAGGATTGAAGACCTCTTTGATTAGCTAAATGGAGCTCAGTGGTTCTCAAAGATAGAACTCAGGTCGTGCTATAACTAGCTCAGATTACGAGATGGGGATCTGCATAAGATGACCTTCAGGTGTCGGTATGGACATTACGAGTTATTGGTTATGCCATTCAGTGTGACCAACACTCCAGGAGTGTTCATGGGACTAATGAATAGGATATTTCATCCATACCTTGATCATTTTTAAGTAGTCTTCATCGATGACATTCTGATCTACTTTACTACTGAGGAGGATCATTCCTATAATTTGCAGTTAGTTCTGGACACACTCTGAGAGAACCAACTTTATGGTAAGCTCTCTATGTACTAATTTTGGATCTGAGATGTTCACTTTCTGGGACATGTTATATAGGAGGCTGAGTTTTATTAGATCCAGCAATGATTGATGTGGTGCTTGCTTCTGAGCCACCTAGGAGTGTTCCTGAGGTACGAAGTTTCCTGGGATTGCCTGGATACTACCAGAGGTTTCTGCCAGATTTCTCCAGAGTTGCAGCACCACTATCAGCCTTGACGAAGAAGTGGAAACCCATCGTTTGGTTGGAGAAATTCCGGAGGAGTTTATAAGATTTGAGGAAAAGGCTGACTAGTGCCCCCATCTTGAGGCTTCTAGAGGAGGGCATAGAGTATGTAGTTTACAGTGACACATCAGGGACCTGACTCAGATGTTTCCTGATGCAGGAGTGAGTAGTAATCACATATGGTTCTCGAAAGCTGAGATAGCAAGATCAGAACTATGATACACATAAATTGGAGTGAGCATAAGTGGTCTTCGACATAATGATGTGGCGACACTATCTGATTGGAGAATGTTTTACAGTCTACTTAGATCACAAGAGTTGCAGGTATATCTTCTCTCATAATGACAAAAACCTGAGACAATGACATAGTCTGGAGTTCTTCCAAGACTATGAATTCGAGATAGTCTATACTATTGGAAAGGGGAACGTTGTTGCAGATGCACACAAAAGAAGATCTGGTATACAGCTTCTACGCGAGGCGTCAGAGAAGCTGGTCGCTTTGTAGATATCCTTTTTGGATCGAGATGGATCATGTTTTCAATAGTCTCTTACATTCACTGCCCTACTTCTTCAGTGATTCAGGGAGGCACGGTGTGGGAACACTGACTGTGAGACACGACGTGCTCAGATATCAATAGGATATGCACCTGATGGATTTTATGAAGGTGAGGAGCACGTCATCTTATTCAGAGGACGTACCATGGTACCAGTGTCACTTCAGGAGGATATTTTGAGGGAGTTCCACACATCCTCTCTAGTGGTACATCAAGTAGTGGCGAAGATTTACCAAAATCTCTGATGACAGCAATGGTGGCCAGGAATGAAAAAAGCAGTAGCAGAGTTTTCTCTCAGGGCCTCACATTTCAGCAAGTGAAGGTGGAGAATCATGTACCAGTAGGCTTGGTTTAGCCTTTAGAGGTCCCAGAGTGGAAGTGGGATGGGATATATGTGGACTTTGTGATGGGACTTCCATGTACATCTATGAGTCATGATATTATCTTGGTGATCATTGATCGGCTCACCATGGCAGCCCAGTACCTATCGATTAGCGAGAATGGTTCAATAGAGAACTTCGGGCGCCTCTATGTTCAAGTGAAAGTGCGGCTACATGGTGTACCCTCAACGATTGTCTATAATCATGATGCATGTTTTACATCCCAGCTATGGAAGGGGTTGTAGGAGGATTTCGGGATACAACATCATTTTAGCACCTCCATCAATCCTCAGATGGATGGTCAGACTGAGCGGACCATTGAAAACCTTGAAGACATGTTTTTTTCTTATGTCCTCGACTTCAGTCACAACTGGGAGGATCACTTGACTTTGGTGGTGTAACGCCCCGACCCCAGCTACCCAGAGTCGGTGCATTACTTCGTAACATTGGCATGATCACAAAGGATCAAGTCTCGAAAGACCGATTAGTTTAGTAGCCTTGGAAACACTAGATACATTCATAAGTCTTTCATTACATCAAAAAGTGAAAAACTACAATAACAAAGTCTCCATAGTCCACACTCATATCCTCTTCTGACTATCCCTGCAGGTCATTCATAAAATACTTCTTCACATCCTGGAAAATATTAAAACATTGAAAGGGGTGAGCTCAAATGCTCAGTAAGGATAACAATAATGCGGAAGCTTTCATAAATAAACATTAACATTTAAGGCAATGTATAACTAAAACAAAAGCCTTTTAAACATGAACTTCAACATAATATGGCAAAAGTAAAATGAGATAATGCCATTTACTTCTTCACATGGATATTCTACTGGTCGAATAATCACATGCAATATCAATAACCACTTTCATAATGATGGAATGCATAATGCCAGACTATCATAACCACGTAGTCAAGGCCTCGTGCCAAGACCACAAATAAGATTTTGTCAAGGCCTCGTGCCAAGACACTAGTTTGTCTCATGAGACCTGCCGATGCATCGAGGAGCTATAGCGGGCTCCACCCGTCACTTATTAAGTCCAATGCATTCCTCATATGAATAGGTTTAAACATATCATAAACCATAACATAATCGTATCACATAAAACATGCATAAAGGAAACATAACATTTCCACATTTCAATCACAAGATATCAATACAACACATTGATATAATAAAAATGCTTTCAAAACCATTTTCAATACCAAAATAAAAGAAAGTTAAAACTTTGTATTTATTTTTCATTAAAAAAAATGATGGCTTGTAGAGGAAGCCGAATCTCAAATAATGGTCACGGCGGCGGAGAAGTCGTTGTCGCCGCATAAGTACGGAAAGAAAAACATTCCCTTTTGTCGTTTAGTAAAACGCTTCATATAAAAAAGATTCCTTTTGAATAAATGTAAAAGTCAAAGGGGTTTATACACCGTATAAAAGAATGTTGTGTATAAAACCAAATATTCCTCAATGAAAGGAGATTGAGACGAAGTCCTTAAAAAGATCATTTTTAAGATAAAATAGATATATTATGTGTATTCACTATAGGTACACATAAAGAAAGTAAAAATACAAAATAGGACATAATAATATCATGGCATAATTTGAAAGTAGGAGATTAACCCAAAGAATGGAAGTTGGGTTAAGAAGTTCCCTTACAAAGAGCATTTTTAAAATAAAATAGATCTATTATGTGTATTCACTACAAGTACACATAAATAATGTACAAATACAGGATATGACATAATAATATCATGACATAATTTGAAAGTAGGATATTAACCCAAAGAACGAAAATTGGGTTAAGAAGTTCCCTTACAAAGAGCATTTTTAAAATAAAATAGATCTATTATGTGTATTCACTACAAGTACACATAAATAATGTACAAATACAGGATATGACATAATAATATCATGACATAATTTGAAAGTAGGATATTAACCCAAAGAACGAAAATTGGGTTAAGAAGTTCCCTTACCTTGTGTCCGACTTGACTCAACCGTTCTTTAACCTCCTGAATAATAAACTAGAGTTAATATCTACCTTATTAAGAACCATTTTAAATTTCATTATCCTTTTTATATCACTTATTACAATGTTATGAACATTATGTAATTATTTAAGTTAATAACGGTCGTTTTGTCGATCTTTGGTACATGAGTCAACAATAAACTTCTTATAATTATAAGTTGTTCATGTGGTGAAATATCCATTATATCCAGAATTATATTAATGATGTAGATATCATATATATCATATATATACAGTATATACATTCATTTATAATATTACGTAACATTTAGAGGTAAGAAATGAAATGCACCGTTCATGGAGACGGTAAGCCGTACGTACGCATGAACGCTACTTTCATTTCTATTTCGTATTTAATGGAACGAAGTCATAATGATATAAATGTATAATATAATTCCAGTATAATATAGTGTATAATACCATTTACTCCATCCTTTATACATCCCACATATGGCATTAACGATTCAAATCACTTTGAGGGGGCGGTAGTCCGCACTTCCTAAAATGAAATTATCGCATTTTACCCATAATGGAAATCATAAAGTAAGCCATAAATGAAAAATACAGAAGCATAAGTAAAACATAAACACATTATATATCATATATAAATATAGTGACATCTTAATGGCCACCTTTGAAGGTGTTATATGAGTGTTGAACAATCATCGTTTCGTGAGGCAGAAATTCGCCATCCACAGAAACCGTATGTTCTTTAACCATTAGATGTAGGTGTGTGTAAGTGTAGCTCGAATCCTTCTTATAACAACATCCTAGTATATTGAGGATACTGGTGTTGTTACAAAAGAAATGAATAAAAAGAGTTTAGGGGGTTGGAGAAGAAAAATAAAACAAAACAACATTATAAAAGACATTACCTCAAAATCGGGTAACTCTTTTTGATTTGAGCTAAAGGCTTCCTTGGGAAGAGTTCTGCCCAAAGTGAGGATTCTAGGAGTAAGGGAGGGATGTTGGGAGAGTATTTGGGCAGGGGTTGGCCGAGCCAAATGGCTTGAAAGTGTAAATGAAGTGGGAGAGGTGGGGGCCTTTTATAAGTGGAGAGGAGGGGCACTTTTGGAAAGTAAAGGAACATTACATTATTTGAAAATGTGTTTCGGTTTTAAAAGGTCCCACATTGATAGAATTCGTGGATAAGGTGATAAGGCATCGAAATCCACTCATCCAATTGGTTTTGTCCATGTGTAGTTCATAGATTTTATATTATCTTTCCATTTTATTTAAATCGTCAAATAATGATGTCATCGCTGCATCATTATTATGTCATAAATAATTAAATTTATTTAATGTCTAAAAATTATAAAAAAAATACTATGATATAGGAAATCTTTTTATATTTCCAATGACTATTTATAATAAAAATTTGGACTTGTGTAACCCTACTTAAAAATTGTTTTAGTAAAACACTTTATGTTAGTGTCATTTTCACTTTAACATTAAATAAAAAGTAATTTATGTTATTTCCCAACAAAAGTGGATCCATGGGGTCCCCAAGTTAGGCCATGGCTTGTCTTGGTCGGCCATGACACAACCAATGAGGTTGGGACATGTGTCTAGGTCATTTAATATTATTAAAGTATTATTTATACCTTAAACTACCCTAATTACCACTAATCGCGATTAAGAACTTAATAAGTTACTATTCACCGAAAAATTATTTTTATCCCATTGAACCACATTTTACTTCTTAATGACAACCATGTATGTCGGATTTTTGAAAATCAAATCACAGAAGTGGTAATATTTCATTTAAACGAAAAATCAGTTATTTAACAACCACTTAGTGGTTTCACTATTCATCAAAAATTGAAGTTTTTCAGAATAAGGCCAAAATTTCACCCTAAGCTATAATTGATATTCCGAATTGAAAAATGATGTCTATTTTACAAAATTCCAAACATATTAGTTGCATTAATTAATTTTATAATTAATTCCCGCTGTCACAACAAATAGCGTGTTTTTAAGAAACAATTTATATCAAAAGATTGGCAATTGTTTATGTCCAATTTCAATGTTAAATTAATTCTAATGACCACCATTGGATAAAATGGTAAAAATATATTCTAATTATACTTTAAAACCATCAAATATTATAATTTATCACTATAAATTATTTTGATTAAAAAAGTTGTTTTAAGTATTTTTCACTATTTATAAAATTTTAGAAGTTCTCAGAAAAATACCAAAAATTCAACATAGGCTAATTTCGATATTAGGAATACAAAAATGAAGTCCATTTTGAAATATAAAATTTCTATAATTTTAAAAATTGGTTATTACTATTCATAACGGCTACTTTGATTTGTCGCGATGTTTTAGAACTCGAAGTTGCGTACAATGCAAGCTATTGTATTATTGAATGAGAAGCGTATCGTGGAAGCTCGGGGTGTTACATTCTCCCCTCCTTCAATAAATTGCGTCCTCGCAATTTGTTATTTTTCTTTAAAAATAAAAGGTTGAAAATAGAAAATACCTTTGAGGAAAACCCACATCGGAAATAAGGTTAATAAAATTTAGCCTTAATAAGAGGGAAAGGGAAATGAACAAGTCACCACCCAATTATGATCTCGATTAGGAGAACATTGGTGGCAATTAGAGACATATAATTAGAGGAAAAACGTAAATATTTGTAGGGAGTGATTGAGGTCATCAATCACAATCAACTGTCAAATTGAGGGCCTCAAAGCCTTCAATCTATGTTGATTTAAAATATCATCAGTTCAACAAGACATAAGGTATTAGGATAACACATTTTTTGTTTTAATATCCCTTTACTAAAGTTTAAGAATTAATTTATTCATTGAATAAGAGATAGGTATATATATATTTATGCTTGAAAATTAGAGTTTCAACCATCAACTCATCTTTCACTCAAAAAGATAATAGAACTCAAAAATATTATACTTATCCTAATTGTATAAGGTTCCAAATGTTAACACATACTATTTAGATTAGTAAAATTATTTTGTAATAACCAGGGACTTCCTGTAGGCTAGTGGTAGGAAATAAAGGCTTGTCGCACTTTGATTGTGGGTTCGATTCCTACAGCTTTGTCCGACGCGACGGTTTATGCCCCACCCTGCAGGTTGTCCTTTTCCTAAAACTATAGTATTATAATACTCCAAAAACAATCTTCATTAATTTTTTAACCTTAAACCATACTATCCAAAGATCAACTTAATCCACTCCAAAATAACTCTGTCCAGACTTTCTCTAAAATGTCTCTTAATTCCAAAATCAATTGTAGCATCAGATTCCCCATAAAAATAAAAGTTTCTCTTATTGTCACATACTAAAAATATGATTACCTTAATCATATTAAAACCTTACTGAAATCAAAAAGTACTGCAGTACAATCCTTATATAGATCACATTATTCTAATAACCAGAATATAATCCATGAGTCCAAAAGCACCAATACATTAGTTATTCTGCTTCAACTGTAGTAATAGCATAAGATTGTCCTTGATCCCTTGGCCTTTTCTGAGGTAAGTTTCCTTGACGCTTAGGACATTCATTTGCATAATGACCCATTTCTCTACAATTGTAGCATTCAACTTTGACAGCCTCTTTCTTTCCCTTGCAATCACGTGCCTGGTGACCTTTTTCTCCACATTTATAACAGACTCCCATTCCTTTTAGGCAAGTACCAGGGTGATTCTTCCCACAATTATCACATAATGGAAAATCCTTCTTTCCCTTTTTCCCTTTATCTGTCTCTTGTTCCACCGTTCTCCTCTTCTCTTGCTTTACTTTGTTGTCATAAGACTTAGAGAATTCCTTTTCTGTCTTGATAGCACATGAGACTATATCTTCGTATGTTGAGAAAGATTGTGACACTAGAGCTCGACGGAGAAATGGTTTTAACCCATCAAAGAAACGATCAATCTTACTTCTTGGGTTACGTATATAATCGGCAGCATGCCTCGCTAACCTTGTAAAGTTAGCCTCATACTTTGCGACATTCTCATCCTCCTTCTGCCTCAAACTCAGAAATTGCCTTTCCATATCTGCTCGATGGTCACGAGGAAAGTATTTTTCTAAGAACAACTCTTTGAACTCTCTCCATTCCATATTCGATACGTCATCATCTTCCTTTGTGTTTTGAATCAGTGACCACCACTGATCGGCATCTCCAGTGAGGCGGTAAACTGCCATGACAACCTTCTCCCTTTCACTACTCCCCAAGGCATGGAATATTTTCTCTAAGGAATTTATCCATTGCTCAGCTATTGTAGGATTTGTACTCCCATTGAAGGTTGGCGGTTGTTGCCTCATGAAACGGTCTAGCATTGATCCTCCACGTTGCGAATCAGGGTGCTCCACACGAGTAAGGTTGTTATTCATAACCTGCGTGAGTTGTCCCAGTATGGTAATAAGTTGATCAGCACCAGTTGTATCTCCAGGTCCACAATAATTATCTTGAGCAGGAGGGCAATCCCTACACGGAGTTCGTGCATTGATACAGTTTCCATTCCTTCTACTAGGCGCCATTTCTAAACAATGGCATAATCCAGATTAGTTTATGAATCAAAATACATAATTCCATACTTGTATAATACTTAACATAAATTGAACTATTTATGGATATAATCCATAATCATAAAAAGAAATGTTTCCTTTGAGGAAGTATGTACTCATAAACCTTACATAATGGTTTGTAAAGAAAATGAGAATTATCCTAAGCATATCCCCCGGGAGTGTCATAACCAAGAGTGCAGCAAGGCCCGTTGTCGTGCACCAGTTCCCGTTTGAGTCTAGCTCAAAGCGGTGTTTTCGGGTTTTACCCCTAGGTACATCTGTGCCAGAGCCACCTCTACCTGCTCGTATCCAGACAGGGATGTATTGCTCGGAAAACTCACAACATCTCTACAATACTAAAATTCTAGGAAGTTCTTCTATACTAATCCTCAAAGTCTATCTTTGGGCTATGTGCTCTAATCAGAGTTTATCTAAATCTAGCTTCCAAGGTTAGTACTAAACTGCCTCTGATACCAACTGTAACGCCCCGACCCCAGCTACCCAGAGTCGGTGCATTACTTCGTAACATTGGCATGATCACAAAGGATCAAGTCTCGAAAGACCGATTAGTTTAGTAGCCTTGGAAACACTAGATACATTCATAAGTCTTTCATTACATCAAAAAGTGAAAAACTACAATAACAAAGTCTCCATAGTCCACACTCATATCCTCTTCTGACTATCCCTGCAGGTCATTCATAAAATACTTCTTCACATCCTGGAAAATATTAAAACATTGAAAGGGGTGAGCTCAAATGCTCAGTAAGGATAACAATAATGCGGAAGCTTTCATAAATAAACATTAACATTTAAGGCAATGTATAACTAAAACAAAAGCCTTTTAAACATGAACTTCAACATAATATGGCAAAAGTAAAATGAGATAATGCCATTTACTTCTTCACATGGATATTCTACTGGTCGAATAATCACATGCAATATCAATAACCACTTTCATAATGATGGAATGCATAATGCCAGACTATCATAACCACGTAGTCAAGGCCTCGTGCCAAGACCACAAATAAGATTTTGTCAAGGCCTCGTGCCAAGACACTAGTTTGTCTCATGAGACCTGCCGATGCATCGAGGAGCTATAGCGGGCTCCACCCGTCACTTATTAAGTCCAATGCATTCCTCATATGAATAGGTTTAAACATATCATAAACCATAACATAATCGTATCACATAAAACATGCATAAAGGAAACATAACATTTCCACATTTCAATCACAAGATATCAATACAACACATTGATATAATAAAAATGCTTTCAAAACCATTTTCAATACCAAAATAAAAGAAAGTTAAAACTTTGTATTTATTTTTCATTAAAAAAAATGATGGCTTGTAGAGGAAGCCGAATCTCAAATAATGGTCACGGCGGCGGAGAAGTCGTTGTCGCCGCATAAGTACGGAAAGAAAAACATTCCCTTTTGTCGTTTAGTAAAACGCTTCATATAAAAAAGATTCCTTTTGAATAAATGTAAAAGTCAAAGGGGTTTATACACCGTATAAAAGAAAGTTGTGTATAAAACCAAATATTCCTCAATGAAAGGAGATTGAGACGAAGTCCTTAAAAAGATCATTTTTAAGATAAAATAGATATATTATGTGTATTCACTATAGGTACACATAAAGAAAGTAAAAATACAAAATAGGACATAATAATATCATGGCATAATTTGAAAGTAGGAGATTAACCCAAAGAATGGAAGTTGGGTTAAGAAGTTCCCTTACAAAGAGCATTTTTAAAATAAAATAGATCTATTATGTGTATTCACTACAAGTACACATAAATAATGTACAAATACAGGATATGACATAATAATATCATGACATAATTTGAAAGTAGGATATTAACCCAAAGAACGAAAATTGGGTTAAGAAGTTCCCTTACAAAGAGCATTTTTAAAATAAAATAGATCTATTATGTGTATTCACTACAAGTACACATAAATAATGTACAAATACAGGATATGACATAATAATATCATGACATAATTTGAAAGTAGGATATTAACCCAAAGAACGAAAATTGGGTAAGAAGTTCCCTTACCTTGTGTCCGACTTGACTCAACCGTTCTTTAACCTCCTGAATAATAAACTAGAGTTAATATCTACCTTATTAAGAACCATTTTAAATTTCATTATCCTTTTTATATCACTTATTACAATGTTATGAACATTATGTAATTATTTAAGTTAATAACGGTCGTTTTGTCGATCTTTGGTACATGAGTCAACAATAAACTTCTTATAATTATAAGTTGTTCATGTGGTGAAATATCCATTATATCCAGAATTATATTAATGATGTAGATATCATATATATCATATATATACAGTATATACATTCATTTATAATATTACGTAACATTTAGAGGTAAGAAATGAAATGCACCGTTCATGGAGACGGTAAGCCGTACGTACGCATGAACGCTACTTTCATTTCTATTTCGTATTTAATGGAACGAAGTCATAATGATATAAATTTATAATATAATTCCAGTATAATATAGTGTATAATACCATTTACTCCATCCTTTATACATCCCACATATGGCATTAACGATTCAAATCACTTTGAGGGGGCGGTAGTCCGCACTTCCTAAAATGAAATTATCGCATTTTACCCATAATGGAAATCATAAAGTAAGCCATAAATGAAAAATACAGAAGCATAAGTAAAACATAAACACATTATATATCATATATAAATATAGTGACATCTTAATGGCCACCTTTGAAGGTGTTATATGAGTGTTGAACAATCATCGTTTCGTGAGGCAGAAATTCACCATCCACAGAAACCGTATGTTCTTTAACCATTAGATGTAGGTGTGTGTAAGTGTAGCTCGAATCCTTCTTATAACAACATCCTAGTATATTGAGGATACTGGTGTTGTTACAAAAGAAATGAATAAAAAGAGTTTAGGGGGTTGGAGAAGAAAAATAAAACAAAACAACATTATAAAAGACATTACCTCAAAATCGGGTAACTCTTTTTGATTTGAGCTAAAGGCTTCCTTGGGAAGAGTTCTGCCCAAAGTGAGGATTCTAGGAGTAAGGGAGGGATGTTGGGAGAGTATTTGGGCAGGGGTTGGCCGAGCCAAATGGCTTGAAAGTGTAAATGAAGTGGGAGAGGTGGGGGCCTTTTATAAGTGGAGAGGAGGGGCACTTTTGGAAAGTAAAGGAACATTACATTATTTGAAAATGTGTTTCGGTTTTAAAAGGTCCCACATTGATAGAATTCGTGGATAAGGTGATAAGGCATCGAAATCCACTCATCCAATTGGTTTTGTCCATGTGTAGTTCATAGATTTTATATTATCTTTCCATTTTATTTAAATCGTCAAATAATGATGTCATCGCTGCATCATTATTATGTCATAAATAATTAAATTTATTTAATGTCTAAAAATTATAAAAAAAATACTATGATATAGGAAATCTTTTTATCTTTCCAATGACTATTTATAATCAAAATTTGGACTTGTGTAACCCTACTTAAAAATTGTTTTAGTAAAACACTTTATGTTAGTGTCATTTTCACTTTAACATTAAATAAAAAGTAATTTATGTTATTTCCCAACAAAAGTGGATCCATGGGGTCCCCAAGTTAGGCCATGGCTTGTCTTGGTCGGCCATGACACAACCAATGAGGTTGGGACATGTGTCTAGGTCATTTAATATTATTAAAGTATTATTTATACCTTAAACTACCCTAATTACCACTAATCGCGATTAAGAACTTAATAAGTTACTATTCACCGAAAAATTATTTTTATCCCATTGAACCACATTTTACTTCTTAATGACAACCATGTATGTCGGATTTTTGAAAATCAAATCACAGAAGTGGTAATATTTCATTTAAACGAAAAATCAGTTATTTAACAACCACTTAGTGGTTTCACTATTCATCAAAAATTGAAGTTTTTCAGAATAAGGCCAAAATTTCACCCTAAGCTATAATTGATATTCCGAATTGAAAAATGATGTCTATTTTAAAAAATTCCAAACATATTAGTTGCATTAATTAATTTTATAATTAATTCCCGCTGTCACAACAAATAGCGTGTTTTTAAGAAACAATTTATATCAAAAGATTGGCAATTGTTTATGTCCAATTTCAATGTTAAATTAATTCTAATGACCACCATTGGATAAAATGGTAAAAATATATTCTAATTATACTTTAAAACCATCAAATATTATAATTTATCACTATAAATTATTTTGATTAAAAAAGTTGTTTTAAGTATTTTTCACTATTTATAAAATTTTAGAAGTTCTCAGAAAAATACCAAAAATTCAACATAGGCTAATTTAGATATTAGGAATACAAAAATGAAGTCCATTTTGAAATATAAAATTTCTATAATTTTAAAAAGTGGTTATTACTATTCATAACGGCTAATTTGATTTGTCGCGATGTTTTAGAACTCGAAGTTGCGTACAATGCAAGCTATTGTATTATTGAATGAGAAGCGTATCGTGGAAGCTCGGGGTGTTACAGGTGGAGTTTTCATACAACAAAAGTTATCACATAACCATAGGGATGGCACCTTTTGAGGCATTGTACAGGCAACCTTGCAGATCACCTTTATGCTAGACAGACCAAGGGGAGTCAGCACTCGTGGGACCAACGATGGTACGGGTTACCACAGAGAAGGTGAAGATTATCCAGGACTAGATAATGACTTCCCATAGCAGGAAGAAGTCGTATTCCAACAGAAGATAAAGTCCTAAGGAGTTTGAGGATGGTGACCACGTCTTTCAATGGGTCTCATCTCAATGAGGTTCGTAGTGATTTGGCTGAGGTGGAAAGTTATCTTCGAGATTCATCAGACCATTTCGGGTCATCAACAGAGTTGGTGAGGTGGTTTACCACTTAGTTCTTCCACCTCAGTAGCACCGGGTTCACGGCGTCTTCCGCATATCCTAGCTAAGGATATATGTGCACGAACCTTCTCACATCATCAACCATGGAGTGCTATAAATTGATGACATGGTGATTTTTACTGAGGTTTTAGTAGAGATTGAGGAACATCCAGAGATGGTACTTCAAGGATGGTCGATACCTCTAGTGCGCGTTCGCTGGTAGAACGAGATCCTCCTGGAGAGAACATTGGAGAAGGAGGCTCAGATTCCTACTCAATACCCCCACTTGTTTTCCTAGATTGAATTGTGTTTTATAGGGATGCAAAGCCCTAATATGGGGAGAAAGTAATGTATCAGAAATTTTGTGTAAATTATTTTTAATTAAATGGTAATTTTAAGACTCCGCAAAACTTGATGGAGTGTGAATACGAGACCTGAAGTGCCTAGAATGAATTTCTGATCTTTATTCCAGGTACGTTGCATTAACCTATGAGCAGGTTTTTATAATGTTTGAACTGGTGCTCGAAATTGAAATGTAAGGGCACCGATGAAGTTGTAGTGTCAATATTCACTTTGGAATACTTTCACCTCGACGAAAATTGGTTGAGATAGAAAGTTAATTTTAGTGATTTTCATGGAAACAACAAAATAAAATAATCACATATTTTATTTTATTTTTTGTAACCACCCCATGTTGAAGTTGTGTTGTGGGGACCAACAAACCTTAACCTCCCATGCGAGGTTATTGTGTTATGGAACACCCGAGCTAAACCTCTCATGAGAGGTTATGGTGGTGGGGACCACCCGATTCCTAAACGTCTTGAACCCCCTCTTAATGAGGGAGAAACCTCTCAACTCCCTATTTAATGTGGATGATCTCCTTGAGCTTCCTCTACATTAATTATCCCAATTCACCAATTAATTTTTTTTCCAACCTAGTTAAATAATTAATCCATTTAAAATTTGTGCCAATGAACTAAATAGACAACAAAATCTATTATGTTTCCTACTTGGAATTTTTATTTGGTGGAGCCTTGGGAGAAAGCTCTCCAATGAATAACGCAAACTAAGAACCCCGACTTCGAATCCGACTTCTTCCACGAGACTTTCGTTGATGAGGAATTTCTTCAACGTCAACGAACCGATGTTCAAGGAAACACCGACATCATCGACGTCCGTCTATCCCCAACAATGTCCTCTCCTTCTCTGTGGGTATTCTTCGACGAATGAAACGTGGTAGGGGTTTATTTTCATGTGAATATTTTTCCAATATTATTTCCTTGATTTCATTTGTGGTTATGGAATGAATCATTCTAGGATGTTGTAATGCATGACATTCAACTCCATGTTCTTGATTAAGCGATATGCTACCACCATAACACAGACGGTATGGGCCAAACATTCATGGCCCGACCACTCTAGAAATCTTGTGATGATTTGTGGGGTCCAATGAGATAAAGGAAATGGTGCACCGACACTGCCCCGCAGCTTCTGCACCCCGCGGATTCGCCACCCGCAGCCCCTCTGCACTGCCCGCGACCCCTACCGTTTGGACCGAGCCACCGCCGACCGGGCCAAGCCGCCACCACCATCCCCCGAGCACTACCACTATCATCCGAGCACTACTACGGTCATCCGTCGACCACGGACGTCGTCCGTCGAGCCTCCGCCGCCACCCACCGAGGGCCACCATAGTTCACCGAGCCTTCCCCGCCATCAGCTGAGCACCGCTACTATCCTCTGAGCTCCGTCATCGTAAGTTGAGTGCCGCTGCCATCCGTCGATGCGCCACCACCGTCCGCCGAGAGCCACCACTGGCTATGTCGCCCCGGTCGTGCCGCTCATGGACCCGCCCCAGCCCCGCCGCCCGCGGCCCTCTGAGCCACCCTGGCCACGCCACCCGTAGCCTCTCCGAGCAACCTTGGGCGAGCCGAACTACCCCTCACTCTCACGACACCTGCATAGTGGAGCCACAGTCTGGTGCCAAGCCGATCTGCGACCTCTCTCGCCTCGTAGTACCTGCGGCCCTTGCGGCCTACCAGACCGCCCGCGGGCCGGGCTAAACCAAATAGGTTGGGTCGACCTGAACTGGGTCAGTCCAGGCTGTCTAGGTCTGACCAGGTCAGACCGGTCCCAGGCCCACTACAACCCAATTACTTTCTTTTGGCAATAAATTTGGCACTAGAAATTCATTAGAAGAACCTTCAGTGGAGTTGGGAACTTTGGAATGAGTTGGTCCAATTGAGTGATACCCCACTCTGATTTGGATTATGACGGGGAACTGTCAGGTTGGATCGAGAACGAATCCAACTGGGCCCCCAGGACTAAAAGGCTGATAACTCATAGACTGGGTGTCTGATTGACGCACTATCTATTACGTTGAGACCGTTATGACGTGGAGACCATTGAGATACTTCCTAGTGGGACTTCGTGGTAGTTGGAGTATCAAATGGTATCTTGTGGAGTGGATCCTCCCAAAGACGAACAAGCATAGTGTCTGAACCCAGTGGCTGGCTGAGACATGATAATTGCTGACCGTTTCGACTCAGACTGACTTGACAGGCCCAGTGGGGAGGGCCTTGGTGATGCGGCAGACCAACAGTAGGGAGCACCTTGATGACGCGGCATACCCACAATACTTGATAGGAGGATTACCTTATCAGTCCACGAGGGGGGAGCTCCTCTATGTGACATGGAAAACCAATTGTGGGGAGTGCTTCTATGTGACACAGTAGACCCATGGTACTCAACCAGGGGAGTACCTCAGTAGTCCAAGGTTAGTGGGAAGAACCTATGTGTGACGCGGCAGGCCCACTATTTTTGATAGAGGAGGAGTTCTCCAGTAGCTGAGGTGTTCATCGCTATGATTGGGATTGTTACTTGATACTGCCCCTTGAATAATTCCTGTTGTGAGCTGAGTCTGAATCTTTGTGTTTTTTTCGTGATTGAGATGGATTACTAGATAAATTAGGTATATGTTTGGGAATTTACATGGATATGGTTATCTATTGATTTTATACTCTATGGTTTATCCTTAGTGGATTTTCTGTGACCTTGAGGGTCTTGGGGACCCTAATGAATATCGTTATACTCACCCATGTATGAGTTATGCTCGCACCATGTTGTGTTGAATGCCAACGATGGAAAATGCTGACTGAGGCTTAGAGTACCAGGACAGGATGGTACCCGGAGGTGGACCATACCGTATGTCGATTTGCGGAGGTGACCGATGGACATGGAGTGCTGAGGAGGCGGTCCGTACCTACCCTTCATGTAGGATCCTTGGAGGATGACCCAGTAACAAACATTCCCTTTTCTTCAATTTTATTATATCAAAGTTGAACTTGTACTTTCATATTGGTCTTGTATTATGGCCCGTTATACTTACTACACTCACTCTGTTTATAGTTTATTTTACTTGTGTTCCTATCTTGTTGTGTGATTAGTTACGTGTGCTTATAGGATATAAAGGCAATGTCTTCCCAGTTTTAGAGAATACGCCTTCGGTGCTAGTCTCCATCCCATAGCCTATGGAAGGCAGGCTTGAGGTTGTCACAGCACGGGCCCCGGGGGATTTTTCAGGACATGATGTCTCATAAGACTAAAAATTACCCAATTCATTGGAGTACTATATAATTCTAGGCTCACTTATCACATAAATTTCATTCTCATGCTTAAGTGTACCACATAGATCATACAACAATGATTCATTTATCATGTTATTTTTTTATACGATCAATCAGTGTGAAATGAATACATGTATATCCCAAATAAAATAATTATAATTTTATAAATTTGAACACCCTTGATAGGAAATGGTTATTGAATTAACTATTCAATTTTTTGGAATGGAAAATCATAGTGAAATTTCAACAGAATGACAACATCACATAAAAATTAATAAAATTGGATTATTATAGATAAAGAAGACTATAATCACATTAATTTCAATAGGTAATTAATAGGGACATGTAATTAGATATCCCACCATTAGAAATTGGAAATATAAAGCATATGATAATAAAGAAACATCAAAATGGAAGATAAGATGAGGATACCTTACATTGAGAGTGTGATTTTGAATTCTTGGGAGGGGATTATTGAGAGCTTGGGAGAAATTATAAAGACTATATGGATTTTAGGTTATATTAATGATGTGATCTTCTAATATTTTCAGTTAATCGAAATTAGATATTTTTTGGATTTATGTCGGACTATACTATGTGCTCAAGGCTGGTCAGTTCTTAAATGGTGAAGAGACCCACCATAGATATCGTTACAGTTCCTTCTAGAGTGGTCGGTTCTAGTTGGTTGGTTATAGTGGGGAGAACCCTCCTACATTACCGATGGTTATACCCATTTTTTATTTCCCTTAGATCTAGTTTGTTGTGACTGGTAGAGTGAAATGTCACACTGAGTTCATGGTTTCGTTGGACTTGTTTAGTTTTGAACTCGAGTTTGATTCCACGTTTGGCAGGGTAAAATTCACATGGAAGAAAGTGTTTATGGTGGGAAGAATTCTCACATCCCAACCATTGATTCTTTTTTATTTTATTAATTTCTTGGGTTTGAATATATTTTTTTGAGGTTTTGTTTGTTCCCCATTTAAATTTAATTATATTAAAATAATTTGGTGGTTTTTAGCCTCTACACAGTTAGGGTAAACCATACAGCCCTACCCAGCTATCTGTGAGACCTTTTTTGGGTGTCTAGTAGTAGGTAACATGGGTTGCATATGGTTTGAGAAACTATCGTGCAACAATGTGAGGCATACAACATGGTCACCTCATTGTTCGAAAACTGCGCGGCCATCCCGTGTGTGTGCCCCTTCCCACTAGAAGTTTTCACATAGATGGATCACTGTCTAGAAGACCATGAGGAAAAACTAATTAGGCATCATATTTTCAAAAATTAAATAACATTTTATGAAAATAAAATAAAATTTATTAATGTTTTTTAATAATAAAAATAATTGTTATAATTATTGTCATTATTAAGTTAGTATTTTAATTTATTTCTGTTTTTATATAATTTTCCCATATTTTTATTTCTATTTTTTATTTTTTCTTTTAATCTTCTCCTCTATCCCTCATACGAACAAACACCCCTCCCTCTCGCATCATTGTTTTGACCCCTCCTCTCATCCCCCGTGGTCCACAAATTCCACGGGATCTACTTTGGTTTCTCAATCGTCGCCACATGGTAGGACCTATTCTCCCCTCACATTCCTTTAATTAAACATTTTCCCTTCCTTGTTGCCCTGACATTCTAGGATGAACCCTAGGTTTGTTATGCTGGTTTTTGGTGTCTCTCTCCCATGTAGGGTGTGTGATGGGTCTTTTGAGCCTCCTTCAGGCCGGTCTCTTTGATCTCACCTGAAGGCGATGCATTTCAGAGTATTTCGGTCTTCCCACCATTATTTTTGGTAAGGGTATTCAATTTTTTCACATCATATTATTTTTAATTTATGGGTTCTATGATTTTTTAATTTTTTCCAATATTTATAGGTTATGATGGACATCATTGCGTTGTTTTTGGGTTGCGGGTGTTGAGAGTCCCAACATGTACATGAATAGGGTATGGATTATATATATATAAATAAATATATATATATATATATATTCCCACTATGTTCATATTTCTTAATTGTGAGAGGAATATGTGGAATACAACTATTTGTATATATATATATATATTAATAAATACATGTGTGTGTAAGTGTGAAATGTCTGTTTGGGTGGTCTTCATGAAATTAAGACATGTTTGAGTTAGGTTCCCTATTCTTAACCCTTTAATTTAAATTCAATAATTTCATGATTCTTTTAGAAATTAATTTTATATAAATTTAGTATAATTTCAATCTATTGAATGAGGGTTTTAATGTTTGAAATGGTTCGATATTTGTTTTTCATAATTTATCTATGTTTCAATGATGTGAATTTCTTATTGATATTTTCTCCAAATCTTGTTTTCAAAAAATGTAGGGGTGTTGGTTTGAGTTTGATGTTAATTGCTAATTTTACATTCATAAAATATTTCATTGTTTTAATAATGGTTTCAAGCTTGTTTTTAAAATTATGGTGCCTTGTTTGTTTAATTGGTCATTTAAATTTTTTTGGAATGTGTTCGGTGATTTCTCCCTTTCTAAAATGAAAATATTATTTGAAAAGTAACAAGGCACATTTGGAACATTGAAAATGGTTTGTGAAAATGGGAAACCCCTCTTAAAGAATTCCCCATTATTTTAGATAAAATGAATTGTATATTAAATGTGTGATTTGTGATATGTTCCTAGTAAAGTTCTTTGTTAATTATTTTGTGACATAAAATGGGGATTCAATTAAGGATGGAGATAAGTGGTGGGATGTTGAATGGATTTTTGAATAATGAATGTGATGTCTTCATATATGTTTTCATTGTAAAATATCACCACCATTTGGAATATAGAACTAGGGTAACCCCAGGTACATAGGTGGGAAGACAAGGACTTGTATGTTAGATGATTCAGAAGTGGTTGGTACCAATTTCAATTTTTAGGATTGACACTATAATGGTAACTAAAATTTTGTGATTATTATAGACAACTAGGCCCATGGGGTATCCCCTCCTAGTGCCTAATGAATTAGAATGATATTATTTTTGGTTTTTATGACACATTTCACTGAGGAAATATTATCCTCATTCCCTACTAAAAATAGCTACTTAGGGGTAGCTCATTGTTCTTTTCATGTGATTTTCATTTCAGTTTTTCATGATTGATCTTTGTTTTGTAAAAATAATATTTTATCCTAAATTTCATTTGTTCTTTTTGAAATGTTAATTCATGATTGGAATCTATTTTGAATGTGTAATGGAAGAAAAATTCTTTTCTTTAAAATAAACACATGTTACATGAATTTGATAATAATGAAATACAATATTTTCTTATGATTTATTCTCAAACAAGAATGATTTGAGTTTCTATTAAATGGTATGGGACTATGGATTTGATATTGTTTTCATTACAACATATAATTTTCATTCTCACACATAATCTATTTTTTAGTTTTGCATTCCTCATGTTTTGGATTTCTATTTTAGCGAGTGTGGTTCTAGGTTTGTTGGTGACCCACGAGATCACTTGGAGGTATGTTTAGCTGTGAAACATTGTTCTATTTTCTTCTGAAAGTTTTTATTTTTTTTTTTGATTTTATATTTATTAATATGTATTTTATTTATGGGCCAAAACATTCCCAACTATCTTATTTTGACTCCTAGCACTATTTTCCAGCCTGGAGGGATCATGAATGCCCTTTGAACCTTTTGTGAATCAGTTCGGGTTACTATTTTAGGGTCAACCCAAATTAGATTGTCACAGTCTCATAGTGATTCAGTATTGAGGGAAATGTCACTTTAGTGGTGGTTGAATTTTACACCATGATATTTTATGAAATATATTTTTTAATTCAATATAACTTCATTGATATATTTTTTATATGTAATGCTAATTTTTAGGGAGCACATTATACAATTAATATATTTAGTTAAACTGGACTACTATAACTAACATTTTATAATTGAATGAAATGAATAGGATTTAGCACATTTTGAAAATTAATTATAAATTTATTATATAATGGAAATATATTTATAAATAAGAACATAATCTTTTATAAAGTCATTGTAAAGTCCCGTAAAATTCAAGGAATTTTTTTTTAACTTTCTTTGGAATTTTACATGGACACAGTTTTTGACGGCACCTGATTATGATGCCCGGTGTGCCCGGAATCATTTTTCGATGTTTAGCTCGGGTACATTTACTGAACGGACGAGCGGGTTCTTTTATCATTTAACCGGTGCTCGAAGTAAAATTCTGAGGGCACCCATGGAATCGTAGCGCCAATATTTTCTTAGAAATGGATTTTCAAGAGTTGTGTATGTTCGGGTGTGGTTTTTAGTTTTTGGGGTTAAGTTAAGAAATAAAATAAAGTGGTGCAACAATTTTATTTTATTTCACATAAATCCACTTAAAGCCACTTAAGTTAATTTAAGCAGATAGGGTGGAACCCAAAATATCCTACCCACTTGGTAGGATATTTGTGAGGTGGGGCCCATATGAGCTCCACTGTTTCTTTTCATCTAAGTAACGCACCCGCGAAAACCTCTTTTAAATAAATTCAACCGTATATTTATCTGGTTAAGAAACGCCCCATTAAATTGGAGAGTTAAAATGTTACAATTATTTCACTGAATTAATTGTTCGTTTCTTATCTTTTGATTTTCAATTTATTATGTTATAATAATACAATAAGGGTAGGAATTATTTTATTATGTGGGGGTTTGTGTTGTGGTAGGACTTTGGGAGATAAAGGGAGGATTATTCGTTCTTCGACGAGGAATGCGAAGAACGCACCGCCGCCGACGAAGAACGCCAACCTCCGACGGAGGACGACGGTGAAAGACGTCTTCCTCAAAGATCACCTAACGTCAATGACGTTCCTTCTACGACGCCTTCTTCTGAAATGGGATTTTTTGCAACGAACCCTCGCTTGACAACGTTTGAGGTAGGGGTTTATTGCTTCTTGTTCGTAAAACATCCTTTGCAGTTCATCGTCTTATATTTTTTTTGCGCCGCTTGTTATCATCTTAACGGAAGGAGGTCGGACCGCACGAACATGGCCGACCCTCCTCCCCATTTGTTGTTGTGTTGGTGCGGTTCGGAAGATGGCGGCATGGTGCGATGGCACCGCGCGGGAACCTGGAGGAATGCGGCAAGGATGCGCGGCGCCGTCGAGGCTGAACGAAAGTGTGGTCATAATTGGGACCACGAAGGCGAACGGAATACTCCACAATTTGTTCATTTGACGTGTGGAATTACAACCTTTGACTGAACGGGTTGTAGAGACGATTTGATGTTTCCGCAGTGGAGAACGGGACCCGGGATTAACTTCGGCGCATACAGAATTGAAAATGGACCACCGGAGCAACTATGGTGGCCCGCGGACACCACCGGCACCGGCCGGCCTCCAGGAGGCGGCGACACCTCGGCGCGCCACCTGGAGAAACCGCCACGACTGAAGCCACAACGGCGAGCGAGTGGATCCCACTGCCACGCGGGATCCAATGGGGGGGGGGTGGCGTGCGCCGCGTCTGCGGAGCAACAACTTGCTGGCCGAGCCCGCGAGCCACCCTGCCGAGCCATGTCGGCTTGGGCAGACCGGGCCGGGTCGTGCCCAGATCGGGCCAGGCCGCACCGGCTGGGCCGGGCCGCTCCAAGCCGGGTCGTACCCGGACATGGGTCGGGTCGACCCGGTTTGGGCCGAACCAGGGGGGTTGGGCCGTGTCGGTCCGGGCCCAGACCCACCGTTTTCGGAACCATTTCATTCTGTTGCCCATAGCGTGGGCTACGGACCTCCGATCGATGCACCGTCAGTTCCGTAGTGATCCTTGGATCGAGACGATCGTTTTGGTTTATTACACTCATGGTTTCAAAAAACATTGGGTTCATCCAGGTTGGTTCGTACACGAAACCAACCGAGCCCTTGAAGTGGAAATGCTTATAACATGAGCTCTGGGCGTCCGATTGATGTGCCGTCTGTCTTGTTGATTTCCTCTTAATGAGATGGATCTTTTGGATTACTCCACTTGAGGTTTGGATGCCATTGGAGTGCGGTCGGGTTGGTTCGCTCACAAAACCAACCGGGCCCCTGGAACGAAAAAAATCCAGTAACTCACAGACCGGGAGTTTGATTGACGCGCCGTCTGTCTCTTGATTTCCTATTGGTGAGAAGGAACTTTTGGATTACTCTTCTCGAGGTTTGGATGTTGTCGGGGAGTAGTGGTGTTGGTTCTCTCATGAAACCATCCTGGCCCTTAGAACAAAAAAATCCAATAACTCACAGACCGAGCATCTAATTGATACGCCGTATGTCTCGTTGATTTACTCTTGATGAGATGGAACTTTTGGCATACATCACTTGAGTTTTTGATGTTGTTTGATAGTGGCCAGGTTGGATTGCACCCAGAATCCAACCAGGCCCCTAGAACAGAAAAGCTGATAACTTTTAGACTGGACGTCCGTTTGACAAACCGTCAGTGGCGTTGGTGATCACGTGGAGAAACAGTCACTATGAGTATACCCTATGAGAGTTTGGGATACATTTGGGATACGACTGGGTTAGTTTGCACACGAAACCAACCGAGCCCTGGGGACAAAATGTATAGTAACTCACAGACCGGGCGTCCGATTGATGTGTCGTCTGTTGCGTTGAGACCCACGTGACGAGCCGGTCCTTTGAGATACTTCTTCGTGGAACATTGTGATACATTTAGTATCAACCAGCAGCTCATGGAGCGGACCCTCCCGGAGACGATTGTGCGGAGTACAGAGACCGTGTAGCCGGCTGAGACCTGAAGACTGCTTGACCGATCGACTCGGTGGGTTTCAGATAGCCCAGTGGGGAGCGCTTGGTTGTAGAGGCAGACCCACGGCGGAGGAGCGATTGGTTGTTGCGACAGACCTGCGGTACTCAACAGAAGGAGTACCTCTGGAGGCTATGAGGGGGAGCGCTTGGTTGTAGCGGAAGACCCACGGTGGAGGAGCACTTGGTTGTAGGGGTAGACCCGCGGTACTCAACAGAAAGAGTACCTCTGGAGACTATGAGGGGGACCGCTTGGTTGTAGCGGCAGATCCATGGTGGAATGTGCTTGGTTGTAGCAGCAGGCCCACATTACTCGACAGGAGGAGTACCTCAGCAGTCTTAGGTTAGTGAGCAGTACCTCGGAGTCGTGACAGGACCACTATACACTCCAGAGTCGGGGCTCTTCAGCAGTTACAGTTTCGATACTGAAAATCATGGTTTGAGCTGAGACTATGACCTTTGTTTTTACCTCATTATTTAGATGGGTTACTTGATAACTTAGGTATTTGTATGGGCATATACCTGGGTAGTGGTTATCAATTGATTTCATAATCTTTATGTTTCCTCGTGATTGAGATGGGTTACTTGATAACTTATGTGTATGTATGGGCATATACCTAAGTAGAGGTTATCTGTTGAGATTTTCTTTGAGGTTATCCTTGTTGGTTTTAGAGAGACCTTGAGGGTCTCGGGGTTCCTACTTAGTATCATTATACTCACCCATGCACGGGCTATGCCCGCACCTCATTGTGTTGGTTGTAGACGATGAGTAGTGCTGACGGAGGCCGAGTGTTCGAGGACTGGATGGTATCCGGAGGTGGACCACACGATGAGTCAGTATCAGGAGGTGGACTTCACGAAGAGACAACACACGGAGGAGGACGATGGGAGAGAGTGTAGTGGAGGCTATATGTACCTACCCTTCATATTGGATCTGTGGTGGACAATCCAGGAGATGTGCTATCTATACCTACCCTTCAGGTAGGATCTGAGGAGGACGACCCAAGAGCCGCATCTGTTCTTCCAGCTGTTGTCTTTTTATGTTGTACTTTTTTCATTTGTAGCTATATTTTCAGTTGGGATTGTATTCTGGCCCATTTACTTTTCAGCACTTTCTTTTGTACTTAGTGTTTTACTTCTGCTTGTACTCTGTGGTGTTTTGTTTACTTTATAAAGGCAATGCCTTCCCAGTTATCAGGATTTATACATTTGGTGCTAGTCGCCAGCCCCTAGCATATGGAAGGCGGGCTTGGGGTAGTCACGGAACGGGCCCCGAGGACTGGTCGTGAAAAATTGGTTTAAGAGGAGTCGGTTCTACAGTAGAACATATAACTCTGATATTTTCATTCTATGAAGAAATAGTGTTAAGGGTACCGAGTGTGGTATTCAGTTCAGGGAGTCTAGTGTTGGTACAAGCAGCCGACGAATCCATACACCAGGACCCTGACAACTGATTTCCGACTTTCTGCACTAAAACACTGATTGTGTGTGTGTTTCCAGAAGTTTTTAAAAGTCAGCTCAAACCAGGTCAGCTCACCATGTATAAAATCGTTTGACCATGTCACGTTGTTTATTTCAGGATGCCTTTTCACGGACGACTAGCTAGAGCCTAGAGGGATGTGCGAACTAATAGCCTGCCGAGCGATGAGGCTTCAGTTCAGGGTCCTCTTGCAGTTGAGTCACCAGCGGAGGCACCAGCGGTACTACCATACGTCGGGCCACCGATGCCACCAGCCCCAGCAGTAGGTGAGGCACGCCACTTGAGCATGCTGCATGAGTTCCAGCACTAGAGGCCACCCAGGTTCCGGGGAGAGATGGACCCGCAGGCGGCTGAGGATTGGATGGAGGCTTTGGTGAGAGTCTTCAGGCTAGTGGGGACGCCAACAGACTTCATGGTGATCATTGCTACCATCCTTCTTCAGGGAGCAGCAGGCAGGTGGTGGAGCCACTTGTTCCAGTTTTGTGATGAGATGACCTTCAAATGGTAAGACTTCAAGACCTTCTTAAGGGTGGAGTTTGTGCCAGTAGCTCTACACCCCAAGCGTGTACAGGAGCTGCTGCCTTTGCCAAAATATTTTCGATTAGTAGCCGAGTCATCTGTGGGATGTAGACAGATGATGCAGAGGTCCAAGAGGACCATAGCCAGTCGTACGAGGTGAAGAAAGTGTTATGAATGTGGTAGGAAGGGTCGCCAGGCACGTGACTGTCCGAACCCCCGCCCAGTCGATCTGCATGCTTTAGAGGAGCCACTGCGGAAGAAGCAGCGGCAGGTGCTTGAGCAACATCCGAGAAGTAGACAAGGCAGTAGATCTACGGGAGCAGGAGGACAGAAGAAGAACTAGTGGATACGTCCCTTGTACTTCTGGTCCCTTATTGCTATTGTTTTTGTGTCATTGTATTCTGAGCTGCAATAATAAAAACACGCTTATCATTGTTTTCTTTCCAGTCCTTTTGTTTGGTTGATACTGAGTTGTCCTAGTTAAGACACTTGACTTGACCCTCACTTTTGAGATTTCTACTGGAGGAGACCCTGTGACCTCACACTGATGCCGACTGTGTGAGTCGACCCTTGGAGGCGAGAGTGATAGTTGGATCTCTTGGTATTTACGTCGAGGCCTTATGACATCATCCATGGAATGAATGCATCATTCATGTCAGGATTGACTTTATTAGGAAATGGTGGTGGTACATCAAGTGGATGAGACCTAGTTTCTCTTTTCGGCAAAGGAGAAATTTTAGAAGCTCTTTTAGATAGTAGGCGAGGAAGGTGAAAACCATCCAGGAGCGGATGAAGACTACACCGTGCAGTAAGAAATGGGAAACTGGTGCCAGTCTTAGAGACTCGGGCGTGTTAAATGTTTCAATAAGAGTAATCTTAAAGGAGAGATGAGTCTGTGAAGTAGCAGACATGGAGGCAGATCTAGGAGAGCAGCATGAGGTGGTGTACGTTTTAACATGCTACAACCACCCGCCTTAGTTGTCCCCGCTAGGCTCAGGGAGCTGGAGGACGGGGGAAGAGTGTAGCTGCATGCGGTCAGGGAGAGTGACCCAATGGCTCTAAGAATGATTCGAGGGAAAGTCTGTGTTCACTACTAGCAGTCGTAGTAACAGACATTGATACGAATCATTCCTTTCTTCCACGAATCTTGTCCCAGAACTAGAGTTTCCGGTTAGCCGTAGACTTGACCATCACGTCTGGAGACACCTTGGGAGAAGACTCGATAATCACACATAGGTCGACAGTGTGGTCAGACCCTCGAGGCGAGTGTTTCGGTTGGAATCTCTTGGTGGCAGCGTCGAGGCCTTACGGCATTGGTTTGAGTATGGACTGGGCAATCACAGTTCATACACAGATTGAGAGTATTAGGCAAAAAAGTTGTGGTTTAACTATGACATCGGGATGGGTTTTCCTTGGTCGGCGAAAAGGAAACCCCAGGCAGCACATGATAAACTCGTGCACAAGAGGGTGTGACCGATCACTCTTGAGTCGATCAACCATACCCTCGTGGAAGCAGTCGTTTTGAGTTACAGTACTAACAAGAATTGGAGACCTCTAGAGTTTGAGGATGACAATCACATCCTTATACGGGTCTCACCTTGATGAGGTTTACAGAGATGTGTTCGAGGCGACAAGTTATCTTTGATGTTCAAAGGACCTTTCTAGGTCCTCAGCTGGGTAGGCGAGGTATTTTATCGCTTGACCCATCCACCTCAGTTGCACCAGGTGCCTGAAGACTTCCACATATCTCAACTGAGGAGATACGTGCTTGATCCTTCACATATCATCGACCATGGGGAGCTGGACTTTGGTGATGGGGTGACTTTCACGGAGGTTTCAGTGGGAATCGAGGATCGAAAAGAGCGGATTATACAAGGATGGTCGATTCCTTGAGTGTAATTTCAATGGCAGTACGAGAACCTCCCGGTAAGCACGTGGGACCAGAAGGCTCAGATGCATGCTCAGTACCACATTTGTATCCTTAGTTTGTGTTAAATATTTACAGGGACGTAAAGCCCTGAGGAGGGAGTAATGTAAAGACCCGTAAAATTCAAGGAATTTTTTTTATTAATTTTTTTTGGAATTTTTCAAGGACACAGTTTCTGACGACACATGATTCTGAGGCCTGGTGTGCCCGGAATCATTTTCCAAAGTTTAGGTCGGGTACGTTCAGTGAACGAACGAGCGGGTTTTTCTATCTTTTGACTTGGTGCTCAGAATCGAATTCCGAGGGCACCGATGGAATCGCAACGCTGGTATTTTCTTAGAAACGCCTTTTCCAGAGTTTCGTTAGCTCGGGTGTGGTTTTTAGTTTTTGGGGTTAAGTTAAGAAATAAAATAATGTGGTGCGACAACTTTATTTTATTTCACTTAAAGCCACTTAAAGCCACTTAAGATAAGTTAAGAGGATAGGGTGGAACCCAAAATATCCTTCCCACTTAGTATGATATTTTTGAGGTGGGCCCCGCATGAGCCCCACCGTTTCTTTTCCTCTAAGTAACGCACCCGTGAAAACCTATTTTAAATAAAGTCAACCGTACGTTTATCTGGTTATGAAACGCCCCATTAAATTGGGCAGTTAAATTGTTACACTTAATTCACTGAATTATTTGTTCATTTATTAACTTTTTGATTTTCAATTTCTTTTTTTATAATAATAAAATAAGGGTTGGACTTATTTTATTATGTGGGGTTTTGTGTTGTGTTAATACTTTGGGAGATAAAGGGAGGATTCTTCATTCTTCGACGAGGAATGCGAAGAACGCACCGCCGCCGATGAAGAACGCCATATTCCGACGGCGGACGATGGTGAGAGAATTCTTCCTCAGAGATCACTTATCATCAACAAATTTCCTTCCGCGACGCCTTCTTCCACGACGGGATTTTCCGCGATGAACCCTCACTCGACGACACTTGAGGTAGGGTTTTATTGCTTCTTGTTCGTGAAACATCCTTTGTCATTCCTCAACTTATATTTTTATTTGGGCCGCTTGTTATCATCTTAACAGGATGACGTCGGACCGTACGAACACAGCCGACCCTACTCCCGCTTTGTTGTTGGGTTGTATCAGTTCAGAAGATGGTGGCATGGTTCGACGACACCGCACGGGAACCTGGAAGAATGCAGAAAGGATGCGAGGCGCCGTCCCGCCGCGCGGTCGAGGCCGAACGAAAGTGTGGTCATAATTGGGACCGTGAAGGAAAACGGAAGACTCTGTAATTTTTTCTTTTGACGTGCGGAATGACGGGCTTTGAAAGAATGGACCGTAGTGACGATTTGATGTTTCCGCAGTGAAGAACGGGACACGGGATGAACTTCAGCGCAGAAGGAATTGAAAACGGACTACCGAAGCAACTTCGGTGGCCCGCATACACCACCGGCTGTGCGGTTCGCCAGCACGGCGGCGCTGGCCGCCGGAAGGGGCAGCACCCCGGCGTGCCACCTAGAGAAACCGCAGCAGATGAAGCCGCGGCGGCGAGCGAGTGGATCACGCGGCTGCACGAGATCTAGGGGCGGCGCGGCGCGCGCCGCGTCCGCGAAGCACCAGCTCGCTGGCCGAGCCAGCGAGCACCCTAGCAGAGCTGGGCGGGCTTGGGCGGACCGGGCCGGGTCGCGCCCAACCGTGCCGGGCCCGGACCTGGGTCGGGTCAACCCGGTTCAGGCCGACCCAAGGGGGTTGGGCCGGGTCGGTCCGGGCCCAGACCCCCCGTTTTCGGACCCCATTCGGTCTTTTTACCGTATCTTGGCTACGAACCTCCGATCAATGCACCGTCTGTTGCGTAGAGATCCATGGATCGAGTCGGTCGTTTTGGGATATTACACTAATGGTTTCATAGAACTTTGGGTTCGGCCAGGTTGGTTAGTACACGAAACCAACCGAGCCCTCAGAGCGGAAACGCTTATAACTTGAGCTCTGGGCATCCGATGGACGTGCCATCGGTCTCGTTGATTTCCACTTGATGAGATGATACTTTTGGCTTACTCCACTCGAGGTTTGGATTTCGTCGGAGTGTGGTCAGGTTGGTTCGCTCACGAAACCAACTGGTCCCCTGGAATGAAAAAGCAAATAACTCACAGACCAGGCATCTGATTTACACACTATCTATCTCTTTGATTTCCTCTTGATGAGACGGAACTATTGTATTACTACGATAAAGGTTTGGATGCCTTCGGAGTGCGATCAGGTTGGATCACTCACGAAACCAACCGGGCCCCTGGAACGAAAAAAAGCCAATAACTCACAGACCAGGCGTCCGATTGACGCGCCATCTGTCTCGATGATTTCCTCATGATGAGACGTAATGTTTGGCATACTTCTATTGAGTATTGGATTTAGTTGTATAGTGCCGAGGTTGGATTTCACCCAAAATCCAACCGGGCCCCTGGAACGGAAAAGCAGATAACATTCAGACTGGGCCTCTGTTTGACGAACCATCAGCAGCGTTGGTGATCACATGGAGAAATGGTCCCTATGAGTATACCCTTTGAGAGTTCGGGGTAAAGTTGAGATACGTCCGGGTTAGTTCGCACCCGAAACAAACCGAGCCCCAGGGACGAAAAGGCTAGTAAATCACATACCGGGCGTCTGATTGACGCGCCGTCTATTGCGTTGAGACCCCCGTGACAAGGTGGTCCTTTTAGATACTTCATCATGGAACTTTGTGATGCCTGTAGTATCGACCCGAAGCTCGTGGAGCAGACCCTTCCAGAGACGAGCATGCGGCGTTTGGAGACCGTGTAGCCTGTTGAGACCTGACGACTGCTTGACCGATTGACTCGGTGTGTTTCAGATAGCCCAGTGGAGAGCGCTTGGATGTAGCGGCAGACTCATGGAGGAGGAGCGCTTGGTTGTACCGTAAGACCCTTAGTACTCAACAGAAGGAGTACCTCTAGAGGCTATGAGGGGGAGCGCTTGGTTGTAGTGGCAGACCCATGATGGAGGAGCGCTTGGTTGTAGCGGAAAACCCGCGGTACTTAACAGAAGGAGTACCTCTGGATGCTATGAGGAGGAGTGCTTGGTTGTAGCGGCAGACCCATGGTGGGAAGTGCTTGGTTGTAGCAGTGTGCCCACAGTACTCGACAGGAGGAGTACCTTAGTAGTCATAGGTTAGTGAGCAGTACCTCAGAGTCGTGACAGGACCACTGTACACTCCAGAGTCAGGGCTCTTCAGCAGTAACAGTTTCGATACTGAAAATTATGGTTTGAGCTGAGACTATGACTTTTGTTTTTACCTAATGATTGAGATGGGTTACTTGATAACTTAAGAATATGTATGGGCATATACCTGGGTTGTGGTTATCCGTTTATTTCATAATCTTTATGTTTCCTCATCTTTTTGTTTTCTCATGATTGAGATGGGTTACTTGATAACTTAGGTGTATGTATGGGCATATACCTAAGTAGAGGATATCTATGGAGATTTTATTTGTGGTTATACTTGTTGGTTTTAGAGAGACCTTGAGGGTCTCGGGGTCTCTACTGAGTATCTTTATACTCACCCCGACACGAACTATGCCCTCACCTCGTTGTGTTGGTTGCAGACGACGGGCAGTGCTGACGGAGGCCAAGTGTTCGAGGACTAGACGGTACCCGGAGGTGGACCACATGACGAGTCAGTATCCATAGGTGGACTTCACGATGATACGACACACATAGGAGGTTGACGGGCGAGAGTGTAGTGGACGCTATCTGTACCTACCCTTCAGGAAGGATCCGTGGTGGACGATCCAGGAGATGCACTATCTGTACCTACCCTTCAGGTAGGATCCGAGGAGGACGACCCAGGAGTCGCTTCTGTTCTTCCAGCTATTGTCTTTTTCTATTGTATTTTTGTTCAGTTGTAGCTATATTTTCACTTGGGTTTATATTCTGGCACATTTACATTTCATCACATTCTTTTGTACTTAGTGTTTTACTTCCGCTTGTTGTCTCTGGTGTTTTTTTTACTTTATAAAGGAAATGCCATCCCAGTTATCAGGATTTACACCTTTGGTGCTAGTCCCTAGCCCCTGGCCTTCGGAAGGCGGGCTTGGGGTAGTCACGACACGGGCCCCGAGAATGGTTCGTGACAGTTATTATATGATTTGAATCATCAGTTTTCTAATAAATGTATTTATATTAATATTTTTTAATAAATAATACAATGTACTTTTTCACCATTAGAAAATATATTTGATGAAATTAACATAAATCATAAAATAAACATGTAAAAAATATTTGAGAGAGAATTTTTTTTCATTTTATGAAAGAATAAATGTTCAATAAATTTTGAAAATACAAATTTTTATTGCAAATATTTTTTTTAGTATAAATAAATAAAAAGTTAAATTTTTTATTTTAAATGATTTTAAAAGTAAAATTTGTTCAACTATAATATAGTTAATCAAATTTAGACAATTTGAATCAATTGTATGTAGAATATTGACATAAAAAATGTTTTGTACTTATTAATGAATTGTCTTAGAAACCATTATTTTTTAACACACATGCATATCAAATTTTAAATTAAATTATATAACATTTGTTAATTTTATTGGGTCAATATTAATATATAATGAGATAAATAAGAATGGAAATTGGAAATAACCTAGTTCATCAATGGAATTTGGCCACTATGTTAGTATTGGGATATAACCATGTCTACTAAGATGGTTTTGGGAGTGAATTAATTCCTTAGTGATAAAAATGGAAATAATTTTTATAACCTGAGGAATTGATTTTCTATACCTATGTTATTGAGACAATTCTATGTATTATTCCATGTATAATTTCTCTTCGACCAGTTTTATTGATTAAATTATGATTTATGTCTTATGAACTATCAATATTCATGTAATTTTGAATTATTATGCTCTACGATATGAAGAAGATGGTTTTCAAATGTTAATTCCATGTTCTCATACCATTATGCTCATGTTATTCTTTTTTATCAATAATATCTCCATTTTTTACCTTTTATGGTAATATGATCTCACCCATTCTTATGTATCATACCCCTTGAAATAAATATAGGTATATTGTATGATATGTCTATGATGGGTTCTACTTTTAGAGAAAATAATATGAGATGATGTAGTTTTCTTATGAAACATGAATTTATATATCCATTATTTCAAATATATTAAACCATGATTATCTTTAGGAATGTTTTTAGATGAAATGAATATTTATTTTATAAAATGTAATTTCTATGTATGAGAAATGTTTATTTTTACATGGTGTTGATTGATTCTATACCATTTTTTAGAGAAATGTTATGTGTTCAAAAAAATGGATATCGGGCGATTGAGTGAGTTGTGAGAGGATACATTATCCATGAACTAAAAGAACATAGGTCTTATGAACATTTTATTTTATTTTGATTATATTAATACACACTAGTTACTATAGAAATGTTTTATTCATTCTGATTGCCTCGACATATGAAAATGTTCATATGATTATGATCTCAATATTCTTCCATATTTATGATTTGGAAGTTTTTTTACTGATAAATGTGAAAATGAATTTCCATATTTATTTTTATTTCAATTATAGCACAAACCATTTATTTTTATTGAAATTTCTTGTCAAACACTTTATAGATTCCATCATGGATAATTTTCCCACACCCCACCTTTACTCGGGGATATTTTTATATTATGTTATACAAGGATCACACAAAGTGATATCATCACTAAATGGAGGTGCGAGAGAATGATTCACGAGACCCTAGAGTGATGTTGGTGACCAATTCATCAATAGTGCAGTTGTTGTATGCAGATTTTAATAACATTTATTGATTATGTAGTGTCATAATTATTTCATGACATATAATAGAATATCTAGATACTTATGGTTGTTTTTTTCTATAAGGATTGGTCATCACACCGGTTGTGTATTGATTTAACTTATGATACTATACCTTGAGGGTTTTTTCTTGTGAAAATATTATTCAACTTGATTTTTGAAATGATTTAAGGAGTAATTATGTAACACATTTGGATTTAGAATTCTATTTCCAATATTTCAGAGCGATCTCAGTTACTCAACATAACAAGGATTCATGGTTGGATCATGGTAGGAAATGTAATAATAAATTAATTCATTATAATTTTTGTTATAATACTAATGTTCCAATATAAGTTCAGTGTTATCATTTTTTATATTTAATTTTTATGATGAATAAAATAATATATGAATTTTAGTATTTATATTAATAAATACAACAAATTATATGGATATAGTTAAATAATATGATTATTTATCTTATTTAAACAATGTTACATGCAATGTTATTCATTAAAAATGTATTTATGAAAAATATGAGATTATGGATTCGTTACACATGTTTTTTTGAATATTTCTCTTCAATATTTTTTTAATTTCAAAATGAAATAATTTTATGATTCAGAATAACAATATTTATCTACGTGATTATTGAAATATGAGGGATGTTATCCTACCACCCAAAATAGAATATTTTAATGTATAATGTTTCTTTTTAAGGGATTCATTCTAAACATGTAGAATATAAAAAAAATATTGCAATTTTTTTATTTATAAACTATTACAATTAATATAAATAATAGTTATTTTATTACAATAATGGTTTTTTTGATTCATGGAATTATTTTAAGCTTATAATAATGTCTTAATTAATCTAGTTAGTTTATGTATACTCATAAAAAAATTCAATTTATAAAAATATAGCATTACCATTAATTTTGAAAGTTATTTGCACATAATATCAAATTTTGGTTTAGAGTGTGATGGTAAAGGTTAGTATAATGGGTTATATTTCATTAAAATAACAAAATAAGTATCAAATTATCATAATGTGTTCAATAAAGATTGATATAGGCAAATGAAAATAATTACATAATTTACATAATTTTAGTTAAGAGAAAAAATTATTAGAAATGGCTCCATTAATGAGGATTATTATAGACATAAAAAGAGTTCAATATAAATAATAGAATTTATAATCCTTATACATTTGGGTGCTTCAATGTAAAATGCCTTGTTTAATATTTTCAATAATGTGAATGTTATGAATAAAATTCATATATATCAAAATTATTTAATTATCATTTCCCAATATTTTTTACATATTAAAGTGTTAATGATAATTTTTATTAGATGGTCCAATAGAAATTCTGGGGGAATTATATTGAGATGTAATGAGTTTAACTATACAAAAAATTCACAAAACACATAACACTAATATTTTCAAACATCATATATGATTTAATTATATTGTCACCTTTGTATGGTTTTGATAATTTTATGAAAATTAGATAAGGATATTATATGTTTCATGAAAAATCATGAGGTAGTTTTCACAATTTGATGTTTTTAATTTATTATATTAATTGACCTCTCAACATAGAAAATTTTTTATTCCTTAAAAAATATTATTCCTTGAGTATTAGAGGTTTTCATGTAAAATTAAAGGTTTGTTAGGGGAGGATTTTTTGTTGAGATATGAAATATACTAATGAGGCAACAAAACAATTTTTAAAAACTTTTTATTTCCCCTGTAAGTATAAAACATGATGTATTTCACTTCATGCATTGGAATATAGGGATGAATGTTTCATATTTATAGTATCATATACCAATGTGTAGTGAGATTACATGAATAAAAAAAATTATACTTTAATAAATTTATAAAAAAATTCATGAGTCATATATAATCATTTGGTGGTTAGGTTTGTTATAGATCATGACATCGGATGGAGTTTAATAAAGATGATATTTTTCTTTTTTTATATCTAGTTTGACATATATCTACTCAATTCAGATTGAATATGGATTTTTATGATAACATATATATGATTTATGATGTTATTACCTATTACGTGAGGGTAATTTTATGTTATTATATATAAAGATGAATGGAATGTGATTTATTCATTAGTGTGATAAGTCTCTATAGAATAAATCAAGAAAATATTTTTTGATATATATGGTTTAAAAAAATTAGGAGAAATGGAAAATAGATGCCTTGGACTAAGGGATTATATGATAATCAATTCCTATTGATGATCTTGTTGGTGGATAATGTTCATGTCATACATTTTTTAATGGATATTAGGACGGATACCATTATGGTAAGAATATCATGATTCATTTCTAGATTTTTATCATAGAAAATAATTACAGATTTCATAATACATATTTATTGTCAAATGATCGTAGTGTAGTTGGGTCCCATTTTTTTTTGACAGAACACTAATTATTTATTGCAAATATTAATTGACGAAAATTATTTTAGATTTAATAAAAAAGGAGTTTTTTCATGTAAATGATTAGAATTTTTATATTATGTGATTCTTGGTGATATATTTTATAAAATTATAAAATTATTTTTGAATGACCTCATGAAGTATTTTTTTTTGAAATGGTTTCACATGTTATAATATATGATAAAATATTATGTGAAATGACACAAACTCTTCTAAGATTTAGGGCTTGGATATATTGAATATTATATACCTCAAAACATTAAAAAAGATTATATATAACTATCTATTGTATATTATACTATTTGGGTATTTCATATGGTATTATATAAAGATAACAATATATATCTATTATAAATCATGAATCACCATTTTAAAATATCTAATGTATATAAATCTTCTAATATAATCCATATATTTTCCCGATGAATGGAATGGATGTTGAATGTTAAATTTTTATAGTTTGAATCGTTATTCATTGTTGGATATCATAATTATGGAAATTTCATATAATAAAATGAAATATTGTTGAATTTATATTATAAAAGTCTAAATGATTCACTATTATTTACTGAAGAATTGAAACCCATTATAAAATTATTGGAAATCAATGAGAATCATCAGGGATTATATAATGTTGTTAGTAACCTTTAGATGGTTACTATTTGAACATTATATTATTTATTCATATTCCTTTTTTCCAATAATGTATCTTATTTTATATTAACTGTTATGTTAGGAATAATTATTTGATTTATTAATGGAGAGTCTCAACCATGTGATATATTATTCACATCATCCTATTTGAAAAACTCATATGAGAGAGCCCAAGGGAAACCTCTATATGAATTGTATATAAAATTTGATAAAAAGAAGTTATAAAAGACTAGTGTGTCATTATAAACATGATTTTTACTCAATATATATAAACCCAGGTTTAACTTCATTTTTTTTCAGAACGTGGATTTTATAGTGTTATATTTAATCCTTCATGTAAAACATATTTTCTTTCATCTTATGGAATATTTATTGTACAAATAAAATAAATATATCTTATTAAATAAACTCCTAAAGAATATGAATTTAGGGATGTTATGTATGTTAAAAATAAGTAAATTACATTAATGATGTGGATGTGATTAGGGGATTTTGGTGGAAATTCATAAAAGTGGATGAAGGTATAACTAAAGGAATCCATAGAAATATTTTGTTTAATGCATAATTTTAATTTCATTATTTGAAATTTTATTATATTTTAATGATAGTTTTGAGTTGGAATGAAGAAAATGGATTCATTTTAGAAATTTTATTTGTCAATGGAAAAATAAAATAAATCAATTGAAAAAAATAATTAATATTACAATAAATATGAAGTCGAAAATGAATATGATGATAAATTATTACGGGATTTTATTTCATAATAATAAGAGTAAATGTTCCTTATAATCCACTAATCAAAAAACATTAAAAAAAACAAATATAGTTTATGATATTAATCATGGTTCTATTGAATTTTAATTTTAATTCAACTTTACCAATATAAAAATTAACACAAAAATAAATTTAACAATGAAATATAATTATATAGTTAATTGATAACAAGATCACTACCTATAAAAATGTACTTGAATGTTTTAATTAGTTAAATAATTGAATTCTACTCTATCTAATATATTAATAAATATTTATTAATTTTATCAATTTTAATTCTCTATAGAATATTTTTTTTGTTTATTTATTAAATGAATTTTATAGTAAATTATATATACTCATAGAAATATCAAAAAATGAATTCTAGTTTTTAAAAGGAAACAAAAAAAATATTTCATAATTTTAATTAATCATAATGACCAAAAATATTATCATTCAATGTGTGGATAATAAAAAATGAATATAAACATATTTTTATTCATATATAATTTTCCAGGATTTCAACTAATCGAAGAATTATTACTTGGAAGTAAAAAACTATATTATAGTATAATAAAAAATATATTAAAATAGATATTAATGAAAAAAATAAAGTTATTATTCCCAAAAATAAGATCAATTAAGAGTAAAATACACTTTTAGATTTGAAAAAAATAAATCTCAAAGAGTAACATATAATAACTTGTTTTTACATAATAAACATTTCGGAAAAATAGATATTTTAACAATTTAAGTACATTGATAGTATCTAGAATTTATAAAAAATGATTAATTTATTATAATTATATTACTTTTTATATAATGAATCAAATTCCATGGGAAATTTATTTTTCATTTAAGGGGATAAATTAATGTTTAGTATATTATAATGTATTAAAAAAGTCATAAATAATGTATGATCCTAATCAAGAGTAATTAAACATTAAAAATTAATTGCTAGTAAAATTTTATATAATTGTTTTTCTATTTTTAAAGAAATATCTGATTCTTTCCCTATTAAAAATTAGTAAATAATTTTAAAATCACTTGTAATTACAGAATTTATCTTAATAAATTTTGATAAAACTATAATTTTAATTAATCTTAATGTAGTAATGATAGAATAAAATATTAAAGTAAAGTGTAACTTATATTTAATGTGTTACTAAAATTTAAAAGAAAATATATATGGTATTTTCTTAAATAATATCTTCTCTCTCAAATCAAAGATTCTATAATGATATAGATTTATTATTGAGATATATTCCAAATTAAAGGTTACTTTCATATTATAATAATGTAGAAATATATTATCTTTTATTTAAATTTGTCATATTGAGAATACTTTCTCTTTGACAGTGATGAGTTGTGATATTAATGTATGATATGGTGGTTTAAAGAATATTATCATGTACACATATATAACAAATTATTGATAGTGATAAATCATCCTTTATTGTAATGTATGGTGATAAAAAAATAAAGAACATAATATATGTCCATTTAAAATTAAAAAAAATTAAAAAAAATCATTAACAACTATATAATTTTACCCAATTTAAATAGTTATTAAAACATAATTCTAATTTAATTTATTAAAGTTAGGTCATAAAAAGGATTATAAATTAATTTTTTTTAAATACCCATCTAAAATTATTTTATGTATCATTATAGAGACTAATAAATGACAAATACAAAAAATGAAACATTTTACTATATTATTTTCATTAATTGTGATTCTATTATTATATGAAAATGTAACTAAAATTAAAAATGTAATGACTTTATTAACATAAGATATATAACTGATGGGTTAAAAAATTATAAAAAATTCATTGCTTTATGAAAGACATGGAATCAAATTTCAAATTCATAAATCAAAAACTAATATTTTAAATTAGATTATTCCACAATTTATATTAATTGAAATTTTACTAACTAAAAAATAATTATTTTTAATAAATTCAATAATTAATTAAATTTCAAAAACAAATTTTTATAAATTCTCCTCCGGAAGCCATTCAAGATGTATAAGAGAAGAAAATGTCATAGAATCAATGTTATCCAAGAGGGAGTAAATTTATATAATATATATATATATATAATTATAAAAGTATTATATTAAAATAATATATGTTTGATGACACCCTCCCCACAACAGTATCAATCCTAGTCTAGTATTGAGATAATTTATATATTTAAACGTGAATCTTAACAAATATAAGCTAGGGGTTGGTGACAAGAACATATATTATATTAAATATAAACATGGGATATATTTACATTTATGAAAAACAAGGGGAACAAAATTTTAGATTAGACTACATGAAAACTACTTTGAATTTTAACTAAAAGATCATAGTATTTTTATGTATTTTCAAAAAAATTGAAACAAATAAAAGGGAACTAAATGCACTAGAATAAAATCTTAGTATCATCTTTATTGGAAAAAATCAGATGAATATCTCAAGGATACAGTAAGGTCTACTCCATGTATCAACTAGCTGATAACATATTGACAAATAACTTATATAGATGTCGGAAGTTCATAATATTTATACTCATTAGGATCATCCTTTGAGACTCTCATATAATGGATACATAATTAAAATTAATGCTCAGTTAATATACAAGTTATTATAATTCAATACCTAAAATGATATACAATATTACCATCATGTACCGTACTATCTCTAAAAGTGTATCATAAAAGTAATGATATAATATTCAATATAAAATCAAATAAAGGTACCCTATGACTGCTTCCCTGATGGGTTTTTCCTCTCACCCAAAAATCTCACTTCCTGATACAACTATTTCTAATAATAAAAATCCTACCCAAAAATACATTGTAATTTATAATAAATAATGAATCTTGTGGAATAAATCACATATTCATCAACATAACAATATACATATGGTTACAATGTCATTTCATGATATACACCACAGTTCGTATTTCTTATATTATACATCAATCCATCATAACAAATAAATAACATGACAATAATAATCCTTAAGATACTATATTTAGATTTATATTTCTATTAAATATTCCTAGGACATTACAACCCTATATACACATATATTGTAAAGTTAAGAACCATTCTTACTATTAAATAATACTACCAAGATATCAGAGTGGGGGAGATAGGGATTTTAATTAGCAATCCATGCTAACTAAGATGTTGTAGATAAATCTTATCATAGACCACTCAAATTCATTATCCCAACTAGAATTGGTTGGGTAGAATATAAAATCACATAACATAGATAAATTAAAATACCTAAAATATAATAATATGGGAATAAACATAGAATAACCTCAATTATAGTTATCATTTCATAGAATATTAGTTTCGACTAGTACGGACTATATGGTTACCCAGACATTAATAACATAAATATTACATCTTATTCATTACATAATGTTATGATCTGTGCCCGAACATTGAAGGATTAATTTCTTTTGAAATATGAAATCTTAATGAATTTCTACATAAAATATCTACATAATGTCCCACAAATATCATCGAAGCTAGAAACGTATTTTCATATATCAAACTTAATACATTTAATTGTATGTTGGGGTAAAGTAAAAATTACCAGGGGTGAGTTCAAATTCAGAGTAAAGTTAAACAAGGGATATATCATTGATATTATAATTATAAAATAATAATAATTTTATGAGAGTATTTTATTAACATTCAGAATCCACTCCCATAAAATCAAAGATAACAAAAACGAGTCATGACATAAAACATGGTATCTCATAAGACATAAATCATAAAGGAATTTAAGAACATTATAAAATGAGAACATGAAATTTTTGTAATAAAATTACATAAATGTGTGTTATAATGTGAGAAATAAATTATTTAATATAAATAAAATTTCTAATTTACAATATAAAACCTTGTTACAATGTTATCCTTGGTATAACCATTTGTGTACCTATTTCAAGTTTCATATAACCTACAAAGTACTCCCTCTCCAACTTGGGATTACCACTCATGTACCCTCTTTTTTAGGATCAGGATAAAATCCAATAAACCCTTCAATATCATAGAACATTAACCATTACCCATTATATTATAGAGTGGTGTAATTATAGGGATCCTCATCGAATAATCAGAATCCATTCCTATTTATTTAACTGGATTATAAAACATTATTTAGATCATCAAAGATTAACCAAGAGGAAATAAATGTGTTTCCTAAAAACCACATCATCATAAACATAGACTATCCATAGTAATAATTTGATCGGTATCATAGGTTAATATCACCATTAAATAATTATTAATATTAGTGTCAGTTACAATTGATAAAAAATGACTTTAAAAGATCAATGAAACATTTCTCATGTAAAATATCATTTTAATATTGCTAAAACATATTTATAAAATAACATTTTCTAAAATGTAAATAATTTTTTAATTTAATGTACCATTAGAATTTTTTAAATAAGACATTATATTTTCTGAGAGGTTATCGATGTGGAAAATGAAGTTTATGCAGAGTTTGTTAAAAAAAGGATTGCTTCTATATTTTTGGGGAAAAAAATTCAATAAGACATCATTCTTTTAATGAAAAATAGTATTCCTTTTTATCATTATTATATAAATTCAATTGAGGGAAAATTAATTTATCAATTATTTTTTAGTATAAAATATACATTCTGAAAACTTTTTAAAAAATACATAGATATGGATGAGAAGTATTCCAGGCCAATGAGGGAAAAATGTATATTTTTCATAGAAAGATTATATTCATAATTTTATATACCAAAGAGAAATAATAATATTATTAGATTACAATATCTGGGATAATACATGGATAATAAGAAAAAATGGGTTTATTTTAAAATGATAATTTAATTTCCATCAATTGAAGTTCATGCATAAAAAATCCAAGTTAAAATGTTACTGAAATATATATAGCATACCACTTCAGAAATCACTAAATCAAAAACTTGTAAAATAGGTTACATTGGATTCAATTTTAATTCCATATATTTCTTATTAAAATATTAAAAAAATAGAATTCATGGATATTATATGCACTAAAAAAGGATAAAAGAGGTAAATATATAATATTACTCCTAGAAATAAAAGTCATATAGGAAATATATTTAACTGATGATTGATTTTCATTGATATTTTTTTCGGTAAAAATGAACTCAGACGCTCTTTGTTCATGGGAGAAAATATTATAGGTGCCTGTAAGTAGTTATTTTACATTTGTCTCTATGAAATTAAGGGAACATGTCACTATGGGAGAGTAGTGGAGCACGTGCATCCCTCTTCAGTTACACCTTTATTTTCAAGGCCATCAGAAAGGTAGTTTTCTTTCTAGAATGTGTGAGTGATGAATAAGCTCATTGAAGATATATTTTCATGAAAATTCACCAACATATAAGTCATATTCCATGAAAGAAATGTTATTCCCATTCTAACGGATTAAAAAATTGATTTAGGGTAGCATTCAAATCATATGTAGTTCCATGATTTTTGGCAGGAACGATAAAATTCCTTGATAAATCCCATAATTTCTATTTCTAGAGCAGTGACATGGTAACAAGAGGCATATGATAACTCCACAACATCATTTTTATGATCACAAAAAATGATCCCATATCCTTAGGGGACAAGATTTCCCCTTGAGGAACCATCATTATTTTACTTCAACCATCCAAAAAATGATGGGAACCAAAAAACTTCTAGGGCTACAGAAGGCTTGGAAAAATTGCCTAAAATGTTCAGATGCTTAAGAACATTGAAGTCCTTTGTAGATTTATTGCAACAGTCTTTATGAATCATGTTTAAACTTTGTATTGTTGTAATGATAGTGTCCTTAGTGCATTTGATTCTGATGTTGTTATGAGAGTGAATGGATATTTTTCTAACTTTCCAAATAGCATGAATCAGTTCTTCAGATGAAACATTAAAGAGAATATAGATATGCAGAGAGAACTGGAGATGCAGAATTTCAAACCGAAACTAATGTATTAAAGCAGTTTGAGGTGTGTGGGTCTCAAAGATCTCATAGATATCTTTCTATAAAGATACAGAAGTATTACAATACTAGAATAGTTTGTTTAAATCGTCCCAATATTAGTGACAAAGCACACAGTTGGAGGAATGAATGATACCTAATATTGAATATTGAAATCAACAGGGATCTAGTTAAGTGATAACCGCCATATATGGGTGAATCTTGATGGAGTGATCCATTTTATGTTGAATATTCTGATCTGTTATTTATCTCATTGGAGAATGTGATTATAGAATTCTTTATAATGTTTTTTAATTTTTCGGGATTGATACCATGTCATCATATCTTCCATGGTAATGAATTCATGATCTACAAAATCTAAATAAATGTTTTTAGGTATTGAATCCATAACATTTAATTGATCCTTGATCAATGTGCTCTAATAGATACTTGGGGGGTTGACATGATTTATCATGGGTTCTCCAGATCAGTTGAAATTCCATAATTAAATATAGTAATTTATATTGACCATCCAATTAGAGTTCATGTGTATTTTTTTGGAAAAAATCTCTCATGATAGTCCTAATATAGGATTCCCTATAATTCCATTTTCATTCACTACGATTTTCAAGGAATCTTGATCTATGAATTTATAGGGAGAATGATTTCTTGTTGACTAATGGCCAGATAGATTGATCCTGTAGAGCCTGGTTGAGGAGCATCAAGTTATTGATGGTATGACCACCATGAGCTTGGGGGATACATCATTGCTTCTAAGGTGTTTTTAAGATATTCCTTTCCTAAAAATTTCCACTCCACAAAAACATCATCATCATAGTATCTATGCCCTTAATGATATTATAGGTCCAAATGTACAGCCTGAAGGAGAAAACCACCTTTGAAACCATAACATGTTTAACTAGGAAGATTCAACCTTCCATCAAAAGTGACTTTCCTTTTCCGGATGAAAGGGTCCTTCTAACATTACTCACCATATTAGAATAGTGGTATGCATGGGGATTACACTAGAACATTGGAAATACAAGTTTAATAAAGTGGATTGGGCCTTCACTTATTCCCAAATTATTATTAATAATGCTCTCTCCTGAGGCTGGGAAATTTTCCCTAAATTAGATTAATGAATTACTCCAATTAATTTCTTGACCTAAAACACTCACATAGTGTAAGAGATCATTTTTTATGTTTCTAATGTCCCTCCTCATTCCCTTGGATAAAATTATAATTTCATCATCAAAAAATAATTAAGAAGGGGAATAGATACCTCTAGACACTCAGATGGTTTACATTTCAATTGTTTCCACCATGTAAAGAGGAAGTATACTCAGATAATCCTCACCAATTGAAAATGATATAGATGAAAAAGGGCCCCCCTATCAAACCCCCAAATAGAATTTAAAATAACCTTATTAAAATCCATTAATAAGGGAATAAATGTGGAAATATCCTAGAAGATATACAATCTAGTGAATAAAAAATATGCTAAATCCAAAACAATGGAGCACATTGCCAATAAAATTCCATCCCATTTTATCAAATTAATTTTTGATGTCATGTTTGAGAGAATTATTTCTACCCCAAGTGTATTTTAAATGGAGGTTGACATAATCCAAGGTAGTAAGAATTCAATATTGAATGATCCTTCCTTTCACAAATCTGAATTTATTCTTGGATATAATCCGGTCTGAGATAATTTCACGTCTTGTGGCATGTATCTTTGTGATGACTTTATGAAATGTGTCGATAGGGTCCACTTGTCAGATTTGACTAACATCACTAAAATTATCCACTTTTGAAATTGAAGTAATGAATTGGGATTGAAAACTTGTTTGAAAGAACCTAAAATGATAAATTTCTTGATAAGCATACACAAGTCATTCTTGATAAAATCCCCAAGAGATTGTAATAATATGTTATTTAACCCATCCAGACTGGGTGAGATATCTTTCTATAGACAAAAAACTACCTCCCTGATTTGAATGTCCAAAGGTGATGAGGTCAAAAGTGGGATACCATCCTTTTTTATCATCTTGGGAATAATATTTTTCTTGAGAATCACATTCCATGGTGTCCGATTGAAGAGAATCTTATAAAAAGCTATAATGTGATTGGATAGCTCCTGTTGTTCCTAAAAAATACAGTCCCCATCCTTATGAAATGAGAATTGTTTGTTTTCCCTTCCATTTGGAAGTTCCTATCATTGAACCTTGATCATGGTCATATATAATCATAAATTATATTACTCATATCAAAATCACATTTTATCATTTTATATATATTCCAAAACATATATAAAAGGTAGAGATAAAAATAGATTTTCATAGTTCTCAGTGATGGTAGGTCGTACATACACAAGAATATTATATTGATTTTATAACCAATAATAAAGAAGGGTAAATAATACATTTTTATTATAAAATATAATATAATAATAAATATAATATTATTACTATAAATATATCATTATTTGTATACATATAATGAATAAATGAAAATATTAATCTCATAACTATGTGGAGGTGTCAGTCCACATATACGCATGAGCAATGTTGAAATGTATTCAAATGGTCAGAAGGTAAGAATACAGATATGGTATTATAATTATAAAAGGGAAATTTTCAATTATTATTATATATAAATTTTAAACCTAACAAAAAAATGTTCATGATGGATGGTGGTGCAAAATGAAATGTATCACTAAATATTGGTGGTAATGCCAAAGTATGCATGAACGACACATTCAATTCCTATTAATTGGAATAAATGGTTTTTAATGGTGGTTCTATAATGATAAAAAAATATAATTATATTGGGGTTAAATTAGTTATTTTTATGATAAGTAATATATAATTAGAGGAGTATTTTCAATTAAAAAATCGACAAATGTCTTGTAAGTTATCTAAATCTTCTTTTTATGTCCTTCTCTATATCCCTTCTTATAAACCCTATTTATTATATTTATAATATACATAAGAATATATTTTATGTATATGAAAGTTAACAAAACAAAAGGGTAGTGATTGTTTGAGTTATATGGATCATCCTGGTGTGAATAACATAAAGTAGTGATGTCTTTTATAAGGAAGGTAAGGGCATCCTGGTAATTTTTCAAAACAATAAAATATTATAAATTAAAAATCATTGAAAATTGGTACCCAAATGAAATGGAATATAAACTAAAAAGGATATAGTCTTATTATAACCATAAAATAAAAATTATATTATTTTAGATATTATTTTCAACATTATCTCTTTGACTAGCCCCTTTTTAACCATTTTAACCCTAACTATGGTAAAAAAATCAATTGTAAAAGTGTTTTTAATTTAAATATATATAGAAAAATTTCAAAAAAATGGTCCATATATAGTATTTTAGACCATATATTTCCCCCCTTTTCTCTTTCATGTCTTAGAAAACTTTTAAAAAATTTAACAACATATATTTTTTCATACAATGTCATTTTTTCTATTTTATACACTCTTAATTTAATTTGACATTGAGAAAATAAAGTTTTAATGGAATAGGAATATAAATTTTTGAATCATTAATAATATGGTATTTTTTTCAAAAAAAAAAGGAACTCAAAAACTCATCAAAATTATAAAACTTTTAATGTTTTTAAAATGAGTATCTTTAATTTTTCAACTACATGCACAAAAACTATGTCATCATCATATAAGCCTTTAAAGAGGATATAAAATAATAAAAAATTAAAAAAATTACAATCCTGAAAAGAAGTTTAATATGTACAAAATATTTCATATTAATTATTTACAATTTATTTTTATCCCTATGTGAACATGTAATACATATTTAAAAGAAAGAGAGTGAAATTTGTATTTATCTTTACAAAAAATAAAATATAAATCATAATAAAAGATAAATTATTAAACAAAAGCATCATATTTTTTATTTTAAGAATATTATGGACTACATGCATACATAAAATATAAAATATGAATGTTTTGGATTTACTTTCCAAAATTATCTCATAATTTTTAACATTTTTCACCATTTAGAACTTAATGAGGAAAAACTTATTTACTATGTTTTTCATTCATAATGGCTGACATAACAGTTTCTATTTACAAAATTTGAATATAATAAATAAAAATATTGTTTTAATTTTTCATAATTAAAAATCATAATGTTTTAGAATTTAATTCAATTAAAAATGCATAAAAATAATAGAAAAATAGTTTTCAGAAAAGTGTGTTTTATTCATGGTAGATAACATATACTAAAATCCTAAAAATTTCTAAATCAACTAAAATTAATTAGATTAATAGGAAATAAATATCATATTTCACCTTAATACTAGATAGAAAAAATAATGGGAATTTTTAATTACTTGATTTAGGGAAAAGACATTGAAGTACTTGAAAATTGTTTATATTTCATTATTCACAAAAAAAATCAATTCTATACTTTAATAAATTTCTCTATAATTTAATTTTTATATAATTATATAAAAAATTTAATTCATTATATAAAATAATATTCCCAAAAAAACTATAATTTACTATAATTTCCATGCACAAAATCCAAGATAAATTATTTTATATGAAAATTCATTTATGAAACATGAAATGACTTCACTAAAAAATTAGGTAATATTTAAAAATAATTAATAATTACATTTGTATTGATTAGGACCATTATACAATATTTTTAATGTGGTTACTCATATTCAATCAATCAATTTGAAGGGATATTTCCTAATAGTATCATTAAAAATAATATTTCTATAATATATCTATGTTTTTTTAAATCATAGTATAAATTTAAATAGACATATCTTGAATCTTATTCATTTAAACTAAATTTTGTGGGTGTTTTAATCTCCACTTAAAAATTCATCCTTTAAAATTTATCTTTTTTTATTCGAGGATTAATATTTGAAACTTCTATTGATTAAAACCATCATGGTATATATGGATAATAAATTTTCATTTGAATTTTATATCTGGGAAACATAAAGGATACATGAAATAATACATAAATGGGTTTCTAGGAAACAAAATCATTTCTAAGAAGATAAATTATTGACATGGATGGGAAAACTAACATATAAGGACTACAATAAACTTATTGTGAACATGGTCTTGAGATTGTTAATTACCACAATACCATAAATCACTATAGGGAGAAAATATAATTAATTCATAAAAAATGTAGATAAAGGAATAAGTTTTTTATACTAAGATACTTTTATGATTGATTGGGTACTCTCTTACCATCAAGATAGTGTACATGAGAATATGTACATAACTCATTTATTTCCATTTCATAAGAAAAATTTCATCTTTTTTTCAATCAATTAATCTTCATGACATACTACATGAAAATACTTTTCAATATTAAATTCTTATTCCTGAAGCACAAATATTATATTTCATAACATTTAGAAAATATTGAAAATTCATACCTTAAATATCTAGTTATTACCAAAATATAGTTAACAAAAGTTAACCAATATGAATGAATCTTCAAATGATGAAATAATATATTAATATCTAAAAAATTATCTAATGTTCAACTTAAATCATTTCATTATTATTTATCCTTAGAAATCATCTAAAATATTTCAAATTAAATTTAAAACACTAAAAATCAAAATGATATGATAATAAATGTTTCTATAATTAACATGAATATTTATCTACAAAAACATCAATTCCATGACAACATATTCTATTAAAATAGTTCATTGTTTTCCAAAAAGTATAGAAGCACCAAAAAACCTCAATAGAAAACATAAATTCTTCAAAAAAAATATTTTTAAAAAATCATTCAGAAAATTAAATATATACAAAAAAACAATTACATTATCTGAAGATAATTTAAATCACTTTTTCGTCAATTGACCCATTGATCCTGAGGTCATCAATAATATAAAATATATATTTTCAATATGAATCATTTCATTATCCCATATATATATTATTATGACAACATAAATAACATATTTAGGGTTTTCTATCCCTAAATCATATACTTCCCAAAAAAATAACACTTTACCTCTGTATATCTTCTCTATTTTATTTATACCATTGAACAAATTCTTAAAAATCATTATACTAAACTACAAAACAACATTACTTATATATTTCATAATTTTAATAACCAAAATCTTATTAATTATACACATATAAAAAACATCTATAATTGAATGCATAAAAACTCCCATAATAACTCTTCAATGATTTTCATAGCATAAGACATTCCATAGTCAAGGATTTATCCCTTTGATCAGATAATTAAATACATTGTTTCCCCATTTCCCTAAAATTAAGTCATTGAATTTTGTAGAAAAATATGTTTCTTTGAACTTAATTTTGCAAAATAATGCATCTTCGCATTAAATTGATACATCATCTTTGGTTATTTTTACAACATTATTTATTTGAATAATACTATAAATTGTTTTCCATATGAAAAATACTATATATATATATTTTAAAATAAATATTCCTCTTGGTTTATTCATTAAGAAACACACCCACGTTTATTTTGGGAATAATATATCATAATATTAGAATATTTATAATAAAAAGTTTTCTCCTTCCTTGTCCAACCTCATTCAGTTTCTCATGAGATCAATAATTGCACTATCCATCACATTCAAAATTAATAAAAACCTTCCTAAATTAAACCATTAACTATACATAAATAATATCATATTGATAGAAATAAATTTTTATTAGTATACAATTAAAAAATCATAGTAAATAATAACATCTTACATTAATATATTACACCTTAGGATTATTCAAGGCTACAAATAATCATCATCTAGTAAAATAATTCATAATTTCTCATAAATATAATATGTATAAACCCAATAATATCACATAAATGTGTATATCTATGTGTTAAGTATTAGGAATAATCATTATGCACTAGTAGAGACTGTTTTAATGACAAATCCCTTAAATTTAGTGTAATTAACCTTATTTGAAACTATGCCACATCTGTATAAACATTAAAGTATTCATATGTAAATGTCTTCTCTAGGATAACCACATTGATTTCATTAACATATCATAATTATATTACCCAATATGTATATTTATACATATGGTATATTCAACATTATATAAATCTTAACATAAATGATTAACTAAACCCTTAAGTGTGAGATATGCATGAAATATGGTTTCATTGCAAAATGATATTTCCTCTTCATACTAGATAATGAAGCAGTCCTTATGATGAGTAATAATTTTTCATCAATGATGGATATTAATACGAACAATATTCCACAAAAATTGGGAGATAATTTGAAGAGATCTATTCCAAACCCTCATAAATAAGAATATATGTCCATATCTGCAAGATTGAAGACTATAACAAATGGAATAACATGGTTATAAGATCATCTCAACCATGTATTTCATATTCTTGATGCAAAGAGAAGCCAGGTTATTCCCTTAATATTTTGTGTATTGTATTTGGGATTATAATACCAGGAATTTAAGGTTAAGAATGTTCTTAGGGGGAGAACATGAGATACAGATAGGTCTACCAATTCTTAAAATCTAATCTGAATAAGTCACCATCTTTGAATGATTCCTCAATTCGATATTCAAATATAGATAAGTTGGATGATTATTTTTTGATGATGATAAAGATGTTCTATTATGGATAATTAGATAATGATGTTACCATCTTGGCTTGATCTTATTTTTGGTTTTGTGAAGAACTAGTGTACATGAAAATTATCCTTGGTGATGTTGTGAATGTTGTCCAATGTTTTTAGTCATATGTTTAATACCCATTCTATTGTATTCTCCATAATAAAATTTATTGAAATTCAATATTGATGACGTCAACCATTATGAATATGAATATAAGTGTTTCCATTAAGGGGATAAAATATAATAATTATGAAGAAGATTATATACTCATTATTTCAATTTTCATCTAACATAATTATTTTTGAAATTTCATGAAGATCATGTCATTGGAACATGAGTTTCAGGTTGAATGTACTTAAAATATTCTTATATGATTTAGAATCCTCACCCTTGAATGATAGTTAATGAAACTGTATGTCATGTATATGTCTTCTCATGCCATGAGATATCATGATTAGTCGACATAAAATATATTCAAATGTATAAGGAATTTTTGTTGATGAAACATTTTCTCTAAGAGAAATACTTGTGTTGATCAGGCTTTTTCATTTTATGACAATTTGAAGAGGTTACAAATTATATCAAATAGATGGAAAATAATATTTCTTGAATTGTGTTCTTGAAGAATAATTCTACATTGAACAACTAGGTACTTTTCTACATGGTAATGAGGAAATTAATGTTAGTAGATTAAAGAAGGTACTCTATGGTTTGAAGCAGGCTCCACAAGAATGGTATTCTCTAATGGATTCTAATCCAAAGAAGCTTTAATTTAAAAGATTAGTAGTTGATTACAATCTCTATGTGTAGAATTCTCAAAAAGATCAATTCATGGATTTGGTGTACGTAGATGGTAATATATTATGTTTAAGAAGATATAGATCAATGGATGATTTTTATAATCACAAAAAATCATAATTTTAAATGTTTATGATTGGTTAAATCTAAATATTTTTTGTGCTACTGGTCATTCATAAGAAGTATTTCTCTTTCATTTCATACGAAAATTATGCAAGAGTTTTGTTGAAGAAATTGGGTATGCATGACTCCAAACTAATGTCAACTCTAGTTTTGGATGGAACAATACATGGAAATCATGAGGATGAGACTTATATGGATCCCACCATTTATAAGCGAATCATTGGAAGTTTATTATTCTTGAATGAAACATGGATAGACATCAACATTGCAATATAGTTAGAAGCACACATTTAGAGTAACCAAAATGAAGAATATTTTAAGGTAGTTAAAATAATCCTGAGTTACATTCTTTGAACTCCCAATTACATATTACACTATGATGTAAAAAATTATAATGATTTATTTATATTTTGTGATGATTGTTGTCCTGTAGATGTGGTTTATAGAATGTCCCCAAGTGGTGTAACCGTATTTATTGGAAAGAAATGTGTGGGATGGTTGAGTAAGAATCTTGAATGTACTTCTCTCAGTACTGCTAAATTAGAGTATATCTCCACTATAAAGTCTAGTACTCAACTACTCTAGATGGAGTGATAGTTGGATGATACTAGTTATGAGGTGAAATAGCTAATGGTGATTCACTATGATATAAGAGTGTGATTGGTCATACAAGAATCATTTTTATCATTCCCATATGAAACATATTTAAATAATATTTCATTTCATCATGGAAATAGATGAATAAGGTCTAATTAAAATGGAATATGGTGGAACTAATGACCAAGTGGAATATATTCTGACCAATCCATTATAGGCACATGTTTTTGAGAAACATAAGTTGAACCTCATTATTCACCCACCTCCTAGTTCATTAAGAGGTTATGAGTATTCCCCTCTCCCCATTTTTGATAACTATTTTAATCTCATTATAGAAGTGATGTAGGTTTATGGGGGAGATATGTTCAAGGGAGAGTGTGTTTTGAAATCTAGAATTTGAATAACAGGTTATTTTGTATTATTTATAGTGAGGGAGAATGGATAAATTTAATGGAATAAATATGGATAAATTCAATGGTACAATGGTACAAAGATTTATGGTTTATTAGTTGTAGTATAATTAAGAACAGATAAATTAGTTGTAGGTTTTTGACAAACCATGATATACTAATGGAGAAAGTAGTTTCATGTTTTTGAAAACCCATTCAATACATTAGTGACATGAGTAGAATCAGGTTTTACGAGGAAACAATTTTTGAAATGCAATGCTTCCATGACATTATCAGACCTTAGATTGGAATTATTTATACATTCCAAAACACGATATCTCAATTCATGCTTCTATTATTTTTTTCTAAACTAATAATTTATCACATATACATTTTGTTTTGGATGATTTGTTTCTTATGCATTGGGTTTTGATAGTTTCTGGGGACTCATTGAATTTATCTATATATTTCCAATAAAATCAAAGGGGGAGATTTGTTGGAATCAAGGATTTTAATTTCTAGAAATGAAGTCTATCTTGTGATTGAGGTCAATCCTCAACATGTAATATTCGGGAGTTTGCATGTAAAGTGTTATTGGAGTACAAGATGCCCACAATATTGATGGTGTCATCATTTACCAATGTTTTCCAAATTTTTGGGGACAAAATTTTAGAAGAAGGGGACACCATCTTGAAAGATTATTTTATGGAATCATCTATTCATAAATATAGTAAATTCATGAGTTTTTTAAAGATTGGGTTGATTTTTGAGAATTTGTGGAGCATCACGAATAGAGACAACGATCTATGTGATTATGAGAAGTGGATCATCAAAACTATGCGATGTTTTGATGGTGATGTCTATGACCACATCTAATTTCACAGGAGAATCATGAAAGGATGGGTGATGTGAAGATTTTTTTGAAAGATCCAAAAAATGTGTTATAAGTGGTGAAGCATCAAGAACGACCAAGTCTATAAATATGAGGCTACCCCCACGTCATTTCAGATGAAAAATTCTACGAAAATATGGAATCATTTTGATTTTGTGAAGGAATGAGAGCTCCATGAATTTGGGATTTTATGTGAGATTGAGAATTGAGAAAAGACAACTCATGTCTTGATTGATGCCAATACTTCTAAGTAATGGGTGCGTGGTGATGACTGGGTATTCTATGTGGTCTCTGTGAGCTCTGTGAAGGTAGTGTGCTTTGTGAAGATAGTGAGCTTCATGAAGGGGCTTTGTGAAAGGTACTTTTGAATATCAATTTTTCAGTGAAAAAGAGTTTGAAAATGCATAAAATAATGTAAAAGATGCATGTATAGTATCATGATAGTTATGGATATAGACTTAAATGTCAATCCCTTGAATCAAATTTCAGGATTATAATTTGAGTAAGACTTCACCCAAGGTAGTGACTTATGGGGAGTCAACAGAAGTGTTCTGAGGGACACAATGTTCTATCCCAAAAATCTTTTAAACGATGTGTTCATGGAAAAGAGTAACTATATCTAAACTTATGTATTCCACACCTAGTAAATTTTAGTGGATTTTATAAAGACTGAAAAAATTTCAGCATATTCTCTTTAGACTAGCCCTTATTGGTGAATCAAGTAAAACATATATTTTTCCTTTCTATATGTGAATGATGTATTACAAATCAAATCGGTCATACCGCTCTAATGAGTTCCTATAAATGTAGGAATATGATCCATATTGTTTAATGAAAAATTTGACACCCTGATTCAACATCCCCTGTCAGAGTTTTCAGATGTCCAAAATTTTTCACTTATTTTCATGAACGATCAACTTTTATGATCAAATGGGTTTAGGATTGTTAATATTAATTTGAGTGTTTTCTTAAATTAAAATCTACTTCATTCATGAAAAAATTTATTTGATTTAAATGTTGGAATATTCTTTCTAGGCTAGAGACATGGTTTTTTTGTTTAGGATGGGGTTTTTCCCTCCCTGTTAACTTGATTCATGTTCTAGAATAGTGTGTGTGAAGAAATAATTATGATAGATAATCCTTGCTAATTCTCCACCCAATATCCCATTCATTGACCCATTATTGGTTCACCTTCTCCCTTTCCTTCACATTAATTTCACTCATTCATCATTATTTCTCACTCTGATTTCTTGTATCTTCTAGCTATGAACTAAAAAACCCTACCCACTTATCATGTAAGCTGATGACAAAAAATTATATGTATCATGAGTTTTTGCAGTGCACAGATTGCAATAAACTCAAATTTCTAAGTATCCTTCATGCTCTAAAGTATTAAAATCAGACAATTATTACCAATTACCATTCATTACCATGAAGAAGAACCTAATCCATATTAATATCTCTCAATTTTTTTTTAAATTTTTATAGGAATTTTGTAATTATTTAAATTTAGTTTTAAATTTTTTATATTTATTGCACTTGATAAACAATATTTCATTACATAATCTATATTTATATCTTTTTTGTTTTTAGTTTGTTCTTAATAATTTTATCTCATTATAACACTAATAAGTGTTTATATTTTAAAAATATTTTTTAATATTTTTTAACATTCTTGTTATATATATTTTTTATGGATACCAATTTGTTATATATGTTACAAATAAGATGTGTAATGAAAACATGTGTTATGCACGTGTATTATGGATGCAAAATGAATATTAAGGAAGCAAAATGAACAGTCATGTATGAATGGAATTGACGTTATGATATTACTAAAATGTGTGTGGCATAAATTTATCACATTTAATAAGAAATTTATAGTAAATAATTACAAAACCAGTCTTACATTAGCACCAATAGATTACAATTATGTGGGGAAAACTATATCATGTCTCCGATGAAAATGTAGCTAAAAAAATTAATCCAACATAATGATCATTGTGATGCTTGAATACTACACTATTTTGGAAGTCCAACCATCGACACTACATGATTTGTGTTTAACCCTAGTTTAGCTTCATTATATTTTTCTTTATTCTATATGAATTAATTGTAATTGATGTCATTTAAAAGTTCTTGATGAATGTTCTATGGTTTTTTTTTCAGGAAAATGATTGTTGATTTATAAATATCACACATTCCTCTCCTTCAAGGATTTCCTCCACTACATAACAATATAAATACACATAATTTAAGTCTTATTATTTTATAGAAATGAATTTATGTAGCTTACATGATTCGTTAATAATGACCATTTTGGTTTTCAGGATCAGAATTTTTGTTTATTTATTTATATTTTATATATTGATATTACTAAATCAAATAGGATGAATATGAATGGAAAATGGATGGATTCCAATCATACAAAACAAGTATGGGGATAGGGTGAATGAGTTAATAATTTTTGTTAAAGATAATTCAAATGAGCCTTATCAAATCCTTTTTATGCTATTGTTCTTAAAGAATAATTTCTGTATAATAGTTCCAATAACACTTGATTAATCACAAAAATAAATCAATGCTATTAATGTTTGAATAAAACATATAAAACCAATTAATGTAGACAATAACTGGGATTGTTATGAATTTTATGGACCATCTAATATGATTACCAATATGGGAAATAATTAATATTGTATTAACGGTGTGATTATAGGTTTGAACAATGATGAAGATTGTATTGAGGAAATGAAATTAATTGTGGAAGATGAACATAGTGATTATCTAAAATTGATTTAGAAGATAAATAGTTATAAACAGATTACATTGTATATTTTTTGTACAAAATACACATCATTATCATCCACACTAATGATATATAATTTAATTTATATAAATATAAAGAGAGATTCCATTATGGAACTACTCATTCTATTGAATGATATGATCCCTAAATATGATGATCTTACTTACAAAATATATGGTGTTAATTGAATGATATGTTTATTGGGTATGATCTATGAAATAATATATGTCTCTAAAAATGACTTTATATTATTTCTCAAGGACAAAAAATCACATAAAAATGCTAAATGTGTGGTGCTTATCGATATAAGAATGATAAATCATGTCTTATAAAGGTTTTATAGTACATTATGATCATTCAACAATTTAGAAACCTATATGAATGTGAGAAGATTGATAGAAAATTAAACATGCATTCAAATACAAGAAATAAATATGGAAATATTCATCACCCAAAACCTCCCATTAGTGGAATAGAATTGATCACGAGTATCTTGTATTGGAAAATAAGCTGAGAAACCTTAATCTTGCGTTATTTACAGATGGAGTGAATCCTTTAGATTTTTGAAGCAACACTCACAGTACAAGGCCAGTTATATTGGTAAATTATAAACCTCCAATGTGGTTATGCATGAAGCAAAAATACATTATGTTATATTTTCGTATATTAGTGCCAAAACAACTAGGTAACGATATTGATGTTTTTTTTGTTACATTGATCAAGGATTTAAAATTATTGTGGGATTCAGGTGTTACATTACATAAAGCCTATAGAATTGAATATTTCACATTTTGAGCCATGTTGTATAAGATGATGAATTACATTACTACTTACGGAATGTCTTTAAGATATATAATTAAAGGAAATCAAGTGTGTCCCATTTTTTAACATAGTGCATAGTAAATTAGGTTAAAACATTCTTTTAAGACTATGTTTCTAGGATATCATATATTTGTACCATGGAGACAGAAGTACCAATATTGGAGGACATAATTCAATAATAGTTTTGAATAACATACAACACTATCTCTACAAACACGTGTTCATCTATTTTAGAAAGTAAAAGATTTAGAAACATATTTTGGTAACCCTTTTTCAAAAAACATTAAAAAAATGTTTGGAAAAGTGATTTGTTTTTTTAATTACCACTCTACAATTGTTTATATGTTAAGATTTTACATAATGTTATGCATATTGAAAGTAATCTATGTGATTATTTCATTGGAACATTACAAAAAACCCAGAAAATTAAAGGATGAATATAAGGCTAAGTTGTACATGATTGACAGGAGAATACGAGAAGAGTTGGTGTTATTGAATAGTGAAAAATAATTTTTCTTCTTCTAGATAATTACTAAATTTATATGAAATATAGATATGAGTTTTCAACTATTTGAATGATATAAAGGTTCCATAGGGGTATTCATCAAATATCATGAATATCACGTCTATGTCTGATTTAATGTTAAAGGGTCTAAAATCACATGACAATCATGTTTTGATGTAAGTTCTAATTCTTATATATTTATGTTGTATTTTTCCAATTAATTACTATTTTACATTAACCTATATATTATTATTTTTAAAATCTATAATAATTAATGTCATAGATCCAGTAAAATTTACAACTATAGAAAAGGGAATTTCTATCTTATTATATAATTTATAGATCTTCTTCCCACCAACATTATTTGATATGATGGTTCACTTGGTAAGAAGGATTCAACTTTCAGGTTTTGTATATTATAGATGGATTCACCACGTTGAATGGTATGATGATTTTGAAAGGACATTTCAAAAATCAAAGTTGACCAGAATGTTTTATTGTGGAATGATATGTTGTTGAAGTAGCCATTGAATTCTTTACCAAATACCCCTCTGATGTGGAAATAATTGGCTTACTAAAATCTCATCACACCGGGCAACTTGTGCGTAATGGCATTTCAAGAATAGATTTGTTTCACAATTATTTTTTTAGATCAAGGGAAGGCCCACCATTACATATTTCATAATATTTTAGTATATGTGTAATATATTTATTTCATTAATGCATTTTATTATGGTCTAGTATATTGATTTATGTATTGAATTGATTATTAATTCCTAATGTCTGAGAGTTGGATGTGTTTTGTGATTTGTGGTAGGAAAATCGATATTTTTAAATGAAATGAAGAAATTATAGTATTATAGTGTGAAACAAGATATTTTAAGCCACATGAAAAAACAAATGAAGATGGGGTAGTTACAAAACTAGATAAGAAAATTTACACACCATGTAAATACATTATAATATGTGAGATTTTGGGGAATCCGCTGAAACACAGTATAAGATATGATGAATACATGCTGTAAAAATCCATTACATGAACTTTATAATATAAATGTCATGAAACATCATGATAATGATAGATATGGAAAATCAACCAAATATGCGGATTACACATTGTGAAAAATTTACCTGATGAGACAGTTTTGGGAAACATTAAATTAAATTCCTAGGTGGAAATGATTTTCACAAAAAACTCTATTTATTCACACCTCAATCTCTTATTTGGATTATATAAATAACAATAGGATACTCACATATGCCTTATAGAGATGCACACCACCAAAATTCCTACATTTTAACCATTCTGCAAGATTTTATTATATCTTTTTTGTACCCTATCATGGAAAGAATGAGGGGTAATTTATTTATGTAATTGAGTTTATGATTATTATTGATTTACTGTTGGAGGTATTTTATTTATAGTTAAAATTTATGTTTGAATTTCATGTTAGTTTTTCAATTATATCTCATCCCATATACCTCTTACATGACTATTGTTAGTGGGGTTAGGAAAATGGTATAATTTTTTTCATTATTTGAGGATGACCATTTATTGAGTTGATTGAATGCATTTTTTTAATATGAGATATAGGGTTTATATATATTCCATGAAAATTGGGTTTGCCTCTACACTGTATTTAAATTAGCATTTTGGTTTCTCATCCATTGCAATCTAAAGTAAATGATTATGAGAAAATGGAAATTTGGGATAAAGAGTGTTAATCATAACCATTGTACTTTTTGGGACCTAATTTCAATGAATTCTTAATTTTTAATTGATTATTTCATAAATTTTTCATTCCATGAACCAAGATTCATATTTTTATAACACCATTTTTATATTTTCTTCTCATATATTCTTCAATAATAACATTATAAATAGTTTAGATTTAATTTATATGAATTGAAAAGAATTTATGTTTAATCTATTTAATTAATTTTAGAACCTATCTCTCGGGGTTCAATTTCAAACATTTGTAACCTATAATACATTTTTATTTAGTCGTTTGTCTATTTTTTTTATTAATTTCTAATTTTGGTAACCCTATGGGAATTAACGATTCCCCACGGGTTATCATTGTGCCATATATTGAAACCAAAAAAGTAATTATTATGCATTTCAATCCCTTAATGATTGAAATATGGATATCAAATAAACATAATGGATAGTTTATAGGATGGTTTCAAGACCATATTTTCATGAATCAACTAAAAATACATAATCAATTTCATAATGAATTTAATGGCTAAACAAAGGACCAAGGGTGTAAGTATTATCTTAGAATAATATTGTAATTAATGGTTATACCTTGTATAAAAATGAACATGATGAACAAATCACCATTATAAATAGTTTATTTACACTTGTGTATGAAGTGATGCATGAATTCGAAACTAATAAATGAAATCCAATTTATGTGAATTTGTTATACTTCGACATCATTAAATATATACGAGAGTTTGAATATAAAAAATTACATGTGTAAATTTTTCAATGAAAGGATATTGAAAATAGGAGTGTGGTTAAAATAGATGAATTGGGATTCATGATTTATGATTATAGTATGGAATTGTAAAAATTGGAATCATTTATAATGGAATCTTATTCATTTAAAAATTTTATGTTCTAGATCCTTGAAAGAGGAAGTGGTCAATTGTTCTATTATCGACCAAAAAAAATGAAGCATTAGATGTTATTTCAACTGATGATGAACATTTTATTGGGATTTCATAATCACTTCACAATGATCCCAATATAGATGAGGTATTTTATATTATAGGAGACCAAAAATGAAGGAATATGGATACTCGATAGAGTGGTTAAATTTTTTTAATATTTTTTAAAATGTAGTTCTATTGTCATGTTATATTTTTTTTGATTAAATTTTTATACCTCAAATTCTTATATGTTCACTAATATATTTATATAAACTAAATTAAATTTTCATCCACTTTTTCAGATAATTACTTTTGAACATGTCAATGCTCCCGATGTTGAGGAACAATCGGTTTCTCAACGTGTTGGTGCTCCCAATGTAAAAGAACAACAACCTTATACCTATTACGATGCTACCAACCTATAGGAACATCATTTGGATGATATTTAAGCCTATGAAATGATATATAGTGAAAACTATATTTCACGAAAAACCCAGAGTGCTATAACATGACAATGTTCAAAAAAATTATTAAGGTGAGAAACAAAGGCATAAAATTCTTGGTTGTATAGAATACATGTAACTGGCCAATAAACCCTAGGAAGGCAATGTTCAATAGATACATTCTAATCTGAACTCGAATAAACATGATTATTGATATGTATCCATGAAATAATATTTTTACCACGATTTGGATTCTAATTTGGGAAGAGATTAGGTTCACATTACGATATACATTATTTATTTTTTAAAAAATTATAATAAAACACTAAATTTCTCTTCATTATCCCTTACATAGTTTATTTATATTAGATCATTCCTAATTGAGATTTGTATTAATAATCATTGGATAAGATCATTCAAGATTTTATGAAATTCTTATGAAGTATCATCTCAATGGAACTGAAAGGAATATATACATAAACCCACTGTAGATGTTTGTACACATGACAAAATAATAAGCATGGGATGCATTTATTATTCACCATGAGGAGACATGTTTATAAGTACATTATGAAAGGTACTATATTACAGGATAATACATCTATTAATCAATTTGAATAAGAATTTTTAATTAATAAAACAATTGCTGAGTTCTAATAGTACGAAAATGGAAGAAATACAATGTTTCCCTATCATAAAAAATGGGTACACATCATTAGAAAAAAATTTACGTATTTTAAATATACTATAATAATTTTATGTGACATGAAACAATAATATAATTATGTTTCTATATTTATATAAATATTGATGAATCTAAATCCAATGGAATTTCCATCCCACATCTTGTCCTATGAAAGGAGGAACATATAAATAATGAAGTGATACTAATATATGAAAGTACATAAAAAGTTTGGAAAGCTGGTGTAAGTATGAAATAAAAATATTTTTTCATTAAATTCATATTACATAATAATGATTACTTATTTTCCTATATTTTTTTTCTTCATTTGACATTGGAATCATCATCAAATGTACCCAATGAACAACTACTATTAGTGGATTGAATAATCTAGAATAGTGTGACCGTGTTAGAGGTGCATGTTTGGGGATGTCACCATGAACATATATTTTAGAAAATTAATGAACAGGGAGATAAATATTAAAAAAATTGAAGAGTTTCAGGAATGATTTTCTTAATTAAAATTAATTGTTAATTGGTAGGTTGATTTGTTAGAAAATGTTTTGGAATAGAATACAAGAGATAAAAAAACACAATAAAAACCACTACGTGAACAAACCCCTCCCCAAAAACATTGAGGTTATCCATTCCCCTAAAATAGATGTCTTAGAAGTGGTAATATATATTTCAAAAATTGTTTGTGTGAATTTTGAATCAAGAAGTCACTGATATATTTCCTATAGTGATATTATATAGGGAGAAAATAATCATGATTTATATCTATCAACACTGATCCATCACCTTGTTGAAAGGGGTACAATGAACAATATACAAGGAGATATTCTACAAAACAAACAACTTACTATAAGTCAAGTGATAGTGGCGATTCACATAGCTCATGAGCCAAGTGATTATCTACCTATTCCACTTGATGATTAAAATATTCATATGGTTAATCAAGCTATTTTACCATTCATGGAGTGGCCGTTAGATATTGTAAAAATACACATCGAAAAGGATGTATTAATTTCAAATTTATTTTTTCATGATAATCCTTTCAAAATTAATAAAAAAGGCTCGAAGCAATACATGTTATTATAGAAAGACAATGGAATGGTGGGGAAATTAAAGGTCTAAAAAATGATATAAATGAGAAAACAACCAACTAAAAAGATATTCAAAACTACATTTACCCCACCAATTAAACTTCTGCAATTACTAACCTTAATGTTTCATTAATATACAATGTTATCAAATGGTGATACATGGAAAATTTATTTTAAAGAACATATGTACAAAGAGTCTGTTATAGACTATATTGGTCTTGAGAATTTATATTAAATCATCATGTATGAATATCTTGGATTATTTATTTTAAATGTATACATAAGGTCTGTTTTCATGAATTGTTTGTCCAATGTCTAATCTCTTTTGTTAATTATGAGTGAATACTATTTCTAATTTTTGTCAGTATATATATCAATTCATTTTGAAGGTAATACCATTTGAACATAAATTTAGTCTAATTAGTCCTCACATCACATCTATAGATTAATTATTATTAGAATAACAAAAATATGATGATATACAAGAAAAACTATCCACAATTTTTAAAATAAATCATAAAAATTACATACTCAACTTAATACCCACGATTCTAGGGTGACACTATACTATTTAATCATATCATATATATTTTTATATATTTCATTACATATTCATATTTCATTTTTAGGTAGTATTGGATAATCATTGAGGGAATTTTGGATTCCCAAAATGTTTACTGTTTTGATTCAATGCATGGATATCCTAAAAAACAACCACACATGATGACGTTTATCAATTTTTTATACATTGAATTAAAATTTTACAAATAAAATTCAAATTATAAATTATATGTTATATTTTAATTAAAATTCTATTATGATAAAGAAATGTTTAAGTGTCATCAAAATCATGGAATGAGGACATTCGATGAGCAAAAGATCCTATAAAATTCTAAAAAATAGAATTGTATTATGGTATATATAATAACATTCCACTATCAAAATCATATATCAAAAAAAATTTCTTTTTTTCTCAATTTTTCTTATGTTCCAAGAATAAACTAATGTAAAAAATATGTGTTTATTAAATTTAAAAATTTATTAAAGATATCATACTACATCAATAAACTAGAATCCTCAAAAATGAATTTTAAATGATAATTAGAGTTTAATTAAAAATATTTACGAAATATTTGTTAATTTTCATTTTTATAATACTACCAGGACTGTCGATAGTCCATGTATTGATAAGAAGAGAAATATTGTTCAGAAATGAATGGGTAGAATATATAGTGTCAAATTTTATATAAACATCATGAATAGAAGACATTATTCTAATTTTTTAGTTATTTTTATAATTTTTTAGTTGATTTTATTATCATTTATCTTTGATAATAATTTTGTAAATATTCAATGAGATCATGAAGAAGGGTGATACCCTCATGATGCACTCATGTATTATTATTATGTACTCAATGAGTATAATGAACTCTTGATGATGAACCTGTCTTTTTCTTCATCAATTAATAAAAAATTATAGGTTATGAAACAAAAATATTGTTTGGGGACCCTAAATGCTCAATGCATTATAGAATAAAAACATATTTTGTGATGTATAGGACTCAGTCACAAGTCAATATGATACATTATATTCATAGAATTACATCATATTTGTTCGATAACATTATCACGCACTCTATAATTGAAAATTATTAGTGTCTTATGAATCATGGATACAGAAAAAATTCTATATAAAGGATTTACATTATCTCCTACCAAAACACAAAAATCACCCTTAATATACATAGTATATGTAAAAATAGTCATTGTATAATTGGGGAAAGGAAATAGAATAATGGGTGTGCTCAAATTCTCACTAAGGGAAAATAGTGGAGATATCAATTATCTTATAATCATAACTAGTGAATATGGGTATAAAAAAGTCATATTCAATGATAAAAACCATAGGTGAAAAATAATAGATAATAAAATGAAATATGGCATAAAATAGGATAGTTTATAAGACATGAATCTAAAAGAAATTAGTGAACATGAACCAAAAGATGATTTCATTGGTATATTATCATTCCATAATATTTTGGAAGAAATTATGTCATCATAATAATCATATAAATTTTAAGTCAATGAAACCCACCAAAAAATTTATAAATTGTTAGTCCTGACATAAATGCCCATGTGACCACTTTGGGAAAGGGATAACCTCTATTGTACATGTTCTTGGGGTTGGGCTAACAACCACTGTGCAATATATTTTAGGCTTCTTATAGCCTCCTAGATACCCATTGAGCTGATAGAAAATTAATATTTCTATAACTAAATGGATTTATATATAATTCAGGGCTAGACCGTTACATATCAATATTTCATTCTTTATATTCCACATGTTTGTAAAATATTAATTATATCATCTTAGCTAAACATATTGATAATAAATGGGTGTCATAAATATCCATAACCATAATCGCAAACCATCATGAGAAAGAATAAAATGGTATCATATGAACAAATCCATTGGAATTCATATGTAATGAAAAATGATGTTGTAATAGATAATTTTTTTTTTAAAATGTTAATATAACATTTTATAGGGGAAATACGTTTTTCATTCCTAACTAAATTGTTTTCAATATAAAAAATTCTATAATAATAAGTAAATTATTTCCTTTGAAAATGAAAATTTTAATTTTTTTAATGGTTGATTTATTTCATTGAGCATTCATGATTTTAGGTAGTTTATTAAATTTCTTTTTTGTTAAAATAATCATTTCATTCAAATTTTCAACAAAAATTCAAAAGTAAACGTTTTAGAATATAAAATGAATATTTCAATGTATTATTTATATAGAAATTCCAAAAAGGATAAAAATTACATTAAAAAGTCGTGTGTGAATATAAAAAATCCTTTTTTCTGATATTTTTAATAAAACATGGAAATCTAAGAAAAGGATTGCCAACCAATTAATAAATATTTTCAAGTATTCTTATAAAATTTTCCAATAATATTAAATAAGATAGAGTGGAAAATGGTCCTATTACATGATAATTTAATTGAAAACTATATGATAAGAAATAAATGTTTTTATTATAAAAGGATCATATAATTTACTTCAATGTAAATGCAAGTATAAACAATCCGTATTAAACTGATATAAAAACATATATCCTTTACATCATTGGTATTCTAAAAATTAATATCCTATAAAATATATAATCATAAATATATTTTTAAATTACTATTAATTCCATATAAATAATCATAATATACCTTCATAATAAAAATATACACCACAAAAAAGAAACAAGTGTTGAATATGACTAGTTTCTCATAGAAATAAAAGTTATATGGGAAGTCCACTTAACTCGACATCGAATTAGTGTAAAATAAAAAAACTATGTTGTAAAAAAATATATTTTTTCTAAATTTATAACAGAATAATTAATAATACTTATATTTTCATATATGATACATTTTTCACATTTAATGTCCAATTTATAAATATTTAATGACTAAAATCACCATTTCTAGGTCTAAACTGTTTTATTTTTCATGGATGATTCTATTGGACTATTACAATACATGTAATTAGATAATGGTAACATATTATCAGAAATTTTTGCAATGATATTAAGATAATATATTTTAATTATTTACATAAATTAAATATTCTTTTAAAAATTAAATTTTAAAAATTATTTGAAAAATTTATCAAGTTGGTTAGGTGTACTAATTAATGAACACAGTAATCACATTCTAACGAACTGATTTATTGAAAAATAATTATTATTTAGTCATTATGGATTCAATAATATATCATAAATAACATATAAATACTCAAAATATATCCTTTTAACAATCCAAGTTATCATAATGTGACAAAAATGAATCACTTCACTTTATGTTGGTGGTTATCCACATGCTTCCATGAATGATATTATCATTTTACAATTGATAAGAAGGAATAACAATATATGTAATATTATATTTTATGATGAAAAATAATTTCAAAAATAAAATATATAAATAGTAAACCAAACATGAATTATGGTGATGGAAAATGAATTGTATCACTAAGTGGATGTGGTAGTCCACACTTATGAAAGAGGGATACATTCACTACCCATTTTATGGAATAAAGGGTGGATAATTGGGGTTCCCAAAACATATCAATAATTTAGTTTATTTGGAATTATTATATTATAATTTTATGAAGAATATCATAGATTTATAGAAAGTAAAAGACAAGCTAAATCGATAGAGGTCTTGTGATCCTATTACATCTTCTTTCATAGCGCTCTATTTCATACCTTCTTATGGACTGTTGGAATGCCTGAATGGCCCGAAGGCCTTAATTAGTATAGATTTTTTGACAACCCCCCTTTCAAATGATGAGGGGGAACCCTTACAAGGCATGTTGGATTATATATTACATGTCTCGTAGGCATATGAGATAACGTGACCTGATTGTCTTAAGGAATTCAACCAGACTATCTATAAGAAAAATGGGTGGGTTATGGTCAATATTGATATTACAAAGTGTTGTAAAGAAGAGTATGGAGTGGTTTCATTATATAAGGGAGCATTGGAAACACTTATAATTTTTCAAAAATAAATTCAATTGTAATTTCAAATTAATTTCCATGACGTTACAAAATGAAATGGACTATATTATAAGGACAAAAAGGAGTCATAATAATAATATAATTTTATTTAGAAAATTATAGAGATCAATTCAAAACAAAACACTTTATGAATACCTTTATTAACTATTAGTCTCATTAACAACGAATGTAGATTTTTCAATATTAAAGGGTTATGAGTTTTAGTAAAAGGTAAAAATTTCCTCTAAAAGTTCAAAATATAATATGTCTTTAAAATGTTCCCATATTTACCAATTTTCATTATATTATTTTTTAAAATAAATTTTAATAATTTTTTTAAAATATTAATTTTATAATTTTGGACACTATTTATTTCATTTTACATTAAGGACGTTTTTATTGTAATGAAATTTGAAAAAATATTTAGATAATAATAATTTTATATATTTATTTTTAATATTAATGGAACATTGTATTTGATAAAATTTTTATTACATCTAATGTATTTAAATTTAATTATTTTGAATTTTCAACAGCATACAAAAGCACCATGATAGCATTGTAAAATATATTAATGTTTTTATATAATCACTAAAAACTATATATAAATTATATTTATGTATGTAATCTTATTTTACATAAAAAACATAATTATTTAGTTAAAAATAATTTTTGTATCCGTGTGAACATATAATTTATATTTACAGACCTGAGATTGAAATTTTTTATTTTTCTATATTTAAAATATTATATTGGTCATAATAAATGAAAAATTGAATACAAAAATATCATTTTTCCATTTAGATGAATATGGAATAATTTTTCTTATAAAATGAAATATAAGAAACTATTGGGTTGATTTGGAGAGATTATCTAATATTGTAACATTCTTTTACCCATTCAACCCTTACTAAGATAAATAATTTTTACCATGCTTAATATTCGAAATTAAAAAAAATGAAAATGGTCATATTAACCAGATTTCAATATCCTAATTCAAAATATTGTATTCAATTTTCAATATTCAATTTCAATAATTTACAAAAAAAATAATTTAACATTAAATGTGTATAATATAATGAAAATAGTTTTTTTGATAATTGGATTAAAGCATAAAAATTATCTTATATCAAAATCATGAAGATTTACTATTAAAATAGATTTAATTAAATAATTACAAATAAAATGGATCATATTTTAACTTAATAAGAAATTAATAATATAATGAAGTGTTTTAATTTCATGAAATAAGGAAAAGAAAAAACAACATTTGAAAAATCTATATTTTTCATTACTCATAGAAAAATAAATTATTTCTGAATAATAAATAATCATAATACAACATAAATTTACATATTTTAATTTCCAAAATTATTATCATTTTATAAAGTATTAATTTTCAATTTTTGTAGAATTTAATTTTAAATTTTATAGACAAAATTAAATAAAAATAACTTTTGATGAAAATATAGTTTTAAATTATATAATGACTTCACTAAACAAAAAGTGACGATTTTATAAGAATTAATGAAAAATTTAATATTGAGTGGAAGCATTATAAAATTATTTCATAAGTAATTTACTCGTATTCATACCCATTAGTTCAATTTTTAGGTTCTAACAGTCACATCTAATCAAGAATTTTTTTTAAAAAAATATCTAAATTTTCTCGAATCCGTATGTTTCCCTTTATGAAATTTATCATAGTTATTATCAATTTAAACTAAAATTTTGTGGAGTTATAGATTATTTATACTAAAATATTATAAATTACTTAAAAAAATTGTTAATTATTTTTCATAAATAATAATTATTATATTAAATTATCAATAAAACTAATTCCATCTATACATAATTTTATTATTTCCATAGTTCCTCAAGAGTTATCACCAATACAAGTTTCCTTCAGGATCCAATCCCCATAGGATGAAGTATACAATATTCATTATCATTATATAATTCTAGTTATTATAGGAATCATTTTAATCAATCATAAATAATATATAAACGATAAATATCTTTTGAGTTAATCCTTGGGGAATGGATTGAATAATAAAAGAAACATGGCCATATATCATTCATATAATAACCACTAAGAAGAATCAATCCCTTATTTTAACATAAAAAATAATAGACAGGACTGGCTTAGACCCACTCCATAAATATTGTATCCATCTCCCACATCATTATTCATATAATTATCCATCACACAACCAAAGGCCAATATTGGTGTCATAAACATGTAAATTCACACCCATTTTATATAAAAAATTATTCATCACAGTCCATATCACATCAAATATCAAGGATCCAAAACAATGGTAATCACCTATGGATATAAGAAAATAAAAAATATCAATATGTTCACTAGGACCTTGAAAATTTTAATTAATCCTTTCTAGAAAATAGGACCACTCATTATAAAACAATTTCCTTTATCAACATCCTATTAGTTGTAATCTTTAATTATCCAATTCATTTATCCTAGAAAAAATCATAGGAATCTAGTAGCATCCTAAAAAAATTTCTTTTTTATAAATTATTCAAGGATAACATCAAATTACAAGAAGAAATATAACAATTAAACATGGAACACTATTATTTATCCCCAAATAATTAGAAGATTTATATTCGTTATACGATTTCTAAACACATCAATCATGCTAAAACTAATTCATAAATAATAAATAACAAGATAATAACATCATGGAGAAAAAATTAAAGAGGATATAAACACATGTGATATCTACAAACAGAAACCAATTATTTATTTAATTGTTTTATAATTTACATTAAAGTTAATTACACTAGATCAATTGGATAATGAATGAACACATTAAAATTCACCTTAAAATGTGGATATGAAATGAATCCTAGACCTCAAGTAATTTCAAATTATTCAGATGAACACCTAATAATATAAATATCATATCACCTCTCCCCTAAAAAATGGTCCCTAACAATGTCACTCTATGAACACCCCACCATAAAACAAAAGAACATATTAAGAACAAAGGATATGCAACTACATATAGTTGAATGGTACCATATGACAAATTAAATTGAATAGAGAGGAAATCACATGAAGGGATGGAAAATGTAACTCTGGTCACCAATGATCAATCTCTAGAGGATGGTTGTAGAATTCTATCAAACAAAAACAAATTGACTATAAAATATATCTCTTAGGAGCATAGCTTTCTTGAGGGAAACATGTGAAAATCATAATTTTTATTGGCTTATCCAATTTATTGGTAAAATTTAATTTAGAATACCACGGTCTAATACTATACAATGTGAATAAATGATGATGAATCAAGGGAAAACAACAACATATGACAATATACCATGTTAAAATTGACTTTTTCATACTCAAATTTGAGAATGATGTTATAATGAATTCCATAGATCCTATAAATTATAAATTAGGTGATAATGGATGGGAAAAATACAAATGGTGGAATTATATTTCCAAAGGTGAAGGGAATGAAGAAAATCATCTCCACGATATAGTGGCCTCAAATAATGTGGAAAATCAATCAACCCAATCCTATACACGATAGCTGTTAATACACATTATGACATCATCTCCCAACTGGGCTCTGTGGTGCAGTTTATGTTTACTTTACGCAATCCTACATTGCAGCTAAAATTTCTTCATAACTCAAATCCTTCCTCCTCTAAGCCTCCTCTTAGAGTCTCTGTCATATAAAACACAAAAATCAATATAATATAAGTATAAGCCCCGTATCATTAGGAATTTAATATGTTTTAGAAATTTATTTAGTTTTTATATATCAAATGTGGTCAAATTGAAATGTAAATTTTTGAAAGATAATACATAATTACATTAGTGCAATAGGTAATTAATAATTTTATAGAAATTATAAAAAATATAATTACTGAGAAACTGACACTATATAATGTCTTGATGTATTCCCTATCTATGTAAATTTTTATTAATTTTCCACCATTATTAGGGTTGATGTTGTAAGAACTCTCATATATTTTACATCTCAATCATCTTCACATCTATGCTGTAATAATGGGTCATGGTATTAAGGATGGTGTCTTAGTGGTGTAAATTGATTCTTTGAAACATTAAAAGGATCAAATTTTCCATTATTTTTCTTGGGTTTCTTTATTTTCATTGAAACCAAAATAATCCTGAGTTTTTTTAAATATTCTATTGACGATTTTGGTTTGTTGCATCTATAAATCATTTTTATTTCTGATTCCCCTAATATCCTTATTATTTTTCATGGAGGGATCAAAATAATTATGGGTAGGTCATGAACATCATGATTCTTATTCACACATTTGTCTATACTATTTCAACAGACTATCTATTTCAATATAGGGAAATATAAATATCAACTATTGTTTCTGTTGGATTCTCTAGATTTCACATACCTTTTCTCAATCAGGTTTTATTGATTTTCCTCGATATCAATTGCTGTATTTTCTAATGTAAATATTTTAATCTAATTCACTCTAGTTTCTGAATAATCCTCATAAACTCATTGGGTTTGTTCATGAAAAAATATATCCACATTTGATATGGGTTGGTATGTTTGATGAATACCTATAAAAAACATTAACTTGAATCATGAATACACATTTTCCTTTATTAAATGATGTTTTGGAATTCCTATACAATATGTTTCTACCATCAAAATCTTTTTAATTCCTCTCATCCCTTCTTGGATACCATGTATATTTAAGACAATGGCAATTAATATTTTTCTAAAGGGGGTTTTATATTGTTAATTCCAATAGTATTTTGAGATACTTTGATAGTTCCCATCACCTCCCATGTTCATCTCCCTCTATTTTCTTCATAAGTAAAACCCTTCTTAGACATATCACACCTAATACCTTTCATCATTACATGGTTAATGTAATCATAATAAAGGGTGAGATCTTATTCTCTTTAATGATAAATACGAGAGATATCAACATATCATGAGCATAAGGTTATGATAACATGAGGAAAAAAATTCAAGACCAGACCCATTTTATCAAAGATAATAAAAATAATTCATGTAATAAATCATGAATGTTCACAAGATAGGAATAATAATAGATTCAATAGACATGAACCATAAAAACATCACATTATGATATAGATTATAATTTTTTCATATATTTAATAATATAAAATCATTATATTAGTAGTTTAATTCTCATTTACAAGACTATCATAGTAGAAGAAGTTCACATATCAAACAATTGTAGCAGTTAAGGTTCATTCCCAAGACTATAATACTAGATAAGGTCCCTTAACAAACACAATTCACTCCATATTCCATTTGAATTTGACCTATGAGGTATCAATCTTTACCCAATTAATTTTACGTATATATAGGTATATCCCATTATATAATGAAAATAATATATATGTATTCCATAAATATAAAATAATTCATCATATCAGAACCAATGAAAATAAATGGCCTTCATAAACATTTCATAATGAAATAACCTATGGAAAAGTGATATATTTTATAATCATTTCATCAATTCATCCTAGCATAACCCATTGAGAAATGAAATCTAGTTCTATGACAATTTTATCAGAATATAACCCATATAAAATAAATGGGTTTCATTAAAATCATGTCATAATTAACATATACAGTTTAGATAAATAATAATTATGGTATCCTATGATAATATCCCGGATAAAGCACAACTAACATAAAAGGATTTCATCGTAGATGGAAACTGATTTTGAAAGATCACATGGGCAATTTATTGAATAAAATAACCATAAAACTTTTAAAACCACAATTTTAAGACATAAAATATACTCAAAATAATTTTCTTTGAAAATAACCTAAGAAAATTACAAAGGAGTCATTAAATATCATTCCAAAAAATTTCTTGATAAAATAGTCATCCATATTTTTAATTGAATTTATAAAATATAGAACATTTTAAAATTATTTTTCTTATAAAATTTCCTTGGAAAATAATAATATAGGGTTTAAAAAATGAGTTCTCAGGATAGAGAAAATCACAATTCATGATGTATACATTCAAATGAAAATTCCTATCACATTTTTTGTAAACATACAATGAAGAATTGTTTGTAAATTGATATTAGGACACCTTTTAAATAATTTTTACAAATTTAAGACATGGGTAAAAAAAATTTGTTAAACAATTCTGATATTTATGAAAACATTTTTAAAAAATTTCTTTTAGAAAAAATTATTTTTTAAGAAAAAGGATTGAACAAGAAAGTATTTTTAATTGATTTTTTCCATAAATAAATGTGGGTTTATTATATTATATAATACTATACACATAAAACATATTGAGAAACCAAAAAAATCATATCTCATTAATAAATTTCATTTCATTAGTCATCTAAAAAACCAATAAAAATGCCAAATATTAAAATTATATAAACAAATTTAATATAAAATATCTAAATTTGGAAAATATGAATCTCCCTAATCTTCTATAATCATCACCCCCATGAAAAAAACTATATATAAGAAAATTTATATTCGCAAAAAATAGAAATCTTTTAAAATGAAAATATAAATCCTTGGGGGTGGGGGGATTATAATGAAAAATAATAGAATTAATGAATCATAATTTTTTAAAGGTAATGTGGTTGTCAATATAGTAATATGATCATTATAATAGTATCTTGTCCGTTGATAAAAGTGAATAGGCTCTTGGGAATGGTAACCTGATTGTTCGAATCGTAATTTTACATCAAAATAGTTAAGTGTTATTTGAAAAATATTTATCATGTATAATATAAGTAAATATAAATATAATAATTCCATGAAATATATATCATGATTAGAAAAGTGAAAAAAATACTATGAACAATTTTGTTAAACTATTTTTAATTTATTAAGTTAAAATAAAAATTTTTATAGAAAAAATATTATTACATATGATATAAATTTATAGTTATAAAATTAATATTGTTTTTTCAAATCATAAAGTTGAAATATTCCATTGATTATTTATTTGGTAAATTTTTTAAATACATCATGTTTTCTATTAATAGTAAAAATACAGTTCTTCACACAATAAGTGTAACTTAAATTACATCATTTTGGATTTAATAGGATAAGGATGTGGCCATAAACATTACATATTATAGTTATTTCAACTATATTTCACTTATTTCCATTCCCAAATATCTGTTTGATTTAGAGTTTATAATGTTAGGAAATTACTCATATATATCAACCCATAAGAATACTAAGTGGTTACTTATAAAATAGTATTCATATCTTCCAAAACAAAAAATTTCAAACATAAAATAATAACAATAAATTCTAGTAAAATCTTCATAGAATTTAATTTGTCATCCTTATTTCTCTTATAAATATTTATAACCTATTGATATCATTTAAAATCATGGGATGAGCATAAAAATAGCAGTATGTGATGTAAAAATAAGAAAATAGACCATTATTCTGTTAATTCATATAATCATATGAAATCATTTTCCCCATGACATACTTCCCACCTAAAAAAATAATATACATACTTTGTGAAACATTAGATTTAAATAAATCATAGAAAACATAAATAGGGAATAATTGTAACTTGGGTAATTACTTAATTTTTTTTAACCCTTAGAACTACCATTGGATTTTTAACCCTCATGGTTACTTTACCATGTAACCCTTCGGGCTACCATATAGTGTAACCATCACATTTATAGTAGGAGTAATATACAGCCGTCCTCCAACATACACATACCCAATAGATTAGGGGAAGATATTCATCCCAACCTTTATTATAAAAAATGACCAAGAAGCAGAACATATTCATAAAAAAACAATAATTGCAAAAAAAATTGGTTTTGAATTTTGTAAAATATAATTTTAAAAGAGTATTTTAAAAAAAATCCGTTACAAAAATCATATAATTCAAGTGAAAATTAATATATTTAATGGATTATGAGTATAAACTATAAATAAAAATAATATAACATCATATAAATTAAAATAATGACTCAAATAATCGTAGAATCAAATAATTAATGAATTAGAATATTAACCCAGAGAATGGAAATTGGGTTAAGATATCCCCTACCTCGGGATTATCATACATGAAACTTGATTAAACATACTTTATAATATTTAAAATATTGTTATTAATATTTTAAATCAGAATAATTATATTTAAATTACCTTATATGATCATTTTATGACATCATTCCACCCATTAATTAATAATATTTTGTTCTTTTTATTGTTTTGTGTGTGTTCTTTACATTATTTACAATGTTGTTTAGTAATTTATTTCCTTGTAGAGTGAAATAAAAACACTATAAGTGGAATGAAAAGGTATTAAAATGTTTAAAAAATATTATGTGATTTAACAAATCATTTTTCTTATATGGTATAAGGATGATTCATTTGATAAATCATTAGTGATATCTGTTTTGATCATTTTGGTGGTTCTTTGAAAATCATGAACTGGTTTCCTTATATAACATAATTTTATGTTTATATGTTAATTCCATAACAACAAAGGGGATATATCATAATTTTTGAAATATTTTTCAACCATAAAAATGGTTTTATTACCAATTTTAATGTTTGTAATGGAAATTGAAAATACAGCGTCTATGAATTTTCTAAATCATCACATCACGGATGGTGTTTTTGTTTTTAGAATAACAGGAAGAGGAGAAAAAGAATGATGACTAATTTTTTCTCTAAAACCTAAAAAAGGTAAATAATATATATGATTTTGGATATTTTATTCCTCATGGATAAGCGGAGGGGAATGGATTATATGAAAATAAATGGAATTAAAAAAGAAAACACAAGAAAATGATATAGGATTCTTACCTCTCGATGTCTTCTCCTTGAGATCCTCCTTAAGGACTTTGGTTTTGGCCTTTTTTAGAGACCAGATGGTCTTGGATGTAAATAAGAAGCTTAGGAAGTGAATTTCATAGAATTTAGAAAATTCTCAAATCTTGAGAGGTGTGATAGAAAAATGGGGATGAGGGTGGTATCTATAGTGGAGGAGGGGATGTGTTTTCCATTATTTTAATCGTTAATTTAATATTTTTAATCATGTCTATAAATAGTATGTATTCATGTGACCCCAAAAAGTAATCAAAGAATGTGAGTTTGAACTAAGGGTGCTTACATTATCCATGATTCTATTAATAGTGTATTTAACTAATTATGTTTATATATGGTATATTACCATATTTTATTATTCATAAGAAATCACGAATCTAGAAGACTCCCAAAATTACACCATATAAATTTTTTCGATGTGAAGAATTTAAAAATGAACTATATTTTTTGAATTTTTTTTAAATATCATTAATTTACCTTTAAAATAAAATAATAATTTATTCTAAAAACCAATTTTTAAAACTATAGCTCAATTTATATCACCTTGAAAAAATATTCAAGATCTAATAATCTTATATCCTTAAGAAAATGAAATAATAATATGATTTACTATTCATAAGGGTTATATGACTATTTATATTACAATTCATATGGGTATGTTAATATTCACAAAAAAATCTAGTTGGTTCTATCATACTCTAAATAACATACTAATCTAAGTGTAGATGTTGGTTTTTCGAAATTCAAATCATTGATGCTACAAAGTTATGTATAATAGATAATTTATAACTATCTCCTTAAAAAAATATTGTTTCATAGTATTATGTCATGAATTTCAATTTATTTATATATACTTGGGGTGTTACATTCTCTTTACGTTCATGAAATGTTGTTCTCTCAATTTTATTAATTTAATAAACAAGCGAGAGTACCTTTCCCAAATAACATTTTCAGATTCCCATGTTTCTTCATCAACCATGTGGTTTCCCCAAAAAACCCTTACATGGTAGTTTACCTTATTCCACAATACTGGTTATCTTTGATCAAAAATATGAATTGCTTTATCTTTATAAGAAAGGTTCTCTTCCAACTGAAGTTCTCCTGGGCACAAAACACGAGATTAATCAAGCACATACTTTATCAACATTGAAAATTGAAAATCATTGTGTACCCGAGAAAAACTCAGAGGCACAGATACTAAGTTTGTGACTAGTCCAACATTTTCCAAGATCACATAAGGTAAAATGAATCATGTACTTAGCATTAATTTCATACCAAAATGAGTAAAACTTTTCCGTGGTGAGATTCTAATAAAAACCTGATCGCCTACCATGAATGAAAAGCCTTTCCTCATATTATCTAAATAAATTTTAGGAATACTCTAAGCTTTTCTCATGTGTTGTTTTATTATCATTACTTTCTCAGAGGCTTCCTATACTGATTCTGTTCCCATCAACTTTTTTTCCCATACTTCATCACAAAATATTGATGTTTGACACCACTTCCCATAAATTTCCGCAATAGGTTTCCTCTATATGAAAAAAGGAAAACAATTATTATCAGTAAATACAACTAAATAAATATTTTTATCTCATCTTACCTTGTTATCTATTGAACATGATCAATGAATATCCTCTAAAGTCTAAATTGTCCATTTTGAATGACCATCCGATTAAGTGTGAAAAGATATAATGAAATTTAATTTTGTTTTCAATGACTTTTAATGTCTTCTACAAAAGTTATAAGTTATCCTGTGATCATGATTAGATACAATGGAAAGAGGAAATCCATGTAAGCTGATAATATCTTTGAGGTACTGTGAAGAATGATGATCCAAATACACAGTATCTTGAATAGTAATGAAATAAGAATATATAGTTAGCCAATAAACAATATCTCATATTGCATTATTACCTCATGAAGTCTTTGGTAGTCCCATAATGATGTCTATGGATATATTTTCCCATTTCTACTCTGTCATAGGTAAAGGATAAAACATCCCATTTTGTAACTACCACTTTTTTTAACGTATTGACATATCAAAAATTTCATGATAAAATCTACAATATCTATTTTCATTCCATCCCACCAGTAATAATCATGAATTTATCTATACACATTTTTATTTTCATGATGAATTGAAAATGGTTAACTATGAGCTTCTAATAAAAAACTATTTCTTCATCTAAGAATCACAATGCACATATAATATATTTCCAAATATCATAACACAATCTTTATCAATTTTAAATTCTGGAAACATACCAATTTTAACCAATTCTACCTTTTTCTATTGCTCCATGCATGACTTCTATGCTTACTTTATTCTCTCTAACAAAGATGGCTTTACAGAAACCGAAGAAAAATAGGAGAATTTCCTACACCAAAAAAATCCAAGAAAAAATTTATCAAATCATTAATCAAAGGGTCTTGTTTCAGCCGTCACATCTTTAATTATTCATGACGTTTTTTGACTCAAGGAATCTACCTCTTTGTTTTCTCCTCCATGATATTAATTGGTCATACAATCATAATTATTTATCAATTAATTCCATATCTATACTCCATGTTTAATTACTATTGTGTGAATATATAATTTAGACATTTATCGTCAGTATATGTTTCAAATTTCGCACCCTATAAACGACTCCTCGAAATTTTCAAATTAAAACCACAGTTGAAAATTCCAAATCATGTTCGGGATTAATACACTCATGAGGTTATTGTTTTCATAAATAATAATAAATTACCTTTTCATTCTATATTAGAACATAAAAAATCCCCTTTAATATATCATCACTACAGATGACAAAGTCACTATTTCAGGAAGGTAGAGTCAGAACTTGGGCAATCAAAAATCATCCGTAAAATTCCTTAAAAAATCATAACATTATTTTATCCAAATGAATTTGAATCCTTTTCATGTTAACCTAGTCAATGGACTAGATGACTATGAAATTTTTTCAACATGCATCTGGTAATAGCCTATCAATCCAAGAAAACTACAAATCATATTTGTAGATGTGGGTCTTGGTCATTCCTCAACATATTTGATTTTATCATGATCAACATTTTTTCTATAATTATAAAATATTTTTCCATGGAAGGAAATTTGTTTCTATAGAAACTCAAACTTGATGAATTTTACATAAAGTTTCATTTATTTTATTATTTTAAAAACAACCCTTAGATGTATATTGTGCACCTATTTACTTATAGAATATAATATAATTTCATCAATAAACACAACCATAATCTTATCCAATAACTCATGAAATAATATATTCATATGATCCATGAATACATCTGGTGCATTAGTTAACCCAAATTCCATACTAAGAAATTCATAATGATAAAATCTAGTTTGAAAATAATTTTTTTGGAATATCATCCTCCTTCACCTTCATCTAATGGTATGTGGATCCCAAGTCAATATTTGAAGTGGTCACAAAGGATCTCACTTCATTGGATGGCCTGACATCTACTGAAGTGGTCACAAAGGATCTCACTTCACCTTTATGCTAATAGTCAGGCTATTTTCCATCACTCAGATAATTCTTTGGACACGAATTTCTATAATGACCCATCTCACCATATTTGAAACACATTACATTTTTCTCATCATAATTGATCTTATGATAATTTTCATTATAATATCAGGCCATATGTCCAAATGTACCACATTGAAAAAATGTCATGATTTTAGTAAGGCATTCCTCGAGGTTCTTTATTCCACACTTTTCATTAATTGAAAACTAAATTCATTACCATTATATTTCATAGATTTTTTTTTATCCATAGCATTCCATATATATCTCTTATTCTTCTAATTTTCAAGGTACATGTGGTCATAAAAAAAGTCCATTTTTACCCTCTCTACACATTGTACAAGTTTTCTCATAACTTTTGAAATCATTGGAATTAAATTCCCTTTGATATCATGGATTAAATAATATAAAAATGGATGATTTTTCTATCAATACACAAAATTAGATTTGGTTCATACTGTAACGGCCCGACCCCAGAATCCATGAGCTGGTGCATTATTTTAAAACATTGGCATGATTACAAGGAATCAAGTCCCGAAGGATAGATCAGTTTTGTAGTTTTGTAAACAATATACATACATAAGTTCAACTATACAACTTGAAATTAAAAAAAAACTAATTTATTCCATTAAAAACATCCAAGATTCTAAGATTAATATTGAAAGTCAGTCATAACTATTTTCTTCATATCCTGGGAAAATGAAACTTGAGAAATGGGTGAGCTCAAATGCTGAGTAAGAGTATGAAATATAGTGGTAGATAAAATAAACCTTTGGCATGGTGTATAATTAAAAACACATGCCTTTACAAATAATTAAAATGAACACTTTATGGCAGGAATATGAGCTGAGTAAACAATTCCATAATAAAACATAGTCATGGGTATTCTACTAGTCTAATAATAACATTAAGTATCAATAACTAATCTCAAAATTATTAAATGCATAATGTCAGACATCATAACCTCATATTCAAGGCCTCGTGCCAAGACTATAAATTAGATTTTGTCAAGGCCTTGTTCAAAGACACTAGTTTGCCTCATGAGGCCTACCAATGAATTAAGGACCTATAGTGGGCTCCCCCCATCACTTACTAAGTCCAATGCATTCCTGGTATGAAATTGTTTAAACACAACATAAACATTCGTATTAAAACTAGCATATGAAATGTTAATAATTTATCCATAAACCATGAATGGTATAAATATAACACATCCATAGTCAAAAATATCACAAATCCTTCAATACAATATGGAATATTTTTATCATAATAAATATACATTATAAAAGTTTAAAATCCATAAAATTATGTTGACATATATGTAAATGATTTTTAAACCTCTTGGATAGAAATATCTCTTTTTCAGGAAATCATTTAAAAGTCACACAATTTAAAAAGGAAGACATTTAAATACATTTTGGAATAAATGTGTCACATACCACTTTGAATCGTATAAAAGGAATTAACATTTTAAAAACATTCAGGTCCATAAAAATAAATCCTTAAAACCAATTTTGAAAACATGGACATTAATGAGAACGATTTAGAAGAATAAATATTTAAAACATACAAAATGATATTGTAGTTAGAGTTCCTAACCAAATGAGAGTTGCCTGAATACAAATAATTGAGACAATAAAAACTTTATAATATTATGAAAATAATGGATTTCATGATATACTATGTCAAAATACAGTATATACACCATATAAAAGTGAATTGGTGGATAACAACAAAGAATCTTCAATGTAATGTAAATTGAGTTAAAGTCCCTTATAAATACTGTATCCTTAGGTTAAGGATGAATCAAATACATAATTATGTGTGAAAAATATAAGTACACTCAATATGATTGTATATTTAGTGTGAATTTATCATAGTAAATTCACTTATATTCTTGTAAAAGTAACACCAATGAATTGGATGTTTAACTCAATAAATAAATATTGAGTTAAAATTACTTTTATCAAGTTAATATCGAGGAAATGGGAAATTATCAATGGAGTGATTATGTGTATCAAAATTATATCCACGGAGAGGGGAGTGGAAATTACTAAAAAAATAATAAATAGTTATTCCACACATAATCATGGAGTAAAATAACAATGAAGTATGCGTAAAGCATAATGTGTGGAAATTGAAATTGGAAATTTCCTTACCGATTTGGTAACTTATGAAACATACACCCCATGAAAGAAGTGTCATAAAATAATGATTAAAATACCCATAAAATAAATTATATTACAAAAATAATACAATTATTTTCAGTACATACTCCACACAAATGGAAATAGTGGCCAATATAGCATGAATCTCACATGAATAAAATTGAGATGAAAACCCCTTACTTCATTGTAATCGATCGAGTAGTATGAAAAAAAGTTAATAACCACCAAATGAATCATTGAATACCATTAATATAAAGTGAATAATGATAACATATATCAAATTGCACTACACAATACACCACATGAAATATATAATTGGAGAATAATGGAAATATCAAGGAATTAAAAGTGAGATAAGAAACCCCTTACCTCAGGTCCGACTTGTCTTGTATGTTGCTTGTTCTTACTAAATAATAAACATAAGTTAATTTATACTTGATTGAATTTTTTTTCATGTTTATTATTCCTTTAATATAAAAAATTACCTTGCTATTATAGTCAGTTAATTATTTGAGTTCATATTGGATATTTTATCGATGTTCTGAACTTGAGTCAAAAATGAACTTGTTATAATTACAATTTTCCCATGTGGTCAGAATTCCATTATCTCCAGAATGATATATATGATTTAGATAGAATATATATATATATATATATATTATATCCCTTATATATTTCTATTTATAATAGTACACAAAATTTGGAGAAATGAAATAAAATATACGGTTCATGGAGACGGTAAGTCGTACGCACGCATGAATAATACTTTCTTTTAAATTTTGTGTTCTAATTGAATTAAAAAATAATTAAACATAGTCATATTATAATTGCAGTATAATATAATATATTATAACATTAATTCCATCCTTTATAATCCCCACATAAGGCATTAACGAGTCATATCATTTTGATGGGGCGGTAGTCCGTACTTCGTCAAATTAAATTATCATGTTTTACCCATTATGGAAACCATAAAATAATGAAATAAATGGAAAATAATGATGCATAAAAAAATAATAAACATAATATATTTAATATTTAAATAATTTACCATATTAATGGACACTATAAGAGGTGGTAGGATATTATCAAATAATCAACATTTCGTGAGACGTTCATTTGCCATCCACAAAAACAGTATGTTCTTCATCCATTAGACGGAGGTGTGTGTGAGTGTAGTTTAAATACATATCATAAAAAACATCCTAGTATATTGGGGATATAGGTGTCGTTATATATTAAAGTAATAAAAAGTGTTTAGGGTGTTGGAAAAATAAAATAAAATAAAATAAAACTAAAGAATTTAAGAGAAAGTGTTACCTTTAATTTGGGTAACTTCCTTTGGTTTGAACCAAAAGGAATTCATGAAGTGCATTAAACCAAATTTGAGGCTTATAGGAGGAATATGGGGATCTTGAGATATTCTTTTTGAATGGTTTGGAAGATATAAAGGTCTTGAGAGGTGTGTTTAATGGGTTAAAAGTGGTGTCCTTTTATTAGGGGGAGGAGGGGCCCTTTATAGAAGTGTTAAAATATTATTTTATAATACAGTGATATTTTGTTAGTAAAGTTAAAAAACTAATTAAAGGTTAAGATAAGATGACTCATGGTATAAATAAAATCATCCAAGAAGAATTGGAAATGTTTTGGATTTTATTTTAATATTAATAATCATATTTATTTAAATCATTTATTAATGAGGTAAATATTGCATCATTATTATGTCATAAATAATTTAATTTATTCCATGTTTAAAAATTATAAAACAAATTACTATATTGTAGGAAATCGTCTTATCTTTCAAATTATTATTTATTTTTGAAAATATGACTTATGTAACCCCATGTAAAAATTGATATACTAAAAGATATTGGTTAATATCATTTTTGTCTTTACTTTAAGTTATTTAAAATAAAGTGTCATTATAATTCATAAGTGGCTCCATGGGGTCCCCAAATTGTCCCAAAGAAGCCCATGGTTGTCCATAACAAATAAAATAAGGTTAGGGAAAGTGTTAAGGTAATTTGTTATTATTATAACATTATTTTTACCTTGAATTACCCTATTTCCTTATAACCGCGGTAAATAAATGTCAAAAGTTACTCTTCACCAAATATTAATTTCATTATATTGAACCAAATTTTACTTATTAGTAACAACCATGTATCTTGATTTTTTAAATTCAATTCACATATGAGGTAAAATTTTATTTAAATGAAAAAGTTATATTTTTAACTACTACTTAGTCGTTTCACTATTCATCAAAAATTGATGTTTTTCAGAAAAATACAAAATATTTAGCCTAAGCTATATTTGATATTCTGAATTCAAAAATGATGTCTATTTTATGAAATTAAAAACATAGATTTTGGATTTATTAACTTAATATTAATTCCCATATTCAAAACAAATATCGTGTTTTTACGAAACAATAACTATCAAATCATTGACACTTGTTTATGTATAATTTCAAAGTGAAATTAATTCCAATGACAAAAATTGCATTAAAGGATAAAAATATAATCTAATTACACTAAGAAAAAAATTTAAAATATATTCTAACAATATAAATAAATTATATTAAAAGGAAGTTTTGAAATAAAAAACATTATTTCTCATTATTCATAAAAAATGAATATTATTAGAAAAATACCAAAATTTCATCCAAAGTAAATTTTGATGTCCTTATTCTAATAAATAATTTTATTTTGTCAAAATGAATATGTAAAAGGGTCAAATATTGGATTTAAAAAGGGTTCTCTATTAAATGGTGGTAAAATTGATTTTTCTTGAAAAATAAATTTATTATCTGAAAATTTGAATTTTTTCGTATAATATGTCTAAGAAACACATAATACATAATTTAAAATTTCATAGAGTATATAAAATTCAATATCCAGTAATTACTATTCATAACCGCTTTTGAACGGCTAGTTTGGTATGTCGGGGTGTGCTCGAACTCGGTGTTGTCTGTAGCGCAAGCTATTGAATTTAAAGAAAATAATTTACTATGAAATCTTGTGGTGTTACATTCCCCTCTCCTTCAATAAAGTTTATCCTTGCAATTTTAAATTGTTCTTCAAAAATAAAAGGTTAAAAATTGAATAATACCTTTTTGGAAAACCCACATCGGAAATTGGTTTAAAAAAATATAGTCTTAAAAGAGGGAAAAGGAGATGAAAAATTCACCACAAAATTATGATCTCGATTAAGAGAAAATTTGTGGGAATTAAAGAAACATAATTGGAGGAAAACTATAAATATATATAAGGAGTTATTGAGGTCATCAATCACAAACAAGTTTAAAATTGAGGTACTCAAATCCTTCAATCTATGAAGATTTAAATTATTTTTGGTTCAACAAAACATAAAGCATTAGGATAGCACATTTTTCGTTTTAAGATCACTTCATTAAAATTGAATAAAAAAATTATTCATGGATTAAGAAAAAAAAATACTTGACAAGTAGATTTTCAACATTTATCTAATTATTACCACAAACTCATCTTTCACTCCAAGTGATGAGTAATAAAGATGAATTTGTCACACTTGATGCTCTATAATCAACTTATAGAGAATCACATTATCCAAAATGGATGAACTATATATTTCCCTTTTCTTTAGAGATTAACCAAAACAAAATTTTTAGTAAAAGATCAGATGATCTGCAGAAAAGATAATATTTTAGAGGAAGAAATAATAATCCTAATTTAAAAAATTAAACGAAAAATGCCCAAAGTTCAATAAATACCATTCAATAAACAATTTTCTATAAAATCTTTAAATATAATCCAAACCAATATTGAAACCCAAAACTCAGAAAAATTTTCTTACGTAGTTTTCCACATTAAATTGTATCACCAAATAATATCGACTACTCTTAAAGTCACATACTTAAAATTAATTAACCTAATCAAATGTTCTCTATTATAGTTTAATTATTTCCATAAATAAATCAAATCTCTATAAATCCACAATAAAAACATAGTAAAAAAACTCCTTTACTCTTTAAATGAAATCTCATAGTCTTTTATTTTCCTTATGCATATAGTATTCCCAATAGAGAGAACAACTTCCAAAATAAAATTTATCACATATTCTAAAAATAATTTTGCTATAATAACGATATATATTTGACAAGACATAAGATCCCAAATCAAATTAATAAAATCATATAACTAAAAAGAATTAGTCACACTAACCAGGGACTTCACGTAGTCCAGTGGTAGGTGATAAATCCCAACCGCACTATGGTTGTGGGTTATATTCCTGTATCTTTTTTCAAAGCGATGGGTTGCCACACGGTCTACATTTTTTCCTTTTTAAAAAACAATATAATTTTATAATATTCCAAAAAATTAGATAGATTCCTCAAAATAATTATAACATAATTTCATCAAAAAATTAATCTCATAGCTCGCATTTTCATTCCAAAATTTAATGACTTGTAATTTCCCCAAACTCAATGATCATATAAAACCAAATGGTCATTTATCACTATATGCACAAGAGAAAATATCATTCTTCCTCAAATATCATTTTCACATTGCAAACTGTAGGGTTACAAATTCAATTCAAAATACTTCCAATGTAATCCCATCGACAAAGATCACTAACAGTTTTTAAAAATTTCTCCATCCATTTATTTTAACATAGTTTCTTTTTGACCAATAAGAAATCCTATAGAAAAGGACATTCACTCAGGTAATGGCCAGGTCCCCTACATTTATGGTAAATGACTGTAAATGAATTATTAGGTAAATTTTTATTTTTTTCCACAATACTCTTCATTTTTCCACTATAATTCTTTACTTTTTGTCCTTATTTCCCACACATAAGGGATTTCATTGATCCATTAATTCATCTTCCTAGGTGTCTCCTTCCACATTTCCTGCATGATGGAAAATGAGCTCTCTTTTCACTATGGTATTCACTGATGTAGCTATTATCATTCACATATTTTCTCTTCCTTGTTAAGTACGGGAGTTGGTTAATATATATGTTGTTGATCATATTTTTTGAAAACTTATTTGGAGTGAACATGATATCTTTTAAACCTGTCAGCATTCCCTTTTGTATCTCATTTACACCACTGTTCAAACCTTGTACATCATGCTCAGAGTTACTATGACTTCATTGGAATCCAGTATTTGACTAAAACCATAAATCATTGTGTGAGTAATAATAGTAATAAAATCAATTTGAGAATATCATGACCCCATACTTTCAATTTAAAACACATAAGGATTAACCAAGGTCTTTTATTCTCATTTTATATTAAAATCCTTCAAATCGGTTTGTAAAGATAATGGTAATTATTTTAATTATATCCCCTGGGAGTTTCATAACCAAGAGTGCATGAAGGACCATTTTTGTGTACTAGGATACTTAGGGTTAAGACTGAAACTCATTGTCGGAGTTCTCACTCCTATGTACATCTGTGTCAGAGCGGCCTCTACCTGCTCGTTTCCAAATAGGGATGTACTGCTTGGAAAATACACAAAATCTCTACATTACCCAGATTCTATGATATTCTTCTATACTAATCCTCAATGTCTATCTTAGGGTATTGTGCTTCAATCAGAGTTTATCTAAATCTAGTTTCCCTGGTTTGTACTAAAAATTCTCTGATACAAACTATAACGCCCGACCCAAGAATTCAGGAGTCGGTTCATTATTTTAAAACATTGGCATGATTACAAGGAATAAAGTCCCAAAGTACCAATCAGTTTAGTTGTATTGGAAACAAGATACATACATAAGTTCAACACTATAACATTAAAAGAAAACCAACAATATTTCATTCAATTAGAAACACCCATTCTTCCAAGATTATTCCTGCAAGTCACTCATAAAAAACTTCTTCATATCCTAGGAAAATGAATAATGATAAATAGGTGAGATCAAATGCTCAGTAAGAGTAATAAATATAGAGGAAGATAACATAATCATTAGGCATGGTGAATAATTGAAAACACATACCTTTATAAATAATTACCATGAACACTTTATTGCATGAATATGGGCTGAGTAATTAATTACATACTAAAACAAAGTCATGGGTATTCTACTAATCGAATAACCACATGAAATATCAATATCTAATCTCATAACTATATAATGAATAATACCAGATATCATAACCACATAGTCAAGTCCTCATGCCAACATTATTTTGTCTCATGAGACCTACTGATTCATCGAGGAGCTATAGCAGGCTCCACCCATCACTTACTTAGTCCAATGCATTTCTCATTTGAAAAGGTTTAAACATAACATAAACATTCGTATTAATCCTAGAATATGAAATGTCAATACTTTATCCATAAATAATGAGTGGTATAAAAATAACACATCTATAGTCAAACATATCACAAAAACGTCAATAAAATATGGAAGATTTTTATCATAATAAATCAACTTCAAGAAAGTTTAAAATCCATAAAATGACATTGACATAGATGAAAATAATTTGTAAAACTGTTGGAGAGAAATATCTCATTTTCATGAAAACAATTAAAAGTTGAAAAATTTAAAAAAGAAGAAATTTTAAAAAAAAATCAATCAAAGTGTCATATACCAATTTAAAACATTTTAAATGAATTAACATTATTATAACATTCATGTTCATATAAATAAATCCTTAAAACCCATTTTGAAATTGTGCACATTAATGAGCACGATTTAAAAATATAAATATTTAAAACATTTAAAATGATATTTTAGTTTGAGTTCCTAACCAAATGTGAAATGCTTGAATACAAATAATAGAGATAATAAAAACTTTATAATATCATGATAATAAATGATATCATGATATACTATGTCAAATGACAGTATATACATCATATAATAGTGACTTTGTGAATAACAACAAAGAAGTCTCAATGGAATGTAAATTGAGATAAAGTCCCTTATAAAGACCGTATCCTTAGGTTATGGATAAATAAACATCATAATTATGGTTGAAAAATATAAATACACTCAATATTATTAGATATTTAGTGTAAATAAATCATATGAAATTCATGTATATTCTTGTAAAAACTACAATAATGAATTGGATGTTTAACTCAATAAATGGAGATTGAGTTAAAATTACTCATATCAAGTTTATATCGATGACTTGAGAATTTATCAATGGAATTATTATGTGTATCAAAATTATATCCACCGAAAGGGTAGTAGAAATAACTAAAAAAATATAAAATTGTGATTACATAAATAATCATGGAGTAAAATAATCAATGAAGTATACATAAAGCCCAATGAGTGGAAATTGAAATTTGAGATTCCCTTAATGATTTGGTAACTTATGAAACATACACCCTATGAAATATGTATCATAAAATGAAGATGCAAATACCCATACATTAAATTATATTAAAAAAATATACAATCGGGGGCACTACATACACCGCACAAAATAAAATAGTGGTCAATATAGCATGAATCACACGGGAATAAAAGTGACATGAAGAACCCTTACTTCATTGTAATCAATCGAGTAATATAAAAAAAGTTAAAAACAACCAAATGAATCATAAAATACCATGAATATAATTATAATCATGATAATATATATCAAATGGTAGTATACAATACACCACATTTAATAAATAAGTGGTGAACAATAGAAATCTAACGAAATTAAAAGTGAGATAAGAAACCCCTTACCTCAAGTCCGACTTGTCTTGTATGTTCCTTGTTCATCCAGAATAATAAACATAACACAATTTCTACTTTATTAAAAATAAAATTCAAGTTTATTATTCTGTAAATATCACTTATTACATTGTTATAGAAATTAGTTAATTATTTGAGTTCATATTGGATATTTTATCGATGATTGGAACTTGATTCCAAAAAGAACTTGTTATAATTACAATTCGTCCATGTTGTCAAAAGTCCATTATCTCCAGAAGGATATACATGATTTAGATATCATATATATATATTATATATCTAGTATATAATTCTATTTATAATAGTACATAACATTTAGAGATAAGAAATGAAATGTAGTGTTCATGGAGATGGTAAGTCGTACGCATGCATGAACTCTACCTTCATTTCTAATTTTTATTTTATGGAATTAAAACATAATAATACATAGGTATATTATAAATAAAGTATAATATCATATATAATACAATTAATGAAATCCTTTATACATCCCACATAAGGCATTAACGAGTCATATCATTTTGAGGGGGTGGTAGTCCGCATTTCCTCAAATGAAATTATTGTGTTTTACAGATAATGGAAACCATAATATAATGATAGAAATTTAAAATACAGAATCATAAAGATAACATAAACATGATATATTTATAATATATAAATTCAATTCCATGTTAAGGACCACCATAATAGTCGGTAGAAGATAATCGAACAATCATCATTTCGTGAGGTGTTTGTTTTCTATCCAAAGAAATAGTATGTTCTTCACTAATTAGATGGATGTGTGTGTAAGTGTAGTTTGAATAATTATAATAAAAACATCATAGTATATTGAGGATACTGGTGTTGTTATAAAATAAAGTAATAAAAAGATTATCAGGGGTTGGAGAAGTAAAATAAAAAAAATAAAACAAAATAATTTAAGAGAAAGTGTTACCTTTAATTTGGGTAACTTCCTTTAGATTGAACCAAAATGACTTCATGAAGTGCCTTCTGCCAAAGGTGAGTCATCTAAGAGAAATATGGGGATATTAATAGATTATTTTGGCAGGTTTTTTATGAGCTAAGGGGATTGAGAGGTGTTTGGAATGGGTTAAAAGTTGTGTCCTTTTATAAGGGGGAGGAGGAAGTGTTAAAATATTTTTTTATAATAGAGTGATATTTGGTTTCTAAAGGTCAAAAACTAAATAAAGTCGAAGATAAGAGGACTCATGGTAGAAATAAAATCATCCAATAATAATTGGACAGGTTTGGATATTTCATATTAATAATCATATTTATTTAAATCATTTATTAATGTGGTAAATACTACATCATTATTGTTTCACAAATAATTTAATTTATTTGATGCCTAAAAATTATTAAAAAAATTACCATAATATAGGAAATAATTTTATCTTTCCAATAATTTTTATGGTAAAAAATATGACTTATATAACCCCATGTAAAAATTGATATAGTAAAAGATATTTGTTAATGTCATTTTTGTCTTTACTTTATGTTAATTAAAATAAAGTGTCATAATCATTCTTAAATGGCTCCATGGGGTCCCAAAATTGACCCAGGGATGCCCATGGTCTCGCCATGACTCATCGAAGAAGGTTAGGACAAGTTTCATGTTAATTTTTTATAATTACAAATTTATTTTTACATTAAATTACCCTATTTACCATTAACCATTGTAAATAAAAGTAAAAAAGTTACTATTCACCAAACATTATTTTATCTTATTGAACCAAATTTTACTTACTAATGAAAACCATTTATATCAGACTTTTGAAATTTAATTCACAGAAGTGGTAAAATTTCATTTAAATTTAAGTGTCAGATTTTTACCTACTATTAGTGGTTTCACTATTTATAAAAATTTGTTGTTTTTCAGAAAAATACCAAAAATTCAGCCTAAGATATATTTTAAATTCCGAATTCAAAAATGATGACTATTTTACCAAATTGAAAAAATAGAAGTTGGATAAATTAATTTAAAATTAATTCCCATTGTCAAAAAAATTAGGCTGTTTTTAAAAAACAATAAATACCATAATATTAAAACTTCTTTATGTATAATTTCTAGGTGAAATTAATTATAATGACCAAAATTGTATTAAAGTGTAAAATTATAATCTAATTACCCTTAAAAACCAATTTAAAATATAATCTAACCACATAAATAAATTATATTAAAAGGCAGTTTTGAATTAAAATACATTATTTCTCACTATTTAAAAAAATGAATATTATTAGAAAAATACCAATATTTCATCCAAAGTAAATTTTGATGTCCTGGTTATAAAGAATAATTTTATTCTGTCAAAATGAATATGTTAAAGTTTCAAATATTGGATTTAAAATGAAATCACTATTAAAAGGTTGCAATTTTTTTAAATGCATTTTTATAAGAAAAATTGAATTAGTTCTTATAATATGTCATAAAATCACAAAATAAATAAGTTTAAATTAAATAGATTATATAAAATTTAAAATCCTATTAATACTATTCATAACCGCTTTTGAGCGGCTAGTTTGGTATGATGGGGTGTGCTCAAACTTGGTGTTGTGGGTAGAATAGGTTATTTAATTTAATGAAAATAACTTACTATGAAATCTTGTGGTGTTACACATACCTTGATAGTTGGGTGAACTTTTTTTCATACAAAACCACTAAATTTTCCTCTTTTCCACAATTCAAGAAATTTTTACTCCATCCTAAGTCAAACTGCTTTAGGGAAATATTTTTCCAGGAAAGGACATTTAAATTCATCTCACTCTAAGGTTCATTCTCCTCTTTATCCATTATACTCTTGAACATTGAACTCCACTGATCAAGATCACCTTCAAAACGATAAATGGAAATACTAATATTTTGATTATCTGAACATACCATAACATCTAATAACTTTTCGAGGGAATTCATCTATCCTTCAGCCACTACTGGGTCAGAAGATCCACTGAAAGGAGGAGGGTGTTGCCTCATAAAATTTTACACTATCATCATGTTCATTTATTGTAGCTCTGGTTGTTCCCTTTCATCGAAAACATTTCAATTTATTACATGTTTCATCTAATCCATTACAACCACAAATTACTCAATTCTAATTCCCACATTCTTGATGTTGGCATCAAAAAGATAACAGACTCTTAGTTCCTACCAACATCGGCTTCCCTATAACTTATGTGGTAAACCATTCGGAAAATAAACATATCAAATGAAGAAACATGTTTATCATTAAATTATATATCATTTCATCATAAATATATGGTAATAATAATTTATGGAATAATCCCAACCCTTAATGTTATCTATACTATTCTTTAATACCAACTATAAGGACCAGACCTTAAACAATACATATTCTAGATATTTTAAATATATTTATCTTTATATCATTCCTGAAGATATTTTTTAGTGTTTTATAATGTTATAAAATAACTCATAAATATCCACCCAAAATCATAAAATATGCGTACCATTAAAAAAGTATCCATTTCATCCAAAACATAAAATTTTAAACACAAATCAACAATATGATTTCATTGAAAGATATTCAAAACATTTAACCTGACTTCCCTCATTCTCTTACACATCCATGTAACCTATGTAGAGAATATAAAAACATAGAATGATCTTAAAAAATCTCTTCAAGGGATATAAAAAGACACAATGAAACTATTAGTCCATGAATACTTATAAACATATGAAGTCATTTTCACAAAGACATACTTCCCACTGATAAAGAATAATATAATTACTGTGTAAAACATAATATTTTCATAAATAATAGTAAACATAAGTTTGGAATAAGGGAATATTATGTAATTGCATACTTAATTTTTTAACCCTCGTGGTTATATTAGGTTTTGTAACCCTCCCGACTACCTTACAATGTAACCCTCATGGCTACCTTATGGTGTAACCATCGAAGTTACCCGTGGAGTAACCATATGACACACCTCCAAATTACAGATACCAATTTAATTGGAGGGATTTATATGTCACACACTTCATCACAAACAATTCCCATGAACCCTAAAATAATAATAAATCATTAATAGTTGCATAAAAACATAGCTTTTGAATTTTGTAAAATAGAATTATGAAGAGGGTTTTTTAATAAAGTCTCTTAAAAAACCATATAATTAAATTGAGGATTAATATAATTAATGTATTATGTGTATAAAAAACAAATAAAAATCACAATATAAAAAATTAATTAAATGGATAATCTTTGTAGCACATAATTAATGATGTAGAAGGTTGTCCTGAAGAATGGAAATTGGGTTAAGAATTCCCTTAACTTGGGATTGTCTTAATGGAAACATATATAAACCACATGTATAATGGATAAAATAGTTTTATTACTACACTACAGAAACTTATTGTTGATTATAACACCGTATATGACCATTTTATGACAACATTACACCCATTAATTAATAATATTTTGTTCTTTCCATTGTTTTGGGTGCGTTCATTACAAGATTTTAAAAGAAGGTTCTTATAGGATTTCATTGTAGAATGGAAGAGAAAATACATAAGTGTAATGAAATTTTATTAATATGTTTCCATAATATTAATTTATTCCATATATCATTTTGGTTATAAGGTATTATGATGAATCATTAAATAAATCATCATTGATAACTGTTTAGATAATGTTTGTGGTTTTTTGATAACCAAGAACTAGTTTCGTTATATAATACAATATTATGTATATATGTTTAATCCAAAACATTAAAGAGGATATATAATAAACTTTAAAATATATTTCATCCATTAAAATGTTTTATGACTGGTTTTGAAGGATGTAATAGAAATTTTAAACACATTATCAATGAATTTGGTAAATCAGCATATCCCATATAGTGTTTTAATTTTTCAAATAAGAAAAAGAGTAGAGGAAGAATGATGATTAATTTTATTCCATAAACATGATAAAATCCTGAAAATATTATATCATGGAGCTTTAATGCCCCTTTGATAAGGGTAGGGGAATTGAGAATAAAATAAGAAAAATAATTGTAATGAAAATACATGAAAATGAAATAGGATTCTTACCTCTCGATATCTTCTAATTGAGATCCTCCTTAAGGACGTTGGTTTCGGTCTTTTTGTGAGACCATAAGTTCTTGGATGTGTGGAAAAGACATGGTAAGAGTATTGGGAATAATTTATACAATGATCAAGGTTTGAGATGTGTGAGAGAAAGAGGGGGTGAGGGTGGTATTTATAGTAGAGAAGAGGATGGGTTATCCATTTTTCTGATATACATGATACATTTAACATTAAGGCATGTAAAAAGATGGTTTGAAACATGGTGGTTAAAAAACCATCTTATTTTGCCAAATGATTCATATCATGTGATTAATTATGTATTTATTGGATATCTATAAATTATTCCCACACATTTAAAACATGTTCAATGATTTCATCATATGTCAACTAGTCAATTAAATTTATAAAAACATTTCCTTATCATCTAGATTCTATATTGAGTAATTGATTTGGAATTAACAATATTTCCCCAATCAATAATATATCTTTCAAAGTTTGAAATATTTATAAAATGTAAAAAATATTTGGTAATAATAAAATTAGTAACATAATAATCAGGATATATAAGATAAATATATTTTCCAATGAAAAATAATAAAAAAATCATTTTTTAATATAATTTTAATAATCACAAAATAATATGAGAGTGATGATAACTGTAACAACTTTTTAGTTTTCAAATAAAATTCCCTTGTATGAGATAGTTCAAAGTGGAATTTAAAATAACATGGATTATAAATGAATCATGATGTTAAACTCATATATAGTTGTTTTAAGATAGTTATTAATTTAAAAAAACCACAATAATATTTTTAATATCATATATTATCTAATTGTAAATTTTTCTACCCATTTATGGTTAATATTTTATCATTTTCATTATTTTGGATGTTAATTGCCTTAATTTCTCATTTTTAAATTATTATGAATGTTTTTGTTCTATTTTACATTATATAGTTCCATAAACATTATGATAATAATCATGATATGATTATAATATTTATAAACCAATTATAATTTTAACACTAATCATTAATGATTTTTTTAGAAATGAAATCTATTATAATTATGGGATGGTAGTGCAAACATACACATGGGTGACGTTTCCATTTTTCCAGAATCATTATGCAAAGGGGGTTAGTAATTTTTATCTTTAAATTATTATAAATATATCATATATATCATTCAATTTTTTCAAATAAACTGATATAAAATCCATTTGGTTTGGTGGTTAAAATCGAATCACATCTCTCTGTGAAGGTGGTAGTCCCCACACACATGTATGTTGTTATAATCATTTCGTGAGGAAATGGAATGAAATAAAATTATATAACTTATCGTTATATATTGAAACATATTTCACCTATTTCATAATTATTTCATTTATATCACATATAATCATTAAATATCCCTTATCACCTTCCTTGTAAAATCTTCGTGAAAGAAGAATCAAAACGCTTCACAAGATGGTACTCCATTGTGGACATGAGGGAAGTTTGTTTTATCTCATTTGAAATTGAAGGTAACAAGTTATATATGATATAATTACTATATAAGAATAAATATTTCTTAAATATCATATATATATATACACACATATTATATCCATCATAATACCCCTCCAGGATATGTGAAAATGAAAAAACAAACAACATCTATTCGTGAGGAGATAATCCACCATACATAAGAACAATTATTTAGTAACCCATTTTATGGAAGTGGATAAGGATTTCTGTCATGGAATTATTATGAAAAAACCCCAATATATGTGAGATCCTTATAATATTATATCATAATGGTTTAATTAAAATTGATATAGGTGGATAAAAAATAAAATAATGATGCTCATTTAAGAACATTTCCTTTTCATTGGGTATTCTATTTAGGTTTAGTATAAACGCTTCAAAGGATTCCCTTATTCCAAAAATAAGGCCTCTTGGATAAGTTTAAAAATTCATTAATTAATTTATTTTGGGTTTGGTAAATCCAAATTTCATGAGAGGTTAATATATGTGTGGGAAGTTAGTTCCCTTTTATAATTGAGGAGGAGAGGAATTTTTGTAAATACACAAAAGTATACACTAATGGGTAGTTAGTATTACCTCAAGTGGCTAAAAGTAGATAAATAATGGAGGATATGGTTTATTTGGTAAATAAACTCTTCAAACACAAAAAAAGGAACACATTTTTATCATTTTATTACCTAGTCATTAAATTTACTCAATTTTACCTGTTTAGTTCTTACCGGGGTAACTTGTATCCTTGTGTGTCGCTAAGTAAGATAACATTTATGAATAAAATTATCATAAATTTTATTATATAATTAGAACTTATTATTATAAATATGAAACAAATTTTTTAAAATAAAACTCATATTCTTTTGTAAAATTATTTTTATACAAATAACTATATTACACTAAAACACCGTTTTGACCACAAATGCACTAACAAAAAATTTCTATTTAGGGGAAAATATAGTAATTATATTGAATTGTAAATTAATGGAACATGATTTATATATTCTTACATTTATCAATCACTTGAAAAAATATAGTATTTTCATGTGTTTTGAAAGATATAATGTATTATCACTTGTTATAAAATAAAATTAATGTCAATTTTGAGAATTTTCCTTTAATTTAAATTTAGAAATATCAATAAAATGATGGAATTAAAATATAATATTTTAATAAATGGATGACATGATATAGTGATCTAAACATTAATTTAACTAACAAATTCATAATGTTTACATCACTTTTTATATATTTTGTGTCATTTATTCTATTTATTTATTAACTAAATAATTCATGTGTTAAATTTTTTTAGTAATTTAAAGTAATTATTTATCCTCAAGAAATTACAAATAAATTATTATGTAAAAACATAATTTATATTTATATAAAATTTCTAATACTGAACCTTTGTTGTTTTTTCGTATCCCAAATCATTATAGATATTATAGGCATGGAAGATTCTTTTTTTTTTCATTTTATTTACTTAAGTTATTATATTAGACAATTTCATGGAATATAATCTCACTAAATAATAGAAATATGTAATAAGTTTATAATGGTAATTATTTGTACATACAATAGGTTTTTGACAAGATTTTAGGTTATTTTACCCCTTATCTAATAAGTTAACCTCCAAGTAAACACATTTTTACCTTAATCGTGGTAATTAATTTTAACTATTTTCACTAATAATTATGGAAAAAACTAAGTGTCCATTATTAGATAATATAAATTAAGATTTTCCAAATATAGAATCCATTTTTCAAAATTAAACTCACATATGTGGAAGAATTTATTTTTAAAGTAATCTTTTAGATGTGATGAGAATGTAGGTTTTTAAAGTGAAAATGTTCAACGATATATAATATTTTTATATCCGAATTCAATATAAAAATTTATCCATTGAACTAAATTAGATTAATTTGTATAAAATTGAACTAATTTTATATAAAACCCAATTAAAAATATAATTTAAATTATAAATAATATTAACGAAAAAAATTCAATTAAAACTCATTATATTACACTACTCATCAAAAAATTAAACATTTCTAAAAAAATCCCAATAATTCACCATAATGTAATATTTAAATTATTATTTCCTAAATAATGATTACTTTTTAAAATAAATTTTCTAATGTTGTTAAAAATTAATTCTTAATTAAGGGTGAAAATCATGACTAAATCATGTTTTTTAGACTTATTGTTGTTTACATAACATGCTATCAATGCAATTATATTTACAGTAATATAAATAAATTTTAAAGGATTTGGGAGCTAATGAATCAAAAAATATTTAAATTTCATCTTTAAAATTTAATCTCAATCTCGGTAATCATAGGATTGAGATTTTCAAATATTATTTTTGAATAACCCAAATCATAAATGGATTAATAAAACATCCTCTTAATATCAGATAATAGGGTATTACAAGGGTCATATAGAATAATACATATCTATGTTACTATGTATAATTTAAAAGGTGGAATGTGAATAATTTGACATGGATGAAATTCCCAAATAATTATATAAAATCATTGTGGTTATTGATAAAAATAAGGTCAAATGTCAGTGAAATGTAATGGGGCTCAAACCATAAATATATAACAATTTAAAATCCCTTTTAATTAATCATATATGAATTTAATAGAATAATATTATTTGTTTTAAAATCTTTTTTGTAACGTTGATGATTTTTTTTCAATATAAAAATATAAATAAATTTAATTACTTGATACATTTCTATTTTACAAGTATAATTTTACCCTTTGGTTCTTCATTGATCAATTTTCATTTCATCCCCTACTCCACGAAATGAAAATCAAGAATTTTTTAAATGCCTGAAGCAATAAAATTAGCTTTTAAAAGACTGTAAGATTCATAAAATAGATATAATTCTTTCGATCTTCAAAATATTTTCCAAACCCAATTTGGGTAGCACATGTTATCCAACATGATTAAATATCCATATGGTGAGGTAATCAACCAGTCCCTAAAATCTTATCCAATGTTCAACTTAAATAATTACATAAATGGTCAGCCTTACAAGCCTTCTAAAATATTACTATCCAAACTAGTTCTAAGGATTCCTCTTCATATCCTAATGAAAGTAAAAAAATTAATCTGAAATTATTATTAAGGGTTTAGTATATCAGAATCCATCATTAATGAAAAATAATAATCAATATGGAAAGGTAAATAATTAGGTATACATGGAATTTAATAAAAAAACTAAAAATTAAATGCATATCGAGATAATATCATAGTGAAAATATATTTGATAATAATAACTGAAATATTAATGATGTAATTATTAAATATTTGATGCCATGTTTCTCAGGTACATGATAAATTTATCGTCAAGACCTTACATAAAATGGTTTAAAACAAACATGGTAAAATCCAATCTGATTTGGCAAACCGATTAATCTCATGAGACTATAGATGCAACGTGGGTCCATTTATAAATAGGTCCCACCCATTTGATACCTTTCTAAACAATTAAAAATATATTGAATAATCTACATAACTCATAAAAAACATTACATATCATTATGTATCTTCATTGAATATAGGATACAGATTAATCAATATTTCCCTAGTTAGTCAAATAAATTTCATAGTAGACACCATGTGTAAAAATGTTATAAAATTTAGAAAATAATAAAATTAATAAAAAACTAATCCGGATATCTTTGAGAAATATAATTTTTAATGAAAATTTATCATTAAAAATTTATTTTTTGAAGATAAAGTTATCAACAAAAAAAGTTAGATTGAAAAATAACTTTTACCACTTGGTAGTTTTTAAGTAAAATACCCTTGGTTAATATAGTTCAATATGGAACTAAATATTTCATGTATAGTGAATTTATAATGATATTAAATTTCAAAGGTGAATTATTTAAACCGCATAAAAGTGAATTGGTTCATAATAACAAATAATTATCAAGGACATGTAATTTGACATAAAATCCCTTACCTCACATTTACTTTTGGGGTACAGTGATTTAACCACATTTATAGTGGTTTTTAGCATGTTATTAATTTATACCAGTACCATAATCATAATTGTATAATCAAATATTATACTATTATAACATATTACTACACTTTAATTAATAATATTTCGTTATATTCATTGTTCTGGGTGTTAATTGCCTTGTTTTCTAATTCACGATTTGTTATTAAAGATATTGTTATTTTATATATTATATTGTTACATCACCTCTATAATTTTAAAAAAAAATTAATTTTTATATTTATACAGAAATTTAATTTTTATTCTAAACATGAAAGATGATTTTTTAGATATTAAGGGTGTTGTGATCATTGATATGAAAGGTAGTACCTCTACATGATTGACATTTTCATTTTTCAATTATCATTATGGTTATGCAATTTTTTTTATTTCCATAATGATAATAATTTAATATATATCATATTATTTCTATATATATACTTATATATCATCATTTTGGATTAGTGAGGAAAATAGAGTCACATCGCACCATGAAGGTGGTAGTCCACACATAAATGAATAAAATTTTCATCTTTATTTACACGAAAAAGAAATAAACAAAACAAAACATATAATATTTAAATAATCATAAATAAATAATAATTATAATAATTAATTAATTTATATCACATATAATCATTAACATTACCCTTATCACCTTCCATGGAAAGAATTGGTGAATGACGAATTGCATCGCTTCACGAGGTGATAGTTACCCGTACACATAAGCAATGTTATTATATCTCTTGCAGAATGAATGGTAACAATATATATATATATATATATATGATATAATGACTCTATAGGTATAAATATTTTATAAATATCACATATATATATATATTATCCATCATCATACACAACCTTAATAGGTGGAAATGGAAAAATGAACGACATCAGTTCATTAGGCGCTAATCTATTGTACACAAAAATGATGATTTCGAAACACATTAAATAGATGTTGAAATGTTTTCAGATAATTAAGTAATTAATAAGATAATGTATATTTAGGATAATTATGTTTTTATATTATTATTTTTTAACAAATAATTAATAATGTGGAGAAAAAAATAAAATAAAGATGCTCGTTGACGAATATTTCATGTTCTTATGGTATCACCTTTAAGTATCAACTAAATACATAAAAGGTTATATTTCATTCAAAAATAAGACTTCTAGTATTATTCTAGTTTATATAGTATGGGGTTTTTGAATGGGGTTTTCGATCAAAATGGATTGAGATATGTGAATAATTGAGTTGAGTGAGTTCCCTTTTATAATTGAGGAGAAGTGGCATTTTTGTAATTTCACAAATTTATTCACTATTGGGATGTCAATCTTACCCAAAGTGAATAAAAAATAGATCAATTTTTTAGGTGTTAGTATATTTTCTCAATAAAAAATCAACGAAAAAAACATAAATTTATCATGTTATTCTTTGGCCTTTGTGTTTTTTCAATTTTACCCGTTTAGTTTTTACCAAGATAACTTGTATCTTATTATTTATTTAGTTAACATATCCTTTATAAGTACTATTAAATTTATTTATGTTATATAATTTACACCTACCAATTAAAAAAATTTAATCAAATTTTTTAAATAAAAATTTTATGTTTGTGTAAAAATAATTTCAAAACAAATCCATGTAGTGCCCAAAAACATTGTTTTAACCTTAACCACCCTAATAGTGTTTTAAGAAATTTTCTATTAACTATTGTAATTATAAATGAAAATTATACCATTAATGAAAAGTGGTTGATATTTATTGACATTTTTAAATAACTTGTAAATATATAGGACTTTATTAGTTTTAAATAATTTAATGAAATATCATTAATTTTATAGAAATGTTAATTTCATTTTTGAAATTATTCATTTGATTTAAATTTGAAAATATCAATAAAATAATGGTATTAAATTCTAATATATTTACACTATTTTAACATGATATATTATTCCTAAAAATTAATAAAACTCAATAATTAATTCTATTTTATTCACTTTAAATATTTTCAGTATCATTTATTCTATTTAATTAATAACTAAATAATTCTTAAATTGGTATTTCTTATGTTTTTTGAAGTAATTACTTCATATCTAAAAAATTAAAATCTATTTTTATGTAAAAGACTATTTTATATTTCAATGTAATATATATAACCTAAACTCTTTTGTTTTTTCCTATCCCAAATCTATGTATATATTAATTGAAATGAATGTTCTTGTATTGAATTTTTCTTTATATAACATATTATATACTTCATGTTTGTGTAATGTTATCCCAAAATATAATAAAAATACAAAATGAGGTTATAAGGGTAAAAATATCTACATCCAATCGGTTTTATAAAATCTAATATGTAATTTTACCCCTTCTCTAATAAGATAACCCCCAATAAACTCTTCTTTTTACCATAATCATGAAAATTAATGTTTACTACTTTCACTATTCACTATAGTAAAAATTAATTTATCCTTGTGAGATATTATAAATTATGATGATTCTAAATATATAATAAATTTTTTGAAATTCAAATATCCTAATTAGATGAATTTAATTGAATGTTGTTCTTGCAGATGCGATGAGAAAGAGTGTTTTTTAATTTAAAATGTTCTGAAGTTTACAATATTTTTATATGAAAATTCGATATGAAAATTATTTCAATGGAATAAAATGCATTAAATGGTATAATTCCAATTAATTTTACATTAAAACTAATTTATAATTTTTCATAACATTATACATTATTTTATCAAAAATGGAAGTATTTGTTTAAAATGTATTATTTTTAATTATTCCTAACAAATGAATCTTTTGGAAAAATAAAAAAAAATTAAACCTTAAAAAAATTTATATGTGGATTTAAAAAATTATGGTTATGTTTCAAAAATATATTTCCAAAATGTGTCATGAATTAATCTTAATCATGTTCTCAATGTGTGACTAAACCATGTTTTATTTAAAATTGACATTGTGAGCATCACAAGATATTGAAAAAATGAAATTTATTCTAAAATTTATATGTTGTAATGTATTGGGGTGTTCCATTTTTTTATATCAAGTAAAGTCTAACAATTGCACCAGCAATCACACAACAAATGAGTGATGAATATTTTGTCATATGTATCATTTCTTCAAAGAAAGAATCAGGTTGTGTACTCATGAAAAATGACAAAGTGATATCCTAGGCATCATGACAGTTTGATATCCCCGAGGAGAACTAGCTAATTCATGATCTATAGTTATAAATTATGATCTTCACCGTGAATATTTGGTGGCACCACATCTATGGTGAGAATTGTGAATTATATTCCCATTAAAATATTCTAAATTATATATCCACACCCAAGGATCTTAACATGAATCAAAGAATATGGAAAGATATAATTAATGAAAATTATAGCTCTATTTACTACAATCTAGGAAAGGGTAAGAAGGTATAATATGATCTTAGATAAAACAAACCTTATAATTTATCCAAGATATGGATTGAGAAATAATTTATCAACATTAATATGAAAAGGATAGATTTATAAATCAAAATTGTAGGGAATATATCTTAACATTCATAAATTATTTCGCAATAATCTACTAAAGAGAATATCACGGAGGCACAAAGGGATGATTTAATGATTTAGAAAATAGAAAAGTAGTAAAGGGAGTGAAGCTAAATTAAATTTATATATAATGATTGTGTGATTTATATTGAACTAGTATTTATGTTCCTGATCACCTAAGATAAAGAGTTGATATTGGAAAATAAAGATATTTCATATTTCTCTACCCATCTCGGAAGTACCTTGATCTAACAAAACCATTGAGAGAACTACTGATGAGAAAACTTGATGAATGATATTTCAAAGTATATCATATGGTGCTTAGTATGATTCAATGTCAATAATGAGTTATGTTAATTCATTTTAATGATGAAACCATTGCCTATACCGACCTATAAATGTAAGAATATCACTATGGAATTCATCACAGGTTTCCCGAAGGCATCCAATGAAACAATTTGTTATGATTTAATGATTATTAACTCATTAGTACTACACAATTCATTTATATTTATGGATATTTATATGTTAAAAAACATTAAACGATATATGTATTGTAATAAGTGATGTTTCATTGGGTTCCTCTTTCAATTTTATCCTCTCAAAATCCATGTTTTACTACTATATTATAAATAATAATTCTGAATACTCAATTTAATTTCAGTATGACCTATCAACCAAAAAAGATGGAAAATATGAAAGTACTATTCAAACACTAGAGTTCATTCTAATAGGTTACTCAATGGAATTTAAATGATGATAAGATTATAAACTAGCATTAGTTTAATTCTAATAAAACAACAACTTCTACACTAGTATTCAAATTGATCAATATATTGATTTATATGGGATGTGATGTAAAACCCATATTTTTTTTATAATATTGGTGAATGAAATCTAATTGGACCTAATATTGTGTATGATATTACATAGAATGATTAAGCCATCCACAACTATAGAAAAGCTACTCAGATTTGGGAAACGAGTTATGCTAAAAACTGCCAAAGTTATTGGGAGTTTTATGTTGGAGACAAGAACATACTTCAAATATCATTTTGGAAGTGATTCATGCAGTTTGTAAAGAATGTGAATCTTATACTTAGTAACATTGTCCCCTTTTAGGTATTTGATCGCATATGACCAGTGGCATATCGACTTCCACTTTCACCATCTCGTTTAAGTTGATGCCATATTCCATTTATCTCTCATGAGGAATTATAAAACTAACCCCTGAATTGTAATGAATTATGAGGTGGTTCAACAAGATAATTACCTCCATTATGAGGATTACATGGTGGTGATATTAGACTATAAATGCATTGGCCTACATAGTAATACAACTCACCTTGTAAAATATCTTTAGAAGAAGAAAAAGTATGAAGAGGACAAGGGGAACCAGATGAAACAATGAAACTGAAGTACCCTCTACTATTCTTAACTAATAATAATATTTAAAATTTTAGGGATTAAATTTCGAAAGTTGGGAATAATTTAATGACTGAGACTTCTTAGATGATTTTTCCTCATAAATTAATGTGGTTTGTATTATATTTTATAATATTGTACAAGTAAAGAAATAATGAATCCAATACATATTTATCTTGATAACAAATATAATTACATCAGTCAATAATAAAACCGATGAAAACTCAAAACATTTATATTGAAAAAAAAAATATAATATTGGAGTTAAAATTGGAAAACATGTATTGCCCTAATATTCTAGATTCATTTCCCCCATAAGAAAAACTATAAAAATAAAACAAAATATTAATAAACCAATCAAAATCATAGAAAATTAAAATATATAAATTTGTGTTTAATTTTAATGAATACTATGTGAGTAAAGGAATTTTTATTTATATTAGCTAATTTGGAAATTGGAAGAATAATGTGACCATTAGAATAGTAACCTTACTATTGGAAATAATAACATGATTGTTAGTGTTTATTACATAATCGCTAGAGACGTAATTTGACCTCAAAATAAAAAAAAATTAATATAAATAATATTTATCATTAATATTATATGTAAATATAAATATTATAATTATGAAAAATAAATATCAGGATTAATTTACTCACATAAAATATATGAACATTTTTAACAAACTCTATTTTAAATTATTTTTCAAAAATAATTATATTTATAGTAAAAAATTTAATACATTGATGTTAAAATATTATTTAGATAAAATAAACTTAATTTTTGAAATCATAATTTTCATATTTTCTAAGGGTAATTTTTTATAATTTTTTAAAATAAATAGATTTTCAGGTTGAATAGTAAAAAATACCATTTTTCTCAAAATTTATCATCTTATATTATGTCATTAATTAAGTAGAAATGATCTAACAATTTATATATAATTTGGTTTGAAAAAATATATTTAATTTCACAAATTAATCATTAAAATATAATAAACTGTGTTTCACAACCTTAAAACATTTTCCAAAACCTAAAGTCCAAATTGATTTCTTCAAATAATATTTTTCCTTTTTCAATGTATCATTTTATCAAACATATTGAATTATAATTATGAATGGTTATAATGTGCCAAAACCATTGTATAACACATATATGTGGTTTATATTGTAAAGAATTAAATATTTCAAGTTCTACCATTGATATAAATTTTTATTCAATATTTTATTCCAAAAATACACCTCTCATCAAGAATAAATAACCCTTATATCCATTGGAAAACCAATACTCTATCACATTAAAATGGTAAATTTCTCCTTAAATCATCTCTCAAAATCCCTTAAAAACCATTGGTACATTCTTATGTAATCCAACACTATTCATCATGGAATTAAAGTGTAATGAAACTGATTTTATCTAGGGAATGGTTAGGTTATTTTCAAACACTTCTCTCGTTTTCTTTTTCTTCTCTATATTTTCCCCAATTTTTTCAAAATAATATATTATATACATTTTATAGGAATAATTTTAACATTTTATTAATGATGTGAACCTATAGTAAAAAAATGTATTTTTGATGTATTTATATTTTATACAACATTTTCTTCAAATTTGGATAACATTCTTATTAATAGCTGGTTAACCACCAATGAGGAAATTGAAAAATTATTTCATTATCACTAAACATATAGAAGGTTAAAATAAATTATTTATTATATATAAATTTACACATATAGGCATTTCATTTATCTATAATTTATTCTACTTACGTATAAATTTCCATGAACAAAATAGAAAACTCGAAATAACTCGAAATTGTTAATGAAAACATGTTATCAAAATGATTCAATTTTATCAAAGGAAATTACGAAATACAAACCAATGATTATAATTGATAAATACTGGAAAAAATTTAAATAAATTAACATCTGGTTCAATGATTCAATAAACATATGTATAATATTCAAGATGCGGATATGCAACGAAATAAAAAGGGAATTATGGTAAGGGGATCCCAAAACCCAATTCACATTCATTGGGATACCCCTATGTAATATAATTTTACATATTGTTATTCTAATAATTTTACATAAATATAATTACTTATTTATCCCTTTTATTTTATGAGGTATACATACTTCCACCATTATTTATAATCCAAGAAAAAGGAATTATTAAGAATACATTTTCATATGAAACACATCTTTTACACCGATTATGTTATTTCTTAGTTACTCCATAATAATGATTTATATTCAAATTATGTTTTTCTAATTTTATTTGGGAACTAAATTATTATTCATTAAATAAGACATAATTAAATCTATATGAAATCCATTCCATTCCATGGGTTATTTTATGATACTGATTGTGATACATTCTACATTATAGGCATGATAATGTAAATATTATGAATTTACGGGTGGTCTCATAATTCTATAAACCACCAAGTCATTGGATAATGTGATTTATATCATGAGATAAATTGTTTTAAAATGAATATAATTTTTATTTTCTTTCAACAATGATTATATGATTAAGAATATATGTTATGAAAAAATATGATGCTATATTCTTTCACAACTATGTTTATTATTTGAACACCATGACATGATGTTTCAATTTTATGCATCTCAACATTCCATTCCATTATCGAACATTTCATTCGTGAAATTGATGACGATATATTGTGTATGATACGGTTATATTGATTACTCCCAGTAATTTTATATTGGTTGAGGTCACTTATTATTCTCCTTACATAACTTTCATCTCACCCCTTTCATTTATGTACATCCTCATGTGACAATATTTACTATGTAGAATGTAATCATTTATATTGATCAAGATGAAGGATTTAAATCAAATGTTTATGTTTTTTTTACTGGTTATGTATGATCCTGGTCTCCTTAAGATACTAACATTTATAATATCTTAATATATAACTATTATTATTTATCTTTAAAATTTTGTAACAGTCATTTAATAAAAAGTCAGGTTTCTTTATAGGAGTTTCAACAAAATAGATAAATAATGTCTTCTTTCTTTAAAAAAATTCTATTAGAATCATCTATAGATAGAGATATGAATTTTTTTTAAATCATGTATTCATATGAAGTAACCAATGGATAATAAAATTTACAAGTTTCATGATAAATGAATCATAATATTTTATTATCAAATTCATAAATATAAAAAATCCAAATAAATGAAAATATTAAATCATTAAAATATTACCACTTTGGTAAGAATCAATTATTTTCCCAATTAAATAATTACATAAATTTAAACAAAAAATATCTTTAGAATTAATAAAATCATGATACTATAAAATTGGTTTGTAAAGACACCTCAAAAATTATATAGGCTATTAACATGACATATTTCTCGAAGAAATAAAATTGAGACAAAAATTCATAAGCACATTAGTAACATTTAAACAATAGTCCTCACAAAAGAGACCTCATAAAATTGATATGTCGAAAAACCATTCTCAATAATAATCATAAAAAATATTCATGGTTACTATATACACTACATAAAACAAACACATGGTGAATATGGTGTGTCTCCAGGAAAATAAAAATGAGACAGAAATAATTTTCCTTATGCCTCTACTTCCTAAGTAAACATTAAAAGAATATATAATAAAGAGAATATTGTTATAAATACTTTTAACAGGTATACATATATATATTAAGAGATATATTTTCTACTTATGAACATTAATTACTTGTTTATTAACAATTACATGTTAAAGTCATATCTTAGGCAATAAAATCTTTGTTTTTTATATTAGTTTTTATTTTTTTATTTCTAGAAAAAAAATCATTGATCCTGGTTCTATAATTTCCTACATTTTAACCAGGACATAAATACAATATATATTCTATGTATTTTTATTTATTTTAATCCATAAAAGATTGAGACAAAAAATTAAATACACTATTCATGGAGACAGTAGTTCATACATGCATTTGAACATCACTTCCATTTTATCGATATATTGAAATAAATATAGGTAAATAATATATTAACATTAAATGATAATTTTTAAATAATATATATCACATATTTTTATTTAAATTTGTTTTTACCACCATCCATGTAATGCGTATTCGAAGAATGAATCACATCGCATCATGAGGTGGCCGACCACAGTAAACACAAATGATATTATCCTATCACCCATGAATTGTAAATTAAGAAGTTATTGTGACATAATAAATAAATAATTATAATTTTTATAAAATAAAATATATATTAATTTTATATATTTTTATTATAATCTACGTAAATCATCAATAAATAACACTTCACATCGGTTTGTGTGGCAGTTGTTTTCAGTACACATGAGCGACTCTCTTGTTTTCCCAAAGAGTTTTGAAATAAGAATTCAGTTGCGAAATTATAATTTTATAGGTACAATAATATAATAAATATCAAATAAAAATATTAAACCCATAATTATATCTATCTGTGGTAGGTGGTGAAGGAAAATGAATAACATCAGTTCGTGAGGTAGAAGTCTATAATACGCACAATTGATGATTTTTTTTCCCATTTGATTCAATAGGAGAAGTATTTAGGTTATTTAATTAAAATAAAAATACTATTATATTTAATATAATTATTTTATTATACAATCATGGTTTAATATAAATTTTAATAGGTTTAGGATGAAATAATATAAAACACCAAGTTTTGAGATGTTTTCGCTTCTTCATAAAACTTCTATTGGTTTGTACCCGAAGGCATATTAGGATGAATTTATAAAAAACGAAGACCTTTAGGATTATAGGAGGGAATTTAATACTTTATCTATGTTGGTACTGGCCAATCCAATGATGTTATTTAGTGTTAAGAGTGTAGGATATGGGGTGGCCTCTAATAAGTGTAATGAGTGGAATAGTTGTAGTTTTATAAAATAAAAAGTTGGACCCACACTTTTGAAAATAATAAGGCTATAAAATGGTACATAATAAAACCTTATAAATGATATGATATAAAAATGGAAATCCAATGGGTTTTTTAAAAGTTTCTAGGTCATTTTACCGCTTATCTTTTTTGTTTAACCCCCTTATAATCCCATTTCAACCTTAACTGTTATAATTAATTTTTACTGATTTTACAATTAATAATCACAAAAAATCATGTTTAAATTATTATAAAATAAAAATAATTATGATTAGATGTGTTTTATTTATTTTAAAAAAAATTATTCATGGAATTGGAACATTTTAATTTATAATTAAACTCGCATTTTTGAAGAGAAAGTGATTTCTTCATATAGAAATCATTTGAATGTTTTAAAAAAATTACATCCAAATTAAATATTAAATTGATGAAAATTACATAATGCTTATTACATGATATATAATTGAAATAATTTAAATTTTAATAATATATTATAAAAAAATTATTTTCTTAAATGTTTTTAATGTAATGAAAATACTTACTAAAAACTAGAATTTTTTACTATACATCAAAAAAATTATTCTCAATAAATTATATAACTTTCACCCTAATATAATTTTAACTTTATTATTTCAAAAATCATTATTATTTTTTTTAAAAAAAATTATTGTAAAAAATTAATTTTAATATAAGTATGAATAATGAAATAAGATTTCATTTTTGAATAATACTATTTTTAAGCGAAAAAATAGATTTACTCATTTATATTATGTTGACAATATATAAGATGAATGTTAAAACTTTGAATGAATATATAATAATAAAAAATCATTAAATTCAATAAAAAAATAGAATTTTTTTAATTTTTTAATGTAAAACACATTTATGTATACCAAAATAATTTTTTCAAAAATATTTCCTTCACTTTCAAGAGATTTTATTTTCATTTCTAATTAATTGGCCCCTGATGAATTAAATTTATATACATTTTTAAATGATATTTTTATTTAATATTATTCATAACCACCATTAAAATAGTATGGTTATATCTCTAATATTTATCAAAAATATTTTAATAGTATGTCACATTTAATTTAGAATCAATGTTGCGTATTACAAAAAAAATAAATGATGTTGAGTTTGAAAAAAAAATCAAGAAGTTTAAAATTATTTGAAAAAACTGATATTTAAAAAAATTAGGGTGTTACATCAAGGATATTATTTTTGAACCTCATCATTTAGGTGATATACACAATTTTATTTTTCCCAAGTAAATTATGTGATCAGTTATATATTAACCCATATTATATCATCATAAAATGTATTTTTACTTTGAATGTTTTTACGGTAATCCATATTCTATTCATGGTGTCATTGAAAACAAGAAGAAGGTATAGTTTTTGGATTCATCTATATGGGAATTACAAAATGTACCAAAAACTCCTAAAAAGGATAATTATCAATATAAAATGTATGGTACTCAATTAAGGTCAACTGCCTTGATGTTTGGGGAGAATATAGACTTTTATATTAATATAACAACTCTTGGAATACATATGAAAGAATGTTAACCCAACTAATATATTTCTTTATGAATTTTTATTTTGTACTAGGTTTTTTCAACATTGAGAGTGGCTCTTATCGAATTAATAATTAAAAAAGTAAATAAAAAGAGATGATCTTATGATATGGATAATATAAAATAATAATAAAATTTAAATGTTAATATTCGTATTTATAAATTGATGATAAAACTGTATACCTCATTTTTTGATTTCTAATTATGAACAATTTTATATAATTATTGATATTAGAAAATTTTAATAAATAATTCACCATTTTATAACCCTTGTACATATTTTATATTGAATAATGAGTATAATTTATACAAAAATATAATAAATTTTCTAATTTGGATTAAAATATATACACAAATCTATTTATTTGTAATAATATAAAACTACAATTCATTACCAAAATAAAATTCAATATTCAAGGAAAAAGACAGTGAGAATCTAATTGATGAAAAATATTTTCAATTTAAAATACATATTTAATCAATATAATTTTATAATTTTGATGAAAAATTTAGTCCCACTAAAAGTATTTATGTTAAATATAATAAAAAAATATTTTTCTACCCACATTTAACATTTTATTTGGAGGAAACTAATTTCATCTAACTAGACATATATAATTATTTATTTTTAGATTTTGTTTTAATATTATTGTTGGGATAATTATTAAATAAAAAGAAATTGATTTTGAAAATAAACTAAGGAAAAAAGAAGGTTTGGATATAATATTTTAGACACAAATAATTGATATGTTTTTCAATATTTTCTGTTGTTTATACCATTGAGAATGGTTGAGGTAAAATTCATAATGTAATATAAATTTATAAGAATATATATGTTTTATAATGAAATTGACCTTGTTTCAAAAATCAATCATGAATCAACTCATTTAGGAGTATCTCATAAGGATTACTAACCTAATTAAAGACTTTAGATGGATTTATTTCACTTGTTTTATTACCAAAATCCAAAATGGGTATATTTCATAATACCAACGTCTTTGTATAATGAATATTAATTATGTGTATGAGCATTTAATGTTATAATGGATGTAATATTTGTGTAAAACATTGTTTATATTTTATTTGGAAAATGTTTCTGGTTTTATTAATTAAATTAACTAAAATTAAATAGTTAATGAAAATAAAAACATATGTTTCATTATGTATAATATAATTATTAAATTAATTTTATTAAATGAAAACTATAAAACCGTAGTTTTATATCATAGTTATGCACTAGTTAGTTTTTGATAAAATTTATAATATAATATGTGATGAAATTTTATTATAACTATATGGAATGCTGAAGGATATATATGAGGAATGCTATAAATTAATTATTCATCATTTTCATGGTAATTTTAATGAAGTAAAACACATTCAAAAGGAAATCATGGTTTATTATCCTTATTTTTTATATAAATTCAGGGGGATTTAATAAAAAAATACATTCAATGATACTATATATATTAGCTAATTAGGATCTCATTAGATTCTATCCATGGAGAAAATCCCAATTAGTAATGTCAACGTATAATTAATATTTTTATAATTAATGAGTTATGTTAAATTGATGAATTATTATTTCAATAATATTTTCATAATATCAATGTAAATTATTTTTTAGTGGATACAATTATGGTTTTTTCTCATGAAATTTGAAATAATTGATGAGTAATATCCTATATAGAGAGAATAGTTTAAAATAAAGATCAATCATTGAATCATGTTATGCCTAACATATTACATGTAAATACATTTTTAATATTCTATTAATCTATATTAAATGTTTTTTAAACATTTTAATTCAAAAGAAAAATTAATTGATAGTGCTGGATATTCATATTGGGGTTTTTGACTTTCAGATAATTAACAATTTCATTATTTTATAAACCTCATAATTTGGTGTCACCAATTTTTTTTATCATTAATGTATTAATTAAACAAAAACTATTATCATCAACCATGCAATAATAGTGTTATATGTTTCCTGTATTTTATAAATCACCAAAATATTAGATATATTAATACTATATTTGGTGACCTAATTTTGAATTACTGGACTCATGTGAGAAATATTTGACTAATATTAATTGATGTCACATGTTATAAAAGAATATCTATTATAAAATTATATTAACATGAATAATACTATATATATTATCAAATATACAATATTTATAAATTTAAATGAGGGAAAACTATTGTATCAATGTTGTATATTAATAAAAATATTAACTGGTGAAGAATATTGTACATAATTTTTTTAAATAATTTGTCTAGGAATGAATCTAAATTGTGAAAATTAAATTGTTATTAATGACTCACAAAAAAATTATTTTCATCAATGTTAAAGGTGATTTACTTATTAATGAGGGGATTGATTCTCACAAATGAACTTCAGATGATATCTAGAACAACATTATTTCCCATGGTCTGATTGTTCAACATGATGTTGGATCTAGACACTCTTTATCCTCCTTCAATGAATCTGGTGTTAGAGGTTATCATTTTAGAGGTAATATTGTAGGTTTTAAAGCTCATCCTGATGTCATTGTATAGAAAATGGGGAATGGTGAAAATCCAAATGTTTCTAAGATTCTCTTACCAAGTGGTTCCAAACCATTGAAAATCAGAGACTGTGATGTGATACTATAGGATAGTTGGGTCTTTTCAAGATGTAAAAGAAACACCCTTGATAACAGTTTCTACAATTTTCACTTTCCCACTAAGGAATCAAAAATGAGAGTGTGTGGATTTGGAACACTATCGCTCAAACTGGGATTCCATCATATTTCATAATAGGATCATGATTACAACCCTTTATAGGTATGACATTCATTTTTTTAAATCATGGGTCAATGTGTACATGTTAACTTGGATAATATGGAAGCAACACATCATGAAGGACCTTACTGTCGCAATCAGAATTCCTATAAAAAATGTATCAATAAACAAAAATAGAAATATAAAACCATTTTTCTAATATTAGGATTGAAATATATCTTCTCACAACACTTGTTGACATTGAAATCCTTTAACTAAGAATGAGGATGCAAAAATTTATATTATGTATGAAAAAGTAACTCTAATCTATTAATATTACGTGATTAATGGGAATGAAAGTATGTGTTTTAGGAGAGAAGTGATATTCACATTTTTCTTATTGAGAGGCTATGATGTAAATCATTGTTTCGTAAATTTTAAGAGGTCTAAACCTATTGAACTTTATTAGAAATCAGGGAAGGTCTTAGTTTATATATTCTTACCATTCTAAGGATTGAACACTTAATCACATTCTCAATGTATTGAATACTACTAGGGATTCTAATCTAGCTTTACAATTCTGGGAAAATGATTTATAATTTATAGTTGAAGATAGTGTGAATCAACATACTAGTAAGAGGATGTTGTGTGATGATTGTGTAATAGTGGAATAACTCGTATCTACTACCGTTCCCAATAGAAATAATATATATAGGAATGTTGAGCTAATGTATGATAATTTTGCTTTATCTGATTCTCAAACCAAGATTGAGATTTATATGTAGAGAAAATTTTATTATGAACTATTGAAGGAAAGATCATTACCCATGTCAAAAAGAAGAAAAAACACCATCAACTGGATAAAAATTCCCCTAAAAATTTCATTACATTAGGATTAAATTTTTTCTTTTTCTAGGTAGGGAAATTTACAAGAGTCATTACTTAAAGGGAATAAGATATTTGATGACGAGGAGGGATTCCAATTGGTCATCCCTACGAAATCCAAAGTATTTGAATCACACTCTCAGTCTATGTAGATTTCATTTGCTCCGATTCCAATATAGGTAGATCTTAAATGTGATGAGTCTTTGTATGGACCATAATGTTCAAGTGTTGATGGTGTTGAGACTATGGGGTGGTCATTTCATTATCATATCACTGATATGATTTTTTTTTTATTTTTATCCATTGCAAATTTCTTTAATGAAGATTGTGACACTTTATGGGACACTAATTGAAGTATCATACCCATAGAGGATGAGGAATGTAAAATTCCACTATAAATCCTCATTCATTAAGTGGTATATGGGTTTTTCATACAACATGAATCTACATTATTTTTAATGGAGCTAGATGCATTCAAATTCATTCTTTATGTAATTGTCCAAATTTTTCTATCAATTAACATTGAATTTGGATTTCTATTCAATATAATAATGGATTTTGGGTATCTATCTTAGAAACATATGATTTTTTATATTCCATAGGTATCCTTTGAATCATTATGAGATAAGGAATATGGAACCAAAAAAGGAACAAAACATGGAGAAGAGTTCAACACCCAAAGGATGGAGGGAAATATCCCACGAATTTGGGAGGTGGAAATTGACATTTTTGTTTGTATTTTTCTTTTATGGGATAATATGTTTTATTTATTAACCCCATCCCCTTCCTTCCATGTATGTTTTCTTTTTAATTAATAAATTTTGGGTCATGGATCTTTTCTCAAAATCCTATTGATGAACCAATCCTATATTAAATATTTATTTACTATTAATAATTTATTATTAAAATATAATTATATCAAAATGAAACCGGTTTACTAAATAATGACCATTAAGGGAAAGTTAATAAATCTAAAAATATTAATTTAGAATATTATATTTATTCATATAATTTGAAAATGATGTATTTTTTTCTTCTTATTTTCTATAATTACATATGTGAACCCTATAAATAATTTATGAAAAATTAAAATCTTCCATCTATATAATTTTAGAGAATGAGTCCGAATATTCATGGAAATAATATCAAATGTTGGAGAATAAGTATATAAATCAATTTTAAACATATTATAATCTACTTAATCCAACATATAAAGGTTCTATTTTAGTACCTCTTATCCTAAAATTCATAATAATGATATTATACACGTTATAAAATGAATTTAATAAAATACTTTTTATTAAATCATGATTCAATAAAAATTTGGAACCTTTGGAAATTTCTATTATGTAATATATGATAATGTAAACTAAGCATAATGATTATATTCATTATTTTGAACAATAATAACTATATCATAGAAATAATCTCTGAAACTAAAGAACTAAGGGATTATTATCTTTAAGGAATAGTTCCATATAAGATACACATGTGAGAATTTATCTACAATTCAACTACACTAAACTCTTTTCTAGACTTAGCAATATTTTTAAGAATCTTCATAACCTAGGCACGGTAAATATAAGAAATGCGTGAGATCGAATTTCTATAATGGGAAAACCTATTAACTATTCATTAATTGTTTGATCATAACTATATGAAGAAATAGATGCATGGTAAAAATAAATTTTTTAAAAGATAAATGATTAATTAGAATTACCAATATGAAATGGTATAATGACATGTAATCAAAAATGAACAGACATATACAATTGAAAACCTATATGAAATAATGAAATGTTAAACATAATACTTGTAACATAATCATTGGAATAAGAGAATGACATAAGATTATAGAATAAATATTGACATACAAATCATATTTCTAGTTTTCATACCAAGAAAAGCATCACAAAATAGGCTAGGCCTATTTACAAATATACCATCCTTTTGGGGGGAAATACTCCCATGTACCAATGGTATAGGGGTAAAACCAAAAATATTCCTCTTTGTACACATATAATTTATATCATGCACCCTTTTAATTAGGATAAATCCATCCATATACACTTCGGCATTGCATAAATCATCCCCTGTACCATTTGTGTTTTCATAAATCCTTTTATTTATATTTTTCCATTGAAATAACACTCCCATGTACTCATTAGTTTGAGATAAATCCTGATTTTTAAAATATTTATTGGAATGATTTCCCTCAGGTACCAATTATCATAGACAAATTTTCTCATATATCTATAACGTGGCATAAATCTCAATGTGTAATATTTTTAGTCCATGATATAAAGAGATTACTAATTCATTGACGTGAAATATATCACCCTATCCTTCAACCACACACACACACAAAGCTATATATATATATATATGGCTCCACCTAAAAAATAATTAAAAACCTTATGAGGATCTTTTTGAAATAAGAATGTGTTTCTCAAATTTCTAAATTATATAAAAAATATTGACCTTAAGAATGTAAAGGGTTCACACCCAAAAATTCAATAACCCAAAATAGTATTTAATATGAATTTTTTTATTCAAGAAAAATAATGTCCATGAAACTATGAACATTAATGGTAAATAAGAGAATTGAATTGAAACCATTTATGTGTTTTTATAAACATTTTTATCATTATTTAAAATGTTTGAGTTACGAATAACATTCAAGTGGAATTTTAAAAATGGTTAAGTGATTTATTTTAAGTTAAATATATATTTAAATAGAATCATAAATAATTTAACCCCGAAAATGAAATAATTATTTCTAAGAATATGTGAAAATAATTTCAAAATAATTTACATTAAAAAATAGAATCTTCAAAAAGTATCTCTGAAAAATATTTAAAGTATTAAAAAAGAAATTTTGAAAACATTGAAAAACCTTTAATTTTGAAATATAAACATTAGTAACAGATCCATGAAAAAACATTATTGTTATCATAAGAAATATTTAGTGTATGTTAAATTATCAGATTTTAAAATGATGAAAATCTGTTTTAATATTTCCAAATACCATTATTGAAAACAAAATGCTAAAAATATTTGATAAATTCAATTTTTGAAAATAATTGAAATTAATTATTAATTACACATGAAATAATACATAATTTTATTTCCATTTATTGAAGAAAACATCATTGATAATGGAAAATATTTAAATAAAGAAAAATCATCATTAAATAGGATAAAAATTATTCTAAAAAATGATATTATTTTTATAATGAATGAATTCATTGAGGTGTATTATTTGAATCAAAACATTAATTTCACTATGAATAAATTAAATTTACTATGAAATAAAATATTAATATTTTATAAACAAATTTTGGAATAATGAAGTTCAAAAGGTTAAATGTAACTCACTGAATGGAGTTATGTAAATAAAATATTTTACACCATTTTTATCTTTTGTATAGATGTAAAATTAAATAAATGAAATGAATATAGGTCTTAAATAACCCATTAATTTCAATAATATGTTCAAAAACATTTATAATCAAGTAGTAAAACCATATCAATTTTGTCATGTTGGAGAAAAAGGAATATATATCATGAAAATAAATTTGAGACATGAAACACTTTCCCTGAATTTCATATTAGTATATATAACTCTAAAACCCTTTATAAAAATAATTAACATTGTAACCACATATTTTATATCCTTATTCATGTATATAAGATTTTAAAATTTTTATTTTCAGTTTTCTCTATAGGTATATTTGTTACTTATTATCTGTATTATATATTGGGGTTGACTAATCATTCTCATTTGGAATTAGTTTCTTAATAATTTTGTTCATCATCATTCTTCACCAAAAGATCATAATTCCTAGATCATACAATATAAAATAATTAATGAATTATAATTACATAAATGTAATAATTTAATTCCATTGGAGATTTTATTTTGATCCATAAATAGAAATATGGTCTTGAGCTTGTTTTAACAGTGATTAGGGATCGATGGTTTTTTTATAAAATAATGTGTCAAATATTTATGTTAATATTCAAAATTATAAAATATATCAATATTTACATATCTATATCATACGTTACAAGTGATAAAGTTACTATAATCATCCTTGATATAAATTCATAGCATTTTTCAAAAAGGTAGTTAGAAACTCTAAAAAACACACCATTATTAATGGATAATTGTGAAGTGATTTAGATTTAATATAATTATTCCATCAGAATAATTAGATATTGTTGTGTTTTTTAGTATGATATATTATAAATATAAATATGTTGAAGAATAATTGAACTTGTAATAATTTATTACATAACACGACAGAGTCATTTTTTCTCTTTGAACACTCATTTGAAATGATTTATTTTCATTGTTTTTTATAGACCATTTTGTTAATATGTATTATAATTTGACCATAAAAATATATGTAATTTAATAAAAATGATATGTATTAATTATAAATATTCTCATGATAATACCTTGAAGTCGTTGATGAAAAGGAGAAAATAAATTAATCATTCCGTGGGGTGTTATTCCACATATATTCATTGATAATGATTTCATATTCCTTATAATGGGGAAATAATTGATATGATTTATAATTTTATAATGTAAAATATTCAATAAATATCATAATAATGTCTTAAATTCATAATTAAGACAAGATTTTTATTTGATTTAACTGAAAATAATGTCATTCCATCATTGAGTGGGTAGAATGCAGAACACAAGAATAAATGTTTCATTATTAAAAATAAAAAAAATAAAATTGTAGATAATTTTTGTATCAACATTATAAAATAATATGAATATAATAATTATATTTGTGATTTAATTTTAATATGGTCCAATTTATTTCTATGACGAAAAAATGAAGATTATGTATGAAAAAAGTGAAATAATTTGTTCGATGTTTATACCACACGTCTTAGATTATCTCCTTCAAAAATTTTGCAACACATTAAAATAAAAAGAAAATAAACAAATTAATGATATTATCTATTAAAGGGGATTTATATATAAGTCATAAATTATGTTGGGTGTTTAACATCAAAATATTCCTCAATGAAAAGAGATTGAGATGAAGTCCCTTAACATGATTCCAAATTGCCACATGTGACTTGAAATTTTTTAATAATCAAAAAATGTTATTTATTTACTTATATGTGAACCTTTTCATGCTTATTAATACTTTTTTAACTTATTTACATGTTAAATACAACTATTTAATCATTTATGATTACATAGGGTGTTTTGAAAATGTTTTTTTATATGTTATAAAAACTTTTGTAGGTCGAATATAATCTAAGAAGTAATCATATAAACATATATAAGATGATAATCATGGGATTATTATAATATTAATTCATTAATTAGAATTTCATATTTCATTATTGTTTATGTGGTGATTCAAAAAATAATATTCACATTGCGTTGGGGAGGTAGTAGTCCAAAATCCCAAAAATGACGTTATCTCTTTTTTAATATGTAAAAATTTAAGAAATAAAGGGGTATATTATATTTATAAGAAGAATATTATTTTCATTAATATCATATATATATATCATTTATATAAGATATTTTTAAAAAATGTGGATCTTTGGTCAATAAACAAAGGCATCGTTATGAAATAAAATAATAGTTACAAAACTGTGAAAGATTATATTTTTTACAATATTTACTCATAAAGCGGAGAAAAATAAATAAGGAGGTAATCTGAATAGGTTATTTCATAGATGAACCCCTTATTGAAGAGCCCATACAAGACGGTTAACCTTGTAAAACTTCAAAATACATCAAATGTTTAATACACCATCATCATTTACATTAATCTATACTAGGATTTCATATTTCCAAAATACATCGAATGTTCAAGACGGTTAACCTTGTAAACCTTCAACACCAAGGTTTCATAGGTTGATAAAATCCGATACAGAGTTGTTACAGTGCCCCTACTGATTCGAAGGAGCTTCATGAATGGTAGTAAGAATCCTCACCCAGAATTCATATAAACTAAATGATCTATTATGATTTATACAATAATTTTTCTCATACCAAACCACATGAATGATATCAGTAATAAAATCTAAAAAAGGTGCTTGATTTGGTGGGAGGTTTATAAAGTATCACAATGTAGAAGTTTTGAGTTGATGGAGTCCTAATGTAACAGTTGATAATCAGAGTGATCAATAATATTTATTTAAATTGTTGTATAAGAAGAATAAGAAATAAAAATATGGTTTTCGTATTCTCAATGATGATTGCATCAACTGCATTTATAGTAATTTTGAACCCTAACAGATTGGAGACATGTATATTTGGGGACCTGATTGTAACCAATTCTCCAATACAGAGTTAATACTGAATTTGTTACCCATGTATTTTAATAAAATAGCTAGGGAAAATTATTTTCTATATTAATAAACTAGTTGTTGTAATAGGTTTTTAGAGTCAATAATTCATTTGGGATCCAGCTCCCAAATAAAAAAGTCATTAGTGTTAGCGAATGTATAATGATCAATGACATGATTAACATTTTAAGGAATATCCTGATTGTGTTAATTTATGATATCATTAATAGATAAATTTATTTTATTGGTAAAATGATTAGGATCAACAATAGACCTCATAGACGAAATAGTCTCGTTATCTAACCAAAACTTTATAGAAGAATCTATGTTAACCATCCATCAAGTATTATACTTGTTGTAAGAGAAACTTTTTTAACAGATGGATTGATTGAGGAGTCCAATTTTTTTAGGTTACTTTCCTCCAAAATTTCAAGGATCATGTATTTATGTAAATTAAGGGGAAATGAGTCCTTACATATGAAATTTTATGTAGGTATAGTTTTTTAGGAATATTTCAAAAGATTAATGTTTTTTATTCCAAGACCTCCAATGGTTATAAGTTCTCAACAGTTTGACCAATGTATAGTCACTAATATTACTTGGAGAGTGCTCAGACTCCACAAAAAATTATTAATTTAATATAAGAATTTTTGAAATCTGAAATTTTCCATTTCTCTACCATCAAATTGTAAATCATTATAGAGACACTTGTGTATTTTATAAGGAAAATTATTCCTTCTATAGATAGATATTTTCTTTTCCAAGAAGATAGTTGATTTATAATTTTGTCAAATTTTTTTGAGAAATAACAAATTCTTGGTCTACCCAAAAAATGGAAACACCAAGGTAGGATAAAGGTATATAATCTTATTTTAGTCCTAGATAATTAATGGGATAAGAAACTGCATCAGTTCGTTCGGTGGCAGTACACCATACACAAAATCAATTATTGTGCATCCCATTTGATGAAGGATTCTAAAGTTGTAGGTTGTAACTGTAACATAAAAAAATTATTATAATGATGATACTAATTTTTATAAACAGTGATGATATAAAAATAATAATGATGTTTGAAGAGGAAATAAAACAAAATGTTTATTGATAAGCATTACCTCTTCTTCGGGGTATCTCCTTTGGATTTTCAGTAAATGACTTCCATGGTAGGCATTCTGTCCAATGAAAAATAATCTAGGATGAGGGGAGGGATTTTTAGAAGATATGTACATTTGAATATACTGATAAAAAATCCTTGGTAGGTCTGAAGAGGGGGGATTGGGGTGGTCATTTATAAGTGAGGGAGAGGAAAAACCTGGTATTGTTTATGATATGTTAGTTGAACCCACCAATTTAAAAATTGACACAAAATTAGATCTTAGATGTTAAATAGTTGAAATATTGTTATTAAATGGGTTCTTGACATGTTTCTACGTCATTTCCCCTTTATGATTTATTTTTTACCACTAACAAAAAGTTTCTTAACCTTAATGATTTTAGTTTATTTTAATTTTATTCATTAATATTTAAGGTCAAAAAAATAATTGGGACTAACTACACATTATATATTAGTATTATTCCGAATATAGAATCAATTTGGACAACTTACATTCATATAACTGGAAAAAAATACTTTAAAACAAATCCCCCAACAAGATGAAACAACTTGTTTTTAAAGTACAAATGTTCAAATGTTTAAGCGGTTTTGATATCCAATATCAAGGTGAAATTGATTAAAATAGACCAAATATGATTTTTAGGTATAATTGAAATATTTATAATTTAAAATAAATATTTTATGCAATTTAACTATATAAATAATTTATAAGAAAATGAATTTTTCAATTATAATTCATATTTCTACATTATTCATTAAAAATAAAACTTATCAGAAAAATACCAAAAATTCACCCAAGGTAAATTCTTATAATAATATTTCAAAAAAAAGTATATTTTTCCAAATTGAATTTATAAAATTCTAAATATTTATTTTCAAAATAATGGTTCCATTGAATTGATTGAAAATAACTTATTCGAAAAATAATGTTTTTAAGTATAAAACAAGATTTATTCTCATCTTTTGCCTATATAATCTAGTATATAAATGTCAAAAGATAGTATAAATATTCTATAAAATAATATAATTTGTCTTATTCATACCCTAAATTATAATTTCTATGTAATAAATACCACATTAAATAAAAATATTAACTGTAAAGACCCAACTCCAGTATCCCAGTGTCAATTCATTATATTAATACATTGACATAGTGACAATAATTATATCCCAATGTAATAATATGTTTATTAGTTTAGTAATTCATATTAAATACTGGAGCTTTACATTAAAACTTTTAAAAAACATTGCAACTGCATTGAAAACACCCATAAACTCTTAGATTATTCATGCAAGTCATTCAAAATATACAAATTTGAATCTTGGGGGGAAATAAAACATAAGAAAGGTATTAGGTAATACGTTCAGTATAGGTAAATAATTTATAGGAATATATCTTAAATAAAAATAAAAATAGGCATAGAGAATATTTAAAAAAGAGAATAAATTAAAAAAAATTTGATCACTAAATTGATGGAATAAATGATGAATGAACAATGCTATAATAAAACATAACCATAGATATTCTTCCATCCAAATAATCACATAGATAATAAAGTACTAGATTCATAATGTGGTAAATTATTAATTATGGATATATAAAACATACCTTCAAGGAATTATTACAAGAATCTATAACTGTCAAAGCTTCATACAAATAATCCAAAAATGGGTAAGGCATCAGCCAAAACCATATTTTTTCTCATGAAACCTACCAATTCATTAAGGGGATATATCCATCCCCACTCATCACATTCTAAGTATAACACATTCCTCATGTAAAATAGAGAAATAAAAATAATGTCATCATCCATGTTGAAAAACTATCATACAAAATGTGAATACATTAACCATAAATCATGTATTTTATCAAATAGCAATCCAAAATCCAGATGACCATAAACCCTATAAAAACATAACGTATATGGTATCATAAGAGATAAAAAACAATTAAGTACATTATTAAAAAAAAGTATGTCAAAATAGATTAAAATTCCACTGGAAAAATTCGTGCCAAAAATAATCATTAAATGTTCTAATGTGTCACATACCATTTTAATACATTTAAATCAAAATCCCAATAAATGAATAATTAAATTAAAATTAAAGTATCATGGGATTAATAAGACTCAAGATATGACATATCAATGGTAATTAAATACTACGCAATCAAAAGGAATTAGTGGCGAACAAGGATTTTATCTCATAGATGTAAAAGTGATATGAGAAAAACATTTTTACATTAGAAAGAAGATTTATTTTGGAGAATACTTTATGTTTTTCATAAAATCAGTCAATTAACATATATATCCTTGACAAAAAATATAATTACATTGATATTATATTTTAGGCATGAATTAAGTCCCACTAAATTAAAATCTTGTAAAAAGTTTTTTTACGAAATGTTAGAAATAAAACAATTTAGTTCTATTTAATGAGAATATTAATTAGATTGAAAGACATGTGTTTTTATAAAAATATAAATGAATAAAGATAATTTTTCACGAAAAACGTTAGGATTTTATCAAAATACTCATGTATTACAACCATTTATAATGTGAAATTAAAATAGATAAGAATTAGCGAATATCCCTTTAGTCGGGATTGCTTGTAGATAGGAATTAAGAATGGAAGCATATTAAAACATGTACATACCCATCAATGAAGGATTACATGATATATGTAAATGATTTTTAAAAATAAAAATATAATTTATAAGACATAAATAATTATAAATAATAATTACCTTGGGGTAAAAAAATATAAACCGTAATCTGAATGAAAAAAATGGAGGTTCGGGAAGAAACCTTTACCTTATATAAGAACGTATTCTGCACATGACTTGAATGCCCTAGATTTTTAAATTAAATAAATTAATAAATTAATTATGAAAAAATTATATATATATTTATTTGATTAATTGTATTTTTTAATGTTCATTTATGGACTTATTAATGAGTTATATAGTTTAATTTCATTGTCTGGGAGCATTCGTTTCTCTGTTTTCATTATGTTTTCTTGTTTAAAAGTTGTGAAGTTCATGTAAAATGCGTATAATTTCCCAGAATTAAAATTATATGAAACTAAAAATCATCCAAAAGTGTTTATATTTTTTTTATGACCAGATATAAGTATGGATTAATAGATAACATGTAAATGATAATCATTTAAATTAATTTTAGGGATTTTAAATCATTACAAACTAGTTCTGTTCTATCATGTAGTATTATGTAAATAAGCTACATACAAAACATCAAATGTTTTTAATATAAATTTTTGCAAAATATTTCAACAATTAAAAGGGATTCAAGAATATCTTTGAATAAGATGAAGGAAAATGAATTCTTTTCATCCTTGAAGGCGTTGAAACAACACCTCACGGATGACGTATTGATTTCTAGAATAAAAGATAGGTGAAGGGGTTTGATGATGGATTGATAATTTATCATAATACGTTTCATCATATAAAAGGTAAAAGAGTTATAAACACATTTGTATGGGTGGATTGGGGAGATAATAATAACAGAAAAGAACTTGAAAAAAATAAATGGAAAAGTATGAAGATTTGTACCTCTTGAATTCTCTTCCTTGAGAACAATCATAAGAGGATTGGTTTTGATATTTTTCTAAGACCAAGAGATCACTAACATGGGGTAGGGGCTTGGGAATATAATTGGGAAGTATTTATAAAGGTATCAATTCTTGGAAGGTGTGAAGGGAAAGAATGGAGAAGGAGGTATTTATAGTCGATGAGAGGGGTTTTTTTAAATATTTTAATCATTAGTTTATTATTTTGGTTCTAGACTATGAATAGTTTGTGAATTATCACTACAAATATTAAAATAATTATGTTATGTTCAAAATTATGGTTTTTACTTCATTAATGAATCAACTAATAGTGTATTTATCATATAATGGATGCACACCATAAATTATCGTATTTCACTGTTCACAAAAAATTCAAGTATATTAGAAAAATTACAAAAATTCATAACGAAAATTTTATACATGTATAATTACAAAAAGAAATCAAATTGATGAAAAAAAATTAAATATGATAAAATTAATTTTAATTTAAAATCATAATTTACTTGAAAAAATACTTATTTTAAAATTACAACTGATTTTATAACACTTTGAAAAGTGAAATAAGGTCTCATAAAATTGACCTAAAGTCATACTGAAATTAAATGTTAATGTATAAATATATTTTATGAAAATAAAAAATTATTTTAAATCATTATATTATTTATGATCTTATAATTAAATATTTATGACTCTCAAATATACCAACACTTTGTTATTAATTTTAAAAATATTCCCTTACTTATACTATGTTAAAATTATATCCTATCTTCATTTATAAGATAAAAGTATATTATTTATAAATTTATGGTTGAGTTTATTATTTATTTGGTGGATTTACTATTCATAAGGTTCATATTACTATTCATAAGGGTAGCATTACTATTTTAAAGGGTTAAGTTAATATTCACACAAAAAATTAAGTTGATCTTATTAGAATATGAATATATCACTAGTTGAAACCATATATGTCCATTTTTATAAATTCAATTCACCTAAGTGGAAAACATTCATTTAATGCTTATCATGTTGGTGTGGCGATAAGGTGGGTTAAAAGACGTCCAAATTTTCAATAAGTCTTAATATTTAATTTCAATAAAAATGTATTCCAATGATATAAATTTGATAAATATTTGTATTGTTGATTTATTTTGACTTTAAAAACAAATTTATTTTTTAATAATAATTTAAATAAAAAACCCCAGTTTTTATCTAATGTTTAGTATTTTTTACTATTCATAAAAAATAATTCTTCTCATAAAGAAACTAAAAATTCACCCTAAGTTATTTTTGAGAAAATTTTTTTTAAAAAAAAATCATATATTTCATTATTTATATGTTTTATTTATTTGAGACCATTATAAATAATATATAATAGATGTTATTGCTTTTAATATTACAATGTTTAATTATTAGGTTACAACTAACATATATAAATTATTATAAAATAAAAATAATATTTCATATAGAATCAGTATTGCATGCATTAAATTCTATATTAAATTTATTTATAAATACATGGTGTGTTATATTCTCCACTACGTCAATAAACTGAGTCCTCATAATTTGAAATTGATATTTAAAAGTTAATGGTTGATACCTTAAAATTTCCATGTGGGAAACTAACATCGAAAATAGGGTTAATAAAATATGGTATTAATAAGAGATAAAGAATAAATGTCTTGACAATATATGTTTTGATAAAATAATAACATTATCATAATTTGAAAACATATACATTGAAGAGAAATCTATCCATCATGTTCTAAGAGAGTGTGATCTATAACATGGTTATTAGAAAGTTAAATATCACAAAAACATAAATATTTGATCGATTAAAATTCCATTGATTACATAGAATGAAAATTAATCTGAGGTTGTTTTTATTCTAAAATCCCTTCCTATAGTTGAGGGTTTCTATTACTATGTAGATAATCACTTTAGAAAATAAACCTACATGATCTCAAAATCTCATTATTTTTTGTGATTTGATATATTTTCCATTCATTTATTATTCCAAAACATGGATATTCCTGATGAATTTTTTTATATCTGAAACACTTTGATCAAACGATCCTTAATTCATTACTATAGCCTTTAACTATTAACAACAACAAAAAATGATAGATTTTTTATTCAAAAATCATAAATTTATCTTAATCCATTTTATAATTTTTAACATTAAGAGTCCTACAAATTATATGTTTCCTAAATTTAAAGGATAAATATTTTTAATAAATTTCACCCGCCACCATATTTTTCCCAAAAAAACAAAATATATCTCTTATTGTCACGTACCAAACATATTAATTCCTTGGTCATATTTTAATATGCATGTTTCCAATTCCCAAAATAAGTACTCTAGTACAATATAATTCATGAATCTAGAAATACAAATAATTTTATTATTCCACTTCAAATTTATTAAACAACACAAGATTTTTCTTTAATACCTTTCATTATTTGGGTTATATTCACATATTTCATAGGGAATTAATTTTCATTGGTCCCCATATTTTTATAATTAAAGCATTGTACATTAGAAAATTATTTTATTACATTGAAATCTTGTGAACGGTGTAATTTTTCTACAGACATGAAGAAAAAATCCTTTTCTTTTTAAGAATCTATGTAGGTGTTTCATTTAATAAGTATCAAATGTTGGAAAATTCTTCTTTCCATTATTCCATTGATATAAATTTTTCATTTTTTTCCACTTTTTCTCATGATTACCTTCAGAACCATAAGGCTTGGTAAAATATTTCTCTATCCTAATAGCAGAAGATATTATATCATAGAATGATGATAATGTTTAGGACACCAATTACACATAGATTAATGGTTTTTAACCATCAAATAATAAATTCATATTTCTCCTTATATTATATATGTCATCCGCAACATGCCTTGGTATCTTTGTAATGTTGGATTCATACATCAAAAAAAATTATCCCCATTTTTTCTTAGACTCTTAATTTTCCTCTCCATAACCTCTATCTATTTTCAAAGGAAATATTTTTCCTTGAAAATCTCCTTAAAATTTTTCAATTCCATATTTTGAATTTATTAATCCTTATTTTGTGTTTTGAAGAAACGAATGCCATTGATCATATTCTCCTGAGATATAATACACATTCATGATATCCTTCTCCATTTCATTACTTCAAAATGAATCAAATATCTTCTACATGGAATAATCCTACTGCTATACTACAAATTGGTTTTTAGACCCATTAAATGAGGGAGACTGTTATCACATAATGTGGTCTAACATTACTCTTCCTCATTGTGGATCAGGATTCTCCATATGGGTAAGGTTATTTTTCATAACTTGGGTCAACTTTCTCATTATAGTTATCAGTTTCTTAAAACCAATCAAAATTCCAATACCAATATTATAATCTTGCATAGGAGGAAAATCCCTACATGGGATACACGTGTTTATAAAGTTTCCAATCCTTACAATAGGATCCATCTATAAATAATATCATATATTAAATTATTTTATCAATCATAATGAATAATCATGTACAAGAAAAAATCCTAACATAAATTAAAATTTTATGCATATCTAAAATCATAATCAATAGCATTGTTTCATGAAAGACATATTTACTTTTAAATCCTTCATAATGTGTTGGATAAAATATGTGAATTATACTAAGAATATCCCCTAGGGGTGTTATACCAAGTGCGCAATAAGGAATGTTATCGTGTACTAGGTTACACTGAGTCAGACCCAGGACACCTTGTTGGTGTTGTTACTCTTATCTATATCAAAGATAGAACCACATCCACTTGTATTATGAAGAGATAGATGTAATGTTAGTAAGACCCACATAATCTCTAAAATAAAAATATAGTATTTAACCTTTGACCTAAAATTATATATTATGGTTATGTACTATAATATACATTTTCTAAATCTAGTTTAAAATTTCTTCTTATATTTTTATGATACCTATTGTGAAGTCCATAACCTCAGTAGATCAGAGTCAGTGCCGTAAATTCATACATTGGAATAGATACAACACAAAAATCCCAATGGACCAAACATTTTGGTTGTTTTTTAAGATAGATTACATACATGAACTTGACCTTATAATTGGACTGAGAAAATCACAATACAACTACATTGGAAACCCCCATAAACTACTAGATTATTCATTCATGTCATTCATAATATATATCATTGCATCATAGGAACAAATAAAACATACAAAATGGGTAAGCTTATATTCTGAGTATGGGTATGTAATACGAGAAAATCTGTCATAAATTTATATAAACAATAAGGTATGATGAATAACTAAAAACACATTCCCTTAAAACATATTTTTGAGTATAAATTGCAGGAATAAAATCTTAATGAGTAATTGAATAACAAAACATAACCAAGGATATTATAATAGCTAAATAATCATACATATTATCAATTAATAGTTTCATAATGATGGATATTTATAATAATGGATATCTAAAAAATACCTTCAAGGATTGATGCAAATAATATATTATTGTTAAGGCTTTATTCCAACAATATAATAAATGTGTAAGGACTCAGCCAAAACCATATCTAATTTGTCTCATGATACCAACCGATGCATCAAAAGGCTATAGAGGGACCCACTCAATACATACTATGTGAAATACATTCATCATATGAATGGTGTGAAACATGAATAATTTAAACATTCATTTTTGACAACTAGCATATGAAATGTGAATACTTTAACCATAACACATGAAAGGTTTTATATAGCACATCCATAGTCAAAATTATCATAAACCCTTTAAAAAGATATGGTATATGTTGTCATAAGAGCTAATCCTCAATGAACTAAAATATTTAATTAAGTAATTTCATATAGTTAAGATGCCATTAAAAACATTCTTCCAGAAATTAATCATTAAATGTTCCAATGTGTCCCATTCTACTTTGAATCATTTGAACTATAAACCATATGAAGAATAAATTAAATGAAAATTAGAATACCATGAAAGTAATAAGATTTATGATATGATATATAAAATGGTAGTATATACTCCCCACACATAGGGAATAAGTGGTGAACAATGAATATATCTCACAGTAGTAAAAGTTATATTAGAAAAACATATTTTATTTGGGAAAGAAGAGTTATTTTGTAAGATTATTTGTATTTTCCATAAAATTTAATTGTAATCATGTAAATCCAAAAAAATATAAAATAATATGAAAATTGAAATAATATCTATGGGATAAATGGTTTTTTAGGGATGTGAAATAATGTAAAATGTGTTTCTAAGAAACATTAGAAATAAAGAACTGTACTTTGATTTAAGGAAAATTATAAATAGATTTGAAAGTGTAAATGAATGTTTGTTTTTATATAAATAGAAATTAATGAATATAGTTTTTCATGATAAAATTTGATATTTTATAAAAATAAATATAGAAAATAATGGATTATATGGTGCACTTAAAATGGGTAATAATTTGGGAAGTTCCGTTTAATCAGGATTTCTTATCAGGAAAAATTTAGATGGGAACTTTATTGGAACATGTATATCACAATAAAAGAAGGGTGAAATGATTTGGGTACATAATTTTGGAAAATAGAAACAGAATTTTGAATATATATATAAAAAATTAATTACATTATGATAGAGATAAATAATGTGTATCATGGATTCAATAATTGATGTTCCGGAAGAATCCCTCACCTTTTGTCTAAATGTGTTCTACACATGACTTTAATGTCATGGGTAATAAATTTAAATATATTACCTATTTATTTATTTAATAACCTTTTATATCTTTATTTTATTCATTATAGTTTTATTAGGTTCATTTATGGCCTTATTAATTAGTTATAGAGTTTAATTTCATCGTTTTGGATCATTTTTTTTCTTGGTTTTTATTATTGGTTTTCTAGTTTATAAGTAATGAATTTAATGTAAAATGGGTATAATTATCCATAATTGGAATTATATGAAATTAATGATAATAAAATTGTTTAATTGGTTTTATATAATCTTATCCATATAAGTGAGGATAAGTCCATACATAACATGTTAATGATAATCGTTTAGATTGATTTTAGTGGTTTTAGTTCAAAAGGGACTAATTTTGTTTTATCATTTATTATTATGTTAATATGTTACGTAAAAACATAATAATAGTTGTAATATATAATTTAAAATATATTTTAACCATTAAAATGGTTTTATAAATAACATTGAATATATTGAAGGAAAATAAAAACTTTCCATCATTGAAGGTGATGAAATAACAACTCACAGATGATGTTCCCATTTATTAGAATAAAATAGAGGGGAAGGTGTTTTTTGATGGATTGGTACATTACCGTAATAAGGAAAAATTATATTTAAGGTATTGGAGTTATGAATCCATTTGGATGAGGGGATATGGGAGAGAATTATGAAATAAAATAATATGAAATGAAAATAAAAGGAAATTAAGAGGATTTTTACCTCCTGAATTCTCCTCCTTGAGAGCCTCCTTAAAGGGATTGTTTTAGTAATTCTGATGAAACCAATATCTCTTGGATTTGTAGGATTGGATTGAAATTATTATTTCTTATAATTTATAATAGTTACAATGATTGAAAGGTGTGTAGAGAAATGGTGGTGATGGGTGGTATTTAAAGTTGAGGAGAGGTGTGTGTTTTGATTATTTTAATCATTTGTTAATTATTTTGGATCAAGAGTATGAATAGATTGGGAATAAAAAATAAATATGTTAAAATAATTAAAGTGTGTTCTAGATTATGGTTCTAACATCATTCATGAATCTATTAATGGTGTATTTCTCTTATAATGTATATACAATGAGAATTACTTTATTTCACTATTCACCAAAAATTAAAGTATCTTTGAAAAATCCCAAAATCTCACCCTAACCATTATTCGAAAATTAAGAATTAAAAAATGAAATCCATTTTATGAAACTAATTTTATAAATATGATAAATTTAATTTTTAATTTAAAAAATCATTTACTGAAAAAAATCATATTTTAATACTATTACTAATTTTATAACACTTTGAAACAATTACTACAATCTTACAAAATGGTCCTAAAATCACATGAAAAAAAATTAATGCGTGAATAAATTTTATGAAAAAAAATTACCTTTTAACTCATTTTATTAATTATAAATATGTATTTAAATATTTATGACTTTTAAATATACCAATATTATATTATTAATTTTTAAATTATTTAATTACTTATAATATGACATAATTATCTCATACGTTAATTTATATGATGCCTAAATTTTATTTATATGTTCATGGCTGAGGTTATTAATCGTTTAACTGATTTACTATTCAACTGGTTCATATTGTAATTTTTAACGTTAAAATTACTATTTCCAAGGGTCAAACTAGAATTCCCAAAAAAATCGATCATATCAGACACTAAATATCTTAATGATCAGAACTGTGTATTATTGTTTTTTCAAATTAAATTCAGAGATGTTGAAAATTATTTTTAATGCTAATCCTGAATGTGTGTCAAGAATGTGGCTAAAAACATTCAAATTATAAATTTATCTTTAGATTTAATTTCAAAATAAAAATGATTCTAAATATATAAGTTGATTTAATATATGTATAATTAGTCTATATTGACTTTGAAAATCAATTTAAAATATAACAATTATTTAAATGAAATAACATAGATTTTAACTAAAATTATGTATTTTTTACTATTCATATAAAATTTAAGCTTCCCTTAAAAATAATAAAAACTCACCCAATGTTAATTTTGAAGAAAAATTATTTTTATAAAAAATTATATATTTATGTATAAATATCATTTATTTGTGTAAAATAATTATAATTAATTTTTAATAGTAGTTATAAGTATTAATATTATTTACTTTAATGACTATGTTATAACTATCTTGTGTAAATAATTATAATAATAAAGTGTTCTTTCACGGAGATATAGTGTTGAGTGCATTAAATTCTATATCAAATATATTTTTAAATACTTAGGGTGTCACATTAACAATATGTTTTTTTTATTATAACTCATTCTTCTGTGCAATGCAATATTTAGATGAAATTTATTATTTTGTGCCATAGACTCCATTGAACATTGTGTCCTTTTTAATTTAAAATTACACTCTCATTCAAAAATATTAATAAATATGAAAAATAATTATTCAATAATTACCAAGGTTTTTATATTCTACCCCTTTTTGAATGTTCATCCTCACAATATTATTAACTTATTATGTAAGTGGGGGTGTCATTATCGTAGAGAATTTTCTAATTCCCATGTTGTTTCTTATACCATATTTCATTTAAATAAAACCTTCACATGGTGAATTACCTTATTCCGTAATACTTGATCTCTATGTTCTAGAATCTGAGATAGTTGTTCCATATAATAATGGTTCTATTCCAAGTGAAAAACATTGGTACAGAAAACATTAGATGAATCCTTTACATACATTATTAGCATTAAAACATGAAATACATTGTATACCTTGGAGAAACACATAGTCAAAGCCAATCAGTAGGAAAATGATCCAAAATTCTCTCGGATTTTACATTTTCTAATGAATTGTGGACTCATCTTCGCCTTCTTAATAAAACACATCTCATTTTTACCCTGAGGTATCTTAGAAATACATGATCCCCTACCATGAAAGAAATATCATTTTTCTAGTTATCCGACTAACCTTCTTTCCTACTATGAGTGTCCCTGAAGTGTTTTTGAATGATTTAAACATTATTTTCAACTTCCAATACTAATATTGGTCCCATTATCTTACTTTCTCCAACATCATCCCATAATACTAGTGTCTGACACCTTAATCTATATAATGATGCAAATGGTTCCATATTTGTAATATAATTAAAATATTTTTTAAAATAAAGCTGAATCAAATTAATATATCAATCCCAACATCCTTGGTAACCCATTTAGCAAGAGGGGAACATTTATTCCATATTCAAAATCATATTCTCATAATATCTATCCGATTGATGATAGAAATCTGTATTGAAATTTAATCCATTACCCAATTCCATTAATTCCGTTACACGAATTATTTGTGAACCTGGGATAATAGTATGATAAAATGGAAATAGGTACTCTATGTATCCCGACGATCTCCTTTATATATAATTGATAAATTTTATCGTTATACATTGTATCTTAATGGGATGAAAATGTGAATTTTTAGAAAATTTGATCAAAAATAACCCAAGTAACATTATTACCTTTAAAATTCTAAAGAAATCCTACCAATAATTCCTTTAATATATTCCCCTAATTTTCACTCTATAACTAAAAAATGTAGAATAATCCAATTTGGTAACATTATTTCATCATTAACCTATTGACATTTCAAACACTTCATGGTAAAGTAAACAATATCTATTTTTATTCCATCCCACCAATATTACTTCTGATGGTCTATGTACATCTTAGTTATTCATGGATCAATGGAAAACAGAGAACCATGAGCATTAGTTAGCAACTCTTTCCTCAATTGGGAATAATAAGGCACACATAATACATTTCCAAATAATAGAACTTGTTATTCATCAATATTTTATAAATAAATATTGACATCTTATTGGATTTTACCATTTCCTATAAATATTGATCCTCTTTTTCAGGTTTCTTAATTCTTTCTAGAATAGAGTTTTGAACTAAAACCTAAAAAAAATTGATGTTGTCCCTGTATCCAAATCATAAAGGAAACAACTTATCGAATCATTATCCATCGATTCATGATACAAATGTGACATTCTTATCATACCATTTTTTCTACTCAAATAATAGTCCAAATTATTTTCCTTTTTTGGATTGTAATGAATCATGCCATCATAATCTGTGATCAGTTCTAGAAATCTTCTCTATATCAAGTTCAATTATTTCTATGTTAATATATAATTTAAGAATTTGTGATTATTATATATTTAAAACTCCGCTCCAAATAAATGAAGGCTAAAAATTTTCAAGGAAATAACAACAATTCATAAGTCTAGATCATGTGTAGGATTATATAACTCATGAGTTTTTAACTGATGGTGTGTATAAGTGATTACCATGTCATTCTTCTATAAAAAACAACCACACCTTTGTAATGAATAATCCATGTAGATGTACACATCAACATTTATAGAAGGAATCAATTAAACAAGAGCATTGACAAATGTATATTTTAGCTCCAAAAAACATCACATTATTCTTTCCAAATTAACATAACTCCCATTCCTATTATCTTAGTTATTGTGTTAGACAATCGATCAATTTTAAAAAAAATACTATCTATAAAAACATGTATATCCAAGAAAACAAGGAATCTATATGACATTTTTCTTTATTTTACAATCTTTAAAACCTTTTTTAGAGTATTCAAGAGTTATGACATTTTTTTGATACAACATACCCAAGGAATGAATATTTCATCAAAAAATAAATATTTCAAATAATTACATATTGTTTCTTTTGTTTTAATTTTTTTTAAACAATCATTATTTTACATTCAAGTTCCTCCTAGAATTTATAATATACAATGATATTATCTATAAACACAATGAAAAACTAATATAAAAACTGATGGATGACTATATTCATAAGATTAATAAATACATTAGTTTCATTATATAACCAAAATAGTATAATTAAAAACTCATAATTCCCATATCTCTTTTAAAACATTGAATTTGGAATGTCACCATCGTTCAACTTCAAGTAATGCTACCCAGACATCATATTAATCTTTGAAAAATATAAATCACAAAATTTTTGATCGAATGAATCATTGATATGATTAAATTGACACCTTTTCATAATAATTATTTTATTCAAATATTTATAATCAAGTTAAATTATCATGAAACCATCTTTTTTTTCAAAAATAAAACATGAGAATCCCATTGTGAATTTTTGTGTCGAATAAATCCTTTAGCGAGTAATTCTTACAAATTAATTTTCAATTGAGAATATTTTATTTGAGAAATTACATAAGTGGGGTGTAAATTGGATTATCATTACGAACTAAATTAGTATAAAAATAAACATCACTATTAGGAATAACACCAGGTAATTCATTTGAAAATACATTCATAAATTCATTCACTACATGGATTTCACTAATCAGAACTATTTTATTATTTTTGAAAACATGATCTATATAACATTCACTACCATATTAAATAATTTTAAATATTCTCACTATGTTATCAAAGGTATTATATCCTTGAATAAAACATTCTTTCCTTTGAAATTGATTTTAAAATGAAAAACAAAAAAACTAATCAATACCCAAAATGATGTCAAACTCCATTATGTCTAGTTCAACAAGATTTATGGTAAAGAATATCTCACTAATGATAATATGAGGATTCATATAAATGTTGTATTCCTTAATAATCCCACATAGAGATATTACCAAATGTCTTATATCATATTCAATAAGTGATATTCCCAATTTACATGAAAAAATATTAGAAATTAAATAATGCGAACATCGAGAATCAAAAAGAGTATTGGAATAATTTTAATAAAATAGTAACATAACATTAACCACTTAATTTAATGGTCCAACATCAACCGTAGTAGTATTAAAATATTTTTTCACACCCTTTTTCTTTCGATATTATTTGTTTCCACCATGGGTAGTCAACAAGAGACACACACTAGCTTAATTCCCTAACACATTTTAACTAATATAAATTAATTTTGGATTTTTATTCTTTCATGATCACCTATCATTAATTCATGAGCCAAATGAACAATCATACCACATCAGAATCACTTCACAAAATTTGAAATAAATTCAAAAATATTGTTTTTAACAAAATTCTTCCAATATTGGATTTTTTCTTTCATATCTCATGACTTCTATGATGAATTTATTCACATTTTTTGATAAATGAACATATCATTTTCCTCGTTCTCATGGGAAATATGATCATCAAAAAACGCAATTTCTACTATCCCATTACATCAATCAATTTTTTATATCTTTTGAACTCACGGGAATCCTACTCCCTTCGATATCTTGGTATAAATCCTTAATAAAACCGGTTTATCTTTCCATAAACACCTCATCTAAAATTTGGGACATACCTCACCCATAGAGTGAATTTTTATTCACATAAGTCCTTTGAATATTCTTCATTTTGTCTTAATTTATAGAATGTTTCCCAATCAAAAGTCAACCATCCATGGGTAAATATTATTGAAGGAACATATTCTTAAATTTATCCCATTCTAAGGAATCTATCTCTTCACATTATCTGATATTCTTAATAATTAACCCCCACTAGTTTTATCAACCTTAAAAATGATAAATATAAATATTTACATTTTTTTATCTGATCATCCCATGACATTGACAAAAATTTATAAGGAATTATTATATCCTTCAGCTAGCACAGGTTCAGATTACCCTCTCAATCGTCGGGGGATGTTGTCTCATAAAATGATCAATTATCATCATGTTCCTATGTGGTATATTTAATTGATCTTTTTCATAGAAACTAACATGATTTATATCATGTTTCAACTGATCCATAATTGCCACAAACTTCCTAGTTATAATTCCAATAATCTCAGGATGTTGACTAGGAATGACATTTTCCTCTAAAGGCCTTACCACTGTAGATTCCATTTTTCTGCTCTGGAAAATAATTCTAAATAAAAATACATTAGATGAAGAAATACGGTAATAATACAACTCTACATTAATTCAAATTAAATAATAAATGAAATGTTTATTGGGATTGCTCCTGATATTAACCTAAAATCTATAGTCATTTAAACCTATATTTCATATCACCTATAAAGACTGGGATGAACCATTAAATGATCTTGAGTATTAGTCAATAATTTCTTTTATTTCACATTGAATATCTATTTAGGATTATAGTATTAGATAATTAGGCCATAACTTATACATAAAAACCATATAAGAAAAAATGGACACATCTAATCAATATCTATTTGTCCTATAATATAAAACATTTAAAATAAAGAATGATTTATTTTCTTGTCAAATCAATATGACTTTAAACATTTATTCTTCCTTTATGTCACCCATCCTTAATCCCAATGATTATATTAAAAAACATGGGAGGAGAAAAAAAGTTCTATAAGGGATATGAATATAAAAGAAAGAATTATTTCAGTAAATATGTGAAAACCCATTAAATATTTACCTTTACAACAATGCACATATAGGGAACTAAGTAAAACAATTTCATAAAAAACATGCACTTGTTTTTCAAAAATAAATTAGTTAAAACCCATAGTATGAATAGATAATAAGAAAATATATCTTGTGATATCATTATATTTATAATTATTATAAATTCAATAACCATGTAGTCTAATTCCATACATTCTGGTCTTACAAATTGAATAACCGTACAACTAACTTTCATACCCAATTAATTTAAGGTCTATCATAGGACAACCCATCATTGGTTTATCACGGAACTACATGTTACTAGTTAATAATGTAAGAAAACAGCATAACCTCCAAGAAACATAACATAATCATAACATATAAAAGCTCCCAATTTGCAACATTTCACTCTTAAAATTTCATTTTCACCCATATGTAAACATTTCATGTTATTGAGTGAATTAATCAATTTTCAAAACATATTTCAATAATAAATTACCAATGAAATGGAAATAGTGGTTTCTTTTTGTTTTAAAAACATTAAAGCTTATAGAGGATTGAAAATAAAAAATAATGGTCATAGTGGTGTATAATTTTTTGTCAATGTATACATTAAATAGAACATTTTGTATTTTTCATTTAGAAATAATGTCAATTGTTCCATATATAAAACATAAAAAGACTCCTTTTAAAATTAATTGAATGAAATTCAAAATGGACATAAAATTTCCTTTATAAAACATTTATATCTATATAAATACACATATAAAATAATATCAAGAATATATACATGGAGGAAAAGATATTTATATTTAATAATTAAACATTTAAAAAGTTATTTTCATATCAAAGTATCCTATAACACGTTGAAACATATAAATCATAAGCCCCATTAAGGATAAAAAATAAAAAAACATTATAATCACATGAGAAAAAATAAATTAATGATATGATATTTAAATTGGGATGTATATACACCTCATAAAAGAAGGTGGGTGTATGAAATCAATATATTCCTTAGTGAAAAGACATTGAGACTAAGTCCCTAACCTTCTCTATGAATTTTCATGTGTATCATCATCTTTCTATGTAATACAAATATATTAATTATTTACCTTAATGAGAAAAAATTTCAAAAATTTTTATTATTTTTTTCTATTATTACCATTTCATCTACAATTGAATAATAAATTAACATTATGTCATGTGTTTTGGCCATATTATGTTTCTGTATCAACAAGAATTTGGTAGTTTTACTTCAGTCAAAGATATTATTATTTAAATATCTATAGAATAAAAATTAGGAAATATTTATAAAATTAATTATTTAATTATAATTATAAATATAATTATTTTTATTTGGTTATGAAATAATGAATAATCACATCGCTTTAATGAGGAAATACTATATATTTCAACAAGCGATATAATCACTTTTTCAGTGTGCGAAAAGGTAAGAATAAAATTTATATTATATATTTCCCAAAAGATAATTATATCATGAATATAATATAAATTTAATTTATATCACATATATTTTTATGTCCCTCTTTAATACATTCCATGAAAATATTGAATGATTCACATTGCTCTGAGGAGGTCGTAGTCCACATGTCCACAAACAATGTTATTGTATTCTCACAAAATTAAATGAATTATGTTTTTTGTTATATAATGATTTAAGAAACTTATATTAATCAAAAATATAAAATATAGTATATTAAAATGGTATTTCAATAATTATTAATAACATTAATATGTTATAATTGAAGAATAAACAACATCAATTTGCAAGGTAGCAGTCCACTATACAAAAGAACGATCATTGTGTAACCCCTATTATGAACGTGTGTGTTGTTTTAGATCATACCCAAAACATAAAAAATATAAATAAATTGAATATAATTAGGATATTATAAATAATGATATAAAAATATTTACATGATTTTGAATTTGAAATAAAAATAAATTTTTTGTTGATGAGTGTAACCTCCTCTTCGGGTATCCCCTTTTAGTTTGCACTGAATGACTTACTTGGTAAGATTTCATCCCAATGAAACGATTATATGATTAGGGGTGGGATGTTAGGAATATATTTATACTTTTATTGGGATAGAATAATGTGTTGAGAGGTGTGAACATTGTGGATGAGGTGGTAGCCATTTATAGGAGAAAGATAGGACAAACATGGAATTTTTTAGAAGAAATTTAATGAAACCACATTTTTACATAACAATAGGATTAAATAACACAAAAAATAAGATAATATAGGATTAATGGAATATTTATGGCCATAAAATATGTCTTTTATGAGTTAATAGGCCATTTGACCGTTAATATTAATGTTTTACCACCATGTATAGTGGTTTTTACTTTAATTATTGTAATTAATTTAAATTTATTTCACTAAATATTTAGGTGAAAAATATTTTAACCATAAAAAATATATATTATTTTAATTAAAAATATAAATAAAATTTATAGAAATTAAATTCATATATTTATTAGAATAAAATTTAAAATTAATCCCATAAACGGTATGAAATTACACGTTTTTAAAGTAAAAGTTTTCAAAAGATTGAGATGTTTGTTTAACCAATAACTATGTAAAATAGATTCCAATAGCCTAAATTTCTTTAATTTATGTATAGATAGAGTATATAAACATTAAATAAATTAATATTTAATGTAACTATATAAATAAATTAGACACAAATGTTGTTTTCAATTAAAATTTAGTGTTTTTAACTGTTCATAGGGAAATGAAAAATCTCAGAAAAAAAATTCATCGAATGTAAATTTTGATATTAATATTTGAAATATTATTTTTTTTTAAATAAAATATTTTAAAGTGGAAAATTTTATTTTTAAAACAAGGGCTCCATTAAAAGTTGGAAAAACATCATCTTAGATAACTATTTTTTTAAGCATAAAACTAGACTTATTCATATCTTATGACTTTCAAACCTATTGAATAAATGTAAAAACATTTTATAAATCTGTGTAAACATAATATAGTGAGTATTATTCATATTTGAAAATATATTTACTATATGGTATCTACCATATTAAATAATAATATTATATACATATTATTGTTCAGTATAACCCAGTCTTGTGAGAAATGAACAATTTCGAAGAAACTCGTTGTTGCATATCATGTATGCTATGGAACAAAGAATAACCTTTAATTTAATATTACATTATAATTCATAAATGTTAATAAATATAAAAAAGTGTTATTGTCTCATAACTTCGGTTGTTTCAATATTTATTACAAAGTGGATTATGGGTTCACAATATTATCCCCCCTTAAATAAAAGATTTCCTAAATATTTTAATTTTCAATATTAGAACAATGTGGGTTTGAATATTCTGAACACATTTCTAATTCAGAATAAAACCTAAAATATTAAATTTACCAAAAACACTTAGGATATATCATGTGACTTTATACTCATAAAACAATATTATTCATTCATACAATCATATATACATGTTAGAATTTGATGCAATAACATATTCCATATAAATTTCTTTTCTATAAACAATTTTAATTTCTAATACATTATACAAAAATTAAACTATATTAAATTTTAAAAAATAACACTATATTAATTCCTCCAACGGTGTAAGATCACACACAACAAAATATATAACACAATTCAAAAAATGTAATAAAATTCTTCAAAAATAGCAAATATTATTTATTAATATCATTTTTACCAATAAAATTAATTTTATTTTTTCAAAATTAATAAACCATTTATTATATCAATATTAATAATATATAAATACTAAAAGTTATTAATACAACAATTATGGTTTCTCTAAATGTTATCATCAAAAATTCAACCATTATATAAAATAAATTTTCATGTTTATTGATAGAAATTAATATATATTTCAGATTATTTAAATTTTAAAAATCATAACAATTTTTTGATGTTTCACCTAATTCTAATAAAATATATAATATACCAAAATATCAACAATAAACATAAATTGCTCTGGAAAATATTAAATAATAACTATGATTAATTTATATTATGATTTCCACCTCAAATAACAAGTTATTTCTAAGAAACACATATTTTAATTTATAAGAGGAAGATTCCATGATTCTTTGACATTTAATTATACCCCCTTATTAGATTATAAAACATCTGGTTTTTTTGGAGAAATTGCATTCGAATCTTCAGTTATGCAATCTAGTTTCATAAAAATTATAAAATCCAAAATTAATATCAATACAATTAGAGTAAATGAATCTAATAACTCAAAATCTCAATGATAATATTTCATTTCAAATTAAAAAATTTAGTTCATCCTATGAAACATTTAATTGATTGAAAATTGTAATATGTTTATCTCTCTATTGATTTTAAATCTGAATTCCATTTAGTAATTAAGAAATAAATCCATCGTAATGGTTTGTAGGGATAATGATATTAGACAATTAATATCCCTCACGATTTTATTATAAGGTGTGACATCATAGGCCCACTGACACTGGTCTATTGTAATGACTGAGTCAGTAATATTCTATAATTTTTTGGGAATATTACCATGAGGTGAATATGTTCCAAATAAAAGTCAACATTATAGTATACAAATAATGATTTATTTTCTAATAAAATATCATAACATAATCATTACTAAAATATAAATATGTTTTTCAATAATAAGACATATACATTAAACATGTCTATAGTATTTTTACCAATGATAACTTATCACATTCCCAAAAATATCTTCCACAATCATAAATAAAAAATCCACTCCTCTCATAGAAACTATAGAATCCATGTTAATGATACACAATTATTTCATTATTTTACATGAATAGTCATTGTATCTTACTAATAGTGACACAAAATAGATAAAAAATGTTTTATTTTTAAGGTGAATAGATGTATAAGAAACACATGTGAAGGCATATATATAATCTGGACACACTAGTCTCTCTTATAAAATTTTCATAAGTTACACTCATCATCATGACCTGGGTAAGGGAAAAATAAGAAATAGCTCATATCAAACACTCGGTATGGGAAAACATATGAGAATTTCATCAATAGTTTTCTCGTAAACAGATGATGAAACATGAACAATAGAGTTATATTTTATAAAAATGAAATTAAAAAATAAGCATTGTCTAAACTCATGAAAATAATACATGAAGTCTAAAATAGAAAAATATATAAAATGAAAAAATGTGTGTGTAATGATGAAACAAGAAAATAAGTAAGGGAGAATAATAATAAGATTGTGAATATGATTTAATAGTTCCACATAAACATAATTATATAAATCATATTATAGGTATATCCCCAAAAAAATCATCACATTGTAGGATTTGGCTAATCACTAATGTGCCTTCCTGGGCATGGCACAACCCTTATTTGAACCCTTGTGGATGGGATAAACTGTCTCGTATAGGCCTTTATCATGGGATAAATTATTGATGCCCCATTTATCATATGTTTAATCATATCATGTATAAGTTTCAGGTATAAATACTCAATTATCAACTGTGGGATAGGTTATATCCATCCATATACCCTTTATATGAGGATAAATCATCTTGTGCATTCTTTTTCATGGAAAACATCAATGTTTTTAAATTATTTCATTGGATAAAACCAATTTTGTTCTATTTAGATTAGAATAAATAATCCATTCCATCCTAAAGAATTAGATAATTGGAATTATGTACTCTTCCATTGGTTAAGTCCATATATGTACACTTTGGAAATGGATAAATCCTCTAATGTACCCTGTTGTGATCATAATATATGTAATTTATAAATAACTGGAGGAATATATAGGACCCCACACATTAATCATCCAATAATATGGATACATATAAAAAATAATTTTTAATCCTTGTGATGTACCCAAGGAAAGAAAAAAATCAGCGAACATCTAGATGGTATCTCCAAAATTGACGACTAGAATGTAAATGGCTGATAAAAAAATTCAAACACCCAGAAATATTTCTATATAACAAAATTATTTGGTGGATAATAAAAATTAACTTTTATGGAAATAATACCATTAATGATAAAGAGTAAAATTAAAACGAATAAATTAAATATTTTTTATGAAAAAATATTAACCTTACCGTAAATGATTATGATAAAGAAAAACATAAAAAAATATATAATAAATTATGTAATTTATTTTGAAATTTTTTTTAATGGAATATTAAATAACATATCTTGTAAAATGAATATAAAAACTTCAAAAATAATTTTTGAATACATTAGTAAGATAATTAATTTTAATAAGTTTTCATTAACAATAAGGATTAAAAATAAGAATAACTTCCAAATTCGTTACATGATATCATTAGAAAATATATAATTTCGAAAAAGAAACATAAAAAACAGAACATTGAAATGAAAAAATTCTTATAAAAATATTTGTTTACTGGAGGATAAGACATTTTTTTTAAATGTATATAAATGTTTTTTAATATTTTCATATATATTTTCTAAAAATAGACAATATAGAAAGATTTAATAAAATATATTTTAAGAAGTGGATATGGTAAAGATTAATCTAAATTGATACAAAACATACTTTCATTTCCCTATATAGTAGATAACATATGTGGTAAATACAAATATAGACAAGGATTATAAAACATATGTATATTAGATAGAATTAATTCTCAAAAATGGTATACTTCACAAGGGAAACACATTCATCAGTGTTTAATATTTTAATAAAAATATCAATTTCACTTTTATGAAATAGAAATAACCATGAAATATAATCATATTCTATAAGAAAATAATCTTAGAAAATAAAAAAATAAGAATTTTAATTTCCAGTAAATGAAGTTAGTTGAGTTGACAAAAACACATAAAACTTTTGTATCATTTCAATTTGAGGTATGTTATATAAATATAAATTAGAGATCATTAAACACAAATTAATTAAATAAATTTAGTTGAATAAATTAATTATTTATTAATCACAATTTATCAAATATCTCATGCTGAACAATAATAAAAATGTCTCATGAGATTAAAATTTATACCCGAATCACATTCCAAGATTTTACGCTTATATTATCAAACTATAAATTCTTTTAAAAAACATAAATATAATAACAAAATATATATAAACATTATTCATTATATAAAATTTTATAAAACTTATTCAAAACTACTTCTATTTTGTATATAATCTAATTATCTCTTTTCAATATTAGGTGTGACTAATCTTGATTGATCATAACTAGTTTCATAAGAATGTTCATGTTCTTCATTATTCTACAAAATTTTATCATTATTAGATTATGAATGGTACTCTAAGTTATTTCTTATAATTATATATATTTTTTTAATATTAATATATGGGATTTTTTGATACAGGAATTAATGATTCATTCAGGGATTACCATGGTTTTATGATTCTTAATGATTGAAGGGTGTTTTCTTAAATAGTGACTTCTATTTTTATAATATTATTCAATAATAAAACACATCATTTTCTCAATTATAATGTATATTACTTAAAAACAGAATTCAAAATTATTCCATGATTTATAATTAAATTATTATTTTTAATTTGTGGTACAACCAACCAAAATAATAACATACCATAACTATTCGATTATATTGAAATGATTTAGTAATTATATCATTACACTAGAATAATAGTATTATTATTTCTTGTGTATTATTATTATTCCAAATAATTTTAATTTAGTATATTATGTTATCCCTTATAATGTGATCACATAATAAGACGATGTCATTTTATTCTCCTAGAACACTCTTTTGGATGGTTGAATTTACCATTATTATTTATAGAATGTATTTTTTATTTGTGTCAAAATATGTTCTTCTAGACCTATAATAATTATATAGAAATCATATTTAACCATTAAAAAAATTCATTACCTTCATTTTAAGGTGGTGATTAATACTAAAATAGTAATACATCATTTCATGTAGGTGGTAATAGACATCTACGAAAGGATGATGATTTATTTTTTCATAGAATAGGGAGAGGAGTAAGATGATTTACCATATAAATATATTAAACAAGTCATAAATATAATACACACACACACAAACACACACACACATAGAGATATATATACATATATATAACCTATTTGGAATTTCCATGTAAGGAAATGAAGGAAAAGGAATCATATTGGGCAGTAGAGGTAATAATCTGCATAGTCCATGAATGGAAGTTTTTTTATAATGGAAAAGAGAACAGTGGGGAAATCATATATCATTTACATAATAACACTAGTGATATTTATTTTACCATTTTAAGACAGTATAATATAATATTAATAAAAACAAATTCACATAATGAAATATAAATGAAAAACTAGTTGTTAGAAATCTATACATGTCTTCTGTAATTATTTCCATTAGAAAGAGGGATATGACATTAAGGTATTGTCTTTTTATATATTTTTATCCTCAATATAGATACTTGAAATTTTTAAAATAGGGATGGGTAGTTTCCTTCTTAACAAAGTGTATTTTTTGTGAATGTAATTTAGGATATGAGTTCCCATTTTATAAGTGAAAAGAGAATGAATATTTATAATTACATAAAAAATTAAATATTTAGAAGACAATGTCAAGGAATGTAGCCCCAAAAATATAAAATAATAGAGAGGAAATTAAATATATTCTATAAAGGCCTCAAACCCCAATTATTAGACATGTTATGAAGATAATTCTAGTATTTATCATTTGGAAAAACATTTGTTACTCATTTTAGTTTTTACTGAGAATACTAGTTTTTAGAAATGTAATGAATCCATTATTATTGGCATTTAATTTTCCCTTATTAAATAATTTGGACTTATTATTAATAATATTATTTCAATATAATTGTATTATTTTTAAAAAATTGATATAAATTCTATTTAAATTTATATGTATATAATTTATGGGTTTTTCTTAGAAAATATAAATTATGTTCTCAAATGTAAAATATGTATTTATAAATAAAAAAAATTAATAAATTATAAATTTAGTTCTAAAATATATATTTTTTATAAATAGGTTTCATGAATTATCAACTAGATGTTATATAATAATTTCATAAAATTTAATTTGCATGTAAAATTGGTACATTTAACTATCCTCTTAAATTCACTTTTTTATAGAATTGAGAAAAATATTGAACTTAAAATTATTATGATAATTCTTGAAATAATATTTTACTTGTTAACGTACTAAAATTCTTAAATTTAACCTTATGATAAAATCAAAATAAAATAGAGTGAAGAAATGTTTTTATTGGAAATAAATTTTTGTAATATTAACTATTCTTATCTATTTACTGCTAATAATAAAAATATAAAAATGGAAAATATTAATTTTATAAAAAAACTTTTATGTAGAAAAATTATTTTCTTAGCTTCTTAGAAACCCTTGATGAAAAAGAATGAAATGGGGACATTATTTTATGGACTGGTTATAAATATTTACAACCAAATTTTTAATGTATTCCATAAATTGGTCATTATATTTTTTTTTTAAAATGTGTTGTGGCCTCTTATGGTTTGGTGCATCATGTGAAACATGCAATTAAAATAACTTTACTTCCATAGTAAAATCATTGTTCTTTATATTATGTCATTATTTATATTTAAATAAAACGATAAATGTTGGACATATAAATATAAAAATATTACAAAATATATCCCATTAATAACTATAGATTTAATGTAAATAGAATTAATTGAACTCTATTTAAATACCACTAACTATATAGATTAATATGAATACAAATAAAAAGAGCTAACAACATAAAATATTCATCTGATTTCAATAATTATTTACTATAATACATTGATTAAATTATCCATATAATGTAAAAAATCTAAATTCATGGAAATTGGACATTAATTGGTTTAAAAAACTAATAAAAATTAACTTGTAGACCTTTAGTAATATATTTTTTAATCACTATGTAATCCTGAGATTAAAATTAGTAGAGAAAACCATCATAGTCCATAAATAATATTTTTTATACTAATAATAAAAATTAAAATATCATTTAATTAATTTTAAAAAGATTAATTCTAACATGAAATTTTAATATGCAACATAAATGGTTCCCATTTTATAGTTATTATTAAAAATTGACAACTATTATAATAAAACAAGGCTACTGATATTCATTATATGAATAAAAAAATATGAAATCTATTTAAAAAAATTTCAATGATTAGTAAAAAACCAAAACATAAAATACTAACTAAAAAATATTATATTAATTAATTTTGGATCTATATATTATATGACCATCAAATGAAATAAACATTAAAAATATTTTGGGGTTAATAATTAATACCCAAAAAATTATGGAAAAAGGAATAAATAAGAAACAAAATTTTATCATATAAATGATCATAATCAGTTCTAATATAATGAATAAAAATATATGGATCTCATGGTATGAATTAATATTTTATATTCTTATGTTCACATTAAAATTAAAATATTTAAATCAAATACTGTATTTTGATAAAAAATTAATTCTAAATTTTTTAAAACACATTTAATTCTAGTTTATTTAGGAAATGAATATTAAATCCCAAATAGTATCAAAAAATACGTATTTAAATAATTATTATGGATAAATAATGTTATAATATTTCATAGTTAATAATAATGAAAAAGCATGAATGATTTAGAATGAGATATTTACAAATTAATCGATTATATTGAATTATTCCAAAAATCATATCAACTATATGTTTTTTCATTAAAAGAAGATAATTTATTTGTATTTTAAGATTACGCCTTGACATTTTATTGAAATTATACCATGCTTCACCAATGGTTTATGCTAAAAAATGATTTTATAGGGTGTTATCTACAATATTATCTAAGCTCTATTAGTAGAAAAATTAATAAAATATTTAAAAATTAAATGTGATGAACTTCTCCTATGAAACATGAATCCTTTATTGTAGTTATGTCACACATGTTTAAAATTGAAACCATTTATATCATTAAAATAAGAAGTGATTTTTTTGTATAATACATTCTCAATAATGCCTAAATTATATAAAATCATCGAAAAATAATTTTGATATCATTTTATGATTCACCCAAAAAGAAAAATAATTAGATACATTGGTAAAAGTTTGAAACATTATATGGTAAAAATTAAGAGAACATTGAAGATAATGGTAGTGAGTACTATTAGAATGTGTGTTAATCCTGGAAACATATTTTTCAAATTTCGTTGTGTAACCTAAATTTAAATATATAAACAATCAATATATTGCACATTTAGGATATATATAAAATTGAAATGTCCTATATTTTTCTTTTAATATTGTTTAAATATTATATGGATATTGTTCAGGACCAGGTGCTGAGATGGAATGTGAATTCTAGGCTTGGTGTTCCGGGAAATATTGTTTGAAAAATATTAAAATATAAAATATCACAAATGTGACGCTTTTTAGAAAAAGATGAATAACTTCTATATAGGTTCCCAAATCATATATCTGAGGGAACCATTACGTTTAGAATGTAGAAATTTCTTTAGGGAGGACCTAACATTTTTCTGCACGTGCTGGTTGTATAATGTCATCATGGGCGTTATAAATGAATAAAAAAGATGATAAAAGTTATTTTAGTTCTATTTCATAGATGCAAAGACACATTGATTATTTTTATTTTAAATGAACTTTTATCTAGAGATCTATAGTTAGGATCATAACCATGGAATCCTCTTGATACCCTAGAGAGAAAAACCTGGAGAATCCTTCAGGCAGGTGATGATAGGACCTTGGATCAAATATTGACAAAATTTATACTTAACGGATCATGCTAAGGGTGAAAACATTGAAATCGATATTCATTAGTGAGTGATCCAAAATCTAGATATGTTTCGTTATATTGATTATCTTTCCAATTTTTTGAATTTCATAGAGAACGTGGACCAATTCACATACTAAATGATCCATGATTCGATCGTACTTCCCAAGAATGGTTATATTTGTGAGGATTATAGGTATTTGTTCCTGGAGATTAATAGATTAACTTTATTATCATTTTTATGGGAATAAATTAATGTTGGAACAAAAAATGGTGGATGTTTATTCCTTGGGTTTTTTTCCTTGGGATTTATCTGCACTGATTTCTTATACGATTTCTTCATTGTTCCGCAAAATATGAACAATCAATTATTGATCCCTTGATTCTAGGTGCACTAATCGGTAATTTTTGATCCCTTATTGAGACAATCTGAAGAACATGTCACAACGATGGTGGCAAAATTTATTGAAGTGAATGAAGAGAAATATTTCTTCGGGAGGATTACTTATGAACAAACAGAAATGGATTTATAAAGATATTGAATGCCCGAACACCTTTTTGGTGTCAGGATGATGACATGAACCTGGATCTTGAGTTTCAAGGCGAACCGAGCACCGAGGCAGAACCCGGGCGATCAGACGAGGCTAGCGGTGTGAATAATACATGCTTTGGAAAACCAAGAACACATAGAATATAGTCTAGGATACACTGTGAGTGTTCATCGTTTAACCACCCAACTTTTATCCAGGTAGGTACATGGGAACAATTTGGAGTACATAGGTTATGTACACGGTGTGTACTCCCCCACATGACATGACTTGAACTAGTTACACAGACTACCCCCTGTACTGGTTCATGGGCAGGCAGACATAGGTTAACACCATGTACTGGCACACGACAGGAGTACATGTGCATACCGTGGATGGAAGGACATGGATTGTAACTCCTTATACACTTCATGTACCCATTTTCTATATAAAACAATTTGGAATGACACATGATTTTATACGCATGATGTAACCATGGTTAAGGTAAATGGTGTGTGACCCTACTAAACGCCATATACACCTTTCTACTTGAATTCTTTTCCTATCCTCCTAATCTTGGACATGATTTATTAGCTATATTTTCCTTTTAATTTCCCTGATAGTAGGTTTAAATCTTTTTCTTCTCATTTAACTAGGTTCCCTTCAGCATTACATCCTAGATTGAGTTTTTGGAATCCTCCGAGAGGCCCAAAACATGATCCTCTATTCATTCTTCATGCCCTCTGTGTAGTTATTGGTATAGACCTGACCAAACCTCTGTGGGTGTCAATCCTCTACATGATGGGTTAATCCAGATTGAGTGTTTGGTGTCACCCTATGGCCCTCTTTGTGATCTTTATATGATGGGTGGTATCATATCTCCCATTATATCTATAAGGGTAACACTCTCATAGAGAGGCTTCACAAGCTGTACCTCTTAGACAAACGTCATAAGTGCTATTGGACTCATGTGTTTTTTTCTCCCTAATGAGTGTGTCATGGGATCTTCGAGCTGAATTCCTAGTGTTGGTATGTATTGTTTATGACTTACCTCTAGACTATGTGTATTGTTTGAATATTTCTGTATATTATTGTTATATGTTTTGTAGAAATATTTATGTGTAGATATAAATGAATCATTCATTCTTTTTATTGATTTGTGGTTTTGGGTTTCCTAGATAGAATTTTTATACTCATCTCTATATTATATTTTCCCACATGTGTAATGTCTTGTTGAAATGATAGACCTTTTTACGAGGTCCTAGGTGAAATAGGACCTAAAAGCTCTTTGTGAGACTAGACAGAAAGAGGTGTGTTCCTATAGCTATAGACAACAGTCCTAGTACCTTTTTATTATAGGTTGTAGTTATGATTACAGAATCTTTTTATTGGGCATGTATTTTGGTCTAGTTTACTTTACATTAATTTCTATTTTTCTCTGGTTGTGGGATATAGGTATATTCATTCATTTTTATTACATAGTGGTTTTAACATTGAATCATTTAACTGGTTTGTAGTTGTGTGTGTGCAGACATGTTCATAGGCTATACCTCCCAGGTTAGTGATATTTCTAATAAATGCTAGTCACCATCCACTAGCCTATTAGAAGCAGGCTTGGGGAGTTTTGGTATGGACCCTATTAGGGAGGGTCATGATAGAGTGGTATCATAGGTGTTTGTCTCTACCTTATGAACAATAGATTGTGATATTTGTTTTGGTTGATAGTTTTAAGTGTGTTTCAAGTTTGGATTTCCTGGGAGAGAAACAAGTGTTGGTGCAGAGGCCGATGTTTCCCCACATCATGACTCTAATAACCTATTTTTCAACTTGATATATGAAAAATCTAGTTTTACGAAAAATAATAGTCCATTCATCATATATGAATGGGTTTTTGTTTTTTTCTCTTTATTGAGATTACTCTTCAGATATACTCATTAGTCGTAGTGCCTCTTATTTTCTTTCATGATGCCTCCATGATACATAATTGCTAGGATTTAGTCATTAAATTATGATGATTAGCCAATCAGTGATAAGGCTTCAATATAGGGATCAATTCCATCTATGTCACCAACAGGTGGTTCATCATCCATACCCCCACTTTTAGAGTATCATGTTGTACCCATAGTTCTAGTGGAGGAGGATCGTAGGATGAGCCAACTTTATGAGTTTTAGAGATAGAGACCCCTCAGTTTTGGTGGTGAGCCCAACCCTCAGGCTACTGAGGACATGCTTGAGGTAGTGACCCATGTTTTGTATCTAGTATGGGAAACAAAAGATCATATGGTGGTCTGGTCAGCGATCCTTGTACATATCTCAGATATACGATGGTGGAGTTTGGCTATCCAGACTCACGATGAGGAGACTCTTTCATGGATAGTGTTCATGAACCACTTTAGGGATGAGTTCTCACTAGTTACCATGATAGTTTTTCCTAAAAAATCATTTCTTCGGATCTAACAGGTTAGCTTAACAGTGGATAATTATTCATCATTGTTCACTAACCTTTATAGGTTATCAATGGATTTGTTTAGAGATTAGTACATCAGGGCTTGTACATTGGAGAATGGTATACATAGAGATATTTGGGCCAACATTTTACCTCTATACATTCTGACCTATAATGGGGTTCTTGAACAAGCTTTGGTGGTTGAAAGTTTCTTGGTCAGGCAGAAAAAACCAGTGATAGCCAACAGTGGAAGAGTATGAGTAGATATTGGGGAAAAAGTGCGATGAAATTAGTCCTAGGGACCTGGTCATGGGAGAAATTTATTGAGGAGGTTCTAGGAAAGACGATCTAAATTTTAGGGATTATTGGGATGGTCTAGTGATCCCAGTGAAAGATGGTGTTATTCATGTGATGGAAGAAGACATGTCGCTCAAGATTATCCAACCTGTCGAGCTGATGATTGCGAGTCTGTGGATGGACGACTAAGTAAATTAGTGATAGGAGTCTGCATATTCATTGGGTGGATGATGTTATAGATGATCTGGGAGAGGATTGGGAGGAGATCCACATTTTGACATGCTACCACTACCTCCCTCAAGCAGTCTATATCTTTGTCTGGGGGCTGTAGGATAGTTTTGGGGAATGCTCCATGGGGTAGAGGCTTATAACCAAAGGGATAAAAGAATTATTTGAGGTGTGATTTTTTTATTTTCTTCTTCATCTACAATACTGATAGACATAGGTGATAGTCATTCCTTTCTCACCACATATCTTTTTCATGACCTAGAGATTCTAGTTGAACTGTTTACTTGAAACTAGCACTTAAAGACAACTATTGTAGGAGGCTCTATGATCACACATCTATGAAAATAGTGTGACCTGTTCTTTGGAGGTTGGATTTCTGGTTGGAACCTTTTTTTGGTAGTGTCAATCCCTTACGAAATCATTCTTAGTATGAATTGGTTATCTATAGTCAATGCCCAGAGTGATTGTTTTAGGAAAAATTTGTGGTGTGTTCACAACGATGGAATGATATTTTTGTTTTTTGGTGAAAATAAAACCCATGATATATAGGATTGATTCATAAATAGGATAGTGTAGTCGATTACTCATCAGTTATCTAGCCTGACCCTCGGTGCAGCAGAGGTTATAAGGATTCTGTTTCGAATAGTGGTATTAGAGTACGAGGATGTCTTTTCAGATGATGTTTCAAGATTACCTATCTTCCAAGAGAAAGACTAATACATTTATTTATATACCATGATGGTAGAAATATTATTCCTAGCATATCGTATGGATCTCATAGAGATTCGTAAGCTGAGGGTGTAGTTGGAGGACTTGTAGATGAAGAGATTCATGAGACCCATTTTTTCATCCTTGGCAGCCCCATTTATTATTTTCTAAAAATCTAGATGGGATCTCGAGGTTGTGTGTGGACTATCAGAGCTTGAATAAGGTGAATGTGAAAGTGAAGTATCCACTAGGAAGAATTTATGAACACTATTATCATTTTAATGGTGTGTGACGGTTCTTGAAGGAAGAAGTTAAATCCGGATATCACCATCTACGAGTACAGGATGAGGATATACAAAAGATGGATTTTATATTTTTTAATGGTCATTATTAGTACTTGGTGATTCCCTTTGGTGTGAAGAGTTCCCCAATAGTTTTCCTGGTACTCATGAACCATATCTTTAAGCCATACTTTGATCGGTTTGTGGTATTCTCTATCGACAATATCCTTGTGTACTTGGCATTTGAGAAGGATCATATGAGATAGTTAGGTATATTTTTTGATGTACTCCATGGGCACTAGATTAATGTTCGAAGTGCTAGTTATATATTATGTTCCACTTTCTTGTACACGTTATCTCAACGGATGTATTGGATGTGGACCTGGACATGGTTGAGGGAGTGTTAGCATGGGTTCCACTAGCATTGTGACGGAGGATTGAAGATTATTTTTTCTAGTATTCTATTATCATAGTTTCACAACTGATTTCACCAGGATATCAGCACCTATGACATATTTTACTTGAATGTGGAAGCCTTTTGTGTGGATAAATAACTGCCAGTAGGCTTTTCAGTAGCTGAGGTGTAGTTTGATTGGTTCTCTGATATTGAGATCTCCAGTGGGGGGTGTCATGTACGCATTATTACGTGATGAATCAGTACCTTTGTTTGGCTGTTTCTTGATGTGAAGGAAACTAGTGATTTCCTAAGTTTCATGATTATTAAGAAAACATGAGAAGAAGTATGTGACCCATGATCTTGAGTTAGCAGTGGTAGTCTTTACATTGATGTTGTGGTTACACTACCTGATGGAAAAGAGGTTTGTCATATACTCTAACCATAAGAATATCATCTATATCTTCTCTCAGAAAAATCACAACTTGAGAATGTTGTAATGGATATATTTCCTCAAGGACTATGAATTTGAGATTTTCTATACTCATAATAATGGGAACGTGAAGGTAGATGATATCATCAGTAGATCTAGTTCACAGTTGTAGAAAGAGGAATTGGAGAAGTTTTCCTCATTGTAGTTATCCTTTATTGATGGAAATACTGATCTTACCTGAAATCGATTGTTGTTACACCACCAATCATATATAATGTCAGGGAGGCACAAATTGGGGATACTGACTATGAGACCAAACATAATAAGATGTCCACAAGGCATACCCCATATGGATATTTTAAAGATGGGGATCACGGTGTTATTTTCATAGGATGTATAGTAGTACCAATGATGATGTTGTAGGATGTTTTGAGGGTGTTTCATTTTTCCCCTTTGGAGATACATCCATGTGTAGAAAATATATACTAAGAACTACGACATTAGTTTTGGTCCAGGGATGGAGAAAGGAGTTATGAAGATTGTTTATTGATGCCTTACATGTCAACAATTGAAGTATGAGAACAAGGTTTCAACGCGTTTTGCTAAACCCCTTGAGGATTCTAGAATGGAAGTGGTATGGAATATTGATAGACATCGTGATGGGTTTTCCATGTACATATAGGTGAAATGATTCTATCTAGGTGATCATCAGCTGACGCACTTAGTCAACCCACTTCCAAGATATCTGATAGTAGAGTTCATTAGAAAGATTGGTACACCTCTACATTTAAGAGATTATTTTACTACATGGAGTAACATAAATTATGGTTTTATATCATGATGCTTGATTTACATCCTTGTTGTGAATGGATTGTAGGAAGCATTTGGAACCCAATTATTCTTGACCACAACATTTCACCCACTGAAAAACATCCAAACAGAGGAGACCATTCTGGTTCTGGAGGACATGTTGCAGGTTTTCATGTTGGACATCGGTCATAATTGGTGGGATCCCCTACCACTAGTGGCGTTGTTGAACAAAAATAGATATCATTACACCATTGGTATGGAAACATTCAAGGCCTTGTATGGGAAACCCTACAGGTCACCAATTTGTTGTACTGACCTAGGAGAGTCAGCACTCATGTGCCCAAAGTTGGCGTGAGCTACTATAGAGATGGTAATGTTCATCCAGAAGTGAATGAAGACTACAGAGATCTGTTAGTAGTATTATACGGATAAGAAATGGAGGCCTTTGGGGTTGGAGGAAGGATACCACATGTTACAATGGGTTTCACCTCGATGTGTTTTACAATTTTTTAGCGGGGGAAATATGTTATATTCTAGGTTTATCATGCTCGTTCAAATAGTATAAATATTTGGCGATGTGGAATACCACATGGATCTAACCCCAAAGTTTGATCGGGTGTATGATGTCTTCCACATGTCATGGATTATGAGGTACATTTAAGACAAATCGTACATCATCAACTGGGGTGAGATGGAGACTGAGGATATAGAAACTTTCCCAGGGAACTTAGAGGAATTCGAGGATCAGTAGAAGAGGATCCCTTGTGGGGGATCGATTCCTATATTCTATGTCTGGTGGTATCATGATAATTTCCAAGATAACACTCGGGAGAGGTAGGTTTAGATTCATGTTTATTACCCTCATCATTTCGAGTCGCATTTTTTTGGATTTTGAGGATGTAAACCTCCAAGGTAAAGAGAATATAATGTACTAGATTTTGTATGTACTATTATTAAATATTATATAGATTATGTTCGAGATCAGGTGATGAGAAGGCGTGAAATTAAGAGGCCCGGTGTTCCCAGAAGAATTGATTGAAATGTATTAAAACATTAAATAGAAAATGCAAACATTTTTACTAAAAATGATGAATAACTTCGAATTTGGTTCCCATATTAGGAATCCTAGGGCTTCATTACATTCCTAACATAAAATTTACCTTAGGCATGATCTAACATAATTAATTATGGTTCTATTTCGTATGGTCATCTTGTAAATTTTAAACGAATAAAATAAATTGATAAATAAAATTTTATTTACATATTTTGAATTGATTCAATGATTTTGTGATAGTTTTTATTATATTTGAACCTTTAGTAAGATATTTAGTTTTAATCTAATAACCCTGGAATAATTTAGAATCCCTAGGGAGAAAAACCCAGAGGATCTTATTGGTAGGTGATGACATGACCATGAATCAAAGATCAATGAATTCCATTATTAATGGATCTCAGCAACGACGAAACTGTGGAAATAAATATTCATCAGTGAGAAATACAAAATCTAGATAGGATGCATTATTTTGATTCCCCTTCACAATTCATGAATTCCAAAATGAACATAGAACAATCAACGAATTGGTTGATTGACTGTTTTATCTTACATTGTGGGGTGGGTTATATTTGATGGGTTGATAAATATTTTTTTTCCTAGAGATTAATTGCATGATTTGATTATCATTATTATGGGAATAGATCAAGCTTATAAAAAAATAGCTGATGTTTGTTCCTCAGGGTTTTTTCCTTGTTCTTTTTCTCCCCTAATTTCTTGCACATTTTCTTCTCTCTTACCAAAGATATGAAGAATCGATCATTGGGTAGTATATTCTTGATTTAATGATACGAAAAATTAGATTTGTCATTCATAAAACTAGACGGTGGTGTGATGACAACTGATTGATTGAAACAACTAGGTAGAAAATATTATTTGGGTAGTTTTCATCGTAACAAATTAGAATATATTTCCAAAAATATTTAATTTATGAAACTATTTTTTTTGGTGTTAGGATGGTGAAAATAACTTGGAAAATGAGTTTTGAGGGGAACCAAGTACTGGAGTAGAACTCGGGAATCGGTCAAGGCATGCGGGAGGAAGAAGACTGGTTCGGGAAAACCCAGAACACACAATGTTTTGTCTTGGATACATGGCATGTGTTCATCGTTGATCCACTCAATGTATACCCTGGGAGTTACATGAGAACAAGGTAGAGAACATGGGTTTCCTACATGGTGTGTAATCTCACACATGACATGGATGGAATGGGTTACATAAAAAACCCATGTACTAGTACATGGGCTTGCATACACGGGTCAACACCATGTACTGGGACACAGTCAGAGTACCCAGGTGGACCTCATATGGAAAGACATGGTGTGTGCATCCTTTTACACATTTTGTACCTGTCCCCCACGTGACACTGTTTATAATGACACAGAAATTTGAACGTGGGAAGTACCTGATGTCATGGGAAAAAACATGTGAACATATTATGTGTCATGTAACCATGTCAATGTGGCTTGATTATCTTGTCCTCCATATCAAGGACATGCATAATTAGTGTGTTTTCCCTTTATTGATTCCCTAAAGTTAGGTATAAATAATTTTCTAGTCTTAGTACTATGATCCCTTTAGCTATATAGAGTTGTTAGAATCCCCTGAGAGGCCCAAAAAAGGATCGTCTATTCATTCTTTATGTCCTATGTGGATTTTTCAGTATTGAAGTAACCAACACTATGTGAGTGACGATATTATACTTGGAGGGTTAATCTTGATTGAGTTTTTTTATCATCATATGGACCTATTAATGATCATAATCTATTGTTTATATCACATATCTCTTCAGATCTATAAGTGTATCTATCTCACGGAGGGACCCAACAAGTACTACCTCTTGAACAAACATCTTCAATTCTATTAGACTATGGAGACAATTATCCCAGATGAGTGTTTCATGTAATATTAAAAGTGAATTTATATGGTTGGTATTTAGTGTTTATGACTTACCTCTAGTCTATGTGTCTCAGTCATGTATGTATTGATATTCATGTTATATGTATAATAGAAAAATACCTATAGAGAGATGAAAGTATCTTTACATTTTTGTATTGCATTGTGGTTTCATGGTTTTATACTGAGTATTGTTAAACTAACCCCTACATGGATTGTGTGTACACATGTTGTGTATTGTTCTGATGATCAATCTTTTGATGAGGTCCCAGGCCTACTAGGACTAGATGGTTCATTGTGAGACCAGAAAAATCGAGGTGTATTCCAATGGCTAGAGACAGTTTCCACATTAAATTTTTCATAGAGGTCGGATGTGTGGTTGCATAAATTTTTTGTTGGGCATGTATTTTTTCCCTGTTTAAATTATTTTATTTTTGGTTCAACTGTGGTAGTGGGATATAGTGATATACATGCATTGTTTACATAGTAGTTTTTATATATTTCATAATTTTGTGGGCATGAATATGTGTTCATGTGTGTAGGTACATAGGGAAAGCCTAATATGTTAGTGATATGCCTATTTGGTTATACTCACCAGACCCTAGCCTATTGAAGGCAGGATTAGGCAGTTAAAACATGAACCACACTAGGACGTGTCATGACAAGTACATTTATAAAAAAACATATACCATAGAATTCAAGAATCATCCCCTATAGAACCCTTAAGTGGATCACAAAAACATCATGTGTGAACTTTGAATCCTTTATCTAAAAATCCATTGGTTACAGACTAGAAATGTAGGTAAAACAATGAATGTGGTGTTAATTCCCCTATTAAATACATAGAACCAAAGATATAAAATTAAATGTATACCTATATATTAAATAAAAAATAATTTAGAATCCCCAAAAGCATGGATGGTCATAAAAATCTCTGGGTGTCTAAAAAAATAATCATATATCTCTATAAACAACAACCAATCTCTTAAAAGCTTAATATACACATCTAGTAATGTTAAGTCTCATCCCTAGTTCAATCTTATAAATATGTAAAAATAGGATAATGAATATATCATGTTTATGAAATTATACTCCCTAGGATCCTCCCATTTCTTTATCCTTAAAATATGTATGATTCAAGATAAATACATGGTGAATAAATTGAAAAACTAGCATGTTTCCAGTAACAGTTCAACTAACAAATATTTTCAATATATGTCTCACTCACAAAATCTATATAAAATTATATAATAAAATATTGTGAAAATAGATGAAAATATACCCTATATTTTTACGCTCATTATACTTGTTAACCTCGTTACCAAATATTATATGAATTGGATAACGCATCCATTCTATATCCACAAAACAAAAGAATATATCATGGCCACATACCACTGAACACTACCACATTAAACTACAATCACTCCACTACATCATATCTATTACAATTATAAATATATATCAAATCACAACATAAAATAACTAGAGTCCATAATTATATATATGACATCTATAAGAGATTGTAATGGAGGAGTATTAAACGATATATAACCCTCATTGAAGATTTTAGGGGGGAAATGAAAACTCATAACATCATATGGGAATTGGTTGTGACCCCTATCCATGATAACCAGTTCCGAGGTGGATAGTGATGTGAAATAATTTATTCATCCTTAAGGGAAATAATCAATCAACAATTAGTGAGGTCCTAATTCTTGAAAAGGAGATTTTTTACCTTTAAAATAACATATCAATACATAAGAAACAAACAAAAGAATGAATAATTAAAAATGAAATATCAAAAAACCTAGTTGAATAAAAAAATATAACAACATTATTTGAAATATCAAAATACTATATAGTGTTAAGTATAACCATGTCATGTGATCAAAAAAATATTTTTATAAATATAAAAAATGTGAAAAAAACAAAAGAAGGAAAATGTTGAAGGGAAATATATACTATAATATTTTCTCAGAAAAAATAAAATACCCATCATTCACTATGTTCCCATTAACTTTACATAAGGTCCATTACATTTCTAGGACCAATGATAAAAAATAATCACCTTTAATAAGGTACCTATAAGGGGTGTGAGTGGTAAAATCTAGTAGAACAATCCTAAAAAATCTATTGTGTAATTACCCATGATATCATTATTTATTTATCTCTTAATTAAAAAAATATCAGATATATCCTTTCACGTATAGAAAAAATATAAAATGAACCCTAAAAACAATATTAAAATAATACAACACTATGCGAAACATAAATATGAATTTTATAATGACAATGATGTTGTAAGTCAATAAAAAAATAATAAAATGTGTTATAATAAAAAATATTTTTTAATTTCCTACATTTTTTATTCATTGGAAATTTTGATTTATATATTGAATTAATTATTTTTTTAACAATAAAATATTTAATGAACTATGGTTAAAAATATTTAAGATTAATAGTGGATATATTTCAAAGAACTATATTTTAAGTGATATGTATTTTACATGTTATGATTTTTTAGTAGAATAAATTGGTTGTTTTGAAAATTAATAAAACTCATTTATTTATAATAATATATAAAATAATTTTATATTCATTTAATTTTTGAAACATTATTTTCTATAAAAATGAATAATCATTAAATTATATACTATCAATAAAAATATCATTTTATAAACAGTGAAATTTAAATTATAAAATCTAAAAATATGTTTTTAATTCATCTTTTCAAAATATTGTTATGATAAATTTTTTAAATTTTTCTAAAATAATGGAATTTTAAGTAAATAGGGAAAAAATATTTTTAATTTAAATCATAATGTTTATAACTTTATCAAAATTTGAGGATAAATTTAAAATAAAAAACTTATCCTCACAAATATATTTGTTTTATGAAATGATAACATTAAATATACTATAATAATTTTCTAAAAATTATGTATAACATTTTAAAAATATGTACTCTTTTAATACAATAAAAAAACAATTTTCAATTTTTTCTTTAAATATAATATCACAAAATTAGCATATTTATTTCATTTGTTTGTATAAAACTCAAATATTCATCTATTTATAATATTATTATTAATTTCATGGAAATAGAAAACATTAATAATTTTATTCTAAAAATCATATTTATACATAAGTGATTTTTTTACCAAAATAAGGGTTTTAGGTGTTCCTTGTGTTGGTGTTAAAATTAATTTCTCATATATAATATAATTTATATTTGAAAAAATGGATTCCACATTTCTAATTATTGTGTATATTTGATGAAATAAGTCCCACTCTATTTGGATTAGTTCAATTAAAATAATTTACTTGAAAATTAATTCCTGTGCTAAAAACCAAAAGGGTAAATGTAAAATTTTGATATGTGAAAGACATAAAAAGTTAAAACATGTTTGAAAATGTGTTATTTTAAAATTTTCAACCTTAAATTTCATGAACATCACTATTTTCCATTATTATATCAAATTAAATATTCAATTGTTATTTTTTCAATTATATATTACAATAATTCCACCCATATACCATATAAATTGATTCATCACCACCACATTTATTTTCAAATTCCAATCCATTTAATTTTGAGAAAAAACTACCAAATAAGATTAAAATATTCATAGACACGTTATTGAGATCATGTTCATTCAAAGTATAAATTTTCAAAGATGTAATCTATTTTTTAATAGAGCTCATCCAAGGTAAATATATTTCAGAGAATGTTTTACTAACTAGGAATAATGAATTCGTTGATATTACTTATTATTCACTTTGGTTATGTTCTTAAGATACCATCCACCTTATTTCTCTATATGACTTATGATAATGATTGTTTAAGTAAATATATACAAAAAAAGTTAATTTCCATTGATTTAATGAAAAAATTAATGCATTATGATTGTGTATAAAAATTATGTATTTTCCTTACAGTGAAAGAGTTTAGATCTCACAAATCCATGATATGTTTTGGGTCTTTAATAGCCATAAAATTAATTGGGTTTTATATGGAAACACATGGGATGTAACTACCCAACCAATCGGAGCCTGTCTAACATGTGGAAGGTCGATTCCTCAAAACCCCAAGCCCACCTCTAATAGACGAAGGGATTTTGTCAAGCGTTGAGAAGGAAAAACTATAACTGGAGGCTATTCAATTATATACCTTTATGCACATACCCAAAAATATCCTTGAATAAATGTTTAAGAATAAAAATTAATGTATATAACAAGTTTATATAATCCATACATAAAATAAACTACATGGAATACATCAGAGTAATAATGAATAAAACCAAATTGTAATGTGAAAAAATATACAATCTCCAAAAAATGAAGTACCAACCTAAAAGCAACAAGAAATTAAGACATATGAGAAAACATGGCTCTTAATCTCTCATATCTACCATCAAACATGGTAAATTCACCTATGTATATATATTTCCCATAATAATAATCGATGATATGTAAATCATTTGAATAAGATATGACATGTGTAGGAAATTCTCATATAGTTGTGTAAATAGACATACCCATTAGGATTCCCTGAAAATTAAAAGGGACAGATATATTGATAAAAAATAATCCTTGAAAAACAAATTTGGAGGGAAATAAAACCATTTGATACTCACATATACACTCATAAAAACACAAATGAGAAAAAAATGGATCACTATGTCACATTCCATCAAATGCCAATGAAGAAGAATGATGCTCCATAAGTCCATCATCATTGACTACAATCAGATAAATCCTCACTAGAATATGTGTGGAGGCCAAATTCTTCTCTACTATTCTCTACATCCATGGGATTCATAACTCGAATGGAGGACATTCTCCTCGATGGAGCTCAAATATGAGGAGTACCAATTTGTAGATAGAGGACCCAATTATATGTCAGGGAGTGACATATATATATATTTGTATAATGAATATTGGGAACTCATTCCCTAATATTTTATGGTATTACACTCCCTTATATCTCTTTTATAGTCTATGGAACCCCCTTCTAGGTGCGACATGTCAATTTGACCTTGAATGCTTATGATGATCCTTCTGAATCACTATCATCGCATAGAGTCACTTGAATTTGTTTAATACTTAAAAAATTCCTTTTCATATCTCAAAATAATCTATTAAGGTTATCATTATATTCTAAATGTAAAAATTATCAGGACTGGCGAATCGTTTTCCAAAATCAAATTCTCCATGAAACATATAAAATTGGTGGAAGTTCCTCAAAGTTTTTCACAATGTGTATCGGGCCCACATGGTGTGTCATCTAGCTCTACTACCTAGTTTTTTTATTATGGACATATCCGAGAGTCTATGTCTCCATACAAAATGTATAGTAGTCCTACATGGAATGTCTCATCTTATCACGGCCAACCCCAGTTCTCTTGGCCATTCTCCAGTTTGTTGGAATGTTCCCTTGTATCTAGCCATGAACCTGGCCAAGCTCGGGTACTAGACGATGCCCTTGTACTCCCTTAGTTCATGGTGTTCCATCCTATATGGGGTATTGGATATGTATATATAGAACATAACATATATTACTCGATAGAGTCTCATAATGTGTGGGTCCGGACACACCCGATGTGTGATCCCTATCTTCTCCAAAACCCTAGTATCCATATCTAGGTGGGGCCACATGAAATGTGTTCTTGGATTAGACAGAATTTAGTTGATTTTTTCATATAATATTATGTTTCCCCTTGTGATTTTCAAAACCTTTATTTTCAGCATGAATATCTCCAATTATCTACTCAAAATTGGTTGGGGTAACCTCTAGCATTTCCCAGCCTCTAGTGGTTGAAAATTTTATTCTAATCATCTATGGTGGTTCTTTACACACATTTTGTGCCACTCATCTCCCATCATCATCCTAGATCGCATATCTAATGAATCCATCACATGTATCATACAAATAATAATGATACATATGTAAATTACCTTCCCAATAATTGTTCATACAACCTCCATGAATCCAGGGGTTCAATCACACTCAAACCTACCCCTGTAATTTTGAACCATGACCCATTTCGGTCAATTGTAAAGAATGAAATGAACATTTGGGGAAAAGCACAATAAAAAATGGTGATGAACATTATTGGCCAATATTTCATGGCATAATATATTAAATTGTGTTATTCAGTGTAAGACTGTTGAATATTAAAAATTAATTGAATAAAACAATTTATTTCATCAAAGTGATCATGCGAATTATCAGAAAAAGTAAATCAGAAGAAGTTATATATATATATTCATTATCATTATTTTTATCAAAATGTTAGACCAAAAATTATGATCCCTACATCTCTAATAGATTCATCATTTATAAAGAACACTATTTTTGGTGATGGAGAAGAACTGATGGGTTTATAGCCTTTTGATCCACCTTGATTTTGTCATCATTCATCATTTGATTCTTATTATCTAATGATAAACACTCTGATGCACCTCTCTATGCTCCATGAGTTATGTAGCACACCCTAGTGAATTTCAATAGCTGCAATTATAGAGAATATATTAGGTTATATGTATTAAATGAATCAATTAATCCACCAATCTTAACTTCCAATAGCTTTCTCATATGAACGTCTATCATTGACAACCTTTACATCATTCCTAGGGTAATCCCATATTCCAAAATCAAGAATAAAATTGGATTTCATATCTAATGTTTTTTTAATATTAATACACTTTTTTAGGAAAACTACATCCACATTATAATAATATACATATTATTTTAAATATATCTATTTTGGGTCATCAAGCCTTGAAATCATGCTTTGTATCAACACATGGATCTAAAAATATTCCATAATATATTTCAAATTCATACATCGAAAAAATTGACACTACATTATTCACCAATTCAATGATTTTCACCCCCAAAACGAAATTTATAAACAAATGGTGTGGATAATGAGATCGCATCTAGCTCTCTCACTCCCAGAAGATATCATGCATGCTCTCATGATTCCATAACACATAGACCAAGGGAATGGACCTTCCATGAATGATCCCCAACTATTGATCCTGGATCTCCATTAGTTACTCTATATAAAAATATCAACCCACAATGTCCATAACACCGTAGTAAATTTAATATATAATATCATGAACATATCTCATAAACTACAACACGTGAAATATGGCATTCACCTACTCCTGCTAATAAGGTAAATCTAGGTGGTATGAAGCCTCAGCATACCAATAGAGGTTCGTGAATAGCATGATGAACATCAAGGATAGATTCTATCCCTAACCAAACCTCATAAACCCTCGTTATTGTGATACTAATAGAAAACCATGGTATCCCTATTCAAACTCCAAATTCCTCCGACGATAATTTTTGTAAAATTTATATCAACTCTATGATTTTTTTCAAATGCATGCGGATCACCTGAACTTTTTCCTACACTTCCTGAACCGTATCTAGACCAACAATAGATTCCTCTAAAATCATAATATATCACAAGGATGACCAAAAGGTTCTCCCATACCCGTCTTGGAAATGTTTCTTTCAAATTTTACTGGGTTAGTTTTTATAATAAAAAAACACTATTAGTGGAAGGAAATACTCTTATCTCCATTTGAGGTCCAAAAAAATATCTCAGCATATCCTACAACACCTGGATAGTGTGATCATCCTTCCCATCCTTTTGGGGATGAAACACTGTACTAATATACTATTGGGTCCCTCATTATTATCATATGCATCTCCACAACCTTAATGTAAACTACAAATCCAGATTAAAGAAAATCATTAAGTCTACACCATGGGGCATGATGATCTACAACATGTAAAATTGTCCCAAAATCTTCTCCAAACTCCACTTATAGATAGAAATGAAGTGTGTCGACAATGTAAGTTATTTAGAAATAACATAGATATTATTATAGCTTCTCATTGTCCATATAAGATCATTCATAATGTTTATGGATTCATAGCCCCATTTAAACTACATGATCTAAATATATAGTTTTAAACCTACCACAACCTATTGTTTAGCCAACACCTTCTTATATGTGACACTACGAGAGATGAAAATAGAAGAAATATACTTAATTACCATCCCTCAAATCATTAACAAGATGTATAACCAAATAATGAAGGTAAAACTCCACTATCATCTCATCCCACATCATGATCAGAACCACCATTAATCCCTATAAATTGATGATGTTTCCCGTCCTTTAGAAACCCAAACTAGGAAATGTCTTGATGAAAAATAATCAGGAAGATCTTCATCATACATGTCTCTCAGTTGAGTCTCCATCACAAGATATAGAGGTGGAAGAGTAAACAACTAAAAATGGTGAAACTATTTACCCTTTCCCTCTGTTAGGGTTAGGGGAAACATAGAAAACTCCGTATACACCTCCTCTACAAAATGAGAAGAGTAATTCCTACTAAAATATTATACCACCATGTTTACCTTCCTAGGATTATATATTATCTAGAAGTAATAGTCATGTAGGAAGTCCAAGAACCACCACTATCTTATGTTCATATAAATATATATGATGATGTAGCTCAAACTCTGATATCCTATTTATATATAAAATGTATCTTCTAGAGGACTGATCATGCATATCATCCAGGTGAAGACTACTATTGTTAACTCTAGGTTGTTAGTCATGTAGTTCTGATCTCGTGGTCTCAACCCCCTTAATCAATTTGTAAAAAAATCACCCCTTTTCAAAAAAAATAGTCCAACTAAGGTCCATAGGAATAAAAATACACTAAATATTCTAAAACCACATTTGGTAGTCTCAAAATAGTATCACTAGCAAGGTTTATCCTTAACTTCTCAAAGCCCCTCTGACAATGATCTGTACAGGTAAATGAATTCCCTTTCTACATATGGGAAGTCAAAGGGGTTTTAATCTAATAAAATTCATCCTACAACCTATTAGAGGTATGTTTCTATCTAATAAAAATATTCAACATAAAATAACTCTTGTGTGTCTTCTAAACTATCACTGCATCATATTTATTGGTTCCACATCTAATTGATTCTTTGAAATGAAATTTCCCAGTACATGAACCTCAAATATCTAGAAGTAAAACATCAATAGATTACCATAAATTAGGTTCTACCTAAGTAAGTATAGTACCAACATTATGTTATATGAATTCTCCAAATTTTACATAGAAAGTATGAATATATCATCAATGTATATGACTATAAATTGAATCATATATGGCTAAAATATTTTCCAAATAAAATCTATAAACATAGTGGGGGAACTTGTATCCCCAAATGGAATAAATAGGAACTAATAGTTCCCTTAGCAACACCAGAATTACAGATTTCAAAAATTAAGCTCATGAACCCACATCTATTAGTATTTTAGCACCCCAAGATGTTACCCTATTTCATTTATATTTTATTGATAGCTTTGCAATACACACAACACCTAATTTAAACAAAACACTAAATAATCAAATTTTTCATGAAAAATCAAATAATAACACTTTTATAGAGTTTATATAGTTATTTTCTATATTATATATCCATAATAATATTTTACACTCATTTAATATATATGATAGGCATACAATAAAAACAAACCCAATAAAACAAATAAAATACAGTATTTTTATATGCAACCTTGCTACAGTTTATTCAAAAACACTCTTTAAATATATTTTTGGACCCTTAATAAATTTAATATGTCATAATAGACATAAAATTTATAATATAACATTAATAATAATGATAGGGGTGGATTTTTTCATTTTTTAGAAACATGTCAATATTTAATTAATAATTAAAAATACTGAATTTTAGTTAAAAACTATTTTTTCATTTAATTTTTTTGTATGTTTAAATTATTATTATTATTGATCTTAATGTTTAATAAGTTAATATTTTTAACAATTAATCCAATTTGGACCATTTGAATCTATTTTACTTTGAAATTTTCTACCAAAACGTAGTAAACATTACATCATTTTAACATTTAAAACATGCATTGTCGTCATGCCTGTGAGATTAATTTTAATTTAATTTCGTCCACATTTGTGAATTGAATTTGAAAAAATGGATTAAATACTTGTAATAATAAAAATTAATAATATATAATAAGGTCAACATAAATTTTTTCCCATATTATTTGTGAATTTAATTAAAATTAATTACAACGATTAAGGTTAAATTAATCTTAATAAGAGACTAAACCATAAACATAAGGCATAAATTGAAAAATAAATTTTTCCAAGACTTATTTCATGGATATTTTATACCCTATTATCTCTTTCTAATAAATTGGACCATTATTTATACACTTTTAATAAAAACATCATTGGTGGGGTTCAATTATTTTTAAATATTACACGAGATTCCACCCCTCCACCATTAATAAAGTCCCACTTTACTTCCCCTTCCTCGCACCTCTCAATCCCCTTGTGTTCATCCAAAATCTCTCCAATTCACTCTCTAAAAACCCTAAATTACTCCTTGAATAATACATTGGGAATAAATCCATACAATTTAACTCTTTTTTCGGAATCCAAAAGGATTTACTTGATTTAAAGGTAACATCCTCCCGCAAACTCCTCTCTTTTATTTATTCTCATAAGTACCTCAACACTTCTTATTCCATATTTATGTAACACATATAGTATAATAAATATACTATGATGTATTTATGTAATATATTCCAACATAACTTACAAAATCCTCTATCCAATGACTAACTAACATAATATTACTTGTAGGTGGACTATCACCTTGCTAAACGATGATTGTTCAATTTTCAATTATCACCCTTCATGGTGGCCATTATGATGCAAAATCTTCTTATATATGAAGTATATATTATGTTTTTAATATCATTATTCATACTTAATTCTTTTAAAACATATACTATTCCATTTTGTGTAAAAACAATAACATCGTTTGTGGAAGTGTCGACTACTGCCCCTTCAAAACGGTGTGATTCACTCACACTGTATATGGAATTTATAAAAGAAGGCTTCAGTTAAAACCATGTGACAAACACAACATATATATTATATTAATTAAATAAATATAATAATGTAAGTATATTATATAATTATATTCATAATTTTCTTTATTACTCTTTTACACACTAAAAAAACGATAACGTCGTTCATAGACGTGTGGACTACCACCTCCTTCAGATGAGTTGATTCCTATTACATTAGAAAATTATATATAAAACTCGAATGATTAAATAATATTGTATTTATGAAATAATTATCATTCTTAAAAGATATTATGATACTTATCTTCTTTCCATAATGATCATTGAAAATTGGAAATGTTACATATGCATGTGTACAACCTACCGTCTCCATGATTATAACATTGATACTTTTTTCATAACCATATTAAATGAGTAATTATAAAATTGTAATTTATGTATAAATATGATTTTTATATGATTTTTATTACTTTGGAGATGTTTTAAAATGACCACTTTTACTATATTTGGCCAACAATAATTGTTTTCTCATAAAAACCAAATTCGGTCAAAACAACTGGCATAAAATTAATTATTTAAGTTGTTGTAAAAACATGTTAATAAGTGAATAAATGTAATATTAATCTTTAAAATGTTCATTAATAAATTATAAAATTAATTTATGTTTATAATGTAGGATGATAAAGGATGATCACCAGAAATGAAACTCCCGGTAAGGTATTCTTATCTCATTTTCTTTCAATGAGGCATACTTAATTTCTATGAACCTAATTTATTATATATGGTGTAACTACCAGCACATTTAAAATTATATAATGACTTAAATTATATTCTGATTATTTGATTTTTTATTACATTTGTGTTTTCCAAATCATATTTACCACATATGTCAGAGAACATCATCTAAACATACATTTCATTGAGACTTATTCATTATTATGTGCCAATTCCATTTTATTTCATGTATATACAACTAATTTTATATTATATAATTATTCTCATTATTCTCATGATATTTTATGTTTAAATTTATTTCATACATTTCTATAAATTATGATGTAAATGTTTCCATGTGGTATGGGACACATCAGAATGTTTAAAGAGTATTCTCCACAAGAATGTTCTCAATCACACTTCATTTTATAATTGTAAAATTTCAATTGAAACAATAACTTTATTGTAATAATTTTCATTATAAATTTAATTGAATACCCATATCCTCATTCAATGGATATTAGTGTTTCCTAAACTATACATAATTTTTCATATGGTTTTCACATTGAAATTTTTTTGATTAATTATGTAATTATTGTTAAATCTATATTTGTCATTATATATGGTTATTTTTATTACTTGACATAATATTTATACCTTATCTTGTTATGTGTACAAAATGTGTGATCAGTGATTTACCTTACTATATAGATGGATGCATTATTACTTCCTTTTTATTTACCCTTACTGAGCTTTTGATCTCACCATTAATATGGGCTTTACCCAGGTTATGAAGAAGATAACCATGATTATACTTCCATGGAAGCAGTTTATTTCAGATTATTTTGAAACATGGTTTATTTTATTTTCCAAATGTGTTATCATTTTCATGTATGTAATCTGGATTTCCAAGACAGCAAAACTGAGTTGTCCTTTAGAATTTTCCTTGTAGTAATGTCAATGTAATGTAAAAATGCATCGACACTAGGCTTCTTGGGTCGGGGTGTTACAATTGGTATCTGAGTAGTCTAACAATAGCCTTAAAAACTAGATTTCGAACACATATACTTGGGTACAAAAACCAAATCTATAAATTGATGATAAGTATAAGATAACATCTTATAATTTATATAAAGTAGTTATAATATGGGTATTTCTAGAAATATCACCATATCGAGATACTAAAAGTGGATGTGGTTCTAGCACATACGTACCTAGGTGTAATAAATCTGACAAGGTGTTTTAGGCCTAATTCAGGTTATCCCGGTACATGAAAACAGGCTTTACTGTGCACCTGGTTTGACACTCCTGAGAGATATTATTAGGATAATTCACATTTTATTACCACTGATTTGGGAAGGATTTAAGAGTAATGATGCATATAAAGTAAACAAATCTTATGATTCTAGGATTCAAGATGTATAAATTTATTTAATTTGTTATACCATGTTTATTATTACAAAAAGTTAATAATTTTATGAGAATCTAGAATATTTCATATTCTAGAAAGGGCACCTAGAAGGAATAAGCGTGTCAACACTCATGTAAATAGTAGATATTTCTTTCCTAAGGAAAATGTTAAAGATGATATTGGAACAAATAAAATCATAAAAATATTAGGGAAACATAATCAGGTTATCACAACAAATCTTTCCCGAATGGGGAAAAATATTCAATGAAGGGAATCTTCTATAATGGATCACTTTATGAAATAGTAGCCCTAATATTTTTGTGGGATTTGTAATCCAATTGTAGTGGAGTAATGTATCAAGTTTCTAGAGAAGAAATTTACTACCTTAGAATAATGAAAAGAAAAAAATTTCACTTGCATTCAATTCTCTTCATGGTGATTAATATAAGTGGTGGTCTCTAATCCAAAATATTAGAGAGGAAGAAGACATTTCAATCATAAAATAGAAGACTTTTAAAGAGAATTTATTCTATAATACTCCCCCCATGATCAACAAATTGAGAAAAAGATAATGTTCATTATCTTAAATAAGATGTTAGAAAATAGTGTAGTAGATTATGAAGCTACCATTCCAACGCTATCTTTGTATGTTTTAGAAAATATATACTGCAATGAGTGCAACAGAAATCGCTTCTTTGAAGGTATTAAACAAAATATTCTAAGGGAACTATTTTCTCTTAATTTTTCATCATATGATGAAATAATTTTATGATCCATTAAGATAGAGAGGGAATTTTATAGAATCAAAATATTTAGTTGAAAATTAAAATAGTAGAGGTCATCTGAGAACCATGAGAATGTGAATTCAAATAAGAATATGTTTGAGAGATTACCATCTTGTGAAAATAGTGGGAAAATCACCCTAGGAAATTTTTTATGCAGAATAGAGCTTGCTATAAATGTGGATATAAGGGTCACCAAGATCATGAATGTAAGGGGAAAGAGCTGGTAAATGATGTATAGTGCTATAGTTGTAGGGAGAAGGTTAATTATAGAAATCATTTCCCCAACTATCCAGGTAATTTACCACAGAAGTGGGAATTGAGAAATTGAAAACCTTATGTGATCACTACAGTAAAGGTTGAGGTACCAAATTACTTAGAGGATGATACATTAATCCCATATTCTAATTTATTCAATGCGTTATTTGTTTCTGGATCATCACACTCGTCTATGTCTACTAAGATTGTAAAGAAAATGAGACATTTTCATTTTGATTTAATAGTCGAATTTTCTGTCAAAACACCCAAGCGAAGTATCATTGCAATATAGTTGTGTTAGTCAATCCCAATTTTGATATATAAACATTGTTTATGTTCCAACCACATTATCAAAAATAGGGTTGATTTTGATATTATCTTCAGTATGGATAGACCCTCGGGATATGATGAAAACATTTACAGTAAGGGGAAAGAAATTTCTATTTTTTAGGATGTTGTATAATCCCTTATCTTTATAGAGGAAGCTTACTCACCTAATTCTTATTTAGATCCAAAATTTATAGCTCTACTAAATTAAATTCATGGAGATTTATAGAGAATAATTTCTAGTGAGATAAGAGGTAATCTAAAAATAATTAATGTATGAATTTTGTAAGAATAAATTGATGTATTTCTTGAGGAATTACCTAGACATCCAATAGAGCATTAGGTAGAATTGTCCATTGATTTAATTCCAGATTTAAGGCCAATATAAAATAATTCCTATTGAATGGAAACAGTAGAATTAGTAGAATTTAAGAAACAACTATTGGATTTGGGTAATAATAGATTTTCTCTCCCAATTATTTCTCCATAGAGAGCCCATGTCCTCTTTGTTAAAAAGGAAGATGGATCCATGAGGTTGTGAGTTTACTACAAGGATATCATTTCTATTATAATAAATATAAAGTATCCTCTACCTCATATTGATTACTTGTTTGATCAACTTCAGGGAGTACAATATCTTTCAAATACTTATCTTCATTTTGGGTATCACTAATTGTGAGTGAAAAAGGAAAACATACCAAATATATCTTTTCAGACAAGGTATGAACATTACATGTTTATATGAATTCCATTTGGGCTATCTAATGCACCCTCGGTCATTATGGACATAATGAACAGAGTATTCAAGGAATATTTTGTTGTTTTTTTTGGGGTATTCATTAGTTATATTTTGGTACATTCTAAAACCTACAAGGACCATGAGAGTCACTTACGGATCATCCTTAAAACTCATAAAAGGGAAGAGTTATATGGTAAATTTAGTAAATGTTATTTATGGATTGATGAAGTATCTTTTCTTGGTCATATTTTATCTAATGATTGAATACCAGTTGATCTAGCAAAGACTATGGTAGTTAGAGAATATTCTACACCAATAAACATAACCATGGTATGTAGTTTCATTAGATTGGTAGGTTATTATCATCAATTAATTAAGAATTTTATTATTAGATAACCACATAACCTAGCTTACACGTAAAGGTGTTATTTTTGTATGGATAATGGAATGTGAATAATGTTTTCATTAACTTAAGAGGATATTAGTCAATGCTTTGATTTTGACTCTACAATCTGGTAGCGAGGTGTTTTTCATATATAGTGATGCATTAAAGAAGGGACTTGGTTGGGTTTTAATGAAAAATGATAATGTTATTACATATGAATAAAAAAACTAAACAAACTTGAATATAAATACACACCATATGATATTTAGTTACCATTTCTAAAAATCACTTTGAAAATATTGAGAAAGTATCTCTATGGACAAAGATGAGAGATATAGACATATCATAAGACCCCGAAATACATATTCTTGTAGAAAGAGATCAATATGATAAAACAAATTTTGATGGAGCTTCTGAAATATTATGATTTCGTAACACACTACCACCCAATGAATGTGAATAAAGAGGATGTTTCTTTGAGTAAGAAGGATCATTGAGTTTTAACCCAAATGATGAATTAAAAGGATTCTATGTTCTTGGATACAGTGAATATGGATGTGGGAATTTATGAGAAAGGGGATACATTAATAATTTATCAAATGATTTAAAACCCATAATTATTAGAGAGGATAAATATTTCTTAATAGGATGATGAGTGATTTTAGAAGAAAATAAAGTGTGTCAATAAAAGGAAATTTGCAGACTTTATTTGTCAATATGGTGTTCTTAAATTAAAAAAAAAGATATATATTCCATTAATATTTGATCTAAATTGATAATTGTCAGAAAACACCCATAGCTCAATTTTATCTATATATCCTTGTAGAACAAATATGTATATGGACAAGAAGGAACATTTTTTGGGGGAAAACATGAAGTGGAAAAATTGCAGATTATATGCCGCACTATTTGCTTGGTCAGTAATGTGAAAGCTATAAAGAAGCATCCTAATGGAGTTATGTATCCTCTTCCTATCCCTATATGGAAATGGTATGAAATTAATTAGGAATTTGTCACATGAAATCCAAATACTCCTAGGAATAATGATGCAATATGGGTTATTGTTGATCACCAAACCAAATTAGCACATTTTATATTCAATAAGAGGGTATCTTCTTGATCACCTCATACGGATATGCATTAATGAATTTGTAAAACAACGTGGTGAACCTCTATCCATTGTTTCTAAATGAGATACCTGATTTACATTAAAATTGTTGAAGAGTATTCATAATTATCTTGACCCTAAGATTCATTTGAGAATTTCCTACTATCCTAAAACTGATAGACAGCTTGAAATAACATTTCAGATAATGGAAGGCATGTTGAGATCATCTTCACTCTATTTTCAAGGTATACGGGGTCAATACTTACCTTTGGTGGTGTTTTCCTATAATAATATATTCTATTCAAGTTTTAGAATTTCTCCATATAAATAATTAAATGGATAGCGATTCCATAGTCCAATTTTCTAGAATGCAGTTGGCTAAATGAATCTCTTAGGCCTAGATCCTATTTAAGAGATGACGAAAAAGGTGAAGGTTATTCTAGCTCATATCAAAAAACTCAAAGTATGTAGAAAATATATACCAATAATCAGAGGATGGATTTGGAATTACAGTTGGGAGATAATGTATTTATGATTGTATCTCCATGGAAGGTTGTTATCAGATTCATTAAGAAAAGGAAATTGAGTCCTAGGTACATCATACCATTTATAATTCATGAAAAATTTGGAATTGTGGTTCATCGTTTATCATTGCCACCAAATCTATCAAAGTTTCATGATATATTCCATATATATTTGATATGTAAGTAAATTATAGACCTAATACATGTGCTCACATCTGATAAAACAGAGTTGGATCATAACAATTCTTATCATGAGGAACCCATCCAGATTCTTGACACTAGAGAGAAATTATTGAGGAATGAGATGACACATCCGGTAAAAGTACACTGAAAAAATCAAAGATTGGAAGAAGCTACATGGGAACCAAAGGATTATATGAAGGAAAACTACCCAAATATTTTTTAATGTATGACCTATGAATTTTCATGGATTAATGGTTTGTAGGATTTAATAATGTATCACCCCAAGACTTTGCTATATTTCCTTTATATGTTATTGGATGCTTTTCAATACAGAAGACACTCGATTTAAACAAAACACTACATAATCACGTTTTTCATGGTCAATAAAACACTAAAACCATTAGAGAGTTTATATAGTAATTTTATATATTATGTATCCTCACAAATATTTTGACTCTCATCAAAGATATTTTATAGTAATAATATTAAAACAAACCCAATAAAACCCATAATATACCATATTTTTATATGTAGTCTTGCCTCATTTTGTTGGATAACACTATTTATATCCAATTACAGACTATATTATAAAAAAAATGTAAACTTATACCTAATAATTTGAAGATAAACCTAAAAATTATGTTAGGGTGAATTTTTGATATATTTCAAAACATTTATTTTTTAATTAAAAATTAAAAATACTGAATTTAAGTTCAAAATGGATTTTTCAACTAATTTAATTAGAAGGATAAATTATGTTTCATAAAGGTTTTAAAGTTTAGTTAGATAATATTTTTATCAATTATTCAAATATATATCATTGGAATAAATTTAACATTGAAATTGACTATAAAAACAATGTAAACTTTAGTACATTTTTACTTTAAAAACCTGAATTTTTGTCCCGCTAGTGGGAATAATTTTAATTTAATTTTTTCCACTTCTGTGATCTGAATTTTCAAAAATTGATTCAATATTTTTAATCATAATTATATATAATTTATATTATTGTCAAAATAGTTTTTTAGTAAAATGATTAGTGAAGCTAATTAAAATTAATTACAACGATAAAGGTAAAATTAATCTAAATAAGAGAGTAAACAATAATCTTAAGGCCTAAATCGACCTATACGCATTTCTTAGTCATATTTTATTGAAATATTTTAACACTATCCTTTCTTTTCTCTACATTGGACCATTATTGATCAATTTTAAATAAATATTTCATGGGGGGGTGTTCCTTTCTTTTAAAATATTACAAGAGATTCCACCCATCCACCATTATAAAAGGCCCCCTTTACTTCCCCTTTCTCACTCCCATAAAACCCCATAGGATCAGAAAAACTCTTCCCAATTCACTCCCCAAAATCTATATATTACTATTTTATGCCACCATTGGGATAAAATAACTTAAAGAAAGCTATTTTGTTGTAATCCAAAATGAGTTACCCAATTTAGAGGTAACACCCTCTCTCAAACTCTTTTTTTCTCCCCAATCACTCAACCTATATTATTTAATATTAATGAAAAAAATAAAATATAATAAATATAATCAGATGTTTTTATGTTATGTATTAGATGTTAAGTTACAATCACTTATATATAATGGGTAATGAACAAAATGTTAACTTGTAGGTGGAATACCACCTCACTAAATGATGATAGTTCAATTTTCCATTACTTCCTCTCATGGTGACATTATAATAGAAACTATTATTATATATAAAATATAAGATATTTATAATTTCGTTATTCTTATTTAATTCTTTTATGACACAAACCTCTATAATTTTCACTGTGCATTAAAATGATAACATCGTTTGTGGAAGTGCGGACTATCACCCCCTCAAAGCAGTGTGATTCGCTCACATTGTACATGGAATGTATAAAATATGATTTTGATTAGAAACATGAGAAATTCACAACATATGTATGATATTAATAAAATAATTATATTTTTGGAAATATATTTTATAATTATATAAACCCTTTTCTTTATTACCCTTTCACACACTTACAAGTGATAACATAGTTCGTGGACTTGTTGACTATAGACTCCTCAGCACAATGTGATTTATTTTCATCACATAATTATATCTATAACTATATATGATTAAATAATATGTTATTTATGATGTAATTATCTTTATTTATGTATATATTGATTCTCACCTTACTTCCATAATGATAATTGAAAAATGGGAACGTTACACATGTGTACATAGAGTCTACTGTCTCCATGATTGTTACATTGGTTCATTTTTCATAACCATATTAAATTATTAATTTAAAAAAATTAATTTATGTATAAATATGATAATTAATTCATGTATATTATTCTGTAGTTTTTATAATAGGGAATGTTTTACCATTATTTACCAATAATAGTTTTTTTGATATATAAATAGAATTTTGAAAAAACACCCGATATAAACCGAATTCTTCATATTTTTGTAAAAAACATTGTAATAAGATAATAAATTTAAAAATAAACTTGAAAAAATTTCATAATGAACTATAAAATTAACATTATATCATTATAAAAGAAGATGAAAGATGATCGCCTGAATGAAAACTCAAGGTAATGGATTCTTACCTCATTTTCATTCCATGAAGAATAGATCATTTATGTGCACCTAATTTTATATATATTGTGTACCTAATTCCACATTGATATATAATATCATGATTCCAATTATCTTAATGGTATTTATATTTTTATTACCTTTGGGTTTCCCAAATCATTTTTACTACATTAGTAGTGGAATTTCATATCAACTTACATTTCATTGAGAATTATTTATTATCATGTGCCCATTCATTTTTATTTTGTGTATATACTAACATTTTCATATTATATCATGAATAACCTTATTATTGTATTATTTTATGTTTAAATTGATTTCATACCTTTTTGGGTATTATGATGTCAATTTTTCCAAATGGTATATGACACTTTAGAATGATTTAATATTATTCTCCTCAACAATGTTTTTAATCTCACATCCTTTTGTGATTATTATAAATTGCATGAAGAAAACATTATTGTAATCAAGATATTTTGGAAATTCAATTTAATATACATATCCTCATACAATGGTTATTTGTATTTCCTGAACCATATACCATTTTTTATATGGTGTAATCATTGACAATTATTTGACTAACTGGGGAATTATTGTTAATTCCATATTTCTAATTCAATAATGTTATTTGGTAAGGCATATTATTTATTGTGATTAATAAATATAAGAATTTATTTTGAATATAAATCATTAATGGATCCAAAAATTTATATATATCCTCGATGTATTAACAATTTCTCATGTGACAAATGAGTTGGCCAAATTAATTGGTTTTATATCTGTGTTTTAAACCATATTGAGAAAGGACTTGATAGAAAAATGATTTCATATGCCTGAAACATGACATTATATAAGAAATAAATTTCCCAAATTTAGTTTCAATTATTTTTTATCCATCATTTTTTTCATCAATGTTTCTATAGATACATTTAATTCTTAGTTTATTTATTTATGGCATGTGTTTCAGTTTCTTACTTGCCATATTTTTATGTCTTATGTTGTTAGGTTTATGGAAACTATGCTCAATGATTTACCTTTTAATATATATTGATAAATTATTTATTTATATGTATTTAACCATAATGAGAATTTGAGCTCACCCTTACTATGATTTAATTCCCCATTTTATAAAGAATAAAACATTGATTAAGCTTTCAAGGATGTAGTTTATCTCCGTTTATTGTGTAACATGTTTTGATTTATTTTCCCAATGTATTGTGGGTATAATTTATGTAATCATTCATTCAATTACTACTAAACTAAATGGTGATTTGAGATTTTTTTCCTTGTAATAACTGCAATGTAATGTAATAATGAACTGACACTAGGCATCAAGGGTGGGGGAGTTAAAGGTATTCAGACCTAAGAATAATCTTGAAGAACCAACACATGATTCCTAATTGATTAAATTTTTCTTCCATTTATAGGAATGGGTAAATTTTTCTTATCATATCTTAGTTCATGTGATGATATTTATAAGAAACCCACGAGCTCTTGTCCACAACATTCCTGAACAAAATCAGAGATACCCAGCGGGGCACTTTGGGTCTAACAAACCCCCTATCTCAATGGTCCTATTATGAAACCTATATCTCTTCAAGATAAATATTGGATATATGATATTATGTATAAGATATTTATATTTTACTATCGTTCATTTCAATGTATACATATATATCCCACATCAGAGGTTTTCCCAGAACATTCATGAGGAAGAAATCTAAAAGAATCTTCTAACATTGACGAAATCTTGATAGCTAAAGTACTAAATGTGATAAGGGATAAGCTCAAAAACATATTGGTGATTACTAGATGCCTCATAAAAATAATTTCACTCATCTGGCTATGATTTCCCTCTCACCCACAAAATAAAAATCTCAACCATCTATCTAGAGGCTTCTGAACCCCCTACGATGATAGTGATTCTGGTATCAGACCATGGAAAACCACTCCATACCTATAATAATATAATATTGTGTCCTAATGGTGACCAAAAGGACCCGCATGAAACTTCCTCAACTAAATGAAAAAATTCACTGTCACTAGATAAGATTATTAAAAGAATTATTATGAGTTGGAAGATTTAGAAAAATCACTTCATATCAAGTCTCTAATAGTAGTTCCATATCACACATGAGGAATAATAATAAGATTGAATGACTTGAACCTATTTATACTATTAATATGTAAAAAATATAAAAAATTAATGTTATAACTTATGTTCTCTCTTATATAGACTAGTGATATCCCTATATGTCCTTCAACTATCCATGGCCCTCACCACCAGATCTTTGATCTCAGAGTGGGATACAAGGTGTTTGTGTTGGTTATAGAGGTAGTAGCTCAAGGAATATTCATCCACCAACTATTCCTACCTCTATGGTTTCTACTACTTTTATTCTAGTATGAAAACTCTAAGGAATGACCTATCCATTTCTAGGAGATCCTTGGTAATGGAACAACCACTAATATGGAGTTTTATCCACATTCGTCATATCATTCACATCACGAATGGTTGTGATGTCATGATATATGTTCCCTCAGTCAATGAAATCATAAAATAACCCCTCTCTAGGATGAATGGATAATCTACATATTCCCTAGTAAACATATCCTCGAATATAAGTCTAGGAATGTGAATTATTCATATTCACTAACACATGATGCCCTCTACCTACTGTAGATGACTTGGAAAAATGATTCACACTCCTAATTGAAACCATAAAGTGACCCTATATTTACAAAATTATAGTAACCTAATAACATTGAAGAACTCAAACATAAATAGGTAGGCATAGTGGAATGACATTGGATCAACTGTCTCTTTGGAGACCCTTATTAAATTTACTCACATGGAAGAAGTTGTCTCGTACCATACCATGGAAGTACCGCGTAAGGTCAGTGAACCATGTAGCATACTCAGCCACTAACATATCACCCTCATACATCTCAAGAAGATATTACATCTGAACTAAGTTGAATAATTAATGGTAATAGTCCTCAAAACACATTACTATAAGTTTAAACATGAGAGTGTCATCTCTTAATGGGTCTTGGAAACCAAACTCTTCTAGTACCCAAATGATCCTGAAAAAAGGCTGGATACTAGTTCGACCGTTGGATCTATTGGGGTTTTAATCATCCTGAATACTCAAACCATCTAATCAATCCAATCCCCCACTATTGAGGGATATGTCTCTACATAGAGCCTATGTGGGCTCTAATGTTGTAACTCACATAGTTCACTAATATTGCACATATCCTTATCCTAAGCTATCGATAATGACTACTACTAGATAGGATGGTGCGTGACTAAATTACCACCAAGATGAAACACCTTGTGGGATAACCCCCAAATTTTTGCCTTATCACTCATAATCTCATCATTATAATCCTGAAATGGTAACATAGATGGATGTCTTGGTTGAGGCATCCAAAAAGTTATTAAGATGTTTCATGGTCAGACGTATATATATATATATATATATACATATATATATTGGTAGATAACTTAAGAATGATAATCAAAGGACTCAATTATATATGATTCATGTACTATTTTTTCCTATAATCAATTCCTCAGTATGTTGAGTCCATAAGCAGGTAGTCCTTGTCCTAATGTATAGATACACCATCATCCACACAAATATTGGGTTCCCTACCTGAAATACACACTCGATACTCTTTTAAACTTGTTCCCTATGTTCCCAAATATTCCACTGAAGGTGAAAAATCCAAAAAAACCATCATAGGGATGAACTACCTCTGATACTACTTTATAACCCCTATTTAGTAAAACGATGGGTCATCAAAACCCCATGCCTACCACTAATAGGATATATGGTAGATTTATGTACCAAAAAGATATAATTATAATTGGAGGTATTTTTATAATGTACATGTACGCGTGCACCAATGAACATGTGATTGGGTACACAGTGTGTATGGGTTCCTTGCGGTGTGTGTTCACACTTCTATGTATAGTAATGTTATGATATTGACATGTCTTAGAGTCCATGTCACCACACACAATTTTTAAGGGTCCTACATGGTATTTCTTATCCACTTGTGCCCTATTCATGTGCTCATTTTTTGTATCATGTTCATTGTGTCATTCCTATGTACCTAGCTAAGAACCTGGATATTCTGGGGTACCTAATCATTCATATATACTACAGGAGTAAATAGAATTTCCTCCCAAGTGGGGTATTAGAAAGTCTACGTTGGAAAAAAGGTAATCCACCAGTGGAGGATTACATGGCTTGTGATCCAAGAGTCACACAATGTGTGATAATTTCTTTCCGAAAATCCTTTCAACAAAAAGTGGGAGGGGAAACATGGCGTGTGTTATATGACTATATGTCATATAGTTGAGTCTTTTATAGAAACTCAAATCCATCCATATGGGTTCTAAATATGAACTCATTTCCACCAATATCTATATCTTACAACCAAAATTTTTTGGGTGTCACCTATAGCCATAGTTTCCCACCCTCTGATGGACGGAACATGGATTTTGATCACCTGTGGTGGTTCATCAGGCATCTTATGCACCACCCATAACTTGTTGTTATCCGTAATCCCATATCTACAAAAACCATCACCATAATCCTACAAATAATCTTGATCCATCCAAAAATCATATTCCCTATCACCATTAGCACATCCCCTATTATCTAAAGGGTTTGATCACACTTGATCCCACCTTGACATTGTTGAACTACAACCCCGTAGGCCAACTAGTAAAAAAATGACAAAAAAATGGGTGAAATCATGACAAAAAAGGGTGAAAAACAATTTTTTGAAGAATTTATGTCTTATGATTGAAATAAGGGAATTTAGGAAGATATCGTGACATAAAAAGAATTAAATTAATAAAAACTACATCAATGGGATAATGTGAAGGGTATGATAACACAGATTAAAACAAGATAAATAAATATATCCATGATAAATATTTTAATAATGGGAGGAAACTGAAATTAATAAGGGAAAATAAGATTATGGGTTAAAAATTGGTCATGAACATGTTCGCAAGTGATGTAGGTGACCTGTTGTGTTCACTTCATCATAATCCACCTCGATCTGATCAGTTTTATTAATCTGATTCTAATTCATCATCAATTAACTCTCTTATCATCCTCTATAAACACTTAGGGTTATGTGGATAACCATAAATAATTAATATATAATAAATTATATAGGAAATTGGGTTATGGGTATTAAATAAATAAATAAAATAAATAAAATAATTAATCCACTTGACGTACCCACCAATGGAAGGCTCATATGAACTTACAACATCAACCAAATTTTTTTATTGACTAGGGGAAACCCCACATTCTGGACTTGACCACGATAATTTATTTCCAATTTTAGGATATATTTAGTAGTTATTCTACTTTGACATGAAAACTATGCATTTCTGTTGTAAATATACTTAATATTTTTAAAATATCAATTCCAGGCTAATCGGGATTAGAATATCATTTCGTCTTAACACCTACCTCAGATAATATTCTATAATATATTTCAAAGTATTTCAAGGATAAAACCTGATTCACAATATATTTTAATGATTTTGATCATTATAATTGTACCATATCCTTTTTGAAAACGAAATGTGTTTGTTTATAACATGTGTTGTGTTCATTTTTTCCAAAAAAAATATAGCATGGTGTTTTTTTATCATATCAGTAAACATGGGAATTTAATATTTCTCACTTCATATATCTTGTGAAATGTTTCTGTTAACTACATGCAATAAAGTAATATTTATGTTTCACAATATAAAGCATGGACATTTAATTTTTTCATATCATGATGTGTGGTTACTTTTTTTATCATGATTTAATGTGTGAAAGGATTTAATTTTTTAACTTTATTATGATCTTGTATGATTATATATATTCCATTTGTCCTTTATATTCAATTTTTCAAGAGAATGTTAATTTTATATTTCATATACCGATGATTATGCACTGTGGAAAATATCTATTATCATAGTATTAAAAACTATCTTTGAGTGATATTTTTATTTTTCAATTGTGATGAAACTTCCTTATGTCATTACATATACATAAAAATTGTTCAGTAAAATAAAGTTTCATAAGTTATTTATACCCTTACCATCATTTCTCATGTACTTATGGTCTAAACAATTATGACATGTTCATAAATTCCAAGTACTATGAATTTTAACTCACACCATTCTTCTATTTCCATTATCTTGGTTACGAAGATATATATACCTTATGAGCATTCAAAATAGAAATCTCATATGGCTCAATTATAGATTAAACATATACTGTATATAAAATTATATTTCTTTTATATAGGATCATTCGTGAAACTAAAAATTATATAGTTTGTATCATGTGATTATTTTTTGATATATTTATTAAATTATATAAATAATAAAAAATAATAAAATTAGATTAGGTTTTCTCAATAGGTGTTAAATACTATGTAAAATGTATTTTATTTATAACATTACTTATAAGTGTGAATTTATATAACCACACTAATTTTTATTATACACTTAAACATGATTTATTATATAAAATATTCACTTGATACAACATAAAATATCGAGAGGTCTAGAGTATTTGGGGCTTAAGAACATTACATAATAGCTTAGAACATAAAACACACAACATCGTTATTAAAAACTTCTTTTACATGACCACTACCTTCCCTCGTACTTATCGTTGCATGGGAAACTTGAGGACAGGCATAAGAAAAGTGTGAGCTATAAATCCCATTAAGGGAATAAACATGGATATACATGAGGAATAAAATACTAGTTAAACAATAGGAATATCAACATAGAATATGAAAAAAAATGTACATAAATGCATGATAAATCCAGATAATCATAACACGGAAATGTGGAAACAAAACATAACATGGAATTAGCAATAGTGAAGGCTCATTTCACATGGAGCATGAGTAAAACCTCATTGAAAATTAATCATGATTAAAACCTATTTCCACTTGAATTATCATGAGTCAACACCCATTTCACATGACACACCAGGATACTATACATTACCCAATGCATTGGAGCGCTATCAAGGTTCACCCTTCTTAAACATTTCATTTCATGCATAAGTGTGCCACATGGATCATGGAATCAATCAACATCATAAGTTATTCCACTATTATGTAATGTTGAATAAATGCATGAAAGTGACATTAAATATTTATATGTTTATAAAGGTGAATACCCTATATAGAGATATGGGTATGGTATTCACTACACAATGATCTTGGCTAGGCAAAATGCAGTGCAATTTTGGTCACATAACGGCATGACAGTAGGATTCATGAAAATGGATGATGAGAGATAAAATTGTGTATCATTATATATACATGAAATTGACAATAAGGGGGTCATATAGACACATATCCGAACAAACATAACGGAATTTAGATGCATAATACTAAAGAATTACTTGGATGTAAAAGAGGAGAGAGAAATCCCTCGAGGAATTTCGACATGGTAACGGGTGTAAATAGGAGGAATTAATTGAAGATATATAGGTATAATGCCATAAAAACATATATAAAATGGAATGGGTAGGTTTTAAATCATACCCCAACATTTATAATTTAATGCAAAAGGTCATAACAACTCAAATAAAATTGGACAAGAATTATAAAGGAAGAAATCCCTTACTCGGATGTGTGATCCCAAAGGCTTGGGTGAGGCTTAAGAGAGGCTTGTTGGGAGATTGGGGCACCATTTGAAGATTATAGAAAGGGTATTTCAGGTATTGGTCTAACTCAAAAAGATTTTTGTGAAGTGTAAGTGGGGGATTGGGTGGGTTTTTATAGAAAATGAGAGGGAATTGTTTATTATTTAGGTTCGGGTCACCACACATTAAACTAATCAATATCACTATACATCCCATTGATTTTTACCATATTTTTTGACAAATGGGAGTGGAAAACAATATTTTATAAGTCCAATTCCCTAAATTCATAAAATAATAGGGTTTCTTATGTGGAGGTGAGTCACACTATCAAAGAAAACAATTTAAAAAGACAAAATGTTTTGTAAGTTTTGAAGGGTCCACTAAAGCTTTGTTAAATAAATAAAACAAACATGAAATTACATTATTTCAACGGTAAAATATATATTTTCTGATCCTAATGTTTATATTATTTTATTAAATCACTATTGGGTCTTTCTTATGTTATAAAATACATAATATATTTAGACGGTATTTAATTTTTACCCAAAAATTCAATTATCTAGGAAAATTATGAAAAATTCACCAATGGATAATTTTGATATCATGATTCCAAAAATAATATTAATTTTTTCTAATTAATTATATATATGTGTCAATTTTTACTTTTAAAATAAAAACTGACATTTATCGAAAATTCATGCGTTTTGGCAAAAACAGCTTTCGAACATTAATAAAAATTACAATTGCATTCATAAAATTATATGATAATTTATATTAAATGAAAATTAATTTATTATTAATGTTTTATTAAAATATTTTTTAATTAAAAAATCTATTAATTCATTAGAATATATTTCATCGTTTAATATTAAATAAAAATACAATTTGTTATTTAAAAACTTTTTACAAAGTAAGTATAATAAAATGAATGCACATTCTTTATTCGAAAATAATTTACACAGTCAGAGTGCTAGGGTCTTGTTACATAACCCCTTATAAAACTTTTATAAGACCGAAGGGTAAGGTATGGGATGGTGATAGACTCTTGTGGTGGCTCGAATAACATCGCTTGGGTGGTAATATATTTTAACTTCCACTTCTCCTGTACTCAGTTTCGCTCAAGCTTATTGTGTTTAAGATCATCTTGGGCTTGGTCAAGATTGAATCCCAATGACACAACTTCATTTCTGAGCTCTAAAAAATGGGCTTCATGTGGGGAAATTCCACTGGATGAGGCCATCACATCCTTTTTCTAATTGAATTGGATTTGTTAAATCCCAATATTTATACTATTCACGTGATCACTGTTCCATGGCTATATTAGCAACTATCAATATTTATAATGGTATTTTAAAATCCAGACACATAAAAACCATGAATTTAACATTTTGAATAACCATAATAAGACATTTAATTAGATCAAGATGAATTTTCATTAATAAATGTTTGGGTCATTAAAATCATCCCCACTTAAGAAATTCCACCCTTCAAATTTCTTTTTCTCACATTAAAACAAATGCGAGTAACTCTACTTCATCACTTCCTCTATTTCCCACATCACTTAATTAAACTTTTGGTTTTTCCACAACACCTTGATGAGGGGAATTGTCTTATTTTGTAGAACTTTTTCTCTAAGATCTAATATCTTCAGTGGTTTCTCTTCAAAATGAATATCATCATCTAGCTCAACTACCTCTTAAGAGAGTACATGTAAAGGGTCTATTATGTACCTCATTAAGAGGGATACATGAAATACATCATGTACTTTGGCCTAGGTAGGTGTATGTTCTAGTCGATGTGCCACAACCCCAACATGATCGAGATTCTCGAAGGGGCCGATGTACATAGTTTTTAGCTTCCCTTACTTTTGAAACCTCATGACCTTCTTTTAGGGAGATGTGCGTAGAAATACCATGTCTCCAACATTAAACTCATGTTCTCATTGATGATTGTATACATAAATATTCAGTCGACTCTGGGCTACCATGATATACTGCTAAATGGTTTTCACCTTCTCCGCCATTTCTTCAACCATTTTTGTTCCTAGCAGCTTATGCTCACCGACTTTATCCCAACATGACGATGTTCTGCCACACTTCCCATATATGGAATCATTAGGTTACAATCAGATGCTTGAGTGGAAATATTTATTGTATGAGAGTTAAACCAGTTAAAGATGTTGGTCCCACCAACCTTTAAAGCTCATAGAACACACTCTCAAAATGTCCTCAAGTGTTTGGATAATCCATTTGGATTGGACATCAGTTTGAGGATGATAAGTTGTACTGAAGATTAGCTTAGTGTCTAGAGCATGTTAAAGACTCTTCCAAAACATATTGGTGATTCTTGGATCTTGATCAAATATAATAGTCAGTGGTACTCCACACATCCTTACCACCTCCCTGATATATATCCATGCAAGCTGTTGCAATGAGAAATCCTCCCAAATTTCAATGAATTGTTTAGACATTGTAAGAGGATCCACAAAAACCCAGATTGCATTATTTCCTTTGGATGTCTTTAGAAGTCTGGTGACAACGTACGTGGTGATCTTCTCCCATTTTCATGCTGGTGTGGGCAATGGTTGCATCATCCCCATAGACTTATGCCTCTCTTCCATCACTTTCTGACTCACTATGAACGTTGATGTATACTCAGCGATCTCCTTCTTCATATTATCCCACCAATAATTATCTCAGATATCTCGATACATCTTTTTGTTTCCTAGGTGAATAGATAAAATTGAACTATGTGCATCATCCGTAAGTTCCTTCATTAGATATGGACTTGATGGAACACGTAGTATTTTTCCAAATCTGACAATTCCATCTTCATTAACATTTACCTCTAAGGATTTCCCTTTTCTGATATCTTCAACTCTCTTCTAAATTCCCACATTATTTTTTTGAGCATCTTTTACCCTTTTCAAAAGAGATGGTTGAGCAATAATTTGGGAAAGTATTGATTATGTCCCCTTCTTTATGATTCCCATGTCTATCTTCATCAAATTTAAAGAATGTTGGATCCTTCTCAATTCTCATCAATGATAGAATTGTCGGGTCATTTCTCGTTAGAGAATCTTCCACCTTGTTCGCTTTCCCAGGGCTGTAATGGATTGGCCAGTCATTGTCTTTGATCAGCTCTAACCATCTTCATTGGTGCATGTTTATCTCTTTTTATGTGAATATATACAAGAGCCTTTTGTGATCCATATATATTTCACACTTCTTCCCAATGAGATAATTCTGCCATATTTTTAAAACAAAGATCACCACAACCAACTCCAGATCATGTGTTGGATAATTTTTCTCATAAAAATTAAATATCCTTGAAACTTAGGCATATGAATTTTTCATTTTTCATCAAAACATATCCCAGTACCTTCCTCAAATCATCACTGAATACTATAAAAATTTCTCCACTTGTCGGTAATGTGAGAATGGGCGAAATGACAAGAAACTTTTTTAACTCCTTTAATATTTCTTCGCATTCATCACTCCATGAAACATTACTCCATTCTATATTAGCTTGGTAAGAAGTTTGTTCAATCGTGAGAAATTTCTCACAAATCGTCGATAATATCTAGCTGACCCCAAGAAGATATGTTTATCCATTATCGATGTTGGCCTTGGCCATCTCTCAATTGCATCTATTTTGGAGGGATCGACAGATATCCCATTTCTTGTGATGATATGGCCCATGAATGATACACCCTCTAACCAGAACTAAAACTTGTTGTACTTTTTATAGAGATCCTCCTTCCGTAAGGTCTATAGTATAGTTCTTAGATTCTCCTCATGATCCTCTTTGGTTTTGGAGTATATCAGAATATCATATGTAAGGACTACCAAAAAAATTTCAAGGTAATCCCTAAACACTCTTTTCCTTAAGTCCTTAAATATTTCGGGACTATTAGTGAGTCTCAAAGTAATTAATATTAATTCATAGTGTCCTTATCTTGTATGAATAGTAGTCTTGGGATATCTTCCTTCATCACCATTACATGATAATATCCCAACCGCAAATCCACCTTGGAAAAGTTTTTTACTCCATGCAGCTAATCGAACAAGTAATTAATTTGCAGGAGAGGATACTTGTTCTTTGTTCTGATTTTGTTAATCTCACGATATTCGATGAAAAGGCACATTGTCCCATCCTTATTCTTGATGAAAAGGAATGGTGCACCTCATGGTGAAGCACTTGGGCGTATAAACCCTTTATCCAGATTCTCATACTTGTTTCTTCATCTCCTCAGGATCCACAACATCCATTCTATAATGAGTCTTGGATATTGGCAATGCCCCAAGTATAAGCTTAATTGATAATTCCACATCTCTTCAAGGAGGAAGACCAGGAAATTCCTTGGGAAACACTTCTGTGAATTCCATCACAATAGGAATGACATCAAGGTTGGTTTCATCCATAGACTAAATCATCTGATCAAGATATTAATGCTCATAGGGAAGTAATATCCACACTTGAGATGATGGAGATAAATATGATTCATCCTCTTCCTTGTACTTGTACAGAATCAGGGGTCAATTATCCACACAGAGAGTGATTTTACTCTCACGGAAATTTATGTTGGCTCTATATAAAGAAAGAAAATCCATGTTAATAATTTCATAAAATTCCACCAGGGAGAGTATGATGAGGATTTCTAGGAAGTTAAATCCATAGATTATGACTGTGGAGGAGTTATTTTCAGGGGATGCAATGATTTCCCCATTTACCATACTCACAGTCATTATTACTTCCATGATTTGTGGTGGTGTTGGGATTGTTCTACTAAACTTTTGGGAAATAAAAGAATGTGTATAACCTGAATCAAAAAGTACTTTATCTATTCTTGAATGAATAACTAGTGTACCTATCACTACTTTGTTGTTGGGGTTCACTTCAGTAGTAGTGATGGAAATATATCTCCCTTGCAGCCTATGAGGTTGTTGGTTTCCTCAAAAAATTCTTGGATAAGGGATATGATTCGCAAGATTCTCTGGTTCATTGTAGTTGTATCAATGAACAATGCATTGAGGTTCGAATAGAGCATTCCTTTCCTCTATTGCAGCAGCAGGTATTTCTTGTGAGCAGTTAACAGCTTGTTTCCCTTCTCATCCACTCCTAAATCATTTCCTCATCCTCTTTAAGCAATTTCTGGGGTTCATCTTTCCACACCTTGGGAATGTGGTGTGTTGTATATTATTCAAACCATTGGATTTATCCATTGGACCACCAACATTGAATTCCACCATAATCATCTTATCCCCATGACACCCCTAAGATTCTATGATCTACTTTTTGACCATGAGGGCCCATTAAACAACTTCATCATAGCTATTAAAGTCATGGATCCCCATGACATTCGGTAGGCTATGTTCATCCCACCAAAGAATCGGAAAACCTTTCATTAGGGGGTAACGACAAAGCCAGAGGCACATCGTGAAAGTCGTGTGATGTTTTACTCGTACGCTCCAATGGATTGGTCGTCTTTTTTCTTGAGATCAAGGAAGTTCATTTCCATCTTATGTCGGAGGGTGCACAGAAAATATTTATCAAAAAAAGTCTTCTAGAAATACTTCTATTAGAAAACCTCAATATCCTCCTCGGTATTATTATTTTTGATCAAATTCCACCATTGATCAGATTCAGCCTCCATACGATAAGTAGCTAGGAGATCCTTATCTTGTTCAGAACATTTAACAATGGATAAAATCATTTCAATGGATTTGATCCAGTGTTCGGTGATTGTGGGATCAGATGATCCATTAAAATTAGGAGTCCTCTATCTCATGTAGCTCTCAATAGTGACTTTCTCTTCTTAGGGGGGGTTGAACGTTCCTCTTGACCCATTTTTCTATTCAAATATTGATTTTACTAAGAGTGAATCATGACAATGTTTGTGATTCCTGCTCCAATCAGATTGGGCATCTCATTAGCACATTCATCACATTGATCTTTACATTGGTTTTTATCTTGAGTCCTCCTTTTACTGGCCATTGGTTGGAATAAACAGAAAGTTAAGGTTTACACATAAAGGATAATCCAAGGACCAAACTGATTACTTTTAAAAATCTAATATTTCTTTAACTTGTGAATCTATAGGCTTCAAATCTACTTTCTAACAAATATTCTTAGGGAATTTTTTTAAATTACCTTTAGAATGATTCATAATATGCTTCTGAATTTACCAAAGAATATCCCCCAGGAGTGTCACAACCAAGAGTGAATCAAGACCCATTTTCGTGCACTAGTTCCCATTCGAGTCTTGCTCAAAGCGGTGTTTTCAGGTTTTACCCCTAGGATACAATTGTGCCAGAGCCACCTCTACCTACTCGTATCTAGACAGGGATGTATTTTTTTGATAAACCACATACTCAATTCTCATCAAAACTTAGGGATGTTTTTATTATACTTATTTGTGTCTATATGTCTTCACTAGGGTTTTCTAATCCTAATCCCAAAAATACCTAAGCCTATCCTCTAATACAAACTATAACAACCCTGATTTTTATTACACACATAAACATGATTTATTTCATAAAATCTTTACTTGATACAACATAGAAGATACATAGGTCTAGTGTCTTTCAGGCTTAAGAACATTACATAACAGCTTAGAACATAAAACACAAAACATCTTTGTTGAAAACTTCCTTTACATAACCAATATATTCCTTTATACATAGCATTGCATGGGATAACCTGAGGACATGTATAAGAAAGGGGTGAGATAAAAGTATAGTAAGGGACTAAACCTAAAATGACATGAGTAATAAAATACATGTTAGACAATAGGAATAAATTTGGAGGAAAGAGAAACATGAACATAAATGCATGATAAAGCATGATAATCATAACATGTAAATGTGGGAACAACACTTAACATGGAATTAGCATGAGCCAAGGCTCATTGCACATGGAGCATGTGAAAACCCTAATTTCACATGAATCATGAGTAAAACCTAATTTCACTTGAATTATAATGATTCAACACCCATTTAACATGACCTATCATTATTCAATACTTTACTCAATGCATTGGAGCGCTATCACGGTGCACCCTTGTTAAACATTTCATTTCATGCATAAGTGTGACACATGAATCATGGAATAAATCATCATCATAAGTTATTCCACTATTAATTAATGTAGAATAAATAAATGAATGTAACGATAAATATATATATGTGTATTAAGGTGATTAACCTTGATAGAGACATGGATATGGTATTCACTACACAATGATCTTAGCTTTGGAAAACACGGGGCAATATCTGCCACATAACGACATGAAATAAGGATTCATGAAAATGGTTGATGAGAGTGAAAAGGGTGTAACATCATATATACTGAAATGTAATGTTATGGGGGTATATAGATACATATCCCAAAAAATGTAATAGAATTTAGATGCATAATACAAAAGAATTACTTGGATGTAAAAGAGGAGAGATAAGTCCTTCTAGGAATTACAGCATGGTAATAGGTTTACATGGGAGGAATTAATGAGAGATAAAGGGGTCTCACACAATCAAAACATAAATAGGACACTATGGGAGAGGTGTGAAATTATACCCCAACATTTTTAATTGAAAAGAAAAGGTCATTATAACTTAAATAAAATTGGAAAAAAATGAGAAAGGATGAAATCCCTTACTTTGAAGTGTGATCCCAGAGGATTGGGAGAGGCTTTAGAGAGGCTTATTTGCTGCTTGTGGAACCATGGGAGGATTCCAGAGAGTGTATTTCTTGGTTTTTTCTAACTCCAAAGTCTTTGGGTGAAGAGGAAGTGGGGGTTTGGATGGGTTTATATTGGAATGGTGAGGGAATTATTTATTATTTAGGTTTGGGTCACAAAACATTAAACTAATCAATAACACAGAGTAGCATATGGTTTTTCCTATGGGTTTTTCCAAATGTGGGTTTAAAACAATAATTTATTAGTTCAATGTTCAAACGTCTGAAAATAATATGTTTTCTTATGTGGAGGTTATTTACACTCTAAAGGAAAACAATTAATAAAAAAAATGTTTTATATGTCATGGTGGGTCCACTAAAGCTTTGTGAAATAAATCCAAAAAACCCAAAATCACATTATTTTAATGTTAAAACATATATTGGCCAAAAATATTGTTTATGTTTTTTTTTACATCAATATTGGGTCATTATGATGTCATAAAACACATTATATATTTTGACGGTATTTAATTTTTTCCAGAAAATTCAATTGTCTCAGAAAATTATGAAAAATTAACCATTGGATAATTTTTGAATCCTGATTCCAAAAATAATATTCTTTTTATCTAAATAATTTTATAAATATGTGAATTTTTTATTTTAAAATAAAAATTGAAATTTATCAAAATTTTTTGGGTTTTGACAAAAAAAGCTTTCAAACATTAATAAAAATTTCAATTGATTCATAAAATTCTATGATCTTTTATAAATAATAAAAATTAATTTAATATTAATATATTATTAAATGAATATTTAATTAAAAAATCTATAAATTCATTAGAATAGATTTCTTAGTTGAATATTAAATAAAAATACTATTTGTTCTTTAAAAAATATTTACAAAGTAACAATAATAAAGTTAATGCACATTATTTATAAAAAAATAATGTACAAAGTCATAGTTTTAGGGTGTTTTGATAAAACCCCTTATAAAACCTGCATAAGACCAAAGTTTATGGTGTGCGATGGTGATAGACTATTGGGGTGGCTCGAATAACATCGCTCGGGTGGTAATCTCAATTAACTTCCACTTCCCTCATATTCAGTTCCCCTCAAGCTTAACATGTTCATGCTCGGTTAGGATTGGTCAAGAGTGAAGCCCGATGAAGCCACCAAAATTTCAAGCTACAACAAATGGGTTTCGTACAGGGGTAGTCTACTGGATGAGGTCATAACTTCTTTTTTCTAAGTAAATTGGATTTCTTAATGCCCTATATTTATACTAATCATGTAATCACTATTCCACGGCTATATTAGCAATGGTAAAAATTCATAATGGTATTTTAAAATCCAAAAACATAAAACCAATGATGATCACATTATGTATAACCATAATAAGACATTTAATTAGATCAAGAGAGATTTTCTTTAATAATTGTTTGGGTCGTTACAATCCAGGTCACTTAAATTGGAATTGGGGAATGTATTAGTCATATTATGAAATAATTTAGTCATTTTTGGATTTTAAGATGAGAGATCAATAATAAAATCCAGAGAGATGAACTTTTGTAGAGGAAAATATCATATAATATTAATAATATTATGATTTTGTGCATTTCATTAAAACTATATCCATGTCTTGATACTATACAGTGGATTTTATTTTGGAATAGATGAATAAATTATTAATGACCCTAAAAATATTATTGAGTATCAACATGATCAACAATCGATGCATAATCAGTGATCTTAATTCTGTACACCTTGAGAAATAATCCAAAGTGATATTTTATGGTTGATTATATACTATTTATATTACATAATCAATTATCTAAATAATATTTTAGTATGAAATATATTAATTTTTTATGTCACATATTCCAATAGTAAAATGAATAAGAAATAGATCGTCTAAACTGATGGAGTGATAAGCTAATCCAATAATATCAAAGTTTAACTGAAATTATTATATTTTGAAAGGAATTATTCATTGGAAAATACTTTTCCAGATTTATTTTTCATATACATATGATTATTCAATATTATTCTACTAGATATTATCATATCATTATGTTATTTTTTAAATAATAATATGAAAATTATTTAATGAATTGTATGTATCTAGAAACTCATATATCCAACTAAGAAATCATATATTATTCAAATTGTTGACATAAATTAAAAAATCTCAATAATGTATTATTTTGTGGGAAATGATGAGTCTCTCAATAAATCAAAATCTGAGTTTAAAATCATAGAAGAATATGTATTCTGTTGTTCTTATGTGTCCCTTTAATTCTTTTATTAGTTAAAGGTTTTTAAAATTACTATAACTAGATGAATTTAATTTGGGATAATGTAACTCCATATGATTCTATGTTATGTTATAACATTAACTAATAAACATGATGTCACACTGCAAACATCCATGATATTTTTTAAATAATTTAATAGCTTGTGTTGTACGCAACACCGAGTTAAGGCATACCCTGATCTATCAAACAAGCCATATAAAAATAATTTTGAATAATATTAACCACATTATAAAATTTATAAAATTTATTTTTCAAAATATTATTCATTTATGAATTATTAATATCAAAATTATCTTATGGTGAAATATTGGTTTTTTTGAAAATGTTCATTTTTTTATGAATAGTGATAAATGCTACATTATTGTTAAAACCCCAACTTTTTCATTTAAATAATTAGTTTACATTAAAATTATCATTAATTAACAGTAGATAAATAATATTTATATTAATCAAATTTAGGTATTTATAATAATCATTATAATATAATTAGATATAAAAATTTATTGAACTATTGAACATATTTTTACCCGATTTCCCGCCACATCTGCATGATTAACATTCAAATAATTTTCCCCATTTTTGTGAATTGAATTTATAAAAATGGTCATAAAAGTTGTAATTAATATTAAATTTTGGATATAATAGTATCAACATATTTTTTCAATGAATACTAAGTATAGTAATTTTTTATTCATTTACCATAGTTAAGGGTAATTTGGGTAATTAAAGGTAAAAATATTTTCTTAAAAATATGCTTAAACATGTACAAATCCTATTAAATGACTAAATTATACCTTTATCACCTACGGATCTAAATTTAATCATTAAATGGAAAATTTTCTATGTATATGATATAGATATTATAAAAATCAACGAATTTGAAAAAATGTCACACTCTCATTTTATATAAGTATATTAATTTTAATATAGGGATAGTTCCGAGATAACATCGACTTTTAATAGTATCTAAAAATAAAAAATAATTACTTAATTCATATTAATTTATTTATAAATTTTATAGATTAAATAATTTCTATTAATGATTACAGAATAGTGACACAAAAAATATTTTATTAATAGAAATATCAAATAAATGGGATTAAAATATTCAATGAAATATAAGTTGAATTAATTAAGGTTCTGCATAATTTTTTAGGTTACTATGAGATGTTAATAGTATATTAAATTGTTTATTTTCTAGTTATATTTCTGTTTAGATTTTAATTTATATCAATGTAATGAATAGTTCCAAAATTGACACTTTGATATTATATAAATATAAAATTTTATTAAATTATTTAAAAATAATAAAACTTGTCAAAAAAAGTGATACTTATATAGTGTAGAATATAATAAAGTGTACATTTATCTACAATTGACACCATATAAGTAAATATTTATAACCTCTTAATATTTTCAATATTATTACCAAAAATAAAATTTAATAGATTAATTAAGGATAAATCTAAATGATAAGGTTCATAATAAAAATCGGGCATGTATTGATTTTATTAGATGTGGGGTTTTAGACATATAATCATCTTATACTTTTAATAACTCTATTTTGAACTATTTTAAATCAAAAATAAATTTATATTAAATTAATTGTTTTGGAGTATCCAAAAGATCCCCACCCCTCACTTATAAAAGAGAACTTCTATATCTCTATTATTCACAAAACTAAATCCCATTTCTCATAAGAACCCTTTCCATTTATCCATAAAACTTTTCTAACTTCCTCCTATATGTTATACTTTGGGAAAAAATCCAACATATGGAGTACTTTTGTGCAAATCAAATGGAGACACTTGAAGAAGATGTAATTGTTATACCAACTCTTTCAAAGTTATTTTATTCATATAAATAATTTTCTAAAGTTATTTCTATACTAATGTAATAAATCTGGAATTGAATATGTTCAGATATTTTTATATGATTATCGTACAACTATATTTCTCCTTTTACCTATCAAATGAAAAAAAAATATCATAATGGGTTCGTACATACGAATCACTCTCTCAACGTTGTGGTGTAAACTATTTTTGATCTATACTTTATTTTGATTGGTATAACTATGAATATAAAGGATATAAATAATATAAAAATATATTATATTGTTTCTGTATAATTCATATTCCATATAAATCTTTACCCTTTATCATTACGGAAGATACAATTGCTCCTGCGTATGTACGGTCTACTATATCCACAACACGATGATATTCATCCTCCACTACAAATATTGAAGAAAGAATATGAAAATTAATATAAGGAATGAATATTATATTTATTAACTTAATATAATTCAGGACAGAAAGAATATATATCCTATGCATTAGAAAATCTACTGACATGTCAAAATAAACATAATAAAATGACGTTGTTCACGCCAAAAAAATTGATAATAATGAAATATAATTAAGAAAATGATATAAGACGATCATATATGATATAAAAACTAATGGTTATAGTTTTGGTATAACTTAATAACGTTATTTATCCATTATACTAGAGGTTTATACACCCTCTACTAATGGAGATTTCTATGTAAGGGTTATTCAATATCATTATTATCTGGGATTAATTTTATATACAAATTTAATGGGACATATTTATCATCCATGTCCATGTTTCTTAATAATATATTTCACAAAATTATTAATATTATTTTTAAATTTCTTTGGTAAATTGGTACCAATTTTCAATTGTCTAAAATAATCATTTTTACATTTTCCTGATAAGGTTCTTTTTTGACTTTTTCGACAAATTATGATAAGAATGGTTTTTTGACTTATATAGTGTGAGTGACTTTTTACACCATCATGATGTCTAAGAATTTTTGAAGATAACATCACAAGGTTTCAATGTTTCATTCAATGAAAATATTTTATTTTTAAATTTTTTGTAATTTTAACGAACCATTTTCAATAATGATTTGTATTTCGTTAAATAAGATTATAATGATGTTATTAAAAAAATTTCATCTATGTCATCATCATTTGGTGGATATTATGTTTAATTGTGTTTTATTGAATATCAAAACAACCTATCATATTTTTAAGGGTTATTGAATAGTCTGTTAGTGTATGTTCTACTTTTATAGCATTCATGGTTTGTGAATATTGTATTAAGATATTAAATTCTAGTTTCAATAAGACTGTTTATGCTGGTTATGTTTTAACCCTTTGATAAGAGAAAGGCATTGGACATAATAAGAGATGAGCGAAGACCACCATATCCCCTTGAAGCATTGATGGGTCTCATGGGGAAAGATGGTTTGGGTTTTTACCAGTTTATATATGGTCTTGGAATGAGGTCATGACGGTATGGTTAAGATGTTTATCATATTTAATTCCCTCTTTATGAGATTAGTTGTTAATATTACCTATGACTATTAGGCTATTAGAATATATATGTGAATGTTTAAATGGAATAATTTGATTAATTATTTCTATATTATTCTATTGGTTATTTTTAAAAGGCTTGTGTTTCAATTTTACACAATGATTAAATGTATATGCTTATTTATGATTGCTTCTACAATTTGTTTTATCCTTTTTGAGCATCTAAGATCACCCGTTTCTTATGTTTTATTTTTCTATGGATGTGAAGAGGTATACTATGACTAAACTACATGGATAGTCTATGATATATGAGCGTTTTTAATGGAAATACTATGTAATATTTTATTTCATGATGAAATGTAAAACTTGTATTATTATCTAGCTTTTACAATGCTACAAAACTGATCAATCCTTTGGGATTTGATTTCATTTTACCATTCCAATGTAATAAAATAATTTAGTGGGTCTGGGCATCTGGGGTCAATGAGTTATAGTTTGTGTCAAAGGAAGATTAGTAGATACCTTGGAAACTATATTTAGAAAAGCATTTAATTAGGGAATGCTACCCTAAGATAGACTTCGATGATATGTAAAGATGAATATCCCAAAAAAAAAATAATTTTTAGATTGTTTGGGTATTCCTAGAAAATAAATCCATTTCTGGATACTACAAGTGGACGTGGTTCTAGTATAAATGTACCTAAAAGTAATAACTCCAAAAAGGTTTTCTGATCTTGACTTGGGGTAACCTGATACATGACAACTAGACATACTAAAAACATGGATTAACACTCTCAGGTGATATTATTAGGATAATTCCCATTTTCTTTGAAAACCATTATGAAATATTTAAAAGTCAATATTTCCCCAAAGATAACATTTTTATGCTTAGGAAATTAGATATGCATAAAATTTCTAATAAAAGTTATGAATTATGAAATTAAAGGTTATGATTTAAAACCTAATCTATTTAATGTCATTGATTAGATGTTGATCATAGTTGAAGTAATAGAAATAATAACAAAAAATGTAATCTGAGTAAGGATTTACATCATATTCAACATAATGATGTTAGAGAAGAAGCTGCAACTGGTTCCGAACAACATATAACTATATTGGGACAACTGACTCAGGTTATGAATAATAGCCTTAACTATAGAGAGGCCTCATCGACATTGTGGAGGATAAATGATAGACCACTTTATGAGACAATTTCCCCCAACATTCATTGGGTTTAAAATCCATTTGTAACTGAGTAATGGATAAGTTACTTGAAAAAAAATATTTCTTTTTATAGGGATTAACAAAATGGGAAAATTTTTCTTCAGATTTTATCCTCTCTAATAATATGAAGATCAGTGGTGTTCATTATTTTAAAACACGATGGAGGATGAGGAAGTATAAAATATTGAATATATGTAATTTAACGAACTATTCCTAGAAAATTTAATTCCTATTGATAAGAAAGAATATATGGAGAGGAAATTTCGTATGCTGAGGCATAATAAGTATGATAATTTTAGAAATTATGAGACCAACATCACAAGGATAGTATGGAAAGTGCTAGAATGGATATGTAACCCAATAAGTAAGAATGATTGATTCATTGGTGGGCTAAAACCATTCCACTGAGGGGAATTGATCTCGTAATATTTATGATCATTCAATGATATAATCTCATATTCTATCATGAAAAAAAAATAATTCCCAAATTCTTATTACTTTAAAGGATATCAAGAAAAGAATAGGGAAACTAAACACTCTGGAAAGGGAAATAATGTAAAGGGGAAAAAGGGAAGAATTTACTATCCATCATATAATAAATGTTGAAGGAAACATCATGGAACATTCTTGTTGGGGATGGAAGTTTGTTACAAGTGTGGAGAAAAATTGATTTAATCCCATTATTTTAAGGGAATGAAAAAAGCTACCAATGTTCAATTCTTCAACTGCAAGAAAATGGTACATTGTGAAAATTATTTTCCTATGCTTCAAGGAAACATTCCCCAAAAAATGATAAGGAAGAATGTAAAATCATTTTCAATCACAACTGTTGCGGTTTAAGTTTCTATTGATTTGGTGGTTGGAACTTTAATTATATCCTCAAATTTAGATAAATATTTAATTGATTATGAATTATCAAAATCAATTATATCTTACAAATTAAATTTAAATTCTTGATATATCAAATTCACTTTAAAAATGTAGTTTCTAGTCCAATCCTCTAAGTGATTCCTCATTTCAACAATGACATGTTTGGAAGTTCCCATTATGGAATATAGAAAAGCTTTATTTTATGGTTTTATCATCATTCATACTATAGACTTCTATATAATCCACTATGTGGAATGGTTATCAAAATATGATGTGAAAATTTATTTCATAAAGAAGGATGTTATGACTAGTGATGATAATGTAGAATCCATTATCTATATGGAAGAAACTTACTCATCTAATTCTTATCTAGATCCACCTCTTATAGCTCTTCTAATTGAAATTCACGGGGAAGAAGAGAGAATATAACCTACTATTATTAAAATTGAGTATGTACCTATTGTACAAGATTATATTTATGTATTTATTTAGTACATACATGAACATTATCCTGAGTGGGAATTTGAGTTTTCTATTGACTTAATCTGTGATGCAAGACAAATATCAAAAGCTTAAAATGAATGACCATTGTCTAGTTAGTAAAGATGAATAAAACAACTAGAGGATTTAAGAAATAAGAAATTTATTCACCCAAGTTTTTGACGATGGGGATCCCTATTTCTTTTTGTTATGAATAAATATGGTTCATGGACGCTTTTCATTGATTATAGATAAATAAATTCTATTTAAATAATGAACAAGTATCATATTCCTCACATTGATATTTTGTTTTATCAACTTCCTAGAGCTCATTACATTTTTACGATTGATTGTCGTTATGGATATCATATATTGTGTGTATAGAAGAAAGATATTCCCAATATAGGATTCTAAACCAGGTGTGGACATTATGACTTTACAGTAATGTCATTTGGATAGAAGAATGAACCATTTGTCTCCATGAATCTAAGAAACTATGTTTTCAAGGAAAATCATGATGATTTTTTCATGGTATTTATTGATGATATCTTGGAAAAATAAGAACTGTATAAAGACCATGGGAACAAATTTCAGAATATTCAACCATATCTTAGATGAAAGGAGATATATGGAAAATTTAGAAATTGTGAATTCTGGCGTCAAAAAATTTCTTTTCTTGGTCATATTGTCTTTAAAAATGGATTTTCTATTGATCCTACAAATACAAATTAAAAACAGGTATGGATACAAATGATGATCATACTAGAGGTAAATAGTTTTTTTGGTTTAACATGTTACTATCGATGGTTCGTCTATAATTTTGGTTAATTAGAAAACATGTTAACCAAGATCGCACAAAATTGGGTGAATGTTTTTTGGAACAACGTTTTGGAAGATGTTTTTGAATAATTGAATAAAAAATTATTCAATTCAATTATATTGTCTTGAACATCTATAAATGATGTGTTTTTGATTTATAGTGATTCATCGAGGAAAGGACACAGTTGAGTTCCTTTGAAAAATTATAGAGTTATTTTTTAGGCATCAAGCAAATTAAAAATTCATGAAAAAACTACCCAACTCATGATTTTTAGTTAGCTATAATAATATTTTCTCTAATGATATAGAGAAATTTTCTCAATTATAAATGATGTGAGATATATACTTATCACAAGAGTTTAAAATATATTTCATCACATAAAGAACTAAAAAATTTAAAAATGAGATGGCTTGAGCGACTTAATGATTATGATTGCACAATACACTACCACCTAGGAAATAAAAATAAGGTGTTGGATGCTTTGAGTAGGAATGACCGTGGAGTTCTAAAAAATGGGAGATGAAAGAGATCATGTGTTTATAAATCTGGTACAAATGGATATGAGAATTACCATGGAAGGTGAAACAACTATACTTTTTCAAATGGTTTCAAACCCATCATTCTTGGAAAACATATTAATTTGTTAGTCTAATGATGATGATCTTCAAAAGAAAAATAATGTTATGAATGATTAGAGATTGATTTAATTTGTATATGAATACATTTTTTTCATTTCAAAAGAAGCTTTGTGTTCCCTCTATACCTAATCTAAAAAAGGAATCGTTGGATGATGTACATAGATCTGATTTCTCTATAAACAACAGTATCACTATGATTTATAGATATTTTTAGGAACCTTTTTTGTGGGACAACATGCAGAGGGTGATTTTTTATTATCTTTCAAGATGATTGTTTTATTAATAGGTAAAGGCTGGAAGATAACATCCTTAAGGATTCAGTGAACCTCTTCCAATACCTTTTTAGAAATGGGATGATATTATGATGGACTTTATCAGGGGTCTACCAAAGAATCCTTGATGAAAAGACGCGATATGGGTTACTTTTTATCGTATTTCCAAATAATATCCTTTTTTTCTATAAGAGAAGATTCACCACTTGAACATTTTCTAATACATTACATTAATGAGGTTTTATGACATAATGGTCTACAACTATCAATTATTTCTGACCATGATCTATATTTTACATCATGATTCTGGAAATGTTTTAAGAAGATCCTCGATATTTATCTTCATTTGAGCACTACCTACCCCCCTCAAACATGTGGACAATGATAGAGGACTATTAAAAATTTATAATACATGTTTGTTTCTTACTCACTTGAATTTCATTTAAAGTGGGATTAGTATTTAACTCTATTATAATTATCATATAATAATATCTTTCATTCAAGTATTGATATGTCATCATATGAAGTGTAATATGGAAATATATATCTTACACCAACTTGTTGGGTTGATGTTGGTAAAAGAAAAAACATAGGCTGATAACCTGTTAAGGAAACAATGGAAAATAAGATGATTATTCAATCATATATCAAAGCATATAAAAGGAAGCAATAGAAATATGATGATAACCAAATTAAGGATTTGGATTTTCAAGTTGAAGATCATGCTTTCATGATTTTATCTCCATGGAAGACTGTTATAAGATTTTGTATGAAGGGTAAGTTAAGTCCCATGTACACTGGCCCTATTGAAATAATGTAATGAATCAGAGTTTCAGATAACCATTTAGTAATTCCACCACGCCATTCCAAAGTTCATGATGTTTTTCACATATAACTATTAATGAAATACATACTAGACCCAACACATATACACATCTATGAAAAAGTAGAAATGGAACATGAGCTTCCTTAATTTCAAGAGCCTATAAAGATTTATGACACTAGAGAATAATTTTTAAAGAATCAAATGACAAGACTAGTAATGGTTATTCAGAGAAACCATAAACTGGAAGAGGTGACATGGGTTCATAAATTAAATATGATGATAACCACCTGAACCTTTTTTTGAAATGACATTCTTGAAATTTTGAGGATGAAATGTTTTTAGTGGGGAATAATGTAACACCCCTAGCTTCAACGGTATGTTTCTTTTTAAATAATTATATATCTTGCACGGCAAAAAACACCATGTTTGAGAACAGTATGATCTATCAACTTAACTATTTAAAAAGATATAATAAATAATGTAAACCACATTATGAAATTTATAAATTTTATTTTTCAAAATATACTTCTTTTTTGAATTTTGAATATCAACTTTATCTTTGGGTCAAATTATGGTATTTTTCAGAAAAGTTTCAATATTTGATTAATAGTTGAAAATACTACATTATTTCTAGAAATCCAAACTATTCATTTAAATAATTATTTTACTTCAAATTTATATTCATGTCATAATTAATAAATAATATTCATATTAATCCAATTTAGGTCATTATAATAATTTCTATAATATAATTAGATATAATAATTTATTGAATATTTTAATTATTTTTTACCCGCATTCCTTCCACATCTACATGATTAACATTAAAAATAATTTCACCATTTCTGCTAATCGAATTTAAAAATTAGGTCATACAATGTAGTAATTGGAATGATATTTTGGATCTAATAGTATTAACATTGTTCTGAATAGTAACTTTAGTAATTTTTTTTATTTAGCATAGTTAAGGGTAAATCATATCAATAAAGGTCAAACAAATATTATAAAATTACCATAACACATGTCATAATGATATTAAATCATTAAATATAACGTTATCACCTATGGTTCTAAATTTAATTATTTAATGGAAATGTTTCTATGAATATGACATAGATATTATAAAAATCAATGAATGTGATCACACTCCCATTTTATATAACTATATTAATTTTAATATCGGGAAAACAAAGAGATAACATCAATTATAATTATAATATGAAAATATTTTTGAATTCACTAAATCAAAGTAATTTAATTATAATATTTATAACTAAAAAATTACCACTAATTATGTTAAAATAGTGAAACATAAATAATTTTATTAATAGAAATATCAAATAAATTATTTTAAAAATAATAAAATAAATATAATATGAATTAATTAAGGTGGTACACGAATTTGATAGGTGACTATGACATGTTAGTATTATATTCAATGGTTTTTTTCGATGTTATATTTTGGTTTGAATTTTAATTTAACTCAATGTAATTAATAGTGTAAAAATAACACTATTGATATTTTATAAAAATTACATTTTATTAAATTATTTAAAAATAAAAAAAATTAAAATATTCAAATTGATAATTATATGGTCTAAAATATCATAAATGTTCCATTTATGGAAAATTTACACCATATAATTAAATACTACAAATGTTTAATATTTTGACTACTATTACCAAAATAAAAAATTATTAGATTAAATAAGGATAAATAAAAATGATATGGTTTAAAATAAAATAATAAAATTTATATACTTTATTGGTTTATAAGATATAAAACTATCCTAATTATATATTATAAATAACTTAATTTGGAGATATTTAAAATTTAAAATCAATTTATATTCAATTAATGGTTTTGGAATTTCCAGAAGTGCCCTTCCCCTATTTTAAAAAAGGGAACCTCTCCGTATCTGTTATTCACTCCTCAAAATACCTTTATATCGAAAAACCCCAAAAATATCTCCACCAAACATCCCTCAATTCATCCTAGTGGCTATATATTGGGAATAAATCCACCATATGGAGTCTTTTGTGCAAATCAAAAGGAGACACTTAAAGAAGAGGTATTTGTTTTTCCAACTCATTTAAAGTTCTCTTCTTCTTCTACTTAATTTTAAAAATTTGATTCTACACAAATGTAATAAAACCATCATATAATATATTCTGAGATTTTTTATGATTATAGGATAATCATATTCCTCCTTTTACCCATTATAGGAAAAACATTTCCACCATACGTGCGTACGTATGGCTTACCATCTCCACATTGTGGTGTAAACTATTTTTCATCAATACCATAATTATATGAGTATAAATATTATTATAAATTATGTAAATAACAAATATGACAAGATATTTTTACTTTATAATTTATTTTCCATCCAAATTCTTACCCTATTCCATTACGGAATGACCTCATCACTCGTGTGTGCATACGGCCTACTGTCTCCACGACGCGATTAGACTCATCCTCCAGATCCACCATTTTAGAGTGATTAGGAAAATTTAAATATTGAATAAATATAATATTTATGAACATTAAATAATTCTATATATGAATAATATATATCTTATCAAATTATAAAATACTTACACAAAAAAATAAATATAAAAAATGATTCACTTCACACATGAAATAAAGATAATAAGAAAATATTACTAGCAATAAGATATAAAAAGGTAATATATGATATAATAAATATTGGATATGGTCCTGATATTACTTAATGATATTATTTTACTATTATATAGGTGGTTAACACACCCTCAACTAAATAAGAATATATGTTAAGGGATAATTTCACAATCTCTTTTAATCCCAAAATACTTTTATGTACTAATTTAAGGAAACAAATTTATCATCCATGTCCATGTTTATTATAATTGTATTTCAAGAAAATTCTTACTATTATTTTATAAACAATTAAATACATTTTACCCATTTTTAATTTTACAAAAATAATGCTTTTTAAAATTTTCTTATGAGGCACTTTATTTAACTTTTTGCAAAATGTACGAGAAGAATGATTATTTATCTTATATCACATGAGCATATTTTTCCACCATAATAATTCCACAATGTTATTTATGATTGATTTAAAATATTTCTATATTATTTTCAATTAAAATGTTTTAATTTTAAAGTTAAATGTAAGTTTAGGTAATTTTTTTCAATAAAAAGTTATATTTCTCTCAGGAAGTTTGTAATGATTTTATTAAAACATTTTCATCTATGTCAACTAACTATTTTAGATATTATGCTTAATTGATGTTGATTTCATATTATACCACCTATCATATTGTATTGAAGGTTTTATGAAAAAATTAACTGTGAATGTACTACTTTTATACCAATCATGGTTTATGGATAACGTGTTAAAATTTTATATTATAGTTTTAAAAAGAATTTTTTATTGGTTATATTTTATCCCTTTTATAAGATCAATTCATTAGACTTAGTAATTCATGTTCAAGGACCCTTATATCCCCTTGATGCATCAGTAGGTCTCATGATAAATCTAGTTTTGGTTTTTAATCATCTACGTATGGTCTTGGCATAAGGCCTTGACTATATGGTTATGATGTCTGGAATTATACATTACCTCTTGATGAAATTATTTGTTGATATGAAATGTTATCATTCATCTATTTGAATATCTATATAAATTTTTAAATGACATTATTTGATTAATTCTTTATATATTATTCACAGTGTTATGTTTAAAATTTTTGTGTTTCAATTTTATGCCTTTCCATAAAATTTTAAGCTTATTTATGATAGCTTCCGCTATTCTTTTATCATTACTAAGAATATGATCTCACCCATTTATAATATTTAATTTCCCCTAGGATGTGAAGAGGTATATTATGACTAAGTTGTAGGGATTGTCTATGATCTTTGCATGTTTTCAATTGAAATAGTTTCTATCTTTTCATTTCATTATGTAAAGTAAAACAAATATTTTTATTTAGTTTTTCGAAGCAAACTAATGTGGTCAGTCCTTCAACATTTGATTTCTTATGATCATTCCAATTTATTAAAATAATTCACCAGCTCTGAGAATCTAGGGTCAATGAATTACACATGATTATTGTCTTTCATCATGAGATACACCAAACTAAACATGCCCTAAATGTGGATATTAAAATAATGAAATATTATGTGAAAAATAAATAACAATTATACAATAAAAATATTTCCTCAAAAATATAAAATGATTATAAATTCATTTTAAAAAAAATCTATATAATAATTTCATAAATGTTGTTAGAAGTTTTAATCATTAATTATGTATTGATTAAATTCATGGTTCCGAAGATATATAATTAATGAAATTTATTTAAATATATTCTTCCATAATAGGGATAGTTTTTTAAAATGAATTTACATAGATTCATATTATAACTGAAAAATAAAATAGAAAATATTTAAAATATTATTATTAAAATCATATATAGATATTTAGTTAAAAAAAATACAAAAAATAATATAAAAAAATTAATATTTGAAAATCATTAATTTATAAAATTAGATTTTATTGTTGACTAGTATTGTCTTTTAATAACTAAATTTAAAAAATTTAGAATTTGAATTTTATTAGATGAAATTCATATTTTATTTCAAAATTTAAATATAATATTAAGATGTTTTTTTCTTTTTTATGGAATAATTTATCTTCAAGTGAATATTGAAAACATAGCCTCTAATACAACGATAGTGTTTTGAAAAATATTATAATGTATGATTAAATTAAAATAGTAAATAAATTAATTCATGATCAATAATGAATTTATTTATATATATAATGAATCTAAAAATAATATATCGAATTTATAAAACAATTGTTAATAAAATTTCATCTTATTTTATGTTTTATTAATATAATGAAATACATTTTAACTTATTTCATTTTTTATGATACATAATGTAAAATTAATTTTCGGAAATTATTTTTTAGTATGGTATTTTTCTACAATATCAAGTGTGGGTTTTTTATTCAAAACATGCAGCATGTGAATTTTATTTGTTTATAAAAAATTGTGTAAGAATGTCATTTTTTGTAGTGGGTATTATGGAGATTTTTTTCTCAATATAGAGAAATGACATTTTCTATTTTCACATCATATAGCTGGGGAATTTTTTTATTTATAATAGGAGTAATAGATAATTATTCATTGACTCGATGATATTTGGAAATTTTGTTTTTTGACATTGTAATGTGAAGAAATATTTTAAATGGATCAAAATATGATAATTCATTGTGGTTGTGTTTGTTCCAATTTTCCATTTTATTATTTGTTTCAAGGTAATTTTACATTTCCATGATAGATGCCTATATTTATACTCCACGTATAATGTTTTTTACCATATGATTATACACACTTTTTATGGTATATAACTATATAGTTGATATTAGAGTCCTTATATCCTGAATTAAGGCCAACCCTTATTTTTCCAAGTTATCTTTAACATGATATTTCCCACAAATCGTGATATCTCAAATGATTATGATCTATCACTGAGATATACATTGATATGATTTCCCTAATTGAATGTGATGTCTATCCTCGCTCTTATGGTTCTATTATATTGTTTTTTAAGATGAGTATAACATATGAGATGTCTATATGGAATTCTATTTTGGATAATTTAGGGTGAAATGATCAAATGTATCAAAAAAAATTAATATAGTTTAGCGTCAATGAATCATGAACTTTTATTCTAAGGAAAATGCGATTTTTTGGTAGATTTAATGTTTAACTTTTTTAAATGATGTCAATCATAATATGTTTATCATGGACCACCAGTTTTTATATTAAAGACAAAGTGAAATGTATGTGTATTTAGAATCCTATAAATAAGTGAGTGTCTAGGGAATCATACTAGGAATAAGTGAATAAAATATATGGATATGAATTCACTAAAATAAATAATCCCATATTGAGCATAGAACTCAAACAAGGTTATCCTGAACTAATCAGAAAAAAAAGATAGTGCATTCATGATTCTACTCACCATCGATAGGTAATTTAATGTAAATAGTGAATATAAAAATTAACGTGACAGTGTATTTTTCACTCAAGGTACATCCCAAATTCATATCCAAACAACACCCATCTCACTCATAGCTGCTAACCTATCACCTCTCAAACCATTATCTATTTCATGGTAGTTCCCACAACACAACATTGGTCAATACATATCACATAAGTTTTTTGATTCTTCATAAACCATAACACATTTTCACTAAATATGTTCTTATATATGAGATCATACCACATCTCACTCAATGATATTATCAAATGATGTTTCAAAAAAATTCTTACTGGAGAATTAAATTTTTTCACCAACCTCATATTTTGTAAAAATGATTCATTGTCCTGTAACTCTAGATAGGGTGAAAATAATCAACATCAACATGTCATATTGAACTTAACATAATGATAAAAAGACATGAAATTTATACACTCAAATACACCCATTCAATTTTCTCAAGGATAAAAAATTATTCATTTTCAAGATCACAACCAAATACCTTGTGAGGGGTAAACCTTACAACTATCCTATTACCACTCAACATAGACACTATGGATTTCATAGATCTCAAATATCTCATTCTAGGATCTATTCACTTGGTAGACTATACCATCACTGACCCCGGAACATGGTAAGATTCCACCCTTTCAAATATCCTATCACATATCACCACATTTATAAGTTCAACCACACTAATATAGAGATAAATAGTCAATTTCAATCTAATAGTATAACTTTATATATCCGTACATGTGCACACATTAAGTTAATAGAATAAAATATCATATGTATTATTGATATGGTATAGATATCCTTTCCCATTATTAATAGTGTGTACTCTCCATGTTATATTTTTATATTTATGCCCAATTGTAATGGCCCGACCCCAAAATCCTGAAGTCGATGCATTATTTTTATAAATTAGCATGATTAAAGGGAATCATGACCGGATGAACCGATCCGTTTAATAGTCATGGAAAAAAGATTACATAGATGAACATTATATTACATTTTATAATATGAAAAAAATCACAAATAATACCCCTAGAACTCCATTATTCCACTATCATAACCCTACATAACAATCATAATACACATCTTGGAATCCTGGGAAAATAAAACATAAGAAAGGGGTTCGCTTAGATGCTCAGTGAGGATTAAAAATACAGCGGAAGCTATCATAAATAATCATAAAATTTTATAGCAAGGTATAATATTGATACACGAGCCCTTTAATCATATACTTCGACATAAAATGGAAAATATAAATCAAATATTGTCATTTAATTATTCATATGGATATTCTATAAGTCGAATAATCACATGTAACAGTAATAACTAATCGCATAATTATGGAATTCATAATCTCGGACATCTTAACCAAAAGGTCAAGACCTTTTTCCAATAATCTAAAAATAAATTTTCTCGAGGCATTATGCCAAGAAACTAGTTTGTCTCACGAGACCTACCAATGAATCGAGGGGTTATCACATGCCCCGCCCATCACATATTATGTCCAATGCATTCATCCTATAAAAATGTTGAAATATAACATACACATTTGGATTAGAAAAAGAATACCAAATGTCTATACATTAACCATAAAACATGAATGATATAAAAATAGAACATACATAGTAAAACATGTCATAACTCATTCAATACAATATAGAAGGTGGTATTATAATAAATCAACATCAACAAGAATAATATCCAGTAATGGATGTCGACATAGTTGAAAATGATCAGTAAAACTATTTGGAGAAGTATATGTTTTTCATTAAATCATTTAAATGCGACACATTTTATAAAGGATTAAATTTAAAAGATATTTTTTAATTAAAGTGTACCATTACACTTTGAAACTATTGAAATGAATTAACATTTTAAGAAAATCATGTCCATAAAAATAAATCCTTAAAACAATTTGAAAGCATTGACATTAATTAAATATATTTCGAAAAATAAATCAATAAAAAAATTAAAATAATGATATAGATAAATATTATATTCCATTAAACCATAAAATATTACTTTTTAAAATATTTTATGACACATGGATATGGAAGATAAATATTTCATGGTAAATACTTACACATAAACAATCTTGGATAATAATGAGATTGAGTAAAAACCCTTAAACTTTATTTATCTTTAGTCGAGGGTATATTTAACCTCATGTATAATGACCATAGTATGTTATTAAATTATACCAGAACCATATTATTATTTATGATATAATATATGATTCATTTATTACATTATACTAGCTATTTAATAAAAATTTTGATGTTAAAGTTACATTTTAGGTAATAATCGCTTTCTTAATCGTATGTGTTTTAACATGTTATTCTTGATCGTATAACATAGATCATGATTTAAATTCTTCCAGAATATTAAAAATAATTTATATATCATATATATTCAGAATATAAATATGTATAATAGACAGATATATGAAATGGAAACACCATTCATGGAGACAGTAGTCCATACGTACACATAAACACTATTACTATTTTCATATCGTATTGAACAGAAGTATGTAAATGGGATATAAGAAAATAAATATATATATAATTATATATTTAAAGTATCATTTTATGTCATATATTACATAATTATTATTAATATATATTTTTAAAATTATCATCGACTAGTGAAAGTGGAAATGAATCTCATTTCATCTTGGAGACGGTAAGTCGTACGTACGCACGAGCGACGATATCATTATATTGATAGTGAAATACTATGTAAATTGATGTTATATTAAATATAAATAATAATTAACATGTTATATTTATTATTTACATATATTTTAATCATTATTATACACATCCAAATGATGAAGTCATGAGTAACAAACTACACCACGACGTGGAGACGATACGCCGTACGTACGAACATATGATGACTTTCTCATTCATATGATAGATAGAATAATGAATATGGTTGTAACATATTTAAAATATAATCTCAGTATGTTAAATGTACTAGATTTATTATTTTAGTTTGGAAAAAACAATGAATGGTGATGTAGACAAAGAAAAGAACTATGAAAGATGTGATGAAATAATTAACTCTTCTTTAGGTTCTTCCTTATTATTTAAATAAATGGGCTCCCTAGGATGGATTTATTATCAATGTAAGGCCTCTAAGATTAATTTATGGTACTTGGGAGGATATTGTTTCAGGTTTTGTATGAGACATGTGATTTGGATGTGTGAATTTAAGAGAATGGGAAGTACCAATTTATAAGAGAGGCAAGGGGCAGTTTAGAAAAAGCTTGAAAAATTATTTTATTATAAAAACATTTTATGTTTATAATACCTCAATATGGATTAATTTAGATTCTACGGTGGTTATTGGTATAAATCCTCTCATCCAGTAGGTTTTAGAAAACTTTATGACACCATATTAACATTATCTTTTAGATTTAACTCTTAGTAAAATAGTACAACTTTTACAATGTCTTCTTGTATTTTTATAATAAATAGTTAATATAGTTACTATAAAAGGACAATAAAACCTAAATATTTTCATTAAGTACATATATAGAATTATATAAAAATTTTGGCCAAATCTTATATTTTTAAGAATATTATATCATTTAATAATATAGTATTTTTTATAAAAACTCATTTAGGTCAATTTTTGCACTATTTAGTATTTGTTTTTTGTGAAAGTCATAACAAATTGATTACTGAAAAAAGACATTGAATCAGACCTAACATGTCATATTCGCCTATACAATTCATGGATGGAATAAAAAGTTTCAATTAACACTTATTTTGATATTTATAACATCAACTATTTTAATATTTCATTAATAAGGTAATTATTACACCATCATTGTGTCATAAATAAATTTAATTATTTAATGTCTAAAAATTATACATAAAATAACATGATTAAGGAAATAATTAAATATTTCTAATTTATATTTATAGTCTAATTTATCTTATCTGTACCATTATATTACGAATTTTTTAGTTAATAAGCGTTGAATTTAACACTTCTAACTCTTCTTTAAATAAAATAAAATTAACATTATAATAAACCCAAAAGAATAAATAAGATCTTATTTTTCTCCTCAGGTGATTTTGGTTGAAATAAACTTACCCAATAGAATTGGGATACATGGTGGAAAAATTTTAAATTTATTTTTACCATTAATTTCTTTATTTACTTATAATCATGGTAAATAAAATTCAAAAGGTATTATTCACCAAAAAATATTTTTATCCTATTGAACAACATTTTATATAATTATGTCAATTATTTTTCTCTTATTTTTGAAATTCAATTCAAAGAAGAGGTAAAATTACGTTTTATACAAATTTGTAGATGTGCCTAGAAGTAGGGTAAAAAGATGTTAAGAAGGTTCAAGAAAATTTTATATATCTAATCTTATTATAAAATGACTCTAATAACATAAATTTTACTAATATATGTATAATTAAGCTATTTTGAATTTAAGATAATTTTGTAATTAATGATATTTATTTAAATAAAAATGTCGGCTTTTATATACTATGTAGTATTTCTCACTATTCATAAAAAATTGAATGTTTTCAGAAAAATACAAACAATTCACCATAATCTAATATTGATATTTTAAATTCTAAAATGAAGTCCATTTTTTCAAATTTTATCTCTACGTGTAAAATTTTAATTTTATTATTGTTCACAAAAAGACATAAAAATTAGTTATTTTAAGAAAATAGCTTTTCTAAATATATGACTAATTTAAAAAAACATATACATTTAATTGTAAATATGATTTATTTATGTAAAAAATTTATAAATGACATTTAAATTTTATTTATTACTATTCATATTAAAATATTTAATTGATTAATAAAAATATCATTTAAATAATTATAATAATATTGTGTTGTTGCGCTGAAACTCAATCTTGCATATAACCCAAGACATGTCATTGTTGCTTTCAGTATAAGATTTAAAATTAATTTAAAGAGATAACATATTATTAAATCTTGGGGTGTTACACCAATATATAAAAAATACACAATATTCCAAAACTATCAATGTTTTTGTACTAAAAAGGGTAACCCTTACGGAATAAAAAAATGTATTCATGGGTGATGGTGACCGAAAACATATAAAAAGAATCCCTATATAATGAAACATCTAAAAATTAAATATAGATGGGTTGGATCTTTAAAATACCATGTTTGTGCTCTAAAAATTTTCTGATCTCACGAAATTTTCGAGGGTGAAGAGTAAAAGTGGTTGAATTTGTCCAGGGTAATGTTACAAAACTACAACTTAAAATGATAGGTTCTTATAGATAGATACATCAATAAATGTCACATACTGACATCTACTAGAAAAAACATAACATGGGGTGGGAAAAACATCATGGAATTATTGAAAGCAAACAAGGGGCCCATTCATGTATCATGAACCAGTATAACGTGACCTGTGTGTTCAATATTATATAGAATATCCTATGGGATTGTTTTACTTTGGATAGCCTTTATGAAGTCTTGGATCCATTTTTTCATCCATAAGTTCGTGTAAAAAATTGATCTATGGAGGACTCTCTATTTCAAATCCTCTCTATTATCCTTAATAATAAATCTGAGATAATGAACATTACCAAATACTTTATCTATAAGGGTCATGTTTTATCACCCCACCACTGTGCTATAACAACACCTATCACATGAAGCGTTACTATATATATCCTCCTGACCACAACCAGACATCCCATTTTCTATAGAATATACACAAAATTATCTTATTTATTTTTGGGTAAACCTTCGATGAATTACACATCATTCAATGATTCATCTAATTTACTCCATGATGTAGGACCTGATATAGAATATTCCTCCATGATATCTTTGAACTTGTAAATTTTAATCACATTCTATTATTAACAACATGTATAACTCAAATTTACTAATATGTACAATAATAAATAAAAATATAAAACAAAAAAAAAATATGAAATTCATTCATCACTTTAAAATCATCATCAAACTTGTTCTCATTTATGAGAATCATCTATAGGGTTTGTCATTTAATATTTCTCTAGAAACTACACTTGTAAATATAGATCCCACTCTCAAGTATCTTATTGGTTTTACATTGGATCATATAACTATTTAATGAGTATAATATTATTCCCACAACATACTTTCTCTCTGATTAATAATTTCCACTTGAATCTCCCTTGATAAAGTATTATATTTTATCTTGACTAGGTAATAATTAATATGATGTTCAGAGTCTAGTGGTATATTTAATAGATATAAAACTATAAATATGTCATTAATACATAGATATTTTGGAAGTTTATCCAATTAATGATCCAATATTTATATCCTCTCTATAATCATGATTGGATCAAAAAATAATGATTGAGATTCTTATATCTCCTGTGGCACCATTTTACCAACCAAATCTGTAAAACAAATGTTTCCAATCATTGCTAGTTAACTTCAATATACATTATTATATTAGAATATCTATTTATTGTTGATAAAAAATATTATTTATCATCTCCACCCACTATGTGGTCTTCTAAACAAATATTATCCTACACAATAACAAATCACCTTCCTCTATCCAGCTGAATTTTCAACATCATATCATAAAATATAAACCATCAATGGGTGATATCATGATCAATTATATAAATATTTTTTATATATAATCTCTACCATTGATAAATTTTAACTCATGATTCTCTTAAATATAGCATGCACTCCATGAGTATATCATCCATTATATATATTTTTACTCTTTGAGTTCCCATCAATGTATGGGTGATATATTTAGTATAGAATCTGTTAAAACACCATTGATGTCTGTAGTACCATCATCAATGTTGATAGGAGCATGAATAATAATTTTATATAATCCCCATATATACCATGTTCAGGAACATTATCTCTACCACAATTGTCCTTCACAACTTATCATTTGATGGAGTCTCTATTATTACAATTATATATACATTCTTCTCCAACTAGTAAACTGTAACCCGTAATACACCATGACATCCTGGGGTATTATGTTGTCATTTTATGAAGACCACAGAAATTTTATCACTCTTTTACATTAGCAGTGGATGAAGATACGTTTACCAACCTAGTAATTGGGTATATATAACTATCAATGAAAAAGAAAGAAAATGAGTTAAAAATCACAAAATGTCCCACCTCATACCATGTATCCATTTGATAAAGATGAAATTTTGATTTATACATTTAATTTATGTCTATACCATACATCACAAGGCATACGAGTCCTTCATTATCTCCTCTCTCATAGATTTATGGACCACCACTATTTCGTATATTATTAGAACATTATCCCCATTATATGACCATCAGGAGATTGGATCATCTGCAATGATATGTCCCCACATTATGAGACTATTATAATTAAGATCAATAATATCCTTCACTTGGTGAAGCAATGAATAGATAATTAACAATACTGAATAGGTCACTCACTCTATTTCTTTAAACAAAAACATCTTCTACTCAACCAATGAGTATATCAAGTTCTACCCTTCCTTGTAATGCCGAACTCTATTATCATTTTTCATCTAACTGAGATAAAATTTTATAAAATTCCCCATAACAAAAGTACATTCCTTCCCAAAATGGAACATCTATATGTACTTGAAACAATTCAACCATCCAAGATAGATATACCAATGTTAGAATATATAATACAAGACCTAGTGGTCTGTTTAGATGATTAATAACTCACTGAAGAGACAAATATGAAAACCCTTCAAGGATTGAACCATAATTTCTTGATCCAATTCATGGGTTGGGTAATTCTAGTCATGGGTTCATATATGTATTTCCTATAAATGACCTCCTGACCCCCCTCCATTTTTTGAATGTCAGAATATATTACAATAATGAAATCATCATATACCACATTTCAAATACTTTTGTAATGAATAATCATAATTAATGATGATGTGATCCTCAACATTTTCTCTTGGAATGGATCTTCATGCCAACTATTACACTAATTATTACTCTATTAAAGTCCATCCCCATTATTTTTTCTTCTAACATAGTGTAATGTTGAATAAATTATATATAATTCCCAAACATATATGAAAATTTCATATCTAGAACACACTCACTGGTTGTGTCCAAGATATCATTGTCAAAGATTCTATTTTTTTTAATGAGTATATAAATTTATCTCTAGAAAACACCATAAAAAATGATTCTTATTTCGATAAAAAATTGAGTTCATGAGATCCTTTAATTGAAATTAAACATTAATGAAAAACTGGAATAGTAAAGAAATTATATAACTCATACCTACTCCTAAATCCCATCACTATTTTATAATTTAATGTCATATATAATTGATGTTATATCATTAAAAATTAAATTATATAGACCACCATGATCCCCTAAATTAATCAAATCAGAAATATGGCATCTTGTATGGATATTTTTTCATCAAGTAATATATTTCTATTTGTAGTGATCTAAAAACAATTGTGAGTTCAATCCAGTTTTGTTGTTGTAAAATTGTACACCACAATGAGAGGTACTCAAATAGATGAAACTATTCATATAAAAGTCTCTAATAAATAAAATCATCTCTATAAACACATCTAGAATTATATTATATGGAAGAATCAATATAGTATCCAAACCTAACCCAAGATTGATCACAAACACAGTCTTCATCTAAAGAGGGGTTCCTAAAACATAATCTATAAAAACAACCTGAAAACCATAAATCATTAGAGGAAAGTAACATATACCTATCCAATGTTCTCTTTTAAAAACCATACACACCTCCTATGATGTAATGGATTATATCCATATTTTTTTGTTATAATATAACTATTTCTATAGTCCATTATCCTACATGAACTTACACTTATCCCCAATTCAATGTAGATATCACCCACATCCTATTAATATAATTGTTGATTAAGAAACACATCTATCAATTTATACAAAAAAATCAAATAAAAAAAATTATTATCTAGGATATGAAAATTCCTCCAAATCCCATATCATAAATGTATTATAGAATAAGATAAAGATATCTAAACATTATTAAATTTTTCATTAAGTGGTTTATCTAAAAATAATACTCATGGGTAAGACTACATAATCAATATCAATCTAGATATAACCCGTAAAAAAATAAAGTAATGATATTCCACTATATCAAATAATGATATATAAATAATTCAATAAAAAACACATTTTTCTAATAGTTGGAGGGCCCTCTCCTCTGACCACCAAAATCTCCTCAAACTCTTATACAAGGATAATAGATATTATTTCCTTGACTTTTACATCCATAGATTATTTCTATAACTGATTTCAATGGTGGATATTCTATTGATGCATATGCTTCCCTTGACTAACTCAATTTCCCAACCCCCAAGACAAAAGTATACTATCTATTTGAGAAACCCATGACCAATAAATTGATGATTATGATATTCATGACCCCATATATATATTTGACAAGGATATATATTTATTTAACTTCTATGGATATACTATCTAGGTACAAACACAACCATCCTTCAAAAAATTCATAAAAACATAAATAAATTCAGTATATATCATCATTAATAATAAATAAGGAAAAATACTCATGTCTTAAAGACTGTTTAACCCCTTTTATATCAGTACTTTCCATTTATACCCCATCATAACTCATATCATATCTTATTTCTTCCACTATAATTTCAAAATATGTATCTCTTAGGAATCCCACCAATAGGACCACTTAATAAGTAATAAAAATGTTTTAATAAATCCTTTATCATACAAATTTTAATACATAATGCCTTACAAAAAACCTAGGATTAGATCATATGGATGAATTAAAGGACTTGTTACCACACATAAGTTGAATGAAAAATCCCAAATATTCTTTAATTATTTAGCTTTATGAAATTTACATGACGAAATGAATCCAAGACTCTTATAGGTCCCACCCTAATATTCTACCAATAAATGACAATGTTTTATAACCATACCTTTTGTACCATCATTGGTTTTAGACATTATAATTATTATGAACAGGATAAGTAATAAGGTGTTTGTATTCAATGGTTTTCTTTTATTTTCATGTAATGTCTTTGAAAATCAGCTCAGTTTGTTTCTGGAAATAATCAAACTAACCATTGTTTTCAAATGAATTAGACTCACTGTGAAAGTCAGTTGTAAAGAAGAAATTTGGAAGAAATGCATTTTATTAGACATGACTTGGGTTTAGAATGAATGTGAATACATCTTTCTAGAAAAAAATTGTCATCAGTATCATTATGGATCCGATTTTGGAGATATCATTATTTCAGTGAAATATTAGAGTCCTTATGACTATGATCAATTAAATTTGATGACTCTTTTCTATTTTTAAATTCTCATAAATTACAATGTTTAATTGAGAACATGAGATGCAATCATTATGAAGTAAAGGAAGAGTGAAAGAGATTATACTGATAGAAAAAGTGTTGATGAGAGAAAGAGATGTTGTTTAATGAAAAAGTGGTGCTGAGTGAAAGATATGATGTCGATTGAAAAAGTGGTGCAGATTGAAAGTCGCAGTGCCCATTGAAGAGGTGGTATTGATATACAATACCATATTAATATCCATTTGATAGGAAATAGAATTTTCATACATAGAATTATTGTATACATGAGGATTAACATAAGAATGATCCTATCTAGTTGAAGAATTAAATGATCATACAAAGACTGATTGTATCCAATATGATCATATTCGGGTCAAATCGTATTCAGAAAATATCATACTCAGGATGAGAAGAAAAGTATGAAGCTTTAATGAATAGAAACTCCCAACACATTCCATCTGTATTCTGATTATTCATATGCTATTCTCAAATGAATTTAATATCACGAAGAAATCCATGATACAAGAAAAATATTTTGAATAATTATTTTTTAAGAGTGTTTAGAAAAGAAAAAGATAGAATGAAATAAAAAATTTAGTAAACCATTTCAAAAGGGTTGAATTACATTGTAGGTTTTCAACTGGGTCACTATAAGAGTAGGATATGAATTATAGACCCTCAAGTGCGTCAAGAGAAAATAGAAGAATGATATTATAGAAAGAATTGTAAAGGGGTGATATATATTAAAATGAATGATTTTTGTTCAATTTAGTTCTATGAATTGTATTTAGAATATCATAATGGTTTCTATTTTTTCATACATTTGATTTCAATTAATATAGATATTTGTAGTGATGAAATCAGATTGAGAGAAATCAGACACATTTATTGAATTCGTACTAATGATTCAAATGAATCTCTGATGAATGATATGAAGTTTGAATAAGAATCGAGATGATTCAAGAAGATTCAATGAAGTCAAAATGCATACTGATATCTTAAGGGAAATTAAAATTTGGGTAAATTTTTGTGAGAGGGAATGAATTTTAGGATTCCCACCAAAGGTCTAAAGCATGATCCGTAAATTGAAAAAAGTGCACTGTACATTTTGGTGACAAATTACTATTCACCAAATATAGAGATATGCTATGAGTTTCTATAGAGAATAATTCATTGTACCGATATTTTGTTGAAGAGTTTTTGATAGAGAAGTGAAATTTGTATTCGGATGATCATCATATCGATTTGGATTAATCAGCTTTGATATTTCTATATTGGGTTTCTCTAAATGACGAATAATTTTATTCTAAACTAAAGTGGAGAGGATTCATTTTTTTATATTCTAAAAGAAAATCATATTAGAAAAATTTTAATAGGTAGAATCATACTCCAAGAAATCGGACTGGGAATGTGAGACCCATGAAATTCTGATTGAGTTTTCATAACAATGTCTAGGAGGTTCTTACCGTTTGTATGGGTTAAAAAATTAAGAATTGAATTTCAATTGAATAAATTTTTTGAATTGAAAATAAGAACATATAAGATGAGTTGTTACACAAACATTTTAATTACTCTATTTTTGTAATGAGGGTGTAGAAACACTTTAGGATTTATTAAAAAGTGAAACATGAGTTAAAGAGTATATCCTACACATTGTAATCCATGTATTTATTTCTACTTGATTTTATGTTTTTGTATCATTTCAAAATCATACTAATGATATAACTATTGATATTTAATATTGAACCTTTTAAATCATTATGTTCATGGGGATGTGTGTTGGATTTGTTTTCCTTAGGAAATTAAAATCATTAATAAGAGGAAAAGTTTGTTTCATTTCTAAAGAAACAAAAAATAAACAGATTATCACTAATTCACACGTCCCCCTCTTGGGAATAAAATACATTGAATGGGAACATTAAACTCGTATATGAGGGTTGGATACCATGGTTATTCTTGTTGATGGAAAATTTAAACTCTGTGAATTGTAAATATATGTGGTTCTTTGATGGAAATAATTAACTTATCTAGAAGGATAGAATATTTCCTTATATTATTTTAGTCAGTTATAGTGTTCTTTAAGCTGAAATAGTTGGGTTTCTACCCATTCATGATAATTCTCCACATACAGATGTTGATAATAAGCTACTTCAGAATGATGGAAGGGAAAAGAGTGCTAAAATATCATCACTTTCTGAAAGTGAAATCTTGAGAGTGAAATATGGTTCTACAGCAAAATATATATCAGATAAATTGAAATACATTTTTGTAGGTAAAACAAATGTTAAGATAGAAATCATCAAACCTAGAGATTGAAGTATGGAGACTTGAATATGGGTGATCATGAATATTTTGGGGACATATTTACTAGGGTAAATGAAATAGTGAGTATTATTAGATGTCTTGGTGAAAATATTGATGACTTTATAGTTGTTGAAAAGATCTTGAGAATCTTACTGAGAAAATTTGATGAAAAACTTTTTGTATTGGAAAATAGAGATCTTGAAACATTATCTCTTGCTGAATTTCATAGAACTCTTATTACATATGATATGAGAATAGAAAAATCTATGATGATATAAAACGGTTGATCGAGAAATGTCTTTCAAGGATTAACGGAAAGTAAAATCAATGAATAATCTTATGGATGAAAAATATGGTGATTCTGACTCTGAAAATGAGGTATGTAGAAATCATAATGATATTTTATCATTGTTTTCTGAAAATGTGAAAATACATAAAGGGAAATAAAAAGGGAAATTTTTCTTGAAATATTTTGAATGTGGAGGCATTGGTAACTTTGAAACAAATTTTACTCAATGAAAGAACGAAGAGGATAGTGCCGAAGAGGAGAACAAGAAAGAAAGATAATGAAAGAATAATGGAAACAAAGAAAAATTGAAATCCATAGATAAAGAAAATAAATTCCTAAAATCCAAAAGAAGAAGTTTCATATAGAAATATGAAGAAGTAGAAGGAAGTGATGTTGAATCTGAAAAACCAATTGAGCATGGTATTGAAAATAATTTTAATACAGCAGTGAATGATAAAGATTTCAGAACCAGTAGTTCTAAAGAAGAATAAACTCAACTCGAAATATATTTCTTGAATAATTGAAAGAATGTCTATGAAATATTAGGAGGCATGAAAAGAAAAATTTTATGTTAGAAGATGAATATATATCAATGATCAATCAATATTGTTTTCCTGATTGGAATTAAAATCTTGTGAAATAGATTTATGATTTGATCAAATATATTGAAGAATAAAAGAATTGTAATGAGAATCTATAAGTGAAACTATAAAAAAGAAGAGTAAGAAATTTCCTACCAAAAACAGTCTAATGAGAAAGAGAGAAGAAAAATTTTCAAAAATAGTATCACTAATGTTGGTGACTGTTCTCACAATGATAAATCTAATAATGTTGAAAAATAGTTAATTTCAAAGGATAAGAATAATAATGGAATTTTTTCTAAAAAGGTGAATATTGGGGAAGTTATGTATTTGGAAAAATATAGAACTAAAAAGTTACAAAACCTCTATAGCCGTTAAAAGTTTTATCTAGATCTGGAAACAATTAAAATAATTCTAATTCATTTAATGCTGAAAAGAAAGAGAATAATCCAATTGAAAATTAATAAAAGGAAACTAAAAATTAAATTCATGATTCTATAATGCATGGTGGTTTTAGAAGAAAATGCTCCTTTTTTGGCAATTTATAGTATAGTGGTGGATTACTTCATATGGAAAATATGTGGTGATTTAACACAAAACATTATTGTTATTCTATAGGTTATTAAAGAAAAAGATTGTGGGGGAAACATTCACCCCAATGAATGAAGAATGTGGAAGTTGTTGTGAATATATATGAAATGAGTAGAATAAAGATTGAAAATATGTTCCAGACCTATGAATCTATTAATAAATTATGTGAAGAACCTCGAATCCTTGAAAAAGGATTTCTTATTTTTTTTCTGGCACAATAGAAGACTCTAAACTATTCTAACAAGTCGGATGTGAAGAAATAAATGAAAGGATAAAAAAATATCTTATTTTTTAAACTGTATTGAAATCCATAAAAGGATAATTAACATGGATACATGATTGTCGGTGTTTTTCTCATAAAATAGGAGACATGAAGCTATTGAGAAATTATAAATATTTTAAAGTATTCATAGTGTCATTTGGATTTGAAGAATCTCTGAAAATCAAATGTGTTGGTTCAACCATCATTGTAAAAGAAACGATTAAATACAAGAAAACATTGTATGTTAATGGTCTAAAACACAATATAGTATTTTTTCACAATTTTTTGATGAGGGTACCAAAGTTGTCTTCAGGAAAGATGGTTTTTTTATAAAGAGTTAAGAATATGATAATATTGTTACAACGGGACAACATACGAAAGTAGATTTTTTTTAAACTAGTGATACAAAAAATTCTTATTACATGAGTATGGTGGAAGAGAATTAATTGTGCATAAAAGGCTAGGACACATGTGTAAATAAAACATGATCAGTTTTTCAAATAGAGATTGTGTTTGAGAAATTATTGATTTTCCAAGAAGAAGAGATTATTGTATCACTTTCTTCTAGAAAAGAAAAATTACAAATGATGTGAATAAGAAAGTTGATATTTGTTCACAACAACCACAAAAGCTAATACATTTTAAAATATGTTCACTGATGATATAAATATCAAAATAAGGAGATATGTACTCATATATGGTTTTCCTCACACTACATGTGTCATGTATATAAAATATTAATCAGATGCATTGAAAATGATTATAAGTTTCATATGATAATCTGAAAGTGATGTGAGTATACCTTAAAGAAGTTGCAAAAAGATAATGGAATTGAATATTTATGTTAAGAGTTTAAACAGTATATGGAAAATAATCTAATAATATACGAGTATAGTTCCCCATATACACATAAATAATAGTATTTCTGAAACAAATAACAGAATCATGGTGGAAATAGGGAGAACCATGTTACTTGAACATGGGACAATCATTACTTTTCGAGAGAATAAATGTGCACTGATGTGTATATTCAAAAGTGTTTCTTTTATAGGAATCAATCATGTATAAATCCAGATGATTTTTATGTAAAAACTACAATTTTGAAACACTTGAGGGTTTTTGAGAGTCAATGTATTATAAATAAGAAAGGTGGAAACTGTGTAAAATTTGTGTATAAAGATGAAGATGGAATCTTTCTCACCAATGCTGTGGAAAGAATTGGATAATTATTCATCATAAAAGAAACAAGAAATTTTTTTTATTTGGTTTATATGAAAGTGATTTAAGTCTCTAAGAAAGAGAATCATCCTCAAGCAGACATTGATATCAATAAAGTTGATGAAAACATTTCTGATGAGGATACAAACAATTTTAATCCTTCCCAAGAAGTATAAATAGACTCGAATATTTATAGTTATGATGAATACAATAAAAAGTATTATCCCATGCTGTGGTAACAAGTGGATGTTCATAATATTATTAGTGATTATTATTAGAAGGTTCTACCAATATGAATAAAAAATGTCATTATACATACATCATGGTATTCAAATGTTGAACTGAATAATGTGAAAGAATATTTTGAGAATCCATAATGGGTTCTTGAAATGAATGAATAATTGGATCAAATTAAAAAGAATTAGACATTAATAGTCATACCCAATCCTAAAAATAAATACATAATTTGAACAGAGTGGGTCTTCCAGAGGAATCAGAATGAAGAAAGTGAAGTTATAAGAGACAAAGAACGATTGGTTGGCAAAGGTTACTCCCAGATTGAAGGAATTGATATTAATGAAACCTTTTCTCTTGTGACCATATTGGATCCAATTAGAAATATATTTTCTATTTATACAAAATGAGGCAACATGATCTTTCAAATGGATGTTAAATCTGTATTCCTAAATAGTGGTCGTGATGTGAGAGTCAACATTGAACTACCTTCTAGATTTTATTCACAAGATGAAATATATGTGTGTAGATTGAAGAAATCCTTGTATGGGTTAAGAAAATCTCCAAGAACATGGTATTAAAAAATGGAAACTTTCTTAATGAATATGAATTTGTAGAAGGGAATAGTTTATAGAAATCATTATATTAGAGAGAGTCAAGATTATACCTTCATTTTGATAGTTTATGTTTATGATATTATCATTTCTGGGAATGATGAAAGAATATGTGGAAGATTTTTTGATGAAATGATGAAGGTGTTTGAAATGTCCATGCTGTGGGAAATTAATAATTTATTGGTTAAAAAATCTTTCAATGGAAAGAATTTTTTTATTTCCCATGAAAAGTATTCCCAGGAACTTATTCAAAGGTTCAACATAGAAAAAACTGAAAACATGTTTCCACATTGATTTCAATGGCAGAAATGATATTTACATATGAATAATGGAAGGAAGTTGATTTGAAAGATCATCATAAGCTGATTATAAGTCTACTCTATTTGAATACCTCAAGAACCATTATTGGTTATGTTGTTACCATATGTGTGGGGTTTCAAAGTGAAAAAGAAGAAACACATTTAAAATACATAAAAATAATTCTCAGATACATCAAATGTATAATACAATTCGGAATCATGTCACAATTCACTAATAGTATTGATTTTTTATGGTATTCAGATACATATTTGGATAGAAATGTTTATGATAGAATATTAATATATGTTGATGTATTCTATATAGGAAATAATTGTGTTACATGATAATTCAAATAAAAGAGATTCAATATATCTTAGTACAACTGAAGCTGAATATATTATTTCCAATCAAGCCACTACTCAACATATATGGATGAAAACACAATTAGAAGATTTACTTGTTAAAGTGAATTTTCCCTTTCTCCTAAGGTGTGACAATCAATGAATAATTATTATCACTATGAATCTATTTCAACATTCTTGTTAAAATAATATTTATATCAAATATCATTTCATTAAATATCATTTGGAGAAAATGTAATTAAATCTCGAGTATGTTCCAACATCAGAACAAGTGTCTAGCATCTTGACAAAACCTTTACCAAAAGAATCATTCTCAAAATTGAGGTTAAACATGGGTGTTCAACCTCTTTCTCATCAAGATTTAGGAATGAGTTTTTGTATACTCTCTCATCTTACCTTTGGATTGTCTTTTAAAGGGGGATAATTTTATTTTTTCACAAATATATTTTATAAAAGATCTATTTGTAGGTAATCTATGAATTCATCATTTTTTTATGAGTGAACTATTCAAACTATTTGATGGAGTGGTTGTAGGAATAATATTTTTTAATCTAAAATGATTGAAGAAGATATAAAGAAGGAAAAATAGAATGGTTATCATAATCACTTCATTTTGACAATATAGATTTGATATGAATGATTCTTGTTTCCTACAATGAGTTATCCCACATATGCTTATAATCATTTATATATAATCCATGCTTTTGGATTAAAATTTCTATGATTTATGAAACTTGGTGGAAATATAAATTCAAATGAGGATATTGTTATTTCCATTCCAATTTTGAAGTTGTTTTTCTTTCATTATTTGTCCTTTTTTGTTAGGGAATGTGTTTGGAAATCACATAACTATTTTTCTAGAAATAATCAGACTCACCTTTGTTTTCATAGGATTCAAAGTCACTATGAATGTGCATTTTAAAGAAGCTATTTGGAATAAATGGTGTTTATTAGACTTGACCTGGGTTTGGAATGAAAGTGAATACATCTTAATTAAAAGTAAATGGTCATCAGTATCACTTCATATCTGATGTAGGATATTTAATTATTTTGTTGAAAAATTAGAGTCTCTGTGAATATGGAAAATGAATTATGATGATGCTTTCCTATTTCAGTATTATCATAAATCACATAAATGAATTGAGAACTTGTGATAAAAGTGTGATAAAAGAATGGGGGAGTGAAATAGATATTCATGATTGGAAAAGTGGTGATAATTGAAAGATATAGTACCAATTTCATAGGTGGTGCTGAGTTAAATATATGTTGCTGATTGAAAAATTTGTGCTTATTGAAATAGGTGGTGTCGACTGAAGATATGGTACTACTTTTTTGTAGCATATGATTAATCATCGGACATGCTGTAAACATTTTGTACCCATAATAAATTTATCCAGGATGCTTGGAATTAGAGTTATCGTATCCAGCTGGTGAATGAAAAGATTGTACACAGATTGATTTTAACTAGGATTATCTTATCCATACAAATTGTATTCAGAAATAATAATACTTAGGATGATAATAAACGAAACAAGTTTGAATGAATTGAATTTTTCAATACATTTCATAAGTATTCTGACAATGATCAAGATGTTCTCAAATGAATTTAAAGTCATCAAGAAAGCCTAGATACAAAAATAGGATTGATAATGAATTTTTGTAGGAGGGTTAGGAGATGATAAGTAGATAATGAGATCAATAATGTAGTCAATAATTTCAAATGTGTTCAATTTCTTTGTAGGTTTCCAACTAGGTCAAAATAAGAGGAGCAGATGATGTTTTGAATCTAAAGTGGTTCAAGAGAAAAAAATGAAATTTTTGAAAGAATTGTAAAGGGGTAGATAAACATTAAATTGAAATATTTTGATTCAAATGGGTTATGAGAATCATATTTAGCAAATAATAATGGTGTCTATTTCATCATTCATTTGTGTTTAATTGATACAAATATTTTTAGTGAATAAATCATATTGAGAAAAAGAAAACTCTTGTACTAAAATTGTACTAATGATTCAAATGAAACTATGAAGAAGGAGACAAAGTTTTAAGAAGGGTCGATAATCGTTGATAATAGTTGAGGAAGTAAAAATGCATCCCATGTTTATCAGGGGAAAATGAAATTTGGGTGAATTTGTGTGAGTGTAAAAGAATTTTGGGTTTCCCATCAAACTTTTCATGCATTACTTGTAAAAGGTGAAAAGTAAACTATAAATTTTTGATGAGGAATTATTGTTCACTGTAGTAGAAGAAGAATCTTTAATTTTGTAGATATAAGAATAATCCTTCATACTGATCTTTTTTTAAAGAGGTCTTGATAGATATGTGAAATTGTTATTCAACTAATCATCGTATAAGTCTAGATTAATCATCTTTGTGATTTCTATATTAGTTTTCTTAGACTGGGTAAAAATTTTATAATTAATATAAGTTTTTAGTATTCATTTATATTGGATTCTGAATGAAAATAAAGCTGGTAGAATCGTATTGGGGAGAATCATACTCGAAGGAATCAGAGTTGGAAAATCGGGCATATAAATCAGAATGAGATTTCATTACAACGTCCAGGTGGTTCATATTATTCTTCATGGAAAATAAATAAAAAAATTATTTCCATTTTATATATTTATTGAATTGAAGAGAATCACAGGTAACATAAGTTGGTACACTAAATTTGAATTACCCTATTTGTGCTAAGAGGGTCCACACACACTTGTGGACGGTTTAAATTTTTTTGCACAAGTGAAAAGGTATATGATCTATTTTGTATTACCAAGATTGATTTATAGGGGATTATATGGTTTTGGATCATTGTCAAACCATACCAAGGATGTAGGTATACTTATTGAATAGTAAACCTTGTAAATCATTATGTTATTGTGGATTTGTGTTTTATTTGTTTTCATCAAGGAATTGAAATCTTTAACATGAGGTGAATGTTGTTATAATTGAAAATAAATGTAAAAGAAAAATAGTGTTATTGATTCACCCTCTCCCTCTCTCAGTGATACAATACACTATCTGGGCCCTTTCAATAATAGCAATCGTGGAATTCTCAGGGTAAATTATTTAGAAATCACTGATTATTTTTCTGTGGGATCACTAGTTATTTTATTTTTAATATTTCATTAGTTTAATAATATTTCAATTAAAATAAATAAGTCACATGACATGTAATCTTTCTTATGTATCCATGATGATGGATCAACCCCTCTCTCACAACTTAAGGAAATATGGAAATTCACATAAAGCCAAGTAACATAAAAAAACATGAGTACATTCTAAAACCATAACAACACAACCAATATAAGAAATAAAACTACCCATGAATCATAACTATTCTATATAAATTCACTGTATGGGGCCAAACACCACTAAAAACATTTTTTACCATAATATCTCTATTTTTTAAAGACCCAAATAAATAATATTTAAATTAGAATTTATGATATCATATTGTAATTCTTTAGCATGTATTCATGGGTCAAAGAATGAGAGTCACATAATCTATTGCATTCCACCAATTATGAAAAGGGTTGTTGATTAGAAGTGATGGATTATGTAATTTAAATAAGATATTGTTCCTTAAGTATTATTAACAAATACAAAAACATGGAATTAAAAAACAATTAATCAACATAAATAATAAACACATGAGAGGTTAATAGATAACTAAATCATATAAAATACTGACATTAGGTAAAATAAAAATTTCTATTAAATAATAAAATGTAACCACATGCTACATATCAATATAAGTATAATCCAAAAATTAATAATGAATAAAATAATGAATGAGGGAAAGGAAACAGATCTAGTTGTGTTTCCTAAAATCATGAAAAATAAACATCAATCATTATATGTGTAGTATCACCTCATAATTCTATCTCCCTTCCATATTTTCCAAAAAATAATTTATATATTCACATTGGGTATCTTGTAAAGGATGAGACTTACAACACCATGTGGGACCCCACTAAATTTTCTGTAGGAAAGGTGAATAAGATATACGAATAATTATTCACATACCTAAATAAGAATGTGTTATTTATTAATGTCTTATCATGTTATAAATTTATAACTTGGAAACCACAACACCTATAAATACCTATATTTTCTATATTCCATAATTCACTCTTCTAACAATCGTTGAATTCAACCTATAACACTATTGATGAATTATCACAAATGTAATAGGAAATCATTAAGATCACAACCATGTCATTATCATTAAATAGATAGAACACGTCAATTATCAATCAAAATTTTCATAAAAGGGTTCTATAATGTCATACAATATCCCATATAATTCATCCTCAATGATACACATAGGTCATATCTAGGAATCATTCCCATTCCTGGTTGGCCTTATATCATTAATTTAACCATTGATTCCCATTCATGGTTGACCAAGAATTACATATCAAACCACCACCACACTCAATGATATAATCATTTAAATGATCACTTATATCACATAATGGACCACTATATTATCCATAAGCATCTGTTAAAAAAAATCATCCTATACATGTTACACAACACGCTATCAAACAATAATCAATAAATCAACATAGCCCCTTGGATTCACCCTATGAAACATCTCTATGATTCCCATGAATTCACTTTTTAGACCCCAACCCCATTTCATTGGATGAGACCCATCATTAGTACCCCATTCATAGTAAAAAAGGCCACATTTTCGTTATCTTATCCAAAAAAGCACATTCATCGGCAAATTTATCAATTGTTAAACCCTACCCCTACCTAGAGAATAGGTTATGATTACAACATCTATAATAAATTCTTTTATAACTGCCACTATAATGAGATTACTATAATTATTTTGACCTAATCAGTCACATTAATACAGTGATCATAAAAAAAAATCTATACACACACTCACATGAAAATAAATCCATAAAAAAACAATTAAATGTCATACAATGTTAAGGGCTACATACATTAACATAATATGGGAATACATTCCATGTCACAACCTCAAATTTATACCAAGTCCTTCAAAACCCTATAATCAATAACTATTAAAGAATTTAGGGTATTAGAAATGGATAAAAAAAATTAATGTAAAAAGTCATGATCTAGTTATAAAATGACTTAGATATACCAAAATAACATCTTTGTAAGGAATTATTATACATAATATCAAGTGGATATGAAGATAGAACTAAAAATTCATAGGATGATCTCCCATATTTATCTAAACTCATGTATGGGTCAAGGGTGAAGGGGAGAATGGGAAATAGTGTCGAAAGGGACATTATCAATATACCCCTTTTGAAATCTTTCAAGGATCTTGGCCATTTTGTGACCAATAATTAACTTAAAGTTGTTCCTCATTATATGTAAATGTCATTAAATGTAACCTATATATCATTTAAAGACCACCAGAATAAAATTGTGTTGTTACCCTATCAAGAACCACCCTGCAATGACCTCAAAAAATGACACAAAACATAGTATACTAGAGTCTGTGGTTGCCATATTACATTAGCACTAGATACATGAGATCACATGCAGAATGTCTAAATAGTATAGAAGTATGTAATTAATGAATACCAACATGTTCATCATTTTACATAAGTAATAAAAAATTAAAATAGAGTGAATGAAAAAAATACTAGATCCTTTAACTCAATTAGATATTTCTTCTTTATATCCTTGGAGAGGAAGAAAATAAGGGAGGGATCAGATTTCTAGTAATGGTTATACACATCAAAATATAATACGAGAAAATAATACAAAATAAATAAAAATAGTTAAATAAATAAATTTTTATCTATATAATAAGCAAGATGAGAACACAGAAGAATATTTCATAAATTAATGATGAACAAATAATGACATATAATTAATCTGATAAGCATAAAGCATACCAATGGATATCATAACTAATAAAATGACCAAAAGGACATAAATAAATTATTTCTTAATGTGGGAATTCATAATTATGGAAAAAATAATCATACCATTGATTCATTTTTCTAGGTCATCATATATAAATAGATAAGACCTCATCAAAAAACCCTTACTTGTTTGTCTCATGAGACCTAATGATGCATTGGGGGGTAATAATGATACCCTCACATCACATACAATGTCGAATGAATTCCACATATATTTGTTGATAAATTTATGTAATAAATAGTATACCATATATAAAATTACCCTTTTGAGTAATTAATATGGAATATAAAGATTTACTATAGTCACTAAAGTTACATTCATAGTAAAACTCAATTTCATTGAAATGGGATGTGAGTTTGGAAATACGTTTGTCTAATATTGAAAGAATAAGAATATTTAAGAGAAATTTATTTCAAATAAATGATGATAAAAGGATAGTGAATATTTAAATATAATATTAATGACCACAAAATATATAAGAGATAAAATATTGTTACCCATTAATATGTAATATATGTTTTTTTGTGCATTAATGTATATTTTTGGATAATAGATAATTCAGAAGAATAATTAAAATTAAATTTCAGAAAAAAATATTGGTAAATCCATTTAAAACTTGTTGAATAATATAAATATCATAAAATTTTTATGATGGTGGGAAACTATTTTAATTATATATAATATTAAAAGAAACATTAATTTTTAATTTTTTTAAATAATGTTCTAAATGACCATTTCAAGAATGTATTCCTTTATTATGTTGTATGAAGTCATAGATAACATAAAACTTCCATGAAAAATAATTTAAATAAATAAACAGGTATTTTGAAAAAATTGATTAAATATGGACTTGGATGAAAAATATAATTGATCAAAATATATATAATATTGTATAATATTATAATAATTTCATTGAATGAAACAAGTTAGAATGACCACAAAATGTATAATAAAACATAGAAACTCCTTGAATATCTAGTGAATAGAAAAATTGATGAAGTTAATGAAGGGTAGATTATAATATTTGTAACGTCTTGAATCGGCTTACCTCTAAGACAATGGCCGGATCGGTGGGTCACATGACCTCAACTGCATCTCCCTGAACGCTCGAGGATGCCGACTAGTAGGGAGTGACTTTTGTGTCTGAGGGTGAGACTATGACCTCATAGGTAATAGGTATTATTACAGTGGAATTAGAAAACAACAAATAATAAATTGAGGAAAAATGTATAAATGAATAATCTATAGTAGAAGAAATATAAATAATCCAACTAAATAATAATATACAAGTGCGAAAGCTCACAAAACGATGTCATGACATGATGCCTGTCTAAAATGTAAGTACAAAAAATAGAAACACAATCACATAATCAAATAAAAAGAAAAAACAAAGCAGAACGTGCATCAATATAAAGGCTCAGTCCTCTGCCGCAGTCTACATCCTAAGTAGTAATAGTCAATCATGCATCAAAAGCATCATTCTTCTTCTTGACAATACCTGCGAGAATGTAATCTACTCAAGTGTCAATGATGCTCGAGCATGGTGTGAGATAAAATCCCAGTCGGCTGGCACACACAATTCCTAAACCATTATATTTCGTGAAATAATAAAATTTAGTGTGCCTTTATATAACAATTGTTGATAATTAATTATGTACACTGAAATAAATAACACGAAATGGGTTCCCAATGACAACTGTCCCTAATTACCTGCTTCTGCCTAATCCATGAAGATTAAAAGGAATACATGTAAGTAGAGTACACAAATTCATATTTATAAAGCCTTAAAGAGTAAGGTAAGACATGTAAGGGTATACCCTCAAGCTTGTGCTTTGACTTGGGATCTACATCTTGTGTCAACAAGGTGTGCTCCAACATACCAGAAAATATCACCAATCCTAAGAACTAATAGTAGAATTAAATATAAAACCTTGGTGAATCATTATTAAGGATAAAGTTGAGAGTTGGAGTCTGACCCCATCCCAAAGGTATCGTTACAGAGCATCCTTCAATTTATCAAATACCTCTGATCCCTTCCAAGGAAATGTTATGAAAGACCATGTATCCCTCGTGGCATGGCATAACTATGAGTCCATTCTGATCTCAAAAATAGGGATCGAGTGTCATCTGAGGTTGTATTAGCCATATTTCCAACAGATCTATCTTGATTGGACCTTTTCTAAGTGGTGTCACTCATAAGTATTAGAAATCATGGGGAAGTCTCGGTTCGGGAAAGCCAAAGATATCTCCCCCCGACGCATAGTGGTAACAAACATGAACGAAGGGTCTAAGTGTTACCCTTAATATGGGACACACCTATTTTCCCATCCCAGAATTTAACTAATGTTTTCCTAGTAATAGATATGACATAATCAGCATATAAAATCACTGCTTGAAAAATAACCAGATACACTCGTGTATCACAAGGTATAAATTAAACATTACATCCTAACTACTTAACAATGAAATATATTATATCAACATAAGAAGATAATGAACTTTTTAAATAAATAAGTAGTTCAAAAAAAACAATTACTGATGATTCAAAAATTAAAATTTTGTGATAAATTCAATTATTTAATTAATTTAATTATAAAAAAAATGTGTTTCACAACACATGCAGTTAATTAAATTGTAATTACAGCTAACAGAAAAATATACCGAACATTTCGGTACTTACAAAGGGGTTTCGGAACATGTTGCAACAATTATAACTTATTAATTTATGTAAAATAAGGCTACAACAACTAGGTGAAATAATTAAATTAATGAAATTGGGTGAAATTGCATTAAGCTGGTATGCACCGACTAATGGCACAATGGTGTGTTTCTATAAATTGCAAGTAAAGAAGTGAAAGCTAGTAGGAACCCTACCTTATAGTCGTAGATGACTCTATGATCTACGGTAGGCATTGATTTGACCAAAAACCAAAGAAACCATAAGAATTTTCAAACCCCCCCCCCAAATAGGGTAAAATCTTTCTGCAACGAACTATGTAAAGGATACACAACCAAAACATACGATTTCAATTTTACAAGCTTTCCCTTGAACAATGGTTTACTACGCACTTGACGGAGAGGAAATCAGATGAAGGAAGGAGGAGCTGCGGTCATCCAAAGTTGGACTAGGGGGTGCACCCCCTAGGGGGAGAGGGAGGTGCGACAAGAGGGAGAGGAGTAGAATAAGAGAGGAAAAAAAAAGAAAAATTAGAAAAGGAAAATAAAAAATAAGATAAAAATAAAAGAAAAACAATTGAAAAAAAACTAAAAATAAAATATAATAAATGAATGGAAATGAAAAATGAAAAAAAATACAAATGTAAATCTCCCATTTTAATTATTTTTATTCTTCTTATAACCCTCTTTATATTTTCTTTCAAAATTTATTTTTATCAATTAAATCCTTTTTTAAAATTTTCCTTAAAACATTTATTATTCATTTCAATCCATAATTAAATATTTTAAACCTGAACACCGCACTAAAGAGTGACATAACATTTTTTCATAAAATGATTGATGTTATTTAATTTAATTAAATATAGCTACCTGGGACCAATAATGGGGTGCGTAGGAGTGCACCCTAGGTCACTTAAATAATTATTCTTCAATAATTAATAACTTTCTGTACTTGATTAAGGTTGAGATATTACAACGCCCCTCCTTATACAACTCGTCCCCGAGTTTCCCGTCCAAGGGTAGTGGAACGTCGCCCGAGAAAAGTTCCAGCCACTACGCACGTACATCTATCTCTCACCCCCAAGCCTCATCATAAATGCATAGATGTTTCCATAACTCCCAGACCCGAGGTACTGACTTTCCTCAGAGGGATTTCATGCTATGGTTGAGGATATGGATCAGGTGCTCTATAGAGGATGCACCTACCTCAAGGTCGATGTTGTTGGGGTCACAAGAATGAGATGGGTGTAAATGATATTGTTGATGATAAGATACATTGAAAACATCGTGCATCGAATGGTACCACTGATTTATCAGTAACTGATAGGATACCAACCCAACTTCCCCCACAATCTTGAACGACCCGACATATCTCGGTGATAACATACCATGTCTCCAGATTCACCTATGACCCAACCTCGAAGAAACCCGAAAAAAGGCAAAAGGTCCCACCTCGAACTACAGAGGTCTGCAGCGACGATCGGTATAAGACTTCTATCTAGACTGATCTATATTAATATAGTCTTGAATCTCTTAGCCTTTCATAGAAGTCTCTTAAGCAAGGTGAGGACCCAATAGACCAACCTCCCCTGCTTCGAACCAGCATAAAGGTGAACGAAAAGTTCTACTATAGAGAGCATCATACAGAGTAATTTGAATTGCCTCCTAGAAGCTGTTATTATAGTTAAACTCAACAAGAGGTATATGATTCTCATAGGAACCTCCAAAATTAATGATGTATTCTCATAACATATCTTATAACACTCATATAGTTGTCTCGGACTACCCATTGGACTGAGGGTGATATGAAGTGCTCAGAAGTACCTATGAACCCAACACCTTTTTCTACCGTTATTAGAACTATGATGTAAAGTGAGAATCCTTGCCCAAGACAGTAAAACGAGGTACACTTTGAAGTCTCACAAGCTCCCAGATTTATATCCTTCCTAACCCATCAATTTTTAATGTCTCTTGGATAGCCAAGAAGTGCACAACCTTGGTCATCCTATTGACCGCCAACCATACTACATCGATGCCTCAAAAAGATCATGTAAATCCTGTGAAAAAATCCATGGTGGTGTAATTCCATTTCCATTCATGAATGGATAGAGGCTGTAAGAGTCTAGCAGGTCAATGGTTCTCTACATTCACCTATTGGTAGGTGGATCATTGAGTGATGAAACCTGCTATCTTCTTTTTCATACTAGGCAACCAATACTATCGACACATGTCTCTGTACATCTTGGTCAGCCTAATATAGACTTCCCGAATAGAGGTGTGAGATTTCTTTATCATCTCTTTTTATACACCTGATGGTAACCAAACACGGCCAGAGTAAAGGAGTGTTTCACTGCTATCTACTGCCCAACCAGGAGGTGGGTTCTCTCCTGCAATGCTTTCCCTCAAAATGAGCCCCTCGGGATTAGTCATCTATAGCCTGCGAAGATTATCTAGAAGGGAGTACATCACTATAAGAGCTTATAGAAATGGTTTTTCTCTCTTCTATGAACCTCTATATGCATCTTTGAAAACAAGGACATCATCTTCCACTCACTACTAGACACCTGAATGGCACGTGTCTGTGTCTTGCATCATGAAGCATCCACAACAGCATTACCCTTACCAGGGGTATAAGAAAACTCAATGTCGAACAACTGCAAGTATATGACCCACCTGCGTTTCCTTAAGTTCAAGTCTCATTGAGTGGATATATATTTTAAGATTTTATTATCTGTGTAACCAATGAATCTCTCACCCAACAAATAGTGTCTCCAACAATGTAAACCATGAACTAACACTGCCAACTAAGGGTCGTGTGTAGGATAATTCTTCTCGTGAGGTCTCAGCTGGTGGGATCCATAAGCCACGACTCGATCACCCTGCTTCAAAACTACACCCATTCCGATTTTGGAAGAATCACAAATAACTATATAGCTCTTACCAGGTTTAGGCAGAATCAGGATCAAGGTTAAGGTTAGTATTCCTTTTAACTCCTAAAATGACTTTTCACAATCTGTTGACCAGATGAACTATACAACTTTCTTAGTTATTGCAGCAAGAAGCACTGCTAAGTAGAATATATCCTGGACGAAATTCCTGTAATATACAGAAATCCGCAAGAAACAGTGGATGTCGAAGGCACTCTTGGGCTGATCCCATGAAACTATGACACTCACCTTTTTCAGGTCAACTGATACCCCTACTTCAGGTATAATATGACCCAAGAAATGTACCTTATCAATCCAGAAGTGTCATTTACTAAGCTTAGCATATAGCTATTTCTCTCTCATTTTACTTAGCATGATCTCAATATGAGATGAATGGTTGTGTCTAGAACACAAATACACTATGATGTCATTCATGAATACTACCACAAGGGAATAAAGATATGGGTGAAAACCCCAGTTCATCAGAACTATGAACTGCCAACGCATTTGTGGGGCAAAAAGGCATAAAAAGACACTCATACAAGTCATACTTGCTTCCTAATGTTGTACATCATATTTTAGATCATTACACATGCACCTGGTGATATCCAGACCTCATATCAATATTGGAGAAAAAAATGTCTCCCTTTACTTGGTCAAATAGATCATCTATATGAGGCAATGGATATCCTTTATTCACCATGATCTGGTTGAGTCCACGATAATTCACGCATTACCTAAGGGTACAATCTTCCTTCTTGAAAAAAAGGACAGGTGAACCCTACAACGATGTTCTAGGTCAGATGAAAGCCTTATCCTCAAAGTCTTCAATATACTTTTTGAGTTCTTGTAGCACTGTTGGTGCCATCCTTTATGGAGGAATACACACTGGTGATGCACCTAGAATGAGCTCGATAGTGAACTCCACGTCTCTCATAAGAGATAAGCTGGAGAAATCATCAGGACATACAGCCCTGAAAAGACCCACCACTTGAGAAAATTCAACTAGGCGTGTTCCCTGATCACTCATGAAGAGACTTTCCAATTGATGTGTCACTTCTCACAACGATGCATATTTAGGCTTATATCGATCTTCATGCATATCAAATTCACCTTTGTGATGATATGTTTCACCCTCAGGGGATGTAAATGACATCTGACGGTGATAGTAATCCACTTGGGCATGATAAAAAGCAAGCCAGTTCATATTGATAATGTCCTTGATGCCCTAAAAGTTGAGGATATGGAAATTACAAACAAAATAGTACCCACCTATCTCGAGGTGGCCCTCTTGGCCTTGGTATATTCCCTCTATCCTTACCCCAATAGGTGTTTCGGGAGACATGACACCGCAATGGTACTCAATTGGGAAACCATGACTTTCAACAATAACAGATGATATAAAGGAGTGGGATTCACCGATATAAAAATGATTAGAAACTAATGTTGATGCTACTAGAATAGTACATCTCTCTGTAGATTGTCCCGCACTTTGTTCCTCTTGTACGTATTGCCCTGCGTACTTGATCCCGGAGCCATGAACCGGATGCCCTATCTAGTTGGCCTAAGTAGGCTCACCCTACTATCACTGATAGTCTGGAACTTGATTTTTCCAACCACGTCCTCCACCATTACCTCTACTAGATCGGCTGGTGGAAAAAGAACTTCTAGTATGGTATAGAGTCATAGATCCCATATCTGACAAAATTAATGGTTCAGATCTTCTACCACTGTAAGCTAAAGAGAATAAATGGAAAAAACGTAGAAGGTGACCCATCCTTCCACAAGTTAGGCACTCCTTTGGATTTCTCGTACGTTCTGGGTTCTCATGACCATATATTCCACACTGATAACATTTGAAAGATCCCTCTACATGTGATTTTTGGCTAGGATTTCCCCCGCACACACCATCAAAATGGTGTTTCCTACTACCAGAAGATCCATCACCCTATATCAAAACTGAACCGCCATTGATCACTAGTTTTTCTTTCCTGACGTTTTGCTCTGAGAATAGAGAATTATTTATGATCTCTATAATAGTGTACAAACAGAAGATGTTCCCCTATGAGCTGATAGTATACTCATGTTTGTCCTCAAAACACCTCACGGTAATCTGCGCTTCGCCAATCAAACATTGGGAAACACATAAGTTATATGAAATGAGTAGAATACACTAACATGGTCATAGAGACCTGCTGAAGATGTAGAAACTCCCGTGAATGATCATATCTCAGAGTCTGTGGGAAAAAAAGTTATCATAGAAGGTGGCATGAAAGTCGGAAAAAACAATGTCACTGGTCTGCCTAGCCTGAGAAACAACATCCCACCAGCACTTAGTAGATTTGAGAAGCTTTTAGACTAAACATTTGACCATTCATTTTGTAATTATCTCGAGGTGTTCAAATATAGACCTTATAGCTTCTATCAATGAATCTGTAGTATGAGGGCCGCCACTCTTCAAGAAGTTGGGAGGGTGTTACTGCAGGAAGTCCCATGTGAGGTATACCATATACGATGCATGCCTCGGGATATTCTAAATTGACTGTATAAAGCTAGGGAGATTATCCTTGAACTGAGCATCAAGGTCCCTTGGATGATCAGCCTGAGGTAGTGCCATAAGATTCTCTATAAGAGGTTCCACGGGTGGTTCAGGACACACCATCTCTGGAATGTGCTAATTTCCACTGACCAGAGTCATGACACGAAGACATCGTGGTGGAATTTTTCTATAACATCTGAACACAAACATTTTGAAATAGATTAAATAAGGTGAGAAAAAAAAGTAAGGTGCAAAAGAGGTTAGGTACATAGCCTTCCTATGAGCACTGAACAACATACAACCCACTTCAAGAGATAGGTTCTATTATAGAAGAGAAAAATGAAAAAATATTTCTAAACAATTTTTACATTCCAATCCCAGGTTAAGTCCGGATAACATCTTAAAAACAATCACATCTTTATATTCAACAAACCAGAATTTTCAAATTTTACTGCTAGGAAAAATAACACCCACATGCAACAAGAAAATGCATACTGAAACTAGATATGACATGAAAATAATCATGGAATTTTAAATCCTATAGTGCATATTATGATGAATGGAATGAATTTCCCTCGTATCATTGGGATGCAATGGCAAACCCATTATTTCAACTATGCCAACACAATAACAATGCAATACAAGTGAGTCACCCAAGAGTGAAATGAAATCAAAAGTAACTGGCATAATCAATAACTGCAATCCCAATCCAGGAATTTGAGTTTTCCCTGGTACATAGGTTAGCTACGTCCAAGAACAGAGTACATACCAAATCCCTATATCCTAGTATCCTATCTATCCCAAATAGTAATACAAATGGAAAATCACTTCTAATACCACTTTGTAAATTCCCGACCCTGCTAACCTCTAATATGGTGGCCAGACCGGTGGGTCACATTACTTTAATCACATCTCCCCAATATCTAGAGGCTTTCGACAAGCAGCAATGACCTTTTTTTGTCTTATGGGGAGAATATTTCCTCATATATAATAGGTATTGTCACAACAGAAGTAGAAAACAAGTAATAATTAATAGAGGAAGCTTATAAATTAATAAACTACAATAGACGAAATATTAACAATTCAACTAAAAAATAATATGCTAGTGCCAAATCTCACAAAATGATGTTATGCAATGATGTCTATCAAAACATGAAGTACATAAAACTAAAACTCAAGCACACAATAAAATAAAATAAAAGACACAAAGCAACAACTACATTGCAAGAAAGTCTCGGTCCACTGCCCTAGTCTCTATCTTAATTTGTAATGAACAATCATGCATCGTAAGCATCACACTTCCCCTTCTCAATACCTATGAGCATGTATTCTACTCGGGAGTCAATGAGGGCTGAGCAGGGTGTGAGATAAAATTATAGTAGGCCAGCACCCACAGTGTCTTAACCTTTCCACTTCGTTCAATAATATAATGAAGGGCATACCCCCAAGCTTGTGCTTTGACTTGGGGTCTACATCACATGTCAACTAGGTGTGCTCCAATATACCATAAAATATCAAAAATCTCATGAACTAACAGTAGAATTAAATATAATCCCTTGGTGAATCATTATTAAGGTTCAAGATGAGTGTTGGGGTCCGAGCTCATCCCGAAAATATCACTATGGAACATCCTTCAATTAATCCAATACCATTGAGCTCGTCTAAGGAAATATTTCAAATGACTAAGCATAAATTTAGGAATTGCCTTACCATGAGTGTTCCGATCTCGCAAAAAAGGGTTGAGTGTCATCCAAGGATGGCATATCCACATTTCCAATAGATCTGTCTCGATGGGACCTTTTAGAAGTCGTGACAATCATAAGTATTAGAATGCACAGGGAAGTCTCGGTATGGAAAAATCAAAGACACCGCCTCCCAATGCATAGTGGTAAGAGTCATGAATAGATGGTCTATGTGTGGACCTTAATATGGGACCCACCTCCTTTCTGTTCCCTAAATTTAATTAAATTTTTCACAGTAAGAAATATGACATAATCAGCATATAAGATTTCAGTTTGTAAACAAAAAAGATACACCCATGAATCACAAGGTATAAATTAAACATTACACTATAACAACATAACAAGGCAATATTCCAAATCAACATAAGCAGATAATACACTTTTTAAATAAATATATAGTTCAGAATAACAAATTAAAAATGATCTAATAATTCAATGTTTATATTCAAGGAAATTATTTATTTAAATTAATTAAAATAAAAATGGGTTGCGCACACCTAAAATTAATTAAATTATAAACCTGACTAACAAAAAAATTTACCGACCATGTCGACATGCCCAAAGGGGTGTCTAACTTTGTTGCAACAATTCTAACAAATTAATTTAACATAAATAATGTTGTATCAATTAGGTTAAACAACTAAATTAATGAAATTGGGTGAAATTACACAAAACATTTAGGCACTGACTAACGACACCATGATGAGTTTATATAAACTGATAGGAAATGAAGGGAAAGTGAGTAGGAACCCTACCTTGTAGTTGTAGATGACTCTATGATCTATGGAAGGCATGGATTTGACCACAAACATGAAGAAAATAGAGGATTTAAGAAGAAAATAAAATAGGGTAAAATACTTCGGTGATGCACTACTCACAGGATACACTATGAAAATGTATGATTCTTGACCTAAGGTTTATTGCGCACCTATCATAGATCAAATCTGATTGGAAGGTGCAGGATATGTAGTCTTTCGGAGTTAGAGTAGGGGGTGCGCCACCATGGGGGAGGGGGAGGCGTGACATGAGGGAGAGGAGGAGAGTAATAGAGGACAAAAGAATGAAAGAAAAGAATGAAAAAAAGAAAAAAAAGAGAAAAACAAAAGAAAAATAAAGGAAAAAGTACAATGAAAAATAAAATAGAATAAATGGATGGAATGGAAATATATAAAATTAAATAATAATGGAAATCTCCAAATTTAATTACTTTTATTTTTCCCGTAACACCCTTTCTATTTTATTTCAAAATTTCTTTTTATCCCTTCTTTACTTATTTTAAATATTCTTTAAATCTCTTATTTTTCTTTTCAATCCTTAATTAATTATGTTAATCCAAAACACAGTGCTAAAGAGAGGCCTAACATTTTTCCATAAAATAACTGATGTTATTTAAATTAATTAAATAAATCATCCCAGGACCTATAGCGGGGTGTACAGGTGAGTTCCCCTGGCTCTCTTAATGAATTAGACAACAATAATTAAAAACGGTTCATAAGTGATTAAGGCTAGGACGTTACAACCACCCCTCATTACGAAAAATAGTCCCAATGTATCCTTTCTGAGGGTAGTGGAACATCACCAGATAAATGTTCCCCCCATATGTACGTACATATATATCTCACTAACATGTCTCATCCTGAACGCATCCAAGTTTCCATAACACTCAGACTAAAGGGACTGACATTCCTCAGAGGAATTTTATGCTACGGTCAACGATATGGATCGGATGCTCTGCAAAGGATGAATCTTTCTCAAGCTCAATGTTGTCAGGGTCAAAAGAATGTGATGGGTCTAGATGATATTGTTGGACCTAAGATACATAGAAAACATCGTGCATTGGAGGATACCTCTAAGGTAGTAGAAAATGATAGGCTACTGGCCCAAATTTATACACTATCTTGAATGGTCTGACATATCTCAGTAATATCTTCCCATGTATCATGATCCACCTATATCCCAACCTCAGAGAAACCTGATGAAACACTCGGTGTCTCACCTAGAACTCCAATGGTTTTCATTGAAGATGGGTATAAGAATTCGGTCTGGAATGAGATGTAGTGAAACACATCTGAATTAGCTGAACTTTCTCAGTAGAGTCCTGAATGATATGGGGAACCAACAAAGCTTCATCACTTACTTCGAGCCATCATAAAGGTGAACAACATGGTCTAACATAGAGATCCTCATACAGAGCCATTTGAATTATCACCTAGAATATGTTATTATAGGTAAACTAAACAAGAGATATATGCTTCCCCCAAGAACCTACAAAATCATGGATACATGCCCGTAACATGTCCTCTAACACTTGTATAGTTCACTAGGATTGCCCATCAGTCTGATGGTGATATGCAGTACTCAGAAGTAACTGTGAACCCAGTTCCTTTTGGAAACCATTCCAGAACAGTGAAGTAAAGTGGGAATACTGGTCCAAGATAGTAGAGGTACACAGTGAAGTTGTACTGTCTCCTGAATATACAGTCTTCCAAACTCATCTATCGTAAAGGTCTTTTAGATTGGGAAGAAGTGCAAAAACATGGCCAATAAATTCATAACCACCCATACTGCATCACTACCTCAACGAGATCATGGAAAGCCTATAACAAAATCCATGGTGATGACGTTCCATTTCCATTAAGGATTTTATAAAGGCTGTAAGAGTCTAGCAGGATGCTGATGCCCTAACTTTACCTGTTGGTAGGTGGAGCACTATGTGATGAAACCTGAAATATACTTTTTCATACTAGGCCACTAATACTATCAACACATGTCTCTATTCATCTTGGTCAGAACAAGATGGACTACCCAAACGGATGTGTGATATTCCTTCACAATCTCTTCCCATATACCTGAAGGTACTCATACATGGCCATGATAACGGAGAGTTTCACTGCAATCAAAAACTCAACCAGTTGGTGTGATCTAACCAATAACACTTTCCCTCAAAATGATCCTCTAAGGATCAGTCACCTATTGCCTATGATCTTTCTCTAGAAGAGAGGGCATCACTGTAAAGGCTACTAAAACTGGTTGTCCGCTCTTATCCTATACCGCCAAATATATCTCTAAAAAATAGGCCATCATCTACCACTCACTACTGGATACATGAACGGCTTGTGTCTATGTATTGCTTCTTAAAGCATCCCCCTCAAGATTACCCTTTCCAGGGGTACAAGAAATATTAATTTCAAACGACTGCAAGTATTCGACAAACCTAAATTTCCTTAAGTTCAATTCTTGTTGAGTGGATATCTATTTTAATATTTTATTAACTGTGTAAACAATGAATATCTAACCCAAAAAATAGTGTCTCCAACATCATTGAGCATGAAATACCACTTCCAAGTAATGGTCGTTTGTAGAATAGATTTGCTCAAGAGGTATCAGAGGGATGGATCTATAAGCCATGGCTCAATCACCCTACATCAAAACTATACCACATCCGATTTCGGATGCATTACAATAAAATGTATAGATCGTACCAAGTTTAGGTAGAAGCAGGATTGGGGCTGAGATTATTCCTCTTTTTATCTCCTGAAATGACTTTTCTAATGCCTCTGACCAGATGAACTATACACCTATCTTATTCAGGGCCATAAGAGTTGTTGTTAAGCGTGATAAATAATGGATGAGATGACTATAATATTTATCAATCCCCAAGAAACATCAAATGTCGACAAAACTCATGTGTTGCTCCCATGAAACCATGACACTCACATTTTCTTGGTCAACTGATACACGTTCATTAGATATAATATGACCCAAGATGTGTACCTTATCAATACAAAAGTGGCATTTATAGTTGCTGATCTCTCATTGTACATAGAATTATCTCAACATGGGTTGTATGGTCATGTCTGGAATGAGAATACACTAATATGTCATCAACAAAAAATATAACAAAGGAATCATAATATGGATGAATAACCCAGTTCATCAGAGCCATGAAGAATGCATGAAAATTCGTGAGGCTGAAAGGAATAGCCAGATACTCGTACAAGCCCTACCTGCTTTTGAATGTCATACATGGTATCTCATATGGTCTCACATCCACCCGGTGATATCCTGACCTCAGATCAATACTAGAGAAAATAGTTTCTCTTAGGATATGATCAATGCGATTATCTATATGAGGCAATGGATATCAATTCTTCACCCTGAGTTAGTTGAGTGGACGAAAATCCATGCATAACATGAGGGTACAGTATGCCTTATTGGAAAAAAGGACCGGTGAACCCCACAACGATGTGCTAGGTCTGATGAAACTATTAGCCTCAAGGTCATCAAGATGATTGTTGAGATCATGTAGATCTACTGGTGTTATCGTATAAGGAGGAATAGACACTGGTGTTGCACAGGGAACAAGCTCGATAGAGAACTCCAACTCTCTCATAGGAGGTAAGCTAGAGAAATCATCAGGGAAGACGTCCTTGAAAAGATCCACCACTGGATGGAATTCAACTATGTGTGTTCCCAGATCACTCATGAATAAACTTCAGAATAGAGCTATCACTCTACACAAACCTGCATATTTATGCATAGCTCATTCTACCTATATATCCCATTGTTCTTTGTGAATATATGTGTTTCCCTCAGGGGATGTAAAGGACACCATCAGCGATAGCAATCCACGTTGGAAAGATAAGGAGAAATCCAATTCATACTGAGAATGACCTCGACACTAGACATGTCGAGGATATAGAAATTCCAAAAAAATGGTACCCACCTATCTCAGGGGGGGGACACTTGGAACTACCGCATTCCCTCTATCCAAACCCCATGTAATGATTTGAGAGACATGACACTACAACGATACTCAATTGGGAAACCACGTCATTCAAAAATAATAGCAGATATGAATGACTGTAATTGACCAGTATCAAAAAGAGTAGAAACTAATGTATAGGCTACTAGAATAGTAAATCTCAATGTAGATGGTCTAGAACTCTATTCCTCGGGTACTGATTTCACTACATACATGAGAAATATGCCACAACCCTGATACATTGCCTAGTTTCCCTAAGCAGACTCACTCTGTTGTCATTGATTTTCTAGAGCATGATTTCCTAAACCATGACATCTACCATTTCCATGACCTGATCAGCTGGTGGAAAAAGAACAACAAGCCTATTGTGGAGTCATAGATCCCATTCCAAACAGAGGTACAGGTGCATATCTTCTACCACGAGATACAGAAGACAAGTAATTGAAAAAACGCTGAAGGTGACCCATCCTGCCACAAGATCGGCACTCCTTCAGATTTATCATACAATGTGTCTTATTTTCACCATCTGTGTCAAATTGATAACATCTTTAATATCCCTCAACAAGTGCTGTTTGGAAAGGATTTCCCCCATGTGGACCATCAAAACATCATTTCCTGCTTCCAGATGAGCCATAACACTGTCTCAGAACTGAACTGCCCGGGCTCACCAAATTAACATCCCTGACATTTCTCTCTGAGATGAGAGACTGATTTATAATATCTATAAAAGTGGTCAAATAGAAGACGTTCACCTACAAGTAGATAGTATACTCATGTCCATCCTCAAAATGCATCGCGGAAATCTACGTGTCACTAGTTAGAGATGGGAAAAAAAGTGAAGTTTTGTGAAATGAGAGGAATACTCTAACATTGTACTAGATTCCTTTTAATGATTTTGGAACACCTGCGCATGATTATCTCTCAGAGTTTGCAGGAAAATGTTGTTGTAGAAGGCTTCTTGGAAGTCATCGAAAATCATGTCACTGGTCTCCCAGCCTGAACAAATGAAGTCCCCCCAGTTATTGGTAGAGTTGCGAAGCATGTAGACTGCCAATTTGACCATTTGTTCCAGAAGTTCCTCGAGGTGGTCTCAAATAGAAATTATATCTTCTATCAATGACTCTGAAGCATGAGGGTCGCCACTCCCCAGGATGGTGGGATGGTGTTGCTGTAGGAAGTCCCGTATGAGGTCTGCCAAAGATGGTGTAGGTCTAGGGATATTCTGAACTGACGACATAAAAGAGAGGAGACTATCACTCAACTGAGTGTCAAGGTCACTCAGAAGGTCAACAAGAGTTAGTGACACTAGAGGATCTACAAGAGAAACTACTGGTGGATCAGGACCATCATCTCTGGAATTTGCTCATTTTCACTCTCCAGAGGCACGCCATGAAGACATCACGATAACATTTTTCTATAACAACATAACATAAACCTTTAGCCAAGGAGTGTAGAAGGTGATAAAAATAAGTAAGGCACAAAAGAGGTTATGTGCATAGCCTGCCTATGAGAAGTAAACAACATACAACCCACTTCCAGAGCTAGGATACGACATTGAAGAGAAACTAAAAAAATATTTCTATAAAAACTATACAATCAAATCCCATGTTAATTTAGGATAACATCTAATAGACTATCACAACTTTATATTCAACAAACCAGAATTTCAAAAAATTACCACTAGGAAGAACAACACTCACATTCAACATAAAAATGCATGTTGAAAGTAGATATTCCATGGGAATATTCCTGGTATTTTAAATCCTATAGTGCCTTTTTATGAAGCATGGAATGTATTTCTCTCATATCATCTATCTACAACGGTAAACCCATTATTTCCAATGTTCCAACACAAAAACAATGCAATGAAAATGAGTCACCCAATAGTGATATCATATCAACTCTAATTGGAATAATTAACAACTACAATCCCAACCAAGGAATTTGGGTTCTCCCATGTACATTGGTCAGCTACGTCCATTCATAGAGTACATTCCAAGTCCCAATATCCTAGTATCATGTCTAAACAAAATAGTAAGACAAAAGGAGAAACCTTAATTGATACCACATCGTAACTTCCTGACCAGACTCACATCTAAGATGGTGGTCGTACCAGTGGGTCACATGACCCCATTCGCATCACCTCGAATGCCAGAGCATGCCCACTAGCAACAAGGGCCTTTTTGTCTTTGAGGGGGAGCCTATGCCCTCATTGGTAATATAAATTTTCATAGAGAAAGTATAAAAAAACTAATAATAAATAGAGGAAGCATATAAATGAATAAACTACATAAGAATCTATACAAATAATCCAACTAAATTAGAATATGCATGTGTATAAGCTTACAAAACGATGTCATGCCATGATTTCTATCTAAACTAGAAGTAAGGAAACCATAAATTCATACACATAGTCAACTAAAAGAAAACACACAAAGAAGAAGTTTCATCACAAGGAAGGCTCGGTCCTCTTCCCTAGTCTCCTTCCTAATCAGTGAAGAAAAATCAAGCAACAGAAGCACCACACTTCCCCTTGTCAATAATAAAAATCATATAATCTATGCGGGTGTCAACGACACCTAGGAAGGTTGTGAGATAAATTCCTTATAGGCCGGCACCCACAATGTCCAATCCTTTCCATTTCATGAAAAAATTAAATATTGTGGGATATTATATAACAATTGTAAATAATTAATTAAGTACACTAATATAAATAACATGTCCCGGGTTCACTATGGGACCCGTCTTTAATTACCTACTTTGGCCTAAGCCGAATGTCTGAATGGAATACTTGTAAGCATAATATCTAAATTCATATATGTATAAACCTTTAAAGACTAAGGTAAGACAAGGATGGGCATACCCCCATGTTTTTTTTGATTTCGGGTCTATATTATGCGTCAACAAGGTGTGCTCCAACCTACCAGAAAATATAACAAATCTCAAGAACTAACAGAAATATTAAATATAAAACCTCGGTACATCATTATCAAGATTCAAGTTGAGAGTTGGAGTCCATGCCCATCCTGAAGGTATTTCTATGGAACATCCTTCAATTCATCCAATACCACTGAGCCCATCCAAGGAAATCTTTCAAAAGACCATGTATCGCTCGAGGCAATCCCTTACCAAGATTCCTTTCTAATATTGCAAAAATGGGATGAGTGTCATTCAAGGATAACTTAGACACCTTTCCAACAATTTCATCTCGATGGGCCCTTTTGGAACCAGTTTCACTCAAATGTATTAGAACGCTCGGGGAAATATCACTCCGGAAAAGCCAAAGACACCACCCTCCCAATGTGTAGTGGTAACAGTTATGAACGAAGGGTATAAGTGTTGATTTAATGCAGGACCCACATACTTTCCCTGCCCTAAATTTAGTTAATGATTTTATAGAAGAAGATATGACATAATCAGAATATCAAATTGCAGCTTGAAAACTAAGCACATACACCCGTGCATCACATGGTAAAAATTAATCATTACATCATAACTACATAACAAATCAGTATAACATATAAATATATGCAGTTGATTCACTTTTTAAATAAAGATATTGTTTATAAAAAACAATTAACAATGATCCAACAATTCAAAGCTCATTTTCAATGCAACTATATTTTTAATTTAATTACAATAAAAATGGGTTTCGCAACACCGACAACTAATTAAATTACAAACCCGAATAACAAAAAAATATACCTACCATATCGGCACAACCAAAGGGCTGCCCGACCTGGTTAAAAAAATTATAAAAATTTAATTTAATATAAATAAGTCTAAAATAATTAGGGGAAATAATTATATTAATGAAATTAGGAGAAATTTTACAAAGCTGGTAGGCACCGACTAAAGTCACAACGGTGCATTTTTTTAATCTGCAACAAAATAAAGGGAAAGCGAGTAGGAACCCTACCTTGTAGTCTTAAATGACTCTATGATTCATGGTAGGCTTTTCTTTGACCTAAAATGGATGAAAATAGAGGATTTTAGAAAAAACCCATAATATAGTTTTATCCTTCTGCGATGAACTGCTCGAAAGATAGAAAAAGGAATCGTGTGATTCCAATAGTGCAAGGTTTCCCTTTCCCTACTGTTTACTTCACACCTAAAAGAGAAAAAATCAGATGAAAAAAGGTGTTGTGGTCTTTCGAAGGTGGAGCAGTGGGGTGTTCCACCTAGGGGGAGAGGGAGGTGCGACGTGATAGAGAGGAAGAGAGGGAGAGAGGAAAAAATAAAGAAGGAAACGGAAGAAAAAGAAAAAAATAATTGAAATGAAAAGGGAAAATAAAAAGAAAAATAAAATAGAATAAAAGGATGGAATTAAAAAAGGGAAAAAATAAATTTTGTATATGTCCCTTTTTATTTACTTTTATTTTTCCCATAACTCCATTTTTATTTTTTAAAAAAAATTCTTTTTATCCTTTCTTGCATAATTTTAAATATTCTATGATTATATTATTATTATTATAAATCCTCAATTAATTATTTTAAACAAGAACACCCCTCTAAATCTCGAAATGAAACTTTTTCATAAAATTTCTATAGATATTTAAATTAATTGAATAAATCTACATGGGACCTGCAACGGGGTGCGCCAGCGGATGGCCCAGGTTTCCTAAAGAATTAAACAACAATAATTAAAAATGTTTTGTACCTGATTAAGTTCTGGATGTTACAAGAATAATTCAATGAAAAATATTAGGAATCTTAGAAAAAATATATTACAAAATAAATTCTCACCTCTTTAGTAACATTATAATTGTAAACCCTTTAATGTGTAAAAATTAGTTGAAATAATAATCAATAAGAATAAATATATAATCACGTTATATACATAAAATTTATAGTATATTCACCACATTAATATAAATAGTTTCATAACACCAAACATGTCTTAAGGGTGTGAAAATTTAGATGATATCCCTTAGAATGATCATATCATTGATGTGATAATTAATCAATGATGTGATTATGTGTAAAAATTGTGAATCCATAAATAAAGAAAAAAATATTTTATAATTGATAGTCCAATGATGAGTTTTGATAGTATTTGTTGTCAATATATCAATTTGCAGATTATGTTGAAGGAAGAAACAATGTTGAAAGGTAACTGATTTTTGGATTGAAGAAGAGTGAGTAATGTTTTTTTTGGATCCATAATCATAACTATAATAATTGTATTCAACATTAGATATAGGATATCTTGAGGAAATAATATGATCCATCCGATTAGGATATTGATAAAAACTATAGAATTTTGAATGGCGACTATTTTGGTGAAATTAGTACTAGCTATCATATTTAGAAGAGTCAGAGTCCCAATGATAAAAAAATGGCTATCTTATTCAAGATAAGATAGAATAACAGTCTCATTGGAATCACACTAAATCCAGAATGAAAAGTTTAATTGTATTGAGAATTAATCTCATGGAAAGTATATTCTCATCAGATTCACTCTAAATTCAGTATGGATGAAGTGGTCATAATGGAAGAATCAGATCCTTCATGACTATGATATATAATTTTTTTTGATGATTTACTGATCCTAGAGATATCATAAATCATATGTATGTTTTGAAACTTGTGATTCCAGATTGATGAAACAATGGGAGGTAAATAGATTATATCAATGTATTTCAAATTGGTCAGAACTGGATAGAAAGAGAAAATCTGTGGGAGATCATATTTAGGCCAATTGTATTCAACTGGATTGTATTTTGGATGATCGTATTTGGGATTAATTGGAAAATAAAGTGGGTTGGTGAAATGATAGAAAGTTTTTATACATTCTATTTTAAATCATACGATAATAAAATTTTTATCAAATTTATTCAAAAACATAAAGTCATGATACAAGATGAAGTTTGTGAAAGAAATGAATCTAATGATTGGACTCAAGAACACATCATAATCAGACAAAAATTTCTAGATACTAATGAATGTAAAGAAAATAAAATAAGGTGATCAAAATTGTACTAAATCATTTATAAGGGGATTAATTTATTTCTTTAATGTTCAAGTGGGACAATAAAATATATGAAGAATTTTTTTTATTTCATGTGAATAAAAATAATATTATAATAAATGAGATGGATGTGTTATGGAGATGGATCTTCAAAATTCATGTAATGTTTATTTTCAATTGTTACATAACATTGTATTGATGAAATTGGTTAAGCCAATTAGAATCGAGAACAGAATTCAAATTGTTAAATCAGATCTGGACTGCTAATTTAAAATGGAAATCATATGAATAAATGTTGATTAAAAATTACTCAATAAGACTCATGAAGATTTTACAAAGTCATAAATAAACTCTATATTCATGGTCAATTGGTATTTGGTTGAATTCATATATGTGGGACTGTTTTGGAGATTCATATCAAAACCTCTCATGGGTCACCTATAAAATGATAAAATTAAATCATACTTTTTAGCGGTCTGACATGGAGGTATTGTTCATGAAAAGAGCGAGAATATATGATTTTTTGGGAGAGAAGAATATGGTAGTAATAAGACTTTGTGGAAAATATTTCTATAGAGAGTAGTGAAAGGATATGAGAAAAGATCACAGTGTTTTATTCTCTTGATTATTGTATTCAGTGAACATCATATTCATTTGTCTATTACATTATTATTTTCATCATATTCGGCTGGTCATCATAATAGTCTTAACAATCGTATCAGGGTTTCCATAATGGGATTTCTAGACATCGGAATAAGAAGTTTGTAATTTTCCCAAGTTTATTTTATCATAGTTATATATACATTGTATTGAGCAATCATATTTCATGAATCACGCTAGATGAATTATATTGGGAGAATAGGACTAGGTAATCAGATTTGAATTTTATATAAATGTCCTTGAAGTTCATTCCATTATCTGGGTATGAAATTAAAGAATTATATTTCAAATAATACATTTTTGTATGTTCAAAATAAGCACAAGTAACATGAGTTGTTACACAAACATTGTTTTACCATATTTTTTCATAGAGGGTGTACAAACACTTTTGGATTGACATCAAAGTGCTATATGATTGAAAGGGTTTAACCTAGTCATTAAAATACGTGGATTGTTTTCTAGTGGATTTTATTGTATTTTATTATCTCCCAACCATACCAAGGACATCTCTATTTTTTATTTTATAGTGATCTTTATAAATTATATTATTTCTATAGATGTGTGTATGAATTTGTTTCAGTAGGGGTTGAAATATTTAATAAGACGTGGTGTTTGTTTCACGAAATCATAAAATAAAAAGGATCACTAATTCACCCATCCCCCTCTCAGTGATACAATTACACTAACATGAATCCTACATGTTCTATCAGAGGAGGAGGTTCCCTTCACCTGTTATTTTCTGAATTATTTGAAGAATAAGTTGTGACGGAAAATATGAGTTGTGTGAATAATAAGGGGTTCCAATCTTAAATATTGGAAAATATCATATCTAAAATTGAATAATTCTTCCATATCTTTTTTCTCTTGGGTATGATGTTTCAAGAGATCATTTAGATAGTTTCTCTCTATGTATTGAGAATTCTCCTCTCACAAATATTGATAAGGAAATTCGTGAGAATGATGGAAGAGATAAGACTTCATTACTTTCATCACTTTATGAAAGTGAGTTTCTTATAGTAAAAGGAGTTTCCACTTTTTAAAGAATATTTGAAATGTTGAACAACATTTATGAAGGCAGTATAAAAGTGAATAAAGAAAATATAAAAATATTGAGATTGATGTATAATTATCTCAATATGAGTGATCATGAATCTATTGATGAAATATTTACCAAGGTAAATGACATTGTGAGAATTATTATATGTCTTGATGAAATGTTATAATATTATACTATTCTTAAAAATATCATTGATGATTCTTCCAGACAAGGTTGATGCGAATGTTTTTTCATTATAAGGTAGGGATCAAGAAACATTGTCTCTATATGATTCGTATAGTACTATCATAAAATTTTAAAAGAGAAGGGAGAATTCTATGAAAGAAAAAATTAAATTTGGTATATAAATGTCTTTCAAGGATGAAAATAAAATAATGTTATAAGTGATTCATGAGGAAGAGTAATATGGAGATCATGATTCTCAAAATAATGTTTGAAACATATTGATGAAATTTTATCCTTGTATTCTAAAAATGTGGAAAGAGGTACACTAATTTATAAGGGAAACATTCCATAAAATGTTTTTCATGTGGATCTACTGGGACTTTTGTTTCCAATTTTCCATGAATTGGTAAGGAAGAAGAATGTGTTGAAGAAAAAACTGAAGAATAAAATATAATATCAAAAAGTTCATAGAAGAAAAGGGTGATAAATAAAAATTCGATTCCATTTGTGAATAAAATATGTTCTCCAAATCCAAAAGAAAAATCATTTTGTCTATGAGTAATGATACTGAGGAGGATATAAATGTTGTTAAAGGGAACATGTTTATTGATATAGATAATGAAGAGTGTTATAATAGTTGTGGAAGTATTTGTTCTATATATGGATAATGTAAAGATGAATCCAAATATTCTGTTTAATATGAGAATACATTTATTACAATAGTGAATGACGAACAATTTTGATTTTTTAGTTCCAAGGAAGAATAAACTCAACATGAACATCATTTGAAATAAGAGTTAAAAAAATGGATGGGAAATATTATAAGGCATGAAGAGAAAAACATAACATTATAAGATGAAATTTCAAAAATAAGAAATCTACAATGTTTTAATGATGAGAACACAAGTCTAGTAAAAGATATTGATTAATTGATGAATTCTATTTAGGAAGAAAATAATCATTGTAAGAATCCGGAGGTTATGTTGAAGCCAAAAGAAGAAGCGTTAGAACTTATCTAAAATAAATTTTCTAAATCATTAGAGAATGGTGGAACTTTCAAAAACACTATTACTGATGTTGGTGAATGTTCTCAAATTGAGAAACATCCTAAGGTTCAACATAATATTCCATTAATGTGTAAGAAGAAGTATGTAATTGATTCTAAAAATAATAAATATATGAAAGTTATGTATGTTTCCAAGACCAACAATGTTTGGAATTCAAAAGTTTAAAATTTTCTGGAATTCAAAAATATATCCAATACATCGAAATTTGATAAAAGTGAAAATAATTTGATAACTTCAATTGATAATAGAATTTTTTGGGGCTCAAAATAGAAATACAAGAAGGTTTTTGAGAAATGTATTCAGAATTCTGATTAGTATGGAAGTTTCAGAGGAAAACACTCTTTCAATAGCTACTGCTGGTATAGTGGTGGATTCAGACATACATAAAATATGTCTTAGTTAAACCAAAACCTTTATCATTATTCAATATGTTATGGAAGGAAAAGTTTTAGGGGGGGTTCAATATCCTTAAAGAAATAATTCTACAAAAGATGTTTTCAAAAAACTAATAAGGATGGATTGAATATTGAAAATAGATTCCAACCATGGGAAACTATTTTTCAAATATGTGATCAACCTAGACACCATGAAAAAGGAAGTATTTTCTTAGTACCATCACAATAAATGTTTATAAACAATTCTTAGAGAAGATATGTTTTGATATCAATAATAAAGGATCTACTACATCCAAAAAAATTTTACATAGTTATTTAGATAGAACACATTTAGTGGGATAGGAAAATAGAGGAAGAAAAAAATAGTGAAAGAAGAGAGGAAGAAAAAAAATTCTAAACATATAATAAATGGTGAAAAAATGGTATCAAAATACTGTGGATATAAGAATGAAGGGAATGAAATCAATGCTTTTTTCACAATCTTGTGAGATGAAAAGACAATAATTTAAAACATGGTACCAATAGATTGTAATAAAGAAGTTACTGAATATAAAGAAAATTATATATCCTCAAACGAATATTATATAGATAAAGATTAAAGTTAGTACAAAATATGATAGGGTTTAATAGAAGGAGTAAATCACTTCCAATGAAAAATTCCCAAAAAAGAAGAACATTTCAGGTCTATGAGTAGACTCTAATTATAATTATCACCACTAAAGAACATTCCATGATCCTCCTTATTAAGAAAAATCATTGTATACTTGTGATAACTTGTAGAGAATTTAAGGAGTATAATTATGGAAACTATAACTAATGATTCTTTTACTATTCATTCAAAAAAAAGTGATGAGGTTTTGATAAATATGAGTTTTTTTAAATGATATGTTTTTTACACCTGAACATTGTAATATTTTTGTTGAGATGGTTAATGGTTACTTTTATCATATTTTTTTTAATTTTTCTCCCCAATCAGAAGAATGTTGTAAAAAACACAAAAATTTAATTACATAAAACATGTGTTATGGACAAAATTTATCACCTTGATTGTACACTATTTTTTTCTACACTAGTTTTTTCCACATTGACTTAGAGTTATTTAGTATAAGATTCTTTGTTAAGAAAATCGTTTGATACCTGTGTTGCGGAAAAATCTCATGATTGGGAGATGAAAAGTTACTACCATTGGGAAAGATATATTTTGGGTGAAACTTTTCATGATGGACACTTAGAATTTTATTTTAAATAAGGGGAAAGATAATATAATGGGGTATTAAAACCAAATACCATTGCAATAACATAGATGGATAGAAAAGAAAAAATCCCCACATATTGTTTTGATGTGGTTGATGAAATTAATGTGAGTTTGAAAAAAAGGAGAGTTTTTTAGGCCCTAGTTGTGTTTTGATTGTATTTGATTTAAACAGATCAATATAAATATTTTTTTTAAGAAGAAATAATTTTAAGAAGATAATTGAATTTTATATTGAAGAATAGTGAGTAATGTTTTCTAATGGATCCATAATGATAAGGATTAGAATTGAATTCAACATCGGATCCTAGATATCAAGATGAGTCAATATGATCCATCGAATTGGGATATTGATAAAAATTAGGGAATTATAGATAACTTCTATTTTGGTGAGAGTTAGACTTGTAATCATATACAGAATAACTTAAATAAAAATTCATAAAATGGTTCATCATATTTAGGATAAGTTAGAAGTACAGTCTCATCATATTCACACTGAATTCAAAATGAAATGGTTGATCATATTCAGAAATAATCATGATGAATGTCAATGGTCATCAGATTCACTGTGAATTAAATATGAATGAAGTTATCACAATGGGGGAATCAGATTTTGCATGAATAGGATAAATAAAATGTGATATTGCTTTGTGGAACATGTAGTTCTCATAAATCATAAGTATTTGATGAAACATGTGATGAAATATTGATGAAAAATGGAGAGTGAAATATATACAATCAATCGTATTCAGATTGATCAGATATATATGGAAATAGAAAATATGTTGGAGTCATATTTAGGCCAATTGTATTCAGACAATTTGTATTCAGGATAATCATGTTTCAGATGGATTGTAAGCGAAATCAGGTTGGCGGAAAGGATTAGAAGTTGAAATAAATTTCATTTTAAGATAGACGATGATGAAGTGGTTCTCAAATGTAATCAAAATCAAGAAGTTGTTATACAAGTTAAATTTTCTTAATGAATGGAGGCTACTGATTAGACATATGATTCCATCATAATTAAAGGAAGATTTTATTAAGAAAAATTAATAAAAATAAAATAAAAGAGAATGATCAACAATGTATTCATTAATTTAAAAGGGGTTGGATTTCATTATTTTATGTTCAAGTTGGATAAGAAAATAGATTAATATGATTTTTTTTATTTCAAGTTAATTGATTGATGAGATGAAGAAAATAGATCGATGTTTTTTAGAGTTCAGATGAAATTCAAAAAATTATTCTTTTCAATTAGTACAGAGCATAGTATTGATGAAATTGGATTAAGACTATTAGAATCGATAGTTATTATCGGATTGAGAAATCAGATCTAAACTAGTAATTTAAAAATGAAATCTAATTAATAGATTATGTTTGAAGAATATTTGATAATATTCGAGAAGAGTTGAAAAGGTCATAAATAAACTTGAAATTTAATGGAAATTGGGATTTCATTGAATTTGGTTGTGGATGAATATTTTGGGAATACTTCCTAAAACCTCTCACGGGTCACTAATAAAAGGTGAAATGTACATCATACTTTTTAGTGGTCTAACACGTAGATACTATTCATTGGAAGAGAGAAAAACTTCAACATTATAGGGAGATAAGACGTTTTCTGTATTAAGCCTTTATTTAAAAAATTTGATAAAGAGAATTGAAAGGAGAAGAGTAAATATCACAACGTTATATTCATGTGATCATCTTATTAGGAGAATCAAACTGTGCATTATGATTTGAATTAGATATACAATCGTTAATTTTCATTCCATATTATGGGTAAGAAATTTAAGAACATTATTTCAAAGAATACCTTTGTGGAATTTGAAAAAAAACATCATAGTTAATATTAGTAATTAGACAAACATTTTTTTACCATATTTGTGCTAAGAGGGTACACATACACTTTTTAATTGTCATCTAAGTGCTACTCAAGTGAAAGTGTATATCCTACTCATTTTAATACAAGTATTTTTTTCCAATTTATTGTGTAGTCTTGGATTATCTACAAAATATAAAAGTTATGTAGCTATTTTATATCGATCTGTGATCCATGTAAATTATTGTCTTCCTGTGGATGTGTGTTTGAATTTCTTTTTGCAGGGATTAAAATCATTAATATGAGGCGAAGGTTGTTTCAAGGAATATAAAAGAAAAAATATCACTGATTTATCCCCTCCACCTCTCCGTGATACAATTACACTAACTTGGCACTTAAAATAATGATATGTAATTTTGACATGTAATAATTTCATAATATAGTAAATGAGGTATAATTATATCTAAATGAATAGAAATTGAGTTTGGAAACCCCTTAAATCATGCTTCCAATTTTTTTAATGTGATTTAACTCCATTTAAAATTGTTTGAGAAATTTAATTAATTTGTATGAGATTCATATTCATATTTATAATATCATTTTTTATCAACCTATAACATCTTAATACTCGTTCAATAATTATAATTCATTATTATGATTTTTTGTGTTAACTACTAAATTTTCTCATGTATATTTGTGTAGAGATGTTCTTGTTCTTTTTAATAAGATGTAATTTGATAATATATTTTATTATATTAATGTTATAACTATAATACATATTAATTACATATATCTATTAAATCATTCATGAAATAAAGATATGTACAAATGAATTAGACAGTTCATAGAGACTGTAGGTCATATGTAAGTATGGACGTTGTTAATAGTTTTAAATAGAAGGAATGAATGAATGTTAAATAATATAAAACATTTAGAAAATAATTATTTTACCTTATAAAAGATATATATTCATTAATATTATTTTTATTACAATCCATTGAATTTTTAAATAAAAAAAATGAATCACATCACTTTGTGAAGGATGTAGTCCACACATATGCACGAGTGATGTAATCATTTTCCCACATATGGCAAGGTAACAAGTTAAATGATATATTATATTTATAGAAAAAAATGTATATAAATAATTTCATGTGTTATAATTAATTCCATATCTATTACAATCCATTTTCATGGGGATGAAAAATAAATTACACTGCTATGTGGATATGATAGACCATGCATTCGTAGGAGTGATGTTTTGGCTTTCCATATGATGTAAAAAAAGTGGAAGAAAATTATAAACTTTTCATAATAATATATCTATATATTTATGGTATAATATTTATTATTTTATTTTTCCCTATTATCTATTTTTAGAATGTATAATATGAAATAATCATGAATGAGTCAGTAATGATCATTACATCTTCCTTGATAGATTTGATATAGATCAATTCTTAGTAAACATTGTAATGGTCTTTTAAGAATATTATCAACAATAAATCATGTATAAGAATGTTTAGAAGATAATTGGTATGGTTTTCTTGATCTAGGTTATTCATGAATGTCTAATGAAAATAGTGTAGGGATTCCCTTTTATATGTGAGGGGTTGATAACTATTGGAATATCTTATAGTATTAAATTAATATAAATTTTTATTCATCGAAATTTTCATGAAATTGATATAATATGAATTTAAGATGAGGATGAGTTTTAATACTCTCATGTAGTGAACTTTTAATATTTTCTGGTTTTTTTTAAACCTTATCACTTATTTTTAACCACCCATTAACCATCTGGACAGTTACTGTGATATCATTGTTTTTTACAGTTAACAGGCCATGGAAATTAAAATAAAATGAATATTTATCAATAAATAGACCATGGTTGATATATTAAAACGTATTCCATTAATCAGGATGTTGGTAGGTTTTTTATTAATTTTAAATCTTATATTTAATAATATTTATTATAGAATCTATTAAATGTCATTTTGGACAGAACATGAAATATTATTATATAGTATTTGAATAACTCATGTAAAATATTTAAAATATGATATTTAATAGAATTAAATTATGATATTTTCTATATATAATCATTAAATATAATTTATACAAGTTTAGTTATTAATTTAAACATAATTATTATATTTAATCCCCTGGTTATTGAATTTTAACATTAATTATAGTAATGCATTTTTAAATACAACTATGTTAAAATGTATATTATAAGGAGGAAATTGTGTCTTTAATATAAAAATGATTTCATTTTCAATTAGTTATTATACTAAATGTACTATTTTAATGTTTTTATGATTTTTATGTAATTTTGGAAAATATTATTTAATACATAATATCATTAATGTCATTTTTAACTCTATTTATTTAATTTTTCATTATATAATTCATTAAAAATATGAAATTAAAATATGAACATTCCATTCATAACTATTAAGTTATATTAATCTATAAAAATATATGGGTATTATATTTCAATCAAAAATATTACATTTATATTTTTTAAAATAATTAACGTGGCTTTTTTACTACTTTCCCAAGAATTTTGTCAGTTTTTAGTAAACATTTAGGCTAATTATATCATCACTAAAAAATAATTTTAAACTTAAATTAAAAAATTCCAAATTCATATTTCAAATACAGATTAGGTAATAACATTATTCATTGTAACATCTCGAGAATTTAAAAGGAAGCATTATATTCTTAAATAAATTATTGAGTACTATGTGACTTTTATAATGAAGCCATTAATCCTAATTTTCCTATTTATTTGTTTAAATTTTTAAAAAATGGACACACATGGATGCGATCAGTATGTTATTTAGAGCCTGATAAGACAAACTTATTTTTTAGTGAATAGTATCATACACTTATGAATAGTAACCTACCCCAATAAATTGTAATTTTAATAGTAATATGACCATTATAAATAGTAAATATTATTTTCTTATGCTTATGAGATCTTGTTAAATTTTTCAAGGTGATATAAAATCAGTTATAGTTTTAAAGATGTTATTTTTGGAGAAAAATATGATTTTATTTACAAATTAAATTAGTAATATTTAGAAACTTATATTCCAAAAATGGAAATCATTTTTCAATTCTACACATCAAAAAATGGATATAATGATTTTTTTGTATTTTTCTATAATATTTGAATTGTGTTTGAATAGTGAAATACGGTACAAAATCGTATATATAAATTATCAGTTAAATACACTATTTCTGAAATCATGGCTAATTTAAGAACACATGGTTTGAACTCACATGATCTCTATACTATTTTTTCATAATAATTATATCTATTCATAGTCTTGAGTAATAATATTAAACAAATTATTAAAATAATGTAAACTCTTTCATCTCCTTGACTATAAATACCAGCCTCATTACTCCCTTCCTATAAAACCTTTCTAGCCATTATTATTGTCTTTGATCTACAATTACCCCCCACCCAAGGCTCTTCCCAATGTCTAATACCTAATGGGCTTGCCAAAAGGACAAAACAAAAGTCTTTAAAGGGGATCTCAATGAGAAGAGATCAGGAGGTAAGAATCCTCATCAATTTTTTTGAGTTTTATTTTTAATTCATTTTCTATTCTATACAATCGTATCTTACCTAAATACAATAAGAATAAAAGCTCATGTATTAAATTTAATATATATAGGTATCATGTTTATGGAAAATTTCTCAACTTAATTCATCTCCTTCCCCTCTTATAAACACATCATTCGTGATGTGCATGTAATTTCTTTTACTTCCATAAAAACTATTTGTAAAACCATTTTGGTAGTTGAAACATAATGTAAATTTTATTAGGTATCATATTTTATGTTCTATAATGAAATTATATGTGTGAAATTAATTTATATAATGAATCAAGTTCATTGATTATCCAGGAACCCCAAAAAATGATCTAAATAAATATCATTACTATTTTATCTAATGACTGATCATCATATATGATAGAAAAGTAATTTATGGTATCATTAAATATTCTATAAACATATGAATACCATTTCATTCAACTTATAATATTTCATTTCCATGTGAAAGTTAAATCAAATAAAAATCGTCCAAGGAAATCATGAAAAGAATGCACCTGAAATAATGGAAGGAACAAAATACGAATAACAAAATGGTGATGTGATGTTATAAAACAATCATATAAGGTGTTATAAACATGAATATATTTTTTTAATATATTTATAATACTATTTTTACCTTTATATTGTAGGTTTAATCTCATTTTACGTACGACGAACACGAGGTAAGGGAATTCATAACCCAATTCCCATTCTTTGAGTTAATCGTATACTTTTTTCATTATATGATATTGAGAATTTTTGTGTGATTTTTTTCCTTTATAATATGTTTTATTATGTGTATTTACTGTGTATACACATATTCATTCCATTCTATTTATTCTCACTATAATTATATTTTTAAGGGACTTTCCTTTTAAAATCCTTTTAAAAGTATTTTTAATGATATTCAAAAAGATTGTATATATGGCATGAGAAGTTCTACTGAATTAATGATGCATTATTACTATGATTTTTCCGTTAGATATTTATATGGATGTTTTTTTGAACATAATTTCATTATAATTAGCATTGTTTTTTTATTTGAAAATCTATTTGTTTTACAAAAAAGATATTTTTTAAACCATTAACGGTATTTTCTCAAGGGTTCAAATGAGTTATCAAGTGTTTTATTAATGATATGTTCCTTGGACATAGTCATGTTGGGTTGATCCAATTTCATCTCAATATATGTAGGGTTTATCCCATTATTTCTCATGATATGATGGGTTGATCCCATTATATCTCATGATATGTTTGGGTTGAGCCAATTATAGCTCATGATATGTCCGGCCGAGCCAATTAAAGCTCAAGATATGACAGGTCAGCCCCATTATTGCTCTCTAATACATTGGGTACTATATATATAAAATTTTACCTAATGGTTATTCCATGTGTAAGGGTGATTGTAAGAGTGATATGAAAAAACGTCCCAAGGCAACTACATGATGTTCCTATGCATTCTTCTGAGTTTTCAAGAAAAGGGATTTTAAGGCGTTTTTGTGTTTCTGTTGAACTAACATTTTTTCATTAATTATGTACCATACACATCTTTTTGTGATCATCCTGTGTTTTTAAAATGTTCTCATATCAATCCATAGATAATAAAAGAATAGTTATGGTACTACAATAGATTAATCCAATTCGTTATATTATAATTATTTTTGTAAACTCTGATTCAATATATGTATGTTGTTGTATAATTATTCGAAACCTAGTCCAAAAAAGCTCTTCATTTTTATAAGGTATTGTGTACAATTAAAATATCTATTATACAAGAAAATAAATAACATGGTTTATTAATGAATACGAAAGTGTGGGTTCAGTGCTTTATAGATGGAGTCAGAGGAACAGTCTTCACAACTTTAGATATTAGGTAATATCTTTTTTTATAAAAAAAATTAATGAACGTATTTACTTTTGAACATATAGTTAATTATGTCCATATAATAACATATATTTTCTTAATTATCTATAGGTTAATTCGTATTTATTATTATTATGTATGAGTTGTGATATCACAATTCATTTAAGTTGGGGATAATGTAACATCATGTGATTTTATAAAGTAATACTATATTTTTTAATGAGTTACTGAGTACTATGTGACATTTATAACATAGCCATTAAACCAAATTTTCAAACTTTTGTGTTTTAAATTTTGAATAACGGACATCCACAGTTGGATCAGTAGGTTATTTCGAGTCTGAAAGTGGAAACATAATTTTTGGTGAAGAGTAACCTACCCTTATAAATAGTAACATACTCTTATTAATAGTAATACGAATAGTAATATTACTATTATGAATAGTAGATATTATTTTCTCAGGTTTATAAGATCGTGATTATTTTTTCAAGGTGATATAAAATTAGTTATAGTTTGAAAGATGTTATTTTTGGAATAAAATATGATATTATTTAAAAATTAATTTAATCACATATAGAAAATTATTTTCAAAAAATGGAGACAATTTTGGAATTATACATGTCAAAAAATGGTTATTGTGAATTTTTTGGATTTTATAGAAGTACTTGATTTTTTAATGAATAGTGATATACGGTAAAATACTCTATATAAATATTATCAGATAAATAAAATTAGCAGTTAAACACTGTAATAAAATACTGTAAAAAATACGGTAAATTATTGTAATAAAATTATAAGTTAAATACACCATTTATGATATCAGGGATGATTTATGGACACATGGTTTGAAATACCATGCCTTATTTACAATTTGATTCATAATAATAATTACTATTAATAATCTTGATCAATCATATTAAACTAATTATTAAAATAACGTGAAATAACTCCTCTCATCCACTATAAATACCACCATCATTACCCTCTTCCTCTCACACCTCTCTATCCTTGAGAATAGTCTAAGTTTTACCAAATTACCTACCAAAGGATCTTACCTGCATCTAATATCGGCTCGTCTCAGCAAATGTTAACAACCAAATGCCTTAAAGAGGATCTCAAGGAGAAGAGATCAAGAAGTAAGAATCTTATTCTTCTTTCTGGAGTTTTTTTAATTCCTTTACCTTTTCATATATTCTATTCTCCTACCTTAATACAAGATGAATGAAAGCTCTATTATTACAAATATTTTTCATTTTCTTCATGTTTAGGTAAAATTCCACAAGTTATATCATGTCCACCCCTATTTTAAAAACATCATTTGTGAGGTGTTTTCTACTTCCATAATTTCCATAAAAATTATTTATAAGACCATTTTAATGGTTGAAATCGATTGTAAATTTTATTATGTAACCTACATTATGTTATGGAATGAAATCCGGAAAATGAAATTAATTTATATAATGACATAATTACATGATTACTGAGGAGCTGCAAAAAATGATCTAAACAAATATCATTAATGATTTATTTATCGACTCATCATAATATATGACAACCAAATAATTTATGGTATCCTTAAATATTGTAGAATCATATGAGTAACACTTCATTCAAATTCTGGAATTTAATTTCCAAATGAATATAAAATAAAATCCAAACCGGGCATGGAAATCATGTAACGAATGCACCCAAAACAATGGTAGGAACAAAAGACTAATTACTAAAAGGTGAAGTGATGATATAAAAGGATCGTATAAGATGTTATAAACATGAATATGTTTCTTTAAGAGGTTAATAACCCACTTTTACCCATTTTACATGATGTTCAAACACATTTGAAGTAAGATGAACCCGAGGTAAGGGAATTCTAAACCCAATCTCCATTCTTACAGCTATCTATATTCATTATTCATTATGTGGTATTGAGATTATTTGGGGATAAATATTTATTTATGTTATGTTTTATTATGTTTATTTACATTGTATAAATATATTCGTTCCACTCTATTAATTTTCACTCCAATTAAATTTTGTAAGGGACTGTCCTTTTAAAATAATTTTAAAATAATTTTTAATGATATTCTAATATATTGTTTATATGGAATGAGTAGTTCTAATAATTTCATGAATCAATATTACTTTGATGTATCCATTATATGTTGACATGTTTTTTTATGAATAAGATTTATTATTTTATTCCCGGTTTTTATATTTTGAATGATATTTGTTTTACAAAAAAGTGATTTTTGAAATAATTAATGTTATTTTCTAAAGGGTTCAAATGAGTTATGAAGAGTTTTATTAATGATATGTTCCTTGGACATAGTTTTTTCTGTGTTTATCCCATTATATCTTAGGATATGTTGTGTTAATCCTGTTATAGCTCATGATATGTTGGGTTGGGCCCGTTATAGCTTAAGATATGTTGGGTTGAGCCCGTTATAGATCATGATATGTTGGGTTGAGCCCATTATAGATCAAGATATGATGGGTGAGCCCATTTATATATCTCTAATACATTGTGTACTCTATAGATTGAAGTTAACCGAATTATTATTCCTTGTGTAAGGGTGATTTTTGGAGAGATATGGTAAATATATCGCAAGGAAACTACGTGATGATTCTATTACTTCTTATGTGTTTTCATGAAAAGGTGTTTTAAGGGGTTTTCATGTTTCCGATGGACTAACATTTTTTTATTACTTATGTACATTACTAAGTTTTTTATGCTCATACCACGTTTTTAAAATGTTTTTTACCGGATTCTAAAGATGATAAAATGATAGTTAATGTGATAATTCAGATGAATCAAATTAGTTATATTGTAATTATTTGGTAAAATCTGATTCAATATATGTAAGTTATTGTCTAGTTCTATAGAACATATCTGGGGATATGTCATCATTTTTATAATGTAATATTTATTTTTTAATTTTCTATTATAAAAAAATAAATACACACCATGTTTTAGTACAGAATTTGGAAGTGCAGGTTTAGGGAATTACATTTGGTATTAGAGAAATGGTCTATAAAAATTTGTAGATTATGTTAGGCTATTCATTAGAAAAAAAAACTAACAATAGTATTTATTTTTTAACATCGAGTTGATTATGTACATATAATAAAATATATTTTCTTAATTACCGTTATGTTAATTCATATTTATAAATATAATATAAAAATTTAGAGGGTGAAATTCATTTAATATATGAATAATGTAACATCCATGGATTTAAAAATGAAACAATATATGAATAAATGAACTACTGACTACTTTGTCACATTTATATTCTGGACATTAAACATAATTTTCCCACTTATATGTTTTGAATTTAAAAAACGGACATCCATAGTTGCGAACAGTTTATTATATGGAGTCTAATAGGAAAAACATAATATTTTGTGAATAGTGACCTACACTTATTAAAACTAATATACCATTATGAATAGTAATTTAAATAGTAATACGACCCTTATTTATAGTAAATATTATTTTCTTATGTTTATGAGATCTTGATTAATTTTTCAACGTGATATAATATCAGTTATAAATTTAAAGTTCTTATTTTTGGAATTAAATCTGGTTTTATTTAGAAATTAAATTAATAATATTTAGAAAATTATTTTCATAAAATGGAGATCATTTTTTCCTTATACATGCCAAAAATTGGTTAGGGTGTATTTTTGGGGTTTTTCTCAAATAAACGATTTTTTATGCATTGTGTAATATGATAAAATACCATATATAAAAATTATCAGTTAAATACACTATTTTTGACATCATGGATGTTGTAAGCATAGTTGGTTTGAAATCACACTTTCTATTTAAAATTTATTCATAATAATAAAGACTATTTATAGTCTTGAGAAATAATGTTAAAATAATGATTAAAATACTGTAAAATCTATCCTATCTTTCACTATAAATATCACCTTCATTACCCACTTCATCTCACACATCTCAATCATTGAGAATTGTCTATGTTCTACGAAATTCCATCCACAAGGCTCTTCCCCACATACAATACCTTCTGGTATCACCAAAAGTCCACAACCAAAGTCCTTAAAGAGGATTTCAAGGAGAAGAGATCAAGAGGTAAGAATCCTCTTCCTTTTTCTTGAGTTTTATTTTTAATTCCATTTATTTTATTATAAAATATTATCTTCCCTTAATCCAAGAGGAATTAAATCTCCAATATTACATATATTCTATATTTTTATCATGTTTATGGAAAATTCCTCAACTTAGTCTCCCCACCTCTTATATAAGCATTGTTCTTGTGGTGTTTTCAATTTCATATACTTCATTAAAAACTATTTTTATACCCATTTTACATGTTTAAAAAGAATTTAATGTATATTTTGTTACCTATATTATGTTATGAAATGATCATCTAAGCATGAAAGTAATTTCTTTAATGAAACAAGTTCATGATTATCGAAGAACCACCAAAAAGGATCTAAACAAATATCATTAATATTTTATCTAATGAATCATCATCAAATATAATAACAAAATAAAAATTTTATCATTTAATATTTTGGAAATATATGAGTACCATTTCATTCCAATTTTGTAATTTCATTTCTATATGACAAGAAAATCAAATTCAAATCATTCATGGAAATCATGTAAAGAATGCACCCGAAACAAAGGAAGGAAAAAAATACTAATTACAAAAGGGTGAAGTGATGATATAAGATTAAAATATATGGTTTTAAAAACATGATTATGAATCTTTAATTTATTAACAACACACTTTTACCTATTATATAATATGTTTAAACATATTTAATGTTAGACGAACATGAGGCAAGGGAATTCTTAACCCAATTCCCACTCTTTGGGTAAACCGTCGACATTATTCCTTATGTAGTATTGAAATTATCTTTTTGATGACCTTTTTTATATAATATTTTAATATGTTTATTTATTATCTATAAACATATCCATTCCTTTCTATTAATTCTCACTCTGATTATATTTTTATGGTGATTTCCTTTTAAATGCCTTTTAAAAGACTTTTTAATGATATTAAAAAGGATTGTTGATATTGCACGAGTAGTTCTATAGATTTCATGATGATTTATTTGTATTTAATTTCAATTATATGTCTAACTAGATGTTTTTATTAATATTATTTTATTATTATGTGCACTGTTTTTATATTATGAAAGTTATTTTTTTTACAAAAATGGATTTTTGAAAACATTAATGTTATTTACTCCAGGGTTCAAATGAGTTGTCAAGTGTTTTATTCATGATATATTCATTGGACATAGTTATGTTGGTTTTATCCCTATATACCTCAAGATAAGTTCTATTGATCCCATTATATCTCAATATATGGTCGGTTGATCCTATTATAGCTCAATATATATTTGGGTTGAGCCCATTATAGCTCAATATATGACATGTGAGAGCCATTATCGCTCTCCAATGAATTGGGTACTATGAAGATGGAAGTTAACTGAATGGTTATTCCATGTGTAACTATAATTTTAAGAGAGATATTTTAAATATATCTCAATTAATCTACATGATGTTTCTATTCATGATTATGAGTTTTCAGGAAAAGGGGGTTTAAGAGGTTTTCATGTTTCCACTAGACTAATAGTTTTTCATTATTTATATACCATACTCAGATTTTTGTGCTCATCAAATGTTTATAAATTTTTTTAAATAGGATTTCAATGATGTTCAATGGATAGTTATGTTGCTACTAGAGATGAATCCAATTAGTTATATTATCATTATTTTTATAAACTATGATTCAGTATATGTACATTCTTGTCTAATTCTCCAGAACCTAGACTAAAAAAATCCTCATTTATATAATGTAGTGTGTGATTTTCAATTATCTATTATAAGAAAATACACATCATGTTTTAGTATTGAATCCAAAAGTGTGGGTTCAGGGCTTTACAGTTTGTATCAAACGACTGATCTTAAGAAATTTAGAGATTAGGCAATGTCCTTATTTAAGAAAAAATTTAAAGATAGTATTTACATTTGAACATATAGTTAATTGATTATATATATTAATATTTCTTTTATTATCAATATGTGAATTCATATTTATAAGTATAATGCATGAATTATGAGGGCACAATTCATTTAAGGTGGGGATAATGTAGCTTCCCAAGATTTAAAAAGGAAACACTATATGCTTAAATGAACTACTAAGTAATATGGGGTAGTTATAGTGGAGGAATTAAACCTAATTTTCCTACATATGTATTTTTAATTTCCAAATATGGACATACATATTTGTGATCTTTAAGTTATTTGGATTCTGATCAGACCAACTTAATTTTGGGTGAATAGTAACATACCATTATGAATAGTAACCTACCCTTATGAATACTAATATGAATATTAATATGACCCTTATTAATAGTAAATGTTATTTTATTATGTTTATGAGATCTTGATTAATTTTTCAAGGTGATATAAAATCAGTAATGGTTTTGAAGTTATTAATTTTGAAACAAAAGATGATTTTATTTAACAATTAAATTAACCCTATTCAAAAAATGGAGATTGTTTCTGAATTATAAAAGTAAAAAAATGGTTACATTTAATTTTGGGGATTTTATTGAAATAAATGATTTTTTTAATATTGATATACTGTAAAATACAGTATATATAAATTTTCAGTTAAATACACTATTTTTTAATCGTGAATGATGAAATGTAAGATCTCGACCTCTTATGAAGTCATCTTGGGAACATTTTCATGTACATTTTGATTTTTTTAAGTAAAATTATTTTGGAGTAGTGTCTTGGGGTGAGTATGGGTGTTTTTGAAGAAAATTTAATGGATAGTGCGTTGTGTACAGTTTGCGCATGGTTAGAAAAACTATACACCAAACCGTGCCAACCATAAAAACTGGGCAGAGAGGTATGCACGATTTGTGCATGGTATGTCTAACCATGTGACCAAACCTTTACAACCATGAAAACCTATAAATAGAGGTCTGGATGGTTAGTGTACGGTTTTCCCTAACCATGCGCCCCTGCCCCGGAAACCATGTGGGCAAATTAAATTTTCATAAAATCCTTTTTAAAGCCACCCAAACCCCCTGAAACGCCCATATTTCAACCTTGTCTTGGGATTGGCCAATTCTAGGTGATCATAAAGCCTTCTAGAATGATTATAAGGTGTTTTGAACATTGTTCATTGAGATCAAAAACTCAGATTGAATATCCTCTCTCATCCCGGTATGTAGATTTCATCATATGGTTTCCCCCGTTTATTCCCCAATATTTACTTCATCTTTTCATGGAGAATCTCTACCATTTCTAGGCATCTAAACATATGAGTTGAGATTTTGATCTAGGTTTTTTGATCTAGATTTTTTCTTCATGATCATGATTCCTTTTATATTAATTTTGGTTTAGGGATTTAGATCTGAATCTTGATCAATGATGTTGTGCCTCTCGTATTTTGGTGATTTTTGTTGGTATAACATCATTAATAAACTGAGATAGGTTGTCTAAATCAAACTCCCATAGTTCTGAATTTGATATGTCACTGTGAGTTTATTAATTCGTTAGATTCTCTTGATGATTGATTTCTTATATTGGTGTAATTAGGAATGCAGAATTGACTTTTGATTGCCTTGGTGATTAACTGATAATTGAATCACAGAAAAGATGAAGGGGGTCCCAAATAGATACTGTTTTGGGGATTTTTTATGGGTTGATATATTGAAATTGAGATTTCAAATTGATTCTGTTGATAAAATTATTTGGGGGAAATTAATTATGAAATGTTGTTTGTCTATGAAAGAAAATTAACTGTGATAATTAATTATGTTCCATGATGTTCATCAAAGATAATTAATAGTGAGACTTAATTATGGCATGTTTTTCATATGGATAATTAATTGTAAAGATTTAATTATTGAAAGAGAATTTTATTGACTGATTAATAAATTGATCAATTAATTATTGGGTTATGTTCTTAGTTATTTTTTGAGTTAGCTAATGGCATTTGAAATGTTTAACTAATTATTGGATTAGTAATGGAATAATATGGCTAATTATTGTGAATTAATGAATGATTAAATGGATGTGATTTTATGGTGGTAGGCATGATTACCTATATAAAATGAGATATAGGGTGCTATAAATTTCATTCTAGACTGATTAGAAGTTTGGACTTGGACATATCATTCCCCCACAATAGTTATCCAAGCTTGTTATTGTGGGGTGCCGGACATGACGACCTACACCAAATGAGATGTGGAGGGTTAGGCAGGGAGACCAACACCAAATGAGATTTGGGGTGCATGACATGACATTCCAGAGCGAATTAATGATTATTCAAATGGGAAACATGAATAAAAACTAATCCTAATGTGATTATTAAAGATTAAATGATTATGTGATAATTGTTTATTTATGCATTGTATTTATTGTTTCATAGAACTGCATACACTATATTTTTAGAGGAGTAGTTTTGTTCCATCATTGGTGGTGGAATACTTATTTGTAATGACACACTATTCAAGCCACTTGATCGGCACCCAAGTAGACTTTGTTGTTGTTGGAAAAGACTAGGGGAAGACACTAGGATAGGTTTCTATTTGGGATTGGAGCATGGATGATGGAACCAAACATGGTTTGGGACCAGATTGGAGTTGTTGTGTATTTACATTGAGTTTCATTGTAGACATGTTACATTAGCATTATCATAACATGTGTTACCTTTCAGTTGAGTATTGTATTTTCTTGTTTTAAATATCATATGAAATGGTATTGTTCTGGTTATTAATATGCTTTCATAATTAGATATTATTGATTGATTCCATTAGTATTTTATTCTAATAAAATAGGGTATAGTATCCTCATGAAATACTTTCCAGTCCATCATTACTATTTGGAAAACTCTAGCATATGGGGAGGTGCGCATGAGGGCATGTGGCCAACTAGCTCGGGGCACCGTTAAGCGGCTCTCGAGTCAGGATGTCACATAGTGTTATCAGAGGAGTCTTCTTTTCATTCTTCATATATTATCTAAATGTTTATGGAATGATATATAGGTGACTAGGAAGAGTCGAGGCTTGGTAATGAGCTCATTCATGGGAGTTTCAGACCCATGTATGGGGGGAAATCCGAGTACTCTGGGTAGGATTATTGTGATTTCTGTTTGTTGTTACAGTTGGATATTATTTCAACCTGGGTGACACACTTGTAGTGTGATGTGATATTTTTTAGTTATAGAATTTTAATTTGTGGATAATATAGGAATGATTCTTAAGTCTACAAGCATCATTCTAGGAACTCAGGGTTGTTGTGAGATGCGTCATTCTCGTAACTCATGGGAAAATGGGTTATGTGTAATTTGATGACCATGAACTATTTTTTCGTGTTGTGATATTGAAATAATGAATCAAAATGAGAATAATGAGTGTCTAATGAGAACCTAGATTGATTACATGAGTATAATTTGTTAAATAATTTTTGATTTAATTAATTTGAGACAATGTGATTAATTAATGGTTGAATTAAGTAGTGATAATTTTTGTACTCTTGTTAGCCAGGACCTAGGAGTAGGATGGTTGAAGATTGTGACAAGGCCTCGGTGTTGACCGTGTGGAAAGAAAAAAGAAGAAAAATATATGTTGAAACTTCTTGTGTTAGTTTATACTCTTATCTAAATGTTTTATAGTTCTTTATAAAACATAATATGTGTGTTGGGATTTGTAGAGATATGCCACCATGACACTTGTTGATGGATAGGCTGAGGGGTATGGCCCAGAATAAACTACCAGACAAGGAGATTGAAGAACCATTGGTGTATGATGAAGAGGAAGGGGAATATTTCTGAGAGAACTTTTCTCATTTCATGAAATTCATGGAGAGAGACCCAAGGAGGGGTCAGAAAAGCATGTTTGTGTGGACAAGGGGGTTTCAGGTGCAACACCATCCTATGGCTACTGAAGAGGGTGGACTCGAGGGAGCTGAATTGTAGATTGAATTGATATGGATGATACATGACCATTTGGAGACTCCAGATGAAAGGAGGCTTAAGTTGGTTGTTTATATGATATGGGCTTTAGCGAAGTGCTGGTGAGACAATCATGTACGATCTAGACAGACTGATGATATATTTTTGAAGGACATTCAAGAGAATTTCATTGAGCCCTTCTATCCACAGATGCTGAGAGAATAGAAGGATTCAATGTTTTATCATCAGAACAAAGGAAACATGTCACCACTGTATTGTGTGGGATGTTTTACATATTTACAACATTTTTCTCTAGCTTTGGAAGTAGATGAGGCTTTTTCGGAAAAATCATTTCAGGATAGACTTAGGTGTAATATTAAGTCTTAGTTAAATATCTTTAGGCTGATGAAATTCTCAGAAATTGTTAATCAGGCTCTAATTTAAAATGGGAACCTGAAGGAGGCTTCCAGTACTAGAAACGTAGTTGTCACTATATGATTAGGGAGTGTTCCTTCCAAGACAAAGAAGAGTCGTTATGAGAACCCTATTCGAGATAGTGGAAAGAATGGTGGGCAGCAGTGTGGAACATATGCACTGATTCCTACTCATGTGCCTTTACACCAGTACGGTATGAAGGGACACTATAATATACATTCTCCTCGACCACCAATGGAGTTATAATTTTTTGGATAGTTGGGGAACCTATAGAAGTTATGTAGAAAGAAGTGGCAAGTAGTTGCTGAGGTAGTAACTACTCTATATTAGAGTGTGGGAAGGTGGTATTCTGCCCGATATAGGACTGGCAGCTGGAGTTATTCTGGAAGAGGCAGTAGAGAAAGTGGACATTGTTCATCAGGGTATGTGCGTCCGTATTAGCAGAGTGGTGATATTCTTGGGAGTCAGACGACACCACAAGGAATAGGGACATGACCGTTTCTTATAGTGCAGCCAACTCTTGTAGAGAGCTGGGATGGTCCATTGATAGTGATAGGTACTATTCTAGTTGCTTCTACTTTATTTACTATCTTTTTTGATACGGGTGCCTCTCATTCCTTTATATCTTCAAATCATTTTAATGGATTGATCATGAAGGTGGGGTCCATAAGCGGGGTGATGAATATCAATACACTATTTAGAACATGGTCATGGGATATCTATTTGTTCAAGGAATGTTCTCTAGAGATTGAAGTGTATTATTTTCTTTGGGATATCTATGTCCTTGATATAATGGGCTTGGACCTGACTATGTGTACGGACTGGTTAGTCGCATACTGAGCCCACATAGATTGTTATCGTAGGAGAGTGAACTTTGTATCTCCTAAGGGTGACCATTATATTCATCGTGGAGAATGGAATAACCTTGCAAGCCGATTTGGGCCAATTAATCAACAACATGGAGAGATCACAACCGATGTTTCTAGTCATTTTCTAGATGATGGGAGTGGTAGGAAAGAAGTCCTTACCCTAGTAGTAGAACTATTTCAGGATATCTTTTCGGAAGACTTTTTAGGGTTTCCACCTGAGATTGATATTGAATTCACTATTGAGATCATGTTGGGTCTTGAGCCGATATCTATTCCACCGTACAGAAGAGCACTGACTGAACTTCAAGAGCTCAAAATGAAGTTGGAGGAGTTATAAGATAAAGGGTTTATTTTTCCATGTTTTATTCATTGGGGATCACCTATTTTTTTAAAATACGGCGACGAGTGTTTATTCTTGTCCGTCGATTGTCGGAAGTTAAATAAAATGAATATGAAGAACCAATATCCTCTTACACATGTCGATGATCTATTTTATCAGCTTAAGGGGGATTGTGTGTTCTCAAAGATCGATTTGAGATCATGGTATCATCATATGAATGTTCGGACTTCGAATCCATAAAGATCTGTGTTTATAAGTAGGTATAGACTTTATAAGTTTCATGTAATTCTATTTGGGTTGAAAAATGCTCTAGCAGTATTCATGGCCTTAATTAATAGGATCTTCCATCAAAACATAGATCAGTTTGTGGTGGTTTTGTGGATGAAATCATGGTGTTTACAAGACTCATGACGATCATGCCCATCATCTTGAAAACATCATGGGTACACTCAGAGAGCATCAGCAATATGAAAACCTATCTAAATTTCAGTTTTGTATTGATTGTGTACACTTTTGGGGAACATCATCTCAGAAGAATGTGTGGCAGTGGTCCCAGAAAAAGTGAAGGTTTTGGTTTTTGGGGTGAAGCCCAAGAATTTTTTTGATATCTGATTCTTTTTTGGAATTGCTGGTTATTACCAGAGGTTCATCCAGAATGTTTCCTGATTGGAATTGATGCTTTCAGGATTGACAATGAATGGGGTATAGTTTGATAGGATAGAATCATGTGATAATTCTTTCTAGGAGTTGAATAAGCGCTTGATATGGACACCAATTTTTTTTCTTACTTGAGTCAGGTGAGGAGTTCATGGTGTAATTTGATGCTTCTGGGATCGAACTCGGAGCTGTGTTGATGCGAGGGGATCGTGTCATTGCTTACGTGTCCTGGTAGTAGGGCCACATGAATTGAATTACCCTACACATGAACTCGAGTTAGAAGTACTGGTTTTTTATCTTAATAGTAGGTAAAACTATATATTGGGTGAAACGTTTACAGTTTTTACAGATCACAAAATCTTGAAGTATATCATTTGACAGTGCAACTTGAATCATCAGTAGTGAAGATGGGATGAGTATATTTTTTCCTTTCATTTTGAACTAGCATATACACTCTGGAAGGGGAATAGTGTGGATGCTTCCTTTAGCTGGAAGACTCAGAATCATTTGGTACATGAGTCGAGAGTAGATTGAATGATGATGACTTTACTGGTATAAATTCATGTGGCAGTTCCGGAGAGTCAAGAGAGATTGACTCTTTTTTTTGTAGAAGTGGACTCTTCACTCTTGAGATAGTTCTAGAATAAGAACTATTAGGATTCATAGTGTTTAAACTTACAAGAAAGACTTGATGGTGGGGAAAATCTATGAGACTAGATAATAGTTGTGGATGACATTGTCTATGTGAAAAATTGAGTTGTTTTGCTTACGAGTATGCAAGAGGAACTCATTAGAGAATTTCTTGTCTCAATGTGGGAAACACATCCTGGGGTGAAAATATGTTCCATGACCTACAACGATAGTTTTGGTGGCCAAGCATTAAAAAGGAGATAGCATGGTTCGTAATAAGATGTTTCATCTAGAAGTAGGTGAAGGTAGAAAATCAACGACCTGGGGGCCTATAGCAGTCATTGTCTATTTCGGAATGGAAGTGGAATGATGTGACTATGGATTTCATAGTAGGACATCCAAATATTCTTAAGAATAATGATGATATTTGGTTCATTGTGGATCGAATAACGAAGGTAGCACATTTATTTCTTATTAGGGAAACCTGTATAGTAGAATAGTTGGGAGATCTGTATGTATGTGAGATAGTTTGTTTTAATGGTGTTTCATGGACTATAGTTTTAGATCATGATCCTTGTTTTACATAACGCTTATGTAAGGGTTTACAGAAGATGCATGGTACATAGGTTTCGTTAGGTATGACCTTCCACCCATAGATAAATGGGCAGTTAGAGAATACCATATAGGTGTTATAGGATATGCTGTGAGCATGTGTGCATAACTTTGGTGGTTCTTGGAAGAAGCACTTGTAATTAGTGTAGGTTTCCAATAGCAATAGTTATATGGAAACTATATATATGGAACCATATTAGGCACTTTATGGTAGACCTAATAGATCACCGCTATGTTGGATTAAGGAGGGAGAGTCCGAGCTGTTGGGACCAAATCTTCTTCAGGAGACATCGGATAAAGTGCAGTTGATTCATAAATGTATGGATATAGCTCAGATTGGTCAAAATTTATATACTGATAGATGGAGATGACCCATATAGTTTATAGAGGGAATTTATGTATTCTATTGGGTGTTTTCTAGATTGGGTCACCACATGATATAGAGGCAGGGAAAGTTGATTCCTAGGTTAGAAAGACCATTTGAGGTGCTGGAGAGAATCGAGACAGTGGTATACCGATTAGAATACCAATTAAATTCAGTGCTATTCATGATGTTTTCCTTGTGTCACAGCTACAGAAGTATCACCCTGACCATTCTTAGGTTATTTATGTTAAATATGATGACCTTGAGATAAATGCCTCATTTGAGGAGCATCTAATATGTGTTTTGGGTCACAGTGAGAAAGGTTTATGGGGAAAGACTGTTCCATTTGTTCATGTATTATGGAAACATAGAAGTGTTAAAGGGAAAACATGGGAATGAGAAGCAGACATGAGGTCTCAATGGCCCTATCTTTTTTTCATGGAATCATAGAGAATTTTGGGAATGAAACTCGAGGAGAAGATTTTATAAGGTAGGGAAATTGTAAGATCCTATCCTTTTACAAAGTAATATTAGGTTTGTTTTCATGTACATTTGGAGTTTTTTAAGTTCCTTTTCATTGGAGTAGTGGTTTGGAGTTATTTTCGGGTTTTCTAGGAAAAACTTACAAACAATTGGAAGTGCATGGTTTGTGAATTGTTAGAAAAACATTTGACCAAACCATTCCAACTATACAAAACTGGACAGAGAGGTCCACCCATTTTGTTAAAAGTTTTTCTAATCATGTGACCAGACCGTGATAACCATGAAATCCTTAATGGAGAAGTTCACATGGTTGGCACAAGTGATTCCCTAACTGTGTGCCTCTACCTCGGAATCTGCTCCCACTAATTAAATTATTCTAAAATAATTTTTAAAATAACCCAAACCTCCAATGACCTAAATATTTTAAACTTTTCTTAGGCTTGAAATTTTATAGGTGATCCCAGAGACTTATTAAGGGATTCAAAGTTTATTAGAACATCATTCTGTGAGACAGAAATCTAAGATTGAAGATCTTCTCTATTTCTGGTAAGTGGATTTCATCATGTTGTATCCCTAATTCATTACTCTATATTTCCTTGATCTATTCCTGCAAGATCTTCATCATTTTCATGGGTCTTAACCTATGATATGATATCAAGATCTAGTATTGTGGATTTGGATCTAGTTTTCCAAGATATTTATGCCTTTGATCTTAATTTCAGTTTAGGGATTTAGATCTGAAGCTTGATTACGGATGTTGTGCCGCTCGGATTTGGTGGATTTCCATTGGGCTAACATCCATCAATAAACTAAGGTAGGTGGTCAAAATAGAACTCCCATAATCATTAATTTGATATGTGAATGTGTTTTTATGAATTTTCAAGATTCATTTGATGATTTATTTCCTAAATTGGAGGAATTAGGAATATGGAATTGACTTATGATTTCCTTGGTGATTAATTGATAATTGAATCAACGAACTATCAAGGGGGAGGTCCCAAATAGATATTGTTATGGAGATTGGGTATGGGTTGAGATATTGTAAATGATATAAAAAATTGATCATGTTTTGATAATTTATTGGGGGAAATTAATTATGAAATGATTTTTTCCTATGAAAGATAATTAATTATGAGAATTAATTACATGCCATGATGTTGATAAAAGATAATTATCTGTTATATTTAATTATTAAAAGTTAATATTTGGTAAGGATAATTAATTTTGAATAATTAATTATGTATAGATAATTGTGTTCATTGATTAATCAATTTATATATAAATTAATGGGGTATGTGTTCAGTTAATTTTTGAGTTATCAAATTGCCTTTGAAATGTTTTACTATTCACTGGATTAGCAATTGAATAATTTGGATAATGGTTGTAAATTAACGAATAATTAAATGGATGTGATTTTGGGGTTCTGGGTTTGATGACCTACTCTGAATGAGATATAGGGTTCTAGACATAGCATTCTAGACTGATTAGAGGTTGGCACTTGGACATGGAGTTTTTCCCCAACTGTTATCCAAGCTTGAGATTATAAGGTACTAGGCATGACGACCTAAACTGAATGAGATATAGAAGTTCAGGAATGGTGACATACAACGAATGAGATTTGTGGTTCTTGATGTAACTTTCAATACCAAGTGAATGATTATAATAAATGATGATTCAAATTGGAAATAATAACTTAAACTGGGCCTAATGTGATGATTAAATATTAAATTTCAATGTGCAAAAAGTTTAATTATGAATTGTATCTATTTCATCAAATAACTTCTTATACTATCTTTTGACTAGACTTGTATTAGACACCATTGGTGGTGGCCTACTGAGTTGTACTCGCACCCTATTCGTGATGCCTGATCGACACTCGAGTAGACTTTTTTTTTCAAGACAGGATAAGGGAGAGTCCTTGGGATAAATGGCTGTTTTGGAATGCAACGTGGGTGAGGGAACCTGAAGTGGTTCGGGGCCCTCTTGGAGTTTTTGTGTCTTTAATTTGAGTTTCATTATAGTCATGTGACATTATAATTGTTGTAGCATGTTTTACCTTTTAGTTGAGTATAGTATTTTCATGTTTTAAATATCATATGACATGGTATTGTTCTGGTTATTTTTATGATTCCATACGTTGTTATTGTTTTCCTCTTATATTGGTGTTTAATTATGATAAAAGTGGGTATCGTCTCCCCATGGTTCACTTACCAGACTCTCATTGCTAGTCGGCACCCTCTAGAAAATTGGGAGGCACTCTTGAGGGCATGTGGCCAACTAGCTCGGGGCAACTTTTAGTGGCACCCGAGTCAGGACATCACATGTAAGCACACCTGGTTCGAACTCACATTATCTCTTTACAATTTTGTCACAAGAATTAAGACTATTCATATTCTTGACCAATAATATTTAATTAATGACAAAAATAATGTAAAATCCTTCCCCTCCTCCACTATAAATACCACACTAATTACCCTCTTCCTCTCAAGCCCCTCTCACCTTGAGATTTATATATGTTCCACCAAATTCCCACCTCAAGGATCTTCCCCACGTCAAATACCAGTTGGTATCACCAAAAGGCCAAAACCAAATGACTTAAGGATGATCTCAAGGAGAAAAAAAAAGGTAAGAATCCTCTCCCTTTTTCGTGAGTTTTCCTTAAGATTATTTTACTTTTATTATACTCTCTTCTATTATCCTCATATAAGAAGAATTAAAGCTCAATTTATACATATATTATGTATTTTTATCATGTTTTACAGAAAATTCATCAACTTACTTCATCTCTTTTGCCTCTTATAAAAACATTGTTCGTGATGTGTTTTCAATTTCCTTAACTTCCATAATTTTTTTTTGTAAAACCATTTTAATAGTTGAAATAGTATGAATATGTATTATGTATTCTCTTTTATTTTCTATAATTAACTTCTATGAATGAAATTAATTTATATAATAAAACTATTTCATGATTTTCGAGGAACTGCAAAAAATGATATAAATAAAAATCATTAATTATTTATCTAATGACTCATCATCATATATGATAAAAAATAATTTATGGTATTCCTAAATATTTTGGAAAAATATGAGTTCAATTTTATTCCACTTATGGAGTTTTATTTACATACAATAATAAAATAAAATACAAATCAGTCATGGAAATCATGTAATGAATGCACATGAAACAATGAATGGAACAAGAAAATAATAACTAATGGGTAAAGAGATATTATAAAATGATAACATAAAGTGTTATACACAAAAATATGTTGTTGTAGGATATTAATAACACATTTTAAATATTATAATGAGCTTTAATCAAGTTTTAATAAAGACGATCCAGAGGTATGGGAATTCTAACCCAATTTCCATTCTTTGGGTTAACCGTCAACTTTATTCATTATGTGGTATTGAGATTATTTTTGTGATTATTTTTTGTATATATTATGTTTTATTATGTTTATTTACAGTTTATAGACATATCCATTCAATTATACTAATTATCCCTCCAATTATATTTTTAAGGTACTTTTCTTTTAAAATTATTTCAAAAGTCTTTTTAATGATATACAGAAATTATTTTTTATATGGAATGAGTTGTTCTACTAATTTTAGAATTCTTTATTACTATGATGTTTCCATTATATGATGACTTCATAGTTTTTTATGAATATTATTTCTTTATTATGTGAATGGGTTTTTTATTTTAAATGTGATTTGTTTTATAAAAAAGTGAATTTTGAAAAAATTAATGTGATGTGCTCATGGTTTGAAATAAGCTACCAAGTGTTTTATTAATGATATGTTCCTTAGACATAGTTATATTGGGTTGAGCCTATTATTTCTCCTGATATGTTGGGTTGAACCCATTATCGCTCAATATATGTTTGGTTTATCCCGCAATAGCTCAAATAATGTTGGGTTGAGCCTATTATTGCTCATGATATGTTTGGTTGTGCCCATTATAGCTCATGATATGACGTATGAGCCCAATTATAGATCTTTAATGCATTGGGTACTTTATAGCTAGAAGTTGACCAAATGGTTATTCTATGTGTAAGGGTTATTGTATGTGTGATATTGTAAATATGTCCCCAACGCAACTACATAATGTTTCTATGCATGCTTATGAGTTTTAAAGAAAATGGGTTTTAAGGGATTTTCATATTTTCACTGGACTAGCATTTTTTCATTTTTAATGTACATTATTCAGATTTTTTGTGGTGATACCATGTTTTTAAAATGTTTTTCACATGATTCCTTAGATGTTCAAAATAAAATTATTGTACTATAGTAGATGAATCCAATTATTTATATTGTAATTATTTTTGGTAAACTTTGATTCAATATATCTATGTTGTAGTCTAATTCCCCAAAACCATGACCATAAAGGTCCTCATTTTTACAATGTACAATGTATTTTTAAATTATCAATTATAAGAAAATACACATCGTGTTTTATTACTGAATCTGAAAGTGCCGGTTCTGGGATTTACAATTTTCTTATCCTTATCGTGTAAACATTTTACAGATATTAAATTAAATAGAGTGAAATTATAAAAATTTTATTACCTAAAATAATATAAATGGCACAAAATGGAAATATAATATAATTTGGGAAGGATATGATTGAATATATCCAATAAAATATAATTATGGATAGTTTCTAGATGATTGTAAGACCTTATTTCATGGTTTTAACCCTAGTTTTATATATTTACCATTATTATGGATACATATATTTACCATGATTACAGTTCATAATTACAAAAAGGGCATTTTTTCCAAATTTAAAAATCCTAATTATAAATATAGAATCTTTATTTCTATATTTATTTTATATATTTGGGATAAATTAATTTTAATATAAATACATAAAATAAAATGGGAAAATTTATTTGAAAAAAAAAATTAAGCATAAAATTTATCTTTTGTAATAATGTTGAATAAATAATATGGAATTAATTTGATTATTCTAATTAAAATGGATATTGATTAACTAAATAAAAAATGTAACTGGAATTTTAAAATAATTCATTTTTATGAAAATAAATGATAGTATTTGAAATTTTTCTAGCACTCACTAAAAAAAATTTCATTACTAAAAAACAAAAAAAAATTGACCCAAAATTAATTGTTATAGGATTATTTAAAAATTTACAATAATTTCATAACATATAATTTATAAAAGTTATAAAAACTCATTTTTATTTCCAATCAAAAAATAAAACACATTTATTAATCATAATATAACATCACTAAAAATTGAGTGTTTATTTCCCATTGATTAATAAATACATTTGTGTTGAGTATAATCATTATAAATATATTTTCTAATCTAGTTAATTGTATTCTGACTCATAAATTCAATAGTTATTTAATATTTAAATAATAATATTTTTTTGGTATACAATATTTCTCTAAAATCATGGTGTTTCATATTATGCAGGTTATCTAGATTATAAATTTTTAAACTATATCTTAAAGTGTTACATAACCCCACAATTTAATATATTGAAAACCAGAAATTTTATGTGACTCTTCATAGGGTCAATATTTGAAAATAACATTATTAAAATCCAATATCAAATAGAGGGAGAAAAATAAGATTTTAAAATAGGGATGTTGGTAATAAAAATGTTACCTAAAACAAAACAGAATCAGGTTACCAATTATAGATAGAATCATTAGGCAGTAGAAAAATGTACAAAAGTAGTGTAAATTGATAATTTGGGGCTAATATTGAGTGACATAAAACATTATCATGGGAAATTTAATGACAAAAAATAATAAATCAATGAGGAGTGAAACAATCGTCATTTCATGAGAAATTAATTTAAAAGGATAAAATTTTTATTTAAAAAACATTTTTCTAATGCTCAGGGGGTCTTTTTCTAACATGACAGAGAACAAGAGAAGATTTACTTGATCGGTTCCATTTAATTTCAAAAGTAAAATTTAATCATTTTTTCCCTTTGATTAATTTTCATTTTACTTATCCTTCAAATAAGAGATTATTCAAGATTAATTTTTCATGACTAAATCCCTAAAATTAACTTATAACATGTCTTAAAATATATAAAAGAATTAAAAATCATTCATTGGTCAAACAATTTTCCCCACAATCTATTTCATAAATAGTTTACCATAATGAACCTCTAGAATATACCCTACAAATTTATAACCCAAAAATAAAAAATAATTGATCAATCAATTTTCCCCATAATCCATAATATAACACATAAGGTTTCATACAAAACATTTCAATACCATTATCATATATTATATAGTGTAATCTATGATTTTACAAAAATAATTTGAGACACCATAAACACACTACAATAACATATATGATTTCATAGGTTAACAATATTATTATCCCTTATATAAAATCTTATCATAAGAAACAATATTCCCTAAAAAATAGTTGGTAAGATATTCAAAAAATAACTTCCCAATACCATTTTTATATATATGATAAAACCTATGTTCTCAAAGTGTTATAAACCATAATTAACTCAACACAATTGATCATGTTAACTGTTAGGATTATCAAAAAAAATTATGTAGTATCATCTTACAAATTTTCAAACACTTGTATTCAAATTCATTACATTTAATATTAATGGAATAATCTTTCAATTTCAAAATTAAATTAATAAATATGAATAAATAGTAATTTTAAAAAACCAAATACATAGTTACATCAATCATTTAACTAAATTTATAATCTTCCAACCAATTATTGTTTTTATATTATAAAAAACTAATTTTAAAAAATTATAAATATGAACTATATATTAAATTTCCTCAAACTCAATCTAATTATATTTTCTTTTAATGATAACTACTAAATTAATTCATACCTATTAAAAGATTCTCAGAGATTCCTCATCTCTAACTATATAGCATAAAACCTTAAAAATCAATTATTTTGATGACCTTCTTGATTTTTTCAAGAGTTTTGTTCCTATGAACATATTTGTGGGTAATTTATCAATTTATTCATGTTTTCTTCTCATGTAAATAATTTTCTTGTTCCTTTGATTCATTTCCCTAAGAGGCTATTTGGACATTCTTAAAATGTAGGACATTGATTTTTTCTCCTCCTAATGTATATATCACCTAAAATTATATGAAAATCCATATTTCAATAATTTTTAATGTCGTTAATACCACAAATGATGGTATTTTGAATCACATAAATATGTATCAAATTAAGCATTATGGAAAGGATTCCAATTACAGATCCAGTTTCATGTGGTCGCTAATAAATAAAATCATTTAATTATTACTAAAATTTAGTGTTAAAATGGTTTCTACTTGTTCATGCTATTTAGTTAAACTGTGAAGCATAGTATGGGAAACAATAATCATATTTAGTAACTAGATAATTATGAAAATAACATATAGTCTATCTAAATCTTGACACAATATTTACAATCAATAAAAAATAGTATTAACCGAGATCATTCGTAGTAATCAGATATTTAAATCATGTATATTCTGTTATAATAAAAATTTTTGTTAACCAAATTATATCCCATGGAAGTGTCAAACCATGTGGGTTGTAAGAGAATACTCACTGATCAAAAAAATGATGGACAAGATATATTAGAACAACCATTTTTATGGTTTTTACTCCTATATTTGTCTACATCATTACCATATCCACATAGTGAAAATAGATAAAGATGTGATGTGAGTAAACCAACATAATCTATACCATACCGAAACATTAGGATTTAATTTTATAATTAGAAAAATCCACATTTTCATTCATAAGGTTATGTTTTATTACCTATGTCTTCCTAAATCTATTTCCCATTGCTTCTACTAAAATATCTCTAATACAAACTATAAATAGCCTGACCCTAGTAACCTAGAAGTGGTGGTATCATTATTACATTAGAAATGTATAGAAGCAATCTCATTATAATGTACCAAATTGAATAGTTGTATTAGAGAACTATATACAAACATGACTCTCAATTTACATAGGTAATAGTAAATAAAAACATTGTTAATGTAAAAAATTCATAAAAATGGAATTTATTCATAGATTCCTTCTTTTTAAAATGATGAAAGAAACAAAATAAGGGTGAGCTCAGATAATTAGTAAGGTTTATGTCTAATTAAAGTATCCATGAGTAAATAAAGTTTAATCAATATATTAGGTTAAATGACAAAAATTTATTCCATTTAATCAAAAACATATCAATGAATAATAATATGGAATGAATAAATGATGACCATTTAATTAAATTTAAATAATCACATAATCATAGAGCATATATAAAAATATAATAACTATTTAAATAACCCAATGGATTTAAACAAATTATTTCATAATGATGAAACGAACAATTTTGGATATGATAAACTTACCTCTGAGGTCTCGTGTAATGACATATTATATAAATGGGTAGACCCTCATACAAATACCCAAACTACTTTGTCACTTGAGACACACAAATGTATAGAGGGGATATAGAATTCCACACCCATCATATACAATATCAAATACTTCATCATATATTTATTGATCAATGTAATTCATAAACAACATTCTTTAATTGTAGAGACACGAAACACCTCACACATAGAGATCAAATTTTACTAGTTCAATACCCATTACATTTCATAAATACAACCCCATGGACAAATATAGGTTTGGAATTATTAGAGACTAGAAAGTTTAAACAACCTTTCCATATGTGACCTATGTCATCTCCCACTACGATCTTCATAACTAGCAGTATTCATATACAAATCACACATAATATGTTTCAACATAACTGGGTGAAAGGAATCATATGAAATGGAGAGATCATGAGCTCGTTACTTGTAAATATGCATGATATCAACATTTAATTACTATATGGGTATGATAACATGAGAATAAAATTTGAAAACCATTACATGCATATCATATATCATAAACTCGATCCATGGCATAAATATTGGTAGTTTATATGACATGAATCGTAATGGAATAAAATAGAATGAACCAAGAGAACATAACATTGGCATAATTCATAGAATTATGACATACACATAAAAATAAAAAATCATTTTATTATTAATTCATGGATTATTTAAAGGAATATCATAGTGGAATGGGTTAACTCTCAAAACCATCTTAGTAGTTAGTGTTCACTCCCCTGAATATCATAGTGGATAGAGTCCCTAATTGATCTAGGTTACTCTCCATTACAGTCCTATTTATATCATGATATATCTATCTATACCGAATGCATTAGATGGATATATAGGTCTCACTAATCTGATTATAAAAATCATACATATTTTTTACAGAAGATCTTAAATCATTCATTACATTAAAAATCATGAAATGAAATTTTATTAATAAAAATATCATCATAAACTAAAATATAGAAAAAAATTAATAATCATTTAATAATTTTAACAAATAAAATCCTATGGAAAAAGATTCATTTCAAAATAATTTTATCAAGGTAGAACTTATGGAATAGAAATAGGTTTCATAAATAGTTTTTCTTCATAAGCATAAACTATTTAAGGCAATCATCAGAATGGTATCCTTGGGTAATATTTCCAATAAACCAAAATTGACATAAAATGCTTTCATCTTAGATATTGAATTATTTTTGAATATAACATTGAATATTATTAATGTAAATTTCCTTGCAACATTAAAAACCACAATTTAAGAAATAAAACATATTCAAAATCATTTTCATTGAAAATCACCTTGTAAACATATAGAGGATTCTTAAAAGATAATTTAAAACATTTGTTGAGGAAAATAATATTTACACTTTGGATAAAACATTTTGAAACATAAAATGGTTCGTAAATAATTTTTCTTGAAATTAACCTTATAAATAAATAATAGAATCTTGAAATATCATTTCAAAAAATTCTTGAAGAAAATATACCTTCCACTTTTAGAGAAAAATTACAATATAAAACATTTTAATTTTTATAATAACTTTAATGACCCACCTATTCTCATTGTCTTGAGAATACAATGAATAATTACTATTCCTTAAGTGGATTCCCAAGATGGGAATGGATGGAAATAATTGTTGAAGGGTTTCAAATTCTAGTAGGGGATGATTTTCCCTTTTTCAATTAGAACCAATAACCCACATTCATATCCATGTCAATATTGAATGATGTATGATAAAACCAATACAACTTATCCATTTTAATTATAACCTATCCAACCAAAGTGTTTTACAGGGGAATAAAAACCAAAATCAATGTAAAAAGATGAAGAACAACTACAGACTCCTAGATGACCACAAGACTCTATGCTCTAGAAACTCTATGCTCTAATATCACCCAACTTCTCAAGTGTCACTAGGTGGAGCTCAATATGTGTGAAACATCATATCCCATGTCCTAAAAGATATCATATGCGCAATCACAAAGGTTCCAAAGTAGGGGTGAGTATAAAACACGGTAGGTTTCCCCAATGACATCCCTACTCATGCCATAATTGAAGGAAAGTTACCAACATTTATATAAAATATTTTATATAAAACAATTTCGAAAAATAGTTTTTATTAAAATATAATCTAAATCCACTATAATCATTTTTCAAATGAAAGGACATAAACAATCCTTTATGTTTGATAACATTCTATTTTTTTAACCATTCAACATATCCCCACAACTGACCATTTACGAAACCTATTAGAGGGAGAATGATTGGACACTTATCCATCCCAACAACGTTGGGGAGACTTCTTACACTTATCTGGACCAAATGCACAAGAATGATTAATAGAGGATAACCCTCACCCTTATCTATCCTAGAAATTATTGGGAGACTCTTGAACCTTATCCATCGGAAATTTCATATGAACACACACAACCATTATTACATTACACTATTATCACTAGTAACATAGTCATATTTCAACCAAACACTGAAAATGTAGTATGAACACACACACAACCATTATTCCATTAACCAATTCCATAGTTAATTGTTCATCCATTTCAGATAAAACTGATCTTTTAATGAAAATACATTAAACAATCCAATTTAAACAACCATTTCGTTTAAATAAAACCATTAATTTTATTGAAAACACTTTAAATACATATAATCACAAAAATTCCAGAAAATCCTCATTTTAAAATCAGTAACAAAATAATATTATCAAGAACATCAATTTTCCAGATGTCCACAATTTACAAAACCATCAAAAAAGAGGGATTCCAAAAATTCTAAAGCAGATCAATAACAATAAATTTATCACAAAGAAATCAATTTGAAATTAAGCCCATCAATTCTATCACGAGGATTTGAGATTGAAGCCACCTACCTCAAATCATTTGTTGAAAACTGAAAACGGAAAAAAGAACACTCAAGAAATTTGAGTCGATTCTTCATGGAACCACCTTAGATATCATATCCCAGAATGATAATGACAAATTATAATATATAATTTTCATCCAAAATCATAGATCTACCCATTATAGGAATATATCTATAAAACCAAGAAGAGAGGAAATGTAGATCTAAGTAGATCTAATATAACATAATATGAACGATGAAGAGAGTCACATACCACTAGAATTGGGCATGAAAAAACCTATATAGAGATATGTATTAACTCTAAAATGAATGGTGGAGTCTCTTCTACTTTCAACAGAGAGGAAACTTGAATTAAGGGAACATAGAAGATAAAATGAACGAGTTATTTTAAAATGTAGTGAGATCATATTTATAAGGTTCTAGATTTCACTCAGTTCATGGTTAGACTACACAGTTAGATAAACCATGAACTAATTGTGTGTTAGATATTTCCTTAAGGAAACTCATGCATAACCTCCTCAAATGGCCTTCCTAACCATGTGAACACTATACTGAATCTACTATCCATCATCTACTAATGTGAAAAATGTTTCCTTTGAATTCCACATTTCTTAGACAAATCGTGTGCATACCCTATGCACTTCCTATTTAGTCTCAAATAATCCTTAAAATTTTACCAAAATCATCCATCCTACACCCGTAAACTTTTTAAACATAAATAGAACAATTAAAGGGTTACATACCAGAAACAGAGGTTACTATACTATCTCCACTATTTCTCTTTCCATCCCTGAAATGTAGAAAACCATCATAATCAAAAAGAGTTCCAACCATTACTATTTCATTTACATCTCATGTTCCCAAGTCTCTTCATGAATCTTACCATGATTCCACATAACCCACACAAGACAAATGATTTTTCCACAAAAGAAATTATCTTTCATATCAAAAATCTGCACCCAGATATCTTCAAATGAAGAATATGCTTCTAAGTTAATGTGATCCAACATGATCACATTGTCACAATCAGGTTGATACTTATTCAACTGCGATACATAGAACCCAATATGCACCAAACTGAACCATGTGGGAAATGAGGACTAATATTCCACTTCTCCAACCAATTATAGAATTTATAAAGGGCCAATATATCAAAGAGATAACATTCTCTTCATTCCAAAATCACAATGACCAATCCTTTTAAAAATCCACAAAAACACATGATCACTCACAAAAAATGACAATGGTCATCGATGATGATACACATAAGATTTATAATGAATCTCATCCATATACATAATTTTTCTAATCAATAGAATCTTCCACATTTTTTCTCAAACAAGGTTCATCCCAACTAGTGAAGTCTCTCCTATTTTGACTAAACACAATGGAGAATAACAAGGATGCTCATACAATGATTCAAAAGGATATGTATGTATTAAGTCTTGAAAAATGTGATTATAAGAGAATGTTGATAAGGGTATATGCTCCTCCCATTAGCCACAAAAATCAATTGCGCAAGACCAAAACATGTATTCCAATTTTTTGATCACCCTCTTAGATTTCTTGTCCATCTAAGGAATTTACACCATACTCATAGTCAACTGTGTCCCCAGGGTTTTCAATAAGGATTTATAGAAATGAGACGTGAACCTCGGATCTCTCTCTGAGTCTATTGAAATTTTTAATCCATGTCTCTTTACCACTTCACAGATATCAATTTTGGATAGATCCTATATCGTTTGAGATTCACAAACTGAAATGAAATGGGATAACTTTGTAAGCACCTCCATTATATCCCATATGGAATCATGTTTCTAAAATATTCTTGGTAAACCTATAACAAATTCCATCACTATGTACTCCCATTTACCAACTATGATAGGTATAGAATACAACTTACACCATGGTCCATGATGTTCTACCTTAACTTACTGACAATTTAAAGACCTTCAAATAAACTTAGCCACTTTTTGTTTCATGCTCCTCCACTAAAACTACACCATCAAAATCTTATACAAATTTTGTATACCTGGTTGAATAGCCCAACTGAAATGTTGTTAATCAAGAATAAGTTGTTTCTAACAATCCATATGTACAACTATATGATCTCTGAACCACATCACTAAACTCCCATTAAGCTTCAGTCCCTCAATGGTCTCCCCACCATTGAATTTTGAACTCTTAACCAAGAAATATATATCAGATGTTTGTTCCTATTTGAATATATTTAAAAAATCTATATCCATATAAACTGATTCTAAAACCACAACATCACCTCGATCTTCACATTCTATTTTTTTGTCGGCTTGGATGATTGTCATCTCCCATTTATCTGAAGCTTCTTTTTCCAATGAAACATATGACATTCTTCTTAATTCATTTGCTGCCGTATTTACCTTACATGGTGTATACATCACATCAAAGTAAAAAAATATGGAGATACTCCATCTATATCCATTTCCTCATCTTCAAATATTATTGTGAGAAAATATGTTTTCAGCTCATTTGATCCATGAACACAACTAATTGATCACCAAATAGATAGTGATTCCAAGTCTTCATGGAATGGACAACCACAACATACACCATTACATGTGTTTGGTAAATCATCTCATGAACTATAAAATGACTTGAACCATAAGAAACCCCATGGTCTTCCTACTAGAGAACGAATCCCCACCCAAATACTAAATCATAATAGTACAACATATACCCCTATCCTGATTCTAGAAAAATCAAGATAGGTGATGATGTAAGATGAATTTTCAGATCATGAAAAGACTTATGGAATTCCCCATACCATTAGAATATACTTTTTAACCTTGTCAAAAATTTCATCGGAGATCATTTTCATGAGACTTTACACACAAAGTGTTGATAATAAGAAGCTAGACCAAGAAATAATTGTATCTCAAAGTTTTTTTTTCAGTTCTTACGATGAGATAACAACTTCAATCATTTTCATATCAAGAAAAAAAATCTTTTTTTTAGAAATAATATGGCCAATAAAGTGTAACTATTGTACCCTAAAATCACACTTTGACAATTTGGAATACAAACGACAATCTTTCATGATTCCCAACTCTATCACCAAGTGTTTCCCATTCTCACCCCATGCCCTTGAATACACCGATATGTCATCCACAACCACCACTAAAAAAGAATCCAAATATATTTGATGTATCTGATTCATCAATGATATATAGACCACTAGTGCATTATTGATACCGAAAGGCATTACTACATATTCATAGTGGCCATATCTACTTATTAATGGTGTTTTCATAATATCATCCTTCTTGAACTCACAATTGATGATATTCTGATAATGAGTAAATTTTTTAGAAACACTAGTATCCCTCTATTGAGAAAACAGATCATCAATGTGTATAAGTGTATATGTGTTCTTTACTATAGCTTGGTTAAGATTATAATAATCAATATACAACCAAATATATCTATTTTCATACTTTGAGAACAATACTGGTGCTTCCACAGAGACATAATTGGCCGAATAAAACATTTTATTTAATACGTTTCCAACTATACATTCATTTGCATTAACATGGTTGGTTACATCCTATAATATGGAAGGGAAATGGGATTAGTCCCCAAGAAGAATTCAATCATAAACTCAACAGCCCTTATAGGTGGTATCCCTGAGAAGTTCTTAGGAAAGACATATTGAAATTGATCCACAACTGCTGAAAAAAATCTATCCTAAATCTCTTCCATATATGACAAAGATAATTTCTATAACTATTATGAGATCATTCCAAATTCTGGTGACAACCATCATGTTCCACCTTCCTTTAGAACCCTTTTATTTAGAATAGATGCTAGATACCGTATGCAGTTTTAAAACTAACAATTATAATATAATAGTTGATGTGATCCTAGAACATTTTCAACCAATCCATACTAAATATTACATCATAAACATTCATCTCCAACACTAAGAATCCCCATTTCATCTCAAATCCAACAATAGTTATAGAACAAGCTCTACATAGGAAGGCTCTACATTATCTTTCCTCGAGAGGAGTTTGATGTTTTAACACAGAGGGAATCATGTCTGTTTTTAAACATAGTAAATCAGCACTACAATAAGTAATGAATTAATGTGATATAGTAGTATCAAACATCAGTTACATAAGGGTAGAATTAAATAGAATCATAAATCTCACCGTAGATGGTCCAACCTGGTCATCAATAATCACCTTCACAACTTCATACAATTTTTTCATCGTTGTGCTATAATCCTTGTTTTCATCTTGAGATTTCCCTTATTCCATCAATGAACATGATATTTGTAACATCTAAAATGATTCTTGTAAACCTAACTTCAGAGTAAATCGACAAAAGCACTGAATATTCCCTATCCAATTTCAATTATGGAATATTCTAGGTTGTGTCATACAGTCCCACTTAATTTCACTCAATGGACCACACTAGAAACATCCAGTCCTATTCTTCGGTATTGGAGGTAGATTACATGATCCTATGTCCAGATTCAGATGTTTTCCTCATTCGTGAAAATAAGTATCCCTCTTTCTTTTTCTATTAGTTCTAGAGTTCTCACCTCATCTTGTGAACACAACCATTCTTCCCCCACTTGGATTTCTAGCAGTGACAGATATCATAAAAAGAGTCTCTTACTGCAATCTTATCTCAATGGTTTGATAAGCTTGTGTGATGATTTGGACCAATAGTTGGTTCACCGATGTCTTGGGTGAAACCAAATTCTAAATAGCTTCTTATGATTGGTTTAAAATTCCAATCAGGTTCTATTTTTTCTGTAAACAACAAACTCTATATGTATAACTCTCATACAACTAATGGAATAGCATTACTAATTCTATCACATCAACTGTCACAACATTTTTTTCAAAAATAATCCATTTTTTTACTTGGAAATTTTAGTATAAAAATCCAACCATTTTCAATGTTCATCAACCATACTCTTTTCAAAATCATTCACTTTAAGATGATCTCATACATTTTCCAAAAATCTGCACTTTTTTTCAAAACATAAATCAGTACTTCCAAAATTAAATATGTAATACGAGTAGGAATTCATTTCTCTATAATGAATTTCATGCTAGTCTCATTGGATAAAATCATGGAAATGAGATTCCATAATCCAATAAGTGGATCCAAAAAACCTATGTACCCAACTCACTCATATATTGATGTTTAGCATAAAAAGATGAGCTACTTATTTTCATGCTCTACATTTATATTCTTGACAATCGTACTACTTTCCATGATCACACACCAAGGAATAGGAAGAACAATGATAAAATCCAAGACTAAGAAAAAAAAATACCACTTGTTAGGTTGAGACAGAATATGTTGATGCCATTTGTAATGACCCACCTATTCTCATTGGCTTGAGAATACCATGAATCATTACATGTCCTTAATTGAGATCCCCAAAAATTCAAAGGTTGGAAATCAATACGGATTTGTTTCAAAGACAAGTTGGGGAAAATGTACCATTTTTTAAATAAAATGAATAACTAATATTAATAAACATGAAACTATTACCTGATTCATGACAAAACCAAGACAACTAATCCATTTCAATTATAACCCATCAATCCAATGTGTACTATTGCGGAAGAAAACCCAAAATCAAAGTAAGCAGTAGAAGAACAACTAAAGACTCCATGATGACCATAAGAATCCATGCTCCAAAAACTCTATGCTCCAATATCACCCAGTATCCAAAGTATCACCAGGTAGTTGTAAATGCTTCGGCAACATTACCTTTTTCCATGTCCTAGAAGATAACATCTTCCAAAGAACCAATGAGCCAAATCAAGAGTGAGTATAAAACACAATAGTTTTTCCCAAATAAATTCCTAACTCACTCCACTAGAATAGAAAAGTTCTCCACATTTATAGAAAATAGTTTATTTAAAAAAATTTCTAAAAAAATTATATCAAAATATAAACTAAATCCACAGTAATCATTTTCAAAGGAAATCTCATAAATAGTCATTTGATTATTTGAACAACCTATTTTTCAACCATTCCACATATCCACACATATGACCATGCATGAAACCTGTTTGAGGTGTAAATACCTTACCCCTATCCATCCCAACAATAATGGGGGACACATCTTACCCTTATTCGACCCATATTTATAAGAATGTTTGACGGGGGTTATCCCAAACCCTATCCATCCAAGAAATGATGGGGGAGACCCCTGACCCATATCCATACCAAATTCCATATGAACACACAAAAAAAATTATTCCATTACAAATTTGGATCCAAGACCAAGGTTTTATTTCAACCAAGCCTCGAAAATTCAATATGAACACACATAACCATTATTCCATTAACCAATTCCAAAACAATAATTTCATGAGACTTTACACACAGAGTGTTGGTAATAACAAGCTACACCATGTAATCATTGTATCTCAAAGTTTTTTTATCCGTTCCTATGATGATATAACAACTTCTATCATTTTCATACCCACAAATAAATCTTTTTTAGAAATAATATGGCCGATACAGAGTAACTATTGTGTCGTAAAATCACACTTTGACAATTTGGAATACAAACGACGATCTTTCTTGATTCCCAACTCTATCGCCAAGTGTTTCTCATTCTCACCCCTTGACCTTGAATACACTGATACGTCATCCACAACCACCACTAAAAAAGAATCCAAATATATCTGAAGTATCTGATTCATCAATGATATAAAGACCACTAGTGCATTCTTGATACCGAAAGGTATTACTACATATTCATAGAGGCCATATCTACTTATTAATGGTGTTTTCATAATATCATCCTTCTTGAACTCACAATTGATGATATTCTGATAATGAGAAAATTTTTGAGAATCACTAGTCTCCCCTATATTGAGAAAATAGATCATCAATGTGTATAAGTGTATATATGTTCTTTATTGTAGCTTGGTTAAGATTATAATAATCAATATACAACCAAATATATCTATTTTCATACTTTGAGAACAATACTGGTGCTTCCGCAGAGACATAATTGGCTAAATAAAACATTTTATTTAATACTCTTACAATTATACATTCAACTACATTAACAGGGTTGGATCCATCCTATTATATGGAAGGGAAATGGGATTAGTCCCCACGAAGAGATCAATCATAAACTCAACAACCCTTATAGGTGGTATCCCCGATAATTTCTTAGGAAATACATATTGTAATTGATCAACAACTGCTGAAAAAATTCTATCCTAAATCTCTTCCATAGATGACAAAGATAATGTCTATAACTATTATGAGATCATTCCAAATTCTGGTGACAACCATCATGTTCCACCTTCCTTTAAACCCTTTTATTTAGAATAGATGCTCGATACCGTATGTAGTTATAAAACTAACAATTATAATATAATAGTTAATGTGATCCTAGAACATTGTCAACCAATCCATACTAAACATTACATCATAAACATTCATCTCCAACACTAAAAATCCCCTTTTCATCTCAAATCCAACAATATTTATAGAACAAGATCTACATAGGAAGGCTCTACATTATCTTTCCTCGAGAGGAGTTTGATGTTTTAACATAGAGGGAATCATGTCTAGTTTTAAAAATAGTAAATCAGAACTAAAATAAGTAATGAATTAATGTGATATAATGGTATCAAACATCACTTACATAAGGGTAGAATTAAATAGAATCATAAATCTCACCGTAGATGGTTCAACCTGGTCATCCATAATCACCTTCATAACTCCATACAATTTTTTCGTCGTTGTGTTATAATCCTTGTTTCCTTCTTGAGATTTCCCTTATTCCATCAATGAATATGATGTTTGTAACATCTAAAATGTTTCTTGTAAACCTAACTTTAGAGTAAATCGACAAAAGCACTGAATATTCCCTATCCAATTTCAATTATGGAATATTCTAGGTTTTTTCATACACTCCCACTTAATTTGACTCAATGAACTGCACTAGAAACATCCAGTCTTCTTCTTCGGTATTGGAGGTAGATTAGATGATCTTATGTCCAGATTCAGATGTTTTCCTCAATCGTGAAAATAATTATCCCTCTTTCTTTTTCTATTAGTTCTAGAGTTCTCACCTCATCTAGTGAATACAATCATTCTTCCCCCACTTGGATTTCTATCAGTGACAGATACCATAAAAAGAGTCTCTTACTGCAATCCCATCTCAATGGTTTGATAAGCCTGTGTGATGATTTGGACCAACTATTGGTTCACCGATGTCTTGGGTGAAACCGAATTATAATAGCTTCTTATGATTGGTTTAAAATTCCAAAAAGGTTCCATTTTCTCTGTAAAAAACAAACTCTATATGTATAACTCTCCTACAACTAATGGATTAGCATTACTAATTCTATCACATCAACTGTCACAAAATTTTTTTCCAAAATAATCTATTTTATTACATGGAAATTTTAGTATAAAAATCCAACCATTTTCAATGTACATCAACCATACTCCTTTCAAAATCATTCATTTTAAGATGATCTCATACATTTTCCATAAATCTGCACTTTTTTCAAAACATAAATCAGTACTTCCAAAATTAAATATGCAATACGAGTACGAATACATTTCTCTATAATGAATTTCATGCTAGTATTATTGGATAAAATCATGGAAATGAGATTCCATAATCCAATAAGTGGCTCCAAAAGAGCTATGTACCCAACTCACTCATATATTGATGTTTAGCGTAAAATGATGAGCTACTTATTTTTATGCTCTACATTTAAATTCATGACAATCGTACTACTTTCCATGATCACACACCAAGGAATAAGAAGAACACTGATCCAATCCAAGACCAAGAAAACAAAAGACCACTTGTTAGGTCCAGATAGAGTAAGCTGATGCCATTTTTAATGAACCACCTATTCTCATTGGCTTGATAATACCATGAATCATTACCTATCCTTAAGTGACATCCCCAAAAATTCAAAGGCTGGAAATAAATACGGATGTGTTTCATAGACAAGTGGGGTAAAATGTACCATTTTTGAAATAAAACCACTAAAAAATATTAAAAACCATGAAACTATTACCTGATTCATGACAAAACCAAGACAACTAATCCATTTCAATTATAACCCATCCATCCAATGTTTACTATAGCGGAAGAAAACCCAAAATCAATGTAAGCAGTAGAAGAACAACTAAAGACCCCAAGATGACTATAAGAATCCATGCTCCAAAAACTCTATGCTTCAATATCACATAGTATCCAATGTATCACCAGGTAGTTGTAAATTATTGGGCAACATTACCTTTTCCCATGTCCTAGAAGATAGCATCTTCAAAAGAACCAATGTGCCAAATCAGGAGTGAGTATAAAACACAATAGTTTTTCCCAAATAAATTCCTAACTCACTCCACTAGAACAGAAAATTTCTCCACATTTATAGAAAATAGTTTATTTAAATAATTTCTAAAAACAATTTATATCAAAATATAAACTAAATCCATAGTAATCATTTTCAAAGGAAATCACATAAACAATCATTTGATTATTTGAACAACCAATTTTTTAACCATTCCAGATAGCCACTCTTCTGACCATGCATGAAACCTGGTTGAGGTGGAAATACCTTACCCGTATCCATCCCAACAATGATGGGGGACACATCTTACCCTTATCTGACCCATATGTACAAAAAATTTTAACGGGGGGTAGTCCAAACCCTATCCATCCAAGAAATGATGGGGGAGACCCCTGACCCTTATCCATATCAAATTCCTTATAAACACACACACAAATTATTCCATTACAAATTTGGATCCAAGACCAAGGTATTATTTCAACCAAGCCTCGAAAATGCCATATGAACACGCATAACCATTATTCCATTAACCAATTCCAAAACAATCACTTCATCCACATCAATAAAATAGCTATTTTATTGAAAAACCATTTAGAAAAACAATTTTAACAAACCATTTCATTTCAATAGAACCGTTCCTTTTATTAGATACACTATAATTAAATCTAATCACCGTAATTCCAAAAAAAATCCCGTTTTAAAATAAATAATTAAAGCACATTATCCAGAATACCCATTTCCTAGAATTCCATAATTTACCAAATCGTTACAAAAGATGATTTCCAATAATTATTAAAATAAAAAATATCCTAATTAATTAATCATAAAAAAATCCATTTTAATGCATGATAAGAAGTTATATTAGGATGAATCATGAGTGGAGCCACCAACATCAAAGGTTTTGATGAAAACCAAAATCGGATGAAGAATTCTAAAGAAAATCATGTTGATTCATCACAGGACACCCTTAAATCTCTTCTCCTAACAAGATCAAGACCCAATATAATCTTATTTGGCATAAAAACATATTTTAAACCCCAAAATAGGCATATATCTAATAAATCATGAATAGAGTAGAAATATGTCTAAGTAGGTATTAGATAATGTGACAATAAGGATGAAGAACTTCACTTACAACAATAACCAGGCTTAAAAATGCTGAATAAGAGCTCTAAATTGACTCCAAAATTCTTGGGAGAGGTTATCCTAACTTCAATGATGAGGAATATAGAATTAGGGGTGAATAGAAACAAAAAAAATATTTATTCCAAAAATGAGTAAGATCTTATTTTTAAGGATCTTGAATTGATTGTGCTCATGGTTAGACATTACAGTTAAAAAATGTGTGTTAACAAAGTGTTAGCTCTTGCATTATGGAAACCCATGAATGGACTCCTCGCGTGGTCCCCATAACCATGATCACACCATGATCACACCATACCGAAGCTACTATCCATAATCTTACATAGATCACGATTTCTCTTAGGATTTCCGCACGATTTAGACAAACTTTGCATAGCATACACACTTCCCCAATAGACCTGAAAACTTCTTAAAAGTTCACCCAAATCATCCATTCATCAACCTTATAGTTTAAAATCATAAAAAGATGAATGTAAGACTGAGATATCAAAAATCAGGTGTACTATAATGAAAAAAGAAATCTATAATGTAATATATCAAAACAATGATTTTTTCATGGCATTGGAAAATGTCATTCTTGTCTAACACATCTAAACAAAGATTCCTTTCAAATTTTTTGGTAAAGTGAAAATTGGAAATACCTGGTGATTCATTTTAAAAAAATTAATAAAATAATAAAAATGTTAAAAAAAAGTATCTAAACAATCATATTGGAACATGAATACATTTTTAAAAACTTTTTTATGGAAAATTGGTATTTAAGAAAATGTTGTTTTTTATTAAAGATTGAAATACATTTGGTTTTCTTTATAAACATTATTTTTTTTATTTTGAGTGGATGAAGAGTGAAATATATAGATAAAAAATATATTATAGGGAAATAAAAACAGGACAAGAAAAACCATGAAGTTGTTGAGAAATATATCATAATATTTCATCATCAAAGGAATAATCCTATACAATCTCGTTAAACTAAGATATTGTACAATCAAACCCTTACCACTTTGGTAACATTTGAATCATTAGACATATTAAATAAAAACATAAATTGAAAATTTTAATATTATTAATTGAATTATATACATGGAATAACAATTCAAATAGATACTATATACCCCACATAATAGAATATAGGATCATAACATAACATTTGTCTCAATGAATACAAAATGAGATAAAAATCCCTTTCTGTTTAGGTAAATTTTGAACCATAAACCCCATGAGAGAGATATAATCAAATGGATTTTTAAATCAACATGTTTTATAGTAAAATAATCATGAAATAAAATAATTTTCAGTATATACCCTACATAACTGAAACATGTGGTGAATATAGAATATGCCACACAAAAATGAAATTCAGAAAAAAAATCCCTTAACTTAAGTCATGATTTCCTTTATACATGTTGAGAATTATTGTATAATAAATATATGTCACAAAATATATATTAATGAAAAATAATTATATATATCAAAAAATATATTATTTAATTATGCACTTTTATTACATTTTTATTAATAAATCGATAATAAATTCACGTATCTTGCAATAACTGCTTTGTTTTTCATGTAAGTTTTGATAAATTATTTTTAGTTTCCTTAATTTGATAATTGTTAGATAATTTACATATTTTAAATATTATATTAATATATTATATATTATATATAAATTTACTTAGCATAATCCATAAATTTTAGAGATGGGAAATGATATACAATGTTCATAGAGACGGTAGGTCAAACGTATTCAGGAACTCTGTTTCCATTTACTTCATAGATTAAATGAAAAAAATGTAAATAAAATACTACCAGGAAATAGTGGTTTCTATTTATTATATATAATATATTCATATTTAAACCAATCCTTATTTCCATCCATGTAAAGCATATATGAAGAACAAATAACATCATATCGTGAGCTGATAGTTCATTATAAACATGAATGGTGTAATCATATCCCCCATGAAATAAAAAGTAAGAAGATATATATTATATAATAATTAAAGATTTATAATAATTTCAAAAATATTTTTTATATTTATTAAAAATATCTTTATTACCTTTCAAGTAAAACATAAATGAAATACACATCCCATGAGTTTGCGAGCAAATAGTCCACCATACACACAAGTGAGGTTCTTGTTTTCACAACATGATTGGAGGTATTAAGGTACATGATGAATTATAATTACAGAATTATAACAGTATCATAGATATCTTATATGAATACAATTTCCATCATTATATCCATTTCTGGGAGGTGTCAATGGAAAATGAAAAAAATTGGTTCATCATGTTCATTTAATAAGTTTTTCCTTGTGACTTTTTCATTATTTCTTTTTTTGAAAATCACAAACACCTTATCTTTAAGCAAATCATTGTTATTCTATGCTTTGATTTTATAAGGAAAATTTCCTTGTCTAAGGAAATTCATCCTTAGCATATTTTCACTGTTCATATTTGGACTAACTATAAATTTCGGATTCATATTTGTAACTTTGAAATCCTATAAATAATTAGATATGAAGCATTCTATTTTAGGATCTGAATTCTGTATGAGAACTGTAATGAAGTTCCACTCCGAATTCTGGATTTGAATTGTTATGAAGTTCCACTCCAAATTCTGGATGTGAACTATACTGAAGTTCCACTCTGAATTCTAGATGTAAAATGTTATGAAGTTACACTCCGAATTATGGAAACTAACTCTCATATAGTTCAACTCTGAATTCTGGATACGAACTCTCATATAGTTCAACTCCGAATTCTGGATACGAACTCTCATATAGATCAACTCCGAATTCTGGATAAGAACTCTCATATAGTTTCACTCTGAATTCTGGATACGAAATCTCATATAGTTTTACTCTGAATGCTAAATACGAACTCTCATATATTTTCACTCCGAATTCTAGATACGAACTCTCATATAGCTTCACTCCGAATTATGGATACGAATTCTCATATGGTTTGACTCCGAATTCTGATTACAAACTTATCTAATGTTCTAAATCTGAGTTCTCTGAAATCAATCTCCGAAAACTTATGAGTTCTGACTCTGAATTCCTATTAACTCTAACTCTTAATCTTGAAAGTTCTGGTTCCAAATTCAGATGAAATCAGGCTCAAAATTTCTATGAAATTCAGATTGCAGATTTCTACAGAATTCATGTTCTGAATTAAAAAAAACAGAATCCAAATATCTTTTTTTATAGACTCCGAATTCCATTTTCGTTAGACCCCGAACTTTGATTTTTCTTACATTAAGAACTTTTTAATTACACTCTAATTTATTATGTCTGTTTTAAAACAATGTCGTGCTTTATATTACATATGTTTTGATATAAAACAATTTCATCCATTCCGTTTCTAACTAACCATTGGTTGAGTGACACGTGTACAGGTCCCACCGAAATTCAAGGAGAAATATGACCGTAGGAGGAGGGAGCTGACTGTTGGAGTTTTGGATATTAATATGAGCACATTTGAAAAGCTTCATACTGATCTTCAACACTTTTGACATCTCTACTTATATACTATTGAAGTGATTTCTAGAGAGAGAGCATATTATCAACTCTCAAAGCTTCGTGTAGAAAGTTTTAACATCTAGTAAAAACTTTTCCTTGTGCAGATTGCTTCGTGTGACTCTGAATGTTGGTGATTACATTCGAGGGATTCCGGGGATAGGCAGACAAAGGTTCCAACACCTTGAAGTTGAGGGCTTCCTTGCTTAGGAAGATAGAGGTTCCAACTACCTTGAATTTTTGGGCTTACGGGGATAGCAAGACAGAGACTTCGATGTTCGTATCGAGCCTTACCCAGGTGTGGGTAAGACAGACCTGCTTGAATGTATAAATCAAGGGATCTTTATCCAAGGTTGTTGGATACCCATCTCTTTGGGTTAAAAGACTTATATCATGATACTTGTAGTTTTACTACTTGTTTTTGCTGCTATTTTTTATATTTTAAGGAAATAATAACCTTGGAACATTTCCTTACACTTGTACACTGACTCATTAGATTCTATACGCTTTAAAGTAGAATCTCATATTGTAAACATTAATTAAGTTTATGTTTTCCAGTATCATATTTCTGGATCCATCTTTTTGGAATCATATTTCCAGAACCGGTTTTCAGAATCACTTTCCAGATATAAGCAAGTTTGTAGAACTAAATGTTTGTAACTTCATACCTTGTTCCAATTCTTTAATTGGTGTTAGAGGTGATGTGAATTTCCTTAGTTTAAATTTGTTAAACATAGATCATTCCTTGTTTAAGGAAATTTTTAAAGTGTACAATTCACCCCCCTCTTGTATATTGAGCTTCTACATCGTTATTTCGATCCTAAAATTGGTATCAGAGGAGGTTTCTAAAACAATTATACTCACATATAAGTTTTTCTTGCTCAGATTTTCATTGGTTTATATTTTCCTTGCTTACGAATATTTTCCATCATTCTGAACATTTGTTATTAACAAGTTTCTGTGCAAAGAAATTTTTCTTATTGATGGCAGGTATGAATATTGGTTTGATCGACAACTTAAATCCTACAAGACCACCCATTTTTTATGGAAATGACTATGAGTATTGGGGAGATTGACTGAAGACATTCGTTATCAATACTAGAGTAGAAAATTTTGTTATACTTCCTGGATGTTATCAAATTTCTGATAAGAAAGTCAGTACTTTCACAAACTAAGAGAAGCATGATTATCAACTCTACTACAAGGTATGCAACACTTTACTTTGTCCAATGACTAGGAATATATATTGAAAAATTTCTTCTTATGAAGCAGCTAACTGTATCTGGAAGAAACATGAAGTTACTGATTTTGGTACGTCTAAAGTAATTGAGACTAGGAGGGCTATGATGAGGAATAAGTATCATGGTTTCAATTTTCCTTATAGAGAACCCATATGCAATGTGAAACAATGATTTATGACTATTGTGAATAGTTCAAATTCTATGGGTGAGAAAGGTCTGGATGATAATGCTCTTGTGGACAAAATCATAGATATTATGCCCAATGAGTGGGAATCCAAGAGAACTGCTATTGATGATTATATGAAGGTTTATCAGATCACTCTTGGTTAATTATTTGGAACTCTTATTCAACACGAAACAATGATGAAAAGAGATGCTAAAAACCTCAAAAAGAAGAATGGAAATGGTACTGTTTCTTTTACTACAACATCAAATCATATAAAATCTAAGACTCCTGAGAGAGTAACTAGATCCAAGTCTTAGAAGGCTATTATCTAATCCAAATCTAGTGATAGTAAAATCTCATAAAATGATTTAGAAAATCTTTCTCTAAAGATGATCGAGATATCTGGTTAGAGAAATTTCCAATCCAAGTATAAAAAAACGGAAAGGAAAGATAGTAAAGATGATGAAGTTACTTGTTATGAATGCAAGAGAGCTAGACATATTAGACCAGATTGTCATTTGCTCAAAAATAATGAAAGCAAAGAGAGACATTATGAAATTAAAAGAAAGAAGTATTACAAAGATAATTCTAAGAATGTTAGGAAAGCCAATGACACCTACAGTGCCAATGGTGGTGACTCTTCAGATGAATCTTCTGATTATGAATCTTTAAGATAGAAGAATCTTGGTCTTATATCCAGAGTACCTATTAACAATCGTTTCTTTATGGGTAAGGTACACAATGTTGAATCATTAACCAATGTATCGTTAAATTCTAGTGATAGTAAATATTATTACTCTTCAGATGAAGAATCCTCTTCTAATGAAGAAAATACATTACCTACCTATTGAGAAGATTCTAGGTTTACTGAACTACTTGAGATTGATAATTCTAAACTCAATAAAAATCTTGATAAGGAAAACTCTAGGAATATTATTCTTACAAAATAAATATCAGATATTTATAAAGATCCTGATAGTAAAAATGCTAATTTTATATTTATTTCAAAAAATCACGAAGAACTGAATTCTGAAAAGGATAAACTTTCTAAAGATCTAGAAAAAGTAATTTATAAGAAGAGTGTTTTCGAGCCTATATCTAGATCCAAATATAATGATTTTGAAGATAAAAAATTGGTTATAAAACTCAAGTCTGAAATGTTTTCCTTAAATAATTGTTTGTAATACATTAATCATGGTAAACAAAATTTTCATAACATCTACTCACCAATACGACCTTTACGAAACAAATCTCGATTTGGTTATACCCATGAAAATCTATTTTTTAGTAATAATTATATTGTTCCAAAAAGTTCCCCATTTTTTAATAAGTGTCAATTTGGTGGTCACTGGGAAAAAATTTGTTCTTTAAACAAAACCCAATCTTTAACTTTTCATAAGGCTTATTTTTCTAAAAAGATGTGGGTGCCCAAAATATTTTTATCTGAAAATCTCGGATTCAAACAAGTTTGGATTCTGAATGTCTAATTCTTTTCTTATTTTCAGGAAGGTAAAATAAGTACCGACAATAATAATTGGTACATGGATAGTGGATGTTCTCGGAATATGATTGGTAACAAATACTATTTTGAAAAAATTATCAAGACAAATGGAGGAAAAGTAACTCTCAGAGATAATGCTCAGGGAGAAATTTTTGGTATAGGTAACATTTTTCTTCTTGGTAAAACATTGATTTCAAACATTTTGTTTGTTATGGGTCATAAGAAAAACCTCATTAGCATATGTCAGTTATGTGATGAAGGGTACCTTGTGAATTTTAGGAATGATAAGTTCTTAGTACACAATTCCAAGGATGAATTTATTCGTTCTACCAATAGGCAAGAGAATGTTTACAAATTGAACTTAGAAGACCTTAAGATCCAAGACATACCTTTCCTGAGTGCAATGGATGATCACTCTTGGTTATGGAATAGAAGATTAGGTCAATGTAATTATAGTAACTTATGTAAACTCTCTAATAAGAAACTAGTTAAGGATCTACCAGAGCTTAGATTTTTCTATTATAAAGTTTTTGATCCTTGTCAATATTGAAAGCTACATAAATTTAGTTTTAAATCAATCGGTGAAGTCTCAAAAACTGATGCATTATAGTTAGTGCACATGGATATTTTTTGTCCAACACAAACTGGAAGCATTAGTGGAAAATACTATGTGTTTGTATTAGTTGATGATTACACTATATTTACATGGGTCTATTTTCTAGAAATGAATTACGAAGCTTTCACTTATTTCAAAAGTTTTCGAGTTCATGTAAAAAATGAGAAAAAACTTCCATTTAAAACTATTCATAGTGATCATGGAGGAGAATTTCAAAATTCTGATTTTTAAACTTTTTGAAGTAGAAAAGGTGTTACTCACAACTTTTCAGTACCCAGAACACCTCCACAAAATGGTTTTTTTGATAGAATAAATAGAATTATTCAAGAGATAACTAGAACCATGTTGAGTGAGTATTCGGTAGATAAACATTTTTGGTATGAAGCTGTAAGTACTGCTTGTTATACTATAAATCGAGTTTTGATTAGACCTTTTCTTAATAAAACTCTTAATGAGTAATGGAATGGTAGAAAACATATACTTTCCTACTTTGAGGTTTTTGGTTGCAAAGTATTCAACCTGAACACCAAAGACAATTTACAAGAATTCTCACCAAAATATGATGATGGAATTTTCTTAGGCTACTCCACAACGTCTAAGGACTACAGAGTTTTCAATAAAAACACTTCTACTATTGAAGAAATAGTGAATGTAAAATTTGATGAATCTAATATTTTTTTTCAAAACATCCCAACCTACATCCTCAGATATGTTTTCAAAAACCAATTATCAACCTTTGGTAGCAGACCCTTCTGATAAAGAAAATGTTCAAGAAGATACTTTTGAAACATTTACCCCAAAGACATTCTCCCTTATGTTGATGAACAGGTTTTACAAAACCCAATTCAGGTGTCTCTAAAGAATCATCCCAGTGATAGTATCATTAGTGATGTCAATAAACCTGTAAAGACTAGAAGTTCCTTGAGAAATGAAGTAGATCATCTATCATTTCTTTCCCAATTAGAACCACAAAGCACTGATGAAGCTTTAGGTGACGATGATTCGATCAAAGCCATTCAAGATAAAATAAGTGAATTTGAAAGGAATAAAGTCTGGACCTTGGTTGAAAGACCTAAGGAAACATCTGTTATTGGTGTAAAGTGGGTCCTTAGAAAAAAGTGTGATGAAAATGGAGTCATTGATAGAAATAAATCTAGACTAGTTGCTAAAGGCTATAATCAGCAAAAGGGAATAGACTATGAAGAAACCTATGCTCCAGTAGCTAGACTTGAATCTATTCATATCTTACTTCCCTTTGCAGCATTCTTTAATTTTAAAATTTTCCAAATGGATGGGAAATGTGATTTTCTTAACGGTTATGTTCAAGAGGAAGTTTTAGTTGAACAACCTCCAGACTTTGAAGACACAAAACATCCTGATCATGTTTTTAGACTTACCAAATCTTTGTATGGCCTTAAACAAGCCCCACAATCTTGGTATGATAGACGTACAAGATTTTTTCATCAAAATAACTATGTCAATTGAAATTCATATCCAACTCTTTTTATAAAGAAAGATAAGAAAAATGTTTTAATTGTTCAAATTTATGTAGTTGACATTATATTTTATTCAACTCAGCAATCATTAACTGATTCATTTGCAAATCTAATGAAATCAGAGTTTGAAATGAGTATGACGGGTGAGTTAACATTTTTCCTTGGTTTTCATATTTCTCCAAAACCAGAAGGAACCTATATATCACAACATAAGTATATTAAATATCTTCTTAAAAATATGGATATGACAACACTAAAAGTATTCTTATTCCCATTGGTACCTCAAACACATGTTATATTGATGAAGCTAGGAAACCAGTGGATCAAACATCTTTTAGAGTTATGATAGGATTTTTACTGTAGTTGGAAGATAGTAGTCCATACATAATGTTTTCATTATTCTTCTGTGGTATATATCAATCCAATTCTAAGGAATCTCATTTAAAGAAGTGATAATAATTTTTCACTACTTAAAGGGAACCATGGATTTATGACTCTTTTATACTTCTGGAAATGATTTTGTTTTAAAATGCTTTTTGGATGCTTACTTTGGTTGCTTTAGAATAGATATAAAAAGTACATCTGGTACTTTTCATTTATTAGGAGATTAGTTTGTTTCTTGGTCATTCAGGAAGCAACACTCAGTAGCACTCTCCACTGCTGAAGCTGAATATGTAGCAGCTGGAAGTTGTTGTGCTCAAGTGTTGTGGATGCAACACACACTCACAGATTATGGCTTGATCTTTACTAAGACTTAAATATTTTTTGATAATACAAGTTCCATTTCCCTTAGTAAAAACCATACACATCACTTCCATACAAAGCACATAGATATTAGAAATCACTTTCTTAGGGATCACACACAAAAAAGAGACATTATTCTTCAGTTTATCGAAAAGAAAGATCACCTTTCTGACATTTTCAAAAAATCTTTACCATTCGATATATTTGAATACATTAAAAGAAATTTAAGAATTATAACCATAAGGTAATATTTATTCATTAACTTCTTGTTAAAGGATTCTACTTAAATTAATAAACTCCTCTTCATAGGGGGAGTACATTTTCTTGCTTCTGTAATAATTTTTTTGTTCGTACTCAATTTTTCAAACCATCAAAACCAAAAAACAAATTAAAATAAATTTTCGTACAGAAACATTTATAATTAAATTTTCGTACTGAAACTTTTGTAATGAAATTTTTGTACTGAAACTTTCGCAATGAAATTTTTGTACTGAAACTTTTGTAATGAAATTTTTGTACTAAAACATTCGTAATGAAATTTTCGTACTGAAACATTCGTAATGAAATTTTCTTACTTAAAATTTCGTAATGATATTTTTGTACTGAAACTTTTGAAATTAGATTTTCATACTAAAACTTTGGTAATGAGATTTTCATACTGAAACTTTCGTAATGAGATTTTTGTGCTGAAACATTCGTAATGAGATTTTCGTACTGGAACTTTCAGAAAGAACTTTTTCGTACTCGTGTTAACTATTGTATGTTTTTTGTAGTAAATTTTTCATCAAGAAGAATGTAAACTATTACGAACAATCGTCCTAGCTAATCTAAATGGTATAATTACCTTACTTATGTATTTCTAATCATATTTTACATACTGGTAATTCCTTATGTGTTTTATAAAATTTTGGATTCTAGTTTTCTCAAATCCGATTGTTTTTCTTAAAACCTCAAATGATCGGAGTCATGTTTTCCTAATGTCTTGGTTCTCAACTATCAGATCAGATCTCAATGAATCCCAATAGTTCTATCAACCATGTAAGTTGAACCACCATCTCAACGCCTATATAAAGGGGACCCCCGAGGGTTATCCCACATCATTTTTTTTCAAGCTCTCGCGTCTCGAAGATCTACTTCTCTTCCTAAGGCTGTTCTGATTTTTGTCAAGTCAGTTCTAATTTCATAAGAAGCATTCAAGTACGAATGTCTATAGAAGCTACCTCTCAATATATGTCTTCTTCAAAGCCTTCCTCCAAATGGTTTGTTTACAGGGAAAGGTTGGTGCATCCAAATTTTTATAAGCTTATTTATCTCATTTCCAAGAACATCATGCTTAATTGATGGGAAGATATTTGTATATCCATGCTTGGGGATCATGAACCGGTCTATTCTAGATTTTCTTGTTGAGTTCTATGAATCTGTTTCCTTCTATAAGAAATATGGCATAGAGAAGTTTTCATTTAAGTCTAATGGGAATACTGGCATTCTTTCTTACACCAAGGCTACATGCTTGGTGGGTTCATCATATGAGGGAGAAGTTGAGTCTTGCACCCACATGCTACCCGATGAGAAAGGATGTTACAAAAAGGAAAGGCCATGGAATTCCTTGGACTTTCAGATGATGTCATAGCAAAGATTTCTCATCTCTCTCCAAATAATCAGATTCTACAACATTGGGTGCAAGTGTTCCTCATTCCGAGAAGGGTATACAAGTATAATCTCATGAAGAGTGACATTTACATCCTAGATTTCTTGGTAAATCTAAGGATGGTGAATCTAATGTGGAATAATCTTATTATAGTAAATAATTTTAAAGAAGGGAATCTAAAGGCTCAAATCATCATGTATCCAGCTTTTCTCTCAAATATGATTGTTCGAACTCTTGATTCATTCAAGATTTCTTGCTCCTCCAAGCCAAGGAATTGTAAGGTAATGCTCGTCAGCGATGACACATTATAAATGATGAAAATGGGTTTTTTTAGCTGAATCCAGAGAATTCTATCTTTTATCTAAGGAAGAGGTTGAATTTTCTGAGAAGGAGAAAGAAGTTACAGAGTCATCTAAGAAAGTTGAGAAGAAAAGGAAGTTGAAGAAAGTGGATGGTGCTAAAAAAAACTCCCAAGTCTAAGGATATCTATTCTGCACCTCACAAGCAAACGAAAAAAAATTCCTATCCAGATGATGTTGTTGCCAAGTAGAGGGATGGAAAAGAGAAAAGGAAGGAAGGGGAGACATAGTTTGTCTTGGACCCTACTCAGGCTAAGGACCTTAAGGAAAAATGAAGCGAAGAACTTGAAAAGAAAGCTAAAGAGAAGTAATTGAAGAAGAAGATGTCTGAAGCCGAGGTTCTTCAAACGCTTCTGAAATTCACATAAATCGATTTAAAGAATATTCTGGTTTCGAAATAGTTTCTGATTGAGGATTTACCTATGACTCTGGGAAAAAAGACTCTGGAAATTTATAAAGAAATAGCTCATGAAGAAAGGGATTTTGGAACATGTGAAATATTTCAGCAAGTTATAGAAGAAGTTCAAAAATTTGAAGGGAGTGGAGGTTCTGATGATATAATAAAGAAAATAGAAGAGTATCATGATAAGGGATCTCCATCCGAGAAAATCTCACTCCGTACTTCTCAATCCGGATCTTCCAAGTTATCCACTCTTGTAGATGATGATAAAGAAGAAGTTAGCAAGACTTCTGAGGAAGAAAGTTCTCATCATGATTTCCTTGAATAAGGATCTGAAAAAGAAAAGTTTCATGAAGGTAAAATTGTTCAAGTGTCTGACAGTGAGCGAGAATCTCCAAATGAATATGATGTTCTGAAAGATGAAAAATTGAAAAAGTTGATTTCTCTTACACCTAGAAAGCTTATTGTAAAAAAGAAGGCAGTTGTTGGTTCATCTAAAAGAAAGTTGGATGAAATACAGAAAGATCTATCTCCTACCCATCTATCAGATTCAGAGTCATCTGTATTTGGACATGACTTTGTGGAATAGTCCTTAAAGAAGCTGGTGGACGTCATTCCGATTTTTCCTACAATTGAATCCAGATGACAGATGCTTCAGCATAGCATGAATCAAAAATCAGACTCAGTATCCATGGTGATGGAAAAGTGTGCTAAGCATGAGGCTGATCATAAAAACATTCGTATCAATTATGGTGCTCATAGATATTCTTTCAATAAGATATTGAAGTGGTCTATGAAAGTGGTTCAGGAAATGGCATATCTTGATCAGTTCAAAGTAGATGTTAATGATGCTTTTGATGCTGAAGATTCTAGAATCAACAACCTTACAAGTTCTTTTGAGAAGAAGTTGACTCTTGAGCAGGATGTTTCGATGTAGTAAGTTAAATATTTGAATGGGAAGCTAAGTTCTCTTTTCCAATACTATAGGGAAGAAAACAGTCTTCGGATTCAGTTTGTAGAAAAGGTTTCAAAGCAAGAAGAAACACTTAACACTCATGCAGTGTCAATTGAGGCTCAAGATGTATGAATCGTTGCATTAGAGGAGCAGGTTGAGGAAGACCATAAAGAGCTGAAGAAAATGTAGACCATTCTGAAAATCATATTATCTATGTAAAAAGAATCTAAATAGAATCAATCTCGATCTTTTGTTGTATTGTTTTTTCTTCTACTATTTCTTTTTAATAGTAATGTAATTTTGGTTACTTATCTTTTGGTTGGTTGTCTTTACTAATATTTCAGGTACCAAATTTCATTTCCATTCCCTCAATATCTTTTTGAAAATCACAAATGGGGAGAAGGAAAAAGAACTACTCCTAAGGGGGAGAAAGAAGATTTCTAAACTAAGAAGAACTATCCTTAAGTAAGGGGGAGTTCTCATTATGATTTCTTCATTCTAATTAAAAGTCCATTCCATAAATTCAGAATACAATCCTTAGAGTCCCAAAGCCCTAGGGTGAGCTAGTTGTATTCACTATCATCCATAAACAAAGGGCGATAAGCATTAATTTCAAAGTCTAGAAATTTATTCCAAAGATCCAATATTATTTTTTGTAAGGATGTTTGTGCTTTCCAAAAAGGGGGAGATTGTTGAGTCAATAATGTTTTCCTTAGGACTTTTTCATTCCTTCTGGTATTAAAAATCACAAAAACCTTATCTTTAAGCAAATCATTTTTGTTCTATGCTTTTCTTTTATAAGGAAAATTTCTTTCTATAAAGAAATTTATCCTTACATTATTTTCATTGATCAAATTTTGACTAAGTATAAAATTCAGATTCATATTTGTAACCTTGGAATCCTATAAATACTTAGATATGAAGCATTCTATTTTAGGGTCCTAATTCTGGATGAGAAATTTAATGAATCTCCACTACATATTCTGGATGTGAACTGTAATGATGTTCCACTCCGAATTCTGGATGTGAATTGTAATGAAGTTCTACTCCGAATTTAGGATGTGAACTATAATGTAGTTACACTCCGAATTATGCAAACAAACTCTCATAAAGTTCAACTCCGAATTCTGGATACGAACACTCATATAGTTCAAATCTGAATTCTGGATACAAACTCTCATATAGTTTCTCTCTGAATTTTGGATACGAACTCTCATATAGTTTCACTCCGAATTCTGGATACAAACACTCATATAGTTTCACTCAGAATCCTGGATACGAACTCTCACATAGTTTCACTCCACATTCTGGATAAGAACTCTCAAATAGTTTCACTTCAAATTGTGGATATTAATTCTCATATAGTTAGATCCTAAATTCTGATTACGAACTTATCTAATTTTCTGAATCCGAGTTCTCTGAAATCAGACTCCGAACCCTTATGAATTTTGACTCCGAATTCCTATGAACTCTGACTCTGATCATTGTATGTTCTGGTTCCAAATTTAGATGAAATCAGACTCAGAATTTCCTTAAAATTCAGATTCCAGATTTCTACAGAATTCAGGTTCGGAATTCCAATAATACAGAATCAGAATATCCCTTTATTATAGACTCCGAATTCCATTTTTTTAAGACTCTGAACTTTTATTTTGATTACATTACAAACTTTTTACATACACTCTGATTTGTTAAGTCTATTATAAAACGATGTCGTGCTTTCAGTTACATATTTTTTTTTATAAAATGTTGTCATCCATTCCATTTTTAACTAACCTTTGGTTGAGTGAAACATGTACAGGTCCCTTCGAAATTCAAGGAGAAATATGATCGTTGGAGGAGGGAGTTGACCATTGGAGTTTCGCCTATAAATATGACTAAATTTGAAATGATCCATTCTAATCATTGACATCTTTAACATCTATTCATATACGTAGTTAAAGTGATTTCTAGAGAGAGATTCTCTTATCAACTCTCAAAGCTTCTTGCAGAAAGTTTGAAAAACTTGTTTAAACTTTTCCTTATGCATATTTATTCGTGCGACTCCGAATGTTGGTGATTACATTTGAGGGCTTCTGGGGATAGGAAGACAGAGGTTCCATTACCATGAGGTTGAGGGATTCCTTACTGAGGAAGATAGAGGTTCCAACTAACATGAAGTTGAGGGCTTACAGGGATAGCAAGGCAGAGACTACGATCTTCGTATCGAGGGCTTATCAGGGTATGGGTATGACGGACTTGCTTGAAAATATAAACCAAGGGACCTTTATCCAATGTTGTTGGATACCCTTCTCTTTGTGTTAAAAGACTTATATCTTGTTACTTTTTGTTTTACTACTTGTTTTTTCCAATGTATTTTTGTATTGTAAGGAAAGTATAACTTTTGAATATTTCCTTACACTTGTAAACTGACTCATTTAGATTCTATATGATTTAAGGTAGAATCTCATATTTTAAACTTTCTATATGTTTATGTTTCTCAGAATCATATTTCTGGATCCATCTTTTCAGAATCATATTTCCGGAACAGGTTTTTCAGAATCACTTTCCAGATATAAGCAACTGTGTAGAACTAAAAGATTGTAACTTCATACCTTGTTCCAATTCTCTAATTGGTGTTAGAGGGGTTGTGAATTTTCATAGTTTAACTTTTTCAAACATAGATCTCTCCTTTTTTAATGAAATTTTTAATGTGTACAATTCACCCCCCCCCCCTCTTATATATTGAGCATCTACATGATTATTTCGATCCTAAAATTGGTATCAGAGGAGGTTTCTGTAACACTTTTACCCACATATAATTTTTTATTACTCATCTTTTCATTTTTATATATTTTCCTTTCTTAGGAATATTTTCCATCATTCCGAACTTTTGTTATTAACATGTTTGTGTGGAAAGAAATTTTTAACATAGATAGAAGGTATGAATATTGGTTCGATAGACTACTTAAAACCTACAAGACCACCAATTTTTAGGTTAATGATTATGAGTATTGGAGAGATCTAATGAAGAAATTCCTTATCAATACTGGAGTAGAAAATTTTGTTATGCTTACTAGAGGTTATCAAATTCTTGATAAGGAAGTCAGTACTTTCACAAACCTTGAGAAGCATGATTATAAACTCTACTACACGGTACAAAACACTTTACATTGTTCAATGACTATGAATATATATATATCAAAATTTCTTCTTGTGAAGCAGCTAACTGTATCTGGAAGAAACTTGATGTTACTCATTTTGGTACATCTAAAGTAGTTGAGACTAGGAGAGCTATGTCGAGGAAAGAGTATCATTGTTTCAATTTTCCTTATGGAGAAACCATATGCAAAGTGCAACAAATATTTATGACTATTGTGAACAGTTTACAATCTATGGGTGATAATGGTCTGGATGATAATTCTCTTGTGGAAAAAATCATAGATATTATACCCAATGAGTGGGAATCCAAGAGAACTGCTATTGATGAGAATAGGAGGGTTTCTCAGATTACTCTTGATGAATTATTTGGAACTTTTCTTTAACAAGAAACAAGGATGAAAAGAGATGCTGTCAACATCAAAAAAAATAATGGAAATGGTACTATTGCATTTACTACAACATCAAATAATTTGAAAGCTAAGACTCCTGATAGAGTAACTAGATCCATGTCTAAAAAGGTTGTTATCCAATCCGAATCTAGTGATAGTGAAGTCTCAGAGAATGAGTTAGAAAATCTTGCTCGAAGGATGAACAAGATAGCTGGTCACATAAATTTCCAATCTATGTATAAGATAACGGAAAGGAAAGATATGAAATATGGAGAAGTTACTTGTTAGGAATGAAATATATCTGGACATATTAGACCACATTTTCCATTGCTCAAAAAGAAAGAATGAAAAGAGATACATTCTGAAAGGAATAGAAAGAAGTATTAAAATGCCAAAGCTAAGAATGTTCTAAAAGACAATGACACCTGGAGTGCCAGGGGTGGTGAATCTTTAGATGAATCTTCTGATTATGAATATTTAGGAGAGAAGAATCTTGGTCTTATATATAGAGTACCTATTAACAATCATTTCTTTATGGATAAGGTACACAATGCTGAATCATTGACCATTTTATCCTTAAATTCTAATGATAGTAGATATTATAACTCTTCAGAAGAATAATCCTCTTCTGATGAAGAAAATACTTTACCTACCTATGAAGTAGTTTCTAGGTTTGCTGAACTCCATGAGATTGAGAATTATAAACTCAATAAAAATCATGATAAGGTAGACTCTTGGAATAATATTCTTACAAAAGAAATATCAGATCATTATAAATTTCTTGATAGGAAAAATTATGATTTTATATAAATTTTAAAAAATCTTGAAGAAGTGAATCCTGAAAAGGATAAACTTTCTAAAGATCTAGAAAAAGTAATTTCTAAGAACAGTGTTTTCGAACCTAGCTCTAGTTCCAAATATAATGATTCTGAAGAAAAAAACTTGGTTATAAAACTCAAGTCCAAAATTTTTCATTAAAGAAGTGTTTGTCAAATATTAGTCATGGTAAAGAAAATTTTGATAATATGTACTCACAAATACGACCTTTAAGAAAAAAATCCGGATTTGGTTATACCCATGAAAAACCAATTTTTAGTAAAAATTATGTTGTTCCACAAAGTTCCCCATTTTTTAAATAGTGTCAATGTGGTGGTCACTGGGAAAATAATTGTTCTTTAAAAAACCCAATCATTAGGTTTTCATAAGGCTTGTTTTTCTAAGAAGATGCGGGTGCCCAAATTATTGTTATCTGAAAATCGCGGATCCAAACAAGTTTGGATTCTGAAAGTCTAATTATTTTCTAATTTTAAAGAAGATAGATGATGTACCAAAAACAATACATGGTAAATGGATAGTGGATGTTCCTGACATATGACTGGTAAAAAAAACTATTTTGAAAAAATTATCATGACGAAAGCAGAAAAAGTAACTTTCAAGATAATGCTCAGGGATAAATTGCGTGTATAGGTAACATTGTTATTATTGGTAAAACATGGATTTCAAATGTTTTGTTTGTTAAGGGTCTTAATCACAACCTCATTAGCATATGTCAGTTATGTGATGAAGGGTACCTTTTGAATTTTAGGAATTATAAGTGCTTAGTACAAAATTCCAAGGAAGAATTTATTCTTTCTCCCAATAGGCAAGAGAATGGTTACACTTTGGACATAGAAGACCTTATGAGCCAAGACATACCTTTCCTAAGTGCAATGGAAGATCACTCTTGGTCATGGAATAGAATATTAGGTCACTATAACCTTATGAACTTATGTAAACTCTCTAAGAAGAAACTATTTAAGGATCTACTGGAGCTTAGATTTGATTATTCTAAAGTTTGTTTTCCTTTTAAATACATAAAGAAACTTAAATCTAGTTTTAAATCAATTAGGGAAGTCTCAACAACTAATGCATTACAGTTAGTGCACATGGATTTTTCTGGTCCAACACAAACTGGAAGCATTAGTGGAAAAGACTAAGTGTTTGTATTAGATGATGATTACACTAGACTTACATGGGTCTATTTTCTAGAAAAGAAGTCCGAAGTTTTCTCTTTTATCAAAAGTTTTAGAGTCCAAGTAAAACATGAGAAAAACCAACCATTGAAAAAAATTCATAGTGATCATGGAGGAGAATTTCAAAATTCTAATTTTGAAACTTTTTGTAGTAGAAAATGTATTACTCACATCTTTTCAGCACCCAGAACTCCTCAACAAAATGGTGTTGTTGAAAGAAGAAATAGATTTCTTCAATAGATAACTAGAAACATGTTGAGTGAGTATTTGGTAGCTAAACATTTTTGGGTTGAAGCTTTAAGTACTGCTTGTTATACTATAAATTGAGTTTTGATTAGACCTTTTTTTAATAAAACTCTTTATGATTTATGGAATGGTAGAAAACCTGGACTTTCCTACTTTATGGTTTTTGGTTGCATGGTATTCATCCTGAACACCAAATATAATTTCACAAATTCTCACCAAAATCTGATGAAGGAATTTTCTTAGGCTACTCCACAACTTCTAAGGCCTATAGAGTTTTCAATAAAAACACTTGTACTGTTGCAGAAACAGTGCATGTAAAATTTGATGAATCTGATCCTTTTGTTTTTAAAACATCCCAACATATATCCTCAGATGTTTTTTCCAAAACTAATTATCAAACATTGATAGAAGACCCTTCTGATAAATAAAATGTTCAAGAATATACTTCTGAAACATTTACCCCAGAATACATTCTACCTTATGTTGATGAACAGGTTTTACAAAACCCATGTTAGGTGTTTCTAAATAATCATCCCAGTGATAGTATCATTGATGATGTCAGACAACCTGTAAGGACTAGAAGATCCTTGAAGAATGAATTATAACATATAGCATTTCTTTCGCAATTAGAACTAAAAAGCACTGATGAAGCTTTAGGTGATGATGATTGGATCAAAGCCATGTAAGATGAACTAAATGAATTTGAAAGGAATAATGTCTGGACCTTGGTTGAAATCCCTAAGGAAACATTTGTTATAGGAGTAAAGAGGGTCTTTAGAAATAATTATGATGAATATGGAGTCATTGTTAGAAATAAATCTAGACTAGTTTCTAAAATCTATAATCAACAATAGGGAATAGACTATGAAGAAACCTATGCTCCAGTAGCTAGAATTGAATCTATTCTTATCTTACTTTCCTTTATATCATTCTATAATTTTAAAATTTTTCAAATGGATGTGAAATGTGCTTTTCTTAACGATTATGTTCATGAGAAAGTTTTCGTTGCAAAACCTCTTGGATTTGAAGACACAAAACATCCTGATCATGTTTTTAGCCACAACAAAGCTTTGTATGGCCTTAAACAAGCCCCATGAGCTTAGTATGATAGACTTACATGATTTTTGCTTCGAAATAACTATGTTAAGGGAAATGAAGATCCAACTATTTTTATAAATAAAGATAAGAAAAATGTTTTAATTGTTAAAATTTATGTTGATGACATTATGTTTGGTTCAACTCAGCAATCATTAAATGATTCATTTGCAAATCTAATGAAATCTGAGTTTGAATTTAGTATGATGGGTGAGTTAACATTTTTCCTTGGTTTTCAAATTTATAAAATACCAGAAGGAACCTATATATCACAACATAAGTATATTGAATATATTCTTAAAAAATATGTATATGACAACACTAAAAGTATTATTATTCCCATTGATACCTCAAACACACTTGATATTGATGAAGCTGAGAAACCAGTGGATTAAATATCTTTTAGAGGTATGATAGGATGTTTACTATACATGACAGCTAATTTTATAGATATAATGTTTTTAGTATTCTTATGTGCTATATATCAATCCAATCCTGAGGAATATCATTTAGATGCGGTGAAAATATTATTTTTCTACATAAAGGGAACCATGGATTTAGGACTCTTTTATACTTCAGGAAATGATTTTGTTTTAAAAAGCTTTTCAGATGCTGACTTTGGTGGGTGTAGAATGGATAGAAAATGTACATCTGGAACTTGTCATTTCTTAAGAGATTTGTTAGTTTCTTGTTCATGCAAGAATCAACACTCAGTAGCACTCTCCACTGCTGAAGCTGAATATGTAGCAGGTAGAAGTTGTTGTGCTCAAGTGTTGTGGATGCAACACACACTCACAGATTATGGATTGAGCTCTACTAAGAATCAAATTTTTTGAGATAACACAAGTTCCATTTCCCTTAATAAAAAACCCTTCACATCACTCCCGTGAAAAGCACATAGATATTAGTCATCACTTTCATAGGGATCACACAGTAAATAGAGACATTCTTCTCTTGTTTATCGGAATGCAAGATCAACTTGTGGAAATTTTCACAAAATCATTACCCTCTGATAGATTTGAATACATTAAACAAACTTTAGGAATGATAACCATAAGGTAATATTTCTTCATTAAGTTTTATTGAATGATTCTCCTTACAGTAATATACTCCTATTCATAGGGGGAGTACATTTTCTTGCTTCTGTAATAATTTTTATTTCGTACTCAGTTTTTCAAACCATCGTAACCCAATTTTTTTTTGGAAATTTGAGTACTAAAAATTTCGTAATGAAATTTTTGTACTGAAACTTTTGAAATGAAATTTTTTTATAGAAACTTTCGTAATGAAATTTTCATACTGAAACTGTCATAATGAAATTTTTGTACTGAAGGTTTCGTAATGAAATTTTTGTACTAAAACTTTCGTAATGAAATTTTAGTACTAAAACTTCTATAATGAAAATTTTTTGTAAGGAAATTTTCGTACTGAAACTTATGTAATGAGATTTTCGTACTGAAACATTCGTAATGAGATTTTCATACTGAAACTTTTGTAACGATATTTTCGTACTGGAACTTTTGTAATGATTCTTTCATACTGAATCTTTTTTAATGATATTTTCATACTATAACTTTCGTAATAAAGTTTTTCGTAATCATGTTTGATGTTGTATGTTTTTTGTAGTCAATTTTTCATTAAGAAGAATGTAAACTATTACGAACAATCTTCCTAGCTAATCTAAAAGGCATTATTACCTTAGTCAAGTTCTTGTAATCATATTTTACTTACTGGTAATTCCTTATGTGTTTTAAAATTTCTCGGATTCTAGTTTTCTCAAATCCGATTATTTTTCTTAAAACCTCAAAAGATCGGAGTCACGTTTTCCATATGGCTTAGTTCTCATCATTCAGAAGAGATCTCAATGAATCCCAATCGTTCGATCAACCATGGAAGTTGAACTGCCATCTCAACGCCTATATAAAGGGGACCCCTGAGGGTCATCCCACATCAGGTTTATTTCAAGCTCTCGCATCTCGATGCTCTGCATCTCTTCTTAAGGTTGTTCCGATATTTGTCAAGTCAGTTCTGATTTCTTCAAAAGATTTCAATTCCAAATGTCTTAGAAGCTACCTCTCAAGATATGTCTTCTTCAAAGAAAATCTCCAAATGGTTGGTTTACATGTAAAGGTTCGTGCATATGAATTTTTATAAGATTAATTATATTATTTCCAAGAACATCAAGCTTAATGAATGGGAATATATTTTTATATCCAAGCCATGGGATTAGGATCCGGTCTATTCGGATTTGATTGTTGAGTTCTATGAATCCGTTTCCTTCTGTGAGGAAGATGGAAGAGAGAATTTTTCATTTAAGTATCATGGGAAGACCTACATGCTTTCTTTCACCAAGGCTGCAAGCTTGGTGGGTTTCTAATATGAGGGAGAAGCTGATTTTTTCTCCCACAAACTACCCGATGATCAAGGATGTTTCAACAAAGAAAAGGACATGGAATTCCTTAGACTTTCAGATGATGTTACAATAATGATTTCTCATATCTCTCAAAATAATTGGACTCTACAACTTTGGGTGAAAGGGTTCCTCGTTCCGAGAAGGGGAGACAAGGATAATCACAAGAAGAGTGACATTTACGTCCTAGATTTCTTGGTAAATCTAAAGAAGATAAATCTAATGAGGCATATTCTTATTATAGTAAGAATATTAAAGAAGGGAATATGAAGTATCAAATCATCATGTATCCAGCTTTTCTCTCAATGATGATTTTTTGAACTCTTGATTCATTCATGATTGCTTGCTCCTCCAAGCCAAGGAATTTTAAGGTAATGCTCGTCAGTGATGAAACATTAAAAAGAATGAAAATGGGGTTTTCAGCTAAATCCAGAGAATTCTATCTTTTATCGGAGGAAGAGGTTGAAGTTGCTGAGAAGGAGAAAGATGTTCCGGAATCATCTAAGAAAGATGAGAAGAAAATGATGTTGAAGATAGTGGTTGGTGATGAAAAAACACCCAAGTATAAGGAAATCTATTACGCACCTCCCTAGAAAAAGAAACAAAAGTCCTATCAAGATGATGTAATTGCCATGTAGAGGGAGGAAAAAGAGAAAAGGAATGAAGGGGATCCACAGTTGTGCTGGGACCCTGTTCAGGCTAAATCCCTTAAGGGAAAATCTAGTAAAGAGCTTGAAAAGAAATCTGAAGAGAAGAAATTGATGAAGAAGATGTCTAAAGATGAGGTTGTTCAAATGCTTCTGAAATTCATTGAAATCACTTCAGAGAATATTCCCATTATGAAATCTTTTCTTATTGATAATTTACGTATGAATCTGGGAAATAAGACTCCAAAAATTTCTCAAGAAATAGAGAATATAGAAAGGGAAGTTGGAACTGATGCAATAGTTCAGCAAGTTATAGAGGAAGTTCAACAAGCTGAAGATAGTGGAGGATATGATGATATAATAAGGAAAATAGAAGTGTATCATGATAAGGGAACTCCATCCAAGAAAATATCACTCCAGACTTATCAAGCATGATCTTCCAAGTTAGCCACTGATGTAGATTATGAGAAAGGAGAAGAAGTCAGCAATCCTTCGGAGGAAGAATGTTCTCATCATGATTTACTAGAATAAGGAGCTGAAAAAGAAAACTTTGAAGTAATTAAAATTATTTCAGTTTCTGACAGTCAGCAAGAATCTCTAAATGATGAAGATGTTCCGAAAGTTGACAAAGGGAAAAAGGTGATTTTTCTTACACCTAGAAAACTTATTGTAAAAAAGAAGGCAGTTGTTGGTTACTCTAAAAGAAAGTTGGATGAGATAGAGGAAGAACCATCTCCTACCCATCTATCAGAATCAGAGTCATTTTGCTTTGGACATGAATTTGTGGAATAGTCATTAAAGAAGCTGGTGGATGTCATAGCGATTTTTTCAACAATAGAATCCAGATGCCAAATGCTTCAGCATAGAATGAATCAAAAATCGTACTCAGTATCCATGGTGACGGAAAAGTGTGCTATGCTTAAGGATGATCATAAAAACATTCTTATCAATTATGATTCTCATAGATTTTCTTGAAAGAAGATAACCAATTGGTTTAAGAAAGTGGTTCAGGAAATGGAAGATCTTTATCAGTTCCAAGTAGATGTTAAATATGCTTTTGATGCTGAAGATTATAGAATCAATGACCTTACAAGTTCTTTTTAGAAGATGTTGACTCTTGAGCCGGATGTTCAGATGCACGAAGTAAAAGATTTGAATGGGATGCTATGTTCTATTGTCCAGTACTATAGGGAAGAAAACAATCTTCAGATTAAGTTAAAAGAAAATGTTGTAAAGCAGGAGGAAATACTTAAATCTCATGTCTTGGCAATAGAGGCTCAAGATATATGAATCGTTTCTTTAGAGAAACAAGTTGAGAAAGACCATAAAGAGCTGAATAAAATAAAGATCATTCAATAAAGCCTGATATCTAAGGAATAAGAATCCAAATATAATCTAACTTGTTCTTTTATTGTACTATTTTTCCTTGTACTATTTCTTTTCAATTGTAATGAAATTTCGGTTACATGTATTGTAGTTGGTTTTGTTTACTAATATTTTAGGTACCAAATTTCTTTTTCATTCCCTCAAATAATTTTTAAAAATCACAAAGGTGGATAAGGAAAAAATAACTACTCATAGGGGGAAAAGATAAATTCTAAACTAAGAAGAACTATCCTTATGTAAGGGGGAGTTCCCATTACGATTCCTTCATTCTAATGAAAATTCCATTCTGGATATTCATAATACAATCCTTAGAGTTCCAAAGCCTAAGGGGGAGTTAGTTGTATTCACTATCATCCATAAACAAAGGGAGATAATCTTTAATTTCAAAGTATATAAATTTATTCCAAAGCTCTCATATTATTTTTTGTAAGGATGTTTGTTCTTTCTAAAAAGGGGGAGATTATTGAGTCAAAAAGGTTTTTCTTATGACTTGTTCATTCCTTCTTGTTTTAAAAATCACAAAAATCTCATCATTAATGAAATGGTTTTTATTCTATGCTTTGATTTTATAAGGAAAATCTCCTTCTCTATGGAAATTCATCCTTACAATATTATCATTTTTCATATTTTGACTACGTATAAAATTCGGATTCATAGTTGTACCCTTGCAATCCTATAAATTCTTAGATATGAATCATTCTATTTTAGGATCCAAATTCTGGATGAGAACTGTAATGAAGTTCCACTCTGAATTCTGGATGTGAACTATAATGAAGTTCCACTCTGAATTCTAGATGTGAACTCTAATGAATTTCCACTCTAAATTCCAGATGTGAACTGTAATGAAGTTACACACCGAATTATGGAAATGAAAACTCATATAGTTCATCTCCGAATTCTGGATACGAACTCTCATATTGTTCAACTCTGAATTCTGTATACGAACTCTAATATAGTTCAACTACGAATTATAGATACGAACTCTCATATAGTATCACTCCAAATTCTGGATACGAACTCTGATATAGTTTTACTCTGAATCCTGGATATGAACTCTCATATATTTTCACTCCAAATTCTTGATACGAACTATCATATAGTTTCACTCCAAATTCGGGATACAAATTCTCATATAGTTTGACTCCGAATTCTGATTACGAACTTATCTAAAGTTCTGAATCTGAGTTCTCTGAAATCAGACTCCGAATTCTTATGAGTTCTGACTCCAAATTCCTATGAAAACTGAATCTGAACCTTGAAAGTTCTGGTTCCTAATTCAGATGAAATCCAACTCCAAATTTCTATGAAATTTAGATTCCGTAATTCTATAGAATTCTCGTTCCAAATTCCAATAAAATAGAATCCTAATATCTCTTTATTATATGCTCTTAATTCCATTTTGGTTATAATATATACTTTTATTTTTCTTACATTATGAACTTTTTACTTACACTCCTATTTGTTAAGTCTGTTATAAGATGATGTCGTTTTTTAAGTTACATATGTTTTGTTATAAAACAATGTCGTCCATTCCGTTTCAAACTAACCGTTGGTTGACTGACATGTGTACAGGTCCCTCCAAGATTCAAGGAGAAATATGACCATTGGAGAGGGAGCTGACTGTTGGAGCTTTTCCTATAAATAAGATCACATTTGAAAAGCTCCATAATGATCTTCAACACCATTTACATATGTGCTTATACGCTGTTGAAGTGATTTCTAGAAAGAGAGGCTCTTATCAACTATCAAAGCTTCGTGCCGAAAGTTTGAACAGCTTGTTCAGACTTTTCCTTGTGCAGATTGCTTTGTGCGACTCTAGATGTTGGTGATTACATTCAAGGGCTTCCAAGGATAGGAAGACATAGGTTCTAACACCTCTAAGTTGAGGGATTCCTTGCTGAGGAAGAGAGAGGTTCCAACTACCTTGAAGTTGAGGGCTTGAGGGTATAGCAAGATAGAGACTCTGATCTACGTATCAAAGGCTTACCCAGGTGTGGGTAAGATAGAATTCCTTGAAAGTATAAATCAAGGGACCTTTATCCAAGGCTGTTGGATACCCTCATCTTTGGGTTAAAAGAATTCTATATTGTTACTTGTAGTTTTACTACTTGTTTATTCCACTATATTTTTGTATTGTAAGGAAAGTATAATCTTCGAATATTTCCTTACACTTGTACACTGACTCATTTAGATTCTATATACTTTAAGGTAGAATCTCATATTGTAACCTTTAATTTAGTTTAGGTTTTCCGGAATCATATTTCCACATCCATCTTTTCGGAATCATATTTCCGGAACCGGTTTTTTGGAATCACTTTCCAGATATAAGAAAGTGTTTGGAACTAAATGTTTGTAACTTCATACCTTGTTCCAATTCTCCAATTGGTGTAAGAGGTGTTGTGAATTTTCTTTGTTTAAATTTTTTAAACATAGATCTTTCCTTGTTTAAGGAAATTTTTGAAGTATACAATTCACCCCCTGCTTGTATATTGAGCATCTACATCGTTATTTCGATCCTACACATCAAACGATTGTCCATCGTACGCATGAAAAATTATTTTGTATCATATTCGATCGAAGAAGAGAAGGATTTACATTTTTCAATTAATATAATAATATATAATTGAATTAAAAATATTAATATTTTAATATGAATGATTTTTCATAATAATTTAATGATATGGATAGATAAATTAAATACAATGCTATGATTGAGTCCTTACCTCTTCTTCATAAAACTTCTTTTAGTATTATCCAAAAGGGTTCTTTGGTTGGATTTACAAAAAAAAATTAATATTAAAGGATGATTGGAGGTATGAAAGGATTTTTTTGTGTACATAATCTATTAAAAACGGTTTTGTTGGTATAAAGAGGATATAAGATGGGGTGGCCTTCTATAATTGAGGTGAGTGATGCATATGTAATTTTTTATAAAAACGGCGTAACCATTTTTTTCACTTGCCGAGAGTCACCATAATGGGATTTTATCAATCCATATAAGTCATAAGGTCAATATATGCCCATGAAATTGGTTTTATAGAATTTTCTATGTTATATTTTTTTATTATCTTTTTTGTTCAGCCGTCAGTAAACCCATTTACATCTTAATCGCGGTAATTTATTTTTACTCTTTATATTTTACATATTGATAAAAACATAATGGGAAATTATTATAAAAATTAAATTATTCTCAATCCAAATATGGATTTCATTTTTCCAAATTCTATTATAAATTTTAAAATAGTTAAAATTAAAATTAAATACACAGATGCGATGGGAAATCTGTTATCCAAAGTTAAAGTGTTTAAAAGTTTAAAAGGATGTTATATTAAAATACAATATTAAATCGATTGAAATGACCTAAATTATATTTATAGATTTATATTTTAACTACTGTTACTTTTAAACACATATTTTATCAAATTATGAACTTTAATTTTTTAAAAATAAATTTTAATTCTTAATATAAACTATTATTTTTCTCTATGAAAAAAATTATATCTTCCGAGAAAATTATCAAAATTAACCATTTTTTAGTTTCGGAAATATTATTTAAATAATATATTTATTTTTTTCAATTAAATTTCCTAAAATTTGAAAAAAAAAATCTATATCAGTGCCACAAATACAACAAAACTAGTTTTAAAAAAATTACTATTTTTAAAAATTAAAATTGGATTTATTCTTATCTAATATTTATAAAATACTTAGTATTAATTTTAAAAAATTAATTAAATATATAATATATAAATATCATTTAAACAAATGAAATAATTTTATTTTTTTAATTGATTACTACAAAAGCCATTTTTTGTGCATTTAGAATGTTTTTCAGAAAAATATTTCCTTTATTGTAAAATATATTTTATTTTAATTTATAATTAATTGGTCACAAAAATGTATATTTTAAATAAATTATTTAACAATATTTTTAATTGATACTATTTATACCCACCATTCAAATTACTTGGGTATAACTAAAATAATAATCAATAATGTTTTTATAGTATGTCACAATTCTTTTAGAATTTCTGCTACATGAAATGGTAGATAAACTCAGTGTTGCGTGTAGATTTTTTTTGAAAGTATTTTATTAATTTTTAAAAAATATATTTTAAAATATATAGGCGTTATAATCTCATTAATTAGATGAAATAAAGAATTAATGCAATATAATAACATTTTACACATTAAATTAATTAAATTTCATTTTAGAACACTACATGTAGAAATAATACCTCTTTTAAGAAACAAGCATATCCATGATATAAAAACACTCAATATTTTAGAGAATTTTCATGTTCAATAAAAGATGATACCATAAAGGTGAATGAAACAAGAGAATGTTAATGATCCCAAAATTAAAAAGAAATAAATGATGACTTTAAATTCATCAGAAACAGAGGTTTTTCAAAACATTTATGTATTTTAGAGAATAAAAAAAATTAAATAGAAGTATTAAAATTATATTTTATTAAATATTTTTACTGGTAAAATCATTGATAACTTGTATAAGAAGATAGATATCATAAAATGGTTATGTTAGTAGGAATGTCATTTTATATCATATAGGTTAAAAAACATTCCCTTAGATTTTTCATAATGAAATTTGAAAATGAACCTTTCATAAATTATTCCATTCAAAAAATGTAAAATAATTACCAAGATAAGATACAATTATTTAAAAAATCATTTGACTAAATGAAAAGGACTTATATAAAAAAATTTATAAGATATATGGACATGAAAGAAAAATATACCAGATCAAATGAAAATTAATATAATATTTTTTTAAATGTTTCTCTAACACCCAAGAATTTTTATGAAGTATTCTCTTTAAATATTTTGAATTTTTTAGCTTCTCTTTCCCACAACATCGAGTCTAATAGAACCATGATATAATACTAAAATATTAACACCAAATTTATACCCTAACCACTAAATTAGTGGGTATAATTATAAAAAAAGATATTATGAATTCTTAAGATATAAAAACATATATTTTTTCATAATTTCATTTTATTTCACAAATATATGTTTTAATCAATTAATGAATTTTATTTCATTCTGTGTAAAAAATATGTTCAATTAATTTTTTTAAAATGTGTATGATAATATGAAATTTATTTTTTAAATCATAATTTCACGATTAGTCATTTGTGATATATTGAGACTTTTCTAGAAAAATATAATTTATTGGTGAATAGTAAAAAATACTATTTTTTAAAAACACAAAGTCTATTGTGATATCTTAAAAAATATATGATATCAAAAGTTATTGAACTTATTAAATGACTAATTTATTATAATATAATACCAATATAGTTCCAAAAAAATCCATTAAATATAAATTATAAATTATATCATGATATATATGAAAATTAATTTAGTGTCGACGCAATGCCTGTGCAGTGTTCGAAAAGTCAAATTTGTTTCCTTATAGATAAAAATTGAGAGATTAAAAGCATTTGAACAAACATATAATTTAATATTATTTATTAATGATAATTTTTACTGATAGATTCGAATTTTAGATCTATATTACAATAATCTTATCAAAATGCTTGTGTAATTCTTGGGCATGTCTAGATAAGAAAAAAATAACAAATTAAATAAGTTTTCCTTACATGGATATAATTAAATATGTATAATTAATTAATATAGAATATTATATTAATTCTAATTGATTTATTTTTTTATATTAATTTATCTTTAATTTCTATATATGAAATAATTGTCTTTACTGCTTATGAAATGTTGATGTGGTGCATATGCAAGTAGAAAAACCATTAATAAAATGATAAAACATAAAATTATAAGAACCATTATATGAATAAAAAACTTAGCTAAATATTTTTTAATGAGTAATTTATTACATTAATTATCCTTGTGTTAAATTGAGGATATTTTTAATCCACTTAGTTGACAAGATGTCCCTTATAGTGATTTATAGAAAATAAAGTCAAACTTGTCACAATATTATTTTTAATTAGTATAAAATTTTTAATATATGCTTTTATAGAATATATTTCCAACTGAAAATATTATTTTAAAATATAGCATATTTATCTTATTCATGAAGACTTATGTTAAATTATTATGTAATAAATAAATACCATAAATTTTTACACAATAATGAGAATGTAATTGTTATATAAGTGAAAAATCAAATGAATGATATTAATAATATTAAAATAAAATTAATTTCAGATAAATAAGCTAATCCACGAATTAAATGGTGGAATATGGCATTTTTGGAATATAATAAAGGAATTGGGTTGAATTTTACTCTGTATTTTCATGTTTTTAAAGTTATAGAAATGAATAGTATCTAATTGGACAATAATGTCCATTCGTGAATACAATATTTTTTTAAATTATTTTTAAAAAATAAAAATAATAAATTTATAAATAAGTTATAATATATTCTTTAAAATCACACTCCCTATATATTTTGAGGATATTTTTAGGCTTTTATATCTAGAACAATATTATTATATTTTAGTTTTTTCTAAAAATCAAAAAGTCTCCCACAACTAAATTATAAAAGGGAACCCCATACATCAATTCATTTAAAAACAATGAGCATAATATCTAGAACAAACTATGAATAATTATATTATACTAATCCAAATCCATATTCTAGCGTTTCTGGACTCACTAGGAGTTCAATTATATGTTCCATAAGGAGGTTCTTAAGGTGACAATATTCAAGAGGTAAAGTACTATGTCTTTCTCATTTAAAATCATTATATATTCTGTAACGGACCAGACCTCTCCGGTCCATTACATTGAAAAAATTTGGTGTTAGAGGCATTCGGGAGGTCAAGATAACTTATCCCCAATTCTTTACCAAAATATTCATTTTTGATGAACTGTTTCAACGATTGACAGTTGTAAACTGTTGTAACACCCCGACCCCAGTAACCCAGAGTCGGTGCATTATTTTAATACATTGGCATGATTACAAGTAATCAAGTCCCGAAGGACCGATCAGTTTAGCAGTCATGGAAAATAGATTACATACATGAATGTCACATTACACTTCATAATATACAAAACAACATAAATAATCCTTTATAAATGTCATTATTCCCTTGTCTTAACCCTGCATATCAATCACAATACACTTTTTGGAATCCGGTAAATATAAAACATATAAAGGGGTGAGCTCAAACGCTCAGTAAGGGTAAGCAATATAGTGTAAACTTTCATAAATAAGAATAAACATTTAAGGAAATGTATAACTAAAAAAATCCTTTTAAATGTGAACTTCAACATAGTATGGAAAAAATAAAATGAAATAATGCCATTTACTTATTCACATGGATATTCTACTTTTCGAATATTCACATGCAATTTCAATAACCACTTTCATAATGATGGAATGCATAATTCCATACTGTCATAACCACATAGCCAAGGCCTTGTTCCAAGACTACAAATAAGATTTTGTGAAGGCCTTGTGCCAAGACACTAGTTTGTCTCATGAGACCTACCGATTCATCGAGGAGCTATAGCGGGCTCCACCCGTCACTTACTAAGTCCAATTAATTCTTCATATGAATAGGTTTAAACATAACATAAACATTTGTTTTAAAACTACAATACAAAATGTCAATACTTTCTATATAAACCATGAATTATATTAAAATAACACATCCACAGTGAAACATATCACAAAACCTTCAATGGATGTTTTGTACAATAAATCAACATCAAATAATCTTAAAATCCATCAAAGGATGTTGACCTAGATGAAAATGATGAGTAAAACGTTTTGAGAGAAATAATCTTTTTGTAAAATCATTTAAAAGTCACAAATTTATAAAGGAAGTAATTTAAAAGTGATTTTCAAATCAAAGTGTCCCATACCACATTGAAACTTTTGTAAAAAATTATCTTTTAAAAACATTCATGTCCATATAAATAAATCCTTAAAATCATTTTTAAAACATGGAAATTAATTAAAAATATTTATAAAGATAAATCTTTAAAACATTTGAAATTATGATCTTGATAAAGAGTACCTTTCAGAAATTCCTAAAATATTCATTTTCAAATCATTTAAAAGTCACATAATTATAAAATAAAACATTTACTTTGAAAATATGATTACAAACTTGTAAGGTGAGCTTCTAAAAAATTTTAACGGTGGAAAATAGCCGCACCTTCCGTATAAGTTAAAAAAACATTCTTACCTTAATTTTGTCGAAAAGGTTAAAAAGGACCTTGTTTGGAAAACGACGGAACGATTCATTTATAAACTTCTTATAAAAAGTCAAACAAGGGTATAAATGACTTTAACCCCTATTCTGTAAAATAGTAATAATGTTTTGAAATACACTTTCAAGAAACATGGATGTGGATGATAAAGAGGTCCCAATAGATAATTACGTATAAACAATATCGGATAATGAAGAGATTGTGAAATAACCCTTACCAATTTGGTAAATTATGAAACATACTACCCATGAAAGAGGTATCATACAATGAATATGTAAATACACATAATTTACTGTGTATTACACAAATAATACAATTATGGGCAGTACTTACAACACACAAAAGGTAATAGTGGCAATATGGCATGAGTCTCACGGGAAATAGGAGTGAAATGAAAACCCCTTACCTTGCACTTTCCTTTAGTCGAGGGCACGTTTAACCTCTTGTAAGAAGATTGTAGTATGTTATTAAATTATAACAGAACCATATTAATATTTATGATATCATACATGATTCATTTATGACTTTATATTTCCCATTTAATAATAATTTTCGTGTTATGTTAACATTTCGGGTAATAAACACTTTCTTTATCGTACGTGTTTTAACTTGTCACTCTTGGTTGTATCACTTAGATCATGATTTAAATACATCCAGAATATAAAACATGATAAATATATCATATATATTTAAATAATAAATATGAATAATAGACATATATATGAAATGGAAAACACCGTTTATGGAGACTGTAGTTCGTACGTACGCATAAATGTTGTTTCTGTTTTCATCTAGTATTGAATAGAAGTAAAATGATAAGATATATGTAAGTATATAAATACTTATATATATATATATATATCTCAAGTATAATTATTATTTCATATGTTACATACATATTAGTAATATATATTTATATAATCGTCGATGAATGGTGAACTTGGAATTGAATCTAATCGTGTCGTGGAGACGGTAATCCGTACGTACGCACAACCCAAAATATCATTATTTTGATATTAAAATAAAATAGAATTAGATGGTATATCATATATACAGAATCATTATCATGTTATATTTATTATTTACATGAATTAAAAATCATTATTGTACACATCCAAAAAATAATATATTGAATAACAATTACACCACGACGTGGAGACAGTAAGCCGTACGTACGCACGTATGGTGGCATGTCATTCAATGGATGGATAGAATACTGAATATGGTTGTACCATATTTATAATAATATTAAAGTATATATAAGATACTGTATTCATTATTTTAGAATGGTAATAACAAAGAACGAAGAATTTGAAGAAGAAAGGAACTTGAAAAAGGGTGGTGAAATCATTATCTCTTCTTCGGGTTCTTCCTTTTGATTTGATCAAAAGGGCTCCTTATAATGGATTTCTGACTAAAGAAAATCCTATAAGATGAATTTAGGGAAGTTGAGAGAGTATTTGGGCAGGGGTTGGCCGAACCAAAAGGCTTTGAAGGTGTGAATTAATGAGAATGGGGAGTGTCCTTTTATAAGAGGGTTGGGGGATCCTTTGGAAAAGCTAGAAATATTATTTTATAATAAATTAATATTCGGTTTCTAATGGATCAAAAGTATATTATTTAAAGGATAATGTGGGGATGGGTCTAAAACCACTCAACCAATAGAATTTAGTCCGGTTTGTGTCATTTTATTAACCTTATCTTTTAGTTTTAACTCTGAGTTAATTAGTTTGACACTTACCGTGTCACTTTGTATATTTATATTTTATAGTTAATAAACTTTCTATATACATCCAAGAGACCCCCAAGTTGTCCATTAATGATAAAACTATCATGATTTAAGCTTTTTGTCTGATCCGTAGATTTTTAAGATTTTAATATCATTTAATAATATAATATTTTTTAAAAAACTCTTTTATGTCAATTTTGAAACTATTCAATAATTGACTTTTGTAAAAATAATAACATAATTATTTTTTCGAAAAAAGTTAATTAAATCAATACTAATATGTAATATTATCCACTAAAATTAGTTTAATTCATTAAAAGTCTCAAATTATATTTATTTGGGTATTAATAATATCAATTATTTTAAGTTTTCATTATTATGGTAATTATTGCATCATCATTGTGTCATAAATAAATTAAAATATTTAATGTCTAAAAATTATAAATAAAATCTCATTATGTAGGAAATAATTATATATTTCTAATGAATATTTATAGTCAAAAGTCCAACATATATAACCCTATGTAAAAAATGTTATGCTAAAAGATATATGCCTATGTCATTTTTTTATTTATTTTAACTTAATTAAAATAAAGTGTATCTATCACCTACAAGTGATTCCATGGGGTCCCAAAAATGACCCATAGATGCCCATGGTCAGACATGTATCCACCAATATGGTTAGTACACGTTTTATGTTAATTTAGTATTATAATTACATTATTTTTTAACCCTTATTTACTAGATTTACCCTTTAACCATGGTAAATAAAATATTTACCGAATGATTATTCAAAATGTCTAAAAATAAAAGTTAACTATTTACAAAATTTGGACATCCTGATTACAAATATGGAATCAATTTTTACAAATTCAAAACACAGATGTGGCATAAATTAGATTAAAATTAATTCCCGTTGTCAAAACAGAAAGCGTGTTTTTAAGATATAATAACTATCAAAAGATTGCTAGTTGTTTATGTCCGTTTTAATTGTGAAATTATGTAAAATGAAAAAAAATTGTATTAAATGGTAAAAATATATTATAAATATACTTTAAACCCACTAAAATTCATAATTTATCACTACTAATTATTTTGATTAGAAAAGTTGTTTTTAATTAAAATTTAGTAATTTTCACTATTCATCAAAATATTAATGTTATCCAAAAAGTACCAAAATTTCACCTTAGGCTAAATTCGATACTCCGAATCCAAAAATGAAGTCCATTTTGGGAATTAAAATTTATAATATTTTAAAAAGTAGGTATTATTATTCATAACAGCTACTTTGATTGGTCGTGGTGTGTGTTAGAACTCGAAGTTGCGTACAATACACGATACTGTATTATTCAAAGAGAAGCGTACCATGGAAGCTCGGGGTGTTACAATCTCACCTCCTTCAATAAATTGTATCCTCGCAATTTTGATATTTTTCATTGAAAATAAAGGTTGAAAATAGAAAACATCTTTGTGGAAAAACCCACATCGGAAATTTGGTTAATAAAATGTATTCTTAACAAGATGAAAATAGAAATGAAAGGGTCACCACAAAATTATGATCTCGATTAGGAGAAAATTGGTAGAAATTGTAGACATATAATTGGAGGAAAACGTAAATATTTATAGGTAGTGATTGAGGTCATCAATCACAAACATGATTAAAATTGAGTTCCTTAAATTCATCAATCTATGATAATTTAAAATACCATCGGTTCAACAAAACATAAGGAATTAGGATAACACATTTTTTATGTTTAAAAATATATTAGTTGAAATCCCACATCAAAAATTGAATTAATGAGGCCTCTATTTAAAATAAAGAGTGGAAAGTATGAATATTACCGAAAATAACCCATATTAGGGTTCCATGTAGGAAAATATGGATATAGAAGAGAAATCTGACCATCAATTATCTGATGGAGAGTGGTAGAGAACATGTCTATTAAAAAGGCAATAATCCCAAAGCCATAAACTAGTTATGATATAAGGTACCATATTGGACAAAATTTTTGTTCTAAGTTCCTTTTCTTAATGTTGAGGAATTTATTTATGAGATTGGCTAAGATCATAAGGATATATACTTAATTTATAATTAGAGTTTTATCCATTAATAAATTTCTACCACAAACTCATATTTCACCCCAAAACATAATATAACTAAAAAAATACTCTATTTATCCTAATCGTTTATGGTTCAAGATATAATGAATTTATAATTCACATATGAGACCCTTTATGTAAAGAAACTACATTATACCATCCAGGTACTTCATGTAGCACAATGGTATGTGATAAATCCCAATTGCACTATGGTTGTGGGTTCGATTCCCACAGATTTGTCCGACACGATGGGTTGTCACACGGTCTGTGTGTTGTCCTTTTATAAAAATACTATAAAAAAATAACCTTTAAAACATAATCCATTTTAACCATTAGACTTATCCAATATAATATTATATAAACTCACAGTCGAAAATTTACAAAGAAGTTAAACATAATGAGGATCCGTTTTTCAGGTAATAACATGTGAGCGCCTTCCTTATATATTCTTTTACAACACCGCAACATCCTGAATTACAAAAATCAACCATCTTTTATTCCAAAATCACTAACTCAATATTAGGACCATATTAAGGTTTATCTTTCTTTCAACCATGTAATTTCCAAAAAAAAATTAACTCGCTGTAGAGTCACTTTTCTTAGTACCATAAAATGTAAAATCCTTATTTAAATTGTACTGCAGTACAATCCTTATTTATTTCCATAACATCATTAATAAAACACTTAGATGAAATTATTCTAAAATAAAAACATATGAACACTAATCATTCCTCTTCATCTGTGGTAGTATCATAACTTGATTATTATCTAATAGCATCATTTGCGGCATAGTCTGATGATTGGGACATTGGTTCACGTCGTGGCCAAACATCATGTAAATGAAGCATTGTACATTTGAAACCATTTTCTTACCCTTGTGGTCATGTACTTTGTTCCCATTTCCTACACACTTACAACAAACTCCCATTCCTTTCAAGAAAGTTCCAGGGTGTTTCTTCCCACAGTTATCACATATGGGAAAATTCTTTTTTTCCCTATTCCCTTTATCCATATTTCTCTCTTCCATCCTTTTCTTCCCTTATATATCCTCAAATCCATAGGACTCAGTAAACTCTTTAGTTATCTTATCCACACATGATACTATTTATTCCTATGATGATAATACATGGGAGACTATTTCCCTTCTAAATGATGGCTTAATACCATAAAGATACGATCCTTCTTACTCTTTGGATCATACGTATTACTGGAGTTCACATTCCTTCTACTGGGATCCATTTCTATACAATAGAATAAACTAGGTCAATTTATGAATTGCAATGAATAATTCCAAACATGTAAAATACCTAACACAAATTGAACAGTTTATGGATATAATCCATAATCATAAAAATGTTTTCTTTGAGTAAGTATATACTCATGATCCCTTCATAATGGTTTGAAAATATAATGAGGATTATCCTAAGCATATCCGCCAGGAGTGTCATAACCAAGAGTGCAGCAAGTCCCGTTGTTGTGCACCAGTTCCTGTTTCAGTCTAGCTCAAAGCGTTGTTTTCGGGTTTTACCCCTAGGTACATCTGTGCTAGAGCCGCCTCTTCCTACTCCTATCCAGACAGGGATGTATTGCTCAGAAAACTCACAAAATCTCTATAATACCAAAATTCGAAGAAGTTCATCTATACTAATCCTCAAATCTATCTTAGGGTTATGTGCTCTAATCATAGTTTATCTAAATCTAGTTTCCAAGGTTATTAATAAACTTCCTCTGATACAAACTTTAACACCGCTACCCCAGTTACCCAGAGTCGGTGCATTATGTTAGTACATTGGCATGATTACAAGGAATCATGTCCCGAAGGACCGATCAGTTTAGCTGTCTAGGAAAATATATTACATACAAGAATTTTACATTACACTTCATAACATACAAAACAACATAAAGAATCCTTTATAAATTCCATTATTCTCTTGTCTTAACCCTGCATATCAATCACAATACACTTCTTGGAATCCTAGAAAAATAAAACATAGAAAGGGGTGTTCTCAAAATCTCAGTAAGGGTAAGCAATATAGCAGAAACATTCATAAATAAGAATAAACATTTAATGCAATGTGTAACTAAAACAAAAGCCTTTTAAACTTGAACTTCAACATAGTATGGAAAAAATAAAATGAAATAATGAAATTTACTTATTCACATGGATATTCTACTATTCGAATATTCACATGAAATATCAATAAACACTTTCATAATGGTGGAATGCATAATGCCAGACTATCATAACCACATAGCCAAGGCCTCGTGCCAAGACTACAAAAAAGATTTTGTTAAGGCCTTCTTCCAAGACACTTGTTTGTCTCATGAGACCTACCGATGTGTCGAGGAGATATAGCGGGCTCCACTCGTCACTTAGTAAGTCCAATGCATTCCTCATATTAATATGATTAATCATAACAAAAACATTTGTATTAAAACTAGCATCCAAAATGTCAATACATTCTCCATAAACCATGAATGGTATAAAAATAACACATCCACAGTCAAACATATCACAGAACATTCAATGGAAGTTTTGTCTAATAAATCAACATCAAATAAGCCTAAAATCAATCAACGGATGTTGACATAGATTAAAATGATGAGTAAAACTTTTATAGAGAAATATCCTTTTTTTAAAATCATTTATAAGTCACAAATTTATAAAGGAAGTAATTTAAAAGAGATTTTTGAATCAAAGTGTCCCATAACACCTTGAATCTTTTGAAAGTAATTATCATTTCAAAACATTCATGTCCATTTAAATAAATCCTTAAAATCATTTTCAAAACATGGACCTTAATTAAAAAGATTTAGAAAGATAAATCTTTAAAACATTTTAAATTATGATCTTGATAAAGAGTACCATTCAGAAATTCTTAAAATATTAATTTTGGAATCATTTAAAAGTCATTTAAGTATAAAATAAAATATTTACTTTGAAAATATCCTTATATGATTTTAGGGGAAGCTTCAAAAATTTTATAATGGGGAAAATAGCCACACCATCCGTATAAGTTAAAAACAACATTCTTACCTTAATTCTGTCAAAAAGGTTTAAAAGGACCTTGTTTGGAAAACGACGGATTGATTCATTTATAAACATCTTATAAAAAGTAAAAAAAGGGTATAAATTACTTTAACCCCTATTATATAAATTGTAATAATGTTTTGAAATACACTTTCAAGAATCATGGATGTGGTTGATAAAGAGGTCCCAATAGATAATTACATATAAACAATCTCGGATAATCAAGAGATTGTAAAATAACCCTTACCAATTTGGTAACTTACGAAACATACTACCCATGAAAGAGGTATCATAAAATGAATATGTAAATACACATAAATTAAAGTGTATTACACAAAGATTACAATTATGGGCAGTCCATACACCACAAAAAAGGTAATAGTAGCAATATGGCATGAATCTCACGGGAATAAGAAGTGAGATGAAAACCCCTTACCTTGAACATTCCTTTAGTCGAGGGTATGTTTAACCTCTTGTACGAAGATCGTAGTATGTTATTAAATTACATGAGAACCATTTTAATATTTATGATATCATACATGATTCATTTACGATGTTATATTTCCCATTTAATAATAATTTCCTTGTTAAGTTAACATTTCGGGTAATAATCACTTTCTTTATCGTACGTGTTTCAACTTATCACTCTTGGTTGTATCACATAGATAATGATTTAAATACTTCCAGAATAAAAAAAATTATAAATATATCATATATATTTAGAGCATAAATGTTTATAATATACATATATATGAAATGGAAAACACCGTTTATGGAGACGGTAGTCCGTACGTACGCATAAACGCTTTTTTAATTTTCATATAGTATTGAATAGAAGTAGACGAATAAGATATATGTAAGTAAATAAATCCTAATATATATATATATCTCCAGAAGCATTATTATTTCATATATTACATACTTATTCGTAATATATATTTTTATAATCATTGATGAATGGTGAACTTGGAAATGAATCTCATCGTGTCGTGGAGACGGTAATCCATACGTACGCACGAGGGAAAATATATTTTTTTGATATTAAAATAAAATATAATTGCATGGTATGTCATATATACAGAATCATTATCATGTTATATTTATTATTTACATGAATTACAAATCATTATTATAAACATCCAAATAATAATATATTGAATAACAATTACACCACGACGTGGAGACGGTAAGCCGTATGTACGCACATATGGTGACATGTCATTCAAAGGATGGATAGAATTCTGAATATGGTTGTACCATATTTATAAAAATATTACAGTATATAGGAGATATAGGATTCATAATTTTAGAATGGTAATAACAAATAAAGATGAAGTGGAAGAAGAAAGGAACTTGAATATGGGTGGTTAAATCATTACCTCTTCTTCGTGTTCTTTTTTTTTGATTTGATCAAAAGGGCTCTTTATGATGGATTTATAACTAAAGGAAAGCCTCTAGGATGAATTTAGGGAAGTTTATAGAGTATTTTGTCAGGGATTGTTCAAACCAAAAGGCTTTGAAGGTGTGAATTAATGAGAAGGAGGGGGGGTGTCCTTTTATAAGAGGGGTGAGAGGCACCTTTGGAAAACCTAGAAATATTATTTTATAATAAATTCATATTCAGTTTATAATGGCTCTAAAGTATATTATTTACATATTAAGGTGGGGATGGGTCAAAAAAAACTCAACCAAGAGAATTTCGATAGGTTTGGGTCATTATATTAACCTTATCTTTTAGTTTTAACTCTTAGTTAATTAGTTTTACACTTACCATGTCACTTTGTATTTTTATATTTTATAGTTAATAAACATACTATATACAACCAAGAGACCCCCAAGTGGTCCATTAATGATACAAGTATCTTGATATCAGTCTCTTGGATGAAAATTAGATTTTTTGGAATTTAATATCAATTAATAATATAATATTTGTTTTAAAAACTCTTTTATGTCAATGTTGACACTATTCAATAATTAACTTCTGTAAAAATCATAAAAGAATTATTACTTTGAAGAAAGTTAATTAAATCAATAATAATATGTCATATTATCCATGAAAATAAGTTTAATTAATTAAAAGTCTAATATTTTATTTATTTGGGTATTTATAATATCAATTATATTAATTTTTCATTATTAAGGAAATAACAGCATCATCATTGTGTCATAAATAAATTAAATTATTTAAGGTCTAAAAATCATAAATAAACTCTCATTATGTAGGAAATCTTTATATATATCTAATGAATATTTATAGTCTAAATTCCATCATATATAACCCTATGTAAAAAAATGTTTTGCTAAAAGATATATGCTTATGTCATTTTTGTATTTATTTTAACTTAATTAAAATAAAGTGTCCCTATCACCTACAAGTGGCTCCATGGGGTCCCAAAATCAACAAATTGGTTCCCATGGTCGGACATCTATCCACCAATAAGGTTAGGACACATTTTAGGGTAATTTAATATTATTATAATATTATTTTTAACCCTTATTTACCATATTTACCCTTTAACCATGGTAAATAAAATATTTATCGAAGTAATTATTCAAAATGTCTTAAAATAAAAGATACCTATTTAAAAAATTCTTACATACTAATTCCAAATATGGAATCCATTTTAACAAATTCAAAACACAGAAGTGGCAGAAATTAGTTTAAAATTAATTCCCGATGTCAAAACAAAAAGCGTGTTTTTAAGATATAATAACTATCAAAAGATTGATACTTGTTTATGTCCGGTTTAATTGTGAAATAATGTCCAATGACCAATATTGTATTAAACAGTAAAAATATATTCTAAATATACTTTAAAACAACTCAAATTCATAAATTTTCACTATTAATTATTTTTAAAAAGTATGTATTACAATTCATAATGGCTACATTTATTGGTCATGGTGTGTGATAGAACTCGATGTTGTGTACAACACACGCTACTGTATTATTCAAAGAGAAGCATACCACAGAAGCTCGGGGTGTTACGTTCTCCCCTCCTTCAATAAATTGCGTCCTCGAAATTTTTTAATTGTTCATTGAAAATAAAGGTTAAAAATAGAAAATATCTTTGTGGAAAAACCCACATTGGAAATTTGGTTAATAAATTTTAGTCTTCACAAGATGAATAGAGAAATTAAAGGGTCACCGCAAAATTATGATCTCTATTAGGAGGACATTGGTGGAAATTATAGACATATAATTGGGGGAAAATGTAAATATTTATAGGTAGTTATTGAGGTCATCAATCACAAAAAAAAATTAAAATTGAGGTCCTTAAATTCATCAATCTATGATGATTTAAAATACCATCAGTTCAACAAAACATAAGGTATTAGGATAACACATTTTTGACATTTCAAAATTTATTAGTTGAAATCCCACATAGAAAAATGAATTAATGAGGCCTCTATTTAAAATAAAGAGTGTAAAGTATGAAGATTACCGAAAATAACACATACTAGGGTTCTATGTAGGAAAATATGGATATGGAAGAGAAACCTAACAATTAATTAACTGACGGAGAGTGGTAGAGAACATGTCTATGAAAACGCCAACAATCCCAAAGCCAAAAATTAGTGATGATCTATGGTACCATCTAGTACAAATTTTTTGTTCTAAGTTCCTTTTCTTAATGATGAGGAATTTATTTATGAGATTGGATAAGTTCATAAGTAGATATACTTACTTTATAATTAGAGTTTTATCCATTGATAAATTTCTACCACAAACTCATCTTTCACCCCAAAACATAATATAACTCAACAATACTCTATTTATCCTAATCATATAGGGTCCCAAATATAATGAATTTATAATTCACATATCAGACACTTTATGTAAATAAACTACATTATACTATCCAGGAACATCATGTAGCACAATGGTAGGCGATAAATCCCAATAACACTATGGTTGTCGGTTCGATTCCCACAGCTTTGTACGACACGACGGGTCGTCGCACGGTCTGCGTGTTGTCCTTTTATAAAAATCCAAAAAAATATAACCTTTCAAACATAATCCATTCCAACCATTAGACTTATCCAAAATACTATTACCCAAACTCACATTCCGAAATTTACAATGAAGTTAAACATAATGAGGATCCTTTTTTCCAGGTAATAACATGTGAGCGCCTTCCTCATATATTCTGTTACAACACCGCAAACATCCTGAATTACCAAAATCATCCATCTATTATTCCAAAATCACTACCTCAATATTAATACGATATTAATGTTTATCTTTCCTTCAACCATGTAATTTCCAAAAAAAATTAACTTGCTGTAGGGTCACTTTTCCTAATACCATAAAATCTCAAATCCATAATTAAATTGTACTGCAGTACAATCCTTATTTATTTCTAGAACATCATTGATACAACACTTAAATGAAATAATTCTAAAATAACAACATAGGAAGACTAGTCATTCCTCTTAATCTGTGGTAGTATCATAACTTGATTATTATCCAATAGCATAATTTGCGGCATAGTCTGATGACTGTGACATTGGTTCACGTAGTGTCCAAACTCCTTGAAAATGAAGCATTGTACATTTGAAACCATTTTCTTACCCTTGCAGTCACGTAATTTGATCTCATTTCCTACACACTTATAACAAACTCCCATTCCTTTCAGGAAAGTTCCAGCGTGTTTCTTCCCACAGTTATCACATATGGGAAAATTCTTCTTTTCCCTCTTCCCTTTATCCATATTTCTCTCTTCCATCCTTTTCATCTCTTTCTTCCCTTCAAAGACATAGGACTTAGTAAACTCTTTAGTTATCTTATCCACACCTGATACTATTTATTCATATGATGATAATATGTGGGATACTATTTCCCTTCTAAATGATGGCATAATACCATAAAAGATACGATCCTTTTTACTCTTTGGGTCATATGTATTACTGGAGTTCACATTCCTTCTACTGGGAGCCATTTCTTTAAAATATCATAAACAAGGTCAATTTATGAATTGTAATGAATAATTCCAAACTTGTAAAATACCAAACACAAATTGAACAGTTTATAGATGTAATCCATAATCATAAAAATGTTTTCATTGATAAAGTATATACTCATGAGCCCTTCATAATGGTTTGTAAAGAAAATTAGAATTATCCTAAGCATATCCCCCGGGAGTTTCGTAACCAAAAGTGCAGCAAGGCCTGTTGTCATGCACCAGTTCCCGTTTGAGTTTAGCTCAAAGCGGTGTTTTCGGGTTTTACCCCCAGGTACATATATGCAAGAGCCGCCTCTACCTGCTCGTATCGAGACAGAGATGTATTGCTCGGAAAACTCACAAAATCTCTATAATACCAAAATTCTAGGAAGTTATTCTATACTAATCCTCAAAGTCTATCTTAGGGCTATGTGCTCTAATCAGAGTTTTTCTAAATATAGTTTCCAAGGTTATTGTTAAACTTCCTCTGATACCAACTGTATCACCCTAACCCCGGTTACCCAGTGTCGATGCATTATCTTAATACATTGGCATGATTACAAGGAATAAAGTCCCGAAGGACCGATCAGTTTAGCAGTCTTGGAAAATATATTACATACATGAATGTTACATTACACTTCATAACATACAAAACAACATCAATAATCCTTTACAAATTCCATTATTCCCTTGTCTTAACCCTTCATATCAATCACAATACACATCTTGGAATCCTGGAAAAATAAAACATAGAAAGGGGTGAGCTCAAATGCTCAGAAAGGGTAAGTAATATAACGGAAACTTTCGTAAATAAGAATAAACATTTAAGGCAATGTATAACTAAACAAAATGCCTTTTAAACTTGAACGTCAACATAGTATGACAAAAATAAAATGAAATACTGCCATTTACTTATTCACATGGATATTCAAATATTCGAATATTTCAATGAAATATCAATAACCGCTTTCATAATGATGGATTGCATAATGCCGGACAATTTTAACCACATAGCCAAGGCCTCATTCCAATACTACAAATAAGATTTTGTCAAGGCCTTGTACCAAGACACTAGTTTGTCTCATGAGACCTACCGATGCATCGAGGAGCGATAGAGGGCTCCACCCGTCACTTAATAAGTCCAATGAATTCCTCATATGAATAGGTTTAAACATAACATAAACATTTGTATTAAAACTAGCATAAAAAATGTCAATACTTTCTCCAGAAGCAATGAATGGTATAAAAATAACACATCCACAGTCAAACATATCAAAAAACCTTCAATGGAAGTTTTTTATAATAAATCAACTTCAAATAAGATTAAAATCCATCAAAGGATGTTTACATAGATGAAAATGATGAGTAAAACTTTTTGAGGGAAATATCCTTTTTGTAAAATCATTTAAAAGTCACAAATTTATAATGGAAGTAATTTAAAAGGGATTTTTGAATCAAAGTGTCCCATACCACTTTGATACTTTTGAAAATAATTATCATTTCAAAACATTCATGTCCATATAAATAAATTATTTAAATCATTTTGAATAAATGGACATCAATTAAAAATATTTTTAAAGAAAAATCTTTAAAACATTTGAAATTCTGATCTTGATAAAGAGTACCTTTCAGAAATTCTTAAAATATTCATTTTGAAATTATTTAAAAGCCACATAATTATAAAATAAATCATTTACATTGAAAATATCTTTATAATCTTGTAATGGAAGCTTTGAAAATTTTATAACGGTGGAAAATAGTCGCACCCGCCGTATAAGTTAAAAAAAACATTCTTACCTTAATTCTGTCGAAAAGGTTAAAAAGGACCTTGTTTGGAAAACGACAGAAAGATTCATTTATAAACTTTTTATAAATAGTCAAAGAAGTGTATAAATGAATTTAAACCCTATTCTGTAAAATAGTAATAATATTTTGAAATACACATTCAAGAAACATGGATGTGGATGATAAAGAAGTCCCAATAGATAATTACGTATAAACAATCTCGGATAATGAAGAGATTGTGAAATAACCCTTACCAATTTGGTAACTTACGAAACATACAACCCAAGAAAGAGGTATCATACAATGAATATTTAAATACACATAAATTAATTTTTATTACACAAAGAATACAATTATGGGTAGTACATGCTCCACACAAAAGGTAATAGTGGCAATATGGCTTGAATCTCACGGGAATAAGTAGTGAGATGAAAACCCCTTACCTTGCACTTTCCTTTAGTCGAGGGTACGTTTAACCTCTTGTAAGAATATCTTAGTATGTTATTAAATTATTCTAGAACCATATTAATATTTATGATATCATTCATGATTCATTTAAGACTTTATATTTCCCATTTAATAATAATTTCCTTGTTAATTTATCATTTCGGGTAATAATCACTTTCTTTATCGTATGTGTTTCAACTTGTCACTCTTGGTTGCATAACTTAGATCATGATTTAAATACATCCAGAATATAAAACATGATAAATATATCATATATATATATATAGAGCATAAATATTTATAATAGACATATATATGAAATGGAAAACCCCGTTTATGGAGACGGTAGTCTGTACGTACGCATAAATGTTGTTTCTGTTTTCATATAGTATTGAACGGAAGTAAATGAATAAGATATATGTAAGTACATAAATCCATATATATATATATACCTACAGTTGCATTATTATGTCATATATTACATACTTATTAGTAATATAAATTTTTATCATCGTCGATGAATGGTGAACGTGGAAATGAATCTCATCGCGTCGTGGAGACGGTAATCCGTACGTATGCACGAGTGAAAATATCATTCTTTTGATGTTAAAATAAAATATTATTGGATGTTATATCATATATACAAAATAATTATCATGTTATATTTATTATTTACATAAATTACAAATCATTATTATACACATCCAAATAATAATATATTGAATAACAATTATACCATGACGTGGAGACGGTAAGCCGTACATAAACACGTATGGTGACATTTCATTCAAAGGATGGATAGAATACTGAATATGGTTGTACCATATTTATAATAATATTACATTATATAGGAGATACTGGATTCATTATTTTAGAATTTTAATAACAAAGAAAGAATAAGTGTAAGAAAAAAGGAACTTGAAAAAGGGTGGTGAAATCATTACCTCTTCTTCGGGTTCTTCTTTTTTGATTTGATCAAAAGGGCTCCTTATGATGGATTTCTAACTAAAAAGAATCCTCTAGGATGAAGTGAGGGATGTTTAGAGAGTATTTCGGCAGGTTTTGGCCAAACCAAAAGGCTTTGATGTTGTGAATTAATGAGAAGGTGGAGTGTCATTTTATAAGAGGGGTGAGAGGCACCTTTGGAAAAGCTAGAAATATTATTTTATACTAAATTAATATTCGGTTTATAATGGCTTGGAAGTTGATTATTTAATGTGAAAGGTGGTTATGGATGAAAAAAAACTCAACCAATATAATTTAGACAGGTTTGGGTCATTATATTAACCTTATCTTTTATTTTTAACTCTTAGTTAATTAGTTTGACACTTACCATGTCACATTGTATTTTTAAATTTTATAGTTAATAAACATACTATATATATCCAAGCGACCCCCAAGTGGTCCTTTAATGATACAAATATCATTATATAAGTCACTTTGACGAACCTTAGATTTTAAGGAATTTAATATCAATTAATAATATAATATTTGTTTTAAAAACTCTTTTATGTCAATTTTGACACTATTCAATAATTGACTTTTTTAAAAATCATAACAGAATGATTAATTCGGAAAAAGGTAATTAAATCAATCTTAATATGTCATATTATCCATGAAAATTAGTTTAATTCATTAAAAGTCTAAAATTATATTTATTTGGGTATTTATAATGTCAATTATTTTAATTTTTCATTATTATGGTAATTACTGCATCATCATTGTGTCATAAATAAATTAAATTATTTAATGTATAAAAATTATAAATAAAATCTCATTATGTAGGAAATCTTTTTATATTTCTAATTAATATTTATAGTCGAAATTTCAACATATATAACCATATGTAATAAATGTTTTTCTAAAAGATATATGCTTATGTCATTTTTGTATTTATTTTGACTTAATTAAAATAAAGTGTCCCTCTCACCTACAAGTAACTCCATGGGGTCCCAAAATCAACCCATACATGCCCATGGTTGGACATATTTCCACCAATAAGGTTAGGACACATTTTAGGGTAATTTATTATTATTATAATATTATTTTCTAACCATTATTTACCAGATTTACCCTTTAACCACGGTAAATAAAATATTTACCGATGTAATTATTCAAAATGTCTAAAAATAAAAGTTAGATATTTACACAATTTGAGCATCCTGATTCCAAATATGGAATCCATTTTTTCAAATTCAAAACACATAAGTGAAAAAAATTAATTTAATATTAATTCCCGCTGTCAAAACAAAAAGTGTGTTTTTAAGATATAATAACTATCAAAAGATTGATACTTGTTTTTGTCTGGTTTAATTTTGAAATCATGTCCAATGACCAAAATTGTATTAAATAGTAAAAATATATTCCAAATATACTTTAAAACCACTCAAATTAATAATTTATCACTATTATTTATTTTGATTAAAAAAGTTGTTTTTAATTTAAATTTAGCAATTTTCACTATTCATCAAAATATTAAAGTTATCCGAAAAGTACCTAAATTTTACTTCAGGATAAATTAGATACTCTGAATCTAAAAATGAAGTCCATTTTGAGAGATAAAATTTGGAAAATTTTAAAAATTAGGTTTTACTATTCATAACGGCTACTTTGATTGGTCGAGAGTGTGTTACAACTCAAAGTTGCGGACAACACATGCTACTATATTATTCAAAGAGATGCATACCGTGGAAGCTCGAGGTGTTACAACTATAACATGAAGTTACGTCTCCAGGAAATTTTTGATGTTTCTTACTACCTCTATTTTGGAGTATTGGCTTGGGGGTGCACTTGGGTGAACTTTTAAGGAGAACTAAAGGGCAGTAGCTTTCGCACGGGTTATCTAAACTGTGCGGACAAACCGTGCGTAGTGTATTTTGGAGGCAGTAGCTCCCGCACGGATGACGCACGGTTTGTCTAAACCTTAAGGCCAAACCGTGCAAGAAGGGTGGCCAAGGAATTAACAAACGCATGGTTAGCGCATTGTTTGTTAAACCATGTGAACTAACCATGCGACCACTTAAACTAGATCCGAAAATTGTGGATCTTGAACGTTTTGCCTCTAACTTGCTTGTTTAAGCTCTTAAGAGTCCATAACTTTAGATTACCCTCTCTTGAAGGTATGAGAACCTCTCCCAATCATTTTGGAGGCAATCTGAAGGTTTCTTTTGGCAAATCGAAGCCCGTTACTTATGGTATGTGATCTTCCTTGTTTGGTTGTTAGATCTACTTAGATCTACTAATACTCTTCTCTCACTTTCTTAGATCTACACCCGTTATGGGTAGATATAATTGTGTGATACGCCAAATATGATGATATTTGTTCTTGGTTGTTTTATGAGAGGATATCTAAGGAGGATTCTTTGAGACTCAACCCGTATTTCTTGGGCGTTCTTCATTTCTTGGAGGTTTCATCAAAAGTTTGAGGTACGGATCTTACCTTCAAGCCTCTCTCTTTTGTGAATCATGCGGGGTGGGTATCCTCTTTTTCTTTTGAGATATGGTTGAACGAGTAAATAAAGATAATAACTTGATAAATAACGGGTTTGGGGAATTTTTTCTAATATTGTTGTTGTATTTCCATCAATGCTAATCCTTTTATTTTATTGTGAATTGAATAGATTTATGCCTACTGAAAATCATTGTCGTTGGAGGCCTTTTCTTGCGCAATTAAATTTTTCCTTTTTTTCATGAATTTTTGTCGATGGAGTTTCATAGAATGTGTAAATTGGTTAATCATGTAAATTTGGATGATTAAATGAATACCTGGAACCCTTGTATAATCACCCCAGTTAAACTAAATATAAGAATGAATTTTGTGGGTGAGGGTTTGGGTTTATTTATGTGAAGGGGGTGTTTTGTGGGTTGATGTGGAATTAGTGAGAAGAGTGGTTGTGGTTTTATTGGTTGTGGTTTGGTGTGTATGATATGGTTGTGATGGGTTGTAGAGCTGCGACAAATGGTATCAAAGGAATGATGATGTGGTAATGGTATTTTTGTTCAATTTGTTTGTGGTTGTGGTAGTTGGAAGCAGGGCTACAGGGATGGGTTGAGCATATGAATAAAAATTTGAAGAGTTAGCTAATGAATTGTGATAGATGGTAGTTGATTAAATATGGGAAATCAATGGAATTTTTTGTCTGATAAAAGAAAATGGTGATTTTATGCTTGTGTTTTCCCTAACTTTATTTGTGGTTGGTAGGGATATGTTTTATGAACAATTGATCTTGTATGGTTGTTGTTAGTTTCTCGGTGGTTAAGGTACTCATAATATAAAACTATTGAAACATGAAAATATTAATGGGCTTTGGGGATGTTTTTTTTGTGTGTGCATACTTTCGAGGTAGCAGTGTCAAGGCATGTGCTCAGCTATTTTGTGTATAATCATTAGGATGGGCTGAGTGGTTGATATAATTATATAAATCTGTATGTTTTATGTTTCTTTACGTACCCCACCCTTGTTGGGACCTACGTGTAGAATGGCGCAGTGAGATTATGAAACATCTAAAGTATGGCTGGTTATTGTTCGTCCTTGTGCTCCCACTTCCATGTTATATAACACAAGATCCTTCGGGCAGGTTACGACAGATGTTTCCCACGAGTCTTCAGGATGAGGATGGGATATGTTCCCAGGTTTCTTCGGGATGAGGATGTGATATGTTCCTAGGTGTCTTTGGGATAAGATGTGGTTATGGTTGAGGATTGAGTGTCGGTGGGATATTGGATGAGATGTGGTTATGGCAGAGGATTGAGTGCCGACAAGATATTATGAGCTCCGTATTGACAGGTTGCGAAACTAGATCAGGCTTTGTATGGCCAGTTTGCGGCACTAGCTCAGGAAGAGGGGGAAGCATCAGAGCGTTAGGCGTTGGGGCTTGAGTAGTATTCAGTGGGAAGGTGGTGCGGGGTACCCATACATTGATAATATTACTATACTACTCTATTTACTTGAGATATTTGGTGATTGTGGTTTGTGAGGTTGGGTGGACAGATTTCTTTTTAGGATTTGGTTCCTTCTTTTTTCTCATGGGGCATTAGGATGTCTCCCCACCTATGCATGAGAGAATTATGTTTTCCTACTGAGAAGACTTGTTTTCTCACCCTATGTTTACTTTCAGGTTTTCAGGAGGACATCAGGGACTGCGTGAGACATTTCTAGTTGGGCATTGAATTTTTTTCTGGTTGTAGTTTTTGATTTCTTCTTTTTGGTATCATACTTTGGAGCTTTTCTTGTACTTGTAATTTAGTTTCAGTATTGTATAAAACATTCATATGGGTTGGGTATTTGGTTTATTTTCATTAAATTGTTCCTTTTACTTTTGGTGTTTGACTCATCCTATTTCCAGATCTTGAATAATTAAAAGGGTAATGCCTCCCATATTTGTGAAAACTCATACCCTTGGTTCTATTCACCACTCCGGGGCCTATGGGAGGTGGGACTCGGGGGTCATTATCTTCATTTCACCATTTCCAGCTCTGGAGAGTCATCTTTGGTTGGAGGGGGTCGTGACAGAATGGTATTAGAGGAAGGTTGAGAAATTGGATGGATTCTGGAGTTAGACATAGTGAGTATTGAATGGGATGGTATAGCAGCAGTGTTGGCTTATCTTGGTGTGTGATATAGGCCAGGGAAGACCAGCTTGGACACAGGATTTTAGGGCCCCCTGTGATCCGATCAAGGACTCTGAGCTTACCTAATGTCCATGTATGACTATATTGATTGCAGTGTAGGGACCCTAGGAAAGGTACATGAATCATTATGATTTGTGTTTTATTTTATTTTGGTGTTTTGGGAATGGAATCGAAATAAAATGATAAAATGAATCCTTGATAAACTTCTTCTTCTACTTTGGCTTAGGCGTTCCTTGTTTACCGTGTAGCTATGGCACCGGGATGTCGTTCCCGGGTGACTCGGGTAGTCGAGCCCCAGCATTTTCGGACAGTCGATCAGTTGAGGATTGGCCAAGAGGAGGAAGACAACTTGTGGCAGTGCACATTACATGCTTTCTAGCGATAGAGCTTGAAGAAGTATGAAGGCAGCACTTCAGATACGGAATCAGAGAGTTGGTTGGAGGAACTCGAGATCACCTTTGGGCTGATCAGGGCTCCATCGGAGTACTGGATTCCTCTAGCAGTAAGCCAGCTACGAGGAGCGGCGTGTTAGTGGTGGATACATTACCTTGGGAAGGGGAAGGAGATAGATGTTCTTTGAGACAACTTTGAAAAGGAGTTCAGTGAGGAATTTATTTCCTCGATGAGGAAGGACGAGAAGAGGAATAAATTGTTGTCTCTCTAACAAGAAATCATGTCAGTGCTGGAACAAGGGGTCAAGTTCAAGGATCTCCTCTAGTTTTACAAGAATATCTTTCTGACTGAGGATTCCCAATCTAGATGTTTAGAGGAGGCACTTCACCCCTCTATTCGGTGCGCGGTGACCCCTTTAACCTTACCAACATACCTATAAGTAGAGAAGAAGGAGGAGATAATCGAGAGGATGCACTCGCTAGTAGGTCCACCGTGAGAGAGGAGTCACCCAAGTTCGTCCAAGAAGGAGGTCATCAGCAGTAGAACCCCAGCAATAGGACCTTCCATGTTTCGACCAACAGGGAGCAGACTTCATGAGGTCCCATACCAATCTCACGATTTCTGCCCATTTTCTAGGGGCCAGGGATTGAGAAGCTTTGCATGTGAGAATTGTGGGAATATTGGGAGACATTACCCTTTTTAGACTCAGTATAGAGGGAATGGCCACGTTCAGCCACAACCCCAGCAGTAGTTCCCAGCCCGACCCTTCCAGCATCAACATGCTCATGTCCCTCCAAGGGGAGTTGGAGCAAGTGGTGGCCAACCACAGGGAGTTCCTCAAGGACCCCAACTGGGACGTGGCCAAGGAGTTGGATGTCAATAGTGGGGAAGAGGAGTGGGATGTGGACAGTGACACACAATAGAAGCAGAAACCCTAGAAAGGCCATAGATCGAGAGAGATGTTTTCAGTTTTACTTAAATGTTATCGTTTATGTCTTGTTTAAATTCATGAGCATCACACTCCTTTGTTGGAAATCATTATTGCCCATGCTTTGGGCCTAGTCCTTTGTTTTTTTAGTCTATAATGATAAGTTTTTTCCCTCTTTCCTTTAAATGTGTGTGAAGAGTCCTAGCATGTGGGGAGAGGAGAACCTGATCACTAATCAATATGAATTAATGTGGATGCGATTAAACCCATGTGGGTGAGTCAGTGCCACCAAAAGAAGAAAGTATCTTAACATGGGAGAATAAATTCCCCAATCCATGTGTTGGGGTGGCATATTTCTTGTTTGGTGCAGTGTTGAGGGAAGTGTGTGTATGAGAAATCATAATTATGGGGGTGGGAGAACCTAATACCTAATCAAGATGCATTAATGTGGATGTGATTAAACCCTTGCAGGAGAGTCAGTGCCACCTAATGTGGATAATATCTTGATATTGGGGATAGAATTCCCTGACTCGTATAATTTGGATAGTGGTTGGATTCCTGTTAGGATGAGATCCTTGAGAGGTATATTGTGGGGTGGTTGTTCAGACCATTCCCCTTTTTATGGGTTTCTTTTTAACTCACGAGGACAAGAATATTTTGAGAGATATCTGATGTAATGTCCCAGAACTCTCCGGTCCATTATTTGGTAAAAATGTGGTGTTAGAGGCATTTTGGGAGGTCAAGATAACTTATCCCCAGCAATTTTCCGAAATTTTTCTTTTTGATGAACCGTTTCAATGGTAGATAGTTTTAAACTGTAACATCATTTTACTTCTTCAGGAACATTTGATGTTTCAAACTACATCTGTTTTTGAGTAGTGGCTTGGGGGTGCGCTTGGGTGAACTTTTTAGGAGAACTAAAGGGCAGTAGCTTTCTCACAGGCGGTGCACGTGTTGTCTAAACTGTACGGCCAAACCGTGCATAGTTGGTTTTGGAGGCAGTAGCTCCGACATGGATGGCACACGGTTTGTCTATACCATGCGGCCAAATAGTGTGAGAAGGGTGGCCAAGGCAATATCTAACGCATGGTTAGCGCATAGTTTATTAAACTGTGCGAACTAACCATGGGGCCACTAAAACTAGATCTTAAAATTGTGAATCTTGACCATTTTGCCTCTAACATTCTTTTTCAAGCTCTTAAGCAGCCATAACTCGAGATTATCGTCCCTTGAAGGTAGGATAACCTCTCTGAATAATTTTCAAGGTGATCTGAAGGCTTATCTTGGAAAATCGAAGTCAGTTACTGGAGGTATGTGATCATTCTTGTTTGGTTGTAAGATATACTTAGATCTACTCATTCTCTTCTCTCGGTTTCATAGATCTACACTCGTTATGGGAAGATCTATGTGTGTGATCAGCCAAATATGTTGAGATTTTGGTCTTGCTTGGGTTAGAAGAGGTGATCTAAGGAGGATTCTTGGAGAATCAACCCGGATTTCTTAGGTGTTCTTCATTAGTTGGGGGATTCGTCAAAAACCATTGAGGTAGGGATATTACCTTCGTCTCTCCCTCACTTTTTTTCATCATGCGGGGTGGGTATCCTCATTTTTTTGTGAGATACGATTGAACCATTAAATAAAGATAATAACTGGTCAAAGAATGGGTTTGGGGAAATTTTGTTGATATTGTTGTTTTATTTCCATCAATTCATAACCTTTGATTATGTTGTGAATTGAATAGGGTTATTCCTATTGAAAATCACGGTCATTGGGGGCCTTATCTTTCACAATAAAATGTTGCCCCATTTTTCTAGATTGTTCTATGGATAGAGATTCATAGAATGTGGAAATCAGCTAATCATGTAAAATTGGATGATTAAATGAATACATGGAACCCTTGTATGATTACCCCAGTTAAACTAAATGAAAGAATGAATTTTGTGGGTGTGTGTTGGGGTTTAATTACGTGAATGGGTTGTTTCATGGGATGCTGTGGAATGGGTGAGAAACGGGGTTGCGGTTGGCTTCGTTGTGGGTTGGCGTGTATGATATGGTTGTCTTGGGCAGCAGAGCTGCGGAAAATGGTATCAAAGGAATGATGATGTGGTATGGGTATTGTATCCAATGTGTTTGTGGTTATGGTGGTTGGTAGTAGGGCTACAGGTATGGGTTGTGCATAAGAATAAAAAGTGGAAGTGTTAGCTAATGAATTGTAATACATTGTAGTTTATTAAATATGGGAAATCAATGGAATTGTTTGGCTGATAAAAGAAAATGGTGATTTGTTTCTTGTGTTTTCCCTAACATTATTTGTGGCTTATAGGGATATGTTTTATGGACAATTGATCTGGTTTGGTTGTTGTTATTTGCTCGGTAGTAAAGGAACTAATAAACTAAAACTGTTGAAACATGAAAATTTTAATGGGATTTGGGGAAGTTTTTTGTGTGTGTGCATACTGTCGAGGTAGAAGGGCTGAGGCATGTGCTTGGATATTTTGTGTAGAAGCCTTAGGATGGGCTGAGAAGTTGATATAATTATATAAATCTGTACGTTTTATGTTTCCTTACGCACCCCACCCATGTTGAGCACTACGTGTCAAACACCTGTGGTACAGGGGTGAGATTCTCAAAATTCTAAAGGATGGCTGGTTATTGTTCGTCCCTGTGCTCCCTCTTCCAAGTTTTATAGCCCAATATCCTCCGGTCATGTTATGACATATTTTTCCCAAGATTCTTCAGGATGAAGATGTGATATGGTCCCAGGTGACTTCGGGATGAGATGTGGTTACAGCCAAGGATTGAGTGCCGGCAAGATACTGGATGATATTGGTTATGGTTGAGGATTGAGTGCCAGTGGGATACTATGAGCTTCGTATGGCTAGGTTGCGGCACTAGATCGTGCTTCGTATGGCTAGGTTGTGACTCCATCTTAAGAAGAGGGGGAAGCATCAGAGCGTTAGAAATGAGGACTTGGGTAGTATTCAATGGGAAGGTGGTGCAGGGTACCCTTACTTTTATAATATTACTATACTACCCTATTGACATTTGATATTTTGTGAGTGTGGCTTGTGATTTTGGGTCGATATATTCCTTGTTAGGATTTGGTTCCTTCTGTTTTCTCACGGGGCATTAGGATGTCTCCCCACCTATGCATGAGATATTTAGGTTTTCCTACTGAGTATACTTGTATGCTCACCGTACGTTTGCTTTCAGGTTTTCAGGAGGAAATCAGGGACTATGTGGTACCTTGCTAGTTGGGCATTGGAGTTTTGCTGGTTGTAGTTTTTTCTTTCTTCTTTTTGGTATCATAATTTGGATATTTTCTTATACTTGTACTTTTGTTTCATTATTGTATAAAACATGCATATGGTTTTGGTTTTGGGTTTATTTTCATAAAAATGTTCCTTTTCCTTTTGGTATATGACTCATCCTATTTCCAGATCTTGAATACTAAAAAGGGTAATGCCTCCCATATTTGTGAAAACTCATATCTTTGGTGTTAGACGCCACTCCGAGGCCTACTGGAGGCGGGACTCGGGGGTCATTATCTCCCTTTCACCATTGTAAGCTCTGGAGGGGCATCTTTGGGGGGAGGGGTCGTAACATATTCAATATTATAATGAACCATTTGAAATGTTTCCCGATAAATACATTATCATATATATAATATAATTTTATTATTTTAATGATGTATCCATCTTAAAATCTTCTATCATCTCCTTCTATTCATAAAAATGAAAACATCGTCAATGGTATATTGATTCACCGCCTTCCCGGATAATGAGTTTTTTATTCCCATTACCACAATAATGTGTGTTTTAAATTATATTATAATTTTTTTAAATAAAATATATATATATATATTATATATTTTCACCCATTATAGAAATAATATATATACATAATTTTAAATAAAACAGAACTTGTTTTTGATGTATGGAAAATTACCAAAAAAAATGAAACATTTATTATTAAAGATTTATGTAATGAAGCATCCATATGTAATAATAAAAAAGATATATTAGACCATTTAAACTTCTTTTAGTTCATAGATACCATTTCAATTTCACATCTAGTTTTTTATTTTCTTTTGATATGAACTTACATAATTCACAAGTTAACCTACCATGAAACCCTAAAATTAACACTTCCAAAACAATGAAATTAATCATTATAAATCATTTTCATCTTCATAAATGAACCTAATAAAATTAAAATAATTCAAATAAATGTTTAATATGTTCTTAATTAATTAATTAATTAGTCTAATTTGATTAACAAGGACCATTATTGATAGTGAAGAACGGTTTTGTACATAATATAAGGGATTTCATTGAACCTAAAAATTTCATTTGGGTTGTTCATTGTTTCTCTCTTAGCAAATTTATTTATTTATTAATATTTTTTAATTATGATATATTATTTATATATGTATTGAAAATCTATATCATGTTTTCATAATGTTTATTTTATGGAAAAAACTTGTTTTAAAAAGATACCTTCTCAATTTATCTCCATAAGAAATCCTGATTGGAGGGAAATTCTCTATTTCTTACCAATTTTCAAATACAAACTATAAGTTGTTTTAAGGCACAAAGGTTTTTCTAGATTTACTCATTTTAATTTGAAAAAATATATTTTTTTTGGTTCTATACAAATTAAGGACTCTAATATTTTCCAATAAACTACACTAAAGTAGCGTATTTAAAAAGTTTCCAAAATAATATTATAAATTTATTCTCTTTAAATAGACATAATAATTAATGATCTATTTTTATTTTTATTTTCCTATTTCAAATAAATGATTTAATCCCTTCATTCATTTATACTGTTGTGATACACCCTTAGGTTATCCAGTATGTCATGATTAAGAAACCCATTTCATTCCATCAGTAAATGTTAAGATTTTTTCTTATGTTTGATTTCATTATGTTCGACACATATTCATGTAGATGTTAGGATGGGTTAACCTAAATAGATCTCCAATGAATTGGATAATTTTTAGTCTCATGAGATTTCTTGTATGTGATTTAGAAGTAAACCTAATCCATTATTGGACTTTATCTATCATTTGATATAGAATTGTAAATTAGGATTCATAGATGTTTATGTCATGATTTTTGTTTCCCCCAGCTTCCTATATTTCAATAATCATATAATTCCATGTTTTATATTCTATACTTTTTATGTTTATTCAACAATCATTCCTTTAATGGTATTATATTATGCTTTCTAACCCGTGTGTTATGGTTTACTCCCATGTTTATTCCCTCACTTGTATTTTTAGCTCATCCCTTTTTTTGTCTATTCCCCAGGTTTCCCTATATAAATAAAGTAGATCAAAGGAATTTAGGTGATAATTTTTTCTGATTTTTAATGAGATGTTTTATTAAATTTCAATGTTTTTAATTTTATATACATATTCTTCCAAATACAGTAGTCTTTAAGAACATTGAATTGTATTTGATGGTTAATTATGCTTAAAATTAGGTAATAATATGTTTAAAATGATTGGGTCACTATAGTTGGTACCAAATAATAGTCTAGTTATTTTTTGGGATTAAGACAAAAAAACACAAGTATGAACCATAAGGAAAATTATATCACCATAGATAATCTATATTGAATACTAGGGAGTCACATGATAAGATATTATTTTTATATATAATATTTCCCTTCATTGTTATTAGAGTCATTTATATATTCTTATTAGTTAATTATTCAATCCCCCAAATTTTATTGTATTTATCCTTTTTATTTAATGGAACGAAATAAGAGAACATGTGATAACAAACAATGTGATAGGCAATGTGATGATTTCCCTAATGATATGCCAAACCTGATGGGATTGGAAGTACAAAACTTCATGATAGTACTGGAACAACTAGATCATGATACAAACAATAACATGAATTGTGTTGAATTCCCTACTTCTCATATGAATGATCATGTTGTGGTTGAATCCTTTAAATGGATAAGGCCTCCTATATTTAGTGGATCTTTTGAACCCCACATCATGGAACAATGGATTAATTCTATTAAGAAGATATTATCTATTATCCTGTGCTCTAATGAAGAAAACGTAGTTATTTTGGTTTATCATTTAATAGGGAAACTGATCATTGGTCGACACAGATAAAAAATACTAAGTCCAGATAGGAAATTCATTCCAATTTTTGGGACTAATTCAAGAAAATATTTTTCGATAAATAGTTTACCTAAACTCTCTACATTAAGATGGATAGGGCTTTCCTTTGACTACAGGGAAAAGAAGATTTTTCTATCAGGGAATATGAGGATAACATCAAAGGGATTTCATGATATGACTCTATATTTTTTATGAATACTGAATGAAAGGTCAATCACTTATTCAGTGTTTTAAATTGAAGCCTATGAAAATATTTAGAGATTCTAGAAGTTGAAAACATTGGGGATACTGTTTTTCATGCTCTTAAGGTTGACATATAAATTGGAGACTCTCAATGGTCATGGATCTAAGATAAAAAATTTAATATGGGGTTATGTGTGGGATGATTAATAGATAAATCCCCTAGACTAAATAAAACCCAACATAAAAATCCAACATCAACTATCAGTAGATAGAGATCACTCTTAACATCTGGAGGAATAATCCAATTCAATATAATTGTAAGGGGGGATATGAAACACCTTCACAATAATATAATCATGTGGGATATTAGTTCCATATGATAAATCATATCTACAAGGACCTGACCTTAAATTTTAACATAATCTTGAATTAAATGAATAATTCACATTGAAAATCTTTTCAATTTTAGAGTTTTAGAGAATTAGTACATAACTATTACATCTCAAAAAATTACAATTTAGACACTTCTACCCAGTATCCATTTTTTTAACAAAACATGAACACTAGAAAAAAATAATCATGTCTACTTCCTTGATTAAGACAACATGAATTTTACTTGATCCCATCCTTGACCCTATTCCACATTATGTCCTATGGAAGAAATTTCAAAAACTTGGGATGAGCATAAAAAGATCAGTAAGGGATACACAATGAAGTAAAACTGTTAGTTTTTCAAAACAACATGTAAAACATGAATACTTTAACAATAGCAATAATTTTCACCTTTGTTATGTAGTAAATACTCTTCACTGAATAAAATATCATTAATTACCATTTTTTAACCAAAAGTATACCATAAAACCCATATAAATAACACATAACATATAAAGGTAACTTTGGACATAAACATACTTAACTGGAATAACCATAAAGTCGACTTCCACACATATCACTAAATGAAATAGCCATACAGCTGAGTTACATACCCAATGAATTGGAGGTTATAATGTAACCACATATCCTAGAATTCATGGAACCACTCGTAATTTGGTTTATCACGTAACCACCCGTCAAATGTCCAAGTACCATTATAAAATCATCAGACATAAATCAAATATAAAGGAAATAAAAAATTTCCACATTTCAATTACAATATATCACATAAATATATTGAGATAAAAATACATTATTAAAACCATTTTCAATACCAAAATACAAAAATGTGTATATGGTATTTATTTTCAATTAAAAACATTACAGCTTGTTGAGGAAGCAAAGATCAAATAATACTCGTGGTGGCAGAAAGGTCGTTGTCACCGCTTATGATAAAAGAAAAATTATTTTTTGTCATTTAGTAAAATGATTCATAGAAAATTATTTCCTTTTAAAAGACAATGGTGTTTATATAGAGTATAAAAGAAAGTCATGTATTAAAAAAATATGCCTCAATGAAATGAGATTGAGACGAAGTCCCTTACCTCATGTCTGACATGACTCGATCATTCTTTAATCTCCTTAATAATTAACTAAAAATAATTTATACTTGATTAAGAACATTTTACAAGTTTATTAATCCTTTTATATAACTTATTACCATTTTATAAACATTATGTAATCATTTATGTTAATAATGTTCATTTTGTTGGTATTTGGTACTCGAGTCAAAAATGAACACCTTATATTTACAAGTTGTCCATATGGTCTATAGTCCATTATATCAAGAATTATATTCATGATTAAAATAACCTATATATCATATATATTCATTATATACATGTATTTATAATAGTACATAACATTTGGAGGTAAGAAATGAAATTCACTATTCATGGAGATGGTAAGCCGTACGTATGCATGAACGCTACTTTCATTTCTATTTATTATTTTAATTGAATTAAAAAATAATAATTCATAGGTATATTATAATTACAGTATAATATAATATATAATATCATTAACTATCTCCTTTATACATCCCACATAAGGCATTAACGAGTCACATCACTTTAAGGGGGCGGTAGTCCGCACTTTCTCAAATGAGATTATCGTATTTACCCACTATGGAAACCATAAATGCTTGACATAATTGGGAAGTAAAGAAGCTTAAGGAAATAATTAACATAATATATATCATATATAAATACAGTTCCATCATAATGGACACCATGAGAGGCGGTAATATGTAATTGAATAATCATCATTTTGTGAGGTGTTAGTTTTCAATCCACAGAAACATTATGTTCATCATCCATTAGATGGAGTTGCGTGTGAGTGCAGTTAGAATATTTCTCATAAAAAAATACTAGTATATTTAGGATACTGTTTTTGTTACAAAATAATGGAATAAAAACAGTTTATGGGTTGGAGAAGTAAAATAAAAGAAAATTTTTAAGAGAAACAGTTACCTTTAATTTGGGTAACTTTCGTTGGATTGAACCAAAGGACTTCTTGAAGTGACTTCTTCCTAAGGTAAGGCTACTAGGAGGAGTAGAGGGACGTATGGAGCTTAATTGGGCAGATTTTGGACGAGATAAATGGCTTGATAGGTGTGAGGAATTATTTTGAAGTGGTCTCTTTTTATAAGGGGGAGTAGGGGCTCTTTAGGAAAGTGTGAAAACATTATTTTATTATATAACGATAATCGGTTTTAATGGTCCAAACATCATTAATGTAGAATATAAGATGGCTAATATTCTAAATAAAATCATAAAATCAGAATTTTACATGTTTTGGAAAATAAATTAATCATTATAATCTTATTTATTTAAATCATTTATTAATTAGGTAAATATTGTTTCATTATTGTGTCATAAATAATTTAATTTATTTGATGTCAAAAATTTATATAAAATAACCATGATGTTGAAAATCATTTTATCTTTCCAAATAATATTTTTAGTCTAAAATAATACTTATATAACACCATATAAAAATTAATTACTAAAAGATATTTGTTAATGTCAATTTTATCATCACATTAAATTAATTAATCTAAATTGTCATTCTCACTCCCATGTGGCTCAATGGGGTCCCAAAATATACCAAAAGATTCCAATTGTCTTTAATGACTCAAAAAATAAGTATTGGTCATGTGCTAAGTTAATTTTTATTTTTTTTATAATATTATTTTTATCTTGAATTACCCTATTTAACTTTAATTGCGATAAATACAAGTGAAAAGTTACTATTCACAAAAAATTATTTTCATCTTATTGAACCACATTTTACTTCTTGATAATAACCATGTATGTCATATTTTCGAATTTCAATTCACAAAAGTGGTAAAATTTCATTTAAATGAAAAAGTACATTTTTTTAACTACCACTAAGTGGGTTCACTATTCATCAAAAATCGAAGTTTTTCAGAAAAATACCAAAAATTCAGCTTAAGCTATATTTGATCTTCAGAATTCAAAAATGATATCTATTTTATTTAATTAACAAATAGAAGTGTAATTAATTGATTTTAATATTAAATCCCACTATCAAAACAAATATCGTGTTTTTAAGAAACAATAACTATCAAAAGATTGATACTTGTTTATGTCCAATTTCAATGTGAATTAAATTCAATGACCAAAATAGGATTAAATTGTACAAATATATTTTCATTTGACTTTAAAACCAATTAAAAAGATAATATAAACATAAAAATATATTATATTACAAGGCACTATTGAATTAAAATACAATATTTTTCATTATTCATTAAATAAATGAAATTTATCGAAAAAATTACAAAAATTTACACAAAGTAAATTTTAATTTCTACATTCTAAAGAAGGATTTTATTTGGTAATATATAATATATTAAAGTGACAAAAACTAGATTTATAAAGGGTTCTCCATTAAAAAAAGATAAATCGGCCATTTAATGTAAGTTATGCTTAAAATTACATTTATTGACAATTTAAGCCTCTAACATTTTATTGTATAATGTGAATACATTTAAAAATAATGTATAATAATATTTTAGTTTGTTTTTTTCATTCTCTCCAATACAATTACTAGGAGTTAAAATCCATTTAAAATAATAATATTATATTATTAGTTTGCAATGTAAGATTCCATTGAAAACCCGTTAATTGCATATCAAGTACGATATCGAACATAGAAACCCCTTTAAAGTAAAACTAAAATTTAATTCACATATATTAATAAATATGAAAATATATTATTCTTCATTTACTTGGGATGTTACAATATCTATCTCAAATTATTGAGATATGGTAGATAATCGTACATAAGACATGCCCATTGCGATGGAATACACTGATGTGTTCCCTGAAGAATTGTCTAGTCTTCCTCATAACCGAGAGGTTGATTTCTGAATTAAAGTAATTCCATGATCTCTAATTATATAAAGGAATACATATAGTATGTCTACCCTTGATATAGAATAATTAAATAATAAATCACAAGAGAATCATGAAAATGTTTCCATATTCCCTAGTTCTTCAACCTGGGGTGTGCTAGTCCTCTTCGTCATGAAAATGGATTGAACAATCCACCTATGCATTGATTTTCACGAGTTCAAAAAAATCATGGAAAATAAAAATTATACACTAATTTGAATAGATGAATTTTTTGATCAAATCTGTGGGTCTATTTATTTCTTTATGGAGGACCTTAGGTTGGGGTATCACCAAGTAAAGCTGAATAATGGAGATATTCTAAAGACTTACTTTTAAATGAGGTGTGGATTCAATGAGTTAATCATATAATCCTTTAGACTCACTAATATCAAAAAATATTTATAGAAATAATGAATGGAGTTTTTAGAGATTACATCAAGGAATATATGGTAGTATTTATAGATGATAATCTGATATACTACAGGAGTAATGAGGATCATGAGAAGCATTTGAATATTATACTAATCATATTATCAAGGGATAAAATATATGAAAATTATAGTAAATGTTATTTTCAGATTGGGGAATTGAAATTATTATGTTATGTTATCACTAAAAAAGAGATATCTATAGACCAACCTATGATAATGGCAATTGAAGAGTGGCTCAGTCCACCATCTGTAATGAAGATCCATAGTTACCTCAGCCAAGCTTAGTATTACTAAAGATTTGTGTTGAAATTATAAGGATTTTAAAACACACAAACAAAGATTACACAAAAGGGAGTCATGTTTTTATAGATCAGTGAATGTGAATACTTCATCCACGAGTTTAAAAAGTGTCTTAACATAGCACTAGTACATTCACTACCCACAAGTGGAGATAACATTTTGGTATACAAAGGTGCATCAAAGAAGGGATTAGGCTATGTACTAGTGAAAAATGAAAAATTAATAGCCTACACCTAAAAAAACTAAATTTTAATGAGAAGACTAAACCACATATTATATGGAGTTTGATGTTGTGATATTTCCAAAGGAAATCAGGAAGCATTATGTATATGGGGAGAATAAAGAGATATATATTGATCCCAAGAGACTCAAATATATATTTACACAAAAGGATATTAATATAAATTATCATATATGGTTAGAGATCATCAAGGATTCTGAATTCCCAATACACTAACATTCTGGTAATGAAAATAAAGATGTTGATTATCTATGTTGAAAGGATCCTACAAATTTATCAATAATGTGAATTGTGAAGGATCCAATCCTCTTAGAAATAAAAATGATTGACAGGGAAATCATAAAGGAAGGAACATCATTAATCTATTCTCAATTTATTGCATAACAATACCTTATAGAGAAGATAAAGGATTCTAAATTAATTGACTGTGAAATTTAGAAGGGAGAATCTTTTAGAAATGGGAAATCAATAGATTATAAAAATGTAGAGGAAGTAGTCGTAATGTTAGATTCATGAATAGGTTTACCATTAGACCCTAAGATAAAGTGGGATATTTTGAATCATGCATATAGTTAGACCTTATCCATCCACCCAAAGAATGAAAACATCTTCCAAGATATCCAAGAGCACTATTGGTGGGAAAAAATGAAGAAGGAGATCAGTAAATATACATCAATTTGATTGGTACATCAAAAAGTGAAGGATACAAGGAAAAATTCATAGGGAATTATGAAACTATTAACTATAACAACATATAAATGGGAAATATGGACTTTTCACTATAATTATGAAGATATCTAGAGGAAATAATGCTATATGGGTTATTGTAGATATTCTTACCAATATATTTCTTCTTATAACAATTTGAGATGAATTTTTACTTCATAAAATTTCATGGATATACATCATAGATATGGTGATGATGAATAGAGTACCATTAACAATTATATCTAATCATGATCGGACATTTAACTCCATATTTTTGAATAGCATCCAATATTCTATAAACACTATGATGAAATACCCTATGGATTTTCACCCACGCACTAATGGCCAGTCTTAGTAGACCATTTGGACACTATAATACATGTTGACATAATTCTCATTGAACATTAATGTAGGATGGGATCAACATCGCCCATTGATAATGATCTCATACTATAATTGTAACACCACAATATTTAAGGGTACATTATCTTCAATAGCTTGTGTTACATGCAACACCGAATTAGCTTGTGTAACACATAGGATAACTTTTCAAGAAAATATCACTTTAGTGTTAAAATTATTTAAATGATATATTTATTAATTATCCATTAAATATAGTAATATAAATAGAAAAAAATATTAATTAAAATATTTGTATAATTTTTTCAAATGAATAAAACATATTAGTAATTTAATTGTATAGGTTTATGTAATATAGTTATATAGTTATAAATACAATTTTCGGAAAGAAAATACTTTTTACATCATTTTATGAACAAATATTAAATTATTTTTAAATAGTCATATAAATTGAATTTCGTAAAATTGGATTTTTTTTCAGAATTCATAATATCAAAATTAACACAGGGAGAATTATTGGTATTTTTTTGAAAAGAATCAATTTTTGATGATTTGTGAAAAACACTGAATTATTGTTAAAAAACTGATTTTTTTCATTTAAATAATTAATTTAATCTAAATTGATTTTAATGACACATTAGATAAATACAGCATAAATTAACATAATTTATTTCATTATAATCATTTTTATAAAAAAACTAGAAATAAAAATTCTTTGATCTTTTTAAACATCTTTTTACCCACCTTCTAGCCACATTTGCAGATTAGCATTATATGTAATTTTACCACTTTTGTGAATTGAATTTAAAAAAATACATACATGGTTTTAATTAGTATGAAAAATTTTGTTCAGTAGGATCAAAATAATTTTTATTTAATAGTAACTCTTGAATTTTATTTACCACGATTAAAGGTAAATAGGGTAATTAAAGGTAAAAATAAAATTATAATAATATAAAATTATCATAACACATTTCAAAAAATCATTAGATTAGTTTTTTTTGACCAAAATAAATTTTATGTCAAAAAAATGATTCTTTTTGAGCCACTTCTGTAAGATTAATAAATTTAATATATTTTATTTAAAGTAGAGTTAAAAGTGTCATATTAAAATTTTAATAATAAAATAATATTTAATATAGAGTTATAAATTAGATAAATCCAACTACCAATATTCATAAGAAATATAAGAATCTGATATACCTCATGATAATGTATATATAAATTTCAGACATTAAATAATTAAATTTAATTATGACACAATGATGATGCGGTAATTACTTAATTAAACGAAGAATAAAAAAACTATCAATAATATCAAAATAAATATAATTATACATAATTAATTTTATAAACCAATTTTATAGATAACATATACATACTAGTGATATATTTGATTTATTTTTTAGATGTTATATTTTTTGATATTTTTTAAAATGAGAAAACTAAATAGTGTTAAAATTGACATAAATGTTATTTTAAAAAAATACGATTTTATTAAATTAAATAATGTCATAAAAATATAAATTTTGGGAAAATCACTTTGATAATGTCAAAAATTTAATGGATGATCCAATTGGGGTATTTTTGTCATTTTATAGTAACTATATTAACCCTATAGTGTAAAAATACAAGAAGAAACAATAAGAGTAAAAAAATTTAATAAAGAGTTAAATACAAAAGATATAGTTAATTTTATGACATAATCATGTCTAAAATTCCTTAGTTTTGGTGATTTCGACCCATACTCATCTTATACGATAAATAAATCACTTTTGAAGTATTTGAAATAGAAAATCAATTTAGAAAAATTAATATTTTAAGATCATCTGTAAGTTCCCTTATCCTCTCTTATAAAATGGAACCATTCTCTCATTCATCCTAGAGGCCACACATTGGGTATAATTCTAACTTATGGATTCCTTCTATGAAAACCCAAATGAGACACCCAAAAAAGAAGTAATGTTTATATCACATCTTTTAAAGTGCTTTTGTTATTAGACTTCCAATTTCTATGGTGATTCTACATTAAAATAATAACTCCAGTATCATCTATATACTATTATGTTATTATCAAAATGGTGAAACCATATTATTCATTTTATCCATATTATGAATAACAATATAACCATGTGTTTGTATGTACTGCTTACCATATCTATGCGGTGGTGAAAACTATTTTTCATGTAAATTTTTTTTCTAGGGGATAAAGATGAATATGAAGAATTTAAATAATATATATAACATTATATTCTTTCTTTAAAAATAATATTATATCCAATTATATACAATTTTATCATTAAGGAAATGATATTGTCACTTGTGTGTACATACGACTTACCGTCTCCACAACGCGATGCGATTTATCTTCCATGTTCACGTGATGAGAAAGATTATAATAATTATATTATGAATAAGTACGAAATATATAAAAAAATAATTATACTGAAATACTATATATATATATATTTATTTATCTATTTATTTACTTTCATATATTTCATTCACTTACTTCTATTCAATGCTATAATAAAACAGAAAGAACATTAATGCGTATGTACGACCTACCGTCTTCATGAACTGTGTATTCCATTTCATTTATTTGTATATTATATATATTTATATTTTGAATATATATGATATATAAATCAATGTATATAATCTGTAAACATGTAAATTATGATCAATGTAATAATATAAATAATAACAAGTCAAAACATGTATGATAAACAAAGCGATTATTATCGAAAATGTTGGTTTAATTTGAAAATTATTAATAAACAAGTAATATAATGTTTAAAATTAATCATGTATGATATCATAAAAATTATTATGGTTCTGTTTGAAGTTAATAATATGTTTAAAAACATTATAATAGAGTTTCAAACATGTATAGAGATTATCAGACCTAATGTAAGAAAATTTCATCTCAATTTTTTTGGTGGATATAAACCATTTTCACCACATTGTCTTGTGTGTACGGTATGTACATCACCTATTATATTGGATATCATGAATAATTTTATCTTAATTGTATTTAATTATTAATTTGGTGATATTTAGATTATTATTTTAAAGTTCAAAGTGGTATGGGATGCTTTGAATGTATATAGAATTAATCATTTTTCAATTTAAAAATTCATGATATTATTTTAAACAACTATTTATATATATAGAAGGATTATAATTAAAAAAAATTATCACTTTTAATGTTCATTAAAAGTATATCAAAATTAATTTTTTAAATGATTTATGTAAGGGTTAATTTTAAAATATCTCTATTATCTGAGATTGATTATACGTAAGTATCTATTCAAAAATTTTTATCACATATGTATTTCATACCTAAAATGTATTTGAAAATTTTATCGAAATTTGTTTAAATATTTTTTAACCCATGTTTTACATTTCAAAAAAACATTTGGAATAGAATCATTCCTTAATTTTAAAAATGATTCACTTTATTATGTTTTCAAAAAATTCAGGAATGATTTTTTTAACTTATACAACACGAGCAGCTATTTTTCATTATTATGACGCCTTAACATTTTGAAGATTACAATAAAAGAATACGAGGTTATTTTCAAAGGAAATTTTTTATTTTATAATTTCATGGATTTTAATTAATTTCAATTTAAAAAAGGTATTTTTCCCTCAAATAGTTTCAATGAATTTATTAGATTATTTTCATCTATGTCAACATCCATGTTGTATTTTTTGCTTGATTGAGGTTGATTTATTATGATTCAATCTTCCATATTATGTTGAAGGTTTTATGATATGTTTGAATACAGATGTTATATTTTTATACCATTAATGGTTTATGGTTAAAGTATTAACATTTCATATTCTAGCTTTAATATGAATTTTTATGTTATGTTTCACCCTTTCTTAAGAGGAATGCACTAGATTTAGTAATTGAAGGGTGGGGAACACTATAGCCACCTGATGCATCTATAGGTCTCAGGAGACAAACAATTGTATTGGAACTAGGCCTTAACCGCATGTTAATGGTCTTGGAATGATCACTTGATGGTATGGTTATGATATCTATCATTATACATTTCCTTAGTACGAGCTAGGTTATTGATATTGCATGTGATTATTCCACTAGAATAATATTCATGTGAAAGATTACATGGAATTATTTGATTTATTCCTTTCATATTAGGGTGAATATTATTATTAAAAGGCTTTTGTTAATGTTTTATACTTTTTTTAAAGGTTTATGATTATTTATGATAGCTTTTTCTGTACTATTTAACCATACTGAGCATCTGAGGTCACCCGTTTCCTATGTTTTATTTTCCATGGATGAAAAGAACTATTTTATGATTTCTCATGTAAGATTAAACAATTATAATAATGTCATTATCAATGTATTATCTATATTGTATTTAATTTAGAGTTCACATTTGTAATCTATTTTACAAGACTACTAAACTAATCAGTCCTTAAGGATTTGATTCCTTGTAATCATGCCAATGTATTAAAATAATGCACCAGCTCCAAGTATGTGGGGTCAGGGAGTTATAATTGGTATTAAAGGAAGTTTATAAACAACTTTGTAAGTAGATTTAGAAAATATAGATTAACAATCATAACCCTAAGATAGAAATTGAGGATATGTATATAGGAACATCCTAAAATATTGGTAATGTTGAGATTAAGTTGGTATTCGAAGAAAATACATTCCTTTCTGGATACTACAAGTGGATGTGGTTCTGGAACAGATGTACCTAGGATTAATAACCCCAACACGGTTTTATGGGCTTGACTTAAGGTAACCTACTAAATGAAAATGGGCCTTACTTCAATCTTAGTTTGACACTCACGCGGGATATAATTGGGATAATTCACATTTTCCTTACAAAACATTATGAAGTATTTATGAGTAAATATGTCCCCAAATAAACCATTTTTATGATTATAAGACTAGATAAATTTAAATATTAAATTATTGCTAAATTTTTTTAGTTTTTTGGATTATATATTATGATATGATCTAACCTAGTGTATGTCATCATTTTGAAATGGTTTCCAATAGAAGGAATGATAACTCAACTTATTCACATGATCAAAAGAGTAAAAAGGATCAAATCATTCATGGTTTTAAGACAAAATTTAGAAGGGAAATAGTCTCCCTTGTATTCTCATCATATTAATAAATATTATCACATGTTAAGAAGATATGTAAATAATTATCCAACTCTAATTGATTTGAAGGGAAGTAGGAGAATAAGATAATGGAATCGAAAAATATGGATTAAGGGAAGAAGGGATAGATGGACTTTCCCACTGGTGATAACTGTGGAAAGAATCACCCCACCAAATTCCCAAAGGGAATGGGAGTTTGTTATATGTGTAGAGAAAAAGGACACAATGTTCATGATTTTAATGTTAATAAAAAGGATTCCAATGTACAATGATTCATCTGCAAAGATATGGGACACTATGTGAATTGATGTCCCAATCATCAGAGTATACCATAGATGATGCTATTAGATAATAATCAAGTTATGATACTGCCACATATAAAGAGTAATGATTAATGTTACTATTTTTATTGAATAATTATTTCATTTTATTATTTTATCAAATATGTACTGGTTATATGAATTATAAAAATAAATAAGGATTGTACTATAGTACTATCTCATTATGCAGTTGAGATTGTATGGTACCAAGTAAAGTGACATAGTTGTAAGTTAAATTATTTGGAAAATATATGGTTGAAGGAAAGATAACCCTTATTATGTTTTTGGTACTGAGATATTGATGTTGAAATAAAGAGATGATTGATTAGGATAATGTATATTGGATATTATCAACTATTTTGGAACAGGAATACAGTTTTTTTATTCCATCATGGTTGGATTATAAATACATTTTTTGATTTAAGGAGAATATTTAGTATTATATGTTTTACATAAATAATAAGGATGTATATACATATGTATATTAGGTTTTATGGTAATTTAGGGTATTACCATGTTTTTTTATAATACTTTAAGACGGTATTCACATTCTAGTGATAAAAAGATCTGAATTATGTTATGTAACCTTCCTTATAAATTTTGGATGATGAGTTTGGATAGAATTATTATTGATAAGTCTAATAGTTGTAAAAGGATTAATTTATTAATTGGTTATTATTATTTAATTTTAAAATATTTCTTATGATTTTTTAAAGGTTATAATAATATATTTTTAAAAAAGGACAACTCATAGGTCAGGTTACAACCTGTTGCGTTAGATAATTCTGCGGGAATCTAACCCACAACTGAAGTGTGATAAGACTTTATCACCTAGAACTAACCTACACGATGTCATGCATTTTATAACATTGTTTTTATTATTTAAATGGCACGGAAGATGAATTAAAAATCATTTTTTGAACCATATAAAATTAAGAAAAATAGAATATATTTTTAATTATTTTATCCTTTGGAGATAAAGATGAGTTTGGGTAGATAATAATTAAATGTTGAAACTCTATTTATATTCTTCCTTATATTATTATTCAATGAAGTAAATAAAATCATAATATCTAGTGTAAATATCATAAAACCAAAAAAAAATTCCTATTACTTTCATTTACGATGAATCAAATGGTCCCTTGTTTCATTGTAGATTTATAGCTTTATGATTGTTAATTTTATCTTAATGATGTTCTCTATCACTATCCATCAGAACATGATGTTAAATTTTCTTTCATTTCCAAGTTTTGATAAATGAAACCCTATTATGTGTTATATCTGGTGACCATTGTAATTCCATTTCTTTATTTTAAAATGGTGGCCTCATTAATGAATTTTGGAGGTGTGATTTTAAGAAAGATATTTTAAAAAGTCCAACCCATAGTATTTGATTTCATGTTTAAATTGCGAGGCTGAAATTTATTGAAGGAGGGGAGGATATAACACCATAAAATTTCATGATACATTATTTTAAATATCTTTTGATGTACATAACATTAAATTGGATTGTGTAAATGCAATATTTAATTTCATTGAAATAAAAATTTAGTGTTAAAATTATTTAAATGATATATTTATAACTTATCCATTAAATATAGTAATATAAATAAACTTAAGTAATTTTTAAATGTTATTAATAATGTTTTCACATAAATAAATCATATTTATAATGAATTTTACAAGTTTTTATACAATAGTATTATGTTTAGAAGTAATATTTTGTTAAGGGAACGAATTATTATGTCCTTTTGGGAACAATTATAAAATTAATTATTGACCCTCATAGAAATTGAATTTGGTAAAATAGAATTTATTTTCGAATTCCTAATATCCAAATTAGATTAGGGAGATATTTTTTATTTTTCTGAAAAAAAATTTATTTTTTTATGAATAATGAAAACACAACATTACTATTAAAAAGCGACTTTTTTATTTAAATGATTATTTTCTTTAAATTGAATTTAATGTTACAATAGATAAATAATAAATATATTAACCCAATTTAGGTCATTTTAATCATTTTTAAAATAGAATTATATATAAAAATTCATTGATATTTTTTGTCATCATTTTACATTTCTTCATGTCACATTGATGGATTATAATTAAACATAATTTTACCAATTCTGTTAAATGAATTTCATAAAATATACAAAAATGGTTGTAATTTGTATGAAAAATGTAATTAAATAGGATCAAAATAATTTTTGGTCAATAGTAAGTTTTGATTTTTTTTGCTATGGTTAAAGGTAAATAGTGTAATTAAAGGCAATAATAATATTATAAATATATAAAATTACCCCATCACTTGTCCTAATTTTCTTGGATAAGTGTGTTTCGACCAAAATCATTCTTAGTTCAAAAGTGTGATCCTTTTTAAGACACTTGACAGAGCTCATATCTTCATATTTATACATATGTTTTTAAAAGATTTAATCCCTTCCCATTAATAAATTTAATCTTATTTGCATCATTTTGTGACTTTTGGTGAGTTTTGAGCATAAATGTGAAAAGTGGTTAATTCTGGACATTTAACAGATTTATGTTGCCTCTGTATTTCAAGAATAACGCCTACATTTTCATCCAAATCACTTAATTACTTTTTTGTATTATTAAATAATTTGTGTTCCACATATAAGCCTTTAGTGGCCAAAAAAATAGAACTCCAAAAATCCAATCAAAATCGGTCAATATGAACACTTATTCTGGCTGGCAGAATGGACATGACTTCATTCAATGATCAATATCTTGGGCTACTGACCAAAAAATGGGATGCTTCCAGCTGGTTCGGAAATCCAACTTGACTGGGAATATTCAAATTAAATTTCATTGAGAAATTATTTAATATATGTATCCCTTTAGCCTAACAAACGAAGGTTGGTGGAATAGTGATTGGCGGCCAGAACAAGTCATGTATAATAATTCGGACATGACTCATTCCACCCAGGTCAAAAAATCTCAAACTTCGTGGATAGATGGCCAAATCTATAATGCACCTCCTATAAGAAGTGACCTCATCCTGATTCTAAGAGATTTTGGGTGAACTAATATTGATCTTATGGAGAACAGAATCTGGAAGAGAAAAATCTGTTCTTTATTTTCACTTCTTTCTTCTTCTTATTTTTGTAATTCCTTTATCATTATCATTATTCTCAATTACCCTTACCATGGTGGTGTAAACATATGAGGTTATTGTGGGAGGGAAGGTTTTATATTTTTAATGCTTTGAGTTATTACATTTAATTGAATAAAAATGTTATCTATTCTGCAAAGTTTTTTTCAAGTTCTAATACCCGAATTTATTATCTAATGCAATCGAATTAGATTTTATATCATGTTGTTATTACTGAATTTATAAATGATCATTTTTCTCAATCCATTAGTTTTTTGTCTATATTTTATGGAATAAGATCAGGGCTTAGTGGTGAAGTACTTGGTGATCGCTAGTACGTTTGGGAGGGGTGGTGAATATTCATGATTATTTAGTATAAACAATACCCGATTCGGAATTGTCTAGGATAATTGGGGGTGTTCACTAAAAATATATCACACAATGGAAGATGTTTATACCAAACAATAATTTTGTAAAAACATTTATCCAAATAAGTGAGTTGATGTAATTAAGGAATCTCAATTAAATCAACTTGGTAGAGGAGGATTGAATAAAATTGAACAAGGATAGTATTGTAGTTATAAAACCGACCCCGAATTGATCACCCATATCATAAAATAGATTTTAAATCACATGAATTACATATTTTTCTTGAATCACTTCCCTAATTTATTCTTTTCTTATTTTTCTCTCTTTGATTTTAGAAACCAAACAAGTTCAAAAACACAAAAAAAATTCTCTAATTAAATGTAACAAAATGTTTTGTGTGGACTCCTCATCGGGAGACAACCTAGGTTAACCACTATACTATATTTTTAACATAGTAAATAATTTTATTTTCCAGACCCCATGATAGGCACGTGTCAAAACATGGTGTCGTTGTTGGGGATGAAGTGCCTCAAAACACAAAAACAAAAATGGTTTCATGAATTACCCGTAGTTCAAATAACCCCTAAGTTGAATTTGATCCTGAAATTGATCATACAATAAGCCAATTAAGAAAAAAAATTCAAAGAGAGTTTGAAAAAATACACCTCATAGATTCATGTGATAATTTCATTGATCACTGTGAACCTATAATAATGGCTAATAATCCCAGCCATAGTCTGTGTGATCTTTGCACACCTCAATTTTCTATTAAAAATAACCAACTCACTATCCTTAACATAGAAAATTATTTTGAACGAATAATTAATATGATTCAAGTGCTACCAAAAAATCCTGGTCTTGTAGGTGAAGACCCAAATTGACACAACGAAGAGTTTACATATGTCTGCTCCAGCTTCAAACAATGAGGAGTCGTAGAAGAGAAAGAAAAGTGGAGGGAATCCACCTTCTCACATGAGGGAGCCGCAAAAGAATAGATGTACAATATCCAAACAAGGCAGATATTTATTGGGAAGATCTAAAAAGAATATTTTTGCGGAGATTCTTCTCTACACCTTGGATCACAACAATTAAAAAATAGATATATTTCATACATCAATCGACTAGAGAGACTCTCTACGATTACTAGGAACGTTTCACGAAACTCTGTGCAATATTCCCACAACAAGAATTAGAAGAGAACCGATTTCTTTTGTTCTTCTATAAAGGATTGATAAAAAATGATCAAAATTTATTATATTCCTCATCTAGAGGATCCTTGATTAACAATTCACCAGCAGAAGTCAGAAGCCAGATTGAAGTAGATTGTGCAAAACTCACAGCAATTAGAAACTAGAGGTATAAGCACTAGAGTTATCCCTGAGGTAAGAACTTCTGATTCATCCTCATCCTTAGTTGAAGCAGCACATAATTAAATGACTAGTGTGATGAGACAACATACTGTGAACAATGTGAAGTAACAACAAGTCCTTAATTGGGTATGTGGTTTATGCTCTTCTAGTTATCATTACACTTATCAATGTTCAAAAGTACAGGGGACTGAAAATTGTTCAGCCGCCTATCAAGAAAGGTAAATCCAGTCAAAAATACCACGTCAACCCCAACAAGGATATGGATTAAAATATAACTATGATAGGACTCAATTTCATAATCAATACCAAAATCAACCTCCATTCCAGCACCAGCAATACCACAATCCGACACCATTCCAACAACCTTATAAACAGCAATACCAGCAGAAACCATATGAAAAACCTTCAATGAGTTCTCTTAAGAACTTCAATGAAATGGAGATTTAATTTATAAAGAAGATAGTCAAAATTTTAGATAACAAATTCAAAAAACTTATTGATATTCTAACCAGAAATCAATGAATTCTCCCTGCACAAATAGTTCCTAACCCCAAAAAAGCACGAGTTTCGTTACAACAGGATGTGGAAAAGATGTAATGTCACCTGAAAAAAGTGAAGATGGTGATTCTAATAGAACTACTGAATCACAACACATCCATCTAAAATAAGATACTAGAAAAAAAGGAGAAAGAATTAGGTTTAGAAAAAAAGTCCAAAAACAGCTTTGCAAAAACAACAAAGGGGAGAAACGATATCCATGCACCATTCCCACCTGCATTAGTTGAGTCAAATAAGGTTTAATAAGGGACTCTTCAAAAAGAAATTCATGAATCTTTTTATAAATTTGAGATTAATATCCCGATACTAGATGGAATCAAAAAAAATCCCTAAGTGAGCAAAGTTTTTGAAGGATTTTTGCACAAAAAGAAGGCGGTTGGATATAAAATAGAGAATCAGCTTATGAAGAAGTGTATAAGCACTGGTCACACCAATGATACCAAATAAATTCAAGATCCAGACACATTCCATATTCATTGAACTATTGAGTCTTTAAATTTTACTAACTCACTTTGTGATCTAGGATATTCACTAAATGTTATGCCCCACTCGTTATTTTCATCCTTGCAGATCAGAGAACTTAAACCAACTCGAGTGGCGGTGAAATTAGCAAATAGATCCAGCATTTTCATAGCTGTAGTTATAGAAGACGTACTCATTAGAGTATGTAGATTGATCTTTCTATCAAACTTTTATTTCCTTACCATGGAAGAAGACAGAGCTTCAGGCCACTCTCCCATCATCATGGGGATACCCTTCCTAAAAACAATAAGAACTATCATCAATGTCCATGATGGAGCAGTAACAATGGAACTTAGAGATAGTATAGTGCACTTCAACATTATTGATGCAATGAAACATCCTTCCAATAATCACTCACTTTTTGTGATCTCCCTTGAAGAAGGTTTAGAACCAATTGAAGATTCAGGTATTGTTCTTGACTTATTATCATTAGGAGAACATTTTTCATTTGAAAATTCGAATTCTAATGAACTTGAAAATCCCAAACACATGTCAATGAATGAGGTGAAATATGACTTTTCTGATGATTTATTTAAATAAAATGAGATGAAACCATAGATTCCAATCATAGGAATAGGATACCATAATACAATGTCATCCCTTGAACAACCCCCATGTCTGGAACATAAGAAATTTCAAAGTGATTTGAAGTATTCTTTCCTAATGGAAGGTGAGAAATTTCAAGTAATAATTTCCAATAACATATCCCATTCACAATAGGAAACTATAATTGACATACTAAAAATTAATGTCCAAGGTGTAGGATGGAGTTTAGTTGATATACTCAGAATCAATCTCAACGTCTGCTCTCATAGAATATTTTTAGAAAGTGATTCTTGACCAGTTAGACAACCTCAGAGAAGACTTAATCCCAAAATCCTGGTGGGTTTTAAGAAATAGATAGAGAAATTGATACCAGCAGACATAATTTTTTCAATCTCTGATTCTCAATGGGTCAGCCCCATTCATGTAGTCCCAAAGAATACAAGCCTAACAACAGTCAAAAATGAATGAAATGAATTGATCTACATGAGAGTACAAAATAGTTGAAGATTGTGTATATATTACAGAAATCTAAATCATGTTACCTGAAAAGACCACTTCATCATTCCATTAATTGATCAAATACTATAAAGGTTAGCTGGAAACACCCATTATTGTTTTCTAGATGGATTCATAGGACCATTTTAGCTACTGATCACACCAGACGCCTAGGATAAGATGACCATCACATGTCCATTTGATACATTCACCTAAAAAGGGATGCCTTTTGGGCTATCCAACACCCCAGGTACATTTCAATTATGTATAGTGAGTATATTCTCAGATCATATTGAGGATTTCTTGGAAGTATTTCAAAATGATTTCAATTTTTTTTGTAATTCATTTTATCATTGCTTAGAAAATTTGGAAAATGTTTTGAAAACATGAATTCAAAAGAATATTGTCTTAAATTGTGAAAACTGTCATTTCATGGTTGAAAAGGGAATACTGTTGGGGCACATAATTTCACTAAAAGGGATAGAGGTTGATAAATCGAAGGATGAATTAATAAATTCAATGCCATATCCAACTTTTTTAAAACATGTTAGATCCTTTTTAAGGCATGTTGGATTTTACAAAAGGTTCATCAATGATTTTAGAAAGATTTATTTACCTCTCTCAATATTACCAATAAAAGAAGCTGACTTTAATATTGATTATGCATGCAGAAATTCATTTGAATAACTGGAGCAAAGGTTCATCACACCTCTAATAATGAAACCACCCAACTGGGATTACCCTTTTTAGTTTCTTTATGATCCATCCAACCAAGCAGTGTGAGCTGCTCAATCACAATGAATTGAAAGAAAGCCTCAAGTCATATCTTATGCATCAAGGACCTTGGATGCCACACAAATTAATTACACAACCACAAAGAAGGAGTTCCTTATAGTTTTCTTTTAACTAGATAGACTCTGATCATATCTTCTTTCAACTAAAGTTTCTTTTTTTTCGGATCATGCAACACTTATGTATTTAATGAAAAAGGGAGATGAAAATACAAGGCTATTTAGATGGTTTATACTCTTACAAGAGTTCAAATTGAAAATTAAAGATATAAAGGGAACTAAAATTCAGGTGGCTTATCATCTAAGTCAACTACCCCACACCGCTGAAGGAGAAATTCCAAAACAGAACCCAATTAATGTTGAGATTTTTGTAGAAGATCTCTACATCATCAATAGTGAAGTTCCATGATGTGTGCCAATATGGTCAATTATCTGGTATCATCTCAAGTCCAATCTAATTTAAATTCCCATGAAATTCTAATGATGGAATCTAAATCTAGATATTACATTTGGGATGATCCATTTATTTGGAATATTTTCAATGACCAAGTAATAAGAAGATTATTTCCTGAAAGTGAAATTAATCTTGCCTTTGAGTTTGGTCAATCATTAGCTTATGGAGGCCACTTTGGACCTCAAAGGACAAAAATGAAGGTTTTAGAATCTGGATTTTATTGGCCCACAAATTTTAAAGATTCTCATTAATTTTTGTAAAGGTGTGAAAAATGTCAGTTTTCTAGAGATATTTGAAAGAGAAAATAAATTCCCCAAAAACCACTTAATTTTTGTGAAATTTTCGATATTTGGGGATTAAAATTTATCTTCCATTTACCAAAGTCAATTAAAATTTTTTATATCTTTCTTACTGTTGATTATATTTTGAAATGGGTGAAAGCAAAAGCCACCAGGGCCGGCGATGCTAAAGTTGTTTGTGATTTTTCTAGGAATAACATATTTTATTGGTTTGGAGTGCCAAGAGAAATCATTAGTGATCAAGGGAATCACTTTTTCAATAGGATAATGGAAGCATTTCTGATGAAATATGGGTGCATCATAAAACATCAACTCCTTGTCATCCACAGACTAATGGTCAAGCTGAAGTATCCAATAGGGAAATAAAAAAAATTAGAAAAGAATATTAATCCAAATAGAAAGGATTGGATCCAAAGGTTGGAAGAAACATTATGGGATTACAAGACAGCCTAAAAAATCCCGATTGGAATGAGTTCATATAGGTTGATTTATGGGAAATGCTATCAGATACCTATGGAATTGGAACATGAAGCATACTTGGCTGTGAGGAAGATAAATTTGGATCTTTAACGTGCTAGGATAGAGAGAATATTATAGTTGTAAGAGCTGCTATAAATTAGAAGTGAAGCTTTTAAAAACTCTAGGATTTAAAAAGAGAGAACAAGAGAGGCTCATGACAAGGTGATCCAAACAAATGACTCCCATCCTGGAGACATGGTGCTATTATTCAACTCATGACTCAAGCTGATGCTAGGTAAAGTTTGTTCCAGATGGATAGGTCCATTAATACTTACTCATGTATATTCTTTTGGTGTTGTGCAGATTGTGAAGGATGTATATTGGAAGCCATTCACTATTAATGGTCATCAGTTGAAGAAATTCCATGGGCCCATACTATCAGAGTCAGTTGAGGATATCACACTCCTCAAACCCAATTATCAATAAGTCCATAAGTTTGTACCTTTATATTACACATCATTGATTTCTATGATTCAATTATAAATATTATTACATGTTAAATCAATTTTAATGCATTGTGGACACTACATCATTTAAGTGTGGGGGAGGGAGGGTTTATAGTTTAGTATTTTTAGTTGTGTTTTTTTCAAATTTTTGTGTTTTTTTTGAAACTTTTGATATTAAATGATTATCATCCAATATTTTGAAACCCATATCAACTTTTGAAAAAAATGTATCCCATGAAACTAAGCTTAAATGAAAGTAGAAAATGGTTTCTTTCCATTTAAATATTTGGAAATTTTATGAAAAGTACTCTGATTTCTTAATCCCATGCTACAATTCACTATCATTATATTTGAAATCACTTTCATGTGAGGCTTCTAAACGTATTTTTTATAATCTTTTCATTCACCTCACTTCTTGAGAGAACCATACCATTTTTTATTTAACCAAAATACGATTTATTTTTATCAAAACATGAGGGTTCGAGGTACATGTGTTTTAAATGATTGGGGAGTTTCTCTGGTACTAATGCCCCATTTTCAAAATAATCCTTTTTATAATGGACCACCTTTTACATTTAATCCTTGTATACCATAGAATCCATGAACAACCTATGTTTTTAGCCACATTACAAGCCAATTTTCTCTATCCGACCAACTCTTGAAGTAAAATTGCATAATCTAATTGAACATAAGTGTGGAGAGAGCTTGACTTGTATTGTGCTACCTCATTTGGAGATACATTGTGTGGAAAATTAAATGTTGAAGAGATGTAAATGCCACTGAAAAAAAATAATTATGTCGAATGTTTTTTCTTAAATAGAGATTTTATGAAAAGTGATGTTGTGCCTTTCTGGTCCTTCCAATGGGGAAAGAATTTTGTCCCTATCTGACGTTTTAAAAATAAATAATGTTTGAGATGAATAATACTTTTTTTTCTGAAATGATGAATGGAATAAAATTTAACTGATTTGTCATGTTGATGGAGCATATTTTCTACTATGGGGGGTAGGGAGGAGACCATATTTAAGTAAAAATTATAATAATGCAATTTTTCTTCAAAAAGAGCCAAGCCCTCCTTATTCAGCCATAGAATTTGTCACATCTAAATCCAACAAACCTGAATCCATAGAAAAGCATTAAAATTTACTCATGATGTACATATTTCCTTGACTCATATCAGGTGGATATTTATATATTTATAAAGACTATGGTTACCCTTGTATGAGTATTGGATGAGAAAGACATTGTTGAAAATTGATATTTATGTGATTAGAAAAAAATGCATGTTCGGTAAGTGTTTTGTGTGTGTGGGAGAATAAATGAAGAGTAAATTTATTTAATGAACTGAATTGATAACTTGGAATAATGGTTTTGATGAGTCATTATATCTTTTGTTTATTTTTGTTAAATTTTTAGATCTCATGGATATGTGTTTTAAATATTCTTTGATTTAATATTAATGATTATTTGTCGAGGTGTCCAACTGATAAGTGTGGGAGAATTGACAGAGCTAAAATTTTCAAATTTATGCGTATGTTTTTAAATGATTTAATCCCTTACCATTAATAAATTTTATTTTATTTTCATCATTTCATGTCTTTTGGTGAGTTTTGAGATTCAATGTGAAAAGTGGTTCATTGTGGACATTAAACAGATTTATGATGCCTCTCTATTTCAAGCATAACTCCTACGTTTTACATCTCATTCACCAGATTAATTTTTTGTAGGATTACATAATTATTATGATACATATAAGTCTTCGTGATCCAAAGAAAATTAGAACTCCAAAAATCCAAAACAAATTGTTCAATATGAACACCTATTCTGCATGGCAGAATGGATATGACTTCATTCAATGATCAATATGTCGAGCTACTAACCAGAAATTTGGGTTCTTATATCTGGGTCTGAAAGAAAACTCTACCAGGAAGATTTATATTAAATTTATTGGAGAAATGATTTCATATAGGCCGCCCTTATGCTGATAAAATTATGGTTAGTTGATAGTTATTGGCGGCCCGAACATGTCATGTCTAATAATTCGGCCATTACTCATTACACAAATCTCAAAATGCATTAAATAATCATGGTTAGATGAAAATATCCATTTATCACCTCTTATAATAAGGTAACATGGCCTGATTCAACAAGTCAGTGGGATAACCAAAGCTGGCCTTATGGATAATAGAATCTGGAGGAGAAAATTATGCTCTTTATTTTCAATTCTTTCTTCTTCTTATTTTTTGTAATACCATCATCTTCGTTATTATTCACAATTAAATTGACCATGGTGGTGTAAAAATATGAGGTGATTGGGGGAGGAAACGTTTAATCTTTGTAATTCTTTGAGTTATTACATTTTTATGAATAAAAACTCTATCTCTTCTGCGAAGTTGTTTTCAAATTCAAAAAATAGAATTTATTTTCTTATGCAATTGAATTCGATTTTATATTCTGTAATTATTATTTCTTTGATGAATTATCATTTTTCTCCATTCATTAGGTTCTGGTTTATATTTGATATAATAAGATCAGGGCTTTGTGGTGATGTACTTGGAGATCGCTAGTACGTGTGGGAGGCGTGGTGAATATTCATGATAGTTTAGGATAAACAATACCCTATTGGGAATTGCCTAATATAATTAGTGGTGTTCACTAAAACTCTATCATAGAATAGAAGAATTGTATTCCAAAGTAGAATTTTGTTAAACTATTTAACCAATGAAGTGAGTTGATGTAATTATGGGATCTTTCTTAAATCGACTTAGCATAGGAGTATTGAATAAAATGAAACAAGGATAGTATTTCAATTATAAAACAGACCCCAACTTGATCAGACATCTCATAAAGTAGTTTTTAAATCACTTTAATTCCATATTTTTCGTGAATCACTTCCCAAATTTCTTATTTTGTTATGTTTCTCTCAATGATTTCAAAAAACTAACAATTTCCAAAACACATAACATTTTATCTAATTAAATAGTGAAAAACTATTTTGTGTGCACTCCTCCTAGGGAGACAACTTAGGTTAACCACTATAGTATATTTATCATTTTAAATAATTTTTTTTCAACACCCCACGACAGGCACGTGTCAACACTTTTGTTAGATTTTACATTTATTTTATTTTATTTAAATAAATGTTAAAAGTGTCATAATAAAATTATAATAATTATACTATTTTTATTATATTTTTATACATAATATAAATTATAATATAAATATTCATTTTAAAGATAAGAAATTTATATTAATAGTGATAATTTATTTATAATTTTTATACATTAAATAATTTAATTTAGTTATGACATAATGATGATGAAGTAATATATTTATTAAAGGAAGAATCAAATAAATGATATTAATAATATTAACAATAATTATAATTTGTTATAATTAATGACAAAAAATAATTTTATAGATAGCATAGAAATTTTGGTGACTTATTTAATGTATTGTTTTGAATTTATATATTGGTTTTATCTTTTTAAAAATGAAAATAATAAATAGTATTAAAATTGACCAAAATGATATTTTAAAATAAATATTATTTCATTAAAAGATATAAAGGTCATAAAAATTTAAGATTCTTCCAAGTAACATTGATAAAGTCCAAAATGTAAAACATAATCCAATATATGTTCTTTTTTAATTTTATAGTAACTATATTATCACTATATAGTAAAAATACAAGAAGATAAGGTAAGAGTTAAACTGTTTTTCTAAGGGTTAAATCTAAAAGATAAAGTTATGTTTATGACCTCAACATGTCTATAATTCCCTGGATGAGGGTATTTAGACTCATGCACATGATATAAATGAAATAAATCACATTGGAGCTATTTGAAACCGAAAATAAATATATAAATGATTAATATTTTATGATCTTTTAAAAGTTCCCCTCACCTCTTTTATAAAAGGGAACCCCCTATTTCTCTTTGATTAACTCACATAAATCCCTTCAGTTCACAAAAAACCTTCTTTTTAATACTCCCAGCATCCCTCAATTCATCTTAGAGGCTACACATGGGGCATAGAGGCAACCTAAAGAGCCCTTTTGTTCAAACCAAAAGGACACAGCTGAAAGAGAGATAATTGTCTTATCACAACATTTAAAGTTTTTTCTTCTTCTACTTCTTTTTTATATGTTGTTTCCACATAAAAATAATAAATACAGTATTATAAATATATTTTAATGTTATTATAATCATGTTAAACCATATTACCCATTTTATCAATAATAAAAATAATAATATCACCATGTGTGTGTACGAATGACTTACCATCTCCACTATGTGGTGTAAACTCTTTTTCATGTACAATTTATTTCTTTCGGTATAATGTTAAATATTAAGGATGTAAATAATAAATATCACATGATATTGTTTTTTTAATCCATATTTTATCAAATTACATACCATTTTACTATTAATAAAATGATATCGTCGGTCGTTCGTACGTACGTATTACCGTCTCCATTACTTGATGAGATTCATCATGAATGTTCACCATCCAAGAATGATTATAAAAATATATATTACGAATAAGTATGTACTATATGAAATAATTATTCTGATTGAACAATATATATATATATATGTATGTATGTATGTATGTATGTATGTATATGTCATTCACTTACATCAATTCAATATGATAAGAAAACACAAACAACATTCATGTGTATGTATAACAGTCTGTCACCATGCCCGATGTATTATATTTCATTTATCTATCAATTATATATATTTATAATTCGAATAAATAATATATATAAACCATGTTATACATTCTGGATTTTTTTAATTATTATCTATGTAATATAATCAATAATAAAACGTCAAAACATGTATGATAAACAAAAAAATTATTACCTGAAATGTTGTTTTAGCTTGGAAATGATTAATAAATGGGTAATATAATGTCATAAATGAACCATGTATGATATCATAAATATTATTATTGTTTTGTTATAATTTAATAATATTTTAAAAAATATTATACAAGACTTTTGGACACAGGTGGAGAGTATCAGACCTAAGGTAAGGGAATTTCTTCTCACTTATAATTGCCTTGAGATATAAGAAATTTTCACCAAATTTTCTTGTGTTTTAGGGTTTTTATTGCCCCTATTTTATTTGGTATCATGAATAACTTGATCTATATGATATTTAATGAATAATTTGATGATATAGATCTTATTGTTTAAATGTTCAAAGTGGTATGGGACACTTTAAATTTTTAGAGAATTAATCAATTTTCCATTTCAAAATTATTGATATTATTTTATATAACATTTTCTATAGATATCAAAAAATTGCAAAGAAATTTTATGAGTATTTTTATGTTTATTAAACAAAAATAAAAAATCGATCTTCTAAATGATATATTTAGAGTTATTTATAATATCGTTTTATTATCCGAGAATTTTTATACATATGTATCTACAGGGAAAACCTTAGCATCCATGTCCACGTTTCATAAAATGTATTTTAAAATATTATCTAAATTTGTTTAAATACATTTTTACTATGTTTTAATTTTCATAAAACATTTTGAGATGAATATGTCAATCATTTTCCAAATTATTTATGTCCTGGTAATTTCAAAAAATTAAAGAAAAAATGTTTTTTATAACATATATGGAACGGGCAGATATTCTCAACCGTTATAATGCCTTAACATTTACAAGATTCTTAAAAAATAATTTATTGTTATTTTAAAAGGGAATGTTGTATATTATAATTTTTCAAAATTTAAATAATTCTTATGTGAAAATGGATATTTATCTCAATGAGTTTTAAGGAATTTTTTAGATTATGTCCATCTATGTGAACATCCCTACAAGATTTTATGCTTGTTTATGGTTGACTAATTATAATTAAATCTTCAATTTTGTATTTAATGTTTTATGATATGTTTGAATTTTTATGTTCAATTTTTATACCATTCATGGTTATTAGTTAATGTATTAACTATTAATATGATATTTTAATACGAATTTTTATGTTTTATTTAACCCTATTTATAATAGGAATGCATTAGACTTTATAAGTGATGGGTGGGGCCTACTATAGCCCCTCTATGCATTGGTAAGACGAATGAGATAAAATAGTGCCTTTTAACAAGGCCTTGATGGTATGATAATGGTCTTGTAATGCGTCCATGATGGTATGGTTATAATGTATGAAATTATGAATTACTTTATTATGAGATTAGTTATCGATATAGCATGGGATTATTCAACTTGTACAATATCAATGTGAAAGTTTTAATGGAATTATTTGATATATTCTTGCCATATTATGCTAAATATTATATTTAAATGTCTTGTGTTTCATTTTTATACTTTTATTAAAAAATAATGACTCTTTATGAAATCTCATGTGGTATTGTTTAACCATTCTGAGCATCTGATCTCACCCCTTTATTGTGTTTTATTTTCCAAGGATACCAAGAAGTGTTTTATGATTGACATGTAGGGTTAAAATAGGATAATAATGGAATTATAAAAGGATTATCTATATAATATTTTATGTTATAAATTAAAATGTAATTTTCATGTATGTAATCTATTATCCAGGACTGGTAAGCTGATCGACCATTTGATATTTGATTCCATGTAATCATTCCAATATATTAAAATAATGAACCATCTTCAGGCATCTGGCATTGGGGTGTAACAATAATACATTACACATAACTATCAAAATGTATCTATATGAATCCCTTAATGGGAAGATATGTATAAAACCTACATTCTAGGATGATGTTGGTGGACATAAGATTTTGGGACAAAAATGGTTGAGGAAATGGTAGAAAAGGTGAAGACCATTCTATAACCCATCAAGGATACCCAAAGATGATAGAAGATCTGTACATAATATCATTGAGGGGACATAGATTTTGTGGTTGGAGATTATTTATTCCTCCATATATCTCCATGGAAGAGATTCAAGAGATATGGTGAGAAGGGAATGATAATTCCTAAAAACATCAACCCCTTAAGATTATTGATCACATTGGTGTTGTAGCATATTGACTAGCAGTTCAACCAACCATGTCTCATGTACATGATGTATTCCATGTATCCCTACTATGTATTTACATAGAAAATCCATCAATTATATTAAATTAATTGATGATGTAGTTTGTAATTTATGTCTCTTATGTGAATCGGTTAGTGAATACCTTGGAAAATAGAGATTGAATTCTACACAATATGACCACTCAACTAGATAATATACTATAGAGGAATCGTAAATATGAAGAGGAAAATTAGGAATCAGAGGAAGCAATAAAGGAGAAGTACACTCATTGAATTGCACTATAGTATGTAAAATAATATTTTTAGGGTGAAATTTCATAAGGGGGAATAATGTAATATCTTGATAATTTTATGAAATATTTCTATTCATTAAATTTTATTTCTTTAGTAGTATGTGTTGTACACAACACAATGTTTAATCCAACCATGATAAAATATTAAAATACTAACACCACCACTATAACATAACAAATTAATTTTGAATTACAAATACAACTAACTGTATTATGAATTATTAGGATATAAAGACTTATTGTTTTTGTAATTTTTTATTATTCTTCTAATAAATTTTTTAATAAAAAAATAAATTTTACAGTATTTTATTGGAAAATGGTTAAAATTAATTTTTGATATTTATAGAAAATTTATTTGAGAAAATTAACATCATTTTTAAAATCATCATATTAATATAAATCTATAATATAAACTTTAATAATTTTCAAAAAATTTATATTTATAGTAAACGGTAAAAAATACAATTTTTTACTAAAACTAAATATTTTGTGATATTGTCCAAATAGAAATATGACAGAAAAATTTATTTAACCTACTTAAAGTCCCATTTATGATAATAAAATGACATTATCAAACATAAATAATCCAACAAATATTGTTTTTAAATTATTAAATGTTAAATTTGAAAATAATTTTTACTGTCGACGTAGTTCCTTCACAATATTGGAAAAATCAAATGGGTTGCCTTATACATAATATTTGAGATAAAAAAGAATTTTAACGACTTTTTTTAGTAAATATTATGTATTGATTATAATATTTATCGATAGTTTCGAATTTTACAGTTATATAACAATAATTTTATACAAATTCCTCTGTAATACTTAGTCAAGGAAATCTAATAAAAAATTAACAGATTTAGTAAATTTTCATGACATGGATATGAAAATATATATATATATAATTAACTAATATAAAGTATTATTTTTATGCATGTTAATTTATTTTTATGATAAAAATTATATATATATATATGAAATAAATAAATTTAGTACATATTCAATGATGACACAGTGCTTCAGCAAGAAAAATAAGAAATAGTGAAATGATTTTAGTAAAAATTATATGAACCATTAAATAACCCAAATATTTTGGAAAATATAATTGGATGTGTAATATTAGACTATAATAATCCTTAGGACAAATTTATGAACGATAGAATCCTGTTAGTTTACATTATGTCCCATATTTTATTTTATTTAAAACAAAGTCATGCATGTCACACTATTCTCCATGACAAGTATATCATTTTTTATATGTGGTTTTCCAAAATAAATGATTAAACAAAATTTATATTTTTAAATAAACAAGATTTATATTCTGCCTGAAAAAATTATATTCTTATTTTTTAGGGTTGAAGTAAATATGTTAAATTCTTACACCACAATGATGTAATAATTACAAAATAAGTTGACAAATCGATTAATTGGTATTAAAAATATTAAAATAACAATCATTTTATATAATTAATATGGTCCATAAATACATTATAGTACTATACTATATATATTTTATAATAATTATTTTTTAAACTACTCTTTGTATTGATATTTTTATTGTCATAGAAATGAATAGTATCAAATTTGAAAATAATGATATTCCAGGAATATATTATTCTACTAAAATATTTAAAAATAATAATATTGTTAAATAAGACCATAAGGGATAATATAAAGTATAAAATAAAATATCTTGTGCATTTATAGGATATTTTGAAGCTTTTGGCTCTTTAATAGTCTCATTATATTTTAATATTTTAGGAAATTCAAAAAAGAGACCCTTACATCATTTATATAAGAGAAACCCTTCTATTACTTAATTTCACCACCATTGGAATTATAGCCCAACAAAACTCTAAAAAATTATGTTATCCTTATCCATGGACACATTATTGTGTCACTAGTCTCACTAATGTAAAAATAACAAGTTCCTTGATAGAGGTTCTCAATGAGATGATATTCAAGAGGTAAAAAAAATATTTTTCTCTTTAAAATTACTTCCCTATTATATCTTATTATCACCCACTATAAAAAGAAAAATGATAACTAAAGTATCATTTAGATGACATAAATTTATTTTATAATGTAATATCCATCATAAAATTCCATCTCTTGTCTTATTATTATTAAAAATGAAAACATCATCCATGGTATTCTGATTCACCACCTTCATGGATAATTAGGTTTTGTTTCCCCTTACCAAATTCACGGTATTTTAAGGTTAAAAATAATTATTTAAAATCACCTAAATAAATATATTATATATGTTCTCAAATTTTTTTAATTATTATATGGTCATAATATTATGAAAAATGAAACTAGTTCGTGATGGTTATAAAAACTAAAAAAATAAAAAACATTTATAATTAAATTTTTATATAATGAACCGTCCACATTTCAAGAATAAAAAATGATATCTGGGACCATTAGAAATTATTTAAGTCCCTTAATTACATTTAATTTTACTTCTATATTTTTAATTTATTTCAACAATAACATCACTAATATTATAAAAGAAAACCAACCATGAAACTATGAAACAAGAACTTCTGGAAAGACAAAATTAATATTTATAACACATTTAAATAGTCATAAATGGAATTAATAAAATTTTAATAAATCAAATAAATTTTTTGATGGTTTATATTTATGTAATTAATTAGTCTTTTTTTATCTAGTATGTTAATTTCAATTGAATAACATTTTCAAACAAAAGGTAGGGGATCTCTTTGAAACTCCAAGTTACCTTTGAGTTATAATTTCTCTATCTTTTCCATGATTTATTTCTTCATTATTATTATATACTTATTCTATATTATATATATATGCCTCAAACAAATATACCATGTTTATTTAATTGTTATTTAATAGTAAATACAAGCTTTTAATGGATCCATTTTCAATTCCTCTTGATAAGAAAGGCTGATTAAAATGAAATTCTTCATTTCATACCCACATTCAAGTAACCTATATATACTATTTGAATCCCACAATGTTTTTCAAAAATAAAAAAAATTAATATAAAATATTATTTTAGTTTTTCTATGGTTTTATAAAAAAATTATTCCTTTTTCCTCGTTAAAGGCTCCTTATTTTTTTCCCATAAACTTCACAAAAGTGGATTACATCTAAATATTCATATACATTAGTTTTCATGTATTTAATTCATTTAAACATATTTACCAATGATCTATTCTTATTATTATTTTAATATTTCCCATAAATGATTTAGTCCCTTCTTTCATGGATACCTTTATGATACACTCTTTGGTTATTCCTTATGACATGATTACGAAACCCATCCACATACATGGGTAACCCTTTTTGACTATTTTATATGTTTTATTTCATTATATGGAACACAGAATCTTGTACTTGTTATGATGGTTACACCTAAATAGTTCTCTAATGAATTGTGTAAATTTTATACTAATCATATGTCATATATGGGATTTTTTAGGAATCCTAATACAATATGGGCTTGTGTCCACTGTGTGAAATAGTCTGGCAGTTAGCCTTGACTAATGTTTACATCATGATATATGTTGCCTCCAATTTCCTCTTTTGACATGATCATATAATTTCATGTTCTAAATTCAATTATTCATTATGTTTATTTATGATCTATTCCATTTTTTTATATTTTTATTCCTTCTAACACATTTGATATTCTTTATTCTCAATGTTCTTTACCTTAATGTCTTTATTAGCTCACCCATTTTGACTATGTTTTCCCTAGGTTACCCTATACAGATATAGGATCTCAACGGATGTTATGATCTTATTATGAGTTATTAAAATAGATATGTTTTTTCTAGTAACATTTTTGTAATTTTATGAACCTAATCTTCGAAATACGCTATAATTTATGATCCTTTGTTTGTATTTGATGGATAATTATGCTTAAAAGCATGTAATAATATGTTTGCAATGATAGGGTTGATATCATTTCATTTCATGATTCATTTGACCAACAGAGAAAAATATGGAATATAACCTAGAAAATTCTTAAATATGTAATTGATATGATAATATATGAATATTATGAAACATTTATTATAATATTCATTCATTGAAAAATATAAGCAATTTCGAAATAATGATATTTTATACTAAATTATTATAGTGTTACTAATTTTTAAATTCTGTCCCCTTGAATGTGAGAACGTGTATTGAGTCATTAGTAATATTTAATAACATATATATTCATTTTAAATACATCAATTTGGTAGTATATAAAGCACATAAAATTAAATAGGTATATAATACAAAATCTCTCTCAATATAGTTGAAATTAAGATGAAATCACATACATAGATTTTATCATCGAAGTACAAAATTATAAATAAAATAATTACTTGTAACAAATAAAATACATAGAAAAGTGTAAATAATAAATAATACTATAATATTTCATTTCACACGTTATTATGTGATAAAATAGTGAATTAAGAAGATGCATAACTCATTAAATATATATTTAGTTAAGAAACCCAAACCTCACACTTCAAATTTTTTGAATGTGATTTAGTCTCCTATATAACAGTCTTAAACATGTTATTAATTTAGTATAAAATTAAATTAATAATTAAAATATAATATATGATCCAATGGTAATATATTATCACTGGTTCACCAACAATCATTCATTGTTATCACTGTTTTGGTTGTTAATTACCTAGTTTTATAATGTACTATACATCATGGATGTTTTTGTTCTTTTGAATCGGATATACATTCATTATATATAGAATAAAAAAAGTTTATAAATATAATATAAATTAGTTAGATACATTTTTTGAACAATTATTGAAATTTTGAGATAGGAAAATTAATTACACCCTTCATAGAGGACGTAGGTTGTACGTATGGATGAACGCTTTATTAAATTTTTGATGGAAGGAATTAATGAAATGTAAATCATCCTTCAAATTTTTTTAGTTATTATTATATCAAATATATATCATATTTTCATTTAATGTGTCATTATTACAGTCCATGTGGTGTGTAAAAGAGAAACTAATCACGTCGCTTTTGGGAGGTGGTAGTCCACATGTACGCACAAGCGATGTAGTTTTTTTAAATGACGAAAATATAATAAGATGGATAATTTATTATATATCCATATCCATATTTAATCATAAAAATCAAGAAAAATAATTAGTTCTATATTTATTACCACCCATGTAAATTGGTGATTAAAAAATAATTACACCGCTACATTGAGACAGTATGTCTTGCGTACACAAAAGAGAGTTTTTTCTGTCTATATGATTGAAATGGGAGGAAAATTATTGCTTTATAGATAAATAACATATAATCTTGTATATGATATTTTTGGGTTGTTATGTAACGCCCTAGATTTAAAAGTATGTTTTATGTTTTTTCAACATCCCAAAATGAAATAAAATACATAAACTTCTGAATGCAAAGATATTCGTAGTAAGCATGTTATTTGTACAAAGACCATAATACATCTATGACACATGATAGCTAACCCATTAAACCCACTCCTATCGATAATAAGATAATAGAAAGACCACTGAGAAACAAAATGAGGCCAATCAGATAGTTCTCATCTTTTGGATCTCATAGAAACACAAAAGTTATAGAAGGAACAATAGCAACGAAACTAATAATAACAGGAACATATAAAACCATTTCTGAAATATGTGGCATGAGCGTCGTGATATTATTTCTGTGTATTAAAATTTCCCTTAGATATTAATATATAGTGTTTTATTCGACCATTATCAAAACTATCCATTAGATCTTTAAAATTAAAATTTTAAAATATGAAACATGACAAATATTAATAATATATACATATATATAATCGTTATTGATTAAAATATTTTTAATAGACATTTAATTGATATGAAATAAACAAAATTTACATATTTAATTAATTTTATTAAATAATATATATATATATATATATGTAATGTTAATTTATGATATTATTATTAATGTTTTAATTCAACATCTAATAAAATAATACATATAACAACTTTCTATGTTTATGTTTAAAATAAAACCAAAAGAATGAAATTATAAAATTAATGTAGTATATTTTATATTATTTTTAGTTTGATAAAAAATATAAAATAAATAAAAAAACATCCATCTGGTTTAGTGGGTCCATGTATGGCATAGGGGAAGGATTTCTGGTTTTAAATTAAGTGTAAACTATGGGTTTATTTATAATAGGGATTCAGTTTTTGTGGGAATCTGGAAGTTGGCTCTTGGTAGGGTTCATCGCGAAGAAGAGGAATCGAGCCGAGATGGTGGTTCGTCTTTGGTGAGTGGAAAAGCGAGCATTGTCTAGCTTCAATCCAAAGGATTTGATGAAGTCGAAGTCGATGGTGGTCACGAGGTGTCAATGTCGAAATTTGAATGGCATGCTTCAGATCGATGTTTTAGTTGACATCTTTAGATCCGGTCAAATTAGATAGCAATCGAGGTCGATTTCTAGTACATAAAGTAGGATTCCTCTTTGTTATCTGGATCTTATTCTAGATTTGATCATAAATTATTGGTCACCAATTTTCTCCTTGGTGTATTTTCTGGTTATGTTGAATCTAGTTCTTCATAAATTGATTTTATCCACCTTTTTTCCCCGTCTATTTAGATTTGTGGCTTTTTTATTGTCGCACTACCATTATGAGATTCGAAATTTAATTTTCTAATTCCCTACAATCATCCACGTTATATACTAAAAATAAATGATACTATTATCAAATAAAATATACATATGGGTTCACATAAAACCTGTTTCTCAACGTTGTGTAATCTGTTTAGATTTATTTTGGTTCCCAAACCTTTGTTTGGGTCTGATTCTAAATAATTATTTATGCATCCGGGGTATCTAAAGGTCTATTTCATTACCAATCTTATGGTCAATCATTTAAATAAATGGGTATCCAAATAGGAAAATTTTTATAAAATATATTTTATAAACAACTTCATATAAATTATATTTTATCATTTCTAAGAGAGTCTATTTGAACAACGTCTTTTCTGAATTCCTGGAAGAGGATACATAGATTTTGCGTACCCTACATGGGTAGTCCTTGCTCGTGTATCACACTGCTTGTGTCAATTATCCTTTTTAGTTCAAATATAGGTAAGGGACCTCTATATGTTTATCTCATGTTATAATTTCTATTTTCCAATTTGACACAATTCCATTATTATTTTATTAATGGATTTCTTCAATTAAATATTTCATGTTTTTGTTTGTTTTCCAAAATTATATTCAAATTTAGTTATGGGTAAGATATTTATTCATCCATTAATTGCAACTCCATTATTTTTTTATCAAGGGATAGGTTTATTTGATTTTCATATTTATCTAATTAAACATTATTAGAAGATAAAATTAGTTTATTTATTTCAAATTTACGCTTTTAGTTTTCTAATTCTACATAATGTGTATTTCTGTTAAAACTTATTTTTGGATTAATATATATATATGTGTGTGTGTGTTAATGGTGATTACATCGTAATAAATGAATTTATCAATTGTTATTGTTAAATTTTGAATATGATGTTTTATTTTAGAAAGTTGAATTTATAAACACTTAATTTTATTTAAAATTCATTCGTTTTTGAAGAATGAACTTATTTAAAAATTACATATGATGTTTATGAAATTGATTAATTTCATGTATATGTTAATTCTTGTTGGTTTAATACTGATAAAAATCCATGTTCATATTTGTAATTCAATAATTTAATAGCTGTGTGTTTGTATAAATTTGTTTACATTCATTAAATAAACATATATACATACATATGCTTCATAATGAGAGTTATTTTTTTTCTTTGAATGAATCATATAAATGTCTCACATGGGTATAAAATGTATATATACATATTAATTGAACACAAAAAGATTTCATGGGTATAAAATATATATGCCTTTGAAATTAGTTTCTTCAAAATATATATATATGTATATATATATATTGATCAAAGTGTTAATGTATATGAAATGATATTGATAATTTCTTGTGTGACATAAAGATTGAATGTGATTATTAATAATTTATATGTTAATTAAATTATTTCATGCATAAAAGTAATTAAACATGTATGTCATTGGAAATATTTATTTATGATTGTGTTTTACAAATGGTTGAAATTGTAACAATATGAATATCATGTATTTCAGGAAATGTTTAGATACATGGATGATTATGAAAGGTATGCGTGACAAAAGTTTGGTCAGAGCCAAACAAGAAACTATAAAGCATTGGAAGATCACACACGCACACACACATACATATATATATATACATACCTAATAATATATATAACTATAAGTGTAATGTGTATTTTAATGTAGTAACATGATTTCCAAAATCTAAAACTCCAGTGAAAATTATATGTAAGCATATCTAAGAGAAAAAATTGTTTTATAAAAAAACGGTACTTTAACTTTTTGTATATGATAGGGAGTTGGATAATGAATCCGCCCCTCAAGTGGGTAGGCCCTAGATAGCCTTCAAAGTTATAAGTGGCCTCAGTCGTTTTGTTTTTAAGAGCTTGATTAATTTGTTCAACTGAATCACTGGATTAGTTTAGAACCATTTTCTAAATATAGTTATATTTCAATGCTTTATTTTACAAATGTATTTCAAGTTTCATTTCAAAAGTATTAGCAAAGTGATATTTTTTTAAAAGGTATTTATTAAAGGTTTTAAAAACTCATTAATGAGAAATTGAATGCTCACTATTTTATTTTGAAAATGATTTTTCACTAGTATCATAAGAGATTATTTACAATGTCTTCACTTGTGGAGATAGCGTGCGCAGAAGTGTCATGGAAATGTGTTTTATTTAATTGTTACGAATCTGATAAATGTAATGTTTTGTCTAATCCTCCAAAACCTAGACCAGTAAAATATCCTCATTTTTTTAATGTGTTGTGTAATTGTTATATCATTTTCTGTTATATAAAAATATTTACACAACATTTTCAATCACAGAGTCTGGAAGAGCAGACTCAGTGAGTTATAATTGGTATCAGAGGCATGATCTACATAACTCTGGAAATTTATAACCCTTCGATAAATTGAGTTCCCTTTCTCAGTCATCATTCTACTTTGTAATTTTCATATGGAAGTAAGGAGAACTCAAAAAAGTCTGTTGGGCCTTCTGGATGAATTACTTGCTATAATCACGGAAAATTCTTGCAAAGAAGTATCTCAACCCTACAAATCCATGTGGCTTTTGTATAAACAAATTTACAATTTATCAGGCCCACCTAATATACTTCGTTTTTATCTCGGTTCGAGATTTTTCTACGAAAACATTAGATAGATACAAAGTCACTTCTATAGATGACATGGGACATATTAGAAAGGACTTTTTAGGTGTTTTACATTGTTTGAGAATCCAAAATCAATCTCATCCTTTTATAGCACAGCTGAAGAAGGAAATCTTCACATAGCTTTTATGTGTCAACTATTTATATTTTTTTCACATGAAGAATTTATGATGAATTTGAAACATTTGAAGACGAAGCCATGAGAAATTATTATAGGAATCAAATTCACGACGACTTTCTCAAATACTATATTGATTATCATTCCTTGAAAACTATCTTCATATGCTTACATCCATAAACCCCATCTTGCACAAGTCATTTTTGAGAAAAGGAGGTGGAGAATTTCGAAGCCACTTTGAACTTTAATCTCATCGGAGGAAATGGTAACTACGGAGGAAAAAAGTATAGACCTTGGGGAAATCATGTAAGACTCATAATAGGTGGAAATTAGAATTGATAAGTGTAAATGAATTTCAGGGGAATAATTCAATTAAGAGGTGGATAATATAACGCCACAGATTTAAAAGTATGTTTTCTGTTTTTTCCACATACCAAAATGAAATAAAATATATAATCTTCTGAATGAAAAGATATATGTAGTAAGCTTGTTATTTATACAATGATCATAACACATCTTTGAAACACGATAACTAACCCATTAAACCCACTACTATTAATAATAAGACAATTAGAAGGCCACAAAGAAACACGAAGATTCCAATCAGATAGTTCTCGTCTTTTGTTTCTGATAAATACACAAAATTTCTATTAAGAACAATATAAAATAAACTAAGAATAAGAGAAACATATAAAACCATTTCCAAAAGCTGTGGCATGAGCACCGCGATATTATTTCTGTATAATAAAACAACCCTTAGATATTAATATTTACAGTTTTATTCGACCGTTATAAATTCTATCTTTTAGAGGTTTTTAATTAAAATTAAAAAAACAAAACATGAAAAATATTAATAATATATATATATATAATCATTATTGATTTAAATATTATTACTAGACTTTTAATTGATATGCAAGAAGAAAAATTTACGTATTACATAAATTTTATTAAATAATATATATATATATATTTATAATTTTAATTTAGGATATTAATATTAATGTTTTAATTATACATATAATATAGTAAAAAATATAACAACTTTATAAGTTAAAGTTTAAAATTAAACCAAATGATTGAAATTATAAAATTAATGATGTATATTTTTTATTATTTTTAGTTTTATAAAATATATATATATATAAATAAAAAAATTGAATCGGGTTTAGGTGATCCATGTATAGCGCATAGGTAGGATTTACGATTTTCAATTTAGGGAAAACAATTGGTTTATTTAGTATAGGGATTCAGTTTTTGTGGGAATCTCGATGTCGACTCTTGGGAAGGTTCATCGTTAAGAAGAGGAATCAAGCTGAGAGGGTGGTTCATATTCGGTGAGTTCTAAGGCGAGCGTCATCTAGCATTGATCCAAAGACTTTGGTGAAGTCGAATCCGGCTGTGGCCGTGAGGTGTCATGGTTGAAATCCGAACGGCATGCTTCAAATCGATGTTTTAGTTGACGTCTTCGGATCCTAACAAATTAGATCGCTGTCGAGGTCGATTTATAGTACAAAAAGTAGGTTTCCTCTTTGTTATCCAGATCTTATTCGAGTTTTGTTCGTAAATTTATGGTCGCCTATTTTCTCCATGCTGTATTTTTTGGTTATGGTGAATCGAGTTCTTCTTAAAATGATTTTATCCCACTTCTATCCCCATCTATTTAGATTTGTGGCTATTTTATGGTCGTGCTGCCACTATGAGATTCGAAATCTAATTTTCGAATGCCCTACAATCGTCCACATTATATACCCAAATGAAATGATACTATTATAAAATAAAATATACATATGGGTTCACGTCAAACCTATTTTTCAACGTTGTTTAATCCATTTATATTTCTTTTGGTTCCCTAAATTTTGTTTGGGTCCAATTATAAATAATTATTTATGCATCCGGGGTATCTAAAGGTTTATTTCACCACCAAACTTATGTTCAATCATTTAAATAAATAGGTATCCCAATAGACAACATTTTATAAAATATATTTTATAAACAACTTGCTATGAATTATATTTTGTTTTTTTAAGAGAGTATATTTGAACCCCATCTTTTATGAATTCTTCGAAGAGGATACTTGGAGTGTGCATACCCTTCTTGGGTATTCTTTGTTCTTGTATTGCACTAGTTGGGTCAATTAACCATTTTAGTTAAATTATAGGTAAGGGACCTCTATATGTTTATCTCATGTTATAATTTATATTTTCCAATTTTAAACAATTCCATTATTATTTTATTAAGTGATTTCTCCATTTAAAGCATTCATGTTTATGTTTGTTTTATCAAAATTATGTTCAAATTTAGTTTTGTGTAAGATATTTATTCATACATTAATTGAAACTCCATTATTATTTTAGCAAGGGATAGTTTTATTTGATTTTCATGTTTATCTATTTAAACATTATTATAAGAGAAAAATTAGTTTATTTATTTCAAATTTACAATATTAGTTTTCAGATTCTATGTAAGGTGTATTTTTATTAAAACTTATTTTAGGTTATATATATATATTTTAAAGGTTATTACATCATACTAAAATAATTTATCAATTTTTTTTTTAAATTTTGAATATGAAGTGATATTTTAGAAAGTTGAATTTGTTAACACATAATTTTATTTAAATGTCATTTATTTTTGAAGAATTACCGTATTCAAAAATTACATATGTCATTTATATAATTGATTAATTTCATGTATATGATTATTCATACTTGTTTAATACTAGAAAAAATCCATGTTCATCTTTTTAATTCATGAATTGAATATGTGTGTGTTTGTTTAAATTTTTTTACATTCATGCAATAATCATATATACATATATATGATTTATAATGAGAGTTATTGTTTTTACATTGAATGAATCATATAAATATCTGACATGTGTATAAAATGTATATATACATATTAATCGAACACAAAAAGATTTCATGGGTATAAAATATATTTGTATTTGAAATTATGTTCTTCAATATATATATATATATATATATATATATATATATATTCATGAAAGATTTAATTCATATGAAATGTTATTGATAATTTCATGTGTGACATAAAGATTTCATCTGATTAATAATAATTTATATATTCATTACATTATTTCATGCATAAATCTAATTAAACATGTATGTCATTGGAATTTTTTTTATTAAGATTGTGTTTTAAAAATGGTTGAAATTATAACAATATGAAAATCATGTATTTCATGAAATGTTTAGATAAAAGGATGATTATGAAAGGTATGGGTGAAAAAAGTTTGGTTAGATCCAAACATGAAATTGTAATGCAATGGAAGTTAACATATATATATATACATACATACCTAACCATATATATAACTATAAGTGTAATGTGTATTTTAATGCAGTAAAATGTTCTCCAAAATCGAAAACTCCAGTGAAAATATTATGTAAGTAAGGCAAGCTAAGACAAAAAAATGTTTTATAATAAAATTGTACTTGAACATTGGGAATATGTTAGGGACTTAGATAATGAATCCATCCATAAAGTGGGTAGGCCCAAGATAGCCTTCAAAGATACAAGTGACCTCAGTAGTTTTGTTTTTAAGAGCTTGCTTAATATTTTCCACCGAATCACTGAATTAGATTAAAAGAATTTTCGAAGTAAAATTTTTTTTCAAAGAATTTTTTTAAAAATGTATTTCAAGTTTATTTCAAAATGTATTATCAAAGTGATATTTTAAAAAAAGTGATTTATTAAAGGTTTTAAAAACTATTTACTATGCAGTTGAACTCTCACCCTTTGATTTTAAATATTATTTTTCAATGGTATCTTAAGAGATTATTTACAATGTCAACGCTTGTGGAGATAGGTCACATGGACGTTTAGTGTATAGTTGTTTTATTATATTGTTTAAACTCTGATAAATGTAAGGTTCAGTATAATACTCTAGAACCAAGACTAGTAAAAGATCCACATTTTATTAATGTGTTGTGTAATAGTTATATCACTTTTTATTATAAAAAAAATTTAGACAGCATTTTCAAGCACCGAGTCTGGAAGAGCAGACTCGGGCGTTATATGTTATTTTATGATAGTTAAAATATATTTAAAATAAGTTAAGGAAAAAATAATCATAAATTTAGTAATAATGATTACCTCTTATTCAGTATACTTCTTTTTGATCCCTTTATAAGGACCCTTAGAATGATATTTCAAGGAGACTAGTAAAAATAAATTTTATATATAGAATTTGGACTTAAATTTGGTTAGGTTTTATCGAGTTGGTTTCAAAAGGAGTAATTAATTGGGAGAAGGGGTTTCCATTTATAATTGATAGTAGTGACACAATTGGAATTAATTAATTTATTAAATTTAAATAAAATAATTTTAATTCTCAAATGGATAAATATTGAAATAATATGAATTAATATCATTAAAAATTGAAAAAATAACACCCAAAAATTTTGGATAGTTTTTGGTAAAGTTTTGATCATTATCTCTTACTTTTGTTCTCCCCCCTAATTAATCCATTTGTTAAGAACAATGATATTATTTTTTCCCACTTATACTGTAAATAAATTAATAATAAAATTGCAAGTGACCTCTAAATAGACCCTTATTTTAACCAAAATCTTATAATTCAGATGAATATATTATTTTTATATATTTTTTACCATTTAATAATATATTTTTAATTATAAAATATCATTAATGGAATTTTATCTAATGTATAAAATGTTATATTATAATTTGTGCTAAAATCATGATGAATGGTTCTGATATGAAATTGTTTAGAATAATAGAATTATATGTTATTAATTTAACAATCAAATAAATTTTATATAGGTTTAGTTATTATTTTAATATTTATCTCTCTTACAGCATGGTTATCCAATTTTTACCTTCAACTTGGTAATTAATTTAAAAATATTTAATTGTTATAATTTTAATTTTAATAATTTGGTGGTCTCTTTAATTGAACAGTGATGATATTTTAGAGAATTTCTCACCATAATATTTTTATTTCATGATTTTATTATTTTCATATAGTTTTATAAAATATTATTTGTCATAAAATATCATTAATATCATTTGTAACACTATACATTAAATTTGAATTTAATGATATATAGATAAATATATAATTATAATATAAAATAATCACACATCCATAATATGTTTTATTAATTTAAAAAATTCTTGGATAATTATATTTCACTAAAAAATTATAAATTATAGTGTTTTCAAAATAATTTACATGATTTTTATTCTTCTAGTAGACGAACAGAGTCGAAATTGGGTAATATTTATTGAAATTATTTCATCAAAAAAATAAACAAAAATTATTATCACTATAATATTAATAAAACTATAAATGTATCATTAATACAGAAAATACCCTATTTTTAAACTTATAAAAATATTCTAGACCTTTTAAAGTCAAGCATGTGAAATTTCAGAATTTTTATTAATTAATGTAATATAAATGAAATTATCATTAGAAAATGGATACCAAATTATGTATATTTGAATTATGGAATGATATTGTATATTTTCTCCCATATAATGATATTAAATCATGTTTTTTTCATATATTATATCATTGTATTAACCCTGGTTTACCCATTTCACGCTTACCGTGGTGGGGAATATTTACCACAATTGCAATTCATAATAACTAAAATTAAAAGGGAACTATTTACCTAATTTTTAAATATTGATTGTAAATTTAGTATCAATTTTTTTTATTCAATTTCAAGAATTGGATGAAATAAATTTAAATTTAAATTCCAAAAATGTAAGGAAAAATATTTTTTTTAAAAGGTGCCTTTTATAAAAATATTCTAACATCATTCAAATTCATGAATATTAGTTATGGAATTAATTAATTTATTCTAAATCAAATGAATCATATAAAACTAAATCCAAAATTGAATGAGATAATCATTTTACGTCATTTTAATGAAAAATATTATAATATTTAAAAAATTAGAAGTTTTTATTAGTCAACGAAAGATCAATCAATTTAGAAAAATCACAAATTTCTACCAAAGATAATTTTTATATGTAGATGTAAAAAATGAATTTCATGTTTTAAAATAACATTTCGGAAATTAATAGATATTAATTATAATATCCACATACCAAATTCAATGCATTGTTTTATCAGGAAATGATTTTATTAAAAATTGAGTATTTATTTCCTATGTTTTAATCAATACATTTATATAGATTTATAAAATTATACATATATTTCATAATCTATTTTCTCATATTCATACATTCCAATGTAATAGTTATTTAAAATATATATAATGATATTTTTATAATATATCTCAGTTCTATATCAGGTCGATGTTTCATGTTATGAAATTTATCGAACTTATTATTCTTTTAAAAATAAATTTTTAGGTGTTACAATAGGGTTTTTCATGACATGGAGGCCTATCATATGGGTCCCAAAAATATGGATCCCTAATCTATATTGGTTCATGATTCCTTCACCACATCCTTAATGCCATGATTTAGGTAAAGGAGACATCATAACACCATGACCTCTCACTAAACCTCCTTAATATCTCTTGTTAGTAGGATTCTACCATATATTTAATCTTTAGGTATCTGATTGTATCTCCTCATCCCCATTTTCCAACTTTCCCTTTCACATGAGAAAACACTTTATAGTGGCTTATGACCATAGAGTTACCTCCCTGTTTCTCTATCATTTATTCCAATTAACTCTAAAGTCAAAGGAGTGATTCTTATATCTATTAAATATTACAACATCATTACACTCCATATTTTATTGATGACCTGCCTGCTATATAATTTTAAATCCAAACTGGTTTTGTTTCTCGTAATCCTAATAATAGGAAATTGATAATACCCAAAACTACATGAATTTAAAATGGTTAAAAATATTAACTAAAATATTAAATTGTAACAGACCTTGATATTTGAGGGGTGGTGCATTATCTTCATCATATTTTATTTTATTTTTCTTTAAGAAATAAAATTTACAATAGTTAATATTTATTACACATCACCCATCCAAGGGTAAACTAAATGATAAAATCCATCATGATACTTACAAACATCCACATAAACATTTAAGCAAAACCTCATTAAAATCCCCAACTAAACAATTCAAACATATACACACAACTATTTAATATCTTCACAGCATCCTCTTTAATCCTAAAACATTTTCCATTCATCATTATATGTCAAATAATACATGAAATTGATTTTACTATTTTTTCATACAATGATAAATTTATTTAACTATATGGTAACAATGATTTAAATATCAATTTACCTTATATTAATTTTCCAAAATTTTTTCATATATTCATATCCATTATTTATTCAATCAAAAACATGTCTAAATTTTTGTTTAATTATTCTAGAAATTTTAATATTAAGAAGCATCTACAATCCAATAATATTTAATCCTCTCAACACCACCACACAAATGAACACAAAATCATATATTACATATTAAGGACACCATTCCCTCTATAGAAAGGCTACTATCTCTATGTAATCTACAATTCCCTCAAGTTAATAATTTATTGAAAATAATTAAATATCCATGAAAAATTAAAGCGTAAAACAAACTCTTATGACTATACTCTTTACCACTATAAACAAAATTAATATGTTAAAAATAAAAAATATATGAATAACTACAATTCATCATAAAATACAAGTACCAGATATCTATATTTAATTTATTTAACTAATTCAAAGATGGTTGAACACCAAAATTTTAACAAAAAATCATAGAATAAACCTTATCATCAATAAAAAAACTTAAATAATAAATAAAATATCTAAAACAAGTATTTTACACAATTACAACCATTAATTTATTTCATGTTCATTATCTCTATTATGTTACTCTTGTTTCTCCTTCTATTGATATCTAATGGATGATGTTTTCAAATCATTATAAAAATAGATGAATTAATCACCTACCATAATCAATGTTTCAACAACTAATGTATAATAATGAAAAAATAATGATCATAAAATATAATAAAACAAAAAGGTACCTCCTAAAAAACCTATACACAACCATACATTAGTACTCTACAACCAAAAATCATATAACTGTTATATTACCTTTGCAAAAAATTCCATACAAAGAAGGAAAAATATATGAATGTTTAAATAAGGTGTGAAATTGACAATAAATTCTAATATATGGATCATGTAATGTGATGGCCTTAGAACCACCATTAGATTATTATATACCACAAAAATGGAGCAAAGGATATAATGGTTTTGATCGTTTAAAAGAGGATTAATGACATTTGGATTAAATGATTGAATTTATATTTTCAATGTGTGGAAATAAAATCATGGATGATTTATGGTGTCATTATTAAAGATTTTTGGGACCCCAAAATTATTGTATTATTGAGATGGCCATACAGACCATGGCCTTATCATGGGCTCCTATAATCCGAATGTTCTTCCCAATGTTCTCCTATAATAGATTATTGGATATTTATTGGAACTGAATTTTTATATAAAAAATATTGTCTGAATTTCATATACAACCATATAACATAAAAATATCCTGATTTCATAAAATAACATAAAAAATAATATTATCAAATATATAATAAACTAAACCCTATAGATAACATAAATTATACTTTAGATAATAATCAAATACAAATAGAAAAATAGAAAGGGAATCAATATGTCACATTTCGTGGAATTTTATTTTCCTAATACACTGTGAAACTCTACTATAAATTACGGACTACAATATTATTATATGGCTGAAATAGTTACCTCTCCAATCATAAAAATACATACTATATAAAGAATCACTAGATTTCACTATATATGAGCTTTAAATAATCATAAATTACTCTAGTTCCATGAAGACCATCTTTAAACCCTACATCATTTTTATAGAGACAAAAATGTTAACACGTTTAAAATTAAGGTGTGACTATAAAAATAATTAAAAGGAAACTATAAAAATAGAATGTAAATACATGTAATAAGTTATATACAACTCAAGAATTTAAAAACAACCGATAAAGAAATAAATGAAAAAAACATGATTCGATCATCCACAAGAATCCTCAAGGATGTGATGATGTCTTGGTCATTTTGGATCTAATCCTACATGGTTACACATAATTATAGACTAAAAATTATCAATAAAATAAAATAAATTATTATGAAAGTGAAAATATATACATTCATTTTATCTCAAAGGCACCAATGTTATTTGTGAGGATTAATATGGCTCAGTACCTATGACCTTGTAATCCTATATAATTTTCACATCACCAATAATGATAATAGTGAAGTAAATGATTGACCCTTAATCATTCTCACATACAATGAGTTAGTATCATAACTTACATAATCTTATTTTGTGCCCCTATTCAAGAAATATATTGTGGAAATGAAAAATTGAACAAGGAAAAATGTCATCCAGATAAATAATAATTCCAAAAATCATAACTATCCTTATATGAGAAACCCTAAATCTCTTATATGGAATTAGATTTCCTATTCCACATTGATATATAAGAATCAATAAATTTGGAACCAACCACAGTGGTTCACTTATTCAATATCTATGTTATTAAATGTGGGATTACTGACTCTATATATATTGAAATATTTCCTTGAGGATGAGGGGGAGTACACAACTATATTTGATATTTGGGGGACCCAAACCCTATCATGTATAAGCTACTAGGGGATTACTAGCCCATTGGATGGATAAAACGCCTTGATTGATCCCCATTGTCATCTATATAGATATAAGGAAACTTATCAACTCAAGAAACCACATGAATAACTTAATAAAGAAAATTGAATCGTATGATCACATCCCATATGAAAATATTCAATGGTTGGAGTACTTGTGATTTAAAATGAACATATGAATAAATAATATATGCAAATCCACTTCATCCTGAAGAAGTAAATCACTATTACTATGATGGTAAATGGACAATATCCCATGTGTATTTTTTTTCAATGTACATCGCTTCACATTTCCTTTATGGTTGACCTATAAGTTGTGTATTGTGATATATATGGAATGTAAGGGAAATTTGGTTCCTCTTATATTTCAATAAATGTATAGGATTATACCCTGTTCGGGTATACGATGTAGTAGAGACAGTACATAGCATATAACTCAAAAAGGGTACTCAATGTGTTCTATTTAATGAATGAGATTTTTTTCCAAAAATACATATTATATCTCATTGAACACATGGTGTGTGGTCTATGTTGTTACCCGGGGCATATACCGCTACCCCATCCATATCCTGTAGGTAAAATAATTTTTTTATTTGGAATACATGTTAGAAATGTCAGAATTTACTCATCCACGCAAATAAAAACACATCAAATGTAAATCTATAACCCACACATTGTGATATATATCAATCCACAAACCATGTGAAACAACTAGAAATGTGCATAGTGTGTGTTCATTTGATAAATATTCCATTTCTATGAACTATAAACCATAAAACCTATATATTTTCATACTCACCCCTTTAATATCACCTCTATCCACATCATTAATCTATACACCACTATACAAGACAACTTAGGGTATTTATTTGTGGTTTTCTAACCCCCATTACATCATTGAGAATCTATTCTACTGTCTTTTTGTTTAATACTCATCAAAAAATCCATTTAAAGGACTGCATGTGTGATGAACCCCATCATATCTAATATATAGTACCATCAACTTCTTTTTATTTGGACCAAATCTATAATTTAAGCTTGATTCAACATCCATAAAAAAGATTGATGGAGTCAAAAAAATTTACTGAACAAAATAAACATATTTAATTGAAGAATCCTCATCAGTTAAATAATTAGTTAGTGAAATATATGACACAAAAGAATTTAAATAATACTAGGATAATCAGGGATTCAATAGGTATGAATGTAAATATAATCCAATGATAATTTCATTATGGATCATCAATTTGATGATTTTTTGTTTTTCTAGGTCAGACAACCATAGAACAATCACATCAATGATGGTGTTAGAAATACTATAATAATTAAATTGGAATATAAAGATTACAATATAGTATTTCAAAAAAATTATGATAATGAAAAAAATATAACTCAAATGGAAATAACATAATCTATGGAGAATCTACACGACTTCAATTTGTAGTATTCATCAAATTTTTAATAATTATCACTATGTGGTCTAATCATTTATGTCATCAATGATGTAATCTATTTCCATGATCCAATATTACCATTAAATGGACTCTGTGTCTCCCCTCTCTTTATTAGGATACAGTATATAAAAAATTTAAATATCCATAAGGAGAGGGTATTGCAAATATTTTAATGGGAGAATGGATATTGTTGGATGTTACAAATATCAAATGATAGATTTAATATTTTCACTCAATAACACACTCATGATAAACCTCTATTTGTAATCAATGATAAGATTGACTATAAAATATCATCTAGGCTAAATTTCCTTGTCATGAGACTTTTTTGGTGTAGAAATTAGAATATGATCATTTATCATGATGAAAATTCCAAAAAATTACATTATTATTGGCATATACTAAAATAGAAATATATATAACATATTACATATTATTATAAAAAATAAATTATGTCAAAAAACATAATTGAAATGAATACTATATATATATATATAATAAAATTTAGAATAATATCAATTTTTAGATAACAAAATTATAGTGTTAACAAAATAATAATTCATATTCTCGTCGGATGAATATATATTTTTTATATTAAATATTATAACTAAAATAAAATTAAACACTGTAATTGTATCTAAAATATTAAGAATGAGAGTAAAAATGAATTTTAATATCAATATATTTATAAAAAAATATTTTGAGGGCCTTTTTATTTTGTGAATACTACATTTTAGATTTGGGGATGTCCCCAACTAAAAAAAAATCAATGTTTTGATAACTCTCAACTAAGAATAATTTAAATGGATACATCCTCCCATACAGTAATTATAAAAATTACTCAAAAATATTTAACTATAACTCCACAAAAAAATTATTTCAAAATATATTCTGATTTAAATATATCACATTCATAGATGATTTTATCACCTTCAGAAGTACCATATCTAGATGACCTTAGTATAAAACATACACTTAGTTTAACATCCTGACTAATTAATGAGGTTATCAAATCAGGCCATTATCGAATTTTTTTTAAGAGAATCAACCCACTCTATGATTCAATAACTAGGTATTCCCCTTTTTTGGTAACACTGTCATCCAAGATGAAAAATAACCATAAACAACTAACATCCTTCAGATAAAGGTTTCCTAAAAAAGTAACCTCTTGTGGGAATGATTAACTCACCACCTCTAAATATAATTACTTATGGATTTTCATTAAAAAACACCCATAAACACTATAATTCACCCCTTAGAGATTTAAAAAAAATATAAAAATGACTCACATATACAAGATTTGTTTTATATTTTAAGGATACTCTTATAAGGACATTTCATTATAAAAAATATATTCTAGTTAAGTTAAATCATTATTCACTTTCACAAAATCCAAATTATAATTTTGGTTTAGAGTTTTTTATATTTTTTCATTACTATTGTATTACAAACCTATATATTACAAAGTATAATCTTATATTAAACATTCAATTTTACAAAAAAAATCAAAGAAAATATGTTTAATTTTCTTGAAAAATCATAAAAAATTTCATATTCACCTAATCCAAATCCCTAATAATCCTATAAATAACTGTTTCATATGTTTTATGTGAACTATAATTTTAGTTAGAGACATAAAAAACCAAAAAATAATACATTAGTCTATGAATATATATAAATATTTTATTTCTTCAAAAAAACTTTTGGGTTAAATTAATCCTTTAATTACCCTATAAATCACATTCTCTACTAAAATAATTTTGATAAACATTTCATAAGAAATATTAATAGAAAAAAATCTTGAAATAATTTATTTTAAATCACTAAAAAATTATTATATATTTTTTACAATGTTATAGTTTTCATCCTTAAAAAATCGTATACTTTCCATAAAAAATATGATCATTATAGTAACATGAAAAATAATATGAATATCCTAATATTCTATATAAATAATTAATAAAACCTATAGTTTATTCAAGACACCATTTCGATATCACTTTATAAATGGAATAAACAAACATATGACTTCTATACCCAAAGCTTTGGAGGGATATCACAGACCTACTAGTCTCTGTTTTATAATAAAACCACCCATAAATAGTTAATAACTCAACCACACTTATTTCTTATAATATACACACGCATCATCAAATTAAATTCTAAATAACCATAGAATTATCTTTAAATAAGGAATCATTTATTTTTATAAATTCACTAAAAAATAATCTTAGCACCAATAAGAAAACATTTCTGAATATTATAATATCCATTCCATTGTAAAAACCTTTTTAAAAATGACCATAAAATTGAGATGGTCTGGTTTTCAATGCTAAAATCATGAATTAATATATAGGAATCCAAAATTAAAATTACAAATATACAAGTTAAGAGCTTCATTATTATTTTTTACATTAAAATAGAATATTCCTTCTTAATTTTTTAATGAAATTATAAATGTTCTATAAAAAATACATAAAAATATAAATTTTGAAAATAATAATAGAATGTTAAAATAAAAATTATATTTCCATTATAATTATCGTATTTCAATATAAATAAATCCATAATTGTTTTTAAAATTATATACATAGATGAAAAATAGTTTTAATGGAAATATTAAAGGATGATTTATTTTTAAATATGTCCCTTTAGGCAAGTCTAAATGATCAAATACATTCATTATCACTAGGAATAATAAAAAATTGGTAATTATTTACTTTATATATAAAATTTTTCATGTTTATTATTCCTTTTTCCATGTTATAAAAAATTATGTATTTAATTAATTTGATGTTATATGATTTGATGATATTTAACTAATGTGTCCAAAATGACTTCAACATGTTGAATATGGTAAATGGGGTAATTATTTCATATTATCATGAATAATAGTTGTGAAATAATTATAATATTCAAAAATATATTATACAATAAAAAATAATCATGGAATAATGTCATGAATAATGAACTCTATTATAATAGTGGAGGTGGTAGGTTGTACATTCACAAGAGCAACATGTCAATTTTTTTACGATCCTTAGAGATACAAGGAAAGTTTTATTTTATCTTTAGTAAATGAGAATTGAATCAAAAACTACCATATTATTTATTATATTTTACTTATATATCATCCCTGTTATGTGGTGATGAAAAAATCATTATATTGCTTCATGGATGTGGTTGTCCACACATACACACGAATGACATTAGCATTTTTAAGTGAATCAAAATTTTCTAAAGAAAATGATTTATTTTCCATAAAAATTTATAAATATGCCATGAATTATAATATATATATATATATATATTCAATATTTATAAAAATGAATGAGTAGTGGTGATTCAAATCAAATTACATCGGTTTGTGTGGCAGTAGTCCATCATACACCTAAATGATGGATTCAGTTAACATTTGATTTAGGATATAAATAGATATAGGTTATGAATTTAATACTATAAAATATTAATATGTGGGAGATTAAAATTTTATTATATGTTCATGTTTAATTAATATTTTAAGGATGTGTAAGGAGAAATAAAAAATTACATGGTTAATAATTATACTATCTCTTCAGAAAACATGTTTTTTATTACACCATAAGACCTATATGGTTAGTATTATGACATAAAATAGGATTTTGGGATGTGAGTATTCATGTCAGAGGGTATTTAGGTAGGTCAATTCCAAATGAAAATTACTTTTATGGGTGAATGAATGATAATAATAAGTTCATTTTAAAAGTGAAGGTAGGGTGAATTAGGGAGTTTCATCATTATCAAGAGTAATTTTTTATTAAAAAGGAGAAAAGAGTATCGAGTGGAACATAACAAAGAAAAAAGAAAAAACAGAGAAAGTCTAAGGAAGCCTAAAATGGTTGATCCCTAGGGAATCCAATTTAATTAGATTGACCCCCTCAGACTTCATGCTCACCACATTATATAAAAAGACATCCCCTGGACCATCAAAATCCAAAGATGTTAGGTGAAACGCAATTGTGTTCCCCTCCCTCTAGGTATAGAGTACATGAGTGCTACTACTGAGAGAGCATTGAGACCTTATGATAATATATCAAATTGATCAAAATTGAATTTATTCAATAATTTGATGAGGATGATTCAAAATAATCTCATAAAATTAAATATGTACATGTTTTTATCACATTGTTACCTTTATCTTTTTTGTTTTATCATTTCATTAACACTTTTGACATTTATTGTGGTACCATTGTTTTTACTCTTTACAGGTTAATATAGATACTATAAAGGAGTAAAATCTTCATAAATATACCATGGTTATCTTAATTAACCATATCCCACTAACATGGATTATTACATTATTCACCCATTTGGTAAATTATATCCTTTCATTTTTAATCACTAATTAAACAATTGGGATTATCTTTCCTCTTTATCATTTTTAGATTCCCATTTCACTTCTACAACCATATGGTTTTTTCATACAACATTAACTTGATGAATTAAAATATATAGAAACAAAGTCACACTAACATAAAGAATATAAATAAGTTGTTCCTAATAAAAAGATTTTCTTCCAATTGTACTACATCAAAAATTAAAACATGAGATGAATCTGGCTTATATTTACGTAACATCGAAACATAAAATATGTTATGTACCATGGATTATTTTGGATGAAATAAATAATTGTAAAAAATGTTTCCAACATTCTCTAGGATTTCATATAGTTGAATAAATTATATACATATCTTCCCCCATTTTCCAAAGAGCATAACACTTTTCCTCGGATATACCTTAAGAAAAACATATTCACTAACCTCAAATAATAGATCTTTCTTCTAGTTATCGAAATATGTTATTTGATAAAAGAGTGTAATAAGCATATAATTCTTAATAATTTCCACTTTATCAACCATTTCCTCCACTTCTTATGGACCCATAAACTTCTTTTCTGCAACACCATCAAAAAATGGTTATCTCTAGCACTAATTTTTATATAATGAGTCAAAAGGTTTAATCTGAATAATGGAATGAAACTTGTTATGAAAGATAAATTAACTAAATAATGATGTTGACATAATATCATTTTTAATCCATTGAAAATTATTGATGTATATATTCCATGGTTTGAATTTTTCAATGAGACTATCTATTATATTGATAATGAAATGTTATACTGAAATTTAATTTAGTACAAAACCGATTTTTGAAGTAATTTCAACAAATTATAAGTGAAATTAAGATCATGGCTATATAAAATGGTGAAAGGAACAAAATATTACTAGAAAATTACAATTACATATTTTAGATAAATCTTATTTTATGAAATTATTAACAATGGGATTGAAATGCCCAAATTTATTTAATCTATTAAAAATAAAACAAATCATTGTATTTCCTCAAGAATACATTGGTAACCCAACATGAAATCCATTGATATATTTTACAATATATAATCCAATTCGATAAAAGGCTAAACTATACATTTTAGTAATTTTTATTGTACTCTATCATATTGATAGGTAAAACATTTCAGGGTAATGTTAGAAATATCTCATTTCATTACATCCAACATAAAATAGTCCAATAGGTCTCTATACAAATTAGTTTTTGTATGATGAATAGAAAATTGGGAAATAAGTTTTGCCAAAAAATTTACCTATTATTCCAAGTGTCACAAAAAAATCAAATAATATTTTTCAAAATCATAAGACATGTTCATTATCAATGTTAAATTCAATAAACTTACTCTTCTTAACATTTTATTCCATTTATACTATTTCTGGTATCTAATTATATACCTTTTTAGATTTCTTAATTCTATCAGACAATGATGACTCTAATTTCACCTGAAATAATATTAAAGATGTTCCTTCATCCAAAAAATCTTTGACATAATTCGTCAAAAAAATAAATAAAGGTTAATCATAAAAAAAACACGATTAATGTTTCCTTAGTATTTTAAATCCAACTATATACTTATTTTTATTCTTTTCCATGGTTGTAATGTAATTTATAGTCATAAACTATAATTATATCCAACCATATTTTCAACATCATGTTAAATTCTTTATATGAAAATATATTTTTCAAATTTTTTTGATCAGTATATATTTCACATTTTACTCCATATAAACGATACCTAAAATATTTAGATAAAAAACAAAATCCGCTAATTCTAAATCATGTGTAGTGTAATTTAACTCAGGAAGTTTTAGTTTTCGGGGACTATAAGATTTTACCTGATTTTTCTTCTCTAGGACACAACCCATACCCTTCAATGATACATCACTATTGATGAAAAAGTCACTATTTCTAAATGGAAAAAATAAACCAGATCATTCACCGATATTATTTTTAGTTCTATATAACAATAATCACATTCTTTCACCTATATGAATTTAAATCATTTTCAGGTTAACATATTCAATGGGAAAAAATAGGTATATTTTTCAAAAAACATCTATCGGTAACACAATAGTTTTAGAAAACTATGAATTGTTATGAAATTTATTTTACCTTTACACTCCATATCTAATATAATTTTAAAAGGGTCAATATTTATATCATATTTAAAAAAATATGTCCCTGGAATGAAATATGTTGAATCTAAAAATAGAAATTTATAATTTTTCAATATAGTCTCTTTTAATTTATAGTTTGTAAAAAAATGCTTAGGATTCCTTAATTAACATCATTAATTTCTGAGTATAAAAATATATTTTTCACAAACTCAACCAAATAGATATCCAATAACACATTGAAAACTCTATTCATTAGATCCATAAATTCAACTAATGCATTAGGTAACCCAAAGTGCATAAATACAAACTAAAAATGCCCATATCTTTTCTAAAACACAATATTTGGTATATATAACTCCTTTACCATCAACTAATCATACCCCTACCTAAGATCAATATTTTAAATGTATTTTACTACCTGGAGCTAATCAAAAAAATCATTGATATGTGGAAAATGGTACTTTTTTTAACAATGATGTTTTTCAAAGCACTATAATCTATGAAAAGCGTTAGGGAACCAAATGTTTTCCTAAAAAACAAAATATGATCACCTCACGGTGAAGTTAAAGGGTGAATTAATTCTATATCCCGAAAATCATTCATATTTTCCAATTCTAAATGTCCTAGTTGATATATTCTAAAATGGGGTTATGATATTGGACAATCATTTAGTACTATGTTAATAGTAAAATTAACCTCTCAATAATGAATAACTCATGGTAAATCATCATTGAAAACATAAATATCATTATTCACTAATAGAAAATCACTAATTTGAACAATTTCATTATTTTTAATTACATGATCTATGGAACATTCACTTTTATCCCTTATCAATTTCATATCATCATGGTAAGTTAACAATGGTTTGAAATCATTAAAAATAACCTTTACCTCTCTTCAATTTATCTTATCATGATAATATAAAAGCCAATATATACCCAAAATAATTTCAATATCTTCCAAGGTATGTTCAAAAAAATATTTAAGAAATATTATTCCACTAATAACTACATGAATATTTAAATAAATATTGGTTTCCTTAAATTTTACACTTAGAATTCTCACTATAAGTTCTATCTTCATTTCATGTGTTTTAATAAAATTTATTAATTGAAAATATCTTACTAATGACAAAATACGATAATACAAATCAAATTGGGTGTTGGAATAACTTCAAAAATATTTAACTTTCTTATCACCAATTAATCATATGTCATAATATAGACCATAGTTCGTATTGTAAGGGCCCAGATCCACATTAATAAACCCTTTGAGTGTTATAGATGTTTGTGGAGCTCAGAGGATTCTTGAAGGATGTATATAAGAGTTTAAGTGATAAAATATTGGAGCAGAGAACTTTCATGACATGAAGGAGGGATTCAAATCATGAAATAATTTGAGTTTTGATAAATCAAATAAATGGGATGTGTATCATTTTTATGGAAAATGTCTTCAATGAATTACCTGATATGAAAGGGGATTACACATCATGTTATCCTTAGATTCTTTAATTTTTTAAAATATTAAATTTTCATAAGTTCTCAAACCCTACAAATTATGCTTCCCTCCCCCTTATCTCATATGACCTAAAAGTCCCCTAATTGGTCTTTTATATATCCCTTCAATGGGAATCGATATCGAGCTACTATATTAGATATTTTTTTACATAGATTGATCCAAGGTTTTCTTTTCCTTCATTATCTAGTGTTTTATTTGATCCTTTCCCTCTCCATTATCTTTTCGATTTGGTGTAACTCAATCTATGTGTTTCTAATGGGGTTTCCTTGGTTTTTGGTTAGTGTGGTTGTGTCGTGACGTCCTCAGGTGGATTCAGTAATTATGAGATATGTGATTGGGATCTTTTGTTTTAAAACATTCTCGTGCGAAAAAAATGATTACTTGTTGAGGTAATGGGTTCATTACATATCCATTTTTTTATGTGAAATCTTTGATCTGGCATGAATTATCCCCTTGGATCATAATGAAATTGACCTAATAATTATATGAATAGTATTAACTAATTGGTATCGATCACATACTAATGTTGTTTAGTTTACCATGATAATGTTTTACCTCTTGATTATCTATATATTGTGATATCTATGCCTTTCTTATTTTAACATGTTGTTCTTGATGGAAATTTTTAAATACGTAAAGCTAGAATTAATTCATAATCAATTGGATAATAGAATTATTGTGGCATGATTAATGAATCTAGTTGTTGTAGCTATAAATTTATGAAAATCAAATTTATTAAGATATTTATGTTTAATTTAATTGGTTAATGATCCTGAAGAATGTTGAATTCTATAAAAAATAATTAAAGTCAATTTAAATTAACTATTTAATTAATTTTTTATAGAAGTCATTTTTTGTTTCTTATGATGCCTATATTTGGAATCTATGATAATGAATATTTTAATTCAAGATTAAATAAAGACTTATTTTGTATTAAAATACAATTCCTTTATTGGGCTTGAGTTCCCCACTTTCATCTAATGGATGAGTTCCTTGTGCTTTGGGGCCATGAGAGCTCATTCTTTGTGAAGGATGAATGCCTTGTTTTAGGAAAAGAGATCAGTTTATTGTTAGTTTACTTTTACTTGTGAATTGATGAGAGAATGGGTTGGATGAGCCTAGAGGGCTATAGTGGAATGTGGGAAGGGGAGGCCCAGGTTTGATGTGAGCCTAGGATGGCTGAGCCTAGAGGGTTGTTGGGGTATGTAGGGTAGGGAGGCCCAATTTTTGTAGTTGTAGTTAATGCCTGGGGTGCCGAGATGCATTAGTTTATGTATATAGTGTCAACATGGACATCAAAGATTATGTAACTGGTTGAATTTGGTATTACTAGTTGATTTGAAAGCTGGATGCTTGATTGATTATGTTTCTTATTTATTTTTATTTCTTTTACACATTTCTTGAGGTAGATGCATTTAGCTAAACTCTTTCCAAGAGATGTGAAAACAAGCAGCATATTCCATATACGTTCCATGTTTTTCTTCTTTGGTTTGGATCAGTCTATACTCATTCCATAGGTGTAAAATACTCAATGAGTAGTTTTATATTCTAATGGTGTTGATACCCCTATGTATGGTAGCATAGATAAATATTTTTAGAGTACCTAGAAATATGGAAAGTGTTGATGACTGTTAAAGAATTGATTAAATTTTTAGACCAAGGTGTTGGACCATGTTGGGATGCAATGTTGAGGTTGGAATTCTGAGAATCTGTGTACTCAGTTTACTTATTCCTGAAGGGAATGGATATTTGATGTGATTATAATGAAATTTAAAACTGATTGATATGGAAGTGGGGGCCTTAGAACGGCTTCTTCTCCCAAACCCGAGGCGCCTAGGGTTTCTTCTAGTCCCGTTTCCCCTTCCCCCTCTGGCATAGTCGGTTCATGGCGGTTTTCCCTTGTCTCGGCACGATGTTGGTGTGGTCATGCTTCAGGTTCCCTTGTTCGGATTCCCCTTCTCGGTGGGGCTTGGTATTTCATGGCGGTGCTGTTTTGGGCTCAGTGCAGCTCGACTCAGCCCTCTGATGGTGACATAATTGGTGTCCTGTGGTGGTAACATGGTGTTTGCCATTGATGACGAGGCTTGACTCATGGATGGTTTGCCGCCTTCTGGGTCCATCAGGTTCTTCAGCAGTTTCTAGTGCGGCTCACCCCAGATCTAAGCGACTCAGTGGGGGAGGCGTTGAGGCTTAGTCTATGAGTTTTTCAGGTTTTATTTTGTTATGTTGTGGTTTGTGCAATTGGCTGGTTTTGGATTTGGTTTGGTTCAACATCGAAGGTTCTTTTATGTCATTTCCTACTGGTTTCTCACCTCTACAGTGGAGCTTTGTGGTTCAATATTAGTGGAAGGTTCTGGAGATGTTTAAGGTTCTGGAGGAGGTTGTGCCTTAATATTTCATCTGACATAGTGAAATTTAGATTTGGCATTGATGAGGATTTGTGGTTTTTATGTTGTGTGTTCACATATGGAACTGCAGACTTGGTCTATGAGACATTGCATCCAATTTATTTTCAAGGGGATGTTTCAGAATATGTTCTGAGTAGAGAGCATTATTCTTATCATCGCTATCCAGAATTGGTTTTTTTGTGAGGGTATACTATTTTTCATCAGTACCAAGCCCGTGCATCTTTGCAGTGGACAACTAGCCAAGCAGCGATCGGATGATAGATGCTGATCGTATTTTTTTTGTTGCTAGACTGGGAATTTTCCTTGTTTTTTAATTTGAATGTATTTGGACTTGATGATCTTGGATGTGAAGGAAGGGTGGTGTTTATGTTTTTGATGTCATCTTGTTTTCTCACTTTCTCCTCAAATGTGTTTTTGAAATAGAAATTTAATTTTCAATCAAAAATGTAATATTGAAATGATGAAGGTTAAATCTCATTTAAATAATTAATTAACATAAAGTTTAACTGATATCATGGGATAATGTCACTTAATGTATCTCTTCAAAAGGTTTGGTTCTTATAGGATATCTGGTCTATACAGTAGTAGTCAAGAGTTTGATATACTTTACCTAAAATTGATTCTAAGACTATGTTATGTCCATAGTGTTCTTGTGAGCTATATTATATCATGTGAATTTTTTATTTATATACACTAATCCACACTATCTTTTAGGAAAACTGACACCCTAAGGATCTTGAGCATCGGTGGGTGTTTTCCCTCACATCTTGGATGGAGGAGGGGTGGCTGACTACCCAATTTGGCTCTGCTCACATCTCTTGGTAGTTACTTGTGCTGGTATAAATAGTGGTTTGTTTTCCTCATATACTAGTATAGAGGGATATAATGGATGGTTGTTATTTACAACACATATATTCTAGATATAGTCACATATGGAGTTTCATAGGTATAACATGTGTAGGATGTGCTGGCTTGAGGATCCTTTCTAAGTGTATGGGTTGTAACGACTTGAGGTATAATACCTTATGTATGATACATGTTATGTGGGTTGTGGTGGCACTCAGAAAATACCTGGTTACTTTTGTTATGTGGGTGTAGTGGTGGGATGTAGGAGGTTCTTGTTAATGCATAATATTCATGTTGTGGTACTTCACCCAGGTGTCTGTCGACGTTCCATTTTAGAGAGAGAATCTCAAGATGTGTGATGTTGGGGAAAAGCAGCAAAACATTAGGGAAGGGGTAGTGGGGTACCCTTGAATTTTTTTGATATATTATATCCTATTTTATTTGATACTTAGTGAGAGTATAAATGGTTATTCTAGGATCTTAGTATACATGTTTAGGTGAAGAGTTAGTTTCACTTGTTGTTCATTGTTCTTTAGCATGCTTTCTTTACATTTTCTTGAGAGGATATGGGGAGGATCCTATAAATTAAATTATTATACTTACCCCATGTATATTAAAATTATTTTTCAGGTTAGTGGGAGAAGGTTGGAAATCATGCTGGTTATTACTAGCGTGTGGGTTGCAAGACCTATTTGGGCTTTATGATCATTTTCATCATTAATTCCTTTTGGTACATGCATTTTCCCATTTTAGTGGTTATAGTTTTTTCCTGACATTAAATTTGTGTACTTTGGTTTATATTATATTGTAGTTTTAATAGAAGTTGGTTGATGCATGCCTTTTCTCTCTCTTTTGCATGTGTTTCTCGTAGGATTTAATGTCTCACATCATCATGGTTATTGTTTCCTCTATTCTAGTCGTCATCCCAGGGCCTACTGTAGGCGGGGCTTAGAGGGTCACTATCTCTCTTCTCCAATTTTCATCCTATGAGGGATACACATTGTGGGTAGGGTGTTATGATATAGTAGTATATGAGGCTCAGGTTGAAGGATATAATGGAGTTTGGAGTTAGGAACATCTGAGGATTCATGGTTTGGTTGTGAAATAGTGTCAGCTATGTTATCAATTAAAGTAAACACAAAAGACCAGTAGAGACACATGTATTTAGGGGCCCCCATGATCTAACACACGAACCATTATGATTACAGTGGCTAATAAATGAGTATATACTAGGTATATGGTAGAGACCTAGGAAAGGACAATGAATCATTCCTTTTTTGCTCCTATTCTTGAATTGGTATACCTTTGGATATACTAACATAAAAATAATAATAGAAAAAACTTAATTATTATTAATTCATTCATATTCTAGGATTATGAGAACTAATTATTTTCAATTGTGTGTGTATGGATCTAGGTCGATTTCTTCATCGCATTCTAGTAGAATAAATTCATCACGTTGCACCACTAGATCTTCATAGGGTAGAGGTGGATAGAGAAAAAATTGGAGGAGGAGACTCAGATATTTTCAGCAACAGATTCAATAGAGTTATAAGAGATTCATTTCAGATGCAGTGAATGTACAGAGGTTATAGGAGGATGAGATAGATTTCGGCTAGATCGGTTCTCAGAATGAGAATTGGGTGTTATTTTCTTGGGTGATGATGTGTAGTTAAATAAGGTAGTGGTGGTTATAATTCCATAGGGATTGTAATGATTCAGATGTCTTATGGGAGGAGTTTTGAGACCAGTTCAGAGCTGAGTTTCTTTATTTGACTACAAATGTATCCAGTCACTACAATCACCTTACCCATTGCCAGGGGAGACCCAGTGTGTAAGATTTTGGATTCCATTTTAGGAATATTCTATGATTTTCTCAGGAAATTTTGCCATATGAGGGGGCTAATGTTTTTCTTTTCAAGGAGGCTTTGCATCTTGAGATCTAGCTCCTGGTCACCTTGTTTATACTAAAGACGTATCTTGAGGTGATGTAAAATGTAGAGGACATTGAGAGGATTTAATCCATAACAATATCATCATGAGAGTTCATTCATCAGGATTCTTCACAATGTAGAGATGTGGTCTAGGGTCCTAGTTGTCAGGATTGATAAACTTCTTATCAGACAGTGGTAGGTATCATCCCTTAATGTCTTGTTTCTCAAAGAGTGGGGGATCTTAAAAATATTAAAATGGATCAGATATGTGTTTCTTTTTAGGATAAAGAGGTCATTAGTGGTGACAGTTCCTGACAATTCTATGAATTCAGCATGTTCCAGTTGATCCACTTTAGGTTTCTCCGTTTAAGCAGTTCTTGCCAAGGCAGCAGCAGCAAGTTTCTCTAGTTTGTGAAAAATAGATTGAAAATAGTGAAGGTATAGAAAAAACCTAATATACTCCCAATACATAGAGGGTATATTGTGGCTATATAGGTGGTCTTCATCTTGGTTATAGTGGATAAAGAGCAAGTCTTTGTCAGCTTCATGCTTTAGTGTTTCCAGCTATAGGAGAGGAAGAGGTCATTCAAGGTACTCTTTTTTATTTTTCAACTTGTTTGTATGCATTATTTGATTTAAGAGAGATTCACTCCTTCATACAAACTTCACTTTTCCATGGTTTGAGACTTGAGTAGGAGAGGCTTCTAGTTCCCTAGGTGTTGACTACGCGAGTTGGAGGTCGAGCTGACTTGTTTGAATTATGTAGAGAATGTGAGAGTGTGTTGGGGAAACACTAATCTCGGAGATATTTTGTATGTTTAATGATAAAAAGATATGAAATCATCCTCATCGTAGATTGGTTGTATTCAGTGAAGGTTTTCATTGATTAATTTAGGTGGCCAGTTGTGTTCTTTAATGCTGAAAGAGATCTAGTAGTGTTTGTTGGCGAGCAAGACCCCCAGATGGGTCATAGACATGTTTTGTGCCTATCATCATTGAAGGTTAGGATTATTCTATTTTCACTGAAGGTTCAACAGTCAGTATTTCCCATCGTTGTTGAGTAGTACCATGATGTATTTCTAGGGGTGGTTTTAGCATTACCCGCTTGATAAGAGATCAAGATTGAGATTAAACTATAGCAATGTGTGTCTCATATCTTGATGTCTCCATATTTGATAGTTTATTTTGAGTTGTGAGAGTAGTGTATATAGATCAATGATATATTGTAGTGTGGTTTTTTTCGGCTATGTTTGTAACCATGGGTTGCTCCATTTTTGTTCATTAAGTAGGATGATGACATTTATCAGTTATGTATCTATTATCATCTCTTGAACCAAGTGACTGCAAAGAACCCATACCCTATTCTATATATTGAAGAATAATGAAATCAAATAAGGGGTGAATGTTGGTTTTCAAAGATTGATTTTCAGTCTGGGTATCATCATATGCATGTAAAGGTAGAAGATATTTTGAAGAGAACATTTCATTTGTTCTCATATGCATTAAAGGTATGTTGTGATGTCGTTCAGTATGACGAATGCTCCAATTATGTTCATAGAGTTAATGAATTCTATGTTCTATGTGTTCTTAGATACGTTAATGGTGGTTTTCATTGATGAAATCCTAATGTACTCAACATCTAAGGACGATCATGCAGAGCATCAAAGTAACATTTTGGGAATTCTTCATTGTTAGAAGTTGTTTTGGAGGTTGCTGAATTGTGATTTTTGTGTTCAATAAGTTTGTTTCCTGGGTCATGTTGTATCACATCAGGGATTAGCAATGGATCTGTCAAAGATTGAAGTAGTATTGACTTTGGAATCCCCCAATATGGTGGTAAAGGTGCAATTTTTCCATGACCATACATGTTATTATAGAAGGGTTGTACCTAATTTCTCTTGGCTTGTGACTCCTTTATCAACATTGACTAAAAAGTATCAGGAATTATTGTGGATTGATAAGTTTCAGTAATATTTTGAATATTTGAAGGAGAATTTTTTTAGTTCTCTAGTTCTTTGTCTTCCAGCAAAATCAGTTCAGTTTTAAGCTTTTTGTGGAACCTCTCATATTGGGGTGGGCTACATTTTAATGTATCATAGATCATTTTTTACCTATGGGTATCAGTAGTTTCATACTCATTAGCGTAAATATTCCACCAAAGATCTTGATTTCATAGGTGGTGGGGTTTCCCCTAATGTTTTGGAGACGTTCCCTCACCAGTGAGAATTTTTTGGTCTTCACCGAGCATAAGATCATAGGGTATATTTTCTCCCAGCATTATTTAAAACACATGATAGGGTTGGTGGATTTAGTTCTTACAAGATTTTGAAATAGATAGTTCGTATACACCTGGACAGGGTAATATAATGGCCAATGTGATGATCAGGAGTTCACACAATGATGTAGTTTTGGAAATATAAGATTCATGGAGAGTGATGGATGAACATTCACCATTACATCTAGATATAGATGAACATGAGGTAGATATTTTCTTATTTAGATCATGGTTCAATCATCTCTGGTGTAGCAGGTGGAAGAGTCCCAATTGGGGGATCTTGAGATGGTTTTATGGGGAGTCCAAGATGTTTGTGGTGAGGCCCCTGATGGTTGGTCCATGGATGGACAACACATGGGGTGGTTTCAGGGTAGGATTTCCCTTTCTTTGGTGATCTGTGAGATGGTTCTTAAAGAGTCCCATAGATCACCCTTAGCATTATATCTTGGTGTGAAAAAGAAGTATTGTGGTTCTTGGAGACAATTTTAGTGGCATAGGATAAAGAATGCAGTTACATAGTTTTTCTCTCGATGTATGGAGTTCTAAAAGGTGAAGGTCGAGCATCTTGTTCCTAGTGGTTTTTTCTTGCCCTTAGATGTTCCTCATTAGAATATGGAGGACATATTGGTGGACTTTTTTACCAATTTACCTCGATCCTAGTGAGTTTATGACACTATATAGGTGGTAGTGGACAATTATAGGAAATCATCCCACTTTATAGAGATTAAGGAGTTGATCACTATAGAGGTTTTTTCAAGGAAATATCTAGAGGAGGTGAAGAGACTCTTCGGAGTCCTGAGAATGATCATTTCCAATCTAGATCCTCATTTTAACTCTAGGGTGTTGAGTGTTCTCCAGCTTGTTTTTTGTTCATAGTTATAACTTAACGCTTCTCTTCATCTTCATGTGGATGGTCATATAGAGCAGACTATCCAAACTCTTGATGATATGTTGTGCTCTTGTGTACTGGATTTTGGAAGTTCATGGATGAGGAACCATTTCTTGGCGGAGGTTGCTCATAAAATAGCTTTCACCCCACCATCATCATGGCATTGTTTGAATCCTTTTATGACCTCATATTCTATTCTCTATTGTGCTGGACTGGGATTGAAGAGCCATTAATTCTCAGATCAGAACTTGTAAAGAATGAAATTGAGATGGTTCGGGTGATTCATGTGAGGATGAAAGCAGTGCAAGATCATTAGAATCCTATGTTGATCCTATGAGGATACCTTAGTAGATTTATGTTGGGGATCATATTTTCTTAATAGTGACTCCCCATAATGGGAAATGAAGGTTTGGTCTTGGCAGTAAGCTTTATCCCCATTTTTTTGGGCCTTTCAAGGAGTTGTCATGTGGTGGAGTCTTGGCATATCAGGAAAATGTCCCAAAAAATGGGTCATATACAAGATGTTGTTCACATGTCGCAGCTCTATCATTATCTTCATAAAGACTCTGATATCAAATACTGTGGAATGATCAATGTTGATGATAATTTGATCTTCATGGAGCAGCCTGTAGAGATCAAGGACCCACAGAAAAGGTTTTTTGTGGGTGTGTAATACCCTTTTGTTTGATTCTTGTGGTATAATAGTGCCATAGAAGATAGTACCTAGTAACATGAGTTGAAGTTACACACTCAATACGCCCATATATTTGATGTTTGGCTCTTCTATTTTAACATTGTTCATTTAGTGGTTGTAGACCTTTTTTGTTTATGAGACATATTTCTCTTGTTTCATTTTGTGGATTTCTCCCTTTTGAGAGGTATCTCCCCTAGGAGAGTGTTTATCATCTAGTTGTGGTTGTCATGTGATTTTTTTTCCTCTAGTGTGGTAGTAAGCTCTTATAGTGGTGAAAATTAGATAGGTATCTCAAAGTGTGGCTATTTAGATGACCCCTTTATATTTCCTCTCTTGGTTGGTTTTGGATTCTTAAGGATGATAATATTTCAATAGGTATCTGATATAAGGGACTGCATCTTTGTGGATCGATCCTTTACATGTTCCCCAGGCTTTCAGAGCTCAAAGGAGGATCTGAGGAAGTCTGGAATAGTTCAGGTGCTTAAATCCATGAGTATGGAACTTTCATGGAATGAAAGTGGGGTTCACATCATGTATTATTTCAGGGTTTGAAAAATGAAATAAATGTGAAATTTAATGTTTTTTCGATAGAAGCGGACATCAAGGAATTACATGATGTGAAGGGGGATTAAAAATAATACAATCCTTTGATTCATCAATGTTTTAAAACATTCCAACTGCTTATGTTGTCAAATCCAATGATTACTACTTCCCTCTCTCTCATCCTAGGTGACTGGCAGTCCCCTCTTTGGGGTTTTGGAGAACCATTCAATAGGAATTGATCATGGGATTCTTTCTTTGATCTATTGTGACCCGATGCGATCTAAGGTGTTTTGTTCATTTTTTTCTAACACTTTCTCCAATAATTTTCTTCTTGTTTATCTCTTCCATGTTATTTTTCTTAGTCTACATGTTTCTAATAGAGTTTAGCTAGTTCATGGTTGGTGTGGTTGTTCCATGCCATCTTCGGGAGGATGAAGTTGTTGTGGGAGAGGTGATCGTGATCGGTTGTGTTTATCTATTCTCTTGTGAAAAACATTGGTGATTTTTTAGGTAGGGGATTTGTCATTTCTCTATTTATTTACATTAAATTGTAGATCTAGAATTATTTAGACCCTTATATCTCAAATAAATTGTCCTAATAATTATCTAAAACGGATTAAAGAAATTGTATCAATACAGTAATAATGTTTTTGGTTGGTAATGTGATAACATTTTCCATCTTTCTTTTCTATATAATGTGATATATATTCACTTCTTGGTTTCACATGTTGTCCCTCATGGAAATATATAAATAACATAATGATGGAATTAATTGAAAATTAATTTTCTAAAAGAATTAAAGAGGCATGTTTAATGAAAATGGTTGTTTTTTTTAATTTGATGATAATAACATTCATTTTGGTATGCATGTTTAACTGAATTGGTTAATGAACCTGAATCATGTTTATGAATATAGAAAAAAGAATTAAAGGTATGTTAAATTAATTGTTTAATTAATTAATGATAGTTGTGATAGCTTATTTCTAAAGGTTCCTGTAGTTGGAACCTATGATAATGAATTAGTTAATTTAGGATGGAATAAGAATAGGTTGTTTGGTAAAATGTAATCCAATTTAAGGGAATGAGTTGACCACTTTCTTGTAAAGGATGAGTATGTTGTGTTTTAAAGTCATGAGAGCTCGTTGTGTGTAAAGAGTGAATTCCTTTTTTTAGGCCCAAGATCCCAGTTTCTTGTTTGTTTCTTACTACTTGTGATGTGATGTGTGCTTGGGATGGAGAAACCTAGAGGGCTATTGTCGTATATTCTGCGGGGATGCTCGATTGTGACAAGAGCATGGGATGGATGATCCTGGAGGGATAATGTGGAATGTGGGGTTGGTAGGACCATTTGTTATGGTAGTAGTTGATGCCAGGGGTGGTGAGATGCATTGGTTTATTCAAGCAGTTTCGAGGAGGAAATCAGAGATGATAGAATGGGTTGAAGCTGGGAATACTCATTAATATTAAATCTGTATGCTTGATTGAATATATTTCTTGTTTAGAGACATTACTTTCTCCACCTCTTGAGGAAGATGGTTTTACAAATTCTCTTTCCAAGTGTGGGTAATACACATGGGGTATTCCATGTGCACTACCACAAAACTGGGCAAGGCATGCGCCTGCCTTTATCAGCGCTAATGGAAAAGCGCTGATAAAGGAGCGGGCCTTTTTCAGCACTAACAAAAGCGCTGATAAAGGTCCACTTTATCTGTGCTAAAGCAAGCGCTGATAAAGGTGTACCCTTTATCAGCGCTTTTTTAGCGCCGATAAAGGCTTGCCCCTTTATCAGCACTTTAGTTAGCACTGATAAAGGGATTATTTATCAGCGCTAAAAAAGCGCTGATAAAGGTTGTATTTATCGGCACTTTTCATTTTAGCGATGATAAAGGTTGTATTTATCAGCTCTTTTCATTTTAGCGCTGATAAATACACCCTTTATCAGTGCTTTTTACTAGCGCTGATAAAGGCTCACATGGATTTTTTAAAAACCTGCGGGTCCTCTTCCTCCTCCCTGCACCCGGTCAAGCTCTTGCGGAATCCCTCCTCTGCGCCGCTGCCGCCGCCTCCTCCTCCTCCGCCATGGCCGCCACCACCTCCTTCTCCTCCTCCTCCGGCCTCCGCCTCCTCCTCCTCCTCCTCCTCCACCGAGGCCTCATCCTCCTCCTCCTCCATCGGTGCATCCTCCTCCTCCTCCTAGTCCACGACCACATCCTCTTCCTCCTCCACCGGCACCTCCTCCTCCTCCTCCTATTCCTACTCCACTGCCTCCTCCTCCACCACAGCCTCCTCCTCCTCCTCCTCCACCTCCTCCCCCACTGCCTCTGCTACCTCTGCCCTGCCTCCGCCATGCCTCCGCGCTGCCTCCGTTGCCTCTGGTGCCTCCACTGTTGACACCTCCTTCTCCTCCACCACCGGGTCCTCCTCCTTAAGGTGATTAAAATTGAATATTCATGAATTAATTATGTTTTCATTGTGTTTTGTGATGTTTTTACTCAATTTATGTCACTGATTATGGTGTATTTTTAACATCTACTATTGACTCTGATTATGTTTGTGTGGCCATCCCGTTTTCTATATGATTTAGTCTCGTTTACCAGTGGCAATTTTGTTCCCAAGTGAATGTCGAATATTCTTCAAGCATTATGTTATCCCTTGGTGATGTAAATGCTCTTCAGGACATGTGGTAGGAAGAATCAGGTGAAAAGGATGGTAAACCATGGATTAATTCAATGAAATATGGTATTACATATTTAATATTTCAGAGTTATTTTTAATTTAGATCTATAACCATCAGGTCTCATATGGTTGGAATGGGTAAGTGTTTGGCCAAATATTCTTCGTGTTGAATCTTCAGTTTCCATGGGTGGTTTGGGATTGTGGTTATGTTTTGATCTTGACTATGGGTTGTTTTTATGATTTCCCACTACTTCATTAGATTTATTTAGTTATTCTTATGTTTTTGTGTTTGCATTTACTTCTTTTGTTGTGATTTGATGTTTGGTTTTCCTTGATGGAGGTTGTTTATGTTTCTTGTAGACAATACCTCCTAGAAGGACCATGTAGAAGCATAGAGAGTGTGAACCAGAGTACCCCAAAGAGGAACTATCCCATTGATACAATTTTTTTTGGATTCAATGATTTATAATTTAAAAAACGTGGGTTAAATTGGTATCCATGATAATACATCAACTATGGACCACACTCAAGAATTTTCAAAGAATAATTCAGATTTTTTCCTTACTGAAAAGAAAACCAAGTAATTTAAGGAGTAGTTGGACTATATCAAGTAGATCTTAGAGTTTTTGAAAACCACTAAGACATCTAAAGTGTTACTTTTTTGGTTCCTTTTTAAAAGAATTTATTTTAATGTGGTGCGATTCAATGATTCTTTCGAGGAACAGAGAGGATCTCACTTTTACCACTTTCCAAGTGGTATTTCTTCAGAGGTTCTACCCAGGTACGTTGAGATTGATGAATGACTATGTGTTTTTAAAGCTAGAGTATGGTGGTCATTTATTCATCGATTATGCCACTAGATTCCGTAATTTGGTTTATGTATCTCTTTATCTCCCCAAGAACGATTATCTTATGGCTATTAATTTTGAGATGGGTTTGAGAAAATATATCACATTTATTCTTATTTTTCTAAGTCTACCCACCTATTTTTAGGTGTTTCCCAAGGTATTTATGTGAGAGAAATATTTTAATTGAAATATTGGTCTCAATGGTGTTCCATTAATGGGTGCTATCCATAGTTATTTTTGAGGATAAAATCTAAACCACGATGAGTCTTAGAGAAGTAGTGGAAAGGGATTTGAGTAGTCTTTATGAACAGATTATGTCGATTATATGGAAAATGGACCTATTTTTTTATTAGATTATAAATGTGGGAAACATCTGGATGATTTTACCAGAGACTCTAAGGGCGTTCCACCTATTTGGGTAGCTGGGGAATATCTTGTGATTTTTTCAATTGGCTCTTAATGGGAGTGGTGTAGGCTCCACTTTTTTAAGGGCTCTTAGTTAATATAAGAGGCTTCCAATGGTGGAGGATCACATCCTAAAAGAAAGGTGGATTCTTAATGGGGAAATAATACATAGATGAGTCTAATCCAGAAAAAATCAATGCAGTAGAGGTCATTCATGAGGACTCATAATCATGGCCAACCACATTTCGGGGTGAACTTTTTTTAATTCTTCTATAGTATTGGTTTCATTTCAAAATGGTGAATCATAGTCATTAATTCCACATATTTTTTTATTACTTGGGTATGACAGCAGAGTTTATGAATTATTTCATGTATTGCCTAACCCTTTTGGGTAGGAAAAATGGTCATGGTTTCATGTTCTTTGAGAGTTGTGTTGTGGTACTTGGCATGTAGGACATTTCGGAATTCCATGTTTTGGACCTGGTCTTTTCCGACCTCATTATCATCTTGGATTTTTTTATTGGATTTAGTGCACTAGATGACTATTATCACAATTGGGTTCAGTTACTTCCACTTAAGAGGAGATTCCATGTCTTTTATGGAGATTGTGATCTATAACCATGGAGGGTATGACAAGTTGCTTCTATGTTATGGTTCATATCATGTCATTTTTCCAAGGTTTTCCTTGGGGTTGTTGAGAAGTGTTCTTCATGTGAAATTCCTGTGGTCATGGAAAAGTTCGCAAAATCATTTCTAGAGGACTTCATGGGATAACCTCCCCAATGAGTGTTTGAATTTTCTATCCATTTGCTTCACATGAAGATCCCATTTTCCATTCCATCACATCATAAGGCTCTGGACGATTTAGAGGAGCTAATTGATCAGCTAGAAGATCTTCAGGGAAATGGTTCTATCTATAGGATCATGTCACTATGGGATTTTCCAATTCTATTTTCAATGAAGTCATATCATAGCCTATTAATTTTAGTAGTCTACCGTACTCATAGCCAGGTGACAGTAATGAATAATTACATATTTCCTGTAATTGATGATTTGTTTGACCTTCTTATAAGGTTTTATTGGTTTTTGAAAATTTTCTAGAGGTCAGGGTACCAACAGTTGAGTTTTTGGGAAGAGGATTCTCAAAATAGAGATTTTTAAAGTCGATATGGAAATTTTAAGTATTTTTGAATTCCATTTGGGATCACCAATGCTCTATCTATTTCATGGAACTGATGAACTATATCTTTAATATCTTTCTAGACACCTCCATTTTCATTTTTTTAGAATACTTCTTGGTGTATTAAAATATACAGGAGGAGTAGTCCGATAATTTGGAGGTTGTTTTGGGTGTTTTTAGAGAGCTTTGTCTTTATTACAATATTATAAATTCCCCGTATTTTGTTTAAGAAGTATTGTTTCATGGTCACATTATTTCCTTGGATGGAGTTCTAGGTTATCCAGAAAAGGTTCGAGAAGTCATTTCTCTAAATCAGTCAAAGAATGTTTTCATGATCCACAACATTATAGACTTAGTCATTTCATGGTCACATTATTTCCTTGAAGTATCTTGTTTTTTATCTAAATTATACTCATATTCCTTCTCCTCTAACCTATATACTCATCCTATAGATTTCAAATAGGATGAATATAAATAAAGAATGGATGAATTCCAATCGGTTGACAAAAGAGTATGAAGAAGGCGTGAATGAATTTATCAAGTTTGCAAAAGATCATGCATGTGACACTTCTCAAATCCTTTGTCCGTGTTTATGATGTTTTTATTCAATACAAATTAGTCTAGATGAGTTGGAAGTACACTTGATCTATCACGGAATAGATCAAAGTTATACATGTTGGAATAAGCACGGGGAAACAATGAATGTAGGTAGTGACTGGGGTAACACTGCGTTTTATGGAGCATCTGTTATGATTACAAAAATGAACAATGAAGATGACCGTATGGAGGATGTGATTACAGATGTGAATGATGATGATGATCATATTGAGAAAATTACAAGTACCTTCGAAGATGAACTTCATGATTGCCCAAAATTGTTTGAGAAGTTAAAATGATGTGAAAAGAAGCCATTGTATGCTGGTTGCACTAAATATATAGCATTGTCAGCCGTACTGAAGCTTCATAATTTGAAAGCAGATAACAGGTGGAGTGATGACAGTTTTACGAAACTACTTTACCAGTTGAATGACATGATCCCAGAAGACAATGAGCTCGTGAGCCGAACATACGATGCCAAACGAATGCTACGCTCTATGGGTATGATCTCTGAAAGAATACACGCCTGCCCGAATGACTGTATACTGTTTCTCGAGGAACATAAATCACATAAAGAATGACCATAGTGTGGTGCTTCTCGATACAAGAAAGATGAATCCAGTCCTAATAAAGTTGTATGTTACTTTCAAATCATTCCAAGGTTTAGATGCCTATATGGAACTGACGAGACTGCAGACCAATTAACATGGCATATAGATACAAGAATTAAAGTTGGGATAATATGTCACCTGGAAGACTCTCCTCAGTGGAAGAGAATCGATCATGAGTATCCTGAATTTGGAAATGAGTCGAGAAACCTTCGTCTTGCATTATCTACAAATGGAGTGAATACTTTTGGTTTTCAAAGCAACAATCACAGTACATGGCCGGTTATGTTGATAAATTATAACTTACCACCGTTGTTATGTATGAAACGAAAATACATCATGTTATCTATGCTTATATCAGGACCAAATCAACTGGGTAATGATATTGATGTTTATTTAGCTCCATTGATCGAAGATTTGAAATTATTGTGGGATTCAGGTGTTACATTGTATGATGCTTACAGAAAGGAATATTTCACTTTGAGAGTAATGTTTCATGGGGCGGTAAATGACTTCCCTTCTTATGGAAATTTTTCAGGATATAGAATTAAAGGAACTCAAGGCTGTCCCGTTTGCGAAGAAGGTACACAATCAATTAGGTTGAAACATTCATCGAAACCCGTGTTTCTAGGACATCGCATATTTCTACCGCGACGACATAAGTACCATTCTTGGAAGACATCATTCGATGGAAGTTTAGAATAACGTACAACACTGTCTCCACTAACAGGTGATCAATTGTTTGAGAAAGTTAAAAATGGGGACACTACTTTTGGTAAACCGGCTTCGAAAAACCTTACGAAAATCGGTTGGAAAAATAGATCAATCTTTTTTGAATTACAATACTGGAATTTTCTATATGTAAGACATTTTATTGATGTTATTCAAATAGAAAATAATGTATTTGACATTGTTATCGGTACGTTTCTAAATACATCTGGCAAAAAAAATGATGGAATTAAGGCTAGGTTGGACATGGTTGAGATGGGAATACGAGAAGATTTGGCACCAGTAAAGGGTGAAAAACAAACATTTCTTCCTCCTGCTTCTTACACACTTTCCATGAAGAGAGATATCGGTTTTGCAACTTCTTGAATGATGTAAAGGTTCCAGAGGGGTATTCGTCAAATATCAGTAACCTTGTGTCAATGAGCGACTTGAAGTTAAAGGGTCTAAAATCACATGACTGTCATGTTTTGATGCAAAATCTCATTCCAATTGCTTTATGATGCATTTTTTCCAAGAATTTCCGGCATACATTAACGAAACTTTGTTTCTTCTTCAAAGCTATATGCAACAAAGTTATAGACCCGGCGAAATTGCCAGTTATGGAAAAAGAAATTGCCGTCATATTATATGAATTAGAAATGTTCTTCCTGCCTTCATTTTTTGATATGATGGTTCATTTGATGGTCCACTTTGTGAGAGAGATTCAACTATGTGGTCCTATACATTACAGATAGATGTACCCCATTGAACGATATATGATGATTTTGAAAGGGTATGTCAAAAATCGAAGTCGTCCAGAGGGTTGTATTGCAGAGCGATATATTGTTGAGGAAGCCGTTGAATTCAGTACCGAATACTTGTCTGGTGTGGAAAGCATTGGCTTACCAAAATCTTGTCACACTGGGTGTCTTGAGGGTGAAGGAATATATGGAATAAAGGTTGTCACAATCAATATTACAGATCGGGAGCAGGCCCACCTTTATGTTTTGCATAACAGTTTCGACGTTGACCCATATGTTGAAATCCACAAAGAAATTCTTAGGCATTTGAATCTATCAAGGGATGAAAATGGATATCCGATACACATAATCAACAGTTTATAGGATGGTTTCGAGATCATATTTTTAAGAAGTCAGATGGAAATCAAAAGTCAATTTCAGAACGACTTTGATGGCTAGCCGGAGGACCATGTGTGTATGAATTATCTTACAATGCTTATGTAGTTAATGGTTATACATTTTATACTAATGAACATGATGAAGACAGTACCATGCAGAATAGTGGTGTTACACTTGTGGCTGAAGCGATGCATGTTTCCGGTGTTAAGGAAATAAATCCAATTTATGCGAATATGTCATACTTTGGCATCATCAAAAAAATATGGGAGTTGGATTATACGGAATTTCAAGTTCCGATATTTCAATGAAAGTTGGTTGATAACAGGAGTGATGTTAAAATAGATGATTTGGGATTTGTGAAAGTTGATTTCAGTAAGGTAGGGGAGAAAGACGAACCATTTATAATGGCATCACAGGCAGTGCAAGTATTTTATGTTCCAGATCCTGCAAACCAAAACTTTTCAATTGTTCTGTTATCGACTAAAACAACTGAAGGGTCAGATGAAAGTTCAACGGAAGATGACCCTTTCATTGGGACTTCGCAATCATTTCGCAGTGGTACCAATATAGATGACGTTTTGTATGTCAGATACCACAATGAAGGGATATGGATTGTTGATAGAGGGGTCAAATCCCTTCAGTATTTTAAAAAAAAGGGAGTTCAATAATTAGGTTATTTATTTTTATTGTAATATAGATTGTGTTACATTATGTTATTATCTGTTCGCTGCTGCTTTTATGTGATCTAAATTAAATTTTAAACCAGTTCTGGAGATAATGACTTCATCACCTGTTGATGCACCCAATCCTGAGACACAACACGTCTCTCAACCTGTTGCAGCTGGTCCCACTGCTGAGAGACAACAGGTCTCTCAACCTATTGCAGCTGGTCCCACTGCTGAGAGACAAAAGGTCTCTCAACCTGTTGCAGCTGGTCCCACTGCTGATGTACAACAAGTCTCTCAACCTATTGCAGCTGGGGTCAGTGCCGATGCTAGCGCTTCGGAGAAACATAATGATGATTTAGAAACTGAGGAAATGGTAGGCGATGAAACCACATCGACACAGAATAATGACTTCATCACCTGTTGATGCACCCAATCCTGAGACACAACACGTCTCTCAACCTGTTGCAGCTGGTCCCACTGCTGAGAGACAACAGGTCTCTCAACCTATTGCAGCTGGTCCCACTGCTGAGAGACAAAAGGTCTCTCAACCTGTTGCAGCTGGTCCCACTGCTGATGTACAACAAGTCTCTCAACCTATTGCAGCTGGGGTCAGTGCCGATGCTAGCGCTTCGGAGAAACATAATGATGATTTAGAAACTGAGGAAATGGTAGGCGATGAAACCACATCGACACAGAATAAACAGGTGCGCCGTAGTTTGACAGTTTTAGAGAAAATTATGTGTGAATTAAATATTGTTACATAATTATGAATATAGTTAATTTAAAATTTATAAAATTTATCAATTTATTATATAGGTGGTAAGGGGAATGAATCAAAAATTATAGGACCTTCAACAATTGTTAATGTTGTAGTTCCATTTTTAATTGTGTTTCATAATGTTTAAATTTATTTTGGGAAATTAATGTACTATCTCTCTCATTAAACCCCCATATTTTATAATTTTAAATTTATATGATACATGAATTTTTATTTTTATTGTCCTCTAAATTTTATTTAAAATTATTATGTTGTGTTTTCTATGAATATCAAAATGTATTTCCTCTTTTTAGTAAAGCATATTTTTCATCCACAACAATGTTCATAAAAAAATTATTGTTTTAATTACAAATACATAAATGTTTTATGAATTTAATTTTTAGTACCTTTTACTTTCTTTTATAACAATTAAGATGAATATTTTCAATGGGTTTTATACTACTAATATATATATTAAAAAATGTTTGAAAAGAATACCTTTATTTATCATTTATGTCCTGAAACATTTTCCTATCATCATGTCCTTCCATAATTATAATTAGTCCATCAAAGGATTCATATTATTTATAAATAAAATATTTTTTATAATTTTCATGTAGTTTTTTTGTTTAAAATTATCCAATGATATGAGATATGTTCTCTTTATTCTTAATATGTATTTAAAAAAAATTATAAAAGTGAATTTTCATCTTTATCAACATCCTTTAAGGATAATTATATATTAATATATTTTATCTTATGATGTCATATTCATTATTCCCCTATATGAGTTATGATGATGATTTTTTATGGATTATTCAGGAACTCTATACAAAATAATTAATTATACTATTATGATTTGATGAATGATTTTATGTTTTCCAATACATATGTATGATTTTAAATTTATGAATGTATTCCTAGAATTGTAATGCTTCCAAATTCATTTTTATGTGATTTAGGTAACATGAAATAATTTGAAATGTAATGGCTAATTAACTCAATCTATTAATTGAATTTATACAATATAATATTATTTTTATTGAGGCTTGACTAAAGAATTTATTAGAATGGGGAGTGAGCTGAATCCACTACTATATTATGGCCAAAATGGTATTGTTAGCAGTTAACATTGATAGAGGAAATGATTCTCTATTCATATGTGTAGGAAACAAATTAATGGATTATTTTTATGAGATTCTGTTGTGGATCATGTTTGGATATTGATTATTGATCACTCTTGTGGGAAATGTATTTTTTATGAGAAATATTTATATAATGGCTTCTAATTTATGATATATGGTGTTTTTTTGTTTTTTATGTTATGATAACATTCTCATACCCTTATTCATATCTTTTTCTCACTTATAATCATCTATTAATATACAACATTTTTTCCATTACTAAGAATTTTAGCTCGTCATTTCTATTGTTTAATTTTCCTAGATTATTGAATAATTCTATTAACAAGGTTACTGTAACACCCCGTTTCATTACATGCCTTATAAATAACAATTATATGTTTAGTGTTATTAAAGCCTTCTTTAACCAAACAAAATGTAAAAGGTAAAACGCGTAACTCTTTTATTTATTTATTTAAGAACATGACTGTGAAGTGTCTTACGACATCCGAGTTACAGGAAAAGATCACTAACAATAAATTCCAAATAAAAACCATTGTATGATCACCAGAAGGCTACCCAGGATAAAAACAATCCTGACTTCATAGTGTGGTTCACTAGGATCCATTATAAGCATTAGGATGGCCAATGCCACGGCAGCCGTTCTGAGTACCAATGCAATGTAGAGAACCATCTTTAGCTTACAAACAGACTTCAAAATATGAATACCAAGACTTTATATTTATAAAGGATCCACATATTGGTTTCTTTTTTTACCATTGTTATCTTTTCAAGATGAAAGTTGGGATTTAAATCCGAAGGCCTTAGGGGTCTCACTAAATACAGTAATAATAATTAAGACTTTTTTCTTTTAAATAATTCCTAATTAATCTATTTGATTTGTGGACTACGTTCTAAAGAAACAACATAAATATATATCTACACATTCTTATTTTTTCTAAGTTTTCATATTAGCTTAATTATATGAAGTTACGATACATTATAAAATTAAGTTTTTCTTCAACGTAAAATGAAAATTTCTTATTTTTAAATTTTGGGTTAAATAATAATTTTTTTTAATAAAATATAGATATTAATATGAAGATGTAAATTAAGATAAGTGTCAATAAATAAAGGATAAGTGTTATTAAATTATATAATATAATAAGTTAAATAAATAGAGTAAAATGATAAAATAATTTATGTTTTAGGTAGGGGTTAATAGTTTAGAATATAGGTGTATTAATAACCCTTGACTAATCCAAAGATAATAATAATAGTTTAATAATATTATTATAATGATTTTATAATAAGAATAATAAAAGAATAAAATAACAAATTTTATTTTAGTTTGACAAAAATGTTAAAAAAAACGGGGGTCACGTGTTTCTGTTTTTTTTTAAAAACCTACCGTCGACGACGTGCCATCCGATCTAGACCCATTCAATATGGGCCGTCCATTGATTTCGCGTCTCTCCCTTCTTGCCGTGGTTTCTTCTTCCTCATGCAAGCCGCACCAGACCTACCTCTAGTTTACTCCTCCTAGGCCGGCTGTGGACACATCTCACCTCCCTCTTTCCACAACGTCGGCACCGCCTATTTAATAGCCCGTCTCGGAACCCTCGATGCCTCTTCACACTTGGCTGTCTTTCTTTTTTTTACCGAGAGTTTCACCGAAGCAGGGGTGGTTCCTTCAGGTTTCTCTCCAAACACCTCCTTCGAAAACCTCCAAGACCTCTTGCCCCATCTCCTCCTCCCCAAGCTGGTAAGGGTTTTCTCTTCTTTTATAATTTTTTTCAATTTTCTTTAAGTTTTATTTCCCTTTTAATTTCAATTATGAATGTTGGGGTATGGTTTTGAACCTCCCCCATACTTCCCTCTTGTTGATTGACTGATGGGAGACCCCTTTCTCTCTCATTAAATGCCTTCCGTGTACACCTGTTACTATGCTAAAATTCAGAAAGGAAATTTACTCTATTCTTTTACATTCAAGCAATAATTTTGTATCATGAATCTATATTCCATTACAATAGTTGGGACATGTATCTATATGACCTCCTTACTATCCATTACATGTAAATATGACGAGGAACCCCTTTCTCTATCATCAACCATTTTTATTAATTCTTATGTCACACCGTTACGTTACCGAAATTGCACCGATTTTCTAAGCCAATGCCATTGTGTAGTGGATACCATGCCCATTTCTCCATCAAGGGTATCCACCTTTACGCACGTTTACTTATTGATTACAAAGTTTCATGTATGAATTCCACATTCCTTTTTCGTGGAATAAATTATTATGTTTTATGAATCCATGTTTTATGATCCATGTGGCACACTTATGCATGAAATGAAGTGTTTAAGAAGGGTGTGCCCTTGTAGATATCCAATGAATTGGATAAAGGAAGAGTCTCATGAGACGTTATGTGCTGCAGTCTTAGTGGGTAGCCTTGGCTTGCACATTTATGTGTGACGGTCTTGGCAGTTATCCTTGGCTTGTGCTACTATATGAAACGGGATTGGCGGGTTTCCTTGACCGGTACTAATTTATGTTTTAAGGTCATGACACAAGGTCTTGACAAAGTCTGGAATTATACATCCCATCCGCATGTGATGATAAATGGCTAACCAGGGGATAGTTCAACTAACAGGATATCCCCTAGTTGGAAATTTCCTTTGACTATGAGAGGGAGGTTAAAAGATAGTAACTTTAATACATGTGGTATGCTGATATAGGAACCTTATGTTCCAATGTATCATGGTATGAATGTCTTCCCAGCTTTCACTAAATATTTTATAACAAAAGTAATTCTGGTTGTAAGCTATCCATCATCTATTCTTCACATGCTTGCGTTATCTGATTTATGTCTTCTTTAAAGCTCATTTAAGTACGTACTTTTCTCTATGCAAGTGCGTTTTAATCAAAAATGTAGGACTTAAATGTTTTAAGAAAAGATAATTCTTTGTTTTTAGTGAAGTGTTTTATTATATTCAAAATTACTTCTTTGAGAAAGATTTTTCTTAAAATGATTTTAAAACCCCTTACTACGCATATTTTTCTCACCCTACGTTTTTGTTTTAAAAATTTTCAGGCATGGATTTGTACTAAGGAATTTTTCAGAAGCTGCTAGTTTCCCAGAATCCTATGCCTCGTGATCTTCTATAGTAATGGGACATGATGTATTATTGTAACTTTTTGTAATAAATTTTTAGTATATCATGTCCCATGGGCACCCGGGGATCGGGGTCGCTACAGTTGGTATCAGAGGATGAGTTCAGGCAACTCTGGAAAACTAGGTAGTATGAATATACAACTATGTTTGACTAAATAATTATGTTGTAACTTTCATATGGCTGATGGAAACGTATCTACCAATCTACTGTCGCTTCCCACTGAGACCCTAGAGACCATTGTGTCCCTAGCTAGCCAAGAGAACATTCTTAATTATGCCCATAATAGCATGTCATGCAAGCACATGTATGATGTGTCGAACTCACCTAGGGTGCTTAGTCTACACCAGTGGGTGGGAATGGATTACCTCTTTATGATGATGACTCAATTCCCCTCTTATGCACGTTAGAGAAGGTACCACGAGGGACTCTTCTGAGTGTTCACGACTGGCGAGGAATTTGGTATGATGCTCGATAACCCCTTTCAAGATGTGGATGTTGCCGGAGACCTCCGAGCGGCTTACCTGTGCCTGATTTTTCACTACAGCTTCTGGGACCAGTTGATGGACGTTGGGGTGATGGAATACGATCCCACCCAATTGTCTCTTAGGCAAGAGGTGTATAATGATGTTTCCCACCTCTATACCCCTCATGATACACTTAGGAGGCATCATAGTTTTTCCCATGAGTTTAACCCCATCTGTTCATCCTGTGATAGTTTTGAGGAGTTAGGGATTTTTTCCTCTCTTTGTGGTGTACATTTAGTAAACTCAGGCTTTGATATTTAAAACATTGTTTAAATGGAAGTTTCATGTTTCCTTTCCTTCCTCTACCTTAAAAGTGTTGTTAAGTGAGCTCTCTTGAATTTTTTTTAGATGGATGGTCAAAAAAACACCTCATCTCTACCTAATGAGTTAGTAGATGTCATTTTGACCAAATCATGCACGGTGGATTATCCATATTTTCTCCACCTGCCTATTTCTTGCTAACGTCTGCTTGATTTAACAAACAGTCCTGTGATTCTCTGTTCGTGTCAGGTGGATGACCATGCTTTTTATCTCATCGCCACTGCCCAACTACCCTACTATAGGCGAAGGGGAAGATACTACGAAGGTCTCTTCCAGTGTTTTACTCTGTCACAAAACATCTTTTCCAGAGCGTGCTTCTTCATAGCTACTCAAGATGGCCACCTTAGTGCAGCCTTTATATTCCATGTCTTAAATCTCAATCTCCTGAACCGCATCATCCCTCTCAATTACCTCAAGCATGATGTAGTTCGGAGAGTTATCAGGGAATTTTTCCACTCGAACATTTCTGAACTTTTCACCGCAAGAGCCTTCCTTTGGAAGCCTGTGTGTAGTACACACGGGCAAGAGTACAAGACATACTGCTCAAAGTGCATCTAGGCTAGGGAAATGGAAGAACTATGTACCAACTTTTTTATTCCATTAACCAATCCGGATCCCCTATTTTGGTCGAGTTGTACGACTGAGGTTTCTGTTTTCTCTTTTTTTTTAATGAATAGAATTGCGAGGACGCAATTCTTTGAAGAGGGAAATAATGTAACACCCCGTTTCATTACAACCCTTATAAATATCAATTAAATTTTTAGTGCCATTAAATCCTTCTTTAACCAAACAAAATGTAAAAGGTAAAACACGTAACTCTTTTATTTATTTATTTAAGAACATGACACTGAAGTGTGTTACAACATCCGAGTTACAAGAAAAGATCACTAACCATAAATTCCAAATAAAAACTCTATTACGATCACCGTAAGGATACCCAGGATAAAAACAAACCCGACATCGTAGTGTGGATCACTAGGATCCATCATAAGATTCAGGATAGCCAATTCCACAACGGCCGTGCTAAGTACCAGTGCAATATAGAGAACCATCCTTAGCTGAAAAACCAACTTCAAAATATGAATACCAAGACTTCATATTTTTAAATGTTCCACATAGTTGTTGCTTTTTTTACCGTTATTGTCTTTTCAAGATGACTCTTGGGATTTAAATCCTAAGGCCTTTGGGGTCTTGCAGAATATAGTCATAATAATTAAGACTCTTTTATTTTAAATAATTCTTAATGAATCTATTTTATTTGTGGTATAAATTCTAAAGAAAAAACATAAATATATATATATCTACACATTCTTATTTTATATATGTTTTCATATTAGCTTAATTAAATAAAGATACCATACTTTATAAAATTATGTTTTTCTTCAACGTAAAATGAGAATTTATTATTTTGAAATTTTGGGTTAAATAATCAATTTTTTTAATAAAATATAAATATTAACATGAATATGTAAATTATGATAAGTGACAATAAATAAAGGATAAGTGATATTAAATTATATAATTTGAAAAATTAAACAAATAGTTGAAAATGATAATATATTTTATGTTATAGGTAGGGGTTAATAGTTTAGCATATAGGTGTATTAATAACCCTTGACTAATCCAAAGATAATAATAATAGTTTAATAATAATATTATAAAGATTTTATAATAAGTTTAATAAAAGAATAAAATAACAAATTTTATTTTTATATGACAAAAACGTTAAAAAAACGAGGGTCGTGTGTTTCTGTTTATTTTTTAAAAACCTCACGTCGACAATGGGCCATCCGATCTAGACCCATTCAATATGGGCCATCCGTCGATTTCACGTCTCTCCCTCCCCGCCATGTTTTCTTCTTCCTCGCGCATGCCGCACCAGACCTACCACTCGTTTACTCTACCTAGGCTGGCTGTGGACACATCTCGCCTCCCTCTTTCCACAAATTCGGCACCGCTTATTTAATACCCGGCCATGGTACCCTCGATGCCTCTTCACGCTTGGTTGTCTTTCTATTTTTTTAAAGCGAGTGTTCAACCGAAGCAGGGGCAGTTCCTTCGGGTTTCTCTCTAAGCACCTCCTTTGAAAACCTCTGAGACCTCTTACCCCATATCCTCCTCTGCAAGCTGGTAAGGGGTTTTTCTTCCTTTCTCATTTTTTTCAATTTTTCTTTAAGTTGTATTGTCCTTTTAATTTCAATTATTAATGTTGGGGTATTGTTTCGCACCTCCCCCATACTGCCCTCTTATTGTTTGAATGATGGGATTCCCATTTCTCTCTCATTAAATTCCTCCCATGTACACCTATTACTAAGCCGAAATTCTGAAAGGAACTTCTCTCTCTTATTTTACATTCAAACAATAATTTTGTATCATGAATCTAAATTCCATTACAATTTTTGGGAAATGTATCTATATTACCTCATTACTATCCATTACATGTAAATATGATGAGGAACCCCTTTCTCTCTCATCAACCATTTTTACGAATTCTTATGTCACGTCGTTACACTGCTGAAATCGCACCGATTTTCTAAGCCAATGCCATTGTGTAGTGGATACCATGCCCATTTCTCCATCAAGGTTATCCACCTTTATGCACCTTTAATTATTGATTACAAAGTTTCAGGTATGAATTCCACATTCCTTTATCATGGAATAAATGATTATGTTTTATGAATCCATGTTTTATAATCCATGTGGAACACTTATGCATGAAATGATATGTTTAATAAGGGTGCACCCTTATAGCACTCCAATGCATTGGGTAAAGGAAGAGTCTCATGAGACGTTATGTATGACAGTTTTGGCGGTTAGCCTTGGCTTGTGATTTTATGTGTGATAGTCTTGGCAGTTAGCCTTGGATTGTGCTACTATGGGAAATGGGATTGGTCGTTTCCTTGACCTGTACTAAGTTATGTTTTAAGGTCATGACACAAGGTCTTCACAAAGTTTGGCATTATACATCCCCTCCGCATGTGATGATAAATGGCCAACCAGGGGATAGTTCAACTAACAGGATATCCCCAAGTTGGAAATTTCCTTTGACTATGATATGGATATTATAAGATAAGAACATTAATACATGTGGTATGCTGATATAGGAACCTTATCTGCCAATGTATCATGGTAAGAATGTCTTCACTGCATTCACTCAATCTTTTAGAACTGAAGTAATTATGGATATATGTTATGCATCATCTATTCTTCACATGCTTGTGCTCTCTGATTTATGTCTTCTTTAATGCTCATTTAAGTATGTACTTTTCTCTGTGCAAGTGGTTTTTTTTCAAAAATTTAGGACTTACATGTTGTACGAAAATATAATGAATTGTTTTGAGTGAAGTGTTTTATTATCATCAAAATTACTGCTTTGAGAAAGAGTTTTTTTTAATTTTTTAAAACCCCTTACTGGGCATATTTTTCTCACCCTACATTTTTGTTTTAAATTTTTTCAGGCATGGATTTGTACTAAGGAAGTTTTCAGAAGCAGCTGGTTTCCCAGAATCCTGAGCCTCGCGATCTTCTGTAGTAATGGGACATGATGTATTATTGTAACTTTTTATAATAAATATTTAGTACATCATGCCCCATGGGCACCCCGGGATCGGGGTCACTACAGTAATGTATATGAAGGGTCTTATATTAGAATAAATTTCTAGGATAAGTGGAAGATTATTCATGAAATGATTTGATTTTTTAACTATTATCTAATGAATATAGTTACCGACGTCATAAACATATATTATTTTAAATCATTTATATTTTTTTACTGTGAATTCTAGTCAAGATAAAAGGGTCTAGTGTCTATAGTGGTTTAGACACATAAATTAAAATTTAAAAACATAACATCGTTGTAATTATGTAATCTCCATAAACTCATCCTATATTCTAAATATCTTCTTCAAAAAAAGGATAACCTAGAGAAATACATAAATAAAATGTTAATATAGACTTATATGTAAGGTAATAAACCTGGAAAAAGAGAATTGCATGGGTGGAATATAATGAGAACATAAACATAATGATTGTAAGAATAAAATCATTGAATAATGAAGTTATAAAATAATTGAATAAATTATGAATGATCATATAATAATATTTTGGATTCATAATAATGTTGAATAAAGATAACCCAAATATTATAAGGATTATTCAAGCCTCCCTTCCTCAATAGCATAACATAGTAGTCTAGAATAACTTCCTAATCCCATTTTTGACTACAATCACATCTAATAAACTATTTCATCACCTGCGATATAATCATTTCCAAATTCATTATAGGGTTATATAATTCCATTCCAAAACATCATATAATTAAGTTCATATTTTTGTTTTCATCATGAGGAAATAAATCTTACATTATTTTAATACATGATAAAAACCCCAAGTGAAAAAATTACATTTCAACAACCCATATCAATGAATATATGAAATCTATAACATATGGATTAAAAGGAGAATAAAAAATTAAATTTATTTTTTTACATTTATATTTTAATGGATTACATGTCTTTATCATGGATTACCATGGTATAAAAATTACATATATAATTAAAAAAAATACAAAAGTCTTTAGGGATGAATTTTAAAATATACAAAGAATCTTTTAGAGACATGAAATCATAAATTTAAATTTAAATCATAATAGAACATAATGGGTTATAAAAAGATTTATGAATCATTTATAATATTATTTATGGTTTATAAACATATTATATGGGTGTTAATTGATGTGAAATATAAAATTTAAAATCTATTTCAATCATATTTCATTAAATGTTGGTGTTTTGAAGGAAACATAAAACATGTACAATATAGAAAATGGAAGGGATTATAAACTAGGTATATATTTATGTGGCATTTATAAAAAAATTGAAGGACATGAAAAAAATTTTGAATAAAAGGGATAAAGTTAAAGGTAATGTGAATTATGAATTTAACAAGGGGAGTTTAGATGATCCCTTATATTTATGTACAAAAGGGGTCAACACCTATTAAAAAAATATTGTATTATTAAATTAAGTTGAATAAAATAAAATAAATAAAACTTAATTTTTTTATCAATAGTTTCTTAGGGTATATTTATCTTCATATTTTTTCATCTATTAAATATTCTCCCCTATTGTATGTTATCAGAGGTTGTTTGGTTGTTTTTTACATGATTATCTTGAATTGTTAACCATGGTTATTCTACATTAAAAACAAATTCATATAAAAATCATTTATTTGTTACACATTAATTCATGATTTATTAAAAATTATAACATATAATACATCGCATAATTTTAAAAATTTAAGTTTATTTGGATAATTTGGTGAAATACGTAACAACATAAAACAGTGGGTATGTCACTATTGTTGAAAACACTATTAACGTTATAATAATATTCCATCATACTTAAAAATGTGTGGGATAACATGTGGATATATATATATAAGAAATGTGTGATTTATAGATCCCAGTAGGGGAATAAAGATTTCATAACATGAATTAATTACTAAATGTTAGACAATAAGAAATTAAATAGACGCAAAATGGTGATAATCATAATAATGAACTAAGAAGCATGATATACCATGATAACATAATGAAAACAAGTTTAGTGGAGAAAACATTAAACATTAGATTATAAAAATTGGTTAATTATAATCACTTATAAATCATAACACTAAGGAAAAGGCCACTTGATGGATTAAGCTCACTCTCCATTCCATTGCAAGACATATTATGAGGCTAAAACAACTCACAGTGAATTGGAGAACTATATAATTCCAAGTGCACACATCACCTCCACATAATTTAAATGAATATGTCTTCCAGATAGATAATTCAATAAAGGATAATATTTCATCACATTTAATTCCCGAATCAAGGAATTTGGAATAAATACATTGATGTTCCCAATAAAATAAGTATAGGTATGTCACAAACCAACCCAGATGCCCCGGTACTCTAACACCCAAGCTGACACTAACATAGAAAAAAAGGAATTCATAATCACCTTGGGTTGGTGACTAGCAATTTGAATCATGCAATATGTATGCGGGAATGATGTTTCCCAAAACAAAATGGATAAAAGATACACATGTCTGTTTCTTCAAAAGAAAACAATAAAGAGAGAATAATACCAAAAATACAAACAAGTATATAAATTATAAAACATCATATCATCAATGTACTCAGAAACTGAAATACAAGAAACTCAATTCCCAATGAACATAGAACTCCAAACAAACTGACTAACCTGAACTAACACCTACAGTTAAACTTTTACATTGCTAAATCCTAGGAAGAGGTAATATAAAAATTATTGAAGAAAAAGGTGGGGTGTGAGCTAAAATCCAAGTATGGTCTCGCCAAGTCTTCCATAAAAAGATTCTAAATGAATAAACCAAATAAATATTTCAATTTATAATAAAAAAAACATGGAATTAATGTTTCATATTTAAAAAAACTGCATTTAATTTCAATTGATGAGAAAATTTCAATTGATATCTTAAGTAAACATTTTTTTAAAAAGTTTATATAGATTTGCAAGAATGAATAAAGAAGATCACAATCAATGGAATTCATATATATTAAAACGATCACATCAAGAAACGTGGTCCACTACTAAGAAGTGTGATAATATCTAGTTATGATATCCTAATATAGTCAATATGTGATCATTGAGATGTACACACACATCCCTCAAGCTGAGGACAAATAGGTCCCATCAATATCCCACTAGGGATATGATCTTATAGAATTGGTTTTTATTGGAATTTTAAATCATCAATCCAATGATGGGGAATTACCATCCTATTGTGTTTATAACAAATAACATACTATCTATCTAGGCTCTTCGGGGCCAAATAAATCAATCAAAAATTGGAAAGTTATTTTAAAACTGTTTAAAATACAATTACTCCATTTCTAGTTAATATATTCATATTTCCATTTAAAAACAAAAACAATGGTTAATCAATAAATTCATTTTTCAAGATAAATTAGATAATAAGTTCTTATCAAAAAAATTTAATATGTTTTACTAAAAATAATTTCACAAATCAATTTCACAATTCCAAAAAATTCAAATCACAATAGAAATTTCCACACCATGTTAAATATAATTAATATTTTCAAAAAAATTACTTTTTATATTTTAATTTAATTTTTTTTAACAATCATAAAAGTCAAGGGTTATAGATTTAGTCAATATTGGATAGAGCCACCTACCTTTTCCATGGAGATCATGTATCACAATTCCCACCATAGGAATTTACAATGACGAATATCAGTTTTATTGGTTAAGAAATGAATCCTAGATTCAATATTCATAACAACTGTGTTATTCCATGACCAAAAAAGAGATATAACAAAACATATAGATGAGATAAGAAGAGATAGGAAGTGATTTAATAGGTGAATATCTCTTTCCAAAGAGTAATTGAAAGATTTTTCCAATGTTCAATCCACTATAGAAGGTATTTGGAGGATCCATAATAAGTTATTGGGAGCCTCTAACACCTAGAAAATAATAATACCCTGATTTAGTGTAGATCGGTAGGTTATACAGTGGTTTGAAATTTTTAAAACTAATTTTTTGAATAAAAAAATTATGTGTGCATGGAAAACTGGGTAGGGACACATGGTTTTTCATACCATGCTCCCAAACCATATTCCCCAATAATGGGGTTCATGGTTTCTAATTGGTGGGAACATAGTTTTTTAAACAATTCACCAACCATGCGAACACCCAATATTAGTTTTTCATGGTTCACCCAAGGTGGGTTCTCATTTTAGGTAAACCATGTGCTAAATGTGCACATCATGTCATCTCTCTAAAAATCTCAAAATATCACTCCAAGCACCGCTAAATGAGACCCAACCAACGAATGATTAAAAAATATGGTTGAGGAGTACCTAAAAAATAATGGTACGTTACAACCTCTCCTCTTTATAAACATTTTTTCCCAGGAAACCCTATTAATAATTCTAAAGTTAAATAGATGAAGATATTTTTCTCTCATCAGTACCCCTCTCTACTGATTCTCATTAGTACTAAAACTATGTTGTCATAGAACTCAACCAAAAGGTATATTTCTCCAATTAAGTACCATGGTTTCAGAATCCACTATCCTAAATATATGCTCCGTTACGTATAAATCAAGATCAATGTTATGATCAACCCAACTCATATCTTGAGATGGATCAGAACGATATTTCCCTATTTGTGATGCATAGAACATGTTATGTGTCAATCCTAAATGTGGTGGATGTGATAAATGTTAAGACACTTTCCCCACCTTCTCAACAACCCGAAGAGGTCCCAAAAAATGAGTAACAAACTTTCCTTGCCTCCCAAGGTGTAAATGACCCAAATGATGTGAGACTTTAAGAACACATTATCACTAATAGAAAATTACAATTGTATATAGTGATGATCATCATAATATTTATATCATATCTATACTATAATAAATCTTTAATGAATTAACTGAATCATTATATTCATCTATTGAACCAATATTGGTTCAACCAATGATGATTCTCCAATATCTGACCAACACAATAGATATTTTCAAGGTCATCCATTCATGGTATTAAAATTAACTATTCAGAACACAGACTAATAACTGTTATTATGTGAAACCTCTATCAGTCCCAAATGGACATCCTAATCTCCAAAAATGTCAATAAAATAGACACTAAGAATACACATAATAATATGTATATCCTTCATTGTTTTTACATATATTTTTGGATGTTATGAATTAATCAAAATAACCTGAGATACTAGTGCCTCTTGAAGGCCTATCCAAAACACGAGAAGTAAATTAATGGTCCCTATTAGAGAATATTATAGGTGAAACCCTGTGAAAATAAATAATATATCTCACATAGTGATTTACAAGACCTTAAAATTCGTTTGATTTATGAATGGATAAAAAATGAGATAATTTGGAAATCCTATCAATACTTACCCATATCGCATTCTTATTTATAGGGGTATGAGGAAACCCAATGAAAAATTCCATAGGATTATTATCCCACTTCTAAGTCGGCATTGGAAGTGACTGATGCAAACCCAAAGGTCTTTGGTGCATTTCCTTAACCTATTGTCATGAATAATAGTGAGAGAAAAAAAGTAGAAATATCATTTCTCATACATTGAAAATGGAATCATCACTGCATGTCAGAGAAAATATTCATGGTTCCTGGGTACACATCCCGCATAGAATTCTTGAAATCCCCCATTATTTATTTTCATACAATAAATGTTACAATGTACCAATTGTAGAGACATTGGTGCCCTCCATAGTGAATGGCCACTCAGCAACGTCATCCACACCATAAAGAAAGTTCCTAATGACATGGGAATCATCATCAATATGGTGTTCCGGAATAATTATCTTGATAAGAGTGGAGGTTAAAATATTCCATCAATGAAGACTACACAAAAATGGCATCATAAAGTACTCATATTGGCCATAAGTGATCTGAAAGCTAGTTTTATGATTGTTAGATTCTCTTATTCTAAACTAGTTATAACCATACTAAAGAACAATATTATAGAAACAGTTCACCACTTTAGCTGGTAAAATATAATAACAATCAATGGAAATAGATACTTGCTCATTGTTGTGACTTAATTGAGTTTTCGGTGACCAACACAATGATGATTTGACCAATAAGATCACAAAGAAAAGGCAAATGGTAATACCCAATGTGAGATACTCATGTGTATAAAGACTCTCTCTAACAGGTCACCCAACTAAGTCTTCAAATATTTCATTTCTGCTGGTTCCACATGTTAAGAGATAAATAATACTAATTTTGTACAAGGTACTAAATAAATAGAAAACTATACCTCCCTTACTAGTGGATAACCAGAGAAATTAAAGGGAAAAAAATCAGCAAACACAATGAAAAATTTAGTTAGATTATGAATAAAAGAGTCTTGCTTCCCATCAAAAGAGAACATGAATATTAATTTTCCCAACTCTGGATCAGATGTCGCGACTCCGCTCGACCTTGGATCCCACTCTCCTTGAAAGATATGACACATCCCATATGACGTAGTAAAGAAAACCCATCAAATATAACAGTTAATCCTAGATTTATTTTCAAAGAGTCAATCTATACAAAAAATAACATCAAGAGTTTTCATAAAGGGAACATGAAAATCCAAAGTATGATAAATAACTGATAATGATAAAACACAAGAAAGATAAAATTTTCATCCCCTCTTCATTCTGAGGGGAGTGGTAATATCCCTAACATATGATAAAAGTTCTATAGTATTATTTGTCATGTTTACAATGTTAGCTGATACAAAGGAAATATATGCACCTGTGTAAAATAATGTAGACACAATTGTTGATGTAATCTATATGGTACCTTACACATTAACTAGACTAGTAATTTCCTTCTCTAAAGACTATTTTACTATTTGAAGAAGATTTTTCTCAATGAAAGTGGCTGTAATCCCATAGTTCATAAAATATCTAATTTTATTGGAGTATATTTTAACATAAATGATCTCATACCTCTACATAGTGCAGAATAGACATGACAGAACATCGATAAGTGACCTGAACATCCACAAGAACCGCATATTTTGGGAGGCTTAGTGCAAAAATATTTCGAATGTACACATTCTATCGACAATTAGAAAAGAAAATGGTCTATTATTAGAACATTAGGAGGTCTATAAGAACCCCATAATTGAGAAAATTATCAATACTAATTATGCTTTCTCTTCACTTTGAAGGAACTCACAAAATTGTAACTAAGAGAAAATGGAACTCTCATCAACACTGACATACCATCCAGATCATCATCAACCATCCATTCCATATCTACAATTTCTGAAAAAGAAATGACCATCCCAAATAAATCATAATAACTAATATTATATTTAATTCCCATATTGAATAATTGAATCTTTGTTTTTTATTTGATACTATCTCAGGTGAAAAGAACACAATCACTAATATGAAAATTACAAACATGGTCGTTGTCCTTTTTCGCTACTCAAGTTTGAAAAACATCATTTCCTTATCCATCACCATAGATGTTGTATAACACTATTTATTTTAAAAAAACATTAAATTTCTCCCACTATAATACCATGTGCCTCTTAGTAGTCACTATCGTGTCCCACCATCTCCTTCTATGTCCATGGAGCATGAATCGGGCATATTTCACCTTGATTAATTCATGAATATCCATGAAATAAAACAAAATGATAAATAATTATTAAGTAATCCTCATGTTATTGAGGATCTTTTGATCCTTATAACACTGGTGGATTCTTGAAATGGAACTCTTGAGCACTATTTTTTGACTCATCCCTCTAAGGTTCCAAAGTTCGTGCATGAACGATAATGGACGCATTTTATTCTACCGAATATTGAATAGCATGCATAATAACCTCAAAAAATTTTGGTCCAAGGGAAAGGATGTTACAACGTATTTATAGTTGAATAAAATTTAGTGGAAATAAACATGGTACTCACTATACAATGATTTTCCAAATAAAAAACATTGTGAAATTTCACCAGTATAACGGTGGTACATAAAGATTCATAAAAGTTTAAAATATGCATAAAAGTGGTGTATCAACATTTTCAAATAAAATTGAATGTAATAGATATGTATAAAAACATATCCAAAAATAGTAATTTAAAATAAAAAAGTATAAAATTATGAAAATGCTTGAATGAATAGGAGAAGGAAAAGGTCTCGTAATAAATTTTACAACAGTAACAGCTTAGGTAAATATTATAATGAGAGGAGATAAATGATACCTAATTTTTAGGAAATTAATTTTCCAATTGGATGATCATTATAATTTCATGAAAACATAGTCATGTTATATTTATAATACTAAACATAGAGAATGTTCTGGAATAAAAAATAAGAGAGAGAGAGAACCCTTACCTTGAGAGTGTGGTTCCAAAAGCTTGGGAAGAGATTCTTAAGATCTTAGGGGAATAATCAGAGGATTAAAGTGAGCATAGGATAGATTAAGTATGTTCTACAAGGTTTTGGAGTAAATATTAAGGGGTTTTGGGTGTTATTATATAGTAAAAGATATGGGACCTCTTTATTATTTCCCAAACCTTGATTTTGGACTCTACATAATAGATTAATCGAAACTGAAAACGTTATCGTAGTTTTTTCCGTTGGTTTTTAAAAAAGGGTATTTTTATTATTTTATATGTAAAATGGATAAGATTATTAAAATATTACCATTTGTGATGTGTAAGTGAGTCATGTTTATAAATAATTGATTTACAAATCCTAAAATATAATATAGGTTTTGGATGCCTCATAAAGGCATTCTAAAATTAATCCAATAACCTAAAAATAATATTATTTCAAAAGGTAAACATATATTTGGTCATTTAGGGGAATACTATTATTTATTACATCACTTTTGGGTAATTATTATGTCATAATACACACCATATATTTATACTGTATTTAATTTTTATTCAAAAAATCGAGTGTCTCAAAAAATTATGGAAAGTCACCATTAAAAAGTATTGACATTATAATTATAAAATTATTATTTAATTTAACCAACTAATTTTATAAGTATACAAATTTTCAGTTTTAATATAATAATCGTTATTTATTGATAAAATTATGGGTTTCTTGACAATAACATTTTTCGAACTCCTATACAAATTACATTCGGCTTCGTAAAATTATATTCTAAAAAATACTTAATATACATTATTTAATAATAATATTTTTTTTAAAATATAATTTATTTCGAAAAATCCAGGATTCTTAAAATAGAATATCTTAATTACAGTTACATATTATACAAAAATATAATCTATGTTTTATCAAATCAAAATCAAATTTATTTATAATGAAATTATAATATTAATTAAATATGACCACTATTAAATTAGTAATACAATATAAATATTCATATTATTAGGTTATTGATACATATCCCATTATTACATTAGAAAATTCCCTATGGATAAGGTGAGAGAATGTGAGATTTTTAGGGGGTGGCTCAGCGTACATGGGTTTTTCCATGATTCTATGACCTTGAACATATCCTATAAATAGTTTCACTCATGCTTTAGTTTTAGGATATCATAATGATATTTCTCAAAGATAAATCACAGTGATGTTATCTTCCTTATATATTCTTATAAATGTGCTTCATAGGGTACTATCCTACTGATCAAGGACAACATTTACTTTGTATGTATCAATTGGATTATTCAAAAGAGTATATTTATACTAATCATATGATCACTATTTATTATATATGTTATCGATGGTTATGATTTTTAAAAAAGATTTAAATCTGAAAGGATATAATAAAACTGAATAAGTGCATATGTTTTTTATAACCATAATAGAAAATAGTTAATTTAATTCGATCACATAGGGAAATTTATTTATAAATGTTTGTGTGGTCACAATTTTTCACACTTTATAAATTATTCAATTTTAATTTTAATTTCACACACTAGGATACATAATACTATTTCTTTTTCATCACCTCATGTATTTTCCATGTAACTTTTTAATACATTTTGTTTCTCCATGGCACTTTGACCTGGTGTATTGTCATACTATATAGAGCTTTGTCTCTGTGATCTAATATCTTCACTGGATGCTCCAAATATGATAAATAATTCTCCAATTATACCGCCTATGGATTCAACAGATGTATGGGGTCTACTATATACATTTTCAAGAGGGATAGATGGACATCATCATGTACATGAGATATTTTAGGTAGGAGGTCTAGTCAATATCCTACCACTCAAATGTGATCAAGGATCTGAAAGGGTGAAATTTATCTTGGACTAAGATTTAACTTCTTATAAAATCTCATGGAATTAATCCATTAAGATATGCAGAGGAATACCTTTTCTCCATCCACACAAACTATGTCTCATGGACTATTTTCATCAACGTACTTTTATTGACATCAATCATACATGAGGTGTTGTTTGAGGGTCCTGAATATTTCCACTATTAACTCAAACATTTTTGGCCTAATAGAATGTGTTCACTAACTTCATCCAAGCATATAGGTTTTGTGTATCACTTCCCATATAGTGATTCATAGTTATCCATTTGTTTTCTTGAGTGGAAACTATTATTTTATGAGTAATCTACTATAGGATGATGGTGATCCCAACTTCATTAGAATTTAATTGATCATGCTCTCAACATGTACTGTAATGTTTGGATAGTCTAATCATATTGTCCATTTGTTTGAGGGTGATAAGTCATGATAATGATAACATAGTATTAAATGAATTTTGGAGACTCTTTTAGAACATCGAGGTAAATCTTGAATCTAGATTAAATACCATCAATAGTGTTCATTCATGTGGACTCACCACTTATCTAATTTATATCCTCAAATGTTGATCAATTATGATGTCCTCTCAAATTGAAATGAATTGAGTAGTCCTTAAATGATGGTAAACCAAAAAAAATGTAGAATAATTTCATCTTTATGTATTTGGAAGTCCATGGAAAATAGTGTAGTTATGTTTCCCCATCTCTATATAGGTATTTGTAATGGGTGTATCATCCCCTTGTATTTTTTACTTTCAACCTTAACATTTTGACATATAGGACACCTTTTTGTATATTCTATGATCTTCATCATCATATTTTCCCACCAATAGTTCATTGAGAGACCAAGACACATATTTTTTATCCTTGGATGGATGGAAATCGATGATCAATGTCCATCAACCAACATATCCTTCATCAAATTAGTATTTTATGGAATACATAGTCATGGATAACATGTTACAACACCTTCTTAATTAATTTTAAACTCTGGGGATTCAAATTTTTTTATATCATCCACATTTTTCTAAATATACAAATCATCTCTTTGATCATCCATTATCTTCTCTTGATGGGGTAGTTGAGAAATAATTTGTGAAAGGATAGATGATTTTCACTCCATTTTAATTCGCATGTATATCCTTTTGAATTCTTATATGATTAGATCCTTCACTACTCTCATCAATGAAGTTACCTCCTTTCAACATAGAGCACATACATTTTTATTTTACATCTAAGGATGGTTTTGGATTCAGTTTACATAGTCCTTAATCAGCACTAACCATCTTCACTAGTTCATATTTAGCTTTTTCTATGTGAATATACTCATGCGGCTCTTACGATATGTACATATTTCACACTTCTGACCAAAGAGATGGTGACACCATATTTTCGATGCAATGATTACTTCAACCTACTCTAGATAATGTTCTGGGTAGTTTTGTTCCCAAACATTTAATTTCCACGAGTCAAGGCTATAACTTTGTGATTATTTATTAACACTCAACCGAAGACCTTATTTTAATCATCATCATGAACAATGATTTTTCCCCACTTATTAGTAGATTACGTACATGGGAAGTGCTAAGAATATTTTTAAAATAATTGAATCTCTATCCACATTAATTACTCAAAAAATGTAACTCCCTTCAAATGTAGTTTGGATAGATGGTTTTAAAAAAATGATAAATTTCTCACAAATTTTCAATAATACCCATCTACCCTAAAGAAACTATGTATTTTTGTCATTGATGTTCTCTTAATCCATCTGTTAATATCTTATATCTTTGATGGGACCACAAATATCTCATTACTTGTGATTATATTCCACAATAATGAAATTTACATCAAATAGAACTCACAATATTTTTGATTTTAATAAATATCCTCCTTTCATAAGGCCTTTATCGCATTTTTCAAATGCTCTTAATTCTCCTCCTTAATTTTGGAGAATATTAAAATATAATCTATAAAGGCTACCATAATATTTTCAAGAAAATATTTAAAGACTACATCCATCAAGTTCATAAACATTTCCTGAGAATTAGTGAGATTTAATGGCATTTCTACGAACTCATAGTGCCCGTGAATTATACGGAAAGTAGCATTTAGGATATCTTACTTCTTTACCCTTACATGATAATACCCCAACCAAATATCAAACCTTCGAGATATATCAGTAACAACATATCTAATCAAAAAATTCATCAATATGTGGTAGAGTATACTAGTTCATTATCATGATCTCATTTAACTCATGATAATCAATGTAAAGGCACATCGATCCATTATTCTTTTTGACATTGTTGACTAGTGAAAGCCATGATCCCTGGATGAATGAACCATCTATCAAGATTCACCTATAGTTGTTTCTTCAAATTCTCATTTTCTACAACAACACTTTTATATGGATTCTTTGATATTTGAAGAGCCTTAGGTACAATCTCAATTTAAAATTCAAAATATCATCTAGGGTGTATAATGAAATTCTCCAACACACACATTGGCGTATTCCCTCACAATAGGAATTCCATCAAGGATGATATATTACATAGACTCATAAATTTTAGCAAGATATAATTTCTCATAGGGAAATAATATCCATTCAGGAGATGTTGGTGCCAAATATTATTTATCCTTCTCCTTTCACGAGTATTGAATTATAGGATGATTCATGATATGAAGAGTGATTTATTTATCATCTTTAATTTATGTCTCATATTTGTAATGAAAACCAATACATAACAAAATTAGTATAAAATTCCACTAAAAAGAGTATCAGGTTTTTTTTTGGAAGTTTAAACCACACATTTTGATAGGGTAAGAGTTATATAATTGAGAAATAATACATTGCTAATTTAATATTTTCACCAATAGATTTACTTCAATATATATGGGAGTGGGGTGTTTGAATAGTTATTTCCTAAAATTTTTTATATAGAGGAATCATTGAACTAGAATAAAAAAATATCTTTCCTATTATTCAAAGACTAACTATTATTCATGTCACCACTTATTTGTTCAGATCCACTTCAACAGTTGTAATGGTAAAAGCTCAAACATGTAGCATTAGAGGTTATTAGTGATGATTGTCTATGACCACCCTTATATTACTATGTTGGATTAAAAATTTCTATTACTCCTTATAGTTGTAACATTGGAAAAAAATTCTTAGGATTCACTAGAGAATTACTCTCTTACATTAAATTGGTGGGTTTCTCCCATTTATAATCCATAGTTGGGTACCCATCCTTACCACTCCTAAATTATTTCCTCATCCCCATGAATAAATTCATAGGGTTCTTCTTTCCTCACTTTTGACAGGTGGGATTTTTAAATCTATTACAACCATTATATTTCACCATAAATCCACCATAATTAAACACTTATTTAGGATTTTTCTCCCCATGAAGCTCTTGACATATGTTGATCTCTATTATTACTTTAATGTTCCATCAGAAAATTTACCTTATATTTCAATATGTTGAATATCATGTATTTTTGTAGACTCCATTTTATCCCACCAAATAAGTTGTCAAATTTTAATTCAGGGGTAATAAAAACGAATGTTTAATATCTTGAAAGTTGTGTGTGGTTTATCTCATATTAATTTTTGTATTCTCAACTTTTATTAGAGAGGGTAAGGAAATACTATTCTATTTTGAGTTTGTGAGTGAGAGGAAAATATTTTACAATAATCATTCACTAGATTTCCTTCCACCCCATCACTTCGATCTCTTCATTAAGATTCATATTGTTGATCAATGTCCACTCAAGATCATCTTCTCCCTCTATACAATAAATAACTAATATAGCATTCCCTTTATTATAATATTAAAGGATGTATAATATTGTATCAACGGATTTGATCAATTTTTTCTTGATTAAGGGATCTATTGATACATTTAATGTCAAAGTACGTTGTCGCATATTGGTCTTAATAGCAGCTTGAACTTTCTTATGTGGCTTTTTTCATTCCTCCTGATTAATGTTTCTATTTAAAACAAAATTAAACTAAAATATTATGTTAAAAAAGCTCACAATTCCCACTCCAATTGATTTATTCATCTAATTGGGGCATTCATCACATTTCCCTTCACATTGGTTGTCTACTCAGTTCCTATTATTTTCGAAAATTTTCTAGAATAATGTGAAAATCTATTGATGAGTACATTAAAACCATTATTTAAATATAAGGGAATCCAATTAAAGGGATAACATATAAATGAAATTTAAATCCTTAATTTAAGAATTTCTAGGCTTTAATCAATGCAATCCATAACCTATTTTCTAACACAAACACCATGGTGAATTTAGTTCTATTAAAAGTAGTCTATAATGAGCTTGTACATTTACAAAATCATATCACCTAGGAGTGTCAGACGATGTGTTCATGAAGGCATGCTTTCATGCACAACATCCCAATAGATTATAGATCAATATAGTATTCTTTTTGGTTTTACCCCTAGGTACATCTATGTAACATCCCAGATCTGGGTGTCACTCAATGAGTGCCCCGAACCCTTTTGGACACATGACCTCAAGCATATTTCCCCAAATGCTAAGGCTGCCAACTAGCAGCGAGGGCCAAGGTCTGATAGTGGGGAAACTATGCCCTCATTTGACAAAGTGTAGCGCAATGTAATACAAGATAAAACATACAACAATAGTGGAAGAAATAAACCATACACATTTAACATAAAAAATGCAGTAAAGATAACCAACACGTTATATAGATATGATGAAACATGTCTCATGTTGTAAGAAAACAGCCAAAACATGTTACATAGAAGTACAATACACTACTGTGTATAACAAGCAAAACAAAACAACTGGAAGCATCAAGAGCCTAAGCCCGGTCCCATGCTCCCATACTCCTCAGTAGAAATCAAGTACCATTATAGGGACCATTTCCCTTATCCACACCTACAGAAACGTAATCTATTTGGTCCAAAAAGCATGACCCAAACAGGGTGTGAGAAATAATCTCAGTAGACACCCAACAAAGGCCCATTCTCAACTGTGTGTAAACATGAAACAACAATGTGAAAAAGTAAAATGCAATACACTTAGTAGTACTGAAAAGTAACTAACTTATCAGCTATATTTCCATTTTAATGTTCATTTTTTAACCATTTAATATAAATAAATCACCACAGTGAGTTTCTAAGTAACCAGTCAGTGTCCTCAGACACTCAAACCCTTACCCTTAGGTAATCAAAATCCAACCCGCCGGTAATTTCTCATAGGCCTAACAGATATTTCCCTCATGCATATGAAGTGTCTCCCTCCGGCACAAAGTGTATTTCCCACAGGCACGGAAAAAGATTCCCTCATGCTAAAAGATGCACTACCCTCAAGCTAAGTAAAATACAGCCCTCGAGCTAAAAAAGTAACCGGGTCATGCCCAACATATAAACCAGAATTTTACATAAAGTTCCTCTCAAGGTAAAATTAATGTGCAAAATGAGCATGGAATACCCTCGGGTATACTGGCCAAATGACTAAGCAGAGGAACACACCATCGGGGTGGTCTTGTATCCAAGAAATGATATCAAACAACAATTTATCATCACATTTAATTACCTATACAATTATAAGTATTAAAAATATCCAAGGCCTTAGCCACATGACACCCCAACATGGGTCTGTATCACAAAAATACACAACATGCACAACAGTTGGAAAATTTAAACACCAATCCACCTACCTTAAACACCCATGGACGGTATACACGAACGTCGATTCCAAAAATGCCCAAAGACGACGTAGATCTGGGTTAGAGGAAAACCCATTCTAATGTAAATAAATTTCCCTTGGGAAAGAATTGGTATGAACAGAATAAGGAGAGCAGAGGGAATACCCATGCGGTTCCAAAGATATCGTCGGTGGAAGAATCTAATTCCTGACGTGCGCTTGGCGGATCTCCAAAGCTCCGACCTCCTATCTTGCTCCAAAACGAACCCAAACGCCTCCTTTGCCTAATGAAGAGGCCACTTCCCGTTTTGAGCGAAAAAAACAAACTACACGGCGTGGAATTCCAAGTACACGCTGTGTACTTTTTCATTTAACTATTCCTCTAGCTGTACCACCATACTATTCTTCCGTCTACTTGAGTACACCACGTGTATTTGTAACTACACGGTGTGTACTGCCCACCAGCTGGAGGCTGCATCCACCAAATTATTGTTTGCCTACCGATTGACTACACGGCGTGTAAATACCACAACATGAAATGTAGTCAGTTTTTACACCCTTCATCACCGACATGGCTACACACCCTATGTACTAATCCCAGACGGCCAAAGTACACTGTGTGTGGAATAGTATACGGCGTGTACTCCCAAATTTTTGGATTTTCCCCATTTCCCTTATTTTCTCAAAAACACATAAGGAAAAGAAAAAAGAAGAAACTTGTACCTCAAAAATAAGAACTAGTTTCTTAGAAACATCCCCCCTTAAATTAATTTGTCCACGAATTTCTCCCCCAAGGGTAGCAAAGATAATTCTCAGAACAGCTCTATCCATTGAGCACGTACGTTGGTCTCCCATTCCCAAGATTCGTCCTGCACTCAGCCATGCTTCCATAGCACCCGTAAGAGAGGAACTGACCGACCTCGGAGAACCTTTGGGCTCCTATAAAAAATACGAATCGGATGCTCCTCAAAGGATGCATCGATCTGAAGCTCCACTACCTCTTGATGATAGACGTGAGATGGGTCTGAATGATAGCGGCACAACAGAGATACATGGAAGATGTCATGCATGGCCCAGTTCCTCTGTGGTAATTGCAACCGATAGGCAACCATCCGGACTCTCTCTATAATCTCAAATGGCCCCATATACGTCGGTGAATGTTTACCCTGTATCATGATCTTCCTGTGTCCCAGCCTCAGCGAAACATGAAAAAAGACCCGATCCCCGACCATGAACTCCAAAAGTCGTATGCGGCGATTAGCATAAGATTTCTACAATACTGTGCGGTATCTGTCCACTTCCGAATCAACTGGACCTGCTCAGAAGTCTCCTATACGAGACAAGGTCCTAGTAAAGATGCCTCACCTACCTCTAACCAGCACAAAGGTGATCGGCACGGCATACCATATAAATCCTCATATGGTGCCATTTCGATAGTCTCCTGAAAAGTGATATTATTGGAAAACTCGACTAGGGGTATGTGCTTCTCCCAAGAGCCCCCAAAGTCTAGGATACATACACGTAGCATGTCCTCATGCACTTGTATCGTACACTATGACTAGCTATCGGTCTGAGGGTGGAAAGCTATGCATAGAATCACTTGTTTACCCAGTTCCCTCTGAAAACACTTCAAGAAACGAGATTTAAAACATTCGTCCCTATATGAAATGATAAAACATGGGAACCCATAAAGATTCACAATATCTCGAAGATACAACTTACCAAGTTCGTCAACACAGAAGGTCTCCTTGATTAGAAAAAAGTGAGCTACCTTCAGAAGTCTATCCACAACAACCCACGTGGAATCATTTCCTCGAGGTGACCTCTACAGACCAGTCATGAAGTCCATCACAACATCATCCCATTTCCACTACGGAATGGGTAACTACTGTAATAGTCTGGCTGGCATCTGGTGGTCCGCCTTCACCTACTGACAGGCGGAACATCTCATAACAAAATCAACTACTTATCTCTACATACCCGACCACCAGTACTGACGTCTCCAGTCCCAGTACATCTTGTTAACCCCGGGATGAACTACGAAGCTGAATCATGAAACTCCCACACCAACTCCTCGCATATATCCCCTGGAACCCACACTTGTCAGTGGAAACACCGAATCTCATCATCGCCTATCGTCCAACCAGGAGGAGGGTCCTCACTTACCATGGACTCTAGTATAACTAGGCCTTCTGAATCAAATAGTTGTCTCATCCAGACTCTTTACAGAAGGGTAGAAGTCACATCTAAAGATGAAAGATAGGTCTACCCCTGACTGTCATGCACCTTCAAATGCATCTCAGAAAACTAATACCTGAGCTTCCACTCACCATTGGCCTCCTGTACCGCCTGTATCTGAGTCTTCTGGCTCAAGACATCAGCTACGGTATTACGATTACTAGGTGTATAGGAAAGCTAAAAATAGAATTACTGAAGTTATTCAACCATCCTTAATTGTATCAGGATCAAGTCACGATGAGTAAAAATATACTTGAGAATTTTCAGGTCAGTGAAAACCAAAAAATGATCTCCAAATAGATAATGTCTCCAATAGTGCAACACATGAACAACTACAGCCAACTCGAGGTCATGCGTCGGGTAATTCCACTCATGTGGCCTCAACTACCGAGACCCGTACAAAAAAAACGTTATTGCTATACATCAACACTACTCCCAGCCCAATACACGATGCATCACAGAAAACTATATAGCTCTTACCTTGCTATGGAAGTATCAGGACTAGTGATGATGTCAACCTTCCCTTTGGGTCCTGAAAGGGTGTCTCACAAGCTTCCAACCAAACAAACTTCACACCCTTCTTAGTCAAACCCATTAACGGTGCTTCTATGTGGTTGAAGTCCTAGATGAAGCATCTGGAGTATCCAGAAAGCCATAAGAAACTTCATTTCTCATACACATTCTTAGGCCCCTCACAGAAAACTACTGCTCTCACCTTCTCTGGGTCTACTGCAACTCCTGCCTTTAAGATGATATGACCCAGGAAGTGTATCTCGTCCATCCAAAAGTGGCACTTTGTGAGCTTAGCATATAGTTGATGCTCTCTCAGTGTACTCAATATGATCTGAAGATGGGTGGCATGGTCATGTCGAGTGTGAGAGTACACCAAGATGTCTTCCACGAATACTACCACAAAAGAATCTAGGTAAGGATGGAACACACGATTCATCAGAGCCATGAAAAAAGCTGGTGCGATCGTGAGTCCAAACGGAATAACCAAGTACTCATACATACCATATCTGCTCTAAAAAGATGTAAGCGGTATATCTGATGGTCTCACGTGCAGCTGATGATATCCATATCTCAAGTCAATATTCAGGAACACTTGTGCCCCATGAAGTTGATCAAAAAGGTCATTAATACTAGGAAAGGGATATCATTTCATAACTGTCAACTGGTTCAACTTCTGATAATCCACGCATAGTCTGAGGGTACTGTCTGCCTTCTTCGCACAGAGGACTAGTGAACCACATAGAGAACTACTGGGTCAGATGAAACCCTTTGCCTATAACTCCTCTAACTACCTCTTGATCTTATGCAGATCTAGTGTAGCCATCCTATAAAGAGAAATAGACACTGGTGCTACTCCTGGCCCAATCTCAATAGAGATATCCACCTCTCGCTTCAGAGGTAGACCTAAAAAGTCATCCGAGATGAAATCCCTGAAATGATCAACCACTGGAGGGAAATCCTGCTGACAAGTCCCCTGATCATCCAGATATAAACTCGTAATCTGGGTTGTGACTTCACCTAACCCATGATGCTCTGGTCCTGCTCGACTCACCTGAACATCCCACTCACCCTTTTATAGAAACTCTTCACCCTCTGGTGACGTTAAACTCACCCTACGACGATTACAATCTACAAAGGCTCGGAAGGGAACCAACCAGTCCATCCCGAGATTGACGTCATAAGTTGTCATCTCTAAGACATAGAGGTCCCAAAGAATGTGACACCATTCAGCCTCAAGGGATCACTCATTGCACAAACGCACACATGTCATTCTAGTTCTCAATGGAGTGTCTAGTATCATAACAAAAGAAGAAGAAGAAGAAACAAAGAGCCTCAGGCTCTCCACAACTAGCACAGATATGAAACTATGTGTATCACCGTATCAAATATTACTGAAGATAGGACAGAAGCTACTAGAATAGTACCTCTAACTGTAAAAGTTCTGGGATCCTTCTTCTGTTGGGTCGGTTGTACTGCATATGCCTACCCAGTGCCATGGCCCTACGACACATCCTGGCTACCCAGAGCTATCCCACCCTGCTGCCTTTGAGATCCTGGTGTCTGGCTACCATGGTCACGACAACCATCTCTACCTACACCCCCTATTTTATTCCAGTTCTCGACAGGTGAGAAGATGCTGGTCCTTCTCCCACATGCGGAGTCTGCACAGAACACCTCTCAATAGACACTAGTGGAAATGCCCTGCAAAATCACTACAGATAACCCATCTTTCCGAATGTTCATCACTCCAATGGATCACGTGGACACTACGGCCTCTTATGCCCCTCTTTAACACATTTACAGCACCTGACTAGACCACTTGAAACATCCTTCTGGCTGGTACTACCACCCTAAGCTAATTTGATCTGTCTTTTCCTCTTTCCAGTAGAAATAGTACCAGAAACTGGTGCAAAACAGCCTTGCCCCACACCACTAGCTTCTCGAAGGTTCCTCTCGGCAATCAATGTCTGGTTCACAATAGAATGTACTGAAGGCAACCTGAAAACATTCACCAATGCATGGATTTCATAACGCAGACCATCCTCAAAATGTCTGGCCCTCAACATCTCATCACCCACAAGCGTAGGATAAAAATGTTGAAGCTCAGTGAAATAAGTAGAATAATCCATCCCTGACATAGCGCCCAACTGTAGATTCATGAACTCCCGAGCTCTATCTTCCCTCAGTATCTCTGGAAAGAAGAAGTCATAGAAGACATTCTGGAAATCTTCCCACACCATGTCTCTGTGATGCTCTGACTGGGTGGTAACATCCCACCACCTTTTGGAAAAATCACACAGCATATACATTGCGAGCTTGACCCTCCACCCTAGAGGGGTCCCAATATGCTCAAAAATAGTTTGTATAGACCCCAGCCACGACTCTGCAGCCTGTGGTCCACTATCCCCTGAAAATCTAGGTGGATGCTACTGCTCAAAGATATGAGTCAACTCAGCCATAGATGTGGCAGCCGGAGGTGCTCCCGAAAAGGTCTTGATGAACCGCATAAAGCATTCATGGAACTGCGCCTCCATGCCTGTGTCCGGTATAATGGTTGGCGCCACATCTGTCTCTGCTAGAGGATCCACTGGTAGCCCATGCCCCACCATCTCAAGAGTATAATCGTCGCCGCTCTCCTAGAGAACAACGTGTGGTCCTCTCGGTGGCATGACATTAAAAGGTAAAATGCACACCTTAGATCCAAATAATCAAAGACTGAAAGTGAAGGGACCAAAAAGGAAACAGGAGGAAGAAAGCATTTCAAGACGTTCAAAACAAGACTACACGGCATGTATACTGACTACACAACGTGTACCTAACTTTTCTTCCCCTACCGGGGTCCTTCTACACGACTTAGCCACATGGCTCCCGTTGAACAAAACTACACGGCGTGTATATCATCTACATGGCGTGTATGGTGAAATTTTCCATTTTCCCATATCATTTGTGACATGGATGACTACTCGGCATAAGACTACATGACATGTCATACCCACACACGGTGTGTACACCACTCTGTCTTCCCAGTCACACAACTAACTCCACAAGGTCTTTCCTTGGACTAGACTACATGGTGTGTCCCAAAGGCACACGGCATGTACTAGATGAGCTCCGCTGACCCGTGTTGTTAGTTACACAGCCAGAAACCCGGATCACACTACACGATGTGTTCTATCTCCACATGGTGTGTACATGAAAGGATTTCACCCACCCATGTTGTAAGTTACACGACCGGGTCCCCAGGTCAGACTACACGGCGTGTTCACCATTGACATGGCGTGTACTAGGAAAATTCAACAGACCTGTGTTTGTTAGTTACACGGCTAGACTCTGGTTCAACACTACACGATGTGTACATCTGGTACACGGCATGTTCGACCCAAGCAATTCCCTTACATTTGTTTCAGCCCACACGGTCTATGGCATGGGAATAGACTACACGGAGTGTACTGAGAGTACATGGCATGTACTTAAAAATTTTCTTTTTCTTCCCAAACATAAGAACACCCAGCGTGTGTCCAAGGAACTACACAGCGTGTATTATGGGTCTTCCAGTTAGTAAAGATCAGATATTATTCTGGAACCCATAAAATACTATAAACAACACCTAAGTTCCAAATTGCGATCTGTGAGGGCCCATACTCCATTCTAATCAATTTTTGGCGTCTTACCGGTGTTATATATGAAAATGAACAGTCAATGATCCGTAAAATTCTGGTCAATGAGGGCCCATACTCCCCAAAAACCAAATTTTGGCATTCATTCTATCAACCGGATCATAGAAGAAAATACCCTATCACATAGAATGTATTTATCAATGAAGCTATCACAACATCATGCTTCTAAAGCGCATAAACTATGACAACAACATGCAATTTCTAATGCACCTATGTGGCATGGATCTATGCATGGAATGTGATTTCTGAGCATGTTCCCAAATGATGAATGAGATGGAATACCCTCATATTATCAGTTTTCAACAAAATGGATCCCATGGATAAGATATAAACATCACAATCACAATTTCATCGCCCAACAGTGAAAATAAAATCAACTGTAAAATTTGAAAAATCAGAAAAATTGAAAAAATACAAGGTAGACTGGATTTTCCCTGTACACAGGTTAGCTACGCCTAGGAATAGCTTATTACCAACTACTATTCCATCCTATCCCTAAATAAGGCTCCAAATTGTACATCCAAGAAAAGAATCTCCTTTGATACAACTTTGTAATGTCCCGTATTCAGGTGCCAGTCAATGGGTGCCCCGAACCTGGTTGGTCACATGACCTCAAGCGCATTTCCCCAAATTCTAGAGGTTGTCGACCAGCAGCAAGGGCCCAGGTATGATAGTGGGGAAACTATTCCCTCATTTGTCAAAGTGTAGCACAGCAGAATACAAGATAAAACATACAACAACATCGGAAGCAATAAACCATACACATTCAACATAAACAACTGTTGTACAGATAACCAACCAATTATACAGATATGATGCAACATGTCTCAAGTTCAAAGAAAATATCCAGGACATGTTACATAGTAGTACAATACAATACAGAGTATAACTAGCAAACCAAAATAGCTGGTATCATCACGAGCCTAAGACAATTCCTATGCTCCCCTACTCCTCAAAAGAAATCAAGTACCTGTATAGGGACCCTTGACCTTATTTACACCTGTAGAAACGTAATATTTTTTTGTCGAAAAGCATGACCTAAACAGGGTGTGAAAACTATTCTCAGTAGGCACCCACCAAAGGCTCGTCCTCATGTGTGTGTAAACATTCAACAATAGTGTACAAATGAAAAATGCAATACACTAAGAAGTACTGAAAAGTAACCAACTTTATCAGTAATATTACCATTTATTTTTCATTTTTAACCATTTAATATAAAGAAATCACTACGGTGAGTTTCTTAGTAACTTATCAGTGTCTACAGACACTCAAACCCTTACCCTCAGATAATCAGAATCCAACCCATAGCTAATTTCCCATAGGCATAATAGATATTTCCCTTATGTGTATGTAGTGTAGCCCTCGAGCACAAGTTCAATTGCCCACAGGAACAGAAAGTGTTTCCCTTAGGGTAGAAGATGCATTGCCCTTCGGCTAAGAAAAACACTTCCCTCGGGCTGAACAAGTAACCAAATCATTCCCATCATATAAACAAGCAATTCGATTACAATTACTCTCCATGAAAAAGTAATGTTAAAAATGAACATGGCATACCCTCGGGTATCCTGGAAAATGGTTAAATAGATTAACACACCCCTGGGTGGTCCTGGATCCAAGAAATGATCCCAAAAAACAATTTATTATCACATTTAATTACCTATAAAATTCTAGCTATTAAAAATACCCAAGGCCTCAGCCACACGATACCCCAACATGGGCTTGTACCACAAAAATTCATAACAAGAACAATAGTTGGAAAATTTAAACACCAAGCAACCTACCTTAAACACCCATGAATGGTATAGACGAACGTCGATTCCAAAAACGCCAAAAGGCGACATAGATAGGGGTTAGAGGAAAACCCGTTCAAATGTAAATAACATTCCCTCGAGAAATAATTGGTATGAAAGGATTAAAAAGAGTAGAGGGCTTACCGGTGCGGTTCTAACGAGATCGTCAGCAGAAGAATCTGATTATCGACGTGTGCTCGGTGGATCTCCAAAGCAACGGCCTCCTCTCTTGCTCCAAAACGAACCCAAACACCTCTTCTGCCAAATGAGGAAGCTACTGCCCATTTTAAGCGAGAAAAACTACACGGCATGTACTTCCAAGTACACGACGTTTACTTTTTCATTTAACTGTTCCTCTGGTGGCACCGCCAAAATATTCATCCGTCGACATGAGTACACGGCATGTATTCGTAACTACACGGCGTATACTGTCACCCAGCTGGTGGCTGCTTCCACCACCTTACTGTTTCCCTGCTGGCTGACTACACAGCGTGTAAATACCACTCCACGGTGTGTAGTCAGTTTTTAAACACTTCATCGCTAACATGGCTACAAACCCTATGTACTCATCCCACACGGCCAAAGTACAAGGCGTGTGGAATAGTACACGACGTGTAGTCCCAAATTTTAGGATTTTCCCCCATTTCTCTTATTATCTCAAAAAAACTTAAGGAAAAGAGAAAATAAGAAACTCGTACCTCAAAAATAAGAATCAGGTTCTTACAATATATGCCAGAGCCATATCCACTTATAGAATCTAAACAGGGAGGTATTTTGTTAGAATCCACTTACCATATACTTTACTAATATATATGGATGTATTATTATGTTTTCTGTTATCCTTAAACTTTTCCACTCTTTTTTCTTATCATAATCTCAAAAATAACAAAACATTCCTTTGATTCCAACTATGAAACTCCTTGACTTAATTACACTTTAAATAATGATTTATTTTAAAATATTATACAAAATATAACCTAGAAGATCAATAAGTATAGATTCATTGATTAATCAGGTATAACACATAAAAACGTAGAAAACAGTTTCATTTACACTGTTTAAAACTCTTTTAACATACTCATAATACTTCATTCTATAAAAAATTACAGGTGATAACCTTGGGACTTATATAAGAAAGGGGTGAGATATAAATCCTATTAAGGGAATAAACATGGAATTAAATGAAGAAATTATTACACATTATATAGTTAGAAATTAAATGGGACATAAAATCTTTATAATCATATACATTAACTAAGAGAGTGATATATCATGATATCATAAAGAATTCCTAGGAAAGTGGCTATAATTTTATCCATGACATCATATACATAGGTCAAGGTTACCCTCTAAGAAAACATTAAATGGTTTAAAAAGTTTCATTATAGATTAGTTTGACTACCTAATCCCTTTAATTAAATATAATTATAATAAAACAGTACCCAATTCCTTGGAGCACTATATTATTCAAGGCGCACCCATCACATTAATATCATGTAAATGCATAAGTGTACCACCTATATCATTTAACATAGGATGATATTTAAACACATTTAATTAAAAAATAATGAATTATGGAATGAATACACGTAATTACCCAATAAAATAATTGTATTTATGTATATTTTAATATTATTTTGTGGAAATAGAAATGGTATTCCCAATAAAAATATTTCTGAGGAAAAATTGCGCTGAAATTTCAGCAGTTTAACACAAATACTTAAACATTCACAAAATGGTTTAATTAGAGAAAATTGGATATATCATCATTTTTAAATAATATTTTAAGTAATATGGATGTTTAAAAACTGACCCCAACATTATTAATTGGAAATAAAATGAATAATATTCTTGAATGAAGAGGAGAAGGAAATGATCCCCTATTAAATTTTTACGCGGTCACAACTTAGGTAAATGACATAATGAGAGGGGATAAATGATCCATCATTATTAGGAAATAAAATATGAAAATAGGAGGATATTTATAAAGTTAATATAATGTAAGCAAATAAAATTTATAAGACTAAATGCAAAGAAGGTTCTAGAATTTAAAAGAAGAGAGATGAGTCCCTTACCTCGAGAGGATGATTCCAAAATCATGTGAGGAGCTTCATGAGAGCTTGGGGCAACATTGTGAAGACTCTATAGACAGGAGGGAAGATTAAGGTCACGCTCCATGGTTTTTGAGTTAATATTAAGAGGGAGTTGGGTGGGTTAATATAAGAAAATAAGGAAGGGGTTTTTTATTATTCCATAATAATTGGTTTTAGACTCTATATAATAATGTAATCAAAACAACAAACATTACAATGGTTTTTTCCAAGGGTTAATTCAAATGTGAGTGTTTTTAATTTCAATATATCTTTAATTTCCTAAATTAGTAAAATATTTTCCATTGTGATGTGGTAGTGAGTCATGTCTATAAATAATTGATTTACTCCATTCCGAGTAATCTTGGAATGAGGGTTGGACAATTGTGAAAAATTTCTCACAAATCGGTGATAATATCTAGCTAACCCCAAAAAGATACGATATCTATTATCGATGTTGGCCTCAACCAACTATCTATTATAGTTGTCTTCAAGCGATACACAAATATCCCATTGCTTGTGATGATATAACCCAATAATGAGACCTCCTTTAACCATAATTCACACTTACTGTACTTTTCATAGATCTTTTCCTTTATCAAGGTCTCTAGTAATGTTCTTAGATGCTGCTCATGATCCTCCTTGGTTTTGAAGTATATTAGAATATAATCTATAAAGACTATCATAAATTTTTCGAGGTAATCTCTAAAGACTCTATTCATCAAGTCCATGATGATTTATAGTTCATTAGTGAGTATAAAAGGCATTACTATGAATTCATAGTTCCATATCTTGTACGAAAAGTAGTCTTGGGAATATCTTTTTTCTTCACCCTTACTTGATAATATCCTGGCCGCAAATCCACCTTGGAGAATTATTGTGCTGTATGAAGCTGATTGAACAAGTCATCCATTCTTGATAGAGGATACTTATTCTTTATCATGATTTTGTTGAGCTCACAATAATCAATGAAAAGGTTCATTGACCCATCCTTATTCTTGATGAAGAGGACTGGTGCACCCCATGGTAATGAATTTGGGAGTATAAACCCTTTATCTATATTCTCCTGTAGTTGTTTCTTCATCTTCTCAATCTCCACAAAAACCATTCTATATCGAGTCTTGGATATTGGCAATGCCCCAAGTATAAGGTCAATTGAGAATTCAACATATCTTCTAGGAGGAAGACCATAAATTCCCCGGGAAACACTTTAGCGAATTCCCATGCAATAGGCATGTCTTCAAGGATGGTTGACTCCATAGACTCAATCATCTGATCTAGATACGTGTGATCATAGGGCAGTAATATCCATGCTTGAGATGATGGTTCTAAATAAGATTCATCTTCCCCCTTTCAATTGTATAGAATCAGGGGTCGATTCTCCATATGAAGAGTGATTTCCCTATCACAACAATTTATGTTGGCTCTATATAAGGAAATGCAATACATGATGAGAATTGCATGAAATTCTACCAAAAGGAAGTATTATGAGGTTCTCCAGGATGTTTAACCCACCGATAATGATAGGGTAGGAGTTATATTCATGGGATGAAATGATTTCCCCATTTTATATACTCACCGACATCTTTACTTCCATGATTTATGCTGGTTTTGGTATTTTTCTACTAAAATTTAAGGATAAAAAAGAATGCGTGGAACCAGAATCAAAAAGTACATTTTCTATTCTAGAATAAATAAATAGTGTACCTGCCACCACTTTATTTTCAGGGTTCACTTCGGTGGTAGTGATGGAAAAAGCTCACCCTTGTTTCCATGGAGGTTGATGGTTGCCTCTAAAAACCCTTGGATTAGGGAACATATTTTCAAGGCAACCAGGTTCTTTGAAATTGAAACAATGAACAATGCATTGAGGTTCTAATGGAGCATTCTTCTCCTATATTGAAATTGTGGGTTTTTCTTATCAGAATTTAACAGCTAGGTGCCCTTCCCTTCTACACGTAAAGCATTTCCTCATCCCCTATAGGCAATTCCCAGGGTGCTTCTTTCCACAAGTTTGGGAAGTGGGGTGCTGGATTTTCTTAGCACCATTGGATTTATCCATAGGACAACCGGAATTAAATTCTAACTTACGCTTCTTATCCTGATACCCCTAATATTAAACGATATCCATTTCTACCTTGAGGGCACATCAGACAATTTATTCACATCTTTCGAAGTCATGGATCTCCAGGGATTTCTGTAGTCTAGGTTTCATCCCAACAAAGAATCGATCAACCTTAAAATCAAGGGTAACAACAAATATGGAGGCCTATTGTGCATGCCTTGTATTGTTTTCCTTATACGATCCTATTGATTCGTTGTCTTTTTTGCGTGAGGGAATGGAAGTCCCTTTCCATCTTAAGCCAGAGGGTGGGTGGAAAATATTTATCAAAAATCATTTTCTAGAAATCCTTCCATTACAACTCCTTGATATCCTCCTTATGCATCGTATTTTTTATCAATGTCCACCATTGATGATATTCACCCTCTATATTATAAGCATCTAGAAGAACCTTCTCTTGTTCGGAACATTGATGCACGGAGAAGACCTTTTCAATGGAGTTGATCCATTATTTGGCGATTGAGGGATAAAATGATCCAATAAAAGTAGGAGGGCTTTGTCTCATGAAGCTCTCGATAGCAACTTGTTCTTTCGGGGGGGGGGGGGGTGAACATTTCTCTTGAACCATGTTTCTATTCAAATATTGAGTTATTTGAGAGAGTATCATGACAATGTTCATGATTCCTGCTCCCATAGGATTGGGCATCTCATTAGAACAGTCATCACACTGATCTTTGTGTCGGTTGTTAGCCGAAGTCCTCCTATTACCATCCATTGGCTGGAATAAAAGGGAATTTAGGGGTAACACATAAAGGGTAATCCAAGTACAAAACAGATGAATTATAAATAACTTTTATTTATATAGCTTGTGGATCTATATGATTCAATCTATGTTATCCATGATCTACATTCCAACACATATACTTATGGGATTTTTTTATTCCCTTAATAATGGTTCATACTAAGCTTGTGAATTTACCAAAGCATATCCCCAAGGAGTGTCATAATCCAGAGTGCACAATGTACTGTTGTTGTGTTCACGAATACCCTAAGTCAAGCCCAAAACGCCTTGTCATAGTTTTCACTCTTAGATACATCTGTGCTAGAGCCACCTCTACCTGATCATATCTCGATAGGGATGTATTTTCTTGATAAACCACTTACTCAATACTCACCAAAACATAGTTATGTTTTTATTATACTTATTTTTATGCCTAAGGATTTCACTATGGGTTTTCTAATCCTAATCCCAAAATTAACCAAAACTATCCTATGATATCAACTGTAACAATCCTACTTTTATTTCACACTTAATCATAATTTATTACATAAAACCTTCAGTTGATACAACATAGATGATCTAGAGTTACAGTGTATTTAGGGATTGGGAACATCATATAACAAATTAAAACATAAAATGCAACAACTTATTGAAAACTTCCTTTACATGATCACCACATTCCCTCATACATAGCATTGCATTGGATAACTTGAGGACATGCACAAGAAAAGGGTGATCTATAAAGCCCAGTAAGGGAATAAATGTGGATTAACATGAGGAATACAATACATGTTAGAAAATAGGAATATAAATGGAAAAAAAGAAAAACATGAACATAAAGGAATGATAAAGCATGATAATCATAACATGGAGATGTGGAAACAACATTTAACATGATATTAGCATGATCCAAGGATCATTTTACATGGAGCAAGATTAAACCCTCATTGCACATGAAGCATGAGTAAACCCTCGTTTCACTTGAATTAGCATGAGTCAACACTCGTTGAACAAGAAGCATGAGTAAAACCACGTTGCACTTTAATTATCATGAGTCAACACTCATTTCACATGATGTATCATGATACTATACTTTACCCAATGCATTGGGGTGCTATCAGAGCGCACCCTTCTTAAACAATTCATTTCCTGCATAAGTGTTCCAAATGGATCATACAACATGGAATCAATCATCATCATGTATTCCAAGATAAAGGGATGTGGAATACATACATGAATATTTGTAATCAATAATTAAATGTTAATAAGTTTGAATACCATTGATAGAGAAATGGGAATGATATTCACTACAAAATGACATTGTCTTGGAAAATCGGTGCAATTTCTGCAGCGTAACGGTGTGACATAAGAATTCATAAAAATTATTGATGAAAGATAAAGGGGTGTCACATCATATTTAAATGAAATTTACAGTAAGGGGGCCATATTGATACATGTACCAACATATATATAGGAACATAGATTCACAGTACACAAAAATTGCTTGAATGTAAATGATAAGAGAGAAATTCCATACGGAATTTCAGCAGAGTAACATGTGTACATGGAAGGAATTAATGAGAGATAAAGGGATCTCCCATTATTAAAACATAAATAGAGAAGTATGGGGGAGGTGAAAAATAAAACCCCGACATTTATAATTGGAAATGAAATAGCATAACAGTATTATGAAACATTGATAAAATGAGAATGGAAGGAATCCCTTCCATGGAACTGTGATCACAAAAGCTTGGGAGGCGCTTGAGAGAGGCTTCTTGGGAGATTGGAGAACCTTGGGAGGATTATAGAGAGAGAAGGGGAAGTATTGGACGAAATCCAATGTCTTTTAGTGAAGAGGAAGTGAGAGATTGGGTGGGTTTATATTGGAAAGGAGAGGAAATTATTTATTATTTATGTTTGGGAGACCTCACATTAAACTAATCAAAACCACAAACCATAACATGGATTTTGCCCTTATTTTTTTCCAAAGGGGATTGGAAAACAAGATTTTATAAGTCCAATGGATGAACTTCCTAAAATAATAGGGTTGCTTATGTGGATATGAGGCACACTCTCAAAGAAAACAATTTAAAAAGAGAAAATGTTTTATAAGCCTTGAAGGGTCTGCTAAAGCATTTTAAAATAAATAAATAAACCTAAAATCACATTATTTTAATGGAAAAAATAAATTGGTCGACGATAATGTTTATAGTACTTTATTACATCACTATTGGGAATTATGATGTCATAAAACACATTATATATTTAAACGGTATTTAATTTTTACCCAAAAATTCTATTGTCTCAAAAAATTATAAAAATTTTACCGTTGAATAATTTAGACGTCTTGATTCAAAAAATAATATTAATTTTGTCTAAATAATTTTATAATTATGTTAATTTTCACGTTAAAATTAAAAACCGACATTTATAAAAAAATCATGGGTTTTGACAAAAACGACTTTCAAACCATAACAAAAATTACAATTGCATTCATAAAATTATATGATGATTTATATTTAATAAAAAGTAATTTAATAATAATAATAATATTTTATTAAAATATAATTTAGTTCAAAAATCCATTAATTTATCAAAATAGATTTCACAGTTTAATATTAACTAAAAAAATACTATTTGCACTTTAAAAACTATTTTACAAGTAACAATAATAAAAAGAATGTATATTATTTATTATATATAAAAATAATTCACATAATCATAGTGTTAAGGTCTTGTTACATAACCCCTTATAAAACCCGCATACGATCTATGGCTAAGGTTTGTGATGGTGACTGACTCTTGGGGTTGCTCGGATAACATCGCTTGGGTGGTACTCTCTATCAACTTCTACTTCTCCCGTAGGCGGTTCTGCTTGAGCATAATGTGTTAAAGCTCGGCTTGGGGTTGGTCAAGAGAAAATACCAATGACACCACCTCCTTTCTGAGCTCTAACAAATGGGATTCATATGTGGAAAGTCTATTGTATGAGGCCATCACTTTCATTATCTGAGTAAATTGGATTTGTTAAACCTCTATATTTATAATAATCATGTGATAAGTGTTCAACAACTATATTAGCAACGGTCACAATACTTAACAGTATTTAAAAATCAAAAAAACATAAAACCAAGGGAGTTTATATTTTATAAAACTATTTTCATAATAAGACATTTAATTAGATCAAGAGGGATTTTCATTGATAAAAGTCTGGGTCGTTACAGAGAAACCGTGCACCCCCTAAGTAGGGGCACACAGTTAAGGTTAAAAATTTAACAAACCATCAGTTTTTTCCATGAAACCATTCACATGGAAAATTAATGCCCCGTAAATTTGTTTTAAAATTAGTGAACCCCCAATTTTTATCCATAAACACCCTATCTATTCCTAATATTATTTCCATATTTTTTGGAGGCTCCCAAGTGCATTCCAAACCTCTTTGAACCTATTTCTTGGTGAATAAAAGATCTCATAAAAGGATCAAATCCTCATTTGTAAGTGATTTCTCCCTCGTTTAAGATTCATCTCTCTCTCATATTCTTCTCAGAGAGGGATTGTTTTTCCTATTTTGGAAATTATTTTTGATCTAGGTTTTGATGGATCTTGTTTCATTTGATATTGTTCCCAGGTTTTGATCATAGATATCTTCAAATGTTGTGATTTTGACCATTTCACATCAAATTGAGGGTTATAATTTGGAGAGAGCTTGTAAACACTCAAGTATGTGATCTTATTGTTTTTCCATAGTCTTGGTTATTATTCCTGTGTTGTAGTTGTACCATTAATTTATCATTTTGGGTGTAAAGTCTCAGACCGAGATTCCACTCAACAGTACCCCAATCCTAGATGGCCACATGACCACAAGCGCATTTCCCTAAATGCTAGATGATGATGACTAGAAGTGAAGACCTAGGGTGTATCTGTGGGGATACTATTACCTAGTTTATAGAGTGTAACACAATGTTATATTAGTAACAGTCAATAGAAAAAGTAGTATAATAGTCAGAAAATAGAAAAACTAAAAAATAGATAACAATTACAAAAAATGATCTCATATACAATAGATAATGATACATTTAATGTTTTTAAAAATATTCCAAAATAGGTACACAACAACACAATACAATACATAAGAAAAAATACCAAAAGTCCAAAACGCACTATCTCCTGATAGCATCATGAGACTCAGCATGGTCTTGTTCTCCCCTGCTCTTAAGCATTTAAAAACAATCAACTATCCAACTGTGGGAACTTGCCCTGATCACTACATGAATCCAAATAGTCTATCTGGGTACCCAATGATGACACGAACATGGTGTGAGATACAATCCTAGTAGGTAACCACCCAAATATCTATAAAAATTCCTAGCTATGTAATATAATCTAAATAATGTGAAAGAATAGCAAGTAAGAACTAATTAAATGTAAAGTTACCATGGAATATCTACTAATAAAAAAGTAAACCTATACTCCATAACAAGGCTACCGGAAAAATACTGGTCAAGCTCCTATAATAAGGCATCTAAAGACAATGTCAAAATAAATACCATGACCTCACCATACATCCAGACATAACATGTCATCCATGATATTACCATATTACTAGAAGTTTCATAACAATAATGAATGAGCTGTTCAACCAATCATATCACAATTTCCATGGCTATTCCATATAATGATATTTTTAGACCACAAAGTGTCAGATCCAAGGTGTAGAAGACCAAGACATCCTCATCGAGTCCTAGGAGCATCTCAATGAAAAAACGATTACGATTGAGATAGGGTCTAAGGAGCATGTCTACCGACCATGTCCCTTAAAAGACTAAGACAAACATGAACCAAGGGTTGGCAAGACCCATGAAATCAAATGAAATCAAGACCCAAAGAGAAATCCTTATTCCAGGTGTCCACTACTGCATTCAAGACCCATAGGAGAAATATTTATGGTGTCTAATGGTATCAAGATCCATGTTGTACCACCCAAGAAAACCAATACCGTTAATCTCATCAAATTTCATTCATTCATAATTTATAAACTAATACCAAATCATACAATGAGTATACCCAGCCATTTCCACAAGTTATAAATAAATCCATCATGAAATTAAATTAAAAGACATCATATTAGAAAAATAAATGAAAGTAAATTCTATCTACAATTAAACCAATGTGATAATTTCATCATTCTAAGGGATTCCTCTAACTAGAAAGCTCAATAAAACACCCCACGTGTTGTATAATGAAGGGAAAAGGCAAAGGGTCCCATGGGTGGACTTGGTTGGGAAAAAACCTCCAAAAAAACTCAAAGTATCTAAAGGTAATCCCTAATATTTTCCATTTCATTTAATTAAATTATTAAATTCAATTTTGGGGTCGTGCTGAAATGTATGACTGGTGGAACGATGAAAAATTGCTAAAAAAAGCACCAAACCAAATAGGAAAAGCATAGACCACCTACCGTAGGTATGTATTAGAGTTCTTGTCCAATATCATCTTTTGATTCTACTCTGATTAGAATAAAAAAGAAGAACTAATGAATAATATGAAATTAGGGAATATTATATTGCTCCTAAATAGCGCACCCAATACCAAGAAGAATGAGGAATGACTAAAAAGGAATTTAGAAATCCCTGATAAAGATCAAAAGAGATGTACTACACTTGAATATGATACCAAAAAGAGGAATGGGATCAAATTATATGATTTCCCTTCAAAGGGAGCTCCAAATAGATACTGTTTAACATAGGAAGAGGAATATATATTAGGTTTAAGATATAAATCATTTTTATGATGATTAATTAATTTTACCCAAATTACTGGGCTACACAGTTGGGGAAATCATTCACCATGAACAGTAGGATGGGGTACATTTCACAGTTGGTGCATAGTTTGAATAACTATATGCAAACTATGTAAATTAACTCTGTCAGAAAACTACAGATCCCTCATATGGGCATGCACTTAAAATCTCAGGAGCATTCACATCAAATCACATAGTTTGTCTAATAATGCGGCCAATATGTCTCTACTATCCATACTCGTATTATTATAACTAACTGTGTAGCCTGCCCCACATGGTTTATACTAACCATACACCGAGCCTTTTTCACCCCAAAAGTTGGGTTTTGGGTTCCGAACAAGACCCCAACACCACCAAAACAACCGTGATCAAAGTGGGTACTCAAATTAGAGCACAATTATGTATTTAAACTGAAAAGAAATGATCCTTACCTCATAATAAAAAATAGGTTCTTATATTTTTCCCCAATAATAGAAATTCGTCCCAAATTTCATTCACTAGGGTGGTGAGAATTCATTTTAGAAAAACTCTGGCCAATGAGCACATACGTCAATCTCCCACTCCCAAGTCTCATCTTGTAAACGACCATGCTTCCATAACGCCCATACTAGATGAACTGACTAGCCTCGGAGAACCTTCGTTCTCCTATCAATGATAAGAATTAGATGCTCTTCAAAGGATGTATTAATCTATAACTCATCCTCATTGGGATGAAAATCATGAGATGAGTCTGAATGATAACAACATGGCTAAGATATGTGGAAGATTTAATACATGGATTGGTATGTTTGAGGTAATTGCAACTGATAGACTACCGACCCGACTCTCTCCAAAATCTCAAATGAACCAACATATCATGGTGAAATTTTACCCTGTCTCCTAATCAATCTACATACCAACCTCAATGAAACATTACAAAAGACATGATCTACGACCTTGAACTCTATAGGCTGTCTGTGGTGATCGATATAATATTCCTGTTGATACTTTGTAGTATCCATCCACTTTATGATAAAATGGACCTTCTTAGAAGTCTCTTTCGTGAGATACAGTCTTAATAAAGCTTCCTCACCCACCTCTAACCATCATAATGGGTATCAGCATGGACCACCATACAAATCCTTATAAGGTTCCATCTACATGGTCTCATGATAACTATTATTGAATGCGAACTCAACTAGGGGTATATACCTCTCCCAAGAGCCCCGCAAACATACGAATCATGCATGTAACATGTCCTCAAGAACATGTACCATACACTCTAACTGACCATCATTATAAGGGTGGTATATTGTTCTCAAAATCACCTATGTACCCAACAATATCTATAAAATATTCCAAAAACAAGACATAAACCAGGAGTCTCTATCTTAAATGATAGTGTGTGAGATCCAATGATATCATAATTGTAATTCCCTAAACATTTTATGGCATGCTACTCATGATTACATTATATTCACAACCTATAAATCACTATGTTCATATGAAACAACACTAGGTTATTTAGGAGATAGTAAAAACCTATCCATTATATATAAATTTTCCACTTCTATGTTTTGAATTTCGGGAAACGATCATCTAGAGTTGTGTTCAGTAAGTCATTTAGACTCTGACAGAACATACATGATTTTTTGGGTGAATAGTAACATACCCTTATGAATAGTAATATGAATAGTATTATTATTAGTAATATGACCCTTGAATTTTAAATAATGAAATTATTTTATTTTCTTAAGGTAATAACATAATGGGATCGTATTTAATTTTTCAATGTCACATAAAACTAATTATACATCTAAGATAGTTATTTTTTGAATTAAATATGACTTTATTTAAAAATAAAACTTATAATATTTAGAAACTTATTTTTGAAAAATGGATTTTACTTTATAATTGTACTTGTCGAAAAATGGTTAGGGTGAATTTTGGGAATTTTTCAGAAACAGTTGATTTTTCAGTGAATAGTAATAAATACAGTTTTTAGTTTCAGTGTGTTTATGGAAAAATTAATGATGAAATAATCATGTAAAAAATCTGGTCGACTTGTGTATAGTTAAAAAAGATGTTCTGTGTCCCAAGTGACTTATACCATGGGAAAATACCAAGGGAAAGCCCATAGTTTTGCAAAAACCACTCAAGAGGTGTCCCTTGAAAATTATTAAAATAATCCCTCACTTTTCATATAAATACCAACTCTTCCCTTCATTAAATTAATTCACAATTCTCCCTCAAAGATTTTCTAGACACCTTACCTTCATATTAGTCCTTCCAATGTTTCCTAAGTCCCTCAAAGTTCCAAACTTCACGATCTAAGGGTTATTCTACAAGGTAAGAAAATTCTAAATTTCTAACTTTTTTACTTTCAAGTTCAATTTTATGTGGTATATATTTCATGTTTCCATATAATGTTCTTATTTTTCCTCTTATTCATGATCTACTATATATTATTGTTCATTTTTGGATAGGTGACCCTTGTACCATCTATTTTTAATATTTTAAAAAACCATGTTGCGTAGCCGTTAGGCTGCCGAATTTTTTTAAGTGATTTCAAAATTATTCTTTTATTTGGAGTTCTTCATTTATTCTTTATACATCTGTTCTTACCCAAGAGGAATGAAATCTCTAGAATCTTTTATATTATATATTTTCCCATTTTCTTGATAAATTCATCATCAAACTTCTCCTTTTCCCCTACTTGTTCAAGGAATTAAAAACATTGTCCGTGATGTATCGAATTACCCACATTGTGGATGATGTAATCTCAATTTCCATTAATTATTTCATTTCTGGTCATGAAACCATTTATATGGTTGAACTGGGTTATAATATATGTTTTATGAATCACCCATGGTTCTGGAATTATTTGGTAATCATGGTTCTAATTTATAAAATAAAATGAGGTTGTTATTATCAAAGAACGACTAAAACAATCTAAATGAACACAATTAATGTTTTCACTAATGAATCATCATCATGGTATATAACCCAAAATCATTATGAGATCATTTATTTCTCCATAATTTGTTTAATATTATTTAATCACAATTATAGATGTTTAACCAGGTTTCAAATGAACTCCCATTCCTGGAAACAAGTAACGAACCATGAAAATCAAGGGAGAAAATGCTTCCAAAACATGAAAATTGAACCGATTGAATCAATAGAAATGGACATGAATGAACCAAATAATGTTTTAATAAATCAATTACATGTGTAGGGTTTCTTGGAAATATTAATTAATTAATCTAAATTTGATTATTCAGGTCATTAAAACAAATGAAGAACACACTCGAGCATAAGGTAAGGGGTTTCTCCACTCACTTTCATTTATGTGAGATTTCCATTGTTTGCCAATTATTCCATATATTTGGTATATTTGTACTTAAATTTGATATATAATAACATTATTATATTTATATTCTTGTTATTAAATGATTCAATTGATGGTTATTTTGTTCTGGTCATATGGTTCGACCGATTACATTGTGGTAAGGGACATTTTCTCAGTTGTTGTTTTCATTGTGACTATCCTTGTATTGTGCACCTAATAATCCTTATGTGTTGTACCTAATTCTAATTTGAGACCAATTTTCATTTGAAATTATATTTATATTAAATATCCATAATCTCATGTCATGGATATGGTTTTTTTCTAAAATGTATACCATTTTACATACTGTGTTTATTTGGGATGTTTTTTTAATTATGGAAATATTGACGAATCTGTTTACTCTACTATATACGGACATTGAAAGAGAATATTTATCTTGTATTAAATTAATGTATATATAATTATTTGGACATTAAGTGGTGGGTGGGGCCCGCTATAGCCCCTCAATGCATCGGTATGTCTCCTGACACAAAACAGTTTGGTGACAGACCCTTCGAGTTTTTTTCCAAAAATCAGACTGGTTTCTACCCACATAACTAAACCGTTTTTATGGTATTGTGGTTTCATGAGCCAAATACATGACATCCAATTAATAAGAATTCGCTTTATTCATTATCAGTTATTATTATTGTCCATGTGGTTTTTACTATGACAAAATCAATGGATGCAGTTTCATTTTTAATTTATTTATGGAATTAGTTGTTCATTTATTCACTATGCCATACTGACTATGTCAGTTTGATTATGATTCACTTATTATTGTACACATGCTTCCTCTATTTATATCCCTCACTATGTTTTTGAGCTCACCCCTTTCATTGTCTATCTTCAACAGGCGATGAAGAGAATGTCTTCTTTTGAGTTTCTGTGGATGTAGTATTGAGTTATTTATTTATTTATTGTTTTTTGTAACCTTTTCCAATGTAATTTGAGTTACATCTATGTATCTAGTCACATAATACTACTAAAATTATCATTCCTTTGGAATTTTCATTCCTTCTAATCATTCCAATATCACAGGTAATGCACCAGCTCCAGCCTAGAGGGCTCAGGGTGTTACAATAATATTGTTTTATTAAAGTACCATTTATTTAAAAATTTCACTAACACTTCAAAATGAATTTATTTATTGAAATTACATATATGACAATAATATAATATGTGTTTTATCAAACAAAAATAAAAAAAACATTTATAATGTGATGATAATAAGAAGTAAATATAATAATTATTTAATTTAAAATAAAATATTTATATTAATATCATTAGGGTACTTTTATATATCTTGTTATTGCATCATAAAACACTTTAAGGGTATAGTATGAGACATAGATACTTTCTTGGGGTGGTTTGGCATATATGGTTTGGTTCGTTATCTTGATAAGTTTGAAATTCTCCCATAAAAAGTTTTTTATTCTTTATTTTTTATACCATATCATTGAATTGGTTAAGGTAAAATAAATGTGATTAAATATCCTTTTTAAGCTCCATTAAACAGTCTTCATAATGTATAATCCTACTAGTTGAGGACATCACCTACATTGTTCGTGTCAATTGGATTTTTCAAAACCCTATATTTATATTAATTATATGATCTCTATTTGATGGCCATATTATCAATGTTTATGATATTTAGGGTATTTTAAATATGATAGGATATAGTAAAACCAAATAATTTTATTTGTTTTCAACAACCATAATACATAATAGGGAATTCAATTTATCCCAAAATAAAATTTACTTTTCAAAAGTTTAGGTAGTTACAATTCAAAGCCACTAGAATATTGATAAAGTTAAATATATAATTTTTATACATAAATTTTTTTTAATTTCATCCATGTTAATATATAATAGAAAAAATTCATTTATGTGGAGGTGGTAGTCCTCTTGTACACATTCACAAAACATTTCCTTTCCAAAAAATATGACGGAAAATAAAAACATTTAATCTATTAAGATATATATTTGATGCATAAAAACCCATATTTATTCACCATGTTCATTATTATTACCATCATTTAATGGAAGTGTGGAAAAATAAACCACATAGCTTTGTGAGTAAAAAGTATGCACAAACACTTGATCGATGCTTATGTTTTTATTAGTAGATACATGAGGGTGAATAATTTTTGCTAAATGTATATAATAAATTTTAATTATTAAATTATAAATAATTTATAATATTATTTATTTTATGGAATATGGTAATATTAAAAAATTTAAAAATATAGAGTATGAAGAAGAAACACAAACATCACTAACATAGATATTTCTCAAAGCTCATTTAGGAAATGAATGCATAAGATAAATAATTATGGAAAAAATGAATAGATTTTTTTTGGATATTGTTATATGAGTATTAAATTAAAAGGTTTTGGTAAAATGGAACTAATTTAAAATGTGTACCTTAAAGGGGTGGGAGTTCTTCCTTTTATATGTGAACTAATGTGGTTATTTGGAATGACACTAACGTATTAAATTATATTTTACAATATTCAAATTTCAATGAAAACCCTAGTTAGAAAATGCTTTTACAGGATATTAAATGGCCCAAAAACCTCCCATGCACATAATTTGGGGAATAAATCGTGTGATTTAGTGTTTATTATACTTACTTTACTAATGTTCACTTTCACCTAGGAAAATAAATTTAATCCATATTAAAAAATTAAAATGATTCAAATTAATATTGATCATACCACATAAATTGTGTAATATAATCCTAAATATGAAAATAGTCTTATCGATAAAAAATACTAAAATTAATAACATTAAATTATAAAATATATAATATTAGTTTTTGAAATGAATTTTTAAATAATTATAATTTTATGCCTAAAATTAATTTGCAATTTAAAATTATTTATTTTCAAAAAATTATATCTTTAATTGATATATTAATAATAAATTATGGTTTTGTGGCCTTAAAATCAGTCATTATTCAAATTATACCAAAATACTAATTAGTTTAAATAAAATACATTAATGATTTCTCATTCCTAAAGTAACTTTTAATATTATATTTTAAAAAAATTGGCCATGGGTTTTCTAAACAGAAATAATATTCTAAAAAAAGAATTTTATTCATTATTTTAGTATTTGAGCACAAAAATGGGGTTTTTACCATCTTTATTATTCTTATATATTGGATAATGTCATAAATTTTTAATTTTAGTAAAATAAAAAATTTCAACTGAAATTTGATACTTTTAGAAAACGCTCAATACTTTATACTAAGTAAATAAGGATATTAAAAAATAAAAAATTAAGATAATTTCATAAATATATATTTCAAAAAATATAAATAGAAATTTTCTTAAATACACAATATTTGAATAAAAATTTATTGACCAGAAGTTGTTTTGAATCATTATGTGTTTTTAATAATATTTTATAAAAACAATACAATTGAAACAATTTAAATATAGTTGATTTCACATTGATATAATATAATAAAAATTTAATGTTGATAAACATGATTTATTAATGTAACATATTTTTTTAGTTCTTTTGAAGAACTTTTCATCATTTATAGTAGAATATATACTGAAATAATTGGAAGTTACATTCACCATCATAAGGAATATCACACTAAAAAATTCATTACAAATACTATTGTGAAAAAAATTACTGGAACGTTTATACCATTACCTATTTAGGTTTCCTTGTATATTTATTCATATATTTTCTCTAATGTAATTTTACAATATGAGTTGTCTTGGTGCCCAAAAATCGGTCTCTGCATCCCAATATCATCACTAACCGCACTTCATTTGAGAGATAATCACCTAGTTATAACATATCTATATTTAGTAAATGTGAGGTTTCCGGTATGTACATAATCAAGATAAATATGTAGATCATATTATGTAATTTGGGGGAAAAAATAGGTGAAAATATTTGATATGTCCAAGATGTGATGAGATTGAGAAACCTATAGAGGCTTGTGTATCTTGGATATTTCTTCCCTTTCTTCCCAAACCTAATGAATATATTCCAGAGATATAATCAGAGAAATAAATTATCACTAGCCTCATTCCCTAGGTCTCAAGGACAGTTATCAAAATAAATATTCTATGAACATGTCACTAAATTTATTTGAAGTGAACAGAATTGGCCACTTTCATCATTTTATAGACAATAACAGGTCCTAGAAACATTGTTTCATCCAATTAATCCCATCACATATGTGTTTTATATCTTCTTATTAGAGGGATTCTTATAGGCTCATTTGAATTATAAAGTGAAAAATACTATCATAATAGAACTCTACTAGAGAAATATGTTGATTGCATTATCCCTTGAAGTCCATAGGGATATATATCAACATATCCTCATGGGTCTATATGGTACATTCATATTATCCATCAATATAGGTATGATATGTCATACTAACATTAATTTATGGTTTAGAACATGCTAACTACACTTCAAGAACATTGGGGTGAACCTCATATATTAGTTACATATAATTTGTAGTGGGTTTACATTTTTCCTTATTACTTCTCTAATGTATATATTTGGATGGTGGTTGAGTGAGGAGTTGTCTATAATTGAAATTAAGTGAGAATTATTTGTAAAATGGTCCTCTAAAAACCATATAGCATTATTCATTTTCCATTTCATTGGAAAACCCCTGAAAACATTAATAATGATGTTTTTCCATTCTAATATAGGTATGGTAAATGGTTTCACCATCAGTTTAGTGTTTTCCCAAAAATCATACACTTGATGACACAGTAGGAATATTGATCTATATTATATGATCTCTTTATTTACACTATCCCACCTATACTTATTTACTATATCTATATACATATTTTTACTTCTACTGTGGTTGGATATTTTCAAGATATGATCATTATTAAATATATGCTAATTAATCTCATATTTAAAGGGTCAGAATTTTTTTTCTAAATCTTACATCTCCAACATCATTAACATTGAACTTAGAGGTTTTTCCATTCCACACAACAACCATCTTCTTCTTTATCTCCCCAACATCCTTTTGAGCTCTCATGTTCATCTCATTTATAATAGTAAAATTATTAATCATATGAATTTATGATGATATTCATTCAATTACGACTCCCGTGTATATCATTTTCATTTTTAAGAATAGCATATCATTTCAATTCCTCAATATGGATTATGTTGTGTGTTAATTTATAAATATATCATTTATTACTTTTTTTAAATTCCTAGGATGGTAGTGGATTGAGTGTATCTATAGTCCTTGATAAGATCAAAAAATCATCACCAATTTAAATTAATCTCCTTTTGTGTTAATATATATTTGAGGATATTATGGCCCATATATATTTCACCATATTCTCTAAAGAGATAATTATTTTAAATCATAAATAAAAAGATCATTTCATAAAACTATAGATCATGTGTTGGATGGTTTTTCTCATGAAAATTTAATTACCTTGATTCATAGGCTATCAAATTATAATTCTCCATCACTGTACAAGTGAATCCCAACATTGATTCAATTCTACATAGCATGAAATGTTATCTTTTTTTATATTTTGTACGAATTTGTTTATTGATAATCCTCTTTTCCTTTTCAATAAATGTAACATTATATTCATTGTTGATGAATAATTTTACTTCCTTATATGTTATATTGGTTATAAGGGTTTTCAATTATGATATGATTCACAAAAATCATTTGTAATAACCATCTAGTCCAATTAATATGTGGATCTCTATTACAGATGCTTTTATAGTTTACTCATCAATTTCCATTTTCATAGAAGGGTCCATAAATATCCTTTTTCTAGTTAAAACATTCCAAAATAATTCTGTTATCACTATCTAAAAAATCACATTTATGGTGATTTACATATAACATATCTTTTTAATGAAATAAAAAATGTATTACAATCCTACTCATGTTCTCCCTTATTTTTTAGAACAAAAGATTTTCATTGAAAAATACTACCATATATTTATTGAAATAATATCTATAGAATCTATTAATTATTTTATTACTGATTGATGGATAATTTTTAAGTCTAAATGATATTAATATGAACTTATAGATCATTTAAATTTTATAAAATCTGTAATTAGGAATATCCTTTCTATTCATATTTAACTGATGATATCATTCATAGTGGTCCACTTTATGTATGTTTTAAACTCCACTCAATTATAGGTCATAAAATAATGAGAACAGATATATATTCTATAACATGATATTGTTGAGTTCTTGATAATAAATACTAAGACAGATCTACACATCCTTTATCTAGGAAAAGATAGTTAGTGCACCTCATTGTGGAGATCGTTAGCATATTAAAACCATTTCCATAAGTTCTTTTAATTGATTCTTATGTTTTCTATTTCAATGGGGCCAGTTATATATAGTTACTTGGATAAAAGAAACATCCCAAATATAAATTCAATTGAGAACTCAGCCTCTCAATCCAAAGGAAGACTAGGAAACTCATCATGAATTTCATCAATATATTCTCTTATAATATAAATTTCATCAGGATTAGTACTCTCACTTGATTACATCATTTGACAAAGATGATATTACTCAAAAGGAAAAAATATATATTCACTTAAAGAATATTCTATAGTTGATTCATCCTCAAACATAATAATATATAGAATTTGATGATAATTAGGTATATGGGATTTGATTTTCTTTTCATTAAAATTTATGTGATCCCCATACAAGGACAACTAGTCCATTCAAAGAATAACTTCAAATGGAACTAAATGAACTACAAAAAAGAATACTGGTAGATTAATATCATTTATAACCACTTTGGAGGAGTTTTTTCTTTTAGATTTAATAATTTATTCATTATTGGATTTCATGTTTAATTTATCCTCTATGATTTTTAGTGATTTTTGAATAGTTATACTAGAATTTAATGATATTAAAGAGAGCATAGAACCAGAAAAAAGAGTTTTTTCTCTATTATTGAAAATTTATCTTGTGTATATGCAACCACATATTTATCACTATCATCCTTTGAAGTAGTAGGATTATAAGACCGCACTTTATATCATGAACTGAGCTAGACTTCCATCAAACAGGATACCCAACCTGGCCTATGGTGATGCCCAAAGGTTCTTCTCAATCTTTATTGGTGGGAAACTAGTGTATGGGCATAAAACATTAAATTTCGGGAATTATTTCACCCAATAAAACATCCATTAACAACAATAATTAATGGATTTCACATCACAATGAATAATCAAAAAGTAAATACAGCTATCAAAAGTGAATCCTTTTAAATTTAAAAATAAAAACCCAAAAATATCAAAATGGAGAGGATAACCAACTAAACTACCAAAACCTCCATTAAAAAAAGGGTTAAAATCCTCATTCCACCACCACCAACACCTTCAATAGAGGGGACACCTATAACCAGATCAACTATCTCCACCTTAAAACATCTTGAATTTACCTGGTAAAAAATAATAAGGTCTACATTCACTTGAGGGATTATATAAGGTGTGGTAAAATGGCTAGTATGATATCAAAAAAAAAAGATATTTCACGTTATAACAACATAAGACATGACAATATTCTATTTTTGAAGAATATAAATGAAAATAATGAAAAAATATTTTAAGATGAATCATACATTCAAATTAATAATGGTAAAGTGAACATGTCCCCACGCTAAGAAACAATAATTGCATCACATGAGCACCACAGTTAATCCCTAAGGTGTTAAGGTTATTGGAGATCCATGATCCCTGATCCTTGGTGACATGGTATAGAAACCATAACCCATAGTTTCTCCATGAATGACCTACTATAGAAGAGTTAGTCCAATGTTCAATTGGTCTCCAATCATCATCAATGTTTAGTCAGTTTTGTAGCATCAGTCCTCCAATGGAGAACTTGGCCTCATCCCTACCAATCCACTTAAAGTATTATACCTAGTATTCCCATCCTAGTTACCATGTATTACCTTTATGGTCAATTTCATCTCCAATGTCATGTAAACCTCCTCATGAATACACACATTTCCTACATTGGAGACTCCCAAGGAAAATCATCATTCTCAATTGAAAACCCATTTCTCAAGTCATATAAACCACCACAAAAAATACATAAACACACTGTAATGGGACACACATTAAAACCATAATTTAACATTGAATAAAATCTTTTTGAAACCATATTCACACCCAAATACTTTTAAAACAATGTTCACTCCATCCATAGAAAACATAGATCACATTTAGAATGAAAATAAAGAATACTAAAATAATCCAACAATTATAATTATGGAATAACTTATCATTCACTAGGAAAATTTCAGAATCTAGTGAAATATGTAATGAGTTGACTCGGGTTTTCCTCAAACTAAGAACTCGAACCATTCCATCAAATATGTGAAGGGAATTCTTGATCCCCACTGGTTGGCGACAAGAACCAGGCATCGAACAAAAAACAATGGGGAATGATTTCTCCCAACCTGAACCAAACATAATTCATATATATATAGAAATCCAAAAAATAAACAATGTATGATTGATGAATATATCCTATACCCGTAAAAAGATAGTGGAAACAAAATAACTACAAATTTATCCATAACTCAAAGAGAAAATTCCAACTATAAATGACTAGAACAAAAAACAATACTCCAAATGATTGTGTGGATGACCTCCTACAATCTCACAACTAGCTACCTGACCTTGCTGATACAAAACCACATTTCTTCACTATAGTTCATAGTGTTTCCCTATAAGGAAGGAATGAAATGGTATATGATCCACTAAAGAAGTGTTCATGGTGTATTCTAATAAGATAAATATTATCCCACCTAGGCGTTCCATAACAAGTCTCTATATAAAAATTTCAATATGCTTAGTTTAAATAATACATGGCATGATGAGAAGTAAATATGTTTTATAGAAAACATGGTAAAAATTTTCTTTTTTATCATAGTTATAAAACAAAATAAGGTATGTTATTTTCAAAGAAAATTTTTATATTATCTTTTATAAGAATCAACATGAATATCAAGTCTAAAATAGTCCAAACCCAATAAGTAAAAAAATAGTTGCAGTACATGCATCAAAATACCAAGGAATACAATATTTCAGGTAGATGACTACTTGTACCCAAAAATATTTGAAACAATTCATTGTGGTACTTTAATTCAATGATTTACTATCCAAGACTAGTGATAAAATCCATAAAGTGAACCCCCACAATATATAATGTCCTCAAGCTAAACCTTCTACCCAGTACCCAAGGTATCCCATGTTCTCATTTTCACAATCATTTAATTTTTTTTAAAACTATTTCACAAAACCATTTTCATTGCATTAAAAATACTGATTTTTATAACATTATTTAAAAACCAAGGGAAAAACATTCACTCAAAATATCTTTACAATACACACAAAATATCATTCCAATTTGATACTAATTTATTGGTATTCCAGTTCATAAGAAATGAAAAATACCTTTTATGATACGCATGATAAAGATGAACCCACCTACATCAAAACTCGAGTCTCGCACACCTGCAAGGGGATCCTCCCACAATGAATACCTAATAATTTCTAAAAAGGCCATAGAATTCAATCCACATGTCTTAGGATTTATTCAATAAAGAAATATGATTGGTGTACTAGAGGAAATATCACATACATCAACAAAACATTCCCACCACACTACTAACAACAAGGGAATGGCCTCTTGAATGAGATCACACAACCGATCTTGGAATGATATATTTAAAAACACCAACAAAGACCAACCGATCTAATAATGTAACACAAGGGTTATTCCACGATTAAGAACAATGAAGAAGTAGAAAGATAAGTTGCTAGTAGAGATGTACCACACCAAAAATGAAGATGGATCATTGAATGAACTAATCTAGAAGGAATGGAGTCTCCAAAAATCACTGGAGAGGAATTTCGGTTTGATAACAAAGGAAAATGGGTGATCAAATGGGAACCAATAACCCGACTAGCAGCCTAAAACCTACCTACTCAGGGAATTACATGATGTGTAAGTTTTTTACACACTGTGAAATCCACAATGTTTAAGTATACTAAGAAATATATCACCATATATTTAAAATATTTTATTTAAAACATTCATGACATGAAACTTCTGTTTGTGAATTTTATCCCTTCACAGCAAGAATCCTTTCACGGATTTTACCCTAAAACAATAACATGTCGTGTAAACTAGTTACACATTGTGAAATACTCCTTTATCCTACAAACAAATTGATTAAATATGAGTCCAAAAAATATATGAATTCACTGTTATAGTTATCCTCCCAGTTTTTGTCAGTCCTATATGTAAAATAGAAAAAATTAAAACCATGATGAGTTCAAATAAATTCCTGATAGATTGGTAGCAGGATGTTACAATATACCCATCATAAAGACTATCCATCCAAATAAATTCATGTGGAAGATGTAATCCCTGGAAAAAAAAGATGAGGCCATTTCTCTTCATAAAAAACTCATGTTCCAAAGTCTTGTGGGAATATAATACTTATTTCCATAGAACTATAAGAAACAGAATCAACTTCCCACACAATACTTTCACTAGAGAGACAAAAATATCCACATGTTTCTCTATAATAGAAACATCTGGTTGAAACTCAATTTATTCCCAACTCAAAACGTGAGTGGGATTAGGGTTATAAGTTTTGAGCTATGAAATGTGGAAAACATCATTAATACCTATCTACTAAACCGAAAATTATAATCGATAAGAAAATTATCTGAGTTTCTCAGTGACCTCAAATGGTCCAACATATCACAGATCCAACTTTCCCTATTTTCCAAGTCGACACTGACCTAATTGAGGAGACACTTTTAAGAAATACCAGTCACCAACAAAAAAACTCTAGAGTTTGACATTTCTGATCCACAAACTAATTTTTTTTCACTCAGTTCTATAAAAAACATAGATTTTTATCCTAAATATTTTCCAACGTCTTCTAGAACTATCTTTTTCTAACTAAAGATATGTCACCCACCTCTTCCCAACAAAGAGTTGATCTACACGGGTGACCATACAACACCTCAATGTTAACCATTCTTATTAAAAAATGATAATTATTCTTGTAAAAAATATCAACAATTTCAAGTTGGTTATCCCATCATCCACCGATGTCAAGAACACAGTCATAATGAATATCTTCGAGGATCTGAATTACTCACTCCATATGATCGTATGTCTTTTGATTGTATGTTTAACCCAACATGATCTAAGTTCCCATTTCCTTTTGGAGACTACTATAAAACCATGAGGTAATCCTAGTATACCTATCCAAAGCAATAGGATAATTACTCCCATGTAAACTCACAATCATCTACATATACTTCTTACCCAGTTCCTTAACATTAGGGGCAACCTTGATTGAAATGAAATGAGCAGACATTTTCATCTATAAAGAACCACCTAAATAGCATTCATCCCATAGGGATTCCATGGTTATCCATCAAAAAAATCTATGGACCCCTCATCCCATTTCTAGATCTTCTCTAAATGAGGTTAAAGAAAACTAGAGGGTTTCATGGGAACTTCCTTTATCTGTTGGTACATGTAACAGCGGAACACATAATCTAAAATGTTACGCTTCATACCCAGACACCTGAATTATCGTATAATGTCATAATACATCTTTTTAATTCTTAGGTGAATATACCATGAATAATTGAGATAATAAAACATTACCAAAATCCTCACGGATGATAATACAACAACACGATTCCTAATGTGGAGCATACCATCTGAAGAAAGAGACCATGCTGAAATGTAATCCCCTCCATAAAGGCTTTCTTGAACATTACTAAACTAAACATCATTAAGATGAATCTAAAAAATATACTCCATGATAGAAGATGATAACTGAACACTAGTAAAAATCAAACATGAAACATCATCCTGAGCATTTAAGTTCAACTGAGTGAAAATCCCTATAAGTCTCCACTCCTCCTTAGATTCAAGAACAGTTTGAGATGGTAATTTATTGCTAAGGACATTTTAAATGATTTTACCCTTCCCTGGTTTATAAGTGATATCGATGTCAATCATATAATGGTATTCTACCCAGCATCATTGTCAAATTTCTAATTCCTTTTGAAAAATATATAACTCAAACACTTATTTTCAGGGAAGCATGTAAACCATTACACAAAATGATAGGGCCACCAACATTTAAGAATATGCATAACTATAGTAATCTCTAATTCATGATTAGGTTAATTCTTCTCATGTGGTTGATTCTAAAGAGAGTCGTAAACCACCTCATGGCCATCCTGCATAAGCAAGCATCCCAAAATATCATGAAAAGCATAAAAAACACCATGTATTCCTTACCAGGCTCAGGTAATATCATAATAGGAGACGATGTCAGAATTCATTTCATTTAATCAAAAGAAATATATCACTTCACATTCCATGTAAATTTTACCACATTCCTAGTAAGATCATTCAAAGTTGAATCCATCATAGAGAAATGTGTAAAAACTCATTGGTAGTATCACACCATATAAAGGAAGTTTCATATCTCAATGATATTGCATGGTTCATTCCATGAAAAAATAGCATTCACCTTATCTAGATCAACTGATAATCCAGGTTCATAAATCTTTTACCATAAGAACTTTACCTCATGGATCAATAATAAACATTTGGAATGAATTTCATACAAATTTTTACTTCACATAATTCTTAGAAAAAAACTCATATTGTTCTCGTGATCAAACATAGATTTCGAATAAACCAGAATATCATCCATGAATACTACCAAAAAAGTGTCAAGATATTGATGAAATATAAAATTCATCAAAGAAATTAAAACTACAATAAAGTTAGTCAAACCGAAAGGAATCAAAATAATTTCAAAGTGGTTGTACCCGCTCCTGAATGATATCTTCTCTATATCAAACTCCTGAACTCTGATATGATGATAACTCAACTAGAGATCAATCATTGATGACAAATATTCCTGCTTTAACTAATAAAACAAATTATTTATGTGAGGAAAAGGATATGTTTTATTAAATATTACCTAGTTAAACATTTGATAGCCCACACACCACTAAAGTGAAATATCTACCTTCTGGGTAAAGAGAACAAAGGATACCAAAAGTGAAACAATAGGGTGAACTAAACCTCTTTCCAACAGGTCATCCAACTGAATCTTGATCTCTTTCAGCTGTGCTAGTATCAAATGATAAGAAGGTACTGATACCGGCTACGTATTTGGAACCTAGTCAATTGTAAACACTATATCTCTCTCTAGATTAAGAACATAGATTTAATCTATGAAAACATTAGAAAAGATCCAAATAACAAAAGGAAGATCAAAAAAAGAAGAAAAATCATTGGGCTCCGACGAAATAGTTGATAACAAACTCTTTTTCTCTAGGTGGGAAGGACCTGGACCACCTGACCTTGGGTTCCACTCTAACTGAAACACGTGAGAGCTCCCATTGGTAGCTAGAAACAATACTAAATGATTGTAAAAATCAACCTCATATCAATGAGAGACAATTCAATCGATTTTGATAATGGCATCAATCATATCTATATCAAGAATGAGAAAATACTAGACCAAATCTTTATCGTTTATCATCAATGAAGATGAATGACACTTAAACTCCCACTAAATCCTCTTTCTAATAGGTTTATCTAACTCCAATATAAAGGACATAATTTATGTTTTATGTATAAGAATATCAAAAAAAATGTTTGTATATAAACTAGTGGGAGGCACAAATATCAAATAAAGAAATTGCTACTAGATATGCAATATGTATAGTACCTCTCACTATTTTTATACCTACTTCAACATTTGATGGGTACTCATCTACTGCATGAAATTACTTCACTCTTGAGGCATAAGGCTAGATCCATATAGTATTTGAAGCTTATGAATTAACTACTGTGGCCATTGGAGCTGATAATCCATGACCATAATGAGGTGTATTCATAGCCTACTAGAATCATTGAATATGACCAACATGCCCACAGCTGTTGCAAAAAATTCATGGGAACAGGGAAAACCAATGGTGTGTCCAAACTTACCATACTGATATCATATCAGAGGCACACTTCCAATTGTAGTAGATGATGTCGAGGATGATCACTTTTGAGACTCACCACAACCACATGTCTGATGATCCTTCCACTTCCTCTTATTTGCATTAACTCTGGTGAAACAACCACTATATAAAAGAGAAGGGTTGGAAAAAACAACCATTCCATAAATATCCATATATTCCATCCTATCTCTACCAAACATCTCCACATAGCTAGAATGTTTCAACATAAAAACATGTGATCTTATATCTAGTCACAAACCCTTCTTGTATTTCTGAGCCTTCATCCATTCATTCTTCCCCATGTCTGGAGAAAATTAGACAAGCTCAGAAAACCATTTTGAATATTCCAAAATCGAATGCTCTCTCTTCAATATGTATAGGAAATCAAAATACTTTTTCAGCATTAGATACGCTAGAAAAAACTACTAGAAGAATAGGGTTTTGAAACACATACAATCCAAGTCCATGTATTTATCTTCCTAGGCCATAGAATCCCACCATCGCATGTTGGAACCCACGAGCCTAAACACTGAACACTTCACCCTAATATTCTCTAGTTTCTCTAGATATTTGGTGACTTGATTGATCCAATCCATCCATTCCTATTCCTCTTGAGGTTCAATCATTCCTTTAATGGATGGTGGATTCCCATCCAAGAAATCTCTTAATCAATCTCTCTCCCCTACAAATATTGGATTTACTTCAACAACTTTTTCCAGAGATAATGGAATATCCTAATAATCATTATAGACTGCCCATACAAAACTATCTATGATATTATTATCTATAGGTGTATTACCTTTTGGAATATCACCTACACCTTCCTGAGGAACTCGTGGAAGACGTCTCAGAGGCATAATACTACACACCAAAATATAAGAGTGATCAAACAAAAAAATCTCAATTCATATCAGAATTCCCTTAAGAAAAAACTATGATTTAAAACCAAACCCAACACTAGATACATGTATCCCAACTTCACATGGAAACTTGAGTCTCGTTACTACATGATATGGTCATGCACTCATCGCAACATAACACTCAAGTCCCGAAAATCCTATCACTGGTTTAACACATGTCATATAACAAGGAATCTTAAGGAAAACCTATCATTTGATACCAAATTGTATTGAACCAACCCAGGTTACCATCAAACATGGAACCTGTCCCATTCCATTGCATTCCCGAAGGGAGTTAGTGATCCCCATGGGCTGCTGACAAGCACCTGGGCATCAAAAAAACAAGAGGGATTGATTTCACCGAACATAAATAAAACACAACTCATATATATACACAAAGTAAAAAAACAGATAGCCTAAGAATAATGAATATATTCTAAAACTATAAAGAGATAACATAAACAAAACAACTACTAAATTAGCCAAAACTCTAAGAGAAAAGTTAAACTATAAAGGAAAAGAACCAAATAGCTACTACCATTGATGGAATGATAAAACTCCTACCATCTCACTGCCAATTACCCAACCTAGCTGACATGAGACCTCATCACCTCACAATTCCTCCTTACCTTTCCCTAAAATAAAAGACCTAAAATGTAATACGCCCAACTAAAGAGGTGCACTGGGAGTGAGGTAACGGGCTCAATAGGATCCCACCAAGGGGTTACATAACAAGTCTCTATATATCACTTCCAGAATGATCAATTTAAATAAAACATGGCATGATGATCATAAAAGTAGTTTTATAGAAAACATGGTAAGAATTTATCTTTTTATCACAGTTCTAAGAAAAGAGGTTATATCAATATCCAATCCCATTTTCCATATAATATTTCACAAGAATCAACATGCATATCATGGATAAAATATTACAAATCCAATCAATGAAAAAAAAATTAAAACACAAACATCACCATACAAAGAAATACAATAGGTCAGACATTAGACTACTCATACACAAAAACCTATGAAATAGTGAACTGTGGTACCTGAAACCAATGATCTACAATCTAGGACTAGGGAGAAACCCTATAAAGTGAAACACCAATATAATATATTTTCCTATAATAAATAATATACATTATTGGACAAGGGGAACACCCTTCCAAGTGAATCCCCACAAAAGATGATGGCCTCAAGGAAAACCTTCCACCTAGTACCCAAAGTAACCCATGTGTTAATATTCACAATTGTTTCAATGTTTCAAAAACCATTTTCAATGTTTTGAAAATACCCTATTTTCTTTCCATTTTTCAGAAAAAGTAAAACCTCTTTAATTCAAAATCTATTTCCAACACACAAAAAAAAACACGCCAATTTCAAACTGATTTATTTTAAAACCAATTTATAAGAATGTAACAACACATTTTATCAAACAAATGATAGATACAGAACAACCTACCTTAATACTCTAGTCACACACACCTTCAACTAGATCCACCAAAAAGAAAGACACAATAATTTCCAATAAGTCCCTAGAATCCAATCCACGCATAATAGGATTGATTAAGTTGAGAAAGAGGGTTATGGAGAAGAGGAAATATCACATACTTCCACAACGAACAACTATCACACCTCAACTAATAAGTTAATGACCCCCAAAACAACATTGATCAACAAATATATGAAGAAGATAAGACAAAAAATCAAATTTGACCAACAGATTTAATAACTCAACCCAAAGGTGAAACCACAATCAAAGACATTGAAGAAGTGGAAATATAACTTGCCCGGATAGACACCCCACAACTACAATGAAGATGGAACATCAGGAGAATAGATAAGTAAAAATTGTGTCTCCAAAAATCACTAGAGAAGAGTTTGGGTTTGAGAGAAAATAAAAATAGATAATGGAATAGGGAAAAAACCGAGTGGTTCCCTAAAACATCCCAACTTGTGATATTACACAATGCATAATTACTTTACATGCAGTGAAATCCAGGGTGTTAAATCACGCTGATAAATCCATCACCTCAGATTAAAAATACATTATTTAAAACATTCATGATGTGTAAATCCTCTAAAAACATGTAACCCTTCATAGCGTTAATATTTTCATGACTTTTACACAGAAACACTTACATGTAATATAAAAAACATATATGGCGTGAAATCCTTTTGAATCCAACACAAAATGTAATTTAAATATAGGATTACAATAAATCTCTAACTTTACTATTATATATATCCTTATAATTATTTATTAGTCCTCTACAGACCATTGGAAAAAAGTATAAACATGATGTGGTCAATGACATACCTGATAGATCGCTAATGGGGTGTTACAGAAAATCCCACATGCACAATAAGGTGACACTAAAAAAGAAAATATCAAACCACAACCACAATTATTTAACCTAGGAAATTAGAACTCCTCCCTCCTTAGTTCAACCCATCCATTAGAGAAAGAATAAAAAAATGAATAATGAATGGGGAACCAAAAAGAAGGAATCAATAATAAGTGGATGGACTTACATGATGAGTTCTTGAGGATTCTACAACAAATACACCATGAAAATGCATTCTAGGGATGTATTAAATAAATATATTCATATAAAAATATTTGAATAAGAACTATAGGTGATGACTAGGATTGATTAAATATAATGAATTCTCTATAAAATTCAACCCTATGAATGTTAACACGGTGGATAGTTTTTGGAGATAAAAGGACCAGGCTTGATTTTCCATAATTTTTATTTAGAGAGATCTAATACATATGGTTTTTTAGTGTATGGAATATGAAATCAAAGGGTATGGGTAAAGATCCTCTCATTCCCATATGAATATCAAACTATCCATTCTTGTTAAAATTATAGATTATCTGGGAGAAGATGAGGAATTATAGAAGATGGTAAATAATGTTTTTGATTCATCCTTAACCATGATGCCCTGATTAGATTTATGATCTATGATTGTCTCCCAGCTATATTTGAATTAAATAGTGAATTAAAAGTTGAATAACATATCTCATCACTCTATATTAATAATTGAATTTTTATTATTTATAAATATATCAACAAATATTTATATTAGGTGAATACTAGGACAAATTTCTCATTGTATGTATCTTAATGCTTGGTAATTCTGTAGATAAATAATGAATAACAGTTGTCTAAAAGAATGTTTCAACCATTAGCTATAACACAATGGAAATGAGAAAACATCCCCATTGATTTCATTGTAGGGATCCCTAAGAATACTAAAGTCCATAAAACTAGTTTTGTTATATTTTTTCCCTTATGATGTTAGATAAATTTACTGATATTAGATAATATTTCTCTCTATATTAGCATAAGAGGATAGTGATTAAAAAAATGGTAATGTCTCATGGAGTGCGTCATTCTATTATTACTGATAGAGATCTCAGTCTTACCATGAGGATTTTAAAACTTATTCTATAAAAATTAAATATGTATTTAATCATTATTTGTATATATCATCCTTATAAATATGTTCATCTTAAGTTGAATATTCAAAACATAAAATATATTTAGAGAGCCTTCTCTATTGATTTCAATGTAGGTTGGTATCAAAATCTTCCTCTAGTTAAATTTTCCTAAAATAATACATTTAAATAATATATTTAGATGAATACTTATGATGAAATATGTATTAAAATGATATTAAATAAAACATTCTTGGATGATATTGGGGTATAAAATCTCTTATAAACTGGGATACGATTGGAAATGAAATAAAAATTTAGATGTACTTAACAAAACATTAGGATAAATTAGAGTCAATAGAAGAGTTATAATGTTAATTATCTATGGGATCGATAGTTTAATGATAATGTTAAGGTATTCTTATAGATATATCCTTATGTGAAGATTGTGAGATCTAGAAGGAAGGGTTATTTGAACCCTAAATATGTTGGTCTCTTCGAGAAACATGATCATGTAATGACAGTAGTTATTGCATATTTCTTCGTTCAAACAACATTAATATTCCCATTGTGTTCTATATATCTCTTTAACAAAGTAATATTTAATCCACCATATGTAAATAACCCAAATGGAATTCTATTGGATCTGGTTCTTTCGTAGCAAGAACAAGTGGCTGGAATTTTTCGATATAATTTATAAAATGTTTCAGAACAACTCCAATCATCATGGAAATGATTTAGGGTGAAACTACACTTCTTGTGGAAGAAGAATTTGAATAATAGGATGTGATTATTCAGATGTATCCTCTCTTATATTTATCATAGTACTATATTATTTTGCATTCAATTCTTATAAATGGTAGTCTGTAACATCATTGTATTTGATAATATATTTCACTATAATAAATTTGATGAGTTCTGTTGATTGTGATGCATGAAACACTAAACTAATGTGAATATTTCCTTATTGTAAAAAATGTACAATAAATCATGAGATACTTAAATGTAAAATAATTAGTAAATTAAATTTGAATATTTACTATATTAATTACTCAAATATGAACAAAAATGTTTTATTAATAATATAGATTTTGTTTTCTGTTGTATGTGATTTACATGAAATTTAGAATTCTAAATTTTTGTTTTTTTCAAAATGAAATTATTTTTTAAATTCAACACGTAATAGGATATTTTGTATGAAATATAATGATATTTATGAAAATTGTGATTTTGATGTGAATATTTAAAATACCATTTTTACGATTACTGTAACATTTATAAGATAATTATGATATAATAATTACATAAAAATTTGTGAAACCATTTTTTTATCCAACAAAATTTTTAAAGAGTAAAAAAATAATATAAACTATTATGTTTAATTTTGAATCACATTATTGTATTTTTGGAACATCTGTTTAATATTATTTTTAGAAAACAATTTTTCATTATTTACATTAAATGATGTGATTCAATAATTACATTTGGGTATAGTAGGGTTTTAATTTATTATAACTTTCATAATAAAACGAAAATAACGTAAATGGAATTTTAGTGAAATGAAAATGTTTATCCTAACTAAATATAAATTAATTTTTAGACATAATATACTTTTATTCTAAAAGTAGACTATATCCATTTCTTTTATAATTAAATTATTCAACTTAAATGAATTTTATAATTTAAAATGGATGAAATATTATTATTTTGCATAATTAATATGTTTCAATATAGTCAACTTATTATTTATCATTATTAAATAGTTACCATGATAAAAAACATGTTAATGCATTAAGGGTTAAAATGGTTAAAAGGAGGTTTAATATAACATATACTATTTAAAATAAAAAATAAAACTTGATTTAATAATATTTATTAATTTTATAATAACTAGAACTATATTTTAATTTATAATATGAGAATATTGGGTCTCATAACTTTATTAGTACATGTGTTATATAAAAATGATTCATATTTTTCATGTTTTTCACCAACCTCACAGAAAAAAGGGAACCACAACGTCTCATTACTCCATACCTCATATGTTCTTAATATTATCCATTCATACCCTAACTACTTCCAAAATTTCGACATTATAATCTAGAGGACTCATTCTATTCAAAATAAATTCTTAACAAGGCTTATAGAGTTATACAATATGAGATTCATGAGGAAGAGGTTATTATGTTTACCAATCTACATTGAGTTTCATCCCCCCTTAACCTCATCAAAAACATCAATAACAATATCAAAATTTTGAAATAATATCCTTACTATATTTAAATGATTTTATGTTTTTGGTAATTCTATGTTATCTCTCCTTTATATGTAATGGAAAATAAAAACATCACTCAAGCATACATATAATCTATCATATTCATGAATCATTGTGTTTTATTTTTAATCACCATATCTCATAAATAGTTATAGATACTTACATAATGGATTAAAGTAATTTTAATAAAACAAGTTTTATATTATGAATATAATATATTATCTACCTTCTTACATGATCATTCACTGGATAATGATAGCATGCTTATGTGTGCTAGTGCACTACCACCATAACAACGTTTTGTGATTCATTTTCATTTTTCATTAATATACCAACAAATATAGATGGATTTGATGAATATATATGATATATATGATATTTATGATATTATTAAGTTTCTAAAACATTAACTTATCGATTACCATTTATTAATTTTATTAATTGGAAAATGAAAACGTTACTAAGTCATTATTAGAAACTACCACCTCCATTGAGTGAGGAAATTCATTTTTCATATCTTCTATATATAAGTTATTATAACATGTTATATAATAAATAAATATATTAGTTATTGAATGATTAAGATTCATTAAATTATGAAATAATGTACAAGGTTCAATGATTAGAAAAATTGATATGAAACATATATGGGAAATAAAATATTTTACTACCCAAATTTTAATTTTAATGACTAATTAATAAAAAGTTAGAAATTGGATATTTTAAGGGAAAGCCAAAGTGTAACATAATTTTGAATACGGTTCTAGTAAAGGAGTTTAATAAATATAAATTTATTATTCAGGGGTTTATGTTCTTTATGAAGAAATTTATGACCAATGATAAGGTTTTATATTACAATCTCATTTTTAATATGTATTTTTCTTATGTTCATTATCTCTAAATAAATCATATCCCTAGGTATATTAATGTAAATACGGTTCTTTTTTAGGTCTATTATTGTCTAAATTCATAATTAAAACCAATTAAATTGGTTAATGAAATGTTTCATGAGTTTATGTGGAGGATCATGGGTGTCCCAGCAGTTTGGGATATGAAAGAAGGGAAAAGGGGCCATACAGTGAAGGTTTCATGGTTTGCGCAATATTAGTAGTAATTGTATGCCATAATTTTCTTTTTCTAGAGGAGGTGGCAGATTTTTGAAGAAACTATGCAAGGGGAGAGTCACAATCTTGTGCTATTATATAGATCCATCCCACATAATGATTATAGGTTTTATAAAATGTTATAGGCTCCCTAACAGACCATTCATTTTATTCCCATACTTGGATAGAGGGTGGAGCACAGTTGGCACTCAGTTTATCTAGTCATGTGGGAAAATCGTGAACCTCATTAATAGGTGGGAAATTTTCCTTTTTACCCCCATGTTATGTTTTTTCTTCTCACTCAAATTTCGGTCCCATTATTTTTATATCATACATGGATGATGAACCATTCCTCCCAAACATCCCAGGGATCAATCGCATTTGTTTCATAGAAGTTTGGAGTAACATTGGGTGTGGATCAAATCTCTATGTGATTCTAGCACTCCTCCTCCTTCCTTTTTCTGGATTAGGTCTTGTGGAATCATCCTTCTTATTTTGAATCCCTACAACCATCTATTTATAGAGGTTTATAGGTTGGGGATTATTGGGGTAGTTGAGTTATGATCAAAGGCCATGTTTATTAGAGTGTTCGTCTATAGAAACGATGTAAGTGGTATAAAAGTTATATCCCATAATATTATGGTAAAATTTGTGTGTATGTGGGTGGTGCACTTGTGTCATTTTTTATACATTTTTTTATTTGGAAACTATTGATGAATTGGTTTGTAAAATTATGATTTAAACACCTTATAATACTCATGGTAAGAATTTACATTTAATAAACTTGGATAATGTAACGTCCTGGTTTCAAGTGCGGCCCAAATGTGCCCCATAATCAGGTGGTCACATGGCCTCAAGCACATTTCCCCAAACACTAGAGTCTTTCAACTCATAGTGAGGACCATGGATGTGGTATTGGGGAAACTATTCCCTCATTGGCTGAGTAATATAGTGGAATAACAATAATATACAAAAGTAGAAGTAGTAATACCATACAACAAGCAAACATCATAAGATTGAAAGTAAATGAACTAGATCACATATATAAATTATTCACATCACATATGTTTATGAAAGTAGGAAAACATGTCACAATTCTAGAAAAGACATTACTAAACCAAAGTATAAAGAAAATTAGAAAACTCCATCAGCATCGCAAGCCTCAACTTGGTCTCATGCTCTCCATCTCCACAAACATCACGTACCAGAAGTATAAATAACCATTCCCTTTTATATACCTGCAACAATATAATATATTTTGGACCAAATTCAAGACCCAAATAGGGTTTGAGATGAATCCCAGTAGGCATCCATCCAAATATCTATGCCTAGCGTCCAGTGAATATATATAGTAGATAATATGAATTATGATGTAATAAACAAGGAAGTACTCAATAGTAAACAATCCTATGGTTTCAACTACATTCATTTAAATTTATTAATTATGCAACCAATCCTTCAAAAGAAACCCTTTGGGAATGTTGTCATAGTTTAACCCCTCTGGTTCATCTTATTATTAAATCACTAAAGATGTAAAGAACAATCGGGAAAGCTCACACGGTCTAAATCCTTGGTCTTACAAGCACAAAGACTCTTTGAGGATGCATTATATGTCAGTTCCTCCTATGGACTTCTAACAGTAAAATACACACTCTCTGAAAAATCAGTCAACATTGTTTCCCCCTATGGTCTCATAACAATATACTATAGACACTCTGAGGGAGAAATCATCATTAATCCCCCCTATGGTCTTGCAATGTGAAAAGTATAATAGACTCTCTCGGGAAGCCCTCAATGTCAATTCCCCCTCTGTTCTAACTCCACCCGGTTCTCACAGACCTGTGTAATGCAATCATGTACTAATAATATCTACTAGCCAAATTAATTTCATCTAAAACACTTATAAGAAGCTATAATGCATATCATAAGAATGTCATATAATATCAACTTTATACTAACAAAAGTAGGCATGAAAAAAAACAGCCTAATAGGCAATTCTAGGCCCAATGACCAATACCAAGAAAACATGGTAAAACATATCTATAAGAAAGGTAGTAATCCTAAAACATAATAAATCCCCTTTATCAAGAAAACAAAACATATCATGTATCAAATAGGGTTAAATTTCTAAAACATGGAATACTCTAAACTAGGTTATTCAGCACTTTTTTCACATATAATCCAATGACAACTAAGGAAAGGTACAAAACACCTACCCCAATGTTGTATGATCGATATAGTTGATCCTCCGCCTATTAATTGACATAGAATGTTGTACATCTAAAAAAACATTAAAAACTATCAACTTCAAATATCTCATGAAAGAAGAGAAATCAAGAGGAGAGTCTCTAGAAGATGAAAGAACTCACTAATGTGATTCCAATGCAACCAACGATGTTTGATTCTGAATAATAATGATTATTTCGTGTCTCAGAGAATAATTTTCTCCCTTGGTTGATCATGGATGATACGGGGTTACAACTATATTGTTTTTGGAATTAGACGTGACACTGATCTGATAAAAAAAATAAAAAAAGTACATAGCATGCTCATTTAATGTACATTCCATGTACATGCCTTAACCGACCCCCACTTTAGGCGATATCTAGGTCACCACACATGTCTATGTACTTGGCCATTAGATTGCCAGTACATAGCTACCCGACGCAACCAAGTACAGGATGTGTACTCCTAAGTACACGACATGTACTCATAAAATTTCTAAAAACATCCATTTTCTCAAAAACACCAAAAATAAATATCCGTACCTTAAATGAATATATGAGTTAATAAAAACTTCCCCCCTTAATGAAATTCATCCCCTAGTTTTCATAACATGTAGGCACAGAAGAAAAATCCTCGAATAGGTCTATCCACTACAATTGCACACCAGCCTCCCTCTCCCATGTCTCGTCCTATACTTTCTTATGCTGCCACAACACCCATACCATAGGAACAGACTGACCAAAGAAAAACATTGCAGTTCAATCAAAAATTGGAATTATATTATCCTAAAATGATGCATCCACCTCCAACTCAGCCTCCTTGAGTTGAAAAACATGAGACAGATCTGAGAAGTTTTGTAGCTAAGAAACGTGGAGGACATCGCGCATAGCTCGGTACCTCTGCGGTGACAGTAATCGATAGGAATCATGACTGACTATCTCCAAAACCTCTTACATCCTAATGTATCATGGTAAAATAATTCCTTGTCTCCTAATCCTCATGTGTCCCAACATTAGTGTGAGACATTGGAAAACCTGATCTCTGACCTCGAATTCCGGAGGTCGTCTCTATATATCAGCATAAGACTTATACCATGACTGTGTAGTATCCATCATCTTCCAAATCTACTCCACCTACTATATGGTATCCTGGACAAAACAAGGTCCCATCATAGCTACCTCTCCTACTTCCTGCCAACATAGGGGTGATCGGCATGGCCTTCCTTACAAATCTTTATAATGTTCCATATGAATAGTCTCCTGAAAACTATTATTGTAGGAAAACTACACTAAAGGTATGTGCTCCTCCCAAGAACCTCCAAAATCTATGACGCATGCTCGAATCAAGTCCGCTAACACCTGAATTGTATGCTCAGACTGGCTATCTGTCTAGGGATGGTAATATGTACTTAGACATACTTGACTACCCAAATCATTTAGTAGCCCCTGCGAGTCTTGAGAAGTAAATTGGGCATCCCTATCTAAAACAAATGAGTGATAAACCCCGTGTAAACATAAAATGTCTTGGATGTAAAACCTTAAAAACGAATCAACATTGATAGTCTTCTTGATTAGTAAGAAGTGTACAACCTTCATGAGTCTATCAATGAGAACCCAAACTGCATCATTCCCTTGAGGAATCCTCAGTAAACCTTTCACCAAGTCCAACGTGACACCATTCCACTTCCACTAGAGAAAGGGAAACTGCTGTAAAATCTCTACTGGTCGCTGCTGCTCTACCTTCACTTATTGATAGGTGCAACACCTCATCACTAAAATAGAAACATCTCTTTTCATACTCATCCACCAATACTGACGGTGTATATCTCAATAAATCTAGGTGGCTCTAGGATGAACTACCCATAATGAGGAAGGAAAGTCTTGCAAAATCTCTTTGCATATTATTGAAGAAACTAACATGAACCCATGAAAATGAAATATCTAACCCTTTAATATGCTCCATCTAGGAATATGGTCATCTCATGACACACCCTCCCATAGAACTAGGCCTTTAGAATATGATAGCTACCTTATTTTCACTCGATCAAGTATAGTATAGGTAATAGAAACTGAAGAAATAAACGTCTTCCCTTGTCTATCAGGAACCTCCATATGTATCATAGAGAAAAGAGCCACAAGCTACCACTCACTTTTGGATTCATGTACTTACTATATCAGAGTCCCCTTAATCAACGCATCAACCATTGTGTTGCCTTTTCTAGGTGTGTAGGAAAGCTCAATGTCAGAGGACTGAAGGTACTCAACCCAACTTCGTTGTCTCAATTTCAGGTCACACTGGTTAATGATAAACATGAGGCTATTGTGGTTAGTGTAAACCACAAATTCTCTCACATATAGTAATGTCTCCAAAACCAAAAGGATGTAAAAACTACTACCAACTCAAGATCATGTGTTGGGTAATTCTTCAAAACTAGCCTCAACTGCCGAGACCCATATGCAATTACACCTTCCCCCTGCATAAGAACTGCTTCCAGCCTGGTACCTGATGCATCACAGTAAACAATATATTTCTTTCCCATCACCAGAAAAACTAGTATTGATGCTGAAGTCTATCGCACTTTCATCTCTTGAAAGGAAGAATCACAAAAATATATCCATAGGTACTTCACACCCATCATAATTAGGAATGTCAGTGGCGCTGCGAATCATAAAAAGTCATTTATAAGACATATGTAGAAACCATCCATCCATAAAAAACTATGTACCTCAAATACATTCTTCAACAGATCCTAGTAAAATACGGATCTCACTTTCTCGTGGGCTAATGATACTCCTTTCTTTGAGATAACATGAACCATGAAGTAAATTTGGGCCATCAAAAAGTGGAATTTGGAGAGCATATCATTTAATTGTTTCTCTCCCAGTGTACTCAAAATTATCTCAATATTGGTTTCATGGTCGTGTAGAGTGTGAGGGTACACCAAGAAATCATTTTCGAAAACCACTACAAATTAGTCCATGTAAGGATGGAACACACGATTCATCAATTCCCTAAAAACTTTAGGCGCATTCGTGTGACCAAACATCATAAACACATACTCCTATAGGCCATACATATTTTGGAAGGATATAAGAGGTATATCTAATCATATAACATGCAACTGGTGATAATCAGATATCAAGTCAATTTTCGAGAACACCAGGGATCATCTAAGCTGATCAGAGTGGTCATCAATCCTTGGAAATGCATATCTTTTCATAACCGTCAACTAGTTCAGCCTCTGATAATCTACCCAAAGTCTGAGGTTATCATATGCCTTCTTCGTTAACAAGACAAGAAAACCCCAAATGAGAAGTACTTGGTTGGATGAAACCCTTTCATTGTAACTCCTCTAACTGCCTCTTGAGCTCTTATAACTCTGGTGTAGCCATCTTATAAGGATGAATGGACACTAGTGTGGCCCCTGAAACAAGCTCAATAAAAACATCTAGCTCTCACTCCAGATGAAAACCTAAAAATATGTCTAGAAATACATCCCTAAAACAATCCACCACTAAGGGAAAGTCCAACTATAATGTACCCTAGTCATCCAGATAGAAACTAGAAATTTATGATGTAACTCCTCCAAAACCATGATGCTCGGGTCCATCTATACTCACCTAGACATTCCATTTGCCCCTATGTAGAAACAACCCACCCTCTAGTGATGTGAAACTCGCCCTACAATGATAGCAATCGATAATGTCCTAGAAGGGAACAAACCAGTCCACTCTTAGAATGATGTCATATCCCATCATCTCTAAATCATAAAGGTCCCTTAAGAAGTGAGACCCCCAACCTCAAAAGGGCACTCCTTGCACTGATGTATACTTTCTATTCAAGTCCCCAACCGATTGTCCAAGATCATGATATCAGTAGAAGTAAATATACAAGGAGTAAGGCTCTCTACAACAGCCACACATATAAAGCTATGGGATTCTCTTGTATCAAAAAGTGCAGAAGCTAAAATAGTGGTAACCAAAATCGTACCTTTAACTGTAGAGGGTTTGGAATCATGATTTTATTGAGTCTTCTCCAGTGCAAAATCCTGACATTCACTGTATCCCTATGATGATGTCTGAGATCCCTAAGTTGATCCACCATGCGGGTGTCAAAAACCCTATGCCTGAACACTATGGCCACAACCATCACCTTGGCCTGAACATCCTAAAGAACTAAAGTTCCCAGACTAATGAGAAACTTTTTGTCCATCTCTAGAGTGTGGAGTCAAAACAGATCACCTATCACCGACTGCTATTGAGAAAAATTGACAAAAATGTTGAATATGACCCATCTTGCCTCAAGATCGACATTCAACTGGGTCTGTCAGGCAATGTATCCTTGTATTCCCACTCATCCTGCACTATAAGAATACCACCTGGTTGCCTAAAGAGGTTTCATTCCTACTCAGATCTTTGTGCATAGACTCATAGAAATTCGTTATACTATCAGATGGTGGAATACAAACGACAGATGTCAGGACGCCCTAGATCACAGCCCCAGATTCCCTCATGTTTCTCTCCCTGATCAGAATCTGGTTGACTATAAAAGCTATGTACGTCATCTTGATGATTTTCACCTAATATTGGAGGTCATCCTTGAGACCATCCTCAAACTTCCTTGTTGTAAATAACTCATCTCACACAATAATGGGTTTGACTATATGTATCATGGTGAAGAGAGAAGAATACTCCCTAACAGAGAGTGTACCTTGCTGCAAACTCATGAACTATCGGGCTTAGTTGGACCTCAATGAATCTAGGTAAATGTAGACATGAAGGTCAGATGAAACTCATCCCAATCCATATCTAGTTGGCATCTTGGATATGATATCACATCCCACCATCTCTTCGAAGAATCCAGAAGGATATATGTAGCGAGATTCACCCTCCTCTCTGGAGGCATCTTGAGATACTCAGACATAGACAGCGTGTATTCAAACCATGACTCTACAGCTTGAGGTCCTCCATCCCCTGAGAAAGTGGGAGGATAATTCTGCTAAAAAACCCGCGTCAATTGTGCCATATACAGGGCATGTTGTGGTACTACCTAGAAGGTCTGCATTATCCTCATTAAGCCTTCTTAGATGTGTGCATTAGAACCTGTATCCGGAATGAAGGTTGGTTCAAAGACAGGCATGAAGAGAGGATCTACTGGTATTCCATTCTCTACCATGATTGGTGTCTGATTATTTCCCACTATATAATGTAAAACCGGAGGATGTCTCGGTGTCATGACTCTGCAAGTTCAAGCACACACCATAGTTAAATATTGTCAAGGACTGAAACTTGGAATTAAAAGAAAGGAACAGAAGAATGAAAACATTCATGTTTATCAATACATTGATACATGACATGTATTACCCCTACACGACATGTTCTATTAAGCCATTACATGGGAGTATACTTTTTCCAACCCTAGTCATGTAACAACCCACACACACAATGTGTTCACCTTTACCACAACATGTACTTGAATATTCCCCCCTACCTGAGTCCCTATAAATGGCTAATCCAAATAGTTCTCTTAATAAAAAACTACACAACCTTTTTATGCCAGACACAATGTGTACTAGAAGGATTTCAATGACCTCTTCCATTACTCACATAGTCGGAAACATAGTCCTTAGAACTCGATGTGTACTCCAAGTACATGGTTTTCTCCACCAAACATTTACCAACCCCATATCTTTACCCACGTATCCAGTCACATGGTTATGGACTACAAGGCGTATACATATAGTACATGATGTGTATTTATGAATAAAATTTCCTTCATGTACAGAAGGATACATGGCATGTATTCATCATTACATGCTGTGTATTATTGGTTTTTTTGGATAGTAAGCCACAAAAACTACTCTAGAACCCCATAAAACATTGCAATAATAGTTAAAGTGCCAAATTCTGATCCGTGGAGGACCATACAACCCAAGAATCAAATTTTGGCATCATATTCATGTATATCACAAGGTATAATAGTGAAATCAATCACATGATCCACAAAATTCCCATTCATGAGGCCTCATAACACCTCCAGAACAAATTTTTGGAATCCATTTAAACGAAACTCTATATATTACAATACCCTTTCAAAATAGAAATCTTTCTATCAAGTTCTCTATCACAACAACATGAACAACTAGAATGACACCTATCACTACAACAAGCACTCAGAAATGGACTCTAAATGTCATGATAGGAATGCATGCCAAGTGATCTCTAGAAAGTGTTTATATGATGCATAAGATGGAATACCGTCATCTCATCATGTTACAATAGAAATAAAACCTCAATAATATCAATTATAATAGAAAAAAACATATGAATCACCCATCAGTGAAATCAAATGAACTGTATCAATTTAAAAACCAAAAAATTGCAATAATCGAGGTAAATTGGAATTCAACTATACACAAGTTAGCTACTCCCAGGCACTGCTTTTTACCAAATACCTATTCCTTCTTATCCCTATCTATAGGCTCCAAATAGTAATTCAATGAAAAAATAAACCTTCATCTGATACCACATTGTAACGTCCTAGTTCTGGGTGTCGCCCAAAGGGGCCCCATACTCAGGTGTTCGCATGGCCTCAAGCGCATTTTCCCAAACCCTAGAGGCTTCCTACCATAAGTGTTTACCTTGGATGTGATAGTGGGGAAACAATTACCTCATTTGAATAGTAACAAAATGAAATAAAAATAATATAAAAAAGTGGGAGCATTAATACCATACAATTAGAAAACAGCGGAAGACTGCATGTAAATAAAAAACTGGAGAAAATATATATATGATGCATGTCACATATTTTTAAGAAAGCATACAAAAATTTCACAATGATGGATACAATACTAAAACAAATTAAAAATAAACCATGTAATATCAAGTATCATTGAATGCCTTAGTTTGGTCTCATGATCTCAATCTCCACAACTATCAATTACATGAAGAAGAAGGGTGTTTTCCCTTATCTATACATGAAGCAATATAATCTGTTTGGGCCCAAAATAATGACCCAAACATGGTATGAGACGAATCTGAGTAGAAAACCACCCAAATATATATGAATAACTATCAATGAGCATATATAGAAGGTAATATGAAAAATGAAGTAATAAATAGGTACTCAAAAGTAAAAAATCCTTCAATTTCAACTACATTCATTTACATTTATTAATTATGAAACCAATCATTCAAAAGAAACCCTTTGGAATAGTTCTCACAGTATAACCCCATTAGTTCAAAATATTATTCAATAAATAAACATGTAAAGACCATATGGGAAATCTCACATGGTCTAACCCCCTAGTCTCACAAGTAAAAGGACTCTCTAAGGAAGCACTCTTCTCCAATTCTTCATATGGTCTTTTAACGGTAAACTAAAAACTCTATGAGGAAGCACTCAATGTGAATTCACATTGTGGTCTTATAACGGTATACTATAGAAACTTTGAGAGACCACTCACTATCAATCCCCCTATAGTCTCGCAACGTGAAAAGTATAACAAACACTCTTTGGAAGCCTTCACCGCCAATTCCCCATATTGTCTAACTACACCAGGTTCTCAGAGCCCTATTTAATACAATCAAGCGCAAAAAAAAAATACATCAGCCAAAGTAATATCATCCTATACAAGGATTATAAAAAACAATTCATAACACACACATGTCATATAATATCAACGACATCCTAAAAAAACTACGTATGGAAACAAAATAGCTTAACATGCAGTTCTAAACCAAATAGCCAATATCATACAAACATGAGAAACCACATCCATAAGAAATTTAATAAACCAAAAACATAATAAAAACCCTTTATCAAACATAAAAAACATGGAATGCATCAAAATGGTTAAATATCCACAACATGAAATACCTTAAACTATGGTATTTTCACTTTTTTCAAATATAATCCAAAGACAACATCGGAAAAGCATATACCACCTACCTTGACGTTGTTTTATGTATATAGTTGAATATCATCCTTTGAATCGACCTATAACATCATAGATCTATAAAAATGCAAAAAACTCTCAACCTGGAATATCTCACAAACAAATAAAAACAAGAGGATAGGTTCTAGAATAAGGAATAAATAACTGATGTGATTGCAATGCAACAGACGGTGTTTGATTTGGAGAATGGATGACAGGTCAGTGGCTGGGTGAACAATCATCACCCCTGGTCTCCCCTGGACTAGACAGGGTTAGAAAAAGATGATTATGGGGATTATACATGACCCCGGTCTTATTAATAAAATAAAAATAAATGTACATTGTGTGTTTATTTAATGTTCTTGTCGTGTAATTCCCCAACCCCACCCCACCCCACCTTTAGGCGGTCTCCAGGTCACCATACATAGCCATGTACTAAGTTGTTACATGGCCAGTACACAACTACCTGAGGAAAATGAATACACAGTGTGTACTCTTATGTACACATTGTGTACTCATAAATTTTTTAAAAACTCCCATTTTTCTAAAAAATTCCCCGAAATCAAGATCCATACTTGAAATGAAGATCTAAGTTCTTATAGTTAGAGGACACCCATGGGGAACACCCCTCACTAGAATGTATAGTTGATTTTTTATGTGATGATATATTTTTTTTTGAGATTGAACCCATGATAATTTTGTTTACATATTAACTTGAGTAATAAAATGCCCCTAATGGTAATAGTGTGTAGTTGTGGGCATGTAATAAGGGAGTGTTTGATAAAAGGTGAATGTGTTAAATGAATGGGCTAATTTATGTAATTGGTAAATGTGTTGAAAGGTTTAAAGAGTGTGGATATTAAATGGGTTAAGGAATGTGTTTAGTAAATGAGTGAATGTGTTAAGGAAAGAAGATGGTATATGGGTGGAATGAATTATGGTGTGTAAGCGGTATATGTGTTTAATGAGTTATAGTTTTTAATTATATGTGTATTAAATGGTTAAAGAATTATGTGCACATGGATTATTGCTTTGTGTGGAGTGTAGCACCCCAAAAATTTACAGTACACTTCTAATTGAATAATACAATAGATTGTGTTGTACACCGCTTTATGTTCTAGCACACCATGACCAATCAAACTAGCTGTTTAAAAAGAAGTTATGAACAGTAATTCCAAATTTTTCAGATATGTTAAATTTTATTTTTCAAAATGGACATCATTTTTGGATTCAAAATATCAAAATTAGCATAGGGTGACTTTTTTGGTAATTTTCTGAAATTTTCAATTTTTTATGAATAGTGAAAAGCACTTCGTTATTGTTTATAACAAAATATTTATTTAAATTATTATTTTTAATTTAAATATATTTTAATGTTAAAATATATACATAATACATATATTAGTCTAATTTATTTCATTGGATTCATTTTATAATAATATTAGAGATATAAAAATTTATTGAACTTTTTAACGTCTTTTACCAACCTTTTAGGAACATTTGAAAATTTGCATAAAACGTAATTTTACCACTTATATGAATTGAATTTAAAATTTTTGTCACACACGGTTGTCATCATCAAGTAAAATGTGGTTCAATTGGATGAAAATAATTTTTGGTGAATAGTTAAGTTTTAATGTTATTTACCACCGTTAAAAGTAAATTGAGTAATTAAAGGTAAAATTGATATTATAATTAAACTAACACTTATCCTAATTCTTTTGGATAAGTGTTTTTTGACAAAAATACACGTTTATGAAAAAAATATGATCCTTTTTGATCAAATTGGATTAGATTTGGACATTTATTATATTATATTTAAAGAAGAAATAAAAGTGTAAAATTTAAATTTTAAGAACTAAACCATTTTTTATATACGGATATACATAATATAAATTCTACTATAAAGTTTAACTATAAATATAAAAATATTTCATACATCATGGAATTTTTATTATTATTTTGAGACTTTAAATAACTAAATTTATTTATGACATAATAATGATGTAGTAATTACCTTATTAAAGAATGATTAAAATAATAGATATTATAAATATTATAATAAATGTAAATTGAATCATTTGATGACAAAAAAATTATAGTTTAATATCACATTGTAGGATTGATTCAATGTATTATTTTCAAATGAATCATATTTTTAATGACATACATAGAAACCAAATATGAAATATTGTCAAAATGGACGTAATTGAGTTTTTAAAACAAATATTGTTTTCTTAAACTATATAATAGTCCTAAAAATCAATTTATAGGCCAAGTGAATTAGGTAATTTTAAATATTTTATTAATGAACCAAATAAGGTTCTACTGGAATTTTATAGTAAGTTTATTAACCATATTGTGTAAGAATACAAGAAGATTTGGTAAATGTTAAACTATTTAACTAAGGGAAATACCTAAACGATAAGGTTAATATGGTTACCTAAACACTCCTAAAGCCTATTAGTTGATATAATTTACACCCATAACCACCTTATACTATAAATAAATTAATTTGGTGCTATTATAAAATGAAAATTCTTTTATAATTAATTAATATTTCTAGCTTTTCATAATGTGCCCCTCACTTCTCTTATAAAAGGGTACCTCCGCTTCTCATAACATCACAGCTCCAAAGCCATTTTTCTTAGACAAAACATGCTCAAATCTCCTCCCAAATACCTTCACTTTAACCTATAGGCCTTAATTTTATCATAAAGACAACTTATGGAGCCCTTTTGTTTAAATCAAAAGGATTCACACAAAGAATAGGTAATTATTTTATCAAATATTTCAATTTTTTTTCTTCTATGTCCACATTATATGTTGTTTCCATAATAAAATAAAAAATCCAGTACCTTCTTCATACAGATATATTATTATAAATATTTTATAACCATATTCATTATTCTATCCATCCTATGAATGACAAAGTCACCATACGTATGTATGTACGGCATACCGCCTCTACGTCGTGGTGTAGTTTGTTATTAAACACATAACTATTTGGATGGTTATAATAATAAGAATAATTTATTTAAATAATAAATAAAAAATTATAGTTATTATGAATATATAATATACCATAAATTTCATATGATTTCACCATCAAAAGAATGACATTGTCGCTCGTGCATATGTACAGCTTAATATCTTCATGAGATTCCATTCCCCATCATAACCATTCAAGAATAATTTTCATTTAATGATTAAAAATAAGGTCTAACTACTTAATAAAATTCTATATATGAATAAAATACATCCTATCAATAACTAACATTACTTAAATAACAAAACATATAATAAAAAATGAATCATTTAACACCTGGAACAATAATACTTCTGAAATATTATAAACAAACAATATTAAAGGATCATATATGATATAATATTAATGTATGTGGTTATTGTATGATTTAATAAAAATGATTTAACCATTATACCATAGCTTATAATACCCTATACAAAGGAAAATTACAAGGCAATGGTCAAATTTATGATCTCTTCATTATCCATTATTGTTTATATGTAAGTATCTATAAGTACTTCTTTATCATCCACATATGTAGTCGATAAAAATGTATTTCAAAACATTTTTACTCTTTCCAAGACAATGGGTTAATGTAATTTATACCCTTTTAGAAATTTTATAAAAAAATCTGAAAAGAATATTTCCATCGTTTTCCAAAAAACGTACATTGTGACCTCTTTGACAAAATAAAGAAAAATGTTTTTAACTTATTTTGCGGGTGTGGCTATTTTCTGTCATTATAGCCCCTTGTAATATTCCTTTATACGAATATATGAAAATTTTCAAAATAAATTTTCTTTTTATAATTAAGAAAAATTTAAATGATTTCAAATTAGTAAGAGATATTTCCCTAATATAGTTTTCGGATTGATTTCATCTATTTCAACATTTATTCTTGGATTTTATATTTAATTGAAGTTGTTTTATTATAATTAAATATACCATATTTTATTGACAGTTTTATGATACATTTTACTATAGATGTGGTATTTTTATGTCATTCATAGTTTATGGTTAAAGTATTAACATTTCATATGTTAGTTTAATGTGCATTTTTACGTGATGTTTTTGCCTTCTCATATGAGGAATGCACTGGACATAGTAAGCCATGGGCGGGGGACTCTATAGCCCCTCGATGCAATAGTTTGGCCCATGATACAAACTAGTGTATTGGCACAAGAACATTAAAATATTTTTATTTTTATTCTTGGCACAAGGCCTTGACTATGTGGTTATGATGTCCGACGTTATGTATTCCATCATTATGAAATTAGATATTGATACTATATGTGATTATTTGACTAGTAGAATATCCATGTAAATATTTAAATGGAATTATTTGATTTTTCCTTTCCCTATTATCCTTAATATTAAGTTTAAAATGTGTTTGTTTTATTCATATACATTCCCTTAAATGTTTATTCTTATTTATGATAGTTTCTGCTATATTGTTATCCTTACTGAGCATATGAGGTCACCAATTTATTATGTTTTATTTTTCCAGGGATGTGAACATTTATATTATGACTGAAATTTAAGGATATGATATGGGATATGAGTGTGTTAAAATGATACACAATGTTTTTTTATAATTTAATGTAAACTTACGTATGAATCTACGACTTCCAAAGATATTGAACTGATCGTTCATTAAAGACATGATCTCTTATGACCATGCCAATGTTATCTAATAATTCACTGACTCTGGGTAACTAGGGCTAGAGAATTAATGTTTTTTATCATAGGATGTTTAGTAGAAAAGTTGGAAACTATATTTTTAAAAACATTGATTAGAGAACATTACCCTATGATAGACATTGAGGATTAGTATAGAAGAACATCCAGAAAAATTATAATGTAGGTATTATGTGGCTTTTCCAATAAATAAATCCATTTTGGGATACTACAAGTGGACGCGGATCTGGACTAGATGCACCTAGGAGTGAAAACATCGACAATGAGTTTCAGGCTTGAACGGGAGTATCCAGGAACACGACAATGTGCCTTACTATGTACCTAGTTTGACACTCCTGGGGTATATGATTAGGATAATTCAAAACATTCTTTACAAACCAATATGATGGATTTATGAGTAAATACATACCCAAAGAAAACATTTTTTAGGATTATAGATCATATAAAAACACAACTCAATTTATGTTCAGTATTTTACAAGTTTGGAATTATGTATTGCAATTCATTAACTAATTTACTGTATTCCATTATTTAGAAATGGTATCTAGTGGAAGGAATAGAAACCGTATCAACGTGCATAATACATGTATGGATTTCCCTCTTATTCAAGATAATTATAGTGGAGCAGGTGATGCAACTGGTACTGAACAACATATAACCATACTGGGACAACTCACTCAAGTAATGAATAATAACCTTACCCTTATGGAGCACCATGATCCACAACATGTATGATAAATGTTAGACCACTTCATAAGGAGACAACCACCCATATTCAATGTGACTAAAAATCCATTTGTTGCTGAGCAATGGGTATGTTCTGTAGAGAAAATATTTTATGATGTGGGGAGAAGCGAAAGGTAAAAATTTGTCATGGTGGTTTATCGCCTCATAGGAGATGTTGATCAATGGTTGTCATTAATTCAAAACACAAAGAAGTATGAATATGTGTAAAATATGGAATAGAGGGAGTTTAAATATATTTTCTTATAAAAATACATTCTTTGTGAAAATCGAGCAGATATGGAAAGACAATTTCTGAGTCTGAGGAAGAAGAAGGATGAGAATGTGACAAAGTATGGGGATAATAGTAAAAGGATAGAAAGGAATTATATAGATTTTATATGTAACCCATGGATTAAGATTGATCGATTCGTTGATCCGTTAAAACCATTCCTATGTCGAGCATTACTATCACAATCCTTATCATCATACGAAGATATTGTCTCATGTGCTATCAAGACTGAAAAAGAATTCTCCTTCTTTTAAAACTTTAAAGTGAAGTAAGAAAATAAGAGATCATCAAACACTCTAGAAAATAAATTAAGGGGAAGAATGGAAAAGTTGAATATCCATCCTATAGTAATTTTTGGTAGAAGTACCACAATACATGCTTAAAGGGGATGGGAGTTTTTTACCAGAATGGAGAAAAAGGCCATCAAACTCATGATTGTATGGGGGAGAAAGAGGTTGTCAGTTTTCAATGCTATAATTGTAATAAAATGGAGAGTTATTCAAATTAATGTCCTAAGAGTGAAAGAATGATACCTTAAGAAAGTCCCCGGAAGCAAGGCCAATCTTTTGTGATCACAACTACTGAGTTTGATGTTCATAATGACTTGGTGGAAGGTACTTTAATCATTTATTTAAAATTATCCAATGATTCATTTGATTCTAGATCATCGCATTCTTTAATATCTTCCCAGTATTCCATGAAAATTAAATATTTCCAATTTCACTTATTAACAGAGTTGTTAGTCAAACATCCTAAGGTAAGTATCATTACAACAATGTTTTGTTAATCAATTACCATTATGGAATATAAATGTGCTTTATCTGTTGATCTCATTTTCATACCGATGATTGAATTTGATATAATTTTTGGTATGGATTCGATTTCAGACCATGATGGGAAAATTTGTTATAAGAAGAATGAGTGTACAATTTTTTATGATGATAAAGAATCCCTTATCATTAGAGCCTAAATATCACCATCTGATTCCCATCAAGATCCACCCTCAATAGCTCTACTAAATTCAATTATTATGGGGGAAGGGAGTGAAATAACTATGGGTGAGGAAAAGAATGTTCAAATAGTGTATGTAAGTATTGTTAACGAATATTTTGATGTGTCTATAGAGAATTTACCTAGACATACACCAGAATGAGAAATTTTGTTTTCCATTAACTTAATTCCTAGTTCAAGCCCCATATCAATGACCCCTTATAGAATGGACACTATGGAATTAGTGGAACAAAAGAGAAAATTGGAGTAATTGAGTAATAAAGTATTTATTTTACATACTATTTCTATATGGGGATCCCTTGTAATTTTTGTTAAGAAGAAATACGAATATATGAGGTTGGGCAGTGACTACAGGGAGATTAATGTTGTAAAAATAAAGAACAAGTATCCCCTACCACTCATTGGTGATTTATTTGATCAGCTTAATCGAACTCAATATTTCTCAAAGATTGACCATTTATTTGCTTATCATCATTTACATATGGATAAGGATGATATTCTAAAAATGGAATTTTGAACTAGGTATGGGAATTAGGACTTTACTATAATGCCTTTTTTACTGACTAATGCACCTATTATTTTCAAGGATCTAGTGATTATAATTTTCAAGGAAAATATTTATGACTTTATAGTGGTATTTATTAATGATATCTTGGTATACTACAAAATCTATGAAGATCATGATAATCACTTATGCACTATTCTGAATACTCTTAGAAGAAATGAATTATATGGGATGTCTAACAAGTGTGAATTCTGGATTAAGGGAATTTTTTTGGAAATATTGTCTATAAGGATGGAATCTTTGTTGATCCTTCAAACAAAATAGAAATCCATGAATGGCCAGCACCGACGAGTACAACTGAGGTACAATGTTATATTGGTTTAGTAGGTTACTATTGATGTTTCATCTAGAATTTTTCTTGATTGGCTATCCCATTTACAATGCTCACACATAAAGGGGTAATTTTTTTTGGAAAAAATACTGTGAATAATATTTTGAATAATTGAAGAAAAGGTTATTCAATGATCCAATATCAACTCTAACATCATGAATTAATGAGATAGTATTTTATTATGATTCCTCAAAGAAATGACTTGGTTGTGTCCTTATGCATAATGATAGATTTATTACTAATGTATCACAGTAGCTAAAAATATATGAAAAAAATATCCCACTCAAGATTATGAGTTAGTTGCTGTAATATTTTATCTGAAGAGATGGATACACTATCTCTATGGTAGAAAATTTGAGATATATATTGATCCTAAGAGATTTAAGTATATTTTCTCACATGAAAAACTAAACATGAGGCCATGGAGATGTCTCAAACTACTCAAGGATTATGATTGGACTATACACTACCACCTAGGGAAGAAAAATAAGGTGGCAGATGCTTTGAGAAGAAAAGATCCTAGAGTTCTGAAGATGATGAGAGTTGAAAGGGATCCTATGTTCATTGATCTAGTAATTATGGTTATAGGAATAATCAAAGAAGATAAAGCATAAATACTTTTTCAAATGTTTTCCAAACCATCTTTACTAGAAGGGATAAAACGTTCTCAGACTAATGATGAGGATTTTAAAAATAAAATTAATGCTATGAATGATGGGATATTGATTGAATTTCTATATGAATATGGAATTTTGAGATTTTGGAGGAGGCTTTGTGTTCCTGACATAACTGATCTAAAAATGGAATTTTTGGATGATGCTCATAGCTCCAATTTCAATACACACCCTGGTCTCACTAAGATTTATAAAGATTTTAAGGAACATTTTTTATGGGACAACATGTAGAGGGAGATATATAATTGTGTGTCAAGATGTATGCTTTGTCAAAAAGGTGAAGGCTTTAAGACAACACCCAAGATAATCCATGAAACCTCTTCCCATACTACATTTGAAATGGTATGATATTATGAGGGAATTTTTCATGGGGCTACCACAGACTATTAGAAGGAATGATGAAATTTGCTTCATTTTTTATCATCATACCAATTAAACACATTTTCTTCCTATAAGAGAAGATCTACCACATGAACAATTTGAAATACAATATATTAATGAAGTTTTGAGACTTCATGGTGTACCCCTATTGATTGTTTATGATTATGATCCCCTTTTTACATTATGATTCCGGAAAAGTCTTCAGAAAGACTAGGATACTGAACTTCATTTGAGCACTACCTACCACCTTCAAACTGAAGGAAAATTATAATAGACTATTCAAACCATATAATAAATGTTTAGATATTTCTCACATGACTTTCAATGTATGTAGGATTAGTATTTAGCTCTCGTAGAATTTTCCAATAACAATAGCTTCTATTCAAGTATTCAGATGACCCCATATGAAGCTTTATATGGAAAGAGATGTCGCACACCAACTTGTTTGGGATGATGTTGGTGAATGAAAACTCATAGTCCTAGAACATGTCAAGGAAACAATGGAAAATGTGAAGATTATCCAAACCCACATCAAAGATTCTCAATGTAGGAAAAATATCTATGTCGATAATCGAATGAAGGAATTGTAATTTCAAATAGATGATCTAGTTTTCTTGAAGGTATCTCAGTGGAAGGGTGTTACAAGATTCGGTAAGAAGGGTAAATTAAGTCCCATGTATGTATAACCTTACGAAATTCTAGAACAAATTAGAGCTGTAGCTTAATTTTTGTAAATGCTTCCAAGTATCTCCAAAGTTCATGATATGTTCCATGTATCATTTATGAGGAAATACATGCCAGACCCAACACATGTACTCACCCATGATGAAATAGGCCAAGAACCTGATCTGTCTTATTTTTAAGAGCCTGTCATGATTCTTGATACTAGAGAACAAGTGTTGAGAAACTTGATTACTCTTTAGGTAATAGTTCTTTTCAAGAAACCATAAAATAGAAGAGGCAATGTGTGAACCTGACGAAATAATGATGAAGAACCACCCAAATATTTTTTTGTAGTAATATTCATTAAATTTAAAGGAAGAAATTATTTGATGGTGGGGTGAATATAACACCCCAAGCTTCCACAATACACTTCTCTTTGAATAATACAATAGCTTGTACTGCATGCAACTTAGAGTTCTAGTGCACCACAACCAATGAAAATAGCTGTTTAAAAAAGATGTAATGAATAGTAATACCTACTTTTATAAATTTTATTAATTTTATTTTTCAAAATGGAATTCATTTATGGAATTGGAATATCAAAATTATCATAGGGTGATTTTTTGGTATTTTTATGAAACATTAAATTTTTGATGAATAGCGAAAAACACTGCGTTATTGTTTAAAGCCAAATTTATATTTAAAAAATTATTTTTAATTTAAATATATTTTAATGTGAAAATAGATACCTAATACCTATATTAGTCTAATGTAATTCATCGGTCTCATTTTATAATAATATTATATATATAAAAATTTATTGAACTTTTTAACGTCTTTTACCCACCTAATATGGAGATTTTTAAATATTCATAAAACGTAATTTTACAACTTCTGTGAATTGAATTTCAAAAATTTGATAGATGTGGTTGTCATTAGTATGTAAACTGTGTTTCAATAGGGTGAAAATAAGTTTTTGTGAATAGTAAATTTTCAGTTTAATTTACCATGGTTAAATGTAAATAAGGCAATGAAGGGTTAAAATGATATTATAATTACACTAACACATGTCCTAATTACATGGAATATGTGTATTTTGTCCAAAATAAAACATAGGAAAACATAATGATCTTTTTTTATCCACATGGATTAGATTAGTACATTTATTATATTTTTTTTTAAAAAAGAGTTAAAAGTGTTAAATTCAAATTTTAATAACTAAACCATTTTTAATATTAGTATATATAAGATAAATTATAATATAAAAATTAATTAAAAATATAAAAATATTTCTTACATCAAGGTATTTTATTTTTAATTTTTAGACATTAAATAATTAAATTTATTTATGACACAATGATGATAGATTAATTACCTTATTAATAAAACACAAAAATAATTGATATTATAAATATTAAAATTAATGTAAATTGAAACTTTTGATTCCATCCCATAAATTTATATGTCAATATCACATATTAGGGTTTATGAAATGTATTGTTTTCTATGGAATAATATTTTTATGACTTTCAAAAAAAACCAAAATCCAAATAGTATCAAAATTGATATAGATGATTTTTTAAAACAAATAATATTTTATTAAATTATAAAATAATCATAAAAATATTAGGTTCACCCAAATGATAGTGATAATGTTACATATATCATTAATTAATCCCTTAAGGTTCTCTTGTAATTTTATAGTATGTTTATTAACAGTATATTGTAAGAATACAAGAAGACATGGTAAAAGTTAAACTATTTAACTAAGGATAAAATCTTAAAGATAAGGTTGATATAGTGACCATAACATGTGTAAAACCAATTTATTGTGATTATTTAGACCCATAACCACCACATAATCTAAATAAATCAACTTTGATCTATTATAAATTGAAAATTAGTTTACAATATATTAATATTTCAATATTTTCCTAAAGTACCCCTCACCTCTCTTATAAAAGGGTACTTCCCCTTCTCTTAACTTCACACTTCCAAAGCCATTTGGATCATCCAAAACCTAATAAACACTCCTCCCAACTACCCTCTATTCAACCTAGAGGCCTTAATTTGATCATAAAGCCAACTTAAGAATCCATTTTGTTCAAATAAAAAAGAAAGCACCTGAAGAATGGGTAATTATTTTATCACCTCTTTCAATGTTTTTTCTTCTTCTACCTCCACATTCTATGTTTTTTCCATAATAAAATAATAAATACAGTACCTAAAACATACATATATGTTATTATAAAAATGGTATAACCATATTCATTTTTATATCCATCCTATGAATGACAATGTCACCATATGTGTGTACATACAACTTACCATCTCCACGTCGGGGTGTAGTTTGTTATTCAACACTTCATTATTTGGATGGGTATAATAATGCTAATAATTGATGTAAATAATAAATATAACATGTTAATTATTATATATATAATATAACATACATTTTCATATGATTTCACCATCAATAGAATGATATTGTCACTCGTGCGTACGTACGGCTTACCGTCTCCATAACGTGATGAGATTTCAATCCCCGTCATAACCATTCTAGAATAATTTTTATTTAATGATTAAAAATAACTTTCTAAGAACATAATATAATTATGTATATGATTAAAATATATCCAATTTGTAACAAACATGAATTACATGACAAAACATATAATGGAAAATGAATTAGGTAACAACCGAGACAATGATAATATTGAAATATTATAGACAATAAATATTATATGATCATATATGATATCATATTTATATAGGTGGTATTTGTATAATTTAATAATAATAATTTTACCATTATATCGGAGGCTTACATACCCTATACTAAATAAAAGTTCAAGGAAAAAGTTAATTTTACAATCTCTTTATTATATGAGGTTCTTTCTACGTAAGTATCTACTGATACATCTTTATCTTCCACATCTGCGTTCCTTAAAAATGTTTTTCAAAACATTTTTACTATTTATTGGACTATGTATTAAATTCATTTATGCCATTTTTTACATTTTATAAAAAATTTGAATGTAATCTTTCTTTCATTTTCCAAACAAGGTACTTTATGACTTTTTCGAATAATTAAAGAAATGAATTTTTTTAACTTATACGGTGGGTGCGACTATTTCTTGTAGTTATAACACATTCTAAGCTTACCTTATAATATTAGATGAATATTTTCAAAATAAATGTTTAATTTTATAATTATGCGACTTTTAAATGATTTCAATCTAAAAAGAGATATTTCCCTCAAATAGTTTTTGGATTGATTTCATCTATGTCAACATCTATTGTTGGATTTTGTGTTTAAGTGATGTTTTTTTATTATGAAATAATATTAAATATTTTATTGATAGTTTTATGATTTTTTTATAGTGGATGTTCTATTTTTTTGTCATTAGTGTTATATGGTTAATGTACTAACAGTTTGTATGTTACTTTAATATGAATGTTTATGTTATGTTACACCATTTTTATATGAGGAATGCATTGGACATAGTAGGTGATAAATATGGTTTTTTGTAGCCCCTTGATGCATCAGTAGGTCTCATGAGATAAAAAAATGTCTTGGAACAAGGCCTTGACAATTTTTTTATTTTTATTATTGGCTTGAGGAATTGACTATGTGGTTATGATGTCCAGCATTATGCATTCCATCATTATTAAATTATCTATTTATATTACAAGTGATTATTAAAATATAAATGTTAATAAGTAAATGGAATTATTTAATTTATCTTTTCCATATTATGATTAATTTTGTGTTTAACATGATTTTGTTTTAGTCATATACATTTCCATAAATTTTTATGCTTATTTATGATAGTTTTCATTATATTGTTATCCTTACCGAGTGTCTATGATCACCCCGTTCTTATGTTTTATTTTCCCCAGTATGTAATGAAGTATATTATGAATGGAATATATGGATAGTCTAATGGTTATGAGTGTGTTCAGAGGAGAAAAATGGCTTTTTTTCATATTGTAATGTAAAACTTATGTATCTGTCTAGTACAACCAAGGCTACTAAACAAATCGGTCTTTTGGAACATTATATCTTGTGATCATGCCAATGTTATGTAATAATGCACTGACTCTAGGTAATTGTTGTCGGGGTGTTACATGGATTATTGGAATTAAGGATATACTCCATAGGGTTGTATTAGACATAGGCTCTAAGCCACACCCCTATAATGCTTTGGTTAGGGAGTCATACTAAGTCTATATGCCCCTAATGAATGAATATGATATGAATACCTGAAATGATGCTCTAGGTAAGTGTTATGATTTATTTTGTGTCAACATTTAACTTATGATGTAGGGAAATTGATCCCCACACCCCCTCATGAATATTGTACATGACATGTATAGGATGGATAGTATTTGATGAAAATGGCTAACCCAAGGAATAGATTATAAATGTGGATAAAGTGATCTTTGATATGTAATGGCACCTAGCTACTCTATTTTTATCATTTTATTCCCATAATGTCCCAAAGGCCTTCATGTTTTATTGATTTTTGATAATCTACTTTTCAAGCGGTGATTTGGAACCCTTACCAGGCCCGTAAGGGTAAGTATTATGTGGACCATAGGCTTTAGAAGAATTAAATTTTCTGTAGGCTTCAAAAATTACAAACAACCAAGACTAACTACTTTTAACTAATCCTCCCCAGCATCTTCATCATGAAATCATCTCTCCACCTTTGCATGGTTGTTCAGCTAGGCATTCCCATGCATGCACATGCTTGTCCCGATGGCAGTTGTCATACCCTCTCATTCTTTCAATCCATTTAGCTTCTGCTAATGTGAAAGATCCTTGCTCATATTCCTTGTAGAGCTTGTTCCTCATAGGTCGTATGGTTTTCTTCTTCACTAATGGTGGCCCAAAGGCCTTGAGGTGGCCTAAAGGCCTTACTAACCCGAAGGCCTGGGTGGACCGAAGGCCTTAAAGGACTCGGGGACCAAATCGGTGGTCTGAAGGCCCAAATGGGGGCATATTCTCGGCTATTACAGTGCCGAATAGTTCCTTCTACTATTCCAACTACTAATTTTAACTCACATCCTACTCAGGCCAGTATTAGGTACCTTAGCATAATTCACAGATACGGGTCAAGACAATAGAAAATTCCATATGCAAGATTATTGATTTGGGTTCAATATATGCTTGGATGAGGGATCTGGACTCAAATTTGGGACTCATTTTTTGGATTCTTAAATGTATCTTATTTTGGGGTATCCTTACACTTTTAAATTAATGACATGACATTTCATTCTAACTTTTTGGTTATGGTATTGTACATAGATTTGGGAAATCGATTGTGATGCATGTTTGTACTTTACTTGTTTTCTATATTTCATATTTTTATACTATGTATTACTCTAATAAATAGGATATAGTCATTCTATATTTCCATTAGGACCTCGCTACTAGTCATTAGCTTCTGGAATATGGGGAGGCACGTCTTAGGTCATGTGGCGACCTAGCTCAGGGAACCAGAAGTAGTGGCTACTAGGTCACAGATGTTATAAAGCGGTATCAAAGTAGTTTTTATCTTCTATTATTTTACTATTTGTGAATGGTAGACAAGAGACTAGTATTTGCAGGTTCTTGGAAATTATATCACGCATGAGAGTATCTAACCCATGAATTAAAGGAAACCCATGTAACCATGGGGGATTATTGTTCTTGATGTTTGTTGTTACTATTGGATGATATTTTACCATGGGTGATGCACTTGTTGTGTGATGTGATTATTTTATGATATTTTTAATATAGACAAAAAGCAATGAGGTTATGAATACATCCACCATTTTAGGTACCTAGGGATATATTCAACCTGAATCATGGTAAGGAAACATAGAAAGGCATGAGGGATTGTGGAAGATATAATTATGTTCATTTTATATGAAATTTGAAAGAAATGGTGTATGATAAAGATAATGGAAACATGTAAATGGAATTAATAAATAATAATAATTAAAAAATGGTGTCTAATTAAAAGTAATAAATGGTTCAAACATTCATTTTGGTGATATGTAAAGATGAAAGGGTTCAAAAATGAGAAAGATTCATGTTATTGAGGTAAAATGGATAAAAAGGGTGTCTGATGAATGGTTTTTGATTATCTATGTTTGGTTTCACTATGTTATTTAGGACCCATGGTGGGGATGGTTGAGGGTAGTGTTAAAAAAATTAATACTTACATTAGGATAGTGTATATTGAATTGGTTGTTATGGAGAGTAAGTATCTTTATTTTTTGTAATCTATGGAGGAATTATCATATGTGTTTTGAGACATGCATTTTACATTATAGATTGATTCCCCCATGATGATGTGTTCCAATTAGGTGACATGATGATATCATTTACAAAAAACTCACCCATAGTGAAAAATTAATCCCTATTGGTCCCGGTTAATATAGGGGAGAAGCATTTTTTGGAGACATTTTCTCGTTATATACTAAAGATGGAATGGGACCCAATGATGTTTGTCTTGAGTAAGATTGATTTTCCTAGAGTGTTTCAATTTTATATCCCTTCAATGTTTATTGGATAAGGTGTACCCATGGTATTTGATTTCTGTATAGAGTCTATACAGATGGTTATTAACCAGTTAGATACTTCTCCGGATAAGAGAGTCAAGTTGGAGACTTCCATGTTGTGAGGGTCGGTGAAGTGCTAGTGGGATATTCTGGGTTAGACTGAAAAGGTAGATGGTATATTGTGGAAGTATTTCCAAGAAAAGTTTTGGAATCATTTCAATCTGTAATCCTTGATATTGGTCAAGGCTATAATATTTATAAGGTTGAACTCGAGGACCATTATAATGATGTTTTATGTTTCCACTTCACTAACATTAAACTCTTTATTCGAGAATTTGCAGGGGATGAGTCAGTTATGGAAATACTTTTTTAGGATAGAATTAAATATGATATCAAGTCCCAGGTGAATATAGTACATTAAAATATGTTTTCTGATGTGGTGGATCAGGACCTTATTTTATAAGGGAACATAAAATAGGCTTCTAGTGGTGGGAATACGGTTCTAGTTGTGTAATCCAATGGTGATACTTCCAATGGTATGAAGTTATATTTTGAGACTTTTCACTAGGGAGGTGTAGAAAGAGTATCTAGTGAAAAGATTTTTATTCTTAGGGTGGTGATCAAATGTTCTTTTATCATTGTAGTGGGATGAGATAGATGTTTCATTTGATAAATCAGCCTCCAATTAAGTGTTGAACATGAACCAGGAAGGGGAATGTAAAGGGGTTTTTTGGAACCCTCAATAGGTGGATAGTGATGGAGTAATAAGGCCAATGTAGAGTGTAATTAGGGGTATATCTAGCCCATACCTGGTGAAAAGTTATAGTTTTGTGGTCTGAACCCATCGGGGTGGTGGACTTGATACTTGGGGACATGGGATTCATTATCTATAGTTTAGTGTAGTTCTAGGGGATCAAACATGAGATCATGGTAGAGAGATTGGTCAACTCTATGAAGTTATGTTTTCCCCTGGAGGTGGTAACCTTTTACCATTGATATTTTATGGTATCATTATCATATTTTTCATGGTTTATGGTAATTTATTTTGTATAATTGCATCACATTCTTTTATATCTACTCATATATTGAACGTGATGGGTCTAATAGTGGATTATATGTTTGGGATTATTCTGATTGATACACCGTTATGATTATGAACAAAAAATGTTTCATGGTGTAAGGAATGTGGTCTTGAGGTATGTGAGTACCATTTCCTATGGGACTTTTTTGTTCTCAACTTTTTATGATTTTATTTGATATTAGGGATGGATTGGATGGTATTGTATTAGGCAAATATTTTCTTTCAATGACATAGGGTATCATTAATATCAATTGAGGAGGATTCTTTTTTTCACCATGTGGAATGAGATATCTAGGTAGGTCTTGTAGGGCCTATTCATTGATAATGAGGGGAGCTCGAATCCCAATTAGCTATTCTTACGCTTGATGATGGGAGATTAGAGAAACTTCCATTTCCTCCTATGGTGGTAATTTTAGGATATATTTCCCATGGACTTATTAGGGATTCCACTTGAGATAGATTTTGATCAAAAAATTGAGTTTCTATCGAGATCATAAACCATTTCTATTTCACTATATAGAATGAAATCGACAAAACTTCAGGAACATAATTCCTAATTGAATGAATTTGAGAATAAAGGGTTTAATGGTCAAATTATGTCACCTGGTGGATATCTGGTTTTGTTTTCTATGAATGTTGATGGGACATTACAATGTTATGTGGATTATCAGAATCTAAATTATATGAAAATTAAAAATTGATAACATATTCAATGAATTGATGATCTTTTTGAATAGGTGAGAGGTGCTTAAATGTTCTCAAAAATTGATTTGATATCAAGGTATCATCAGCTGAGGGTGAGACCTTCAAATATATTGTGAAATAATTTTATGATCACAAATTGTTTTTAAGAGTATTTTTGATGTTGTTCATGATTCAAAATATTACATTAATTTTTATAGCCTAAATGAAACAAATATTTCACCCATACCGGGATCAGTTTGTAGTTTTTTGTGGATTAGAACATTGTGTACTCTATGACCTGGGATGATCATTTCATTCATCTTGATATTATCACAAGTACACTTAGAGATCATAGGATATACACCAGGATATCTATGTTCTATTTCGGTATTAACAGGATGCATTTCTTAGGTGACATCATCTCTATGGATGGTCTGTTAGTGGACCTAGAGAAGGTTCACATCATTTTATCATGGGATCAACCCAATAATTTATTTGAATTCGGATTTTTTTGGTTTTAAGGGATATTATCAAAGGTTCATCAAAGAATATTCCCTCATGATATAACCACTTTTATAATTGAAAAAGATGGGAATCAAGTTTGAATGGTTTGGGGAATATGAAAATTCATTCTAACAGTTAAAGAAGTGGTTCAACACAAATCCAATTGTGATCCTACCTGATTCAGGTAAGCAGTATTCTCTATTTTTTGATGCATCTAGTGTTAGTGTTAGAGTTTTTTTTCATGATGGTCAATCGAGTTGTTCTGTATGGGTTATGGAGGATGGGGCCACATGAATGTAATTATAGATACATGATCTTGAGTTGGTTGTAGTTGTTTATGATTTAAAGTGTTGGTGGAATTATTTTTTGGGTGAATCGTTTATTGTGTATACTAATCATAAAATCCTACAGTGCATATTTTCCTAGAACGAGATTAATCTATGGTAACGAATATGGGTTCCATACATATAGTAATTTGATTTTGAGATGGATTTCGTGCCAGGGACGGGAAACATTGTTTAGGATGATTTGAGTAAGAATACTCAAAATTAGGTGGTGTAGGATTCCAGTTCTGAGTGGAGGATGATGGAATGGTTTTCTAAGATGAATCTAGATATTACAGAGTGAGATGGTAATATGACCTTCATATCCTTGGAATTATATTCCAATCATATGATCCATGTCATGGAATGAATTTATTAGGGTCCAGAGTTTTTTTCCTTGAGGAAAATTCTTTAAGGTGAAAAGTAACCTTCTGATTGGAATATCGATAAGTGTGAGATCATTTACATTCATGGACCTATAGTTATGCATACTTTTATGTAGGAAGAGTTGATGTGTAGATTTTATGCTTTGAAATTTTTGGCGCACCCTTATTTGACCATTGTGCATTGGGATCTTTATTTATAGTAATGGTGGCCAGTGATGTTAAAAAGAATATTCATGTTTTGTGATGTGATAATACACCTGTCAACAAGTGAAGGCCAAGAATTAGTGAAGGGATGTTTTTTTATAGTATTTTCCAAATACGGAATGGAATTGGGAAGATTTAACAATGGATTACATAGTGTCACTTTTGACGAATCCTTGGAATAATGATGTGATATGGGAATTTTTGGATTGGTTGACCAAGGTGGAAATTTTAATGGCGATACGAGTGACCTTCATCATTTACCAGTTGGGTGAGATTTATGTTTAGTAGATAGTGTAGTTGCACTGGGAGTAATGGAACATAGTTTTAGATCATGATATACATTTTACATCATGATTCTATAAGGGGTTATAGAAGGAACTTGGTATTCATGTATTTTTTTCATATGGATTTCCACTCGTAGATAGAGGGGTAGTCATAGTGTACTATTTTGGTGACAGAAAACATTTTGAGGGAATGTGTCCGAGATAATGGTGAATCTTGGGAGAGTCACTTGAAGCTGGTTAAGTTGTTCTATAATAATATTTACTAGAAATTATATAGACGGAACCATATGAGGCTATCTATGATATGTCATTACGATCTATGATATGTTGGATAGAGGCTAGAGAATTAAATTTGTTGGGACTGAATGTCATGTAAAAGACATCAAAGTGGGTAAAATGGATTCAAAAACATATGGATATGGATCATAGTAGGTAGAATTCATATAATAATCAATATTTTCGACTTATTGATTTTATGGTTTGAGATTATGTGTTCCTACAGGTGTCTCCAAGGATGGTTCTCTAAAATGTTTTGGAAAAATGTATGTTGGTTCCTAGGTATGTGGGGTTGTTTGAGATTCTGGAGAGGATCAGACCAGTGTTGTAATATTTGGATCATCTGTAGTCATATAGTGGCATGAATAATGTTTTTCATGTGTCCCATATTTAACAGTATCACCCAAAACCCTCTCATGTGATAGATGTGGTTGATTTTGAGCTCACAGTTGATTCTTCCTTTGAGGATAATCCAGTTTTTATTGTGGATCACAGTGAGAAATCTTTAAGAGGTAATATTTTATAGTTAGTATGAGTTTTGAGGATTCATGGTCACATTCAAATGGAAACATTGGATAGTGAGGAATATATATAGGACTAGTGGTCTGGTCTTTTTACCATGGAGAGCCAATGATGTTTTGGAGTGTGGCTCTTGGATTATCTGTTATAAGGTGGGGAGGTTGTAATATCTCAAACTTCTTTGTGGAATTTTCTTGTTTAAACTTTTATTTAAAACCCTTTATATTGATGAATGATATATTTTACATGTTTATGAGAAGGATCAAGGGTTTAACAAGGGTTGTGACATGAAAGAATAGAAAGGTTATATAATGTGCATGATTCATGGTTGGAACATATTTAGTATAAATCACACACCCCAAATGTGCTTGTATAGAGGTTTTGGCGCATGGTTGATGAAATCATGAAATGGAAGAGGAGAAATCATGATGTATTGGATAGAGACATTCCCACACTACTAAGTCATGGTTTTTCAATTGGTAAAGGCTCCCTATGAGACCATGTGTCTTAGACCCCCTCTTGTACAGAGGGTGACACACTGTTTGAGCATGTTTTGGCCAAATGGGAGGCCAAACTATGTTCCTCATTAAATATGGGTAAATTTACCATTTCTTACCCAGGTGATTTATGTTTTTATACCCAAATTCCCTTCCCAATATTTCAATTTCATCCATGGGTGATAAACTCTTCCTCCCAAACTTCTCAAGGATTAATCTCCCTCGTCTATAAGTGGTTTGGAGGGTCATTGGGGGTGGAGCGAAGATTCGTGTGAGTCAAACACACTTCTTCCTTAATTTTTCTGGATTAAGTCCTTTATAATCATTCACATTATTCCAAATCCCTAAAACCTAATTTTCTATAGGACTCATGGTTTTGGAATTTAATGGTGTTGATATTAGGATCAATGGCCAAGGATATGAAAGCATTCATCTACATAATAGAGTTAGTTGGTCTAAATGTTATATCTTATAGTCTTTTTCATAAATTTAAGCATATATGGTTGTGCACTTGTTCCATTGTTCTTTCCATTTGATTTCATTATCACATATTTATGAATTGTTTGGTTAAATAATGAATTCAATCCCTTATGATCCTCATGGGATGAATTGAAGTTGATTAAACAAGGTTATGGGACACCCATGGTTTGTGCCTCTCTATTTAATATATAACTGAGTTGTCATGTATATAATTGGATTTGTATGAGATAGTGAACCCATTATAAGTATTTTTACATTTTAACTTGAGTCATGAAATTGAACAAAAGATAATTGAATCTTGTTTTTGACATGGCATAGGGGAGGGTTTGGTATAATGGTAAAGTGTTAAATGAATGGGCTAAGGCATATAAATGGGAAATGTTTAAATCGATTATGAAATGTCAATGGTAAACGTATTAATGGGTTATGGAAAGAATATGGTATATAGGGTGAATTAATTATAGTGTGTCAGTTTTAAATTTGTTAAATGAGTTATATTTTGTGAATTATATATTCGTTAAATGTTTAAAGAAGCATGTGAACATGGATTAGTGATATTTGTGGGGTTTAAGACTTGAGGTTCAACACCCATGGGTATTATTAGACTGAGGCTTTAAGACCCATCCCTATAATGGATTGGTTAGGGAGTTAGACTGAGGATCTATGACCCTAACGAATGAATATGATAGGAATACACAGACCGAGGCTCTGAGGTAAGTGTTATGTTTTGATTTGTGGGATGTTTTACCTTATTATGTAGGGATCATGATTCCACCCCCACCCTGTACTAATAGCATACATAAATGGTATAGGCCAAAGAGTATTTGATGAAAATGGGTAACCCATTGAACTATTGATGAATGTGGCTAAATTGAACCTTGTTAATTAAGGAAACTAGGTTACTCTCTGATTTATCTTGTTATTAATTATGTACCTGTATACACTATCTGTTTAGACTATATATTTTTTAGACACCACTGGTAGAGTCCTAATAGGTTTTACTCACACCCTGCTCAGGCCGCCATTGGGTTCCCAAGAAACCATCATGGAAATAGGTTAGGACAGGGGTGAAGGCACTATAATTATTAGTTTGTTTTCACAGGGGATGTGCATGGATGATGTATCCTTACCTGGATTCAGGACCCGTTTTGGGGCTTCATAATTTTTCCTTTATTCTGGGTCCTCCATACACTTTTGAGTATAATCGGTGATAGAACATACTTACTATTTGGTTCTGGGCTTGTACCTAGTTTTGGGAAATGTATTTTGATACATGTTTTTACTTAATTTTTTTCATTATTACTTATTTTATCTATTGTGTATTACATTGATAATGATGGTATAGTATCCCCACATGTTCCATTGGACCCTCGCTGATAGTCGGCAACCTCTTTCATATGGAGAGGCATGCCTGAGGTCATGCGGTAACCCTACATGGGGAACCAGATATAGTGGATTCCGGTTGAGGGATGTTATAATTAAAACCCAAACATTTTCTTCTCCTATTGATATTTCCTGGAAATTAGGTTTTTACTTGATTACCCTCTCTTTAGTATATATTATGGTTGAGGATTATTTATTAAATGTTGAATATATTTCCACATTATCATTGGGAATTGTTCTATTCCATAATTATGTTCTTTGATTTTTTTTGGATGATATTAACATTACATTATTTTTTAAATATTATCATCTTCACTATCATTTAATTTCTTTTAAATTGGTTAAGATTTATACTTTAAATAGTTTTTCATATATCTCCCATTTTAATTTTTACAAAATTTTAAAAACAATATTAGATTACAATGCATATGACATGAATTCATTTTAACACCATCATGTCATTCATTGATCATGAACTTTCTTCACACTAATTAATAGTTTTTAAAATAAAAAACCCTCCCTAATTTTTTCATGTTTTTGTGTTATATTTTACAAAAAGTGGTCAGTGGTTTTATTTTGATTCTCAAAGTGTATGTTAAATAATATTGTAAATGTGATTTTTCATCTATATCAATATCCATTTTGGATTATTATGATTAAATTTGGATATACTATTAAGATACAATCAACATTCAATACATGATGTCTTATACTGATGATCATTAAAGGGTGATTTCATGAGTTCTATTTCTTTCCCATGGGTTAGATACACACTGATGAAATGATGAATGTTTTTAAGATCTTTTTTCACCAATATAGATTATTTTAATTATGTGATAGGAGGGTCAAGAATTAATTTACCTCCGAATTTACTAGTTTAATATATATGTCTATTTAGATAATGTGAAATGGAATGGGTAGTGAACCTAGTCCAGTAAGGGACTCTGTCCACTAAGATATTCTTGAAATTGATCCTTGATTTGGGAAACAATTGGAATGCAGTTTAAACCCAATCCACTATAACACTCTATCCAATATAAAATTATTTGATTTTCTCTTTGACTAAGGTAATTATTTTCTATTCATATTTTTATTCCACCAACATATTTTTTATTTATATGATGTTATCTCAAGGATCCTTATTCATTATCAATGATTCTACACTCCAATGGATCCTCTATTTTTCTATGAATAAGCCTTACTAAATGAATCATAATTTATAGTCTATGAATTTTTGTGTTTATTATTATATGTTTTTATAATAACAGAAAACCCTTATGTTTAACAAATTCTCACTTATGTTCATTAATTTAATTCTCCAATGTTTACCATGATTGATCATTTGAGACCAACCTTTTATTTGGATTCTTTTTCACTATTTTATATAAATTGATATTCAGTAGCATATATCTATGAAGGGTTTTATGTTTGTAGAAATTTTTGGGAGATATTGAAGACCATTACTGAATTATGTTGGTCTCAAAATATGAAAAGACATTATAGTTACATATAATGTATTATATTGAGTTGTATTGAATATTTATCTAAAATGATGTAATATTTATGTAAGAAATTTATGTGTGGCCTTCATTGTTACCAGAGAACCATTTCTTTATTTTATGAGTCTATGATATGTGGTAAATAACTATAAAACCGAAAATAAGTTAATATGAAATGAAATTGAGATAATATGTTCCCAAAGATTCATAGGTTAATTATATGGTGTCTTTATTAGGATTATCATTGGAATGATTATTTTTATTATATAATTGCTAAATTCTATTACCAATGAATTATTTTCGCAGTTTGATATATTTGGTTTTATTCAAGGGATTAAACTATAAGTAATGTTTTAAATAATTAATGTGAAATACTATACAATGACATTTCACATGAGAATGTCATTGAAATGAGATCCAAAATGAAAAATCCCATTTATATTCTTGTATAACACTCTCCATATATGAATCATGTTGAGAAAAAATATAGAAAATGGATGGATAAAACCATTTTTCCATAATTCATGGAGAAATTTCCACCATCCTTTAATGGGTCCTCAAATCCCTTAACTATTTTTAGAGAATCAGTACCACTATTTTTTCAGTCTCCAGTTCTTAGATTACAAAAAACATTCCATAGTTGTGGTTCATTTAGTAGATGAATAAAAAATAGTTGAATCATAATATGAATATAATAAAATTGTAACAAATTGAAACCATGACATAGTAATCGTTTAATATGTGATATTTTTATAATAATTTTTATCATACACCATATAGAATAATAGAATATGAAGGCATCAAACATAGAAAGAATTATGATGAATTTATCGTTACCCATATGGAAAATTTAACAAAACATACAATGTATTATACTAATTGTGTCATCGAATATGAAGGTAATGTCAATCAATTGATTAATTTCATAAAAAAATCAATAAAATGTTCTATCCATATGGGAATTATGTAGTTGTGAGGAAATCATTCAGTGTGTTTTCAAGGATGAAATGGAGAGTGAAGAATGCTGTTATTCTCATAGTGCTTGGGAAAATAAGAGAAAGGTTTTTATTTTTTGATATTCTAATAAAAACCAATGGATAAAATAAAATAAATCATTAAATATTATTAAAGCATGTAATGAATATTGGGAGAAATTTCCATAATGTAATGGGGAAATTTTTTATGTTTCGAAAAGAAGGCCAATAAGAAAATGATTACTCATGTTATTTAGAAGTGTTTTAAAATTATATGAATGGCAGGAAATATCAATTCCCTTCACCACCTAAACTCTAGAACATTAATTATAAAGAATGTGGGAAGTAGTTTGATTAGTGTATTATACAAATAGTGGATGACCAAAATCAACTTCAGCAACAACTTATGGAAATTGAAAAGGTGAAATCTCGGGTGATCACAATCACTAAGGTGGGTCATGCGAATCATAGTGTAAAAGGTATCATTCGCATCCTAACTATAACTAAATATTTATAAAATCATTTAGGTTTTAACCACTAATTTTTATCTAAATAATTCGGTAAGGGTATCACACTACCAACTAAACTAACAGATGATAAATTATTTAAAAACACATAATTTTATAATCTTTACATATCATGTATATGAATCCTCTCTAATAAATTATGGTGTGAATGTTTATCCTACATACCATTTTATGCTCCATCATGGTGAATTTGATATTATATTGGGAATGGTTTAGAATTTTATATTTAGATCCCATATAAATATCTAATGAACAAAAGACATGTTTGGTAATACAAGTCAACCTATGATCATATTTAGGTGTAAGGATGAATATGATATTACCATGGAAATGGAATCCATTATTTGGGCCATATGACCAAATAATGAGTGTTATTTCTCTCAAATTGTTGAGGATAAACACAAAAGTGAGGATATTCCATTTGATAGGAAATTAATATATGTTTTTTCATACCTGTTTCTTGGACTTTGAATATATAATGTAGTTGGGATTTTAATATATTTCTTAATATATGATATGAAAATTTCAAAAAAGCCCCAAATATAGGCCTCAATTTATTTTCATTAATTGAAGAAGAAACATCATATGAATCTAGATAATAAATTCATATACATGTGTGTGTCACCATGGAGTGAACCTGATCTTTTTATTAAGAAAAAATTAGTTTAATGCATCTTTTAACTGATTATTTAGAGTATAATGGGATCAATATCTAGAAAATGTGTCGTCTACCCCTATTGAGAACTTGTTTGATAAACTAGACGGATCAAAAAACTACAATATTGAACTTCATTTTGGATATCATAAATTGAAGATTAAGAAGGTGGATATACCCAAGGAAACCATCCATTTGAGTTACAGTCGTTATGAATTTCTAGAGATTCAATATGGACATTCAAATTCTCCTACTATCAATATGGTAGTAATTAATAGTGTCATAGGTTATTAACATCATTATATTTTGGTAGTCTTTATAGATAATATTCAAATATATTCATTAAGGAAGAGAATTTATATCATTTTATAATTGTGATGAAGACATTAACAAATGATAAATTTTATAAAAAACATAGAAACTATGAATTTTTATACACAAAATATCATTCATGTATTATGGGATCATAGGTAGGATAGATGTTATTGAATAATGGCCTAGACCTACCTGTACGACCAAAAACCATAGATTTCTGGATCTAGATGGGTAATAAATATTATTTTAGAGAACTTTCCCATTGATATAAATTATATCAACCATATTGATGTAGATGGAAGCTATTTTTATTTAGACACATCAGTGTAATGAATATTTAAAGAAAATAAAAAATATTTTTGTTAGAAAATTTGTAGTTACACAACCATACTAATGAAAGGAGTTTGTAAATTATTTTTAACCCACAATGAAGTTTCTTTTATTTGTTGTTATAAATATATAAATGGTAGTAGCATATTCATCACAAAGAATAATTATTCATCAGTAAAATTACCCGAATACTGATTTGGATCTAGCAGGGTTATATGGAGGTATTATCTACATAGTGAATGGTGTGAAATATATACAGATCATAAAATATTGAAAATATATTAACACAAAATTATTTTAATATTAAAAAAATTATATCGTTGTAGTAGATTAAATATCATGACTACTTAATATGTTACCACCATGTGATGGTGAACAAGGTTGCAAAATCACTTTGTCTAAAATATTATACTAGTTTGTACATTATAAGGATTTAATGGGATAAAATTATTATATATTTATAGAGGATGGTATGTGAAATCATATGTAAAAGGGTAATATATTATTTATATCATATTAATATCCATCTGTATATGCTGGTGATGATTAAAAAGTCCCAGGATAGAGATGTTGAACTAAAAAAATAATGTATGGATTTTTGTAGATAATATCCTTGTATATTATGTACTAATAAAATATATGAATTGGGGATTTTTTATTGTAATATCATAATTAAATAATGACCTACTATGTGTCTAAAAAATATAATTATATTTTATTCATCCTATAAGCATTAATATTTATAGATTTATTTATGATTATATATAGTATAGAAATATTAAAATAGTTATTGAAGAGGTTGTATCTTGAATCTAGGTCTGCCAATAAACTAAGGATGAACATAAATTAAATAATGTAAATTTACAGTAATTAGCCACACTATAATGGTTATGGGAAACCATCACCATGTATTTCATTAAATGACTCCCTATGAAATCAAATTTTGATAAATCCATTTTTCTTGGAGTTAATTAGATTAAAATGTTACCTCACTTCAATTCTATCAATGAATAATCCACTCCTGATTATCTTTAATGTATATAAATTATTGAATTGTTATAGTTTCATAGATTACGGCATTTTATTATTTATGATTGAGATATGATATGTACCATGATGTTTTTTTGAATTCTTCATAAAAAATCGAATATATAGTGGAGATATGGAACAACATATAGTCCTAATATATATGGTGTGTATGATAGAACCATTAAAATAATTGAAAATATTTTTTGTTCTTTCACTCTATATTTCAAATGTTTTTTAGATCAATACCTTCATTTAGAAAAATTTACATACAATAAAATCTTTTACCCGAACTTCGAAATTACAGTATATGAATCCCTCAATTGAAATAAGTTTCAATATCTAAAATGATATAATGATTCCAGAGAAAATAATCTATTAGTAACTCAACTTGTAGATAAAGTGGTAGATAGAATTTGTACCATTTAAAAACACACTATGGTAGCTTAGAGTCAACCTATAAGTTATGATGATAATCACTTATTAGATATAGAGTATAAATATTGAGATAATTTATTATTATTTACATCTCCTTAGATAAAGGTTATGATATTTATAATGAAGGTTATGTGATGCCCTATATATGTTGGACCCTTTCATATTCTTGTTTGAGAGGGGATGGTAGATTAAATCCCCAATCCCCTATCAAACCTAACCCAAATTCACAATATGTTCCATGAGTAACTTTGTAGGAGTAGATACCAAATCCTTTACATGTAAATATCTTATAATTCTTATCATAAGATCATGATTGTTTTTAAGAAAAATAACTGATAGAAAATATTTATAAAATATAACAAGATCTATGGAACAAGTCCACTAACATGGGAAAGGTTTTTTTGGGAAGCCATAAGATCATTTAATCTATATAGGAACACTCGTATGGGATGGGGAAGAATTATCCGCATATTTTTTTATCTATATAAGGTTTTTTTAATTAAATCTATATAATTTGGTCGAATGTAACACCCTTATATTTTAGAATATATTTTTATTTAATAAATTCTATGTGTTCGATAGCTTGTGTGGACACGAAACAAAATTAACTGATCTATTCCATATTCAAATAAAAATTAAAATATATCATGATGTATTTAAAGATAAAAAATTAGTAAAATAAGTTTTAATAAGTATTATTTAAATTATCAACAGGTGAAAAGGTATTTTGTTTTAAAAAATTGGATTTATTTTCTATTTTATAGTTTTTACTTGTACGATAGATTTCATAATTTTAAAATTTTACATTGAGTAAATTATCTTCATTTTTACAATCATTGTGTGAAATTATTCATAAGGTGAATATTTTTTATATCTATAAAAAGGATAATTTATTTTTTGATAGTAAAAAATAATGTAATTATGAATACTATTACTTTGGTGAAATAATTCAGATACAATCATTCATTCAAAATATGTTAAACATTATTTTGTGAAAAATATTTTTTTTAGAAAAAAATAAGGAATGTAGAACTATTATGTAGAATTTTGAAACCCTTTTTTGTAGAGACCCAGTTTTTTCCTTGTAATATAATGAAATATGTCTAGAAATATTTCCAAATCCAAGCACTCATATGACGTGCAATTTTATGTCCAGGTGATCCTAGAATTAATTTCATAAAAATATTAAATCTATTTTATATTATGTGTGAATGATTTCTTAAATAAAATGAGAAAAATATTAAAAAGGATAGAAAATCAAAAATCTAAGACCATAGTTTAATTTTGAATGCATGGTTTACCTATGGTACGACCTAAAATTGGTCGGTATAGGATGTTCAGATATAGCGACCATTAGAGGATTCATTTAAATTAAATTTATAATTATTTTAATTATTTCATTTAGATATCTTAAAATATATACCTCTATAAGTTCATGATTATGAATAATATATAGGTTATCCACATATGAACTTGTAGAATTGAGATATTTTCCTTCCACCTCTAGTTGGTGAAACGTAATCAAATGATGACAAGACTCCAGATATAGGATGATTGAGATACAGTTAATGAAACAAACCCTATCATTTATTGGCCTATTGTTTCTTGTTTTGACAAAAATGGGAGAGACCGAGCTTGATTGGACCCCCAGATTCATATGGAAATCATGTTTGAGGGATTGTTTGGTGAATCAACGATATATTAAAATGATTCATGAGATTATGATGTTTACTTCAGGGATTTATAATCCATAATGGGATTTGGTGTATCATTGGAGGTACCTCAAGTGGTGTTGGTGTGTGTGAAATTGTGTGAACCAATGAAAATATGATTTATGGAACCAGAAATATGAAAATGAATAATCTATGTATTTCCCTTTGATAATTAGAGTTTTAGTGCAGAGAATAGATATTTTGGACTAAAATTTAGGAATCATGGGTAAAAATTTAAATTCCATTAAAATTTCTAACTACGTTGAATGTACCGGGATGAACACACGTCAGGATGTTCCCCTTTTGTTGTGGTGCTTGGATTTTCAGAAAACGAAGGATGGTATTCCAGGTAGTTGGTCCCCATGTTATGCATCCCTCCATGATTAGACAATTCAGGTGGAAGACCACATGGGTTGGACCCCTTGTGGAAAAAAACATCTTGTATCAATTTATAAGGACATATTTAGGAGCACGGATAGGACCTTGGGTGGATGAGGCTTGCTGTTTCATCCACCTAAACTCAATTTAGTTATAAAAGATTAGTGATCCATGTATAGGTATAGACACATCAAGGCAGTAGAGTAGGACCACATGTTGTCTGGGTCCCTTACGCATCATCTACCCCTACTTTCATTTTTAAGAATTTTCAATCCCACATATATCCTTCATTTGGACTCAAGTTTTGATGAGTGAGTAGCCTATCCTCATTTTTTTCTACATAGAATTCATTAAGGGCCTCCATCATTTATTTTGGGATATTATGTGAGGTATTTCATGTTTGAAACTTCATTAGGGGGTTCTCAAATATGGGAGTGATTGGGAAGGATCATTATAGTGGTACCCATCCCCCACCCCCACCCCCACTAATGGATTAGGGTACAAGTCTTCTATATATTGAGTGGTAACCTCCAATGGAATTAGGGTGTAGGTCCTCTACCTAAAAATTGGTACCCCCTTATGGAATTAGGGGGTGGGTTATATATATACTGAGTGGTACCCAAATTTGGCATTAGGGCGTGGGTCCTAAATCTAACAAGTTATTCCCCCTATCAGATAGTGTTTGGGTCCTCCCTGTACTCAGTGGAACCCCCCATAATACGGTAGGGCATGGGTCATCTACCCAGTTATTGTATGGGAACCCAAAATAATCAATCACCAAAACTCTAATTACCTTTGTGTAGACTAGTTATACTATGACCTTGGTTGCAGGGATCAATGGTGCATGCATCATATAGGGTTTCACCTTTTGAATTCCCCTCTTGAATAAAATACCTATTATATATATTTATATATATAGTCTAATCTGACCATAGTATGTATTGATTAAATTTCCAGGGATTATACATGATGGAAAATATCCAGGTTACCAATTATGGATAATGATGTGGATTCTATTAGTAATGAGAGCTCAGTCCAGTGTCTATCCCATGATATTTGTCCACAATCTAGATAGGTTGAATCACCCCCAACAATTGAGAAGTATATTATATCGGTTGAGTAGGATAAGGATGTGTTTGGAATTAGTTCTCCATGTGAGTTCTAGCACTAGAGGCTACTATGTTTCTGAGATGAGCCATATCATTAGGTAGTAGAGGATTGGCAAGATTTAGTGGTCCATGACTTCAAACATATCTTGAAATTTAATGATCGGGTGGTTGCACTAGAATCTATCCTCTTCCATGGATCACCTGGGAACTTTTGGATTCTTAATACACTAATTCATGATGAGTTGACACTTTCTTAGACCAATTTCCACCATCTATTATATGAAGAGTACTAACCCTCTTATTTATGCTCACTTTGGATTTAGAATTTTTTGAATATGTAGAAGGGATGGATAATATTCTCTATGTATGTTGTGAGGTTTATAGACCATACATGGTACTCCCTCCATTTGATTTGGGATGGCTACTACTAGGTGCAGATGTTTGAGTGGGTTCTCTACAATTATATCCATTCTAGTGTAGTTCCCTAGTGCATTCTCACCAATTTTGTTGTGTTGGAGTGCACACTAGTTACAGAGATATTTCTGTCAATGGGATTCCAGTCATGTGGGCCTAGCATTGGTAATTTTAGGGATATGTCCTCAATATTAGCTAGAAGATGCCAGGTGAAAAGATCTAAATGTAGAAGACCACTCCATGACCATACTCAGACAATGGTCATGGGATAAAAGGACCACATAAAGGACTAAGGAATCACAGAGAGGGGGTGGTGCAATGAATGTGATATAATATGTGTCATGGATCATTATTTCCTATCCCATAAGACTGAGGTGATTAAGAATATTGTATATAAACCTCAATGGAAGAGGAAACTTCATGATTAGGTATTTCTTAGGTGACAACATAATGGACCCATGTAGTTGAATCTAATATAGGAGCAGGTGGAGTATATGGAGGAGGAGTAGTGGGTAATGGAGAATTATATGAGATCCTTCTACCACCACCATAAGGTGGACCATGGAAGGCATATGATGCTGGTAGTTGGGGCTTTGGACAGTTGTAGGCTATGGATTCTTATGATCTAGTATCCTAAGAGATGATTAGAGTTATTTTCTAGGTTTATTCTTTTTTTCAATATTTCTATACACAGTTGAGAATCATTCCTTTATGTCATTACTCCTTGTGTAATATATGAGCTCCCTGTTGAGGCTTTATCCTAGTAGATTTTTCATGAGGCACTTATAGGGAATTTTTCATCTATATATTCTATATTTTAGTGTATCGATATATCACTATGTAGAGAGAGGTACTCATGGGACCTTTTGGTAATCACGATAGAATATCATGACTTCATATTGTGTATGTATTTATTTTCAATAGTACAATCCCAGATCGATTATCACATTAGATGAGTCAGATACCTTTGTATTGATGGGATGAGATTCTTATTTTTGTGTAAAATAGTTCTCTTGGTAGGGTGAGTGGGTTTCGTGAGTTAAATGATGAATCCCATTACCCATCAGTTAGTAAGTGTATCCCTTTGGACATTAGGCTCTTCATGACTGTAGATTCTCTCAGTTTTGGGGGATTTTATGGGTGTATTCTCAAAGGATGTTATCGGGTGAATTATTTATGGAGAGATGGAGTTTTTCAATGAATTACATAATAGGACCACTATTATATCTCCTACATCATATTTTATAGCCCCTAATGATATCTAAAATCATCAGTTTCAGTTAGAGAAATTTCGAGTAAAGGTTTTTTTTAGGCCTCATTTGTCCCCTAGGAAGCTCCATTATTGTTCAAGAAAAATTACGATGGGATCTTCTGTATTTTCTATGATTATAATCACCTAAATAATGAAAAAATAAATAAAAATTATCCCTTTTCTAGAATTTATAACCTCTTTGATTGGTTACGAGGTGTGAGATGGTTCATAAAGATCAATATCCTATCTAGATACCACTATTTGAGAGTTCACGAGGAATGTATTTTGAAGCTATCATTTTGATGTTGATAGAGACACTATTAGTTCATAATGATTCCCTTTGGTTTGATTAATTTCCCTTCCATGTTCAGGGATTTGATGAACAAGATCATCCATCAATATTTGAACTGATTTTTTATTTTTTTCATCTACAACACATTTGTATAATATGTATTAGAGGATATGCATGTAGGGAACTTGAGGATAGTCTTATGTTTTCTTTGAGAGAACTATATTTAGGTAATCCTCTAAAAATCATAATTATGGATTCATAAGGTTCAATTTGTGGGGAATGCCATTTATAAGAGAGTATTAGTATTGGACTGATTGTATATCGATATTGTGATTTCTTGGGATCCACCGAAGTTCATGTCAAATTTGTTGGGTTTTCTTGACTTGATGGGGTACTATATGAGGTTAGTGGTAGAATTACCCAAGAATATATCCCCTATGATAGTCTTGACGTAAAATGGGAATACTTTCACCTAGAATGAGTAGTTATATAGGGACATTCAGAAGATGAGAATTCGAATGATGATTTATCCTATTTTGAGACAAATATAGAGCTCTATGCAGTATAGAGTGTATTGTGATTCTTTGAGAGCCCGGCTTAGCTGTATGTTGATGTAGTGGTAGGAAATGATCACATATGGGTCATGGTAGTTGAGACCCTAAAAAAGAACTATGTGAATCTCTACCTAGATATAGAATATGTATTTTTTTTCTCCAAGGATGTAGAGGTGCTATGTTTTAGGAGAGTGTATTATTGTGTACTCAGACCATCAGAGTCTTAGGTATGACTTCTTTCCAAGAGAATAAAACTTGAGGCAGAGGAATTAGTTGGGGTACCTATACGACTATGAATCTGGGATAGCCTGTACTGTTGGAAAAGTTATGTGGTGGAATATTTCCTTAGTGGGAATTCCCAATCTTGTTTGGTGCAGGAGGTACATAATTTATTGGCGTCCTTGCAGCTGACCCTAGTTGATAAGGGGGTGAAGATTTTCTTTAGTCAATGGTGGTGAATCCTCTAATAGTACAGTGTTTGATAGAGTCCTAGTTCATAGAAATATAATGTGAGGTATTTTTTTATAGATATACTCATTATATTCACATGATATATATTCTAAGTGAGTTAATAATGTCATCCATTTATAGGGATGATGGGTATTCCTGGCCAAGATGCAAGAGGAAGTAATAAGAGATTTCCACACATCTCATTTGGTTTTAAATCCTAGTGTGGGTAATTTCTATAGAGATCTTCAATGGTAGTTTCGTTTGAATGATATAATATATAGCATGGATAATTTCATCTCTTATGGTCTCACATGCTAGCAGGTGAAGGATGAGCATTAGGTTCGGGGAGGTTTTTTATAGCCGCTTGATATCCCTAAGAGAAAATGGGATAGAATATCAATTGAATTTGTGAGAGGTATTCCACAGACAATGATATTCCATGATCCCATCTAGGTGATAGTTGATAGACTCAAGAATTTGGAACACTTCATTTCCATTAGGGATAATATTTTGTTGGAGTGTTTGGGTAGCAGTATATACATAAGATTATTTTTCATCCTGGTGTTCCCTCAACTATTTAAATTGTTCCTGATGTGTTGTTTATGTACCATTTGTGGAGAGGTCTATATAAGGAATTAAAGACCTAGATTAGGAAGTGTAAAACCTTCTACCCCCATACAGATGGACAGTCTGGGTGCACTATCCAGGTTTTGGAGGATATGTCGAGGGTTTGCGTGCTAGAATTCAACTGGGGTTTGGAGAATCACTATTCATTGTTAGTGTTTGTATGTAGTATTTTCTACCACTATACTATCATCTGGGAACTTTTTTAGACCGTGTTAAGAAGACCCTACAGGTCACCCTTGTGTTGGAAAGATACTTGAAAGGAAACTCCTATTGGTATGGAGATGTTGAAGGTGTTGATAGATAACGTCCGGGTCATTAGTAAGCAGATTAGGATGGCTTAGAGCAAGCCAAAATATTATACAGATCAACATCATCGGCCCTTATATTTTGAGTTATTAGACCACATTTCAAGATATTCTCCCTACGATGAGGATTTTAAGGATTTTTCTATGGATGCAAGATATCCCCAAGGTTCATCAGGCTGTTCGATATCTTGAAAAGGGTTGGAGAGGTTGGTGACTTCCTCTCCCAACCCCCATATCTAGAGAAGGAGCATGATATCTTCCATGTGTCACAATTGAGAAGATATGTGCATTACCCTATGTATGTTATTGATTGTGGGATCTAGACATAGAGGATGGATGCAATTTTTTAGAACACCAAGGGGAGATCGAAGATCGTTAGGAGATGACCCTTCATGGATAGACAATTCCTTTGGTTCATCTGTTTTGGCAGCATGGGAGTATTTATGTTAACTAATATGAATGGGATATCCAAATGCACACTAAGTATCCTGATATTTTTGAATAGTTTTTGATCTTTGAGGATGAAAATAATGAAGTAGTTAACGATATAGAGACCTTTTTGTTTCCTTTTAATCCATTGAAATATATCAAGAAATATTTTTGGATCCAGTCACCGAGACAAAGTGGGATTCTGAGCCCCAGTGTTCCAGTAATTAATTTTATAAAATTATTAAATATATTTTTTAGTATATGGAATATATTTCTTTAATAAAGTTAGATAAATTGTAAAAATAATCTCTAATTCAAAATCTAAGGCATCATTTAATATGGAACAGGAGGTTTACCTAAGGTGCAAACTATAATTTGTCTATGTAGGGCATTCACATATCACGATCCATGGATACACCATTAAAATTAAATTAATTAAATAATTTAAAATTTTTATTTGAATGATCTAATTTCTGAAACTCTATAATTTCATGGTTATGATGATTCTATAGGTTTTTTCGGATAAACTCTAGGATGATTGATAGGTTTTCCTTTCACCTCTCCTTGGAAAATTGGATTCAGATGATGAAAAGACTACGAATTCAGGAAGATCGATACTGAGTGAATGAAATGACCCCTCCCAATTGTGGTAAATATAACTCTTCATCAAAGAGAAATAAAAATTGAGATAGGAATCATCAATTCATGTATTATTCCCCTTTTGATTAAACTGTTTTATCATGATCGTCCTCATTCATTGATCTACATCAATTACAAGCCTTTTTATGTGCCCATGTACACATTTAAATTGTTCGTTCAAATTTTTATCACCCAATTTCAACTCAATTGAATTTTTTCGAAATAAAACATGGAAAAATGTATTTTTACCTTTTCTCTTGTGATTTTCTCCCAATTCATCTTCATGTTCTTCCCCAATTGGCCTACGGGGTCTCTGTATGACATTGTCAGGAACGACCAAGCCCGATTGGTCCCTCCAAATTCATGGAAGAATAACATGTGATGGATGGATTGGAAAATAATGTATGGATTTGAAGGATTCACAATTTTTTGATGTCTTATTCAAGCATCTAAAATATACCGAGGTATTTGGTGTGGCATTGGTGGTGCCCCAAGCAGCGGTGGTGTGTACAGATTTTTGAGAACCAATCATAATCTGATTTCCTATCACAATATTTAAAAAAACAATATATAATTGGGATTCCCATTCAATACTTAGAAGACTCGGGGTGATATCTGATGTATCGGGCTCATATATGGGACACACTGTTATAAATCTATCTTTTTGGAAAATTAATAACCACATGGTGTGTACATGGATGAACACACGATATGTAGTTCCCCATTAGATACTGTGCATTGTTTTATAGAATGTTATTGATTAAATTCCATGTGGTTGTTCCACATGTATCTCATCTGTCCATGATTAAACAAGTTAGGTGGCACAACATAAATTAATTCCTACATATAGAAGTACATGTCAGGTACCATTGTACACAGACATGACCAGGAGTATGGGAAGGTCCCCATATTGTTGAGGTACATCATATAGTTCTTATACATGTCATATAGTGCGACATAGTTAGTGATCAATGTACCTTTAGTTAACTGACTAGGAACTTGAGTAGGACCAAATGTTGTGTGGGTACCTTACATTCATTTTACCCCTACTTTTGTTTTTATGAAACTTCAACCCCTTGTATCTTCTTTTGTTGGACTCATATTTAGTCCCATAAGTAGCCTATCCTGAGTTCCATTCTAGGTAAAATATGATGGGATCCACCATGGTGTCTTTCAAGACATGATTCAAGGAATTCCAAGTGTGAAAATTACATAGGTGGTGATAGATTATGTAAGTGATCGGGTATGATCATTAGAGTGGTTCCCCCCTTACAAATTAGGTTCTGGGTCCTCTGTTTACTAAGTGTTACCTGCTAAGACATTAGGGTGAAATTACTCTACCTTTGGAGTGGTATCCCCTATAGGATTAGGTTGTACTTCATCTATCTATTGATTGGTCCCCCCTACAGCATTAGGGTGTGATTACTCTATCTACTAATTTGTATCCCCTAATGGATAGGGTTTGGGTCCTACATACAATAAGTGGAACCCACTAACAAACTAGGGAATGGGTCCTCTACCCACCATGTTGTACCCCCTATCAGATAGGGTGCATTTACTTCTTAAAATGAGTGGAACTCCCCTGGAGAACCAGGGTGTGGTTCCACATCATCGAGATTATGTCCCCCTCCACTACGAGACATAGTGGCAATGAGTGATCCATCCACATAATTATTCATATGAACAAACACAATATATTTTTGGGCACTAGTGATGAAGCTTTTGGTACTAGTTATACTCTTTTCCTATATTGGGCTATGAGACAGAGATCCCCTTCTCTCTCATATTGATTTATTTGGTTTTATCATATATATATATATATATGTGCATGTGTGTGTGTAAACATGTTGTTGGATTCTATTTTACTCTCTTACTTTGGGTAGATCTATCAATCTATTCCAATTGTGTATCTTACAAATCTACCTTTAGATTTCGGGGCATCCTAATGGGTATGTATTTACTCAACCATACATAGGATTTTCTGACACGTGTCATATATTATATATGTAATGGAAATAATAGTATTGATTATAGTGGAGAATTGGGATGCCATGTACATTTGACCATGCATGATGATTGATTCATGAAAATTATAACTTGTGCTCTCTCATCATTTACGTTTTCAGTTTTTCCATGTTGGGACCTCTTTATAGTTAGACATGTATTTTCCCCCATTACATTTCTATTTACACTAGCATAATATTATACGCACTAGAGTTTTTTCATGAATATTTTATATTCAATATGTTATATCTTTTATCTTTTATTATTCTTATTCACTTTTTCATTTACATGGTCAAGTGTGTGCATAAAGGTACATTTAGAAAGGGTCCCACATTAGTTATTTATTTCAGCACATTTATCTAGCCCTCGGCTTATGGAGGAAGTCCTTGTGTTATCGTGGATCGATCCTTGTTGTTTTGGTTAATAAAAATTGTTGTCTCTTGGGAACCTATGTTATATTTTATTCAAAAAACTATATTTATTTCATTACCATTTTTGAGTTGGTTAAATGATTCCATTTGATTAAAAAAATAGAATATAATTAAACTTTATTAAATTATTAATAGTATAATAAATTCATGAAAATATCCACTACTAAATAATCATTGTCCTGTATAAGTATAAATTAACTTTTAAATATACAATAGTTTTTCTTAAATATGATTTTTATGTGATTATATTAAAATTATTTTCTTACACTTCCTTGAAATATATCATGTAAGATGGAATCATTTCATTGAATTAGAATAATAATATTTTCTAATTATGGAAATATAATTTTGACCAATAATTAATAGTTACCATAGTAAAAATCATGTTACAATTATAATAGATAAAAGGGTTGAAACGGTAATTATCCTAATGGAAAAGGATTAAAAAATTAAATAAAAAATATAATAGGTTGCATATATTTTTACAACACCCTTCATTAACATAAATCTATGTCAATTTAGAGCCACTTTACCTGATTATTACATGTTTTATATAATAATGATTCGTGTTTAGATAAGTTTAGTACCAACTATCCTCATAAATGGGAAAATACTATACATAATTCTTCCCACCAATTGAGTACACTAGTTCATCATATACCTAACCAAATACATTCCCAAAATATCTACACGTATCATATAGTTCATGGATTCACTAAGAGACCATCATAAAAAGGATAAATATTTTTTGTAAATGGATAGAATGTAAGTGGTTGTAATTGTAATTACTGATCAATTTCAAGTATCATTCCTCTTTAACCTCCTCAAAATAATCAATAACCATATAAACATTACGAAATTGGTTTTTTTAATACACATATATGTTCTTGTTACTGGTCCAACCACTTTCTCCCTCCATTGTAACAGACTCAACTCCAGTAACTCTGAGATGATGTCTGTATGATTACATTAACTTAGATACAACAAATCTAATCCTCAAGGACCAATCAGTTTATTATTTTTTGAAAACAATATATATATATATATATTATACCGATTTAATATGTTTAATAGCTTATAAAAAAATCTCAGAATCCTTAAAACCCATTCAAATATTTCATCTTAATATCAAGAGAAAAATAATAAAATCATGGGTTGGCTCAAATGATTTGAAAGGGTAAGTAAAATATATTCTATTGTGGGTAAATAAGGAAGAATTGATTTGGAAAGAATCAAAACTAGAAACACAAGACATTTAATCAATAAATTGAGAATTAAATGCATCAATATATAATAATACCTAAAGTTTTTCTTCGATAATAATAAATGAACCCTAAATGAAGGAAACATATGATATTGGATGTCATTATCTCAAACATCATGGTATCTTTACTGTCAATGATTTATGCCTTGATATTTTAATTTATTTTTATTTATATACCAAAACCCATTTAATAACATTAGTAAATTGATTTTCTTGATCAGTCAATTTGATGCATCAATGGGATATAAAATTATAGGTCTAACCCATTAGTTTATGTCCAATGAATTCCTCATATATATAATGATCAATTTAATTAATGAACAATATTCCTTATTAAAATATATTTTTGTTGAATAATGACTATAGAATATTTATATTTTCATAGTCAATCAATTAACATTAAATGTGAAACACCATGTTTTGAAATGGTATAAGGTTTATGAAAAAATCATATCCATGACAAAAAAATAATATAGATATTTGAGAGAACTATAATGCAAAATGGTCACATGAATGTGATTGTTTCAAGAGAAATTAATTTACCACAAAATTAATGAGATGTAATGTTGTTTTTTGGATAAATTCATGTATTTTAAAGGATAATAGATTATATAAGTGAATAATTTAAATATTATATCATAAAAAAATCCTTATGAAACCATATAAAATTATTATATGATTATAAATATAGTAAAATTATTATGGACATGGTAATGTTTTTTATCGTCGTATATGGTAAAATGAAACTTTCATTTTGAAATTTTGTAATGAAATTCAAAAATGAAACATTCAGAAAACATTAGAAAGATTTAATTTAAAATATTTAAAATATATATCATAACATAAAATATCATTAATAAATAATTTTCTTTTATACACTAACTTTTTTTAAAAAATGATAATAAATAACATGGAAGAAGAATAAACTAAATCAATAATAGAAAATAGATCATCTTTTTCCCATAAATGTTTATTTTCATGATTCTAGTGAAAAATGGGATATTTTGTAAGACAATATTGAAAATCATTAAATATCCATTGGTTGAGAAAATTAATTTATTTTTTGAGGAATATAATAAATGATTTATTTGACAAATATAAATGCAATCCAGAAAAATTAGATTGTAAAATAAATTCTTACAACATTGGTAACATTTTAAGTGTATACCCTAGAAACAATAAAAATTATTAGAATGTTAAGAATTTGGAATAAATAGTAATAATTTTTAAATATTTTAATGGGGTATTATATACACACACAAAATACAATACTAATGTTTTCTCAATAGGGTGGAAATTTAGATGAAATCTCCTACCTCACACTACACTTTAGTTGAACATGATTTAAACTCGGGTATAATGATTTAAAACATTTTATTAATTTATTCTAATACAATATTCATATTTATAATAGCATATATGGTCATATTATAACATATTATCACATTTATGCTACTAATATTTCATTATTACCATTGTTTTGGGTGTCAACTGCATTGTTTTCTCATGCATGTTTTGTAACATTAATTATGGTAATTTTTCATTGGATATAGTTACATAAAAACAATAATTAAATTAATGTTATAAATATCATATTTATTAATTAGATATATTTTTAGAATAATTTTTCATATTTTTATATGGAAAATGAATCAAATTTCTTCATAAAGATTGTTGGTCGTACATGCGCACAATCGACTTTATCATTTACATAATGTGTTAAAGGGTACAGAATTAGATGATATATTAATTTTATAGAAACATAATTATTTCATTATTATCATTTATATACAATATTTACATCATTATTACTATCCATGTGAGCCAGTTATGGATAACAAATTACATCGGTTCATGAGGCAGTCATCTACCATATATATGGGAGATGGTTTTGTTTCTCGTTTGATGTAGATGGAAATCCATAAATATAATTACAATAAAAAAATAAAATTTTATTATATATTATATATTGGTGTTATTATATTTAAACTATTAATAAATAATTTTGGGTGGTAGAATAAGAAGTTACAATAGAAAGAACATGGTGAAGACGAATACTTTTCCCTAAAAAATATCAATAAAATATATTATTAAGAATGATAGGGTTTCTCTTTTCGGTAGAAACAAATCTATATAAAATGTATAATTATGTTTGGGAGAGAATTTTTTAGGGAATGGTGATGTTAAAGGGATTAAATACTATTCATATGTTAAAGGAGTAGGTGGTCATTATAATATAGGTGAGTGACACACTTGTAATTTCCCAAAGTATTAAAATAATATCAGGTAACTATTATGGAAAAATTGATCCAAAAAATATGATATTGAAAAATAATAAGGTTATTATTTATATATAACCATTAAATAATTTTTAATAAAGTGTTTAGGTCATTATAATTCTTATCATTTTAGTTTAACCCACTAATAAACTCATTTTAACTTTAAGCGTGGTGACAATTTTTATCATTTCTACTATAAATTATGTAAAAAATAATGTGACATAATTAATAAATTTTAACATGATATTTAAAAATATTTATTCCATTTTTTCTATTACAATACAAAATAGTGGAAAAATTTAATTTAAAAATAAACTAGAAAAACATGTTGACAAATAGTTTTTCCAAAAAATACAATTTTGAAGAATAAGATGATCTTATAATAAATATTTTTAAATTAATAATAATAATATAGATTTCAAATAATATATTTATATATTTTATAAAAAAAATTATTTAAATAATTTATTCTTAAGTACTATTTTAATTAATTAAATTAGGAAGACAATGTGCATTTAATGTTTTTTGAAAGTTATCCATTTTTACCTCCAAATGAACTTATCATTATTTCTATCAAAATGATAGTAATCACATGGATATTTTTAAATATTATGAAAATATTTTATAAATAAATATATGAATTGTTAAAAATTAAATTTTATATTTTTTTAATATAGTCTTGTTTCTAAATGAATATTCTAAAAACACAATCAAGGTTTATTTTGACCGACTAACTTTAAAATTGATATCGATCATGTCTAGTTAGAAATTTTCTATGCCATGAAATATTAAAATTTTCATTTTACTATATTTTTATTTAAATATAATTTTAAATTATAATAATTGAATCGTGGTTGTTACATTATTTCCTCCTATAAAAATTCCATCCCTGATATTTTAATTGATATTACTTTTTTATCAAATAAGGGTGGATTTTCTTCCTGACATCCTCAAGTTCCCAAGTATCCTCCTCCATCATATAATTTCTCTAAGTAGTTTTTACCAATAGTGTAATAAAATTGAATAAAAATTGTTCTCTAGTGAAATAATTTTTATATGGTCATAATTTTAAGATGTATCATGTTCCTATTCTAATTTATTAGAGGTTGTCACAAGCGTGAAGTATTGTTTGTGCTTCCTTGACACTGATATATGAAACACATCATTTTGTTTAGATAGACTTGGTTAAATTTCCAATAGGCAAGACATAGTGCAATACTTTCCAAAATTCTAAACATTCATATATACTTGGGGATCATTTTTTCCTTTTTACCAAACCCTATAACACCATTCCATAGAGGTACTTTCTAGAAAATGTTATCTCCTATTTCCAACTCCATACCTTTCTATCAGTTATCAACATAATTATTTTTCTTAATATGAGATATTTATATGTGATTTTAAATATTCATTAACTTTTTTATTATCTCTTCAATTTATTTTTCGACTACAATCTTCCTTTCACCATTATCATCCATAGAAGTTGGAGTATGAAATATCATTCAATATAATATTTCAAATGGCACAATTTCAATACTTTAATAGAATATATTATTGTTGGAAAACTTTATTAATGTTATATAATTATAACACATAAATTTAAAGTCAATTAATCTTGACCTCAAAATTTCATCCAATGTTAGAATATTACTTTTAAAGTACCTGTCAATATGAGGATGATAGGTGGTGCTTGAATAATTCTTCATATCAAGAGACTCCTGAAAAATTTTCAATAATTTCAATATAAATCAAAGAATATTATAAGAAACAACTGAATGTTGTGTACCATTATCTATTACTTCATCATTAATATAGAGTCATTCTAGGAGCTCAGGAGGTAAAAATTCACTTCCAGTAAGGAAATGTAAGGATTTGGTTTAGAGAAATAAATAATCCATGTTATATTATTTATTCTTGGATTCATTTTTAATCAACCGAAAATGTCAAAAGTAAAATCAGCCCATTTTCATATAGGAATAGGTATTTTCTTCCTTAATCCTTTAGGATGCTACCAATCATCCTTCACCTAATGAAAAACCATGAATCTTCATACGTAATCAGAATTTTCTTGCATTATATTGTCCCTTCAAAACATCTCCCTCAAATAACTATACATTTTTCTTTTATGAGGTTGTATAGAGAAATTCAATCAATTAGAATCATCCAATAATTCCTTTTTAAGATTATTTATATATGGAACACATATTCTTCTTCCAAATTTTATAATTCCTTCTCCATATATGATGTCTATAAATATCCTATCATTTACTAATTTAATTTAATTTTTTAAAATTCCCACCATCATGTTGAGAACATTTTATATCTAATAAATATGGGCAGTAAATTATTTTAATAATGTTCAACGTCTACCATTCCTTAATTATTACCATATCCATATTTACTAGATCTGTGAACATATGATCCATTGAAATCCTTATTTTAGTATACACTATTGGATCTTTCTTTCTTAGTGCATCTGATATCTTATTTTCTTATATTGGTTGGTAGTGTATCGAGAGATAATAATCATAGTGTAGTTTAATCCATCAATTATGACTCATATTGTGATATTTATTAGATAATATTTATTTTAGGATTTTATGGTTTTTTTTATATCTCACATCATTAGATATAGAGATAATATCTCCATGTCATCAAAGAATTGATTAAAACTGACAACTTGTGATCCTGGTTTGAATAGTTCTCTCTATGGATCTTTAATAGAATTGATGCGTAGGAAATATCTTTATCAATATTCATAATTACATGATTGGGTACCTTCATTTATGCATCATTATATATCTTAAGTAAATCATTTCCGGATTGAAGATTTAAAATTAATATCGTATTCAATTGTTCAAACCCTTCTTCACATTACATTATCAGTACAATCTTAACACCTATATAAGTAATATTGGTTAATAGTTTAGACAATCAAGAAATTTTTTAATCAAATAACTGAAAGTAACCATTAAAACTAATTAGACTAGGTACTTCAGGTATATTTGATGTTGTATTTAAATATTTGACATTATTTATCTTTATTAGATGAACTGATATTATATCATTAGAGACAATATGGATAGTAAACGAAGACTTCATAATCAAAACTATAGACATTATTAATTTCCCATATAACTCTATTCTTATAAGAGTATCACGGATAATCTAAAAGTCATTCTCATAGTCCTCATTAATTTTAGAATACATCAAGATATAATTAATAAAAACCACAAAAAATAATCATGATATTCCATAAATAATATGTTCTTTATATCCACAAAAATATAGGGCGTTTTTTTAATAATAATGGTATTACTATAAACCATTAATGTCCATACCTCATTTGGAATTTTCTCTTTCAAATATCTTCCTTCTATTCTCACAATTGATGATTCCTAGAATGAAGGTTGATCTTTAAACAATATTTATCTTTATGAAGTTTATCAGATTATTTATAAATTATTTATAGAGGATAAATATTATTTATATTAATAGAATTGATTTCCATATAAACAACACAAAACCATGAAGATCTGTATTTCGTCTAGATTAAGAGTAGAGAGGCCCCCATGTTGAAAGACATGGGAATATAAATAAAATAGTAACCAACTCCTCTAATTTCTATTTCAATTCCACTGATTAAACTATGGATATTATATAGGTGGTCTTTGATATATATCTTTTATCAGGGATTAAATCAATGGAAAAAACAACTTCACACTAAGTTGATGTAAAGGTAATTACAAAACAATTATATCAATGTATTATTTTAAAATATATACATCCTCCATTCTTTTCTTACCTTTTCTATCTTTAGGATATTTATAATCATCTTCCCCAATAATCTCCTTTAGAAGAGATCTTAGGGGAGGATATTTACATGAAAAAATGATGGTGTCTCCCCTCAAAAGATAATGAATTTCATATCTTCTATTAGGAATCATAATTTACTCGATTTTGAATTAATTTTATGAATATTATTTTGATATCTAGTCTATAAAAAGCATTATATCAAAATAAAATGTAAGAATATTCCTAAAGTCTATAAATAGGATATGTTTCTGTGACATAATGGGATCTTCCTGACACATACAAGTTATAATGAGACTTCTACTAAGTGTTTGGAATTCCAACTCCATTAAAAATGTGATTTAGAAATATCTAATTTTAACAGAACAAATGAAATATTTAAAGGAGTTTGATGATCCCAAATCAAATAAAACAATATATATGTCTTAATATATGATTAATGTACCAATAATTACATCTTTAAAAACATCATCCTCAGATGTAGTGATATCATATGTTTTCCACTATCCCCTTAGCCTATTCTATGGTATATTACCCTAACTCATGGGCAAAGTTATTGAATAATACCCCATTTATTTATAGTTAATACAGTAGATAGTACAGGTATAATTATTTATCGTGCATTAATTTTTTTAGTGATCATTATCTCTACGCTTTTAATATACTCCCATTCCATTCATGAATTTTCAAGGACGTTTTTTCTATAATTTATAGATAATGAAAATTGATTCGTTTTAATCTTCTTATTTGAGGTGTTACATTTTTATTGGTGTTCATATTACATCATTTTATCATTATATACCATGAATAAATATGATATATTAAATTCATTATCGGATTTTATGGTGCATAAAACTATTTCATCATATGATGATAAAGTTTGAGAAAATATTATGATATTCAGAGACCTGGAAAAAGACCATCAATGGAATGTTCAATATTTAATTATTTATTAGCTATGTAATCTATATCAGACCTGGATATAATTATATATGTAGTTTCAAATTCTTTAAAAACTTTCTTTTTCTATTTTATTTATGTTGAGGAACATCATCTTCATTTCAGTTCGTTTCCCACAAGGGGAATATTTTTCAAAGAACTCCATTACAATGTTTATTTTTATTCATACCCCCAAGTATTATAGATCAATTTTCATTACTGATCATCATATCCTTTGAGAAGCTATACTCCCAATCACTGATTTTCTCATAAATTGCATAACATAGATAGAAATATCTTTTAATGGAACTTAATTCACTATTCTTCAAGCACGTGATTTAGAGTTATAATAATAGTTGTGTAGATTTTAATAAATCAAATGATTCAATAAATGTTTATCATATCATGGAATATAATTCTTCTCTATTTTTGTATGTTTATTAGTAATAACCTATGTAATTTTTGCTAAAATTTTCCATGATCTCCTCAAATCTAACATTAGATGTATTAACTTGCATAGTAGGTAAATTTCTACATAGGCCACAAGTATTGATATTGTCCTTTCGACTATAAATCATTTCTAAATAATGATATTTATAGAATTATTTTATAACCTTATAGATCTCAAATAATAATATATAATTCAATATATGATTTAACAGTTAACATAATTTTAATTATTATGCATTACTAATATCAGAATAATAAACATGGTTTGCTTGGGGATATCATTAGTTGAAAATATTATTTTCAAATATTTCATAAATTTTTACAAATTTTATGTAAATTCTCAAATGAATATCTCTTTTGAATGTGATATTATGTGTAAAATAATATCCCATTCATGATGCACCAAGAAGATGACTAAGATATTGTTTCCGACGCTTTCACCGGGGCGCACGCATCCGTCTGTGGGGGGGGGGACGTGATGCTTGTTGCCCCACATTCCCACTTTCCAAAGGCGGGCGAAATCCATTCCTTGTTCAAGGACGTCTGCTCCTTGATCGAAACCGGGATGATGGGATGCCGGTTCTTCTTTATGTGGATTCCCCTTTGGAGCTCATTACCTAGTCCGAGTCTCCCTCATAGATTTAAGACGGGTTCGTGAAACTCATTCCCGGTGCCATATCTACATGGACACCAGTTAATTATGCTGCTTCCGTCAAGATGCTCTAAGGGGTTTTGTGGGGGCATCAACCTTCGGTGAGGAGAATGGTCATGTTGGTGCGTCGTTGGCATGAATTTCTTTGGTCCCTCATCACAGGGATTCTCGAGGGCGTGGAAGCTCGAGGCATCCCATATCAAATGCGGGGAATGTGTACCATCTGAGGTTTTCCTCAGCTTCCCATTACTAACACGGGGTATGTCGCGTGTTTAATGTCTTGCAGAGACAGATTGGGTTGAAGGACACCTAGGGGGAACACCGATGTTGGGGCCATCACATGGGCGGCTTCTCAGATATCATGGAGTGGGATGGGGTGGAATGATCTCACTGGGACGTGGCGGCACGAGTAACGATCAGGATGGATGGTGGAGTGAGACATGGGGCTTACGTTCTGAGACAGCCCAAGAGGGGGAATACAGTTTAACGTCATGCGGGACGAGATACAGTTTAACATCATGAGGGACGAGGGGTTTGGGTCCTATGCTCTGAGGCGTCCCAAGGTGGTTAGGGAACCGACATGGAGAGGTCGGGACGACCGGGTGGTCATCTTGAACATCGTGGAGGCTTCCTACGTACCGTGCGTTAGCTCGGATCAAAGTCCACAAAGTTCACTGGGATGGGGCTTATGATCAGGGGCTGCCCATAGGAAGATGTCATGGTCGAGGCGTACTCTAAGACCATGTGAGTCATGCTCGGTGTAAGAAACAATAGGCAGCAGGGACCATACGATCATGTCGCAAAGGCTGCATCTATGAGAAGCGGAATGGGGCTTATGCATTGAGCGGACCAAAGAGGAAACAGGGGCTTACGCGTGGTTAGTGGCTCTTGGTGTCGGGGCTTACTCCAGGGTGGAGGCCTATGGTGTGAAAAAGCGCAGTGGGAAAAGGACTACACTGGCCTTGGCGGGGGGGGGGGGGGGGAAGTACGGAGATGCATGGGTGCAGTCATCCGTAAGAGAGGCTAGGGGATTACGCTTTGAGGAGGCCCTTCCCCTGCAGACAAACGCCACTCCAACAAGGAGGATCTCATTCCATGTGAGGAAGAGTCCATTCCTGTGGAGACGAGAGGCGTAAAAAATGTCCGAGATGGGGGGACCCTGCGTGCCAAGCACGGGGTCGGACCACAGTTTAACGTCATGTGTTAAGGACGAGGTGCTTAGCAGTTTAATGTCTTGCAGCTTAGACGAGGCGGGTTTTCTCCACACCCCTAGGTCTTACATGCCCGATGCCCTCTACCCCTTGTGGGAGGGAAGGCATTGGAAAGGCCATAGTGAAGGGGGTCATAGGGCAAACCACCGGGGGGTCCACGCTAACGTGGCTATGCGACAAGCAATAGCCTTTAGCGTGCCTATGCGGAGAAGCATAAGGCAATGCAACTCAACGGGAAACATGGCCCAAGGGACCTTGATGTTACTTTGCACAATCCTATAAGTCCATACAGGAAAACAACGCATGGCGCACATGCCTGGAAGGGGAGACATCCAGTGCCGGTGCCGGGGGCAGCCAAGGGGCGTCAAGGTGAGGGGTCCTGGGCTTTGCGCACAAAAGGGAAGGTTTGTGCCCAAAACAATGAGACGACACAAAATTGGAGCAAGGGAATCACACACGGAGAGGGAACAACGTGCATGGTTTTGCGCGCATGGCAGGGTATTGCGCACACGAGACACGGATTGCGCGCAATGCTGGAACCCTGGGGAGGGGGAAAATTCACTGAAGCGGGTGGAGTTGCGTGCAAAGGTGAACTCTGGGGCAAGGTTGCGTGAAATGAGGGATTACCTGGAAGTCATCTTGCGCGCGGGGGGAGCCAAATTGCGTGCACGAGAGTCGCTTCGGATTCCTCAACCCCCATACCGTTCGGGGTCACCTTCTATTTATAGGCGATCTCCAGTGCGGAATCCAGGCGGCCCGCAAAATTATTATGTGAAAGGGGCGGCGGCGCAAAATTATCAACCGTGCAGGATGCGGGCAGAAAATTATTTCACGCCGGCATCGGGACATTTCGTGCATCCTGGGTTTCCTTTCATGCGGGACATTTTTTTCCGCACACTTCACCCAATTTTTTGCACACCACTTCCTGGGCATCCGAATGGTGCCTCTGATTCCGAATATGACTTCGCTTCGTCATTTTGAAACTTCGTCCGAGAGTAACGGACTTTTTTAGGAGTCATCAAATGCCCCCCCTTGGAATTGGATCAGCGAGAGGTCACAACGATCGGATTCCAAGGGAAACACTGAAACACCGAAGGGCTGAGTCTCCTGGTCTAGTTGCGCGCAAAATTCCGATGGGGTGCGCAAAACCTACGGACGTGCGCAGAATCCTCTTTCCGCGCAGTGCGGGACCCTGGCCTCACCTATAAAAAGGGGACAGAGGTCCCAAATACGTACTTCCACTTTTTCCGTGCGATAAGCTCATTACTCTCAAGCGCAAAATTGCTACCCAGCTATGCGTAAAAATGCTCTGGCAGCACGGAATTCCATATGAAATTCGGCCGTGATTTCGCGCCTGTTCGAGCTTTTCCGTGCTTCGCGTGCCGATTGGGTGCTCATCTCCAGGATTTCGCACAACTCATTCAGATTTCGCGTAGAACCCTCCGATTCCGCACACTGCATCCTGATTTTTCCCAACTCTCGAAAGATTCGAGATGGATGAAAACCGAGCTAATGAGGGGGAATCCGCTGCCCATAGGAGAGAAATGGCGGCGAACGAGGAGGTTTATGGTGCCAAGGTGATTTTCTCCAACAATCTGACCTTGTTAAATCTGCTGACTCCGGCCTAGAAGACGTATCCCTTGTCTGACAACCTCCCGCTCTGGAATTTTGGCATCCTGGAGGAGGTGCCCCTGCCGGGCTTCGAGGTGGACACGCCGCTGTCCTGGGTGACTCGGGTGGACGAACTTCCCCACTACAACATCACCAACAACAGCCATCCTGCCAGGGAAACCATACATATAGACGTATATGTCATGAACCTGAGGACTAGGACCATTACCGGGGATGAGCCAATGGAAGAGGATTCTTCAACCCTCTACGCGAGCATGTTCCGTCAGAGCATCACGGATGGCACGAAGTGCTGGCTGAAGGATTGCGACCTGTGGTCCGGGGGAAGCTTCACCAGCGAATGGTCCTGGGAGTTCTGGGTCCGCCATACCTATGACCAGTTCGGGGACGAACTGTTGTATATCGGCATGTTCGAGGCGATATGGACATCACAGTTCCACTTCCACCGCTAGCCTGAACTCGGACCGGAGCTATTCACCCGGTGGTCTCCTGACACCAATACATTCCACCTTCATCATGGGGAAGTTGGCATCAGTCTCTGGGACATTCACTGCATTTGAGGTATCCCACTAGAGGGTTACCAATATGATGAGTTCGTTCCTCCAAAGAGCACCTGGGGAGATAGGTCGCAGACGCCTATGCTGATGCGGCACCTGTTGGAGCTGGCCAAAGAGAGGTTGGGGTTCAAGGACCTTCTGAAGGACGTTTCCTTCAAGGGCTGGTTCTGCCTGTTCCATGAGAAGGATCCCGCCGTCAAGATGTCGGGATGGGGCAAACAGTGCCCAACCATGACTCAGTGGAGCAGGGACGGGTCGTACTGGAGGACCCTGGAGGCGGGGCTATACCAATCATGGGGCTACCATGTCATTGAGGCCCAGGACCCGAACGTCCGGTATGCCGGGTTCCTTGTCGCCTTCCTGAGTTGGTGTCTCTTTCCAGTGTAGGACGCGAGAATGGGCGTCCGCCCAGCAACATTGGTGATGGCGGGCTCCATGGCTACCAAAAAACGTTTCAACATGGGCATCCCCGTACTGGCCAAGATGTATACCATCCTGGGGTGCATCTCACAAGGGCGGTCGCCTCGGAGAGTATGTGGTCCCTTCCAGATCTTCCACGGCTGGGTGGCTGCTCATATTGGTGGGTACACTTTCCCAAATTTCGTTCGTCCTCTGGGAAATGGTCTGCGACCATCCTTGCTAAACATCGCAAGGGTGGCGCCGATGACTCTCAATGAGGAGGGCGTGAGGATCCGCATCGGCAACCTTGCCAACATCAACATCAGCCCATTCCCTACCCCAGTCGGCCAGCTAGTGGACAACGGTCGAGGCTCCCTGGAATAGTAGGAATACTTCCAGAGCAATCGGGGCGGGGTGCTCGTGGCTCAGATCGACGGGAAGGTGATCTGTGAGGCTTAGGTACCATCCCGATTCGCCAGGCAGTTCGGGTGCCTCCAGAAAATGCCGAAGTAGGTATTGACGTCTATCAGGTAGGTGAAGAATCCATGCGTCCTGCACCAGATGTGGTTGATGTTTACCACCTTCGGTTCTGGGGATTTCGTCACTCTTCCCCCTACCGGGGTCGATGTCGACCTAGCAACCGAATACGCCAAACACTGGACCATTACGTACCCTAAGGGGCTATTAAAAAAGGGCGTCCGGCAACTCAAGGTTACTCGCCCAGAAACCGGGTGACAGGAAAGAAGGCATGGTGCCGTCGGAAGGGGAGGACCAAGGACGTGTCAGGAAGCGTGGCATGCGCAGGCCAGGACTTCGGCAGTGGGGACATCACATGGGGCTGCCACGTACTCATTACCCACAGGGGGGGTCACATGAGGCGGCCAGGGAACTACCCGGGAAGCAGATAAGATATCTGCTCGAACCTTCCCAAGACGCAATTCTCCCGGCACTATGGTCGGCCTGGATGACCCTGCGACAATCGCTGAGCATCGAAGCCATCTGGCAGAAGATAATGAAAAACGGGATCCAACTGCCTGAGGTCGGGCTCGTTCGAATTACCGACCGAGTAAACATCCATTGGAGAGATGGTTATATGATGGCCATGGATGCATAGGCATGCCAAAAGGGCGGCGTGCGTAGCCACCTTTCCTAGGGAAAGTGATGCTCAGCCAGGAGCATGATCCGGAAGCGATGCCACCGGGAGAAGGCGACAGTGAAGAGGAGCCGGAGGGGGGGGGGGGGAGGAAAACGGAGAGGATGAAGGCGAGGGAGAATACGAAGAAGAAGAGCCCGAAGGTGAGGGGTCTCAAGGGGTGACCTACCAAGGGAGTCTCTGAGAGAGTGGTGAGATTGCCGACTCTGCTCTCGACATAACCGAGATTCTCGAGGTTTGTCTCTGTCTTCATTCATTTCCTTCATTCATCCATTCTCCTTTCCAACTTCTAACTCACTTCCAAATCTTACTCAAGAGTAGTTGAGCGTTGGATGGGCGTCCCCACCAGGGGAGGGAGTAGAGGAACTAGTGGGACATGATGGGGATCTGACACCCATCATTGAATTAACAAGCGCGGAGGGGTCTCCCTTTACAGCGGATCCTGTAGTTGTCGAAACAATGGGGACCAACGCAATTGGATTCCTATAAGTCTCACGCTTCACTATTGTTACTTGGTGCAAAAAGATCACGTCTGAACAGCGTATGTCTTGCGCAGTGATCTCAACACTAGAGGCACGTCAGGTTGCGGAGCTCGGGCCGTCTGCGAGTGGACCAGCGGTGGACATACCACCCCGTTCGGAACATGCTCTCTGCATTGAGTCGGCCCAGACAATTGATTAACAGGGGGCGGTGGACAACAGCAGCGCTATTTCTGAGATGAGGTCGGATGCTGGTGGAGGCAGCATTAATGCTAGGGTGAGAGAAGAAGGTCGTCCAGACTTCGAGGATTCTATTCCTCACGAAGACATCCCTAGGGCGGATCCTATTGCCGATCCGCTGGCTTCCTTCCCCATATACCGACCCGCTGACCCTGAAGAGATAGAAGACTCATAATCAGAGAGCTGAGGAGAGCCGGATGACACAGCGCAAAGGGTGGAAGTGTATCCAGTGATTCCTCAGGCAGACCCAGTCAGATTGGCTGAGGCGGATGGGATCAATTCAGACCTGGTTGCGCTTCCTGTGCGCCGGAGGGGTTGACGCTCATCGTCTTCATCTGACGGTCTATGATTACATGGCCTAGAAGATACGCGAGAGTAGTCGGCACACCGACATTGCCCAGTGCCGGGAAGGATCGGCGAGCGCTCAGGCGCTGCTGAGGGCGGAGCAGGAAGTCCAGCACCTCGAAGGGCAGGCCACAGATAAGGAGGCCTTCATCGCAACATGCTCTGAGATCGTGTTGCAACTGAAGGCCAAGCTGGCTGACGCGCATGAACAACTGGTGGAGGCGAGTCACTAGATGACTGTACTTCAAACTGAGTGGGTGTAGGCACAAGCTAGGGCTAGCGAGTTGTGCACTGTGTTGGCCGATGAGGAGAGAGTCTTCAAAGAGAGTGAAGCAGTCCTAGAGGATACCAGCCAAAGGGTAGCGGCGCTGGAAAGATCTCTTCAGCACACTGATCCCTAAGGGATTTGTTTTTGCCATCTCATTAACTTTTTTGCTTGTACTTCTCATCCTATCAATCCAATATATGGCCAAATCCACCTATTTGTACCCTTGGTGTAATATTCCCAACCATAGTTTTGAAATGAATAACAACTCATCCCAAGGCTCCTGTGGATCGTCCCCTACCCGAGAAGCAGAAGATGCTCGTACCATCATTTCGTTCAATTGTGGGTCATTGACCAAGATTCAGGCATCCAAAATTGGGCCTGGACTTCAGAGGAGACCCCGGGCCGATTGATGTGTTGACTTATCAATGTGCTCTAACACACGAGCGGGGTGATTCCGGGGGCATTGAAATCCATTCGAACCTAGGGGGATGGAGAGGAATGGTGAATCATGCTGCCGAAATTCGGAACACATTGGGGAACAATGATGGAGTATAACTATCAACCGTGGTGGAAACACACCATCCATATCATGTTGGCCTGGAATGGGGGGGAAATAAATGAGGGATGACTGCTAACCATGTTCGCAACATGGGGCCTAACTCAAATATCATTGGTCGGTTTTTCGGAACGTTGGCCCGGGACAATAGGCGGAGTATAGGTCTATCATCCATACTATCAGGGGGTCCTGTCAAACATGACCAATCCTCCGGAACGTAGGCCCAGGATAGTAGGCGGACCATAGGTCAAGCATCCATACTGTTAGGGGGTCCCGTCAAACATGAAAGGAAATGAGGATCCGAATAAGGGGGGACACAATGTGTGGAAGGTGGAGTGGTGGTTTGTTCGAATAGATTCCCACACTCCCGAAATTTCACCACCATGGCGAAGGTGCTTTAGGCGGACATACCGACCGGATCATCGGTCGTCCCAATTTCCATGCAGGACCTCTTTGGTGAGTGAACTGCCACCTCCCATTATTACCATGGGGCATCCTGAACCTGCTCGGGGTAGATATCCCGATTACACCACTTCCCAAGAAGCCGAGCCGAGGGGCCGATAATAAGGAAGGACGAGGTTTGGTAATCCCTTGGGCTGGACCCATGATGAAATGTTTCGGCGGTCCTACGTATCTCATTAGGATGAGAATCAAGCCACACGTACTTCATGGAAGCATCTTAGTTTAAGGTCTTAGAGCTTGGACCATGAATGGGTAAAGGGAGAAATGGACACATGGAATGGCGATTACAAAACTCGACGTGAATGAGGACCTAAGCCCTATATACCATATGCTGTCTGGGGAAATACTCGAGTCAAGGGACCGAACACGAAGCCAGGATGATACCATTATAGTTTAAGGTCATATGGTTTGGACCAACTACACAGTTTAAGGTCGTATGGTTTGGACCAACAACACAGTTTAAGGTCGTATGGTTTGGACCATCAACACAGTTTAAGGTCCTCTGGTTGGGACCAACAACACAGTTTAAGGTCGTATGGTTTGGACCATAAACACAGTTTATGTTCATATGGTTTGTACCGACAACACAGTTTAAGGTCGAATGGTTTGCACCATCAACATAGTTTAAGGTCGTATGGTTTGGGCCAACAACATAGTTTAAGGTCTTATGGTTTGGACCAACAACACAGTTTAAGGTCATATGGATTGGACCAACAACACAGTTTAAGGTCGTATGGTTTAGACCAACAACATAGTTTAAGGTCCTATGGTTTGGACCAACAACATAGTTTAAGGTCCTATGGTTTGGACTAACAACACAGTTTAAGGTCGTATGGTTCGGACCAACAACACAGTTTAAGGTCGTATGGTTTGGACCAACAACAGAGTTTAAGGTGTTATGGTTTGGACCAACAACACAGTTTAAGGTCGTATGGTTTGGACCAACAACCCATTTTAAGGTCATATGGTTTGGACCAACAACACAGTTTAAGGTCAAATGGTTTGGACCAACAACACAGTTTAAGGTCATATGGTTTGGACCAACAACATAGTTTAAGGTCATATGGTTTGGACCATCCGATAGAGGAGCCTCGGGCCAAAGGGGCCTACGAGGGTTCAACAATTAGGGGGCAGGAGATGCTAGCTCCCAACTATGCTGGGCCTGAAACGCATTGTCTGGGCGACTCCTCGTTCCCCATGGGGATGAGGGTCAAGCTGCACGCAACCCGTAAAGAAGAGACCGAAGAACGTACTCTAGCGCTCAGATTGCGGGAGCCCCGAGAGACACCGATACGAAGCTCGGTCTGTCTGATGTGCGGGGGTGAAGTGGGGGTTAGTACAAGGAGTGTCGAGATTCCACCATGACAGAGTGGGGCGGAACATGACATGAACCATTCTACCAACATTCAGGGCCCAGGGAAGCCAGTGTGACGACTAAGGATTACTGATGACCATGTTCGCAACGCAGAATCCTATCGTGTTAGCCATGCGGACAAACAAATGAGCATCAACCGCTGACCATGTTCGCAATGTGGGATTTGTATCAATTTTTGTCTGAAACACTTGGGGGCGTTGGCCCATGACAGTAGAAGAGCCCATGGGTGTTGTATCCATGACGTTCTTGGGTGTCCCTCCGGGTGTGAAGGATGACGGGGGCCCGAATGAAGGGGAAAAAGAAGCTTAGAAAGTGGATGGAACTTTTCTAAGTTGATTCCGGCACTCCAAGTCCTAGACCAGAGTACCTTGAGCACATCATAAGACCACTGGAAAGGGTCAGAGGGCTCAGTCCGAGAGCGGCCAAAAGATGGCGGATCCCCGGGCAAAAGAGGGGGCGTAATGCCAAACACCCTGGGAACCGAGAGATCGTGGGATCTCCTAAAAGATGGGGTTGGACCTGACATCTAGGTGTTCAGGCGGTTCTACGTATCCCATAATGATGGGAATCAAGCCACACACAGTTCTTGAACGGTGCCTTTTAATTCCATTGGACATAGGAGGGCTAAATCCTGAGGACAGGGTGCGCGTGGTGCAGCTATTGCAAACCCGACGTGAATGAAGACATAATCTCACACCACGCCACGCGATCCTGTGGTGAAAGTCCCAAAGGTGAGACAGATGCGACAACAGACCTCAAACTAGACCGAAAGACGAATGTTCTGGGAATTCCTACGTATCCCATTAGGATGGGAATCAAGGTAGACGTAGTTCTGGCAATACAGTTTAACGTCATGTTGGATGAAATATGGATCTTAGTTTTAGGTCTTAGAGCTCAGACCAAGGTGATCATAGTTTTAGGTCTTAGAGCTCGGACCAAGGTGATCTTATTTTTTGGTCTTAGAGATCGGACAAAGGTGATCTTAGTTTTAGGTCTTAGAGCTCGGACCAAGGTGTAGTTTAGGGTCGTGCGAGACCATACAGTTTAATTTCATGAAAGACCGTACAGTTTAAGGTCATGAAGGACCATGTGGTTAGGCAAAGTACTTCTTGAGGAACCTGGTGATGGTGGGAGGAGTGATACGCTCACCATCCATAGTCACCAGGGAATACGCGCCATTGGGATAGACCTTATTGACAATAAAAGGCCCCTCCCACATGGGCTCCAACTTGGGTGGTTTCCTGCTAGGAATCATTGGCACTATGAGAGCCGACACCAAGTCACCTTGTAGGAAGGAGCGGAGGTGAACCTTCTTATCGAAAGCTCGAGCCATCCTGCTCTGATGCCTTTTCAATTTATGTAAAGCGTGAAGCCTACTTCCGTCCAGCGCTTCCAATTCAGCTAGACAGATCTCGGAAACTCTATCCGGCTCTTGCGGGTCGTAGACCGCCATGCGTAATGAGGGCAGCTGGACCTCAATGTGTAGGACGGCCTCATCTCCGTATACCAAGGAATACGGAGTCACCTTGGTGGAATTGCGAGTCATCTTCCTATAAGCCCAGAGGTCGTTGGGGATCTTGTCCGGACAACTTTTCTTGTTCTGACCAACCATTTTTTACAGAATGTTAGAGGGTTCTGTTAAACGCCTCAATCTGTTCATTCGCATGCGCATGATAGCGGGAGGTGTGGTTAGAGTGAATGTTGTACTTGGCATACAATCTTTTCAGCTCGGCTGCTCAGAGGTTGGTTTCGTTATCTGTGAGGATAGTGTGAGGTATTCCAAATCGGTAGATGATATTGGAGCTCACGAAGTCGGTGATAAAACCAGCCTTGACTTCCCTGAGCAGGGATGCCTCTGCCCACTTTGAGAAGAAATCCGTAGAGGTTAAGATGAACTGGCACTGGCGGGCCGTCGCCGGTAGGTAAGGCCCTACGACATCCAACCCCCATACTGCAAAGGACCAAGAATACTTAGTAGTATGGAGAGGCTCCGGTGGCCGATGCACAAAGTTAGCATGAACATGGCACACATGACACCTCTTGGCGTACTCGATGCAGTCGTGGATCATGGAGGGCCAGTAGTATCCCAGCCTCCGAATCAGGTGGGACAACTTCGACACCACCTGTTGGGCGCCACAGGAACTAGCGTGCGCTTCCTGCATGACCTGTGGGATCTCAACTCTTTGAAGAGAATGGAGGAGGACACCGTCAAACCCATGCCTGTAAAGGAGCTTCTCACGGCTGGGACCACTTTGAAGGGTGAACTGCGGTGCGCGACACCGGATTCATTCCCGCTCTGCTCGGTCCATCGAAAGATTTTTGGGCCAGAGATATTCAACCAAGGGTGTCCTCCAGTCAGGAACTGTCTCGATCACCATGCCTGAAGCCCCAGGGGGTCCTGACGCAGGGGCACTAGCGGTGAGATGGTTCACTCGCGGGCCACGATCGCCCTCTGGGATAACCGGAGCAATGACTCTCCGGTGCTCCATGTGGATGATTAGGTCGTCCTGTTTGGGCTCCGCGAGTGATGCGGCCAGGCTGGCCAAAGCATCTGCTTGACTATTTTGCGACCGGGGAATGTGAACGACATCTGGTCGGGAGGGGAACTTAGCCATTAGATGGAGGGTGCACTCCAGCAACGTCATGAGCTCTGGATTCCTGACAGCATAGTCACCCTTAACCTGCTTGATGACTAGCTCAGAGTCCCCTTTTACATACAGGTGGGGTACATTAACCTCTAGAGCCAACTCGAGGCCAGTGATGAGGGCATGATATTCTACCTCATTGTTGGTGCAGCCTTCTGACAACAAGAATGAATATGGCAGAATGTCTTGCTCTGTGGTGATGAAGACAATACCCAGGCCCACTCTGTTATGCCTAGGATCGTTCAGCCTTCTACCGGTAGGGCTTCGAGAGGCACCGTCAAAGTGCATCTGCCAGCATGGGGTGGCATGATCGACTGAGAGGATTGCCTCATTAGGAAAGCCCAAATCCAGTGGCTGGTCCGCAGAGGTTGGGTGGGTAGCTAAGAAGTCTTCCAACGCCTGTCCTTTGACGACCTTCTAAGGTACGAAACTAATGTCGAACTGCTGTAGGATCACCGCCCATTGTGCCGATCGGCCAGTCAACATAGGCCGGCTCAGGATGTATTTCAACGGGTCTACCCGAGAGACCAGCTGTACCTCATGGGGATGCAAGTAGTGCTGCAATTTTTGTATAGCGAATATGGGCGCTAGATAGTTTTTCTCGATGAGAGAATATCTAATTTCCGCGTTGAGGAGCATGCGACTGGGGGAGTAGAGGCTATTCTTTATTTCCTCGTTGTTCTTCTGGGCGAGAAGGGTACTGAGGGATCGCTCCAGGGCGGTCACGTAAAGGACCAGCAGCTTTTTGGGAACGGGTGGCATCAGGACCAGAGGTTGAAGTAGATACTTCTAGATTTCCTCAAAAGTGGTCTGACACTCTTCGTCCCACCAATAGGTGGCGCCTTTCTACATGAGCCAGGAGAAGGGCTTACACTTGTCGGCCTGATTCGCAATGAATCAGCATATATAGTCTAAGTGGACTTAAAGGCCTCGAAGCGTCCGAATATTATTCTGGGGAGTCATCTGACTGATGGCCATGATCTTCTCTTGGTCGATCTCGATGCCACGATACCTAACAATAAAGGCAAGAATCTTTCTCGGAGGTGACCCAGAAGGCACACTTCAATGGGTTGATCTTCAAGTTGCAAGAACGAAGGAAACCGAACACTTTCTCAAGGACTTTGAGATGGTCCCGGCACTGAAGTGATTTAACCACCAGGTCATCAACATAGCACTCCACCAGTGTCCTGAGGATCGGCTTGAATATGTCGTGCATAGCCCGTTGATAGGTGGCACCCACATTCTTCAGGCCGAAGGGCATAACCCGGTAGCAGAAAGTCCCCTGGGGGGCCCTGAAGGCAGTTAACTCTTCATCCTCGGGGGCCATCCAGATCTGGTTATACCTGGAGTACCCATCCATGAAGGAGAGGGCCTAAAACCCAGCCGTTTCATAAATCAATAGCTCTGTCACAGGAAGGGGAAAGTCATCCTTCGGACATTGGCGATTAAGATTGCGGAAGTCGATTCAGACCCTGATCTGCCCATTCTTCTTCCTGACGGGAACAATGTTGGCTAGCCACCTGGGGTACTGGACATCCTTGACGAAGTTGGCCTTAATGAGCTTATCAACTTCGGACTCAACCATGGCACCATGAAAGGTGTTCATTTTTCTGGGAGGCTGCTTGAACCCACGATGGTTTTCTGGGAGGCCAAGGCGGTGGATGACTACCTTGGGATCTAGTCCCGGCATCTCGTCATAACTCCAGGCAAACACATCACGGTGCTGTCTGAGGATGTCTGTGTACTGTTTCCGTTCCTCGGGAGGCATAGTGGCGCTGACCAATGTGGGTCTCGGGTCTGCCTCACTACCGAGGTTCACCTGTACTAGCTCGTCGAACGTGGTGGAGACGCCCTCCTCAAAGTCAGGAGGAGCATCTTCCATGTCTTCTTCTCCTCTTGTGGAAGGATCTCCCACGGGGGGAGCCATTTCGGGGCTGCTCGACCCTGATGGGGAGCTGGCACTGGCTTATGCAGCAGAGGTCATCACGACGGGAGACTCATGAACTGCGCAGACCATGGCAACGAAGGTGGTTGAACCAATCCCATCCAGGCTTCGGCCCAAGGGGCCACGCTTTACGACATCAAAGTAGTGGTGACGCGTTGTCTTGAGCTGCTCAATTCCGGCCTGGCGAAATAGACACGTATGACGTACTATTGTTGCCATGATCCCAACGTCCCGATATCTTACAGGGGTAAGAGGCTCGGGGATCACCTGAGCCTGGTTGGTGTAAGAGTACGAGGTGATTTCCCGCCATCGCTTAGACCTGGAAATATGCCTTCTTCTGGTAGCCGAGACAACAAAGAACTCTCCCATATCGGGAGTCGTGACCTCCAACCGATGGATTGGGAAGACATATGCGTCATCCAAACATGCCCAGAGATCACTCACAATAGCAGCAGGCTCAACCTCACCTGCCAGAATTTGCTTGTCCATGCTCTTGTAATAGTCAGCGTCCAGGTAACGAGCATCACAAGAGGCAAACGAAGTCGCATCTCCTTGGAGCGCACCCACTCGACCCTTAAGGGAGTATTTGAGGCACTGATAGTAAGATGAGGGAACCACTTCATGAAGATGGAGCCATGGCCTGCCCATCAATGCGTTGTAGGCAGTGTCCTGAGAGACCACCATGAATTCAGTATTGGCAATTAAGCCGCCGAACTGGGTCTTCAGAAGAATCTTCCCGAGTGGAGTTTGATCGGTCCTATCATACCCCTGGATTATGAGGTCAGAGGGAGTGAAAACATCCTCGGACAAACCCCAGTTTTCGTAGTGTCCGAGTTGGGATCAAGGTAATCCCAGAACCCATGTCGACAAGACAGCAACAGACTTCCACACCATTGAACTGGCCGGTGATGTACAGTGGGCGGATGTGCTCCTGTTTGGGAGGGTCTTCATCTTCACCGGATAATGAGATAACTGCATGACATTTGGTGTCCTCAATCACCTCGGTGTGGAAGGCTTCTACGGCCTCTACCTCCGTTTCAAACTGGAGGGGGCTCCTTAAAGCCTCGACGAGCGACTCACGCATTTCAGACGACAGGCAAAGGGCCTCAAGGATGGAAATCCTTGACGGAATGTCGTCCAGATGCTTCCGTACATCATACTTTCGTGCCAAATGCGAGATTCTTCTTACAGGAGGTCGCTCTGTGATCGAGGGCATGACGGGCCCTGCTGGCGGGACCGGTGACTGACTGGTACTAGGCATGTCCCGTTGTTCCCTAGCTGAAGCCTGGGAGGTGACTGTCGTGCTAGTACCGGAAGGCTATAGTCTGCCAGTGGCAGGGCTGGGCTGGTTGCGACGTGGGTAAGGCGGTTCCGCCCAATCTAGAAACACAAAAGGTGGTGGAAGCGAACCTATTGTCAACGGGTGAGGGAGCCGAGAGTGCAACTTTATGTACCGGGATTACTGCCTGGACTCAGTAGCGTGCATAGCCTGACTAGAGGTGATGACTGCAGTGCCCTGTCGATTCATGTAGCAACGGCTCCGTTGACGTTGGCGACGGTTGGGGACATTGGGGACGTCCACCTAGCGCTCCTCATCGTCTGGAGGCAAAAAGAGATTTACCAACTCTACGGTTTTAACCGAAGCGTACCCTGGGCTTTCTGGGAGGTCCACCAGGCGCTCCTCATCATCGGGAGCCAAAAAGGGATTTACCAACTCTATGTTGTTAACCGAAGCATACCCCAGTCTTTCTGGGAGGTACACCTAGCGCTCCTCGTCGTCGGAAGCCAAAAAGGGATTTACCAACTCTACGGTGTTAACCGAAGAGTACCTCGGGCTTTCACTCGAGGAGTCATCCACTACCAGACGGGGGCTCGAAGGGATCCCCATTTCCAGGGGCATGAAATCGCCAAGCGTGCGAGAAGATGATGGCAATAGCAGGGCACGTTATTTCTTCTTGCGCCGCCACCTGCTCTTCTGGGAAGAAGTAGGCTGGGACGATGAAGCAAAAGCGGCACTCGCAGACTCCGAGGGCTCTGGCTGACTCAGGCGGGCACGGATGATTCCATATGCATGGGCGACCATCCTGCGGGCCATACAGTCATTATACTTCCGGGACCCAAGGTCGGAAACCTATTCCCACCCATCCCCGTCGTCACTACTACCATATGATCCCACGAAGACACCTTCCACCTTTGCCGGGGCTGGGCCCAACCTAACTATGTTGTTGTCAATCTGGTCTTGGAGCCAGTCCTTGAACACATAGCATTGCTAGATGGTGTGTCCTAGGATCCGGTGATAAGGGAAGTAGTAAGGGTGATCAGTGAGGCACACCTGTTATGGCTTCTGGCACTCAGGCAGTCGCACGATCCTCTACTCCAAGGTGCTACAGAAATAATCGGGGATCTCGGCCTCGCCAAATGAGTAATCTTGATTCCTTCTGTCTGGAAAGGGGACTCTTGGGGATGACCATGACCAGGGGATGGAGGAGAAGGGCGAGGAGGCAGAGCCGGAATACCTCACCTAGGTGGTGGCGGCACGTTACGCGGAGGCGCCTGCCGATTTTGAGGCGGTCGCTGCTGGGCCAGAGGCTGTGCCCATGGGGGTGGACCCCTATGAGCCTGCTGAGCTGGCATCACTGGAAGCAACTCCAACTGTCTGGGGGCCTCTATCTGGGCCACAGCAGCGGGCTCAGCTCTGGCGTCTCTCCTTGAAGAGAATACAGGAGGCAGCGGGCGTGCCTGACCGGCCTGTTGTAGGGATTCTTCGAGGCGCTGAGCCTTGTTCAAGAAGTCCCGGAACCCTCCAGGGTAATTCTACGTGATCAGAGAAGGAACCAACTCCGCCTTGGAATCCGAGAAACGTACTGGTCTAATTTCCGTCCAGACTCCCCTGACATTCCTCCTACGGCGACGACGCCCGGCCTTCCTACCCCTGGGTAGCTCCCCAGGGTAAGGACGATTTCTGTCATGGGGTCCCCCAGCCACAGTAGAGATGGGGTGGAGGGGACTGAAGGCCGAGGTGCGAGAAGCACCAAGAAAGATGTCGAAAGGGACATGGGGAGGACCTCCATGTGAGTGAGCGACTAGATACACAATGACTCCATACTCGGGACCGACAGTAGGGGGAGTGAGCTCATACCCCATGCAGTGGGCGCCGGAAAGAGTCATACCCGGAGCATAGCCGTCGTGAAAAAGCTTTCGTCTTTCTAGATCGGTGGCACGGAATGAGCCTTCATGGTGAGAGGCACTACCGCGGGTTGGTCCGCAGTGGGCATTGCCAGTGTCCACGACCGGGAGATTCGACCCAACTTTCCTGGAGGGCGGTCGGGGTTTCGATCCCAGTTGGGCACGTGGCTGCCCCTACTCAACGTGAGTGGGGATCTGGTAACAGGAGTCAGCAGTGGCTCGGGACAGAGTGTTTGCTGATGTTGATGCCCCAGGACATGCATTCTCTCCCGCCTGCGCCCGATACTGGTGTTGAGTCAGATGGGCCGGAACTGGCAGTGCGGGCATGAATATTTCCTGCTCCTCGGCTCGAGGAGTCAGGCGGTGGCGTCAACGCAGCTTGGCAGGGGTTCTTGCCATTAACCCCTTGTACAAATCGCCGATCGGGTGGACCCGGGCATCCCCCACCTCATTGGCGTAGGGGAGGGATGTGTCAAGGCGCTCCGGGGATAGGCTCCCAAAGCGGTTTAACGTCGGCGTGGGGAGTAGCGGCTCCCTGCGCAGCCCTCGAGGTCAAAGATGGGGGGTGAGGTGCAGCCGCCTCTAGATCCAAACGGGGCCATGCCCCTAGCGGGGATGATCCCTTCCTCGTTATACCTAAGAACCAGGTCATTGATCACCCTCCTCTGGATGATTTCTGATGGGGTGAGGGGGCACAAGCTCCCGGCTGCGACGACGGTCGAATTCGGAGCCACTGTGGAATAGGTGGGACGATACAGGGTAGCCGCGTCGGTACTGCCCCTGCCCCTACACCGGTGGGAAGGTGGCGATCGAGCTCTGAATGCAGTGATCGGATTCTTGGAAGCAGGGAGATGAACCCATTAGCGTCAACAGGAAAGGAGATCAACAACCAAGGCCAATCATCATTCCGTCTTCCATGGTCGGCGAGAGGGATCCACACTGATGACGTCACAGAACGGAGTGGTCAACGTCATGATGGCCTCGACCCCTAGCGGGTTCACGTCTCGGTGAGGGTTACCCGGTCCTGATGACATGCTAATCGTCCGACGCCCCAACGGCTACCATTCCCCATATTAAGGAGAAGAGCTCCACGTAGGGTTCACCATTTTTTGTTTCCAACACTTTTTCCAGGGCGCGCGCTTTCGTCTATGGGGAGGACGCACTGCTTATTGCCCCACATTCCCTCTTTCCAAAGGCGGGCGGCATCCGTACCTTGTTCAGGGACGTCTGCTCCTTGATCGAAACCAGGATGATGGGAAGTCGGTTCTTCCTTCCTTGGATTCCTCCTCGGATCTCATTACCTAGTCTGGGTCCCCCTCATTGATTTAATATGGGTTCGTGAAGCTCATTCCCAGTGCCATATCTACATGGACGCCAGTTAATTACGTTTCTTCCTTCAAGACGCTCCAAGGGGTCTTGTCGGGGAATCAACCTTCGGTGAGGAGAATGGTCACGTTGGGGCATCATTGGCATGTCTGTCTTTGGTCCCTCATCACAGGGCTTCTCAAGGGCGCGGGATCCCGAGGCATCCCACATCAAACGTGGGGAATGTGTTCCATCTGAGGTTTTCCTTAGCTTCCCATGTTTAACATGGTGTATTTCGTGATGTTAACATCTTGCAGAGACAGATCAGGTTGAAGGACCCCTAGGGGGAACACCGATGTTGTGGCCAACACGTGGGCGGCTTCCCAGATATCAAGGAGTTGGATGGGGTGTCATGGTCTCACCGGGATGTGGCGGCCCGGGTAAGGATCCGGATGGATGGTGGAGTGAGACACAGGGCTTACGTTCTGAGACGGCCCAAGAGGGGGAATACAGGTTAACGTCATGCGGGATGACATACAATTTAACATCATGCAGGATGAGATATAGTTTAATGTCATGCATGAAGAGGGGTTTGGGGCTTACACTCATAGGTGGCCAAAGGTGGTCAGGGAACTGACATGGAGAGGCCGGGATGACCGGGTGGTGGGATTTAACCTCATGGAGGCTTCCTACGTACCGTGCATTAGCACAGATCAAAGTCCACATAGTTCGCTGGGATGGGGCTTATGCTCTGGGGCAGCCCATAGGAGGATGTCATGGTCGATGCACACTCTAAGCCCACGTGAGTCGTGCTTAGTGTGTGAAACAAGAGGCAGCAGGGACCAGACGATCACGTTGCGAAGGGTGCGTTCGTGAGAAGAAGAATGGGTCTTACGCGTTGAGTGCACCAAAGTGGAAACATGGGATTATGCGTGGTTAGTGGTCCTTGGTGTTGGGGATTACTCCATGGTGGAGGCCCATGGTGTGACAAAGTGCAGTGGGAAAAAGACTTTACTGGCCTTGGCGGGGGGGGGGGGGGGGAGTACAGAGATGCATGGGTGCAGTCATCCGTAAGAGAGGCTTGGGGCTTACGCTCTGAGGTAGCCCTTCCCCCGCAGACATATGCCACTCCGACAAGGATGATATAAATCCATGTGAGTAAGAGTCCATTCTCGTGGAGATGAGAGGCGTAAAAAATGTCTGAGCTGGGGGGACCCTATGTGCAAAGCACGGGGTCGGGCCACAGTTTAACATCATGTGTTAAGGACGAGGTGCTTAGCAGTTTAATGTCCTGTAGCTTGGACGAGGTGGGTTTTCTCCACACCCCTAGGGCTTACGTGCCCGACTCCCTCTACCCCTTGTGGGAGGGAAGGCATCAGCAGGGCCATAGTGAAGGGAGGCCGCAGGGCAAACCACCAGGGGGTCCACGTTAGCGTGGCTATGCGATGAAGAAATATCCGTTAGCGTGCCTATGAAGAGAAGCATAAGGCAAAGCAACGCAATGGGAAACACGGCCCAATGGACCTTGAGGTTACATCGCACGAGCCTGGAAGATCGTACGGGAAAACAACGAATGGCGCGAATGCCCGGCAGGGGAGACATCAGGTGCCGATGCAGGGGCAGCCAAGGGGCGTCAAGGTGAGGGGTACTAGGCTTTGCATGCAAATGGGAATTTTTGCGCGCAAAACACCGAGACAACGCGCAATTGGAGAAAGGGAATCGCCTGCGGAGAGGGAACTATGCGCAGGTTTTTGCGTGCATGGCAGGGTATTGCACACACGAGACACGGATTGCGCACAAGGCTGGAACCCTGGGGAGGGGTAAAATTCACTGAAGCTGGAGGAGTGGCACAAAAAGTCAAACTCCGGGGAAGGTTGCGTGAAATGAGGGATTACCTGGAAGTCATCTTGCACGTGGGGGGAGCCGAATTGCACGAACTAGAGTACCTTCAGATTCATCAACCCCCAAACCGTTCGGGGTCACCTTCTATTTATAGGCGACCTCTGGCGTGGAATCCAGGAGGCGCGCAAAATTATTGCATGACAGGGGCAGCGGCGCAAAATTATCAACCGTGCGGGACATGGGCGTGAAATTATTTCGCGCCGGTGCCGGGACTTTTCGCGCATCCCGGGTTGCCTTTCACGCGGGACATTTTTTTCAACACACTTCACCCATTTTTTGCGCACCACTTCCCCGGCCTCCAGATCGGGACTCTGATTACAAATATGACTTCACTTCGTCATTTCGAAACTTCCTCCGAGAGTTACAGACTTTTTTTTGATGTCAACAAATATACTCCACCAACTCTTTCAATTGATATTACCCCTACATGGATATGTTCCAAAACCACATCACCTTATTGTAACCTAATATGGTTTTATTTCTTGAAAGCCCACATAATATCAACCTTACAAAAAAAATTAAATTATTATTCATCAATTAGACATATCATAAATTTCTATCACGGTGTTATACTCCCTAATATATTTTTCCTAAATATAGTTCTCATTGTTTTTATTAAAATTTATCTGATACCAACTGTGACAACCTAAATTATTGTAACCCTTTTCCAGTGTGTAATTTATTATATTAAAATAGAAGAAATGGACCGAATCAGAATGGACTAATCCATTTCACCCATAGTGAATCATATATATAAATGAAACCCATTTTACATTGGGAATAGAATATGAAACATAAGAAAATAAAATACTCGACATCCTTGAAACTCATTCAATGATTTCATCTTCGTATCCCATGGAAAGGAAAAAAATAAGACATAGTTCAAATGCCTTGAAATTGTGATTAAAACTAAAGTGGTTATGAAAAAATAACTTTTAATTAATAATGGAAGGTAAATAACTCGGAGAACATTCAATTTAATAAATTACCTGGGGCATGAAATGAATCCATGGATTATAAAACATTAATAATCTCATCAATAATAATTAATGAATTATCAATGATGAAAAATAATAAAATTGGAAATAATGGTCTTAGAATTCATTATATTGTTATTTTCATTGCATTCGTTGAAGATATATTAATTAGTGGGTAGGTATATATAAAAACCCCATTTAATAATTTTGGTCAATATATTTGTCTCATGATAACAATAGATGCATCAAAGGGATATATAATATTAATTCCCACCTATGAGTTCATTTCATTCTAAATAATCATATATTTAATGATCAATTTAATTCATGAAAAATATGCCCACTAAATAAATATCAATATCGATTATAGAATAAAGAATATAAATATTTCAATATTTAATAATATAACATTCAACGTGAAACACAATATGTTGAAATTGTATAAATTTTAGGAAATAACCATATCCATGATAAAATTAATATATAAATTCAATATAATTTAACTTCTAACAAGCATAATAAATTGAATGTTTCAAGAGAATGTTAATGACCATAAAATTAATGAAATGGAATATAGGATTTTTGATAAACATGTTTTTATAGGATAAAAGAAGATAGAAGAGAAACATTAAAATAATATTTCATAAATTTTTTCCATTTTAAATCCATTTAAAACATATATAAGATGATAAATTTTATAAATTAATTATAATAGTTGTAAATTAAATTAATGACATATACATTAAAATGAAACGTTCCTCTTGATTTTTTAAATAAATTAATAAATTAACCTTTAAAAAAATTATAATGATTAATTTATATCCATGTGAAAATTCAAGTATAAAAGAAGATATTCTTATTCAGTAATTTTTATTAATAAAATTATGTTTTTTTGAAAAAGATGGACAACGAATAAAAATAGGCCTGATCAAAAAGAGAATTAAGATCAATTTTTCTTTAACATGTTTTCTTTCATGATTCTAGATTTAAAGAGGATAAAAGTCGGATAAAAAATGGGAACATAATATTTATCCAATGAATGATAATATATATGGACTTTTCCATGAATTCATTATATGATTTTTTATGATAAAAAATAAATCCCTAAAAAATTAGATTGTAATATAAATCCTTTCCTCATTGGAATATTTTTGAGTGTGTCTATTGGATGAAAATAAATGAACTGACAAATTAATAATCATGTTAATCATGTTAAATATATCAAATATTCATTATAAATACATCATAAAATTGAATAGGTTAATAGTACTAAATATGACTCAATAGAGTGGAAATTGAGATGAAATCCCCATCCTCACCATTCCTATTAGTTAAATGTGTTTTAAAATCATATATAATGGTTTTAAAAATGTTATTAATTGATAACAGAATCATATTTTTATTTATAATACTATATATTATTGTTTTACAATATATTACAACCTTTACAAAAATAGAATCTCAAAATTACCATTTTGTAGTTGTTAAATGTTTTTTTTTCACATGAATGTTTTGTTACAAAACATATGGTTATTATAAATAGGATATAGTTTCATAATATATAGAGTGATATAAATATTATTAATATAATATTTATTTAATACATACATTTTTATAAAAATTCATAAATCTTAGTCATTGAAAATGAATGACATCGCGTTGTGGAACCAGTTTGGAGAAAGTATACATCAGCGATGTTATCATTTCATTAATGGGTGGAATGGTAAAGATACATATGATATATTAATTTTAAAAAATCAGTATTATGTCATAACTATCATATATATTCATTATTTATATTAATATTAATATCTATGTGATTCATTGTTGGAAACCAAATTATATCGATTTGTGAGGCGGTACTTCATCATAATGATGAGTGATGGTTTTGTTTACCATTTGATAGAAAATTATATGGGTAAATACTATTCCATAAAATAATAACATCTAATTATATGTTATATAAGAATGTTACTAAATTGAAATTATTATTCAATATGATATATTTATTGTGGCACGCAAGTGATTTTTCAATGTTTCTAAATAATTATATGTCACTATTATTGAAAAATATCTCCAAAATGTTACACATTAGAAGGTGATAAGGTTATTTTTTATATCTAACCCACTAATGGGGTTCTATCATGATTTTTTTAATTTGATGTAACAAACCTGGTTTTAAAAGAAGAATATTATATTAATTGAATTTACATGTAATATATTCAATATAATGTTTCACATTCATGTTATAGGTTTATTATACATGATAAAAAATGTATCCATTTTTAGGATTAAAACTATATATTTTCCAAAAAAAGTAGTTTTGACACCTTTTTATGGAACACTTATTTTGTAAATATAACTATTAAAAAATTTCTAAAATCAATATATAGAAATAAAATTCTTTTTTTGGAATCATAATATGAAATTTTAATTTCTGTGAAATTTTGGGATTTTTTAAAAATTATTGATTTTTCAATTAATAGTGAAAAATACTGATTTTTGTAGAATATAATTTTCATTTTAATAAATTTATTAATTTAATTATACCAATATGATTTGAATATGTTTTCAATTAACCTATTTTATATAAAATCCATTGAAATACTTTGAGTTCAATTTATATTAGATTTTAGTATAAGTTTGTTTTTGTGTAAAAAAACTGATTTTTTTAAAAAATATTTTATAATGCATAATGTGTCTCATTTTAAATTAATTAAAACAATACCTAATTGGGAATGTTTCAAAATAAATTTATACAATAAATATCACTAAATATTATTTTTTTTTCAAAAATATTATTATAAGTCATAGAGTTTTTATAGAGTCAACTTTCTCTAAAAAATATTATTTGTAAAAATGGTTGTCTCGCCACACCCACTAGAATATTGTTAAATTAAATTTTACCAATTATGTGATTTTAATTTTTGAAAATTAATTTTATATTAGGAATTAAAATAATATTTAATTTCTAATAATTCCAATATAATTTTTTATCAAAATGATCAGTGAAAACATTTAAAACCAATCATAATGAATAAAGTAAAAATGAGTTTTCCAATGGATAATAATTTAAACATAAGGGGAAATTACATAGTAACTTTTCCAAAAACCCATTGAATGAAAATAATTAGACCCTTACCACATTATTCTAAATTTATAAGAGTTATTTGGTCTGTTATTCCATGAATGTGGCCTATATAATAATTTATGTAAATAAAAAGACAAAAAAAGAACATTTTTTCCTTTTAATTTATATAAATCCATGGTATATGAAAAAAGCAATGGTTCTATTATGCATAATATTTTTCAATATAAATGAGTTATTTTTATCAAAATAATTAATATTTATGTTTTGGAGGTGATAAAATTGCATTACATGCTTAAGAAATGCCAATGCATCGGTTATTTAGTTAATAATTAGATAAAATAAATGAATCATAAAACATTTAAATTAAAGTAATTAGTATGAATAATTATGTTAAATTATATTTTTAGATAAATATATCATGATTAATAGATGTAAACTTAATATATTTTAATACCATTATTGTATTTATATTTTTAAATTCAAATTAAATGTGTAATGCCAAAATTGACAATGATGTTTCTTTATAATAAATGATATATTATTAAACGATATCAAATTGAAATAAATACTATATTAATCCATTTTTTTAATATTTTAATAAATATCCAATTTTTTCGATTCAGAAAAAAATTTATTTTTTATAATGAACATATTAACTCCTATATAGTAAAAACATTGTTGGTGTTGTTAGGGTTAAAAAGTGTTTTGCGTCTTACATATGCTTCTTTTGAAATTAATTTCCAAAAGACATTGGATATTTATTTATAATTTTGGATTCATATTTATAATCATTTGGTCGAAATTTTCAAATTATTATCACTTTAATTTAGTCATAATCGATAAATTAATTAGGTTAGAAAACTAGTTAGCTTAATGAAAAAAATAAGGAAACGCAAATGTTAAGGAATACATGTTCAATACATGTTTCTCATTATGTTTTTGAGGTTTTTATCAATATTTTCATTCCTCCACACCTTTAATTATAAATTTTAGCACAATTTGTGTAATTTTTATCACCCAATAGTGAATACATTATAGTATTTCCAAAAATGGCACTCCTCCTCAACTGTAAAAGGGAACTTACTCTCCTCTTGTCCTCACACATCTCAATCAGTTTATCTGATCCTTTACCTAAAAAAATAAGTTATCCACATCAATAATATAATACAATAATCCTTCATTTGGTCTTACATCCAACCACATAAGGCCTTTGGTGAAAACCAAACCAAAAGAAGAGGTAATGTTCATCAACATGTGTTTTTATTTAATTTTTTATCCACCCCATTAAACTATTATTAAACCATGATTATATGATAAACTCAATATCCTCAACATATTAAGATTTTTTATTTTAATTTTAAAATATAAAAACACATACACTTATACCTCAGGGGTTAGGAAATCATCATTCATTTGTATGGAAAACTACCACCTCACGAAACAATATCATTCGTTTTTCAATTATTACTTCTGGTGGTTGGGAAGAATGATGAACATAATGTTTATATAGTATATTTCTGATATTTATCACATAATTATACCTCATTATTAAATATAAAATATTCATCCTTATTAACATTTCATACAGTAAGGGATATAATAATGACGCTTCTGTATTCGGGTAAATGCTACCTCAAGAAATGATGTAAACTGTTTTTCAATAACCTTTAATGTGGAAGGTAATAAGGTTACATATAATGAATATATTTTATATAACTTTAATAATTATGATATTAATGAATCATTTATATTTCTATAAATATAATACATTATTTTATTTATTACCATTTTTTCACACTAAAAAAATTATAACGTAATTTGTAGACATATAGACTACTGCCTCCTCTAAACAATGAAATTCATTTTACCGGAAAATAATGATATATATAAGTATAAATAACTAAAAATCATATTATATATGATATATTTATCAATTTGGAAAGATAACATATTACTTACCTTCTTTCCATAATGATCATCGTAAAATGGAAATATTATTCATGTTTTTGTAAGGCCTACCGCATCCATGATTTTAATGTTAGTTAATTATTCAAAAACATAATTAATTAATGTTTTAAAATTTATAATAGAACTATAAATATTATAATTATGTAATTATTATTATTATATATATGTTTAATTAATGACATTTTGACCATATTCAACCGACCAAAGTCATTTTTGTCACATAAGTCAAATATGGTCAAAACATTTGAATTAATCATAATTTATTAATAAATATTATATAACATGTTTATATATTAAATAAAATGTTTATAATTAATATGGATAACTTTATCAACAAATTAAATTATTAATATAACTTTATTATTCCTGATGATACAGAACAAGCATGACAAATCAGGCTAAAGGTATATGTTTTTCTCATCTCACGTTTATTTATGTGAGATATGCACAATATTGCACAATTATGTTTTTTGTGTGGTGTTTATACTGTCCATGAATGTATTTTTTTATTCTTATACTTAAATTTATTTATATTGTCAAATCCATTTTAGGATATCTCTTTCATGGGGTTTACAGTTTCAAAGTTACGAAATTAGTAATGGATTTTTGTCATAATTTTCCATCTTTGAGACTTATGTTGTGTTATGAAGAGACATTATTTTATGATTTGTATATAAATAATATGTTAAATTTAATATATTTAATTTATTTATTCTCATAAAATTATTAGTTTAATTTAATGTTTTCATAGGGATTACATTTCATTGTTACCATGGTAGTAAGAAACTTTTTTACAATCTCATCGTTTATCAGGATTGTATATACTTAAGTATCCATTGTTAAAATATTATAATTCTCATGAATTATATTATCAATTGGTTATTAATGATACTTTCAGGTAATATTACCATTTTACACAATTTTTTTCTTATAATAATTGATAATTTGTTTTCAAGAAAATCTAACTCGGTTTTTCTCATCGGTCAGAAATCTATTTTCTTCTGAAACCATGTTTTATAAAAATAATAAGTGTTTTAATAGTTTTTAAAGTGTATAGTAAATAAATTTTCCCCAAATTTTTTCTTTTAAAATATTCTCAATGGAATATTATTATCTCATGGACGCGGGTGGTGCGCTTCGGCTCGGATAAGCCACATCTCCCAATATTCCATAGCTTCGTGAACTCGTGGGGTCTGGAAATTTTAGCTTAGTTATCAAAACTGAATCAAAAGTCCTTCTATGTGGTCATATATTTGGAAGATTAATTCATCCATTCTTGGTGAAAACCCTCTAGGTCCATGGGTCATTGGGTGTTTGTTCTCTCTTTTTGGTAGATGGATGTGCATCAGGGAAGGGACTCATCTCGAGCGGTTGTGTGGGTTGATCTACTATTCATCCTCTTAACTTTAATGAACAGAGCTCTCCCAAGGTCCATAGACAACTCCTTGGAAGATTTATGTGTGTGGATGACCATATCGGGAATTTATAAGAGACCTAAGTGGCTTGAATCTTTGTCTAAATGGAAATCTATATGCCCTTAACAAAATATATATCTCTTCAAGTTAAGGATTCTTTTACCTGGTCCCATCCTCTTTTCTTTCCATCGGCTCCCCATTTTTCTCCTTTTTCCATATGCAAGGGAATTATCTCTCTGTTTATAAGAAGAGTTACCATTCTAAGTATGTGGTTCAATCTCGGAGCCTCCCAGATGATTCCATCCACCTCCTCAACCTACTATGTTTTTCTCCCCCACCTGACCGGGCTCTGGTCCCTTACAAGACTTCACTTGTTTCCCCTCTTTTTTCCAACCTCATTGGTTATCTGTACCCCCAAAAGCCTTGGTATGTTGCCTCTTCCCCATTGATGTCATCGACTCCCTTGTCTGGATGTGTTTTCCTTAAAGGAGTCAACCTTTCCTCCATTCCTAGTGGTATCTAACCACTATTATCCTAGGACCAAAGACAAATATATTATTGGCTATTCAGTTTTCCTTTCTTCCCACAACATCACCGATCCTTATTACACGATCGAGTTCTTCCTCAATGAGCCTCCGAACCTCATATCTCCTCTTCAGGGTGGTTTCATGCCCGCCTATTTTCATGTTTCTTTTAAATACTTATTTCCCTGCATCCAAAAACCCTCATCACCCTCCCCTTATCCCTTGATTCTACATTCCCCGTAGGAATCCTTTTTTCTATAGGATCCCCCCCACCCTTCTCTCATAAAACTGCTTTCCTCTTCAGCCTTCTATGATATCCATGATCCATCCACTCCCCCTATGGATCTGGAATCTCTTCAACTTGTGGTGAACCAAAATAGATCTCACTCCAAACAGCATGTCTTGTGCCACTCTTCTCATAAAATGTAACATTTATGCCTTGGGACAAATCCAAGCACTCTCAGTTTTAATATCTCCTATCATCATCTATAACGCATGCATCCTAGGTTACAAGGTTAAATTATATATTATTACTATTGAATTTTTTTCTAAAAAAGAATCAATTATAATAATATTAGAAACCAATAATTCTTTTACCAAATTATGATAATTTTCTACAAGAATTATGCTAAAGGGATTCATGTATTCTATCCCCTCTAACAACCACATGTGGATCCTATGGAACACTCACAACTTTGTGATCTTGGTCCAGACCTATGTTCATATTTTCACCACTAAAACCACTACAAGATCTCAATTTTTGTTTTATTCATTTATTAATGGTATTTTTGATGACCAGGGAGGGAAATCTATTTGGAAGACACTTGAAACCATTCATTCGGGGGACTTTTTATAGCTGGTTAGTGGAGATTTCAACATAATTGCAATCCCGAGTGAGAAGAAAGGGTGATGCATATTTCCTCACCATGAAATTATGGACTATGTATAGTTTATGTCTCGTAAGTTTCTCCTTGACCTGGGGTTCCCAAGCGATAGGTATAATTCGTGCAACAACCATTAAGTCACCCGATGAACCTAGTGCCATGTTTACTATTGTCTAAAAAATGATCAAACAGTCATATCCTTCCCTAATTCCAAGGACACCAAAATTGCTTATATTCTATATGATCACTTCCATTTATTAGTCTCTGTTCCTCCAATGTAATATCCACCCAACTTAAGTTGTTTCTCTCACTCGTGCTCCAACCATCCGGGTGACCACTAGGCAGTGCATGAATCATGGTGTAGGTCAACAAAAGTTTAAGGTTGGACGACCTTCCATAATAAATTACGGATACTTCTAGGTGATTTTCAGGAGTGGATCAATAAATAGCCTCATTGTCTCTATGAACAAATTGTTATCACAAAAGATATTGACTCACTCGAGGTCATCCTGGAATCAAACTTGTGTAATTTTTTTAAGGATATTTCTAGAAAAAAGTCTATATTGGATGAGTAGGTTCTCAATGAAGAATGAGTGGTGCCTGAGATGGCCATAGTTATATGGATTAAATAGGGTGATAAAAAATCACTATACTTCCATGATTGTATTAAAAAAAAATTCAGATCATTAGACCTAATATCATCTATGAGGATAGAAGATTTACGGATGATCAGGATACTCTTTGAAGCATGGGTTAGGCTCAATGAAAATATCATTTAACAAGTCCCAACATTCACAGGTAGGTTGGTTATCCTAGAGGGAATGAAGAGTTATTAAAGGAGGTTCCGTGAAGCATCTCCAGTCATGACAAAGAGCTCTTTAGAGAAACCATAAATGAGAAGGATCTCCACAATTCCAAGATGAGAATCAATCCAAAGAGTGCATCTAGGCTGGAAGGCTTCTCAGGAGCCCTCTATATAGCTTCATATGACTTTTTGAAGGGTGTCGTGTTAGATTCTATTCATGATTTGTTCAGGGGTGTGAGTTTTCCTTGTGTAGTTAGTGCCACAACATTGGTCTTAATTCCCATGATTATTGATCCCCCCTCAATTCATCACATCAGAGCTGTAAGTACGCTCAATGTTCATTATACGATCCACTATTTTATCATCAACGTGTAGCTTTCTACCTACCTCCCCCAACAGATTTCAATGGATAAACATGGGTTCGTGTGGGAGAGGTCCATTGAAGGAGCGGTGACCTTAGCCCAAGAGGTTCTTGCTGATATCAAATTGAAATTTCGTGGATCTATGATGGATCTTCAACTCAATATGGATAAGGCATACAACTGATTAGAATAATACATTTCCATCAAAGTGCTTGATTGTTTGGGATTCTCTCCATGGGTTTCTAACATGATATTTTAATAATATATGCTCCTCATAGATGGATGTTCACTTCTTGGGAAAGTTCCATGGTTTCTTCAAGATGATTTATGGGCTATGATAAAGGGACCCCATCTCTCCGCATCTTTTCATCATGGACTAGGACGTCATCAATCATCAAATCAACTCAAGCATCCGAAGAGGTATCATTTCTCTTTATCACTGTAGGCAATAAACAATTGGTATTTCACACATAATTTTTGTAGATTACATTCTTATCTTAATCCACAAGAACAAGTGGTCTATTAGAGTAATCAAAAAGATCATGGTGGATTACTATCACTGGAGTGGGAAAATCATCAACAAAGGCAAGATCGCTTTTTATATAACCAATTGATGTTTAGATTCCTGGAGAAGCTCCTTATCTTGATGATGGAACATGAATCATGGATCTTTTCCCATGGATTACCTGAATACCCCTATCTCCTCCGGAATTATACTCATTCACCACTTCAATCACATCATTACCAGAATCATATGTCGTTTCACAAAATGGAAGAGTTGGTTCCTATAATTTGGTGGCAGGATTATGTTCCTGAATAACATCATCTCTTCCATTCTAGTGTATTATCTCTCTACTATTGATGTCCCAAAAGGTTTTCTGGATTCCATCGATAAAATAATGGTCCCCTTTATATGGGATGCACACTCTAATGGGAAACATCATTGGGCCTCATAGGGAAGGGTGTCCAGACATAATAAAGAGGGGGAATCAGTTTTAGAAACCTTATGCATACTATTCATGGAATGCATGTAATGAATACATTAGAGGTGATTAAACGTCGAACACTATAAATAATTTTCAGGGATTCTATGTATCAAGAGAGTGGTGGACAACCGGCTTTCCACTCTACCTCCTTATGAACCATGCCTTCTCCCCTTATCACAACCCACTAGCCTTACTCTAGAAGGATTTTAGGGAGGTAGATATTTACTTCCAGCATCAAAATTGTGTGACCTCAAGTATTCGGTTCCCTTGTTTCCCTGGAACCAACATCTCTTTTCTTCATGATATTATATACCTACAGTTTATCATGGTGGTCCTAAACAACAACCATCAATATATTTTTTATATCATTTACATCACCGATGATCCAGATTGGTGTGCCTTCACTACATTGAACTTGGGAAAAATAACTATCAAGGACTCTTGCAGGACCACGAGGCATTTGAGGCACTTTGATGAATGTCGTCTCACCCTATGGAGGGTGGAAATCCCCACTAGTATAATTTCCAAGTGTGGAGGTTCAGGAACCATACTCTATCAACTGATGATAATGTTAAAAGGATGGTAATCCAGAGGGATTTATTCTACTAATGCTGTTGGGAGGATAGGGAGGAAACCATTGACCATATATTTTTCATGGGGAGTGGGTTAAAGCTATGTGGTTGTTTTTCAAGGACTTCATAGGCTTGGCCTCTGTGAAGTATTCATACATCCACTTCCTAGAAAAAGTTTTTAATGGCGCTGTTGGGAAAGGTCCAGAGAGGATAGCCAGAGTCTTGGTGTTTTCTATAGGTTTTTTTTGTATCTGGATAGCCCGAAACAGATCTATATATGAGGGGTTTAATAGAACAAAAAGAGAAATACTTTCAAGTGTCAGGTAAATTTTCTATTGACTTGGTTCAACTGTGCATGGTTTATAAGGATGCCCCTACTGTGAGGCTGCTCATTGTGAGTACACAACCATAACCTACCAGCACTAGTCGCCCATTCCATTTGGTGGGATGGTCACCTGATCCCATGGATCCTAATATGAACAAATATGATTCATGTGTAATGGGAAATATCAGGGGAGGTGATGTGATTCAGGACTCAGAGGTATTGGTTTTGGTGCTCTTATTACCTCCTATGGCATTGGGAACTCATCATAGGTAGAGGCTTTGGCAATTCTATCGATCCTCCATCTTGGTAGGCAGAACAACATCACCCTTGGTTTGGTGAAAAAATGACTATATCATCATCTATAACTCACAATTTGGTATAGTTTCCACACATTGTTTCATCACATATATCATTCACAAGTATCATATCCTCATCACTTCCCACATGGTCATCCTTAATATTTAGAAAGAGGGGAATAAGGTAGTATATTATCTTACTTTCTTTCCAACACATGGATCAAATATCATCTACTCTCCAGACCTCATTTCTATGTCTTCAAAGGGTGATATCTTAGCTAGGGGGATTCCCTCAGGTTATATTATTTTATGCCCTTATCTACCTTTTCCATTTTCTATTATTGTTAATGTTTAATGCAGTTTGTTTGAACTTCTTGTAAAATTATAAATAAATTATTTTGATGGAATTTGCTTTTAAAATGAATGCCATTTGCAAATTTACCGACTTTCATGACAATTATTTTATGAAATCTTCCTTTGAATGTTTACAAACATATTTTTTAATGAAATTTTTTTATTAAATTTCTTGAAATTCATGTTTTTAAATGTGTGTTTTTTAGAGAATATGATTTTCAAAATTATTTACGATTTAAAAATTTGTTTTAAAAAATTAAAGGATATTGTCAGGCCCCGTCCTCTGGTGCCTGAACCGTGACTACCCCAATCCCGCCTTCCATAGGCCATGGGTAAGGGACTAGGACCAAAGGTATAAATCCCTAAAACTGGTAAGGCATTGCCCTTATAACTTGAAATCATACAAACAGTGTACAAGCTAGAAGCCAAACACTAAGTAAACCTATATAACAAAAGTGTGCTGAAATGTAAAAGGGGCCAGAAATACAAGCCCAACTTTAAAGTACAAGTCCTGAAAAAGGGGAAAAAGCTCTTGTATCATCTACCAGGAAATCCTACTTGAAGGGTAGGTACAGATAGCCTCCATAGCACTCCACATCCATCCGTCTCCTCTGTGCACCATTACACCGTGTGGTCCACCTCCGGGTACAATCCAGTCCTCGTACACTCAGCCTCAGTTAGCACTATTCATCGTCTACATCCTACACAATGAGGTATGAGTATAGCCCGTGCATGGGTGAGTATAACGATACTCAATAGGGATCCCGAGACCCTCAAGGTCTCTCATAATCTACCAAGGATAATCCACAGAGTATGAAATCAATATATAACCCCACTTAGGTATATTCCCATACATATAACTGAGTTATCATGTAACTCATCTCAATCATGAGGAAACACAATGTTAATGACTCATCTCACACATGTATAAAACTTATGTACAGAGATAGTGATGATCATATGTTGCCACTGAATCATCTATTCTATCAAACCCACATAGGATCCAGTAACAGAAATCAGAATTGTCAAATCCACATAGGATCTAGGAAAAGTAAATAGAGCTCTCGAACCCACACAGGATCCAAGAATAGTTGTCAGGGCTGTCGGACCCACACAGGATCCAGGAATAGTCGTCAGTGTTGTCGAACCCACAAAGGATCTAGGAATAGTTGTCATAGTGCAGCCAGCTACAGTGTTCTGCACAATGCATGCTTTATACCGAGAGGGTTCGCTCCTCAATCCAAGTGTTGATATATCAACTGCCATGAATTCCCACGAAAAATTATCCCAATGGTCCTCCATTTCTTAGGGGTCTCAATGTAATAGACGGTGCATCAATCAGACAATCGGTCTGTGAGTTATTATCCTTTCAGTCCCGGGGGCCCGGTTGGATTTGTGCTCGATCCAACCAGACCGTATATCAACTATACCCTGATCTTTAGTGGGGTATAGTCAAAGGGTCTGTCATGCTCCATGTTTTCTAGCGCTGCTGACGGTTCGTCAAACGGACGTATGGTGCCAAAGATATGGCCAAAAGAAAGTAAAGGGTCGGTAGTGGGCCCGGGTCCGGTGTAACTCGATCGGACCGACCCGACCCAACTTAGTCTGGGCTGACCCGGTGGGGTCGACCCATCTTGACCTGATGGGTCTGGCCTGGCTCGTTGGGTTTTTCCAAGCCTACTGGGCCCAGCCCAGCATGCCGCGAGGGTGGTCCGACATGGGCTTGAGGCCGGTTCGGCCCGGAGCGCTTGGGGCACGGCCCAGCCTCTCGGCCCGGATGGTCAATACTGGTTCAGCCAGCACCGCAAGGGGCACGGATCAGGAGGCACAGGGCATGCGGTTCGGCCGGTAACCTGGGAGGTGGCCGAGAAGGCCAACGTGCTGGCCGGCGGGCGGCTCGGCAGGGCGCTCGGGGGGGGCGGTGGGATGCTGCGCAGGGCGCCCGGGGGGAAAGGCTGGCGGTCGAGCAGGGTGCCCTGGTGGCCGGCAGGCAGCCGAGCGGTGCGCCTGAGGGGCCAGCAGGTGGGCGCGCCGGGCACCGGGCAGGCCGGCGGGCGGCTGGGCAGGGTGCCGGGCGGGCCTGCGGGCAGCCGAGCAAGGCACCGGGAGGGCCGGCGGGCAGCCGAGCAGGGTGCCCGGCAGGACGGTGGGAGGGCGGGCAGGGCGCCTGGCGTGCCGGCGGGCATCCAGGCATGGCACCATTGGGGGCCGATGGGCAGCCAGGGAGGGCACCAGGAGGGTCGGCGGGTGGTCGGGCAAGGCGCCAGGTAGGCCTGCGGGCAGCATGGTAGGGCGCGGCCGGGAGGGCACCAGGCGGGCCAGTGGGTGGGCCGGCAGGCGGGGGTAGAGGGTTCCGGGCGGGCTGGCAGGTGGCCGGGGGTGTGGGTAGGCTGAGCCAACGCGGTTCAGTGCAGTTTGGGCTAGTGCGGGCCAACGTGGTTCAACTGGGGCACGCGGGTGGCCTGCGGTGGCCAGAATCCTATTCGGCTGAAGCACAGTGAGGGCGGCATGGGTTGCGGAGTCCTTGGGTAGCATAGTCATTACCCTTTTTTCCTTCATCACCTTCGACGTCACATCCCTCTGTTTCGAAAAACATCACAAGATGAGTGGTGGAGGGTTCAGACCAATTTGTTTTGGTCTGCACCATCTGCGTTTAAAGTGATATCCAGAGGCTCACAAGTATGAAGCACAACAACAATCATTCATTGTTTTGAGAGAAAGGAAGAACATGAGAATAAATCATATGTAAATAAAACCCCCACCATTGTTATTCATTCACTGAAGAATTCACGAGAAGAAGATGAAGGTGATCGTCGTTCGTCACGTCTTCCGAACACTTCCAAATCCGAGTTCGCACGTCGATTGTGGAAGACGCTCTACATCGGTAGGTGTCCAGGGAAGAAATTAAAAGAAGATAATTGATGGCATTATTTGTTGGAAGATGAGGTTCTTCGTTGGAGGACTCCTTTTGTCCCAAGATCTTCTCTCCCCAAAAAGAATAGATGTTCCAAGTAGTAAATTATAAAATATATTATTTCATTTGAAAGATTTCAAAAATAAAACTAAACATTTGTTCGCCCATTAAACTTAAGGGGAGGATTGGGGCCATAAATGATGTGTGTTGGCCCCCTTAAGGTGGAGGGTTGGTGGCACCATTAAGTGGGGAGACCAATAGGTCTCTACCCACTTAATGGGGAGTTCAAGGGGTTTCAACCTTGGGTGGTCCCCCCCACCACATTAATCCTCACATGGGAGGTTGAGTTCTAGTAGGCCCAACCACCATAACTTCTCATGGGAGGTTAAGGTGTGGCGGTCCCACCTCCAACCTCCATGAGGAGGTTTTTAAACAACAAATAAAAATTAAGGCACACACATAAATTTTATTTAATTCATTATCTAAAAACCCAAAAACTATCTTTAATCTTGACACACTATCTTCGAGGTGATAGTCTTCTTAAATAAATAGTGGTGATGCGAGTTCAACGGTGTCCTCAGATTTCAATTCCAAGAACCGGTTCAAAATTTATAAATACTCGCTCATACGTTTACTGATTGTACCCGAACAAAACTTTAGAAATTCATTCCAGGCACACCGGGCCTTATAATCACGTGCCGTCAGATTTTTCAGACTTAAAAAATACCCATGTATTTAAGAAAATTATTCTACGGAATTTCCGAGTCTTTACATTCTCCACACATCATGGTTTTACATCCTCGTAACCTACAACTCGAACTAAGGGAACATGTGGGGGTACTTAGCATGTATCTGAGCCTCCCTCTTACATGTGCTCTCCTGGAGGATCCCATGCTGCTAGAAAACATGTAGTAGAGGTATCGAACGTCCATGTAGGACCTTCTCCTACCGATCCTCAAATTCCACTGGAACCTCTGTAAAAGTTTCCCCATCATCGAGATCTAGCTCTCCAAGGTAGATGATGTGAGAAAGGTCATGTACATCTCTCCTCAGTAGGGATACATGGAAGACATCATGCACCCGGTGCAACTGAGGTGGAAGAGCTAAGTAGTATGCCACCTCGTCAACCCTGTTGAGGACCTAGAATGTTCCAATTAATCTTGGAGATAACTTGCTGCCATGTCCAAATCTCTATAATCCTCATCGAGGTGAGACCAGTTGAAAGACGTGGTCACCATCCTCAAAATCAATAGGTCTCCGTCTCCAGTTAGCAAAAGACTTCTGCCTACTTTGTGTAGTCTTCATTCACTGCTGGATGATCTGCACCTTCTCCATGGTAGCTTGTACCATCTCTGGTCCCAATAGTGCTGACTCCCCAGGGTCAGTCCAGCACAAAGTTCATCTCCAAGGTTGCCCGTATAACACCTCAAAAGGTTCCATCCATATGGTAGAGTGGTAGCTGTTGTTGTATGAAAACTCCACCAAAGTTAAGTGGTCCTCCGATATACGACTGAAGTTGAGGATGCATGCATGGAGTGTGTCCTCGAGAGTCTGAATGGTCCTCTCATTCTGGCCATCCGTCTGGGGATGGAAGGCGGTGCTCAGACGAAGATGCATCCCGAAATCCCCCTACAACCCCTTCCATTGTCGATAAGTAAACCATGTGTCATGATCAGAGATAATAGATGAAGGTACTCCATGTAGCAGCACAATCTCCTACACATAAAGGCATCTCAAGCCCTCTACTTAACCCTTTTTTTCTGATCGGTAGGAAATGGGCTGACTTTGTGAGTCGATCAACTATCACCCAAATCGAGTTGTGATCCCTTGATGTACGTGGAAGGCATGTAACGAAGTCCATGGATATCCCATCCCACTTCCACTCTGGGACCTCTAATGGATGAACCAATCCTGTTGGTACCTGATGCTCTGCCTTCACTTGCTGACAAGTGAGGCATCGAGAGACAAATTCCTCTATGACCTTCTTCATACCTAGCCACTAGTGTTGTCATCAAAGGTCTGGATTCATCTTCGCCACTCTTGGATGCACTGCTAATGTGGATGTGTGGAACTCCCACAACACTTCCTACTGAAGTTACACTAGTACTATAGTATGTCCTCAGAAGAGGATGACGTGCTCCCCACCTTCAGAATATCCATCAGGTGCCTGCCCTGTGGATATCTGAGCACGTCATGTCTCGCAGTAAGTGTCCACATGCTGTGCCACCCTGACTCGCTGAAGAAGTGGTGGAGTGACTATAAGGGACTGAAGGAAAGATGCTCCATCTCTGTCCACAAAGGATATCTGCAAAGCGGCCAGCTGCTCTATCGCCTCACCTAGCAGCTATATACAAGATCTCCTGCTTAGTGGATCTGCTACAACGTTCCCCTTTCTAGGAGTATAGACTATCTAGAAGTCATAGCCCTGGAGGAACTCAAGATATCTCCACTATCTTAGGTTCAGGTTCTTTTTAGAGAAGATATACCTAAGAGTCTTGTGATCAGAGTACATGGTAAAACATTTACCCATCAGATAGTGTCAACACATCTTCAAGGAGAAGACCAAAAATGCTAACTCCAGGTCATGGGAAGCATAGTTCTGATCATGTTGTCTTAACTTCTGAGAACCATATGCCTTCACGGCTTGCTCTTACATTGGGACACACCCGAGTCTAGTCCATGAAGTGTTGTAGTAGAATATATACCCTACGCATTCCTCTAGAAGCCTTAAGATGGTGGAACTAGTCTGCCACTGCCTCAGCTCATGAAAGATCTACTGGAATCTCTCCAACCACACGAAGGGATTCCCCTTATTCTTCAAGGCTGATAGTGGTGATGCAACATTGGAGAAGTCTGGTACGAAGCTACGGTAATAACCAGCCAAACCCATGAAACTTTGTACCTCGGTCACACTCTTGGGTGGCTCCCAAGAAAGTATCGCCTCAATATTCCCTGGATCTACTACAACTCCAGCCTCTGAGATGACATGTCCCAGAAAGTAAAACTCTCAGATCCAGAACTGGCACTTCTAGAGATTACCATAAAGCTGGTGCTCTCAGAGTGTGTCTAGTACTACCTACAAATGGTAGTCATGGTCCTCCTCATTAGGTGAGTAGATCATAATGTCGTCGTTGAAGACTACGACAAAGCGATCGAGGTATGGCTGGATGATCTTGTTCATGAGGCCCATGAACACTGCTGGAGAGTTGGTTACAACGAATGGCATAACCAAGAAGTCACAGTGCCTATATCGACATTTGAAGACCGTCTTCTGCACATCCTCGTCTCGAACTCTGAGCTGGTGATAGCCTGATCTGAGGTCTATCTTCGACCACTACCGTGCTCCCTTCATCTGATCAAAGAGGTCGCCAATCCTCGAGAGTGGGTACTTGTTCTTCATGGTCACCTGGTTCAAGCTACGGTAGTCGACACAAAGCCTCAAGCTCCTATCCACCTTCATGGAAAACTGAATCGGGGGCTGCCCAGGGAGAAACACTGGGCCAGATGAATCCCTTCCCCTGCAAGTCCTCCAGTTGTACTCGCAGCTCACGAAGCTCATCGGTATCCATATGATACAATGGTTTAGATTTCGGTGCCATACCGGGGTACATGTCAATGTAGAATTCCACCTATCTATGAGGAGGTACTCCAGGGACATCCTCAGGGAATAAATTCGCGTACTGGTCCACCAATATAGGATAGCTCGGACTCTACACATCAACTGCACTGAGGGTAAGGTAGGACAACTAATGAGTGATCGGCTGAACCGTCCTCTGAGTAAGTCTGTCCTGCACTACAAAGGCTCCCTTCTCACCGGTGAATGTTAACCTAGTCCCATCCTTACAGTCACACCGCACATTACACCAAATAAAGTTGATCTGGCATTTACTGTAGATAACTAGTCCATACACAAGATGACGTCGTATGGCCTTGACGCCGCTACTAGGAGATCCCGGCCAAAGATCTCGCCTCCTAGAGTTAGCTCACACTGCCGAAACCAGTCCATAATCATCAAATTTTATTCTGTAAGAGTCTCTAGTAGTAACGATCAATCCAACGACTCCGTCAGAATCTCCGAGCTATGAACGAGGGTAGTGGAAATGAATGAGTGATTGGAACCTCTGTCTATTTGAACTACAAATAAGGTAAAGTAGACATAGATCGTACCATGAATCATCACTAGAGTCCCAGGAAAATATTCCTCAGCTTCTTGGAGCCGAGCTCTCCCATATCCACCAGCTCCCCGTAGTTGGGGTGGACATCCTGGTGGTGGTGGTGGTGGTAACACCTCATAACACCATCCACCGCTAGCTGCATGACCAGATCCTCTTACACGCCCGCTTACACCCTGTAGATTGCCTCAATCGGACCTATGCCTTTGCCTCTGCCTGGGAGTCCCTCAACTATCTTATGATCATCTGAATGGTAGGTCGGACAGTCACGACCCATGTGTCCCTGCCTGCCGCATTGGAAACACTTCTTGTTCCTCGAATTAATGGCTCTTTCTCATGTGCCTCGCACAATCGAACCTATGTCTAGAGGTCATCCACCAGATGTTCTTGTCTGCCTCGACCTCTACGACATCTGTCTGCTGGTTGTTGTAGAAGACTTCTCTACGTGATGCCTGTTGGTGGGTCTCGCTGTTTGTGACTGCTCAGCAGGGAAACTCTCTACAAAGAGGGATCTCTCCAACACCCCTGCCTGCGTCGGGATGCTGAAAGAGATCATCGAAGCCCTGATCTCTCACCTGAGCCCCATCTCGAAGGTCCGGGCCCTGAAGAATGGGTCTCATACCATATCTGTGGAGTAGCTTGAGAGGTCGGTGAACCTATCTAAGTACTATTCCACCTTCATGCTACTCTGCTGTAAATGCAGTAGCTCCCGTATTCGCACCACACGTAGGGTGGATGGGAAAAAACTCCGCCCGGAAAAGGATCTCAAAGTCTGTGTAGAGTAGTGTCGCCTCATCATGCACCTGGAGAATCAAGATCCACCATATGCCCGATGTTTCTTGAAGAAGAATCGAGGAATGGATCACCATAAGGTCTTCTGGTGTCCCTACCAATCTGAAGACTCTCACCACAGCCTCCAGCCAATCCTCAGCTTCCTGTGGGTCTATCTCGCCCCTGTACATGGAAAAATTCTAGTGCTGGAACCCATGCAATGCCCTCAGGTGTCGTGCAATCTCCACTGCTGGGGTTTGTGGCATCGGTGGCCCAATGGGTAGTGGTACCGCTGGTTCCTCCACTGTGATAGGGCCCTGTAACAATGTCTCGTCGCTCGGTGGGATACCATATCATACAAAGTCTGGAACCCAAGCTGGGGTTCTACATGGGTTCATACTAAAAATAAATAGGGTTTTCATAGTCAATAAGTTATTCCTGGTGATCTGACTCAATTATATCACTTAGACAACTCCTGAAACACACAAGCAATCAGTGTTTTCGTGCATTGTGTCAGAAATTAGAATCCACGATCCTCGTGTTTAGATACGTCAGCCGTCGTACTAACACTGGACTCGCTGAACTAAAAACCACACTCAGTACCCATAAAACTATTACTTAAAAGAAAAGATCAGAGTCATATGTTCTGTGGTAAAAACAACTCCTCTGATACCAAATTTTCCACTACCCATCCCCCGTGGCCTGAACCGTGACTACCCCAATCCCTCATTCCTTAGGCTAGGGGCTAGTGACTAGCACAAAAGGCATAAAACCCTATAACTGGTAAGGCATTTCCATTATATCCTGAAATCACACAAACAGAGTACATGCTGGAAGCAAAACACTACGTAAAACGGTATTACAAAAGAGTGATGAAAAGTAAAATGGGTTGGAAATACAAGCCCAACCGTAAAGTAAAAGTACTGAAAAAGGGAAAATATATCCTAGATTTTCCACCAGGAAATCCTACCAAAAGGGTAGGTACATATAGCTTCCATATCACTCCATGTCTGTCTGTCACCTCCGTGCACTGTCACGCCGTGTGGTCCACCTCTGGGTACAATCAAGTCCTCATACACTCAGCCTCGGTGAACATTGTTCATCGTCTACATCCAACAAAATAATGCGTGTGCATATCCCATGTAGGGTTGAGTATAACGATACTCAGTAAGGACGCCGAGACCCTTAAGGTCTCTCAAAATACACCAAGGATAATCCATAGATTATGAAATCAATAGATAACTCCACTTAGGTATAGTCCCATATATATATCTGTGTAATCAATTAACCCCTATCAATCATGAGGAAACAAAAAGTTACTGACTCATCACACACCAGTATACAACATATGTAGAGAGATAGAGATGATCATATGTAGCCAAAGAATTATCTATTCTGTCGAACCCACACTGGATCCTAGAACAGAAATCAAAACTGTCGAACACACATACGATCCAGAAACAGTAAATAGAGTTGTTGAACCCACACAGGATCCAAGAATAGTAATTAGTGCTGTAGGACCCACATGGGATCAAAGAATAGTCAACAGTGCTATCGAACCCACACAGGATCCAGGAATAGTTGTCAGAGCGCACCCAGCCACAGGGTTCCGCACAAAGCATGCTTGATTCTGGGAGGGTCTGCTCCTCAGGCCAGTGTCAGTACATCAACTACAACAAAGTCCCACTAAAAATTATCCCAATGGTCTGCCATGTCATAGGGGGATCAATTCAATAGACGGAGTGTCAATCGGACCCCCGGTCTGTGAGTTATTAGCCTTTTAGTCCTGGGGGTCCGGTTGGATTTGTGATCGATCCAACCTGACCGTATCTCAACTATACCACGAGCCCTAGTGGGCTATACTCAAAGGGACCATCATGATACATGTTTTCTAGCCCCATTGACGGTTTTTCTAATGGATATCTGGTGCTAATGATATGGCCAAAAGAAAGTAAAGGGTCGATAGTGGGCCCGGGTATGGTATGACCCGGTCAGACCGACCCGACCCGAATTAGTCAGGTCCGACCCGGTTTGGGTCGACCCGCCTTGACCCGATGGGTCTGGCCTGGCCCATTGGGCTGGCCGGCCTATTGGGTTTAGCATAGCTGAGTCGGCCGCGAGGGCGGTCTGGCCCGGGCTCAGGGCCGGTTCGTCCCGGATCACGTGGGGCGCGACTCAGCGTCTCGGGCCAGATTGTTGAGACTGGTTCGGCCAACACCGCGAGGGGTATGACTTGGGCGGCATGAGGCATGCGGTTCGGACGGGCACACGGGAGGCGGCCGAGGGGCGCGGCCGGCCCGGCGGCGGCCGGCCCGGCGGCGACTGGGCAGGGTGCCAGGAAGGCCGACAGGCGGCCGGGCAAAGCACCAGACGAGCCGGCGGGTGGCCGGGCGGGGTGCAGCCAGACCGGATGGTGGCCCGAAGGGCGCTAGGTGATCTTGAGGGCGGCCAGGTGGCACTGGCAGGCCTAGACGGCACGGTTCGGCGCGGCCTTGGCTGGCATGGGACGACTAGGTTCGGCCTGGGCATGTAGGAGGCCGGCGGTGGCCAGAAGCCAGTTCTCCGAAGCGCCACGAGGGCGACAAGGGTTCTAGAGTCCGCGTGTAGCACGAACGTTACCTTCATCACCTTCTTCACATTTGACGTCGCTTTCCTTCATTTTGAAGATCATCACAAGAAGATCGGTGGATGGGTCAGACCATGTTGGTTTGGTCCGCACCCTCCGTGTTTAGGGTGATAACAAGTGGCTCACAAGTATGAATCACAACAACCCTCGTTCCTCGTTTTGAGAGAAAGGAAGAACATGGGAATAAATAATACTTAAATAAAACCCCTACTTCTGTTCATCGGTCACCGAAGAAGTCGCGAGAAGAAGATGAAGGTGATTGTAGTTCATCGCGTCTACCACACACTTCCAAATCCGAGTTTTCACATCGGTTGTGGAAGATGCTCCACGTCTGTAGAAGTCCAGGTAAGATGTTCGAAGAAGATCGTTGCCAGCGTTCTTCATTGGAGAACTCCTTTTCTCCCAATCTCTCCTCTCCGCAAATAGAATAGATGTGAAAAATAATAGATTATAAAATCTATTATTTTATTGACATGATTTCAAAACGAATACTAAAAATTTGTTCACACATTCTAAGTAATGGGAGGATTGGAACCATAAATGTTGTGTTTTGGATCCATTAAGGTGGAGGGGTGGTGGCACCATAAGGTGGGGATCTCAACAGGTTTATCAGTGCTTTATGGGGAGTTCAAGGGGTTTCATCCTCGGGTGATCCCCACCACATTAATCCTCACATGGGAGGTCGAGTTCAAGTGGCCCCGACCACCATAACCTCTCATAGGAGGTTAAGGTGTGGGGGTCCCACCTCCAACCTCCATGAGGATGTTTTTAACTAACAAATAATAATTAACCCCTTCACTTAATTTTTATTTAATTCATTCTCTAAAACCCCAAAACTATCTTTTAATCTCGACCCACTGTCGTCGAGGTGATAGTCTTCTTAAGTGAATATCGGTGCTACGAGTTCAACGATGTCCTTGTTTTCAATTCTGAGCACTGGTTCAAAAGTTATAAAAAATCTGCTTATACGTTTACTGAATATACCCAGAAAAAACTTCAGAAATTGATTCCGGGCACACCGGGGCTTAGATTCACGCGCCATCAGTTTTTGGAGACTCATAAAATTTCCATGTATTTAAGGAAAAAAATTCCATGGAATTTCTGGGTCTTTATAGATATTTTCTTCATGACTATTTTTAGTAATATTTTAATGGTACATACATTCCTCAATTTCAATAACCCTTGTTGTTACTTATCATCCACTGGAGATATTCCATATTGATCCCATACCCTTTCTTTATCTAGATGAATTATGTATGTTCTAAATAGATCATTATGGAACTTGTTTCCATTCCATAGGTTAATCATGTTTCAAAGAGATTTTTATAGAACCCATTTCTTTTCCATGGGTTCATCATGTTCAGAAATAATTAAAAAAATCACTGAGACCTGATGAATATAATTCTCTATATTCTTTATTCATGTTTTAGTTCATAGAAATTATAAATGATGGTTGCACATAGATATCACTTCAATTCATTGGGTAATGATTATGTTTTTAGAGAATTATATTAAAATTCATCTATATGGTTATTATGATTTTTAAGATCTCTATAAGGGTTCTATTAGGGTTTTATGATATGACATTCCAAGGCACCAATATGTTTTATCTGTACTTTCTATGGGTTTATGTTGATTAATTTGATCAAGATTTATATCTCATGTCTTATTATTGTTTATTCTTATGATGTTTTACTTTATTAATTATTTATTCCATATTTTCATGTTTATTGATCCATGTATTTATTGGTATGAGTATTATTATGTTATACTAATTCACTTTTATCATGCCATCATACTCTTGTTCTTTTCTTATTCTAATTGACTATATTCAATTGATAATTCTAATTTTTAACCTTACTATGCATTTGAGATCCCCCATCATGTGTTTCCTTTTTCCCAGGTTATAAATAATTATATTTAATTAGTTATTTCTAGAAGGGATTTCATATGAATGATGATGAAGTCTTAATGTGCAAATTAAATTATATGGTATGTGATAGAAATGATCATTTAATGTGATGTGAATTGTTTATGTCTGAGTTTGTCCTAATTATCTACAACTCTAAACATAAAAGGTCCTATATGATGTAATTAATCCAAATTTTCCTTTTTATATTGTATGGTTTTTATTGGAAAAATATTGGTCACCCTTATTGGTATAAAATCTAGAAATGTAAATTTTTTGATTTCAACATTTAATCATGGAGTGTAGGTTTAGGGAAGTAATAGTTGGTATCAAAAGAAACATTTAGATAAATTTTGAGATTATAATTTATTCATGTGAGTTTTTCTTTAAGAGTTATAGAAACCATGTTACGCCTATAATATTAAGGTTTCTCATAAGTTTTAATCCTTAGACCTCCCTTTGAGGTTTTATGTGATTAGATCTGGAAGTGGATAATGACACTTTAAGGGATGACTTATTGGAATGAAGTATATGTAATTAATCAGTTCAATTTGAATTATAACTTTACATTTTTTGGAATTTTTTTTAGGTATTGATAACATTTAGGATTTAAATTATCTTGGATATTAATGTAATTATGGTAACACCAGTTTTTATGTATAGATAACCATGAGATTTAAAAGAGAATTGGTGACAATGTGATACATGTTTTATCAAAATAAGACAACTATATTTTTAGGATTCAAATATAAAAGGTAAAAGATTACATTTAATGTTAAAACACTATTTAATTTTGAGGTTATTGGGTTTATTAATGATATTGGTGTATAGAATAATTTATTTTGAACTTTGGGTATTACTGTTGAATTATTAAGATTATTGTTACATATAATGGTTTCATTACTTTGGGAATTACCTTACCTTGTGCTAACCATTTCGGTGTTTTGTTAACTTAAAAATATAGGAGGAATAATGTTTCACCCCTTTTAAGGTTATATGATCCTTTATATGTTGGATTTTAGTGATTTGGGAATGATAAATTCATCGGGAATAGTCATAATTCTGAGAAAATGATGATATTATGGTGGAAATTTTTTAATTCATGAAATTTTACTCATCAAGGAAGTATATCTATATATTATCTTATTCTATATGGTAATATAACTCATCAAATATACGAATATAATCCTGAAAAAATATCATATTACCAAAATCTCTGATGATATTAATTACATTTTTCACACCACTTTGGATTTTGTTTTTTATATTGTTAATTTTTCTCTTTATCATTCACTTTGTATTGATCGATGATCTTTGTCACTCTATACCCATATTTGGGATTTAATTTTTAAATCCATTTCCAATTATTCACTTCCCACCTATGTTATTCTTTTTGAAAACCTTATATGGGTTACTCTATACAACCCATGTACTTTAATTTCTCTCTTATTATGAGAATTTTTTATTAATCCATTTTATAATTTTGTTTTACAACAGTAGTATTTCCAATGTCCACTCATTGATTTTGGAGATAATGTTTAAATTGGGAGGACATAATTTTTCAAAAGAGTGGAGGATCTAGCAATCCATGTTTTAAAAGAAGAAAATTATATTAATTAGATTTATATATAATATATTAAATGATATTTTTAAATTAATCATGTTTGTTTTCAAGTCATGAGATAGAAATAAATATTATTTTAGGATTTAAATGGTATATTTTTCAAAAAATAGCTTTGTAACCTTTTTAAGGCTCAATAGTTTCTTAAAAATAATTTTCAACAATTTTATTAGCTATAATTGACAATGTAAACATAATATTTTTAATCAGAATATCGAAATTTACTTTAGGTGATATTTTATATTTTTCAAAAATTATTGATTTTTTAGTGAATAGTAAAAAATACCATTTATTTGTAAAATAGAAATTTCATTTCAAAAATTTTACTAATTTAAAAATGCTAATATGTTTTGAATAACTTTTCAAGTGACATATGATTTATTTAGTCCACATAAATACTTTGAATATACTTTATATATTTTTGAGTATAAGTTTTTTGTGGTTTCAAAAATTAGTTTTCTTCTGCAAATTATTTTAAAATGCATTATATTTCATATTTTTAATAAATTAAAATAATCCTTAATGGGAATTTTTTAAATTAAATTTATAAAATATATATCATTAAATATTAATTTAGTTTCATACAATGATTATTATTAATCATGGATTTAATGTATAATCACCCCATTCTAAAAAAATACCCTTCTTAATAACCTTTTTCCTTTCCGTGTCTATATGATTATTGCTAAATCAATTTTTTTTCACTTAAGTGTATTCAATTTGGAATAAAGTATTCAATATTTCGAATAAAGAAAAAATTATAATTTATAAAAATTAGATCCTAATTTTTTATAATAATTATTTGTAGAAGAGTTCAAATTAATCAAAGTGATTAAGGTAAAAATAAGTTTCCTAAGGGATTAAACTCTAAGAATAAGGGGAGAAATGAAGGAGACGCTTATCTAAACCCCAGTATATGATCACTATTCAACCTTTATCACATAATAATATATTTTTATGAGTTATTCAGAATAATATTCCTTGAAATTGACCTATATAATATGTTAACTAAATACAATGGCAAAAAAAACTTTTTTCCATTTAATTTTTAGAAATCGTTAGTGTTTGGGAAAAATGGCATTGGTTCAGTTATATTAATTATTTTGGAATATAAATGAGTTATTTGATAATTATAATTTATTTTGAATTTTTCTGGATTATATAATCACATTAAATTCTTAAGAAATACCAACGAATGGATTATTTAGTTAATGATAAAATAAAATAAATTATAAAAAACATTAAAATTGAAGTAAATAGAATGAATTATTATATTAAATTATATTGATAGATAAATGAATCCTGATAAAAATATTTATACTTATTATATTTTTGTTCCATTATTTTCATTATATTTTTTAAATTTATATTAAATGAGTAATGTCAATATTTACATTAATGTTATTTTACCACAAATGTTGGTCTATTAAATGTTTAGAATTACTAAAAATCAGATATAAGTACTAGTTATTTTTTAATTTTAATAATTATAAAATATTTTCCATTAACTTACCCATTTTTCTTTTATAATAGACATGTTAACCCCTAAATAGAAAAAACATTGTTGCTGTGGTTAGGGTTTTAGTAGTGTTTTTTGCATTAATTGATCTTCTGTTAAAATTAGTTTCATAATAAAATTTGATTTTAATATTATATTATAGGTTTTGTATTTACAATCAATGTTTACAAATTGTTAAATAATTATCACATTAATTTATTCTTAATGGAAAAATTAATTAGATTAGAAAATAGTTACCTTATTGAAAAACCAAAATAAAAAAATAATGAAACATAGGAGTTAATGAACAAAATTTTTAAAACATTGGTTCAATTTTGTGGTGGTGGTTTTTATCAACCATTAAATCCATCCACAAATTCAATTATCATTTTTTAGCCACTTTAGTTAATTATGACCTCCAAATAGTGAATACAGATGATTATTTACATGAATGACACTCTACCTCAACTATAAATGGGAACTCACTCTACTCATCTATTCACACCTATCAAGCCCTTTAGCTTAGCAAATACCTAAACTAATAACTTATAAATATCCCTAATCTCATTATAGAGGAATTAATTTTTTAATAAATCAAAATAATTTAGTCTTTTTAAACAAAAATGAAAAGGAGTTACCCAAAGAAGTGGTAACATTCATCAACATGCGTTTTTTGTTTTATTTATTTCACCAACCCTTTTAATAATTCATATAAAATAATTGTATACTAACCTCGATATACTAAATAAATGTATTTTTTTAATGTTACAACCTACAAACAAAAACACTTCTATCAAATAGGTTACTAAATCATCATTAGTGTGTATGGTGGACTAACTCCTCACGAAAATATGTCATTTGTTTTTCCATTACCACCTATCATTATTGAGAATAATGATGAAAATACTATTTATATATTATATTTATGATATTTATAACATAATTATACCTTTTTTTATTATATCTTATACACCCTATTTATATTTCATACTACAAGGGATGGGATAGCGTGTCTCGTGTATACAGCAGACTACCTCCTTGTGAATTGATGTGAAGCATTTTTAAATTACATGTTACATTAAAGGTAATATGGTAAACTATAATGAATATAGATGATATAAATGAAATAATTATTATATTAATAAAATTATTATATTTTGGTAAATATAATATATCATTTTAGTTGTTACCTTTTCACAAACAAAAAATAAGTTAATATCCTTCAGGGAGGTGTGGACTATCGCCTCCTCGAAACGATGTAATTAAATTTACATCCAAATAAATATATTTATATAAGTATATATATTTATATATTTTTTTTATTTAAGGTATAATTATAATTCTATAGAGGTAATACATTACTTACTATTTGTCCGTAATTATCATTGAAATATTAAAATGCTACTCATATGTATGTTAGACCTAATATCTCAATGATCATAACATTAGTTAATTTTTGATAAACATAATTAATTATTAGTTTAAAATCTATAATAGATTTATAAATTTGGTAAATATTTTATGATTATTATTATTTATATGTCTTAAAAAATTATTTTTGAACATAGTCATCTTACTAAAATAATTTTTGACACATATGATGAATATGGTCAAAACATGCAAATTAAAATTAATTTATTATGTAATTATATATAGCATGCCAATAAGTGGAATAGAAAGTCATAATAAACATGTAATTGGTTATTAATAAATTAAATAATTACCATAATTTTATTATTTATTATGATAAATAATAATAACGATGAATCGAACTCAATGTAAGTGTTTTTTCATGACTGACATTTATTTTTGTGATATATATGTCATATTCACCACTTATGTTTTTTGTGTGGTGTATATAAGAAAAATTAATTTATTTTTTTATTATTATATTTAAATATATGTGTGTGTACAAACTATTTGAAATTTAATATCCAGAATTTATTTTATTCTCATTGTATTTTATGTTTCAGATAATTTTATTTAGTTATGGGGATTACGATTCAGATTTACCACACTGGTAAGAGTTATTTGTTATAGTCTTATCATTTATTGGGATTCTGTATGATTATGTATCCATTGTATTTTTCTTATAATTCTCATTATTTATATTATTCTATGGTTATTCATGATATTTTCACAGAATATTAACATTTTTTCTCTCTTTGGTATTCATTATAAGTGGGGAAATGTTTTTAAGAAAATATGACCCTATTTATCTCTTCTGTCAGAAATTTCATTTCCTCAAAAACCATGCTTTCAAAAAATGTTTTCAATTTTTTTTAAAAATTAAAATGATTTTTTTTAAAAAAAATTCTCAAATTTTTCATTTTAATGAATTTATTTAAATGAAATATTCTTGTCCCTTTATGATTAATGACCTTTTATAATCTTTTTAGAATAAAAAAAAATAATTTTCTTTTAAAATGTACGAAAACTATGATTTTACCCATAATCACAACCATCATCTCATTGAATATTATTTTGAAAGATTAAAAGATAAATTTTTGAAATAAAATCTTCTATTAATATTATAAAAATTCATAGTTTTTATAATTTATTTTCTAAAAGAATATTATTTTCCAAATGTTTTATAGTTTAAAAAGTTATTTTTAAATTTTAATGGATATTTTCCCAATATTTTTATAGTAAAATTTTAATACTATTTACATTCACTAAATTTAACAAGAATTGTTCTTTCTTATCCCGCACTAGTTCAATTTTTTATTTATATCATCCTTTTTTAATTAACTAAAATGGGTGTACATTATGAATTTAAAAATGGTATCGTTAAAAAAAATTTCACCTCCAAATTATCTTATCTTTATTTATATCAAATGATAAGTGAATAATTACTAATTTATAAATATTATAACATATTATTTTAAATAATATTATTTTTAGTTAAATTATATATATTATCTTATTTCTATCAGAATATTTCAAAAACTCATTTTATATTTATTTTCACCTCTAAGTTAAAAATCAAAATTCATCCTATAAAATTAGAACATTTTACTTGAAATATTAATATTTTCCTTTTACCATTTTTTATTAAAATATTATTTTCATTCACTCTTATTTAATATAAGTTGTTTCATCCATTATTTATAATTGAAAATAAAATCAGTGCCCATGTGCACTTATATACTACCATCTCATTGAATTGATGTAAATTATTTTCCATGACCTACTATTATAATAGTTATATATATCGATAAAATAGATTGATTATTCTTATAAAATGATAATGATTATTATTTTATTATATATTATATTCCTTCATATATTCCTCTAAATTGTAAAATTGTAATGTTATTGTTGTGTGTATGTGGACTACCCCCTCCACGAAATGATGTTCTCCAATATTCATTTTTCTAACTAGGATGGAAATGTAGTTGGATTTTCATAATATATACAACATATATGATAATGTTATAATACTTAAAAGATATATAATTATTTATATTTATTTAATTTGATTCATCATAGAATTTAATATTTCTTTGTGCTTATATATGGACATCAATCCCCAAGACGATATGTTGTTCAATTTTCACCACTGATTTATAATAATTTATATAAAAGTATATATATTGAATTAATGTAATTCTTAAAAAATTATAATGTTACTAGAGATTAAATAACCTTGTATAAATATCATGGACAATGATCATCTTACTAAAACATATATTGGAAATAGAATAGTTAACTCCAAAAAAGTTTATTTTAATGAAGAGTTACTAATAAATGGGGAATTTGAAATTATATTGGAATAATATTTTTATGACAAATATGGATAAGGTTATTTTATATTTTTATAATAAATATAATTTTTTATATTGGATATTAATAGTGATAAATAAGGATTTTATGACCTCAGGTAGTAGATTATGTTTCAATCTCACTAAAATCATGGTTTTTATTTTTTTATTTTCAGCTAGGGGAAATTGTATGCTATTTCTATATTAAATCACCTCTATTTAATTTTACTTTATTGTTTTCATGGATTTTAATTTTTTCAATATCATTCCACTATAATAGGTATATAAAATGATTGATAAAATTTTTATAGTAAATTATGAACTTCTGTCCTCTTTTTAGATGGGAATATGTGTCTTCCATATCAATTTCATTCATATTGTTTTACAAAATTGTTACCTATGTATAAATTATTGTAAAAGGTTGTTTTCACTAACTTTTACATTATTTTTCTACAAATTATGACAATATTTTTCAATGGTATTTTATATGAATTTAATATAAATTTTTACAAAATTCTAAAACAAATATTTTGTTTTATCAATAATGGAATTAATTGGTTTAACTGATGTCACATCCTTCCATATTCATGAATATTGTTTTTCACAATTGAACTTTTTTACATATAAAATACTATTTCCGTTTTTCTTATAATTTTATTTCATAAATATTATAAAAACATGACAACTATTATTCTATATGTAATGAATCTTTAAGGAAAATATAATATGCATTTAATGAATTTAGTTTTCCTATAGGTCAATATCTTTTAAGGATCACAATGATTAGTTGGGAATATTACCTTATGTTACCATCGACATTAAATAAGTAGATTATTTTTTATTATTATGATTGGTAGATGATTTCCTGAAACTCATTTCCTTTCTATAGGTTAGTTATGATAAGTTGATATCATGAATTTGTTTACAATATTTTGTAACACTTAGATTTGATTTCAATTATGTGATTGGTGTTATGGTAATAAAATATCCCACCAATGAATTTGGGAAATTTCTTATTTCTCAAGAGATTATATAACAAGAATTGGGATTACTCCTCATCTAATAATAGATAATTTCTAATACAATTGTCTTGAAAGTGATTGTTGATTATGAAAATGTTATGAATGAGGAATGAAGACAATACACTATGTGCATTTATATACTATAATAGTATTGGTAGTGACTATTGTTTAAATAAATAATTTTATATGCTTACGAGTAAACATTATACTTATATACTATGATTATTATATACACTCATGGAATGAAATTAATTATTGATGATTCTATGCTCTAATTACTCATTTTTTTGAGAATGATTTTTTCCATGAATAATAATTTATTTTCAAAGTCAAGTTTTTTATATTTTCATAAGTAATAATGTTACTGTTATAAACTTATTCTTATCTTAAGCTAACTTATTATCATCAATTTAAATCTATCATGGTTTCCCTCAATACAAATATTATCTCACACTTTATTATGTTTCTTTTCCCCAACAATATAAATAATGTTATGAAGTAGAGTTTTTATAATAATTGATTTATGATAAAAGAAATACTATGAAAATTTATATAGTATTTAGGAAAATAATATGATTTTCTATCTTTAGCTAATGAAACTAAACAATTATGGTTTAGGGGAATGTTTTTATGATATGTTTTGATTATTAGTCTAAAACTATATAATATTTGCATATTAATTTCTTGGGTCAGCTCACATAATCCATAGTTTTTCAATGATGTTTTTCTAATGTCTTATCATTTGATCATTGTTCTCCTATTTTTCATCTCATTTATATTTTGGAATACTATTTATGGGACTAATGATTGTTGTGGTCTTGGAAAAATGTTATTCATATGAAAAATAAACATTATATAATTAATAGGGACATCATATATAATGAATTAATCAATATATATATTAAATTTAATTTTGGGTAGTGTATTATGATGTTATTTTTTGAATGTTTTAGAGTTGAAATTGTGTTAAGGGATATATTGGACATAGTGTTCATATATGGGAGTACAAATTTCTTATGATTAGGAAATTTTGGGTCTGGTAGGTTATAAAATATGCTAATTTAATTCCCAACGGTAGTTGAATAAGTTGTTGGTGGGGAGGGAATTTGGTAAGTCCCTTTTATCATACCACCATGAATCAAGTAATTGTTAAAATTGAGTGAGGTGGCCCACTAGTGTCCCTATGGAGGTACACAATCAATATTGTGGGATATCTTTAATATATAAAACCGAGTCACATACACATAAAATATAATGACATTCAATACAATTATCAATAATGTAAAACATTGGACGCATAATAGTATAGTATTATTAGAATATTATTTATAAAATAAATCATTATTATCATAAGATACATCATTATTATATTAATCCCCATAATCTGTGCATATATTTAATTGAACTTAAATGGACTCATAGGATACCATGGGGACATGTATAATTAAAAGGGTGAGTTGTAAAACCATGTAAATGGATAACTATACAAATGAATGATTAAAAGTAATACATTGGGTAAAGGATTCATATTATGATAACATAAAAAGTGAGATTCATATATAGTATTAGATAATAATTTAATGATAACATGGTATAAAATGAACCTGGACAAGCTAAAATATGACTTTATAATAAAAACAATGAGGCTCACCACCAATGCCGCATAACATATAGCATTTTCCAAAACGCTTTGTTCACTATTCATGGTATCTCTTGAGGTCAATATATTTTCCAATTCAGTGAAGGGATACAAAATTCTAGTCAGACTCATCACATTCATAACATTTACTTTTATAATTGTTCAATATTATAAAATCAATCATTAGTCTTAAGAATAAGTAAAACCCACGAATAGAAGATGGGTTACATAATACTATCTTATAGAAATTAAAAATAATATAACATACTGAATCCCCGGCGTGAATAAATAAAATAATTCATGTATTTTTATGTATAAAATATTATTTATAGGTTATGAAAATGTTTATTAATTTCTTTGATGGCATAAAAAAATCTGATATTTTTCTGGAAATGAAACTCTTACTCATGCATTTAAAAAATGTGTAATTAAACATTAAATAAGGTTAGGGAGTAATATTTTATTCGAATGAGAAATTAATGTGAATGATTTTCTATGTAATAAATACTATTTTTAGATCAACATTATGGACTGATCGACTTGCCATTTTTTGGGAGAATAACTCTATGTTTTTATGTGCCACAACCATATCACTTTCCAACATCCATACTGGGATGTAATTTATAAAAGAACCACAAAATATTCAGTTAACTAAAATGTTGAGATGCCATCCTATACATAGAATTATCTATCAAAAATATACCTATAGTTTTCACTAAATTCCTTATATCATAATCACTAAAATATTCAATATTTACTCAACTAATCAAATGTGTTATATATACCTTTGAAATTGTAGTAAAATATAAATTATCAAACATTGATGAAATTTTTAATTAATAATTAATCATAAAATTATATCTTCCTTATCACCAATTATATCAAAACCCATTTCTTATACTAAATATATTATCCCATATAGGTGACCGTCTCATCTAGAAAACATAATTAAAATATTTTATTATAATACATTCCAAAGAACTTTTATGTTTGTTGTTTTAGAAAATTTGGATAATAAATTAGCTAAAAAATAAATGTTAATCATCTCAATTTCATGTTTTCCCCCTTATATACAAAACTATTCAATATATAATTTGTCTTCAAAATCTCCAATAAATTCTCTATATAAGATACTCTATAAATTTTATACATTTTCTATCTTCATAACCTAGGTAAATGGAATCATAAGAAGGGATGATCTTATATGATCAATAAGGGTAAAAATAATTGTTAACAGTCAAATATAATAAGTGAGAATAATATGGGAATATGGGTATAATCAGGATAGAGTATAAATTTATACCAAAAATGAATGAATCATAAATTAGGGAATAAGTATAGGAATAACAAAAGCGATAAATAAAAATAGTGTATAAATTTGAAGAAATAAAAATGAAGCATAACATCATTACATATTTAAGAGAGTGAGAATAAAATTGCAGAATATCTTTTAAATATTTACGAGACAATAGTATTGAGAAACATTACTTTTATAATCAACACCATTAAATCCCATTATTATTATCCAATAAAATGTATTCTTGAATACATATATCAAGATATATAATTCCTTGACTAATGAATTTTGGGGTGATATTTTACTATACTCATCACTAATCCATACATATATATGCAATAATAATTCAATTATTCTTCAAGTTAAGAATATCCTTGGGAAATGAAGTGGATTTCATTCAACACAACATAAAGAACCCATGGAAATAAAATGGGATTATTTATCACATCAATAAGAACACATGGATGAAAATTAAATTCATATAATTTTAAAATTCAATAATATATTGAAGTCATCAACTAGATAAATGTATAGAAAATAAATGGGTATCCATTTATATTAGGTATAATTCTAGGTAAATTCACTTCGATCAAGATAAAACATAGGTTATTTACATAATATAAATAAAGGGTCTATGGGTAATTTAATAATTTATAGAATAAATATATTTATGACATATAGTTTAACACTCTTCACTCAAGGGAATGAAATGTAAAATTTTCATAGAAAATATGTTTTAGATGAATTTTGTTTCTATTCACAGTGGATGCTTTTAGAAAGATAAAGGTATTAATGCATCGTATCTTTTCTAGAAAATAATATTATATAAGACATATCTAGAAATAATGTGCATAGTTGTATAAAAAATATACCTAGTGTATTAATGGAATATCATAAGGATTTTTATATAGATGAAAAACATCCTTGTAAAATAATTCTTTGAACAACATCACCCATGAAGGGAACAAAAATAAATTTTTTTGATATTATGATTAAAATCTCTCAATAAATATATATACTTATTAGAGAAGATATAACATAACATTAATACAATGAATGTAATTCCTTTTGAATATTCTATATAAAATGGAGGTGAAAACATGATAGAGCTTTAAGCATAAAAAACATTAACATAAAATACAGACTTACATGTCACTTTCAAATGTATATATTGAAAAAATTAAGTGATCGATTTTTCAAAAATTTACATTTAAAATGAATATAAAATAATAGTTTTATGAAAATGAAATAATGATCATGATAGGAAATTTATATCAAAATATAAAACATTTGATTATGAAAGGAACCTTTTTATCTTTTTAAAATTAACACTATTGAAACCCACCATGTTAAAAGAGTAAGAATTCATTATGTTTATTTGACTATAATTTTCCAAAACAGGATTTTAAAATACCATATAATTAAATATTGGTATTTTAGATCCCAATAATGTAAGATGATAGATCATGATAAAACTTTATAACCCAAAGAAAGAAGATTTCAGTTAGTGGTATCTCTTATAGGTAATATGCTCTATATGGTAATAAATATTCAATAACTATTTATCTGATACGAATGTTAATACAAAAGATAATATATGATATAGTAAAACATAATAAAATAAATGGTATAATATTCCCAAAAAATATGAAATAATTTTAATAGAATGATCATAACTAAGTGAATGAATATTGAGTTACCAGAACTTCATAGAACTAGGGTAACAATTGAATAAATGGAAATTTTAATAAGGGGGTATTTTTGTCTTAATATATCTAGTGAAACATAAAACATTATTATAAAAATACAATAATAGGGAGTAAATATTCCATAAAAGGGAAACATGGTGAAAAAATGCACTGTATCTCAATGAATATAGACTGAGACCAAGAATACCCTTACCTTAATTCTGATATTAGTCACAATGATCTATAACGTCCTATTGAATAAAGTATCTATATTAATCATCCATTTAAAAACCATTTTATTATATATAAAATTTTATTAAATTCATTTATAATTATTCTCCGCATGTATATAAGTTAGTTATTATTTATTATCGATATAAAGTGTCATTAATCTTGATCATATCGAACTAGTATTGTAATAATAGTGTCATTATTCATTATTATCCAAAATTTAAAAAATTTCAGATTATACAATGTACATGAATTGTAATATTATAATTATTTATAATTTTATACATTAATTCTATTAGATATTAGGTTATGATATGAAAAGTAAGAATTTGAAAATGGGCATAATTAAATGTTTTTTTGTAAATGAGATGTGTTTTCATAAGTAATGAAATAAATTTTTATATTAACATAATAAAATTAAAAAATAATAAATATTTACTTATTTAAATCATATATTAAATGAAAATATATTTCTATAGTCATCCATAATATAAATTTATAGTATTGATCAAGTAGGTGGTAAGAGCGACCATAACAAGAACATACCATAATTAATGGATGATTAAGAAGTGATTTAGTTTTATTTCATTATACCAAATTCATAATGACCAAAATTTGGAGTGTAATATATCATAACTAAGAATAATTCGAATAAAAACTCATGGATATGAAATAATTGCATTGTAAGAATTAATGTTCTTTTAACTTTTTAGTTCGCTAGTTTAAGATTTTTAATTTGATAACAACAAATTTTTCTTCATATCATTAATAGGTTATTAAATTTTTGAGACAAGAATATTATTAACATCATAAAAATTATATTTAAATTTATAAAAATTCTTATAACCATTCATGAAAGTAATTTATAAATATAAAAATATAAATCATTCATTCTATTGGAGGTGGTAGTACACACGTACACTGGATGATGATTTCATTTTCAATAAAATTATGAAAAGTAGAAATAAGGAATATCATTTAAAAATATAAAATATTATCTAAATAAAAAAGACTAATACTAAATTCCATATTTTCACTTTCCATATCAAGTAGTGTATGAAAATGAATCATTTTTCATCGTGGAAGTAATAATGTGTACAATACAAGGATGATAGTTTCATTTTTCTTAATAGAAATAGAAAAATGTGGTTAATTCACATATCATCATTATAATAATTTATAAATATTTTAATTGTACTTATGTTATCATATTAATAAGTATTAAAGTATTTTACAAAGAATAACTTCACAAAAATAAATAAAAATTAAAAAGGGACGTTTAGAAATGTATACCTTACTTCTTGGATTATCTCCTTTGTAGTGGTAGTTATGTTTTTGAGGGATGTTCATTGTAAAAGAAAAAAACATAAATATTGTGTCTAGGAATTTATTGAAGAGTTTTAGGAATATTTTTTTCTAGATTTTTTGGGTTTCGGTGTGAGGTGATTTTTGGATAAGAGATCCCCTATACAAAGATAAAAGCGGTGTCGTTTTTATAAATACATAAAAATAATAATAATAGGATGTGAATCTCAAGGAAAGAATAGCCATAATTTTGAAATGATGTGGAAGGGAGGGGATATTTTTTTTAAAGTCCTCAATCACCAATTCCCATGTTTGTATTAAAATATTTTGGTCTTTCCCAATTGGAAAATCCCATTTAACCACATTTTTTTATGATGGTAAATATTTGTTAACAAAATAAATTATCCATTATTCTTGAAAATAAATTTTCCATTATTAATTAAATTTTATTTGATGTTTAAAAAATTAAAATATGTTTTAGTTTATTAATTTTAAACAAGTACAAAAAATTATTGGATTACAAAAAATTGAAATATGTTAAAAACAAATATCTTGGAAAATATATCTAAAGATATAAAATGTAAAATATGGGATTTAAAATTTAAAAACATTTAATTTATAAAGGCACATATAAAATATAAATATTATCTAAGAAAAAGGTCTTATAGACTTCTATTTCATAATTATATACTAATGACCTCATATAATTCAGGTTATTTTTTGAAATGGTGTTTTTCATTATACAACTAAAAAAATTATCTTTTTTTGAAAAAACACAAAAAATACTCTTAAAATAATAAATAATTTATATATCCAAAAATAAATTTATTTCAATTAAAATTAAATTTTAAAACTTATAAAAAAAATTATATTAAATTACAATATATAAATAAAAATCCTTTTATTAAAAAATGAGCTTTTTGAGTATCATGTGTTTTTAATATTATTTAATATGGATTTATATGTAATTTAATATTAATATATTAGTTTATATTTTAAAATATTAATTATTATTATAAACTTCTTATTATGATCATTTTAATTTATTAAGGTCAAATACAATACCCCACCTTTTGTAAACTGAATTTTCGAAGTGAATACATGAGGAAATATTTATCAATTAGAATAATAATATAAAATTATTTTAATTGATTATTATCTTTATGTATTGTAATGATTATATTATTCATGGAATATTAATATATAAAATTTCATTTAATTAGGCGTTGTTTTCGTTTGGTTTTGCATGTTACACAAAATATTAAATATAATATTAACTAATACAGTCTATAGTCTCTGGTTTTCATAGAATCTATGACCATGGTGCAAGAATTAGAACCACCATACCAAAAAATACATGAAAAATGGAATTATTCATACATAAATCAATGACAATGATGATGAACTATAAATAAACCCATTACAAGATGTTTTAAGTGAATCATAGATGGTATGGTAAGTCTGAATGTGGTTTTATTATTGATTGTAATACATCAATATTTCTATGTATTTTTTTATTAAATTATATAGAATTCCTCTAAGACTGCACACCTTATCATTAGGTGATTCTGAGGCCTGGTGAGTCTAGAACTACTTTTTAAAATTTTTTAAGGTACGTTCAGTAAACATGGGAGCGAGATTTTCTATCTTTTGAACCAGTGATCAGATTTGAAATCTGAGGGCACTGTTGAACTCGCAGCATTGGGATTCTCTTATGAAAAGCATAAGTTTGACTGGAAAAGGTCAGACAGAAAAGTTAGTTTTCGGACTTTTTTTAAAGAAAGTAATAAAATAAATTTTCCAAAGATATTTTATTATTCACACCATTGAGGGGAGGACAGTGATGCAGCGGTTTGATAACATGGATAGTTAATAGAGGTTCATTAATGTATCGTTTTTAACTGTGACACTATTATCTTAATGGTTTGTTAATGGATCATTAAATGTTGGTCATTATTGAGCGGCATTAATGACTATAACTTTGCTACACATGTTTCTTTTCTCAATCAATCACGACAGAGTTTTGGGATTAAAAAATGTAGTAAATCTCTGAAAACCCATCAATGGAATACCTCTTTAACGAAAAACAAATAATTAGGTGATGAAAATTGTAGAATTAGATTTAGATTTTGATGAGCAGTGACAAACACGAACGATCACAGATCGACGATGACGGGAGACTCTTCCATCATCCTCAGCTGATCCAACATATCCATGTAGGGGTTTATACATTGTTTGAAATTGATAGTTCTTTAATATTTCATGAAATTATCATTGAACATGGATTATCCAACTAACATGATGATATGTGATTCATTTATTTTTCTGGAGGTTCTAATACAGGGACTTGAATTGGGGTCTTTATCAAGCTTTGTGATTATTATTGTATTTCCCCCGGTTAAACTCTAATACAGAGGGAATGAGCAGACACGAACAAGGACTTGTCCCTCCACTATAGTTGTTATTTATGAGTTCTTTGAGTTTGGATAATCAACATGTTAGCTACACGTTTCCAAGGGAAATATAGTGAAGGCGGCATCCTACAGAGCCCAGAGACGTAAGCGGTTCGAGAAACGGACCACCCGAGCGACTCAGGTGGCCTGTCGAAGGTACCTACAATGGTGGTCGGTGGTGGCTCATGGTGATGGTAAGATGAGGCCTGTGGTGGAATTTGGTGGTGGCCCGCAGCGACGACCATGAGCAGTGGGTGGCGTTACGCTCGACGGAGCACCTCGGCAGCAAGGAGCCGCAGTGGTTCCCATTGGCACTGCGTGGAGGAGCGGCCCACCTGGGCCGCACGGGTGTGCTAGAGGCATTGAGTCTGTCGACTGCATGCAGGTGAGATGGTTGGCCTCTTTCCAACCATGATTGATGAGGGGGCGACGCTAGCTAGTGTCACCGGGCGGAAAGTGCCTGCACCAGCGTTCAGGCAGGCAAACCTGCCTGCACCATGTAGGTCAGGTTACTTCTAGTGGGTCGCACCCCACCATGAGGGTCGGGAGACCTATAGGCCAGACCCACAGCATTGGGCCGGACCCACAAATCATCGGTTTAGACCTGCCACCGAATCATAACTAAGCTGGACCCACTTCTGACCCCCAGAATGGGTTGGGTCGGTCCGACCTAGTCGGACCCGACCAACCCCTCTTCACTAAGACGACTATAACATGCAGACCGAGAGTCTGATTGATGCACCATCTTCGGCACGAGGACCCTTTTGATGGTACTTTCCTTTTTAGATACTCTACTAGGTTTTGGAATTTTTTTTTATGGACGAGCTGGATCGAACTCGAATCCAACTGGGCCCTTTTACAAAAATGAACATATCTTACAAACAGTGTGTCTGTTCGACGTGTCATCTATTGCGTTATGACCCTTACTATGAGATGGTACTATGGGTTTACTCAACGTGTGAATTCATTTCGGTTGAGGTACAACCAAAATATTGAAGAGAGTATCCTTCCAGAATCATGTGTTCTATGTGTGGGAATCCTAGTGGTTGGATTTGATGTGAATAATGAATAATGATGCTATGTGGGTCAACACCTAGGGATCTCTTATGGGTTAGTACATAGCGATCATGTGTAGGCCATAACCTATCGATCATGTGTGAGTTATCACCAAGAGACCATGTGTGGATCAACATCAGAGCCTCTCAAAAGAATAAGATGATATTTCTCTATGTCTAATCATCTTTACTTCTGTAAATAAGTTATTCCTAGTGTAAGATGAGTCTTTTAATTAAATATATGTGTTTAATATATTGTTTGTTGTTTTACATATGTGGTATTTATTTTATAGTGTGTTCCTTCCTGGATTACTAAGAGACATTCGGGGGACTTGGGTTCCCTAATGATTATTGCTATACTCACCCCTACTGCAGTTTTGGCTGCACCTGTTGTTTCTTGTGTAGACGATAAACAGAATTGACTGGGACATTGGGGATCTAGGACTAAATGGTTTTCAGAGGTGGATCAATAGACGTAGTTTGATGTAGTGACATCTAATAGAGGGGTTTACATTCCTTTTAGGTAGGATCCTTGGCGGATGACTTTTGGAGCTTATACATATTTTGAAGTACTTTCCTTTCGGTATGTCTTTTATTCTGGCACCTATGATTTTAGTTTACACACTTTACTCTCAGTAGGGATACATTGTGGTGGTTTTATTAATTTCTTTCATTTGTGGTTTTCATTATGTAGTATGCCCTATCTGTGTGTGTACATCATTAAAGTAAATGCCTTCCATTTTTGGGATAAGACTTTCTGATTCTAGTCACCAGCCCCTGGCCTATGGAATGCGGGCTTGGGGTAGTCACGACACGGACCCTGAGGGATGGGTTGTGACAAAGTGGTATTAGAGGGTGGTAAATTATACTAGAATAACTAAGAGTCTATATTATCAATGGGTTCAATAGTGTCAGGAGTCTTGAGTTCAGCTTTTAGTCTATAGAGTCCAGTGCTGGTATGGATGCTAACATATCCATGCACCAGGACCCTAAATTATCTTTTCAGACTCAGTACACGAAAACACTAGTTTCATGTGTTTTGGAAAAAATTTCTCTTTATCTCTTTTAATTCAAATCAGAAAGTATAACTTATTTCCTTTGTCACAACTATTTCTTTATAAGATGCCTTAATGAAGAAATCAATCTAGGATTCCAATGGAAGCTCATGACAATGGTCCACCAAGCTATGATGCATTTTTGTAGGGACCAAATACTGTGATAGAAACATCGGGTGGTGTACCAACACCACCACCACCAAGAGAGTAGTTTTTGCTAACAAACACACAATCGGATATTTCAGCCCGACAATGCTCAATGTCTTAGTTTCAGAGAAAGAAACATCCATGGTTTTATAGGAAAGATTGATCCTAAGGAAGTTAAGGATTTTCTAGATTCAGTTACTCAGGTTTTTTGCTTGGTAGGGACCCCTACAGACTAGATGGTGGTTCTAGCTGCTATGAATTTTTAGGGAACGACATTGAGATGGTGGATCTTGATGCTCTAGACACACGATAAGGTGAACCTTGTTTCTTCGAACATCGAGAGCCTCTTCATTTCAGAGTTTGTACCAGCGAAACTACGCTCAGTGCATATTCAAGAGTTACTACACCTACAACAGGGCATCCAAACTGTGTCCTATTACTCAGTGAGGTTTACCGACCTCTCCCACTACTCCACCGATAGGGTAAGAGACCCTTTTTTTCAGGGCCCAGACCTTTGAGTGGGGGATTTAGTGGGATTTTAGAGCGTTGATAATTTCATTAAGTATCCTGAAGCATGATTGAGTGCTACAGTGATCCCTACTGGTGGAGAGTCTCCTATCCAAGTAGGTACCGACAGTGAGAGCCATCCCCTAACAATAGGTGTTCGAGTAGTCCATAGAAGGCCGTTGGAAGATGACAAAGAGGCCCAAATGGGCCAGACCTTCTAAAGGATGATCCCATGATATAGGTTCAAAGGTGTGGAGCTCATGAGGAAGAGGAGAACATCTGAGGGATATATTTTGTTACACTTGTGGTGGATAGTGGAACATGGCTTGTGACTCTCGGAATCCCTCCACGGATGACCAGTATGTGGTTGAGGAACCATTGAGGCAATGAAATATGTCCAAGCGAGGGGGTATGCAAGGTGGTGGACCTAGAAGGGCAGTAGGCCGGGTAGTAGGCGGTGGGATAAGGTTCAAGGTACTACCATCACCAACCCCAGGAGGTCCACTGTGAGCTCTAGGAGAAGGTGGATAGGGGCGGGGATAGCTTTAGGTTATGGAGGCCAACGACCAGGGCACTCTAGAGATGATTAGAGGTATGATCTCTATCTACTCCCCCATAGCTATAGTTCTTATAGGCATGTGTTTCAATTACTATTTCCTTTCCACTAACCTCATTCGAGGCTCAGAGATTCTGGTGGAGTCATTGGATCAATCCATACGATTAGAGACACCTATGGGAAGGTATTAAATTATTACACAGTGGTGCCGGTAGTGTGAGATTACTCTAGGCAGTGATATATTCAGCTATGATCTTCTAGTAGCAGCGTCGAGGCCTTATGAAGTTCTCTCGGGTATGTATTGGTTATCCACATTTTATGCTCAGATCGAATATTTTAGGTGTAAAGTGTGGTGTGTCCATGAAGATGGGACCAGGTTTTCCTTCACGGGAATGAAGAGAACATTTTCATCACAGGATGTAATTTCTCAGAGGAGGGTGCATCAGATCACTCACTAGTTGGATAGAATCAGCCTCAGTATGGTGGAAGAGGGTCGTTTGAGGTTTATTTTAGTGGTGGAAAATTATAAGGATGTCTTTCCAGAAGATATCCCAGGAGTACCTCTTTCTTCAGAGGTAGACTTATACATTAACTTGAACCTCGAGGAAACACCAATATATACACTTTCATATTGGATGGATCCCACAACGCTTCGTGAGTTAAGGGTATAGATAGAGTACTTATAGAGGAAGGGGTTTGTAAGGCCCAATGTTTCTCTATTGGAAGCCTTGCTGTTGTTTTCCAGGAATGAATATGGGAGATTGAGGCTAGGTGTGGACTTCTTGTGCCTGAACTAGGTGACCATGAAGAACATGTATCCACTGCCAAAGACTGATGACCAATTCGATCAGAAGAAGGGAATGAAGTGGTTCTCGAAGATCGACCTCAGATCAAGATATAATCTGATTCATGTATGAGATGAAGATGTTATGAAGATAGCCTTTAGATGCTGGTACGACCACTATGAGTTATTGGTGATTCCTTTTAGCATCACCAATGCCCCAGAAGTGTTAATTGGACTCTTGAACAAGATCTTACAACCTTGACTTGATCTTTTCATGGTAGTTTTAATTGATGAAATCTTGGTGTACTCAGCGTCAGAAGAAGAGCACACTACACACCAGCAGATTATACTATACTCACTCAGAGAGAACCAGAATTATGGTAAGATCTCTAAGTGACAGTTCATGATTTGGGAGGTCCACTTTTTGGGACATGCCATCTCAGAGGATGGAGTTTTAGTGGATCCGAATAAAATAGAGGCAATGCTTTCTTGGGAGAAACTCAGGAGTTTCACTGAGGTGCGAATCTTCTTGGGGTTGGCTGGTAACTATCGGAGGTTCGTGCTTGACTTCTACAGAGTAGATGCACTCGTATTAGATTTGAAAAAAAGGGGAAACCCTTTATATGGATGGAGAGGTTCCAAAAGAGTTTCTTGGAGAAAAAGCATAGAATAATGAGTACCCCCATCCTGAGACTACCAGAAGAGGGTGTTGGGTATTTAGTCAACTGTGATGAAATAGGGATCAGACTGGGTTGTGTCCTGATATAGAAGTGAGCAGTGATCACCTATGGGTGATGGAAATTGAGGCAGCACGAGCAGAACTATGTGACCCATGACCTGGAGTTAGTAGTATTTTTCTTTTGCTTGGTGATTTGGAAACACTACTTGATGGTTAATTGGTTTACCATCAACTCCGATAATAAGAGTCTCAGGTATATATTCTCACATAAGGACTTATACATGAGATAGTGGAAATGGCTGGAGTTCCTCCCGAACTATGAATTTGAGATAGTCTATACACCTAGGAAAGGGAATGTGGTGGATGACACACTCTGCAAGAAGTTTGGTTTACAACTACTAAATGAGGCGCTAGAGCAGCTAGTCTTTATTCAGATATCTTTGTGGATAGTGATGGGGAAGCATACATCTAGTCTATGATTGTCACTCCCCCATTTCATTAGCATGTTAGGGAGGAAAAGATTTTGGGTGTTGATTGTGAGGCCCAAAGTGCTCATATATCATCAGGACATGCCCATGATGGTTTTTTAATAAGTGGGGAGAACGTCGTCCTTTTCAGAAAACAAACTGTGGTACAAGTGAGATTATGGGAGGAAGTATTGAGAAGTTCTATATATCCCCCTCGGCGGTACATCCTATAGTGAAAAAGATTTACCAAAACATCTAACGTTGGTACTGGTTTCCAGGGATGAAGAAAATGGTGATCCAGTTCATTTCATGACGCCTCACTTGTCAGCAAGTGAAGGTCGAGCATCAGGTTTCCTCAGGCTTGGACTAGCCAATCGAGGTTCCAGGGTGGAAATGAGACAGTATCTTGATGGTCTCTATGACGAGGCCACCATGTACTTCCATGGGCCATGACTCTATTTGGGTGATCGTTGACTGACTCACCAAGTTAGCTTACTTCCTACCCATCTGAGAGAAGGGATCAATATAGGTATTGGGACACCTCTACATATAGGAGAGAGTGAGGCTTCATGGGGTTCCATTGACAATCGTCTCATACTATAATGAAAGATTTACATCTCATTTTTGGAAGGGGTTGTTGGAGGCATTCAAAACTCAGCTGCACTACAACATAGCTTTTCACCCATAGATGGATTGTCTGATGAAGCGGAACAAAAAAACCTTAGAGGACATGCTTCATTCTTATGTCCAGGATTTCGGTTGCAGTTGGGAGGACCACCATTCACTAGGGGAGTTTTCATACAACAATAAATATCACTCCACCATATTCATGGCACCGTGTATGGCCTTGTACAGGTGGCTTTGAAGATCACCCCTATGCTGTAAAAACCCAATGGAGTCAGCACTCATGGTTCTGATGATTGTATGGGATACCACTGAGAAGGATCAGATTATTCAGGAGTGGATGATGATTCCAAAGAGTAGCCATAAGTCTTATGCCAATAAGAGACGAATACCATTGTAGTTTGAGGAGAGAGATAATTTATTCCTTAGCGTCTCACCTTGATGAGGATTATGGAGATTTGTCTGGACAATAAGATATCACCGAGGTTCATCAGATTTTTTCAGATCCTGAGTAGAGTTGGAGAGGTGGCGTACGACCAAGCTCTTGCCACCATAGATGCATCGGGTGCATGATTTTTTCCATGTTTCGTTGGTAAGGAGGTACGTGCATGATCCATCACACATCATCAACTATGGAAAGTAGAAAATTGATGATGGGGTGACGTTTGTGATATTCCCTCTGGATATTATGGATTGACAGGAGTGGGTCCTTTGTGGATGGTTGATTCCTCTGGTGTGCGTTTAGTGGAAACACAAGAATCTCTAGGAGAGTACATGGTATCAGGAGGCTCAGATTCATTATCAATACCTCCACATGTTTGATTAACACTTGTTTTGGATTTCGATGATGTAAATCCTGAAGGTGATGAGAATGTAATGTCTGGGAATTTCCATGTATTTTTTTTAAAAAATTATATTGAATTATTTTGACACTGTATTCTTCAAAGACACTTGATCCTGAGGCCCGGTGAGCCTGAAATGGATTTTTTAAATTTTTTTGAGGTACCCTCAATAAACATACAAGTGGTATTTTCTATTTTTTGAATTGGTGCTTGAATTTGAAATATGAGGTCACCTTTGAACATGCATCACCAGGATTCTCTTAGGCGAAGAACAAGTTCGACTGACAATGGTCGGATGGAAAAGTTAATTATCTCACTTTTTTTAAAGAAAATAATAAAACAACTTTTCCAATATTGCATTATTTTTCATACTGTTGAGCAGAGGATGTCGACGCAGATGTGCAATGATAACGATCATTAATGGAAAGTTTTTCATTGCTCATTTGTAATCAAAATTCTATTATCTTAATGGTTTGTTAATGGATCATTAAACGTGGGTCATTAATGAGCACCATGAATGAGCGTAACATCACTACACATGTTTCTTTTATTATTCAATAGTGATGGATTTTTTGGGGATTAATCAACGAATGAAATCATTGATTAACCTTTAGAGAATACCTCTCACATGAAGAAAAAATAACGAGGCAACCAACATTGGGATATAAGATCCAGAGGTCAACGAGCACTGACGAACACCAATGATTACGGATCAACAAAGATATGAAACTCTTTATTTATCCTAATATTATCAAAAATATCCTAGTAGGGGTTTATGTGTTCATAGAAATTTCTAATTCATTATTTATTTTTTGAAATTAACAATGAATACAGATCAACTGATTAACGGGATGATTCGTGATTCATTAATTTTTGTGGGACATTCTAATTTAGGGATTTTTATTGGGTTGTACTCATTATTTGTGATGATTATTGGGTTTTCCCACTGGTTTAACACAAACACAGTGGGTGTGGGCCAACACAAACAAGGACTATTCCCCCTCCATAGTTTTTCTTCACACGTTCTTTGAGGTTGGATGTTAAACATGTAGGCAACACATTTTGAAGGGCTTCGCAGAGAGAACGTCTTACTATGGTTCCTGTAGACACAATAGGTTCGATAAGTGGACCACTGGAGAGACTTTGGTGCCCCGTTGAAGGTACTACCGGCACACCAGCACCGGAAGTGGCCTACGGCGGCAGCTGTGGGCGACAGCGCACTCGACGGCGCTTAGCGGTGCCCATAAGCCCCTCATGGAGGAGCATCTCGCCTGATCCCTTCGAGTGCCTTAGAGGTACGTGGTTCATCAACCACGTGTGGGTGAAATGGCCAGCCTCATGTCAGTCATACTGGATGAGGTGGCGGTGCCAACGGGTGTCGCTGAGTAGAAACCATAGGCGCCCGCATTCGGGATGTTGAACTGGTCCACACCATGAAAGGCAGGTTTCTTCTAGTGGGCCACGCCCCACCATAAGGTTCAGGCCACCCATGGGCTGAACCTGAGGCTTAGCGGGCCGATCCTGTTTTTCCAGGTTGGACCCACACAGTCGGGCCAGACCCACATCATTGGGTCGGACCCCTGCAACCAGGTCGGACCCACCACCAGACCAGACCCATACTACTGGTCCAAACCCATGGGCCCAATGGGCCAGCTGGACCAGACCCATGATGACTCATGTCGAACCCTCAGACAGGGTTGGGTCAGTTTAGTCTGAATGGTTCAGACCAGACCTAGACTCGACTGGCCACGTTTCACTTAAACTATTATAATGTGCAGACCTATCATATGATTGATGTGTCATTTACCGAAGGAGGACCCCTGAGAAGAGGTGGTAATCTTGAGATACTCTACATGAGTTTTGTATGAAATTGGAAAATACCCTGGTTGGATTGGGCCAGAACCAACTAGGCCCTTTTTATAAAAATGCCCATATTATACAGTCTGGTCTTTCATTCGATGTATCATCTATTGTATTGGGACCCTTACGATGGGAAGGTCCTTTAGGGTTAATATATGTTGGGATTAGTAGAAGACGAGGTATGATCGATGTCTTTAGGATAAAATCATCCCAGAATCATGCGTGCTATGTGCGGGAATACCAATGGGTGGTTGTGTAATGAAGAATGAATAATTATCCTTTATGGGTCACCACATAGCGATCCTATGTTGGTCAACACCTAGTGATCATGTGTGGGTCAGAACCAAACGATCTTGTGCGGTTCAGCACCTGGAGATCCTATGTGGGTCAACACCTTGTGATCATATGTGGGTCAGCACCTAGAGCTCATGTGTGGGTCAACAACTAGCAACCTTGTGTGGATTAGTAGTAGATCCTTTCAATAGAATAAGATGATCTATCTCTATGTCCAATCATCTTTACTTTTGTACTTAAATTATACCTAGCGTGAGTTTAGTTGTTTAATTTGTGCAATGAGTTTGAGATCTTGATTGGTGGTTTTACCTCTATTATTTCCTTTATGTTGTTTTCCATTATTGATTAATGAGAGCCCTCGGGGGGTCTCGGGGTCCCTACTAAGTATTGTTATACTCACCTCTGCGCGGGCTTCGCCCGTGCTTGTTGTGTCTTGTCCAGATGACAGATATGTTTGACTAATAGTTTGGATATCCATGAATAGATGGTTCTCAGAGGTGGATCAATATATGTAGTGTGTGGTAGTGACATCCAACAAATAGTTATACCTACCCTTCAGGAAGGATCTGGGTAGGATGACCTCCAGAGCTTTTACTTATTTTTTTGTACTTTCCTTTCAGTTGGGCCTGTATTTTGGCCCCTTTACTTTCATCTTACACACCTTAATCTCAGAAGTGATACTTCGTCGTGGTTTTACTACTTTTTTCCATTTTTTTTTTGTGTGGTAAGCCCTGTATTTGTATGTATGGGTTTAAAGGCAACGCCTTAACTTTTTTGGTATATCCAGTTCTGGTGCTAGTCTCCAGCCCCTAGACTATGGATGGTGGGCTTGTGGAAGTCATGGCATAGGCCCCAGGGGACGTTTCATGACATAGTTTTATAATAATTATATATTTATTATATATGAGGTTAAGATAATGTGCAATGAATCATGGGATTTGATGTTATGGTTTCTCATATAAATATTATTTTTATGAGATATATTTCATATTCACTGTTTTTTTATTTTTTGTAGTGTATATACTTCCTTTGAATGCCATTAATATTATTTTTAATGAAAATTATGGGGATTTAGAAATCCTTATAGTAATCTATATTTCATGAGTATTTGATTTAGAGATTAAAAACACTATAAGGGTTCTTCATCTCAATAACGTTTCCTTGATACGTGATTCATGTTATCAACCAATATATATATATGGTTTATATATTTCCACTATGAAATACTATATAAATAAAATATTAATTTTAAAGATATTGAATGTTTCATTTGAAATTATTTATTTTAAATGGATTGTGATTTAAAATTTACCAATATGGTAGGTGTTTATGATGAAATCTCATTTCTAATTTGGATTATTATTATTGAATCTTCATTGGGGGAATTATATGAAATTTAACTCTTTGATCCTATCTATTTTCTTCTCCTTTTATTTTTTTGGGTTTCTAATGTTTTCCTTTAATTCATCTCTCTTTAACACTTAGAGAGATCAATAAAATGATTTTAGATAAAGGTGGCCTTAACTACTCTTTGTTCGAAGAATTTTTTCTTCTATATCCATGATATTTTTAATGGTTTCAAATAATTTTCATTTCAACTGACCAATTATTTTTTAAATTCATATCTATTTTTATTTAACTTTCTATTAAAAGGTTGTACAAAATTAATTTTTACACTGTTTTCTGAATATTATTTTAAATACTTTTAACAAAATAATTAAAATAATGAACTGTTTTAACATTTTCCAAATGAATGAATTGTCCCACCATCCCAACTATTCATTTATTTAAAGCATTATTTAAATATTTACATGGACATTTTGAAGGATAATAGTTTTATAAATAATCTATGAACTTTTATTTAAAATGTTATAAAAAGAGATGGATATTTTTCTCATGTTTTAAAATAAAGGATTGAATGTTCATTTAGTGGCGCCTTTTATCATTATCAACATATTTTGACGTTTCATATCTTCCATTATGGATAGTATATAATAATACAATTCACTTCCTTTATATATATCAATTATGATTATGTGATGATGATATGATTATGAAAATAGTTTCATTTACATGGGTTATGTTATGAAGAATTGAAAAATGATTTAATGATATTTTACCACACATGTGTGTGGTTTTAATTATGTTATAGGTGGGTGATTAAATATATCTATTGCATTAAGAAATGATTGATACCTCATGAGATGATATGGACTAGAATGGGTAGTGAACCTAGTTTACTAAGGGTCTTTGTCCACAAGGATAGTCTTGGGAGTGAAATTGTATTAAAGAATTGATTGAGTTAGGATTGATCACAATACAATATGGGACTATTTCTTCTATGATAGTCTTGGATGATAACATTGACTAATGAAATGATTTTATATGATTATAATTATTCCATAATTCTTATTAGGTGTTCTTATTTTTATGATATTTTCTTATAGATCATGATTTATTAATGATGAAACTTCACACTTATGACTCATGTATTTTGAAATGATGATGCATTATTCCATTACTTTTTCTATATCTTATATGACTAATTACATATCGTAATCATCATTTATGATCTTCTAGTAACATCCATATGTTTATCTGATGCATTTAAATGATCATATAATTATATACCCTATTTTTACCCCAAATAAGAATCTAATATCACCCTTTCTTATGTTTCCATTTTCAATTATTTTGAATAATGATATTATGAATTTTATTTATAGATGGGTATAATGTGTATACAAATTAGGGGTAGATGTTAAATTCTTCTTATAAAATAAAAAACATGAGTATAATGGAAAAAATTCACATTTGATGGGAAATACATGAAATTTATTACATGAACTGTTTTTCATAATTCTATAAAACTCTAAACCTAAAAGGTATTCAATATGTAAGTGATTCATTATTTTATTTTTATTTTTTTAATTATGGATGGTTAACATTGTGTCTAATATATTAGAACCCAATCCAAAACTGTAAACAGTTTGTTTTTATCACTAAATATTATAGTATGGGTCCCAGACTGTAAAAGTTTGTACCAAAGTGTGGTTTAGGTGGATTTAGATTTTATGAAGTTATTAGATGAATATAATTTAAGATCTTAGGATGTAATTATGTATTTAAATGTCAAAGGATGATCATATGTTTAATGGCACTGATATACTTTTGAGGATTTATGTAACGGTATTTAAAGATGATAGATCTCATATGAGAAATTTTTTATTATATATTAATTTATAAATTAGTTATACATAACCCCTATGTTTAACATTTGTTTTAGTTTGAAACTATTGAGGAATAATATTATTTGGGAAATAAGTTAAAATAATCGTATAACAATTCATGTTGGTATGTTCTTTAATAATGTGGTAATTATCTAAATAAATGTGTTATCATATTTTGGGGATATGTGTTTATATAACAATGGTATATAAAACATATTAGATTAAAAATTGAGTAAATTAATTAATGAATAAATTTACTATATTGAGAACATTATATGATTAAGGTAAATAGAGAACTATTTTCTAGGATGGTGTTTTACATATGCAATAATGATTAATTTAACTTGTAAAATAAAATATGTTTTCTTGTTGTTTTATGGTGATTAAATTTATTTTAGAGAATTATTTTTCTTTTTTGTAGAATATATTATTAGGTTATATTCATTTTTTTTGTGAAAAAATTGTTACTTATTTGAATTAAGATAATTGTTGATATGATCATCGAAGAATATGTGCTCATATCTTTCAGATTTAGCATTTTGAATTTGGTCGAACATATTTTTTATATGATTTATAAGGATAATAATTAATGAAATGATTTTACTTGTATGTTAGGGGTTATTATTGAGGTTTTTAGATTTATGTATAAATTTTTATTCTTAATGGATATCATAATAACATGTGTTAACCATTTTGGTTTTAATTAAAGGTAATAAACATGATGAATATTTTGGAGTCCTTTATGGGATAATTTGATACATCAAAAGGTAAATTTAGTTCATCATGGTTGCAAAATAAATAATGGTTATTTATCTTATGACCTGAAGTAGAGGAGGAAAACTACTCAAAACACAGCTAGTGGATGAAATTGTTGGATGAAATCATGTAATTTTATTCTCTCACATTATTTATCTTGATGGTAAAATAATTCCATAAACTCACACAAGAGTAAGATAATTCTAATGGGTCCTATGAGGAAATTATTTCGTAGATATTATGTTATTCTTTATCAAGTTAATTTACAAGTATGATCCTCACAATGGTAAATGTATGGTTTACGAAATATTTATATAATAAAATGTTTCATAGTCTAACAATTGACATTAAATATTTTTTCAAAAAAAATATTATATATTTCGATTATATGGTATTTCTTTCCACATATGTATATTTATAATACAATATATTAAATTGGTTCTGATAATTATTTAAAAAAATCATAAATGAGAGGTCAATATGAGGATGTAATTTTCTTATTTGTGTAGAATGTAACAATCTGAGATTTTAGTATATATATATTCTCCATAATAAATTCATAGTCCGTGATATCTTTTTTCAAATGAATCCATAATAATATGTGAATAATTTTTAATAAATTATAAATTGAATAAAATTATATGGTATTAAAATAATTTATAGATAGTTAATAATAAATTCCAATTAAATTAGGAATATAATTGATCCTAATGAACGCTTTTGAAATATTTTTTAAGGGATTGTTTTTGTAATATAGGTTATATATATAAATTCATTCATAGTATAAATATTATAAATAATTATTACTTCACATTTAAAAAAGAAAATCATTGGTTATAAATTTCTTATAAATTAATAAATAAATACTTGAAGATTATAAAACATGTTTTTCTAAAAAACCTCTTTTATAAACACAATATATATATATATATTTGTTACAGTAAATTAAAATAATCACTATAGGTAAACTATTTTAATGTAATATTTAAATCATGTATTATATAAAATATATTAGCATTTACATAATGGTTTTAATTGAGTAAGAATTTATAATAAAATCATTTTTATATTTAAAAATAATTTTATCACTAAAATGGTTTTTACTGGTTTTGTGTGCAAATTTTAGAAAAAATTTCTAAAAGTTCTAGGAATTTAATGCTGTAAAATATTTCAAATATTCTAAATCAGAATAATTAATATTATTTAATAACATTGAAATAATTTTAGTCTTAATTAATATTATTCATTGTAAAAGTTTCACAGCTTAGTAATGGGTAAAATGGGTAAAACAGGGTTAAAATTATTGTATAGGGATTCAAAATATCTCAAAAACATTCAATAATATCCTTGTGTATATATTTCATAATCATAATAACTATGTAATTATCGAAATATCGTTAATCTTACCTGTGACTATGATATTTAAATTATTTTATATAAATAATAATCACAAAATGTCACTCTATTTTATTATCTCTAATATGTTTTATTAAGAGTAAAAATATGTTATTAACCACTCTAAATGGATATCTTTAAAATTAATAAAAAAAATTTTGATATTGATTTTTTAAAATCAGTGTTAATGGAATAATTAACTAAAATTCTTATGCATCTTTGATGGAGTTCATGTGAAATCTTCTCAAAAATTGATGTAAATTGCGTTAAAAATATTAAAAGTTATGTGTTTTGGATAATTTAATGTCTTTAACAATTTTTTATAGATTAAAATTAATGTTATTTAATTTTTTAAATATTAACATTTCAAATATGTGATAACACAGTTGGTTTTAATGTCAAAATTTATGTGACTAGTCTGTAAAATTTCATTAAGCGTATTTTATTTTAATAATAATTTATTAATTATTTTAAAAAACTATAAGAAATATTATTTTCTATAATTTAAATGGGACATTTTTTGGGTATCAACCATTTTCCACTTATTCTCCACATTCCATTCTAGAATGAAAGTTTTTACCCTTAAAGACTAAGTATTTTGTTTTCTTATTTATGGTTAAAATAATTAATGATAGGTTTAAACTACGAGATAATGATAAAATAAATTTCAAACATGTATAAATATTTCTGGATGAATAAATTTTTACCTTTTTCTAATTAAATTTAATTATATATAACTTTGAATATATTTTACATGAGTCATCCAAATTTTATATATTAATTTTTTATGTATTTTCAAGTCATCCACCCACCACACTTATAAATGGGAACCACCAAATTTCTCTTAGAAACACATTTCTATTGTGACTAAGATGTCCAAAACATTCTAAAAAATATTCTAAACTTCTATAGAGACATTATATAGGTGACTTTATTCTTAATCGACCAACCTAATGGTTCTTATAGAAGAGATCCAACATGGGTTTCTCAAAGAAGAGGTAATTTTCTTTACGAAGTCATTTTAATTTTATTTCATTTTATACCTCCAAAAAATATTCATTAACCATATTAATAAAGTTAACTAAATAAAATTATCTTTATTTTATTTTATTTTGTTAACATAGTAACCATTATCTCTTTATCGTTCATCCCAATGGAAAATGAAAATTTCGTAGTGTGTACGTATGGACCATCCTATCTAAAACAGATGTGTTTTAATTTTCATCCCTAATTTTCATTGTTGATTATATATATGTATTTAATAATAAATAATTTTTCTATGAAATTATTTTGATTATATAATGATAAAACAAAACATACCTTCTAAAACTACCAATTTTTGTAAGACACCAACGTCAGATCTGCGTACGTGTGGATTCCCACATCCTTGAAGCGATGTGATTTGTCATCCATTTATGATTTATTTGGATGTTAATAAGGATAAATTTAGATATTATATATGATAAAATTATGAATCTATAATGGTTATTTTATATCTACTATCCTACCACTCCATCTATCGAAAAGTGAATACATCACCCTCACATACGTACAGACTACCATCTCCACAAAGTGATGTAATTCATTTCTTGATTAATATAATCTATTAATGGTTATTGAAGAATATATAATGAATAAATACGAAAATTACGACTCTATTATGATTTTATAGATTATAAATCCTTAAAAAATGTGCAATAACCAGAATCCTGGAACCAAATCATACAGGAAAAATGAAGCAGTTAACACCCCGAACAATGATTTTAATGAAGAACTATTAATAAAAGGGTGATAGTATGTTATAAGTGAATAAAATATATTTTTATAAACATTAGGATACTTATATGATATATTTATAATAAATCTAATTTTATTATTCTGAATGTTTAGAGTATGTACGAATAAATTTATAACTTGTCGTAAGGGTTTCTAATATCACTTTTAATTATATGAGATATATGTCATATTAAAAACATGTTTCTTTTGGATGTTATATATTATAAAACATATTATCTTTTATTATTTTTTATGTTAAAACTAGTTGTATTTAAAAATCAATCTATGTTCTTCCATTTTGTGTGGTTTTATTTAAATATTTACAAAACCAAAAAGTTTCTTCATCTCAATATTTTTCTATTGAGTTAAGATTCATGTTATGTGACTATTTATGTTTATATAATTTATATACTAAACCTTTGTAATATTATATCATGAATATCATTATAACAATGATATATAAAGTCTCATATGATGTTATTTATTTCACAAGGATTATGATTCAAAAGTTATCAAAGTGATAATGGTTTCTATGGTAATCGTATATTTAATCAATATTTTTTATTATTGAATATAATTTGGTATAAATTTTAATATTTAATTCATAAACCTCAGATATTTTATTATATATTTTTTATTTATGGGGTTTTATTTATTTCCTTTCAATATCTTCTAGACGGAACATAAAAATATTAAGAATTGGGTTTTAAAAAAAGCTGATTGTATTCCCACTTTAGTCGATGAACATTTTTTCTATTTACTTGTTATTTAAAAAAATAATGTTATATTATATTATATATTATTTTCTAATTTAATCTTCAACCATATATTAATTCATATTCAAATTTTTTAAAAATTTAATCTTATATTGTTTTTTGAATAGACAATTTATGAATTTTTTTTAAAAATGATGAATATTATCACTGTTTTAACATTTACTAAATGAACATATTTACTTATAGTCATAACTATTAAGTTATATTATGCATCCATTAAAATTTTCCATTATTTTATTTTTAAATAAAATAATTGTCTAAAAATTATTTAATTTTAATTTTAAATTTTATCAAAAAAGATAGGAAATTTTCCCATCATTTCAAATAAAGGTGTGAATTTTATTTTAAAGGTTTCCCTAATCTATGTCAATATCCATTGATGATCCTTATACATTAATGGGTATATTATCTAATTAAAATATCCAATTATTTTCATTATATGGATTATGATTATAAGGTGATGAACTTTTTATGAACACATTTTCATTATCATGGGTTTTTTAGGTGGAATTGATAAATTGTTCAATAATAGTGTGCCATGTATATGTCTGGTATTAATTATGTGATGGGTTGGTATTTTAAATTCTTCCAACTCATAGAATAATTATTTATATCACATGAGGTAATATGTACTATATTGGGGAGTTAACATAGTTTAGTCATGGACTCTATCTACTATGATAGTATTAGGAGTGAACATTGACCAAGGAAATAATGGAATTGGGAGTTAACCCAATACACTATGGGACTTCTTCCACTATAATTTTCTTAGTACAGAACCTTGAATAATTAAATGAATTTCTCTACATTTTATTGTGAAACAATTCCTATTAAATGATCATATACATATAATATTCTCTCATGTATAATTATTAATCAATGATCAATCCTCGCACTTATGACTCGTATCTTTTGAAATTATGAAAAACTATAGAATTATTCATTATGATCTATCACTAATTGGGTATGAAATTTTAAAGTTATTATCATGATCTCAAATTCTTCTGTTTTTTGTATTATTTCTTATGATAATGAATTGATATCTTCTATATTTACCCTTGTTGAGAATCTAATCTCACAATTTCTTATGTTTCCATGTACCCAAATTATGTAGAATTATATTATATAAGATATGTATTTAAGGGTATCTTTTATAGAGGATTCTATAATAGATTTTTAAGTCATATGTTTGAAAAATAAAATATATATATTCTTGGTAAAATGAACATTTAATAAGAAATACATGAGTTTTTTAAATAATATATTTTCCCCAATTATAAAAAAAAACCTAAGAATGTACTAGGTATTTAATTGAATAAATATTTCCTCTTTATGTAGCAGATATGTGTGGTTAAAATTGATTCTCATCTATTTTTATAAAATTATGAATTTTAAATAATATGTTTTTTGCACTAGGTCTAGGTTTATGGTTTTCATGTTGTATCAATGTTCTTCCAATTTTAGAATATCATTCATTATAATGTATAGTTCCAATTATTATAAAATTTAATATCGTTTAAACATGTAGGGTAAAATACATTGTCATACCTAAACCTATATTGAGAACTATATGTATTATCTAATTTATAAAAGATAATTATACCATCCAAAAACATCCTTTATTATATGATCCTCTCAATGGATAACATTCATTCAACTTTTTTATCATATTAGAAACAAATTCAAATGAACTATAACCATATCCTTTTTTAACTATAACCATATCCTTTAGATACAACATTATATGCGAAAGGGAGGAAACATGATAAATATTTTGAATATAACTTTTAGCTATTAAATCTTCCCAGGATCGATTATATTAGTTTTCTCCCTAAATACATGTGATGCCTCCAATTCCCTACATTTGGATATATAAAAATCATGTACGGGAATAAAGTGGATATTAATAGTTATTTAATGAGAGTAAAATGAAAAATATCTGATTCTCAACATTAAAACTAGTTTCTGTTCTACACCATGGTTTTTTAACACTCTTCAAATTATCTTCACCAATGATTTTAAAAATATTAAATTCAATAAGAAGTATGAAATTTTTTCATCAATAACATTATTTTTTTATTTTATTTAAAATTTAAATAAAATTAATATTTTAATCCCATTCCAACTTCCCAAAAAAATCTAATGGATTTCTCCATATGGTTAAGAATTATATATGCACATAATTTTCTTCATTCAAGTGTAATGAATCCATTTTGTAGTAGTAGTCTAGGTACATAAAGTTACTTGTGGTTTTCATTTATTCTTATAAATTTCATTTTATCTAGGTAGACCTATAATTATTTCTTTCTCTATATGTATAGACATCTTTAACCTTCCACACTTTTTATATCATCCTTTATATTACCCTTATCTCTAACATTTCTCATTCATCTTTCTGATATCTTTAACTAAAACGATCATCTTATTTCATAATATGAAATATTAACTTTGTTTCATGATCATGAATCATTTAAAATTTATGTTCTTGAATTTTTTCAAATGGCATATGATGATTCATTTTCAATAATATCACATGAATCTCTTCTTTAGTGTTACATTCATCTAAAAATTATTTTTTGGTCTATTCTATTTTACATTTTCCTTCCATTCATAAATATAAATGAAAAATTTATATCCATTTATCCGATTCTTCATATCTCTTGGTATTATATTATATTTTGTATATGAAACATTCTTGGTATATTTATTACACATTTCATTTTTATAATGCAAATTTCTTTTTGAAATATCACAGATCATATCCAAGATTTTAAATCTATTCTTTATTGATAGATTCAAATTATTTTATGTAATTTTCTTATGTTTAGTAGTGTATCTCTTTATTTCAGATATATTTACCCTTTGTGTAGGATCTCTATATCTTCTAGTGGTAAAAAATAAATTCCTAAAATTAATTGAGTTGTGTCCAAACATCTAACAACACAAAAAAGATCCATATAATCTTATTCAAATTCCGTTAGTTATAGTCTTGAAATCTCTAACACCATTATATTATTAGATAGAACAACTCTTATTCATGAATTATAAACTATTATAGTTCATAATTCCTTTTTAACTCTATGTTATCCATTAATATATCATTAGTTTAAATTAATTTATCTGGAATAAGGGTTACCTATTATAAAGACTCATACTATAAAATCCCACCCCTCCTCATTGGATAGAGTTTAGGATGAATTTCTACATGGCCTTATATGACATCCCCAATATACCAATGAGTGGAATTAAATTCCAAGGGATTGAATTAAAGAGGGGGAATATTTTCCCTTTGAGAAATAAAACAACAAAAAAAACTGCCATAACAAAGTACCCTAATGTGATGAATTATAACAATGTAGAAAAACTGAATGTAATGACATTGATATCAAAATCAATCTATAATAGAGTAACATTGCAGAAGAATATTAATATCAGATTATGCATTGGAAGAAAAAAACAAAAAAACCAAAAGACTCCAAAGAAAAAAACTTCAAATCTCTCAACATGATCAATGATCCAACTCCATAATACAAAAAAGGTATCCTAATTCACCAGTAAATTAGTGAGATACATTCCCTTTTCCTATTTCCTAATGAAAAAATTATGAAAAATCACCAATGTAACAAGGTAGGGGTGAGTAATGAAACTCTATATGTTTTCCATAGAATACTTCCTTACACACTCCCCTAGGATAGACCATCTGAGTACATTTATATAAAATAATTAGTACATCAATTGATATTTTTTTACACTAAAACCAAGTGGTTTAACACCAAAACAGTTCTCCATACATAAATAGTTTCCAAACAAAGTAATAAAAAATACATTAAAATCATGTCAGAAAGTTCCATTTTCTCAAAATCCACTTCATTTCGTATATCCACATTCCAACTATGCATGAAACCTTATAGCTCCATATAATCATGAGTCATGAGTCATCATTACACTATGTCGTCACTTAATGAACCATTTTGGCAGGGTAAAGTCCATACCCTTACCCATCCCAAGATGATGGGTGAAACTATATACCCTTATATATCATGTTTTTATTGGATTAATTCTATAACCTTATCCATACAAAAAATTATGCAGTAAACATCATACCAATATCTATCTCTAATGCACATGAATACACAATAACCCTTTGGGGAAAACCCCAATGCCAAAATACAGTTTAAAAAATCATTATTTTATTAAAAACATTTATAAAGACCCACTTCCTTAAATCCAAAAAGACATATTTTAAAAAGAAAAATTTTAAAATCAGGAATATAAATCACTTTTCACAACCAATTTTCAACAATTCCATAAATCCTAAAAACCGTCACTAATGTGGGTTTCAACCTAAATTTTCACATAAATTAAAATACTAATTTAAATACATATAAACAATTTGAATTTAATACATTAGTTTATAATAATTGGAATTGAGATTGATGCGACATACTAAGGAATTATGATTAAAATGAAGAATGAAATGAAAATGTCTATAAGACCATCTTGAATCTCGAAAATCTCATCTTAGATATCATCCCAAAACATCAAAAATGAAAAATCTAAAAATGATTGAAATCAAGAACCTTAGATATATCTACAATAGAATAGATCAAAGAATCCGAGAATGGGAGGAATGTAGATCTAAGAAATACCATGAAAACATCATAAATAAAGGCTTTTCTAGGGAATTGGGTTTCAACACACCATGAAACGCTTCTAGATCGCCTACAAATCAATAGGGAAAGGTTCCAAAGCCTTTAGGAAGAATAATTTTAGAGATAGGGAATAAATGGAACAAAATGGAGTGGATTAATGTGAATCCATAACTAGATCCACTTTTTATGGATCCTATTTTAAACCCTACACAGTTACTCTCACAGTTTTGAAAAATCATGTGATAATCATGCACTAGAATCTGCCACAAGAAGAATAGTGTATGGTTGTCCCATATGGTTTGAAAATCCATATAAATTCCCATTGTCCAATTTTTTATTTTTTTTCCCAGGTGGTCATGCAGTTTGCAAAAATATTGCACATACATGTTCACCTTTCCCTTAGCCTCAATATCACTATGCATGGTTTCCTATAGTAGTTTCATGATTTCCACAAACCATGTTCAAACCGGGCTCTTATATAAAATCCCCAAAACATTCCAAAACTCTCCCAAACACTCCCAAACATCCCCCCAGTACTATTCATACATAAAAAGTATAAATAATGGGTTACTTACTTGAAACCAAGCATGAAACGTTCTCCCCACCATTGGTCTTCCATCCCAAAAGGTAGAAAGTATCTAATATCGCAAAAGAGTTTGTGCCATTGGATGATTAGTTTCTTCTCCCACTCACAAGTCTCTTCCTGAATCTTATAATGTTTCTATAAAAACCTCACTATATCATTGCTTTTTTATATAAAGACTTTCTATCCTCAATCCACAATCTATACTGAGATATGAACCAACATCGCATTGGGATCTAGGTAAATGTGATCTGATCGAATCAAATGGTTAGGATCAGGTTGATACTTTTTAAATTGAGATATGTGAAACACATTATGTATTTCACTGAACCATTATGGTAGGGAAAATCGTTATGCCACATTTCCAAACCATGTATGTATCTCGGCATATGTATCAATGATATAACTTACCCTGCTTCCCAAAATAATTATTATTATGCCTTTGAGAGAGCCTCAATAACACATGGTCAATCAACTCAAATGACAATTTCCATTGGTGATGATCTTCATATGACTTTTGATTAATATGATTTGTATTCATTCATTTCATGATCAACTCAATTTTCTCCATTGATTCATGGACAAGCCTTATCCCAACCAGTGAAGTGTCACTTATTTCCTCCCAACAAAGTGTAAAACAACTAGGGTGCCCATACAATGATTCATAAAGATCAATATGTATCAAAGCCTAATAATTTTTGTTATGTGAGATCTCCACTAATGGTACATGCTCCTCCCATAAGCCGTAAAAATACATTAAACAAGCCTGAAAATTGACTTCCAATTTTTGTATCATTCTTTAATATTTTCCATACATCTAGGGATGATACATCATACAAATAGTCAACTGAGTTCTATGTACTTTCTGTATGTATTTCCATAAACAACATGTAAACATCAGATGCCTGTATAACACTATCAAAATAGGTATTCCATGCCTCTTTACGAATTATCGAATATAACATTATGAAAATTCCTCTTCAATATGAAATTCAAAAATTGGGTTGAAATGAGCTACATTTTTTAGTTGATCCGTTATGGCCCATATTGAATCGTGTTTTTGAATAGGGACCCACCAAAACTGCAACATAGCCGTTGCTCTCCCATGCTATTATTTAACCTATTGAAATGTTAAGCATCTCGAAATGAACTATGCCACATTCCTTTTCATTCCAACCCACCAATACTATATTTTAGCCTCCTTATACATATTATATATTCTAGGATTAACTACCCATCATGAATGGCAGTAATCATAAGGATTTGTTTCTCACTAGTCATAGGTACGACTATCCAGACTCAGACCCACAAAACTATACTCTTATATAGTCTCCATCCCTCAATAGTCTCCCTACCATTGATTTTCGACCTCATCACAACACATTTAGAGTCATATAATTGTGCCCCTTTAGTTGTCGCAGCCAAATCAGGAATGAATGAAACTGGAAACAATGTTGCAACATCACCTCCGTCTTCGCATTCCATGTTCACACCTTATATCACTAGAATAAACATTCACTAATATGAAGCCTCCTTTTCCAAATGAGCCTATGAATTTATGTTTAATGCATATGCCACTATATTTCCTTTACTAGGTTTATACATCAAGTCAATTGCAAGAATTTGGAGGTACTTCATCCTTCTCCTTTGTCTCGTGTACAAATTCCATTGGGAGAAAATATGTTTCAAGATCCTATGATCTATAAACACTATAAATTTATTACCAAAAAAGGTAATAATTCAATGTTATAAAATCATGGACTATGAAAGCTAACTCCAAATCATATTTTGGTTAGTTATTCTCATGAAACTATAAGTACCAGTATCCAAAAGTAATAACATGAATTCCATTTATGAGAACAAATGACAACCTAAATCATATAGCATTAAAATAACCCACACACCCTTGTCCCGATTCTAGTAATATCAGTATTGGTGCCAATTTAAGGTGAAGTTTTTGTTCATGAAAAAACATATGATATTCATAATTATATTATATTGGATAATTATTTCTTATCACATCATTCATTAGTGAGGCTAGTAAAGATAAATCACAAAAAATGTGTCTGTAATAACCAGTCGGACTAAGAAAACTGTGTAGCTTGAAGACATTCTTTCATGGTTTCCAAAGATATAACAACCATTATATTCTCTATATCCATGAAAACAACTCTTTTAGGGATTACATGGCTATGGAAAGGTACCTCTTATTTCCAAAAATAAAATTGTGCCAATTTTTCATACAAATGATGATTGATAAAGATCCCCAACACTATCTCAAAGTGTTTTTCATGTTCATCCCTTGTACTTGGATACAAGAATATGAAATCTACAAACACCACAACAAAAGAATCTAGATACCTCTAAAATATCTAATTCATCAATACCATAAAGACTATCGGAGTATCTGTTTGATCAAAATCCATAACCACATACACGTAATGTCCATATATAATCTTAAAATTTTTCATTGGAATATCATCCTCCCAAACCCATAATTGGTTATATCCTAATCGAAAGTAAATTTTAGAGAACCAATGAGATCCCCTCAATTTATAGAAAAGATAATTAATATTTGTATGTGGATCTCTATTTATTATCATAACATGGTTAAGCTTAAAAAAATTCACACACAACGAAATAGTTTTATCTACCTTTTTCTAAAACAAGACTGGTGCTGCCCACATAGATGTGTTGGGCCAAATGGGCCCTTTCGTTCTATCTCTTCCAACTGCACATTCAACTCCTATAATTCTATTCCTAACATATGAAATGGCATAAGGGATAAATGAATGGTCCTCAGGTAGATATCAATTTTAAACTTCACTTCTCTTATTGGTGGGAACCCAGAGAAATTATTGAGAAAAATATCAAGAAACTGATCAACAGTCACTGAAAAACAGAAATACTCGATCTCCTCCATCGATTCCAATTTCAATGTTTCTGCTTGGTTTTTTTCACCTATCATTACATTCATTTCTCCACAAAAGAGGTTCTTGATGCCAGAATCAGTCATAAAAATAACATTTCATGTATAATAGTATATGAGAGCCATAAACATACTCAATGAATCCATAAATAAGATTATTTCATTGAAATCCATCTCGACGATAGAGAAATACCATATCAACTCAACTCCATCAATATTTATAGAACATATTATACACAGAAGGGCTTGAAATTTTCTTTTACTCAAAGGAGTTTGATGTTTCCACACAGAAAGCATCATCTAAACATTTAATAATTGAAAAACAAAAAAAGAAGAAAATAATATTGAGATGCACCGATATAAAATAAAGCCTTCCTAAGGGTATAATTTAAAATAGTAATACCTCGCACCATTATTGGTCATCACCGATCATGCACAATAAAATTCTCAATTACATATATTTTATTAGTTGTTACACTTTTTTATTTATTTCATTGTAGAGATTTACTTTACTTAGGAGTCACAGTATTCCTAGAATCCTGGTGGCTATATTTACTCGGCTGATGAATGATTTTATGCTTCCCTTATCCCATCGAATAGTGTGACACCTATGACACCTGATAAGTGTCTCGAACACCTGACCTTGTAGCAATGTGACAATAGTGCGGAAGATTCCTTATTTTGTATCAATTAGGTAATGCTCTAGGTTGTTTCGTACAATTCTATTTGATGCGATTCAATGAACCACATTGAAAAAATACCGATTTACCTTTTGGGTCTTGGAGGAATTTTAATTAATCATATGTTATGATTTTGATGTGTTCCATATCCTTGAGAATATGTGTCTATCATCCTCTTTCTCTTAGTTTTAGATTTGTTACCTCTTTTGAAGATAACCATACTTCCCCCACTTTGATTTCCATTAGTGAAATATATAAAAATAATAGTATCTAGTTGTAGTCATGTCTCAACAATTTCAAAATCCTAAATGATTCTTTTAAAAAATTGGTGTTTCAACTATGGTTCATGTCCCACCACATTCTCAATGGCATCTTTCATCTAGTTCCTGAGACATCTATTGTGTGAGATTTTCTAAATTAGGAAAATTCCAAAAGTCTAACTCTAAAGAAATTTATGGCTTAAAATTTTAAAATTCTAACACATAATATATGACAGCAAGGATTTCCAAAATTCAATATTTTCTATGTTTAACCATTTTTTAAAATTTTCACCACGATTTTGATAATCATTCCATTTTTAAAATACCATAACCATTCCCTTTTCAAAATATCACATTTGAAAAAAAAATCAACTTTTCTTAAAAAAATCATAACTTTTACATCAAATCATAAATAAATATTCAAAAATAAATATACACTCCTAGTGGGAGGTCATTTATAAAATTCATATCATGCACATCTCATTGCCTAAACCCATGACAATGAGATTCTAAATCCTATATGCGTCTCTAAAACACTTATGTACCAAAATTTTGGGTAACTCATAGTTCCGCATAAAAAGGATAGCTATGTCTTTTTATGATCTACATTTCAAGTCCAGAAAATCCTACTCCATTCAACCAACCCAACTCAAGGACTATATCAGAATGAATTTAAACTCTAAGACCAAGAAAAATGATGACCAATTCAATGAATGACCATGTATAATATCACTTGAAAGTCAAGGACATAACAATCTGATACCACTTGTAACATCATTACACTTCTCATTGGCTTTATTCAATGTGGAATTGTTACTTGGCCTTGAGATACACCCTCAAGGTTCCAAAGGCTGGAAATAAATTTCAATGGATTTAATAAAAGTGGGGGACCATTATAAATTTTGAAAATAAAACATCCCAACCAAACATTCCATAACAAAATACCACTACATGATGCATGATAGAAATATAAAACAACTCATGGTAATTAAATTATTTCAATATAAAGCTACAATAGAGTACCATAATAGAATTCTACTAATATCAAAGTACACAATGAAATACAAAACCCAAAAAACCCAATGAATCCCAAGAAAAGTATTAAAAACTCAAAACAAGCTACATGCTACAACTCTAAAATACAACCCAAGTATCATGATGTGCCACTAAAGAAGTGTGATACTTTACCTTTTCATGTGTCACTAGGAAAAAATATGCAAAAGATACAATGTTCCAAAACAGGGGTGAGTAATAAAACTCAATAGGTTTTCCAAAATTTAATTCCCTACTGACACCACTAGGATAGAACATGTTATCACATTTATATAAAACAATTTATATAATAATCGAAAATATTTTACATTAAAACCATGAAGTTGAACACCAAAACAGTTTTCCATAATAAAAAATTCTCCAAATAAATCCATCAAACATTACTTTAAAAACATGGTGAAAAGTTCTAATTTAGAATGATCCATTTTATTCTATATATAAAAATATCCAACAATGCATGAATCCCTAGACCTCCTTATACACATGAGTGGTGAGTCATCCTTTCACTAATCCTTCACATAATAAACCACTTTAACTGGGAATGTTTATACCCTTATCCATCCCAGAATGATGGGGGGAACATTATTCCCATATCATTACCATTTTTATGGGGGAATGTTTATACACTTATCCATCCCATAAATTTTGGGGGAAATATCATACCATTATCTATCCCGAATTCACATGAACACACACCAACCATTTATTTAAAAATCCAATTGTAAGAAACCAATAAAATAAATATAAGATAATTTTAATTTTATTGAAAACATTTCTAACAAACCACTTCCATAAATACAAGAATTCCATATTTTAAAATCAAAATTTTAAAATCAAGAAAAGAAATCACTTTTCACAAACAATTTTCCATAACTCTATAAATCTAAAAAACAAAAAAAGAGAGGGTTTCTACCTTGCTTTCCACATCAATTTCACTATCAATTTCAGTAAATTTTAACAATATGTAATTGAGAATTTAGGTTATAATAATTGGAGTTGAGATTAAATATACTTACATCGATAATTATGATGAAAATGAAGAGTGGCATGAAAACGCCCAAAAACCCGGGTTGAATCTCCATAAAACCATCTTTGACCTCTTCCACTAATAATAATATTGCCATATATAACCATTATTAGCATTAAAATGTAATGACTTTTATTTTCTCTAGTTTTATTTTTAAAAATTAATTTGGAAAATTTTGAGATTAGGCACTGAGACGGTGTGACATTTTGAGGCCTAGTGTGTTATGAATGATATGATGAAAAATGTTATGTTTTTAATAAATCATGAAAGTATTTCCTCCCATACATGTTAATAAATTCTAAACTAGTGGATGGATCATAAATATAATAAAACAATTGTCTTCAAAGATGTGGATTTACCTTAGTCAAGGTCTAACATAGACCGAAGCAAGAGGACTGTGAAGGATAGAAACTGGATACAACCGTCAGTAAAATATTTTATAAAAATATTCTATTTGAAACTACATTGGATTATGTTAAATTAGGACCTATTTTTAGGAATCTCATGTTTTCACCTTAACCCTTGAAATTCTTATAAGGCAAGGAGATAGAAACCTTTCGAATGAAATATGAAGAACGCTGGTGGATCAAGGATCTATTAAAACACAGACTTCTGTTCATTATAAACAACTTATCCAACTTCAAGGTATGGTGTTGATCTCTTTGTGATTTCCTATCCTTTCATAGATCCAAATGAAAAATGATGACCACCCCATGAAAAGGTTGATCTACATTTTGATCATTCTTGTGGGATAGACTTTTTTATTGCAGAAATTAAAGTGATGATAAATCATAGTGAATATTAGTTGATTGTTATTCATTAAACCTTCTAACAACAATTGATATTGGTCGGCACAGACAAGGACAAGATTTTTCTATTTGGGAATTCATGTGATTAGTCTCTTTCCCCAAATCTATTGTATTCCTCACTCCCCATTGCCCTTGAATAATGATCAGAGTATTGTTGCTCCATCAATCTGTGACACAATGATCCAAGACAGGGGATCTAATCCCGTAGCAGCACATGCTACCGGGGGAGACCATGTGTCTTGATAAAAGGCTGCAGCGGCTGTGGCTGGGACATGGATTGAAGCCACAACGATGAGAGTATGTGGAAGCTATGAGGTCGTATGACCAAGTGGAGGAAACACACTGGTATCATGAAATTTGGTCTGGTTCCAAGTTGACTAAGGGAGCTAGCTAACCATGTGTTCGGGTGACTGCATATAATAGAGGGACGCAGCCAAGGTGGTCCATGTCTAGCGGAGAAAAGATTGTCTGTGCAATGCGGGCCATGCTGGATAATAGATTCGATCTAGTATCCTAGAGGGCTAGACTGTGTGGCCCAACAATCCGCGGTCTAGAGCATCATTTGGATGGACCAGTTTAGGCCAGCACAGACCAACTAGTTTTGGTCAAGTCGGCTGATTCAAGCCATCCAGATCAAACACTTTTTACAAAAGTTTTCGTCTCATTAAAACAGGAGGTCTATTTGATGATATTTCAGTAGCTTTGGGACACTTGTGACAAGGCAGTTCTTTTTAGATACTCTATGTGAGTTTTTTGTGGATTTTGGTTTAAGAACTAATGGTTTGAGGAGTAGGTTCTCTCAGAAAGATTGTTCTATGTGTATAATCCTACAGCTGGCTGTGATTATGTGATTATGTTGACTATGTGACTTGGGGGATACATGACCCATTGAATCACTATGTGTCATCGATGCTCTATGTGCCATCGATGCTCTGTGCACAATTTAAACTTTGTGCGCTATCTACTCCCATTGATCCATCGTCGCTTTAGGCAACACCATTGTTATGTGCTCCTTTGACACTCCATGTGCCACTGAAGGTCAATGCTCTATTAACTCTTTATGCATCATTGATTCTCTATGCACTGTCAACACTTATTGTTTCATAGAAATTGGCAGATCTTTAGACTAAAACTAGAAATCCATCTCGTCTCCCTTTAGACTTATAACTATGGGATCTGACCATATTAACTATACTTCTTGTGTTTCCTTTATGGTGTACATTGAGTTTGTTTCTTTTGTGGTGTACTTATTTTATTTCTTTGTGGTACTACCTTTGTGTTTTTGGGGTTTCCTACTATGTATTGATTTAATCACACATGAATAGGCTTCGCCCACACGTTTTGGGTCTTGTGAGGATGATCGATGCTTTGATGATTTCATAGGTGGACAAGGACCATGTGGTTTATAGAGAAAATAGACGGGTGTGGTGTTATCCTACAACTTTAGGCAGTTGTCCTACACCAACCCTTCAGGTAGGGTTTTATACATATGAATTTCAGTAATTGGTGCATTCACATTGGTAGACATTTCTTTTAGTGGACTGTATTTTTACCAGTTTACTTTCCACTTTCACTACTGTCATACTATATTGTGGTTATCTTTGTGTATGCATGCATTTTTTTACTTAGTGTTTTCCATATTCATCATTCTGGGCGTGGAGATGTGTTTGTGTACAGGTACATAGGAAAATGCCTCCCATTTGTGGGATATAACTACTCAGGGCTAGTCATCATCCCCTAGCCTATTAGAGGTGGGCATGGGGTAGTCATATCATGGGTCCCTCTGGGATGGGTCATGACATAGTGGTATTAGAGGATGTCAGTTCTACCTAACAAACACATAGTCCGTGATATTGGTTTGGGGAAACAATGTTAAGTGTCTCATGTTTGGAATTCTAAACAGGGACTCCAATGTTGGTTTGGAGGCTGATGTATCCACACACAAGGACTCTAAATTCTTCTTTTTGACTCTCTACATGAAAAAACTAGTTTTTGGGAAAATATATTTTACATGAATCATAGAGTATTATGAGTGTTTTCTCATGTCCTTCTTGAGTTATCTAACCATGTATAGTTTTTTGATTGTGGTACATCATGAACTATATTAAGATGCCTCCATGTAAATAACCAAATAGGATTTTGACGCATGATCACACGGATGATCTCCCTAGCGATGATGCATCAGTACAGGGACCTCTACCAGAGATAGCACCCCCAACTGGTGTAATAGTGATACTACCACCAAAAGAGTAGTAGTTACTACCAGTGCTACAAGTAGAGGATGCCCGTAGGATGAGTGTGTTTCCTGAGTTCCAGAGGGAGAAACGTACTAGGGTTATGGGTGAAAGATACCTCGAGGTATCTGAGGATTGGTTTTATTTAGTTATATGTGTCTTCCTCCTCATGAAAATGCCTTCCGACCAGATGGTAGTTCTAGTCACGAGCCTTCATCAAGGATCAGTGATGAAATGGGGGAACTTAGTGATCCAGACGCATGACAAGGTGACTCTCTCTTGGGTAGAATTTGAGTGCTTCTTCAGATAAGAGATATTTGTGGTGATGTTACACTCAGTGCGCATATAGAGCTCATGTTTCTACAGCTGGGTTGTCAAAGAGTTGCAGATTACTCTGTAAGATTTACAGTTCATTCTCACTACTCCACAAAAATGGTTTGAGAAACATTCTTCATGGCCCTAACATTCGATAAGTGGATAAATCATAATATTAAGGCTTCTATGAAATCCATTAGAATCCCTATATGTGTTGGAGTACAAGAGAGAGCCCTGGTAGTGGAGATCTTTCTAGAACAGTAGATTCCAATAGTGGGAGCTACCAACAGGTACCGAGTTGCTGACTCTTCAGCAGTGGGTAGTTGATAGTAGACACAGGGACCCATGAGGATCTACAACTCTAGAGGACAATCCCAATACAATAGATCAGTAGAGTAGGGATCCCAAGGAAGATTGAGTCAGCAGAAGGAGAAGGTGGGTTACATATATAGAGCTCAAAGAAATGTGTCTGGACATTGCCTAACTCACCATATGAATGATTAGTATATAGTCGATGGACTACTGAGTTAGAGTCGAAGGCAAGAGAAGAATGGTCCATAGGGTTTTGGTCATGGTAGAGGATTTGGTAGAGAAGCAGACGGTGGGTGGAGGTATGGTGTACCACCACCACCACCACCACCCAGGTGGTCCACCATATCCTTAGGGATCTAGTAGAGAGGGGTGAGTTCAACATTAGGAAATGTAGTATTATGAACCAGGTTATATAGATATTATTATAGGTATGGTATTTGTATTTTCCACCCTAGGTACTATGTTGATAGACATAGGTGTCAGTCCCTCCTTTCTTACCACAACCCTTGTTCAAAACTCGGAGATTCCCATGTAACTGTTGACACTATCCTTATTTATAGAGACTCCCATGGGGGAATATTAGATGGGAACACACTAGTGTTGATGGTGCTTCCTTACTATAGGGGGTGAGAGTTTCATTTTGGATCTCTTTGTGGAATCATCGAGGCCTTTCGATGTCATTCTTGGTATGGACTGGTTATCCAAAGTTCATATCAAGATTGACACTTTATCTGTATAGTGTGGTGTGTCCCCAGCGAGGGGACCAGGTTTACCATTATTGGTACAAAGAAAACACTTGAACTTTATGATATAATTACACATAAGAGGGTATAGCCAGTTATAAATATTCTATCTAGCCTGACCCTCGACTCTATAGATGATATGATTCCACATTTTCCTATAGTTATGGTGGAGTATGAGGACGTATTTCCTAACGGTGTCCCTAGATTAACTCCCCATAGGGAGGTATACTTCTATATTGACTCATACTATGGGATGGAACCGATATCTACACCAGCATATCATATGGATCCCACGAAGAATTGTAAGTTGTGGGTACAACTAGAGATCTTGTAGAGGAAGGGATTTGAGAGATCGGTGTTTCACTATAGGTGGCCCCAATTTTGTTTTCCAAAAAGGTAGATAGGAGCCTGAGGTTTTTTGTGGAATTTTTATTCCTGAACTAGGTGACAGTTAATAATAAGTATCTACTTCCAAGTATTGAAAACCTCTTTATCCAACAAAAGATAGTGGGGTGGTTTTCAAAGATAGACCTTCGATATGGCTATCACCATCATCGTGTACGAAATGAGGAAAACCTAAAGATAGCTTTAATATGTTAGTACGAACACTACAAGTACTTAGTGATGTATTTTTGTCATGAATAATTCCCCAACAATACTCATGGGACTCATAAATAGAATCTTCCAACATTACTTAGATTGGTTTCTCATGGTCTTCATTGATGACATCCTGGTGTACTAAGCATCCGAGGAGGAGAACGTGATACACTTGAGGATGGTCCTAGAAGTAATCTGAGAGCACCATCTCTATTAGAAGAACTAAAAGTATTAGTTATAGATTCGAGAGGTCCAATTTCATAAATCATCATTTTTGATGCTGGAGTTGCAGTAGATCTAATGAAGATTGTAGCAGTTCTTGGTTTGAAGCCATGTAGGAGTGTTACCAATGTACGTTGTTTCCTATGTTTGGATGGGTAATATCCAATGTTTGTTCCTGAAGTTACATATTATCAACACCCTTAACAACCTTTTTATAGAAGGGGTATCCTTTTGTGTGGAAAGGGAAGTTCCAACAAATCATTCATAAGATGAGGCAGAGATTTATGAGAACCCCCATCTTGAGATTACCGGACGAGGGTGTTGAATATGTGGTGTTCTGTGTTGCATCATAGACATTTCATGGTTGTGTCTTGATGTAGTGTCAAGTAGTGATTGCATATATTTCATTCTAGATAAGGAATCATGAGAAAAACTATGTGACCCATGATCTTGAGATATATGAAGTAGTATTTGTATTCATGATGTGGAAACACAACCTGATGGGCGAGAGGTTTACCATCTACTCTAACCACAAGAGTGTCAAGTATATATTCTCTCAAAAGTTTCTGAATTTGAGATAGATATGATTGCTAGAGTACCTCCAAAATTATGACATTGAGATTTTATATACTCTTTAGAATGGGAAAATGGTTATAGGCTCTCTCAGTATGGTATCTAGCTTATAATTTCTATGTGAGGTGTCAGAGTAGTTTTCCAAGCTGTTGATATCCTTTATGGATGGTGATAGAGCTGTTTAACATCAGTTGATGGTTGTCACCCCTCCACTCTTACAGGAAGTTAGGGAGAAAAAATTTGGGGATATTGACTATGATACATGACATGATCATTTTTCCATAGGTAATGCCCAGATATATATTTGATAGGAGGGGAGAAAATCATTTTCATCAGAGGGAGCACACTAGTACTAGTGATATTACGGTATGAGGTATTGAGGGAGTTACATAATTCTGCTTGGGTGGTACATCAAAATATGGAAAATATTTATCAGGACCTCTGACATCAGTTATGGTGGTCGATGATGAAGAATGTTCTGCAAGAGTTTGTTTCTTAATACCTAAATTTCAAGCAACTGATGGATAAGCACCAAGTTCCAGGGGGATTGATCCATCCAATAGAAGTGTCAGAGTGGAAGTGAGATGAGATATTGATAGATTTTTGAAAATATTTCCAAGAACATATATGGGACCTGATACCATCTAAGTGATTTTTGACTGGCTCACTATGTCGGCCCACTTCTGAGCTATATACGAGCAGAGTTCAATAGTAATATTTGGATGCCTCTACATGCAGGTTATATTTAGGTTTCATAGACTTTTATTACCGATCATTTCAGTCTATGATGCTCAATTAAAATCCCAGTTGTGGAAGGGATTACAAGATGTTTTCAAGACTCTGTTGTGCTTGAGGATATCATTTCATTCCTATAAAGATGGAAATATGGAGAGAGCAATCAAGGTTCTTGAGGACCTGATACGGGAATTCATCAGAGACATTCGCTATAGTTGGGAGGATCACCAACCAATGGTGGATTTTTCACATAACATTATATATCACTCCTAAATTGGTATGGAACCATTCAAGGACATCTATGGGAGACCATGCATATCACTACTATGATGGACAGACCAAAGGGATTCAACACTCAGGGGTTCAGAGTTGAAAAAAGATACCACTATGAAGGTATAAATCATATAGGAGGAGATGAGGACTGCACATAGATAACATAAAACATTTGTTGGAAGGGGATGGAGGATTCTAGATTTTGAGGAGATAGACCATGTGTTCCTTCAATTTTCACCTTGAGAAGGATTGCAATGATTTGGTCGTGGGGGCAAGTTATCTCCAAGATACATTAGCCCTTTTTCGAATTTGAGTAGATTTGGAGAGGTGGCATACCACCTATATCTACCCTCAAGGTTTCACAAGGTGCATTATGTCTTCCGTGTATTGTAGTTGAGGAGTTAAATTCATAATCTATCACACATCATCAATTGGGGTGATTTAGACATTGACGATGTAGAAACATTTGCAGAGTACCCTGTGGAGATCGAGGATGGACAAGAGCAGATCCATCATGGTTGGTCAATTCCTTTGGTGCACGTTTGGTGGTAGCATAAGAATCTCTATGAGATCACATAGGATTGGGAGGCTCCTCTTCGTGCTCAATACCCTCATCTTTTGGTTAATTAGACCTTATTTTGGATTTTAGGGATGTAAATCCATACGATGGATAGAATGTGAGGACTCATATTTTCTCCAATTTTATTTTCATAATTTAATTAGAAATATTTTGAGACCGAGCGCTGAGACGGTGTGAATGTTTGAGGCTCGGTGTTCCCATAATGGTACGATGAAAATTGTTAAGCTTTTAATAAGGCACACGAGTGGTTTCTCCTTTATATAGAAATAACCTCTAAAAGAGTGTCTATATAAAAAAATATGGGGGTAGCATTGAATTTAAGGAATCAAATTTACCTTATGTTGGACCAAACATCAACCAGTGTGGGCTGACTGTGAATGTTAGAAATTGTACATAATCGTCATTACAATATTTTAATAAAACAATTATTTGACACCACATGGGTTTATTTTAAATTAATTCATTTTTTCAAGAATCCATGGTTATATCCTTAACCCTATAAATTCCTCTCAGGAAAGGAGATAGAAACCTCACCAATGAAAAAAAATAATGTTGTTTGATCAAGGATCGATGACGACGAAGACTTCCATTATTCATCAACGACTGTTCTAACCATGAGGTAAGGTTTAGATCACATTGTGATTTCTTATAATTTCTTAGATTTAAATGATATAAATGGACCAACCCACAAATAGGTTCATAAATTGTTTTAACATTCATGGTGAATGTATTTTGTTATTGTTAGAATTAATGGGATGATAAATCTTTTTTAATATTTTTTATTGTTCTTTATTGAATCTACTAACATGGATGGATCAAGGCCATGATCTTTCCACTTGGGAGATCATGTGATTTGTTTTTTCCCTCAATCTGATTCCTTCCTCACCCCTCTTTCCTCATAATAATGATCATAGGATTATTGTGCCTTCAATCCACAACATAACAATCTGAGACCGGGGATCTGATACAGTGGTGGTATAGGTTGTTAGTGGTGACTAGGGGTTGTGGACAGAGGTCACGGTAATGGATGTTGGGACATGGATCAGAGCCATGTCGATGGAATCATGTGGAGCTAGTGGGGCCATGTGACCAAAGGTGTATGTGGGTCAACTGTATGAAACATGGTCTAACGCTGTGTTGACCTTGGGAGCTAACTGGCCAAATGGTCGTGTCGGCCGCGTCTAGCAGAAAAAACCCAGCCATCATGACATGGTCTGGGAATGAGAATAGGGCCACTTTGGAAAGAAAGTGGTTAGGTCCACACCACCAATAGGGCCAGACAAGTTCAGGCTGGCCCAAAACAAATGGGTGGAGTCGGGTCAGTCGGACCGGGTCGGGTCGGGTCAGAGCCAGACTAGACCAAACCCTTTTTACTAAATTAGCCATAACATTAAAATTGGAGGTCTGTTTGATGAGACGTCTATTGTGTTGACACCCTTGTGAGGATAATTTAATTTTCAGATACTCTAAATGCTTTTCGGTTTATGTTGGTTTATGATATAATGGATCATTGAGGAGGTGCTCCCAGAACGAGTGCGCTATGAGTGGAATCCTATGACTAACTGTGACTATGTGATCTTGGTGACTATGTGATCTCGGTGAATATGTGACTTGGGGGATGCATAAACCCTTGATTATCTATGTGTCATCAATGCTCTTTGATCCATCGAGGCTCTGTGAACCATCCACACTTTGTGCGCTATCGATTCCTTGGGATCAATCTCTGCCACGGGTACCACCGCCACTCTGTGTGCCATTGGATCTTTGTGCGCCATTGATGATCTATGTGCCATTAAAAATACATGAACCATTGATTTTCCATGTGATATCAACACATCTAATGTCATGGAGACTCAAATATATGTATACAACAACTAAAAATTGTTCTCTTCATGGTTTAGCCTTATACTCGTGTGAGTTAACCTTATTTACTATAAATTGTGTGTTTCCATTGTGGTTTACTTATTATGTGTCCTTGTTGGTTTCCTTTTTGTGTTTACATTATGGTGAAATTATTGTATTTATTAGTGTTATTAAATTTTTACTTTCAGGGTGTCCAACTGAGTATTGTTTTACTCAACCCTACATAGGCTTTTTCCTGCACGTGTCATGTCCTATGCAGATAATCAATGATTTATTGAAATCTTAGGTGGACCAAGACAAGGTGGTTCCTAGAGTGTTCAGACAGAGGAGGTGTGCTCCTACGGATTTAGAAATATTTCCTGCAGCTACCCTTCAGGTTGGGTTTTTTGCTGATTAGTTTCAAGAATATGTGCATTCACATTTGAAAACTTTTGTTTTGGTGGTATTATTTTTTGGTCCTGTTTACATTTTATTTTTTCATTCTATCATACTATGTGGTTGGTATCTTAGTGTATACATGAATGTTTTACTCAGATTTTATACATTTCATAATTTTGGGCTTTGAGTTTCGTGCGTTTGTATGGGTACAAAGCAAATGCCTCCCATTTGGGTTGATATGCCAACTCGGTACTAGTCTCCTGCCCCTTGCCTATCAGAGGTAGTATTGGGGTAGTCACAACATGGAACCCATGATGATGGGTCATGAAAAACAACCTTATATCTATTCACAATGGACTATATCAAATTATCCAAGAGATGGAGGAAATTATATCTAATAAAAACCAAGAAAAACTACGACAAATGAAGGATATCCAAGGGAATAAAGCTTTAACGAACCCTGAAACACCTCCAGATCACTTATAAATAAATGGGTAAAGGTTTGAAATCCATTTTGAGGAAGAATTGTAATGTTAGGGCTAAAATTCATAAAATCAAGGGGTTTAATGTTAATCCTAACCCAAATGCACTTTTTAGGATCTTGTTTTTAAGCCGTACATAGTTAGTCTCATAGTTAAGTAAAATTGTGCATAATAAACTAGCCTATGGCTTAGGGATCACCTCACATAGTTGTCTGTCATTGTTATACAAATTTTGTGCCAATCATGCAATATCTCCCTTTCCCACATTGGGCGTTTTCTTATTGGTGGATGAAATGTTTGGAAAATTTGTGTTCCTATTCATTTGCGTTCCCCTTAACCTATGTCTTATTGTTCATGGTTTCTTATAGGATTTTCATGGTTTCCACAAACCTTTTGAAAAAACTGTTCTCCTATATAAAAGGGACAAAAAATTCCAAATGTCTTTCAAACCCTCCCAAACATAACACAAACGCATTAAATAGTTAAAAATTAATAAATAAATGGTTAATTACTTGAAACTAGGAGCGATACACATACTTTTCATACATAAATATCACATCCTAATAGATGAATATTTTTTACCGAACATTATGATCCTCACCAAAATCATATAGGGCTAGTATGTTGGGAATAATTGATAAATAAACAACTAGTTCAAAAGATAAATACATAAAATCCCATTAATTTCTCCTTAAGTAGAAAAATTTTTAGATATATCATACATAATATTGTTCTTCATAACCGAGTGAAAAGAAATATAAGAATGGTTAAGCTCTAATGCATAGTAAGTTAAACAAGGGAGATATCAATGATAACACAAATATAGAATTTATTTAAGTGTATAATAATATATTAAAAACATTTGAAAAAAACTACAAATCATATTTCATAATATTAAATAAAGTAACAAATCTTGGAATATCATAAGACTTGAATCATAAAGAAATCAAATAACCTATGTTATGAGAGCATAACATTGAGATACGTCATAGATTTTCGGCATATACAAAAGAATATAAAATATTTCCTTTAGTAGTCATGGATTAATGTTGAGATTGTTATAGTGGATTGGGATCATTTTCCAAACCATATTAGTTGTCAAGATTCACTCCCAAGACTATCATAGTGGACAAAGTCCTTAACTGAACAAGGTTCATTACCCTTTCTAGTCTGGTTCATCACATGACATATCTGTCTTTAGACAATACATTGGAGGGATATATAATTCAGATCCCACCCAAATCATAGTGAAAAATATACATAGTTGTTTCATAATATCTTATAACATTTAGTATATTATATCCCATGAAAAATAAAATAGTATTCATAAATATCTCATCATACTATAAGCAATTTAAAAAAATGAGTTTTATGAATATTTCATTAATTCGTCATATAATAGCTCATTGAAAATGTAAGGGTTTCATAAAAATAATTCTAAAATTATCATAAATCATTCAATAAAATAATATTTTGGTATTATTGGTTCTTATCTCTATAAAATGTTAATAAACATTAAATTAAATCAATTTTGATGTAAAATTATTTTAAAAGATTATTTGACACATATCTTGTGGAAAATACAGTTTTGAATTTGAAATCACTTTTTTGAAAAATAAAAATTTCCCAAATATTAAATAAAAAATTTTCATTGAAAAAAACTTCCATAACTTCTAAAGGAACCTTCCAATCATTAAATTTTCATGATATTGAAAATTTCCATTCTTGTCACATAAGTTAAAATAAAAAATTCCTTTTACACTTTTGTAAAAATATAAAAAAACCCTCATTCAAAAAAAAAGATTCCTTTTATAAAAATTTATATGATAATACATGGGAAAATGTCTTTAAAAATTATTTTTGAATAGTAAAACAATTATTTAAAAAAATTTATAAAATTTTTATATTTAATATAATGGATTCTAAACCAAAGTGATAATTATAGTTGGTTTTCTTTAAAAATAATCTTCCAGTCTCATAAGTATATAAAGAGATAAAAAAACATGTAATTTAAGGAAATTAACGTAGGATATTAAAATTATTGGGATTATAGAGAGATAAATCATAAAATTTTTGCATTGAAAACAAAATTTTAAATAATGAGAGTGTAAAATAAAACACATACTTATTTAGTAACTTTTAAATTATAATCCTATAAAATAATAACATAAAATGAATATTACAATATAATAGAAATAAGGTTATTATTTATATAAAAGGTTAAAATATTTTTCGGTAGACATCCTAAAATAATATAGGTGAATAATATTACATGTGTCTCAATGAAAAAAAATTGCGCTGATAAACCCTTACCTCAATACCAACATCCTTCAAATGTGTTTGAACATAAAATAAACTAAATATGGATTTATTATTCATATATTAATGAACAATAATCATATGTATCTTAACATATATTATTTATTATATCTTTTTATCATTATTTTATTAACTATTCTTTATTAAAATTATTATTCTGGGTGATAGTCGCTTCGTTTTTCAGGAAAGTTTTGGTTTGATTGGTTTGGTCAGGGTACTTTGATAATGGTTACAATATATCCATAATTTTAATAATGATGTAAATGTTATTTATATTCCTTATATACATATTTAGGGTCATTCAAAAAATTTATAGACCAAAAAATGACTTACACCATTCATGGAGATGATTGGCCATACGTATGTATGAACATTGTTTTCATTTTACAATGTATTGAATGAAAGAAAGGATAATAATAATTATCCTTAAAAAATAATTATTATATCATATAAATAATATATATTAATAAAATATATACTTATTACAATACATGTAAAATATAAAAGATAAAATCACATTTCTTTATGGAGGAGGTAGTCTGCACGTTCGCACGGGCAAAGTTACAGTTTTGAAAAGGATTGGAAAATAATAAGATAGATGTGAAATTATAATTATTTAAGTATAATTATTTAATAAATTTCACACACACACATATATATATATATATAATATCCCTCATTTTATCCTTCCTTGATATGAAGTGATGGAAAAATTAATACATCGGTCTGTGAGGCAGTAGTCTTCCTTACACACGATTGACGGTTTTATTTCCCATTTAATGGAAAATCATATTGATATATGTTAGTAAAAAAATTTAAACTTATTATTTTATGTAAAAGTACTATTATTTTTTATATTATATAATGGTTGAGAATATTCTAAATAGGTAGAAAAATAAATGATAATGAAAGCGATCGTTTAAGGTGACTACCTCTTCTTTGAAAGAACTCCACTGTATCTCCACTTAAAGACCCTAGGGTTGGTCATTTGGGAATAAAAAGACATATATAATTTTTATTATGATGTAAATAAGAAATATTTATAGTTTTTTTATCTATAAGGCTCAGTTTTTGGTAAATAAGAGAAAGGAGAGGTTCCCTTTTAAAAGTTATAGGAGGGGCACTTTTGGAATTTTATAAAAGATTAAAATATAAAAAATGTAATCTATATCTAAGTGATTAAAAATGGATATTATTAAAATATAAGGTATTATTTATTCTAAATCTCAACAACCAATAAAATTTGGATAGTTTTAAGTGGTTTTTTAATCATTTTTTTAACTATTTAGTTAACAAGTTTTAACATTATCATAGTAACAAAAATTTCAATCCTAATGTGTTAATAATGTATCTGAAATTGGATAAAGGAATCATAAATACAAAATGGATGTTTTTTTGAACCATATTAAATTTAATTGAAATAATATAATATTTTTTCGAAATATAATTCATTTAATAAAATATTTTTTGTTATTAAATATCATTAATGTCTGTTTTGAAACTATTCATTTAAGTTGACTTCAATGACAAAAATAAAAAATGGAATTTTAATATATTGTTTTAACACGTACATGATATTTAATATTTATCTTAAAAAAATTCTAACACTATAACTCACTCACATTATATTACTTTTAATATTTTTGAAATTATTTATTTTATTTTTATTTTAATTGAATAAATGTTGTGTCGTTGTTACGTATGATTTTAATGTAATTATGTAATTTATAAAAAGTAAACATAAATTAAAATCATGATAATAATTTAATTATTCTTAAAATATAAATTAATATTGATTCGTAACTTTCTCTTTTCCCTATGTGGAGACATAAGAGATAATTAAAAGCAATAGAGTGACAATTTGTCTTCTTCTTAACATAAAATATTATATTGGTCAAATTCATGGAAAATTGTCTCATAAACACATAAATACCAAGACTAATCTGATACAGGTAGAAAATAATTAATCTAATAAGATTTATTTTGAAATATGGTAGCCTTACCAGGTAATTTTATCTTAGGATTACCTGATTTACCCTTTTACCGTGTTGACAGATTTTTACTGATTTACTATTCATTGGGGAAAAAATAAGTTGAACTTATTATAAAATATTAATCATGCTAATTAAAAATATGGAAATTATTTTTTCAAATTATATTCACATATATCGAATAATTTAATTTAAATTAAACATACCAGTGCGACCAAAAAGAAATTTTTCAATGAATTTTTTTCTTAAGTATAAAATATTTTTATGTAACTATAAAACATAAAATTAAGTCCAATGACATGTATTGGATTAATAATAACATAATTGATGTAATTAGTCTAATAATAAAACATTAAATCCATATTTAACTTTTTAAATTATTTAAATGAAATTAAAATTACTAATAAAAATTATTATTCTTCCCTATTCATCGAAAAGTTAAACTTTTTTGAAAATTATATAAAATTAAATCTAAGATAATTTTGACAATTTTATTTCATAAATTATGTTAATTTTGATAATGATTTTTTCTAAAAAAATTTAAAAATTAATTATATCATTTTCCCACAAAAATAAAACAAAATTATTTTACAAAAAAAATATTTTTTGAAGCATATAATGACATTACTTGGAAATATATTTTCATTATCTAAAAATTTTATAAATATGTTTAAAATGTGAATATTAAAATTCCTAAAACAAATATAACAACTAAATTATAATTTTACATTATATTTTCGTTCATTTATACTTGGGGTTGTGTGTATAGCAAGAAATCGAAACAAAATATTTGAATATAAATACATCATAAAATATTTCTGAGTTACATTATGACCCTCCTAAAATGAATTTTCTTCCTTTAAATTATATCACTATAACATAAGAATATTGTGATATTATTTTTTCATTACATCCTTGGGTTCCTAGGTAAGTTAATCAAATCTTTTTTTCCTCCAAATAACATTATCTAGGTTTGTAATCCTGTTTCGCATCACTTTATTTCTACGATCTAATATTTCCACAAGTTGTTTCCCATATGAATGATCAATCCCCAATGGTATTATCTATGAGTTCAGTATATTATATGGACTGGGTTTCTAATACCTTAGGATAGGTACATGGAACACATTGTGAACTTCAGAGAGGCTTGGTTGAAGTTCCAACCAATAAGAAATCGTCCCTACTCGATCAATAATATCGAAGGGGAAATTTTACATAACAATAACCTTTCCATTATCCCCAAATCTCATAACCTTGTTTTATAGTGAAATTTTTATAAATTATTTCTCAATAACATCAAAAACTAAATATCATCTATGATTATCAGCATAACATTTCTGTCAACTAAGAGATTCTTTTATTTATTGCTGCATAGTTCTAACATTCTCATCTATTACATCAAGTATCTCATGCATCAAAATATATCTTTCTCTTAATTCATCTCATCACATTATATTTCCATATAGGGGTTTATATGGTTCCGCCTAAGGTCTCGAGTGAATGATATTATTAAAACAAAACTCAACTATAGGATGGTTTTTATCACAACAAATTTTGAATTCCTGATAACTTGATCTCAATATATCCTCTAGGGTTTAAATGGTACTCTTAGAATAAACCTATGTATTAGGATGATAATATGTTTTGAAACTCAAATACTTAACCAATTATTATTGAAGACATCACTAGAACATCGATGTAATCCTTAGATACCAATCCTATATAATAGAATTTGGAACATCATGCATCATTACCACTTAATTAATGTATTTTTCAAAAATAAAGATCAGGAGAGAAATATTATATTATATAAATTACTTGTGATTTCATTGAAAGGTTATTTAATATAACCAAAATATCATTGTTTCCTCTAGATTTTTTTGGAGTTCGAATAAAATATTTTTGGCGATGTTTCCCCACTTCCATTCATGTATGAGTAATGATTATAACATCCCCTTATACTTTTTTCACTCCACAATTACTTTTTAACATACCATGCATCATGATACATAATCAGAAATATTTATTTTTATGTTGTCCCATATGAAATACAATTTCATATTTCTATAAATCTATATACTTCAAGGTTGAATAGAGAATAAAGAACTATGATCCCGCTATTTCAGATTTATCATCAAATTTGGTATTGAGGGAACACATAAATGGATTATGAACCATATAATTCCATAATAATAAATTTTAAATTTAGGAAAATTTCTGAACTTCTTCTATGGCATAACATTTTCCTTTTGTGCCTTTTCAATCCTCACATGGATATATGGTTGAATACTCATTTAAGAAAGAAAATATTTTCCCCTTTATTCACAATTTTATTATCCATCCTATTAAAATACATAAATAATGGATCATTTTTTATCATCATCATAGATTTTATTGCACTATACTTTTGAATGGATTAAATTATACCTTTTTTTCTTTCCTAGATTTGAAATGTATTGGGTTGTCATAATATTTGAGCAAACACCAACCATCTTATCTAAAAAATATGGAACGTGTTAAAATATTTCTATGTAAAAATACACTTCATATTTTAATTATCAATATATATATCACACTTTTAGCTATAATGGTAATGTATCTATATGATTAATTCAAAAATCACCATACAAAATTACAAATAATTAGTTGGGTAATTTTTATCTTGATTCCTCAATTGTCTTTAGGTATAAGCTATCACTATGTCATTCTTTAAATAACACATCCATGTATCTTATTTGATGCATCACTAGAGATTACCAAACCTTATCCATTATAGGGTAATGTACGTACAAGTTTATGAACTTATATTCTCTTTAGTTCCTTGAAATATTCTTCACATTCATATTTCAAGAGGAACATTTCTCCCTTCTGAGTTAACATGGTGAGTTGATTAGAAAATCATGTTAAAGTTTCCACAAAGATCAAAATATATCCATCCAAACCTTGAAACCATTGGATATCAGTCACAGTGTTTGATCTAGGATAGTGTTAAATGGCTTTTTTCGTTAATGGATCCACCTATATACCATCTCCTGAGATTAAATGACATAAAATGAAACTTTTGGTATCCAAAATTCACACTTTTTAAATATCACATAAAACTAATCCATCTATAGAGTATTTATTACAAACCTCAAGTGATCTTTATGCTCTTCATTGATCTAGGAATATATAGAAATATAATCTATAATGACAACCATAGATTGATCGAGGTAATCTATAAAGACTATATTAATTAAATTGATGAAGATAGAGGGGGAATTAGTAAGACCAAATACAATCTCCATAAATTTATAGTGTCTATACCACATATATAATGTTTTCTGGGATATATCCTCTTTTATGAACCTCAATTGATTATATCATGAATGAATATCAATGATGTAAAATTATTGACCTCCACATAGTTGATCAAACAATTCATAAATATAGGGTAGATGATACTTATTAATGATTCTGTTCTTGTTAAGATCTCTTTAATTAATGGAGAGTTGGGATGATTTGTATTTATACTTATCAAAAAGAACATGTTCACCTCATGGTGATGAACATAGTCGAATAAATCCATTTTTTTGGTTATACTTGAGTTTGTTCTTCAATTCATATAACAGAAATTAGGTTCATTCTCTAAGGATTATTAAAAATAGTTGTGCCACTAGGTATGAGATTTTTTTAGAACTCAACTTCTTGATTTAGTGGAAGACTATGCCACTCTAATTGAATTAAATTATAAAAATCCCATAAAATATGCGTATCATCAATGTTGAGTTTCTCCCCATAAATCTAAGATATAAAACCTTTTTGAGTTGGAATAAAGACCCATATAATGGATGATATTTCAATAGGAAATTAATATTTATCAACACAATGATATTTGATAAAAGGTTTTTTTGGAATAACAAATATGACTTCCCTTACTCTTCAATTAATGTGGGATATATATATATATATATAACCTAATAGTAATATAAAGTAAAATTAAACCAAATGGGTGATAATAAGATTTATAGGAATTTTCTTCCCAAAAAATTAAACTAGAGAATAACCATAGACTTATTTTGCGATCATCCTAATATTAGGGTATTTCACTAATAAATCAATATCCAATCGTAGAGGTGAAAAATTAAAATTACAATATACTTTTGAAGATATAAAATAATTAATATAACTAATCTCAAATAAGGTACATTTATATTTGAGCATACCTATAACCACCTCAATATTATTATTCTATCTTCAATAGCATTCTAAAATCAAAATACTTAGCAAAATCATCATGAATCTTTTATTAGAGTGATCTATCATGAAACACCATTCCTCTAATATCTAAATATTAGTAGCTTATTTTCAATTTATGACACCATAGGTTTTAACTATTTCAATAATGGTCATTATCTATTCAAATCCTTCATGATTGTTCATAAAGAAAATATTGAGTAACCCATGAATATCCCCCAAGAGAGTCAAACTAGGTGCCCAGTAAGAGAACACTCACCATGCACCAAAATGAAGGATGAGATATCCTCATCCAATTTTTTTGAGCCCATAGATGCATCTGTGTCAAAATAACATCCACTTATAGTTTTCGGAAATGGATGTTTTTATTGGAAAACCAAACAACTTTTTTTACCATAACATACGACATTTTCATATACATATGATTATCCTAATGGTTCTCCCAAAATTTTTCTCATCCATGTTTCTATAGGTTAAGTAAACCTTACTATAATAACATCTATAATGACCCATATATTTCAGACATATATATCACATATTCAAAGATGAATATTTAATGGATAAAATTATGATCCACATCGGAATCGTATAGGTTTGGTATCATTGGAAACATAGATACATAAAAAACCGGTTCATGAGTGATCTAAATTATTGACCATTACATTCCGAAAATCTATTATCCTTATTAGAAATGCCATACATAATACCTTCATTCATAACCAAGGTAAAGGAAACACATGAAAGGGTAAGATCTAATTCTCATTAAGGGTAAACAGGGAGATATAAATGATCAATTAAACATAACATGATCATAAGGTATGAGAATTTGATCGTAACATTTGAAAACCATATCTTGCATATCATAGATCATAATCTTGATTCATGGAATAAATCAATGAAGACCATAAGGCATGAATTGTTAATTAATAGAATAACATAATCCATGAGATAATAACATTAGAAAAATTCATAGATTTTTCGCATAAACATAATAATATAAAATCATTTCTTTAGTAGTCAAGGATTATTTTTGAGACTCTATTATTGAATTGGGATCACTACCTATACAATATTAGTAATCATGATTCACTCATATTTCTATAATAGTAGATAGAGTCCCTCACTAAACTAGATTTACTCCCCATTCTACTCTTATTTATCACATGATATATCCATCTTTACCCAATTAATTGGAGGGATATATAATCTTGGACACATTGATAAAATAATGAAAATTATACATATTTATTTCACAAGATCATATAACATTCATCATAATGTAACTTGTGAGAAGATAATGGGTTCCAAAAAAATTTAATCATAACATAACCCATAAAAGATAGATTGGGTTCATAAACATTTCATCAATTCATCATATCATTACCCAAATAAAATGTACGGATTCTATAAACATTTCATTAATTCATCATAGCATAACATGTGGAAATGTTACTGGTTTCAAAAAAAATCCTTATATAATAATTATAAACCAACCAAGGAAAGAATAATGATGGTATCAAATAATCTTACCCCAAATAAATATTAATAAAAATAAAAGGATGCAATGCGATATGGAAAATGATTTTAAAATATCACTTGGAACATTTCCTAAGGAAAATGCACTTTTCAATTTTAAATCCCTTAATCAAAATAGTAATATTTCCCAAATGTTAAAGAAAATTTATTATTTGAAAAAAAAATATAGGAAACATATAAAAGAGGCTTAAATTAATTTAAAGTTCATGATTTTGTTAAATCTCCATCATGTCATATAAGGTAAAATAAAAGTTTCCTTTTACACTTTCATACAAAAGTCAAAAAGTACCTTGAACAGAAAATGAAAAGAAGATTCCATCTATAATATTTAATGTAATGTCAAATATGGGTATAAATGAATTTATAAAATATTTGGATAGTGATAAAAAGATTATATAAAATTTTTAAAACACGAAAATGGAAGAGAATGGAATCATAATTGAATACAAACATAAATTTGATTTTTTCTTTAAAATATGTTTTCAGTCACTTAAGTACATTAAGAGATTAAAAAAGGAAAAATGTAATTTAAAAAAAATAATCCGTTTATAATTAATTTAATGGGATTATTTAAAGATAGATTATATAATTTCATCATTGGAAACATAATAAAAAATAATCTTGATAAACAATTAGATTGTTACATAAAACCCTTATCACTTTGGTGTCTTTTGGAACATAAACCCCCTGAAATAATAAATTAAAATGGATCATTTAATAACCATAAAATAATGGTATTTATCATATAAAATTTTCAATGGGATGTATATTAACTTCATAAAATAATATAAGTGAATAACATAATATATGTCTCAAAGAATGTAATTTGAGACGATAAACCCTTACCTTATGTATAACTTTCTTAATACATGTTAAAAAATCATATATAATAAATAAATATATTATAAATATAATAAATAACCTTAATCAGATTTATCATAACATATATTATTAGTGATATCCTTTTATCACCCATTTATTATCAATTATTTGTTAAAATAATTATTATTTGTGATAACTGCTTCGTTTTTCTTGTACGTTTGGGTTTATTTGTTTGGTAATTATAATTTTATCATGGTTAAAATATCCCCATAATGTTTATAATGATATAAATACTATATATATTTATTATTAACATATTTATATTCATCCATAAAATTTATTCATAGGTACATTGTTTACATTGTTCATTGTTTCGATAGGTTGTACGTATGCATGAACATTGTTTTCATTTTTTAATGGATGTAATAAATAAAAGGATAATAGTAAATAAACACTGAATAATAATTATTATATATTATGAATCATATATATTCATAAAATATATCCTTATTACAATCTTTTTAAAACTCAAATGAAAAACGGATCACATCACTTTATGAAGGTGGAAATCCATATGTGTGGACGAGTGACATTACCATTTTCCAATGGATTGGTAAAAATGATGGTAGATGTGATATTATAATTCCATAAATATAATTATTTATAAGATATTATATCTATCTATATATAATATATCATTATATCCTATAGTGATAGGCTCTTATGAAAAACAAATTACATCGATTCATGGGGTGGCAGTCCTCCATACACATGATTAATGGTTTTCATTCCCATTTTATTAATGGGAAGACGTCTATAAGTTATTATATTAAAATCATAAAATATAATTCTTTGTAAAATTATGTGTTTATTATTTCATCATTGGTGAGCAATATTTTAAGGAGGTAGAATAAAAAATAAAAATAAAGTCATTAGTTAAGAAAATTACCTCTTCTTTGAAATAACTCCTTTGGATCTCGCCTTAAAAAGAATAGGGTTGGTATTTTAAGAATAACATAACCACTATAATATCTAAAAGGATGCTTATAATATATTTAGGGAGTGTTTTGTTTTTATATAAGGCTTAATTTGGTGTAAATTAGATAATGTATGGATTCCCTTTTATAGGCAATAGAGGGTCACTTTTGGAATTTAATAAAAGATTAGAAAATAAAAAGATCATTGTCTAGATAAAAGATTCAAAAATATAAAAATATCAGAATATAATGTCTTATTTTATTGAAATCCTATAAAATAATTAAAAATTTATAGGATTATGCACTGTTTTAGACCCTATAATTTGGTTAACCACTTGGTTAACCTATTTTAACCTCAACCTCGATAACAAATATTTCAATATTAAAATGTTAAAAATGTCACCATAAATGAAAACATTACTCATAAAAGTACCATGGTTGATATTTTAAACCATATTCCATTTTTTTGAATAATTATAATATTTTTAAGAATTTGAAATAACTTAATAAAATATTATTTATAATAAAATTTAATTAAATTCAATTTTCCAAATATTCATTTAATTCTACTTTAAAGACGCAAATACAAGTATGGAATTAGAATATATTATTTTCACACATCTTTAATATTTAAAATGTATCTAAATAGTTATTTAAAAACTATAAATCACACAAATAATATTACTTCTAATATTTTTAAAATCATTTGTTTTAATTTTTCTTTAATTAAATAAATATTGTGATGGTGTTGTGTAAGAATTTAAGATAATTATATAATTTAAAAAATGAGAAATAAATTAAAATCATTAATAGAGTATAATTATTTTCATATTAAAAATTAATATTTATACTCATCATTCTTATGACCCTATGTGAACACATAAGATATATTTATAAGCAATATAGTGAAATTTTGTATTTTTCATTACATAAAATATTATATAGATCACTTCCATGAACTAGTGTCCCATATACAAATAAATATCAATAAATGGTTTATAATGTTGTAAATAAAATCATGTAATAATATTTATGCTAAAAAATGGTGGCATTATAACTTATTTTTAACATATATTAACCTAATTTACCTTTTTACCATGGTGATAAGTATTTACTATTTTTATTATTCAATATCACTAAGGATATAGTTGAACTTATTAAAAATATTAATTTTTATAATTAAAAATTGGGTATATATTTTAATAAATTCAATTCATATAAGAATCATAATATAATTTAAGGTTAATCGCATTGGTACAATGAAATTCAATTTTCCAAAAAAGGATTCTTAAGTATAAAAATATTTTAAATCACAATTCGACATAAAATCTATTCCAATGTCCTAAAATGGATTAATAATAATATAATTGAATTTAGTTTACTCTTCAAACCTATATAATTTTTTTAATATTTTCATGTCTTTAATATTAATGGATTTTTTTTATAAATATTAGTAATTTTCAATATTCATCAAAAAATAATATATTCAGAAAATTCTGAAAAAATAACTCTAATATTATTTTGGCATGACTATTTCTAAATTGAAGTTTATTTTTTCAAACACATTTTCTAGAAGATTAATTATTTTAATAATTTTATATTTTCATAAAAATAAATAAAATCAATTTAAGAGAAAAGTTATTATTTAATGAAAATAATGATTTTACTAAAATAAGTATTTACCTTATCTAAAACCTTTATTCAAAATTTTAAAATGAAGTCATTCATATTCATAATACCAATTAATCTATTATTTTATAATGGTATACTATGTTATAATTCATTTACACTCATGGTTGAATGAATTTGAAGCTATTGAAAAAATTATATTTGAATAGAAATATATCATAAAATCTAAGGGCATTTCACCTATTTCCATACGACTATTATGGATTTTTTGTTGTCAAATTCTTTGATATTGTTACAATTAGAATTATTTTTTAAAATAATACTCTTATTATAGTCATTCATTGGTTCGTCTCTTCTATTCTTCAGATATTTGGATTTCTCAGCTCGACCCTCTTCAATATTTCTCAATTTTTATTTTATATTAAGACACATCATATTATGTTCAATATTTTCATCATTTTTTAGTTTGATAATTTTGCTAAATTTATTTTCTTTTTCTTAGACTCATTATAATTAATATTACCCATTTCTTGTAGATAGTTTTAAATATACTTTACTCTTTTTTCCTTCTCCTTTAGTTGACAGATTTCGACTCCAAGTGTATATTTATAATTTTACTTGAGTGAAAGTATCTTGTCTTCACATTCTTTAATTGTATCAGTTTTCTCATCAAATAATTTTTAATTATTTTTATATAAGAGGGTATTTTACTTTATATGAATATATAAAACATTCATTGGATTATAAATTTGTGATTACAGTTTTTCACTTATTTATCTTCTCATATGATTTCTTCTCCCCAACCTCAAATTTTTTCTATAGCTATGATTTCTCAACCTTTAGCCCCTTTATTTTTGAAAATATATATATATGAAAACATCAATGGTGAAATTTTTCAAATATTATATTATTATAGAGATAAAGTAACTGAGTGTCTCAATGAGCATATACACATCACAACCTGTACTATATTCGTAGAGAGGATGATTATATATATATTTAATTGAGTAATCACCACACTGAGTACTATCAACTACCCAGTGATCATCTATATCTATTATGATATTTATAAACATTTATGCTTATTTCCCCTATTATTTCTTAGTGGATTAAAAAAAACTCCATGTTTTTTTCATAGTTATGGGAATTATATTTTTTATATGAGGCCATTATAAACATTCTCAGTCATTATCCTACTAAGATATCTCACTAGCTTCTTGATAATATTTATAACATGCATTATTTTCAAAATAATTATTAGTAAAAATATAAATCTAATTAAAGGTGGATCAATGTTCTTTTCATCCAATTTAATTTCCATATGGATCATGAATTATCACTAAGAGGGCATGTGTGAATTAATGTGATGTTATTTTATTGAATTATTTTATCAGTTGACTTATAAACTTAATTATACTAAAACTATGCATCTTATTAGGATGAATGTAACTTTTATACTCACAAAAACATTCATACCACAATAAATATAGAAAATATATTATCATAATGTACAATATTTTTGTAAGGTTTAGTTGTGATGTTGATATATTCTTATTATTTTATTTATATTCGTCCAATATATAGATCTAATAAATATTATCAATGGTGATTATATTTGGGAAATTATTATCTATAACATAATGTTTCTTCTTAAACTTCAGTGGTATGGAGAGGTATCATCCATAACCAAAGGTGGTTCATTTTATTACATATTTATATTAATAATCTTATAGCCTAGTTGTGTATTAATTATACCAGTGGCCTCTAGTCAACAATTGCAATCCATCTGGTAGATTTTTTATACCCATTAATAACCAATTACCATTGTACTCACATAAAATCTTACATCATATAAATATTAAGAGGATATAAATTGTGATTCATCACTATTTGTAATAAAAAGAAGTAACTTTTGAGTAATCCAAATGTCTATTGTGCAGCATAACATTCTAACCTCTGATTAGATATGGGAAGTTGGACTTTGTTAAAAACAGTTGGTTCTTTAACATACAGAATCAAAACTATGTAACATCTTGAACTACATGATTTCGGTCCTCTTAATTATTTCCCTAAAATATTATTCCCTATTTCTCAAGCTCATTAACCAAAAATAATAATTGAAAAAGACCCTTTCTATCTTATTTCAAACAAATATGATTTGTTAAAAGATAACTTTACCCAATAGAATGTATTCAATGTTTATTCAAACAACATTTATCATTGTTAATGACATTATAAATTAAATACTTCACACAAAAATTACATGGAAATACATATTATATATCTTTTCAATGATTCGTCATAACATCAATACAGAATTTTGGTGTATTTATTGGAATTTATAATCATTTGTGAAACTTATTCATTCTATAAAATATCAAGGCCTCCATTCATAAAACATATGACGTTCATGAATCCAAACATCAATGGAAGCTATCATTCATGATAATTAATATATATTATACTTAAATTTCACATGGATTATAGGATCACATAATCATAATTTTTATGTATTTGAACAAGATTGTGGCACTAGATAACTTTCATAAATATCCTTCCTTTTCACCAAAATTTTTGGGAAACCATCTTCACACTTTATTCTTTCAATAAACCAACCATATTTGAGGACTAGAAATTATTTTCACTCAACATGACATCAAAATTCCTCCATCTCACTTTCTGAACATACAATTTCTACACAACTAATCTTCAAGCCTTTTGATCTTTTAGCCTTATACAAACAGACTTTATGAAACAATTTCCTTGCACAAATAAAAATATAATGTATAAGTTAATCCTTGGGTCTAAAATTCCAATACTATAATAAATAATATTTTTTCCAATCATTTATTTGTGAATCACAATAACACTAGAAGATTTACATCAATTGATGTAGCCAACATAAGTGTATACTCAAAAATATTTTCATTTCCATTCAACATTTAAACAATAGCCATCATAATTTCAATATGTTATTATATTATATCCTTCAAAACATGATTATACATTATTATCAATAGAATATGTTTTTTTTAAATTATGAAAAGACTTATTACATTATATTATGTTGGTCCCCACATCTAAGAATCATAACCTATGAATTTGTGTGTTTTTATAATAATATTAGCATTTAACCAACTAGATGTAATAAATATCAGTTCCAATGAGAATCCAAAGTTACTTATAGTAGTCATGAAATTTTGAACCTTGAATGATGAATATATCATTATTTGATTTAGTTTCTGAAACTCATCTCATAGAACTTCTTCACGACCCTCACATTTTAAATTTATGGGATTTATTCAAGAGTTCATTACTCTTACATATCCTTGGGAGGATTTTTGATTTTGCAAATCCATTGGATATTTTAACAACCCAGAAAATCTTTTATACCTATTAATTATTTATCTTAGGGATTATTTTATAAAATGAATATTATCTTTATATATTAATCATATTTTTGGAGTGTATTTTTCAATTGAAAAGACATTAAGATATCCTACCTCCTAAAACATTATCTTCCAAGAGTGCCTCATTAATCTAATATACATTCAAAATTTATATCTTTATGCAAGTTATTATTATATAAATATAATATTCCTAATGTTATAATTGTATATTCTAGACATACTTCATTCATTATATAAAATTTTACTTCTTCAGTTAGTTCTTCTTTCACAAGGTTACCTTCAATGATTATAACCTCAATAACATACTAATTCAGTTTCCAAGGATATATTATTTCACTAATAAACAAAAAAATTACTCTATGGTGATTCTATTAATCATATATAACTTTTATTTTTGTGTACTTAGTATCAAATAACATCATATGATTAGTCTTATTGCTATCAATAATGATTAACCACTTCCCATTTCTAAGGGAATCATTATATTCAACACCATTGCTAATATTGAATGAAGTCATTAGCATATATGACTATATAAAACCTCTTATTTTATTTGGATCATCCTAAATCACAAAAAACATATTGAAATCCATCTTACTTATTGAAAACAAATACAATCAGCACTATGCATTGGGTTCATTAAACCTCTCCATCAGGTCGTTATTCACTCACATAGGAAATAAAAATAAAATTAATTAGAAATTTAATAAAAATTTATAACCTCAAACAATGTTTTTAAAATACATATTAAATCAATACTCTTTCCATTTAAAGGTAATTTACTCTTTAGTTAATGATTATTTATTTCAATCCATTCCTATATCATTATTTCTATATTTTTACATATTTCTCACCATATTTTTCATTTATAAAATCATCATCAATAAAATAAGAATCTCTCAATATATAAACATCACATATAAATTTAATATAAACAACATTAAATCACATTTTATATCATATTATCATTAATTTTGAGTATCATTTTACTTGAACAATTATCAAGTCTCCAATCATATTACATGATATAAATTCCTAAGAAAAATATTATCATGCAATTTATCTATCCTATCATGGTACCATTTCAAATCCATAAAAATATATTATCATAGAAAAATCACCCTAGAAAATAGCATGATTTTGTAATGAATCATAATTAAACTATATATAACATTCAATCATCCAATAATTTATTTTCATCATTGCTATTCACATAAAAATTTTCATACCATTTATTTAAATTTTAAACTCATTTATTCACATCGAATCAATATATTCATTTGAAATTATAATTAAATCATTTGGTAAATCAATAATATTTTTTTAAAGTACTGTATGATTTTTCTGATCCTAATTGACGATAAAAACTTATTTAAAAAATAATGATAATATGTAACATATATTAAAGTGTTATTTCTATTAATTATCTATTAGTTTCTATTAGTGGAAATGTCAAAAATTTCTATAACAACAGAAATACTATAGAAGAGTAACCACATTTGTTCTATTGGGATATATAAATTTAACTATAAATATATATGCACCTGGTCTACCCATTTAGATATCAATTGTATTCCCTTATCATTCCAATTTAAATTTCATAAATAAGAAATTGAAACATATTATAAACGTTTAATAATGGTTGTATATATATCTCATTTATGTTAATCACTGATTGTGTATCAAATGAATCTATATAAATTTTCTTAATCAAGAAGAATCAGGAAAAAAAAGTTAAAAATCTACAAAAACTTACATGTAACCAAAAAAATGAGATATAAAATAGAAACGCTTGATAAAACCATATCTATTTCCTTTATATATTCTATAAAAATATATTTTCAAAAAATACTCCTGAAAATTACCAGAATAAATAAAAAATGGTATTGGTTAATAAATAACCTACCCCATTCCACTACCTCAGTGATATTAAAAATGTATAAATTTCCCATTTTTAGTGAGAGGGGAGCCTAAAATTACCTCAACCATATATTATTGAAAACACCCAAAAGCAGTTCCAGATAACCAACAACCGCACCATATAAAAACACATATTTTATTACACATTAATTAATGAATTATTACATAAATATATACCTAATACAGCCTAGAAGAACATTATGATAGATTGTTTATGAAATTAGGTATTTAAGGTATTAACTTGAAATATGATGTACATTAATAAGTATTCCACATAGATCATAAAACAAAAGGATGTAATTAATTAATGTTATACACATGATTAAGGACTATGGGTTAAATATATGTAAATCCTAGATAACTAAAGAATATGTAAAAATAGTTGAATACCCTTGAGTGGAAATGGTGACATGTATTCACTATACAATTTTTGGCATGGAAAATGGCATGATAATTCTGGAAGCATAACGGGTGTACATAAAGGTTTATATAAGATGTGAACACTAGTTATAGGGATCTCTAAATAATAAGAAATAATAACATCTCTAATATTTTTGTGTAAAAACATAACCTAACATTAACAATTTGAAATAAAAATGCATGAAATAAAGAATGTGTTTGAATAAAGAGGATAATAAGATTATCTCTAACCTTGGGAAGGTGCTTCTAAAATCATGGGAGAAACTTCTTAAGTTATTAGAGAATAATTGTGAGGGATATATAGAGATAAGGGTAGAGTAAATTCATACACTAAGTGTTATTAGTGAAGTATAATGGGAATTTTAGTGGGTTTATATAGCCGAGACGACAATTATTTATTAATTTAGAGGCCTAGGTTTTTGACACTATAAGATAAACAAATCTAAACTAAAAAACTTCACATGGTTACAGATAATGAGGAGTGGTTGTTATTATTCTCTATGTCTATGAAAATAACACTTTAAAATAATTTCCCTGTTGATGTGGAAGTAAGTCATGATGATAAGGAATTTACATTAAAACCATAAAATATAATATAGTTTTGGAAAGAATCATCAAGGGTTTTAAGAAGAAATAAAATAACTTAAAAAAACATTATTTTAAAGGGAAAAAAATTTTGGTCATGGATTCTATTTATACTATTTATTACATTGGTTTTGGGATTTTATGATGTTATAATAAATATCATATAGTTATATCATATTTAATTTTTACTAAAAATTTCTACTGTCCCAATAAATTATGAAGAAATTTCCATTGGATAATTTAAACCAGATCATTTAAAAAATAACATATATTTTATCTAAATAATTCTCTAAATAATAAAATTTAAAATTTTAAATAAAAATAAATATTTATTTAAAAATAAATCTATTTTACAATAATAATTTTTTGAACCTTTTAAAAACTATATTTTTCTTCTTAAAATTTTATAATCCTTAAAATTTAATAAATATTATTTAATAATAATATTTTTCTAAAATTTCATTTATTTCATAATTTTATCAATTCGTCAAAATTGTGTCTTGATTGAAACCATACACATCCCAAAAATGATGTCACAACCGAACCCATGTTGGGGCTCGAGCCGCAACTACCCAAGACCGTCTCCAAAGGACATGGGGTTGAAAAAACATTAAAGGCGCAACTAAACTCATGAATTACTTTTCTTATGTACCAGTTTGCACACACACACCCAACTCAATGACAAAATGGAGTGGAAATGAAATAATAGATACAATGAATAGAGTGATAACAATACATTTATATAAACACTAAGGAATACAAGAGTACAACAATTTATACTGAAAGAAAAGGGTGGAATATATGGCCAACAAGAAATATGGACCAATAAAACAAAAACAAGAAAATTGAAGCATTTAAGATGGCCCTTGTTATAAATACCAAGCTAGAAGCACTGAACGTGGTCCAAGAACCTCATATCCCTAAGCTCTTCTGAAGTCACGATCGTCCTTGCCACTGTCTGCAAATGCCATGAAACATGTTGGGAGAAGCACATGCATGGGTGAGTATATACATACCCATTTGAACACCCAAAAACGGTGAAGGGGGTTAGTAAGAGATACAATTCAAGTGGAAACCAATAGATCGAACAATTTAAAGAAAAAGAGTATAGATCAACCCAAATCAAGAGATTGAAAGTAAGATCTTCCAAACACAAGAAACCCAATACTATTTGGATATGAACTCCTCATTGAGACTTTTCTACATATAGTATGAGAGTAGACTTGCCTAAACATGAGAAGATAGAAACAAAAACCATATGGCATACCTCATGAATCGTCGACTCTCCTAGAAGAAGAGTAACCAATTATAATGATTCGATCAAGAATAAATTATGTATATATATATTATCAGCCAATGAATCTAAAACTAGAGAGTAAGGGGATCTCCATCTCACAGCTCAACCCAAGTAAATATTCACCTTTAGTTCCTGAATAAGTCCATCTATGATGACCACCACCTCATACATCATCCCTGAACTCATAATATTAAGGGAATCAATCACTACACCTTGGTACAATCTGCTTTGGGAATAAATCACTCAACCACCTAGTTTTACGTCATGTCACCCAAACACATATCGGTGGGGAAAGAACCCCTATTCTTAGTGAGACCAAAGATACACCCTCCATGTCTTGTCACTGTGTTGCATAGCCGAGTGGGAATAACCTCAATGTAGAGGACCCACACCCTTGTGCATCAGGGGGGTTCTACTCTGATAGAAGTGATAGAGTACCAACTCCCATTCCAATTGGGGTTCCACTCTAGTGTCATATGGGCCCACACACTAGTACAATAGGGGGGTTCCATCTTAGTCTTCATGGATTTCTGCCTTATCAAATTGGGGGTTCTACTCAGAATGTAGAGGACCCATACCCATTATTACGAATGTCCCGAAGGCCTTCTTTTTTATTTTATTTTAGATAATCCTCATTTTAAGGGTTGAAAGGGAACCCGTACATGACCTGTAGGCCCAAGGAACAAGGCCTGACAAGACCCGTAATACATAACTCGAAGGCCCAGAGGTATACCATGCCGATTATGATGAGAAGTTTCAATCTATAGTTCAAGGACCCACACCTTGGGATCACAAGGGGTTCCATTATAGGTCATCAAGGACCTGCGCCCTACCCGATAAGGGGTTCCACTGAAAATTAATTGTTAAGTACCTGTGCCCATTCCTATGTGGGGTTCCATTTTGGAAGAAGTCTATGGTGATCATTCATGATCACTTCCATTGTCGAACATCATCTTAATAAGTGTATCTCCCAAAAAATCATTCATCATATCTCGACATCCACTATGGAGGGCACCCTTGTGTTATGCGTAGAAAAAAATCTCAGGATAGGATACTCGTGGGACAAAATCTATGTAAAAAAGAATGATATGTGAGAGGTAGAAGATTCATGATGTGGTACATGGTACGTATGGGTCCCACATGATGTGCAACCCCACCTTGTCACATGTTTGTGTTCTTAGCCATACTTAGGTACTAAACTATGTACATGTACCCCTAGTCATGCTAGTGTACTCTCAGAGTACATGGTATATATGTCTAAAATGATGAAGAACATATGATGCTTGTAATTGTTTCGAAGGGAAAAAATGTAATTTCTATAACATGCCTCATAAATCTGCCCTGGAAAACCAAACTGATCCTATCATTGAAATCCTTTCAGAATGATCCATAGGATCGACTATTCATTCACCAAAATTAGACACAAAGTGAAGAAATTTCATTTCACATCATTATGCATGAATAATGCATCATGTGACACACATGTCAATCTTAAAATAAAATATAATAATTGCACCATTGTGATCCTCATGGAAAAATTGTTGAAATTGATTATTCAATTTCCTTAATAAGGCACCCAATGAAAAAAGTCATATATCACCACAACACACCTGAAGTGGGCATTGATGAGCCTACAACATGATTTCTATTTATGTACTCAAAATTGGTCTTAAAATATCTACCATTATTTTTGGGTCATGACGTCAAAGACATTTTGTCATTCTTACATTGTATGAGAAGATATTTATCCATTATTAGATCCCAAAATAATAATAAATTTTTTATAATTGGGTATTTCATTAACCCGATTCCTTATATAGAAAAAAAAGGAGTCTAATATTGGTCTTAAAAGGACCATCTCAATTCAAGGTTCATGTTGTCATTGACCATTCATCAATCTGATATCGCATGGAGGAGTTATGTACAAATTTTGGTCTGACATCCAAACATATAATAACATTATTATATTATTATTATTAATATTATTGTTATATTTTTTACAATCAATAATGGGAGGCACCCATGATCCCCTTCCCCCCTTTTCTCCGTGCCTAGGTAGCACCCCACCCCTCATGTGATTCCCTTCTTTTTTTTCTTTTATTATTATTTTTTCTATTTTTCTTTTATCTCTTTGAATTTTTTTCTACATTGCCTTCTTCCTCCATAGGTTTTAAATTGGAATCCTAAATCATGTTCAACCTCCCCCCACATCCGAATGGCTCATCATATCATGCAACATCCAAAAAACAACTCCCAATGGACTGTCTACACCTACAGATCTCATATCTACACCCATCGACCCCCATATTCCACCTCTTTCCACCTCAGATCATTGCTAGAGGCTCTCCATGTCACCATACTCCACATAAACCACATCATCCCTAATTTTGTGGGCACACTATGTAACACCACCCTTGTCTCCATCTACCTCACCTGGGATTTAGACTCACCCCAAGCCCAGAACAGCTACACTAGATACTCCTAAACGGTTACTTCGAAAGACCTTCGGTTGCCTGATCTATGGGATGCCACTTTCCGCACAAGCATATGTTGTCAAAAACCCTTTATCTCGATCCAGATCCATTTCCCAGAAATTGATCCATTTTCTTAAGGGTCAATTTCATCATAATTTATATGTTTATTGATTTATTTTTAAATACTTATTGAATCACTATTCAAACGAGACATCGAAAATAAATGTGCGAATGGAAGAGATGGAAACATACGAAATAAGAACAAAAATCAATCGATGGATGTGTTCATTTGGCCCTCATCAATGAGATTCAATAATTATAGGAGTTATCAAATAAAAATCTTCTAGATTGAATAAACCCAACTTTTATTAATAATAAATTAGAAAATTGGATTAAACAATGAAATTTCAATACACAAATTAATTTTTTAGGGTTAATTCTCATTCATCATGGGAAAATAAAATGGGTTTAAAACCCCACAATGAAAATTTCTACCTCAATTTTGATTCATTCATCATTGAAGAACACACTTTGCAAATCTTCATTAAATATTCATCGTTGATCCTCCAATGGAGAAAGGGAGATAGTTGTACCGTTAGTGGTGGGTGTATTATGTCGAAACCCTAATAATAAACCCTTAATCACGTATTTATAACAAGTAATTAGGTAAATGTTATTCTCTTAACTGAACCCACCAACAGTCATGGGATCAGGACATCCGGAACCCTCTCCCTATAGGTTCACTTAGTGGAACCACATCATTACAAACTTAGTGGTGGTCACCTATTAACAATTTATGTCCCTATTCAAGAGTTATTCCAAACAATTCCCGAAAATAAAATAATTTTATTTAATAATTTTATTTATGGTTATGTCCTCAGTGACATTTTCAGAAGAAGATCTATACCGAAAAATGTTCTGTCTCACCTCAGGGATTTTCCATACTTCAGACTCAACAATGGACTCAGATTTTTGATTGAAGCATCCATTTGAGAGTAATATTTATTTAATCATGTGAATAATATAAAATATAATTAATAATTTTATAAAATTCATTTTGGGATCACTGGGCCTCATAATTGTATGACATCTCAGTGCCTAACAAGGGAAATATATAGGGAAATATTTCAAAGTCATACAAGTAAAAAATTGGGTCTCAATATCATTCCCTCCTTCAATATTTTCATCCCTAAAAAACGAAACATGGAAAAGAGGTGGAGACACTAATCCTACACCTAGTTAGTCCCTACATAAGGATGTGTAGACAATAGAGAAGTGTGAAACACCCTCATCACCTCCTCTCACATCGTGACCAGAATCATTGTTCATCCCTCAAAAAGGATGATGTGATTCCATTATTCTGAAAATCAATCAAGTGAATCTCTGAAGTATATCTAGTTAAGAAAGATATCATAGTCGATCTATCTTAGATGAGACACTCTCACATGCTCGAGATGTGATGGAGTCAACACCATCGACTGAAGAAAATATATACCCTCTTTATCCACCAGGTTCAACTGAAAGGAAGAAAACTACTCTGAAACAACCTACAGTAAGCATGAATAGGAATTCCTGAAAAGGTAATATTCTAAAACATATCCCTTCCCAATAGTATAAACTATCTCAATGTCAGTGTCTTATAATAATTCAAACCAATTTTCTTGTCTTAGGTTTATTTATCTCTAACTGAAGACATACCTGAGACTTTGGTGGTCTAAGTAGACAACAAAGAATTCATCTAGAAGGTATTGTGTATATAGTTTTAGGGTGAATACTACTACAACTAGATCTCAATAGGGACTCACGTAGTTTTTTTCAAGTGGTATGAACTGCCTCAACTAGTATTTGATAACTGTTTGTCATTGCACCGAGGTTGATGTCAAGCATGAAAGAGTACCAATGAACAATGTAGGTGACTAAAATCATCCAACCACACTAACATATACACAGAATAAAATAGAATACCTCCCATGTATTATCTTCTATTGTATGGATAGAAATACTAACCTAAATAATCTACCATAACCGATAGTGGTGTCCCATGAAAAAGGTGTCAAGCAAGAAAACACCATTAGAAATTCCAAGACCTGCTTTGACACCCCATCACACAACCTCATATTGAATTAACTAGTCACATGGAATCGTACACCACACCAAGATACTATCCATTTTTGTCAGCACTAACACACCCTCATGGTTTTGATCAAAAAATAAAATGCATCTTGGTGGGGGAAGAACCCCTCTCCCTAAAAAATTCAATGTTATATCAAACAACACCGACACCGGGATACAAAGACGCCCTATATCACCCCGGTTTAAATCTCAAAGAAATAATCTATTATGAGCTCATATGTTGCAGGATCATAGACATCCGAATCCTAAATTTTTCTATGGCTCTAGACACCAACTACCTAAGCCTAACATGGGATGCCTTATAGTGGTGAAAGGATCTCATAATGATGTCCACCATACAAACCTCCTCTTACTCCTTTGTCATCTCCTCCTCCTTAGGGACCACCCTATCCATGCCTAGGAGATCCTGGATAGTGTTGATGTCTCTGTTGTAGAGGCCCATCCGCTATTTTTCTTTGCTACTCAGAACTTTCGTTTGGGAAATCTCACGTTATGTGACATATCTTTTCAAAATAATATAATCATCCCTCCTCATTCTACAATGGGGAACTATGTTCTCCCTTAAATGTACAACCACGCGCCTGATCCAACTCATGGAAGTGATTCTTATGTCGAGATCCCATCAACCGGTGTCTCTTAGCTTCTCTAAATGAATTAGCTCTATAACACTCACACCCATCTCCAGCTATCTGGAATCCCAATAACATAAAGATCACGATGACCAGTGCTTGTTCCATCACCTCAAAATATGCGTGGATAAACTCGGAAACAAATTTGTCTTGGATATCTATGTGAAGTCCCTACTTAAGCTTCCTTTCTCATAAGTAGTCATCACGGATGATGTTAAGAGTATTCCATCAATAGTCTGTGAATCTGGATGTGTACTCTGTCATTATCATCCCTCCATGATTCATCTCTAGATTCTATTAGATCTAGACTGATTGTAAGATCAAAGGGTATTACTCATCATAAAAAACTACCATATGTTATCTCACGAGAGTGTCAACTCATCATGCATCTATGTAACTAGACTTCAATAGTGCCCTGATACTCCATGGAAAATAATAGAAGCTAGTACAAATATATGATGTTTCAAGATCCAAACAATCCTAAATTTGTAGACCCCCAACACTAGATAATCCTATACAGATTGGGGATCTGGATCAACATGTAACCTTAGTGGTTTACAGAGATATAAATCACAATGTGCGCTAATCCCATTCTTGTCCTCATTCTTCTTTATGGGGAATATCTATTATTCAAAATGTGGAGGTGCTACTACCTACCCACATAGAAGAAGGTGTTATGGGATGGACCCTGAAATGAGTCCTCGATCCTCATAGTATCATTATCACAAACCATAGATTGTATCATGTTTAGCGGTCATTGTAGAGGTATCTTGAATGTTTTCAATGAGGACCATGGTCATATTAGAATATATATATATATATATATATATATATATATTTATAAAAACAATTAGGAGGTAAATAAATGACAATAAATGAATCAATACTATATGATTCATGTACCATTGATCCCTACTACGAATGTCTCAGTATGCTGGGCCAAAAAACAGGTAGCCCGAGTCCGGGTTAATGTATAATTCAGTCATCGCACCATCACTAGACTCCCTAATCTGAGAGCTACACTCTAGACACATTGGAATTGTTGTCTGAAACCCAACTGAACCATTATAAGGGGATACATCCAAATAATTTCCCATGGAATGAACCTACTTTAATACCAGTCTTTTATGATTCGATCCAAGTTGAGGCTCGAGCCAGAACATCCCCAAGCCTGCCTCTATAGGCCAGGGGTGGCGAGAAGAACCGAAGGAACAAATAAACTTAGTGAGACCTTTACCTATGTTCCAGTTTTCACATACACAACCAACTCAATGCAAAAGTGAATAGTAAAGGAAATTAAATAATAAATGACTAAATTGTCATAATGAATTTATGTATCCTCTATGAAAAAAATGATTACAATAGTGTATACTGAATGAAAAAAGGGGTAAAATACAAACCCAATAATAAATATGTCCCAACATGACAAAAGCTGAAAAAGTTAAATAACTGAGATATCCCATATCATGAATCCCAAGCTACATCCACCATATATAGTCCATGAACCCCGTATCCCTATGCTCCTCTAAAGTCACAATCGACCTATTTTCCATATGAAAAATTCATGACATGTGTTGGGGAATACCATGAAGGGGTGAGTATATACATACCCAGTAGAACATCCCGAAAAGGTGAAGGTGAGCAGTAATAGATAAAATAGAAGAGGAAAGAAATATACAAAACAATGTATAAAAAAATTCTATAGCTCAACCCAAACCTAGAGAGTGAACGTATTCTCATCCAAACATAAGGATCTTGAAACTGTGAGGAGATAAACATCATGTTGAGTTTTCACTACCTATAGCTGGAGAGTAGACTCATCCAACCATGAAAATCTATACATGTTCATAATGTGGAAAACCCTTCATGTCGTTTTCTCTCCTATAAGGAGACTAACCAAGTCTAAGGAGTGGATCCATAAGAAATAATATTTATAAATATCAGTTAAAGAATCTCAAATGAGAGAGTAAGGGGATCTCCATCTCAGAGCTCATCCCATGAAATGAGTCGCCATCAGTTTCATAAAAAGTCCATCTTCTATGCCCAACACCCCATGAATCAGACAAGAACACATAAGTTTAATAGACTCTATCACTGTACCATGATATTATATGATTTTGGTGGCACTAACTTGCCCACATGGATTTAGGTAATGTCAGAAAAACACATCTCAGTGGAAAAATAATCCCTCTTCCTCGTAAGTCCCAGGATACACCAACCACGTCTCATCATTGTGTCACATAGACGAGTGGGCATAACCTTGAATTAGAAGACCCACACCCCAGTACATTAGTGGGGGTACACTCTAATAGTAGTCATATAGGACTCACACCCATGACAATAGGGGGTTCACTCCAATATCATGGGGAACCACACCTTGGTACAATAGGGGTTTCCACCCTAGTCGTTGAGGACCTACACCCTATCTGATATGGGGTACCAATCGGATGGTAGAGGAACCATGACCATTATGATGGGGGGTTCCACTCTGAAGGCCAAGGATCCAAAACATTGGAACACAAGGGGGTTCCACTGTAGGTCATAAAGGACCCTTTCCCTACCCAATAGTAGGGAGTTCCACTCAAACGTAACTATAGAGGACCCGTTCCCATGCCGATGGGGGTTCAACTCTAGAAGAAGTCTCTGATGATCATGGCTAATCTCATCCATCATCAGATTTTGTTTGAATAAACATCAAACTCGTAACATCTTTAATCATAGCTTAAATTCCACTACGGAGGTCCCCATCGCATTCTACATGAAAAAAACACCCTAGATGTGCTACTCATGGGGGGAAATATGAGTCCAAAAAGAGAAGATACAAGAGTAGAAGATTCATAATGAGGTAAATGATGTGTATTGGACCCACAAAATAGGTGACCCCACCTCATCATCTGGAAATTTTCTTATCCAGATTTAGTTATTAAACTATATACATGTACCCCTAGGCGTTCTAGTGTACTCCTAGATTACTTGACATATTTGGATAAAAGGTTGATGAAATAATGATGAAAATATTTGGTTCAAAGTGAAAAAATGTAATTTTACTAACATGACTCCTCAAATGGCCCCAGATAATCAAAAAGAGCACTCTATAGTGATCCTTGTAAAAAAATGCACATGATCATCTATTCATTCTCTTGAATTGGACACCTAGTGAAGAAGCTTCAATTCACATCATTATGCACAAATAGTTCCTCATGGGTCTCAATTCATGATCCCAAAATAAAATATAAGAATAAAACCATTGCGATCCTCATGAAAAAACAAGAAGAATAAAGTATTATTTTTCCTTAATCAGGAACAAGAGGAAAAGGTCATGTTTCCCCGCAACACACTCAACTTGAATTCATGGGGCCCATGTCTTGATCTCTATTTAAGTACTTGAAATTATTCTTAAAAAACATCCTCAATTTTAGGGTCATGATGTCGCAGAAAGTTCGTCATTCTAACATTGTATGAGGGAGATTTGATGGGTAAATGATCCCACAATAATATTAATTTTATTATTATTCTGTATTTCATTGACCTGAGTCAAGATATTAAAAAATGTATCTAATATCAGTCTTAAAAATACTGTCTCAATTCCAGGGTCATGTTTTCATTGATGGTTCGTAAATCTGATATCGTGCAGAGGAGTTATGTATGAATTTTGGTTTGACATCCCAAATAATAATACCATAATAATAATAATAATAATATTATTATTATTATTATTATTTTCCTTTTTTTAACACTCAATTGAGATTGGCATGTATGATCCCCTTCCCCCATTTTCACAATGCCTAGGTAGCTCCCCACACCTCATCGGATTCCATTATTTTTTTCTTATGTAATTTTTCTATTCCATTTTTCTTTTATCTCATTGACTTTTTCATTCCCCATTTTCTTCCTCAACATGTTATTAGTAAGAACCCTAAATCATGATCATACACCCACTTTTGAATATCTCCTCATCTCATACTACTTTCTGGAAATCATGCCCACTGGAATCTCTGCACCTATAAATCCCAGATCTACACACATTGACCCCCGGTCTCCACATCCCTTTGTCTATGCTCACCACCATAGGCCCATCATGCCACCATTCTCCTCCCAACCCATGTCATCAGGTCCAACACGGGCTCATAGAGTCAGGCTACATTAGCTTCCACCTACCTCACTTGGGATTTTACCTCACCTCACACCCAGATCAGCCGTGTTGGACCCTCCTGAACCGCCGCTATGACAGACGACCATCCACCTACTCTGTGGAATGTCTCTCACCACACCAGCCTCTACTGTAAAAAACACTCAATATAGATCATGATACATTTCACTAAAATTGATCTGTTTCATTAAGGGTTTGTTCCACACTGACTTATTTTCATAACGATTTATTTTCATATACTTATAAAATATTCGGTCAAATGATATGCTGACGATGAACGCACGAAGGGTGGAGTAGAAACATACAAAACCAGAAACATGATTGACATCCAGTTTTATTTGGACATCATTTATGTTATTAAATAATGATAGGATATATAAAATAAAAACTTCCAGATTGAATAGACCCGAATTTATGGAATAAGAAATTAGAAAAATGCATTAAACAGTGTAATTTTGATCAATGAATTAACTTGTTTGAGGATTAATTTATGTTCTACATGGGAAAATAAAACATGGATAAACAATTGAAAAGAATTCTCATACCACAATTTGGATCTATTCACTATTGACAAACATGACCTCCAAATCTTCTTCGAATATTCACTACTGATACAACAATGGAAAAAGAGGGAGAGCTTCTCCGTCAGTGGTAAGAGGATTATGACACAACCCTAATAAAGAACCCATAATCACCTATGTATAACAAGAAATTTGGTCATGTGTTTCTATTTCTCCACATCCAACAATGGTTGTGGGATCCAATCATCATTCACCCACTCACATTAAGTTTCCCTTAGAGAAAACACTACATTATGAACTCAACGGTGGTCTCAGATTTTCAATCTGAGTCTGTGTTCAAGAGTTATTTAAAACATAATTCAAAACAAAATAATTTATTGTAATTATTTTATTTACGGTTACATCCTTAGTGAATTATTCTACAGAATATGGTTTTCGAAAAAACTTATGTCTTTTGTAAGGTAAACGCCATTCTCTAGAATCTGCCATGGCCTCATAATTTCTATCTGAGCTTTTGTTTGAGAGTCATACCACTTCCTGTATGTGTAGAATATAAAATATAATTACTATTTTTATAAAATTAATTCATGGAACACTGAGCCTTGTAATCACACATCATCTCTACACCCATCTCTGGAAATATATATATAGAAATATTTCAAATTCTTACAATACAAAAACCAGGTTTCTAAAAATACATTTTTTCTTTCATCATATCCAAATACAATTTTAATCAAACTTACTATTAATTGATTATAAAATAAATAATAAAAAATGAATAAATATAATAATTATTTTATTGAAATAAAATATGAATACTCATATTTTTACGGTCTATATATATAGACCTTTATTACAGAAATGAATTCATGATGGTTAAGAAGTGTAACGGTGATATTTTCATAGCATTTTTTGATTAACATGGTTTGATTCATGAACTTGATGAGGTTTAAATTATACCATAAATGTATTAGTTCATGATTTAGTTTTTTATTCTCATCTTGGTCTTGGTCAAGGTAAAATACTAGTGATTCTATCTCCCTTAGAATCTATAATAAATGTGATTTAAACGGTATGAACCCATTGGTCAAGGTTATATCTCCTTTTGTCTATGTCAAATGGAATGTATAATGAAACTTGATATACTAATAGTAATAGTCATATTATAATTGTAGTATTATCAAGGGTTTTGATTTATAATGGTCTTTTAAATTTTGAAGATAATATAAGGGTCCAAAGTAACCAAATTAGTGCATGAGTTTCTGATAAATTCTTTTATTAATAAATCATTTATTAATTAAAAATTGGAATTTAATTTATAAAACTTTGGTTCATTAGATTATTCCCCATTTATAAATTTGACATTCAAAATTTTAATTTCATGTACTGAAATATATGATGGTACTTTTGTTTGATCACTTCTTTCAGTTCCAATGTTGCTTTCTCGATCGTGTGGTTCCACCACAACTCATTAACCAGGTGGGATTCCATGTTTTTAGAACATTGTTTCTATGATATGAGATCTTAATTGGATGAACCTTATTTGAAAGATCATTCTAAAATGGATCCACCTTTGTATTATGTCTGTATTAGGGGTTTGGTATGTACTTACTTGAGAGGGATATATGGAAGACATCATGTACTTGAGAAAGGTTAGGTGGGAGTGTTAGTCGATAAGCCCCAACTCTAGTGCAATAAAGTATATCAAAATGGGTTGATGCATCTAGGACTAAGATTTCCCATCTTCTCAAACCTTGAAAATTCCTTCCACAATGATATTAAAAGGAAACCTTTATCTATAAACTCAAATAAAATGTTCCATTAATGATTTTCTACATATATTTTCTATTGAATTTGTATGCATTTCATATGACACTGAATGGTTTTAACCTTCTTATTCATTTCTTAGATAAGATCAATCCCCATCCGATTCAATTCTCCAACTTCATCCCCACATGTTGGAGTACAACACCTCAATCTCTACATATAATAATAAGGTTCCAATAATTTCTATTGTGGAAACGATTATATTATAGGGACTCCACTAGGAGAAGGTGTTGGTCCCAACATCAATTTAAATCTATTGAAAATGATATCTACATATCCTCTAGTGTTTCAATTTTCCTTTCAAAATTAGTATCCATCATTGGGTGATAATCATTGTTGAATCTCAGTTCTATATCCAATGCTTTTTATGGATTCTATGAAACATTGAGGTTAATCTTTTATTTCAATCATATAAAAATCAAATTTGAACTCCATGTAGTCTTACAACATCCCTTATTAATATCACTATGATTTTTTGAGTAGGGATATATTCCATAATATCAATGAAATGTGTTGACTTTATAAGGTGATCGACTACAACCCAGATAGGGTTATATCCTTTAGGTATCAGAGGGAGTCCTACAATGAAATTAATGGTTATGATCTACCATTTCCATATAGCTATGGTACATTGGTTAATTATACCCTTAAACTTCAATCATTCCATATTAACTTATAAGAATGACATCATTGAGATCAAAATTCCATAATTTACCTTATCATGTTAACCCATTATATATTTTTCATCAAATCTCTATACATCTTACTGCTTCCTAGATGAATAGATAATGATGTGTTATATGAGTCACCCATTAGTTACATCTTTATTTTTGGTTTTTGGGGTACAAATATTAAGGTTATAAAACATTTAACGCTATATATGAAAAAGTTAAACTCTGAAATATTTTATACCATTTTTTGTAGTGCCTTATCATCTTTATAGGCCTCCTTTATCCTCTAAAAATGAATGTTTGAGTAGTTATTTGAAAAATTTATGACGACTATACTTTTATTATTCCTATGTAAATCCATTACATGTCTTGGGATATTAGATCCCATGAAAATCTCATCATGGATGGCAGTACAAGATCATTTATACAAAGAGCATTTTCCACATTATTTTTCTTCCTAGGATTCTAATTGATTGAATAATCATAATCCCTGAACAAAAATAACCACCACAATTGGTTTATATTGATATTCTTATGTTTGAATATATTATTTAGGATTTTATTATTCGTATATATTTCATGCTTTTCCCCATAGGGAAAATGTCACAAAATCATCAATGTTAAGATCACTACAGCCAATTCTAGATCATTTTTTGGGTATTTATCCTCGTGAATATTTAATTGGATGGTGGCATAGGATTTAAATATTCATAATTCATGTTTACACAACTCGATACCTTTTTATACACATTATTGAAGATCAAAAATATTCCCTCTACTAGTGGGTAATTTTAGCATAGGTTTAGTGATTATCCTTATCATCTTCTTCTCTTTAAATCAATCTTCACATTAATCACTCTAGATGAGCCTTACAGCCTTCTGGGTGAGCTAGGTTAGTGGGATTTAAAATCATTTGAAGTTTCTCACAATTCAATGAAATTACCCGGATAATATAAGGAAACTATTGACTTCCATCTGATATTTTGGTCTTTTCCATCCATCGAATACCTATGTATTTAATGAATCCATGAATATACCTATGTTGGTGATAACATTCCTAAATAAAGTGACTTTATCCAACAAAAACACAAATTTATAATAGTTTTCATATATTTTTTACTTCTGTAATATCATGAGGGTAGTATTTAAATACAACATAGGATTCCCTTGGCTTTTGGAGTATATAAGAATATCAACTATAAATATTACCCAAAATTTGTTTAGGTAATCCCTAAAGACTCTATTCATTAATTCCATGATGATTATTGTATCCTTAGTGAGTCCAAATGCAATTTCAATGAACACATAGTGATAGTAACTTAAACAAAAATTAGTGTTGGGGATATCCACCTTCCTCACCTTTAATTGATAATATCCAGACTATACTTCCACCTCATAGATGTACTCATATCCACACAACATATTATATTAGTAATAAATAGGTGATAGAGGATACTTTTTTCTTTATCATGATCCTGTTAAGCTAGTGACAATCAATGAATAAGTACATTGACAAATAATTTATTTTACGAAGTGTGTCTATGAACGCTATGGTGAAGTAATTGGGTGTATAAGCCCTTTATCCTATTCTAATATATGTTTTTCATCAGTTCTTATAATTTAACAATGGTCACTATCTATAGTGTCTTGTAAATTAGAAAGGCTTCGGGAATGTTCTTGAATAAGAACTCAACCTCATAGATAGAAAGAAGATCAATCCTCCGACTTTCACTTGAATATAATTTAATGGATATTTATGATATAAAGGATGATTTCATTCTCTATGAAATTTATGTTTACTCTGTATATAGATATCTAATATATTCATATAATATCATCGAATTCTGATAAGGGGGTATCCTGAGTTTTTTTTAGGGTAACTCATCCCACAAATTTTGAAATAGGATAATTTATATACTTTGGATGAAATAATTGACCCATTTTTCATCTTCACCAATTACTAAAATTCTATGTTTTGAGGTGGATTATGAATATTTATTATCAACATTTTTTTATATAAAAGAATGAATAGAACCATAATCAAATAGTATGTTTGATATCCATGAATGGATAAATACTGTTCATTTTATCACTTCCTTATCAAGATCCACCTCATTAGTTATATGATGGATGACAGTCTCCCTTATTTTCCGGGACATGGATGCTATCTTATTTAAGATATCATTAGAAACCCATGGCATGGGGTATTTATTTATATAGTGACCATGTTCCTCGTAGTTGAAGTAATAGATGAAATGTTGAGGGTTTTCTAGAGTATTCCTTTTTTAAATCACATTTGTGGGTTTCTCCCACCTAAAATCACTTGTTATGTACCCTTACATCCCCATCCTAAATCATTACCTTGAACCCTTAATGAAATTTATGGTTTTATTCTACCCATAATTTTTACAAGTGGGGTGATTAACTTACCCCCATGAGATTTTTTCTCCACACTTCTAAAATTAAAATCCATTATCCTATTCTTTTCTCTAGTACCAAGAGACCATTTAGATTCATTGATCTCAATTTTTTCTTTGACAAAACGTCAAAAAAAAATTTCATAGATATTCATGTTTCAAATTTCCAATTCATTTTATAGATTTAGCATTATCCTACCAAAGAAGTGGTCAACTTTACGTTCAGAGGTCATGAAAAAGCCAAAGGCGTATAATGGGAATATTTTCATGTTTTTCCCATACAACATTATGGGTTAATCTTCATTTTTTTAGGCTAAGGAATATCTCCCCATTTTAATTAAAAGAGTGAGACAGAAGTATTTTTCAGATAACATTTTTCCAAGTTCATTCAACTTTATCGATTTTATCTCTTCCTTGGGCCTCATAATTTTGACCAACATCCACCATTGAATATCTTCTACATCTATAAAATAAAAAACCAATGTAACATTTTATTTGTAAAATAATTGAATGATGGAGAATATCATTTATGTTATTAAATCCATTTCTCTATGAATAAGGTTTCAGAATATCCACTGACTATTAAAGTCCTTTGTTTTATAAAGTTCTAAATTTCAGATTGATCTTTCTTAGGGGGTTCAAGAGATCCTCATGATTCATGTTTCTATTCATAACATAAGTTAACTAACAATGTATTTTCATTAATTATTGGATTAATTCTCCCATTGGGTTGGGAATCTCATTTGGGTTTTCATGAAATTTCCTTTCACATTGTTTTCAGACTTAGTTCCTTCTATTTTCGACAATTGATAAAAAATAAAGAGAAAATTATGGGTGATAATTTTTAAAATATTAAGGGAACAAATGGGAAACCATGGATATTCAACGGATAACTCATAAATTACATATATTATTTTGGCAGTGAATTTTTACGCTTCAATCTATGTTATCCATTATCTATTTCCTAACATAAAATCTTATATGTATTTTTGTTCCCATAATAATGGTTTGTAAGAAGCTTGTAAAATTACTCAATAATATCACCTGAGAGTTCCAAACTAAGTGTTCACCAATTACCAATCATGTTCACCATGGGAGGATCATTTTAATCTTAATTTACCATTTTAGGGGTTATTACCACTAGGTACATATGTTCTAGAGCCACATCCACTCATTTTATCTAGAGAGGGATGTATTTTCTTGGAATCCAGTTACTCTATACTTTACCAAAACTTAATGATGTTTCCCTAGGTTTAGTAATATCATTAAATAATTCAAATGGGGTTTCAATAATTGAAAATGGACCTTACCTATGAATATTTACTAGTGTTTTGTAAACAATTTGGTATAGGTTCCTCTATACCAAAGGCTCACAATAAAAATTGGAATAAACTATTTATATGTAGGATATACCAAAAGTTTCAATAAACAATTGGTAACAGTTAATGTTAAACCAATTCTTATAAATATCCATTAGTATAGAGTGCTAAAATGATATATATATACCAATGGATTCAGTTTTGTTTTGTTATATATATGATATACCATTTTTTTAAAACATTTATTATAAAATTCAACCCAAATTCTATACATCTCATTCCGATACTCAGATCTAACTCCAATCTACATTAAACCCTATGATTGTGTTTCATTTTCTTCCCCATTCAGTATAATATATCCTTGGTTTCTATTTTCATTCATTTTTTCTTTAACAAAAAATTAGTGAGTTTTAAATCCATAATATCTTCTTAGAAGAATCATTTTTCATTTTTCTATGTTTAAAACAGTAACCTAGATTTTTTATTCTAGTATTATTAAAGATTTTTAAATAGGCGATGCTTCTATTACTCCTGGATTTTAGTAATTATTTTTTTATTTAATTTTTTTCATTATCCTTATTATTATTAGAATTTTATTAGATATATGTAACTTTTTCTAGTATTTGAATGATGATGTGTGTGTTGTTGTGGAAGTGGTCTGAGTTTTTAATGTGTGAATGTTTTATATAAAAGTGATATTTTTCTATTTTTCAAGGGTTTTATACACCTATGAGGTGTTCTATTTTTCTAGGATAGGTTTAATTTTATGATTAAATCTACTTTGATTTTGGATAAGTTTTTTTTTCTTGTGTGTTAATGAAACAAGTACAAGGGTTTCCCATAATTCTATTAAAAGATAATATATTAATTTTTTCTTGTCCACTCTCCTCAATTCTCTAATTTTAAACATGAAATACTAATATCTATTTAATTTTTTATTTTTAGTAAAAAAAATTCTTATCTCAATCCCTCTTGGTGCCTTCTTTAGTGATGGGTTTCTCAATCAAATTAACAAATTTGCATTTTTTTATATGGAACCTAATATTAATCATTTGGGAAGTTTATTCACTTGTATTTTTTTATTATTTTATTTCCAATGACATGTGAAGTCTAATAAAATCCATAATTTAAATAATGAAATTTTTTTCTTATTCAGTAATAAATAAAAAACTTGTCAAAAAATGAACTAGTGAGTCAAAATACACTAATTTCAAGTAAAAATATATAATTGTGATGGCCTTTTCAAATCAATTTAATTCACATTATTAATAGGTTTTTTTAAAATATATTAAATTATTATCACATATTATTTTTTTATCTTACATGTGTGTTATTAATTTATAATGAAATTCAGATTATTTTCAAATGTAGAAAATGAAAAAAATATCAAAAATATAGAAAGGAAAAAATATTTCATACAATAATCTCTACATGGGAGACATGGGAATTACTTTACATGATCCTCTTGTGAATATTTAATTTCAAATATGTATATATAAATGCAATATACTGTCATGTAATTAATATTTTTTACCTTTAATCAAGATCCACCGCCCATGAGATAATTATTCTCCAAACAATATAGTGGTAGTGGTTCTTAGCGACATGATGTAAGGGGGTTGTACCAGAGATACTCAAACCACTCATCGTACCTAATCATAAACTTTCGCTTTATTAGATATATAATCAAGAAAAGGTTCTTATCCCACATTGTCGATAGATTCACCTAAGATATTTACATAACTTATACATTTCCCACTATTTAAATCTGATCCTCCTCATATTTCTTTTATTTATCTGATGATGGATTGTAATCTCTATCTATATTATACCATTCCATGTAAATATATTCCAGATTATTTTCCTTATACTTTATTCCCCAATAAATTCTATATCCATTCTCCTTTGACTTATATTCCGACACATTCTAAGCCTCATCATATTACTTTAGACGCTACTAATATTGTTCTTGTTGATGGTCCTTCAGATACTAGAGATAAAACAATACCCACTGATTATATTGGATTAGATATATATATATAACACAATTAATTTTTTTGACCATAATTAATTTTCATTATAATATTTATATATATAATATTTTATTTTTTATTTCAAAGCTAGATCTACCGCTCTACATTGTGGGCATACATGAATGAATGATGTGTGAAACAACCATACATAGCTGATGGTCATGTACAATTAGGATAATCAAATTATTGGTAAACTATGGTGATAATATAAGAGTTTTATGCTGATTCTTTCAGGATACTCTGACATCATTCCTTTCAAGAAACTCTCCTAAAAATAAATTCAAACTAATTTATGAATAATGCATGGGAACTAATATGGTAAATAAAATTAAATACACTTTGGGGAGTACAATGATGATGGAACATGAGAGTAAGCATGCAATTTTCATCCACACTTATATTTTTTTTATTTAAATAAATTATGGAAATAAAATTTCATCATTTGTATATTATATTGATTCCATAGATTTTTTTAATAATAATGATATAATTTTATGTTTGAATTTATGATCATTATAATATATTGATGAAAGAAATTGATTAATGAGCTGGTTTATAGCCTGAATTGGGAATTCGGATAAATATTGAGTTAAATTATTATAATAAAGTTCTATTTTAGAGTTTATATTCACCTGAAAAGGTTTATGATCATCTTCATTTTTAATGACTTCATTGATGTTCTATGTGAAATCACCGTTTAATTATTTAAATAATCTTCCAAAATTTCATTCAAAATATTTCTATTTTAAATGACATTAATGTCATTGAAATACCTAATATAGCATTTTACTACAGCTCATGTTGCCTATTCACTAAGATAAGTATCCCATGAAAACACATTCCTGGTCGTTTTCATCAAATTATCCCATATATGAATTTTTATTAAAAATTAATCAGGGACATAGAAAATTGACTAATTAATTTCTCCCACACATGAATAATTATTTTCCTCATGTATGTTTTCTCAACAAGAGTCTCACTATAAAATCATATCCTCTAAATAAAAATCCCAAATATGAATATTATTTTAATTATATGCTCTAAGACAATGATTTATAACTGATATATCAAATTATTTCATTTTTTGTGAACTCCCTCAACCTTGTGCAACACCAAGGATGAATTCGAGTTATTTATTACCCTATTTTTGATGAATTACAATCTAAGATTGTTGGTTGATATTTATATCTTTTTAATGCTACTATTTTGAATTTTGAATTCCACTTCTATAATTTATTTGACCTTTAATCATTAAAAGAATCTTGTGAATTAAATTTTTTTACATTTATTTGAATCTTTTGGTTTCCTATGATAGAAAATTGAGATACCAGATGTTTACATGTTTCCTACTTATAATAAATACTAAGGAATCATTAATAGATTATAATAATTTTTATGTGGATTTGAAATCACCCTCGAAATAGATAATCCAAAGTTCCTTGATTGATTATTATGCGTTAAATTATTATTTATTAATTTATGAAAAAAATCTGTAAAATTATATTTTTCTAGAAAATTAATGTTTTTGATAAAAAATAGAGACTTAAATTTTGGTTTTGAATCATGTATTTCAATATGGATTTGTGAGGGTTCCTTTGTAATTGGAAAAAGAAAATTAATGTTTTAATTTCAGATAGTGGATCCAAATGTGGATTATTTCTGTGAACATGAATCATGGAGATGGATGTATCAGGGATTCTTGTAGTGAGAACAACTAGAAAACCTGTAAGATGCAAACTTTAAGGATTGGATTACCATAAATAATTATAGTTAAAATTATTTGGTAAAATCTATTTTAAAATCACTATATTTATAGCATGAGGAAGGTTGTCTTGGATAGTATAAGTAAAATATCAAGGTTTCACACTATAGGGATAGGTTCACTGGGTGTAGTAGTGGATACTTATGATTGTATCTTTTCACAATTATTAGTATCTTGTAATTGTAGAATTCACATGAAGAAATGAAACACACTGAATTAGATCAATAGTCATTCCACATGTTCGAGAGTTAAAAATTATTATCTGAGTGAGGTTATTATGAAATATACATTGTATGCTTTGTAGGATCGGATAATTTGGTGGTTGGGATTTTAAATGTGCCCATGAAAAGGAATTCCTAACCTATGTGATGAAATTAATACAAGAAATCAGGTTGTACAATTCTTATAAAATTTAATATCAATCACTTGTATGAACCTAGAAAAGCTTGGACAATAATTTATGTGTATTCATTTGTATCCCTTGATTGGGATTCTATATGTTAAAATACCATATTTTTATAATCTAGGATTTCATGAAAATCCTCATAATGTATTGATGTAAAACAATGTTATTTTATTGATCACAAATAAATAACTTTATTTCATCTCATTCTAGCTATAACCTGAACTAAACCATATCTTTTTGGGGTTTATTTTTTTCACTGATTGTCATACTTATAGAATTTATTGTTGATTTCATCTTCCATGGTGTTCTGTGGGATCACAAGTGATTTTTTTAATGCATTATTTTTTTAATATATTTCTTTTTATTATATGATGATAATTTTCTATTTATTTTCCCTCATGATGGTTGTTAATAATATTTTATTTTTTTTGTTGACTGATTAATTGGTTTAATGAATATCCGATCATGATCACAATGATTAATTGATCTCTTACCTTAGTTAATACATATAGTCTATGAAGAATTTAAAAAAATCCATATACATGACATGATATTTCTCTAATCTTCTTTAAGGACCTAGTTTGATCTCTCGAATTATCTACTTGATTTTTAATAGGACAAGTTTAGGATATTTTTTTCCTTATCTCGCATTAGTATAATTTTGAATAGCGATAATAATATCAATAATATGTGAAAACAAGCCTCTAATGATTACAACAGACTTCTTTTCTAAGGGAAATAGCTATAATTAAAAACTAACGTAATTAATTAACATGAACTAGTTCATGGAATGATAATCTACTAAAAATTTTACTAGATATGACCATATGGTTCGTAGGAAATTTTTATGTTGAAGGCAATAGATATAAGGTTCAGCTTGTAATATACACATCACTATAGAAAGTTCACCCAAGACATTACATTTTCATGTGTAGAACATTTCAAAATACTTTATTGAAATTCATTCTTAAATATCTTTTCAATGGTTTTTTGTACACTCATTATCCCTCATGAACTCATTTATATACCCTCACCTTTTTATTTGATAAATTTTTTTAGGAATGTGATATGGTATTCCAACACATGTTTCATGTATTACATGACTATTATTAGTAATTAATTCATGATATTATGGATGATATCTCTCCCTATCCCCATTTCTATTGAAACCCGCATAAGGGGAGGGAGGGAACCCTAATCTCCACCTATCCATCTAAATGAGTTTTTCATTTATAATTAATACAATAACATTGTTCCTAATGATTCTAGGTCACAAAAAATAACCTATGAATTTTGATCTCACATATTCAAATGAGTACTTTTTTAGAAAATGTTTACTGTTATCCAACAGTATTATCTTAGTAATTTCTTAATTTCATTGGCCATTTATTTATCTATAAGTTAATCCCATGATCTATGGATTTAAAATATTATTTATCAATTATTTTTATAGCCTATATTAACCCAATTTCTGTTTTTGAACAATATATACATGTAAACATCCAAGTTGATGCCTTTTTTCATTAATTTATTAAAATTCATGGGTTTTATAAATTATTTTCATGTTTTAGCCATAAATGTTATTTTTCCTCAAAAGATGCTAATTTGGAAATGGATTTTTCCTTAATTTTTTTTAAAATTTTCAAATCCTTATATTCCATATAAACATATTTAAAAATTATTAAAGTAATTTATTGTAAAATATTGTTTTTTAAAGTAATTTTCAACTATCATTTACTTTATATAATGATTTAAAAAAGGAATTTTTAAATGTTTTCCATACAGAACACTTCTATCTCTTTTTACAAATAGGTAATAGATTTTTTATTAATATTTACTATATGATTTCATTTTCCTTACATAATTTATGTTATCCATTGTCAATTATACTCTACAATTTTATATGGTTTTTAAATAATATCGTATTTCCTACTGACCTAAAAAAATTTCATTTTAAAAAATTTCAAATTAAAAAGGATTTTTAACCTTATTTTGTTTATAAATACTAAAAGTGATACTATATATGTGTTACGTATTATATTTAATCATAATTATGATGTAAATTCATGATTTTATGAGTTTTTATCATTATATAGTACTTGGTCATTTTATATGATAGCAAGTGAGGTTTATATAACTCTGGAAATGGGTGATCCTGATATAGATCCTTAATGCATTTGGTAAAGTGATTGAGATAATGGAAATTAAATAAATACTAATGGATAATTTGGAATAATAAATGAAGGTTATTACTTTTTAATGGTTCTTTTAAGGTTCTTTATAAAGATAATTTCTAAGATAACAAATATGGGTTTTTGATGATTTCTATGTGTTTTAATGGGAATTTATTGATTTTTTAAGTAAAGATAAGGAACTCATTGTTAAATGAAATTTAATAATATTCTCAATCTGAAAGTTTTAATTTTATGGGTTCATAGATTTTAATTATTAAATTTGATGATTATAATTTTTAATTTGGGCTTTCTAGTAAAAATTTTCATGAAAACTTTGGATCCAAAGATGATTTCATGAGTATATAATGATTTTTTGAGCGTACAATTTAATTTGTAAAAAGGTAAATTTATTTATGTGTTTTCTTTAATTTTTGGGACTAACATATTAACATTCATTTTAAATCCCATAATGTTATACTTGTTCTCATCCCACAATTTGTAATATTTTTCATAGTGCATAACAAATGATCTCAAATATTAAATAAATATTTATTCATAATGTAATTCTTTAATTACATCAATCTATAATATTTTCTTTATATCTCATTATACACAAGGTAATAAATAATTATTTATTCATTAATAAAAAATTTATTTAATTACATGAGTATAAAAATAAATATTTTATTCACTAAAATAAGAATATAATATTTATTTATTTATTTATTTATTGAATAAAATTTATCCCTTGTTATTCGTAATGTAATGATTAACTATTTGTTAATAAAAAGTTGTTTAATTACAAAAATATTAAAATAAATATGATATTTTCCAAACCATGAATATAATATTTAATTATAACATCTATTTACATTTTAAATAAATATCAAGGAGGATGATTGTATCTAGTTATCAATTAAGTGATAAATATTTATTTTCCTGACTATAAAAAATATTTATAGTTTGGTTGAAAGTTCAAACCATGAAATAAAAAAAAGTATAATATTATTTTACCTAGCATGGTGTTACTTTTGGGTTTAACATATTATTAAGGGCCTTTGCGAAATTAATTATTATGAAACCCAAGCCCTATTTTAATAAATAAATTATTGTGATAATTTTTTCTTGTCAGTCATAATGCACTATATTCTCCTCCCTAGAGAATTATCTTCCAATGAAGAAAGTATCTAGTGGTTCCTCTCAATCTCGATAGGCTCTCACTTTCACCATTTATATATCTACCCTGACCCTAGTAGCCCAAAGTCAAGTCCTTATTATACTAAATTGCCATAGATTCAATATGATAATCCCAAAAGACCGATCAGTTTATCAATTGTGGAAACTAGATATCAAACATGAAACATACATTACAATTGATAATATAAAACAAAATAAATTAAATCATTTTAGAACTCCATTATTCCCCTAACACAACTCGTCATATTCATCATAACACACATCTTCTCATCCTATAAACAATGAATCATAATATAGGGGTGAGCTCAGATGCATAGTAAGGGTAAGAATACAACAAAGCTATTGAATAAATAATCATAATCTTTTAGGAAAGATGTATAATTGAAACACAATCCTATTAAACATAATCATTAGCATAATATGTAAATAATAAATAATACCATGTAAATTAGTCAGATGATCTAGAATATATATCCATTGATATTCTACTAGTCAAATAATTAAATGGAATATCAATAACTAATATCATAATGTGGTAATGCATAATTCAGAACATCATAAACATACTGTCAAATATTTGGCTAAGAAACCATACATAAATAGGTAAAAACCCAAACTAGTTTGTCTCATAAGACCTAATAATACATTTAGAGGTTATAACGGTCCCCTCCAATCACTTACTAATTCCAATGCATTCTTCATATGAAAAGTGTAAAACATATCCAACATAAACACTCTTATTAAAACTATAATATGAAATGTTAATACACTGACCATAAGCCATGAATGGTTTTAAAATAGACCATCAAAATTTAAAAATATCATAAAAATGTCAATTTAATATTGTAGATTTTATAATAACAAATCAACCTTAAATAAGTATAAATCCCATCAAAGGATGTAGACATAGATGAAAACAATATAATAATATAATTAAATAAATTGTTGAGATAAATACCCATTTTTATATGGATATTATTTTCAAAGGGTCAAATAATTTTAATGGAAAACTTTTAGGGAAATGTATCTTGTAATATTTTAAGGATGTTTATCTCATGCCATATAAGTAAATGAAAGAGCATTATTTTCATTTGTTTTTAAAAAGGTCATGAAGTACTATACTATGAAAACGAAGAAAAAATATTCCTTTCATAACGTTTTGAAAATATTAAAAAATTGGAAAAATTGATTTTAAACAATTGTAGATAAATATTAAGAATATTTTTAAATACATTCATAAAAAACATGTACATGGATTATAAATATGTCCTCGTAAATACTTACGTATATACAATCCCCGATAATATTGAGATTGCAAAGTTAACCCTTACCTTATAGTTTCCATTAGTTGAGGGTTTGTTAACCTCTTGTATAATTATTAAATCATTTTATCAAATTATTCCAGCACTATATTCATATTTATGATATCATAAATGATCCTCTTATATCATTTTGTTTATAATATATCATTAGTACCATTGTTTCATGTGTTAACTACATATTTTTCTTATGTTTTTTTGTCATGTAAACCTTGTTTATTATGAATAGATTATATTTTAATCATATCCAAAATTATATTCATTTCATAAATATTATATCCTCTAATCATATACATTTTTATAATCTTCCTTGAATTGTTACTGTAGAGAATTAATCTCATCTTGTCGTGGATACGGTTGGTCGTACGTACGCCCGAGCAACGATATCATTCCTTTAATGGAAATATGGTAATGAATTTGATAGTATATTAAATATAAATAATTAATATCCTGGTATATTTATTATTTACATCTAATATATTCATCATTATACTCATCTATATAAAGTGGTTATGAAAAACAAATTACACCACAACACAGAGATGGTATATCGTACATACGCATACACGGTGAAATTTTTTAATAAGGATGGATAAAAGGATGAATTTTGTTTACCATAATCATAATAACCTCTCAGAATTTATATGATACATGGGTTATTATTTTAGAATGGAAACAGTGCATTAAGAGGAAGTATAAGAAGAAATGAGCTTAAATGAATTGGTAAAACAATAATCTCTTCTTTGATGGACATCCTTTGTATCTCCTATTAGAGAAACAAGGGTTGATATTTTTCGAAGAAAATGTCCTAAATAACAGAAAAAATAATGTTTGGAGGAGAAATTGGAAGGGGTGGTCAAGCTAGAAGTATCAATGTGGTGTGAGAAAGTGAGGGATGAAGATCCTTTTTATATGATAATGGAGTGGCACTCTTGGAATCCTTTAAAATATTAAATTATTATAAATTGATTTGAGATTTAAAATATCACCAAAGTTATTTATTTAGAAGATAATTTGAATATGGATCTAAATCATCTAAACCAATGTTTTTTAGACATTTTTATAACACAATGTTAACCTTTTCTTTTGACTTTAACCCTTAGTTAGACCCTTTAACTCTTACCATGCAACTGGGATTTTTTATACATTACGATTAATATAGTTACTATAAAAATAAAAAAGAACAAAAAAAATTAATTTATGACATATTTGACCTTATTATATTCATTTTACCAATTTTATGTTTTTATGAATTTTATATCATTTAATAAAATACAGTTTATTTTTAATTATCATTAATGTCAATTTTGATACTACTAATTATTTTAATTTTAAAAAATATCCTAAATACATGATAACTTTGAACCAAAAATTATAATATATGAATAACATATCATATTTATCTGTAAAATTTTTTTATTTAATTAATTATGTTATTTTATATTTATTTTAATATTTTTCAATACCATTTATTTGATATTTCCATTAATTAAACAATTAATGCATCATAATTATGAACGCCTTTAATTAAATTATTTATTATCTAAAATCTAAAAATAAATAATAAAGATTAATATTAATTTAGTATCCTCAAAATTAATATTTTTAGGTTATTTTTTTTCAGTGCAATCATTATTAAAAATGTAATACTGATTAAAAAACATGTGTATGTTATTTTTAAGTTATCTTTAAATAAAATATTGTAAATGTCATATTCTAAAGTAATTGTCTTAAAATGTTATAATTTTATCAGAAGTTTTATTTTGGTATACACCCACTCATCTAGTGAAATTAGGACAAGTTTCATGGAAATTTTATAATCCTATAATATTTTTTTTACCTTTAATTACTTTATTACCCTTAATTGTTGTAAAGAAAAATTTACTAAAGTTTCTACTAATAATATCAAAAAAATTAATTTGATCCTATTAGAATCTAAATGTCATAATGATTAAAACCTTTTATGTATATATTTCTAAAATCCAAACAAAAAATTTGATAAATTATGTTTGACACTAATCTCGAGGGCATAACTTGGAAGCAACATTTTAAAGTGAGAATGTTCACAATTTGATTAATATTTTATATCTAAATTGAATATGAATTTATTTAAAATGAATTAAATTCGATTAATTAAAAAATATTTAATCTAATTATAAATTAAAACCAATTAAATTCATAAAATAACTATATAATTATTTTAGACTAAAAATCATTTTTCAATTAAAATTCAGTATTTTTCACTATTGATTAAAAATGAAACTTGTTAGAAAAATATCAAAAATTCAACCAAAGTAAATTTTTATATCCCTATTTTAAATAATATTTTATTTTTTACATATAAAAATTCTAAAATTGTCAAATTTTATATATATATTAGGTTCTCCTTTAAAATTTAGTAAACTAATTTTTAAAAATATCAGTTTTTATAAAATAAAATTGGGACTGCTCATATCTTATGCCTATAAAATCAATTGGATGAATATAAAAATATTTTATAGACTATATAACATATATATTTATTTAATATCATTAAATAATTCTAAATAATTTAATTTATTATTAAAAACTCATTTGTGGTCATTAAAATAAAAGTATTTCCTTTACGCTCAATTGGTTTATATTTTCATTTCTAATTCAATGAATTCATATTTTATTTGATTAAACCATATTTTTTCATATGTTAGTTAATAATATTCATAACCACTAATTTAAAACAAATTTAATATCATATTATAATAAAAATTAATATTTTAATAATATATTTTTGTATTTATAAATCATGATCCTACATAAAAAGAAAGCTGTCAAAGAAAGTCGATCTTGATTGTAACATAAGATAACTCAGTATTTCATTCATTAAAATCTATATAAAATATTAAACTTATTTAGAAATAAAAATATTTTAAATTATTGGTGTCTTACATTCTCCCCACCATAATTAAATTGGTTCATTAAAATTTAAACCTGATCTCAGTAATCGAGAGTTCAATAATTGAAATTTCTATTTTGGAAGAACCCAAATTTCAAATAGGTTTAATAACACCTATTATTTATAATTAGAAAATGAAAATGTGAAGGTCTCCATAAAACTAGGATTTTGAATATGATAACATTAGTGGAAGGTAGAGATATGTACATGAAGGGAAAAAGAAAAAAATTGTATGGAGTGATTGAGGTCATAAATCACAAACAAGTGAATGATAAATGGATTATTGAAGTATTCAAAGATATAAATCTATGATTATTTAAAATACCATTGGTTCAAAAAAAAAATTAATTTTTTTCTTTATATCTTTTTCAATGAATTGTTAACTTATTTCCCTATATAATAATTTAGTGAAAAATAATTACATGATACATTTATATAGACACAATATTATCATTTAGCTGTGTCCATAACTATTTCTACTTCATTTGTTAGAAAAAGTTTAATCATAGGTTAAAGTAATACATTATCCTCTAAAACCTTTCCAAAATATCAACTTAAACCATTTCATAAATGGTTAACTCTTCTAAAATGAACCTATCATTACTCTCGCAATAACATTATGAAACTCTTATTGGTCACCATCCAAACATGTAAGTACCTTCATAATGTATTTATTTGAATCATTAAACTTTATTGAAAACATTCATGATTCCTTATTCTTTAAATATAACATAGATTATTGGGTATACTTCTTAAATCCAAAAATGTTGTAAACTCCCTCAATGATGTCATAAAACACTTTTCAACAAACCGTTAATTAGTTACAAGGTATTTAGTACTATCCAATTTAAGTTTTCTAAATAATTCATATATTTATTTTAACATTATTATCTCAATATATGGAAGATATTAATGATTATATTTCCCTAAATCATATGGTTTCCAAAAAAATAACTTGCTACTAAGTCACTTTTTTGGGTCATCACTACCATTCAACAAATGATCTCAAATCCTTAATGAAATATTATTGTAGAACAATCTTTCTATATTCCATAATTCTTATAACCAGTACATTATTGATAAAATAATAAAATGACATAATTATTGAATAAAAAAAAGCACATTAATCATTACTCTTCATCTGTTGTAGTAGGCTGATATTTTCCTTGATCTATTATTCTATTTTGGAGTATACTCCTTTGATGTAGGAGATATTGATTTACATTTTGTCTCATATCCTTACAGTTGAATCATTGTACATTAGAAACATTTTTATTTCCCATAAATTCTCATGCATGATTGACATTCTATCCCCACATGTATCAAACTCCCATTCCTTTTAAAAAATTATATCGGTGATTATTTCTCTCATTATTACTTGTGGGATAGTACTTCTTTCTCGTATCCCTTTATTCATATTTTTCTCAGCTGCCCTCTTATTCTCGTACTTTCTTCTGAATCCATAATACAAAGAGTACTCTTTATCATTCCCAATATCACATGATATTATGTCCTCATATGATGGGAATACATGGTATACTATTTCCATTTTAAATATTTGATTAAGACAATGAAATAAATGATCCTTCTTACTCATTAGATCACATGCTTTAGTGAGGTTCAAATTCCTTCTACAAGGCTCCATTTTTATTTGATGACATACACTATGTAATATCATATCAAAATGTATAATCCAAAACCAGAAAAATAGTAAATATAAATTTAAAATTTTATGTGTATCTAGTCTCATATTAATAAACATGATTTCTAGAGGACATGATTACTTGTAAATCTTTTATAATGGATTGTAAAGAAAATATTAATTCTCCTAACCATATCCCCTATGAGTGTCAAACTAGGTGTGTAGTAAGTCCCATTTTCATGTATCAGTTTATGCCAAGTCATGACTAACAAACATTATCAGATTTTTAATCCTAGGTACATCATTTCTAGAACCACAACCACTTGTAGTATCCAGAGAGGGATTTATTTCGAGGAATACACACACAATCTCTACCATACCAAAATTCTAGGAAATTATTCTATATGTATCCCCTATGTATCTCTTATGGTTATGTTCCCTAATCAATGTTTCAAAAAATAATTTCTATGGTTTTTACAAAACATTCTCTGATACCAACTGTAATGACCCCAACCGAAGTATCCTATAGTTAGTGTCATGGTTTATTACATTGGAATAGATACAATACTCTAATCCCAAAGGACCTATCAGTTTAGTAGTCTTGGAAACCAGATTACATACTTGAAACATACATTACAATTGAAACTATAAAATATATCATAGAAAACCATTCGATAACACCATTATTCTCCTAGATTAACCATATATATCAGTCATAATACACATATCGACATCCTAGAAAAAATAAAACATTAGAAAGGGGTTACAATGAGCACACAGTAAGCGTAAGCATATGGCGTAAGGTATTATTAATAAATAATCATAAATATTAAGTCAAGGTGTATAACTGAAACACAAGCCCTTTAAACATAATCTTGAGAATAATATGAAAATATTATAGAATACCATATTAAATAATCATATAAACTATAAAACATAACGAAGGATATTCTACTAGATGAATAATTATATGGAATATCAATGACTAACCTTATATTGAGGGAATGCATAATTTCGGACATCGTAAACAAACCATCATGGATTCATCCAAGACATCATATATAAATGGAGAAAACCCAAAACTAGTTTGTCTCATGAGACCTACCAATGCATATAGGGGTATAACAGACCTCATATGTCACTTACAAGTCCAATGCATTCTTCATATTAAAAGGGTGAAACATAACCAACATAAAAATTCATATTAAAACTAGAATATGAAATGTTAATACATTAACAATAAACCATAAGTGGTATTAAAATGTCACATCCATCATCAAGCACATCATTACATTTTTAATAAAATTTGGTAGATTATATCATAATAAATCAAAATCAATTAAGAATAAATCCAAAAAAGGATGTTGACATAGTTGAAAACAATCTAAAAATCATTAAAAAGTAATAAGTAAAATAAAAATTTTTATATTAATATTATTTTATAATGGGTACATAGTGTTAAAATAAAATATATTTTGTAAAAATTATCTTGTAAATGAGGTTTATCTCATGCCGTATAAGTGAAAAAAAGATCATTGCTTTCATATTTTGTCAAAAATGTCATAAAGTACCTCATTTGGAAAATGAAAAAAAGATTCAAATCATTTTATAAAAAGTAAAATTTGGGTAAACATTTCATTAAATAATTGTACAATAATATTAATGATATTTTGAAATACATTTTTAAGAAACATAAACATGGATGGTAAATATGTATCAGTAAATACTTTCATTTAAACAATCTCCGATAATAATGAGATTGTGGAGTTAACCCTTAACTTGTACTTTATTATAGATGAGGGTGTTTTGAACTATTTTATAATGGTTAATGAATATTATTAAAATATACCAGAATAATATCCATATTTATAATATCATATATGATCCTCTTATATCGTTTTTTTAATAATATTTCATTATTACCATTGTTTAGGGTGTTAACTAATTAATTTTATTAATGTTTTTTTCATGTAAGTCATGTTTCTTATTCATAGAATATATTTTATCCATATAAAAAATTATTTATTATCATAAATATTATATTAAATCATCATGTACATTTTTATAATCATTATTGAATGGTTAATGTGTATAATTGATCTCATCACGTCGTGGAGATGACATGTTGTATGTACGCACAAGAGACAATATCATTCTCTTAATGGTAATGTTGTCTTCAAATATATGGTTTATTAATAATAAAAAATTTATATAATTTCATAATTATTATTTATATCCATTATATTCATCATTATAACCCTACAAATAAATTGGTTATGAAAAACAAATAACACTGCATCGTACAGACGATAAGTCGTACATACACACACACGCTGATACTGTTTTTCATATGATTAATAAAATGAGGAATTTAGTTTTCCCATAATCATAATAATATATTGGAATATAGATGATATTTTATTTTTTATTTTATAATGGAAATAGCATGTGAATATGTAGTAGAAGAACAAATGAACATAAATGATTTGGTAAAACAATTACCTCTACTTCGGTGGACTTCATTTAGATCTCCTCTTAGGGACACTAGGGTTGGTATTTTTTGAAAATCATGCCCTTAATAAATTTACTAATAATGTTGGGATGAAGAATTTATAGGGTTTGGTGGAGCAATATTTCTGAATATGGTGTGAGAAAGTGAGGGAGGAGGTGCCTTTTTATAAGATATGGTAGGGTCACTCATAGAATCCTATAAAATATTAAATTTATATAAATTTATTTTCTATGTAATTAGCTCCAATGTGAGTTATTTCAAATATAATATGAGTAATGGTCTAAATACTATCAACCAATGATTTTTATACATGTTTAGTTAACAATATTATTCTTATCTTTTGGCATTAACCCTTACTTAAACTCTATAACTCTAAGCATGACAACTCGGTTTTTTTACACTTTAGGGTTAATATGGTTACTATAAAATGAGAAAAGACCCATGAATTGATAATTAATGAAATATTTAATATTATTACAGTTATTTGGATTAATTTTAGATTTTTATGAAATTTGTAGAATTTAATAAAATGTTATATATTTTAAAGTATCTTTTATGTCAATTTTGATACTAGTTATTATTTGAATTTTTAACAATATCCTAAAAAGATGATAAATTCATACCAACACTTATAATATATCACTATAATATAATTAATTTTATATTTCCATTAACTAAACAATTACTACCTCATCATTATGTGAGACTTTATTTAAATTGTTTCTTCTAATGAAATTAAATTAAATTATAATAATGAGGATAAATTTATTATATTTCAAATTAATATTTATATTATAATCTATCTTTTATATAAACAGGAATAAAAAATTTAATACTTTTTAAAAAACGAGGATATGAAAATTTTAAATTATCTTTAAATAAAATATTCCAAATGTCATATTCTTAACCAAGTGGATTAAAAAGGTTTTAATTCCAAAATAATGTTGATTTTTCTCAAAAATAACTCATTAAAATATATTAGAACACATTTTAGGGTAATATTAAAATATAATAATATTATTTGTACCTTGAATTACTTGATTTCCCTTAGTCATGGTAAATAAAAATTTTCTAATGTTGTTGTTCATAATATCCAAAAATTAATTTCTTCTTATTAGACTTTAAATATCATACTGATTAAAAATATGAATGTCCTTTTTTCCAAATTCAATTCTTAGAAGTGGATAGATTAAGTTTAACACTAATCCCCAATACATGGCTAGGAAACATGCTTTTAAAGTAATAATGTTAAAACGATTATTTAGATTTTAAACCTAATTCAATGTGAAATTTAATCCAATAACTTAAATTAAATAAAATTATAAAAATATGTTCTAATTATAAATTAAAACCAATTCAATGAATAATGTTACTATATAAATAAATTAGACTAAAAAGTACTTTATAATTAAAATATGTTATTTTTCATTATTCATCAAATTAAGAAACTTATAATTAAATATCTAAAATTAAACCAAAAAAATATATATCATTTTTTCAAATAAGAAGTTTATTTTTTCATATAAAAATTCAAAAAGTTTCAAAAATTATATCTAAAATGGGTTCTCCATTAAAAAGTGTTGAAAATACTTTTATAAAAATATAGGTTTTTATGCATAAAAATGGTTTTCTTCATATCTTATGCCTATAAAATATATTCCATGAATATAAAAAATATTTGATTGAATGAATAACCTATATATTTCATTAATGACATTCACTAATTTTAATTAATTTAATTTATTAACAAAAAATCCTTTGAGAGAGTAAAAATAAAAGTGTTTCCTTTGCATTCAATTAGTTTATATTTTTATTTCTAATAAATTTATTTCATCATATATTTTTGAAAACCATATATTTTCAAATTTTAGTTAAAACTATTCATAAAAACTAAATTATTGGCAATGTTATGTCTTATTATATTAAAAAATAATATTTTAAAAACATATTATTGTTCATTAAAACTCTATATTACGTATAACGGAAGCTATCTAAGAAAGTTTCTCATTCATGTAAAACAAGATAACTCAGTGTTATGTGAATTAAAATATATATAATATATTAAATTTATTTAAAAAGAAAAATATTATAAATTCTTGGGGTGTTACAATTTCTCTCAAGTTGGAGTGATCAAGAGACGATCCTTTCTAGACTGGTGGGATCATGATTGTGATCAAAGGTACAACACATGATGATTTGTATCACCTCACCAGCACCTGATGTACCATCAGTGAAGTTCTGAGATCAATGGAACATATGTGGATCACTACTAGAGGGGAAATAAATTGGTCCATTTTCAACACAATGAAAATACAATTTAACACCCTACAGACAATCAACACCTACAACAAAGACAATAATCAAGACTAAGGTATTTCTTCATGGTATTAAATTCAAAATATATTAGTGTTAAAAATATCCTCTATAGGTTCTATAGAAAAATAATGTCAGTATTATTTAGAAAAAAAAATTCATCAAGGGCTTTATGTCATGTAGATTTCTAATGATCTATTTAATTCAACAAAATATGAGTTGGTCATAGGTCTACAAGGTGCTTCCACTATATTTGGAATCATAAAATAGTATCAAACATGTCATATTTAATTTATAAATTTGTATTTATTTATTATCCTTTAGTTATTAAACTTTAGTGTTAATTTCAATACATTCTTTATTTTGATCTGATTATCATGATCAATTCTTATTCACTTTATTCATCGCTCATATAATTCATATTGGTTCATAATATATAAACAACATCTGAAGAACCATCCGGATATGGAAGATGGTTTTCATGGAATATTTACATTTAAATATCCATCATATCATGTATCACCAAACGATGTGGTAGTTATGTGATCAATGGGCACTGTGTAATTAATTAAATCACATGGGATATAATTATTTTATACATGGTGAAATTATTACACACACAATGTAATTAATTTACATGAAATTTAATTAATTTACGTTTAATTCACAATTGGTATTGTTAATTCATATGTTGTGTAATTAATTTAGGTATAATGTACTTAATTTATATAGAGTGTAATTAATTCATGTATGGTGTAATTAATTCACATTCTGTTAAATTAATTCATATGTTTTGTAATTAATAAACAAATGATGTAATGAATTGACTAGCAGTGTAATTAATTTACATGTGATTTTTCTTAATTTACATTCTACTTAATTAATTCACACATATTGTAATTTTCCTAACCCTCTCTTTCAAATGATATCGCAATAAAATGACAAAGATAATAACCCCCATATCCCACCTCCAGTAGCCCCCCGTTTGGAGACTAGTACTGAGGGTATAAAAATATGATGAAATTGGAATCATTACCCTCTATGATAATATAATATTGGGATATAAGATTATTCATCCACAAACAGGTCCACAAAAAAATATGAAAAAAACCAAATCCATACAACAATTTATGTATAAATAGAATTGTTATCGATAAAAGTCTCTGAAATTAAATACCCAAAATCATAGTTAAGGCAGCAACACAAAATCTATCCAAAATTATGAGCTACTAATTCCCACCATGGTCTATATAGTGATACTAGAATCTAAGAAATCAAAATTTATACATAAGTTCAGCATAAAAGTATACACAGTAGAATAAAAAAGTGTCTCATACACATGTGAAAGAAGCATACCAATTAACATGTAAGAAAATAGTAGAACCAACATTGCCTAAATAGGTCAACTATCCAAACCCATCCTCAACATGGAGCGATCACCAAATAATGAAAGCAAATTATAATAAAATAATAAGAAGAATGTTGATAAAGGGTAAACCATGCATCTTTCCCACTGATTTTTCGATCATACTCCCCTTATATTCAGAATAACATATACCACCACCCCATAGCATAGCCACATCACATATCACCAAATGACACCTTGAAAATCACATCACAATAATAACCCACGAAATAAGGTATCATGAACATGAAACACATCAACCTCATTCCATCCTCCTACTATACATGACCCCCCCATAATCCACCCAACACCATGGTCATATCAAATCTCTCCCAAAGGGATCGGGGTCCTCGCCCCACAATATCGTCACATCATATCTCACCCAAAGACACTTGCACCATCACATAGTGCACTAACAATTCATAGACCATCATAGCATGTGAATTCCTACTCACCTAGAAGAGAGTGATAGAAATATTGGGTATCCATCAATCCATCTTCATCAATAGGATGTTTTTAAAATAACCCCTTGTGTTAATATATGGATTTCAGCAAATAGTGACCATTGTATGTGGGGTGTATATAGAAATAATAGGGAATATAGAATTATATACCTATAGCCACATAGAATCCAACATATAGGTTCACAAAAAAACAATATCCATCTCACAACGACCCCACATTTTTTCAAACACTATATGAATAACACCACACAAACCAAAATGCATATATCACATATCCATCCAATCCCATTATCTAGCCCATTTGTTTCATTATTTATTAGAAAATTCATTTTACCAAAAATACCATCATTGATTTTTTTTATTAATCAGTTATATCCCATTAACCACACCATACCAACCCACTTAAACATTGTTAACTAGTAACTCCCTCACTACTCGATCATCTAGCACAACACATACATTCTCACATGGAGCTCTCCATTCCCATCGAACCACCTCCTCCCCACCACACAAGAATGGATAAAAACCACCACAACATTTTCCTAAAATCACGACCAAAAATATGTCACCTCACCTCCAAAGAATCACATATTAAATCGTCACCTGCCTCCATAAAATAACATCCAAACAAACCATCACATCACTTCCCTAAAAGCACAGCCAATAAAAACATTACCGGACCACCCCAAAATCCCGGACAAATAAACCATCCCCTCAACGCCCAAAAATCATAAAAAATAGACCTTGAAATAATAAAGATCATTTTAATAATTTAACAAAGAGGCTTTTATCACATTTTACTTTATTTTAAGGGATTTATCCCAGAATACATTAATCCTGAGGTAATATTTTATTATCCAAATATTATTGTTTATCCCATTTCTATTATTTGTGGTGATTCCAAACAACCACAACTATAAAGGGATTCATAACTCATGTTAGATCATTGAAAAAAAATCCCCAATGGCCAAAATTTTCTTTAAGGAACTCATCTCATACAAACAAATTACCAGAATAATATATAAAATGTAGAATCATGTCATTCATTTCCCTTTACCCTTCAATTTTTATTAACCATTTAATTTCTCTAGATTTGGATAGGGCAAAGAATATCCCATGGATAAAAATGACTTATACCCTCCATAATGATATAGAAAAAGTGGGAAATAAGGAATTCCCTACACCAAAATATCTTTCCAATATATCTATACACTGTAGGAGAGAGAAAGAAATTCCCACAAACCACATCCACAAGAAAAAGCCATGGCTTAACCAACAGTTCATCAAGTGTTATAATAATAGAATTCCAAATGAAAAGCCAAAAAAACATCACCACCATATAATATATTTAATGAAAAACATAAGTAAAACAATGGAGAATAGAGGAGAACTCACCACATATTTCCATCGGGTATCAAATAGAATCAACTTATCACAGTCGGAGAAGGATGCTTTAAAGTTCCTCCAAAATCACCTAGGGTTACCTTATAAATGATATAGAGAGGGGAATGTATGGATGAATAATAAATTGATAAAAATGACTTAAAAATGATATTATGAACCTTTTTCATCATTAAATTGGTTCATAATTTTAATTCTATGTAAATTCCCAAAATTTCAACTTCTTCCAAAATTTACATCACTGCGGATTGATTTTATCACTTGTCATTAATTAATTTCAGGTCATGAATCTATTCCAAGGATTAATCCAATTCCATATTCAATCTATGAATTTTCTCACTATAAAATCCATGAGAAAACAATTCACAATACGAACCCAGTTTGTATTGTGAACCAGCATCTATAGTACTCCCCCAAATCCCACCCCAATGAAACCCGTAAGGGCTTCCTCCATGGAACCCACAACACTCTCCATCCACAAAAACTAGAAATTTATGGGATGTAAAGGCATGTAATATTACACTAGAGATCTCTCTAATGATTATAATACCTAAGAATTAAAGCCAACACCAAAAAATGGAGGTTTGAACAACATTATGCAGCCTACTTCTCAATGATCCTATTACACCTCAAACACTACCACCATCCAAACACTCCAAAACCAAACACCCACAATTAAACCATTAAAAATTCATCACCACACATAACCACATAACCACCACTCCCTATTCACATAAAAAAGATCTGGTACCAGCCTCAAACCACCAAAATCATACACAACCATTGTAGAACCACCTCTCACCATCTCACCCTCTATATTGTCCAACCCAATAAATATTTAATCCTATAGACCACACTTCCCAAAACATGATAATAAAGGATTTTCATCCTCTGTGTCAAGATATTATTTTCTATGTGTATCACAGACTTTCTCGCATGGGTATATTCACATAACAGTAATTGTGTCTTCATTAGGATTCAACTCCCCCCATTTATTTATGTTAGAACTTTATCACACATCACAACATCAAAAAAACAATACATATCATGAAACAACAAGTTCTAAACATAAAATCACAAAGAAAAATAGTGAAAATAAAAACTCAAAACAAATATGTGTACTGGACATGCATATATATATCATACTCCCTAGTACTCTCTTCCTAGCCACCATGCCTCCACAACACGTGAACCAAGGGAAGGGTCCATCCACAGATTGCCTTATCTTAGAGATCCTGGATCTCTAATGGCCACTCCATAAACATAGTGTCATCCTTGATATATAACTATCTCATAATAATGAAATGGGATTCATCATGAAGATACTGATGATGTTGAGAGACATGGAAGATGTTGTGGATCCTCAGTAGGCAAGGTGGTAACTCAAATTGATATTCCGCCTCACTAACTCACCCCATCACCTCAAAGGTCACAAAAAAACCTGGTATAAATATTACTCCCCCATCCAAACCTTCTCTACCCACAATGAGGGGAAACGTCCATGAACACATGGTCTCTAATGTATAACTCAATGGGCATCCTCTTATGATCACCCAAGGAACATTGTCGGTTATGCTCTACTTTCTTCCTCTCATGAACATGCAGAACCTTCTCTGTTGTTTTCTACACCACATCAATACTAAGAATTATTTCCTCCCAAACCTCTATCAAGCACAACATTGAACAAAACACGTGATCATATAAAGCCTCAAATGGGGTCATTCCAATAGACGGGTGATAGTAGTTGTTATATGTAATCACTAAAAGAGAAAAAATCAACCAAGATCTCCCAAAGTAAAAGATGCATGCTCACATAATATACTTTATTATCTAGATGGTATAATCCATATTACATTACATATAAGGGTGTAAATCATTATTGAGTAATAATTTAGTTCCGAAATCGAGCTATAACACCCTTCGGACTTGTGAGGTAAAATATGGATCCCAGTTCAAGACAACAAACCTCAAAACTCCATGAAAACACACCACCTCATCCACAAACCTCTTAACCAAATGATACATTGTTCCCAACACCATGATCTTTATTAACTAGTCCAAATTCTTTTTCCAATACCTGATCACCTAGATAGAATCATAGCATCACTAATATCTTGGTAACCTAGTGATGAAATCTTTCGAAATTGTATCCCATGTCCACTCAGGAACATCCCAAGGATGCAACAAAGCACGAGGAACACAATTCTAAAAGATTACCTACTAGAAAACAAAACACCTTTCCATGAAATATGACACCACCCATTTAATACTCGGCCACCAAAAATGAATCCTCAAGACATGGTAAATCATGGACACTCCTTGGTGTACTTCCAAGGGTGATCATTGAAACTCATGAAGGACTCCTTCTAAAATCGCTATAAGAATAAACAACCTCCCATAAAACAAAATCTGGTTCTGACAATCCTCTGATCATCCCATTGAAGCATTAGTATAGTCAATAAAATTTTCTATCACTTCTTCCTCTATGTATCCCATAGAGACTACCCACAATTCGGCATCATAGAATGTACCACCCCATGATTTTTAGAAAAAAAATCAAATTAATTTAAACTTTTTGATATTTTTCATTTCACGCAACACTGAATATATCATATGTTATATGAAATCACAAATTCATTCATTATTTTTATAATACACCAAGTTAATATTTTTTTTCACTAAACATTTTATTCATGTTCTACACACAACACGGACATGGCTTACATTATACACAACACTGAGTTTCAACGAAACAACATTTTATTATTATAATTTGTTAAATTAGATAGTTATAACCTAGCAAATAAACATGGTAATATAAATATTAATAACTTATATTTCAATATTATTTATAATGTTTTTATATAAATAAAACATTTTTTAAAAAAAATATAATTTTTGTTAAATTTTTCATATTTTTGAAAATATTATTTTCTGAAATTAATTGCTCTTTATGTTCTTCTTTAAATAATAATAAAAATAATTTAAATAAATTTTATAAATTTTATTTTATTAAATAAAAATAATTTATAAATTCATATATCCATATATATATTAGGGTTAATTTTTGGTATTTTTATAACAAAAATAATTTAGGATGAATAGTGACAAATATTGAATTTTAATTCAAAATTCATTTTTCATCAAATTTATTTATGTTGGTAAATTATATTTTAATTTGGTTATAAAGATTAATTAGATAAACTTTAAATCAATTTATTCAATTTAGGTAATTAGAACAAATTTCACATTGAAATTATATATAATCACATTTCAAACTATTTAACATTTTTGTTTAAAAAACCTATTGTCGTGACACCCCTATGAGATTAATTTTAAATTAATTTAGGAGACTTATTTGATTATAATTTAAAAAAATGGATTCCATATTTTTAATAATCATAATTTGGAATGTATAATAACTTTAAATGTCGTTTTTACCAAAAATATTAGTGACCATATTTAAAATCAATTACAGCAATTAAGGTAAAAAACACTATTACTTAGTGGTTAATCATTAACTTAAGTAGAAAAATAACCTAGAAACATATCCAAAATTCATTTTCTGGAAATATATTGACCAATATTCCTCTTTGGTAAAAAATGGAAAATTATTTGAGGCACGAGATGTAAGGGAGACCTCTCAATAGTGTTTTAATTTTTATATTTACAATTATGTCACTCCTCCTCCACTATAAAGGGGAACCAAACCCCCTCACATCATCACGCATCTAAATAAACATTATCAAACAATAACCCTGAACAAATAAGATCTAAATTTCCCACCCTTAATCCTAGAAACCATTATTTTGGCAGAAATCCAACCAAGGAATCCCATTGGTGCAAACTAAGAGGAGTTACCTAATGAAGAGGTAACATCCTTCCATACGAACTTTTTTTTCATTCTTCATACACTAAATTAATATCATTAAATGATTTTATAAAAACACTAATATCCTAAATATTATTATCTTTTTAATTTTATGGTTCTTACATATACTTACACACACTACCATCAAATTGGTAACAAACTTGGGGTTCCTAAGTATGGTGGACTACCGCCTCATGAAATGATTATTATTCATTTTTCATTTACCACCAATCAAGGTTGGGAATTTTGATGTACATAATATATTTACATGATATATATTATATTTTTGAGGTATTTATTATTTTCTAATTATTATATAAAATAAGACTTCAGGCTTTTCATTTTGTGTAAAAAGGAGAACTTTCTGGATGTGTGGACAACTGCCTCCTCAATGAGATGTGATTCGTTCACACTATTCCTGGAATGTATTAAGAATGGGTTTAGTAAATCTATATTATATGGATTACATAATATTACTACTATAATAATACATACATACATACATTCATATATATATCATTTAATTTATTTATTTCAATACGATAAGAAAATGGAATCAATGTTCATACATACGTACGACCTACCATCTCCATGAATGGTATATTCTATTTCATATTTATTGATTATTTAGATCATTATAAATTACAATATAATTAATATATATGGTGTTTATTTCATGTTTTATTAATCTATGGAAATAAATAATTCGTTATCTAAGAAGGGGGATCAAGAATAACAAGTCAGAATCAATACAAAAAAAACAAAGCAGATATTACATGAAACGTAACATTAACATAATATTGTTAATAATTGGTTAATATAAGGTCATAATAAAATAATATATGTTATGTTATATAATAATATGGTTATTTTTCTTATTTATAATAATATTATATTTATTATATAGGATGTTTGAACATGTACAAAACAATTCAAGACATAATGTAAGGGTATTCTAGTCTATATTTTCGTTCTGTGAGACTTATGATTTATTCACCACTTATTGTGTGGTGTATATTATTCCCATGAATATATTATATTATTATTATATTTAAATTTATTATTGTTTATATACCCTTTTATGATCTTTCTTTCATAGGGTTTATGGATTAAAAGTTACAAAATCTGTAAAGTAATTTTGTATCAATTTTGGGTTCTTTGAGACACATGTCATGTTTGGAACATATATTTTTTTCTGATGTGTATATACTACCCTTTGACATATTATATCATAAATAACCATATTTTCATGATATTTTATTCTTAATTTAATGATATATTTCCAATTTTATTTTGATTTAATGTTACCAAAGTGGTAATGGTGTTTTGATACAGTCTCATTGTTTATCGAGATTGTTTATTGTCATACCCACGACATTTTAATTAATTTTTATTTTAGTATTACATGGCTCAGGGTTCTCACACCAAGGTCTGGGCTTGGCCCTGACATAATTTTTTTTCATTTAATATCTTTCATGGGTTTCATACCCATGCACGGTCACCGCACATCGGACGATAGTCGCGTCATTAGCCCGGGTGTCCGTGCAAGTATATAACGATAAAAATAAATAATGTTTATGTAAATAAAGTGTGTTAAATGGTTAAAATGCAATAATAATAATTTTATTATTTAATTGATAATGTTAATATCAATAAGATGTTATTATGGTTATAATTTTTATTTTTATTATTCTTTTTATTGTCATTTTTATTATTCTAACTTTTATGGTTATTAATTTTTTTTATTGTTTCATTACTATTTTTTATATTATTATTAATATTAATAATATTATTTGTTTCATTATTATTATTATGGTGTTATGATTATTTTAATAATTGTTATTATAAAAAAAGAAACCCTAATTCCCACGCCCCCCCCCCATTTCGGCCTCCTTCTACGCGAGCCGCCCCTGTGACTACGCCCTGCGCTGGCTGTAGTGGATGCTGCCCCTCTCGGTTCTCCTCCGGCTACGCCAAACCCAACCCCTACTGCTCTTCCACCCACCGCCCTATTTCCCTATCATCCTCCTCCAGCGCGCAGCATCTCCCCCTCGATATTCCCTCCTCTTCGCCATCTAGGATCAATCGCATCGATCCCATCACCCCCTTCCCCTCACCTGTAGCGAGATCCACATGTCGCCCTTCACGCAGCGCCACCTCCCTGTAACAATCTGGCTCCCGCCGCCCCTCGGCTCTCGATCATCCCTCACCCTTCTCTCCTCCCTCAAGCTCTAGCGCTGACCTTCCCAACACATCGCCACCTCTAGTGTCCCGCTTTCCTTCTACGTTTACCTCTTACAAGCCCCCGACCCCCCTCCGCTTTAGCCCAGCAGCTACCCTAGCCAGACTCACCTTGACCTTTTGATCATGTAACCTTCTTCACAAGGCCTAGCTCCACCCTCCTACTACGATCTGGTGCCCATCCGAACAAGTCTGCCCGCCTTCTCCCCTCGCCCAGTAGCCCGATCTCACGTCGGCTCTCCCTCGCTCCGCTCAGCCTTCTAGTTGCTCCAACCATCGAACCTCCTATACAGCGGCACGACCCTCTGATCGGCCTTACGCCCTTCCCGACCATGCGTCCCCTCTACCAGTGACCTTTCTGTCACCCCTCAGTTCCTCCTCGTCCGTCTGAGGCAGAACGACCAACCCCGTCAGCTCTCATTCCTTCTTCATTCGCGTACGACTAGCCGCACACACAACTTCTCAAATGGGCCCATGATAAATGCCCGCCACTAAAGGTGATTGGTTTGGATTCGGGACATTCCACCTACACCAGTGTCGAGGTGAGTTTTTTTTCTTTTATTCATTTGGATTATTTGAAGTTAATATTTCTATGTTTTTATATTTTTTACTTTTTTGGAGCGTGTTCGTGAAGAAAACATGTGATGGCATAGTCATCAGCTCATGGGTACTTATGCACAAGCGTGATGTGATTCGCATCATCATGATTGTGTTTTGAGTCGATTTTGGTCCGCGGGGGATTATTTTACCTTCCAATGAAGCATTGTTGCATCTGCACTTGGTTTGAGGTAGGTGTTTCCTTGATTTTCTTTTCCGAAGCAATTTATTTGATTCTTGGGCATTCTAGTAAATTTTTATATATATTCTTCACACTGATAATGCGTGTCATTTGATTGTTATGTTGTTTTTATGGTAGCCAAATTTTCTAATGATAGCTTTGAATCGATTCTTTATTTGTGCACATACACTTTCACTCATTTTAATAAATTTATGGTCATGTTTGACACATTTAATAAAATAGATCATTTTTACACACGTTTGAAAATTCTTGTTTGATAAGCTATTGGGGAAGTGGAATTTCACATGACGTTATAAAAATTTTAGACATGTCTTTGGTGAGTTTTTTTTGGGTAAATTTTCTTTAATGAGTATACAATAAAGAATGTGTTTTTGGTTGGTTTTTTAAAAATGGTTTTGGGTATTGATATGGTTTTGGGTGTGTAAAGACGTGGGTTTCCCTTAGGAATTCTTTTTATAAAATTTATAGTGGTTTATTAAATAGTGAAGTTGGTGCGAGTTGTGTGTTGAAAACATATCGAGGTGGTGTTTTCATTGTTTGTTAGCTTGGATTGTTTTATGTCCGTTTTTATGTAACATTGTTGTTGCGCGTTTATTGCAGAGCATTGGCGGGGTCGCGATCATCATCTTGCGCAAGCTTCCTCGCCTGTGCGAGGCATGTCTCATTGTCATGCTTGAGCTTCAAGTTGAGGTGGGTCTAACACTACAATGGCCTTTAAATTTAGAAATTATTTATTTCTTGATGTTTGGTAAATTCTAATAAATGGGAAAAAATATATGATAATTAATTTTTAAGTGATTATTTGGCGTAAAAATAGCCGTTTATTTTATTCATGACACTTGAAATATTTTCTTGATGAACGAGCACCTAGTAGTCAAAGAATGATCGTTTGGACTTTAATCATAATTCATGGAATTTCAAATGTAGTTTTGGTTTATTGATAAATTATTTCTTTTAAAGCATGAACAAGCGTTTTGGTTATCTTTTGAAATGAGGATTTTCCTTAAAATTGGAGAAGGCCCATTTGGCACTTTAATAAAATAAATTATTTTGGAAAACTCTCTTTGGGGTGACTCAGGGGTGATCTTTGGGGTACTTTTACTGCATGAGTTGTGTGTGATGTTTGTGTTACTTGATTGACTTTGTTTACTAACCCCTTTGATTTTTATTACACGTGTTGACATGGAAACCTGACATAGTAAGTGAATCTTCTGAGAACGATTGCTAAGATTACGCACTTGTTAGTGGCCCTTAGTCAGGATTATACTCTGATAGGGGATTGGGCCCCTCGGTTTGGCCATGTAGGGAAACAACGGGCGTTGGGGAGTTATGAAGTCATCAAGAGTAGGCATTCCTTCCGGATGAGTCACATGTATAGTACATTTTGGATTGTTCAAAAGCTCCTAGGTTTGATCCATGTTTTCTTTAGTGTTTATTTTTATGTGGCAGATGATTGAGAGGTCTAGTTCTATTGTTGGCCCTTGTGTGCCACTTCTTTTCCATTACCCTTAGAGTGTTTTCTGTGTTGTGTGTGGTTTTCCATATTACTAACAACTAAAAATTTAATTTCTAAATTGTCTGCAAAATGTTTTTTAAAATACAATTCACTTATTCCATTCAATCATTAAACTTATTTTTCAATTAAAAACGAAAATAGACTATTACTTGTCCTGGAAATGGAAGTGTGTCTGTGTGTGGAAACCCATATTTTGTATAATTTAGTTCAAACCTAGAATTAGTAAATTTCATTATTTAAATGTATTGAATTCGAAATAGTTTGTTGGGCACACCTACTGTGTTTTAATAATCACGCCTATAGTGTTTTCCTATTTTTAGTTTTGTTTCATGTTTGACTTGAGCTTGCTCGCTGTGGTCAAGATTTGGTTGTGGGATGGTGAGAGACTCTTAGAGTCAAGAGGAGTTTTGGTCATGGCCAGGTTAGTTTGTTGTTATTGTTTGTTCTTCATTTTTCGTGTCATTTTTTTCCTTTCATTATTCTACTTTGTTCTGCTGCTTTATTTATTTTCACAGGGCGAAATCATTCCCAACGGTTATGTTCTAATGCCCGACACTAGTTTCCAACTCATGGGGATCAGGAACGCCTCGATCCATGTCACGAATGGGCTCCGGTGACCGGTTCAGGGTCGTCTTGGGATGGTTCGTGACAAAATGGTATCAGATTCAGGTTAAGAATGACTACCAGTCCCTCCCTTTGGTGATTTGATGCAAGATGAGTGTCGTCATTGTTCTTATTGGTGTAAGTGCATTCTTGAAAATGAAAAAGGGTTTTTGAAATGAGAATGATTTCATTTAAATGGCTCTAGATTTGTGAAATCGATTTGTTTTAAAACTGAATGCTCTTGGTTAAAAAATCATGTCTTTTCTTGGAACTGATAGAGATATGGTTCGGGTGCAACCTCAGGTACTCTTTATGAACGTTTTCCCATGTAAGGTAATTCATGGGAAGTGTGTGTTGGTGTGTATTTGTGAAAGAGGATGAAGACATGTGCAATTGTTCATGGGATTACTAGGGTGTTCACATGGAATTAAAGGCTTGACCTTGTTTTTATAAAGAAATTTTTAAAAAGGGAAAATTATTTTTCTTGGAAGTTGAAATTGGTTTGAAAAGTGGATTTGGCGTTTGGAAAATGGCCGGGAAATAAGGCGGTTTTGAAATCTAAAAAAAGGGGTTATGAAAAAGGAGTTTTTGAGTTGTGTTTGTATTTTCTTGTTTATTATGAGCATGTAGTTTTGGATGAAGGTCTTTTCTTTGATGCTGCTTCAGCTTGATAATATTTTTGTCTCTATGTTTTATATGTTGTTCAGAAAATGCCTCAAAGAAAGGTCATCAAGGTTTCTGATAATTCATGCCTAGTTTTTGGTTCTTCTCGGACATTGCCTATACTTACCGGTGATCATGGTCTGTTTAAGGTAGTTATGTGGTTTGAAGAGATTGAGTGTACTTTTAGGATGTTGGGAACTCCATTCTGTTAGAGTTCATGTTGTCCTGGGATTATTTGAGTGTTCAGCTTTGGAAAAATGGGAGTTTCTTTCCCCACTATCAATGCAACTTGGGATGATGTCAGATGTTTTTAAATCCATCGTCATCCGATGGTTTATGACTGAAAAAGTGAAGATGAATAAAAGTGAAGACCTAAAGCGTATTATATAAGGCCATCGAACGGTGAAGGCATATGTTGACCATTTCGAGGAGCTCCTGTCATTTTCTCCAGAAGTAGCATAGCAAGGATCGATATAGACTTCCATCTTCATCAAGGGTGTTCACCTAGAGATCATGGATTGGGTCATCCCTTCAAGGGACCATCCTTTCGAGAAGTTGGTGGATGCGACGTTCTTAGCTAAAATGATTTCCAGAGTGTAGATGCTTGGAAATCTAGAGTATCCAGTCACTCATGAAGCTTCCCCATCTGGCGAGAATGGTGTGCCTGAAGGACCTATTTCTAAGGGTCCTCTGTAGTGGTTCTGACATCAAGTTCATCAGACCGTTCAGTGGTGTGCCACAAGTGTGGCCAGTTCCGGAATGTGAAGCCATCATTTTTCATCCCCTCAAAGATGTGTCATTGTTGTGGCTATCTGGGTAATTTGGAAAAGTATTTCAGGAAGCATCACATTAAGAAGACATTGTGACTGGAATAATTCCAATGCCTGACTGTGAGACCCGAGATGCTTTATCCATCATATCCCCCGCCACAGATCATGGGGTGAAGCATGTGCATAGTCAGGATTTTCCCAGGGTGTGAAGCCTCGGTTCAAGTTTTGTGTTCTGTGATGGCAGTGGAACATTTAAAGTCTTTTCACCCTTTCCTTTTCTACTATTAATGTTTTGATGTCGTTCCATGTTTTTTTCTTCATCGTGGAGTTATAATGGACTTGTTATATTGTAATCCAAACGGTTTTGTTTGTCTGATCATGGTTTTTTGAATCTTACTTTTTTCATAATAGTGTGTTTGGCTCTTGTATGGGATGATCTCGGTTTGGATGTGTTCATTTAGAGGTGTAAGTGCCTGTGGTAGAATCAGTGTTTGTGGTTATGCTCGGGTTCACTGCATGGGCTATGTTATGATCGGAGACTTTTATCTAGTGTTTGGAGTTTTGGCATGGGTCAAAAATTTCAAGTTTCAATGGATGTGTTGTTCGCTCGTGCTATAAAAGCCAGTTGGGATCAGTTGGGAGTTACCACATCGCCCACCCCCATCTCAGGGAGGTATGTTTGAATTTTAAATTTCAACCCTATCAGAGTTCTTGTGGTGGGGAGAACACTCTCGTGTTCTCCCATTCTCTGGTGTTGTGGTTTAATTTCGTTTCAACCAGTCATGGTCTCTGGTTTTGTCTATTGTTCGGCTGGGTGACTTTTGGGGGGCAGAAAGTGTATGTGTGGGGAGAATTGTCACAACCCGACTTTTTAATTAATTTTTTTTAGTATTACTTGGATCTGGGTTCTCACGCCAAGGTCTGGTCTAGGTCCTGACATAAAATTTTTGTCATTTAATATCTTTTGTGGGTTTCAGACCCATGCGCGGTCACCACACAGTGGGTGATAGTCGCGTCGTTAGCTCGGGTGTCCATAAAAGTATCTAACAATTAAAATGAATAATTTTTATGAAAATAAAGTGGGTTAAATGGTTAAATTGAAATAATAATAATGTTATTATTTATTTGATAATTTTAATATCAATAAGGTGTTATTATTGTTATTATTTTTATTTTTTTTATTCTTGTTATTATCATATTTATTATTATAACTTTTATGGTTATTATTATTTTTATTATTATTGTATTATTACTAAATTTTTATAACATTTTTACTATTATTTTTTTTATTTGTATTATTATTATTATTTTGCTATTTTGATTAAAATTATAATTTTTATGTTAAAAAAACCATAACCCCCCCCTGTTTCAGCCTCCTTCTATGTGATCCGCCCCTGCCACTCCTCCCTGTGCTGGCTCTAGCAGACACATCCGCTCCCATTTCTCCTCAACCTCTACTATACCTAGCCCCTGCCACTCCGCCTCTCACCGCACTGTTTCCCCTTCACCCTCCTCCCGCGCGCAGCATCACCCCCTCACTATTCCCCCCTAATTTCCCTCTAGGACCCAACACACTGATTTCGTCGCCCCCCTTCCCCTCACCTATAGCGCGAGCCACACCCCGCCCTTCACGCAGCGCCGCCTCTTGGCACCAATCTGGCTCTCACCGTCCCTCGCCTCTCGACCTACCCCCACCCTGCTCTCCACCCTCAAGCTCCAACACTGACCTTCCCAGCACCTTGACACCTCCTGTATCCTACATGCCTTCTGTCCATACCTCCTGAAAGTAGTGGTGTCTTGACCTGACCGATCGGGTTGGGTCGGGTTCGGTTGGGTTAAAAAATTTATACCACGGGTTGGGTCGGGTTGGGTTATATCATGGTCCGGTTGGGTCGGGTCACGGGTTAGGAAACAATTGACCCAACCCAACCCAACCAACCCATCTACTGTGAGTCACCTCTTCGGACTTCTCCCTCTCCCACAGCCTCTTGACCCAATTTCCCCTCACCACCGCCCCACACCGTTGTCTTTCTTTTTTCCTACACCATCCATTGAGCCCATTCCATCACCCACGATTACATGAATCCTCTATTAATCACATATATGATTGAATCTTCCATGAAATTTCTAAGAAAAACATAAAATAACTTAAAAGGAATCGAGACATCTGAAATCAGTGGAAAAATAATGCCCGATCAACTAACAAAAATATGAATCTAATTGGATTTCAATCGATTTTTCTACGAAAACTAAAGAACAAGCAAAAAACCAAAGGAAGATATGAAAATTTTAATTATTCAAAGATCTGATGGTGGATTATCGACTATGAAAATGATCATTGAACATCTCCCTCTCCCTCACCAGTCCAGTGTATCCACCGTGTCGCACCTTCATGTACCCCTACCTCTTCCACCACCTCCATCTCCATCGTGACTATGTGTGGTGCCATATCTATCAGTGTCAAGCACTACCGCATTATCATCACCCCATTGGCCTCACATTGAACCTCCTAAAACCTTGATAACTACTTGCATGCAAGCTAATCACACCACACAATCGAGTCGCAGACAAACATTTTTTTGGGTCGATTTATTATAGGGCAGAGGATGCAGGCTATGACAACCCAGCTTTTATTAAAAACTTAATCATGATTTATTTCATAAAACATCACTTGATACAACAAAAAAATATCAAGAGGTTAAGTGTCTTTGGGGATTAGGATCATTACCTAAAAACATAAAACATGAAATACAACATCTTTTTTGAAAACATCCTTTACATGACCACTACATTCCCTCGTACTTAGCATTGCATAGGATAACCGGAGGACATGCATAAAAAGAAGGGTGAGCTATAAATCCTAGTAAGGGAGTACACATGGAATAAAATGAGGAGTACAACACATGTTATACAATAGGCATATCAAAAGAGCATAAGGGAAACATGAACATAAAGGCATGATAAAGCATGATAATCATAACATGGAAATGTGGCAACAACACTTAACATGGAATTAGCATGAGCCAATGCTCATTGCAGATGGAGCATGAGTAAATCCTCATTGCACATAAATCACGAGTAAACCCTCATTGAACTTGAATTATCATGAGTCAACACTCATTTCACATGACATATCATGACACTATACTTTACCCAATGCGTTGGAGCACTATAATGGAGCACCTTTCTTAACCATTTCATTTCATGCATAAGTGTGCCACATGGATCATGAAATACGGATTCATAAAACATAATCATTTATTCCAAGATAAAGGAATGTGTAATTAATACATGAAACATTATAATCAATAAGTAAATGTGCATAATGGTGAACACCCTTGATGGAGAAATGGGCATGGTATTCACTACACAATGGCATTGGCTTAAGAAATCGGTGTGATTTCGGCAGCATAACAGCATGACATAAGAATTCATAAAAATGGTTGATGAGAGAGAAAAGTTATCCTCATCATATTTTAATGTAATTTAATGTAAGGAGGTAATATAGATACTTTTCCCAACTATTGTAATGGAATTTAGATTCATGATAAAAAAGAATTGCTTGAATGTAAATGAGGATAGAGATGTTCCTTTCGGAATTTTGGCATAGTAATGGGTGTACATGGGAGGAATTTGATGAGAGAGAAAAGGGTATCCCATCATTCAAACATAAAAAGGTCATTATGAGGGAGGTGAAAAACCATACCCCAACAATCATAATTGAAATTGAAAGGGAAAAACACATAATGAAAATTGGACAAAAATGAGAAAGGAAGAAAAAACCCTTACTTGGAAGTGTGTTTCCAAAGGCTAGAGAGAGGCATGAGAGAGGCTTCATGGGAGCTTGGGGAACCTTGGAAAGATTCTAGAGAGGGTAAGGAAGAGGTTGGACGAATTCCAAAGGATTTTAATGAGGATGAAGTGGGACCTTGGGTGGGTTTATATAGGATAGGTGATGGAATTCTTTATTATTTAGGTTTGTAAACTCTTATATCAAATTAATAAAAACCACAAACCATACCATTATTTTTGCCCATGGTTTTTGGAAAATGGAAGAGGAAAAAAATATTTTATAAGGCCAAATTCCTAAATTCTTAAAATAATTGGGTTGCTTATGTGAGTGTGAGTCACACTCCGATGGAAAATAATTTAAAAAGACAAGATGTTTAATAAGTCTTGAGGGGTCCATTAATACTTTTTAAAATTATTTAAACAAACCCAAAATTATATTATTTTAAAGGAAAAACATATATTGGCCGAACATAACTATTATAGTATTTTATTACATCACTATTGGGTCATTATGATGTCATAAAACACATTATATATTTAAATGGTAGTTAATTTATACCGAAAAATTTGACTGTCTCTGAAAATTATGAAAAATTCGTCGTTTGATGATTTTGACGTCTTCATTCAAGAAATAACATTTATTTTATCCAAATAATTTTCTAAATATGTTAATTTTGACTTTTAAAATAAAAACCGACATTTATCAAAAATTCTCAGGTTTTGACAAATATGGCTTCCAAACCAAAATAAAAAATTACAATTGCATTCATAAAATTATAAGATCATTTAAATTTAATAAAAATTAATTTAATAATAATAATAATATTTTATAAAAATATTATTTAATTCAAAAATCCCTTAATTTAATAAAATAGAATTCTTAATTAAATAATAACTAAAAATACTATTTGTACTTTAAAAAAACTATTTACAATGTATCAAAAATTACAAGAAGGTATATTCATTATTATATACAAAAATAATGTTTATGAATATAGTATTAGCTATTTCTTACATAACCCCTTAAAACAGTCGCATAAGTCCTATGGGTAAGGTGTGCGATGGTGACAGACTCTTGGGGTGGCTCGGATAACATCGCTCAAGTAGTAATTTCTATCAACTTCCACTTTTCCCATAGACAATACCATTCAAGCTTGACATGATGAAGCTCATCTTGGTCTAGGTCAAGATCAAATCCCAAAGATGCCACCTCTTTTCAATGCTCCATCAAATGGGCTTCGTATGGAGGAATTCTACTAGATGAGGCCATCGCTTCCTTTGTATGAGTAAATTGGATTTGTTAAAGCCCTGTATTTATACTAATCATGTGATCACTGTTCAACGACTATAAAAGTAACGATCACAATTCATAACATAAAACCAAAGAATTTGACATTTTATATAAACATTTTACATAAAGTGGCATTTAATTTGATCAAGATGGATTTTCCATTAATGGTACTTTGGGACGTCACAATATTCCCCCCTTATGAAATTTCACCCTCAAAATTTTCCTTTTCCCACACTAAAATAGATGTGGGTAACTCAGATTCATCATTTCCTCTGAATCCCAAGTCGCTTCTTCAAACTTTTGGTGTCTCCACAACACCTTGACAAGGGGCATAGTCTAATTTTGAAGAACTTTTTCTCTTCGATCTAAGATCTTCACTAGTTGCTCCTCATAAGAAAGATCATCCTCCGATTGTACCACCTCAGAAGAGAGTACATGTGAAGGGTCTGGTATGTACTTCATTAAGAGAGATACATGAAATACATAATGTACATTGGCCATGGTAGGTGGAAGTGCTAGTTGATAGGCCACAACCCTGACACGATCAAGAATCTCAAAGGGTACAATGTACCTTGGACTTAACTTCCCATTCTTTCCAAACCTCATGACCTTCTTCCACAAAGATATGCGTAGAAAAACCATGTCTCCATCTTTAAACTCAAGGTATCATCGACAATTATCTTTGTATCTCTTCTGTCGACTCTGCGATGCCTTCATATGCTGCTGAATGGTTTTCACCTTATCCACTATTTTCTCGACCATTTCTAGACCAAGAAGCTTACGTTCACCAACCTCATTCCAACATAGAGGTGTTCTTCATCTTTTCCCATACAGGGATTCACATAGTGCCATATGGATGCTTGAGTGGAAGTTATTATTATAAGTGAACTCAAACAGAAGAATATGTTGATCCAAACATTATTTAAAGTCCATTGAGCATGCTCTCAACATGTCCTCAAGTGTTTGGATAGTCTGATTGGATTGGACATCAGTTTAAGGATGATAGGCCATACTGAAGTTCAGTTCAGTATTCAGAGCATGTTGATGACTCTTCCAAAACTGAGAGGTGAATCATGGATCTTGGTCAGACATAATAGATAGTGGTAGTCCATGCAGCCTTACCACTTCCCTCACATATATCAGTACCAGTTGATTCAATGAGAAATCCTCCCGAATAGCAATGAATTTTGCAGTCTTTGTAAGACGATCCATAACAACCCAGATTGCATTGTTGCCTTTGGATGTCCTTGGAAGTCCAGTGAAAAAGACCATGGTGATGTTCTCCCATTTCCATTATGGTATGGGCAATGGTTGCATCATCCCCTTAGACTTCTACCTCTCTGGCTTCACATGCTGACACACTAGGTACTTTGATGTATATTCAGTGATCTCCTTCTTCATATTATACCACCAAACTTTTTCTCAGAGATGTCGATACATCTTTGTGAGCTCTTGGTGAATAGAGAAACTTGAACTATGTACATCATTCAAAACTTCCTTCTTCATCTCTGGACATGATGGAACACATAGTATTTTCCCAAACCGCACAATTCCTTCTTCAATAACATTAAACTCTAAGGAATTCTATTTTTTGATAGCTTCCACTTTTTATTGAATTATCACTTCATCCTTTTGAGCATCCTTTAACCTTGCGAAAAGAGAAGGTTGAGCAATCATCTTGTGAAAGGATTGATGATGTTACCTTTTTTATGATTCCCATATCCATCTTCATTTAGTCTAAAAAGATTGGATCCTTTTCAATTATCATTAGTGATAGAATCATTGGGTTCTTTCTACTTAGGGCATCTTCCACATTGTTTGCTTTTCCAGGGTGGTAATGTATTGAACAGTCATAATCCTTGATGAGATCTATCCATCTTATCTAGTGCATATTAAGATCTTTCTATATGAATATATATTTATGACTCTTGGGGTCAGTATATATCTCACATTTCTCCCCATAGAGATAATGCTGCCGGATTTTCAATGTAATGATCACCGTCGCTAACTCCAGAAAATGCGTTGGATAGATTTTCTCATGGATTTTCAACTGCCTTGAGGCGTTGGATATCACTTTATCATTCCACATCAACACACAACCTAATCCCTTTTCAAAGCATCACTGAATACCACAAAAAGTTCCCCACTTGTGTGTAAAGTGAGAACGAGCGCAGTGATAAGCCTCCTTTTCAACTCCTTGAAGCATTATTTGCATTCATCACTCCAAAAAACTTTACTACCATTCAAGTCAGCTTGGTAAGAGGGTTGGAAAATCGTGGAAAATTTCTCACAAATAGTCAATATTATCCAGCTAGCCCCAAGAAGATACGTATATCCATTACCGATGTTGGCCTCAAATATCCCTCATTTGCATCTTTTTTGGAGGTATCCACAGATATCTCATTGCTTGTGATGATACAGCCCAAGAATGAAACCTCCTTCAACCAGAACTCACACTTGTTATACTTTGCATAGAGCTTCTCCTTGTAAAAAGTCTCTAGTACAGTTCTTAAATTCTCTGAATGATACTTCTTCTTTTTTGTGTATATTTGAACATAATCTATAATGTCTACCAAATATTTTTCGAGATAATATCTAAAGACTCTATTCATCAAGTCCATGAATATTAATAGAGAATTAGTGAGTTGGAGAGGCATTAATATGAATTCATAGTGCCCGTATCTTGTACGAAAAGCAGTCTTGGGGACATCTTCCTTCTTCACCCTTACTTGATAATATCCCGACCGCAAATCTACCTTGGAGAAGTATTTTTCTCCAGGTAAATGATCAAACAATTCATTGATCTGTGGAAGAGGATACTTGTTATTTATTGTGATTTTGTTAAGTTCATGATAATCAATGCAAAACCGCATTGACCCATCCTTCTTGTTGACGAAGAGGACTGGTGCACCCCAAGGTGAAGCACTTGGGTGTATAAAACCTTTAACCATATTCTCTTATAGATGTTTCTTCAGCTCTTCAAACTCAACGACGTCCATTCTGTATGGAGTCTTGGATATTGGTAGCTCTCTAGGTATATGTTCAATTGAGAATTCAACATCTCTTTTAGGAGGAAGACCAGGCAGTTCCTCGAAAAGTACTTCTGCGAATTCCATCACAATCGGCATTTCATCAAGGATGGTTTCTTCCTTGGACTCAATCATCTGATCTAGATATGTGTGATCATAGGGAAATAATATCCATGCTTGATATGATGGAGCTAAAGGAGATTCATCTTCCTCTTTACACTTGTAAAGAATCGCGGGTTGATTCTCCATATAGAGTGTGATTTCCCTCTCCCGACAATTTATGTTGGCTCTATATAAGAAAAGCCAATCCATGCCAAGAATTGCATCAAATTCCACCTAAGCGATAATGACGAGGTTCGCTAGGAAATTCAATCCACATATTATAACATGGGGGGACTTATATTTATGGGATTCATTGATTTCACCATTTTCTGTACTCACCAACATCTTCACTACCATGATTTGTGGTGGTGCTGGGATTGTTCTATTATAATTTTAAGATATAAAAGAATGCATAGAACCTGAATCAAAAAGTATGTTCACTATTCTTGAATTAATAACTAGCGTACCTATCACCACTTCAATGTCGGCGTTCACTTTGGCAGAAGTGATGGAAAAAGCTCTTCCTTTCTGCCTTGGATGTTGTTGGTTGCCTCCGAAAACCCTTATATAAGGGCACTGATTTTCAAGATTCCCCTCTTATTTACATTTGTAGCAATGGATGATGTGTTGAGGTTTGAATAGAGCGTTCCTCTCCTCTTTCGAAGCCATGAATCTTTCTTACCGATAGTTAACAGCTAGGTTCGCTTCTCTTCCACACCTAAATCATTGCCTCGTCCTTTTGAGGCAATTTCCATGGTGTTTGTTTTCGCACTTTTGGAATGTGGGGTGCTGGATCTTCATTGCACTGTTGGGTTTATCCATCGGACTGCTATCCTTGAAATCCACCTTACGCTTCTTATCCCCATGACACCCCTGTGATTCCCCGATCTCCATTTCGACATTGAGGGAACATCGAACAATTTCCTCATAGATGTCGAAGTCACATATCGCTAATGCATTCCGCAGGCTAGGCTTAAGCCCACCAAAGAAGGGTTCAACCATGCATTCGGTGGTAACGAAAAAGCTGGAATCATATCGTGAAAACCTTGTAATGTTTTCCTTGTACGCTCCAACAGATTCTATGCCGTTTTTGCTTGAGGGAAAGGAAGTCCCTTTCCATATTAAGCCGGACAGTGCGCGGAAAATATTTATCGAAAAACATCTTCCAGAAATCCTTCCATTCCAACTCCTTGATTTCCTCCTTAGGATTTGTATTTTTGATCAACATCCACCATTGATCAACATCACCCTCTATAAGGTAAGACACAAGGAGAACCTTCTCTTGTTCAAAACATCGAAGGATGGAGAAGATCTTATCAGTGGAGTTAATCCATTGTTCAGCGATTGTGGGATCGGATTATCCACTAAAAGTAGGAGGCCTTTGTCTCATGAAGCTCTCGATAGAGACTTGTAATTTCTTTGGGGGGTTTGGACGTTCCTCTTGACCCGTGTTTCTATTCAAAGCTTGTGTTAGCTGAGAAAAAAGAGTGAAAATGTTCTTGATTCCCACTACCATTGGATTGGGCATCTCATTAGTACATTCATCACACTGATCATCACAACAGTTGTTAGCCCAATTCCTCCTATTACCTGCTATTTCCTGGAATAAAAGGAAAGATAGGGGTAACACATAAATGGTAATCCAAAGAAAAATGTTGATTAATTATAAATTAAATTTTATTTCCCTAACTTATGAATATATAATCTTCAGTCTAGGCTATTCATGATCTACTTTCTAAAATATATTCGTAGGGGAAATTTTTTAATTCCTTTAATAAGGGTTCATACTAAGATTGTGAATTTATCAAAACATATCCTCCGGGAATGTCATAACCAAGAGTGAAGCAAAGCCGGTTATCATGCACCAGTTCCCATTAAAGTCTAGCTCAAAGCGGTGTTTTCGGGTTTTAACCCTAGGTTACATCAGTGCCAGAGCAGCTACTACCTGCTCGTATCCAGACTGGGATATATTTTTTTGATAAACTACTTACTCAGTACCTACCAAAACTTAGGGATTTTATTATTATACATAGTTTTTTCTCTATGGATTTACTAGGGTTTTATAATCTGTAGAGACACAAATCTTGAAATACATGGACATTACATTACTTTTGCGGAATATTTTATACATAATAAAAACAAACACACAAGGACCGTAACAGTTTAGTGTCTTTGGAAACTCGGTATAAAATCCTCTAATCGTGGTGAAAGATCTTCAACATCTCCCAATAAAGATCTTCTCTTTTTTCACCTAAAACCATTCTTTATATCCTAGGGAAAAGAAAACATAAAAGGGTGAGCTCAAATGCTCAGTAAGGGTAAAAAAAAGAAATATCAATCACATCATATTCATAAGAACATATCTTTTGGAAATCTTAACCTGCATAAGAGATCATGATTTCATAACATGGGATAAATCATAGTAGTGAAATGTAATCCCAATAATCATAACATAAAACATGAAACTTTGTGGCATACACACATAATCATAGAGAATCATTTCTAATTAGTCAAGACTCATTGCCAAGACTATCTTAGTGGACAAAGTCTCTTTCTGAACCGAGTTCACTCCTCGTTTCAGTCCTGTTTCACTGAACCGGTATAACCTACCGTTCCCTCCATGTCTATCTCATGAGATATAAAATCATTACCCAATTCATTGGAGGGAGATGTAGGTCCCACAAATCTCATAATGATACCATTCTTATGTGTGCCACAAAATCATAAATCATACATCATTTCATAACCCATGTAATAAAAATGGGAATCTTAAACATTGTGACATCATAAAAAATTCATATAAGATAAAGGAATTCATAAACCTAATTCCATCAAAACATAATAAAATCAATGTAATAATAGGGATAGAAACAGAACCCTTTATTATCCTATATGGAAAATAATGTTGATAAAACACTTGGACTCCATTCTTGAGGAAAATATCTTTTCTACTTCAAAAACACTTTTCCATTCATAACATGTCATAAAATTCTAAACTAAAAGATGTTGATTAAAAATAAACTTTAAAACTTGTAAAGGAATATTCTTGGAAATTTTGTTTTAAAAATCCATTCATTCCATATAAGTTAACAAAAAATTCTTCTCGTACTTTTGTCAGAAAAGTCAAAAAGTACCTCGTACGAAAAACAACAAAAGATTCCTTTCATATCATTTACTAAAAACTCACCGAAGGGTAAAATTAGATAAAAACTATTGTATAAGGATGTATATATTACATATTGAGGAAACATGGATGTTGATGATAGAATACACCCCAATAAATACCAATGTATAAACAATCTCGGATAAAAATGAGATTGTGATATTTTTGATTACCTTAGGTCCGATATGCATTGTAAGTGTCCAAACCTCCTGTATAATGATTTAAATAATGTTATTGACATATTACAGAATCATACTCATTTTTGTGATATCATATATGGTTCAATTATGACTTTATATTACCCGTTATTTTGTAAATTCCATGTTAAAGAGCATTTCGGGTAAAATCATTTCATTTGTCGCCCGTGTTTTGACTTGTAATTATTCATATGATTACTTAGGTCACGATTAAATAATTCCAGAATATAAAACATGATTTATATGTAATATATATTCAGAATATACATATAAATAATAGATTGATAAATGGAAAGAAATACACCGTTCATGGGGACGGTAGGCCGTACGTACGAATGAACGCTGTTTTCTTTTCCTTATTGAGATGAATGGAATTAAGTAGATGACATACATATACATACACATAAATCCAGAATCATTATTATGTCATATATTTCATTATTAATTATTATATATACTTTATAATAATTCATGAATAGTTAACGTGGAGAATGAATCTCATCGCGTCGTGGAGACGGTAGTCCGTACGTACGCACGAGTGATGATATCATCCTCATGATCGTGGAATTGTATTGGAGTGTATGTATACTATTTCAGAATCAATATCACTTTACAATAATCATATATAGTCATTATTTACACCATTATACCCATCCAAGTAATTTGGTGGTGGAAAATAGTTTACACCATGGCATGGAGACGGTATTCCGTACGTACGCATGCGCGGCGATTTCGTTTTCCGTAGGATGTATAGATGGTGAAATAGGGTTTTTTCATACTTATAATAACATCTCAGTATATGAGTGATACTGATGATATTACTTCATAATAAAACATCCTTATAAGAAGAACTGGAAGAAGAAATAGAGATGAAAGAATCGGTAACGGACATTACCTCTTCTTTGAAGTGCTTCTTTGAGACCTCCTTTTTGGGCACTAAAATAGGTCTTTGAAGAAGACTAGAACGTCGAGGATGTTTCCAGGGAAGTGGAGAGAAGAAATTTTCAGGGGTTGTCCGAGTTTGAAGGCTCAAAGTGGTGTGAGGAAGAGGGGGAGGAGGTGCCCTTTTATATGGGAGGAGAGAGGCACCTTTGGAATAACTAAAAATATTATTTTATTATAAAGTCAAGTTAAGTTAGCTCCAAATTGAGTTATTTAAATGATTAGGTGGGGATGGGTCGAAATCCTCTCATCCAATATAATTTATAAAAGTTTAGGTCATTATATTAAACTTCTCTTTTATTTTTAACTCTTATTAAATTAGATTGACATTTACCATGTCACTTTGTATTTTTATATTATATAGTTAATAAACTTACCATATACATCCAAGAGACCCCCAAGTTGTGTTTTATTAATATATATAACCTTATCTAAGTCATTTGGATGAACCTTATATTTTTAGTAGTAAAATAACAATTAATAATATAATATTTGTTTTAAAAACTATTTTATGTCAATTTTGACACTATTCAATAGTTGATTTTTTTGAAACTCATAACAGAATGATTACCTCGACCAAAGTTAATTAAATCAATACTAACATGTCATATTAACCTATAAAATTAGTTTAATTCATAAAACGTCTCAAATTATACTTATTTAGGTATTTATAATATCAATTATTCTAATTTTTCACTATTATGGTAATTATTGCATCATCATTGTGTCATAAATAAATTAAATTATTTAAAGTCTAAAAATTACAAATAAAATACCATTATGTAGGAAATCTTGTTATCATTAAAATTAATATTTAGAGTCGAATTTATCTTATGTATAACCCCATATGAAAAATTATTTACTTATTAAACTTTGATTTTTACTATTTTAACCCTTCTTAAAATAAATTAATAATAAATGTCCTAATCTAATCCAAGTGGGCCTAAATGGTCATATTTAATTCCTAAGGTTGTTTTTGGTCGAATTAAACTAGTCCAATAGAATTAGTACATGTGTTAGGATAATAATAATATCATTCTTACCATTAATTACCCTATTTACTTTTAATCGTGGTAAAAAAAAGTAAAAAGTTACTATTCACCAAAAATTATTTTCATCTCATTGAACGACATTTTAGTCTTTTATATTAACCATGTCTCTCGGATTTTCGAAATTACACTCATAGAAGCGGTAAAATTATGTTTTATGAGAAATTCAGTTTTTTTAACTACCACTTAGTGGTTTCACTATTCATCAAAAATTGAAAGTTTTCATAAAAATACCAAAATTTCACCCTATGCTAATTTCAATATTATGAATCCAAAAATGAAGTCCATTTTGAAAAATAAAATTTATAAAATTTCAAAAAGTGGTTATTACTATTCATAACGGCTAGTTTTAATAATATTTTATTAGCATATCGTTGTTTAGTGAAACTTGGTATTGCGTACTACACACGCTATCGAGGAAGGTCGTGATAGCGTGTAATGCAAGGCAAGTCAAGGATGTGTTTTGAGCAAGCTCCATTTAGTGTAGTGTACAACACAAGACATTAATGAAATTAAAAAGAATATTTTTCATAAAATCTCGGGCTGTTACATTCTACCCCCCTTAAAATGAATTTCGCCCTTGAAATTCGTCAGGGTTATAAATGGTTTACTATTCGAAAGTTTCTTTAATAGAAACCCACATTATAAAAAGGAATACAAAAACAAATATTTAAAAACAAAACTATGAAACTTAACGGTTACCCAAATAAACTAATCACTGGGATTCCACATAGGTGAAAATATGGATATGGAAGAGAAATCTAACCATCATGTTCTGATGGAGAGTGGTAGAGAACATGGCTATGGAAAAGCCAGAAATCACAAAGCCATAAATTTGTGATGATCTAAGGTACCATCTGATTCATCAGATATAAGAGCACTAGGACAACATTTTTGGTTTTCAAGATCATTTCCCTAAAGTTGATGAAATTGGAATTAGAAGAAATACTTTCATGATTTCGGTGTAGTCTCACTGTTTGTCATTATTTGGACAATTTCCACTTTATCTCTTAAAGAAATGAAGTTGAATTTGTCATTCGTGATGTGTTAGCAGATCATGTGATTGAATGATGGGTCATTCCATCTGTCTCAAACAAAAGGTTAGAAAAGTTATCAAAAAATACATAAGACCATATATGGTGAAGATAATCATATACGATTCAAAAAATGAACTTATACTTCATATATCATACCGCGTAATAAAATAAAACTAGTTTCTACTAACCAAGGACATCCTGTAGGCCAGTGGTAGGCGATAAAGGCCAGTCGCACTTCGGTTGTGGGTTCGATTCCTACGACCTTGTTCGACGCGATGGGCTGTCCCCCGTCCTGCAGGTTGTCCTTTTTCTAAAACTATATTACTATAAAATCCCATCAATAATATCGAAAAAAAATTCTATCCTTAAACAATACTAACTCATGTCCAACATAATCCCTTCTAGTCTTTAGGCTTATCCATAATACTGCAGTCCATTTTCATAATATAGTGAAAACGATTACCAGAGATTTAATACCATCGTTGATCCCCATATATCATAAGATATGTCTTGTTGGTCACATTCCAAACATTCAAAGGCCTTAATCATGTATTCTCTTGAATACCCATTGAACCTTAGTGAAAACATGAATGTAGATTAATGTTAACACTTTACACATACCAAAATCCTCAAAATTCTATATACTGAAACCATGATATCACTTAGTCCTTATATCAATCATGATCTCATGAATACAATAAAACATATCATTATCTTCTTATACCATCATTATGCGCATATCATCCTCTTACCCAAAATATCTGAATAACCTTTCATGGTTACCGGTACCATAAATTTTTTGAATACCACAATAGACTAATACAAAAATATTCTAATACACCATAAAAGTTCCTCGGAAACATTATTCTTGAATACCAATACATAAACACTTCAATCCATTTTCTTCAATGATTGTCTTGGAAAAAGTCCTTCCTTGATTTATAAGTATCTTTTTAGGTCAGGGCATTGAGTTGGGTAATGCCCATGTTCTCCACAAATAAGACATTGAACACCATAACAGTATGTCACTCTATGACCCTTTTCTCCACACAGATAACATTTGTCCCTCCATTTAAGGTATTCCTTAAGGTTCTTCTTCCCTTCTTTATAAATCTCAATCTTCCTTTCTTTATGCTCCTTAACATGCGAACATGCATAAAAGTGTATCTTCCTCTTATTTGATGAATTAGGCATACCACTAAATTTCACATTGTTAACCATATATCACGATGACTGATTCAGAATAATCACAATATCTTTCTCTCTAGGAATATTGCATTTTTTTTTCTCATAGTCACCAATTCGTCCATTGGATTCAAGGTTAACCGAATTCCTTCTGGTTCACTCCATTGACTAAAACACAAAAAGAATTCTGTGAAGCAAAAATCATGCTAGGGAAAACAACATAGTAAAGGGGGAGTTCCCTTAATATCTAACATCTTAGGTTAAATTCTAAGATCGTTACCATAATTCTAGGACTATATCCTATACGTATACTTATCCTTAGGGACATCCCTAGACATACCTTAGAAATATCTCTAGGGATCTCACTAACGTTTTCGCATCCTAGTTTCCAAAGGATGACTAAACCCTTCCTCTGATACCAACTGTAGAGACCCGAAGCTTGACGTACATGGACATTACATTACTTTTTCATAATACTTAATACATAAGAAAAACAAACACACAAGGGCCGTAACAGTGTAGTGTCTTTGAAAACTCGGAATAAAATCCTCTAATCATGGTGAAAGATCTTCAACATCTCCCAATAAGGATCTTCCCTTTTTTTACCTAAAACTTTTCTTTATATCCTGGGGAAAAGAAAACATAAAAGGGTGAGCTAAAATGCTCAGTAAGGATAAACAAAAGAAATATCAATCACATCATATTCATAAGAACATATCTTTTGGAAATCTTAACCTCCAAAAGAGATCATGATTTCATAACATGGGATAAATCATAGTAGTGAAATATAATCCCAATAATCATAACTTAAAACATGAAACTTTGTGGAATACACACATAATCATAGAGAATCATTTCTTATTAGTCAAGACTCATTGCCAAGACTATCTTAGTGGACAAAGTCCCTTTCTGAACCGAGTTCACTCCTCGTTTCAGTCCTATTTCACTGAACCGGTATAACCTACTGTTCCATCCATGTATATCTAATGAGATATATAATCTTTACCCAGTTCATTGGTGGGACATATAGGTACCACCCATCTCATAATGATACCATTCTTATGTGTGCCACAAAATCATAAATCATACATCATTTCATAACCCATGTAATAAAAATGGGAATCTTAAACATCGTGACATCATAAAAAAATTCATATAAGATAAAGGAATTCATAAACATAATTCCATCACAACATAATAAAATCAATGTAATAATAGTGATAGAAACAGAACCCTTTATTATCTTAGATTGAAAATAATTTTGATAAAACACTTGGACTCCATTCTAGAGGAAAATATCCTTTCTAATTCAAAAACACTTTTCCTTTCTTTACATGTCATACAATTCTAAACTAAAAGAAGTTGATTAAAAATAAACATGAAAACTTGAAAAGGAAGATTCTTGGAAATTTTGTTTTAAAAATTCATTAATTCCGTATAAGTTAAAAAAAATATTCTTCTCGTACTTTTGTCAGAAAAGTCAAAAAGTACCTCGTCCAAAGGACGACAAATTATTCCTTTCATATCTTTTACTAAAAACTATCCGAAGTGTAAAATTGGATATAAACTATTGTTGAAGGATGTAAATATTACATATTTAGGAAACATGTATGTGGTTGATAGAATACACCCCAGTAAATACCAAAGTATAAAAAATCTCGGATAAAAATGAGATTGTGATATTTTTCCTTACCTTAGGTCCGATATGCTTTGTAAGTGTCCAAACCTCCTATATAATGATTTAAATAATGTAATTGACTTATTACAGAATCATAATCATTGTTATGATATCATATATGGTTCACTTATGACTTTATATTACCCGTTCTTTTGTAAATTCCATGTTAAAGAGCGTTTTGGGTAAAATCATTTCATTTGTCGTCCGTGTTTTGACTTGTAATTATTCATATGATTACATAGATCACGATTACATAATTCCAGAATATAAAACATGATTTGTATATAATATATATTCAGAATATACATATATATAATAGATCGATAAATGGAAAGAAATACATCGTTCATGGAGATGGTAGGCCATACGTACGCATGAACGCTGTTTTCTTTTCCTTATTGAGTTGAATGGAATTATGTAGATGACATACATATATATACACATAAATCAATAATCATTATTATGTCATATATTTCATTATTAATTATTATATATACTTTATAATCATTCATGAATGGTTAATGTGGAGAATGAATCTCATAGCGTCGTGGAGACGGAAGTCCGTACGTACGCACGAGCGATGATATCGTCCTCATGATCGTGGAATTGTATTGGAGTGTATGTATACTATTTCATAATCAATATCACTTTACAATAATCATATATAGTTATTATGTACACCATTATACCCATCCAAGTAAGGTGGTGGTGGAAAATAGATTACACCACGGTGTGGAGACGGTATTCCATACGTACGCACGCGCGGTGATTTTGTTTTCCGTAGGATGGATAGATGGTGAAATGGGGTTTTTTCATACTTATAATAACATATCATTATATGAGTGATACTGATGTTGTTACTTCATAATCAAACAACCTTATAAGAAGAAGTGGAAGAAGAAATAGAGATGAAAGAATCGGTAACGGACATTACCTCTTCTTTGAAGTGCTTCTTTGAGACCTCCTTTTAGGGCACTAAAATAGGACTTTGAAGAAGACCCGAACCTCTAAGATGTTTCTAAGGAAGTGGAGAGAAGAAATTGGCAGGGGTGTTCTGAGATTGAAGGCACATAGTGGTGTGAGGAAGAGGGGGAGGAGGTTCCCTTTTATAAGAGAGGAGAGGGACACCTTTGGAATAACTAAAAATATTATTTTATTATAAAGTCATGTTCGGTTTTAAATAGATCCAAATTGAGTTATTTCAAAGATAAGGAGGGTAAGGGTCTAAATACTCTCATCCAATAGAATTTAACAAGTTTAGGTCTTTATATTAACCTTATCTTTTAGTTTTAACTCTTAATTAATTAGATTGACATTTACCATGTCACTTTATATTTTTATATTATATAGTTAATAAACTTACCATATACATCCAAGAGACCCCCCAAGTTGTGTTTTATTAATATATATAACCTTATCTAAGTCATGTGGCCGAACCATAGATTTTTAGGAGTAAAATAACAATTAATAATATAATATTTGTTTTAAAAACTATTTTATGTCAATTTTGACACTATTCAATAGTTGATTTTTTTGAAACTCATAACAGAATGATTACTTCGACCAAAGTTAATTAAATCAATCCTAACATGTCATAGTAACCTATAAAATTAGTTTAATTCAAAAAAAGTCTCAAATTATACTTATTTAGGTATTTATAATATCAATTATTCTAATTTTTCACTATTATGGTAATTACTGCATCATCATTGTTTCATAAATAAATTAAATTATATAAAGTATAAAAATTAAAAATAAAATACCATTATGTAGGAAATCATTTTATCTTTATAATGAATATTTATAGTCGAATTTACCTTATGTATAACCCCATATGAAAAATTATTTAATTATTAAACATTGATTTTAACTATTTTAACCCTTCTTTAAATAAATTAATAATAAATGTCCCAATCTAATCCATATGGGCCTAAATGGTCATATTTTATTCCTAAGGTTGTTTTTGGTCGAATTACACTTGTCCAATAGAATTAGGACATGTTTTAGCGTAATAATAATATCATTTTTACCCTTAATTACCCTATTTACTTTTAACCCTGGTAAAAAAAAGTAAAACATTACTATTCACCAAAAATTATTTTCATCTCATTAAACCACATTTTAGACTTTGATATTAACTGTGTCTCTCTAATTTTCGAAATTCCACTCACAGAAGCGGTAAAATTATGTTTTATGAAAAATTCATTTTTTTTAACTACCACTTAGTGGTTTCACTATTCATCAAAAATTGAAAGTTTTCAGAAAAATACCAAAATGTCACCTTATGCTAATTTCAATATTAAGAATCCAAAAATGAAGTCCATTTTGAAAAATAAAATTTACAAAATTTCAAAAAGTGGTTATTACTATTCATAACGGCTAGTTTTAATAATATTTTATTAGCATATCGTTGTTTAGTGAAACTCGGTATTGCGTACTACACACGCTATCGAGGAAGGTCGCGATTGCGTGTAATGCAAGGAAAGTCAAGGATGGATGTTGAGAAAGATTATTTTGGTGTAGCGTACAACACAAGACATTAATGAAATTAAATAGAATATTTTTCATAAAATCTCAGGCTGTTACATAATCCTAATCCCAAAAATAACTGATCCTATCCTCTGATACAAACTATGACAACCATGCTTTTATTACAAACATAAACATGATTTATTACATAAAACATCATGTGATACCACAAAGAAGATCGAGAGGTTTAGTGTCTTTGGAGCTTAGGATCATTACATAAAAACTTAAACATGAAATACAACATCTTTATTGAAATCTTACTTAAATGACCACTACATTCCCTCGTACTTAGCATTGCATAGGATAACCTGAGGACATGCATAAAAAGGGTGATCTATAAAGCCCAGTAAGGGAGTACACATGGAATAACATGAGGAGTACAATACATGTTAGACAATAGGAATATCAATAGAGAATAAGAGAAACATGAACATAAAGGGATGATAATGCATGATAATCATAACATGGAAATGTGGCCACAACACTTAACATGGAATTAGCATGAGCCAAGGTTCATGTCACTTGGAGCATGAGTAAATCATCATTGCACATAAAGCATGACTAATCCCTCATTACACTTTAATTAGCATGAGTCAACACTCATTTCACATGACGTATCATGATACTATACTATACCCAATGCATTGGAGCGCTATAAGGCCGCACCCTTCTTAAAAATTTCATTTCATGCATAAATGTTCCACATGGATCATAAAACACGGATTAATAAAACATAATCATTTATTCCACGATAAAATAATGTTGAATTCATAAATAAAACTTTATAATCAATAAGTAAATGTGTATAAAGTTGAATACCCTAGAAGGAGAAATGGTCATGGAATTCACTACACAATGGCATTGGCTTAGAAAATCGGTGTGATTATGGCAGCTTAACGTCGTGACATAAGAATTCATAAAAATGGTTGATGAGAGAGAAAGGGGTTCTCATCATATTTACATGTACTGGAAAATAAGGAGGTCATATAGATACATGTCCCAACAATTGTAATGGAATTTAGATTCATGATAAAAAATAATTGCTTGAATGTAAATGAGGAGAGATAAGTTCCTTTCAGAATTTCGGCATAGTAACAGGTGTACATGGGAGGAATTTAATGAGAGAGAAAGGGGTATCCCATCATTAAAACATAAAGAGGGCAGTATGAGGGAGGTGTCAAACCATATCCCATCATTCATAATTCAAATTAAAATGGAAAAAACAACTTAAATAAAATTGGACAAAAATGAGAAAGGAAGAAAAAACCCCTACATGGAAGTGTGCTTCCAAAGGCTAGAGAGATGCTTGAGAGAGGCTTCATGGGAGCTTGGGGCACCATGGGAGGATTCTAGAGAGATTAGGGAAGATATTGGACGAACTCAAAAGGCTTTGAGTGAGGATTAACAGGGAGCTTCGGTGGGATTATATAGGAAAGGTGAAGGAATTCTTTATTATTTAGGTTTGGGACCCCTTATGTTAAATTAACCCAACCCACAAACCATCCCATGATTTTTGCCCATGGTTTTTGGAAAAGGGAAGGAGAAAACAATATTTTATAATTCCAAAGTCTTAACTTCTTAATATAATAGGGTTGCTTATGTGGAAGTGAGTCACACTCCCATGGAAAATAATTTAAAAAGACAAGATGTTTAATAAGTTTTGAGGTGTCCATTAATGCTTTGTAAAATAAATAAAACAAACCCAAAATCACATTATTTTAATTTAATAACATATATTTCCCGAACATGAATATTATAGTATTTTATTACATCACTATTGGGTCATTATGATGTCATAAAACACATTATATATTTAAACGGTATTTATTTTTTACCCAATAATTTGACTGTCTAAGAAAATTTTGAAAAATTCACCATTGGATAATTTCGACATCCTGATTCCAGAAATAACCTTTATTTAATCCAAATCGTTTTCTAAATATGTTAATTTTCACTTTTAAAATAAAAACCGACATTTATTGAAAATTCTCGGGTTTTGACAAAAATGGCTTCCAAACATTAATAATAAATTACAATTGCATTCATAAAATTATAATATAATTTATATTTAATAAAAATTAATTAAATAATAATAATCATATTTTATTAAAATATTATTTAATTCAAAAATCCCTTAATTTAATAAAATAAAATTATTAATTAAATAATAACTAAAAACACTATTTGTACTTAAAAAAACTATTTACAATGTATCTATAATGACAAGAAATAATATTCATTATTATACAAAAAAATAATGTATATGAACCTAGTATTAGCGATTTGTTACATAACCCCTTCAAACAGCCACATATGACCTAAGGGTATGGTGTGCGATGGTGACAGACTCTTGGGGTGGCTCGGATAACATCGCTCGAGTGGTAATTTCTGTCAACTTCCACTTTTCCTGTAGACGGTCTCGTTCGTGTTTGACATAATGAAGCTAAGCTTGGGATTGGTCAAGAGTGAAGCCCAAAGATGCGACCTCTATTCCGAGCACTGACAAATGGGCTTCGTATGGAGCAATCCTGCTGGACGAGGCCATCGCTTCCTTTGTCTGAGAAAATTGGGTTTGTAAATACCTATATTTATACTAATCATGTGATCACTGTTCAATGGATATAAAAGTAACGATCACAATTCATAACATAAAACCAATGATGTTTACATTTTATAAAACCATTTTCCATAACGATACATTTAATTAGATCAATAGGGATTTTCCATTAATGAAACTTTGGGTCGTTACACAGGCGTTCCCTAGTTTGGCGAAGAAGATGAAACATAGGAGTACATAACACGATCAACCCACGGGGCGATAGCCAAAAAAAGAACTGAACAATTTTTTTCTCATATCCCAGTCAACCTGTGGGTTGGGATCATAAAAAAATACCAATTTTTTTCCTTGACCTGATCAACCCGACCCGACCCAACCCGATTTGATGCGGGTTGGGTCGTGTCGGGTCTGAATCCAAAAATATCTATGACCCGACCCAACCCAACCCAACCTGACCTATTTTTCTTGGGATGGATCCAAAATATCCCCCAACCCGACCCAACCCGACCCACGGACACCCCTACCTGTAATCCCTTGACCGCCCTCCGCGTTTGCCCGACAGCTGTCGTAGCCAACCTCGCATTGATCTTCTGATCATGCGGCCTTCTGAACAAGGCCTCTCACCCCCTGCTATGATCTGGTGCATAGTTTAACCAACTGGCCAACCTTCGCCCCTCGCCTAACATCCCAATATCACGCCGGCTCGCCCTCTCTCCACTCTACCTTCTCGTTTCTCCAACCGTCGAACCTCCTGCGCAGCGGCAAAACCCTCCGACCTGCCTCACACCCTTCTTGGCCACTCGTCCCCCCTACCTATGACCTTTCCATCTCCCCGCAGCTCATATTAATCCTTCTGAGGCAAAAAGACCAGCCCTATCGGCTCTCGTTCCATCTTCATTTTTGGTTGACCAGTCATGCGCACGCCTTATTCTGAAATGGGTGCATGATAAATGCCTGCCTCTAAAGGTGAGTGGTTTGGATTCACTCTATTCCACCTGAACTAGTGTCAACGTGAGTTTTTCTTCATTTATTCGTTTGGATTATTTGATGTTACTATTTCTATGTTTTTAGATTCATTGTGTTTGTTGTAGCATGTTGGTGAAGAAAACCTATGATGGCGCAGTAATCAGCTCATGGGTACTTATGCGCAAGCGCGATGCGAGTCGCATCGTCATGATTGTGCTACGAGTCGAGTTTTGTCTGCAGGGGATTATTTTACCTTCCGCAGAAGCGTTGATGCGTCTGCTATTGGTTTGAGGTAGGTTGTTTCTTTAATTTTCTTGTCTGAAGCAATTTATTTGATGCTTGGGTGTTCTAATAAATTTATATATATAGGCTGCACATTGATAATGCGTGTCATTTGATTGTTATGGTGTTTTTATGGTAGCTGTATTTTCAAAAGTTAGATTTGAATCAATTCTTTATTTGTGCATATACACTTGCACTCATTTTAATAAATTTATGTTGACACGTTTTATAAAATAGAACATTTTTACTAAAGTTTGAAAATTCTCATTTGATAACCTCTTGGGGAAGTGGAGTTGCACATGACTTTAGAAATAATTTAAACATGTCTTTGGTGAGTGTTTTTTTTTGTAAATTTTCATTGATATGTAGGCCATAAAGAATGTGTTTTTGGTTGGTTTTTTTAATATGGTTTTGGGTTTTGATCAAGTTTTTGGTGTGTAAAGCCGTGGGATTCTCTTTGGAATTATTTTTATAAAATTTAAATTGGATTATTAAATAGTGAAAATATTGAAAGTTGTGTGTTGAAAACATATCGAGGTGGTGTTTTCATTGTTTTTTCGCTTGGATTGTTTTAAGTCTATGTTTATGTACCTTTTTTTGTTGCGCGTTTATTGGAGCGCTTTGGCGGGGCCGCAATCATCGGCTTGCGCATGCTTGTGCGCCTGTACGAGGCATGTCGTGTTTTCGTGTTTGAGAAGTGAGTTAAGTTTGGTCCCCCACAGCACCAGACTTTAAATTTAGAATTTATTGATTTCTTGATGTTTTATTAATTTTAATAAATGGGAAATAATATAAGATAATTATATTTTAAGTGATTATTTGGTGTAAAAAGAGCTATTTATTTTATACACGACACTTGAACTATTTTCTTGATGAACAAACACCTGGTAGTGAAAGAATGCTCATTTGGACTTTAAGCATAATTCACATAATTTCAAATGTAGTTCTGGTTTATTGATAAATGATTTCTTTTGAAGAGTGAACAAGAATTTTCGTTCTCTTGAGAAATGTGTAATTTTTTTATAATTGGAGAAGGCCCATTTGGCACTTTAAAAAAATAAATTATTTTAGAATACTCTCTTGGGGGTGAATCAGGGGTGACCTTTGGTGTACGCTGACTGTATGAGTTGTGTGTGATGTTTGTGCTACATGATTGACTTTGTTGACTCACACTTTCCTTTTTATTACACGTGTTCACATGGGAACCTGGCATAGTAAGTGAATATTCGGAGAATGATTGTTGCACTAGTTTAGATTACACACTGGCTAGTAGACCTTAGTATATATTATAATCTACTAGGGGATTGAGCCCCTCTGTTAGGCCATGTAGAGAAACATTGGGCCTTAGGGCGTTATGAAGTCATCGAAAGTAGGCATGCGTTCAAGATGAGTCACATGTATAGTATGTTCTGGATTGTTCACATGATCCAAGGTTCGACCCATGTTTACTTTACTGTTTATTTTTATGTGGAAGATGATTGATAGGTCTAGTTCGGTTGATGGCCCCAGTGTTCCACTTATTTTTCATTTCCCTTACTATGTGTTGGGTGTGGTTTTCCATTTTACTAAAAACTGAAATTTGAATTTCTAAATTTTTTGTGGAAATGTTTTTAAAATGCAATGCACCTGTTCCTTTCAAACATTAAACTTGTTTTTAAATTAAAAAGGGAAATAGACTGTTATTTATCATGGAAATGGAAGTGTGTGTGTGTGGAATCCCATATTTTGTATAATTTAGTTCAAAACTAGAATTATTAAATTTATTTATTAAAAGGTAGTTCATTGGGAATAGTTTTTGGGCACGCCTACTGAGTTTTAATAATCATGCCTATAGTTTTTTCCTATTTTTAGATTTTTTTCATGTTTGACATGTGCTTGCTCTCCATGTGGGGGAGTCGGTTGTAGAATGGTGAGAAACTCTCATCGGCGTGAGGAGTTTTGGTTGTGGTTAGGTTAGTTTGTTGTTTTTGGTTGTTCTTCCTTTTTCATGTCATTTTTTTTGTCTTGCGCTATTATACTTTTTTTTCGTGGGTTCATTTATTTTCACTGGGACAAATCATTCCCAACTGTTATGTTCTGATGCCCTGTACTAGTTGACAGCCCGTTGGGATCAAGAACGCCCTTCGGGCCATGTCATGGACCCGCTTAGGTGACCAATTCAGGGTCGACCTGTGTTGGTTCGTGACATTTATGATTATTATTACATTGAAGAAATATTACAATCCATATATCAAGAACTCTAAAAAATCATTATCCAAAATTAATCCATAATATATAAATGTATTTGTACCATTTTTCTTCTCTTTTTTACTTAAGATAATTATGAATGTATTTTTAAGAATATCTGACATTATTTGTCTCATTGGTTAGAAATTTTTTTATTCACAAAAACATGTTTTTGAAAAATATTTTTGAAAATTAATTATTATGATGTCTAAAAGAAATTTTTTCCCTTTTTACCTTTTTAATAAAAATGGTATTTAAAGGAATATCCGTGATCTTTTTCGATCAAGGAACATTTCTAAACTTTTTAGTAAGAAAACAAAATGTTCAAGATGTATGAATTTTCCCACTATCGTTTCATTGAAGCATCCTTTGAATATTTACAAGTTAATTTTTTTAAAAGAAAAATACTTTCCTAATATTCTAGAATTTTTTTTAAAATTATATTTTAAGGGAAAAGGTTTTCCAAGAAAATTATACGGTTTTCAAAGAATACTTTATATGTTTTCAGGGTTATTTTTAAAGGAAAATAATTTCAAAATATTAATGTTTTAAAATGTGTTTTTTAAGAGGACATGATATTTTCTCCAAGAAATGTTTTAATTGAAATTGTAAATATTTATTTATAAGAAATGAATTTTTCAAATGATTTTATGTAAATTATTTTCAAATAAATGTTATTTTCCTTAAGAAATGTTCCATGCGATCTTTTCAACTCATTCTTAATATAAGTTGACATACTTTTTTATTGTTTGTTTTTTATTGGGAATATGATACATGAATACAATTCATATTATTTCTTTAATGGTTTGTATTTTTAAGGAATGATATATATGAAACTTATTTCTCTTCCATGGGTTATATTATTTCGAAAACCAATTCATTTATTGGGTTATGCTTCGATGAAATAATTATGAGACCTGTATCATTTCCATAGGTAATGATGTGATGAAATGATTATGTTACCCATTTCATTTCATGGGTAATGATATGATGTTTATAAAACCCAAATATTTTTATGGGTCATGATATGATACACGTTTTATTATGTTCTGGAACATGTATATATGATTTCATTATGAGATGGTTGGGACCAATATCTCCCTCTAATGCATTGGGTAAATATTTAAATGTTATCAGATAATGATGTGAAAAAATTTGATGGGATTGATCCACATGGGGAAATAGGTGTGTCCTGGTCCACAATGGGAAATAGGTGAGTCCCAATCCAAAATGGGAAACAGGTGCATCTTGATCCAAAATGGTAAACAAGTGTGTCTTAATACACTCTGGGAAATCGGTGTGTCCTAATCCAAAATGTGGAAACATATGTTTCTTCATCCACCATGTTGATGGTCTTGGTAGTTAACCTTAACACATAAAACGTTTTTCTATAGTTATAATGGTTCCATAGTTATATGACATGAGATTGTGGTTCATGATTGATTTATTATGATATATCACCATTATAATTCATGTATTTTGAACTGAAAATCCTTATGTCATGTCTCATGATTATGATCTTTGATATGCAATGTATGACTGGGGAGTCCACTCAATGAAACAATGGATTGAATTCATGTAGTTTGAATGACTTCTAGCCTAAACGCCTTCTTATGGGTTTCAAGGATTTCATCTAGATCATAAGGATGGAAATATGTATCATTTACACTATAATATGTATTTGATGGGACATTTGGGGTTTAGTGGTGAGGGTCACTAGGAATTCATAAAATAGTGGGAGTCTTAAAAAATTAATTTATTTATTTCATATCACTTATTTTATAATCATATAAATTAATCAAATATCTATTTTAATTATTATATTTTATTCGCAATTAAACCCATTAAAACATTATTATAATTCCTCAACTAATTAATTGACCTTACAAAAAAATTCCTTGAAGTGTCAAAGATGTGTTAAATTACTATACTATTGGAGGATTTGTACTATGTGTTGGAATTCACTAAAAATGATTATCATACCACCTACTAATGGTCAAAAGGATGTATGTAGAATATATATGGAGGTTGATTCCTCCATGATATCTTAACTTAAATCTCATTAGAAGAATAATGTGAGGATTAATGTTAAAAGGGATTATACCTTCACTTTTTTAATATAAATTTTAAAGGGTTTCATTTCTTATAATCATGAATTCAAGTATTTATGTACATTATTTAATGTTATGTTCCCATTTAGATAAAAGATTCTCTATGAATCTCAGGTTATCATTACTAAAACCAAATTTGACCTTATTTATCCAAGACCCAATGAACATCATGGAAAAACTGATCATAAATCATTTTTTCTATAATTAATTCACAAAAACAAGGTTTCATGCGAATTTATTTACTCACCCTATATTGTAAAATGAATTGATGGCAATGTTGTAAATCCCATTGACTTTTAAATAAAATGGTTCCATTACAACGTCTTTTAATGAGATAAGGAATTCATATGAAAGGTATTGAACAAGAGGTTATATTCTTTTCATATGGAAAGAAATTGTATTTAAAAAAATTATAATAAATTAATGTAATAGTAGTTATAAAATTCTAGAAAATTCATCTTTGAATAAAATATTTCCATTTTAATTATTAGAAATTTAATAAAATATCATTTAAAAATATTATTATTTGAGAATTATGAATGTTCATAAATATTATAATAATTAAGGTGAATTCACCTAGAGGATGAGAAAGTGTGATTCCTATGTCTGTAATAAGAAGTTGCAACTTCTAAATTGCTAAAATGGATTACAATATGTAATAATGACTGTTACCCTAAAATTTATCTTAATATAGAGACAAAAATAATGAGAAATTACTTCACATTTGGAATAAATAATTTTATTTTACACTATACTACATTAATTGTTCATTAACTCTTGAATCACAAATATATAGAGTAATGAATGATAAACATTTAATATTAAAATCTTTCCTTGTTTTGGAAAGATAATTATTCATTAAATAAAATTGAAATATTTTGATTTTTTTATACCCTGAAATTTTTTAGTCTATATTGATACAAGATACTAGATATTTAAAAAAACTACTTATCATGTTTTACATTGAAAAAAAATTAGAAATAAATGAATTCCATAGTGATTTAAGAGTTAGATAAACAAGGAAACATGAATTATTATAAAACTCTAAGAAATTTATTATAAATCATGGGATTCCATTAAAAAATAAAGAAATACTTTATTATGTAAATGATCTCACTTTGTTGCAGAAAATTGTCTGTTGAATAAAATAAAATGACAGGAATACAAAACAAACACACAAATCAGACAGACAAGTAGAGAGAACGAAACTGCAACACACCATCTTAGGTTTGGTCGAAGTGATGAATCCCTTGGAAATTTCCCTGAAAAATAAACTTAAAAACATTAATAAAAGATCCCAAATCTGTGTAGATAATCAATCTACATCTGGACTCCATTTTTGGATAAGGCGGCAACTAAAAAACTCCCCTCTCACCAAGTCTGTCAGACATACACACCATTGATAACAACGATCTTACAGTTCTTGATCAAGTAAATCAACTCCCAAGTTGAATTGATCGAATCTTGAAACAAATGAACAAGCACTGCATAATCTAATTCCACTTCTGTCACATTAATGTTAAAGGCTCTACATAAGAAAATTATATTGCCTAGGGCTTTAACTCCCCATCAAATGGAGGACCCTAATCTATAATACGCGCTGATGCCCAGGAAAACGGAAACTCAGTTAGTTCATAACAGTTCTCCACCCCTCATCACCCCTTCCATGAAAGTCCCTTAGATATCTGATTTTAGTCTGTGATCAGGTGCCTACACACCCCATCCATGAACGACCCTTCGATATTCAATTTCAGTCTGTGACCTGGTGCCTTCTAGTAGACCCATCTTTATTGACCTCTTCTCTCCATAATATAAATCATGCTGATATTTGGGATTAATAATCTCAAAATAAAAAAACCCACCCCTCCCTTGATATTATTCCCCTTTTCTTCCATTATCAATTTCACAAGAAACTAGAGATATGTGGGATTGGAGTAGCCCGATCCGGTTGGGCCGAATAGTTGTGGCCCACAGCTGTTGTGGGTCAAGCACCATGGTGAGCTAGTTTTGGGTTGTAGGGGCAACGCTTCCCTACACCAGGGGTCCGGTGGGAGATGGCCCCCGACCCAATGTTCTGACACTATAGCATCCTTGAACACTATAGCGGAGCAGACCGACTGACAGGAACTATAGTAGCATGGACTTTGGGGTCAACTGGATTGTAGCACTTTTGACTTCCATCTGGCATCCACTATAGAACTTTTGACAAAGCTGGCTACCGTTCACTATAGCGACACATACTCACTTTCTCGAACATTGATTGTCTTCTCTGTTGTTTTATAGCCCATTTTCAGGCTACGGTTTCTATTGAAAAAACACTCTGTAATTTGTACTCCTATTGTAGTGAAATTCTGCCTCTCCCATGGATGTAGGGATTATTCCTGAACCACGTAAATTGTTGTGTTCTTGTGGCTTTATTTCATTCATTTTCTCGTTTATTTTGTTGCATCTCCAAACGATTCCACAACAAGATATATATCATAAGGCCTACTTCCTTTTCATGCCTTATCTCTAGCTTCCCAAAGCATCCTGAAAATAGACGAAAAAATCATTCCACGGACCTTGATGTCCACTCCTTGTTGTTTATCTCCCAAGAACAAGAATTATAGGATCCCCTACATCAAATTACTAGCACCATTAATACTCATACCCTATCTCATGAAATTCCAAATCCCACTCTCCCATTAAATCTAAAAAAATAAGTGTTGTGAAGATTCCTAATGGGGGATTGAATAATAATAACAATGAGACGCTAATGCCACACCTCTCTTATGAACATTTTAATTAGTTGGGAGCACATTATTTATAATCCTCCACACTAAAAAATCGAACGTGAGAGAATTATACTTGCACCAAAGCTTTAGAGCCCACACATTATTACTCGTTGATTCATGAATCAGATCAAGGAAGTCATGACTGTTGAAGATTCCCAATGATCAACCTACGAAAAGGCATCTGTGTGGATCATCGACCAAATTAATACTTTGATGAAGATCCATTTTTTCTATATTGAGAAAAACATCCATAAAGTAAGGGAATAGGGCCACCACTTTGAATGAAATAGTTGGAGCTGGGTATCCTGGAAAGAATAGGGGGATTCCAACACAGTTCGATGTCTAGAAATTAAAAGATCAGAGTGCTCCATCTCCCATCGGACACTTCCTTTTAAGCACTCCAAATGACCCTTTAATCACATTGACATCTAAGAAAGGCACCATGAATTATCATCCCATCTCCCCAGATCATCGGCATAATGGTGGAAAATAAAGTAGGCCCATTGAGATTTTCCTTCGATAATGTCCCAAGAAAGCATAGCATGCATGGAATGCATTGATTCTCAAACATAGCAGAGAACAAAACCACCTTCCTTGATCAGCCTCGTAATATATTTCCAAGAATCCCAGTGATAATGCCCTTGCTACTTTTTATCCCATTGGATGTTTTTAATGACTTTATCCAACCTATAAATTGTTCCATTAAAAGGTGTGATGATGGAAAGAATGTTCATTGGAATGAACAATAAAACAAAGTTGATCAGGATAATATTCCCACCGAGGGATTGAAACTTGTTAATCGAATTGAAAATTATTCCCATGATTCTATTGATAATATCATCAAACGATCCTTTTTTATTTATTTGTTTAAGATGGGGAATCTAGGATATGTCATCAGTAGAGAATATTTTTTGACACCTAGCTTATTTTGAATAATATTAATACACCCCACCGAGCATTTTTTGGAGGAATAAAAACTTACATTCCTCTGACTGACACATTTCCTGCTTAGACCATTATATCCAGGTATCTTTTATGTGATATTTTTCTTCTATTTATAAAAATAAGTATGCCATCAACAAACAAAAGGTGGGAGAGAAGACCTCTCCCAAATTTCTTTTGTAAGGGAATGATTTCCCGAGCCTCTAATACTCTTTAAAGGTTATGGGAGAGCGCCTCCTAAGGATAACCATATTTGGAGATGAGGGATAACCTTATCTCAAAACATGTATGGTTTTGAAGAATCTGAATCTGTTACCAATCAATGAGATAGAATGAAAAGGAGAGGAAATGTGCCTGAATCACAAATCAAAAAAACCGTTCTCGAAATCCAAATTTCATCATGACCCTAAAAAAACCTCAATCAATTATATCATATGATTTTTCCATGTCCACTTCGATTATAACATTAGATCCAACAATATTTTTCTTAATGTTAGTATCCATTTCTTAGGTGATGCTGATATCCCTTTTATTACTTCTCTCTTTCAAAAAACCATGTTGTTCCATATAAATAAAATGTGCAATGATGATATTGAGCGTCTTATTAATTAGGCTGGAAAGTATTTTTTGGAAAAATTGCAAAGGAAAATGTTTCTGAATTGGTTAATGGACATTGGATCATTGCCTTTTGGAATGAGAACAACTTTGGGGGTACAAGCTACCCTTTTTAAAACACCGCCCCTAAAAAAATATGGCATCACCTCTTTGACTTTTTCTTGGACAATGTCCTAGGTGGCCATATAGAAAGATCTAGGGAACCCATCCAGCATAGCGGAGCCCTATCGTTTTATGTAAAACAGAAATTATTTAATCTTATTAACCTCTTGAATTGTAGTTAGAAAAAAATCATAACTAACATCCACAATCATTAGGATGGATTCCATAAACTCTTCTTACTCAAAACTCTGGATTCTATTTCCATTTGTGTAATTAGACATTGCAAGTATATTTTAGAAATACATAAAAACCAATTTACTAGCCTCTTCAATATCCTTAGTGATGGTTCTATCATCCTGCTTTATATTGATTATCTTATTCACCCTCTTCTCTTTAAGGCATTCCTGAAAAAAATGCACTGTTGTTGCCCCTTTCCTTGAGCCAAAGAGCACGCGACATTTTTCGTCACACTCTTTCAACTTCTAGTAATTTCTTTGAGAAAAATTCTTGATTCTCCTATAAATAGACAAGAATATCCTCATCCCAACTATGTTGCAGCCTCTCTTTTATCTTCTCAATATCCTCCTCTAATTTATCCAGATTAAGGCTATTATCAGGTTTCAAATGCAACCACTTTTGAATTTCTTTTTTCATCCATTATAGTCTTCTCGAAAGAGAAATCCTGGTGGAACCTTCAATCGGATGATCCCACGACTCCTTAATCATCCCCATAAAACCTTCCTCACTATAACATATACTGGAGTAAATGAAAGTAGTAGTATTTCCTTATTCTTTTCACAGATTGACCAGAATTAGAGCATGGTCGGAGATGGCCCTAGAAATATGCTTAAGTGAAGTAAGATCGAAGGTATACATGACATAAATATTAGATAGACAATGATCTAGGTGACTCTTGATTCAGATTTCTCCTTTTCAATTATTGCACCAAGTTTACTTATTTTCTGAAAAGCGAATATTCAGCTTGTTCCTTTGCGATTATTGCACCAAGTGAACTTATTTTTTTGAAAATACCAGATCTAGCATACCTTGGCTTCACATAAAATCATGATGCTTTTGCAAAGACCTGCTACCATAAATTTCTCCTTGAATCTTCCCCAAGGCATCATAGATAATTTTAGAACTACCCAAAAAACCATGGAAAGTTGTTCGACTAAAAGACCTTGAGATACTTCCATAGCAGTTATCACTCCACACCCTTACATTAAGCATACACAAAAAAAGAGAAGAATTCATGACCCCCTGTTCTAAAAATGGTCGATATATGATAATGTAATGCCTCTACTAGTTCAAACGAATCTTCTTGCTTCTATAAAATCCATATAAGCTTATTGCAGTAATCAGTATGCATGCAGTTCGCAAAACTCTTCAACCTACCAAATTACCTAATACAATTTGAACAATATTTGGGATCCAAAATAACTACAACTGAAGCCTTAGAGAGAGACACCTCAGGTGACATGAAATTGCACTTGATCAGATCCCCCAAACCTCGAGTGTTCCAAATAATAATTGAGGTCGTAAAACATGATGATAATGGGCCTTGCGGTGAAGAGAACCTTCCTTCCCAGCTGAATCAAAAACTAAAAATTACCTCGCCCGAGATCGAGTAACAGGACCACAAGACACCAAAGGGGACACAATTGTAAAGCTACTTTCTATAATCTCACATGCATTGAAGGTCTTTGGGTCAGAGTCATTCAACTCGTCCAACACTACAAACCTGTTGGATGAACAGTTTGAATGTGACTGTTAAGGAGAAGGCAGACCCTCCAAGATCATAGAGATCTATTTTAAAATACAATTTGAATCCTCACCAGTAGAGGATTACTTTAGCTTGATAAAATTCGAACCTCCCATCAAATAAACAATCTTGTTATAATGATCCCGCATTGAATGTGATGAAGTAGGCATCCCTTGTGATAACATAGAGACCAGAATGCTTCATTCTGCTGAATATATGGATTCCCAAGTCTCCCTAATAACTCTGATTGGAAAGACCATTCCAAAAGATATTTCCACTGCATCAGATGAGTTTATGTATGTAAAGAAGGTGTGTGGAAATTAAAACACACACAAAGTGGAGAAAAATGGATAAATACAAGTATTTTAACATTGTTCTATAGGTTTTCCTAGATCCATGGGAGAAACGGGGGCCAATATTCAATCTCTCCAAATCACAACCTTTGGAGGATCACAACACACCGATTACAAAAAATTTGTTTCAAATCCTGTTTCTAAAGAAGAAATAAATCCAAAAATGTTAAGAGTTGGTTTGGGTATCTCATCTACCCATGACGTTTCTCGCACCTCCAGCTGTTGTCCAATGTGTTGGCTTCCCACCAAAGGATATGTGCACCCGTTGTTGCCGACTTTAGAGACTTCCTCAATTGCAAAGTATCCCATGATTGGGAGTGACTCCCACAAATATACTCTTAATGTTTAATTTGGGGTAGAAACCCGACCTACAGTTTCATTGCAGGTGTTGAAAATCTCATCAGCAAATTGAACGCGCTTCTTCATGCCAGATGACATGGAAATTCCACTGTCTTCAATCAATCTTGGGCTGACTACGGTCCCCATAAAATGACACAACCCTTGGAACTCTATTCTAGTAAGTATTTCTGAATCCCCAATTTATATATCCAACAATCCACCTTCTATTGAAATCTTGAACCCTTTCGCATCGAGACTACATAATGATAACAAGTTCTGTCTCATCCTCGGAATGAATTTCCCGTCATCCAGTTTTTGTACTGCTCCATCGTGTGTCTTCAATTTCACCATGCCGACTCCTCGAACCTCATATGTTAACCCATCCCCAAGTCTCACCAAATCTTACCCCAAATTAAGAGTATGAAATTCACCCCTTATCGTACATATGTGTGTCAAACTCCCTGAATCCAAAACACACATGTCTTCCTTTGGATTTTGAGTCCACTCGTTATACCTTTTTAGAAATCAACATTATCACTTCATGAGCTAATATCTATTGTAGTGTCAAAACTGAATTTCTCTCCATTAAACACTCTCATATGATTTCAAGATTCATGTTTTCATGTATACTTCATCATCTGTCGATAATTTTATAATGTTCGCATCCTCCTCTTCATCTTTCTCTTTCCCAAAAACATACTGTTTGTGTTCTCCACAGTCACATTTATTGTGACCCATTTTATCTCAATAGAAACATGTGATTTCACTAGGATCATGTCTCCTCAATTTTTTCCAACATTCATTACCTCTTGAATTCTAATATCAATTCCTCCAACATTGATCATCTCACATTATCGTGATTTTCTTGCCTAAAAGTGTCGTGTGTCTCTAGAATGCCTCCAAATCATGAAGCGACGCCACCACCCTGTCAAACATCAATTTTTTATTCCCCATGTGAAATGAATTCACATGTACATCAAATGAACTTGGTTGATTTGAAAAAATAATGAGTGCTTTGTCTTCCCCTTCAACCTTCACACTAAGAAACAATAATTGTGTCATGATACTGTTGAATTCATTGGTGTGATCCAACAAATTTGTTACCTTTCCCATGTGAAATTGGTACAATTGTTTTCATTAAGAATAATTTTTTGGTGGGAGACATCACTATATATTGTTGCTCCAACTTCATCCAGATATCCTTTATCGAGGTCTCATCTAACACCGAGTATTTTACGTCGTTTTCCCGACAGAGTCGAATTGTGCTGATGAGCCACATCTTTAGCTATTCTCAATCATCCTCACTGGTTTCTTGATATTTTTTCTAATCAATGGTTTGATCATGAATTGTTGTACAATAATATCTTTCATTGTTATTTTCAACAAGCCAAAGTTGTTCCAACCATCGAACTTCTCAATCTCAAATTTCGGCAGTGCACCACCACAAGCCATTAACATTGTCGCAAAACACAGTCACGACTATCGATATTTCACCCTTATGCCTTATTGAGTGTGAATTTTGAAAATATAACCATACAAATTCATCTAGAAGGGTCTAAATAGTGGTAATGGACTCCTGGATCATCGAAAACAGAGTCCGATTGATCGAGATATTGCCAAAACAAATCAACTGTCCAGATTGCCTGCTGATATGGCTATGATGTGGCGTTAATGTGGCATGCCGAAGCAGCCATCAGAATCATGGCAGAAATTTCACTGGCAGTTTGAATAGTGCTATCTTCTCTGGCATGGGTTTACTGTTCACCCATAGTTTGACTGAATCATTGACCGGCTCTATAGAAACCGTTTCAACTCCATTTTCAATGCCTATTGTGCCATTTGAATCGCCTTTTTGTCTTCTTCATGAATATAGACATAGAAAATTTTCCGACCACTTTAAATTTTCTGTTTATCATAAAAGCCATTATTACCCTTTTATTTCGAACTCTCTTACTTCGGCTCTCTTTGATACCATGTGTAAGGGCGCAAAAGAGGTGTGTGGTAACCCAAACACACACAAATAGGAGAAAAATGGATGAACACAAGGATTTTAACGTGGTTTAGTAGGTTTTCCTACATCCAATGGAGAAATGGGGGCGAATCAATATGCTCACTAGATCACAACCTTTGGAGGATCAAAACACACTGATTACACACAATGGGATTCAAATACCAGTTTTAAAGAGAAAATAAAACCTAGGGTGTTAAGGGTTGGTTTGGGTAGCTCATCTACCCATGATTTTTCTCTCACCACCAACTATTTTCAAACGTGTCGGCTGCCCACCAATAAGGAAACACACCAATTGTTGTTGAAATCATAAACTTCTCATGCCACGAAATTCTCCCTAGATTGGGAGTTTACCCCATAATGATTGATATGTAACTAAGGATTTGGGAACCTTGAATACATCTAGCATGATCGAGAACCTATGAGGGGGTAAGGAGAGAGAAAATGGGGGATGCAGAAAGCCGAAAACTCAGAGGCTGGACTAGCAGAAAAGGCACTGCTACCCAATGTTGGAGGCATCAAAATGGTCAATCGGCCTAAGTCCCCAAAAGGCTTGTGGGAATCACTCTCCAAATTTTAATCACCCGCCAGACCACCGCCATTGATGACTATAGAAGAATCCACCACCAGAGCCAATAATGGAACCTTACCCTTCAACCCACCAAAAGATGTCGACAGATCTATCCTAATAGGAATATCTAGAGCTGGAGGCTTCTCTAGGGTGGGGACCTTGAAACCCATATGACTTCTGAGGTATCATTCTTCCAAATGGCCCTAAATATATTAATCAAGAAAAAGGGAGGAAAATCTTGATAGAACAAGAACTGACACCCTGAGAAACCACCACCTACTCGAAACAGAACCCACAATGAAAGAGGAACCCCAAAATTCATTTCGACGAAAATAAAGGGGTTCGAGGGTGGTTGTAAATAGTGGGTCTTCTCAACCAAGTAAATAAATAAACCCAATGATTTTCCAACAGCATGAAGCATTTACAGATTTTTGAAATGTAAAGGAAAAAAGGAAGACGAATCCAAATTTTCAGAATGCATGAATCCATACCAAATTGAGCATCCCAAGACTAGCTGGAGAGGATGAAATGCCAGCCACCGCACCTCCAACCCTCCCTTTCCCTAGCTGTCCCAAAATTCTACCAGGAAGACAAATTAATGCAGAAGGAAAATATCAACAAAATCGAGACAACAACAGGCTGTTGGAGGCCCCAAGAGTGAATGATAGACTTAAATAAATTGATATAATATTTCTCCCTACCAAAACAAAACACCAGAGATAAATTGTGAAATGATGCAGCTTCAAGAAGTTTAGATTCTGACATATCCACTATAGGGAACCCATTAACTATATCTAAGCACAGAGGCGTGAGCTTAATGGTAGGAATGAAAGATGAGAAGGACCTTTGAATGGGAGTTGATGACCCTACAAGTGCCTCCTTGAATGATGTCTCACCCAACACCATCATACATTCAACAACACCCTCAAATCGAGATCATCAGATGTAGAGAACTCGCCACTCTAGAGCACGACTTCTATTCTCCGATTTCACTATGTTAGTATAGAGGAACCTATAATCTATCTATTTCAATAATATCTTATTCATATAATGGATAAAATGTATTCCCAAACTCACATTTCCTTATATACAACAATAAAATGATGTAGTAAAAGGAAGAACAATGATGATTTATATATATATATATATTAAAAATATTCTATAATTTCATCTTTGACATGTTTTTCAAATATAATTAAAATAACTAAACATATTCAAATTATATTGACCAATGGATATCATATAAATTGTGACACAATAAGAATATTTTTGGACATAACCACAAGTGTTCAATGAACCTCATTTATTAAATGATGGATTTTAAAGAAATATACATCAAACACTCGGTGAATCTAAGTTAATAATCCTATAGATACTAAGGATATTAACATAAATTTAAGATTAGATATGTTTTCATAATGGAAATTTATATATTTAAGGATAGAGGGATATGACTTAACTTCTATTGATTATGTTTTTTCTTTCATGTGAGTTTTCAAAGGAATGTTAGACTCCATCAAGCGTGGTGGGAGGAGGAGTTCAAGAGACAGATAATTTATAAGAATCTAAAACTGAATAGGTGGTTTATATTGATCGATGTATGTGATATATATTTTATTATTTCAGAAAGGATATTCCTACAGAGAAATTGTAAATAGAAAAATTCTAAGGTTTACATGTGTGGTTGAATTCATGTAATTGATTTTATGTTTCAATATTTAGGAACATCATATTTTGGGTGTTTCTAAGACTTGATGCTACTAGTTAGTTTTCAAGAAAAACTATAAAAAGATGGTAAAATTTGGTACTAATAATGAATGATTGATTGTTAAATGTTTTATTCTATGATGAAAAATATACAAAAATAATCATAACTAAAATCCATTTATGTCATGCATATCAAATCATACTTCTATGATCATAAAATTAGTCTATTGACTGTCAATTACATCTTACTGGGTGGAAACCTTATAGAAAATTTATAAATGTATAAACCAAAATTATAAACTATTGTATATTCCTATAAGACATAACTAGAAAGGGTTACTGACATCAATAAGTTCAAATAATATATGTAGAATACTTAAATTTATTAATGGATAAATTATGTGAAAATATCATAGAATATTCATTTAGAAACAGATTGTAATGTATCTCTAATATGTTAATGGGAGTGATATAGGTTTTCAAAATAGATATATTGATTACATATGTAAAAAGTGTTATGTATAACAAGTTTTTTAAGAATAAAGACTGAATTCCTTAAAGAATATCTTAAAGTAGAAACTATGTTCTAGGGAACAATATTTACAAAATAGATTCATGGGTTTTGTCAATATATTCATAGTAAATATATTAGAAATTTATTAAAAAATAAATGTTTAAATAATTCAAGATCGAATTTTTTTGGTATATAATCTTTCTAGTAGAATACGCATAGATATATGAAGATATAATTGTAATTAAAATATTTTTGAGGGATTAAGTGCTTGGAATTATACCCATATTCCATGATATATACTGATGTTTTCTATTCCAGATGCATGAATAATTGTTTGTAAATATAAAATAGATCCAACATAACTATACATACATTAAATTAGGACTATCTGATATTATTGGGAAAAGTATAACATGATGAGATCATGGTGTCTAGATAAGTGGGTTTACTAAAGGTCAATGGAATTGAACATTTTAATTTCATTTAGTTCAATTTAAAATTGTAACATAGTAATGATAAGGTAATATTTCATACAGACTTATTACATCTAGTGGTTTCTATATCCACAAAAATCATGTATATTGTGACTTATGATGCAGCTTAAGAAGTGGATTACAAATTCCCTATTTTTATTTTTGGTTATACCAAAATACAGAGTTGTTATGATTATGAAGAAAATCTTATAATATGGACTTAATCAAGATATAATGTTTCATACATGGGAACAATAGTTCGATGCTTGATAATATAACAATATGATGGATTTTCTCAAGGTAATTATCTCATTGTAAAAAAGATTCACTACAAAAACATGTGGCTTTACCAACCCTAGCCATCGAAATGTGGGTGGCCTAAAATTTGTATCCATACTATATAGAATCATGTTTAACACGTGGAAAAAAACCAGTCATTATCAACTGTGTCTAGTGTAGGTGGGTTTTTGTTGGAGTTGGTTCCCCAGAACTAGTATCTTTGTACTTTTGATTTTCTACATATTCATGGTTTTAAATATTAATCCCTTATCACATAATGAGTATTCTTATGAAAATAATTAATGTGATAAAGTAATAGAATACTTATCACATTGAAAATATATATTAGTTCACTATTATGATGAGAACCTTAAAATTTTGTGATGATATTCTTAAATATTGTTCTATAGTCGAATAACATTTTATAATGTGATATATAGTATGTTGACTATCTGGTGTGAGTACTTTTAAATAGATGAGTCTTTATCTCATAATTTTCTCACTTAGAAATATCCAAGATGGCAGATTATGGGAATAGAACAACCTATATGAATTATTCAGGTTTATGTGTCATTGCGTATTACTATCTATGGGCATGTGTAGTGGTCATTAGGCTTTAAGAATATTATTAATGTAACACCCCGAGATATTATGAAAAATATTATTTTTAATTTTATTAATTTCTTGTGTTGTACGCTACACCAAAAGTAGCTTTCACAACACGCATCCTTGACTTGCCTTGCATTACACGCAATCACGACCTTCCTCGATATCGTGTGTAGTACGCAATAACAAGTTTCACTAAACAACAATATGCTATTAAAATATTATTAAAACTAGCTGTTATGAATAGTAATAACCACTTTTTGAAATTTTTTAAATTTTATTTTTCAAAATGGACTTCATTTTTGGATTCGGAATATCGAAATTAGCTTAGGGTGAAATTTTGGTACTTTTCGGATAACTTTCATTTTCTGATGAATAGTGAAAATTACTAAATTTTAATTAAAAACAAACATTTTAATCGAAATAATTAATAGTGATATATAATTAATTTCAGTGGTTTTAAAGTATATTTAGAATATATTTTTACAATTTAATACAATTTTGGTCACTGGATGTAATTTCACATTTTAACCAGACATAAACAAGTGTCAATCTTTTGATAGTTATTATCTCTTAAGAACACGCTAATTGTTTTGACGATGAAAATTAATTTTAAAATTAAGTAATGAAAATAATATGTTTTGAATTTGGTAAAATAGACATCATTTTTTAGTTCATAATATGAAATATAGCTTAGGCCTAATTTTTGGTATTTTTCTAGAAACTTTCATTTTTTGATAAATAGTGAAACCACTAAGTGGTAGTTAAAAAAATGAATTTTTCATAAAACATAATTGTACCGCTTCTGTGAGTGGAATTTCAAAAGTCCTAGAGACACGGTTGATGTCAGTAAGTAAAATGTGGTTCAATGAGATAAAAATAAGTTTTGGTGAATAGTAACATTTTACTTTTTTTACCACAGTTAAAAGTAAATAGGGTAATTAAGGGTAAAAATGATATTATTATTACCCTAACACATGTCCTAATTCTATTGGATATGTGTATTTCGACCAAAAACAACCTTAGGAATAAAATATGACCATTTAGGCCCACTTGGATTAGATTAGGACATTTATTATTAATTTATTTAAAGAAGGGTTAAAATATTTAAAATCAATGTTTAATAAGTATATCATTTTTAATATAGGGATATACATAAGATAAATTAGACTATAAATATTAATTAGAAATCTGAAAAGATTTCCTACATAATTTTATTTTTTTTATTTTTAGATATTAAATAATTTAATTTATTTATGACACAATGATGATGCAGTAATTATCTTACTAATGAAATATTGACATAATTGATGTTAAAAATACAAAAATAAATGTAATTTGAGACATTTTATGAATTCCACTAATTTTCTAGGTTAGTATGACATGGTATTATTGATATAAATAACTTTTTTAGAACTAATCAGTCTGTTATGATTTTCACAAAAATCAATTACTTAATAGTGTCAAAATTGACATAAAATAGTTTTTAAAACAAATATTATATTATTAATTGTTATTTTATTCCTAAAAATATAAGGTTCGGCCAAATTACTTATATAAGGTTATATATATTAATAATAAACAACTTGGGGTCTGTTTGGCTTCGTATAGTATGTTTATTAACCTTATAGTGTAAGAACACAAAAAGACATGGTAAAAGTAAAATTATATAACTTAATGATAAATCTAAATGATAAGGTTAAAATAGGAACCTAAACTCGTCTAAATTCTATTGGATGTGAGTATTTCTACCCATCCCCACCTTATCTTCGAAATAAATCAATTTGGAGCTATTTAAAACCGAATTTGGCTTTATAATAAAATAATATATTTAGTTATTCCAAAGGTGCCCCTCTCCTCCCTTATAAAAGGGCACCTTCTCCCTCTCTTCCTCACACCACTTTGAGCCTTCAAGCTCGGCCAAACCCTTCCGAATTCTCTTCTCCACTTCCCTAGAAACATCCTAGAGGTCCTGGTCTTCTTCAAAGACCAATCTTAGTGCCCTAAGAGGAGGACTCAAAGAGGTGCTTCAAAGAAGAGGTAATGTCTTTTACCGATTATTTCAACTTTATTTCTTATTCCACTTATTCTTATTAGGTTGTTTCATTATGAGGTAATAACATCAGTATCCCTCATATACGGATATGTTATTATAAATATGAAACAACCCTATTTCACCTTTTATCCATCCTACGGAAAAGGAAATCACCGCGCGTGCGTACGTATGGAATACTGTCTCCATGCCGGGGTGCAATCTATTTTCAACCACCACCTTACTTGTATGGGTATAATCGTGTAAATAATAACTATATATGATTATTTTAAATTTATATTGATTCTAAAATAGTATACATACACTCCAATACAATTAAATGATCAGGAGAACGATATCATCGCTCGTGCGTATGTACGGACTCCGGTCTCCACGACGCGATGAGATTCATTCTCCACATTAACCATTCATGAATGATTATAAAGTATATATAATAAGTAATCATGAAATATATGACATAATAATGATACTGGATTTATGTGTATATATATGTATGTCGTCTACTTAATTCCATTCAACTCAATAAGGAAACGAAAACAGCTTTCATGCGTACGTACGGCCTACCGTCTCCATGAAAGGTGTATTTCTTTCCATTTACTGATCTGTTATATATATGTATATTCTAAATATATATTACATATAAATCATGTTTTATATTCTGGAATTAATTAATCATGATCTAAGTAATCATATGAGTAATTACAATTCAAAACACAGACGACAAATGAAATGATTTTACCCAAAACGCTCTTTAACATGGAATTTACTAAAGAACAGGTAATATAAAGTCATAAGTGAACCATATATGATATCATAACAATGAGTATGATTCTGTAATAATTCAATGACATTATTTAAATCATTATACTGGATGTTCGGACACTTAAGAAGCAAATCGGACCAAATGTAAGGGATAATTGTGCAAATCTCATTTTTATCCGAGATTACTTATTCGTAAGTATTTACTGGGGTTATTGCTATCATCAATGTCCATGTTTTATAAAATTGTATTCATGTATGTTTAAAGTCCCTTTATACCCATTTTTACTTTTACCCCATGGTATGGAAGGAATCATTCTTTTGTTTACCCTACGAGGTACTTTTTTAACTTTTCCGACAAAAGTACAAGAAGAATGTTTTTTTAACTTATATGGAACGAACATATTTTTAAAGTTTTATAAAGAATTATTTTCATGATGCTTCCTAAAAATATTTCATGACTATTTTCATCAAAATCTATTTATTTTAAAATAGCATGATGTTTTGTGAAATGAAATTGATTTTGATGAAGAAAGGATATTTTCCTCAAGAATTCATTTCAAGTGTTTTATCAAAACTTATTTCCCTCTAAGATGACATTATTTCATATGTGTATGTTTCAAGTATAAAGTATCTATGATTTACATGGTTTCACTTTTCTTATTATGAAATGATATCCATTTATTTTATATGGATTATGTGATTATGGGATGATGTTTATGAAAACCATTTTATTTATTGGGTTACTATGAATGATGTATGTTTATTTTGTGACACAAGTAAGAATGATTTCATTATGAGATGGGTGGGACCTATATCTCCCTCCAATGCATTGGGTAAAGATTTATATCTCATGATATAGACATGGCTGGAATGGAAAGTTAAACCGGTTCGATAATACAGGACTGGAACGAGGAGTGAAATCAATTCAGAAAGGGACTTTGTCCACTAAGATGGTCTTGGCAGCAATTCCTTGGCTACAATGGAAATCATATCATGTTCTTAATGGTTTCCACAATTACAAGTTTTATTCCCTTTCTATTTTATCATTCTTAATGTTTCTTTATGATCTATGCCTTACGTACATCCATGTTTTGTGTTATTTCTCAAGCTTTTGATGTTTAACCATTATGTTCACGTTTTTATGTTCAAATGTATATGGTATGTTTTATTTTATCCATGATTACCCTTACTGGGAATTTGAGCTCACCCTTTTTATGTTTTCTTTTCCCCAGGATATAAATGAAGCTTTTAGGTATGAAAAAAATTGGATGATCTTTATGGGAGATTTTGAAAATCTTTCACCACGATTATAAGATTACGTTCCAGGTTTCCAAAGACACTAAACTATTACGGTCATTGTGTGTCTGTTTCTATTATGTATTTAGTATTCCGATAAAGTAATGTAATGTCCGTGTACGTCAAGCTTGAGGTCTCTACAGTTGGTATCAGAGGAATGGTTTAGTCAACCTTTGGAAACTAGGATGCGAAAACGTTAGTGAGATCCCTAGAAATATTTCAAAGGTATGTCTATGGATGTCCCTAAGGATAATTACACATATAGGATATAGTCCTAGAACTATGGTAACAATATTAGATTAAACCAAAGATGTTAGATATTGAAGTTACTCCCCCTTTATTATGATTTTTTCCTATCACACTATTCTTTTTGGGTTTTAGAAAATGGCTAGAAACAAGATGATTCACGATAATGGAGGATATGATAGACAATGGAATGATATTCTTCATGAGAAACCAAATGAAATGGGATTTGGAAGTCCATAAATCATTACTATGACGAATCAGAAATCTCATAATATGATCAATAAAGTAAAATTTGGTATGTTTCCTGACTCGGCTAATAAGAGAAAGATGAAGTTTCATGATGATCATAGAGGAAAGAAAGTTCAATTTCCCCTATGTAAATCATGTTGGAAGAGGCATCAAGGAGAATGTTTCAAAGGAACTGGAAGATGCTTTGGGTGTGGAAAAGAAGGACATAAAGCCAGTAAGTGCAAAGGAAAAGGTTCAGTTAACACCAGGGATGAGGAGAATGGTATTTCTACAACATCAAAAATGGTTAAATGTTTTAAATGTGGAATGTACGGGCATTATGCAAACCAATTCCCTAAGGGAAAGCCTCATAAAAAGAATCAGTATGGTCGTATGGGTAGTATTTATGTTGATGATGATGAAGAGACGACAAATGATATGTGAGATGAAAGAATTATTGATGCTCGGTCAGTGGTTTAAGAATGTAGTGGAATGATTACATGTTTATCATGTGTAATGTTGTATGAGTAATCTCATGGTACTATGAAATTAAGAGACATATAAGGATTGTTACACTATTGTCTTTCCTTGAGTTTTGAATGTGTATGATTAATGGTACCAGTATCCATGAAAGGTTATTCAGATATTTTTGGAATGTTGATGATATGCTCATAATGAAGGGATAAGGACAAAATTAAATGTTTGATAATATTCATGAGCTCATGACTGATATAAGGAGAAGGTTATATCATGGTTTGAGTATATAGAATGTTTGTTTTTTGGTATGTGGAAAGAGTTAACTTTTGACAGAATTCAGGTTTTCACTAAGGTTTAATGGGTATTCATTTTCCAAGAGAATACATGATTAAGGTATTCACATGATTGGAATGTGACCAACAAGGTATATGGGGGATAAATGATGGTATTCACATGCTTGGTTGATGACATTTTAAGTAATTGTTTTCTTTATACTATGAGCTTGGACCGAAGTATTTTAGATAAGCCTAAAAATTGGAATGGATTATGTAAACCATAAGTTAGTATTGTTTAAGGATAGAACTTTTTTCTGATATTATTTATGTAATGTAGTTTTAGAAGAAGGACAACCTACAGGATGGGTGATAGCCCATCGTGTCAGACAAGGCTGTGGGAATCAAACCCACAACTGAAGTGCGACTGGCCTTTATCGCCTACCACTGGACTACATGAAGTCCCTGTTTAGTAGAAACGAGTTTTATTATATTAAGAAGTTTGATATATGAAGTATAAGTCCATATATGATTAATCTCACTATAGATGGAGTTATGTAAAGTTTTGATAACTTTTCTAACATTTTGTTTGAGACAGATGGAATGACCCATCATTCTATCACATGATCAGCTAACACATCATGAATGACAAATTCAACTTCATTTCTTTAAGAGATGAAGTGGAAATTGTCCAACGAACGACCAATGGTGAGACTATACCAAAATCACGAAAGTATTTCTTCTAATTCCAATTTCATCAACTTTAGGGAAATGATCTTGAAAACCAAAAATGTTGTCCTAGTGCTCTTATATCTGATGAAATAGATAGTACCTTAGATCGTCACAAATTTATGGCTTTGGGATTGTTGTCTTTTCCATATCCATGTTCTCTCCCACTCTCCATCAGAACATGATGGTTAGATTTCTCTTCCATATCCATATTTTCATCTACGTGGAAACCCAGTGATTAGTTTATTTGGGTAACCGTTACATTTCACACTTTTGTTTTTAAAGATTGGTTTTAGTATTCCTTGTTATGTTGTGGTTTTATATTAAAGAAACTTTCTAGGAGTAAACCATTTATAACCCCGACGAATTTCGAGGGCGAAATTCCTTTTAAGGGGGGTAGAATGTAACACCCTGAGATTTTATGAAAAATATTTTTTTTAATTTCATTAATGTCTTGTGTTGTACGCTACACCAAAAGGATCTTGCACAACACGCATCCTTGACTTGCCTTGCATTACACGCAATCACGACCTTCCTCGATAGCATGTGTAGTACGGAATAATGAGTTTCACTAAACAACAATATGCTATTAAAATATTATTAAAACTAGCCGTTATGAATAGTAATAACCACTTTTTGAAGTTTTGTATATTTTATTTTTCAAAATGGACATCATTTTTGGATTTGAAATAATGAAATTATCTTAGGGTGAAATTTTAGTACTTTTCGGATAACTTTCATTTTCTGATGAATAGTGAAAATTACTAAATTTTAATTAAAAACAACCTTTTTAATCGAAATAATTATTAGTGATAAATTATTAATTTGAGTGGTTTTAAAGTATATTTAGAATATATTTTTACAATTTAATACAATGTAGGTCATTGGATGTAATTTCACATTTAAACCAGTCATAAACAAGTGTCAATCTTTTGATAGTTATTATCTCTTAAGAACACACTATTTGTTTTTACGACGGGAATTAATTTTTAAATGAAGTAATGCAAATGATATGTTTTTAATTTGGTAAAATAGACATCATTTTTCTATTCATAATATCAAATATATCTTAGGCCTAATTTTTGGTATTTTTCTAGAAACGTTCATTTTTTTATGAATAGTGAAACCACTAAGTGGTAGTAAAAAAAATGAATTTTTCATAAAACATAATTTTACCACTTTTGTGAGTGGAATTTAAAAAATATGAGAGACACGGTTGATGTCATTAAGTAAAATGTGGTTCATTGAGATGAAAATAATTTTTGGTGAATAGTAACTTTTTACTTTTTTTAACCACGGTTAAAAGTAAATATGGTAATTAAGGGTAAAAATGATATTATTATTACCCTAACACATGTCCTATTTCTATTGGATAAGTTTAATTCGACCAAAAACAACATTAGGAATAAAATATGACCATTTAGGCCCAATTTGATTAGATTAGGACGTTTATTATTAATTTATTTAAAGAATGGTTAAAATAGTTAAAATCAATGTTTAATAAGTATATAATTATTAATATATGGATATACATAAGATAAAATAGACTATAAATATAAATTAGAAATATAATGAGATTTAATACATAATGGTATTTTATTTGTAATTTTTAGACATTAAATAATTTAATTTATTTATGACACAAATATGATGCAGTAATTATCTTATTAATGAAATATTGACATAATTGATGTTATAAATACCAAAATAAAGGTAATTTGAGACTTTTTATGAATTAAACTAATTTTATAGGTTAATATGACATGTTATTATTGATATAATTTAATTTTTGTGAACTAATCAGTCTGTTATGATTTTCAAAAAAATCAATTACTAAATAGTGTCAAAATTGACATAAAATAGTTTTACAAAAAAATATTATATTATTAATTGTTATTTTATTCCTAAAAATATATGGTTTGGAAAAATGACTTAGATAAGGTTATATATATTAATAATAAACAACTTGGGGTTCGTTTGGCTTCTTATAGTATGTTTATTAACTTTATAGTGTAAGAACACAAAAAGACACGGTAAAAGTAAAATTATCTAACTTAATGTTAAATCTAAATGGTAAGGTTAAAATAGGGACCTAAACTTGTATAAATTCTATTGGATGAGAGTATTTCGACATATCCCCACCTTATCTTCGAAATAAATTAATTTGGAGCTATTTAAAACCGAATTTGGCTTTATAATAAAATAACATTTTTAGTTATTCCAAAGGTGCCCCTCTCCTCCCTTATAAAAGGGCACCTCCTCCCTCTCTTCCTCACACCACATTGAGCCTTCAAGCTCGGCCAACCCCTGCCAAATTCTCTTCTCCACTTTCCTAGAATCATCCTATAGGTCCTGATCTTCTTCAAAGACCAATTTTAGTGCCCTAATAGAAGAACTCAAAGAGGCGCTTCAAAGAAGAGGTAATGTCCATTACCGATTCTTCAAATTTATTTCTTGTTCCACTTCTTCTTCTTAGGTTGTTTCATTATGAGGTAATAACATAAGTATCCCTCATATACTGATATGTTATTATAAATATGAAACAACCCTATTTCACCTCTTATCCATCCTACGGAAAATGAAATCACCGCACGTGCGTATGTACGGAATACCGTCTCCACGCCGGTGTGTAATCTATTTTCCACAAACACCTTACTTGGATGGGTATAATCATGTAAATAATAACTATATATGATTATTTTATATTGATATTGATTCGGAAATAGTATACATATACTCCAATACAATTCCATGACCATGAGAACGATATCATCGCTCGTGCTTATGTACGGACTACCGTCTCCACGACGCGATGAGATTCATTCTCCACATTAACCATTCATGAATGATTATATAGTATATATAATAAGTAATCATGAAATATATTACGTAATAATGATACTGGATTTATGTGTATATATATGTATTTCATCTACTTAATTCCATTCAACTCAATAAGGAAACGAAAACAGCGTTCATGCGTACGTACGGCCTACCGTCTCCATGAACGGTGTATTTCTTTCCATTTACTGATCTATTATATATATGTATATTCTGAATATACATTATATATAAATCATTTTATATATTTTGGAATTAAGTAATCATGATCTATGTAATCATATGAATAATTACAAGTCAAAACACGTACGACAAATGATACGATTTTACCCAAAATGCTCTTTAACATTGAATTTACAAAAGAACGAGTAATATAAAGTCATAAGTGAACTATATATGATATCGTAACAATGAGTATGATTCTGGAATAAGTCAATGAAATTATTTAAATCATTATACAGGATGTTCGGACACTTACGAAGCAAATCGGACCTAAGGTAAGGGATAACTGTGCAAATCTCTTTTTTATCCGAGATTACTTATTCGTAAGAATTTACTGGGGTTATTGATATCATCCATGTACATGTTTTATAAAAGTGTATTCAAGTATGTTTAAAGTCCTTTTATACCCATATTGACTTTTACCCCATGGTATGGAAGGAATCATTCTTTTGTTTACCCTACGAGGTACTTTTTTAACTTTTCTGACAAAAGTTCGAGAAGAATGTTTTTTTAACTTATACGGCACAAATAGATTTTTACAGTTTTATAAAGACTTATTTTCATGATTCTTCCTAAAAATATTTCATGACTATTTTCAACAAAATCTATTTCTTATAAAATAGCATGACGTTTTGTGAAAATAAATTGATTTTGAAGAACAAAGGATATTTTCCTCAAGAATTCATTTCAATTGTTTTATCAAAAACTTTTTCCATCTAAGATGACATTATTTCATATGTGTATGTTTCAAGTATAAAGTCTCTATGATTTACATGGTTTCACTTTTCTTATTATGAAATGATATCCATTTCTTTTATATGGATTATGTGATTATGGGATGATGTTTATGAAAACAATTTTATTTATTGGGTTACTATGAATGATGTATGTTTATTTTGTGGCACAAGTAAGAATTATTTCATTATGAGAAGGGTGGGACCTATATCTCCCTCCAATGCATTGGGTAAAGATTTATATCTCATGATATAGACATGGCTGGAATGGCAAGTTAAACCGGTTCAGTAATACATGAATGGAACGAGGAGTGAACTCGAATCAGAAAGGGACTTTGTCCACTAAGATGGTCTTGGAAGCAATGCCTTCTCTACTATGAAAATCATATCATGTTATTAATGGTTTCCACAATTACATTTTTTATTCCCATGCTATTTTATCATTCTTAATGTTTCTTTATGATCTATGCCTTACGTACTTCAATGTTTTGTGTCATTTCTCAAACTTTTGATGTTTAAACATTATGTTCATGTTTTTAAGTTCAAATGTATATGGTATGTTTTATTTTATCCATGCTTACCCTTACTGAGCATTTGAGCTCACCCTTTTTATGTTTTATTTTCCCCAGGATATTAAGAAAGGATTTATATAAGGAAAAAAGGTAAGATATTTATGGGAGATGTTGAAGATATTTCATCACGATTAGAAGATTACGTTCCATGTTTCCAAAGACACTAAACTATTACGGTCCCAGTGTGTCTATTTTTGTTATGTATTAAGTATTCCGCTAATGTAATGTACTGTCCATGTACGTCAAGCTTCGAGTCTCTAAAATTAATATATCTCATGACTCATGAACTTATATGTATTTTCATAAACCATGATGAGATATTTCTTGGAAATGTTGGGTATATTGGGTGTTTCTAGAATGATGTATTAATAATAGATAAGTCAGTGAAGTTACCATCTTTATAAATTTTGATATCATGGCCCTTTTATTGAAATAAAACCATCACATTTAATTCAACGACAATGATGTATCAATTAGTTTATTTTAGATATTTAATTAAATGTTCATCAAGTATATTGGTTGATGATACGAGTGCTCAACATTGTTGATGTGATATGAAAACAAATGTATTATCTAACATAGTTAGCATTCATATAGGGTTTTTATCATAGAAACATGTCATATTTCTCTGTAGGTACCATAACCCATTGCTAGATAGTAAAATTGGACCTTAAAAAAGACTACCTAATGCCATTGAGGAATATTTCTAGAGGGTTGCACACAAAGTGTTTACTTTGAAATTAGTTAAATATTATATTTAAGACTTTAAAAAATATTATTCTCTTGAAAAAGAAGCAGTAATTATTTAGGATTGGTTAAATGGTCCCTAATAATAAATAAATATTTATCCATCAGGTAATTTATTAATTATATTACTATATAATATTTATATATATTATCATTGGAATTGTATTAAATAATTGTTTATTCATTAAAAATTAATTTATTTAATTATGCAAGTATCTAAATATATATTTTACTCTACAGACTGTAAATATAATATATATTTATTTTTTGAATGAATTATATTTATCTGTTAATATTCACTAGGTAATAAACAGTTATTATTTAATAAATAATTTATTTAATTATGTTAGTATTAAATATAATATTTCATTTTCTAGACCATGAATATAATATTTATTTATGAAGTTTAATAAGAAGTTCAGTAAATATCAAGGAGGAAGAACATACCTGGTTGTTAGTCTTGTGATAAATATTTATTTACCATAAATAAAATAGTATTTATCATTAGGGGGATTAGGGCATGCAATTGAATAAACTAATAATATTATTATATTACAAGGAATTGGTTTTATTTTGGCCTTAAAATATTATTAATGGACTTTGTGTAATTAATTAATATTAAACCATAACTTTAGGTTTATAAATTGACTATTTTAATAACTATGACTTGTTGGTCATCATGCACAACATTCTCCTATTTAGAGAATTTTATTTCATTGAAGAATGCCTCTATGGTTTTCACTTAATCTCTAGAGATCCTCTCTTCCAATATTTATTTCAAGCAAGAGAGATCAAGAGAAAATCATTTCCATACTAAAGGGATCATGGTTGTGATCAATAGAGAGACACAAGATGATAGATTACATCATGCTGCCATATAGAGTACTGTGAGATTTATTTTTAGACCAAATGAGCTTTTGTGGATCACTGCTAGAGGGGATCTACTTTAGGTCCTCATCTACATAATGAAAATACATTAAAACAACCTTTTCATGATCAACACCTGAATCAAATAAATATCTCAAGACCTATTTATTTCTTTATTTTATTAGATTAATTATAAATTATCATTAAAAAGATCATCTCATTGTTCCAATGAAAAATCATGTCAATTTTCATGATAAGTTTTTTCATTGGTCAAGGTGTTAACATCATATACATTTCGAATGTTTCGTTGAATTTGATAAAATTTGGGTTAGCCATAGGCCCACCAAGTGCATCCATTATGTCTGGAAACATTATTAAGGACTAAACTGCAACATATCCCCCGTTACGAATTTCATAAATCCCTACTAGTTCATCCCATTTTCTAAACCTCTATTTCCAACATCGATTTGGGTGATCTTGTAGTATTTCACTATTTCTATTGATCAATTACATCTTTATTTCACCCTCAACGGACACTCCTCTTTCAAAATTTCCAGACTACCACCGCCCGCACTCCACCAGAGTTTCTCTATGACCTAATGTCCTTGTATCTTTATAGTCTAGGGGCCTTGTGGCCTAAATGAAACATTTTTTTGTCATGAAATCCTATTTAGGATGAATATTACTACTGATATAGTACCCCTCTACATTTCCTATGTAAATTCTCTCCCACATGATTTTGAATTTGGGTTTCATGTAGGATTAAGGGGTGACTTTACAACTCAGGTAACCCCCTAAGTGTAACTCAGAGTAATTGACATCATATAGAATTTTTTATAATAAATAGAGAATAAAACCCCTTCTTAATTGATCCCTTTCATTCCATATGTAAATTTCATCATGTTTTATATCATCCATAGTTGGTTTTGGGTTTTTATATATAATTTTAGGAAATAGAACCACGTTTCTAATTCAAATTTTAAAATTTCATTGCTATTATTTTTAGTTATTCCCATTAAATTGTTCAGTTTTTATAAATATATTAACATTAATATCAAAAATAATTAAATAACTAGAAGAATCCATATTGATAGTAATATATCATGATAGATTAATTAGAATAAATATTCTTCATGAATGTTTTAAAATATACACACACTTGTTTGTCCCAAAGGGTTATTTTATAAGGCAAGTGAATACTACAAGAGTGTGAGGAATTATAGTCTAAAAAGTGACAAGAAATGTTTAATCCTCATACAGTTTAAGTTGATTTGATAATACTTTCTTCCATTCAAATTAATGTATATCATAGTAAAAAAGTAAAATGTAGTGGATATTAAATCTGTCATTAGTTAAAAAAATTTCTAATAAGTATGAAAAAATTAATACTGTAACAATTTAAAGTCAATATAAATAAATCTATCTATAGTTATATTACTATATAATAAATTCAATTAGTATAGAAAAAATTAGAAATTCAATTTAATGTAAAACATGGAAAATTTTAAAAAAATTCATTGAATTTTGAGTGACAATATAAATACCAATAAATGATATCAATTACCAAAAAACATATGATCAATGGAATAATGAAATTTTAGACCATATATGAAGTTGTTTTAAAACCAAAACTATAGAATCCAAATTTCAAGAATAAATCATCCTCAACTATATAATTATTAATAAATATTAGTTTCTTATCCCAAGAGTCCCTATCTTCTTATCCATGGAATCCTTCGATCAAATCAATTTGGATAAATATTGTCTTCCAAAACATAGTCCCTCAATCACAATTGTCAGATATATCATCCTCTAGTCTAGAAGAACCCCGATAAACACAATTAGAAATAAATAATTACAAATAAAAAATTAGAGAATTTATAATAAAAACCTCACATGAATCCTCAATAAAATTTATCTAAATAAAATTCAATTCGAAGCACTCTAGGGAATAAATTATTTCATACATCAAAATAATAAACAACTATTCACATCACTCAAGGTAATCGGTACTAAATCATGAAGCATAGATTAATATTTACATAATACCATGTATAAAAACCCTATGGTTGGATTATACGATCTTCAGGTTTAGTTACAATGTCATCAGATGTGGCTCATAATCATTTAAGGAATGTATCACTAAGCTACATAATCTGATGTATTTAGGATAACATTCCCCTTAAATGCACATTCTTTTTTTCCGATATATGTACATATTTTTATAGATCAATGGACCAATTAAAATATATATTAAAACTAAAAAATAAAAACTCAAAATAACATAATGTTAAATTAGATTGTCATATTATTGTATTGTGATTTTCAAAATAAAGAAAAAAGTGAGTCTTGGAGTCAACACACATGGATGTATGTTAGTGGATTTATAAATATAAAATAACCAATTGAATTAATAAATGAAACAAGTCACAATTCATGGAATTCAATCAAACCATTATTGAATAAAATAGAAAACATTATGAATAATGAAAAATTATTAGGAATGTTCATTACTGAATCGTCAAATAAATTTAACATTCATTAAATAATAAATTTAACCACTAAATCGAATTGGGTTCCAAAAACTCTACATCAATGATTATATAGTATAGATATTTAGCAATGAAAACTACAATATATCAATTTAAAGATTTTTCATTTCACAAAAACAATGAGTAAAAAAATTCTAGTACACACCTATAATTTTGGGGAAGGTAAACACTATATTTATAACTCCTGCAATTTACATGTTTATCTTTTTGATTTTAAAATTTTATTTATGATAACTAATAAAATTTTAAATTATGTTAATTAATGGGATTTTATAATCTGATATGAAGTTTAAATGGAATAATAACACATAAATAATTTCCAACATGGAAAAAATAGAATAATTTATTAGTGACATTAAATGATAAAATCATGGTACTTAATATATATATTCCCAGGTCACAAAATATATATTGTTTCCATAAATAAATAAGATAAATAAACATTTCTACCAAAATATAATAATTATCATTTATATTTTTCAATAATTAATCAATTGATTATTATTAATATGATTAATTTTATGATAATTAATATCTCAATTAATTAGATAAAAATTAATATTGAATTAATTAACTAATCATTAATATCAAATTTAATTAACTAATAATTCATATCATAATTAATTGATAGAAAATTAGTGTCATAATTAATTGACCCATAATTAATATCATAATTAATTGATAGATAATTAATATTATAATTAACTATCTTAAAATTAATATAGAAATTAATTATTTCCCAATTAGTAAAATACATAATTCATATTGACTGAATAAAAAAAATTAAAATGAGATCTTTGAAACAATATTTGATGAAAACTATAAATTTTCATCATGATTATAATAATATACAATAGAAAATTATTAATATCACCATAATTGGACTATTATAGTTCCCTTGAATATTTCATTACAAATGATCCAAATTCTATGGGAAGATGTTATCCTTTCATTTCCTGTGTATGTTTTTTCAAAGATGTTCCTCCAGTTGAATACGTATTTTGTTTCGAAGGATATGATGGATAATTTTTTCAAGAAGACTGTCCAAATGTTAATATTTTCATTTGATTGCTTGATTTGAAAGATTGGATGCTTCTGTATATATTCTCTTAAGGTGTATATTTATGGTTTTAGATATTGTGATTTGTTTCACCCCATCTTGTGAAAATAGGTATATATCATCGTTTTCTTTTTTTTATTTTGGAAGCATTTAAAGTTTATTGTAGATTAAAAAGAATTTTTTTTTGGAATTCAATGAAAAAATATCCAGAACCATGACTATGGTCGTGGTTGTGGTATCCTTGCATGTCTTATGTGTGAAATAAACTTATCTAAATGGATAAAATTGCCCCTAGATTTGGTTGGTGCATTCTAGTGGTAACCCTATGTGGTATGGATAATAAGACTCAACATGGGAATGATGGAGATCATGGCCAGTCCAAAATGGCCAGGATTTTAGGGTCAAGGCATGGCTGATTACCTTGATAAATCTCTTACATTTTTCCCCCACAATGTGGTGGGAAACACAAGGGCATAGTGGTGGTAGTTTTAGATTTTTGAAATTTCTATTTTTTACTTGATCTTAAATTGGCGGTTACTCCAGCCATGTGAAACATTATTGGGGAGTTTAATGCATCTTTTGGCTTTGTATTCTTCTTATTAAGTTGATCATTATTCCACCATTGACTCCAATTCTAGATCTGGTGTTCTGGGAAGGATTTTTGGGTTCTCATATTCTTTATATCACTAGAGTTGTGTTTTTTCCTACTTATTTTAATGATATTTGTAAATATATACATGTGAGGACAAAATATAATAATTTCTCATCATTATTTTGAAAGGAAATAAGATTCTATTTTCTATTGAGGTAGGTGTCTCTTTCCAATATTATATCCCTTTATAATCCTTGTGTTCCTATTCTTTCCTTTGGTTTTAATTTGTGAGATTTGACATTCACACGATCATTGATCATTTGTGGCAATGGAATGTGTTTTATAAATGGGTTGTTTTGAAAATTAGATTTTCTGGAGATGGTGTATTTGAGAAATATACACAAAGATGGTTTTGAAATGGGAAAGGCTTTTCAATCATGGAAGCAGTGTGGTATCACTATAGTAAATGTTGTATGAATACATGGTCATGGAAATTAAATGAATTTTCCACAAGCATTGTTTTATGAAAAATAGATTTGTTTTCTTGAATGTAATGTTGATGTGATAAAACATGGGTAAATCCATGGGATATGGGGGAAATATACATATAAAATCCCTAGTGGAGTTAATTATAACTAGGGTAGGTTCTCATGATTCCATTGTTTCTTGTGGATAGCCTTTATATCAGTCTAATGTTCAGAAACAGCATTGTACACTTATGACGGATAATTTCTCATGTTTTTATTAAATTGTGTGCACCATTGTGTTGTGATTTTGCCTTTGATATTATATTGATAAATTACATCCATATAAAACGGATATGTTTCTTTTCTAACTCAATATACATTTTTATGTTGAAACTTATTATATTCATATGCTCAAACCTTGTGAATAAATTATATATCATGTTCCTTTGTTTATTTTAAATATTGAATGTTTTTTAAAAGAAATACATATGATGATATTATATGTGAATATTATTTATTTTGTAAATGTTTTTGAAATATTTTTTATATATAAACTATAAAATTCATGTGGATAATAATTTTATATATTCTTGGTGGTATCCTATTGATCTTTAGAGATCATACCCTCACTTTCCTTTGGTAATATTTCACCACAGTTCTATAAGATATAGGTAAAGGGAAGAGAATCATTTAGAAGAAGAATCTCTTGGATTTTTCCCTCTATAGTGGGTTTATATAGTGGTGACTTATGATCACATGGATATGGAACCATGGGATTTTATGGGTTCCATATTGATGTTATTTTAATTTGTTCTTATAGACCATCTAATCCATTTGTTGTATATGAACATAATGGTTTTTTAGACATGTGATTTATCATTGGATATCTTCTACAATATTTTCAGTGCTTCTATCTTATCATATGTCTATTGAGGGTGAGGCTATCCCCATGATACCCTAGATCTCATAACAAAACCATGGAAATTGCAAATGCGCTTCAGACCTTATGGCATGCCAATTCGAGGGACATTATGGGTTAAACCAGATTTTTCTATTATAAATTGGTATCTAGGGGTTGGATTATCAATAAATCTTTTACTCATGGTTTTGTATCACCCTCTAGTGTCTGGAGGTTATTGTTATACTGAATTTATGATTGTTCTAACTCGAGAGGTATTATGGGAGTGTGCCTGGAATGGCCACCATCATAATAAACCTTGAGTTAATATGGGATTTATTGTTTTTATAGCATCATTGTTTTTGATTTTATTCTTTTTGGATTTAGAAATCTAAAATTAATTTTATGATAAAACAATAATTCTTTTATAGATTGTTTTCTATCCTCTAGGTTTTATTGAATATTTATGCTTCATGAAGAACAACTTTTAAATGTTAGTGAGGAATATTTGGTGTGATCCCTGTAGTTGATTCTTCTAGCTAACATAGTTTTGGTGGAAAAAATGTCTAAAAAATAATTTCCTTAATCCATGTAGAAATTGTTGAATCAAAATAGAGGGTGTAAAAATCATCAATATTTACTAAACAACATCTATCTCTATTTAAGGGTGAAAATGGACCATAGGACATAGAATAATTAATTGAGATGATTGATCGTATTTTATACTTCCTAAAAACTCTAGAATACTTCAAGGTTGGTTTCTACACGTATATTCATGAATGGATAGTGAGGAATTAATGGGAATCTATTATGTAAGACAAATTTTATAAATATTTCACCTAGAAAACATTCGATATTTCATACAATCAATAGTTCTATCATGAAACATTGATATTGGTGAATGCATGAGAGTTCATTTCATTGGAGTAGGTTAATCTTTTTATCATGGAGTATGATACTCAGGTTTTTGAGTTAGGAAAATAATCTATACATCTTGTTTCCACAGACAACCTCAACGAATAAGGATCAATATAGGGTTGAATCCAGATATTTTATCAATTCTAATTCTTATGTTCCTACACACATGTTTGGGGTTATGGATAAGGAAGTTATGATTGATGTAGATATATGAGGGAATACAAGTCTCTTTAGGGAATTAGTGATAGTAAGAGGCATTAAAATTTCTACATCTAGATATAATAAGGAATAAGATAACAAATAATATAGACATTGTAGGATTGTGAAACCAATTTCAGGGCTTGGATTGTTTTTACAAATGTTTTCATTAATTTTTCCCTTCTTGTTTCAATTTCACAATGTTCATTATAATTATTTTATACATAAGTATAGTTAACTATAGAAGCATAGAATACATTTAATTACATATTTATATATTATATATAAATCATAATATCAATCCACATAGACAGATATAAGTATTTACTTGTAAATGTAATTGTAGGTGGTTAACCAACCTTTAACGGGAAATTTTTGAAAGTGCGGGAAATAAAATTTTCAAATTATTATATATAGAAAATATGAGATTTAAATTTTTTTAATATCCTTAATATAATGTTATCTTTCAGCCTAATTAATATTTTAAGGTTTGGTTTTGGAATGGGTGGTGAAAAAATAACGATATGAAGAAATAAAAAAGAGAAGGGCTAATCGAAACATACATCATCCTCAATATAGCTTCTCATGTACATCACTAAAATACCTTTAATTATTGGTGTCTGATTACTCCATCTCATCTGGGATTGAGAAGAATTATTTTTTCAATGTTTATTATTTTTAATGTGGTTGATGAATTGTTTCCCAATGGGGTGGAGTAGGGTTATTTATAATTTAGGAGGGGTATTTTTAGAAAAATAAAGTGTAAATAAAATAATATATCAATGGTAAAACATGTAGTAGAGAATTTTTTAAAATAAAAATCATATATAAATATAATATAGTGGTTCTTAGACTATAAATATATTTATAATTTAAATTCATCTTTTTATTAAAATGGAAAGTTGAATGAAAGAAAAAATATTATCATAAAGAATCACTTTTGACTTTAGGTTCTTGAAAATTATTTTTAGGATTGTAATTTTATTTTATTTTATTTAAATAACTAATTTATAAAATTAAATATATAATGGCTGAAAATAATGTTCTATAATGGATTATTTTATTCTTACATCATTCATGATGTAATTTAAGATACATCGGTTATGTGAAAAAACTATATTTTTACTACTCACCTAAAAATTGATGTATTTCAGAAAATGACCAAAACACAACCCTTGGAAAATTTTATTTTGGTAATTTCAAAAATTATATTAATTTCATCAAAATAAATTTATACCATGATCATTTTTAAATTTTAATATATAAATTATTATTTTTATAAAATACCTTAAAATTGATTATTAAAAATATGATTATATTATCTTTGGGTTTTTTAATCATGAAATTTATTTATTGTAATTATAATATTTATATTTACTAAATTAATCATGATAAATATTATTTATATCATAATTTACTATTTAGAGGTAAAATTATTATTCCAATAGTCAAGCTATTATTCACAATGGTCGGGTTACTATTCCCAATGATCAAGTTACTATTCCCAAAGGTGAAATTATTATTCCAATGGTCACATTACCTCTTATATATAATACTTCATTCTTTAATTCAATATTAACTTTCATTCCACCCAAATTTATATATTTTATTTTTCTAAGATTTTGATTGGTTAACTAGTATTTTTCTTCATTTCTATAGTGTTGGTTATGAGGGAGATGATCCAAACATATTGGGATGATCCATATTTTTCGAATTGAGATTTTATATTTTATATTTTTTTCTAATTGTATTTTTGGAATTTTAATTGGCTTTGTTTCTAACTAAGGTAATGATATTTATTTATTTTCTAATTATGTGTGGGTTTCTATATATATTTTATGAGTATAATATTATATAATATTATAAAACACATATTTATTTAGGAATCAAATATTACTAATAAAAATTGGTTCATTACATCACACATATAGACAATATGGTAATAGTTTTCATTTTTATGAAAGTCAATCCTATGACTATAGATCTAGATAAACCTTCACTAAGGGATCTCAGTTTATATTGGAAAAAGTAATGGGGGTGGGATCTCAACCTCATTCCAAGGGTGATTCTCAGGTTGTGAAGAAATGGGATGAAGAACCTAGATATATGTATGTAGCATAGTAGACACTAGAGGATTCATAGTTAGGACTGACTACCATGGTATGTATAGTGTTTATTACATCCTCTATAGTTATGGAATTATTTGATAGTGGTTAACTCATTACTTCATATCATTCAAGATTATCGCTGTGTTGGTTTTGCATTCGGATCTTATGCCTTTTACAATGACTCTTTCGACTCCATTGGGAAATAATTCAGAGAAATATTTTATTTGTCTCAAATATCGGATGATGAACACAGTCCATAAAACTGTATTATTATTTTTAGTTCTTGGTCATTTAATATTTGATCACATCATTGACATATATTGGATGATTTTATATAAATCCAAGATCAATTATTATCATCATCAGGTATAATTTATCTCTTTTGATTAATTTTATCATTTCTTTTAAGGTGATTGGGATCATATATTAGGGATACCCAGTCATGTTTCTGATATTTCTAAGGTGATTTTGGTTGGATTTGGTTCCCTAGAACCTACATTTTTCATTTATATAACATGTATATTCAAGGAAATGAATTTTAATATAATTATCTTATCGCATATTGATTTTTATTCAATATAACCTTGATATGATACTGTCTTTGACTTCCTATATAATTAATAAGGTCATAGAATTCCCCTGCTATGATAAGGACCTTGAGATTCTATAAGGATAACTCTTAAATATAGTTCTACATTCAAATCATGTACTATGATTCGGACCATATTATATATATTTTCACGTGTGGTTACCCATAAGAGGATGAGTATTCTTCTCATCATGTTTACACATGGTAATCACCAAGAAGAAAGATTATATAAAGAGACCCACAATTAAGGATATCACATTTTTTTTTGTCATCAGATATACATATTTTCAGGCATGTGTAATCGTCCTTAGAGTTTAATATTACAGTTAATACATTCTGTGGCTCAAAAAAATAAATTTACTAACAAAAAACATCATTCTATATGTTGGTAGAAAGTAGGGTACATTAGGTGTAACGCCCCAACCCCAATTACCTGGAGTCGGTGAATTATTACATAATATTGGGATGATCACAAAAGATCAAGTCTCAAATGACAGATTATTTTAGTAGCCTTGGAAACACTATATATATTCATAAGTCTTGAATTACATCATAAAGTGAAAAAAAATACAAAAACATCTTGTCTTCATATCCCCTCAAACTATCCCTGTAGGTCATTCAGAAAATATTTCTTCACATTCTGGGAAAAATAAAACATTGAAAGGGGTGATCTCAGATGCTCAATATGGATAACAATATAGTAGAAACATTCATAAATAAACATAAACATTTAAGGCAATGCATAACTGGGAAAAAATTCTTTTAAACTTGAACTTCATCATAATATGGCAAAGATAAAATTAAATAATTCCATTTACGTATTCACAAGGTTATTCTACTAGTCGAATAATCACATGAAATATCAATAACCACTTTCATAATAATTGAATGCATAATTCTAGACTATTATAACCACATACTCAAGTCCTTATTTCAAGAATACATATAAGTTTTTTTCAAGGCCTTGTGACAAGATAGTAGTTTGTCTCCTGAGACCTACCGATGTATCGAGGAGCTATAGCGGGCTCCACCCATCTCTTACTAAGTCCAATGCATTCCTCATACGAACAGGTTTAAACATAACAAAAAACATTCGTATTAAAACTAGTATACGAAATGTCAATACTCTCTCCATAAACCACGAATGGTATAAAAATAACACATCCACGGTCAAACATATCACAAAACCTTTAATACAATACGGAGGTTTTGTATCATAATAAATCAACTTCAAATAAGCTTTCAATTCATCAAAGGATGTTGTCATAGATGAAATCAAAACAATTTGAGAGAAATATAACTTTTTTGAAATCATTTAAAAGTCACATAATTATAAAATAAAACATTTACATTGAAACTATTATTATAAGCTTTTAAGGGAATCTTTGACGATTTTATAATGTCATAAAATAGTCGTACCAATTGAATAAGTTAAAAAAGACATTCTTACATTAATTCTGTCAAAAAGGCTAAAAGGGCCTTGTTTGGAAAACAGTAGAATGATTCCTATATAAAAATAATATAAAGTCAAACAAGGGTATAAATGACTTTAACTCATAGTCTATAAAATATTAATAATGTTTTGAAATACATTTTTAAGAAACATGGATGTGGATGAAAAAGGGGTTCCTGTAGATAATTACATATAAACAACCTCGGATAATGTAGAGATTGTGAAATAAACCCTTACCTTGTAATTTTCCTTAGTAAAGGGTAGGTTAACCTCCTATATAATAGTTAAATAATTGTTATTAAATTATACAAGAATCATATACATAAATATGATATCATATATGATCTTTTAATATTTCTTTGTTAATAATATTTTAGTATTATTATCGTTTCGGGTGTTCACTTCCTCGTTATATTTTATATGTTTTGTTACATAAGCCATGTTTGTTATCCATAGGTTGTATCTTATTCATATATAGAATTATATAAAGTCCTTAGCCATTATTTTTAATCATCAAATGAAAATTATCCTTGAATTTATACTATGGGTAATTAATCTCATCGTGTTCAGGGAGATGGTAGTCCGTACGTACGCACAGGTGATAATATCCTTCTTTTGATATTAAAATAATTTCTAATTGGATAGTGTATCATATATATAGAATAATTAACATTTAATATTTATTATTTATATGAATTTCACATCATTATTACACCCATCCAAATAAATAGTTATTGAATAACAATTACACCACGACGCGGAGACGGTAATCCGTACGTACGCATGTATGGTGACATGTCATCCAAGGGACGGATATAATACTGAATATGGTTGTACCATATTTATAATAACATCACCGTATATGGAATATACTTGAGTTATTATTTAATAATGGAAATAACAAAGAATGAATAAGTGGAAGAAGAAAGGAACTTGAAAGAGGGTGGTGAAAATATTATCTCTTCTTCAGGTTCTTCCTTTTTATTTGATAAAAAGGGATCTCTAGGTTGGCTCTCTGAAAATAAATAAGTCCTCTAGGTTGACGTGAGTAAAGATGAGATATATTTTGTTAGGGTTCTTTCGAGTCAAATGGATTTGAAGCTGTGAAATTGAGATAAGGGGGAGTTTCCTTTTATAAGAGGGGTGAGGGGCACCTAAGGATAATCTAGAAATATTATTTTATAATAAATTCATATTCATCTTCTAATGGATCCAAAGTGACTTATTTTTAGTATAAGGTGGTTATGGGTCCATATCCACCCAACCAATAGGTTTTAGACAGGTTTGGGTCACTATATTAACCTTATATTTTAGTATTAACTCTTAGTTAATTAGTTTAACATTTACCATGTCTCTTTGTATTTTTATATTATATGATTAATAAACATACTATAAACATCCAATAGAACCTAAAGTGCTTCATTAATGATACACCTATCATTATATAAGTCTATTGGACAATCCTTATATTTTTAGGGATTTAATATCAATTAATAATATGATATTTGTTTTAAAAGATTGTTTATATCAATTTTGACACTATTTGGTATTTTGTTTTTGCTAAATTCATAAAGCATTATTACCAAAAAATAATTCATTTAATAAACCCTAAAATGTAATATTAACCAAAAAAATTAGTGTAATTCATTAAAAGTCTAAAATTATATTTATTTGGGTATTTATAATATCAATTATTTTAATATTTCACTAATAAAGTAATTACTGCATCATCATTCTATAATAAATAAATTAAATTATTTCATGTCTAAAAATTATAAATAAAATTCCCTTACGTATAAATCTTTTTATCCTTATAATTAATATTTATAATCAAATTTACCTTATTGATAACCCTATTTTATAATGTTTTACTTATTAAACATTGAGTAAAACGCTTTTAAACATTTTTCGAATTAAATAATAATGAATGTCCTAATCTAATCCAAGTGGACCAAAGGGGTTCATATTTTATTCATAAAGTTGTTTTTGGTCGAATTATACTTACCCAATATAATTACGACATATTTTAGGGTAATAATAATATCATTTTTACCCTTAATTACACTATTTACATTTAACCGTGGTAAATAAAAGTAAAAAGTTACTATTCAAAAAAAAATTTATCTTATTGAACCAAATTTTACTCCTTGATATTAACTGTGTCTCTAAGAATTTCAAAATTCCACTCACAGAAGTGGTAAAAATAAGTTTTATGTAAATTTTCAAATTCTTCTAGGAGATGGGTAAAAGATAGTGAAAGGTTCAATAAAATTTTCATATATCTAAAATTATTATAAACTGACTCCAATGAATTACATTGAAATTATATATGTATTATGTATCTATTTTGACCTAAAACAAATTTAAATAAAATAAATAATTATTTAAATATAAATTATGTTTTAAACTATAACTGAGTGTTTTTCACTATTAATCAAAAATTGAATGTTTTCAAAAAAAATACCAAAAATTCACCCAAAGCTAATTTCAATATTCCGAATACAAAATTGAAGTCCATTTTGAAAGATAAAATTTATAAATATTCAAAAAGTGGGTATTACTATTCATAACGGCTAGTTTGATTGGTTGAGGTGTGTGTTAGAACTCAAAGTTGCGTACAACACATGCTACTATATTATTCAAAGAGAAGCGTACTATGGAAGCTTGGGGTGTTACATTCTCCTCTCCATCAAATAATTTCTTCCTCGAAAATTCTCAAATATTCCTGTATAACAAGACTCGAGTGGTCCTTCATCATAATTTCTTCGGGTTCCCACGTTTCCACTTCAATATTTTGGTTTCTTCGTAGAACATTTACGAGACGAGTCGTTCGGTTTCTCAACACCTGTTCATTAGTATCAAGAGTCCCGACGGGCTCTTCGCAATAAGATAGATCAGTTTCTGGTCCTACATCCTCATAATTGAGTACATGCATTGGGTCAGGCATGTATTTTCTCAACATTGATACGTGGAACACCTCGTGAACTTTGGAGAGACTTGGAGGCATTTCTAAGCAGTAAGCTACAACGCAAATTCATTCTAGAATTTCGAAAGATCCGATGTACCTGGGACTCAGTTTACCTTTCTTACCAAAACGTATAACACCCTTCTATGAAGATACCTTCAAGAAAACATGATCTCCTACCTAAAATTCCAAATCCTTCCTTCAGTTACCAGCATAGCTCTTCTACCTACTTTGAGCTCCTTGATGTGGTTTTGGACTAACTTGACCTTTTCCATCATTTCCTCCACCAGTTTTGGGCCTATGAGTTTTATTTAACCATTTTCCTCCCAACAGGTTGGTGTGCGACATCTCTTTCCGTATAACACTTCATATGGTGACATCCGAATACTTGAATAGAATCTATTGTTATAGGAAAATTCCACCAGAGGTAAATATTGATCCCACATACCCTGAAAGTCATTTTAGAAAGTTCTGAACATTTCTTCTAAGGTTTGAATAGTCCATTCTGATTTTCCATTAGTTCAGTGGTGGTAAGAAGTGCTCAAACAAAGCTCAATATCCAGGGCTTTCTGAAGAATTTTCCAGAATCTTGATGTAAAATGTGGATCACTATCAGAAACAAATGATAGGGGTACTCCATGAGGTCTTGAAACTTCATTAATATACTGTCTTTCTAGACGTACAAGTGGTAAATCTTCTCTAATATCACGAAAATGTGCTGACATGGTAAGACGATCAACAATGATACATATTTCATCGTTTCTTATAGGATTCATTCGTAGTCCCATGAAAAATTCCATCATAATATTATCCCATTTCCACTCAGGTATGGGAATAGGTTGCATGACTCCTCCAGGATGTTGCCTTCCAGCTTTAACTTGTTGAAAAACCATACATATTGACACCAAATTAGTAGTCTCCCTCTTCATGTGGTCCCACCAAAAATGTTCTTTCAAATCTCTATACATCTTGGTGCTCCCAGGGTGTATAGAGAAATGGGAACTATGAGAATCGTCCAACAATTCCCTTTTTAGATCAGGTATATCGGGAACACAAAGTCTCTTCCCAAATTTCAAAATTTCATCTTTCATATATAAATTCACTCAATCTCCCATCATTCACAGCTTTAATCTTCTTTTGAAACATTTCATCATTGGTCTAAGAACTCTTTCTCCTTTCAAGTAAAGATGGTTGGGAAACCATTTGAAAAATTATTGATGTTTCATCTTCCAGGGTGATTCCCATATCTATATTAACTATATCCATGAAAATAGGATCCCTCTCAACTCTCATCATGTTCAAAAATCCATGATCTTTTCTACTCAAAGCATCTGCAACTTTATTTGCCTTCCCGGGGTGGTAGTGTATTATGCAATCCTAATCCTTGATTAGTTCAAGCCTTCTCCTTTTCCTCATGTTGAATTATTTCTGTGAGAAAATATACTTCAATCTATTTCGATAAGTATAAATTTAACATTTCTCACCATAGAGATAGTATCTCAATATATTTAAATCAAATAATACAGCTGATAACTCAATATCATGAGTTGGAACGTTTATCTCATGAATTTTCAGCTGTCGTGATGTATAGGCAATAACCCTATCATTCTGCATAAGGACACAACCAAGTCCTTTCTTCGATGCATCACTATAAATAACAAACCCATAATTTCCTGATGGTAGATTCAATATAGAAGCATTGAATAATATTTTCTTCATTTCTTCAAAACATTATTCACACTCTTTTTCCAAACAAAGTTAAACCCTTTACGTGTGAGCTTTGTTAATGGGTAATACAAACGGAAAAAATTCTGGATAAAACATCAATAATAACCTGCTAAACCAATAAAACTGCGTACCTCAGTTATTATAGTCGGTGCTGTCCATTCATGGTTTGCTCTTCTCATAGAAGGATCAACATAGATTCCATGCATAGAGACAATATGGCCAAGAAAATAAATCTCCAAAAGCCATAATTCACACTTGCTAAACAACCCATATAATTCATATCTTCTAGGAGTCTTCAATATAATGCACAAGTGATTTTCATGATCTTCATAGATTTTGGAGTATACCAAGATATCATCAATAAATACCAGAACATAGTCATCAAGATATTCTTTGATATCTATGTTCATTAGATCCATGAAAACAGAGGGTGCATTAGTTAGCCCAAAAGGCGTTACTGTAAACTCATAATGCCCGTACCTGGTTCGAAATGTTGTCTTCTGAATGTCTTCCTTATTCACACACAAAAAATGATATCCATATCGAATTTCAATCTTTGAAAAGTATTGATCTCCATGCAGTTGGTCAAATAAATCATCAATGCGAGGTAGGAGATACTTGTTCTTTATTGTTATATCATTGATCTCCCTGTAGTCGATACATAACCTCATAGATCCATCTTTATTCATTACCAAAAGGACAGGGTCTCCCCATGGAGAAACACTAGGGAGAATAAATCCCTTATTACTCAATTCCTCTAGTTGATTCTTTAGTTAAACTAATTTCACGGTGGCCATTCTATAAGGGGTATTCAATATGGGCCCTGATCCAGGAATTAAATCAATGGAAAACTCAATTTCTCGTTCTGGAGGATGTCCAGGTAAATATTCTTGAAACACATCAAAATATTCTCTCACAATAGGTAAATATTTTATTTGAACATTCCTTTCCTCACCCACACTCTTTTCATTCCCTTCCTCCCCAAAAATTGAATTTAGTTGAGCTACTGGGGTGGATCTAGATAAGAATTAGGTGGTGATAATTCTTCTCTAAAGATACGGTGTTCCTTATCATCATCATCAAAAATTGTATCCTCCTTCTTCTTAAAATAAATCATAGAATCATTTTCCAAAATCCAATCCATACCGAGGATTATATCTAACTCAATCATAAGTATGACGATGAGATCAATAGATAAAAAACATTTATATGCTCAAATGGGAACAGATTCACAAAACTGTGTTACAGTGATAATTCCCTTAGGAGTTTTAACTGACAACTCCACTGTTATATAAAATTGGGAATATCTAATTTTCCTTGAAAACTATGATTATATGAAACAATGCGATGATCTATAATCAAATAAAGCATTGGCTATACTTGAGAAAACCATTAAATCACCTGCCACCATGTCTTTCGGAGCTTCTACCTCAGCTATACTGATAACATAAGCTTGGCCTTGATCACGTGGCCTTTTCTAAGGTAGATTTCACAGACGCTTAGGACATCAATTTTCATAATGTCCCATCTCCCTACAATTGTAGCATTAAACATTAGTAGCTTATTTCATACCCTTGAAATCATGATCTTGGTGGCCTTTTTCACCACACTTTTAATAGACACTCATTCCTTTTAAGCATGTACCGAGGTGTTTATTCCCATATTTACTGTAGGATGGATAAATAGATATTCCCTTCTTCCCCTTATTTCCATTTCCAGAGTGATCAGCAGATCTCTTCTTCTCTTTATTTTTGATAAAGTTATAAGACTTAGAGAATTCTTTTTCTATCTTAATAGCACATGAGACAATATCTTCATACGAAGAGAAGTATTGTGAGAATAATGTTCGACGGAGAAATGGTTTTAACCCATCAAATTAACGATCAATCTTAATTTATGGGTTATGTATATAATATTCAGCATGACTTGCTAACCTTGTAAAGTTAGACTCATACTTTGCAACATTCCCGTCCTCCTTTTGCCTCAGACTCAGAAATTGTCTTTCTATATCTTCTCGATGGTTATGAGGAAAGTATTTTTCTATGAAAATATCTTTAAACACTATCCATTCAATATTTTTTTAATTCATCATCTTACTTCGAGTTTTTAATCAATGACCACCATTGATCAGTATCTCCAGTGAGGCGGTAAACTGCCATTACAACTTTTTCCCATTCGCTACGCCCCAAGGCGTGGAATATAATCTCTAAAGAATTTATCCACTGCTCCGCTACTAGGAAATTTGTACCCCCATTGAATGTTGGTGTTTTTTCCTCATGAAGCGATCTAACATTGATCCTCCATGCTGCGGATTAGGGTGCTCTATATAGGTAAGGTTATTATTCATTACCTAAGTGAGTTCTCCCAGTATGGTGATTAACTTATTTGCACAAGTTTCATCACCAGTTCCTCTATAATTACCTTGATTAGGAGGTAAATCCCTACATGGAGTGCATGCATTGATATGGTTCCATTCCTTCCCCTAGGCACCATTTCTAAACAATGGCCTAGACTATATTAGTTTATGAACCACAATACATAAATCCAAACTTGTAAATCACTTAACATAAATTGAACTATTTATGGATATAATCCATAATCAAAAAAAAAATTTCATTGAGGAAATACATACTCATAAACCCTTCATAATGGTTTGTAAAGAAAATGAGAATTATCCTAAACATATCCCCTTGGAGTTTCGAAACCAAGAGTGCATCAAGTCTCATTGTCGTGCACCAGTTCCTATTCGAGTCTAGCTCAAAGAGGTGTTTTCAGGTTTTACCCCTAGGTACATATGTGCTAGATCAACCTCTACCTGCTCATATCTATACAGGGATGTATTGCTTAGAAAACTTACAAAATCCCTATAATACAAAAATTCCAAGAATTTCTTCGATACTAATCCTCAAAGTCTATCTTAGGGTTATGTGCTCTAATAAGAGTTTATCAAAATCTAGCTTCCAAGGTTTGTACTAAACATTTTCTGATACCAAATGTAATTCCCCGACCCTAGTTACCCAGAGTTGGTGCATTATTACATAATATCGCCATGATCACAAAACATCAAATCTCGAAAGAACGATTAGTTTAGTAGCCTTGGAAAGAATAGATATATTCATAAGTCTTACATTACATCATAAAGTGAAAAAAAACTACAACAACATCTCATATTTATATCCCCTCATACTATCCCTACAGGCCATTCATAAAATACTTATTCTCATCCGGAGAAAAATAAAACATTGAAAGGTGTGAGCTCAGATGCTCATTAAGGATAACAATATAGCGGAAACTTTTATAAATAAACATAAACATTTAAGGAAATCTATAACTAAAAAACCTTTTAAGCATGAACTCCAGCATAATATGGATTATATAAAATGAAATAATTCCATTTAGTTATTCATGTGGATATTCTACTAGTCGAATAATTACATTCAATATCAATAACCACTTTCATAATAATGGAATGCATAATTCGAGACTATCATAACCACATAGTCAAGGCCTTGTGCCAAGACTACAAATAAGTTTTTGTCAAAGCCTTGTTCTAAGACACTAGTTTGTCTCATGAGACCTACTGATTCATCGAGAAGCAATAGCAGGCTCCACCCATCACATACTATGTTTAATGCATTACTCATATGAACAGGTTTAAACATAAGAAAAACATTCTTATTAAAACTAGCATATGAAATGTCAAAACTTTATACATAAATCAAGAATGGTATAAAAATAAAACATCCATAGTCAGACATATCACAAAACCTTCAATATAATTTGGATGTTTTAAATAAAAATAAATCAACTTCAAATAAGCATAAAATCCATCAATGGATGTTGACATAGATGAAATAAAAACTATTTAAGAGAAATATCTCTTTTTTGAAATCATTTAAAAGTCACATAATTAGAAAATAAAACATTTACATTGAAAATATTCTTATCATCTTGTAAGGAAAGATTCAAAGATTTTATAAAGGCGTAAAATAGTTGTACCCACCGTATACGTTAAAAAATAAATTATTATCTTAATTCTGTCGAAATGGTTAGAAGAACCTTGTTTGGAAAACGACGGAAATATTACTTTATAAATATCTTATAAAATTCAAAAAAGGATATAAATGACTTTAACCCATAGTCTATAAAATAATAATAATTTTTTGAAATAAATTTTTTGGAAACATGGATGTGGATGATAAAGGGGTCCCAGTAGCTAATTACATATAAACAACCTCGGATAATGTAGAGATTATGAAATAAACCCTTACCTTGTACTTTTCATGTGTCTAGGGTAGGTAAACCTCCTGTATAATAGGTAAATCATTGTTATTAAATTATAAAAGAATCATATACATAAATACGATATCATATTTGATATTTTAATTTTGCTTTGTTAATAATAAATTAGTATTATCGTTGTTTTGGGTGTTCACTTACTCTTTTTCTTTAATATGTTTTGTTACAATAGCTATGTTTTTTATCCATAGGTTTTATCTTATACATATCCAGAATGATGTCATGTCTTTAAACGTTATTTTTAACCATCAAAGGAAAAAAAAATTTGAATGGATACGATGGGAATGAATCTCATCGCGTTCGTGGAGACGGTAGTCCGTACGTACGCACGATCGACAATATCATTTTTTTGACATTAAAATAAATATATAATTGGATGGTGTATCATATATAAAGAATAATTATCATGTTATATTTATTATTTATATTAATTACACATCATTATTATACCCATCCAAATAATAATGTATTGAATAACAATTACACCACGACGTGGAGACGGTAAGTCGTACGTACGCACGTATGGTGACATGCCGACCAAGGGATGGATAAAATACTTGATATGGTTGAACCACATTTATAATAACATCACCATATATGGAAAATACTAGATTTATTATTTTTTAATGGAAATAACAATTAATGAAGAAGTGGAATAAGAAAGGAACTAGAAAGGGGGTGGTGGAAATATTACCTCTTCTTCGGGATCTTCCTTTTGATTTTATCAAAAGGGCATCATAGGATAACTTTATGATCAAAATAAGGCCTCTAGGATGATGTGAGGAAATATTATAGGATATTTGGGTAGGTTTTTGCCGAGCCAAAAGGTTTTTAAATTGTAAAATTGAGAGAAGGGTGGGTGCCCTTTTATAAGAGGGTTGAGGGGAACCTGAGGAAAGGCTAGAAATATTATTTTATAATAAATTCATATTCTGTTTATAAATGTTAAAAGTGACTTATTTCTAGGATATGGTGGGTATGGGTCTAAAAACACCCAAAAATAGGTTTTAGATAGGTTTGGGTCATTATATTAACCTTATATTTTCGTTTTAACTCTTAGTTAATTACTTTCACATTTACCATGTCTCTTTGTATTTTTATATTATATGGTTAATAAACAAACAATAAACTTCCAAAAGAACCCCAAGCGGTTAATTAGTGATAAAAATATCATCATATAAGTCTCTTTTCAGAACCATTGATTTTTAGGGATTGAATATCAATTAATAATATGATATTTGTTTTAAAAAATTGTTTATGTCAATTTTGACACTATTTGGTATTTTGTTTTTGCTAAATTCATAAAGCATTATTACCAAAAAATAATTCATTTAATAAACCCTAAAATGTAATATTAACCAATAAAATTAGTGTAATTCATTAAAAGTCTAAAATTATATTTATTTGGGTATTTATAATTTCAATTATTTTAATATTTCACTAATAAAGTAATTACTGCATCATCATTCTGTAATAAATAAATTAAATTATTTCATGTCTAAAAATTATAAATAAAATTCCCTTACGTATAAATCTTTTTATCTTTATAATTAATATTTATAATCAAATTTATCTTATTGATAACCCTATTTTATAATGTTTTGCTTATTAAACATTGAGTAAAACGCTTTTAAACATTTTTCAAATTAAATAATAATAAATGTCCTAATCTAATCCAAGTGGACCAAAGGGGTTCATATTTTATTCATAAGGTTGTTTTTGGTCGAATTATACTTACCCAATATAATTACGACATATTTTAGGGTAATAATAATATCATTTTTACCCTTAATTACACTATTTACATTTAACCGTGGTAAATAAAAGTAAAAAGTTACTATTCAAAAAAAATATTTTTATCTTATTGAACCAAATTTTACTCCTTGATTTTAACTGTGTTTCTAGGAATTTCAAAATTCCACTCACAGAAGTGGTAAAAATAATTTTTATGTAAATTTGCAAATTCTCCTAGAAGATGGGTAAAAGATAGTGAAAGGTTCAATAAAATTTTTATATATCTAAAATTATTAATAATTGACTCCAATGAATTACATTGAACTTATATAGGTATTATGTATCTATTTTGACCTAAAACAAATTTAAATAAAATAAATAATTATTTAAATAAAAATTCTATTGTAAACTATAACTGAGTGTTTTTCACTATTAATCAAAAATTGAAAGTTTTAAAAAAAATACCAAAAATTACCCAAAGCTAATTTCAATATTCCGAATACAAAATTGAAGTCCATTTTGAAAGATAAAATTTATAAATATTCAAAAAGTGGGTATTACTATTCATAACGGCTAGTTTGATTGGTTGAGGTGTGTGTTAGAACTCAAAGTTGCGTACAACACATGCTACTATATTATTCAAAGAGAAGCGTACTATGGAAGCTTGGGGTGTTACATTCTCCTCTCCATCAAATAATTTCTTCCTCGAAAATTCTAAAATATTCCTGCATAACAAGACTCGAGTAGTTCTTCATCATAATTTTTCGGGTTCCCACGTTTCCTCTTCAATATTTTGGTTTCTTCGTAGAACATTTACGAGACGAGTCGTTCAGTTTCTCAACACCTGTTCATTAGTATCAAGAGTCCTGACGGGATCTTCGCAATAAGATAGATCAGTTTCTGGTCCTACTTCCTCATAATTGAGTATATGCATTGGGTGAGGCATGTATTTTCTCAACATTTATACGTCGAACACCTCGTGAACTTTGGAGAGACTTGGAGGCATTTCTAATCAGTAAGCTACAACGCAAATTCATTCTAGAATTTCGAATGATCCGATGTACCTGGGACTCAGTTTACCTTTCTTACCAAAACGTATAACACCCTCCTATGAAGATACCTTCAAGAAAACATGATCTCCTACCTAAAATTCCAAATCCTTCATTCAGTTACCAGCATAGCTCTTCTACCTACTTTGAGCTCCTTGATGTGGTTTTGGACTAACTTGACCTTTTCCATCGTTTCCTCCACCAGTTTTGGGCCTATGAGTTTTCTTTCACCATTGTCATCCAAATAGGTTGGTGTGCGACATCTCTTTCCATATAACACTTCATATGGTGAAATCCGATTACTTGAATAGAATATATTGTTATAGGAAAATTCCACCAGAGGTAAATATTGATCCCACATACCCTGAAAGTCATTTTAGAAAGATCTGAACATTTCTTCTAAGGTTTGAATAGTCCATTTTGATTTTCCATTAGTTCGGTGGTGGTAAGAAGTGCTCAAACGAAGCTCAATATCGAGGGCTTTCTGAAGAATTTTCCAGAATCTTGATGTAAAATGTGGATCACTATCAGAAACAAACGATAGGGGTACTCCATGAGGTCTTGAAACTTCATTAATATACTGTCTTTCTAGACGTTCAAGTGGTAAATCTTCTCTTATAGCAAGAAAATGTGCTGACATGGTAAGACGATCAACAATGACACATATTTCATCATTCTTTATAGGAGTCATTCGTAGTCCCATGAAAAAGTCCATCGTAATATTATCCCATTTCCACTCAGGTATGGGAAGAGGTTGCATGAATCCTCCAGTCTGATGCCTTCCAGCTTTAACTTGTTGAAAAACCATACATATTGACACCAAATTAATAGTCTCCCTCTTCATGTGGTCCCACCAAAAATGTTCCTTCAAATCTCAATACATCTTGGTGCTCCCAGGGTGTATAGAGAAATGGGAACTATGAGAATTGTCCAACAATTCTCTTTTTAGATCAGGTATATCGGGAACACAAAGTCTCTTCCCAAATTTCAAAATTTCATCTTCATATATAAATTCACTCAATCTCCTATCATTCACAGCTTTAATCTTCTTTTGAAACTTTTCATCATTGGTCTAAGAACTCTTTCTCCTTTCAAGTAAAGATGGTTGGGAAACCATTTGAAAAATTATTGATGTCTCATCTTCCAGGGTGATTTCCATATCTATATTTACTAGATCAATGAAAATAGGATCCCTATCAACTCTCATCATGTTCAAAAATCCATGATATTTTCTACTCAAAGCATTAGAAACTTTATTTGCCTTCCCGGGGTGGTAGTGTATTATGAAATCCTAATCCTTGATTAGTTCAAGCCATCTCCTTTTCCTCATGTTGAATTATTTCTGTGAGAAAATATACTTCAATATATTTCGATAAGTATAAATTTAACATTTGTCACCATAGAGATAGTATCTCAAAATATTTAAATCAAATAATACAGCTGATAACTCAATATAATGAGTTGGATAGTTTTTCTCATGAATTATCAGCTTTCGTGATGTATAGGCAATAACCCTATCATTCTGCATAAGGACACAACCAAGTCCTTTCTTCGATGCATCACTATAAATAACAAACCCATAATTTCTTGATGGTAGATTCAATATAGAGTCATTGAATAATATTTTCTTCATTTCTCCAAAACATTATTCACACTCTTTTTCCAAACAAAGTTAAACCCTTTACGTGTGAGCTTTGTTAATGGGTAAGACAATCGGAAAAAATTCTAGATAAAACATCAATAATAACCTGCTAAACCAATAAAACTGCGTACCTCAGTTATAATAGTCGGTGCTGGCCATTCATGGTTTTCTCTTCTCATAGAAGGATCAACATAGATTCCATGCATAGAGACAATATGGCCAGGAAAATAAATCTCCAAAAGCCATAATTCACACTTGCTAAACATCCCATATAATTCATATCTTCTAGGAGTCTTCAATATAATGCACAAGTGATTTTCATGATCTTCATAGATTTTGGAGTATACCAAGATATCATCAATAAATACCAGAACATAGTCATTAAGATATTATTTGATATCTATGTTCATTAGATCCATGAAAATAGAGGGTGCATTAGTTAGCCCAAAAGGTGTTACTGTAAACTCGTAATGCCTGTACCTGGTTCGAAATGTTGTCTTCTGAATGACTTCCTTATTCACACACAAAAAATGATATCCATATCAAATTTCAATCTTTGAAAAGTATTGATCTCCATGCAGTTGGTCAAATAAATCATCAATGCGAGGTAGGAGATACTTGTTCTTTATTGTTATATCATTGATCTCCATGTAGTCGATACATAACCTCATAGATCCATATTTATTCATTACCAAAAGGATAGGGTCTCCCCATGGAGAAACACTATGGAGAATAAATCCCTTATTACTCAATTCCTCTAGTTGATTCTTTAGTTAAACTAATTTCACGGTGGCCATTCTATAAGGGGTATTCCATATGGGCCGTGATCCAGGAATTAAATCAATGGAAAACTCAATTTCTCATTCTGGAGGATGTCCAAGTAAATATTCTTGAAACACATCAAAATATTCTCTCAAAATAGGTACATATTTTATTTGAACATTCCTTTCCTCACCCATAGTCTTTTCATTCCCTTCCTCCCCAAAAATTGAATTTTGTTGAGCTACTGGGGTGGATCTAGATAAGAATTAGGTGGTGATAATTCTTCTCTAAAGATATGGTGTTCCTTATCATCATCATCAAAAATTGTATCCTCCTTCTTCTTAAAATAAATCATAGCATCATTTTCCAAAATACAATCCATACCGAGGATTATATCAAACTCAATCATAAGTATGACGATGCGATCAATAGATAAATAACATTTATATGCTCTAATGGGAACAGATTCACAAAACTGTGTTACAGTGATAATTCCCTTAGGAGTTTTAACTGACAACTCCACTGTTATATAAAATTGGGAATATCTAATTTTCCTAGAAAAATAGGATTATATGAAACAATGCGATGATCTATAATCAAATAAAGCATTGGATATACTTGAGAAAACCATTAAACCACCTGCCACCATGTCTTTCAGAGCTTCTACCTCAGCTATACTGATAGCATAAGATTGGCCTTGATCACGTGGCCTTTTCTAAGGTGGTTTTCACTGACGCTTAGGACATTAATTTTCATAATGTCCCATCTCCCTACAATTGTAGCATTAAACATTAGTAGCTTATTTCATAACCTTGAAATCATGAGCTTGGTGGCCTTTTTCACCACACTTGTAATAGACACTCATTCCTTTTAAGCATGTAACGAGGTGTTTCTTCCCATATTTACTGTAGGATGGATAAATAGATATTCCCTTATTCCCCTTATTTCCATTTCCATAGTGATCAGCATATCTCTTCTTCTTTTTATTTTTGTTAAAGTTATAAGACTTATAGAATTCTTTTTCTATCTTAATAGCACATGATACAATATCTTCATACTAAGAGAAGGATTTTGAGAATAATGTTCGACGGAGAAATGGTTTTAACCCATCAAATTAACGGTCAATCTTAATTCTTGGGTTATGTATATAATATTCATCATTACTTTCTAACCTTGTAAAGTTAGACTCATACTTTGCAACATTCCCGTCCTCCTTTTGCCTCAGACTCAGAAATTGTCTTTCTATATCTTCTCGATGGTCACGAGGAAAGTATTTTTCTATGAAAATATCTTTAAACTCTATCCATTCCATATTTTGTTAATTCATCATCTTCCTTCAAGTGTTTAATCAATGACCACCATTGATCAGTATCTCCAGTGAGGCGGTAAACTGCCATTACAACTTTTTCCAATTCGCTACGCCCTAAGGCGTGGAATATATTCTCTAAAGAATTTATCCACTACTCAGCTACTAGGAAATTTGTACCCCCATTAAATGTTGGTGTTTTTTCCTCATGAAGCGATCTAACATTGATCCTCCATGATGCAGATTAGGGTGCTCTATATGGGTAAGGTTATTATTCATTACCTAAGTGAGTTCTCCCAGTATGGTGGTTAGCTTATTAGCACAAGTTTCATCACCAGTTCCTCTATAATTACCTTGATTAGGAGGTAAATCCCTACATGGAGTGCATGCATTGATATGGTTTCCATTCCTTCCCATAGGAACCATTTCTAAACAATGGCCTAGACTAGATTAGTTTATGAACCACAATACATAAATCCAAACTTGTAAATCACTTAACATAAATTGAACTATTTATGGATATAATCCATAATAAAAAAAATGTTTTCATTGAGGAAATATATACTCATAAACCCTTCATAATGGTTTGTAAAGAAAATGAGAATTATCCTAAACATATCCCCTTGGAGTTTCGAAACCAAGAGTGAAGCAAGTCTCGTTGTCGTGCACCAGTTCCTATTCGAGTCTAGCTCAAAGAGGTGTTTTCAGGTTTTACCCCTAGGTACATCTGTGCTAGATCAACCTCTACCTGCTCATATCTATACAGGGATTTATTGCTCAGAAAACTTACAAAATCACTATAATAAAAAAATTCCAAGAATTTCTTCGATACTAATCCTCAAAGTCTATCTTAGGGCTATGTTCTCTAATAAGAGTTTATCTAAATCAAGCTTCCAAGGTTTGTACTAAACATTTTCTGATACCAAATGTAATGCCCCGACCCTAGTTACCCAGAATTGGTGCATTATTACATAATATCACCATGATCACAAAACATCAAATCTCGAAAGAACGATTAGTTTAGTGGCCTTGGAAAGAATAGATATATTCATAAGTCTTACATTACATCATAAATTGAAAAAAAAACTACAACAACATCTCATCTTTATATCCCCTCATACTATCCCTACAGGCCATTCATAAAATACTTATTCTCATCCGGAGAAAAATAAAACATTGAAAGGGGTGAGCTCAGATGCTCATTAAGGATAACAATATAGCGGAAACTTTTATAAAAAAACATAAACATTTAAGGAAATGTATAACTAAAAAACCTTTTATGCATGAACTCCCGCATAATATGGATTATATAAAATGAAATAATTCCATTTAGTTATTCATGTGGATATTCTACTAGTCGAATAATTACATTCAATATTAATAACCACTTTCATAATAATGGAATGCATAATTCGAGACTATCATAACCACATAGTCAAGGCCTTGTGCCAAGACTACAAATAAGTTTTTGTCAAAGCCTTGTTCTAAGACACTAGTTTGTCTCATGACACCTACTGATTCATCGAGAAGCAATAGCAGGCTCCACCCGTCACATACTATGTTTAATGCATTACTCATATGAACAGGTTTAAACATAACGAAAACATTCTTATTAAAACTAGCATATGAAATGTCAAAACTTTATCCATAAATCAAGAATGGTATAAAAATAACACATCCATAGTCAGACATATCACAAAACCTTCAATAAAATATGGATGTTTTAAATCAAAATAAATCAACGTCAAATAAGCATAAAATCCATCAATGGATGTTGACATAGATGAAATAAAAACTATTTAAGAGAAATATCTCTTTTTTGAAATCATTTAAAAGTCACATAATTAAAAAATAAATCATTTACATTGAAAATATTCTTATCATCTTGTAAGGGAAGCTTCAAAGATTTTATAAAGGTGTAAAATAGTTGTACCCGCCGTATACGTTAAAAAATAAATTATTATCTTAATTCTGTCGATAAGGTTAAAAGAACCTTGTTTGGAAAACGACGGAAAGATTACTTTATAAATATCTTATAAAATTCAAACAAGGATATAAATGACTTTGACCCATAGTCTATAAAATAATAATAATTTTTTGAAATAAATTTTTTCGTAACATGGATGTGGATGATAAAGGGGTCCCAGTAGATAATTACATATAAACAACCTCGGATAATGTAGAGATTATGAAATAAACCCTTACCTTGTACTTTTCATGTGTCAAGGGTAGGTAAACCTCCTATATAATAGGTAAATCATTGTTATTAAATTATAAAAGAATCATATACATAAATACGATATCATATTTGATCTTTTAATTTTTCTTTGTTAATAATAAATTAGTATTATCGTTGTTTTGGTTGTTCACTTACTCTTTTTCTTTAATATGTTTTGTTACAATAGCTATGTTTTTTATCCATAAGTTGTATCTTATTCATATCCAGAATGATATCATGTCCTTAAACGTTATTTTTTACCATCAAAGGAAACTTTGTCTTGAATGGATATGATGGGAATGAATCTCATCGCGTTCGTGGAGACGGTAGTCCGTACAACACACACTACTATATTATTCAAAGAGAAGCGTACTATGGAAGCTTGGGGTGTTACATTCTCCTCTCCATCAAATAATTTCCTCCTCAAAAATTCTCAAATATTCCTGCATAACAAGACTCGAGTGGTTCTTCATCATAATTTCTTCGGGTTCCCACGTTTCCTCTTCAATATTTTGGTTTCTTCGTAGAACATTTACGAGACGAGTCATTCGGTTTCTCAACACCTGTTCATTAGTATCAAGAGTCCTGACGGGCTCTTCGCAATAAGATAGATCAGTTTCTGGTCCTACTTCCTCATAATTGAGTACATGCATTGGGTCAGGCATGTATTTTCTCAACATTGATACGTGGAACACCTCGTGAACTTTGGAGAGACTTGGAGGCATTTCTAAGCAGTAAGCTACAACGCAAATTTATTCTAGAATTTCGAAAGATCCGATGTACCTGGGACTCATTTTACCTTTCTTAACAAAATGTATAACACCCTTCTATGAAGATACCTTCAAGAAAACATGATCTCCTACCTAAAATTCCAAATCCTTCCTTCAGTTACCAGCATAGCTCTTCTACCTACATTGAGCTCCTTGATTTGGTTTTGGACTAACTTGACCTTTTCCATCGTTTCCTCCACCAGTTTTGGGCCTATGAGTTTTCTTTAACCATTTTCATCCAAACAGGTTGGTGTGCGACATGTCTTTCCGTATAACACTTCATATGGTGACATCTGAATACTTGAATAGAATCTATTGTTATAGGAAAATTCCACCAGAGGTAAATATTGATCCCACATACCCTGAAAGTCATTTTAGAAAGATCTGAACATTTCTTCTAAGGTTTGAATAGTCCATTCTGATTTTCCATTAGTTTAGTGGTGGTAAGAAGTGTTCAAACGAAGCTCAATATCCAGGGCATTCTGAAGAATTTTCCAGAATCTTGATGTAAAATGTGGATCACTATCAGAAACAAACGATAGGGGTACTCCATGAGGTCTTGAAACTTCATTAATATACTATCTTTCTAGACGTTCAAGTGGTAAATCTTCTCTTATAGCAAGAAAATGTGCTGACATGGTAAGACGATCAACAATGACACATATTTCATCGTTCCTTATAGGAGTCTTTCGTAGTCCCATGAAAAAGTCCATCGTAATATTATCCCATTTCCACTCAGGTAAGGGAAGAGGTTGCATGACTCCTCCAGGCTGTTGCCTTCCAGCTTTCACTTGTTGAAAAACCATACATATTGACACCAAATTAGCAGTCTCCCTCTTCATGTGGTCCCACCAAAACTGTTCCTTCAAATCTCTATACATCTTGGTGCTCCCAGGGTGTATAGAGAAATGGGAACTATGAGAATCGTCCAACAATTCCCTTTTTAGATCAGGTATATCGAAAACACAAGGTCTCTTCCCAAATTTCAAAATTTCATCTTCATATATAAATTCACTCAATCTCCCATCATTCACAGCTTTAATCTTCTTTTGAAACTTTTCATCATTGGTCTAAGAACTCTTTCTCCTTTCAAGTAAAGATGGTTGGGAAACCATTTGAAAAACTATTGATGTTTCATCTTCTAGGGTGATTCCCATATCTATATTTACTAGATCCATGAAAATAGGATCCCTCTCAACTCTCATCATGTTCAAAACTCCATGATCCTTTCTACTCAAAGAATATGAAACTTTATTTTCCTTCCCGGGGTGGTAGTGTATTATGCAATCCTAATCCTTGATTAGTTCAAGCCATCTCCTTTTCCTCATGTTGAATTATTTCTGTGAGAAAATATACTTCAATCTATTTCGATAAGTATAAATTTAACATTTCGCACCATAGAGATTGTATCTCAAATTATTTAAATCAAATAATATAGCTGATAACTCAATATCATGAGTTGGATAGTTTTTCTCATGATTTTTTAGCTGTCGTGATGTATAGGCAATAACCCTATCATTCTTCATAAGGACACAACCAAGTCCTTTCTTCGATGCATCACTATAAATAACAAACCCATAATTACTAGATGGTAGATTCAATATAGAAGAATTGTATAATATTTTCTTCATTTCATCAAAACATTATTCACACTCTTTTTCCAAACAATGTTAAACCCTTTACGTGTGAGCTTTGTTAATGGGTAAGACAATCGGAAAAAATTCTGGATAAAACATCAATAATAACCTGCTAAACCAATAAAATTGCGTACCTCAGTTATAATAGTCAGTGCTGGCCATTCATGGTTTTCTCTTCTCACAGAAGGATCAACATAGATTCCATGCATAGAGACAATATGGCCAAGAAAATAAATCTCCAAAATCCATATTTCACACTTGCTAAACATCCCATATAATTCATATCTTCTAGGAGTCTTCAATATAATGCACAAGTGATTTTCATGATCTTCATAGATTTTGGAGTATACCAAGATATCATCAATAAATACCAGAACATATTCATCAAGATATTCTTTGAAATCTATGTTCATTAGATCCATGAAAACAGAGGGTGCATTAGTTATCCCAAAAGGCGTTACTGTAAACTCGTAATGCCCGTACCTGGTTCGAAATGCTGTCTTCTGAATGTCTTCCTTATTCACATACAAAAAATGATATCCATATCGAATATCAATCTTTGAAAAGTATTGATCTCCATGCAGTTGGTCAAATAAATCATCAATGCGAGGTAGGAGATACTTCTTCTTTATTGTTATATCATTGATCTCCCTGTAGTCGATACATAACCTCATAGATCCATCTTTATTCATTACCAAAAGGACAGGGTCTCCCCATGGAGAAACACTAGGGAGAATAAATCCCTTATTACTCAATTCCTCTAGTTGATTCTTTAGTTAAACTAATTTCACAGTGCCCATTCTATAAGGGGTATTCAATATGGGCCCTGATCCAGGAATTAAATCAATGGAAAACTCAATTTCTCATTCTGGAGGATGTCCAGGTAAATCTTCTTGAAACACATCAAAATATTCTCTCACAATAGGTACATATTTTATTTGAACATTCCTTTCCTCACCCATAGTCTTCTCATTCCCTTCCTCCCCAAAAATTTAATTTAGTTGAGCTAATGGGGTGGATCTAGATAAGAATTAGGTGGTTATAATTCTTCTCTAAAGATATGGTGTTCCTTATCATCATCATCAAAAATTGTATCCTCCTTCTTCTTAAAATAAATCATAGCATCATTTTCCAAAATCCAATCCATACCGAGGATTATATCAAACTCAATCATAAGTATGACGATGAGATCAATAGATAAATAACATTTATATGCTCTAATGGGAACAGATTCAAAAAACTATGTTACAGTGATAATTCCCTTAGGAGTTTTAACTGACAAGTCCACTATTATATAAAATTGGGAATATCTAATTTTCCTAGCAAACTAGGATTATATGAAACAATGCGATGATCTATAATCAAATAAAGCATTGGCTATACTTGAGAAAACCATTAAATCACCTGCCACCATGTCTTTCAGAGCTTCTACCTCAGCTATACTGATAGCATAAGCTTGGACTTGATCACGTGGCCTTTTCTAAGGATGTTTTCGCTGACTCTTAGGACATTAATTTTCATAATGTCCCATCTCCCTACAATTGTAGCATTAAACATTAGTATCTTATTTCATACCCTTGAAATCATGAGCTTGGTGGCCTTTTTCACCACACTTGTAATAGACACTCATTCCTTTTAAGCATGTACCGAGGTGTTTCTTCCCATATTTACTGTAGGATGGATAAATAGATATTCCCTTCTTCCCCTTATTTCTATTTCCCGAGTGATCAGCAGATCTCTTCTTCTCTTTATTTTTGTTAAAGTTATAAGACTTAGAGAATTCTTTTTCTATCTTTATTGCACATGAGACAATATCTTCATACGAAGAGAAGGATTGTGAGAATAATGTTCGACGGAGAAATGGTTTAAACCCATCAAATTAACGATCAATCTTAATTCTTGGGTTATGTATATAATATTCAGCATGACTTGCTAACCTTGTAAAGTTAGACTCATACTTTGCAACATTCCCATCCTCCTTTTGCCTTAGACTCAGAAATTGTCTTTCTATATCTTCTCGAAGGTCACGAGGAAAGTATTTTTCTATGAAAATATCTTTAAACTCTATCCATTCGATATTTTTTTAATTCATCATCTTCCTTAGAGTATTTAATCAATGACCACCATTGATCAGTATCTCCAGTGAGGCGGTAAACTGCCATTAAAACTTTTTCCCATTCGCTATGCCCCAATGCGTGGAATATATTCTCTAAAGTATTTATCCACTGCTCAGCTACTAGGAAATTTTTACCCCCATTGAATGTTGGTGTTTTTTCATCATAAAGCGATCTAAAATTGATCCTCCATGCTGCGGATTAGGGTGCTCTATATGGGTAAGGTTATTATTCATTACCTAAGTGAGTTCTCCCGGTATGGTGATTAGCTTATTAGCACAAGTTTCATCACCAGTTCCTCTATAATTACCTTGAGTAGGAGGTAAATCCCTACATGGAGTGCATGCATTGATATGGTTTCCATTCCTTCCCCTAGGCACCATTTCTAAACAATGGCCTAGACTAGATTAGTTTATGAACCACAATACATAAATCAAAACTTGTAAATCACTTAACATAAATTGAATTGTTTATGGATATAATCCATAATCAAAAAAATGTTTTCATTGAGGAAATATATACTCATAAACCCTTCATAATGGTTTGTAATGAAAATGAGAATTATCCTAAACATATCCCCTTGGAGTGTCGTAACCAAGAGTGCGGCAAGTCTCATTATCGTGCACCCGTTCCTATTCGAGTCTAGCTCAAAGAAGTGTTTTCAGGTTTTACCCCTAGGTACATCTGTGGTAGATCATCCTCTACCTGCTCATATCTATATAGGGATGTATTGCTCAGAAAACTTACAAAATCTCTATAAAAAAAATTCCAAGAATTTCTTCGATACTAATCCTCAAAGTCTATCTTAGGGCTATGTGATTTAATAAGAGTTTATATAAATATAGCTTCCATGTTTTGTACTAAACATTTTCTAATACCAAATGTAATGCCCCAACCCTAGTTACCTAGAGTTGGTGCATTATTACATAATATCGGCATGATCACAAAACATCAAATATCGAAAGAACGATTAGTTTAGTAGCCTTGGAAAGAATATATATATTCATAAGTCTTACATTACATCATAAAGTGAAAAAAAACTACAACAACATCTCATCTTTATATCCCCTCATAATATCCCTACAGGCCATTCATAAAATACTTATTCTCATCCGAAGAAAAATAAAACATTGAAAGGGGTGAGCTCAGATGCTCATTAAGGATAACAATATAACGAAAACTTTTATAAATAAACATAAACATTTAAGGAAATGTATAACTAAAAAAACCTTTTAAGCATGAACTCCCGCATAATATGGATTATATAAAATGAAATAATTCCATTTATTTATTCATGTGGATATTCTACTAGTCGAATAATTACATTCAATATCAATAACCACTTTCATAATAATGGAATGCATAATTATAGACTATCATAACCACATAGTCAAGGCCTTGTGCCAAGACTACAAATAAGTTTTTGTCAAGGCCGTGTTCTAAGACAGTAGTTTGTCTCATGAGACCTACTGATTCATCGAGAAGCAATAACAGGCTCCACCCGTCACATACTATGTTTAATGCATTACTCATATGAACAGGTTTAAACATAACAAAAACATTCTTATTAAAACTAGCATATGAAATGTCAAAACTTTATCCATAAATCAATAATAGTATAAAAATAACACAACCATAGTCAGACATATCACAAAACCTTCAATAAAATATAGATGTTTTAAATCAAAATAAATCAACTTCAAATAAGCATAAAATCCAGCAATGGATGTTGACATAGATGAAATAAAAACTATTTAAGAGAAATATATCTTTTTTGAAATCATTTAAAAGTCACATAATTAAAAAATAAAACATTTACATTGAAAATATTCTTATCATATTGTAAGGGAAGCTTCAAAGATTTTATAATGGCATAAAATAGTTGTACCCGCCGTATACTTTAAAAAATACATTATTATCTTAATTCTGTCGAAAAGTTAAAAGAACATTGTTTAGAAAACGACGGAAAGATTACTTTATAAATATATTATAAAATTCAAACAAGGATATAAATGACTTTAACCCATAGTCTATAAAATAATAATTAATTTTTGAAATAATTTTTTTGGAAACATTGATGTGGATGATAAAGGGGTCCCAGTAGATAATTACATATAAACAACCTCGGATAATGTAGAGATTATGAAATAAACCCTTACCTTGTAATTTTCCTGTGTCAAGGGTAGGTCAACCTCCTGTATAATAGTTAAATCATTGATATTAAATTATAAAATAATCATATACATAAATATGATATCATATTTGATCTTTTAATTTTTCTTTGTTAATAATAAATTAGTATTATCGTTGTTTCGGGTGTTCACTTACTCTTTTTCTTTAATATGTTTTGTTACATAAGCTATGTTTTTTATCCATAGGTTGTATCGTATTCATATCCAGAATGATATCAAGTCCTTAAACGTTATTTTTAGCCATCAAAGGAAAATTTGTCTTGAATGCATACGATGGGAATGAATCTCATCGCGTTCGTGGAGACGGTAGTCCGTACGTACGCACGAGCGACAATATCAATTTTTTGACATTAAAATAAATATATAATTTGATGGTGTATCATATATAAAGAATAATTATCATGTTATATTTATTACTTATATTAATTACACTTCATTATTATACCCATCCAAATAATAATGTATTGAATAACAATTACACCACGACGTGGAGACGGTAAGCCGTACGTACGCACGTATGGTGACATGCCGACCAAGGGATGGATAAAATACTTGATATGGTTGAACCACATTTATAATAACATCACCATATATGGAAGATACTAGATTTATTATTTTTTAATGGAAATAACAATTAATGAAGAAGTGGAATAAGAAAGGAACTAGAAAGGGGGTGGTGGAAATATTACCTCTTCTTCGGGATCTTCCTTTTGATTTTATCAAAAGGGTGTCATAGGATAACTTTATGATCAAAATAAGGCCTCTAGGTTGAAGTGAGGAAATATGATAGGATATTTGGGTAGGGTTTTGCCGAGCCAAAAGGCTTTGAAGGTGTAAAATTGAGAGAAGGTTGGGTTCCCTTTTATAAGAGGGTTGAGGGGAACCTGAGGAAAGGCTAGAAATATTATTTTATAACAAATTCATATTCTGTTTATAATTGTTAAAAGTGACATATTTCTAGGATAAGGTGTGTATGGGTCTAAAAACACCAAAAAAATAGGTTTTAGACAGGTTTGGGTCATTATATTAACCTTATATTTTAGTTTTAACTCTTAGTTAATTACTTTCACATTTACCATGTCTCTTTGTATTTTTATATTATATGGTTATTAAACATACAATAAACTTCCAAAATAACCCCAAGCGGTTCATTAGTGATAAAAATATCATTATATAAGTCTCTTTTCAGAACCATTGATTTTTAAGAATTGAATATCAATTAATAATATAATATTTGTTTAAAAAACTCTTTTATGTCAATTTTGACAGTTTTTTGTATTTTGTTTTTGGTAAATTCATAACAGCATTATTACTTCGATGATAATTCATTTAATCAACTATAACCTGTCATAATAACCTATAAAATTAGTGGAATTAATAAAAAACCTCAAATTATATTTATTTGGGTATTTATAATATCATTTATTTTAATATTTTACCAATAAGGTAATTACAAAATCATCATTGTGTCATAAATAAATTACATTATATAATATCTAAAAATTATAAGTAAAATTCTATTATGTAGGAAATATTTTTATATTTCTAATTAGTATTTATATTTTAATTTATCTTATCTATATCCCTATATTAAAAATGTTTTAGTTATTAAACATTGATTTTAACTCTTTTAACTCTTCTTTGAATTAAATAATAATAAATGTCCTAATCTAATCAAAGTGGACCAAAGATGTTCATATTTTTTTCGTAAGGTTTTTCTGGTCGAATTATACTTGTCCAATAGAATTAATACATATGTTAGGGTAATAATTATTTCATTTTTACCCTTAATTACCCTATTTACATTTAACCGTGGTAAATAAAAGTAAAAAAGTTACTATTCACCAAAAAAATATTTTTATCTTATTGAACCACATTTTACTCCATGACATTAACCGTGTCTCTCGGATTTTCGAAATTCCACTCATAGAAGCTATGAAATTATGTTTTATGTGAATTTGCAAATTCTCCTAGGATATGGGTAAAAGGCGGTGAAAAGTTCAATAAAAATTATATCTATATTAAATTATTATAAACTAACACCAATCAATTACATTGAAATTATATAGGTATTATGTTTCTATTTTGACCTAAAATAAATTTAAATAAAATAAATAATTATTTAAATAAAAATTCGGTTTTAAAACTATAACTCAGTGTTTTTCATTATCCATAAAAAATTGAATGTTTTCAGAAAAATACCATAAAATCACCCTAAGCTAATTTCGATATTATGAATCGAAAAATGAAGTTCATTTTGAAAGGTAAACTTTATAAAATTTCAAAAACTGGTTATTACTATTCATAACAACTAGTTTGATTGGTTGTGGTGTGTGTTAGAACTTGAAGTTGCGTACAACACACGCTACTATATTATTCAAAGAGAAGAATACCATGGAAGCTTGGGGTTTTACATTAGGTGTGTCATGAATGACATGTTATTAATATATTAGTCAGGGAAGGATTTATCCCTTCTATCTTAATGAAATTCGATATCTCATCCCTTTGATTGAAATATAAATGTCACATAAATTCCACAGCTATAGTGTAACGATGTTTATTTTAGATAGTTAAAGAAATATATATCAATCATATTGATTGATGACACATAAGTGAAACATAATTGATGAGATATTGAGACAAAGGTATTATATTTCACAATAAGTTTTCATAATTTTTTGTCTATGTAATGACATTAACTTCGTTATCTTAGGTGTCTTGACCCATTTCTATATAGTAATCATGGACTTTAGGCCTACCCGGTTAATGTCAATGAGAAATAATCATATAGGGTCTCACAATAAGTGTTTTCATTGATCTCAATTAAATAATATTTATCATTGTGGAAGTTAGTGCATTCCACAAAATAATAATAATAATAATATATTTTTATTTGTCATGTTGTTCATTAATAATTATTATATTATTTAAAGGTTGGTATTCCGTTAAGTAATATATTTACCTAAACTCGAACTCTATAAATTGATTGTTATGTATATTGTTTAAGTTTAATCAAAATTTTATAATTGTTGTGCGCAATGAAAATCTCTATCCAATCCCCCTTCTCTATTCCTCCAAAGAAAGAAATCTAGTAGAGAGATTCCTTCAAGATAAAAGGAACTATAATTGATTGGACGAAACAACTCATGGAAGTTTATTCTCTATGGTATCACCCGAAAATAATTTTTCATGGTTTAGAAATCAGAGGAGCATGTGTTGATCAATACAATAGGGGTTCTAAACTTGGATCCTTATACCATGTGGAAGGTAACCTGGAATGGTTTATTCAGAAGAAAAATATCATCATCAAAAAAATATACTCTATCCAATAATTCATTTCTTCCAATCATAAATAAATTAATTATTAATTTATTGTGAAAAAAATACTCTCTCAATGTTTCTGGAAATTCAATATTAAATGAAATTTTAATATATCACCCACCATAGGCTCATCCGCTATGTCTGGAACCATCAAGTTGTATCAATGTGGTCATGTTATGAATTTATAATTATTTATTTGATTATTGACCTCTATGAAGAATCATGGTTGAATTTTTTCATTTTATATTTTTTTATTTAATCTGATTTTAATTAAAATGTTTTTGAACATTTAATTTCTTTATTAATGATTAAAAAATTATTAATTCTGAGAACAGTTGAGGATTGACCAGAGATTCCATTGTGAATTTCCAAAATTTTGACAAGTAACACTGGGTTACATGGTGTATAGTAGTAGTACACATATTATACCCAAGTACATTGTATCTTTACATGTAACTGGATACATGTAATTCCAAACCATAACTACATGTGGTGAATTGAGTTTAGAACATGTGTGGAATGGTCTAATTTGGAACATTGTTTATCAAATTACATGGCGTGTAGCTGGCGTACACATGTTGTAGTCTATATGGGTTAGTGGAAAATTTCATGCAATATTTGCGGTCATTATACATGGTCAATACATGTGATATTGACATCCTTGAGAATTATTGATAGACACATACTAAATCTATAGAACATGGAATGTAGTTAACAATTTTTAATGTCTGAAATACACATCAATCCATTAATCTAGTTACGCGGACACATAGTGTTCTGACTAAATGGAATGTAGCTGGCATGTACATGTCTTGTAGTTGTAACTGGAGAACATGCTAAGTTATTCAGTTGGATGTTTTTACAAATTGAATTCAAACCATGTGGCATGTTGATATCATGTTCATATCATGTAATCCAACTAAGGTACATGATTGATGTCTTGGTCATGTATCTTGGGTACACAACAACTATGGTACATGACGTTTATCTAGTAAGTACACAACATTTAGTCACCCAATTAATAATAGGATAAATTATTTAAAATTAATAGTTGCAACCTTAAAACCCTATTTTATTTATTGGAACCTATTTTGTTTAATAATTTAATAATTTTATTAAATAATTTTAAATTCTAAAATAATTTGTTGTCATAAATATATTATTATTTTTTCTGTCATTTATTGTCCATAAGGCACACACAATGTATAAAAAACTCAATCTTGAAATGAACTATTGAAGAAACTCAGTTCTATAGTATCCCAATTTCCTATAATAGCCACATCTGCATAGTTTTTACACTATGCTATAGTACATATGGAAGTAAAGTTCACATAGTTATAGAACCCGTGTTAGAAAATTCCATACTATTATAGTCACCATTTCAATGTATAAAATGATACAATACCTACTATTAGTGTCTCCAATTGGATCTGTTACAGTTGGTTAGCTCGACTATAGTACCTCTTGATTTTGGACATGTGACATTCAACCTCTGAAGCCCTAGAGAAATCTATCATGCACCATAGAAACCTCAACAAGCTCACCATGATGATTAAACAATGATATTTTTAGACTATATTATATTACAAACCTCAAGAATTTAAACCAAATTCATACGATTGATTGGGTTCCACCATTCCAATAATCCCTCATTTAGAGAACTTATTTATTCTAGGGTTCTCCTCTACATTACTCACCAATGAGAGATTTACATTTTAATTTTCAATTTTAATATGATGATTCATGAATGACCACCCACTTTTCCTTCAATGATTCAATTTCAAGTTGAAGATTCAAAAAAACCAGTTGTTTTCCTTCCGTGATACCATAGTGTTCTTTTATATTCTCCACCTCATCCTCTATTCATCAATGAAGATATATAGAGGTACAATGATAGAACGGATGTTGTGACCCATGTTTAAACATACATGTATAAATCCTAGATATAGTATAGTGTCAAACCTTGAGTTCTCTCTCAAGGAAGTAGTGTCAAATTCCGCAGTAGACTTCCATAAAATCATTTTTGTGATTTCAATATTTTTAAAGAATAAAATTGAAAAAGGGGAAACATGGTTGAAATACATAGTGGGAGTGATGAAATATTTAATGAAAAGAGAATAGAGGAAAGAAACTAGCTCAAGAGAAAAGTTGTTTTCAAGAATCGGCACAGATCCAGGTCGATCCACCCTCGACTACCTATTAGAGGTATACTAAATTATTATATCATTTATAATTAATTATTAATTAATTGTCAATCTCTCAAGTAAAAAACATATATCACCCAAAATTATTAAAATATTTGTACAGAATTGTTTCTAGTATATAAACACTCTCTCAAAGTGAAAGAGTCGCCATTTTGGATCACACTTGTAACATGCCTAGTATTTATAGAATAATATATTATCATATATATTACTATTATTGAATTTAATATTAATTTTAGTTTAAAGGGGAAACTATTTACTATAGCATACCCAGCACACAACAATGGGTTTTTTCGAAATCTTACGTTGCACATTACACTGAGTTATATAAAACAATAATACAAGAATAATATTATTATCATAAATGGTAGTTAATGTCTATCTATTGTATTCGAGACAATGAATAAAATTAAATATATTATGATTTTACATATTTATTAAATGTTTTTACATTTATCTAAGGAATCAAATTTTAAGTATAAAATACTCTAATATTTTTAAAAAGACATTTTTTTGCCTTTCGATAGCGAACCATTTTTAAAAATATTTTTTTATCTTTTATATGTTATATTTAATAAAATAAAATTATTCTTTTGAATAAGGGCATCAAAATTTACATCAGATTAAATTTTGGTATTTTTATGATAATATTCATATGTTATGAATAGTGAAAAAGCTGCATTTTAATTCAAAACAACCTTTTCATCTATATTATTTAAATAATCAGATTGCCCTATTCATTGGTTTTAATTTGTAATTGTATTAAGTTTTTATTGTATAATATAATGATGGACATTTAAAGTAATTTCATATTTAAATTGGATATAAACACATGCCAATTTTTTTATAGATTTTAAATCTTAAAAACTCACTTTCTAGTTTTGACAACGAAAATTAATATTATATTAATTACTACAACTTATGTGTTTTTAATTTGATAAATTGGATTCCATATTTGGAATCAGATGGTCCAAATTGTGTAAATAGTTACCTTTTATTATTTGACATTATGAATATTAACTTCAGTAATTATTTTTTTATTTACCATGGTTAAAGGGAAAATCAGGTATATAAGGGTATAAAATAATATTATAATAATATATAACTACCCTAAAATTTATCTTAATCCTATTGTATGAGATATGGAAAACCATGGGCATCCTTAAGTCGATTTTATGAACCCATGGACCCACTAGGGCGTGATAATGATATTTTATAATATTTATTTTAATGAAAGGGAAATATAATATAAACATATATCTCCTAACTAAAATAATTTTTATTTGGTTTATATAAATGATCCCTTCCACTATATATTGTCATTATAAATCTAAAAATATATCCTACCTTATGGTATTTTATTTATATGTTTTAGACATTAATAAAAAAAATATTTATGACACAACGATGATGCAGTAATTACCTTATTGATGAAAGATTCAAATAAATGATATAATAAATATTAAAATAAATGTAATTTGAACATTTTTATGTCATCCATGAATTTTATGGATGAAAATTAAAGGTGATGATTTACTTAATGGCTTTGGTTTGAAGGAATCAAGTTGTTATGACTTCATTACAGGAATTTGAGATATTTGTGATGAGCAATTTGCGATGGGATCCCGTCGCAAATATTATTTTTTTGCGACGAGCCCATTATAAAAAATATTATTTGCAATGGGAAGATTTCCCACTGCATATTCTTCTATGTTTATATTTAAAAACACATGTTGCAATGGGCCCATAGCAAAAAAATATTTGTGGCATGCCCGTTTTCCTGTCGCAAATAGTTATTAAAAAAATTATAAACTATTTGCGATGAGAACCCATTTAAAAGCATCTCATTGAAAATACATAATAAAATAATATATATATATATATATTCAATAAAATTATGATAAATTAATATTATTAAATAATAATAATAATAATAATAATATTATATTATATAATAATAATAATAATATTTAAAATATAAAATACATATATTATTATAATATTAATAATAAAATAATACTAATAAAATAATAATGTTATTATTATTATAAATATTTATAAAAAATTAATATTAATATTATTAAAAAAATATTAACATTATAAAATATTGAAATTCCCAATATTCATAAAAAATAAAAATAAAAAAATATTATTATTATTATTAGTAAAATAAAATAACAATTAAAAAATAATTCCAATAATAAATATTAAAATATTAAAATATTAAAAAACATAAAAAAAGTTAAGAAAGTTAAATTAAGAAATATTCTAAATAATATAAAAGACAGAAATTGTAAATAGTTAATATTACAACAAAAATTGAATTGAAATATTTTTAAAATAAAAAAACTCTAATGGGATGGTCTTCTGGAGGAGGTGGAGGAGATGAAGAAGATTTTTCCATGTTGTTACTATTTATTACAATTAGCCCAATTTATTACAAATTCATTCAATTTATTAATAATTCAGTCAATTATTACTAATTAATACTGATTATTACTATTTATTACTATTTATTACTATTTATTACTATTTTTTGGGAATTATTACTATATATTGAAAAATATTACTATATATTACTAATTATTAGTAATTATTTCTAATTATTAGTAATTATTGATAATTATTATTAATTATTTCTAATTATTACAATTTATTACTAATAATTAGCAATAATTTGTAATTATTAGTATTAATTAAGAATTATTAGCAATAATTATTAATAATTATTACTAATTATTCCTAATTATTACAAACTATTTCTAATTATTACTAATTATTTCTAATTATTAATAATTATTGCTAATAATTCTTAATTAATACTAATAATTACAAATTATTGCTAATTAAAACAAATTATTGCTAATTAATACAAATTTTTGCTAACAAATACTAATTATTTCTAATTAGTACTAATTATTTCCAATTGATACTAATTATTCCTAATTAATACTAATTATTCCTAACTATTAATAATTATTACTAGTTATTACTAATTAGTAGTAATTAATACCAATTAGAACTAATTAATACTAATTTTTACTAATTATTACTAATTAATACTAATTATTACTAATTATTACTAATTATCACAAATTATGAATAATTATCATTAATTATTATAAGTTATTACTAGTTATCAGTATTTATTAAGAATTATTTGTATTTATTAGAAATTATTATTATTTATTACTAATTAGCAGTTATTATTATTATTTTTTATTAATTATGACTATTTATTGGTATTTATTACTAATTATTCCTAATTATTTATATTTCTACTAATTATTACTTTTTTTACTAATTATTACTGTTTTTATTAATTAATACTACTTAGTACTAATTTATTCTATTTATTAATAATTAATACTATTTATTACTAATTAATATAATTTAGTAATATTTATTACAAATTTTTACTAATTATCACTAATTATTAACATTTTTTACTATTTTTTACTAATTATTACTATTTATTGCTATTTATTACTATTTATTGCCAATTATTGTTCTTTATTATTAATTATTACTATTTATCGCTAATTAATAGTAATTATTGCGAATTATTAGTAATTGTTGTTAATTATTAGTAATTGTTGCTAATTATTAGTAATTATTGCTAATTGTTAGTAATTATTGCTAATTTTTAGTTATTATTGCTAATTATTAGTATTTATTGCTAATTATTACCAAATATTGGTAATAATTACTAATTATTAGTGATTTTTAACATTTATTAGTATTTATTTCTAATTAATACTATTCATTAATAATTAATATTATTTATTACTATTTATTATTATTTATTACTAATTATTTCGAATTATTTATAATTATTATTTTTTATTACTAATTATTACTAATTAGTAGTATTTATTAATAATTATTACTAATTAGAACTAATTTTTAGTATTTATTACTAATTATTAGTATTTATTACTATTTTTTAATATTTTTACTTTTTATTCCTAATTATTACTAATTATGACTTATTATTTCTAATTAGAATTAATTATTATTAATTACTGCTAATTACTACTACTAGATACTAATTTCCACTAATTATTTATATTCATTACAAATTATCGTTAATAATTCCAAATTACAACTAATTATTAATAAATAGAACTAATAATTTCAATTTTTTAATACTAATAAATACGGATATCAAAACAATCTAAATCTAATTTAATTACAACTAATTAACAATAATTAACATTAATATAAAAAATCAAATAAATATGAAATTAAATAAAACAAAAATACATTTAAACATGATCTCTTATAGGTGTATACAACTTCAAAATATCTTTGTAAAAAAATTTAACTTAGAGAAATTTTTACTCTAAAATTATAGTTTAGATAGAGAGGAAGTATGATTAGAGAGAAAGAACGAAAATTACGGATGAAGGGTATATATAAGTTAGATTATATATGATGGGACTATTAACGACAGGAGTCCTATAGCAAATACTACTATTTGCGATGGGACCCGTCACAAATACATTCGACCGCGTTAATTACTGTCGGCGGTTAAAATAGAATTTGCGACGGGACACGTCACAAATAGTGACCTACCAAAACTCTATTGGTGACAGGGGTGCTTCCCCATCGCACATAGTATTTACTGCCATCGGGTATCTACGACGTGGAACCACCCCAATCGCAAATACCCTTCTCGCAGTTTGGTGTGAAAACTGCGTCAAACCTTTTCTGACATGATCTATTCCCATCGCAAATAACACATCGCAAAAGGTCGTTTTCCCCATAGCAGTTTAACAAAAATAAATTTCTAAATAGTGTCAAAAATTAACATAAATGAGTTTTTAAAACAAATACTATTTTATTAAATGATATAACAGTCCTAAAACTCTAATATTCCTCCAACTAAATCATATAATGTAAAAAATTTCATTAATCATCCACTTTTGGTTTGATTGGCATTTTATAGTAACTATAGTAACCACATATTATGAAAATACAAGAAGACATAGTAATTAATATAATCATATATTTATTATATTTATGACTATATTTTTATTATAATTATGTAATTATTATAATCATATATTTATTATTTGAAACTACAAGAAGATAGGGTAATTATTATAATCATATATTTATTATATTTATCAAAATAGTGGAATATTATTATTTTTATGTAATTATAATAATCATATATTTATTATATTTATAACTATATTTTTATAATATTATTAATTATATATTTATTATATTTATAATTATATAATTATTATAATTATACAATTATTATAATCATATATTTATTATAATCGTATATTTATTTTAATTTGGTATTTTTTGTAATTACATATATATTATAATTATATATTTATTACCGTTATATTTTAAATATATAATTATAATATATATATATAAATATAAATATAATTATATTTATATTAAACATATATTTATAACAAAAATATTATAATCATGTATTTATTATAATTATTATTACGTATACATTATAATTATAAATATGTATATATATATATATTATAATTATATAATTATTATAATTATATATTTATTGTAATTATATAATTTTTATATTTATAATAATAAATTTTTTATTTTTTATATTCATTGTATTTATATATTTAAATTAATTAGATATTTATTATTATTATATATTAATTATTATTATGGATTTATTATATTTATAATTATATAAATTATTATAAATTCACATTTATTATATTTATATATTCATTTTAGTATACATTTATTACAATCAAATCTTTATTATAATTAAATATATTATAATACATATATTATTATTTTATTTTTGTATTTATTATATTTATAATTATATAATTATTTTAATTGTATAATTATTATATATAAAAAGTTATTATTGTTATATATTTATCATATTTATATACTTATTATACTTATTATATTTCTAATTATAAATTTATTATAATTATTATAATTAAAATGTTATAATAAATATATAACTATAAATATAAAAAATATATAATTATAAAAAATATATATTTATAATAAATGTATAATTATATATATAATAAATATAAATATAATAGATATATTATAAATATGTATTTATTATATTTATAATTATATATGAATTATAATTATAAATTTATTATAATTACATATTTATTATAATTACATATTTATTACTAATTACATATTTATGAATATAGTAAATATAATTACACAAATAAATATAAAAAATATATAATTATAAACATAATTACGATATAATTTTAATTATAATAAACATTAATATAATAAATATAAATATAAATATATATTAATTGTATTTATTATAGTAATTACATTTAATATAACAAATTTATATTTTTTGTATTTATTTTAGTAGTTATATTTTTATATATATGTGGGGGGAGGGGTTGAGGGGAGCCGAAGGGGTCAGTGCCACATGGCGTTGTCCAACAAATTTGTCCATCATCACATGAAGTGGCACTGGACAAACACATTTCTATAATTAAATTCAACCCTACCCCATAAATTTTTTAAAAATACTGCTCTGACCAAATTGGTTGCCTATTGAGACCAAACTCTGGTTATGGAAGAGCTCACCCAAAACCCACGCCGAACGTCATCGCTTTGTGATGAAGATGAAACCGATTATCTAATAAGAATGATGTTACCCTGATCTACTAATCGATGACCGAGCCCTCCATAGATTCCATCACTTGGTGGAGAGAAGGGTGATTTGATGATTGAAACTCCACCGAAGCACACCATCGACTAACCAATCCACAAGCTTGGATCTGATGAAAACCCAAAAATCTAGATCCACCACTGCTGAAGCTTCTGTGAAAAAGCAACCAAGTCAGATGTGTGACCACTGATTCCCCGAAGGCAATATTTTGATCCACCATCTACCTCCACCAGATCTCAGACCCCGAACCCAAGATTCTATTCTACCACCACACTTAGGGTGATGCCACCAATGAATAGAACACCCATCAACATCGTCCAATATAGACTTCATCAATCTAAAAACTAGGCATTAAGAAATCCATCCCTGACCTGTCACTTATGTTGATGAATTGAAGAAAATCAAGGCTTGCTGAAGAAGATGCGCCACTACTCCCATCGGAAGAAGCTAATGACATGGATATATAAATAATGAAATATAATAATACTAATAATAAGTATATATATATATATAAATACCTATTATAAATAATAATAATAAATATATTTTAAATATATTTCTATTTTTACAATAAATATATTATATATATGTCAATATATTTATATATACATATATTTCTTTAATACTAATAATATTATAATTAAAATAAAAATAAAAATTATTTATATTTATATGGAAGATGTCATAATATTTATGTTTCCTTGCATGATTGCAGATCAGTGTGAGGGTTGGCAGATGTGATCGTCGGCAATGATCTTAGGAATTTCTCTGCAAGTTTATGGGGAATCACATATCGTTGATGGAGGCTGATTATTTTCACTAATATTTCACCAAAAGCTAAGGACAAGCATGTTAAATCCCACAATGTGGAATTTTCTACCTATTATTATTTGTTATTCACTCTATTTTCTCTTTTGGTTTTGAAATAATAGGATCACTCCTCCACTGTAGTTGGTATTCTTAGACACATGTGGTATCAAATAATTCCGGATTTGTGAAAATTATCTTGTTTCATCTCTCTTTTTTCCCATTTCTCTCACTTTGTTATTATATTCTACTATTTTTGTCAATGCATGTTTGTTCATTCCTCCCCCGTTTGTGTTGTGATCTCATGCCTTTAGTGATGAAGGACTAATTTGTGAGTCGGGCTTTGGGAAATAAAACACATCTCTTCCTTCACATCAACACATCATGTTGATCATCGTCCTTCATTGTTTCTCATGGAAGAAAGTGATAGTGCGAGTGGTGAGGTAAGAATATGAACATCCAAGTGAAGTGTTTTTCACTATTCCACTTTCATTTTCTTCCCATTTTCCTCTTTTATCATTCAACATAATTTCTTGGAGTTGTGTGACAAAAGATCTCAAGAAAAACACTTCTTCCTAAGAAGAGATTTTTAACTTGAGTTATAAGACACCAACCTTAAAAGTTACATAATCATCATTTTAGTCAAGAATTCACATTGAGTATATTTTCAGGTTTTTAAATTTAGGGAATTAGGTCATAAATGTTATATAACAAAAAAATAGAGATACAAAGTGGACACTTCTAACCGTATCTATTTCATTCATAAAAATTTTTTTATAAAAAGAAACATGGTTTCTTTACATGTTTAATCATCATAACTTTTTTTTATTTCATCCTTGAATCTATTCTCTCTTTAATCCAGTGAAATAATTAAAAAAATGGGATGATTACAAAAAGAACAATAAGGGACATAAAAGAAAAGAAAACTCATTAGTCTAGTTAAAGCCTGGTAAACCATTCAATGCTCTTTGAGAGAATGAAACAAAACATTTTCACATGAATAACAACCATTCTTTTTTCTCAATGAAAAATACTGAAACCAATAACAATAAAATAAAATAACATTAGGTTACTTAGAGAATAATATAAATAAAACCCTTTCAAATAACGTTCAATTGGAATAACCAAATGATTGAATTTTGAATTGGAGATCTGTGATTGGGATCACCCATCGTATAAGGCATACTGGGATCATATGTTAGTTATAATAGTGCTCAACCCTTTATATAAGCTGTGTCAGGCTCACCCATGAGCTACAATGGGACTCAAACCTTCGTATAAGTTATATCGGAATCACTCATGAGAAATAATGGGGATAAACTCTTCATATAATCTATATTGGGCTCACCCATTTCATATAATGCTCATGTAACATTTAATTAATAAAAAATGTTCATCACAAAACCAATTTGTTGAAATATTCTTCTAATCATAGATGAAATAAATTTCCATATAAAAACAAAATTTTCATTTATGAACCCATTTTAAATAATATGATAACCAAATAAAGTAATAAAGGATTTTTTTTTTCATTTTAAAATACATTACAGCTTATAGAGGAAGCCAAATATCAAATAAATGTTACGATGGTAGAGAAGTCATTATCACCATATAGGTTAAAGAAACATTCCTTTTTTCATTTTGTAAAGATAGTAAAATTCTTCGTATAAAAACATTCCTTTTTAAAAATTTGAATGAAATTCTATTTTGACATAAAATTTCCTATATATTATTTTTATACCCATATAAATAAATTTGTAATTTATTATCATGAAGAAAAAGATTTGATATTTAAATCATTAAATGTTCAAGGTGTCCCATTCCACTTTGGACATTTAAATATTAATCTCAATGATTTAATAAATAACATTAGTACAAATAAAATATGGATATGAAATGTAATAGTGGTTGTATACACACCCTTTAAAAGAATAACGATTCATATTATCAAGAAATGCCACAATGAAAGGAGATTGAGACGGAGTCCCCTACCCTGAGTATGACTTGGTTCAGTTGTTCTTTAATTTCATGAATAATATGGATTGGTTAATTTCTACTTGATTTATAACCTTTTTAAAATTTATTATTCATTTTATATAAATTATTACCTTGTTATATAAATTAGATAATTATTTCAGTTCACATCAAACATTTTATCGATGTTTGGTATTTAAGTCAAAAATGAACTTGTTTTGATGCATATTATCCATGTGATCATAATTCCATTATCTCCAGAATATTATTCATGATTTAAATATCATATATATCGAGTATATACGTATTTTTAATAGTCCACAACTTTTGGAGATAAGAAATGAAATGCATCCTTCATGGAGATGGTAGGTTGTACCTAAATAAAAGTAATTTTAATAATGTATATTTATATATATAAATATATATTTATAAAAAATTAATATAGTTTATTTATGTATATAAATAATTATATACAAATTTATAAATTTATAAATAATTAAATATAAATAAACATTATCTTTAAAGATTATAAATTTTTATATAAATAAATATTATTAAACATATTTACATTTATATAAATAAAACTTTTTAAATATTATATAATTATTCTAATGACATATTTATTATCATTATGTAATTATTATAATCATATATTTATTATATTTATAAATATATATTTATTATATTTTTGATTATTTATTTATTATATTTATAATTATATAATTATTATAATGATATTATTATTATAATCATATATTTATTATAATCATATATTCATTATAATTACATATTTATTATAATGACATTTTTATTATAGTTATATATTAAATATATAGTTATAAATTTATATTTTTTATATTTGTATAATTATTATAATTATTTTGGCATTATTATTATATGTTTATCATAATTTAATACATATTATATAAATAATAATAAATTTATTATAATTATATAATTATGATTATAATAATTATATTATTAAAATAAATATATAACATTAAATTTAATAAATATATAATGATAATTTTTTTATAATAACTATATAATTATAAATATAATAAATATAAATATATTAAATATATAAATATAATAATTATATAATTATAATAAAAATAAATATATTATAATTATGTATTTATTCTATTTTTAATTATATATTTATTATATTCATATATTTATTATAATTAGATATTTATTACTAATTACATATTTATTTATATAGTAAATATAATTAGTAAAATATATATAATAAATATATATTTATATATATAATTAATATATAAATTTAAATATAATATAATATATATAAATATAAAAAATATTGTTATATATTTATTTTATTTATTTTGTAATTATATTTATTATAATAAGTAATTTTATTATAAATATTATATATATATGGGGGGATAAAGGGGTCCAGGGTCACTTCAAGTGGTGCGGGACAAACCCTTTTCCCCATTTAAAATAAACCCTACCCCATAAACTAAAAAAGAACACTCTGGCCAAATTATCCCTCAAGAGGCTGAAGCTTGGGGTCCTTTACAACAACAAGGGTTGTTCAAGGTTTATGATCGATAGGTGCAATGATGGTAGATGGAGGATGTAGCAAATAATGATGGTGGATGACTATAGATGCAGGAATGGTGGTAGAAGGAAGGAGGAACATTATATCCATGGTTGAATAGAGGAGAAGAATCTTTGTGGTTGGTGGTGGATAGAGGCAGTGGTGGTTGGATGAGGGGATATAATAGAAGATTGGTATCAGGAGGTATGGGCGGCAGATGGTGGGGAAGTAGCACCATTGAGGCTGGCAGTGAGGGATGGGTGGCCGTAGATGAACACGACAGTAAGGATGGCAGAACCTAGATGTAGGATGAGTGGAGGTAGCAATAACCTTGATGGTAAGAGAACCTAAAAGCATAGAAATTATCAAAATTAAATGGAATTCTAAAAAAAATTATTACCAAAAAAGTTATGTCGCCCATTTCATTCAATTAAAAATTTTATTTCTAAAACAATTAATAAATTCAATTCATTAAATTTCTTAAATTCAAATATCCAAAATGATTCAATTAAATAAATAATATATTTCAATTACAATTCCTCAATGGCACAATTTCAAAATTTAGAAAATAAATTACAATATTGATTGAAAATTAAATTATCAAAAAATGTTGATTCTAAAGAAAAGTTCCTAGAATTATAATGAAATAATCAATTTAACCCAAATTATTTCCATTAAAAAATGTGTGTGTTTAATTTCCAAAATCCAAATTTTAATAATAAATTCACCAAATGACTGTCCCGACATCTATTTATAAAAAATTATTAAATCTCAATTAAAAACATAATTTCTGCATTAAATAATTCCACATAATATATGTGGAAAAGATTTAAAAGACAAGAGACATCAAAATCCCACAAACTTAATTAATTTTATTTACAAGAAATTGAAATTAATTTTATTTATTTAAAAAATATATTTGAAGAATAAATAATTACCCTGCCCAATATATAATTCACACTTAAATTAAAGAATAAATCATAGATTCTTCCATTGCTAAAAAATTTCATCCCTCCTATGAAAATTATTGACACTACCTTACTTCAACAATAATCAAATTTTAGTTAAATGATTGAATATAATTGATATTCTAATTTAATTAAATCTCTAAAAAGAGGAACTACCACCTTTCACTCTCTCATTGGATTCTAAACCAATGTTCCTCTTTCCACCTTATTTATACAACTCCAAATATTTTGTTATAAATCAATTGTCCCCTTGTATATTTGGGCTCAAAATTCCAGTCACCTTAATGAGCCCATTTCTTTAAGTCTATTCATTTTAATATTATTCATCCATTAATTTTTTCATAAAACTATAAAAAGAACATATTGAGTTTAATAATTTTCTTATTTACAGCGACTCACTGAGTTCCCTTATTTAGAAAGTCATCGTCAGATCCAAATTTCTCATTTTACTTTAGATTCAAAGGATTCATATTACTCTCAATTGAGTTGGATCCCTAAGGTGTTATATTTTATCAATGATAAGTTAGTAGGTTCAAGTTCAAACTTATATTTACTCATGTAATAATTCTAACTACATAATAATCTAACATATCACATATCTCTTTCCATGTTTTCTAATAGTGATTCATAAAATAATTGGACAACAACACTCAAAAATCACTCAATTACAATAAACTCAGACATAGTGAAACCCTTTAGTATGATTACAAAAATATCACTTAGGAAAGACAAAATGAATTCTTAATTTTTTTAACCTAGATAAAGACCAACATATTTATTCATAGAAAAAATAAGAATTTAATTACAGATTGGGTGGAAATTTTGAATAAAACATTGGGGGTTTTGATGTGTATATAATTGAAGAACATCTCAGTATATAGAAAGACTTCTCTCCCCCATAGTTAAAACTCAATATTTACCTCAATATTTATTCATAATTTCAAAGATAATTTTGTTTCAAAAATAATGATAGTTAGAAAGTTCTCATATTATTTGATTGGTGACATTAAAGTTCAAAAATAAACCTTACACACATTCAAATATATTCGAAAAAAAATTGAAATTTTATACTATATATTATTGAATATAGAAAATTTATTTTCACAAATCATCTCAAATAGAAGAATGACAATCAATGCGGTAGTTGAAGATAACATCTTTGCGGGGTTATAGCTATATTTGAATTGCAACTCAATTTGTTTTTCAAATTTGTAGATATTAACATGATAGAAACTGATAAATGTGAATCATATTCATAGTTTTACAAAATAAAATCAAGGGGTATCCCCCACACTTAGTTCCTTGTATCAATTATAAAAAATAATTTAAATAACTAAATTAAAACCAAACTTCTCTAGTGTTGAATTTTTTCATTTTTTTCATCCAAATCATGTCTCCCTATATTTTTTTTATATATGATCCTTGGATGATCAATTTTTGTTCCTTAAAATATAAAAATTTCTTCATTACAATTCATTATTTATAGAACAAAGTGAAATGAAACCAGAGATTGGGTGAGGGAGTGTTGATCTATTAAGCTTCATATTGAAGATCCTTTTTCTTTAATTTACTTCCTAATAAAATTATTGTCGGATTCTTTTACTACAAGAAAATATATAAAATCAAAAAACAAATAATATTTAAATAACAATGGTGAAAAAAGAAGGATAATATAGGGGAAAACCCCCAAGGAGTATTTCATTTAGATTGTGCATAGCTAGACAGTATTTGGGTCAATCCAAGTCTGACATTGGATGTGTATTTTTGTCTAAGAACCACCACATGATCATAACTCCATATTTCGTACTTTGTAACATTTAGAGTACCCCTTTAACAACCAAAAATCATTCACACTTTTCTATATTATAACTCTTAGGGAGTGATGGAGGGGAAATTAAAATGTATGGGTACTTTCGCTTTCCTCCAACATGAGAGATGATGTGCACAGATTGTGGGAAATCGATTATTAGATGTGAATTTCCTTCTAGTTATTTATGGAAAATTATTATATCCATATATGTAGATAATGTTTAAATATCTTATATTGATCCCATGAACACTTCCAAAATATAAAATAAAATGGAAGCTTCCATATTTTAATTTTCAACTAGAATTGGGAGTTATGGTAATTCTTCAATCGGTGAATCCTTCTCAAGAATCACCAAGAAATCTTATAATTTGGCTTATTCAACACAAAAATAAGTAGTATAAAAATATATTTCGAAAAAATAAAAATTAAATGAACGGAAAAAATCAGTGAAGTAATAATATCCTTGAATTTTGATCTATTTTTCTTCATCATAATGGAACTATGATCCTATGAGTATTAATAGTCAAGGAGAAAGATATTTAACCTCTTACATTTTGTCTTCAAAGAAGACCACCTTGTGTTTGGTGTATTACATAGAAAAAGATATGTTTTCTTATTCTAGCTAAATCTAACTAATCAAGGAATAATCATTAAAGAAGTCATTTTATTAAAAATCAACACAATGAATATTATAAACAAATTGATCATCCAAGAATTTTTCATCTTCCTTGGGTTATAAATTTCGTATCTCCTATTAAATATTAAAAATGTCCCCAGTATTTTGATCTTTCATCTCTATCCATGTATCTATTGTAATATCAATGAAAGAAGTGGAAAAATCCATCCCTTATACATAAAACTCATGAAGAAGGTGATAAAACTCTATGAGTTATTTAACTATGTATTAAAATTTTATTATATCAATTATTCATTAAAATCATCAATGAGTTATTAAAAATATTATTGATTTAATATTGTTAACATTTCTATAATAATATAAGCAATAAATATAATAAAATATACATTGGTTTAGGGTAGACTCATTAATTGTTTTTGTGTAATTTTGTTTTTTTATTAGAAGAAGTGGAAAATCTACTAAACAATATATTAACATCCATGAAAATAGATCCCAAATTTGACGAAAAGGATTACATGGGATACAATCAAAGATACATTTATAAACACTTAATAAATCGTAGTGGATTAACTAGAGGAAACTCTCATGTAACCAGTCTAGAATTCCCTAGTGTTTTTCACAAAAATATTTTTGGAGATATTAATATTTTGAAATTAGTAAATGAAAATGAGAATAAAAAATGGTGGAAGACACATTGGCATTGATCAAATAGTGAATTAATAGGAAATAGGGGAAAATAGACAAATGAAAATAATGTAAATAAGAACATCCTCAGAGCAAGGGTGATCCACCCTCAACTACATATCATATATCTACCGAAGAATTATATCATTTCCTATCCTCGATCCTTGAATTTTCAATCACTCATGTCACACACTTATCGAACCAAAAATGATAAAAATATATGAAAATATTCATTTCTATTACATAAACACTCTCCAAAAGTGAAAGATTCGCCTGTTTGGACCACTCAAGCGAAGAATCTATTCTTGGGAAAAACTGGTATTCATGATATCTTTAGTCACACATCTACTCTAAGTAATTATCTAGAATGATCAAATAGGATACATGAAAAAATATAAAAGGGAAAGAGTGGTAAACAATTCCCTTGAATGGTCGTTCACTTGTATCACCACTCGCACTATCACTTTCTACGAAGTGAAATAAAGGACGATGATCTACAAGACGCAAAGATCTCTATGCAGCCCTAAGTTTCACTTCACGAAGATGGTCTAAAAAATTACTCCTTCATATTTGATTTTTCTAGATCACAACACAAATTGTGGAATAAGGAAAAAATTACATACAATTATATAATAATAGAATATTAGAGTGAGAGAAACTGAAAAGAAAAAGATAGAAAAAACTAGCTACGTTTTGTGAATCGAGAATAACAGGTTGCCTCTAATGTCCAAGAATACCAATAATAAGTGAGTGACCCCATTATTCAAACCACAGAAACGATATATTCTCCAACTCTATCATGAAGACAATGTACAAAACCCCCACCCATGATCACCTTCGTTATCCCTCACATCGATATGCAATTATGGTAGGTGTTGAGTCAATAAGGATTCCTTATGACTTTTCCGTACCTCTATGTTATGAAAATCACAACCACTTTATCTTAAGGAAATTTATCTTCACCTACAGTTTTTTTCATAAGGAAATTTTTCCTTCTCTAAAGAAATTATTATTCTTACCCTGATTTTCATTGCCTCATTTTATGTTACATCAAAACCAAGTTCGTTTTATTACTATGTCAAAAATTCAGATCCTTATCAAAAACCATGGAATATTATAGTTCGTTGGATACCAAATTATCTGAAATTAAGACTCTAAATTCTCTAAAATTCAGACTTCGAAATCTCTGAAAGCCATACTCCAAATTCCTTGAAATTTGGACTATAAATTTTCTAAAATTTAGACTCTTTATTTTCTAAAATTTATATTTTTAAATTTCTCATAATTTAGACACTTAATTCTACATAATTAGGACTCTTAATTACTCATAATTCAGACTCTAAATTCCTCAGAATTCAAATTGAATTACCCGGAATTCAGACTATAAATTAGTTAGATTTTTGACTTCGATTTCCTCATAATTCATACTCTGAATTCTTTAGAATTATGACTCCGAATTCTTCCGAATTCAGAATCAGAATTCATGGGAATTAAGACTATGAATTCCTTGGAATTTAGACTCCAAATTCATTATAATTCAATCTCTAGAATCTATAGAAATCAGATTCCAAATTCTTTGAAAAAAAAATCCAAAAATCCATGTTCTCTAGAATAAGATTGTTTATTTGTTAAGATTCTGAATTCTATTTTTTTCATAGATTCTAGATATTAAATATTGGTTAAGCTAATTCATATTTCATTACACATGCATTCATAAGTATGAAACGATGTCATGCAATTTTTTTCTAACTAATCGTTGGTTGAGTGACACGTATATAGATCCCTCCAAAATTTAAGGAAAAATAAGACCATTTCAGGAGGGAGCCGACCATTGAAGATTTGCATATAAATGGGTCCTCATTTGAATGAGGTCATTATATTTCTATTGATTGATCTATAGATTACATTATATGATGTTGTGAAGTGATTTATAGAGAGAGAAAGACTCTCCTGCTTTTGGTGTTTCATGAACATCTTGTTAAGCTATGAAAATCATGTTTAGATTGCATTGTGTGACTATGATTGTTGATGAGTACAATCGAGGGCTTCTGGGGATAAAAATACAGAGGTGATGAATACCTTAAATATCAAGGGCTTGCGAGGATAGAAAGACGTATTCCGATATTCATATAGAGGGCTTACCCTGGTGTGGGTAAGAAAAACATTATTTAAATTATAAATCAAGGTACATTTATCCATGGTTGTTAGATACCCTACTCTTTGGATCAAAAGTTTTCCTACCTGTTACTTATTTTTGTTCAATGTTTTATTTCCACTATATTTTGATAAAGAAATAATGTATAACATTCTTATACATTCTCGAACATTACTTACTATGATAAATATTATTTTATACGCTTTAAGGAAGAATCTTTCTCTTAGAAAATTTTCCTTATAACATTTTTTGGATTCTTATTTTTAGACCCTAAGAAATTCTATTCCATAGTTACGAACTTAAAGAGGCTTGGTAAATTTAACTTGTTTAATATGGTTAAACCTAGTTTTCCTTAAGGTTCAAAATTAATGCTTTTGCACTTACAATTCACGCCTCTTGTAATTGAGCATCTATATATAAAATTTAGATCCTAAAATAGGCACAAAAAATATTACAAAGTTGACCATATAAATATATATATTTATTATTATTACATTTATTATAAAATTATTATCATTATATAAATAAATTTATATATATATATATATATATACTTAAAATATTTATTATAGAAATATAAAAATATATCAAATATATTTATTATTATTATTATTTATATATATTTACATTTTTATTATTATATTTATTATATATATTATAATTTTTCTTCATCCATGAAATCGGCTTCTTTCGACGAAAGTAGTGGCACATCTTCAAAAATCCACTACTGGATTCTATTCATAGATGATAATGACACATTAGGATTGTCTTGTTTCAAGAATAGTTTTCAGATCTATAGGATCCATCTTGAATGGTGCTCGGTGGGTTTTCCATAAATCAGAAACATCACCATAAGAAGCATCACCATAGAATATAAGGCTGGGGGTTCGTGATATAGTGTCGATAAATGGGGCCTCGTGACGGTTGTTTGATGGCATCAGTAACCACATATCTAGATTGGTTCCTTCTTCATAGAGTCTTTAGTAGTGTTGGATCTAGATTTAAGGTTATCTTCAGATATTGGCATGAGATTTGATCAAGAGATAGTTCACATTGATATAGATTCAATCCGTATCTCAACATTCTTATCTAGAAATCGATGATATTAGTGGAGGGCTCCGTCATCTGTAACATACCAGAACAGATGACCATCAAACCAGTAGTCGGACCAATAAGTCAGATGAACTCAAGTGAATCTTCCCGAATACCAGAGGAAACTAACTAGAAGTGATGGGATATGGTGTGTCTCTGGGGGGACTATTACCTCATGTATCAGAGTATGCAAAGTGATTAAAAATATATAATAGTTAGAAGAATCATAACAATAACATAAATCAGTAGAAAGAGTAATAAATAATTGGAAAAGCAATAGATGGCAATAATTAACAATTTAATAAAAGATCCCAATGCTATATTATACAACAGATGAATGATTTTCATGGGGAAGATTCATAACTAAAATTAGAAAACAATACATCATGCTTTACAACGCTGTACAACAATAAATGATAGAAAATCCCCATGGGTAATCTCCAAGAGAATCCTGAGATCTAACTTGGTTATTTTCTCCTAACTCCTAGGTACGAGAAATACATCGATCAACACAAATCCTGCAAATATAATGTCTACTTGGGAAACAAAGGTACCTGAGTAGTGTGTGAGATATAAATCTCAATAGACCAGAACCCATGGTGTCTACCCCAATCCAAACAATGAAAAATAAATTATGAAGTGTGAAATATAAAGTAAATGTAGAGTAATAACAATTAATAATAACAACTTGGTTGGGGTCCTTAAACAGACACCCATCCTATACAACCTACTTCGGACTAAGCTGGATTTTAGAAAGGAGGTACCTTAACAAGCATAATATGTGTATCAGTGCCAAAAGTTACAAGGAAACTCAAAGAGGTGCACCCCCATGCTTGTGCTTAGTCGTGGAATCTAATTCCCATGTCACCGCATAAGTATGCTAATAAACAAGAGGGAAAATAAAAAGTACATGATCTAATATAAATAGAAGAAAAAAGTATATAACAATCAATTAACCAATGTGATCAATAAATGAAATTCAAACAATCCATCAAATAATGAAGTGGAGCCTGATCCCATACATGAGGTTTTTCTACAATAAATCCATTCAAAATATCCAATCCCACCACACACTTATAAGGCTTTACTTTGGATGGTCCATGTATCACTCGTGGTATTATAACCATGAGTATGACTTGGGTATCACATGTAAGGGACCAAGTATCAATCGAGGCATGAAATATCCATCTTTACCATGGTTCCGTCCTTGGTTTCCCCTTAGTGAACCTATATCACCCAATAGAGTAATAAAAATCATGGGGAATCTATTTCATGGAAATCCTAAAACACTACTTCCCCGGTGCATCAACATATAACCACCTAAGCACAAGAGTCCATCCATGAGTCCTTAATACAGGACCCATGTTCTCACCTATTCTATATCAAGTGAGCTATAGTATACAATGCACATTTCAAGGAAAACATCAATACATATATATAACATGTAAAAAATATATATAAATCATGATACCAAAAAAACATCATGAGCCACACTCTATTCAAGTTATAATGTAAAAAAATCCAATCCATCAACATGGAATCTGGAATTTAACATGAATGTAACCCAAGTCTTTAAAAAATATCACTATGTAATAAGCAATAAACACAAACAAGGTTCATGTAAGAGGCTTAGAAATAAAGCATAAGCTCTAACACTGAAATGTAACAAGAGTCACATGGAATTATCATGCTTTATCCATATGTCATCAATGATGTCTCAAGATCTCAAGTTATCAAGCTTGACCATGTATTTTATAAAATGAAGACAAAACACTTTGGAAAAACCAATATACATACACAAGCATATGAACATTTCTAAACAATAAGAACTATGCATATACATTGTGAAAGGCCCAATCCATAGTTAAATTACAATTTTTTATCATGTTGTAAATCTAGGAAATCAGTCCATGGTATTACACACTCACCCAAAGGTGAAATATTACTCAATGTATTAAACAAAAAATCCTTTTAGGGTGGGCACACCCAAAGGGGTTTCCAAGAGGCAAGGTGAACATCCCTAATGGGGTTTTCCATAACCGAAGGTCCCAATAGACACGATAGGTCAAACCAAACAATTTAAAACAATTGAAACAATTATGTATGGATAAATCATGTATTTAAGGAATTAAATTTGGAATGATCCATCCCACTCAAGGTTGTTCTCTCTCAATTTTCCTAAAAAAGAAAAAATATATTTTAAGGTATATGTTCTAAAGGGTTCATATTTTTTACCCTTAAGGGATGCTACCCTATTTCCCAAGTCATCTTAAAAATTCAATTTTCCCTAAATATTTAATTTAAATTATTATGAAATAGTAGATACATTACATGGCTCAATTGTAAGGGAGAGGTATCAGGGAAACAAGGATGTGCTCACTTAGGAAAATGACACAAAAAGGGACCAATAAACTGAAAATAAATTTTTCATAATTATAATAAAAGAAAAGGCATAAGGAAACACAAAAATAAATAAGCCAAGAAACATATAAGTCTAGTAGCACACTTCTATTAAATGGGTTTTATTATTAAATCATGACATTTCAATCCCAACAATCATTTATCTCATTTAGCACATAATTCAAGAATCACAGAAAATTAGTATTTCATATATGAACTATACTTTATTAATTTAAATCTAAGAAAATTGTAGTAATACATTTAATTAATGCAATATTTAAATTAAAGGCATAACAAAAGGGATTGTACCTCAGAGAGGAACCAAGTCAACAACTATAACTTGAGAGATTTATCAGCGAACACTCAGAACTACTCCAAACACATGTAAGGGCAAACCTTCACACACACACACACACACACATGTAACCCAATACACGTATTCTTTGTTACATGAGGGAATACATACATTAAATATATACATACGTACTATATATATATATATATATATATATATCTTAGTATATATTTGTGCACGCCTTCAATGTGGGCCCAAACCCACAACATCAATTCAAAGAACCATAAAAACTCAATGGAAAGGTTCAACACACCTCAAATAAATTAATAATATCCATAAACACTTTAATAATCTTAAATAATGTATGCGAAACCAATCAAAAAGTTTAGAACCTTACCCCAACAGATGGATGTAAGACAAAACGGACCCATCCACCATCCCTTCGGTAGCAGATGCCGGAACACGGAATCATGAGTCCTGTGGGATCCCTCACGTACTCTAAAACTAAAAGAAACCATAAAAATAGAGTTACCCATATGAATATAGTATTATCTAAATGGAATTGGATATGGAATGAACAAAATTGGCCAAAGCGATGTATGATAATGAGGGATAAAGAACTACAACCACAAGCTGACCAAGAATCGAAAGATATTCGGGTGAAGAATGTTGTGGAAGGAGGGAGTTGGAGGGAGGGGTTTATCATGACTCATGAGAGAAGAGGGGAGGTTGGTGTCAGATAGCATGGAGGGATCCCAATAGGGTGTTATGAGCAGCCAATATGGAGAGGATAACCCCCTTACATTTTCAAAAAACCTAAAAAATGACAATATTTTTATTATTAATAAATAATTTCTCTAAAATAATTCTCCGTATTTTATCATTTAATTTATTTCAATTTTAATTTAATTTAATTAATATAATTTATTTTGAAAAAACACACATCAAAGTGTTTCAATTATGAAAATTAAGATTTGAAACTTGGTTTGTAAGGTGGCTCATCCAGTAGACAAAAAATTCAAAATTATTACCATTATTGACCATCTTAGAACATGAGTCATTACGTCTTCTGTCGATAGATCCATGGCTTCTCTTTCTTCTTTGGAACTGGCATCCATCTTCATTATAAATCATTAATTATCATCTTGGGTTTTGGGAGAGTTCTTCCATAGGGAGGATTACTCTTCATTGTAAGTTTATCATCAATTATTAAATCTCTTATAAAACAAAATTTCATCACTACAAACTCAATTAATTATTCAAAATAGATGTGAAAAATTGTAAAAACACAAGCCACATAATACATAAATGCTTCAAATTCTCTATCACCATCAGCTTCATCAACATGTCCACTATATTATTGGTTCCATGAATGTTTCTAATGCCAAAACACATCCTTTATAAGCATCTAATAATGTGGTTCTTCCACTAAATATGATCCATTGAATCATAAATCACTGGTTTCATCTTAATATGTACAACACATTAGCTATCATAGTAAAATACATTTTCCTCTCACATTCAATCTATCTCCTCTATGAAATTCTTCAACCAAGACATCTTATTTGCGGCAATTATTATTGTAATGTACTCTACCTTTATAGTGGATAACACTACCACCTTATTTATTTGAGATTTCCATTTTACTATAGTTCCTCCACAAGTGAACACATAACATATATTAGTCATCTTACAATCGATATCACCATTAAAATCAGTATTCATGTACCCCTGTAATGAATTTCCTTCCCCAATGCATAGAGATAATTCCATCCTTCCCTTATAATACCTAAATATCCAATTATTAGCTTTATAATGTTTCATTCCAAGGTTATCCATTTACCTTCTCATAACTCCCACTAAATTATAGATATCATGTTTATTTAAAACCTTGGTACACATCATGCTTCTAACAGCTGATGCATAAAAAACCTTTTCCATGCACTTAACCTCTTCATTTTTCTTTGTTGATTTCCCCCTAATTAATAAAAAATATCCTTCTAGGGAAATATAAATTTTCTTTTCATAAAACATAATAAATATTCTCAAAATTCTTCCAATTTAGTCAGTCTATGATAACATCAACATTCCAACTATATGATCTCTCTTAATCTTCATCCATGGGATTTTTCTAACTTATCTAAAATATTTCATCTCAAACTCCATAGAAAATTTCATTTTTAGATCATTTATCCTTCACATTCATGATCCTTCAATGATAATTTCATCTACAAATAGAATCAATATAATTTATACATCACTAAAAGATTTGATATATCGATATTAAACCATGATACACCATTTGTATTCATTTTCACTCAGTAATGTATCAAACTTATTGTTCCACTATCTGGGTTCTTGTTCAACTCATATAAACATTTATTATGTTTTCACATTGGGTAATTCTGTCATAACTCAACAGATCTCTATGTTCTCACCATATATATGTCTTTATCATCATCTCCATTAAGATAAATAGTCTTCAAATCATGATAATCAGGAAAAAATCACCTAACGAAATAATAGTCAGAACTACCAGGAGGGTGGAAATCTTTACTATAATTGATAATATTTTAGTGAAATTTATACCTTCCATTGAAATATGTTCACTAACAGACATTCCATGTATAATATTTTACCGTTATGTTATTACTTGAACAGGTACACCATCTTATTCTATAATTCAATCTTTCCTTGTTTCAACGGGGGTCACCCCATGCATTATTAATATATAATGAAAAAATCTCTTCCTTCAAGGATAACTCCATCATTTGTGACACTTTTAATTTAATATACTCTTCAAATAATTTTAGATCTCCACCATTAATCAATATCAAATAGTTTAGGGACAATGAATAACTCTAGAAAGGTATTCTCACCCTTATTGATCTCTTTAACTCTAATTAAGGAGTAGGATCCACTAGTTTCATTAGCACATGAAAAGGGACACATTTATGATCTACATTCTACTAACTCCGTGATTATTTATTACCATTGATATTTTCAACTGAATGAAACTACTGGTAAATGTCACCTTCATTAAGTATACTTGTTTAGCTCAGTTGATTTTATTGTTCATATCGTCCTAGAAGTGTAATCCAAACTCTGCAATGCCATAGCCAATAAAAAAATTATTAACACTTATAGTTAATAATATACCTTAAATCAACATCAACCTGTATGTATGGAAAATAACCAAAGACTCATAAATGAGAGAGTCTTTCCTCTTTACCTAATCAGAACTCCTCATCCAAATATTCCCGCATTAGTGCATATGGACTCTTGTTGATGAGATATAAATCCTTGTCCTTTACTTCTACCCAAAATATATTGGGTAACCCATAGTGTAACCATATAATACTTTTTCTTTCATTCAAAGGATTATTTATCCTCATGAACACATCATTTTATTACAGTTTACTCTGTAGAGTCTTCTCCAACTAAATTCCATTATTATCATAGATTTAAATAGATACATTAATATCATACTATCCCCCATTATCAGAGCTCAATCATTTTTGATTTCATATTGACTCATTCTCCACCAGATTCTACCACTTCTAAAAAACATAAAACTTCATATTTTGAAGAAAACTTGGGTTGAAATTGTTTTTCTTTTTGTAAAAGTGATTTGTTTTCAAGTATTTTTCAATATAAATTTTTAAAGGTAAAATTATTGGGTGATGGATTGAGTATCATCCTAATGAATGATGTAGATAATAGTGATTATTAAATGGTGAATGTATTGATAATGATAACACATAAGAAGGTTAATAGAGTTAATATTAATAGGAATACAATGTAAAGTTCAAAAGTAAGTGTTTTGAATTTGTCTAAAACAGATTCGTACGTATTTGGAAGAATCATGCTAGATAGGGAGGATGAACTGTACTATTTTAGGAAGAAATATAACTAAATTTTAAAGAACCCATCCTTGAGTTTTCTAGAATGTTAGTTACTTAATAGAGTGTTTAATCACTGTTTAATTAAAGTTTAAGATGGCCTGATATATTTTATAAGTTCTTTTGATTTAATTTCTAGAATTCCAGAATTTCTATATAAAAATAAGAAACATGGAAAAGTCCCATGCTATGTATGAGTACTTCAGAATCTATATATGAGTGATTAAGGACATGTAGTTGTGTCATTGGACTATGTGTATGTTTCATATCATAAGAAACCTAGATTATGTATGTGTCATTAGGCCTCTGTGTATGTGTCCCCCAATGTTCTTTATATGTTTCATTGTAGGCGTCATATGTGTTTCATCATGTACCTGCATATATGGCAAGCCAAAAATATAAAAATTATATGATCCATCTAATTGAAAATATGAATTCCTAGAATTAACAATTTAATGATGGGAGTTAATTATTATAATTCCAAAATTTTCCTATTTGTTCTAAACATCAAAGAAACTTAAATTGTTATGCCATTCAAGCCTCAAAATTACGAGACATCATATTTAAGAAAGGATAATGGTATCAAATAAATAATGATAATTTTGAGAGGATTTCTTAAAGACTTATAAATAAAATTCAATATTTTTTTAATTTTAATGATCTTTTTATCTATGGATTCTAGATCTAAGATTAATGTTTTAATAATCACGAATCTTGGTTATCCATGATTCAATTATATTTTGGGGAAAAATAAGTGGATGAGATTCTTGAGAAAAAAATAAATATTAAATAATAATGAATTTGACGTTTATGTGATCCTTGAGCTGACCTATGGTGTTAAAGTGATTATGATCCCTAATTATGAATATGAGTTTGAAGATGAATAGCATGGTGTTGCATAGATTCCACTAGAATTTGTAATATTGTTTAAACAAGCACTCAAACTAAATGAGTGGTTCTCTACTCCACCAATTTTTTTTTTATTTTTTAATTTATGTTTTGATGAAAGAATTTTTTTTGTGAAATATTATTGAGTTTCTTTTGTGAAACAAGATAATGATTATCCTACAGTAGAAAATGTGAAATGTTTTTTGGCAGAGATAAAGAAAAGGGAAAATATAAAAGGGAATTTTTTATAATATTGTTTTAGTTGAAAATGGGAAAATGAAATGTCATGAGAACCCAAAGTGGGAATTTCATAACAGAACCTTTTGGATAGTAGTAAGAAGGTATTCTTAGTGTTCTATTTATATACATTGAATATGATAGGTAATTTTATGTATCTATATATGATAGAAAAAAATATAAATGGAAAAAGAAAATAAATAGGAGTAGGAGAACGATTCATCTATAGTGTGGTGTGTGATCATGAGTATCAAAGAGTACCGATGGTGATATTGAAGGAAGGAGTTATAAGAGGACCCACTTCATGTGATATTTTGGAATATCTAAGAATTAAAACATTTATTGGAGAAGAAACACAATTTTAGTTTTATAAAAGTAGAATAATGGTAATTTTAACTATTGTGTTGGTCAATTATAGATGTCGAACAAGAAATAAGAATGAGGAGTTCCTGAAGATAAGGTTGGGTGATTTGTGAGAAATTTTCATTAGCTAATATTATAAGGATGATTCTGAGGAAAGAAGTTTTTAGTTAAGTATTTCTTATAAATAGATTCTTCAAGATATGGAAGAACATTCTTATATAATGTTTTTGTTTTATAGACTATACTTGAAGACTTTAAGGAGATATAAGTCACTCTATTATTTAAGAAGTGAATAATTTTTTTAGGGTGCATAAACATCCCTGGACAATTTTTGTGGTCTACTTCAATTTGAGAAGGAAATCAAGACCAGTTAGTGTGATTCCATCATGAATAAATATAGTGGGGTTATACATAACTCAAATTTGTAACATTTTGAACCGTTTAACTTTCATAATATAGTGTGAGAGTGAGATATGATAAAAAAACAAACTTCCACTTGTATTGATAAAAATATTTACACTGGAAAATCTATGTACAGGGATAATAATCGGCTCCACTATGAAGTAGAAACACATTGAGACCGAACCTTGTAAAAGCACATGTATCAACCTCAATATTTTATCTACATTCTATATATGTGTATTCTAGGATTAACATCAAAATAATCCATATTATATTACTAGAATAGAAGGTTTGAACAAAAATGATTTCAAATAATTATAATAATTAATTGGTTTTTGGTAAAATTTTGTCACACCAAATTCACCCCCTCTCTCAGGTGTGTCTGTATAGTGCACTCAGACTCTTAATTGGTATTAAAGTATATTTCCCTTAAATTGGATATAGTTTGGTTTATCTTAATTTTTATCAAAATAAATAGACATCACATAATTGGTATAAATATTTTTTTCCCAATGTTTTTACATGATATACATAATGTATAGATTTGAAGTAAGATTTGAATAGAGTTTAGAGGTTCATCAGATGAAAAAATCTACTTCCACCCATTCCAAGATAGATTTATAAGTGTCTATCATGACCCCAGAAAATAATAATAATTAATAGGAAATGAATATGAGAAAAACTCAAATATGTAAGAGGGGATACCATTAGATTAAGGGAATCATAATGGTGATCATTTTTAGTAAATTTTTTAAATATTTTCTATTATTGAATGTTTCTCAATATGTTACAGTATTTAAATAGAATATGATAGTGGACTCTACCTTGAGGTTTAAAATTATATAAATAATGGTCCCATTGAAGTGGTGACTTGTATATTTAGAATTATTAAGGTACATTATGATGAAAAGTCACAAGTGGAGTTGGAATTAAATTACATGGAAGAAGAATTGGCATTGAAAATGATCACATACAACACTCTCACTAACCTAATTAATGTAAATGAATAAATTATTACCCATTGAAATGAAATAATTTATCAAGCCATTGAAAAATTGAAAATAAATTAATTTAAGAATGATTATTTGGAAATGGTTGTTAATGAAGTGTTCCGTGCAGTGGATAAGTTACATCAAGTGTCTATAAATGTCAAGGATGCACAGGTGGAAGATAATGTAAAGAGAGTGAATTATCATTATAGAAAAAAGGTAATAAAAAAATAAACATTATAACGATATATTTAGAATGAAAAAAAGAAAATGGGAAGAAATATTGAACTCATTTATATCTAAATGAAATAATACTTGTTTAAAAAGATTGTATAAATAATTAAAACTACAATTTTGGATTCTATAAAAAATAAGCCTTTCTAAATAGTTGAGAAGAGAACTATTGTCGCATAAAATTTAGAGGGTATTATTACATCCAAGGAGACTTAGAATAGTGGAAATACGATCAGTGTATCTTCTAAAGAAGCATCCAACTCAATATCATAGAAAAATGTAAATCACTATATAGATAAATGAATAAGTTTATAGTTTTTTTTTGAAATTAGGGACAAAGGTTAAAAAATATATAAATGTGGATTTTTTAAAATGATGGTTAATCCACCAATAAGTAAAGGGTTAATATGATCATACTAATGAAATTTTAATCAAAAAAAATATCCCAAAATAGTGGTGTTCCGGACCAAAATATAAAATGAACAAAATTTGAAAAAATTACACCTAAAGTCAAAAGAACAAGATTGATTGGAAGATGTTTCTGATGTTGGATGTTTGGGAATAGGTCCTTGGATTTTTTTTTAATATCTAATTGTGTATAAGTGTTAAAATTCTAGAAGTTAGGGGAGAAAAGCTGAAGTAATAAGACAACCTATTGTACATAAGAATATTTCATAGATGAATAATATTTTATCCAGAAGAAACATATTTTAATACCTTGATAGTGTATGTGAGGTTTGAAAGAAATTTAGTAACTATTATAATTAATTTTGGTATATTCCAATCCAAAATAATTCTTATGCTAATGATAAATGAAGGAAAAAATAGTAGATTAAGAATTAAAATTAAATAATGTCTTCCTACAACAACCTAAGTCTTTTAAAAATACTATTACATGATTTTTTTTACTTAAACATCAATAAAAAACCCAAATATCATGATTCCTAGTGTCTTTAGAAGACTAGGTTTATAATACATAAAAAAGGAAACTAAAACACAACATTTTTATTTTATTTTCCATAATGATCTCATAAATCCCATTGAACTCATAAAACTGCATAGGAAAACATGGGTAATACCAAAATTAAAGTGGTGTTATATAGTGACCAATAAGGGAAAAACCTAATAATGTAGCATATAATATTATTCGCATGCCATAACATAATATCATAAACAAAAAGGCCTTTAATAATCATATGGATGTATAATATAAATAACATGTAATCATAAGATCATGTAAATATATATCTATGTAAAAACATAAAACATGACATAAGAATAAGTTATGTATTACTTCCCTAACAACATCACATGGTGGAAAAAGTCCCATCAATGATTTGGTTTACTCCATAATCCCATACATTACAACCCATGAGAAATAATACACAATGCATTGGAGTTTAATCTTAGTGTAACCATCATAATATATACATGAATATGTTTTGCACACAATGAAATCAATTATAAGGCATAAACAGAATAGTTTTACATTGAAATAAATGTTTTTCATAATCTTTCATGATATCATAATCAAAGTATATTTCATAAAAATTAAAAATTGAAAAAGGAAATAAATATTTATTATGTTCATATTAGATCAAATAAACATAGGTCTCATAATATTGTGTTCATTAATAATAAAATGTAATGACAAGTGGTGTATAATTGGGTATAGATTTGAACATTAAAAATGGTGTTTTACGGAATTAATTAATTAATTTTGATGAAGGAATAAGTATGGAATTTTATATGAAAACCATATTTAAAACAGAATGTTTATACATAAAATATTTATTTATTAAATGAAATTATGAAAGAGAATAAATAATTTAAATTGGTATATATTTAATATAAATATACATATATACAATTTAGAATCATTATCTAACATCAAATAGAGATGTAAAGTGATTTAGATATTGAATGGTCATTGTCCAAATTAAAAGGGTGGTTCAAGGATATCCCTTACCTTTTGGTTTTAAATAATTTGAAAATTATAATTAATTTCTGAAAAAATAAAAATCGATTTATTAATTACTTAATTCAGATCTTTTTTTGTCTATATTAGATATAATATAACTTCATTTTGTTCATTTATACCCATTTCAATGAGATACAACGTTTACTTTTTAGGTTCTAATAGAATTCGTTTCAGGGTCCCAAGGTCGAATCACTTGTGGATAATTACTGATGTTCTTTTAAAATAGGAATAAAACTATAGAAGTGAAAATAAATGGTATTTATTTCCATCTATAAATTTAAATGACTCTAAATATAAATTTGGGGTTTCACATAGGGATGATTCACTTGAGGAAAACATTAATGGTATGTGGTTAGTTTATTCAGGTTGTTTTACTAAACATTATAAACTAGATTCATTTTATTTAATTAAATTACTATTAAAATGTTAAATTACTTGAAATAAGTTATAATATACATATTATAATAACATTTAACCATGATATTGTTTCTATGACCAAAATTTTATGAGATGAACCAGCAATATTTTGAATAATTTTTTTATTTAAGAAATGAATTAAGGAGCTATTATATGAATATTCCACCAAAATAATATCATATTAGTTTATTTAGGATACTTATGGTACTATATTTTAGTGGATGAATAATAAAAGGGGTGGTAAAAGAAGAATAAAATTAATTAAAATTTAGTTTAGAGTTTACCTCTTACTTTGGTTGTCTCTTTTTAGTTTACCCCTTAAGGATCCTTGGAATGGTCATTATATGAGACCAAATGAATTAATATTTGGGGGAGAGGATTTAGAAGTGAATTTATAATAGACAAACCTGGGTTAACTAGATAAGTCACCTAGGCCATCCCATTATAGGGTGAGGTATTAAAAAAATTAAAAAAAGTCTTGAATATAAGAAACAAATGACATATATAGAGGGTAAAGAATGGAAATAATGGGAGATAAAACTAATCCCAACAGTATAAACCAAGAAGTTAGACATTTATACACTAACAAACCTCCATATGACCAATTGTCACTTCCAAACCATCCCAAACTAAAATAGTGAATTAAATAGAACCCAACATGATAAAAAATTCCCTTCCCTTTACATGTTTCCTACAAAACAAGGTCTATATGCACCCATAGGCAGAAGTAGTGTGTGAGAAACATAGCATAGTAGAAAAGCTATAAGGAATTTACACAAGTTCTAATATAATGAATCAACAAATTATCGCTAAAAAATAGATTTTAAATAATTTTTATAAATATAATTATTTGAAAACATTTCTCAAACAATCCTTGGCTTCCTCAAAAACATCATATCATTTTTTAAAAATAAAAAACAAACATTCCCATAATAAATCAAAGTTGGTATATATACCTAATAAAAATATACTTGTGAGAAAACATCCATGAAATAATCTAGCATGTAATAAAAAACCAGAAACAACAATTCACCTCCCATTCAGACTCTAACCTAAGGGATAATACGTACTAGAAACTCAAGATCCTAAAAAAGTAATAAGGTTGGATCCAAATAATATGAAGTCCTTCCAAATTCGATCGATATACAAGCTGCTACTTCCTAGTGCTGTCAAACACACTGAGGATACATGTCTCTTTCTCGATGTACCCAAGTTTTCCACTATGATTTTTTTCATATTATATTTTAAATACAAAGCTCATATTTTTATAAAACTATTTAAAATACCAGACAATATGGTTCAGGTTTTGAAATTCCATTTTTCTCTAAATAAAGGAAATCATATTTTCAAAGAAAAACCCCATTCAAAATACAAACACATGCCCCTTTTATAATTTCAACACATGAAATTTCATTAAAAATTTCAAGGAATTGATAAGAACAACATGAAATACAAGAAATTAGAACACTTGAATAGACCAACAACAAGGATTTAAAAAACCTAATATTCTTTGACAATATGGATTGGAAACCACAAGATCTTCCTTCAGAATATAAGGCATGATAAAAGACCAAAAATAATTGATAGAAAACATGATTTTATTCAAATTCCCTACTGCAATATTTGCCACAAACAAAAAAAAAGAATAAAATGAAAGGAACACTTACCCTAAGATACAAACCACCTATCCGGATTTATCAATCTCAAAATATAGTGGTTGAGAGGGGTGAGGTCGTCCAAAATTTCTTTGGGTAAGATCTCTATATAAGAGGTGTGGGATGAGAAAGAGAACGATTCCTCAAACACCCATTCGACACCCTAAAACTGATAACATGGGGAACTATACAGCATGTAATACTTTACATATCATGAAATTATTTAATTTTAAGTTATGCCGAAAAACACATCATTAAGGATTAAAAAAAATTAGCATTGCATGATGTGTAACATTTTCACATGGTGTATTGAGTTCATGTGATCTATATGGTGGCCATTACATGTCAGGTGATCTCATTTCTCTTCATGTAATAATAAAAAAACTAGTAGAAACTAATGGTTTATACTGAGAATTCCAAAAAAAAACCTAACTTCACCATTACAACTATCCTCCTAATTTCGTGTTTGATAATACTCACCCAATGAAAAAGGGGAAAAATATTAGAACATAAATTATATAAAGTTAACAGGGAGTTACAAAATCCCCACCATAAAATATTTCTATCCCTAGAATGTGCACAAATTAATATACTAGGGGGATCGTTTTACCACACAGTACCATATCCTAGAAATCCATAGTCTGAATTGGATGCTCAACCAAAGTGGTATCAGGTTCAAGATATACATCATCCCTCCAAATCATATGGGAAGGATATGATATATACCTCCTCAAATAGGAATCATAAAACACATCATGGATAAAAGTTAAAATAGGTTGAAATTAAAACTTGTAGGAAAACCTCCCGAGTCACCCAATGATTTCAAAGTGCTCCACAAAGCCTTAGATCCAAATTACATTTCTTACCCAACTAACGATATCCCAAGTATGGTGATACTTTTAGAAAAAACCGATCACCACTAAAAAACTACAATGGACAATGAAAAAGGACCACATAGGATTTATAATGTCTTGTTATTGTGATCAAATGGATCTGGATCAGCTACACCATCTCTATCATCTCTTGTACCAAAATCATCCCAACAAAGGACATTTCTCCCTGCTCTTCCCATAACAAGGGAGATCTACATGGTCTTCCATACAAAACCTAAAAGTGAACCATCCTAATCGAGGATTTATAACTATTTTTATAGGAAAACTAGAACAACGGAAAATGACTATCCCATGATCCACTAAATTCAATCACACAAGCCCAAAGCATATCTTGATGAACATAAATATCCCTCTCCTACTTTTCATCCATCTAAGAATGATATGTCTTGATAAATTTCTTTATAGAACCAATTTCCTTCCTAAAAAAATTATTTAATCTTGATGTAATCCTTGTGTCCCTATTAAAAACAACCAAAAAGGAAACTCCGTAAAGCCTCAAAATCTCTCTGATATACAAGTCCCCATGCTAATCTATGTCCATTGTTTTATTTATTGGAATGAAATGAAATTATTATTGAGTTTTTCAATAATCATCTAAATCATATTCTTTCTACTAGGATTATGTGTTAAACTAATGAAGAAATATATTTATATCTCATCCCACATCCATACCAAAACATCTAAAGGCTAAAATAAACCTTCATATCTTGTTATTATTCCTTAACTTTCTATAAAGTAAGACACATTCTAAAAAATCCACAATTGACAACCTCATCCATGAACACTAATACAGACGTCTCAAATCATTATACATTTTTGTAGCCCGAGGGTGAGTAAACAACATGACCAGTGCCCACTATCTGAAAAAATACATCTGGGGGAAAAATAATCATCCAATCTGATACTAAAGATCCAAGCTCCATTTAGAGACTAATACCACTCTCCCAAGGTATCCCCACAATTTAATATTTCTCTTAAGCATTAACACTCAGGGTCATTCATTTTCCCAAGTTTACCACTCTCTTTAAAAGATGATCCAACCTTTATCAAATCCAAGAACACATGTCCACCAACCTCTTTTACTACCAAGAACATCTTGACAAACAAACTCATCAAAAACCACAGATCTATTGAATCCTTCACAACTTGGATTGATATTATTCTTCTTAGTGCATCAGAAACCAAGTTTCCATTTTAAGGGTATATATGATATAAAAAGAAAAGGCCTAAAGATACCTAAACCACCATCTTTATCACATGTTCAGATCCCTATGAGAGAAAACAGACTTCATGATTATGTGATCAGAGTACACTACAAATTTATACCTTAAAATATAGTGATGTCATGTATTGAATACATTCATAACTACCACTCACTCAAGATCATGGGTAGAGTAGTTATTATCATGGGGGTGTAACTGTTGTGATCTATAAGACATCACATGTTTCCTGTGCATCAAGAAACAACCATAACACATACCTGAGGTAATTCAGAAAACATCATAGCCTGAAATTGGTTCTAGGAGAATCAACACTGGTTCTAAAGTCAACCTCAATTTCATCTCCTCAAAATATATCTAACATTTATTACCCCACTCAATATTTACAATCTTATGAGTCAAATATATCATTAGAGATGAAATATTGGTGAAGTATCGAACAAATTGTCTGTAATAAAAAGAAACCCCAATAATATTTAGATCTCAAACACATTTATTGGATTTTCCCATGAAAAAACTGCCTATACCTTATTAGGATCCACTAAGACTCCCCTCTCAGATATCACATGCCACAAAAACTTCCCCTTGTGGATCCAAAAATGACACTTGTAATGCTTACCATACAAATGATGTTCCTTAATGGTTAGAATAATGATATAAAAATGGCCCACTTGTTCATCATATGACTTTAATTACACTAAGATATCATCTATGAACAAAAAAACAAAAGTGTCCAAGAATCTATGAAAGATACGATTCATCCAATCCTTCAACACCACATGATCATTAGTGAGTCTGTATGGCATAACTAAAAACTCAAAATTCCAATATCGACTCTAAAACACTATATTTGGTATGTACTCCCCTCAATATCTCAACATATGGTACCCCCAATGTAGTTCAATATTAGAAAACCAATGAGCCTCTCTAAGCCGATCAAAGAGATCATCAATTATGGGTAACAAATTTATCTTCTTAACAATCACATGATTCAACAATTGATAGTCAATACCAAGCTAGAGACTTATGTATCCATTAGTAGAAAAGAGTACTAGTGAATCCCACGGTGAAAATATAGGATACATAATTCCTTTATCTTCTAGTTCCCCAATCATGATCTCAAGTCCCACCAACTTAGTAGGTTCTATTCGATAAGATGACATGAAAATGTGCATTAATCTAGGTAGTAGGTCAATAGTTAAATTGACCTCTCTTTGTGGCGGTAAACCAATAAAATCATCTAGAAAGACTGCAAGGTACACACATGCAATAACAGTTAGCTTCCCACACAAGAAAGGGCCCACTGCATCAGGAGACATTTCTATCATCTAGAATGGGATAATAATGGAATAATAAAAAATAGGCCTCTCCCTCCCTAATCTAGAGTACCACTCACCCTAGAAAACATTAGTGGTCCCATATGCAGCCAATAACTATATCCAACAGTGATAATAGACTCTCCAAGACATTATACTTGTCATAAAATCCATGTTGAGAATCAAGATGAAGATGTTAATATAAATCACTAAGAATTCCTAAACCACCTCAAAGTGATCTATCACCACTCGAAATATGGTGCACATGAAACCTTGTTTGGACCTCTCTCCCAAAGGCATGGAAATATCCAACAAGAATGAAATAAGGTAGAAAGGTAAACCCAACTTATCAACCAACATCGATGATATAAAAGAAAGTGTAGCACCTGTATCAAAATAATATAGCAACATAGATGAAGAAATAGAAAACACGCCATCAACAGTAGATAGCCAAACTTCAGATTCCTATAGTTCACACTCTTTCGGATTAATTCGTCTGGACTTACCCACCTGAACATCCCGCTCGATCTCGGAATGATACCAACCATACATGGGAACATTAATGTCTACCTATGATCCCTTGTTTAATGTGGATCTTTTCTTACTGCATTGGGACATCTAGTCACATAAAAAGATCTTATGGCTAGATCACCCACAAATATGAAAAGTCCTAAGAGCCTCTAGTCAATGAGTCATGGTTTGACCACACCTATCACACTAGTATATTATAACCTATTTCTCCCTTAAAAAATAACCTAGAATTCATCCTATAGGAAACTAACCACTTACAAATAATTTTTTTACTAGAAGAAGCACCCTGGATAATTTCTACACTAACTAATGTTCTTCCAGAACCAATCCTTCTTGTTATGTCTTCATTGATCAAAGATACTTTATCCACTACCACCACAAAGTTTGTAAGGCATCAAATAAATATCATCAACCCAATATCTCCCCTCATCCCCATATCACACCTTTGAGAATCTAGGTAATCATTAGTGACATTCTCTGATTCTAGATGCACAAACATAGAAAAATGGTGGAGTATTCCAGAATGGTATGCTTCCTTTGATACACGGTCAAGAACTCTCATGTCTTTGCCACATGTAAAGTCCCATGGTAAAACTACTAATTAATTATTTTTATTAAATAATCAATGGTAATACCATTATGCAACATACCTTTCACTATAGAGTCCCACCATTATCTTCTTGGATCCTAAAGAATATACATGAAAAAACACACCTAATAATCTGTAGGGGTATTCAAAAGGTTGAAGATCATCTCAAACCATTCATGTCACTCCTCTGATTCATGGGTTCATTATTCACCATGAAAGATATGTGGTTGTATCATGGAAAATTCTAAGACATGATTTATTACTCATACCAATTTCATAGTGTCTATTGAACCTAGATTCTGAATAGTATAGATAACTACTTCTACCAAACAAAGGTCCATTTGAGGATCTGCCTGCAGAAACTTTCTCACAGCTTCCCCTATATTATTTAGAAGAGATATTCTAGGAGGAATTTTTTTAAACACAATACAATAACCTATAAGTCATGAGAAAACTCAAAAACCATTGAACCAACTTCTAGAATCCAAAACAATGCTTTAAAATTATATGAATTTAGAGAAATTATGAATTCTATCACAAAAAGAAAAACCTTTTGAATAGAACATGTATATCCAAATAAACTCCCCAATACGATTATAAAAATAACCTTACACGCAAAAAATCATAATACATAGTATATAGGTAAAATAATATATACTTCTATTACAATTCATCCAAATGAACATAAATACTAGGTCTCAATCAGAGTAAATATTTTCTGACCACCCATGGTAACTCAAAATCAGTCATGAGAGTGAGCTGTTTAGACCCCTTTTCCACATACTATCTAAATACCAAAGATCCAACTCATGTCAACAAAATAAAAAAACCATTTCAGTCATGGATGACACATTTTAGGATATGTAACTTCTCTAATAAAATTTTTTAACAAACCAACCAGGTTCAACTAGACCATTCAACCAAGCTAATACATTATGGGTTGAGGCATAAAAAAGATAATAAAATATTGACTATAATAAAATTAAGACATACAACCAAATTATAAATAGTAAATAACGTGAGATATAAATAAAACCAACATGATAAAAAAAGAATTAAGGAATCTCTAGACTAACAAGTCTCCATGTGACCAACCATCACCTCCAAACCATCCCAAACTGAAACAACAACAACAAGAAAAGCCAGCATGCTACAAAATTCCCATCCATAAAACTATGTCCCACAAAAATAGGACTATAGCCACCAAAATATAGATGCACCATTTGAGAAATAGAGCCCAATAGAAAACCACCAAGGAATCTATAAATGTATTAATTTTAAGAATTCACATGTTATAACATTAAAATCAAGTAATTTTACAAGTATTTTTATAAGTAAAAAAATTAAAACATTTCTCAAACATTCCTTGGGTATTCCATGAACTTCATATCATATTTTCCAAATCCAAAAGCATGTACATTACAATGAAAAGAAACTAAATCTAATTAATAAAAATTTAAAGTTTATCCAACATCAATGAAATAATGTATCAAGAAAAAAATAACTAGAAACAATAATGAACCTTCTTATCATGCTCTTGCCTATTTGAAAATATATTCTCATTACTCATAAGCCTAAAAATGCATAAGTTTGGATCAAATATTATCAAGTCCTACCATAATATATTTATGTAACACCCTAATATTTTATTGTATGTCTCTTTTCTAATTTAATCTCTTTTACAAAATATTATTCACAGAACACCAATCTTAAATAAATAATGATATACAATTAAATATCATTATTTTTTACATGACCGTTATTAACTAGTCGTTTAATTAGTGGAAATGAATCATATTAACAAAATTATAAATTTTATATATTATATATTTAATAAAATGTTTTCAAATTTAACCAAATTATTTTATAGGAATATGATAATAATGAATCCAATTTCATACACTAGAATAATATAGTATTTCAAAATGTAATTTTAATGGCTTACTTGTTTCAAAAATAAATTTTTAAATAGTCACATCTATGAATTCTTATAGATGTATTTTCATTTAATTTCTATTATTTCTTTGTTATGGGGTTTCCCATGCAATTTGGTGGAAATTGTAGGTTTTCAAAATTTGGGCCAAATCGTGAGCCCATTTCCAGATTTAAAAAAATAATTTTTTTATTTTAAAACTCCTTTATTTTTCAACATTTTACACCCATTACACTTCTTAATTGGCATACCCTAGAACAGTAAAACCACCATATCAATTTGGACCCCATAAGAATCCATAATAATGATGGATTTATGTTTTTTATAATGGTGTCGGTCCATCCCGAAAGCTCATTTCCTACATTATTTTTTTTAATTATTTAATATTTCATTATAATTTTGTGGGTTTTTAGTGATTCTAACCCTCAACCAAGCCCACATAACCAGGGCACGTTCTCATTCTCTCCTCCCCCTCTTTGGAGCTTATATTCATCGCGAATTAGGGTGAAAATTATATAGATCTCTTAAATTATTCATATTTGAAGAGAGAAATTGTTTCTTTAATAACTCCTTCAATTTTTAATCTGTTCCCTTTATTTTAGTTCTCACATGACTTAATAAGACTTATTAGACCACACTTTAATTTTTGGCTGTCTGGAAATTCATCTAGTAGTGTATTTAGGGCATTTTATTCAAGATATCTCAATTACGTGAGTTTACTCTCATGTTCCTCCAATTTTCATAGGGTTTATTCCACTTTTATTGAGTTTAAAAAATGTCCAATAGATTGGATTTATACCTAGGGTTGAATTTAGTGTCATTTTGTTTTTAAATCATGTGTATTGGGTCTTTATTTCACTTCCTTATGGTGCAACGATGGTATAATTGATATTTCGCACAAAGGTTTTGAGTTTTTGGCACAAATGGTTGGTGGTTCCTTGTGTAACAATTATAATATGATTTATATTTTCATAATTTACATTTTTATCAGGTGCCTCATACATTATGTTTGGGGTGGGAACCATTTTATATAGTGGTAATTAAGCGTTTAGTTTCAAAGCTCCATATTTGTTTGAAAATGTGTGTTTTCCATGTGTATCTTTTGTTGTATCATTGGAGGAAATTTGATAACATTTTAATGTGGGCTGATTAATGTTTCTAGGGCTTCCAATTCCGTTTTTGATAGGAATTGGTGTGATTTTTTCCTTGTAAGAGGGTTTGGAAATGGGTTTTTTTTTCAAAAAACGTGGTTATACCCCTTAGGATTGTTTTAAGAAAATAGATTATGATTTTTATAGTTAGAAAAAGTGTGAAAAAGAAGTTTATGTACTATTTAGGTGGGTTAATGTTTTTAAAATGGTCCACATTGTTTTTAAAGGGATGTTATGTGATTTTTACTATCTTGAAAATGATTTATAAAATTGCTTAAAGGATTTATCGAATTGTGATATATATATAAAACATGTTGAAGAATGTTTTGGTGAGTGTGTTCACATAAGATGAGCTTTTGAAAGGTATGGTGTGATTTAAGTTGTAAAAAAAATTAGAAAGTTTTTTTAATTTCTGAAATGTTTTATCTAATTTCAAGAAAGGTGAGAAACAAGTTTGTGGGCTGTTTTGTGTGGGTATGATGTGAAAAATGAATTTTATTGTGAAAGAAATTTTATGTGACATGTATGTAAAATGTCTGATGTATGCGTGACATAAAAGTGGTATTTTCATGTGAATATTTTATGTCATATCTTGTGGAACTTGTTTGAGAACAAGACGGGAAACCTGAGTGTCTAGGTAGGTGGATGTATACAAGTATGCAAGTGATCCAATGGGATGTGGCCCCAGTTTCACGTAGAAAGTTTGATTATTACAACACTAACTAAAATATGATGAAGATTATGTTAGGGGACCAATAGGTTATGGGTATGATCCCTACTAGTGTCTCGTGTGAACGAGAACATATATTTTTATGGTTACCATCACCGAGATATGAGGTACCTCGGACCCATAGCGAGCTAGTGCCTAAGGGTTATTTTCCCATTTCTTATGCTCATTAGATAGTTAATGCTTTCCACCAACATATGGTATGGTTGGATATAAAATTTATTAGCATTGGAATTTTGTTTTAAAATTGTTTATTTGTTAAAGTATCCCACTTGAAAACTATTTATATTTAATGTTTCATCTATTTATAATTCTTATTAGACTTTAATTTTTATGAAAACTTGCACGATTTTCATCTATGAATTTTTATCACACGGAGTTTTTTAGTAGTGGAATCCTAATAGGCTTCGGATCACACCCTACTTACACCTATAGGTGTATGTAGACTAGGTGATTTTTAGTAGGTTTGGGTAATGATTTTAGTGCCAACGGTTCAGGTTTCAATTGGTCATTCTTGGTACAGTGTCGTGGATATGGTATGAGGGAGGTGCCTCTTTCCATGAGGAGGTTCTTGGGATTTCCATTTTGGGTATCTTCATTTTTTATAGTCTTTGAGAATTGTTTTTAATTATGTAATTCAATTATGTTTTTTTAAATTTTTTTTTTTGAAAATTCCCTATTTTTTATGTAGGATTTGTTGGTTGTTTTATGTTTATAAAATTTGGTAAATCAATCCCCAATTCCATTTTTTGATACCTGAGAATCTGTATCAGACCGTGGGGATCAGAAACACCCTTCAAGACTTACCACGGTCTGGGTCGGGTGCCGATTTTGATGGTGACAAGATTCAGATCGTGATAGTCACTTTTATAAATTATATTGATCAATGTAAAATCCATTTTAAATGTGTAATATCAAAAATATCTTATGATGAAATTTTGATATTTTTCTTAAAATATTTAGTTTCTAGTGAATATTAAAAATTTATGATTTTTATAAAACTATCATTTTCATTATATTAAAATTGGATTTATGATTTGAATAATTACCTCAAACATGAAAATATAAATAACATTTTGGTATCTTGTAAATAGGAATATGATATATTTGTATCATGGAATAAGTAAATAAATCTTTTAAAAATGAGGAATTATGTGTTATGGTTTTTGGGTAAACATAAATGTATACTTAAAATTTTATATTTAAAATAATGAAATAAAAAAATAAATTTTCAGGAAATATATTCAAAAGTTAATATTTTCGTGTCTAATTATTTTAAGATAATTTAATGAGAGCATAATTAATTTTTTAATATTTTAAAAAACCTGTTATAATATTAATATTGGTATTTTTTGAGTAAATTATGATTTTATGTAAAAAGTATATTTCTAAAATTTATAAAATTATTTTCCTAAAATTGACTTCAGTTTTTAATACTACTTATCAAAAAATGGTTTGAGTGGATTTTTGATATTTTTATAAAATAGTAAATTTTTTTGTGAAAATGGAAATATAGTAATTTACGATATTTAACAAATACAAGAATTACTGATTCATAGTAGACTTATGGATGATTTAATATCATAATATTAAACTCTAATTAATTATTTTAATATTTTTATTGATAATTCAAAAAATATTAATAGTATTTATCTAAAATAATAAACAAATGAATAAAATATTCAAAAAAACTCCCATCTCACCCCTATATATACCACCCCTCACCACCTCTTCTCCTCACACCTCTTAATCCTTTGATCCTTCAAATCCTACCTAATACTCTTCCAAAGTATTTTCCCCATGTACAAGAGGTTCTTTTCTCAAAAAAATTCCAAATAAATTTCCCTATAGAGGTTCTCATGGAGAATAATTCATGTTGTCAGAACCTCTTTCCTTTTCTTTTAATTTCATTTCAATTTAATTTATTTTCGTATCATTCCAACACAGCCTCCATCAAAACATGAATTATAACTCGAGTATCCAATATATATTATAATGTTATTATTTTTATGAAAAATTCACCTTCATGTATCATTTCCTTTTACATTTATTTTAAATATGAAAAAATCATTTTTGAGGGGCCGATTTACCGCCTTCAAGGGAAACATGTATTCATTTTTCAATTACACCTACAATGTCACACCTCTAACTATGATATTATTTTATTTTAATAAATATTAAGCCTTTAAATATTTTTTATGGGGTTCGAGGTGAGTCCGGAATGAAATTTTTGAGTTTTAATAAAAAGTATGTATTTTTTGTTCCACATCATTAGATGAACGAGCAGAGCACGGTGCCACGTGGCTTCTCCCAGGAAATTGCATGGCCGTTTAGTCATTAAAGAATTAAAATGAATAAATAATGTTAATTTATAATGTCATTAAAAATATCTATGGATATTAAGAATTTTAACATTTTTATTTTAAATGAAAATAAACATTGTTATTATTATTTTTATTAAAATGAAATAAATACTTTTACAATTTTTAATTTTACCATCATGATATTATTATTATTATTATTCGTATTATTATTATTATTATTATTATTAATTTCACCATTTTTATCATCATCATTATTGTTATGATTTTAAAATTATAGTCACTTTCCATTTCATTTTATTTTAAATTAGTTATTATTATTATTATTTTTCATAGGGTTTCCACCACACCTTCCACTCTCCAATAGCACCCATTTTCCCCCTTTCTGTGCGACATGCCCCAACTCTCTCCTAGACTTGGTGCAGAAGTGCCCCTTATGCCTCGCAACCCTGCAGCCCGGCACCGCTCTCCTATCCCATCCTTCCTCCCTACATGGCGGCCCAGTGTGATCCACCGCAACCCTCGCTACCACCGCAACCCCCAGCTGTCTCCCATCTAGTTCATCACAATGAAATCCTTCCTTGTGCGCTCCACCCAGAACCACTTCCTCCTTCCCACTAGATATCTTGCATAGCTTCGGCCTTGCCTCACACCCCCATCCACGCTCCAGCTGATTTCAGCGCCCTTCTGCCCTTGCTTTGAACATGCCAGCCGACCCCAACCCCCCTCGTCCTTACAACATGCCACATAACCCCGGAGGCAACATCCAGTGTAGCCCCACCTTCTTGTCGCTACCCCCTATTGTGGATTCTCCCAACCAGTGCACTCGACCTCTGGTCAAGAACCCTCCTCCTGCCCGACCTCCGCCAGACCAACCCTCAGACCCCTCTACTTCCCGACATTGTTGTTGTTTTTCTTTCTAATCGACCATCCTCCTCCCTAACCTTCCAGATTCCTCCCCGTCACGCGCCGAGTGACCGACTCATCCTTCCAACGTGCACAACTCCCATCCGATGAGTAAAACATGGAATGCCCATTTTCTTCATGCTCTATTTAATATTTCAATTTGATATATATATATATATATACCATGGTTTGATAGGACGTATTGGTTAGTTAAGTGTTTTTGGGGTAGTTTTTATATTATAGAACCTGTGCGAAGCGATTATGAGTGAGTGTTGTCTTCACACCTTGATTTTGAGTGATTGTTATTGTTGTACCTTGATTCCGAGCGAGCATTGTCATCACACCTTGGTTACGAGGTAGGTTCACATTGCACTACCTTTTAAAATTTATGTTCCAACTATTTCCTTCTGTTTTTTCCTATATATATGCATGTTATTTATTATTGTTTATTGTTTGGATAATTTATTTATGATGCAAATTGGTAGTAAAATTCTTATTTTGTGAAAAATAATGTCATTTTATAACAATTACACACATTGTTTGTTTAATTATATTTCTCATTAGTATTGCACTTGGTTTGTGACTATTTGAAACTTATTTATCGATATAAATAAGTTTTTAGGATGGAATGTGTTTTTGGCATCTTGTAGAGTGCTAATTAGAAATTTTATTGATAAATTTTTTTTGTGCCAATGATAAATTTTTTTTTTGGTATTTTTTCTTATAGAATGTTTCATTTAAAGGTGTCTTGGTGTGCTTGAACCCCTTTAAAAAAATTCATGTGTGAGTTGGTAAATGTGAGTTTTTTGAAAACTATTTTAAATAATTTTAAGTTAAGAGTAATATTTGGGTGTTTTTAATCTGTTTGATGTAAAGTGTTGAATTTTGGTCCAGTTGGTATGTTTGTGTAAAACGGTTCTATTTTGATGCACGTGATGAATATTTTGTAGAATGTATTTAAATATTTTCAATGGAAATAGTGTGCATGACCCCAATTTTGAAAAATTGTTCCATTTTGAGATAAATCATTGATGTTGTATCTTTAAGGGTTGTTTGGACATTTCATTAATCTTAAGAAAATAGTATATCTATTATGAAAACCCTCCTTGGGTGACTCTCATGCCTCAATTTCATGCAGTGGGTGTGAGGTCCATGTTGGGGATTCTCATAATCTAAGTTAGGGTTCTTCGGTTGGAACCCAATGTAATTGTTTTATTTTAAGGAATGAAAAAAGTCCTAGTGGAGACTCAGGGTGAGGCCTGTTGGGCATTATTATTATATATATACTATGATTGGATGCTTAGTTGGCATCAGTTGGCTCCCCCCCTTTTTAAATACATGAGACTTGGGAACCTGGCATATTGAGAGAATATTCTGAAAATGACTGCCGCTTTTGTAGGTTTTTGTACTAACCAATGACCCATAGTAGGAATATATGTTTATGTTCATTTCTATTAGATTTTCCCTCATCCTACCTGAGAAAGGATGGATGAGCATTTGAGAATTTTGACTTCATTGTGTGTGACGTGTCAATAAGGATGAGATCTCATGTATTGGTGTCTTGTGGATTATTCTTAATCTCTTATGGTCACCCATATCTATTCGGTAATTGTTTCTGGTAGTAGTTATTTTTATGCTTATATTTATTCCTACATTTCCCTTATTGTGTGATTTCTACTGAGCCTTCTTGTACTTCTTTTCATGGAAAGTGGAGAGCATGTTTTTATTGGTTTTCAAGAACTGGTTTTAAAATGAAAATGTTTAATCCTATTTATATAAATATGAATCTAAACATCACTTTCCATTTGAAAACATCATTGACACTAAGTAAAAGAACCAATATTATAAAATGGTTAAGGGAAATGTTTTGTACATTATTCGTAAGTAAAATATGTTGAAAAAAGTAATTTTATAAATTGTAGTTCAAACATAAAATGGTGTTTCTTTTATTTTAAAGGTAGTGCATTGGGAATAGATATCAGGTTAGCCTACTAAATTTTAATACTCATACGTATAGTTGTTTTCTTATTTTTTGTGTTTGTGCAGGCTCTATCTTCGGTGCCCTCGCCTTGGGCGATGCATGATCGTTGAGTTGAGGTGTGACCCGTGGGGTCACATCGATTTAGTTCATACGTTGAGTTAAGTTAGTTTTATTTCCTTTTGTTCTTGATTAGACATTTCATTTGGTTTATTTATTCTGTACTTCTGTTTCTTATTTCCTCGGATTTTATTTATATTTCTTGGTTGAAACCGTCCCCACAGTCTCTGTTGATGCCCTGGCGCTTGTCTTTAGCTTGGGAGGATCGGGAAAGCCTCTCAGGCCTTGCCACAGATTGTCTTGCGTGACTTGTTCAGGGTCGGCCTGGGTTGGTTCAGGACAAAATGGTATCATAGGAGGTAATATCTTAGTAGACCTTGCTATTCAGATAACCCTTTATTTATTTGCGATGTCAAGGTAGATAGAGTAGGATTGTCGGGAATTGATGGGTAGGTGTAGGAAGAGCGTCATGAAATCTTTCTCTTTCTGATCCTCGGGTTTCCATGGGAAGTGTGATTTAATTAGTTTCTTTGGGTTTTTATAGATCGTTTTGTTATTGGGATACGAAAAAGGGTGTTGGGATAATAGTCCTAATTTTCACGGCCTGGAATGCCATGTTGAGTTAGGGGAATTGTCTAAAAAGACCCTCCAAGTCGGTGACGTTATTGGAATATGAATGCCAACTATATGGTCAAGTCACCCATTTACACTAGTTCCCTGATTAAGTTATCTTGGGTCTCTTATGACTTCTAAAAGATGTCTGAATTCGGAGAATATGGTTTTGAAAAATGGTTATTTTAAATGACATGTTTAATTTTAGTATTGTTTCAAAAGAAATGGCATGAATGATTTACTTTTTCAAAATAGAGTTGCTTTGTTTTGGACATTATGTTTCGATGGGTTCTCACATGCATAACTGTATGTTGGAATATTAATTGATTTCTCGTATGGTGGATGGATGCCAAAGGAGGTACAGATGCATGCATGTGAGTAAGACTTTAAATAATATCAATTGATATGGTTTAACCCACCAAGATTGTTTTAAATTAAATATGTTTTTCAATGCGGAAATTTTTTATGTTATGATAGATTATTCTTTTTTTAGAGCTTATCACCTATGTTGTGTTTCATTTTGAAGATTTTTATTTGTTGATTTGGCCTTGATTGGGTTCTCGACTTTTCTTGTCCAGTGGTTATCCCCTTGATGCTTCAATTGGTGATCATACTACGGTTAATCAACCTACAGATTTTATGCTTGAGTTTTAGAATCTATATCCACATCTCCTTTATAGTCAAGTATACCCTTCTGTATTAGAGTATTGGATGCGGATTATTGAATGGGACTTTATCCTCATCGAGTTGCATGAGTCGTTGAAGGTCAAGTTTGCAACCTTTATGCTTGATGGTTCACTGTGGATGTGGTGGAAGTCAATGTCTCAGAACAAGCCCCATCAAGAGCTTAACTAAGATTTTTTCAAGGATTTATTCATTTGTTAGTATTTTTATTAGGAAGAATGGGTGAGAAAGGGGATGGAGATGTATTATATGTAGTAGGGAGACAGATCAGTGTAGGAATATTTCCATTGATTTATGGAGCTAGTCCCTTATGACTCAGGGTATGCCACATATGACTTAATGAAGACTCAGCATTTCGAGGTAGGTCTCCACTCTGATATACACTCAAAGGTGTCAGAGTCCAACCTAACATATTTTTCTGATGTCACAAGACAAGCTTTTCATGTCGAAGTTGTGATGGTGAGAGTGCTCAAAGTAGTCCTCCTTCCTTTAATCCCTATGAACAGTGGTGAAGATTCTGGAAATGCGATGAGTAAGAAATTTGTAGTGTATGGATAAAGACATGAAATCAAAGGGCCTTGGGATCTTTCATCAACCAATTCGTATTAATAGATCCTTGTGTGTTATTTGTGTGGAAATCAGGGTCACCAGAGGCCATCCTACCTAAGTACTCTTAAGCCCTATCATATTGCAGATGTCTGGGTCACTTAAAATGATTCTGTCAAGGATTTGTAAGAAAGCGTCATAGGGGATGTTCTCAGAAGTGATGTGTTGTTGGGTTTTTGTTTAAAGTTTTATGTGTATGTCTCCTTACAGTGTAAGGGATATCTTATCATTGCAGTTTACTAATGGTGTTTTGGTTTTTGAAATGTGTGGGAGTGTCTTGGGTCTTTTGATGAACTCTGGTTTTTAATGGTAGCATGGTTTTCATTTCAAAAAATTATGTTATTTAATCTGCCAGATCAAATGATTTATGTTACTTATTGGGATTATCATAACCTGACTGCAAGGCAGGAGATGCTTCATCCATCAAAGCTCTAGCTTAATGGCCTAAGAGTAAAGTTGGCGCGTAGTTAGGAACCCCTGGGGATTTTAAAGAGTCTGTTTAATGTTGTGAATCTATAATTGGGGCGAGGCTGGTTTAGCGTGTCTGTTGTGGTTTCCTCTCTGTTGTAATTTTTTTCTCATCTCAAAAAGTGTTATGGACTTATCCCTTGTGCAATGTTAGTAATTATTCATTTTGGATTCATGTTTCCGACCAGTGAGCTTGCATGGACCACCCAAGTGAATCAGTAGCAACTTTGGCATGAGTCCATCCTGAAGTGACGAGTCATGAGTAGTTATCCATCACTGTTTCATCGATCCAATCCTTGGGCCATCCTTCCTTTCCTACAAGGTTAGTGTTTTTAGTTCGTGTGGAGTTTTTGGTTAAACTATTATGCCTTTTATATGGGAGTGGACAGTTTAAATGTTCTTGTTGTGTTCTTCCAATCTTGAGTAAGTCCCAGTTGAGGCATAAGTTGGTTTTCTATTTTTTCAGTTGTAGGTTGACACTTTATGGTGTGGAGACCCACCACGAGTCTCTTGGGGTTTTTTCTTACCTTGTTATTAGATACTAGTGGATATTTTATGGTGGGGATCCCATTCATGACTCCCTATTTCTGGTGATTTATTTTGGGAAATGAGGTTGAGTCCCATTGTTGGTCGATGGAATTTCCTTGGATTGGAAGGTTGGATAATGTTTATGTGGACTCCTTAGGTGTTGATCAATCAACAAGAAAGTGTTATGGAATTCCAAGGACAGAAAGAGTTTTGGTGGGGAGAATTGTCACACCCTTAAATATGATATTATTTTATTTAAAATATTTTTCAGCCTTTAAATATTTTTATGGGGTCTGGGCCATGTCCTGGATGAAATGTCTGAGTTTTGATAAAAAGTACGCATTTTTATTTGGACATCGTTGGATGCACGAGTAGTTTGCAACGTTGTGCGGCTTCACCCATGAAATTTCATGGCCTTTTCATCATTAAATAATTACAATGAATAAATAATTGTTAATTTATAATGTTATTTAATATATCTATGGTTATTATAAATTTTAACATTTTTATTTTCAATGAAAACTAAAATTGATAAATTTATTATCATTTCAATGAAATAAATTCTTTTATTATTTTTAATTTTACTATCATGATATTATTATTCGTAAGATTATTATTAATATTAATAATATTATCATTATTATTTTCATCATTATTATCATTATTAATATTATTATTGTATTAAAATTATAGTCAGTTTCCATTTCATTTTATTTTAGATTAGTTTTTATTATTATTATTTGTCTTAGGGTTTCCTCTATAGTTTCCTCTCTCTAATTAGCACCCATTTTACCCCTTTGTGTGCAGCGCGCCCCATATTTCCCCTGGACATGGCGCAAAATCACCCCCTCTACCTTGAAACCCTGCAGCCCGATGCCACTCACCCTATCCCGGATTTCCTCCCTGCACGACAACCTAGTGCGATCCCCCCAAGCCCTCACTACAACTGAAACCCACAACTGACTCCCTTCTTTTTCATCACACCTAGCGCCTACCATGTGCGCTCCACACGGCGCCTCTCCCTCCATCCCACTAGCACTCCTACGTAGCTCCGGCATCACCTCATACCCCCTACATGCTCCGGCTAGTGTTTGCACCCCTCTACCCTTTCTCTGATCATTCCTGCCAACCCCGACCCCCCTCAACCTTGCAGCGCGCCCCAGAACCCTATAGGTGATTTCTAGAGGTGCCTCGCCTTCCTGTCGCTACCCCCAACTCTACCTCATAATTGCCGGTGCACCAAGACTCTATTTGAAACCCCTCCTCTTGCTCGACCTCTGCCCTACCATCCCTTGAACCCTCTGCTTCTTGGCATTTTTCTTGTTTTTCTTTCCAATTGTCCAGCCACCTCCCCATCCTTTGGGATGCCTCCCCATCATCCACCGAGTGACCAACTCCTCCTTCCAACATGCACAACTCCCATCTGACGGGTAAACCATGGTATACACATTTGTTTCATGCTCTATTTCATATTTCTATATCACACATACACACACACACATATATATATATATACCATGGTTTGATTATAGTTATTTGATAATTATTTATTTTTTGTGTATTTTTGAGATTTTAGAACCCGCGTGAAGTGATTCTGAGTGAGCATTGTCGTCACTCCTTGATTCTGAGTGAGAATTGTCATCGCTCCTCGATTTCGAGCAGGTATTGTCATCGCGCTTTGGTTTCAAGGTAGGCTCCCATTGCAATACCTTTTAAAATTTTAGTTGCATATATTTACTACTATTTTAATCCTATATATATGTGCTATTTATTATTGTTCAACTTCTGGTTAATTTTTATATGATGCAAAATGGTAGTTAAATTCTTATTTTGTGAAAAATAATATCATTTTATAACAATTATGCACAATGTTTGTTTAATTAAATGTATCATTTGAATTGCACATGGATTGTGACTCATTGAACATGATTTATCGAATAAAATACGGTTTAGGATGGAACGTGTTTTTGGAATCTTGTTGAGTGTTAATTAGAAACTGTTTTCAAAAATATTTCTTATGCTATTGATAAATGGCCATGTTGTAATTTTTTTATAAAGAATGTTTCATTTCATGGTGTCTTGGTCTGCTTTCACCCCTTTAATATAAATTCATGTGTGAGTTGGTCAATGTGGGTTTTTTTGAAAGATGTTTTAAATGGTTTTAGGTTAAGAGGAATAGTTGGAGATTTTTAATTTGTTTGATGTGAAGTGTTGAATTTTGGTCTGATTGGTATGTGTGTGTAAAACGGTTTTGTTTGGATGTGAGAAATGAATGTTTTAAAGAATATTTACATATTTTGTGTGTGGAAATAGTTTACTTAAAACCACCTTTGAAAAAGTGTTTGCATTTTGAGATAATGCTTTGATTATGTATGTTTATGGGCAGTTTGGCCATTTCGTGAAGTTTGTGAAAAATATATATATTTATTATGAAACCCATCATCAGGTGATTCTCATGCCTTGATTTTATTCATTGGGTGGGATTTCCGTGTTGGGGATTCTTAGAATCTAATGTTAGGGTTCTTCGGTTGGAACCCATTATAATTGTTTTAATTTAAGGAATGAGAGGAGCCCTAGGGGAGACTCGAGGTGAGACCTATTGTGCATTATTATTATATATATATATATATATATAATATTATTGGATACTCAGCTAGAATCGGTTGGCTCACCCCATTTTTAAATACTTGAGACATGGAAACCTGGTATATTTAGAGAATTTTCTGAGAATGATTACCGCACTAGTTGGGTATGGTTCTGACCAGTGGCTCATAGTAGGAAGATATATTTGTGTTCATTACTATGGGATTTTCCCTCGGCCTGCCTGTGAAAGAATATATGAGTGTTTTAGTGTTTTTATTTCATCGTGGGTGACATGTCAATGAATATGAGATCTCATTTATTTGTGTCTTCTAGATTATTATTGATCTCATAGGTTCACCCATGTCTATTTAGTTTTGGTTTCATTCAATAGTGATTATGATGCTTATATGTATACCTACATTTCCCTTATTATGTGATTTCTGTTGTGCCTTCCTGTATTTTTTTTATTGTAAAGTAGTGAGTTGGTTTTGGTTGGGTTTTTAGAACTGGTTTTCAAATGAAAATGTTTTATCCTCTTTATACAAATATTAATGTAAACATCAATTTGCCTTTGAAAAAGTTAGTAACACTAATGAAAAGAACCTAGATTTCAAAATTGTTATGGGAAATGGTGTTTAATTTTTCTTATATGTAAAATAAGTCTAAAAATTTAATTTTAAAAAATTTAGTTAAAACATGAAATGGTGTTTTTTTAACAGTAGTGCATTGGGAATAGATATCGGCCTAGCCTACTGAGTTTTAATACTCACGCCTATAGTTTCCTTTTTGTTTTTAGTGTTTTTGAAGGCTCTAGCTTGGGTGTTCTCTCCTTGGGAGATGCTTGATTATTGAGCCGGGGAGTGACCTGTGGGGTCAAATTTAGTTAGTTCGGACGTCTAGTTCAGTTAGTATTATTTTATTTTGTTATTTTTTAGTCGTTTCATTTTTTTTATTAATTCTGCACTGCTCTTTATTATTTCCTCTTCTTTTATTTATTTGTATTGGGTAAAATTATTCCCACAGTCTTTTTTGATTCTATAGAACTTGTCAGCTATCCGAGAGGATCAGGAATGCCTCTCGGGTGTTTCTGCGGATCAGATCAGGTGACTAGTTCAGGGTCGACCCAAGTTGGTTTGGGACCTTTGAGGTTGGTCATAAAACCATTTTCACTGTTAGAATAGAATTTAAAATTCATAATAAAACATATTTAATGTTATAGAACCATTATATATACATAATATTAATGCATAACACAAAATGAGTGCATGATGATCGAAAAATCACCAATATAATATAAACAATTATCACTAACGTACTATCTGATGATTCATCCTCACCAAAAATAACTAAATTACTTATATAACCATTTAATAATTAATAAAATCATTAATAACATATAATTTCAATTCTATACAACTATTTTCATGTTATATGATCTTCTATATGCATTTAAAAGTAAATCGATCATGAAAAAAAGGGGAACAAATGCTCCCTAACCTTAATATTTAATTTTATAACTCAACAAAAAGTCCATAAATGAACTTAATAAAATTATAATAAATAAAATACATGTATAAAAGTTTATGAATTAATTAATTAATTCTTCTAATCTGATTATCCAAGACATTAAGATCAAGTTATGAACACATTCGAACATAAGGTAAGGGTTTTCTCATCACACCTTTTATTTTAGTGAGATGTGCCTTATTCACCACTATTTTATGTGTTTGGTGAATAAATTATAACCTTTGATGTATAATATCAGGAATATATTTATATTTATGGTATTAAACAGTTCATTAAATGGTTATTAATTTAATGGGGCATAGAGTTTGACTATTTTCAAACTAGTAATGGATTCTCCCCAAACCTCTATTTTTCATTCGGGTTACACCTTATCTCTCTTTACCCAAATTTAAATCATCATTATATTAACATACTTCTTTTAAATTATATTTATATGTTCCTAATACATATATCCAAATCATTTCTTCTTTATTTTATTGTAGAATATATGTATTATAAGTTTCCCTTTTCAATTACTCCTGTTAAGTAATCCCAATTAAAAGGAACTTCTTGATTTCTTTCTTATTTTCATTTACACTCTATTATCTGTTCTAATACAAAAAATATTTTTATAAAATAACTCTTTATTTCATGAAAAATTATCTTTTTAAATTCTTTATTAAATCCATAAAAAATATTAATTTTTTAAAGACCCTTTTATATCTCCGGTTAAACCCCACTAATGTGGCCCAAATATTCCCATTATATGAAAAATACATCATGTTATAAAAAGATAGAGAAATAATTATCCAAGTCATATTTATTAAAAGGGAAGTAAGAGAAGAAAATAAATACTAGTAAAAATATTATTAAAGTGAAGAAGGTAAATAATTATCTTCCCACATGTGATAATTGTGGAAGGAAACGCCCTGGTATATCCTTAATAAGAAAAAATTGTTTGCTTAAATTGTGGATAAAAAGGAAACCATAGTAATGATTGTAAGGAAAGGAATGAATTTTCCATTATTCATTACTTCAACTACATAGAGATGGGAGACTATGCAAATCAATGTCTCAAACATCAAATGAATAGACACAAAAAGTGTATAATGGGTCTTTGTCTAGCTTATACTATTAACAAAGAAGAACAATAATTATTAATATGCTTATGTTTAGATTTAAGATATATTTTATATGAGTATTACAAGAATAATGTTGTGGTTATAATTATAATGAGAAATTTAAGGACTATACTGTAGTGTTTTTTCTTTAAGGAATTTCCAGTATGTGATGAATAACTCCAGAAATCTAGATATGTTATTATATTATAAGTTAATATTCCTCAAACAAAATGACTTGGGTAAGATAAACCTAAATATGTGAATTATGATGAAGTAATATTAAAATGATTTTTATGTGATAAAATTGGTGACCATTAAGGTGGTTAGGGATATGATGGTTTATGTTATACTGTAATTATTAGATGTTTGGATTTAAGGACAACCTAAGATTTTACTCTTAGAAGCATGAATGTTTCATAATGGTTTAAAGAGATTAAGGTGTTACTATATTTTGAATGTGAGAATAAGAGATACATTATATGGAGAATCTTATGTAATGTTGATTTTTTAAATTTATTGACCTTCCTTGTAATTTTTTTGATGAATGAATACATACAAGTTTAAGATGAGTCTTAAGATAAAATAATTGTCAACTGTATAAAGTTAAACTATGGAAATTATTGTTCACTGATTACATATGATAACTTTATTGGTTACAGTAAAAATTTAAAAGTCAATGGAATGACTTAAGGGTTATTTAATTCATTAAATGTGCTTCTTGCATGAAAAATTAATTTATAAAATTAATTTTGAGCTGTAAGTGATGATGTGAAAATAGATCTAAGCACATCCAAAATATTAGATTATTATTATGACACAGAAGTTAATCATATATGTTTATTTTCTCATTTTCTTTTCAGAATGTTATAATAACCACTCAGATATATGAAAAATATTTTGGGACAAAAACGTAATCCATTTATTTTTCTTTCTATGAAATCAATATTCTTCTAACAAATCACTTGAATTATTGTTTTTTATGGTTAACATTCTCATGACCATGTTCTCTATCACTATCGATCAGTACCTCATTGTTATATTCCTCCTCCATGTCCATTTTATCAATTTCAACTAATTATTTCCTACCCAAAATCATAGTTTTGTGGAGACCTTCACATTTTCCATTCCCTCTTATTAAGAGGATATTTTATTAACCCTATTTTTGATTTGGGTTTCCCATGAAGATATTTTGAATTATCAACCAGTGATTTTCAATGTACACATTCAAATTGTATGGACACAATTTATTAAAGGGGGAGAATGTGACGCCCCAAGATTTTTTGGTATGTCTCTTTTGAAATTTATGTTCTTCTATAACATACTTTTAATACAACACTAAGCTTAAACGAATAGTAATATATAAATAAATATCATTATTTTAACACAACTTTTATAACCTATCCATTTAATCAGTGATTTGAATAGTATTAACCAAATTATGAATATTATATATTATATATTTAATCAATTTTGTTTAATTATTCCCAATTATTTTATAATAAAAAAGATAATAATGAATCAAATTTCACGTATTAAAAGATTTTATTTTTCTAAATGAAGTTTTACCATCTTTTAATGGAGAACTTGTTTTAAAAATAAAATTAGTATATTTTATAAATTTTATGTATCAACATGTATTTATTTTTTAAAATATTTATTTCAAAATTATCATTGGGTGAAATTTTGGAATTTTTTCTGAAAATATTTATTTTTTAGAGAAAAGAGCAAATTCAAGATTTTTATAAAATTTTCATTTTCCATATATTAATAGTATATTTATGATTTAAATAGTAACATCAACCATGAAATTATAAATAAAATTTTTGTATCTTATAAATGAAAATATGGTATATTTCTATCATAGAATAAGAAAATAAATGTTTTAAAAATGATAAATTAAGTGTTTGTATTTTTTTTAAACATAAATATTTATTTACAATTTTAAAATTAATATAATGATTTAAAAAAATATTCAGTTTCATGAAATAGATTCATAAATTAATATTATGGTTTCTTATTATTAGAATATTATTTTATGAGTCCTTAATTAATTTTTGGAAGTGTCATAAAATCTATTATAATATTAAAATCAGTATTTTTTAGTAATTTATTATTATATTTAAAAATTAAATTTCTCATATTTTGAAAATTATATTCATAAAATTAATTGATTTTTTAATGGTAAACATTGAAAAATTAGATTTAATTTTTTAGATTTTTCTCAAATAGTTGATTTTTTGGTGAATAGTGAAATTTGATAATTAAAGATATTTTAAAAATACATGAATTATTAAGTCATAGATGATGTATAGATCATATAAGAATAAAACATAAAACAATACTTTATTATTTTAATATATGTAGTGATAATTCTCAAAATATTCCTTGTACTTATACAAAATTATAAATAAATGAATAAAATATTCAAACAAAACTCATCTCCTCCACTATAAACAACACACCTCACCACCTTTTTCCTCACAACTATTAATCATTGAAGATTATCCAATTATTTCACATTCCACTTCCTAATTATATTTTCCATCTACAGGATGTTTATGTCTCAACAAAAGACCCAAACCAATTTTCCAAAGAGGTTCTCAAGGAGAGGAATTCAAGAGGTAAAAACATCTTCCCTTTTATTTTATTTTCAATTCAATTATTTTATTGTCCTTACATCACCTCATATATACAAAAATTGATGATAAATATAGTATATTATATATAATATAATTTTATATTTTAATGGAAGATCCACCATCATGCCTTTTCGCCTTTTCCTTTTAGTTTAAAAATGAAAACATCATTCGTGAGGTGCTGATTAACCACCTTCGTGGACGACGTCTTGTCGTTTATCAAGTCCACCTCCAAGGAGGGCCATAAAACCATTTTTATGTTTTAAAAGGACATTAATATGTTTAATAATAATTATTTAATGTTATGGAACCATTATATATATATATATATATAATATTACCACATAAATCAAAACCAATTTCTGGTGATTGAAAACCCGGTAAAATAATATAAATCGTTATCACTATTATCTTATCTAATGATTCGTCCACAAAGAAAATAAAAAAAGGAATTATATAAACATTTATATTATAAAATATTATTAATAACATATATTTTCAATTATGGACATCTATTGTCATTTTACATGATCTTTAATATGCATATAAAAGTAAACCCATCATGAAATTTGAAGGAAATAAACACTCCTGGATGATAAAATTATTTTTTATAACTCACAAAAAAGGCCATAAACGAACTTAATAAAATTATAATAAATAAAATAAATGTATATAAGGTTGTTAATTAATTAATTAACATATTTAATCTGATTATCCATGAATTTAAGAACAAGTTTAGAACACATTCGAGCATACAGAATGGGTTTTCACATCTCACATTCATTTTTGTGAGATATTACTTATTCACCACTATTTCTTACATGCGGTCTATGTATACTTCCCTTTAATGTATAATATAATGTATCCATATTATTATTAATTTTATGGTGCATACAGTTTGACAATTTTCAAAGTGGTAAAGGATTCTCCCCAAACCTCAATTTTTCATTCAGGTTATGCCTTCTCACAAAAATGTAATTATTCATTATTTTTATATAATTATTATAAATTATGTGTATATGTTCCAAACTCATATATCCAAATTATTAATATTTATTTTATGGGAAAATACATGTTTTATAAGGATACCTTTTCAATAATTCTTATTAAGAAATCCTGATTAAAGGTAACTTCTCGATTTATTTCTCATTGTCATGTACCCATCTTAATCTATTTGTAATCTACTCTTTTTTCTATTTAATCATCTTTTTTATCATGAAAATACTATATTTTTCTATTCCTAGTTTTATAAAATACATTTATGACTTTTTCTATTTTAAGGACTCTTTTATATCATCCCATAAACCCCATTGAAATGGCCAATTTCTAAAGTCTCTTAAAAAACTATTTTTAGATGTTTTTACATTAGTTGGACATAATTTATTCCTAAAACACAATTTCATTTACATTAACTTTTATTTTTTGGTACATACATTTTTACAATCGTATTTTATGAAAAATAAAAATGATTTTAAAAAATAACACTTCTCTCTAAAGTAAAAAGGTATTTCTCTCAAGAATATTTCAATGATTTCATTAGAGTATTTTCATCTATGATTATGATTAAAATATTTAAAATTGGTTTAGAATTTTTTTATTTAAATACATATTTTAAAATGAATTATTTGAGATATGATGAATGAATTAGAGTTAATAAGTGATGGGTGGGTCCCACTATAGCTCCTCGATGAATTGGATGTTTTTATGAGAAAAACTAGATCAGGTTTTGGCTGATATCTTACCATTTTTTGTACGCTTCTTAGAGAAGGCCTTGATGGTATGTTCATGGTGTTTGACATTATACATTCCCTCATTATGATATGAGTAATTGATAATACATGTGATTATTCAACTAGTAGAATATCTAGGGTAATGTTTCGTGTGGTTATTTATATGGAATTATTTATTCAACTTTTATTCCTACCATATTATGTTCAATATTATTTATTAAATTGAGGTGTTTTAAGTTGTTAAAATTTACTTGTTGTTTATTTTTATATTTACTTAGGTTGTATTGTTTTCTCTTACTGATCATCTGATCTCACCTCTTTCTTATGTTTTTTTCTAGGATGGAGAGATATGTATTATGAATGACTTACATGGATAATCTATGAGTTTATTGGAGTTTATATATTGTTTTAATTTTCAATTTGAAATGAAAAACTTATGTTTGTATCTGGTTTTCCAAAGCTACAAAACTATTCAATTCTTCAGGACGTTACTTCCTTGTTTATTATGACACTGTAATTATATATGGAACCAGCTCCATGCTACTCAGGTAAGGGTATTTATAATATATAAAAAAGATGTTATCTCTTAGCAGTGTCACATACTCTAAGGTTTCCTGTGTATCTTTCTCGACATACCCAAGGTTCCCACTTTAATTTTTTTTCAATCATAGTTTAAAACCCCATTTAAAATCCAATCAATTATTATTAAGGGTTTGAAAATAAATTTCTCACTATATCAATGAAATTATATTTTCAAGGAAAAAATATCTTTAAAACATGAACTACATTACCTTTCCTTAATTTCAAAACAAGTAATTTTATTAAAAATACTTAAAAATCATTATTAACAATAGGAAATTCACGAAATTATAATTATTTAATATATCCACCTACATAAAGGATGTAGAAAAACTAACAACCTTTGAAAACTGGGATTAGAAACCAAAATATTTGCCTTCGAAAGACAAGGCAAAACATGTGACTGAAAAGGATTGATATAAAACACAATAATATTACAAATCCATGTTACAATTAGTGCCACATTCATAAATAAGGATGAAACTGAAAGGAATCCTTACCTGATTAGACAAAACACCAATCCTTGATAATCATCTACGGAATGGGGTGATCCTATGTGAAGGGAGTCTCCCAAAATTACCTATGTTTAGATATTTGGATAATAGGGGATGAATGTAAAATAAAATGAAGCCTAAAACACCCATGCATCACCCTAAAAATAGAAACCAGTGGAATTACACAATTTTTAATAATTTAAACATCATGAAGTTCATTCTTTTCTATGTTATTTTAAAAAAATACATCGACCGTGATTTAAAACATCATTTTTCACATTACATGATTTTCAACCCATACTCGACAATTATAATTCTCATTTAGTGTATTTAGTTCATGGGATTTGTCTTTAATCCATTACACATCTTGTGATTTCATTATAAATTGTGTAATTATCTAGAAAATTGCAAAAATTGAATGTTTGTGTTGAAAATTCCAACAAATTCATGACATTACCATTATGGGTATCCTCTCATTTTAATGGTTGACAATACTAGCCCAATGAAAAAGAAAATACAAAAGAAAATATTAAAGAATACATGATATAAAGGTAATGGGATATTACAGAAATTTCTATAAATTTGGTATTTTTCAAGGATTATAAGTTATAAGGAGAAGGGGTGGTGTTGGTGGTATTTATAAGTGGAGAAGAGGGGTGTTTCTGAATATTATAATACATAGTTTATTATTTTTCTTCAATAATACCAATAGTATTGATTATTGTGACTATATAAAATTAATGTTTCTTTTGAGTTTGAACTAGTGGGTTATTACATTATCCATTTCTCAAAAATTTATATATTTAGCTTATAATGTTAGGTGACATATTTTACCTTATTTTAATATTTAACAAAAATTCAACAATTATAGAAAAAAAAAATTCATACTAAAAATATTCATCATTTAGACTCAAAAATGAAATCAATTTTCGAAAAATATTTTCAAAATTTTAGTTATTTAATTTTTAAATAAAATCCTCATTTATTTGAAAAATACAAATTTTAATATTCCCATCAATTTTATAAACCTTTTAAAATTTTAAAATGTATCCTAAAATTATATTATAATTATAATGAAACATAATAATAATTTATTAATTCATTTTATGAATTTAAAATATCTTCTAAATTAATTTATTTGTTATAAAAATGAAAATAAACATATATGTTCTATAAAAATATGAACACATGTATTATCATTTTAAAAATAATCATTTACTTCTATCATGATATAAATATGTCATATTCTCTTTTTACAAGAAATATAAATTTTATTTTACATTTCTATAGGTGAGGTTATTATTTTAATGGTTAGGTAACTATTCTTAATAGTAATATTATTATTTTAACAATTAGACTACTATTAAAATGGTCAGATTACTATTCCAACAGTCATATTTTTAACTGTAATATGGCTTCTCTAAATTATTAAATACCTCATATTTAATTCATTATTTATTATAATCTATTTTGCCTTAATTTTTTTACATATTTCCATCTTCTAAATACATATAGAATTACTAAAAATATTAATTATTTCTACAGTGTTGTTGGTCAATGCAATTATTCTTGGGGATCAAGAAAATATAAATTTTCTTATTATAGTTATGTTATTTTCTATTTTTTGTCCCATTATAGTACATTAAATTATTATTACCATTTTTATTCTCTAAATAAAATGATAAAATTAATATAATAATTAAAATTTGGTTTAATCATATGGTGAATGTTCTTTATACTTCATTACTAAATATTCCAAATTATAATATGGGAAATTCGATTGATAAAATTATAAGTCATTACATTCTTTCCCCTTTATGAAATTTGACCCTCAAATTTTCATTGAAAATATGATTGGGTACTTATACATCATGGATTCCTCTAGTCCCCATGTCACCTCCTAGAATTTATGGATTTTCCAAAATAATTTGACTAGGTGAGTTTTCTCATTGTGTAGAACTTTATCTCTATGATCCAATATTTTCACCAACAAATCCTTATACGATAGATCATTAAATAGCTATACCACCGCTAATTTTAGTACATATTATAGATCTAGTATATACTTCCAAAATATGGATATGTTTAATAAACCATGTAGTAGAGAAAGGGTTGGTGGGGGTGTTGGTCAATAGACCAAAACATCAATGTGATTGAAAATATGAAAGGGGTCGATGTACCTATGACTTATTGTTCCCTTATTCCCAAATCACATGACTCTCTTTCATGGAGATATGCATATGATCAATTTATCTCCAACCACAAGATTGAGGTCTCATTAACGATTTTCAACATAGATATTCAATCAGCATTGATTAGGCCTTATGTTCTACTAAATTGTCTTGAACATTTATACCATTTCCTTGACCATTTTAGTAACCAAGATCTTATGTTCACCAACTTCATCCTAGAACGCATGTATTAAACACCTATTAAAATTCATGGATTTATATGGAGCCATTTGTATGCTTGTGATGAGAGTATTATTATATTACAACTCAACTAGATATATATGTTGTCCCCATCCTCCTTTGATGTATATCAATAATTCTCTCAAAATGTATTTAAACTAGATAATAATCTAATATTGACCATCAGTTTGGGGGTTATAATTCATACTGAAGTATAAGTATGTTTTTAGACCATGTTATAGACTCTTCCAGAACATGGAGGTAAACCTTGTATCTCAGTCAAATATAATCAATAGTGATGTTCCATGTAGACACACCACTTCTCTAATGTATATCATTACAAGTTGATTGAGTGAGATTTCCTCTAAAATTTAAATTATGTGAGTAGTATTTGTAAAAACATCCACCACAATACATATATAATTATTTCATATGGATGACTTTGGAAAACTAGTGAAAAAGTCAATAATGATGATTTCCCATTTCTATGTAGGTATGGGTAATATTTTTTCATCCACTTATAATTTTTCATTTCAGGCATCACCTATGTACATAACAATTATTTTGATGTATATTCTAGGATCTCCTTCATCATATTGTCCCACCAATAGTACTCTCGAAGGTCTTGATACAACTTCATTCTTCCTTAGAGGATGGAGAAGGTAGAGCTATTTCTACCATTCAATATATCCTTATTTTTCTCATGATTTGACGGTATACATAGTGATTACTCCAATCTTATAACTCATTATTCATAAATTTCTATCTCCAAGTATTTCCATTTTCTTATAGCTTCTACCTTCATCTAAATTTTCACATATTCTTTTTGAGCATCCTTTCTCTTCTTCAGAAGGGATGCTTGAGAATTCATTTGGGAAAGGAATGATTATTTTCAATCCTTTATGATCCCCATGTCCATCATTTTCAAGTCTAACAATATTGGATCCTTTTAAATTCTAATCAATGATAAGTTTTGTATATCCTTTATACTTAGATCATAAAACACTATAGTTTTATTTGGATCATAGTGGATTATGAAGACATTTTCATTGATCAATTCTACACATATTTTCTAATGAATATTGATCTCCTTCTATGTGAGTATATATTTGAGGCTCTTATGATTTGTATACATCTCACACATCAACCCATATAGATAATGCTTCTATATTTTTAATGTAACGATATTTATAGTGAACTCTGGAGCATGAGTTGGAAAGTTATTTTCATAAAATGTCATCAATATTATGGATTTGGTTATCACATTGTTATTATATATCAATAAATATCTTAATACCTTATTGGAAGAATCAATTATACCATGAAACCCTATTCATTGGATAGTAGTGTGCAGAATGGTGTAGTGAAAAGTCTCTTTTTTTTATTTTTTAAATATCTCTTTGTATTCAATAGTACAAACAAATTTTACTCCCTTCTAATTCATATTGTTTAGTGGTTTTGATAATATTGAGAAGTTTCTCACAAATCATAGATAATAACCAACTAGTTGAAGTAAATTACGAATCTATGTTATAGATGCTAATATGAGGAACTCCTCAATTGTATTCATCTTAGAAGGGTCTAAATATGTCCCTTCTCTAATGATAACATTACCTAATAATGATATTTCCTCCATCCAAAACTCACATTTAATGTACTTTTCATATATCCTTCCCTTTCACAAAGTCTTTAGAACAACATTCAAATTCTCCTCCTTACTCTTCAATTATATTAATATATCATCTACATATACTACCAATTTTTTTAAGATAGTCTCTAAGTACTATATTAATTAATTATATAAATATTTCTGAAGAATTAGTGAGTCCAAAATAAATAACTATGAACTCTTAGTGTTCATACCTTGTCCAAAAAAGAATTCTTGGGAATATCTTAATTATTCAACATTAATTGGCGATATCCTGACCAAACATCCACCTTAAAAACGTATGGGGGGCATGTAGTTGATAGAACAAGTATTATATCCATGGAAGGGAAAATATTTTCATTATCATGCTTTTTTTGAGTTCACAATAATCAATACAGAGGCACATTGACCCATACTTATTCTTGACAAAGAGGAATATAGAACTATAAATTGTGTACTCTAGTGTGCAAAACCCTTTTCAATATTCTCTTTTAAATGATTATGTAGTTTTTACAACACAATGATGACCATATTCAGGAGTTTTGGATTTATCCAAAGATCTTGGTATATGTTCTGTTGGTCGGAGTGGATACTAAAGAGGGGGGTGAATTGAGATCCAATTAAAATTTCTGTTAAAAACAATTTCTATTAAAATCCCCTAATTTCAAATACAAATTAAACTATAGTGAATTTATACCGATTATAAAGGTTCAATTAATTTATCAAAGATTGATTAGTTCTCAGTTAACTTAATCTTATGATTAAATTAACTTTTCAAACTAACTTACTGGTTTATCATAAATATAAACACTTGCGAGTTTAACTATCAAAGCAGCTTTGAAAATAAATTATATTTCAAAGTAATAGCAGCGGAATATGAAATAAATATATATAGTATGGATGTAAACATTAACTAAAGAAACAGAGGAGTTAACAAAGAGGTTCAGTCTCAAGTCGAGACTTAGTCCTCTCAAAAGTTTATATAAAGATGATCAACACCCTAGATCGGGGTTCAACAGTTTACAACTGTCCAGGTCCAAGACCTCTACCACTGTTATTTGTGGGAAACAAAACAACAGCAACCAGCTGTCCAAGTCCCACACGACCTCTACCACTATCCACAGTGGGCAATGATGTATAAAAAGGATTGATGAGGATTTACAGATCCTCCAGTTAAAGTACAGGATCCAGTGTGTGTGTTTAATATAGTAGATAACACACACTGCTCAAAATGTAGAATAAATGAATCACATAGCAGAGAAGTAGAGTTTAGAAATGGCTCTGGTGATTTCAGTGTAGCTCTAGACTCTTTTGGATTTGATCAGATGTTATTCTGAGTCCTCTTCTCGTTTTTGTTTGAGAAGCAGAGTGTCGTAGGCTTCAGGTTTATAAGCAGTGAGATGTAGTCGATGAAGTTCTTCAATGTTCTTTTGTATGCACAGAACTCTTCATGAGTAGGCTTGATTGTGTATGTGGTTCTATGTAATCTCTTGATGTGTATCTACTGTTCTACTTGGTTATTCCTCCTATTCCTTATTTTTATTTCTCGTGTGTTCTCTTTAATGTCTTTATTCTCTTGTTCTCTCGTACAGAAGCAGAGTCTTCTTGTATTTATGTCACGTGCTTCAGAAGACAGAAAAGGTTTCCTTTTCGCAGGTACGAGGTATAGATTCCTAACATCCGACAACCTTTATTAATTAATTGACAAAGCATTAAAATATAACTGATATGACCATTAGGTAGATTAAATAAAGATAAAGATAAAGAAATTCAAACAGTTGTTTATGACTATCGATAAGTTCAAGTGATCGGTAGGTCATCAGCATCGATGGCTAGACATCGGTGTGTCCTGACCGGTGACTCAGATGATTAGCATCAGTGTGTTATTTTATCGGTGACACATTTGCGTCGGTGTATCATTCGATCAGCATCAGTGAGTCAGATTGATCAGCATCGGTGAGTCGGATTGATCAGCATCGGTGACTCAGATTGATCGGCATCGGTGCGTCAGATTGATCAGCATCGGTGAGTCAGATTGATCGGCATCGGTGACACAGATTGATCGGCATCAGTGAGTCATATTGATCAGTATCGGTGACTAAGATTGATCAGCATCGGTGATTCATATTGATCGGTATCGGTGACTCAGATTGATCATCATCAGTGACTCAGATTGATCGGCATCTGTGAGTCATATTGATCGGCATTGGTGACTCAGATTGATCAGCATCGGTGAGTCATATTGATCGGTATCAGTGACTGAGATTGATCAGCATCGGTGACTCAGATTGATCGGCATCGGTGAGTCAGATTGATTGGTATCGGTGAGACCGTTGTCTTGATATTGGATCGGTGCGACCGTTGTCCTGATATTGGATCGGTGCGACTGTTGTCCGGATATTGGATCGGTGCGACCGTTGCCCTGATATTGGATCGGTGCGACTGTTGTCCTCTGATATTGGATCGGTGCCACCGTTGTCCTGATATTGGATCGGTGCGACCGTTGTCCTCTGATATTGGATCGGTGCGACCGTTGTCCTGATATTGGATCAGTGCGACCATTGTCTATTTGATCCAGAAGACTTCCACAAAACATGTAAATCAATAAAAACATAGATAAAAACATGATAGAAGATTCACTAATAGATTCAGATTAAGTTTATGAGAAATCCATCCAGATTAAGTAAGAACTATTTTTGATTATTAAAACAACAATCGTAGGAATGAATTAAACAATCTTTCAGAGGGCTCAACAATCTCCCCCTTTTTGATAATCACAAATCTTAAAAAAAATCAATAATAAAAACATAATGAGATATAAATCTCCCCCTTAGATATTGATCTCCCCCATATATATATCCTTCTCCCCATATATATATATCCTTATCCCCCATATATATATCCTTATCCCCCTTATATATATCCTTCTCCCCCTTTGTGATAATCAAAAAGAAGGGAAAAGCTACAAATAAGAGAGGAGAAAAAAAAGAAGGCAGAATAGAGAATAGAGAGCGAAAAAAAAAATTTATAAAGTACAGAAGATTATAACCAACACATAGTCCACCCAATGAAAAACAATACACAACTATTTCTATGGATACAAAGGGGCTTTGCCTTTGTCTTTGGGATCAATAGAGAGTAAGTTGGAGGACGTGGAGGCAGGCCGTTTTGGGCGAATCTGAAGAGGTGGGAGGACAACTCTGGTAGGTGTAGGAGAAGGTTCCACGGAGGTTTGGTGAGTATCAGTAGCAGCTGGTTGAGAAGATGTCTGAGTAACTGGCCGTAGTTGAGAGAGTGCCTGAGCAACAGAGAGCTGATTTGGAGCTACATCAGAGGCAGGAAGAGGGTCAGTAGTAGGAAGCACAATGGCAGTGGCTTGGGCATTAAGATAAGGCTTCAAAAGATTTATGAAATTCTGAATTACTTCTGCACCATACTGCATAGCCTTTTCAAAATCATCTTTGTTCTCCATGAACTGTGCCAAAGTAGGAGTAAAGTCTTTCAACTGACAAACTTGAGCCTTGAAAGCTTGAGTGACTGGTGGTAGTTTTAGATTCTCTGCCAACACCTTGAAATTTTTAGCCATCTCATGCTTTGTGTAAATCTTTGAAAAGTAATGATCAACCTTTTCCTTGATCTCTTTCAGATCCTGTTTGGCATCTGCTGAATATACGGTTGCCATTTCATGACTGTGATCACAGTGCTCCTTCATTTTCTTTAAAGAATCCAGATCAAGAACTTGTCTAACAGCTGCTAACTCATCATGTACAACCTCCCTTAGAGCCTCTAGCTCATAGGTAGTGATTTTGGTTAATTTGGCAGTACTAGCTTTGCTAACTATTTGAGTTATCTCAGATTTCAATCTTCTCAAATCAGAATTGTTGAGGTGTTCAATCAAATTCCTCAACACTTCCATCATACCATAGATGGTTGATCTAAATTCTCTTGATAAAGATACTAAGCCAGTGTGGAGATCCTTCATAGTCTGGTTCATAGAGGCTATGTGCCTGCCAATAAGCTCACCAGTATTGGCCAGGTCTGGCTTCACAGCATTCGATACACTTTGTGAGAAAGCTTCCAACGATGCTTCAGAAACATGCAGAGACACTTGAGTAAGGGTATTGGAAATTTCTTCTCTGACTGTATCTCTCACATCAGCCAGCAATTCAGTCTTAAACTTATCAAAATCAGCTTGAGAGATTTCAGAACTAGGCAGATGAACATCTGTAGTATCCACAACAGGAGCAGATCTTGCTTCACTTGGGAGGCTCTTGTTCATAACTGTAGTAGATTCTGACATTTCCTCTTCTTCTTCAGAATAGTCTAAGCCCAAAACAGCAAAACCAGGGTAGTCATCCCAAATAGCATCACACAAGGTATATTTCGGTTTCTCATAACTTGTTGTTCCACTGATTTATGGTGATTCTCTCTTGCCAGTGGCATCTGTTCCTGGTACTGTTTGATGTGTTTCCATTGGAGGTACAACAAGACCATCTACAGGTTGGTTAACACCATTATCATCACTAGAACCATCACCATCATCATCATCACCATCATCATCATCATCATCATCATCATCTTGCTCATTATTACTCTTCTCAGAGTCTTCACTGGTAGAAACTTCAGTGTCAGTATCTTCTTCCTCACCAAGAATTGGTTCAGATTCAGGTAAGGCCAAAGGTGGACTAGCAGGTCCAAAATCTATTCTTTTCTTTGGACTCACTATATCAGGATCACTCCAATCATCAGGAGGCGACACACTTCCATCTTCTGTCTCACCTTCATCCATTCTTTGACCTTCGGTAGCTTCATTTCTTTCATCCTCTTCCTCATCATCAGAATAAACTAGTTCCTCATTTGCGTTCAAACCAGGGTCTCTCGAACCCTTAGGCCTCTTTCCATGATCTATGGGATTGTAGGCTTCATACAGCTTGTCATCATCAGCAACCCAAAACTTCTTCCATTGATTCCAATTGATTTTCATCCTCTTACATATCTCTTTGTTGAGACAGAAAGGATGATCTGTTTCAGCTACTTCATCATCTTCATCAACACATTCTAGATTCTTGAGCATGGTAGAGATCATCTTGGAGTAAAATAAGGCAGTGGCTTTATTGGATGGTTTTACCATTCCATCTATGTGCACCATCACATATCTATACAAATTGATCTTCTCATGGGTTTTCAGAAGAAAAAATAGGAAAACGTCCTGATATTTTACAGCAGCAAAATCTTCTCTTCTAGGGAAAAGTTGGTGTTGAATAAACTTGAAAAGAAGTCTGCATTCACCATCCAACTCTTAAATGTGATTCTCCTCGATTCTTTGTTTCAAGTCAGAAGCTCTAGAGCTAATTCATAAGAGATGTAATCATTGATTGGAGTAATATTCCCAGCATAATCCTCATACCGACCCTCATGGGGTACATTTAAGCATTCTGCCCACTGTTTAGATGAAAATGATATTTTCTTTCCTTTTACTTCAGACGACATCCGAGAAGCCTCCACACCATCTAGAGTGATTTTCAGATTCATATAAAACTCATGTACCAGCTTCGGGTAGTCTACTCGTGAGTTGTCTGAAAACCAGTCTGTCCATACTTGCGATTCAAGAACTTGCAGCAACAGTGACTTACTTGATAAAAGACAGGCGGAACTGACTTCTCTTTCTACAGCAACAATCCGAGTTTCCAGGTTCAGATTTATTGATCGTTGAGAGGTACTACACAACTCGCCTCAAGCATGCTTTGGATGTACAAGACTGTATGATCCTTTGCTTGGTCTCTTTTGCTTAGCCATTCAAAGATTTTGCGGAAAGCAGGAGTTCGATGGTTCGAGGTAGAGAAGAAGAGAAGTTGAAGGGTTCGGCGGGAAATGAAAGGTCAAATGTTTAGGGAAGAGAAATAGCCGCATATCATTTATTTTATCATTTAGGGTTCCCATAAAAAGGATAAAAGAAATTAATTAATTAATTACGACATAATAAAAAGTAATACAGAGAATCGGTTTGACAGACCGGTGTGACAGATGGGTTTCACTGATCGGTTTCACAGATCAGTTTCACAGATCGGTTTCACAGATCGGTTTCACAGATTGGTTTCACAGATCGGTTTTACAGATCGGTTTCACAGATCGGATTCACAGATCAGTTTCACAGATCAGTTTCATAGATCGATTTCATAGATCGAGCATACACAACTCTTGTTTAGTAAACTTCATTCTTTCAGAGCATAAAGGCTTTGTAAATATATCAGCTAATTTATGTTCAGTGTCAATATATTTTAGAGAGATATCACCTTTCTGATAATGTTCTCTTAGAAAATGATGTCTGGCATCAATATGCTTAGTCCTAGAGTGAGACACAGGGTTATTAGATATGTTAATTGCACTAGTATTGTCACAGTTAATTGAAACATGTTTAAAATAAAATCCATAGTCCAATAAAGTGTGTTTCATCCACAGAATCTATGCACAGCAACTACCAGCAGCGATGTATTCTGCTGCCGCAGTAGATAATGCAACTGAGTTCTGTTTCTTACTACACCATGATACTAGCGATTTTCCAAGTAAGTGACATGTTCCAGATGTGCTTTTCCTATCCAACTTGCATCCAGCAAAGTCAACATCTGAATAACTAGTTAGGTCAATAGATTGTCCTTTTGGATAAAACCAACCTAAATTTATAGTATACTTAAGATATTTAAAAATCCTTTTAACAGCCAGTAAATGTGACTCTTTAGGATTAGCTTGAAATCTAGCACACATACACACACTAAACATAATATCTGGTCGACTAGCATTAATATAATGTAATCTCCCAATCATACCTCTATAATTGGTTTGATCAATTGTTTTCCCTGTTTCATCAACATCCAATTTACAGGTAGTACTCATGGGTATATCACTTTCCTTAATACTATCCAAACCAAAACGTTTTAACAAATCCTTAGTATATTTACTTTGATTTAGAATAATGCCATTTTTAGTTTGAAATATTTGAAATCCAAGAAAGTACTTAAGCTCTCCCATTAAGCTCATTTCAAATTCATTTTGCATAACCATTGAAAAATCAGTACATAAAGAATTTTTTGTAGATCCAAAAATAATACCATCAACATAGATTTGTACTATTAAGACATCTTTTGAAAACCTTTTTATAAATAGAGTGGGATCAGCTATTCCTTTGGTAAATCCTTTTGAAATAAGAAAGTCTGAAAGTCATTCATACCAATCTCTTGGAGCTTGTTTTAAACCATATAAGGATTTAGAATGTTTAAAAACATGATTTTGAAAATGATGATTTTTGAAACCAGGTGGTTGTTCTACAAAAACATCATCAACAATGAAACCATTTAAAAAACCACTTTTCATATCCATTTGATAAAACTTGAAATTCAGATGTGATGCATAAGCAAGTAAGATCCTAATTGCCTCTAATCTAGCTACAGGTGAAAAGGTTTCCTCATAGTCAACTCCTTCTTCTTGATTGTATCCTTGTGCAACTAGCCTAGCTTTGATTCTAATGATGTTTCCAGATTCATCTACTTTGTTTCTAAACACCCATATTGTGCCTATGATTATAGTGTCCTTAGGTCTTTCTACTAATTTCCAGACTTTGTTTCTTTCAAATTAATTTAGTTCTTCTTGCATAGCTATTACCCAAAATTCATCATTGATGGCATCATTGATATTTGTAGGTTCTAGCTGTGATAAGAAGTCTTGATGTTCAACCTGATTTCTAAGAGAAGCTCTAGTCTGTGTCCCTCTATCAAGATCTCCTACAACAGCATCTAAGGGATGATTTCTCAGAATCCTAGTTGATCTAGAAAAGGTAGGACTCGAGATTTCAGGTTCATCTACAGGTTGAGGTTCAACAGAAGCAGGGTCTAGAGAATTTCCAGAGTTGGATGTTTTAACTTCAGGTCCACTATTTTTATCATTAAGGTTCAATCCAGAGAGATCATCTTCAAGATTTTCAAGAGAGGTATTAGGTTCATGCGGAACAGTTTCATCAAATTTGATATGAACAGATTCTTCCACACATTATGTTCTTTTATTGAAAACTCTATAGGCTTTACTAGAAGTAGAGTAACCTTGGAAAATTCCATCATCATTCTTGGATGCAAAATTGTCAAGATTATCTTTAGTATTATGAATAAAGACTTTGCAACCAAAAACATTGAAGTAGTTAACTTTAGGTTTCCTATGGTTCCATAACTCATAAGGGGTCCTCTTAAGAACAGGTTTAATCAAGACTCTATTAATAACATAGCAAGCGGTATTGACAACATCAACCCAAAAATAAATAGGTAGGTCATACTCATTGAGCATAGTCCTAGAAATTTCTTGCAGGGTTCTATTCCTTCTTTCTACTACACCATTCTGTTGAGGTGTCCTAGGGGAAGAGAAATTGTGACAATAGCCACTGTGTGAGCAGTAAGATTCAAACTCATGATTTTCAAATTCACGACCATGATCACTTCTCAGGGACTTAATCTTAAGTCCACTAAGGTTCTCTACAGACATGGAATATTTAACAAAGTAAGAACAAGCTTCACTTTTTTGAGCTAGAAAATATACCCAAGTATATCTAGAAAAGTCATCTACAAGAACATAGACATAGTGCTTCCCATTTAATCTAGAAACTCTAGAAGGTCCAAATAAATCCATGTGAACCTACTCGAGAGGTTGAGAAGTTAACACTTCTTTCTTTGATTTGAAAGAAACTTTATGTTGCTTTCCCTTTTGACAGGGATTACAAATTTTGTCTGCTGGAAATTCAAGTTTGGGTAGGTCTCTTACTAAGTTCTTCCTAGAAAGTTTTCTATGTGAATGCACATTGCAGTGTCCTAATCTTCTGTGCCAAAGCCAAGACTCTTTTTGAAAAGCATTTAAACAAGTAATGTTTTGTTTAGCTAAGGAATTTAAGTCGACAGCATAAACAATTTCATTTCTTAAAGAAGAAAACACTAAATCATTTTTAGAATTAAAAACATTGAAAGAATCATATTCAAATTTAACATACAAACCATCATCACATAACTGAGAGATACTTAATAAATTGTATTTAAGGCCGTCAACAAATAAGACTTTAGAAATCAATACTGAATTAGTGTTACCAATATGGCCTAACCCGATGATTTTCCCTTTAGAATTGTCACCAAAGGTAACAAAACCTCCATCAACTCTGAATAAGCTTTTAAAGCATGAGAATTCTCTTGACATATGTCTTGAACATCCACTTTCCAAGTACCAGGTCTTTCTACAGGAGCTCTTTAAGCAGGTTTCCTACAAAAAAGATTTAAACAGGAAATGATTTTGGTACCCAGATTTTCATGGGTCCATACAGATTAGCCAAAAATACATTAGGTACCCATATTTGTATAATGGGAATTATATAATTTTTAGAATCATCATTTATTGAAAGATAAACCTTATTAGATCCATAACTATGAATATAACTAGTTGAGGCATATGAAGTTCCAGAGCTAGTTGCTTTCTGTCCAGATTTATGAATAAATCTATTCTTGGTCAACTTTCTCTGTCCAGGTTTGTAACCTATTCCAGTAGTGTATTTTGGTGCAACTTGTTTTCCTAGCACTTGAGTTAGAGTTTCCTTACCATTGGTAAATTTCTCTAAATCCTTACTAATTTTCTCATTAGATAATTTCAATTCAATGTTCTCCTTTAACAGTTGAGCATTTTTCTCTTTTTCAATAGTGAGTTCAGTTTTAACTGTAGTGGTGAGAGCATGTTGTTTCTTTAATGATTTGTATTTATCCTTAAGTTCATTGCATGTCTCTTATAACATATCACAATATTCAAACAATTCAGATTTAGACATGTTATCACATTCAGAATCATCTCCAGAATAATATGAATTAGAAGCAGGAGTTTCTGAAGTTACCTCAGAAGTGTTTGTCATAAAACACATGTTTGCTTTATTTATATGTTCTGTTTCAGAAACTTCAGATTCACTAGAACTGTCCTCAGAAGCACTCCAAGTAGCCTTCATGGCCTTTTTAAACTTATTGTCCTTGTATTCATACTTCTTTCTGTATTTCATCTTTGGACAGTCAGATTTTATGTGTCCTTTCCTTTTACACTCATAACAGACAACTTCATCTGATTTATCAGATTTCTTCCAGTCCTTTTTCCAATGTCCCTTGTTACCATACTTACCTTTGTAGTTTGACTTTCTGAAAAACTTCTTCTTCCTATAAAACTTTTTAAATCTTCTGGCAATGTGAGCCATCTCAGCATCACTGTCAGAGTCACTCTAACTATCTTCACAGCTTGAGCTTTCGTTTATAGCTTGAAGTGTTTCCTTATCCTTTTTATTTGAGTTTGTAGTTTTGATGGCAACAGACTTTCGTCTAGGTTCATCGTCTTCTTATTTATTCACCTTGAGTTCCTCTTCATACATCATCAGTTTGCCAATTAGTTCTTTGACTGGCAGTTCTCCAATGTCACATGATTCTCTAATGGAGACAGAGGTTCCTCTCCATCTTTCAGGTAGACATCTCGAAATTCTCATGATTTGTTCCTTTGCTATAACATCCTTTCCCAGAGAGTTCATTGTGTTGAAAATTTCATTGAACCTGAAATACATATCAGAAATGGGTTCATCAGGATTCATTTTAAAATTATCATACTTAATAGTATAGGTATTCAATCTCATCTCCTTAACTTTTGTTGTTCCTTCATGAGAAACAGCTAAGGTATCCCAAATTTCATATGCAGTTTTACAAGCAGAAATTCTATTAAATTATTCATCTCCTAGAGCACAGTACAGGGCATTCATAGCATTACAATTATTATTGTAAGCAGTCTTTGTAGGTTCATCCCAAGTAGATCTAGCAGTAATGGGAATTTTATATTCAGATTCAAAAGTAGTCCAAATATCAAAACCTATGCTTTCAAGATGAATTTTTATTTTGAGTTTCCACTGAGCAAAGTTGTTTCCATTGAAAAAAGGTGGCCGATTAGTAGCAGCACCCTCAAGTCTATTATCCATAATATCACAAAAATAATTTTAAAGAGATAAAAATTTAGAAATAACAGAAATTTTAAGAACTTTAAAATACAACTAAAATCACAGTTGAAAAACAGAGTACTTGAGAAAATATTTTCTATCCTCTGATACCAAATGTTGGTTGGAGTGGATACTCAAGAGGGGGGTGAATTGAGATCCAATTAAAATTTCTGTTAAAAACTATTTCTATTAAAATACCCCAATTTCAAAAACAAATTAAACTGTACTCAATTTATACAGATTATAAAGGTTCAATTAATTTCTAAAAGATTGATTAGTTCTCTGTTAACTTAATCTTATGATTAAATTAACTTTTGAATCTAACTTACTGATTTACAATAAATATAAACACTTGCGAGTTTAACTATCAAAGCAGCTTTGAAAATAAATTATATTTCAAAGTAATATCAGCGGAATATGAAATAAATATATATAGTATGGATATAAACTTTAACTAAAGACACAGAGGAGTTAACCAAGAGGATCAGTCTCAAGCCGAGACTTAGTCCTCTCAAAAGTTTATATAAAGATGATCCACACCCTGGATCGGGGTTCAACAGTTTACAACTGTCCAGGTCCAATACCTCTACCACTGTTATTCGTGGGAAACAAAACAACAGCAACCAGCTGTCTAGGTCACACACGACCTCTACCACTATCCACAGTGGGAAATGAAGTATAAAAAGGATTGCTAAGGATTTAAAGATCCTACAGTTAAAGTACAGGAGCTATTGTGTGTGTTTAATATAGTAGATAACACACACTGCTCAAAATGTAGAATAAATGAATCACAGAGCCGAGGAGTAGAGTTTAGAAATGGCTCTGGTGATTTCAGTGTAGCTCTGGACTCTTTTGGATTTGTTCAGAAGTAATTCTGATTCCTCTTCTCGTTTTTGTTTGAGAAGCAGAGTGTCGTAGGCTTCAGGTTCATAGGTAGTGAGATGGAGTCGATGAAGTTCTTCAATGTTCTTTTATATGCACAGAACTCTTCTTGAGTAGGATTGATTGTGTATGAGGTTCTGTGTAAACTCTTAATGTGTATCTTCTGTTCTACTTGGTTCTTCCTCCTCTTCCTTCTTTGTATTTCTCGTGTGTTCTCTTTATTGTCTTTCTTCTCTTGTTCTCTCGTATAGCAGCAGAGTTTTCTTGTATTTATGTCACGTGCTTCGGAAGACAGAAAAGGTTTCCTTTTCGCAGGTACGAGGTACGGTTTCCTGACATCCGAAAACCTTTATTAATTAATTGACAGAGCATTAAAATATTCCTGATATGACCGTTAGTTAGATAAAATAAAGATAAATATATAGAAATTCAAACAGTTGTTTATGACTATCGATGAGTTCAAGTGATCGGTAGGTCATCAGCATCGGTGGCTAGACATCATTGTGTCCTGACCGGTGACTCAGATGATTAGCATCGGTGTGTTATTTGATCAGTGACTCATTTTCATCGGTGTATCATTCGATCAACATCGGTGAGTCAGATTGATCAGCATCAGTGAGTCAGATTGATCAGCATCAGTGACTCAGATTGATCGGCATCGGTGCGTCAGATTGATCAGCATCGGTGAGTCAGATTGATCAGCATCGGTGAATCAGATTGATCGGCATCGGTGAGTCATATTGATCAGTATTAGTGACTTAGATTGATCAGCATCGGTGAGTCATATTGATCGGTATCGATGACTCAGATTGATCAGCATCGGGGACTCAGATTGATCAGAATCTGTGAGTCATATTCATTGGCATCGGTGACTCAGATTGATCAACATCAGTGAGTCATATTGATCGGTATCAGTGACTCGGGTTGATCAGTATCGGTGACTCGGATTGATCGGCAACGGTGAGTCAGATTGATCGATATCAGTGAGACCATTGTCTTGATATTGGATCGGTGCGACCGTTGTCCTAATATTGGATCGGTGAAACCGTTGTCCTGATATTGGATCGGTGTGACCGTTGTCCTGATATTGGATCGGTGCGACCGTTGTCATCTGATATTGGATCGGTGCGACCCTTGTCCTGATATTGGATCGGTGCGACCGTTGTCCTCTGATATTGGATCGGTGTGACCGTTGTCCTGATATTGGATCGGTGCGACCGTTGTCTGTTTGATCTAGAAGACTTCAATAAAACTTGTAAATCAATAAACACATAGATAAAAACATGATAGCAGATTCACTAATAGATTGAGATTAAGTTTATGATAAATCCAACCAGATTATTTAAGAACGATTTGTGATTATTAAAACAACAATCATAGGAATGAATTCAACAATCTTCCAGAGGGCTCAACAATTTCGATTTTGAACGCAACCTCTCAACCAAGAGGAAGACTAGCAAACTCATTATGGAATACATCAGTATAATATCCCATAATAGGCTTGTCTTCCAAAATAATTATCTCCTCAATATCAATAATTTTAAATACCAATTATTTCTCTCAAGTTGATAAAATATACACTTTATAATAAGATTCTAAAGGATATTCTTCGTCCTCCTTACACTTTTACTGAACTGTAGGATGAATCGGGATATAAAGAGTGATCACTTCCCCCCTATAGTTGATATTGAATTTGAATAAGTATATCTATTCCATGAAAAATATAGAATTAAATTCCACTAAAGTAAATATGAGATGATTTTATTTGATGTCTAGTCCAAAAACATTCACAAGGGATGAGTTGTATACTTGGGAGCAATGATTACTCCATTTTTTACTCTCATAGATAGGTCAAACCCCATGTTTTGATGTGGGTTTTGAATAGATTTACTAAACTTTAAAGATTTGGAATAATGTGTAAAACTATAATCAAATATTTCATTTTATGTTCATGAATGTATATTTATCCCACATACACTATTTGATTTTGATTCTATTAATTTATGATATCCAAAATAATCTTGGAGATAGAAATACTCAAACTTCAAAATATCATAAAAAGTGAAATTATGAACATATAAGGGAAAACATATATATGACATTTAAATCATAACTTATTTTTCTATTGGTTTTAATCTAGGTTATTTGTGGTAAATTTACCGATTAGGTATTTTAACCTAGTAATCTATTAATGTTTTTAATGGTTTTTAAAGCGTTTTTTAGTTTTCAAAAGCATATCCCCCAGGATTGTCAGACCAAGTGTATATTAATGCCTCTTTTTCATGAACTAGGTGATGACAATGTTAATATCAAATGTTCTCTTTTTAGGTTTATTACCCCTAGTTACAACTGTGCTACTTACACGTCAACTTGTAGTATCTTTATTGGGATGTAATTTCTTAGAAAAAACACACTCCATACTTAACTAATCTTTAAGGATATTTTCCTATACGTAAACATATCCCTATAGTTCTCACTAAATTATTCTATTTATAATCACAAAAATTAAATATACCTTATGCGGATACCAACTATAGTGACCCAAGAATTTTATACATATTATTTCATGATTTTTTTAAAATAGAAGTCCAATAAATATAACCTAATGATTGTGAGGCCTAGTATATTTAGAAAACTAGGTTCATGATAAACGTATATGAAACTAGAACAGAAAATCTATATTTTATTCCACATAAAAAATTATTAAATAAATTTGAAATCTTAGAAATTCCAAGGATAACTTGGGGTATACATAAAATAAAGGGGAGATCTATAAGTCCCTATAAGCGAATAAACATAGTTATAAAACATAATATATGATTAATAAGGCATAACATAATATCCTAAAATATAAGCCTCGAGAATAATCATCTCGATGCATAAAAGTAATAACATATAATCATAATATAATAAAAACATAGTAATGTGGAAACAATATAAAACATGATATCAGCATAATTCAAGGCTAACTACCATGAAAAAATCACATGGTTGATAGAGTCCAATCCTAGATTATGTTTACTCTCTAATCCCATATATAATTTCTGACGAGAAAAAAAAATCACCCAATAAATTTTATCTCTAGTTGGGTGCACCAATCATAACATGTACATTCATATGTTTTCCACATAAGGAAATCAATCATAAGTTGTAAACATAAGAATTACCCATGGAATGAAAATGGTTCCATAATCTTGCCTCATATCATAATCAAATAAGATTTCAAAAAATTTATATATAAAATAAGAAATTAAATATTTTGAAAATTAATGTATATTTAAATAATCATAGTTAAAAATATAAGGTGTTCATTTGAAAAAAAACTTCATGATAAATTTTAGATAACTGGGTAAATAATTGAACACTCAAAATGGCGAATTAAGGAAGCGGTTAAAGCATTTTGAAGAAACAAAATAATAAAATTTTCATTGAAAACTATACATAAAATAGAATGTTTATACCTAAAATATTACATAATATAATGAAATATTGAATGTTGATAAATGCTTTAAATTGTAATTACATAAAAGGTTTAAGGGATAAAAAATATTCCCTTAACCGAGTTTGATTTTGAAGAAGGCATCTGAGAAATAAACATTAGCATGTATTACCCCATAAAAAGAAGTCAGAATAAGATAGGTATATATATAAGAGACAAATATATATAATTTATAATCATTTTATATAATTAAATTGATATTTAAAGTGAGTTATATAGAGAAATGTCATAACCCAAAGAAAAAGGGTGGGTCAGAGAGATCATTTACCATATGCTCCAGAATCATTCCACACATTCACATAAGGTACTGAATAATAAAATTAGATTAAATAATTACATAATTTAGAACCTTTTATATATAAATTTTATTTAATATATATTTTTTGTTCATTTGTGACCATTTGAAAGAGTTATAATGTTTAATTTCATTGTTCCCAGAGCATTAGTTTCATGTTTTCATGGTCAGATCACTAGAGGATAATTATTGATGTTCTTATAAAACAAAACTAAAAATATAGTTGTAGTGTCCCATATTATTCAATGTATCACTTTGAGATATTTTTAGGAATATTTATGATTCAAGGAACTGAGATGGAATGATATTCTAAGGCATGATGAGCCTGATATTGGAGATTAAAGTATATTAAATATAGTAATATCACACATGTGGATTTTTAATTAAATAGTTAAACAATCCCAAATGGATTCTCGAGCTAGAAATATAAGACCACTATTGACATCAAACATGGGTTTTACCCAAGGAATAATATAATATTTGTTGGTATCGAGCAATTGAGTAATGTGATATTAATAGCTTAAATAATAAAATAAATTAATTTAATTACTTTATTAGTTTATTTCAATATAGTGATTGATAAATCTCTATTCAAACACAGATATTCATAGTTCCTATGGTTAGCTACATAACCTAGGGATTTATAAGAGTCATTATAGATGATGTATTATAGGATCATTGGTAGATAACATCAGATTGAGGCTAGATTTAGGATCATGCACCAATGTAGCATGTGGATCTCGACAATGATAATTATGTGTGATCATCCTTTATCAACAATAAATCAAAATTGATGTATGATTTTTTATTTGTATTTTTCCATTTTTATTTTTTTATGATGAACGTGAATCAATGAAATAACAAATTTATTTAAAAATCATGTGCATTTCGTGTATAGGATAGATATTATCTTGGATTGTGGATTTCATTGTTGATTATATTATTATCTATTCGTTTGTTATTTTAACGTCAAAAAATTGAGAGTATTATGAAAAATTTCTTAGGCTTATTCCTCAATTTGTTTTGAGCATTTTCTCCAATTCCTCATTTATCATGAGAAATCACTTTGGCCCATGGTTCGATGAATACGCAGATATCAATTTTTGCGCATGATTTTCATAGAGAAACAAATTGATAGTAAAGATCAAGGTTAATCTTGGTGATGATAACAAGTCCCGATGACATATCGGTATACTACCCCATTGGTTTGGGAATGCGGTATTGATGAGTCAAAAAAGTGGTGGTTCATGAGGACTAGATATTTCCATATTCTTGATATCGATTGCGACAAGGTTTGGTCAGCCACAGATCCAAGACACATGGTGTGATTCATGAGGAATTAATGATTTATGGGTCATGGAAGAATACGTGTGAAGTTTTCCATAGGTTATATGAAACAATTAACAACACAGATTGCAGTCCTATGAAGGAACACTATGTATTTCCTTCTTTGTAGTGCTAGTTTCTATATTCATAGATAATTACCAAACATCGTGTGACCCATATCTGAAGAACTCGATAGGTATACATGTATACACCTATAAGGCCATTAAGTGTTACATGTTGTGCGTTCGAAGTTACAGAATGTGTAACACATGGAGGATGTCTCAAAATGTGGAGGGAGTACAATCCTTGGTGGTAATGTGGCCCCACACACCATGTACATGGGAAAAACATTGGTAGGATAAAGTATAAGGGCAGAGCCGTATACTAAGACACAATCAAGTACATGGGAAAATATCACCATATATAGGAACAAGGAAAACAGCACGTCATGTTCTAGGGTGAATTATACACATGATGTACCCATGGTACATGCCAGTATTGTGGATGAGTTCATACCATGTGAGCGTTAGATATGGGAAATTCCAGGCATAGTGAGACATATCGTGTACCCCTAAGGACATGTCGTTTGATATTTTTAGGAAAAGATGGATTCCAATCTATTATTATCTCATCATTTTAGTGAGTTTATGTGAGCTTCCCTAGAGTAGTACTAGTTAAGTGTGTTCCCTTGGTCCATTCCTGTGAGGGTTCGTTGCAACATCATATTCCAATCATAAAAGGTTCCCCCTTTGTAGATTCTTAATTATCAGTATATTGTGGGATGGATCCATTACTATGGAATATGTCTCCTTAGTCTTATTTGAATGATACCTTAGCTTCTTGGATCATGTATCCCTCCAAAATGACTGGATATATCCTCATTTCCTTATTATTTTCTTATGTGGGTTTTTTCTATATTTTCATGACCAATATTTAAACAGGAATTGATCCCCTATATAGGAGGATGTTTCCAGTCAGTTATGGTGTACCCCCCAGTGATCCCTGGGGGTTGAACCCTTATTTATGTATTGAGGTATGATCTCTTTGATGGTTTATTAATTAAAGGGAGTGTGTATATCGGATGAACCCTCCCAGTTTTCTGGGTGTTTCTTCATGGCTAGACCCGATGAGCATGTTCTCTAGGATTTATCCATATACGATGGTGAGGATGTGCTATCTTTATAGAAATTATTAATTAGTTATATATCTCAAATTATTGTTATCAAGAATGGTAGGGTTCATGGAGTTTTATCTTTTTGATGAGTGTTACCTTGAAACCTAGTAGTGAATCTATAGCGAGTAGTGGTTGAATCCTTTGAAACTCAGAGTATTTTAGGAGTATATATGGATATTTTCTTATATAATTAACATAAAATTTATTGAGATAAATACACTTTATTGTTTATGGTTTGTGATTTTGAGGTTACTTACTAGGTGTTGTTATAATCACCCATACATGGGCTTTGACCATGCATGTTTTTTCTTTTGAAGAAAAAAAAAATCTTTTTACAGAGTCCTTGGAGGACTGGGAGTAGGTGGATCTTAGTTTGTAATAGACAAACAAAGGTGTATATTGGTGTTTCATTCAACTATAGTCCACATCCTACTATGTTTTTTGGGTTTGTTTTCTAGTTTTGGGTGGGCTTATAGAATCCTTTCATTTTATTACATAAAATTTTCATTACATAATACAAAACATAGGATCTTTTAATGATTAATCATTGGGCAATAAAGTACATAATACATAGAATCCTAAATCATTATTCTAATCAATGATAACTTCTTATTAACTGAATCATACTAATTAATTTTATGGTACCTCATAACCTGAGACATAAATTAATGGAAAGGGTAAGAATAAGGCCCGACAAGGGAATAAGAAAGGGAAATAGTTTACTAGTGATCTTGACGAATATCAATAAAAACACGAGAAATAACATTATGGATTGAGGCATATAATAAAAAATAATAATATAATTCATAACATGGAAATTTGGATACAACATTTAAATAATAATTTCATTTCAATATCACTAAGTTTCATCACCAGGGTGTTATAAATATTACCAAGGAAGTTCACTAAGGTATCATAAAATATGTCATCTATAGAGATTAAATTCATTACCCAATGTATTGAAGTTATATTAAGATAAACCATTAATATTAATTGATTTTCATGTTAGACACATATATCATAATAAATAACTCCATAAATTAACCATGGAAAATAAAATCAATGGGTTTAATATTAAAATAATGTCATTTGAAAAGTGCTTTAAATACAAGATTATTATGTCATTTTTAACCCACAGAAAGGGAAAAAGGGTTTTACGTATGTCAATACCAGAATAAAATAAATAATTTTTACATATGGGTGAATACCCCTAGAAAACAAAGATGTTTTGGTATTCACACAAACAAAATAAAAGGGAATTTCAGGATAAGAAGAGAGAAATTTTTAGAAGTAAAATCTGCAGCATAATGGGTATAAAATGTGGGTTTAGAAAAGGTTATAGTGAGAGGTGACATGGGTATACCATTGATAATAGATAGTTTTAAATTAAGGGAACGAATAAAATAGAAAAAATAGATATATTATAGTGACCAAATCATTTTACACATATCATTAAATGATTTTAATCATAATAAAGCATCCTGTTAGAAGCCAAGCATCGCAATGTCTAGTATCTTGGAAGACTAGGTACATAAAACATAAAACATTAGACTAAATAAAAAATTTATTTATTTAGTCTTTATAAAGAAATACTAATTTTCATTTTTATCATACATATTCATAGGATATCCTGAGGATAATTTGAAGAAAGTGATGAGCTAATATCCTAGTAAGGGAATAATCATAAGAATAAATCTTTAGCACATGGGTTAGAAGGAATGAAATAATGGTAGAAAAAGGAATGGTACATATGAAATAATAACATATAAACATGGGATCATATAAAAATTGGGTCATAGTAATGTGTAAGTTGAATAAATCATGACTTTATAATGACTTAAGGATCATTGAGCATAGAGGATCACAAGTCAAGGTTAACCACTATGACCATTGCACATGGTAGCACGAGTCAAGGAAAACCGCCAAGACAGTTGCACATAACACCTAATGAGAATTTTTTTAACCAATTCATTGGATAAAATTCTTGTAACAACCATCATAATAGGTTCATGAATCTTATTTCCACATAAATATTCATACATAATCAATCAAACATAATTATAATGGCACCCATGGAAAGTAATGGGTATCACAATCATGTCATAAAGAAAAATGAATGGGTGTATCATAAAAGTGTCCATGAAAGAAATGGATTAAAATATAATGAATATAAATAGGAATATATCATGGTAAGTGATTTCAAATATAAGTGACAACATGTAAAAATAGTATTTAAGAAATTTTACAATTAAAACATTTTAGTTTGGTTTTAAGGACAATACTAAAGTGAATTTTAAATAGAAAATGGAATAATCTTTTATATAAAACCAGAAGAGAACATATAATGTTTTCAAAATAAAAATAATTATTTTATAAAAATAATGGTGTCCTAAAATATATGATAGATTTTACTTGAAATTGCATAAGAATTCAGTATGTTCCCCTGCAACAGGCTTGCTTATTGGAGAGAATTGTGGTGGGAATCATTTAAAAACATGTATATCATTGAAATATAATTATGAATGGATCTTGATAAATGTGTTTTTATCATATAAAAAATATTTATAATATGTTCATAAAAATAAATATCTTTATTTTGGTAAAAATAAATATAGAGCAACCCGAAAGAATAATGGAGGTTTGGGTAGAATCTCTTACCTTAATTCAGAAGGTGTACATCACTTGATATTAATGTCCTAGATAACCAAATCACATTCATTAGTTAATATTTACCAAACATAGTTTTAATATAATTCATTTAATATAACCTTATTAAGTTCATTCATGAACATTTTTATGGGTTAAGATGTTCAATTTCATTATTTGGGAGGGTTTGTTTCCTTGTTTATAATGATTGGTTTGCTTATATACATGTAAGGATAATCTTGAAATATGAGAATGGTTGTCCAGAATTGGAGTTATATGTTATTAGTGATAATATATAAAACGTTAATGATCAATGTTTTAGTTGATTGGCGGTTTTTTGATCACATCAAACACATTTTTCTTTATAAATTAATATTAAGTGTACAAAATATTCAACAAAATTAAATTAGACATAATACAAATATTATAGTATTTTTATACCATAAAAATGGTTTCGTGACTAGAATTGAAAATGGAAATAGAAATTGAAAACCCATATTCCTTGAATGTGAGAAATTAACACATCTCAGATGGTGTTTTCATTCCTAGTTTAAAAGTAGGGGAAGGGGGAGATGATGATTAATTATCCCATTATCATAACCAAATTACATTACATGTAAAAAAATTGAGTTATCATAAAATTTTGATGAGATGAGCTGAGTAAATAAAAATAAAATAATGTAACATGAAAGAAAATAAAAGAAATGAAGATGATTTTACCACTTGAATATATCTTCCATGAGAACCTGTTTTGGGGAGATAATGTGGTCTTTTTAAGAGACCAAGGGATTATGGAAGTTGGATATGTCATAGGGAGATATCTAATCATAATTTATACAAGGAACAAGGCTTTAGGAGAGTGAATTGAAGAGGGGGTTGGGTTGTTTTTATAATGGAGGAGAGGAGTTTTTTCTCAATAATTTATATATTATATAATTATTTTTCTCAAGGAAAGAAATAGTTTTGATTAATATGAAAAAATAGTAATATGATTATGTGAGTTAGAAACTATGGTTCTTACATCATCCATGAGTAAATAAATAGTTTATTTAAGATTTAATTTATTTATACCACAAATTACATTATTTTACTATTCACTAAAAATTCATGTATTTCTAAAAAATACCAAAAATTAACCCCAACCGTTTTTAGAAAAGCAGAATTTAAAAATGAAATTAATTTTATGAAAACAATTTTCTAAATATGTAAAATGTATTTTTTAATTAAAATCATAATTTTTTGAAGAATACAAAATTTAAAATTAAAACTACTTTTATAACACTTTGAAAAATTAATTAAGGTCTCATAAAATTTTCATATTTTCATAAGAAATAAATATAATCATTTATGAATTCATTTTATGAAAATAAATTTTCTTTTAATGTTATAAATTATTCATAAATTGTAATTATTTATATATGAATTACAAAAATACCAATACTGAATTAATAATTTTTAAAATATTTACTTAATTATAATATGGGTACATATTATTTATAATCCCATTAGTTAGGATACTATCCAATTGGTTGGTTTACTATTCAAAAGGGTCGCATTATTATCACAAATTGTATGTTACTATTTCATCGGTATGAGTTACTTAACATCAAGAGGAACCTTTTATTTCACTCGATCGTTATTTATATGGTTTGTATTCTATTATATGTGTAATTTTATGTGATTGTACTATTACTATATGAAGTTAATTTTATTGATAGAATATTGGGTCCTTCATTCTTTTCCCCCTTATGAAATTTCTCCGTGTAAATATCATTTTACATTCTCATTTGTAAATAGGTGTGGGCATTTTTCCTTCATTGCCTCCTCTAGTTACCATGTTTCCTCTTCATAATTAAAGTATCTCAATAATTATTTGACCAGTTTATTAGCCTTGTTGCATAGAACTTTATCTCTATAATCCAAGATTTCCATAGGCTTATCCTCATAAGAATGATCATTCTCCAACTGTACCACCACTGAACAGAGTACATGTGATGTGTATGGAATGTACATACAAATGAGGGATATGTGTAATACATTATGTACATTAATGATGGTTTGTGGAAGTGCTAGTAGATAGGAAAAAACTATTATATGATCATGAATCTATAAGGGGAAAATTTACCTTGGACTTAGATTTCCTTTCTTCTTATACCTCAAGACCTTCTTTCATTGAGATATGTAGAGGAATACTATATATACAACATTGAACTCAAGTTCCCATCAATGATTGTATGCCTAACCATTCTATCCAATTTTATCTACCATGATGTGCTATTGAATGGTTTTCCCCTTCTCTACTATTTCGTCGACCATTTATGGTCCTAGAAGCTTATCCTCATTGAATTCATCTCAACACATCGGCGTTCTTCACTTTTTCTCATAAAGGGCTTTATATGGATCCATCGAGATACTGGATTTGAAACAGTTGTTATAGGAGAATTAAAAAAGTGGAAGATATTATTACAATCCTCCTTTGATGTTTATAGACCATGATCTCAATATGTAATATAGTATCTGAATAGTTAACTCATATTGGCCATCAGTTTGAGGATGATAATTTGTACTAAAGTTCAAGTCAGTTCTTAGAGCATGTTGGTGACTTTTACAGAACTTCAAGGTGAATCATATATTTCTATAAAATAAAATATATAGTGGTAATCCATGAATAATTACTACCTATTTTATATATATCCATTCACATTGATCTAATTATATATTCTCTCTAATTGAGATAATCTGAGTAGTCATTTTAAGACGATCTATAATGACCCACATAGAATTTTTTCCTATATATATCCTTGTAAGTCTTGTGACAAATTACAAGGTGATGTTATCCAAGTTCAATGTTTGTTTGGGTAGTGGTTACATCATCCCCTTATAATTATGTCTTTTTGCCTTCACTTATTGAAATACTAGACACATTGATGTATATTCAACAATCTTTTTATTCATACTATCCTACCAAATGTTCTCTCAGAGATATTGATACATCATTTTGATCCCTGGGTGAATAACGAAGGCTGAGCTATGCGTTTCATTAAAAATCTCCTTATTTATCATTAGATCGGATGGTACACATTATAATGACCCATGTATTACAAATCATTCCCCATCAATCTTGAAATAAGAGGATTTCCCATTTCAAATAGATTCCACCCTTTTTAGAATTACCACATATTTTCTTTGAGAATACTTTATTATCATCATGATGGATGGTTGAGCAACAATTTGATAAAGGATTTAAAATGTTTCTAATTTAATGATACCCCTATCTATCCTTTGAAAATATATGAATACTGGATAATTTTCTTTTTTATCATTGATAATGATACAAGATCCTTTCTTCTTAGAGCATCTACCACTTTATTTCCCTTACAGGGGAGGTGGTGGATTATGTATTCTTAATCATTAATGAGAAATAACCATATTCACAGGAACATATTAACACCATTCTATGTAAATATATACTTGAGACTCGCGTGGATAGTATATATCTCACACTTCTCCCCATAGAGATAATATCTCCATATTTTCAATGAAAATATCACAGCTGCCAACTCGAGATCATGTGTGGGATAGTTTTTCTTTGTATTTTTAACTATATTGAGGCGTATAATATCACTTTATCATTTTTCATTAGCACACTTCCTAATAACTTCTTTGAATCATCACATTACACCACAAAGAGTTATCCAGTTGTTGGGAGTGTGAGTACTAGCGCAGTGATAAGTCTCTTTTTTGGGCTCCTTAAATCTTTCCTCACATTCATGAGTCCAGAAAAACATCACACCCTTTCATGCCATCATTATAATAGGGTTAGTAAATTTTGATAAATTCTTTACAAATAATCAATAATACCTAGCTAGACCCTGAATGCTATGGGTCTCTGTTAAATATGTTTGCATAGACCACTCTTAAATGACCTTCATCTTTGAAGGGTTCACATATATAACTTTACCGGTGATAACATGACAAAACAATGATACTTAGTCCATCCATAACTCACATTTTCTATACTTTTCGTAATGTTTTCCTCTTCACAAAGTCATCACCATAGTATTCAAATGCTCCTCATGTTCCTCCTTGATCATGGATTATACCAGAATATCATTGATAAAGACTTCAATAAATTCATTAAGGTAATCAATAAAGACACCATTAACAAAATCCATGAATATTTTTGAAGAATTAGTGAGTCTTAACGGAATCACTGTGAACTCATAGTGTCTATACCTCATTCGAAAGATAGTCTTGGGAATATATTCTTTCCCCAAATTTAATTAGTGATATCCAAACTGAAGATCCACCTTAGATATATAACTAGCCCCAAAAAGCTGATCGAACAAGTCATCTATCCATATAAGGGGTTAATTTTCCATTATCATGATTTTATTGAGATCATGATAATTAATGTAGAGTCACATTGATCCATGAATCTTCCTGATGAAGAGGACTGGCACACCCTATGGTGAACTACTCAGGCATATAAAACCCTTCTTCAGATTCTACTGTAACTTATTCATCAAATACTCTAATTCTATAGTTGTCATTATATAAGGTGTCTTTGATATAGTTAAGGATCTAGGAATAAGTTCAATTGTGAACTCAACCTCCTTTTTAGGAGGAGGAAAAACCAATTCTTCCTGGAATGCATTAGTGTAATCCCTCACGATGGGCATGTCTTCAAGCATGATTCTCTCATTTGTCTCAATAATTTGAGCTAGATATGATTTATCACAAGGAAATAATATCCAAAATTAATATAATGATTCTAAAAGAGATTAATCTTCCTACTTACACTTTTAATGAAATGGAGAATGCTTTGGGATGTGAAGAGTGAACTCATATTCCCAACAGTTGATGTTAGATTTGAATAAAGATAACACATCTATGCCCAAGATAACATCAAACTACACTAATGTAAGTATGTGAAGATTTTTTGGAATGTTCAATCCAAAAAAATTTACAGGGGAGGAGTTATAATCCATAGAAGAAATAATTTCCCCATTAGATGTTCTCGTAGATAAATTAACCTCCAAATTTTGAGGTGGTGTTTGAATAGTTCTACTAAACATTCAAGATATGAAAGAATGCATAGAACTAGAATCAAATATTATGTTTACTATTAATTAATGAATAACTATCATACCTATCACCATAGTGTTTCTTGGATCCACCTCAATAGTAGTGATATCATAAACCCTTCTTTATTACAGTGGAGGATATGGTTGATTCCCTCTGAAAACTACTTTCGTAGGGAAATTGTTTTCATAATGACCATAATTTTTGCAGTTGTAACAATACACTATAGAATTATATTTGATCCGATCCATCCATTTTTCTTCCATATTAGTGGGATTCATCATATCACACTATTAGTTCTTATAAATATGTGCCAGTCTTCCACATTTTAAGCAATTCCAGGTTCCCTTCATATAGTGCCCAGGATAATTCTTCCAACAGTTTTGACACATGGGATGTTCAATCTTATTTACATTATAGGATTTATTTATCAAACCACCCATATTATAATACATTTTACAATTTTTTTCACTATTCCCATGATACGATTGAAAATGTTGGATATCCATCTCTACTTTAAGGGAACAACGAACAATATCATCATAAATTTTGACATCATGAATCACTAATACTTTTCGTAGACTCAATTTAGTACGCTAAAGAAGTGATACACCTTTAACATAGTGTTCATTACAAAGATGGAGGGATATATTGAAATCCCTATGATTTTTTTGTTCATACTCCCTAATGGAATCGTATTTTTTTTACTTGATTACGAGGAACTCTCTTTCCATCATGAGGTGGAGGGTTTGGGGAAAATATATATTGAATTTTGTTTTCTTGAATTCCTCTAAATCCATGGAATACAATTCCTCCTGGGACTTTGTATTCTTGATCAGTGCTCACCACTTATTCGCATCCCCATCAAAACTATAGACATCAAACATGACATTCTCTTTTTCAGAGAACTGGAGGATAGAGAATAACTATTTAGTGGAGTTAATCAACTATTCCGTGAGGACGGGATCCAAAGATCCACTAAATATGGGAGGCCTTTTCCACATGAAGGATTCAATGAAAACATGAACTTTCCTTAGAAGAGGAAGGAGTTACACATGATTCAAGTTATTATTCATAACTTGATCCAACTCATAAAGTACTGTCATGATGTTTTGAGAACATGTTCCCATTATATTTGGCATATCATTAGGGAAATATTCACATTTCCTATCACATTTATTTTTGGAACCTAATCTTCTATTTCATAGAGTTAACTATGAAAAATAATATACTATTATAGGGATATAATACTTACCTATTAGGAATAACTATTAAACTTTTAACATAAAAGGATAAACTCTTAAAATAATAGAATATACTAACTTATGACTCGCTAGGATTCAAATTAGGTTATACATTATATATTACATAACATATATTCATATGGGTTCTTTCTTATTCCATTAGGAATGGTTCATAATGAAATTATGATTTTACCAAATCATTTCCCCCGACAGTGTCAAAACAGAAGTGCAACAAGGCCCATTGTTGTGCACCAGTTCCCCTTCAAGTATTGATCAAAGTAGTTTTTTCAGGGTTTACCCCATGATATATCTATTCTAGAGCCACATCCACTTGTTCGTATCCAGACATGGATGTATTTTCTTAAGAAACAACTTACTCTATACTTACAAAACTTTTGGGATGTTTTATTATACTTAGTCTCATCCTTAAGGATCATACTAAAGTTCTATATTCATAATTTCCAATAATAACTATTCCATCCTTAGATACCAACTATATCGACCCTATACTTTTACACATATCAATACATGATTTTAAACATAATAAAGAATCATATTATAAGCCAATGATTGTAAAGTCTAGTTTCTTGGAAGAATGGGTACATAAAACCGAAAACATTTCATTATTTAGTCTTCATAAATACTTTTGAACTTCCATTGTTCTCATAAATATTTATTGGATAACATGGGGATAACATGATCCTAGGGTTGTGCTAAAATACCGGTAAGGGAATAAACATAAGAATAAAGCTTTAGCCCATGGGTTATAAGGCATGACATAATGAAATAAAAAGGTATCAATCATATAGAATCATCAAATATAGACATGGGATCAAATAAACATGGAGTCATAATAATGTGGAAGAAAAATAAAACAACACATTAGCTGGATTCAAGGCTCTTTTCATTAAAGGAGAACAATTCAAGGTTAACCACCAAGACTAATGCTCATGGTAGGACGAGTCAATGTTAACCCCAAAGACTATTGTACATAACGTATCATGAGACTAAACATTACCCAATTAATTAGAGAAATATATGGGTTCACCCATAATAACATGTTCATGAATATTAATTCCATATAAATAATCATACATAATAAATCATAAATAAACTTAAGTGTACCCCTGGAATGAAATGGGTATCATAATCATGTCATAAATATATATGAATGGGAGTATCATACAAGTGACCATGAAATCAGGAGATTTAAACATACATGAACATTCATAGGAATATATCTTGGTGAGTGATGTGAAACATAAGTGAAAAAATGTTGGATGAATATTTAAGAAATTTTATCATTATATCATTTTAGTGTGTTTTTAAGGAAAATACTAAAGAGAATTTAAAATAGAAAAAGAAATAATATTTTAAATAAAACCAGAAGTTAAACAAGAGGGTTTTCATAATAAAATGGTACATTCTATAAAACAATGGTTAAATAAAATAGATGATTGAGTTTACAAGAAATTGGGTAAGAATTCGGAAGTTCCCTTGTAACAGGCTTTCTTATCGGGAATAATTGAGGAGGGAATCATTTAAAAACATGTATATACCTGACAGAAAATGATGAATGGATCTTGATACATGATTTCATAGAATATACATGGAAATTATAAAATTTTCATAAAAATAATAGATAAATTCATTTGGGTAAAAATATATATTTTGTATCCCGAAGTAATAATGGAGATTCGGGTAGAATCACTTACCTTAAGACTGAAGGTGTCCTTCACTTGTTCTTAATGTAATTGATAAGCAAATTAAATTCATTAATTAATATTTCAAAACCCTATTATTTGGTTAATTGATTTAATATATCATCATTATGTTCCTTCGTGACCTTTTTATGGGTTAGTCGGTTCAATTTCATTGCCTAGGAGCGTATGTTTCCTTGGTTTTTATGATTGGGTCACTTATCTAAATGCAAGGCCAATCATGAAAGATGATAATGTTTGTATATAAATTGAGTTATATGTTATCAGTTATGATACATTATATTTTCTTGGTTATAAAACTAATTTGGTGACTTATAGTGATGAAGAATCATTATATAAAACTTTAATTATATCTGTTTTGGTTAATTGGTGGATTTTTGATCACATCAAACACATTTTGATTTATAAAATAATTTCATTTGTAGAATATATTAAATAAACACAAATTATAAATAATTCATATATTATAGTTTGGATTAACCATAAAAATGTTTTCATGACCGGAATTGAATATGGTTATAGAAATTTGAAAACCCGTTGTCCTTGAATATGTGAAATTAACACATCTCAGATGGTGTTTTCATTCCTATTAAAATAGGATGGGAAAGAAGAAATGATTATGAATTATTCAATTTTCATAAAAACATTATAGTACATGTAATGTAATAGAGTTATCAAAACATTTTGATGAAATGAGGTTGAGAAACAAAAATAATTGAATGGAACTTGAATGAAAGTAAATGAAATGAAGAGGAATTTATATCTTGAATATATTTTCCTTTTGAACCAATTTTGGAGATATGATTTGGTATTTTTAAGAGAATAAGGGATACTGAATGTGGGAGAGGGGTTAGTGAGAGATTTGAGTGGAATTCGGACAAGGTACAAGGCTAGAGTAGAGTGAAGAGAAGATGTCGGTGGGAGTGCTTTTTATAGTGGAGTAGAGGAGGGTTTTCTAAATATTTTAGTTATTATTTTAATATTTTTATCATGAAAAGAAATATTAATGATTCTTGTTAAAAACGGTAATATATGGATCTTATTTCTAACCCAAGATTATTACATCATCCATGACTCAATAAATACTTTATTTAACATATATTGAATATATACAACAAATTACCGCATTTTACTATTATAAAAAATTCTATTATTTCAGAAAAATACAAAAAATTTACCATGAATTTTTTTGACATTTAGAATTACAGTATGATCTCCATTTTATGAAAATTATTTTCTAAAAATGTGAAATTTAATTTTTAATTAAAACTATAATTTTCTTGAAAATACAAATTTTAAAATTAAAACTAATTTTTTAACACATTAAAGAAATAATTATGGTCTCATAAAATTATCTTATGATCATAATAAATAAAAATAATAATTTATAAATTCATTTTATGAATATAAATTTCATTTAATTTATTAAATTAATCATAAATTGTCAATAAATATATATGACTTAGAAAATACCAACACTTAATAAATATTTTTTAAAAATATGTACTTACATATAATATGATATAATTATATAATATTGTCAAATATAGGATGGATAAATTTTATTTATAATTTAATTAGTGATTTTAATATTAAATTATATGATTTTCTTTTCATAATGGTCATATTACTATTCCAATGGTCAAGTTACTATTTCATCGGTATGCATTCCTTATCTTCTAGAGATACCATTTATTTCACTCAGTCTTCATTTATAAACTTGTATTGTGTTTTATAAGTAATTTTACCTGATTATTCTGTATTTATAAGAAGGTAAATTTAATGAAAAAACATTGGGTCATTGTAGAGTTCCATAAAATTAAAAAGGTATATACTAAAATTAGATCATGAATTGAAGAGAAAAGAAGGACATTTTACTTATCTTGAAGAGTAACTACTAAAACATTCAAATTGAGACCTTGGGGGATTGAGGAAAACATGAGAGGAATCATTGGGAGGTAGAATTATCAGATCATTTTGGAGGATAAATTGGGCATGAATGGAAATATAGAAATGGGTGGGTTTTTATAGTAAAAGTTGAGGATATATTTATTAGTTTCCAAATATATGCCTTGGAAACCTAGGTTGTGGTAAATGAAAAACCATGAGCCTACCCATGGTATTGGTTTATTGGGTAAACATTTATGTTATTTTAATCCCCACGATTTTAAACTCATTTTATATTACATATTTTGGCAATGTAAATTAATAATCTCACAAAATAACATTTTTAAGGTAAAAGTATCCTTTTTAGATTTGGAAAGTAAATTATATATTTTGAATTTGAATAAAATATATTAAAATACATGATATTAATAAAATAAAATTTTTAAGTCATGCAGTGTGGTTAATTAGTTATTACATCATTATGAAATAATTATGTTGTCATTAACATATCGAAAAACTCGAATGTTATTTTTACTATTCATGCTAAAATAACGTATTTTAGAAAATTATCATAAATTCCTCTTAACCAATTTTTTACGTGATGATATCAAAAATGAAAATTTTTTCATCATAATAATTCTATAAATATGAGAATATTAAATTTTATATATAAAAAACCTTGTTTTTTTAAAAATAACAGCGGATTAAAAATACATAGTTAAATTTATGACACTTGAAAAAATAAAATTATTTTATCATTTATTTTTAAATACAAGTGTGTCTTAAATTTATGACAGATGAAATCAATATATTAATTTCTATTAAATTTTATGAAGAAAAAATATTCGTAAAATAGAAATGATAGAATAAAAATTTTATTTATACAATGGAATTACACACTATGTAGTTAGGGACTCAACACAGAACCCCTTTATACCCCCTCATATGCTGTAGGATTAAGTTATGCATTGGTTTTAGTTTCTTGGGGTGTCTCAACAATCATTGATAGAGTGTTAATCTACACTAACATGAAATTATCACATAGGGGATTTCGTTTAAGATTTACTTGTTTAAGATCATCTTGGGATTGGTCATGGGTGAACCCTATAGATGATACCTCCCTCCCAATTTCTGATATATGGGATTCAAAGAGAATGACTCTACTGGTTGAGTAAATTAACTATTTTTTCTGTATTAAATTTTTATTTCTCAAAATTATACTTGTAAACTCTGTAGATACCATTTAAATTGTTATCAAGACTACAGTTCTCAATGGACATATAATGATTTAAAATCTATTTTCATATTTCAAATTATTCCCAATTTATTAATATAGAGATATAGTTTTTTCGGAGTATTAAAATAAAATATCACACATTTTCATAGGAAAAAATGTCATTTAAAAAGTCCTGGTCATTACGTTATTCCACCATTAATAAACTTCATCCTCAAAATTTCAAATAATTTACTTAGTAGAAAAATGTGTGGGTAGTTCTACGTCATTGTCTACTCTTCTTCCCACATAACATTTTAATATTTGTTCTTCTCTAAAATACATTGGTTAAGTTTCTAGTATTCTTGTATAGAGCCTTGTATCTACAGTCCAAGATCTCCATTGGATGATCCTCTTAAGAAAGGTTAAGTTCCAGTTATACCACCTCAGGATTTAGTACATGTCAAGGGTTAGGTATGAACATAACCAAGAGAGACATGTGGAAAACAACATGGAAATGAGTTAGATTTGGTTGATGGTCTAGTCGATAGTCTATTATTCCTAGGAAATAAATGATTTTATAGGGGTCAATATACCTATCAATAAGCATCCCGTTCATCCCAAACCGGATAACTCTATTCCAATGTGATATTTGAAGTAACACTTTTTTCTGAACACCAAACTCCAAATCGCTTCTATGGTTACCATCATATCTCTTCTATAATCATTGAGCAAAAATTCGATGTTTTTGGATATAATGAACCTTTTCTAATCATCTCTTACTAAAGATCAGGCCTAGGAAACATTCTCTCACCTACTACATCCCAACGAGTAAGAGTTCTACAAAGTGTCCCATATATATCTTCATAGGGTGACATTTGAATACTCGAATATAAATTTTTTTGTATGATATCTCAAGTAATGTGACATTTTGACACTGTTCACCTTTAAATTCCGTTGAGCATGTTCTCAACATGTCCTCGATTGTCTGAATAGTCCTTTAAGATTGGCCATCATTTTTGGGGTGATATGTCGTACTAAAATTCAATTTGGTACTCAAATTATATTGAATAGTACTCTATAATTTTGATATAAATGTTGGATCATGATCATATATGATAGAGTGGTACCCCATGATTCCTTAACACTTCCTTCATGTATATCTTGTAAAGTTGGTAAAGAGGGAAATCTTCCCAAATAGTGATGAAATGGGAAGTCTTAGTGAGACAATCCACTATAACCCAAATTGAATTGTTTCCTTGTGAGGTTTTCAGGAGACCAGTGAAAATTCACAAGTTATATTGTCACACTTCCTTGTTGGAATGAGTAGTGTTTTTTATACCCCTTTAGAAAATTGTATCTCTTACTCCACATGTTGAAACACCATGTACTTTTTACTGTAGTCGGCAAACTCTCTTTTCATGTTATCTCACCAACAATGATCAAGAATGTATAAATAAATTTTAGTGATTCCTGGATGTATAGAGAATGTAGATCCATGAGATTCATCCATTAAATACTTATTTATTTATCAAATAGATGAAACACATAGCCCTGTACAAAATTTCATTACACCTTCTTGATCAATATTAAACATATGAATCTTCCCATTCTTCACAGACTCTAACTTCTTCTATAATAAAGGATATTCTTTTTGAGACTTATTGATCTTCTCTAGTAGTTATTGTTTTAAAATCCTTTGGGATAGGGTTGTTGATTTCCATTACTTTATGATTTCTTTTTCCTATTTTATGATTCCTTTGATCAGAGGTTCTACTTGAATCCTCATCATTTCTAGCACAATAAGGTCTTTCCTATTTAATACATCTATGACATTGTTTTCTCTTCCAGGGTGATAATTAATTGAATTGCCAAAGTCTTTAAGAAGTTCTAACAAACTCATCTCTTTCATTTTAAATTCCTTTTATGTAAAAATATACATAAAACTTTGGTGGTCTATGTATATATAATATTTCTCTCCATAATGATTTTCCCACCATATATTTAGAGAAAAAAACAACTGAATCCATCTCTATGTCATTTGTGGGATAATTATTCTCATCAATATTCAACAATCTAGATGCATAAATTGTCAATTTTAATGAGCATGTACCTAATAACATTATGAGATGCAACACTAAAAATAATGAATCAATCTTCAATATAGGGTACAGTTAACACAGGTTTAGTAACCAATATCTTCTTCTACTATTGGAAACTTTATTCACACTCCTCTGTCCAGCTGAAATTGTAGCCTTTTCGACTTAACTTTTGTAGTGGATTATAATGTCATGAAATGTTTTTCACAAACCTCCTATAATATCATACTGAATCTAGGAAACTAAAAATATCAGTTAATATTGTAGGATGAGGCCACTCTTCCACAACTTTGTCTTTCTAGGGTCAACTGAGATTCCTTCATAGGTTACAATATTCCCCAATAAAGAAACATTTTGTTAGAAAAATTCACATTTTATGAATTTTAAAAATAGAATCTCCTTAGAGTTTTTAATATAACCCTTAGATGATTCTCAAACTCTTCATGAATTTTAGAATATATTATAATATCATCAATAAAAATACCACAATGTTATTATGGTATTCCTTAATGAATTTATTCATCAAATCCATAAATATAAATGGAGAATTATTCAAGATGAAGGGAATAACAACAAACTAATAATGCCCATATCTTTATCATAAGATAGTATTAGAAACATATTATTTCTTTACGCTAAATTTATGATAACCAAATAAATGATCAATCATAGGGAGTAATTGATTCCCATAAAGCTGGTCAAATAAATCATCAATCTTTGTAAGGGGGAACTTGTTCTTAACAATGATCCCATTCAGTTATCTACAATCAATGAATTGACACATTCATCCATACTTCATCTTCACAAAGAGAACTTGTTCTCTCCAAGGATACACACTATCCTAGATAATGTTATTCTATAAAATATCTTGAAGCTATTTTATTAATTCTTGAATCAACACATTTTACATTCTATACAGGGCCTTTGATATCGACTTGGATTGAAGCATGGGTTCAATGGAAAACTATACCTCTATTTCTATAGGAGGTATAAGTAACTCCTTAGGAACATTTTATATTAATATACATTTATTTATTAATATACATTGGGAACATTTTATATAAATTCACACATTCATCCATACTCCTTGGGAACATTTTATATTAATATTCATTTATTTATTTTTTATCTTCACCAATCATTTCCATAAAAAGGCTATGAGAGGTGCTTTTATGAAAAGATTAGGACACAATATCTCTCCCTTTAATGAAAACTATTGGGTTTCCATTCAAGACTACTGATATTGACTTCTACTAATGATCATAGAATTATACTTTGAGAGCCATTACATCCTTATTCTAATGTCAAATTCCATAATGGGAATGACTACTAGATTTTGGATTAGATTATTCTCACCAAAGAAGATACTCGAGTTTCTATACACTGTTGATGCTTGGATAATCTTTATGGGAGTCTTGAATGATAAATGAACATCTATCAGTTCATGGAATAGTTCTATATTCTTAGAAAAATTGGAGAAAATAAAGGAATGAGGGTAACCAAAATCAAACACGTGCTTTCTAGATTTGAGAGAATGACAAGAGTACCTGCCAACACTTTATTTAGAGCTTCAACTTCAACTGTTGTAATAGAAAACACCCGAACTTAATCCCTAGGAATATTAATTGGTTTATTATCATATACCTTTATAATAATTTTATTTGGATGGTGATTGGAAATTTTTTCATGATTTATACACTTGAATCACTGGACTTAAGGCTGAGCCTATGCCATCTTCCCTTTATCATTAGTGTTAAAACGTTTAGGCTTCACCTCACTATGATAGTTCTAAGAAATATGGTCATATCATCCACACTTGTATCATTTACCGCTCCTGCTAAATCAATTCTGTGAATGAATATTTCCACATTTGTTTCATGTAGTAAGTTTCACTTACTTTCCTCCTCTTGCATGATCAATTTTCATCCCCAATTTTTGCTCTGAATATCTATTCTTTTCATTTTATCTAGGGGACCACTGTGTCTCTTCGAACACCAGCTCACCCTTTTGAGAGATTTACACTATATTCTCATAAATATAATAATCTCATTTATATATATTAGTTTGTAGATGGATTTATTAGTAATATTAAGAATATATAAATATTTCCATTAGGATCCATCACAAAGGTGGAGTTATAGTGAGAAAGACTTGAAAATTTCATATCATCGCTTCCCACAGATTCATTTTACTTCTTCTTTACCTATAGGAATTCCTTTAAAATTTTCATTCTAATTATATGGGGAAAATATTTATTGGAATAGTGTCCCCTAAACTCTTCCCACTATATAGAATCAATCTTCCTTCCCGACTTTGTGTTTTTTACTAGTGTTCACCACTAATAAGATTCTTTATCTAAGCGGATCACATCCAGGCCAAATTTCTCTTTCTCTGAATAATGGATTACATAAAATATATTATTTATGGGGATTATACATTGTTTGAAAAACAATGGGTCAGTAGATCCATTGAAAGATGGTAGTTAGTGACACATTAAGGAATCAACAGAATGTTATTCCCTTCGAGGTGAATCCGGTGTATCGACTTGATATTATTTATTGCCTATAACTCGAGTTAGTTGATTCATCATTCTCATAATGCTTTCCATCTGACATCCAATTAAGGGTTATTAGTGCATGGGCAATTTCTCTCACCATTTACAAGGTTCATCCTATTTCTTGTTATTTTCTAAGAGAAGATAAATTAGTGAGAAACATGTTTCTTTTTATAATATTATAACTCTTAAATAATTTTATTTCTTAAGAAATCATAATTAATTAAGTTAATCATTAACACCAATAACTTTTTCTATAAATCATTCCTAATAGTTCATAAAAATCTTGATATTAACCCAAAATTTCCCCCTGGAGTGTCAAAAAATGAGTGCAGTAAGACTCATTCTCGTGCAATAACTCTTGTTCAATCCTATCTCAAAACTGTTTTTTTGGTTTTTACCCCAAGATAAATTTGTTTTGTAGCTACTTCCACTTGTTCATATCTAGACAAATATTTCTTTCTTCAGAAACCACTTAATTAATATTTAAAACAAACCAAGATATTTTCCTATTTTTCGACTTCACCATAAGTATCTTCCTAATGTTTTAAAATCTCAATTTCCAAAAATAAATAAACAATCATTTTATATCAACTATGGAATCCTACTTTTTATTACATAATCTCTTCATTACATTGTAAAAAAGAGAATATTTTTTAAAGATTAGTTTCTTGGAAACAAGGTGCACAATACATGAAAACATAAAAAATTACTATAAAAAAATAGATGATTATTCATTGGTTCATAATAAGTAATTTTACTACATCTCTTAAGCTGGGTACATATATAAAATGAAAGGGTGAGTATAAGGCCTCGTAAATGAATAATAAAGGGAAACAATTTTCAAGTGATCTTGAAGAATATCAATAAAAACAAGAGGAATATAACTATGTATTGAGGAATATCATTATAAAAAGACCATGAATAATAAATTTTAAATGTGGATAAAACAATTAAATGATACATTCATAATCATATCACTTTGTTTTTTCATTGAGGTATCATATAAATTACCAAGTTTTTTCATCAGGGTATAATATAATATGTTATCTCTAGATATTAAATTCATTACACAATACATTGAAGCACCATCAGGGAGAACCTTTAAAATGAATTAATTTTAATGTGAGACACATATATCATAATAAATAAATCCACAAATAACATATAGAGAATAAAATCATGAGTTTTATATTAAAATTATAGTGCTTTAAAACTAATTTAAAAACATGATTATTATGTATTTTTTAACCCATGGAATATGAATTCGGGTTTTATGTATGTCAATTACAGAATAAAATAAATAATTTTAACAACTTTTTTAATACCCTTATAAAATAAAGATGTTTGATTATTCAAAAAAGTAAAATAAAATGGATTTTTTGAGAAGAAGAGAGAAATTATGAGAAGTAAAATTTCCAACATAACGAGTATAAAACATGGTTATAGAAAATGGTTAATAGTTAGGGGATAGGGGTATCATATTGATAAAATATAATTTGTAAGTATGGTGATGAATAAAAAGGACATAATATAGAGTGAGCATAATATTTAGATGACATATACAAAAAGAGGTTCTTGAGACGAAGAGAAAAGAATGATATTTCCCTTACCTTGAAGAGTAACTCCTAAAACAATAGTATTAGGACCTTGTGGAATTAAAGACATCATAAGAGGAATCCATGGAAATAAACAATATCATATATTTAAGTATTACGAATTGGGAGTGAAATTAAATGGATAACGGGGTGGGTATTTATAGAAAAAGTTGATGATTGGTTGATTAGTTTTCAAATATATGCTTTGGAAACTGAGCTAGTAGTAATTGTAAAAACATGGGATTTACCATCATAGTTTCCCATGGTATTGGAAAAATGCGACATATTTTACGTTATTTTAATCCAAAAGAATCTAAAATAATTTTATATTACATATTTTAATAAATAATGTTAAATTTTTTGAAAAATAATATTTTTAAAGTTATAGTTTCCATTTTTAAATTCAAAAAGTAAATAATATATTTGGAAATTAATTAAAATATATTTAAATAATTTATAATCATAAAATAAAATATTTTATTCCTTTTAATGTGTTTAATTATTTATTGCATCATTATGACATAATTATGTTGTTTTTAACAAACCAAAAAAGACAAACTGTATTTTTACAATTAAAAAAAAGTATTTTAAAAAATTGTCATAAATTAAACCAAACCAAAGTTTGACATGATATTTTGAAAAATAATATTTATTTTGTCACAATAATTCACTAAAAATGAAAATTTTTAAATTGAAATAAAAAAATCCTGATCTATTTAAAATAATTGTGGATTGAAAGTGCATAGTAAAACGTCAGACACTTGAAAAAGTAAAATTATTTTTTCATTTTATTAAATAATATTTATTTAATCATAATTCATTATTAAAAAACCATTATTCATATAAATTTAGTGAATTATAATAATTATATCTTTTATGAAAAGTGATATCTCTATCCAAAAAATAAATTTATCAAATTATATCATAATTTTATTAAGAAAAACTATTCTTAAAATAGAAATGATAGAATAAAAATAATATTTGTATAATGGAATTAAAATATATGTAATAAGGACCTACAAAAATAACCCATTTATTACAAACTCATGTTCCCTAAGAGTTATGTGTGAAATGGGGGATGTTTTTTGGGGTACCTCGTCTAACATCAACTGAGTAATAATCTCCTATAACTTGAAAATATCCCATATGCGATTTCGTTCAAGATTCAGCTGTTGAAGATCATATTTTTCTTGGTAAAGTCTGTAGCCTATTTATGATACCTCCCTCCAATGTTCTTATATATGGGATTGGAACAAAATGACTCCACTGGTTGAGGCCATCAACACTTATTTCTGTAACAATTTTCCTTTTATAGAATTTTACTCCTAAACTATAATAAGAACATTAAAATTATTATCAAGAGTATAGTTTCCATAAGTAATATAACAATTAAAACCTGATGGTCATATTTAAAATCATACCCACTTCATTAATAAATTGATATATATTTTTTAGTTAAAAAAATAAAACATATTCTGTAGGAAACAAATATCATTTAAAAATTTTAGGTCATTACCTTCTTCCCCCTTAAGAAAATTTTCCCAAAAATTTCAACTCCTTATGTCAGTTGAAAAAATGTGTGGGTACTTATTCCTAATTTTCACCTCCTCTTCCCATGTCTCTTCTTCATATTTATGGTTCCTCTAGAACACTTATATGAGGAGGGTAGTTTTTTAATGTCGAAAGTTGTCTATATGATCCAATATCTCCACCAGTTTCTCCCCATAAAAGAATTCATGTTCCAGTTGTACCACATTAGTATTTAGTACATGTGAAGGGGATGGTGATGCACACCTATCATAGGGTGCCTCAAAAGAAATTTAATTTTTCTAGTGTATCATAAAAGTTCACCAAGGTTGTCTCACTTGAAGATATTTCTCAGTTTATTAACCTACTTAATCTAATTCACCTAAAAAGTAATATTTTTTGTTTTATGTTTTATGAAATAAAATGAATTTAATAAAATAATTGAAATGAAAAATAATAGGAAAAAAACATTAAATTATAAATTACCATTCATTGCTAAGCATAATGGAATAATGGAAGAAAGGAAGTCCTCTCGAATGAACTTTCAGGGAGCACCTTCATTGATCAGCTTCAAATATTCTTTATGAACACTCTCCATCATTTTTGTGAACACCTTAGACAACCCCGATTAAGAATGAAAAGTATACACAGAGATCTCCAAGCACACCCTCTATCCACCTCCTCAATTGAGGGAAAATGGTTTGTAGATTAATAAGTTAATCATTAGGCCACCCAAATGAGGTTTTCATCCCCTATAAATTATCCTTGTAATTAACTCATAGAATATTAAAAACATGGTCTGAGGTTCAAGAAAATTATTACTCCCTTAGGATATTCCTTTTATTTTTTACTCATGATCATGAGTATTATAGTTTATGATGGTAAGATTAGAAGAAGAAAATATGGTCGATGGGTGGACACAATAATAAAAATAATTCCTGAATTTATGATAAATATAAGTTACAATTGAAAAATAAAACAAAAGAAAATAAACAAATTATAAATTTAGGGAAAGAGCTGAAGATGTAATACCTCGGTGGAGATCTCGTCTTTAGTGACTTGACAGAATGGATGGAGAATGGGATGATTTTTGGAATGAGGTGATGGACTACTTTTATAGGCATAAATCTGGACTCTGAATGTTTGCACGTTGTTTTCCCAATAAATGGTTAATTAATTCATGTACCCCTTCATAACAATTTTTCCTTAATGTTTTGGTTGTTCCCCTCTAACCTTCAGGTCATTTCGACACTAGATGAATGAGTTATTGATTTTTCATTGGATGTTTCTTTTTCTGGATGAAGCTTTCCTGAAGGCTTCTCCAAATGTATACCATAAAATGGAAGTCTTAATGGCTTCAAAACTCCCACAAATTTGTTTTCGGGACTAACATATCAGTCCTCGTGCTATTCCAGGTTATGAAACATCATTTGGATGTGTGTAAACTGAGTTGTGGTTTTGTTACAGTGGTGGGGTCCACGCTTTCCTCCCGGAAAAATCATAATCTTCATTGATTTTTAACTCTTTTAGATTGACGAATCTTCTCCTGGTACATAAGGAAATGTTGAAAGAAATAAAATCATAATTCTAGAATAATTTGAATCACAAAATTCAGAAATATATTCTTGGATAAATGACAAAAATACACATGTGATAACAATCTGTTAAAATTGCAGAATTATGCCATTTTTACATTTATGCTCAAAATAACACTAAAATCTGAAAATGTGATAATTACCCATACAATAACACTATGGTGGGATTATAAAAAATTGTTTATAGTATTAAATATATGAAATTGTGAGCTTCATCACTCCTCCGCATTTAAACATTCCACTCTAGGGTATCGTCTTATATTCAAATCACAATCCACACAACAATCTAAAATGAGAAAATATCAATGATTTTATCCAAAATTGATGTCCATCATATATCATCTATGAAAAAAATTCTCTCTTATTTTCATTTAAATCATTCAAAATTGTTTATCATCATTAATCAATCCATGGCCCAATCCCAACCTACCTCACATTGAATTTTATGTCACTCTTCACTAAAGAAAAATTGAATCTAGAGTTATGCTCTTTCTTGAAAATCGCATGTACTACCATAGGTTTGTAAAAATACTCATCCATCCCCTGTGTGAAAAATGAAAATTAATTCAATCATGGGGGATTTAATTAATGTTTCAAAAGATTCCGTGGTTTAGGGTTGGTGGGAAAATGATTGAAAATGTTTTAGTCCAGAAAGAGGAGGTTTGACTCTTTAGTACAATACATGATTTATTCAAGAGAAAACACATTATATTTATCTCTAAATCCCACTTGAAAATATGAAAAACAACCCCAAACCTATTTTATGACATGGTACATCAAACCATAAGTGAATACAATGAATGATATCATCTATTTTCTCCCTCATTAGTTTAATCTCTAAAAAGGCACAACTTTATTTTCATTTTTTTCAATTTTTATTCTTGGAGGATGAGCTGGAAATTGAATAAAATGAATGAATTTCAGTTTATGACCATGATTTTTGAGAGGGAAATGAGTCATAAAATAATATACAATTAGTAATTTAAGCTCATCTCCATTTTTATTATTTTTTAAGAAGAAATTGATAAAACAAATAAATCCCAATAAAATGATGACACATGCCCAATTATTTTATTGTCCACTACCCAAAATATGGACACACACCTCACATGACCCATAAATGATACACATACCAATGAACACACATGAATGGACCTTCACCTACACTCAAACTTGAAATATCCATGAAAAAATACTAAAAGTGTGGGTAGGTAAGGAAAAATTAGATTGTAATGTGGCATAAAAATATAAGGAAATTCATGGAAACTAAGGGATTACAAAGGATAAATGTAAAGGTTTGGCTGAAGATAAAATGTGGCAAGACAAATTGATTCTTAAATCATTTCAAATAAATTCCATGAAATCTAAAGCTTTGTAAAAAAATATTCACAAATTATGGTTCTCACACAAAATTCAATTTTCCCTCAAGAATGTTTGGGTATTTGGAAGAATATGTAAAGGTGGATTAGAATACCTCATTGGATTGGAAAAATATTTTTATTCAGTGCTCCAAGAGAATGGATTTCAAGAATCAGTCAAATTCATAAAAAAATTTGAAAATCCATTTCAAGGGAAAAGCATTCATATAAAAAATCATTTAAAATCCATTATTTCAAAAATCATTTCAACTCTTTAAAAATCAATTGATGTTTAAAAAGTGATAATAATATTCTTTAATTCTCAAAAATCCTAATAATTTGATAAACAAAAATGATAAGAACATTAGAAGAACTAAGCAGGTTGACACTCCCCCACACTTAAATTTTACTACCCCTCATTTCAACTCAAAAAATTTGATATAAACTAACATTATATTTAAAGTGGATAACTTGAGTTAAGATCGTAGAATCTAAAACTTTAAGACAACTATAAAGTAATGATAATACATAAGAAAAATAAATAAAAAGAATGATAAAGGGAAAAGAAAAGAGATAATGCGTGGTTTAAACCCCTAAGTGGGTTCTAGGTTTTTACTGATCCTACTCAGGCAGTTTTAATGGATTATCCCCAATCAGAAGATGGGTGTGGTTTCATGGAGATGAACCACCACATGTGAGTTTTCCCAATGATGATGAGTAATAACTGAAAATAGAGAACCCCAAATAATATAAGAAATTTCCCATCACCCAATAAAGAATAAAGATCAAATTTGAGGTTTGAAGAGGGAGGTAATAGAATATATGGGTGCTATATATTGAGTTTTTTGGTGTCCTACTCCATATGGAATGAAAAATGATGTTGAGGAAGTAGTTGCACCAACATATGTTTTTCCAACTCTTCTTCTACAATCATATCTACTTAGGCAGTCTCGTTTTTGACATCCACGATATGCTCCATTAGTGTTGTATCAGTAATTTAAAAGAAAGAGAAGTAAGAATTATTTTTAGCTTGAATAATATTAATACATGAAGAATTAATAAAGAAATATTTTATTTAAAATAATTCAACATTGTAAATGATCTTTTCATGCATGATCATTGAAAACTCAATCTCAAGAAGGTGTGTCTTCTTCCTTATCATCCAAGGAAAGAGAGGGGTAGAAAGTGTATGATGCTTCATTATCATGTATGGGAAGATGATGTTTCAAGTTATCATCAACAATGCTATTCTATGATTCTTCCCAAAAATATTGATCTCCCATTAGTTCATTATTTGAAATGTATACTATTGGGAACTCCTAGAGCAATATTTGAGTACAGGATGATCTGATTAGTTCCTTTAGAAGTTCTTTCTCACCTGCCTTAGGTTTTTTACAATAAAAAATGATTGCTGAAATCTCTTCCACCACTCATTTTGGTTTAGGTTCCAGCTCATGTTCAAGATGTTTTTGGGATGCGCGTACATATTCAGCAATCAAATCTATTTATATCTCCATGTTTTTCGTATTATCACTAATCCTTTGAAACTGAGCATCAAGATCATTATAAACATTTTCCCTCACTTGAGAATGGTCAGTCCATGAGTAATAATCATAATTTGAATTAATCATAAACAAATAATAATTTTTTAATGTTTTATTGAAATTTATGATTTTTTTGTATATTCTAAATGAAATATATCAAGAATGTAAAAATAAAGAAATATAAGTAAACTACTGATTAGCTCCCCGAAAATAGCGTCAGTTTTGATGCACGCCTATCGTAGGGTATGAAAAAAGCAATTTAATTTTACTAGTACAACATAAAGGCTGACTAGGGTTGTCTCACTTGCGGATCTTTAGTAGTACATTCACCTTCTTAATCAAAATCACCTAAGAATTAATTATTTTTGTCGAATTTTTTTATGAAGTAAAAGGAATTTAATAAAATAAATGAAATGAAAAATAATAGGAAAATAACAGTAAATTATAAATTACCCTGCAATGATAAACAGAATGTAATTATAGAGGAAAGGAAGTTCTCTCGAGAGAACATCGAGGAAGAACCTTTATTTACCCGCTTCAAATATACTTAGTAAACACACTCCATCGTATGGGTGAACACAATAGTCTAACCTGGTTATGAATGAAAAGTCAGGTTAGCGATCACTAAGAAAACCCTCAATACACCTCCTCAATCGATGGTAAATGGTTTTAAATTAAGAAGTTAAACATTAGACAACCATAACAAGGATTACACCGACTAAAATTTATTCTTAGAATTGACTCAAAGAATATTAAAAACATGGTTCCTGTTTAATGAACCTGATTACTCCATCAGGATATTCCATGGATTGGTTACTCATGATCATGAGTATTATAGTTCTCGATGGTAAGATGAGATGAAGAAAAGATAGTGGATGGGTGGACACAATAATAAAAACAATGAATGAATTTATTAGAAATATAAATAACAATTGAAAAATAAAAAAAGGAAAATAATTAAATTAATAAGAAAGGGGAAAGAGTTGTGGTTGGCCTCCCTTAGTGGATAACTCCTCCTTGGTACCTTGAAGGAATGGATGGAGAATGGGGTGATTTTGGGAAGGAGGTGAGGGACTCTTTTTATAGGCATAATTCTAGACTCTTGAAGTTTGCGGGCTGTTGTCCCAATAAATGACCGATTCACGCATATAACCCGCCATAAAAGTTGTTCCATAATGTGTTTTACATTCACCTACAAATGTTCTTCTCATTTGGACACCAGATTAATGAGTTATGAATTTTTCATTGGAACTTTCGTTTTCTAGAAAAATTGTCCAAGATGGTTCCTCCAAAAGTATGACATTCAATGGAGGCCTTAATCACTTCTAAAATCCACCATATTTGTTGTAATGCATGACCTATTTGTCTGAGTGCTATCCTAGGTAAACAAAACCTCATTTGAATGTGTGTATGCAAAGTTGTGGTTTTGTTACGGTGGTGGGGTCCACATTGACCTCACTGAAAAATAATAAACTTCATTGATTGTTTAATCCCTTTAGATGAACGAATTAGCTCCTGGTCTCGAAGGAAAATTTAAAGGAACTAAAATCAGGATTCTAAAAAAATTGAATCACAAAATTTGGAAATATATTATATGATAAATGTAAAAAATACCTTTGTGATAACAATCTGTTAAAATTGCAGAATAAGGAAATTTTTGCATTTAGGCTATAAATAACACTAAAATATAAAAATGTGAAAATTACCGATAAAATAACACTATGGTGGGATTATAAGAAATGATTTATAGTATAAAATATTTGAAAATTGGGGATTCATCACCCCCACACACTTAAACATTGAACTCTTGGGAAATCATCTTACATCCAAAAAAAACTGCACAATAATCAAAAATGAGAAAATATCAATGTTCTTATCCAAAATAGAAGTCCATAATGTATCATCTACAAAAAATAATTATCTATTATTTTCATTTAAATCATTCTAATTTTTTAGACCTCATTTATCAATCCATGGCCCAAAAAAAACCTACCTACATTGAATTTTATGTCACTCTTCACTCAAAAAAATTAAATCTAGAGTTCTTCTCATACTTGAAAAGCACATGTACTACCACAGGTTTGTGAAAATTCTCATTTATCCACAACATGAAACATGAAAATGAAATCAATCATGATAGATTTAATTAATGGTTCAAATTATTCTATGGATTAGGGTGGTAAGAAAATGATTGAAAAAGTTTCATGCCAGAAAGAGGAGGTTAGACTCTTAAGTACAATGCATGATTAATTCAAGTGAAAACACAAGACATTTATCTCTAAATACAACTTGAAAATGTGAAAAACAACACCAAACCACTTTTATTAAATAGTACATGAGCCAAGAAGTGATTACAATGAATGATATCACCTATGTTCTCCATCATTTTTTTATGCTTCAGAATGGCACAACATTAATTTCTTTTTTTTCATTTTTTTCATGGAGGATTAGTTATAAATTGAATACAATGAATGAATGGTAGTTCATGCCCTTGATTTTTGAGATGGACCTGACTTAAATAAGAAGATAAAATGATTAATTCAAGATCATCTCTATTTTTTTAATTTTGTTGAAAATAAATGGATGAAACAAATAAAGCACAATTAAATGATGATAGATGCCCAATTATCTTATTGTACACTACCCAAAATATTAACACACACCTTGCACCGCCCATAAATGATACACATCTCAATGAACACTCATTGAAGGCCCTTACCCCACACTCCAACTTTAAATATATATTCAAAAATACTAAATGTGCGGGTAGGTAAAAAAAAATTCTTTTAAAGTGGCTTAAACCGATAAGGCAATTCATGTAATCTAAGAGATTAAAATGGATAATTTTAAATGTTGGTCTCAAGATAAAATGTGGCTAGAAAAATAGATGCCTCAATATTTTCAAATACATTCTCTGAAATTAAATGCTTTAAAAGAGAATATTCACAAATTCTGGTTCTCACACAAAATTCATGTTTCGCTCAAGAAAGTATGGGCATTAAGAAGAATATATAAAAGTAATTTAGAATACCTCACATGATTGAAAAAATATTTTAAGTCTGTGTTTCAAGGGCATGGATTTCAATAATCATTCGAACTCATAAAAATGCTTGAAAATGCATTTCAAGGGAATGTAATTCATATCAACAGTCATTTAAATTCCATTATTTAAAAAATAATTTCAACACTTCCAAAATCAATTGATGTATAAAAAGATATAAGAATATTCATTAAAAATAAAAAATCTTAAAAATATGATAAAAAAATGAAAATCACACAAGAAGAACTAAGCAGATTGACACTCCCCCACACTTAAATTTTACTACCCCTCATTTCATTTGAACAAAATATAAATATAAACGTAGAAAAACCATGTGAAGAATAGATTCGACCTGACAGTATTTTTGAAGTGGATTCCTTGACTTAAGCTTCTAGAAAATACCACTTTAAGACTACAATTAATTAATTATTATACATAAGAAAAATAAATAAATAAAATAAGAAAGGGAAAAGAAAAGAGAAAATTCTTGGATTATATCCCCAAGAGGGTGCTAGGTTTTTACTGCCCCTAGTCAGGCAGTTTTAGTGGATTATCCCCAATCAGAAGGTGGGTGTGGTTTCTTTGAGATGAACCACCACATGTGAGTTTTTCCGATATTCATGAGTAAAAACTGAAAATAGAGAACCCCAAAAAAGATAAGAAAGTTCCCAACCCCCAACAATGAATAAAGATAAAATTTGATGTTGGAAGTGGGTGGGAATAGAATATAGAGGTGCTCCCTGTTGACTTTCATGGTGTCCTCCTCCATATGGTATGATAAATGTTGTTGAGGAAGTAGTCGCACCACCATATGATTTTCCAACTCTTATTCATTAATCATATCTACTTTGGTAGTCTAGTTTTTGACATCCATATTATTATCCATTTGTGATGTATCAGAAATTTCAAAGAATGATGTTTCATAAAACCATTTATCTTGAAGAAAATTAAAACATGGATAATTAATGAATAAATCTTCCCTTTCATGTAATTCATCTTAGTAGTTGATCTCCTTAGGCATGACCATTGAAAACTCAATCTCAACAGGTGAGTCTTCATAATTATCTACCAATGAGAGAGAGAGGTAGAATGTGTTTGAAGTTTCATTATCATGTATGGGAAGATCATTATTCAAGTTATCTTCAACAAAGATATTCAAGGATTCTTACAATAAATTTTGATCTCCCATTAGTTCATCAGTTGAAATGTGTACTTTTGGGTCCTCCTCGAGTAATGGTTGACTGCAGGATGATCTGATTAATTCATTTAGAATTTCATTCTCACCTACCTCAGGTTCTTTAGCACAAAAAATTATTGGTGAAATATCTTCCACCACTCATTCTAGTTTAGGTTCTATCTCAGGTTCAGGTTGTTCTTGGGATGCACCTACATATTCCGCAATCAATTCTAGTTGGCTCTCCAAGTATTTCACTTTATCACTAATCCTTTGAAACTGAGAATCAAGAACATTGTAAAAATTTTCATGCACATGAGATTGGTCAGTCCATGCATAATAATCATAATTTGAATACATCATGAAAAAAGATGAATTTTTTTAATGTGTTTTTAAATTTATGATTTTTTCATTTTATAAATGAAATATAACAAGAATTATAAAATAGAAAAAGAAAAGTAAACTACTCATTAGGTCCCCAGAAATGGTGCCAGTTTTGACGCACACCATTCATAGGGCATGGAAAAATAAATTTTAATTTTACTCATACAACATAGAGGCTGACCAGGGTCATCTCACTTGAATTGATTTCTCAGTTCATTTGCTTACTTAATCTAATTCACCTAAGAAGAAATTATTTATGTTTTTATATGTTTTATGAAATAAAATTAATTTAATAAAATAATTTAAATGAAAAATAATAGGAAGGTAACATTAAATTCTAAATTACAAAGCAATGCTAACTAGAATGGAATTATGGAAGATATAATGTTCTCCTGAGAAAACTTTTAGGAAACACATTCATTGACAAGCTTCAAATATTCTTAGTGAACACAATCCATCATATGTATGAACAACTTAGTCTACCCTGGTTATGAATGAAAATTCTACCTAGCGATCGCGAAGCACACCCTCCATCCACCTCCTCAATTGAGGGAATGTGGTTTTAGATTAAGAAGTTAAACCTTATACAACCATCATGAGTATTACACCCACTATAATTTATCCTTATAATTAATTGAAATAATTTTAAAACCAAGGTCTTGGGTTCAAAAACTTGATTACTCCATCGAGCTATTCCTCGGATTAGTTAGTCATGATCATGAGTATGATAGTTTATAATGGTAAGATGAGAAGAAGAAAATATGATGGATGGTTGGACACAATAATAAAAACAATGCATGAATTTTATATAAATAAAAAGAAAAATTGGAAACTAAAACAAAATAAAATAAAGAAATGAAAAAGAAAAGGTAAATAGCTGTGGATGGCCTCCCTCAATGGAGATCTCCTCCTTGGTGCCTTGAAGGAATGGATGGGGAATTGGACTCTTAAGTACAATGCATTATTAATTCAAGTGAAAACACATGAAATTACTTTCTCAATCCTTCTTGAAAATGTGAAAACCCACAACAAACCTCTTTGATAACACGTTACATGAGCCATGAAGTGATGATAAAGAATTATATCACAGATGTTCTCCATCATTTTTTATGATTCAGAAAGACACAACTTTATTTTTTTTCATGGAGGATGAGCTAGAAATTGAATACAATAAATGAATGACAGTTCATGCCCTTAATGTTTGATTGGTAGATGAGTCGTAAATAAATATACAATAGTCAATTTAAGCTCATCTCCATTATTATTCCTTTTTTAAGAAGAACTGACTAAAACAAATGAAGCACAATTAAATGACGACACATTCCCAATTATCTTATTTCCCACTACCGAAAAAATTGAAACACACCTCACACCACCCATAAATGATACAAATCCCAATAAACACACACAAAAGGCCCTTCCCCCATACTCAAACATGAAATATCAATAAAAACTACTAAAAGTGCATACAGGTAAGGAAAAATTTCATTTTATTGAAGCATAAACCTATAAGGTACTTCATGGCATCTAAGGGCTTATGAAGGATGAATGTAAAGTTATGTTTCAAGATAAAATGTTTCTAGCCAATGATATGCCACAATAATTTCAAATACATTCCATGAAATCAAATGATTAGAAATACAATATTCACATATTCTGGTTCTCACACAAAATTCATGTTTCCCTCAGGAATGTGTGGGTATTAGGAAGAATATGTTAAAGTGGATTAGAATACCTCACAGGATTGGAAAAAAAATTTCAGTCAGTGTTTCATGGGCATGGATTTTAAAAAGCAGTCAAACTCATAAAAATGCTTGAAAATCCATTTCAAGGGAAAAGAACTCATATCAACAATCATTTACAATCCATTATTTCAAAAATCATTTCAATTGTTTCAAAATCGATTGATGTGTAGAAAGTGATAAGAATATTCATTAAAGCTCAAGAAGCTGAAAAATATTATAAAAAAATGAAAACCACACAACCAAAACTAAGCAGGGTCACACTCCCCCATAATTAATATTTACTACCCCTCATTTTAACTCAACCAAATATTAATAAAAGGTAGATAATCCAAGGTAAGAAAAGATACAACTTGACATTATTTTTTAAGTGTAATACATGACTTAAAATCCTAGAATCTACCACATTAAGACTACAAGAAAGTAATGAAAACACATAAGAAAAATAAATAAAAATAATGAAAAAGGGAATGAAAATAGATAATTCTTGGTTTAGACCCCCAGGCAGGTGCTAGGTATTCACTTCCCCTAGTCAGGTAGTTTTAGTTGATTATCCCCAATCATAAGGTTGGTGTGGTTTCATTGAGATGAACCACCACATGTGAACTTTCCTGATGTTCATGATTAAAAACTAAAAATAGAGAACCCCAAAGAAGATAAGAATGTTCAAAACCCCCAATAATGAATAGAGATGAAATTTGAGGTTTGATGTGGGAGGGAATAGAATATTGGGGTGCTCCCTATTGACATTTGTGGTGTCCTCCACCATATGGTATGAAAAATGTTGTTGAGGAAGTAGTCGCACCACCATACATTTGTCTAAATCTTATTATCCAATCATATCTACAAGGGTGGTCTCGTTTAAGACATCCATGGTATTCTCTATTAGTGTTGTATCATAAATATCAAATAAAGAGATTTTAGAAAACAATTTATCTTGAATAATATTAAAACATAATGAATTAATAAATAAATCTTCTATTTCCACGTATTCTTCTTGGTAATGGATCTCATCAGGAATGACCATTGAAAACTCAATCTCAGAAGGTGAGTCTTCATCCTTATCTTCCAAAGAAAAAGAGAGGTAGAAAGTGTCTTATGTTTCATTATCAAGTATGGGAAGATAATGATTCTTGTTATCTTTAACAAATCTATTCCAAGATTCTTCCAAAAAAGGTAAATCTCCCATTAGTGCATCAGGTGAAATGTGTACTTATGGGACCTCATCGAGAAATAGTTGAGTGAGGGAGGATCAGATTACTTCCTCTATAAGTTATTTCTCACCATCCGTGGGATCTTTAGCATACAAAATTATTGGTGAAATCTCTTCCACTACTCATTCCGGTTTAGGTTCTATCTCAAGTTTGGGTTGTCCTTGGGATGCGCGTACATATTCAGTAATCAATTCTATTTGTCTCTACATGTTTTTCACTTTATCACCAATAGTTTTAAACTGAGCATCATGATCATTGTACACATTTTCTTACACTTGAGATTTGTCAGTCTATGCATAATAATCATAATTTGAATACATCATGAAAAAAAAAATTAATGTTTTTTTGAAATTTATTATTTTTTTAAATGAAATCTATCATGAATGTGAAATAGAAAAAGATAAGTAAACTAATGATTAAATCATAAAAAATGAATCTTTTTTTGATGCATGCCTGTTATAGGGCATAAAAAAGCAATTTAAATTTCATAGTGTTGCATAGAGGTTGTCCTGGGTCGTCTCACGTGAGGAGGTTTCTTAGTTCGTTCACCTATATAATCTAATTCACCTAAGAAGTAATTATTTTTTTTGTTTAATGTTTTATGAAATAAAATGAATTTATTAAAGAAATTGAAAAGAAAAATAATTGGAAACTAACATTAAATTATAAATTACCATGCAATGCTAAGCAGAATGGAATTATAGATGAAAGGAAATTCTCCTAAGGGAACTTTCATGGGTCACCATCACTGACAGGCTTAAAATATTCTTAGTGAACACACACTATAATATGTGTGAACATTGTAGTATACGCTAGTTATGAATTAAATGTCTACTTAGCGATCGACAAGAACACCCTCCATCCACCTCCTTAATCGATGGAAAATGGTTGTAGATTAAGAAGTTAAACTCCATACAACCACAATGAGGATTACAACCACTATAAATTACCCTTATAATTAACTGAAAGAATATTAAAAACATGGCCTTGGGTACAAGAACATGATTACTCCATCAGGATATTTCTCATATTAGTTACACATGATCAGGAGTTCTATAGTTCATGATGGTAAGATGAGAAAAAGAAAATATGGTGGATGGGATGATAGAATAATAAAAACTACACATGAATTTATTATAAAAATAAATTAAAATTTAAAAATAAATCCAAACAAATGAAATGGGAAAGAGTTGTGGCCAGCCTCCCTTGGTGGAGATCTCCTCCTTGGTTCCTTGAAGGAATTGATGGATAATGTGATGATTTTGGGAAAGAGGCTAGAGAAAACTTTTATAGGCATAATTGTAGACTCAGAAATATTACGCATTGTTCTCCCAACAAATGGATGGCCCATGTGTGGACCCCTTCATAAAATTTGTTCCTTAATGTGTTGGATGTTCACCCTCAAATGTTCAGATCATTTGGACACCTGATTAAAGATTTATGAATTTTTCATTAGAATTTTATTTTCCTGGATGAAGCTTCTAAGATGGTTCCTCCAAAAGTATAACATTAAATGGAAGCATTAATCACTTCCAAACTCCCCAAATTTCTTTAGATTCGGGAATATCTATCACCATTCAATCCCAGGTGGAAGCACCATGTTTGGATGTGTGTAGTCAAAGTCGTGGTTCTGTTATGGTGGTGTGGTCCACACAGTCCTCCATAAAATATCATAAAATTCATTGATTTTTAAGCCATTAAGATTGTATAATCAGCTCTTGATCCAGAAGAAAAAGTTGAAGGAAACAAAATCTGTACTCTAAAAAATTTTGATTCACAAAATTTGGACATATATTTTATGATAAATGTCAAAAATATCCATGTGATAACAATATGTTAAAATTGCAAAATTATGCCATTTTTGCATTTATGCTCAAAATAACACTAAAACCTAAAAATCGGACAATTACCATTACAATTACACTATGGTGGGATTTTAAGAAATAATTTATAGTATAATATATATGAAAATGTGTGCTTAATCACTCCCACACACTTAAACATTTCACAACTAGTCAATCATCTTACATCAAAATAAAAATCCACACAACAATCAAAAATGAAAAAATATCAATGATCTTATCCAAAGTAGAAGCACCTCATGTATCAAATATGAAAAACAATTCTCCCTTATTTTTATTTTAATCATTCAAATTTGTTCAACCTCATTAATTAATCCAGGGCCCAATCATAACCAACCACACATTTAATTTTATGTCACTCTTCACAGAACAAAAATTGAATCTAGAGTTATGTTAGTACTTGAAAATAGCATATATTACCCTAGGTTTGAGAATATTATCATATATCCATAGTGTGAAACATGAAAATGAATTCAATAATGAACGCTTTAATTAATGGTTCAAATGACTCTGTGGCCTAGGGTTTGTGGGAAAATGATTGAAAATGTTTCAAGCCAAAAAGAGGATGTTGGACTCTTAAGTAAAACACATGATTAATTCAAGTGAAAACACAAGAAATTCCTCTCTCAATCCAGCATAAAAATGAAAAAAAACAACACCAAAAGCCTTTTATGAAATGGTACATGATCCAATAAGTGATTACAATAAATCATATCACCTATGTTCTCCATCATTTTGAAGCTCCAGAAAGGCACAACTCTATTTTCATTTATTTATTTTTTTAATAGAGGATGAGCTAGAAATTAAACAGAATAAATGAATGGATGTTTATGCCCATTATTTTTTATAAGTAAATGAGTCATAAAATAATAATCAATGATTAATTCAATCCCATCTCCATTTTTAATTTTTTTGAAGAAGAAATGAAGGAAACAAATAAAGCACAATTAAATGACAACACAAGCCCGAATCTCTTATTTTACACTACCCAAAATATCGACACACACCTCGCAACACCCAAAAATGATACACATCCCAATCAAATCACACAAAAGGCCCTTCCCCAACATAGAAACATTAAATATCCATGAAAAAAAATAAAAGTGCAGGCAGGTTAGAAAAAATTGGCTTTTAATGTGTCTTAAACCTATAAGGAAATTCATGGCATCTAATGGATTAAAAAGTATAAATATTTTAAGGTGGGTCTCAAAATAAAATGTGGCTAGCCAAAGAGATGCATCAATAATTTCAAATAAATTCCATGAAATCAAATTCTTTGAATGTGAATATTCACAAATTATGGTTCCCAGAAAAAATTCATGTTTCCTTCAAGAAAGTGTGTGTATTAGGAAGAATATGTAAATGTTTTTTTGAATACCTCACAAGATTGGAAAAATATTTTGAGTCAGTGTTTCATGGGCATGGATTTCAAAAATAATTCAAACATATAAAAATGATTGGAAATCCATTTCAAGGGAAATGAATTAATATCAACAATCATTTAAAATCCATTATTTAAAAAATCATTTCAACTATTTCAAAATAAATTGATGTGTAAAAAGTGATAAGAATATTCATTAAAGCTCGAAAATCATAAAAATATGAAAAACAAAAACAAAAAGAACACAATAAGAACTATGTAGGTTGAAACTCCCATACACTTAAATTTAACTACCCCTCATTTCAACACAACAAAATATAAATATAAATGTAGGAAAGCCAAGGGAAGGAAAGATACAACCAGATAGTATTGTTGAAGTGGATTCCCTGTGTTAAGCTTCTAGAAGCTACCACATTAAGACCATAAGAAAGTAATGAAAATAAATCATAAAAATAAATAAAAAGAATGAGAAAGGGAAAATAAAAAAGATAATTCTTGGTTTAGACCCCCAAGTAGGTTCTAGGTTTTTACTACCCCTAGTCAGGTTGTTTTAGTTGATTATCCCCAATCATAAGGTGGGTGCAGTTTCTTTGAGATGAACCACCACCTGTGAGTTTTCCCGATGTCCATGAGTAAAAACTGAAAATTGATAACCCCAATGAAGATAAGAAGGTTCCAAACCCTCAATGAAGAATAAAGATGAAATTTTAGGTTTGAAGTGGGAGGGAATAGAATATAGGGGTGCTACCTATTGACTTTTGTGGTTCCCTCCTCCGTCTGGTTTGAAAAATGTTGTTTATGAATTAGTGACACCACCATATGATTGTCCAAATATTATTCTTCTATAACATCTACTTGGGTAGTCTTTGTTTTTGACATCCATGTTATGATCCATTTGTGTTGTATATGAAATTTAAAACAAAGAGAAGTAAGAATACAATTTACCTTGAATATGATTAAAAAAATAATTATTAATAAATAAATCTTCCCTTTTAAGTAATTTATTTTGGCAATTGATATCTTCAGGCATGATCATTGAAAAGTAAATCTCAACAGCTGCGTCTTTGTAATTATCTTCCAAATAAAGAGAGGGGTAGAACATGTATGATGTTTCATTATCAAGTATGGTAATATCATGTTTCAATTCATCTTCAACAAAGTTATTCTTGGATTCTTCCAAAAAAGGTCGACATCGAATTAGTGCATCGGTTCAAATGTGTACCTTTGGGACCTCCTCGAGCAATGGTTCAGTGCGAGAAGATCTGATTAATTCCTTTAGAAGTTCTTCTTGTCATTCCATAGGTTTTTTAGTATAAAAAATTGATTGGTGAAATCTCTTCCACCACTCGTTTTGGTTCAGGTTCCAGTTTAAGTTCGAGTTATTCTTGGGATACGCATACATATTGAGAAATCAATTCTATTTGGTTCTCTATGTTTTTCACTTTATAAATAATCCTTTGAGATTTAGCATCAAGATCATTGTAAACATTTACTTGCACTTGATATTGGTCAGTCTGGGCATTATAATCATAATTTGAAATCATCGTGAACAAAGATGAATTTTTTAATGTTTTTTTTTAAATTGAGGTTTTTTTTTTGATTTTTTAAATGAAATCAATAAATAATGTGAAAATAGATAAAGATAAGTACACTAATGATTATATCCCTAGAAAAAATTCTAGTTATGATGCATGGCTATCTTAGGGCATGGAAAAAGAAATTTAATTTTCTTAGTGCAGCATAGAGGCTGACTAGCGTCATCATACATGAGGAGATTTCTCAGTTCGCTCCCCTACATAATCTAATTCAACTAAGAAGTAATTATTTTTGTTGTTTTATGATTTGTGAATTAAAATGAATTTATATAATAAATGAAACAAAAAATAATATTAAACTAACCTTAAATTATAAATTACCATGAAATGATAAACAGAATGGAATTATGGATGAAAGGAAGATCTCCTAAGAGAACTTTTAGGTAGCACTTTCATTTACCATCTTCAAATATTCATAGTGAACACACTCCATCATTTGTATGAACACCTTAGTATACCCCGGTTATGAATGAAAAGTATACTTAGTGATCACCAATTACACCCTCCATAAACCTCCTCAATCAAGGGAAAATGGTTATAGATTAAGAAGTTAAACTTTAGACAACCACAATGGGGATTACACCAACTGTAAATTATCCTTAGAATTAATTGAAAGAATATTAAAAATATTGTATTGGGTTCAAGAACATGATTACTCCATTGAAATATTCGTTGGATTAGTTACTCATTATCACGATTACTATAGTTCATGATGTTATGATGAGAAGAAGAAAAGCTGATGGATCAGTGGACACAATAATAAAAACAATGCATGAAATTATTAGAAATATAAATTAAAATTGAAAAAAACAAAACAAAATAAAAAAATAAAAAAAAATTGAAAGGTTTGTGGTTGGCCTCCCTCAGTAGAGATCTCCCCCTTGGTGTCTTAAATGAATGGATGGAGAATGTGAGGATTTTGGGATAGAGGTGAGGGCCTTCTTTTATTGGCATAATTCTGGACTCTGAATAATTGTGTGTTTTTGTCCTAATAAATGGCCGATTCACATGTGGACCCCTTCATAAAAGTTATTCCTTCATGAGTATTAAATTCATTATAAAATTTTCAACTATTTTGGAAACCTAATTAATGATTTATGAATTTTTCATTGGAAGTTTATTTTTCTAGAAGAATCATTTAGGAAGATTTCTCCAAAAATATAACAATCAACGGAAGAATTAATGACTTCCAAACTCCCCCAAATTTGTTTAAGTTCTGTCCCTAGTAGTCCTCATAGAATCCCATTTGGAAAAACCTCATTAAAATGTGTTTAGGTCGAGTAGTGGTTCCATTACTGTGGTGGTGTCCACGTTGTCCTCCTAAAAATATCATAAATTTCATTTATTTTTAAGCCCTTTAGATAACCAAATCAGCTCCCTATCTAGCAGAAAATGTATAAGGTCATAAAATCCGGATTCTAAAAAAATTATTCAAAAATTTTGAACATATATTTTAGGCGAAATGAAAAAAATACCCATGTGATAACAATCTGTTAAAATTGCAGAATTAGGCCATTTTTTCATTTAGGATAAAAAAACACTAAAACATTAAAATGTTACAATTACCTATACAATAACAATATTGTGGGGTTATAAAAAATTATTTATTGTATAAAATATTTGAAAATTTGATCTTCATCAGTAGGCATGTACTTCCTCAAAAGACTCAAATGGAATACATCATAAACATGAGCTAGTTATCATGGATGTTCTATGTGATTGGCTACCATTCCTATGAGATAAAGGATTTCATAAGGGAAAATGTACATAGGGATATGTTTCATATTCTTCCAAAACCACATGAATCTCTTGCAAGGTGAAATTATAATGATCACATTGTTGCTAACACAAAGCACTATGTCCCTTCTATGGTTGTCACCATATATGTTATACTGACTCTAAGTAGCCTTTATATGATGTTGGATGGAATTAACCATTTTTTTCATCTATTTATCAGGATTAGACCCAAGAAACATTCTCTCACAAACGTCATCCCAACAAGTATGACATATACAACACTTCCAATGTAGATCATTATTGGATTCCATTTGAATACTTGATTGGGATATGCTGTTGAATGAGAACTCAACTAATGGGAGATGTTGATCCCATCCTCCTTAAAATTCCATTTTGCATGTTCTCAAAATGCCCTCGAGTGTCTAAATATACCTTTTAGATTTTCCATCAATTTTGGGTTAAAGGCCGTATTGAAATTATATTTGAAACTCAGAGCATGTTAAATACTTCTACATAATTTTTATGTGATCCTTGGATAACAATTAGATATGATAGACAAGGGCACCCCATAAATCCTTACCACTTCCTTCACATATATCATTGAAATTTGTTCAAGATAGAAATGAACCTGAATAGTTATAAAATTATCATTTTTCGTGAGATGATCCACTATAACCAAAATCACATTTTTTTACTTTGGATTTTTTAGGAGAGTAGTGAAAAGGTCATAGTGATATTGTCCCACTTCCATGTTGGTATGGTGAGTAATTGTAATACCCATTTAGTAAGTTTCCTCTCTTCATTAACTTTTTTATACACCAATCACCTTGTAGTGAATTCTAAAATATCCCTTTTCATGTTTTCCGACCAATAATTATTATTAGGTCCCCAATACATTTTTGTGCTTCTAGGATCTATAGTGAATATAAAGTTATGAGATTCATCCATCAGCTCCTCTATTTATGGAATATATAGAATACATATTTTTTTATGGAATTTTAATACACCTTCTTGATCAATATTGAACTCAGGAAACCTCTCATTCTTCACAACCTTTAGCTTCTTCTATAACAACAAATTTTCTATTTGATATTTATTGATCTTGTATAGTAATGATATTGGAGAAATAATTTGGGATAGGGTTGATGATGTACCTTCATTTACAATTCCCTTTTCTAGTTTTACTAGGCCATTGATCAAACGATCTCCTTGAATCCTCATCATCGCTAGCACAATAGAATCTTTCATACATAATGCATTAAGTAATTTTTCTCGCTCTTCTAGGGTGATAATGAAATGAAAAATCATAGTATTTAATAAGTTCCAAACATATCCTCTATCTCATGATCAATTAATTTTGTGTGAAAATATATTTCAAACATTCATGGTATGTGTATATATCACATTTCTCCCCATAAATATAGTACCCCCATATATTCATAGAAAAACAACCATATACAGTTTCAGGTCATGCATCGAGTAATTCAGATCATGAGGCTTCAACTGTCATGATACATAATCAATCACCATTCCATTTTTCATGAGGATACACCCAATACCTTTTAGAGATGTAGTGAAAAAATAAAGAATATTTCAATGATAGTGGGTAGAGTTAAAAGGGCGTAGTAACCAATATCTTTTTCAGCTCTTCGAAACATTCTTCACAGAGCTTTTTCTTGATAAATATGGCTCCTTTTCAAGTTAAATTGGTTAGTGGATTAGAACGTCTTGATTTCTTTACACATATATCCTATAATATCCTACTAAACCAAGGAAAATATGAATCTCTGTTACTATCATCGGATGAGGCCACTCCTCTAAAGCCTTTGTATTGACATGTTCAAATGATATTGCATGATTGGTTACAATGTTCCCTATTTAAGAAACTTATTGTAACCAAAATTCACATTTTATAAACATTCCAAATAGCCTCTCCTTCATTATAGTTTGTTATATAACACTTATATGATCCTCATTCTCCTCATCAATTTTAGAAAATAATAAAATACCATCAATAAAAACAACCACAATGTTATCAAGGGAGTCCATAAAGAAGCTATTCAAAAAACTATATAAATATAGCAGGGGAATTATTCCAGAAAAAGGGCATAAAAAACAGAATGTCCATATCTTATTCAGAAGGTTGTATTTTTAATATCTTTTTATTCACACTCAATTGGTGATAATAATATCAAAGATAAAACTTAGAGAAGAATTGATCTGCACGAAGATGGTCAAGTAAATCATCAATCCTTGGAAGAGGGTATTTTTTTCTTCACTATGACCATATTATGTTCTCTATAATCAATTCATAGCCGCATTGATTCGTCCATCTTCTTCACTATGAGAACATGTGCTACCAAATGAGGCACACTTTCCTAGATAAAGCCCATATCTAAAATATCTTTATGGTCTTTCCTTAATTCCTCCAACTCTACATTTTTCATTATATACGTGGCCCTTGATATCATCTTGGATATAAGAATGAGTTCAATAGAGAAAAACACCTATCTTTATGGTGGAGGTCTAGGTAAATCTTGGGGAAATATGTTAATATATTCATAAACAATGGGGAAATTTTCTATTTGTATACTTTCATGTCCATTTTAATCTTCACCTACTATTTCGATAATGAAGTCTATGGGAGGTTCATCTAGATAAAGCTCAGGACGCTATATCTCTCCATTGAAAACAATTGAAGGTTTTCCATTCAAGACAATTGATATTTCCTTGACACTATAGTCTATATTATAATTATACTTGGATACATATTCCATCCCTAGTATAATGTTCAATTCCAACATGTGAATGAAAATTTGATTTGTGATGAGATTATTCTAACCAATGTAAATGGTAGAGTTTCTATACACTGTTGATGCTCTAATAATCCCTCTAGGACTCTTGACTGATAAATCTACTCTAGAAATCTAGGGATTGATTCTATAATGTTTTAAAACTAGGAGGAAATAATGGAATTCATAAAGCCACAATAAAAAAATTACATTCTATGTTAGATAGAACAATCAGAGTATCTACCACCACATCATTGGGAGAATCAACTTAAGTCATTGTGATAGAAAATTCATGACAATGTTCACTTAGACGATAATGGATTTATGGTGATTACCCTATATTGTCTTTCAATTAGAATAGTTTTTGGGAATGTGTCCATATTATCCACACATGAAGCATTGGACTTAATATAGGTCATTCACTATCTTCCCTTTGTCATTAGTGTTAATAAGTTGAGGATTCACCTCACTATGTCAGTTTCGAGAAATATATCCATCTCTTCCACACTTGTAACATTTCCTGCTCCAAATAAACTAGTTCCCTGAATGCTTCATCAAACATTGTTTTTCTTATTGGGTGATGCAATTTGTTTCCTCCTCTTCCATGATTAAATATTTCTCCCAAGTTTATCTCTAAAGATCTCTTGTTTTCATTAGATCTATAATACCACAACATCTCTCCAAACACTAGCTCAACCTTCATATATCTACACACTATCTACTCATAACTACCATAGTCTCTATTGTCTATATACTTCCATTGATGGGATCTTTATCCACCAAAGAATCTAATAAACTTTTCATTAGGATCCATGAAAAACTATAGGTGTAGCGAAAAATCTTTGTAAAATTTATCTCATTTCTTTCTATATATTCATTTTCTTTCTATTTTAGCTCTAGTTATTCCTTATCTATTTTCATTATCACTGTATGGGGGACATATTTATTGAAAAGTTATCCCCTGAACTCTTTGAAATCTATATAATCAATTTCCCTTACTATATTTCTGTTTTTAAACATTTTCCATCACTGGTCAATATCTCATTCTAAGTGGTACACATCCAAGGTGTATTTCTCTTGTTATAAACAATGATGTATAAAAAATATCTTTTCTATAGAGCTTATCCATTGTTCAGCAATAAGTGGTTTAATAGATCCTTTAAAAGAATGTGGGCTTTGAAGCATAATGGTCAAAAATAAAATCTATTTCCTTCAAGGTGAATTTGGTCTCTCAGCTTGATTCATGTTATTTGTAAAAACTTGAGTTAGATCATTCATAATTCACATGTAGTTTTCTATTTTGTATTACATCAATAAAACATTAGTTCCTGGTCTATTATTCCTTCCAATTATGCAGTTCCTCTTATTTTTTAACATTTTTAAAAAGAAGAAAACATAGTGAGAAATGAGTTTCTATTAATAATTTTATAACTCTAATTGAATTTTATGTCTTAAAAATTAGGCTTAATTATGTGAATCATTAAAAAAATTACATTTTTCTATTAATACTTCATAATGTTTCATAAAATGATTGAGATTAACCAAACATATACCCTAGGAGTGTCAAACCAAGAGTACAACAAGCCCCATTTTTGTTCACCAGTTACCATTTCAGTCAAAATCAATGTTGTTTTTTTTACAACTGCTTTTTTTTTCATGAGCCACATCCACTTGATCGTATCCAGACATGGATTTCTATACTCGAAAATGACTTCAATAATATTTCACCAAAATACGAAGATGTTTTTCTATATTTTAACTTGTCCCTAAGGTTATTCCTAATGTTTTAAAATACTAATTTCCACAAATAACTAAACCATACATTGATTCCAACTATGCCATGCCTCTTCTTAAATAGATTAACTTTTCATTAAATTGTACAAAACAGAGGATCATTAAAGTTTAGTTTCTTTATAACAAGGTACATAATACATGAAAACATAAAAAAATTATAGAAAATGAAAAAGTATTATTCATTTGTTCATCCTATGTAATTTTACTACATCTCGTAACCTAGGGATATATATTAAAGAAAAAAAGTGTGCATAAGGCCCAGTAATGGAATAAGTAAGGGAACCAATTTAAAAGAGATCTTGAAGAATATCAATAAGAACATGAGGAAAATCATTATGGCCGGAAGAATATCCTAATAAAAGTAAATAAAACATAACATGTAAATGTGGATATAAATTTCAAATGATAAAATCGTAAGCATATCACCAGGTTTTGTTATTGATGTGTTATAGAAATTACCAATGTTGTTCACCAAGGTATCATAAAATATGTCATATCAAGATATTAAATTATTTACACAATTAATTAGAGTGTTATAAAGTTGAACCCTTCTTATGTATTAAGTTTCATGTGACACACATATATCATAATAAATTATTCCATAAATAACCCTTGGATAATAAAAGCAATGGGTTTTATATTAAAATATGGGTGTTTGAAAAGTTATTTTAAAAAATGATTATTATGGAATTTTTAAAACACGAAAAGGGAATGAAGGATTTGTGTATGTTAATAAAATAATAAAATAAATAATTTTTTCATATTGGAGAATAATCCTATAAAAAATAGTACTGGTATTCCTAAAAAGAAAATAAAATTGAATTTTTGACAATAAGAGAGAAATTATGAGACGTAAAATCTAAAACATAACGGGTATGAAATGTGGTTTTAGAAAAGGGTAAAAAGGTAGAGGAAATTTATTTACCATTGAAAAAATAATTTTAAAATAATTGTATAAATGAAATGAAAATAATACAGAGTTATCAAAACATTTAGAATATATATAAAATAATAGGTTCTTGAAATGAAGATAAATTAAATATATTTCTCACACCTTGAATAGTAACACCTAAAACATGAGGATTTAGACCTTTCGGGATTTATTACACCATGTGAAGACTCATTTGGAAGTTAAACTATCATTTATTCGTGGATGGTGAATGGTTAGTGAAATAAAATAGTGTAATGGATGAATATTTATAGAAAAAATGAAGGATCTTTCTATTGGTTTCCAAATATATGTCTTGTAAACCTTGGCAGTGGTAAATGATAAACACATGCATGACCATAGTATTTTCCCATGTTATTTGAAAATTGGGACACCTTTAATGTTATTTCAGTCCATAAGATTCTACCATCATTCTTTATTACTTTTTTTGGAAAGGAAAATTAATGTTTTCACAATATAACATTTTTGAAGTTAAAGTTTCCATTTAAGAATTTGGAAAGTAAATTATATTGTTTGAAATTGATTATAACCTATTAAAATACTTGATATTATTTGAATAACATATTATAATTTTTTTAATTATGTTTATGTAGTTATTAAATCATTATGGAATAATTATGACCACATTAACATACTGAAAAAGTAAAATTATGTTTTTTAATATTCACAAAAAATAAGTAATGTATTTTAGAAAATTATCATAAATTAACCCGAAACTAATTTAGATGTTTTGATTTCAAAAATCATATTTATTTATCATAATAATTCTATAAATATGATAATTTCAACTTTTAAATATAAAAACCCTTATTTATTAAAAATAACAGCGGAATGAATGTGCCAAGTAAAATTTCCAACTCTAGAAAAAATAAAATTATTTTGTCATTTATTTTTAAATACGAGTTTTGTTAATAGTACTATTTAATTAAAATAAACATTATTCATAATACATTAGTTTATTATAATAATTATATCTCTTCTGAAAAGAATTATCTCTATCTGAAAATTTACCATTACCAAATTTTATTTGAATTTTATTAAGAAAAATTATTCTTAAAACAGAAATGGTGGAATTACAATTTTATTAATATAATGGAATTAATATATGTGTTATGAGGGCCTAAACGCATAATACCTCATTAAAACATCATAATCATTAACTGTAAGGTGTGAAATAGTGGTAAATTAGTGGGGTGCCTCAGCTAAAATCGATTAAGTGGTAATCTCCACTAACTTGAACTTCTCCCGTTGGTGATTTTCATTCAAGATTAACATATCGAAGCTCAGACTAGGATTGGTCAATGGAGAACCATAGTAATGATAAATCACTCCCATGTTCCAATAGATGGTCTTCAAATAGAACTAATCTACTATTTGAGGCCATTGAATCCTCTTTCTATATTAATTTTCCTTTATCAAAATTTTACTAACAAACAGTAATGATGATGTTAAAATTATTATCAAGAGTATTATTCCCAATTATCATATAAAGGTTGAAACCCAATGGTCACATTTTGAATTATACCCACTTCAATAATTATGACATATAGTTTTTCTGAGTATAAAATTAAAATAACATACATTTTCTTAGGAAAAAAATATCTTATAAACATTTTGGGCCATTACAGGGCTGGTATTTTCCACCTTTTTTCCTTTCTTGTAATTTATGTCATACCGTAATTATAGTATTATTTATATTTTCATGAATTTTCTTCATTTGTTTTATATTTAATAATTATATGGTCATGGAGATGTGCGTGTGTCTACTTGTACTCTAGTCCAGTGCCTCCCATGTTTGTTTTATGCCTTCTTGTTGTTGGATGCTAGCCTCTATCCTATTGAAGTTGGTCATAAGGTATTTTTAGCTAATACCTTTGTGGGTCGGGTTGTAATGGAGTGGTATCAGAGGAGTACCAAGCCTGAAGTATTATGGAACTACTTGGGTTTGGGACTAGAGCCAAGAGTCTCTTTTCTCTAACAATGTGGATTGGTTTGGGAACTAAGGAAATAAGGTTAAAATGTTTTGAGTTTGGCTCATAGTATAGGGTATCCAGTGTTGGTGTGGTATCTGATTTATCTATTCACTAGGATCAAGATAACTTGGTTGTTAACTCGGTACATGTAGGGACTGGCTATATGGAAAACATTGGTACACACATCATATAAGAAAGATTTGTGGTTTCCCTATCCTTATTGAGTCATATCACCAGATATACTTATATACTGTGGTATATACAGTATAATTTTAGGATGAATTCTTGATGAAAACTAATGAATATTCCACAGAAAAGTTGACAGTTCAAATCATTGAGTGATTAGGTTTCGATGAAGGGGATTCGTCACGGCATTTTCTTTCTTCAATATGGTTATCAAGTGTCTCTTTCTCATGTTGATCCATTTTTTGGACCACCTCCAGTGATCCGGGGGTATGCAACAAGTTTTAATGATTCATTGATGGATAATTTGTTGTTGGATGATGATGTGTAGGGTTTAAGTGTGTATCATGAGCTTATGAGATAGGGACCTCTAAGGATGTAGGGTTAGTGTGACCTTATGATAGAAGCCACATGACAAAAGTCACAAAATATGAAGCTTCATCATTAATATCTGCGATATATCAGTTCTCTGACATATATAAATCATAATTCTTGTCATGAGAGAGGAAATATCACATGTGATTGTCCTACCGATTATGCTACAGTCAGATAGATGGTCGATGAACCACCCAGGCATAGGCAACAGAGCGATCAATGAGGTCTTTGTATTTGAAAATGTCTTACAAGAGTGGGGGTGGAGAGGAATGATGTGTTAATAAATATGGATTGATGTTACCGAATCCCAGAGGTGGAACACTCTAGTATCAGGAAGCTAGTGGTCTTAATCATAGATAAATTTAGGCATTGGAGGTTCTTTACCCCGAGGCTCTAGTAGTTTTTTGGGGTATGATCTACATTCCATCTACTCCTATTGTAGTACCATTGGACCTTGGTACAAGTCACGCTTTTTCCACCTGTATTTTATTTATTTTATAGGGTGATGTGGCGAATTATTAGATCCCTTTATTGGTGATGTTTGGCGTGACTTTACATGTGAAAGGAAGAGGGGAAATTCTTCCACCAATATACGTTCTTGAAAATTGATCAAAAACTATGTAGGTGAGTCATACTACCCAAACCAGATAATATAGAGGTATGGTAGATGAATACCCTTAACTTGCATGTTTGAGGTTTCATTATGATAGGATATTTCAAAAATACCTCGTTGTAGTAAATATGTAGGAAACAGAAAGGATGAATTCAAAAACTATAAGACCTCAGAGATCCTTTATGTAAGGTTCAATAACTTATGTTTTTCCCCACATCCCTAGTTGCAGTTTTCACACTGATATTTTAAAACCTTACACATGACCATGTCTACTATTTGATACCTAGTATTATCAGTGGATCCTTTTTTTACCCTTATGTTTGAGGCTCTAGTAGAGATGATCAATGATTATACACTTCTACTAACAGTGAGACCTGACTCTGGAAGGGGAGAGATAGAGTACCTCGTGTGAAATCTCTTCATAGTATTAGTGAGACCCTATGTTTTTTTACTCAGTCTAAGATGGTTCCCTACCATCCATGCTTAGTAGTTTTCCACCAGAGAGTATGGACATGCTTTTCCTTGTTGGGATGTATTTATATTCCTTTGATAAAAGTGACCCCATGCAATTTAGGGTGAGCTCTTTTATAGGTGGTTTATCCACTTCCTTATTAGTAGAATAATGTTATCTTTAGAGTAATTTATTCTTGGTGATTTTAGTTTCTTACGATAAGGGAGAATTATGAGGGTGTTGATCTTGAGGATGTGCCCCATTTACCTCTCAATCGAGAGTTTCTTTTATACATGGACATGCATTAAGGATGACCCAATATATTTTCTAACAAATGGGATGAACCTATATAGCTATGAGAGTTGGAGATATGGTTGGAGGATTTTACAGAGTAGGGGCTACATAAGACACAATGTGTTTTTCCTTACCATCTATATGTTTTTCCCAAAAGGAAGATGATTGCATGTGGATGGGTGTGAAATAGAGTCACTTGAAATGTGTTATGCAAGGAAAAGAACCACTTTCCATCATTTAGTTCTTTGAATAGTGGTTCGGGGAAAATTGGTTCTCATAGTTGACCTCAATATATGTTATCACTAGCTCTGGTTTGGGAGAAGTATATACCACGAGTGGATTCCCAAATCCATTATGGATGTTTGGAGATCATTTTTACACTCTTTGGAATGTTTTTCACTATAATATAATCGTAAGACTTTTGGGATAGATCCTTAACCCTTCTTGGATTAATTCATGGTAGTCCTCTTCGTTGACATCCATGAGTTCTTAGTGTCCATGTTGGAGCATCTGAGACATCTGATGATGGTACAGTTTGCCTCTAGTCAACAGTTACAACCCCTCTACTTCTTTAGAGGGCTTGGTAGGTGTAACATAGGTATATTTATTGTGAAATTTTGTGTGGCCAAATATCAACTAAAGATGTTCCATATGGATTCCTTGAAGGAGTAAATATCCTCATCCTTACTCAAGGATGGATGGTGGTTCCAATCACAATTAAATAAGAGGTTACATCAAGGTTGTTTTTTCTTATAAGTATATCTAATATAGGTGATGATGTACCATAATAACTCTGTATTAGTGGGATAAATAATTGATTTTCAATAATTCTTTGAGTTAAACTCTTTTTGTTCAGTTGAATGTGGGTGATGACCAATGGAGCTTTGTGGAGAGTTTAGGATACCTATGCATGGAGTTGGTAGTCTGAAATTGTGGGATTCCATCGATTATTTATGTAAGAAGTAATGATTCCTCAATGATGTGATTAGGGAGAGGTTGTTGGAAATATTTAGGGACTTTGTTGTGGCTGAAAAAATTGTTTTACACCAATCATCTCGCTCGGTAAAGTATATCATTCGGGTTATGGGGAACATTCTTTGGGTTTTCATGTGTGTTTTGATCCATAGATGTGAGGATCATCTATCATCAGTGGAGTTTGGATATCATGATGATCATCACTCTGCAATTAGAGTTGTACCTTTTTAGTAAATGTATGAGAGGCCATATATGAAACCATTATACAAGTTAGATCTAATGGGTAATAGTTATTGGGTCCTAGATTTTGTGCTAGTGATGGTTAAAATGTGTGCATTTCATCCAGGTATGGATGTTCATTTCCTAATAAACATCAAGAGTACTTAGTAGAATAATAAAAGTTAACTTTGTAGTTGAAGGATTAAGGAGTATTATTTATGGTGATAGGCTATTTATGGGGTTCTTAGGCCCTTTTTTCCAACTCCTATGTCTGTTTAGAAAGATTGTGTGCCGATTAATGACCATAATGTTTTCTGGTTTTATAGTGTTCTAAACTTTTCATAGCTAAAGAGTTATGTGAAAACTCATTTCATGATATTAACATTGGTATGATGGACCGTGGGAGTTAATTTTTCTAGGATTTTGTGGTATTAAGAATCAGTAGGGAAGGTCCCTTTGAAGGAAAGTGTTTTATTGAGTGCATGTTTGTTAACAACACAAGAAAATGTGTGGACATATTGTGGGAGTGGGATACCTAGTTGGGAGCTCAGTATCCCCACCTTTTTTCTTTTCTTGTGAATTTTGGGGATCAAAATACATTAAGAATGGGATAATTTATTATATATTTTTTTCATTTATGATTTTGGGAGATTTATATGAATATCCCCAGACTTAGGAGTGGAGACAACATAAGATTCTGAGGCCAGGTGATCCCCAATTTTATTTTTAAAATATATTAAATATATCAATATCAAATGCATGAAGATTTTATGAAAAAGTGTAATAACTCCAAAAATGAGTCTCATATCAGAAATCTGAGACCAATGTATAGTTCATAATGTAGGTATTACCCTAGGCATGACATAATCTTGTTTAATGTCAGAAATTTTTGTAATGTTCTATCAGAGGAATGAATAATAAAATAAAATAAAATAATTTAGTTATTTATTTATTACATTGTATCTACCTAGAATACTATATTTAAACATGGTTATGACTAATCCCTAGGGTTATCCACATATCGTATGAATTTAGAAGAGCTATTGGTGAGGATCTATTAGGGGATCGTTGGAAGATAAAATCAGATCTACGTCAGATCGAGGATCATGTGACAATGAAAATTGTGGATCTTGGTAATGAAAACAATATGTGATTGTTATTTATTAATGATTGATTTTATTGAGGTAGGATGTGGTTTTATTTTTGGGTTTCACCATTTTATTTATCTAAAGAAAAACAAAAATCAATTAATTATCCAACTGACTCATGGATCATGTTTATTCTGGGAATTTGATGGATATTATTTAGGATTGTAGATTTCATTATAGATTATATTATTATCTCTTCATTTATTATTATAATAAAAATTAATTGAGGCCATCAATAAAATTGGTTGAGGTATGATCCTTATATTAACGTGTTATTCATTTATTCCCCCACTCTTCAATCATTGTGGGGAATTCCTTTGGGCCACATTTTGAGTAATACCTAGAAATCAATTATTAAACACTCGTTACATTGAAAAACGGATTGATATCATAGATACAAGTTCCAATTGGTTATAAGACCATGTTATTATGAAATATCAGAAGAATATGACTGGGATTTGGGAGTATGATATTGAAGAGGTGCAATGACGATGGTTTCTGAGCACATAATACAACCAGATTCTAGCTATCAGTAGTGAGGAGGTTCAGTCATCTTCAGATCTGTAACATAGGATGTAGGTGGAATGTGTGATTGCAAGGTTCTGGGAAAAGACACTTGATGTTTTCCATGGATTTAATGAAAAACCTGACTACACTGTGTGTAGTACTATGAAAACATGTCATGTGGTTCCTTTTGTTAGGAGATATGGTGTCCATACAGAGATATGTACCACACTCCATGTGACACATTTCACACACCATGTGACCATTAGCTGACCATATCATCATTTATAGGGGTATATTCCCAAGTGGCTATGTAGAGTTACATGATGTGTGTTTCTAGTCACACACCATGTAATACATGGAGGATATATAGACATGTGTAGTGAGTAGACACCAATGTGGATATGTCTCCCACACATTGTGTACATGATAATTACATGGGTAGGCCAATGTACATGGGCGGAGTCGTGTACTCATACGAAACCCTGTACACCGGCATGGCCCAGTGTACATGGAAACTAGAAAAATGACATGTTAATTTATCAGGAGACATCTATATACTGTGTACTCTTGGAAAATTCCTTGTCTTTTTGAAAAGTGAATGTCATGTGACCATGAGACACAACAAGTTCCTGAAAAGGTGAAACACGTTGTGTACTCCAAGGTACACACCATGTACTCTTTGGGTATAGGATAGAATCATATTTCTTCTCATCTCATATTCATAGTGAGATTGTGTGAGATTCTCTTGGATAGTATTATTGGATTGTGTTCCCCCAGTCCATTCCTAAGAGGGTTCAGTATGACATTACATCCCCATTATAGAGGATTCTCCCTCTATAGCTTCCTGATGATCTATGAATCGTGGGAAATAACTCTTATTCGTTAGTGAGTTTCTTCAGTCCACGTTGACTGATACCTTAGAAACATAGAGCATGTATCAAATTGAGATGCCTGAAGTGATCATTATTTCTTTCGTGTTTCCTTAAATGGGGTTTATTTTAATTTTCATGACTAGTATTTACATGAATGTCAATCCACTATCTAGTAGGATGTTTCCGATATGGTATCATGTCCCCAAAATGATCCATATTTATTGCCACCCAATTTGTGTATTGAGATATGATCTTTTTTATGGGGTATTAGTCTGATAATGTGTTCATCTTTGATGAACCCTCATAGTTTTCTGTGTGTTTCTTTGTGGTTATACTCAATGATCATGTTCTCATAAATTTACACCTCTTAGGATGGTGGGGATTTTCTATCAGCTTATAAATTCCAAATGAGTGATATCTCATGGATGAGTTCCATCAGGTATGGTAAGGATCATGGAGTGAAATCTCATAGATGTGAATTATCTTGAAACCTCACAGAGAATCTATGGATAGCAGTGGATGAGAGCTCTAAGACTCATTGTCTTTATTGTGTATATATAGATGTTTTATTGTATTATTGACATTTATTTAATTGAGTAGGATAATCTTGATGCTTTATGCTTAGTAATTTTGGGGTGTCCTATTGGGTATTATTATACTCACCCTTGCATGGGCTCTACCCATACATGTAATGTCTTATGACAAAAAGTATCTTTTTAGTGTACTTGGAGGTTTAGTAGTAGAATGATCATAGTTTGGGATAAAAAAACTGATGTGTCTTTTGGTGTTTCATTCAACATCAACCACCTCTGTTAGAGTAGGTCAAATTTTATTTTCTAGTTTTGGGTGGGCTTGTATTTGGACCCTTTTTATTCCTTTCAATAATTTATGTCATACTATGATTGTGGGATTATAGATTCATGCTTGATTTTTTTTGTTTTCTAAAATTTCATAAATATATGGTCTTGAAGATGTGTTCATGTGTATAAGTACTTTAGGATAATGCCTCTCATGTTTGTAATATTTTTTCATGGTGCTGGTTGCCAGCCCTAGGCCTATTTGAGTCAGGATTTAGGTAGTTGAGGCTTAGACCCTAGTTGGTTGGGTTGTGACACTTGGAGTTAAATGAGATGGTATTAATATCCATAAATGATTTAAAATTGTTCAAATATATATTTAATGACATATGGATTATTCAGATGATAAAAACATTAACATTACATTGTTAATTCATTTAGGTCGTTTTATCGACCTTCATGAACTTGATTTGATTAATTTAATTAAATGGTTATTAAAAAATTAAAGAACTTTAAATAAGTTATAATATAATTATTATAATCATATTGAACCATAGTATTTTCTCTATAACTATCCATGAATTCGGTGTAGAAAAAACTAAGTATGTTGTTCGTGGAGGGAGTGAAACAACTATATTGTGATCAATTTTTTCATTTTAGAAATAAAATAAGAGAGTGTATAAGATAAATGTTCCACCATGATAATAAACAATCAGTGTATTTAATATATTAATGCTACTATTCTTATGTTTATGGATATTATATGGGGGTGGTAGAAGAAAAATACAATTAAATGAATTTTAGTTTAGAGTTCTCCTATCCCTTAGGTTTTCTACTTTTAGACTACCACTTAAGGTTCCTTGGAATGGTATTTGGATGAGACTAGTATAACTAGGACATGGGGAAGTGTATTTTGAATGAAATTAGTTATAAATTTGTAAATTTAGAAGGATTGGAATTTTTGTGGATAAGGGGTGGTATTTATATGGGGAGGAGAGGAGTGTTTTTGAATACTATATACATTAATTTTTTATTTGTAGCTATAGATTGAAAATATTTTTATTATTATTAAAATATACAACAAATGGTGCATATAAATTTGAAATAGTGGGTTATTATATCATCCATGACTAAAAATTTTATGTATTTAATATATAATATTTAATATTATATTTTGTCACATTTCTCGATTCACTAAAAATTTGCCTATTTTGTAAAAATATAAAAAATTTACCCAAACCATATTTCAAAAAACAGAATTAAAAAATTAAATCAATTTTCTTAAAATAATTTAATAAATATTTTACATTTAATTTCTAAATACAATCATTCTTTATTTGAGAAATATAAATTTTAATATTATGATCAATTTTCCATCCCTTTAAAACATTACTTATGGTATCATAAAATTGTTTATATAATTGTAATAAAACATAATATCAATTTATAAACCCATTTTATGAATATATAAATTTCATTTAAATCATTATATTTTTTATATAAATATAAATATAACATATATGTTTTAAAAAATTACAAACACTTATTTTATCATTTTAAAACAAATTATTTATTTATATCATGATATAAATATTTTGTATTATAATTTTAATGGAAATGAATAAATTACATTGCATTTAAATAGGTGAGATTACTTTTATAATGGTCAAATTACTATTCCTAACTATTAGATTACTATTCCAATGTTCAAATCACTATTCCATCTATCATATTACTATTCCAACTATCATATTTGAAATGGTCATATATGATCCACAATTTCTATAAATACCTCATATTTAATTCACTATGTATTCACTTATATTATCTCTCAATTTTAAATGTATTTTTTCATTTGAAAAACTCATATTAAATTACTAATATATTTCCTCATTTCTACAGCTTTATTAGTGAGTGCAAGTATTTTGGGGGATCAAGTAGATCCAAATTTTCATATTTGTGTTATAATATTTCCTATTTTTTTCCATTATAATATTTTTAATTCATATGGAATTTTTTTCTCTAAATTTAGATTTCAATTTTTATAAATAAAATTGTATGTTTCATCATGTGATGCATGTTTTTTATACTAAATTACTAAATATGAAACTACTGTTAGAAGGGAAATTTCATTGATAATATTTTGGGTCATTAGACTACATTGGGATACAAATATATTAATAAGGTTGTGTAAAAAGATACTTCCAACTAGTCAATAAAAAATCTAATCTGGGTTTCAACCAAAGAGGGAAAAAGTACTTATATTGGGTTAAGAGAGATTACATCATTGAATATTTCAAGATGGATATGAAAATAAAGAATGTAAATCAGAAAATTTTGGAAAAAGGGTTTCAATTCATGAAAAATGATATCCAAATTTAATTTTTGGTTCACACTCCTTGTGACTATGTTTAGAGGATTCTCAAAAATAGAAAGATAAAAGTAAATTAATTATTATGTGGAAGGTGAAATAATGTAAGATACATGGCTATCAAATTAAACTTCTAGGAAAAAAAATAACAAAAGAAAATTACCCTTGAATTCAGGTTCAATGAAATCTATTTTAAATAAGTCTAAACAAATAGATAATTTAGACAATGAAAAAAAATATTACTCATAAACATGGTATTCCCAGTTAGAAAAGGTTAGGGAGTTGGAGAAAGCTAAAAGGAATAAATAAATATAGTTTCTAAAGTTGGTAATCCTATTCCATGTGAAAGAATATTGAACTAAAAACTTATTTTATGCTTCCAAATGAGTCTTACATCTATAATACCATTTTCTAAGAAAGCATTAATAAATCTAAAAACATTATACATTCAAATAATGGAGTCACTGAGTTGAGAAATTTCTCACATCCCTTTTTCACTATATGAGGAGATATTAGATAATATAAATTATTCCCAATTTTATGGTCGGAAAATGGGTTGATCATACTATAATGGGGAGATTTCAAAATATGTGAATCTACTATATATTTTTAATTTCTCTTAAATCTATAAATATATAAATCCCCTTCAAAATTAAATATTAATGTATGATTTTAATTTTATAATCGTAGTTCTAACTAATATACATTATTTTTATCAAGGCATGATTGTATAACTAACTGGGTAAAATACAATGTTATTGAATATTTTTTTATGTGTTAATGTTGGTACAGGTGGTTGAAAATTTGTTGAAAATCTATTTTTGAAGCCCTATTAAAGTGATTTTCGAAGTTAGTACCGCAATGTGAGTTTTTTTATATATATTACTTTGTAAAATAATCACTCTTTTTTTATAAAATGTGTTATCCCATGTAAACATAGAGTTGGTTAGTTGATGGAAATTATCTATGAAAAATGTTGTTCAACCCTTATCTCATGTAACTAATGGAGAACATGGAAATTTAAAAGAATCAAATGGAGAGAACATTTTCTAAATAAAATTAGAAGAGTTATTTTGAGAAATCCCTCCCATTAAATTCATAATATAAATGTAGGCGTAAAATAACATTCATCCCTTTTAATTTTTATTCAATTAGGGAAATAATCAATTACAATGACTATTGGAGTGAATTTTATGTTGTCAAAAATTAGGGGGGGGGGGTTGCAGTGTCCTTGGCGTGAAGTTTTATTTCTTTCCAATATGCTTATTTGTCAATTTATATTTAATTTAATTATAAAATAATTAAAATAATGGTGATGAATTAATTATCCACTAATTGAATGAAGTGTATAATGGTGTTTCTTTCATGGTGAATACATGGAAAAGCATAACAAATTAGATGATTAAAAGAGATGATATTAATGGTAATATAATGAAATTTTCTAAAAGTACTTTTTTTGTTCTATCTATAACCAATTTTTAAGTGTTTGGGAGAATCCATGTAGATGGGGAGATTGAAGTGTACTAATTTCAGAAATAAATCTATTTTAATTGTGAAGAACCCATCGTTGAGTTACCTAGAATTTTGGTTGTAAAATATAGTGTTTAATCTCTTGTAGAAAAAGTTTTAAAAAGACCTATTATTATTTAATAGTTTCTTTAATTAAATTTCATGAATTGTGGATGTTTAATACATAAATTATAAACCTAGAAAAGGTCATGGTTACCAATGAATATTTGAGAATATTTTTATTTTTTATTGAGGACCTATGTATGTGTTATTGGACCTAGTGTATGTTCCATATTAGGGGATACTGGGACTATGTATGAGCCATCAAGAAATGTATACATTTCATCCAATGTGTTATGTATGTATCATTACAGGTTGTGTATATTTCATCAGGAACCTGCATATGTTTCATGCTAGAATTTGAAATTTTTTGACTTCCTAATGTATGAAAATATGAGTTTTATTATTTAGGAATCTAAATAGGGAAGATAATTTTAATTATTTGAATGTTTCTCCCTATTGTTCTAAGAATCACAGAAAACAAAATGGTTTTGTGACTAGTGCCTAAAAATTATGAGAGATTGTCTTCAATAAAGGAGAATAATATCAAAGAATTAATGGTTTTTTTTGGATAATTTCTTGATGTCTAGGTTTCAAGTTACTAGAATTCATAATTCTATTGAAAAATTTATATTATGATTCTAAGTTTGATATTAAATTTATAGTAATCATGTTACTTATTCATCCATAATTCTAGAATATTTTATGTAAAAACAATTAGATGAGAATCTTGTAAACATAACTAATTTTTAAGAATAAAGTAGATGAATTTGTGTAAATCTTCAAGATAACCACCAATGCTAATGTTATTAGGATAAAAGTTTTAGAATATGAGTTTGAATACGATTGGGAGGTTGTTTTATAGATTTAATTGGAATATATTCTTTTCATTAAGGAAGAACTAATTTATAATGTGAGGTTTCCAAATCTAAATTGTTTTTTGTAGAATATAGTGTATAACAAGAAAGGAATATTTTTTGGAAGCATTTTGAGTTTATTTTAACTAAGAAGATGAAATCAATCCTATTGAAGAAAAAGTAATGAGTTATTCAACTAATATTAATAAAAGATAAAAATATAAATTTGTATTTTTATTATATCCTTTTAGTTTAAAATTTGTGTAATAAATAACAATGGAATCTGAAGTAGGTAATTCATAATAGAAACTTTTGGATAGTAGGAAGAACTTATCCTCAGTATTCAATTTATGGTCATTGAAAAAAAGGTAATTTAATAAAGTTACTTGTGACAGTGAGAATATTTTAATATAATAAATTATTAAAAAGGAGGAGGGTATTATTTGTGTGTGTTGTGTGACATTGAGCATCTAAGAGTATTGACAGAGATACCAAATAAATGAAGAGGAGGAGGACCTGATGTATATGGTTGTGGGAAAAATATGAGAATATGAAGTTGTTCTAAAGAAGAAACCAAATCCCGGTTTTGAAGAAGTATAATAATAAAAATTCAAACTGTTGTAATATTAAATTACATTTTAGGAATAATAAGAAATTATAAAGATTTAATTACCCTGAGTTTATGTGAGTAGTGATATATTTTTATTTTCCAATATTACAATGTTAATTCTAAGGGAAAAAGTTTTGAGTTGAGTGTAACCTATGAATAGATTAAACATAATCTAGAAGTAGTGTTATATATAAAATAAAATTTAAATATATAATTCATGAAGTATATAAGTCACTGAAATTCACTCATTAATTGATTTATTTTATCATTACATAATCATTCCTAAATAGTACTTGTGATTTACTTCAAATGGAGGAAGAAATCAAGACTATCTAGTGCATTACAAACATGAAGAGATATAATCAGTTAATTTATAGTTTACATTTGTAATATTTTGAACTTCCTCACAAGTGTAAAATGTTGATAGATTAGGATAGGATAACAACTGACCACTTACTCTTTTATTGATAAAAATATTTTTAGTGTATATTTTTTGGATTAAGTTAATAACTAGTAGTATCAAAGTGTAAGATAAAATTGAGATTGAATTATATAAAAGCACTTATTGAATATTTAATAATTTATATGTATTTAATATTAGTATATACTAGGTTAAATATCAAAAGAATCCATATTATTTAACCAGAATCAAAGGTTCAAATCATAGGGGGTTCAAAAAATTATAACAAGTAATTTATTTTTCGTAAAATTTGGTCACACCTAATTCATGCCCCCTCAGGTGAGTCTGCATGATCTAGTAGGACTCTCTTATTTATTTTTAATAATTTAAACCCATACCTTCTTTATTTATTCATTGATAAACATAAAATAGTATATTGATACTTTGAGGGGGTGTTCTAGTTCAATCCCTTGAATAACAATGGGTAACAACTCTACTGATATAATCCTTACATAGGAAAAAATTAACTAACTTCGCCTCTGGTATCATTAATTTTACTTCCAGTACCTTCATACCTTTTACACTCATGTGTATTAACCTGTAATTCCCCACATGTGATTCTTTGGATGAAATTTTTATTGCAACTATGAACATGTAATTATCTATCTTGTTGTATAGGGTTCCATTCTTCAGTCCAAGATCTATTACCATAGATCCCTTAGTTACTATCCATTCACAACTAGAAAAAATTATGATAAATTCTACATCATAAATTTTTTAACAATAATAATATTCAATCTCTATTCTAGAATATATCTCACATTCTCTGAAAAGAGAAAGCTCCCACTATTTGTTATGATCTGTGCATCACCCTTTCTAGAAATTTGTAAGAGTTCATTAATAATAATAGGCAACCTGAAAAATATTATAGAGAAATATTTATTTAGTTAAAAGTTATCTGATAGGGAATAAAAGGATAACCTTGAGTCTAAAATATAACACTCCATAGGGATATCTGCAATCAAAAATAAAACATCATAGGTTCCTTCGACTAATAATTTTTTTGAATTGGTTTTAGGTGACTTAGTTTATTTTCTACACTCCGTCTTGTTATTTTCTATCATCAAAAAACTCATACAGGTGGGAATATACCCTTTTTCTTTGTCTAGTATATTTCTTACCAATTTTAATCATTGACTATGATCATCAAAATTCATGTATCAGCCTCTTAAATCTATGTGCTGATAAGAACTAGAAAATCATCCCAACTCCCTTCTCTAAATCTCCTCACTAATGACTATATATCACACATCATTAATCCTTAACACTTTATTCTCGGATTAAATCCTCGCTATTGTTATAGTATCATCTCAACTATTTGGTAATTAATATTATAAAACTATTGTACATTCATTATCATCTAGTGTAATTCACAGCAATGTAAACTGACTTGTGATGGTGTTTAATTAGTTAATTTGGTCAGTTACAATACTACCCACAATCATATTTATATTAAATAAACATCACAGTAGGTACACATTTTTTGACATGGAAGGATTCACATACATGTTCAAGAGTGCTTTCATCAACCTAACCATTTTATTCTATAATATAATGTTTAACACCATATTCTTTTTCAAAATCTTGCACAAAAATCCCAAAACCATATAATCTAAAAACATTCACTATATCATGTCTATATTTATAGATTTTTTTAACAAAAATCCGTTTGTTAATCTTCATTTTAAAAATATAACCCCTAATCTATACTCTCAAGTAATTAATGTTATATCTAAATAAATAATCTAACTTTACTTATTCTTCTTCCATAACCATAATCCAACTTGATAAATATGACCTTATACTAAATAACTCAATTTATGAAACAAATTATTATGAAAAAATTGGGGGAACCAATTATTAGATTTTGTATCCTAGAACTATATTTTGTCTATTTTATAACATGGATATTTAATGTATTTAAATATTAAACATCTTATTACATATTTTTTATTATTCTCTATGACTATGATTTAATAATGTTCTAGAGTACTTTTTTGCATTGATAATGTTATGGTAGTTCTTCGCTACGATGAGAACCTTGAAATTCTATAACACTATTCTTAAATATAGTTGTGCGGTTTGATGATATACTATTACGGGACACATATTATACAGACCGTTAGGTGAGAGTACTCATAAGCAGATGAGACTTTCTCTCATGAAGTTCTCACTTGGTAATCTCCATGATGGGAGATTATGAGAACATACTCGCCAATAATAATTCTGTATGTTTTTTGTTATAAGATATTCATATCTACTAGTGTGTGTAATCGTCCTTCGACATTAATATTTTTATTATTATGTGTCATGACTCACACAATTTGATTTACCGACAAAAACCAGAATGCCATATGTTTGTGGGATGTATGGTATGTTCGGTATATCAGGAGTGGAATGTTATTAATGGATATTACAAGGAAGGATTTGTCCCTTCCATTTATATCTGTTGACATCTCATCCATTTTATTGAAATATAATTTTCAAGTGAAATTTCATGGCCATGTTACAATGATGAGTATATTTCAGGTAGTTAAAGAAGGATTTATCAAGCATATAGGTTGATGAAACATTCATGAAACATGCTTGATGATATATTGAGACAAAGAGATTATATTACATAGTTAGTTTCCATATGTGGATGTACTTGTTGTTACTTTAAGTTCATTCTCTTGGGTGCCTTGACTCATTTCTAGACATTACTCTTGTACATTTGGCAAGCCCACCTAATGCCAATGAGAAAGAAGCCTAGAGGGTCACACACTAAGTGGTCCTTATGATCTTGAATAAATTTTATTTCAATTTAATTAATGGAATAATTACGAATCTCAAGATCGTTGATTAATTCTATTTATGTTAAAACGCAAACCTAAAATAAATAAATATTTATTCAATGGAATGTGAGTACAATATATTTATTTATTTTATTGAACATTTAATAAATATTGATTTAATAATTTGTTAATGAAATATTTAAGAGAATAAATTATTTATTTATTTATTCAAGTGTTCAATAAATGGAAGAGGAGTTCGAGTAGACCAAGGTCAGTCCTGTAGTAAAATAATTATGTAAAAGATGATAAACAATTATTTAACTAGTTGGAAAATTTTAAAATATTAATAACATTGTTATTATTTCGTGACACAAAATATTAAATTGGAGTTCCATTTTGCGCAAGATGGAACTACATATATAATGATGTGATATTATTATTATGATCATGGGTTTTCTCTCTGTTTATTAATGTATTTAATTCATGATACTCAATTAAATATTGTAACTGATGCCCCTTGTTGATAAATAGATAGCTGCGTTTATTTTGTAGAGTACATAATTTTCAGTGGATTGACTATTGTTGAGCCAAAACAATTTCTCTCTCAAATACACCCCTCCGCCTCTCAATAAAAATAGACCTAAAGACCAAATAACAAGTGATCAAGAATGATCGATGCAAGAGATTGTCTTATTCGCTCTAGCACCTGGATAATGAGGGGTATTGATCGGAGTCCATCAAAGTACATGTGGATCACCGCTAGTGGGATTCTGGTTTGAATCCTCACAATCACAACGAGACAACTTTAAAGTGACATTCTGTTTGGTCAACATCATCAATGAATAATGTACTGACGATCGAGGTATTATTTTAATTATAAAATAAATTAAATTAATTATAGACATGATGTGCAGGATCCTTCATTTCTTGGATCTAGTGCATTTATTATTTTGTCTAAATCTATGATTTCAATCTATGGATACTAGAGTTCATCATTGTATTGATCCTGGATTGGTCATCAATTTTATAAAAAATCAACATTGGGTCCAACCCAACTACAATTCTTCTACTGCGTCCAGATCCTACTTAGTGATAGTCAATTTCATAAATGATAGAAAAATTTATATAGAAAATAAAAATTACAAAAACATGATCATAGAGATTTACATGGTTTATGAATAATCCCTACATCCCTGGGAATATAGAATAATTTCACAATTTCTTGGATAAAATTATATGCCACACACATAATATCTCAAATCCGAAAGAGAAATAATCTCTTATTGAAAAATGATGCTATAATAACCCATATTGATACAATTCTCAAATCTTTAGAGTTAATCCATTGCACTAAATTATAGATAACAGTAAAGACCACAAGGCTATGGTACACATGTTAAAGTACACACTACTATAATAAAATTGTTCATATCACGAATAAACTTTATGGAAATGGCTCCCAAATTTGTACCAAGGACCTTTATCCCCCAGAAACCTTAGCCAAGTTGGTGATAACCCTCTAAACACCCTGGTGACCACACCACGATGGTTATACAATGAGTGTTGTGTTCTAGGGTAGAGAATAGGCTACTGGAATCTAGAGCAATATTATCTGATGGATTTAGATTCACTATTCCAACAGAAGAAATCAATTTTTTCAATTCTTTTTAAATAAATGAAAAAGGGTCAATTTTATTTTAACTTTTTAAAAATTTGATAAATGAGTGATTTTTTAATCGAATTTATTATAGTATCCATATTTTTAATGTATTTCAGATATTAGTTCTTACCTTATTATTTTTTTATTAGTACTTTATTATATCATATGTTTTTTATTATAATTTAATTTTTAATGTAAACATAATTTTAATATTATAAGTTTCCATTGTAACATGATTCAACATATGAAATGTCAAGAGAAGAATTTTTTGGATGTATAAATGTTCCCTATTAGAAAAAGAGTATACCATTTAAATTATATTCAATTATGTATTTTATAAAAATTGTTCTCATTTAGAGTTTTCTATTATTATTTATGTTTTTGTTTTAAATTTTATTTAATTTTTATTTATATTTTATAATTTATAATCTTTCAAAGTTATTTAGTTAACTCAAAATATGTTTTAGGACATTTAACATATCATATTCAATTTTAAAAAAAAATGTTCTTTCAAATTTTTAAATGAATTATTCATACAATTTTCATCTAATTGTTTATATTTTAGTTTATTTTTTATATTATATATATATATATAAATTTTCATTTATAATATAATTTTAATTTTAGAAAAAATTTAGGTACTATTATTTATCTTTTTAAATGCTCTATGCCCAAATTTTATGATTATATTATGTATAAATATCAATGTTTTATTCCATTTTAATTATTTTCTCTGTTATTTTATCAAAAATAATATTCTGAGCTGTTTTTTGGAGAGATTAAGGAATGAGTGATGATGACCGAATTAAATAACATTTATTAGATATTATATAATAATTTTGGATCCGTTTTTGATTGTAAATATTATATTTTATACAAGAATAATTAGAATTACAATTAAGGGATATGAGTTCTATAATTATTTAAAATCATGGGGATATATTACAAAAACTATCAGGTGGGTGTTGATGAACATCATAGTGAAAGTGATGATGTAGAAGATGGTTGATATTGCATTAATTCATGTTCATTAAATGTACATTCTCATAAAATCATCCAATCCATTAAATTTTAACTCCCATTCTATGAATCTAACATACCTTAACTCCTTTGAATAATTATTAACACTTTATTTTTTTATCTCCCCCAAGATAGATGATTTTGTTTATTCAATAGCTTTGTTGGGACTTATATTTAGTATCATAATATGTATTTTAATCCTATATGTCTGAATTATCCAAGTTGGGATTAAAAAACATATCACTTAAATCTATTTATAATTTATAATTTATAATTTATATCCTTTAAAAATAACCTTCGAATTAATAAATATGTGTTATTCCATTAATCACAACAATTTCTCTAATAAAGACTTTTGTTAATTGAATTTTTACCAGTTTATTATTATTTATGTTTGATAATTTTAATATATTTATATATAATAATAAGTTATACTGTTATTTTAAATAAACAATATTTAAGGAATATTTTATTATATTCAAAATATAGATGTTTATAATAAAATATAAACACTTCAAAAAAATTGTGTTGAATCATAAAACATTAAGTAATTAAAAAAATTATAATTACATATTAAATAAAAATTGAAGCATTCTTTATAAAATAAAACAATAATATATATATTTTTAAAAAATAATACACATAACATAAAGAAATATTTTGGAAAAAAATTTTATGACTATCTAAAAAAGAAATAGAAAAAGTTCTTTTTAATTGATTATAAATGAATTTGAATGTAAAAAATTACTTTTTTGGAAATTCAGAATAAATATTATACTTAACAAAACCTGAATCAATTTTCTTTTTATATTTTATATTTTTTTATGTTCTGTATGTCTAGTATTTTTTTATTTTTTTTGTAAATTTATATATCCCCAATATGTATATAAATATTCAATATATTTTATATAATTTATTTTAGTGTATATGTTATATGTTATTTTTTATATTATGTTTTTATTAATTTATTTTTTAAAAAATTAATTATTTTTTTGTTCCGTGTATATATATTTTTTAGTTAATTTTTTATAATTTTCATAAAATATACATTTTTTTTAACATTAGTGATATATATATATATATTTATATTTTGGTAAAATAAATTTCTTTATTATAAATTAGTGTATTAAAATGTTGTATTTTTAATAAAATGATTGGTGAACCATGATATCTATGTTATGAAAATGCAGTGATGCATATTATTTTCTCTATTTAAATTATAATTTTTTTTGGAAAAATAGATCGAACTCTTAATTTGATTATACCCCTGCAGGAATGACCAAGTGGTTAGGGTAATTTGATTGTTTTCATATATTTAGATGTTTAATTCAGGTTGGCTTCATCTTGCCGTCGTAATTTTATACTTATTTATTTAAGTGTCTCCAAATTATTGGAAAACATAGGGAGGTTGTTTTAAGAAAATTAAAATGCTAGAAAAATAGTGAGACCAAAGCCCGTTAACGAGTTATTGGGGTAAACATGAGATGTCCTCGACTCGCACTCCTAGGTATGGCGTAAAAAACATATACATTACACATAGTCTTGATACCATGTGATATAAAACAAGGTAATTATATTTTTATTTTGGAATTATTTACATAAGATGAAAATTACATATCACACAATCTAAAGAATGGAAGGCTTAGTGTCTTTGAGAACATGAAATTAAGTAACTTATTTTACAACAATAGTGATTATTTCTTTATAATTTAGTCACACTAGACTCCCTTCTATAATTCTCATAAGGTATATTCACTATCATATCATGGGTAATGGAATCCTAAGAAATGGATGAGATAAAATGATCAAGGATGGAAAAACTCATCAAAATATCATCAATGTTTATATAATAATTATATGAGAAAACATGAGTATATTAGAGATGTGAAATAAAAATTAATATAGAAAAATAATAGTTCTACATAAGTCATGATATAACAAAATGAAATCTATAATGAACAATAATTTACCATGGTAAAAGAGAGTGAGAAAATACAAACAATCTATGGTTTATAATCATAGTGTGACATAAAAATACGGCATAATCATATGCATAAAATATAAGACTATACTAAAAAATTAAGAGAAATTATGTCATGGTACAATATTTTAAACAATGAAAAATGTGATCATAACCAAATAAAAACATTTGGATAAATCTATAAGAAATAAATTACATACACCATCATGTGAGAAAATATATATCTGTTAATTTTCATGCACCATAGTGTGAATAAATCATAGATTGATCATGTCCACACACAAACATGGGAAAAAAGCATAATGTGATCATGTCCTCACACTACCTTTAAAAGAATGTATAATGTGATCATGATTGCACACAAACATATAAGAAATTAATAATGTGATTATTTATATAAATACTAATACCATGTATCCTAGAGTTGGTGGTTACATTATTAAAATGGTACTACATACACAAAAACACATCCTAAAGAACCGAATAGTTTATTAGTCTTCAAAAACCAGATTCATACTTAAGTCACACATTACATTTGAAAACATAAAATAAAACATAGTATTTTATTTTAGAATTATAATATTACCTTTATAATATAAAATCATCTTAATCATAATTCACTTCCCATAATCCTAGGGGAAGTAAACATTAGATAGGGGTGAGATCAGATTCTCGATAAGGTTATATGTACGATATAATCTAATAACGAATGAATAAAAAGGGAAGAATAAATGATGATAAAATAATCTTATATAAATAATAACATGATTTGGAAACATATATATTTATATCATAACATTTCAAAAAATCACATGGACATCAATAACTGATTTCATAATGAATAAATACATAGGTTAGACATCTACAATTATCATAGAGGCCTTGTTCCAAGACATCATACATAAATGGGTAAGCCCTTATCCAAATACCCAATATATTTTGTCTCATGATATCTATTGATTTATCAAGGGTCTATGTAATTCTACTAACTACCCATAAATTAATAATGCTAATGTATTTATCATATGAATGAAAAACCAAACATAATCAACATGCGTTAAAAATCAATAATTTTCATTATTAAAAGATGTAGCATATGGAATATCAACAATTTACCTAGGAAGGATAATCATAAACCTTACAAAAATATATGTTTTATTGAATCATTATAGTATGACATTGGTAAAATATAACATTAAATAAAGGGTTTTTACATAGAAGAAAATACCATTAAAATATTACTAGAATATTTCATGAGGAAAATACTCTTTTTCACATTGAAATAACTTATTAAGAATATAAAAATTTACCATTAATAAAAACATTTTATTTGATCATAATCATATAAAATTTTGTATTAATCTTCAAATAAATTATCATACATGGGGAGTCTATTTATATTCTTTGTTGTATAATTTAAAAAAACATTCATTTTACACTTTTGTGAAAAGGTCAAAAAGTGCCTTGTTTGGAAAATAATAAGAGGATTAATTTTAAAATATTTTGTAAAAAGAAAAATGGAGAAAAAATTTATTTAATAAATCATATTATAATGTTAAAATAGTATATTATGCATTTTAATTTTAAAATAGACATGGAATATAAATTTTTTTGACCGAGTAAAAATTACATGCTTCGCATACCTGAAAAGCCTTATTTCAGTATCATGATTACTTAATGAGAGGAAAATGAAAGTAAAAAAATTATAATTTATAGAAATAAAAATATTTTAATAAAAAATATTGGTTTTAAGATTAAAATATCATATAATTCTTCCAATGTATAATTAAACATAAATAATCAAGAATGACGATTATATGGTGAAATAATCCCTTATATCGGGTCTGACTTCTTTCATACATGTTCGAACATCCTGTATAATAAATATAAATTTATAATAAATATACTTTATAACCATAATCAAATATATCATACAATATATTAATTACTTATAATCTTTTATCACCAGTTTATTAACAATTCTTTGTTAAAATCACTATTTCGGGTAATAAAATCTTCATTTTTCATGTGTGTTTTAGTTCGGTTGTTTTGGTCCTTTTACATGGATCGTGGTTCCATCATCTAAAATATTTTATTTATCATATAAATATCATATATATTTATTATATATTTATTTATAGTAATCCATAAAAAATATTGATAGAAAAATGAAATACACCAAACATAGAGACGGTAGGTTGTACGTACACATAAACATTATTTTCACTTTTCCACTGATGAAATAATAGAAATTAAATTAACAATTCACCATTAAAAGAAAAATATTATATTTTATATATCATATATATTTATCAAATATACCCTTATAACCATCCATTTAAAGAATAAACTAAAAACTAACTCCATCGCTTCGTGGAAATGCTTATCCACATGTGCGCACGAGTGACATTAACATTTTTCATTTAATCAAAAAGAGGGAGCATAATTGTGGTTTCATAATCGTAATAAATTTTTTAATAATTAGGATACCAAATTTATTATTTTATGATAAATACCATATATTTAGTGTATGGAGAATAAGAATAAAAAAAATAAAGTGATCGCTTAATAAGATCACCTTTTATTTGAAAGAAATCCTTTAGATCCACTCTTACAAACACTATGGTTGGTATTTTTATAATACCATAACCTATATCACATGAATAATAATTTTTAGAAGATATATGGTTATGTATTGGTTGAGATATTTTTCTCACAGTGGTGTAAAGAAGATATTGAGGGGTGTACTTGTATAAGGGAGGAAATGAATACTCCTAGAATTACTGAAAAGATTAAAATAAAATAAATATTTTATCAATAAAAATGATTCCAAATGGATAAATATTCAAACAAAATACTATATTGTCAAAATATAATCTTAAAATAAAATTTATATAGGTCTTTATGTCTTTTTAAACCATATCTTTTAGTTTGACACAATAGTTAACTAATTTTAATCATTACTATGGTAATGAATTTCTAAATATTAAAAAGATATAATTTTACTTATAACGTTTAAATTGGATCATAAATAGCTAATAGATGGAATATTAGATCGTATACTATTCCCATTGTTCTCTTTAAATATTTTTGTTAATTTCATTATATTTTTTAAAATGTTGTTTTCATAAAATATCATTATTTTCATTTTGAAACAATTCATTTAATTTGAATTTAAACATCAAGGAAAATATTTAATTTTAACATAATAATTGAAAACATAAATAATATGTTATATTTATTTATAAAATTAGGGGAAAACTATAACGTATTCAAATTATTTATCTTTTATATTTTAAAAATAATTTATTTTATATTTATCTTAATTGAATAAGTACAATTTCGGTATTGTGTAAATATTTAATTTAATTATATAAATATTAATAATTATAAATAATATAATATAATGAATATAATTTAAGTATTCTCAAAAAATCCATTAGGATTCATTCAAAAATTTATTTTATCCCTATGTGAACATATAAGAGGTTTTAAAAACTAATAGAGTTACATTTTGTATTTTTCATCGATTTAAATATTATATAGGCAATTTTAAATGAAATGTGTCACTAAAATAACTAAATTTAATTACCAATGTGATATTGGCCAAATTACCTTCAAAATAATAATTTAGTTGAAAAATGGTGACCTTAAAACTTATTTTTAACATAGGTTAACCCGATTTATCCTTTACTAAAGTGAAATTTTTTTCCATGGTTACTATTCATAATGACAAAAAATAAAAAGAACATATTTACCAAATTTTAACCTCATAATTCCAAATATGGAATAAAATTTTCAAGATACAATTTCTTTAAGAGGTATATTTAATCTTAAAATATGTGTGCAAAATAAGATGAAAACCACTTTTGAGAAAAATAATTTTTTAAGCATAAAACATGATTTGTTCTTAAACCATGCCTAATAAAATATTAGATGAAATATTTAAATTTTATTGAATATATAATATATTATTCATTAAGACCACTAAACCAATATTAATTGATTTAATTTATTAATATAAAAGAACATTGTGTGAATAATTTTTTTAAAAAACAAATCTTTTAATTTCAAATGATTTTTATTTTCATTTATACTAAATTTATGATCAATGACTTCCTTTTATAAAGGTGTAAAATAATTTCTATTATTATTTTATTTAGACATATTCATATTAACTAATCCAATGTTTAGGTGATAAATATCATATTAAATAATATAATTTCAGTAGTATATCATGGTTTGTTTGAACTCGATATTATTTGTAAATAAATCTATAGAAAAAATTAACTTAATTTTTAAAAGATATAAATCATTAACCTAGGGGGTGTTAAATTCTACCCACATATAATAATTTCACCCTCTAAATTCCATTTTTATGATACATATAACTAAGGATACTTCTACATGATCTCATCCTCGGTTTCCCACATAACTTCCTAAAATTTATAGTTTTAACACAAAATTTCCACCATGTGAGTGGTTATTTTTCATGTAACTTTAACCATGAAATATATAATCTCTACCCTTAATACCTAAAAAGTAAGATATTTCTCTAGTGGTAATACTTATGAGTTTAGTACATGTGGAGGGTCAAGTATATATTTCCTCAGGAGTGATACATGGAACACATCATAAACTTCATATAGATTTGGGTGAAGCACCAACCAATAATATAACATCCAAATATTATCAAGAATATCACATGTTACAATATACCTATGGCTCAAATTTCCATTATTTCCAAATCCCATTACCTTCTTTATGATAGAAATTAACTAAAACACATTCTTACAAACATTTATCTATGAATTCCATCAACTATTTCCATCCTAACAATTTTGTCAACTCATAGACTCCCTTATATGTTTTTTAATAAATCTAACATTCTATAAGATTTAATTAAATATTTTAGGTCCCCAAATCTTTTTTTCTCTAATCTCATCTCATAACATTGATGTTATATACTTTTTACTATGCATTGATTCATAAAAATCCTTCTGAATGCATGAGTGAATTCTATTGTTATAAGAAAATTCTACAAATGGAATTTGTTAATCCCATCAATATTATAAATTCATATTCCATTCCCTTAACATGAATTATATATTTTTTATATTAATATTAGAGAAACCATTTTTCTATGGATGATATGTTGTTTTGAAACTCACCTTGGTATCCAGATATCACTAATTAGTTTTCTAGAACATTGAGGTAAAACTCATTACCTAATTAGATACAATAGAATGTAGTACTCCAGGTAACCTTTAAACATACTTAATTTATATTTTTTATAGTTGAAGAAGAGATAAATATTATCTGATGGTAATGAAGTGTGCTAACTTAGTATGTTGATTGACTACTACACAAATAAAATTATTTACCTTTGACGTTTTGGGGACAGTAAAGAAAAACAATACATGGAGAAGTTTTCCCATTTCAATTCTTATATGGTTAATGGTTGTAAAAAAACTTATATTTAACTCCATAAGACATAAATTACTAACATACCAAGCATTGAGATATATAATCTATAATATATATCTTCATGTTTTCCTAACAAAAATACACTTTCATATATCTATACATTTTTGTACATCCAGTATTAATAAAGAATGATGAACTAGGAGCCTCATCCCAGAAATCCCAATTCAAGTATGGTATATGTGGGACACATACTCGATTCATGAACCTTATTATTATAACTTGACCATGGTATAACTCAATAACATTTCTAACCTTCTTCTATAATTCCTCATATTCCCATTGCACCTTCTTAATACCCTTATAGATAGATGATTGAACATTCATATATGAAAGGAATAACATATCCCCTTTCCTCATGATTTCAATTTCCATATTTTAAAAATACATAAATATTGGATGTCTTTCAATCCTCTTGATGGATATACTTGCATGGTCTTTAAGTCATAGATCTGTATCCACCTTTATTTTCTTCATAGGGAGGTAATTTATTGAGAAATATTAATCACTTATTGAATCCAACAACATAATTTAGAACATATTGAGATCATGTTATATAAATATATACTTCATGATTATAGGATCCGTATATATATCACACCATTATATATATAGATTATTCCTCCATATATTTAATTTAAAAATTATGATTGTCAACTCCAAATCATGAGTCATGTAATTTTTCTCATTGATTTTATGTGGTGAGAGCCGTATGATATCACCATGTCATTCTTAAAGAGTACACATCATAGTCCCTTCTTTAATTCTTCCCTAATTATCATAAACCTTTCTTTTCTTTATGGTAGTATAATAACATGCACTTTATCAAACCATCACTTCGATTCCTTATAACACATCTCACATTCGGCTTTCCATAAGTACTTAACCCACCTTCTAAGTCATCATAGTGTGTAAATTAGATATTAATTAGAAATCAATCAAATATCATTAATAATATCTTTCAAACCCAAGTAATCTATAGATTTTGGTTATCATGGTTGGTGAAGGACATTTATCAATAACTTTTATCTTTGAAGGATCCACCCATAAACCCTCACATGAGATTATAGGACCTATGAATGAATCTTTATAAAGCAAAAATTCACACATGGTAAATTTATCATATTACATATCCTTCCTCAGGTGATTCTGTAAAATCCTCAAATTTTACAGACGCTCTTCCTTTCTCTTTGAATATATAATAATATTATCCATATAAAATAACACAAACTAATCAAGGTAATATCTTAAGACTTTATTTATTAAAACCATGAAGATATTAAAATAATTGGTAAGTCCAAATAGTATCACAATAAATTCTTAATGACCATACCTCATATGGAATGCTATCTTATGTATATCTTCATTATTCTTCTTTAAGTGGTTATTTCTAGATTGAAGATCAATCTATAAAAAATATGGATCTCCTCTTAATTGATCAAACATATAAGTGATATGAGGAAAAGGATACATGTTATTAGTAGTTATCATTTTAGGATCCTGGTAATCAAGGAAAATATGCATTAACCAATGTTTATTCTCAATAAAAAAGAACTGGTGAACCCTATGGCTAATAATTAGACTAAATTAATCCCTAGTTTAGATTCTCCTAGAGTATCTTATACAATTAATTCAAATAAATCATGATCATTCTATATGGAGTTTTTATAATAGGCATAACACCAAGTATGTCCTCTATTAAAAAAATCAACTTCATGATTCAGGGATACACTAGGAAAGTCTTCAGGAAATAAATTTGTACATTCCCAGTGAATAGGTACATTTTCAATTTTATGTTTATCCCCAAATATTTGATATAAATTTGTCTCATGAATAGGTAGAAAAAACCATATAATAGATGTAATTTTAATTTAATTTTCTGGTTCATCAATGAACATATAGATGATTGAAGGTTGATTTGGAATATCAAATGTAAATTCTCTTCCTAAAAAATTGATATGAGATCAAAACTGAGACAGCTAGTCCATACCTAAACATAAACCATATTCAAATAGAGGAAGAATTACCAAATTTACCGGAAGAATATTCCCACAAACTTCTATCAGAGAGGAGTTTTAGACTTGAGATGCAATTATCCTACCATTATTTGCTTTCACCACTATCTCATTGTCTAATCATTGAGGTGGTGATGTGATACCCTTATAAAATTCTTAAGATATAAAAGAGTGTAAAACCAAAATTAATTAAAACATTTACATACCTAGACTGGATTATAGGTGTACCATTCACCACTTTGCTAGAAAATTCCACATCTAATGTAGTGATTTCATAATCTTGGATGTCTCTTGCTGGCTTTTTTTTGTTGAAAGTAATGTTTCCTTTAATTAAATTGGTTCCCATATCATTTTATTAAAGAAAAGCGTATTTAATTAATTATTTAATTATTCCTTTTATGTTAATTAAATTAAATTTTCTAATTTATTTATTAAAATTATTAATTTATAAACTTTTTTGTTTAATTATGTATTTTTTAATTATAAAAATTAATTATGTTTATTTAGTTTTTCTTTGTTTTATATATTTCTCTATATCTTTTAAAATATTAAATTGATGTTTGTAATTTTAATTTAGAAATTTTCTTATTGCATATTTTATTGATATAATTTTATTTCCTTATTGAAAATGTAATAAAAATATTTATATTATATTATTTTTTTTAATTTCAGAATTTAATTAATAATTATTTTTTTAAATAGAATTTAAATGTATTTAATTTTTCATCCATTTATTCAATTTTTTTTAATCTTTATTTTTGTATCATAATATTATATTGTACATTTTTTAATTTTAAAATTTCAATATTTTTTAATTTAAATAGAGTTTATTGTTAATTTTTAAATGTATAAGTTTAGTAATCTACCAATAGGTTGGGAGGCAGAATATATCCACTATCTGAGGCATATTCTAGTAGAATATCTACATCTACTACTCATATTGATATAACAGTCCCTACTTGATATACCAATGGCCTCCATAACCCTATACTACTTCTGATGTTCCATCTTTGCACTCCATCACCACTAAAGGGGATATTCCATTTGATTCCAAATCTATTAGTCCTAAGAAAAACACCAAGAATTAGATAGACCACTGTCGAGATATACCACCATTCTCCAACACCTGATCTACCACTATATCATACTTTTACCATAGATCCAAAATTAGTCAAACTAGATCCATTATAACCTGATCCACTATCGTGCACATAAACTTCTATTAAATCCACTATTAGAGGACATCATCTACTGACACAGAACAACCCTATCCACCGTCAGACTATATTTTCACCATCCACCATCTAATTCCTAGTTCGACATACCCCTCAAAGAAGACCAATTATGAATCTGAGAAAAATCACTAGAACCACCATTGAGTGTCCACCACATGAATTTAAAACAAGAACTTCACTAAAGGATATTCCGCCAGATCTGTCACTAATCCACTTTAACTATTTGATTATTCTTAACAACCGATGACCCTATTAATTCAATGATATGAATTGGGGCACCAATCTCTTATGATGACATCATCAAATCTCAGTAGGCCACTACAGATATACTTCCACCATCGACCAAGGCGATGCCAAACCCCTGTATCACCCTTGTTCTTGTGGGTGACTCTCCCAATCATGGGATAATTCAGCGGGAGGAACAAGTATTTTCTCAGAAATAACTCCATGTAGAAACTTTTCCGTGGTAGGAAGCCAACGTGGTGGAAAACATCTGATATAATTTTTTTTCAAGAGTACATGAAGTTGGATAACCACCCTTTAATGTTTAGTTTCCATCATCTTCAGAACGGGGTCATAGTACCGTTAATTTTTATGAATTAGAAAACATGTAGTAACACTCGGTGTATCCTCTGAAGTTATTATCCATAGAAGAAATAAAATCATCCCCCTTCTCCTGTGGACGTTGGAAAAAATTTCCGAACCACATAAATATCATTCTTGATCCATTTTTCTTCTGTTTTCATATTCGTTTTGATCCCCATGAAAATACGCTTCACCGACAAAGTTGTTGAGATGGTTCAGGTATGAAAAGACAAAGCGACATCATTATTTTCTAGAAACTGGACAATTGATGTTTCTCAGAAAATTGTTTTGAGTCCATATATGTGAATAGAAAGGCGAGTGGAATCCAATGGTTCAAGAGACATCAAAACCAAGATGAAAAAATTGTGAAATGATCTATCAAAGGTTGGTCAAACTGCGAGTGATAAAGTACCCCCGGGCTAGAGAAGACAGCACTGTTCATGACACCGGAAACATTTTGGAATCTTTTACAGCCACTATTCTTGAGAGCCACGTCAGCGGTTAATTTAGGATGTTGAAACTTTTTTTGTCATATTTCGGCCAATCAAAGTCCGTTTTTAGCGTTCCAAGAGTATATTCCAAGTATTTTGGCCATTCCAGACACATCTTTATGGTTATTTTTAAAAAATTATCACTAAATAAATGGATAAAAATACAGGTAACAAGATTAAACTTACATCTTTTAATTATTCCATCCGGAAACAAAAAGTGGGGGACCTTTTGTATATTAATGATTTGTGGAAGCCTATAGTAGAAATCACTAAGCCCGTTGTAGAAAAAATAATGGAATCATCAATTAGTGGTAATCCAAATGAGAAGACATTAGACAGTACCCCACTATTTGATGCGAAGTGGGTTGTACTCAATAGAAAGAGCACTGCCCAAATCAGATAGTGGATTGATAAGAGCATCTTCACTTTTTTTTCCAATGAACATGACACCTTCATTATTTATCAAAAATTGGAAAATATGTATGAAATGAAAACCACACAGAAGAAATGAAACCTAATACATCATGTTTTGAACTAAAAATAAAAGGATGAGACCGACATATTAGAGAACATGAGCAAATTCCAAGGAATTGTTGATCAGCTGAATCCCATGAAAATGATGATTGATGATGAGTTGAATTCACTATTGATGATGTGTTCTTTACTAAAGGAATGGGACACAATAGTTGTGTCGGTTAGTAATTCAACTGTGGATGGAACTCTCACCATGGAGGTGGTGAAAGATAGAATGATGAATGCTGAGTCAAGAAGAAAATATGAGGGTTATGCACCTAAATAAGAGGCTCTAGTCATTGAAAGATAAGGAAAACATAAATGGCATGGAAGAAGTAGAGGAAGAGAACCCCATGAGCAATGTCTTCAAAGGAGGAAGTAATCGGAATCTCGATCACGATATGACATGAAGTGCCGCCATTTTTGAAAGCCCATACAATTCATTTAGGTGTGTAGAAATTTGAAGGTGGAGTAGAGGAAGTAGGAAAGTAAGACCCAAAATAATGATGATACAATTGTTAATGAAGAGATTGTTATTATTCATGAAGACAATCTGGTTAGTCTATCCATTCAAGACTCAATATGGTTAATCGATTCCGACGCATCCTACCATGTCACTACCCGAAGTGATTTCTTATCATCTTAAAATTCATGAAATTTTGGACATATAATGATGGGAAATGATGGTACATCCAAAATTACTGGTATTGGTAATATTTTTCTGGAAATTCATGTTGGATACAGGTTATTGTTGACGGATTTGAGGCACATTTTTGATATTCACTTCAATATGATATACACTATAATTCATGTTGATGAGGGATATGTCAGTTCCTTTGGTGATGGGAAATGGAATCATACCAATGGTAACATTGTAATTTCTAAAGGAAAGAAAGATATCGCTCTTTATCACACAGATGTTAGGCCATGTGGAGGAGATGTCAATGCATCCAGGAAAGAAGTTCCTACAGAAGTTTGGTACATGTGGTAGGGTCACATGAGCGAGAGAGGAATCATAATACTCTCCATGACGAATCTATTTCCAGGAATAAAAGGTACACATTTGGATACTTGTGTTTATTGCATCATGATAAAACAACACAGAGTATCATTTCATGGTTATATACCATCCATAAAAGAAAATGATTTAGATTTTATTCGCATTGATGTCTATCTAATGAGAACTAAGATGATGGGTGGTGATATTTATTTTTCGTACCTTATAGATGATCATTCTACATTTTCTTTTAAAAAAAGATCACGTGTGGGATGTTTTCAAGCGGTTTCATGTGAAGGTGGAAATAGAAATATCTTGGAGGTTAATGTGTGTGTGAGAAGACAATGGAGCAGAGTACCATGGTCCATTTTAGGATTACTAAAGAATATTCAACAGTAGTCATAAAAAATCAGATCCAATGATTCCATAACATAATGGGCTTGCATAGAGGATGAATAATAAAATTTGTGAGAGAGAAAGATTTATGATCTCAAATTAAAGGCTTCCAAACACCTTTTGGGGGGAGGCAATGATGACCAAAATTGATATTATCAACCTTTGTCCATTAGACTGAAATATTAAGTTCTGAAAATTGTTTGGATAGGTAAATATGTTTTTTAAAAACACTTGATATTATTTGGATGTAGGGCATTTGTTCACATCCCAAAAGATGAGCGGATGAAGTTAGATGGAAAAGGGAAGTAATGTATTTTTTTAGGGTATGACAATGAGGTGTTTGGATAATGAATTTGGGATCATATCAACATGAAGATCATCAAAAGAAAAAATGTGGTGTTTCTTGAGGATTAAATGATTTGAGATTTCGAGAAGCAAGAAAGTGAAGAGAAATTGAATTTTTAGGAAATTCTAGTTGTTCTAGAACTAGTCTCACCACCATCAGTACCAGCTAGTGAAGAGTGATACGTGAAACTAATTGTGCATCAATCCCATGTAATATGTCTCCATCTACTGATATTTCTCTATCATATGATATTCCAAAGAAAATTACCCCCAAATAGAAGTTTAGGAGATCCACTAGAGAATGAGAATAAATTTGTAGATACTCACCAAATGAGTATTTGATGCTCACCGATGGGGGATATAAATAATTGTATGATGATGCGATCAGGAGTGAGAATAAAATGGAATAGAAGAAGGCCATGAATAAGGAGATGATATTCTTGCACAAGAACTATACATTGGTTTAGGTAGAATTACCACATGGAAAGAAGTCACTCAAGAGTGGGTGTAAATAATTAAAAAACATGATGGCAGATCACAACCGCGCTACAAACCTTGAATGTTTCTGAAGAGATTTTATGAAAATAAATGTATTCACATTGAAGAAATTTTCACTCATATGTTTAAAATGTATTCTATCAATGTTTTTCTCGGATTGGCGGCAAGTTTTATGCTAGAGGTTCAACAAGTGGATGTAATGATAGTGTTCTTATATAGTGATCTTGATGAGGAGATATACATAGAAAATCCAGATGGAATTCTAGTTAAAGTAAAAAAAATCCTAATATACAATCTTAATAAAAGATTATATGGAATAAAATAGGATCTGATGTAATGATATATGAGATTTAACTCATTCCTGGAGAAAAATGAGTACATAAAGACAACTGTTGAGCACTGTTTTTTTATCATGTAGTTTTCTAATGGTGATTTCATTATAGTATTACATTATGTTAATGATGTGATAATTATTGGAAGAGACATCACCATGATTTATATGTTGAATAAGGAGTTGAACAAGTATTTTGAAATGAAGGTCTTAGGTGATGCTACTAATATTCTTGGTGTAACACACCAGGTAAATAAAGAATATTACATTTTTTTATTTATCCATTGTAACACCCCGAGATTTTATGAAAAATATTTTTTTTAATTTCATTAATGTCTTGTGTTGTACGCTACACCAAAAGAAGCTTTCACAACAATCATCCTTGACTTTCCTTCCATTACACACAATCGCGACCTTCCACGATAGCGTGTGTCGTACGCAACACCAAGTTTCGCTAAACAACGATATGCTATTAAGATATTATTAAAACTAGCCGTTATGAATAGTAATAACCACTTTTTGAAATTTTGTAAATTTTATTTTTCAAAATGGACTTCATTTATGGATTAGGGGTATCGAATTTAGCCTAAGGTGAAATTTTGGTAATTTTCGGATAACTTTCATATTTTGATGAATAGTGGAAATTACTAAATTTTAATTAAAAACAACTTTTTCAATCGAAATAATTAATAGTTATAAATTATTAATTTGAGTGGTTTTAAAGTATATTTAGAATATATTTTTACAATTTAATACAATGTTGGACATTGGATGTAATTTCACATTTAAACTAGACATAAACAAGTGTCAATCTTTTGATAGATATTGTTTCTTAAAAACACGCTATTTGTTTTAACAGCGGGATTTAATTATAAAATTAATTAATGCAACTTTTATGTTATGAATTTCGTAAAATAGACTTCATTTTTGAATTCGGAATATGAAATATAGCTTGGGATGAAATTTTGGCATTGTTCTGAAAAACATCAATTTTTGATTAATAGTGAAACTACTAAGTGGTAGGTTAAAAACTGAATTTTGCATAAAACATAATTTTACCGCTTCTGTGAATGGAATCTCAAAAATCCGAGAGACACGGTTAATATCAAGGACTAAAATGTGGTTCAATGAGATGAAAATAATTTTTTGGTGAATAGTAACTTTTTACTTTTTTTACCACGGTTAATAGTAAATAGGGTAACTAAGGGTAAATATGATATTAATATTACCCTAACACATGTCCTAATTCTATTGGACAAGTGTAATTCGACCAAAAACAAACTTAGGAATAAAATATGACCATTTAGGCCCACTTGGATTAGATTAGGACATTTATTATTAATTTATTTAAAGAAGGGTAAAAATAGTTAAAATCAAAGTTTAATAAGTAAATCATTTTTAATATGGGGTTATACATTAGATAAATTCGACTATAAATATTCATTAGAAAGCTAAAAATATTTCTTACATGATGGTATTTTATTTTTAATTTTTAGACATCAAATAATATAATTTATTTATGACACAAAGATGATGTAGTAATTATCTTATTAATGAAATATTGACATAATTGATAATATAAATACCAAAATAAATGTAATTTAAGACTGTTTATGAATTCCACTAATTTTCTAGGTTACTATGATATATTAGTGTTGATTTAATCAACTTGGTTCGAACATATAATTCTGTTATGACTTTCACAAAAATCATATATCAAATAGTGTCAAAATTGACACAAAATAGTTTTTAAATCAAATATTATATTACTAATTGTTATTTTATTCGTAAAAATCTATGGATCGGCCAAATGACTTAGATAAGGATATATATATTAATAATAAACAATTTGGGGTTCGTTTGGCATGTTATAGTAAGTGTATTAACCATATAGTGAAAGAAAACAAAAAGACACGGTAGAAGTTAAATTATTTAACTTAGAGTTAAATCTAATTGATAAGGTTTAAAATAATATCCAAACATGTCTAAATTTGATTGGTTGATGAGATTACAACCCTATCTCTTCTAATCTTAGAATATGAGTCATTTTTGGAGGTTTTTAAGTGGGGTTAGATTTATTATAAATTAATATTTTTAAGAATTCCTAAGGTGCCCCTCTCCTCCCCTATAAAAGGACACCTCCTCCCCCTCCTCCTCACACCAATTTGAGCACTCAAGCTCGGCCAACCCCTGCCAAAATCTCTTCTCCACTTCCCTAGAAACATCCTAGAGGTTCTGGTCTTACTCAAAGACCAATTTTAGTTCCCTAAGAGGAGGTCTCCAAAAGGCGCTTCAAAGAAGAGGAGCTTCGGACACGAACAAAGCAAATTGGACCTAAGGTAAGGGAAATATCACAATCTCATTTTTATCCGAGATTGTTTATTCGTAAGTATTTACTGGGGTGTATTTTATCATCCACATCCATGTTTCTTCAATATGTAATTTTATTTCCATCCACCTACAATTGTTTAAATCCAATTTTACCCTTCGGTGAGTTTTTAGTAATATGTATGAAAGGAATCTTTTGTCGTACGAGGTACTTTTTGACTTTTCCGACAAAAGTACGAAGAATGTTTTTTTTAACTTATACGGCACGAACGGATTTATACTGTTTTATAAAGCCTTATTTTCATGAAGCTTCCTCTAAAAGATTTCATGACTATTTTCAATAAAATCTCTTTCTTTTAAAATTGCATGATGTTTTGTGAAAAGAAATTGATTTTGAAGAAGAAAGGATATTTTCCTCAAGAATTCATTTCAAGTGTTTTATCAAAATTATTTTCCATCTAGGATAATAAAGGGTTCTATTTCTATCCATATTTTTACATTGATTTGACTATGTTGTGATGGAATTATGTTTATGAATTCCTTTATCTTATAAGAATGGTTTTATGATGTCATGTTGTTTAAGAATCCCATTTTTATTACATGGGTTATGAAATGATGTATGATTTATGATTTTGTGGCACACATAAGAAATGATTCATTATAAGATGGGTGGGGCCTATATCTCCCTCCAATGCATTGGGTAAAGATTTTATATCTCATGAGATAGACATGGCTGGAATGGTAGGTTATACCGGTTCAGTGAAACAGGACTGAAACGAGGATTACTCGATTCAGAAAGGGACTTTGTCCACTAAGATAGTCTTGGCAATGAGTCTTGACTAACAAGAAATGATTCTCTATGATTATGTGTGTATGCCACAATGAGTAATGTTTTATGTTATGATTTCATTTCACTACTATGATTTATCCCATGTTATGAAATTATGCTCTCTTTTGCAGGTTAAGATTTCCAAAAATGTTATGTTCTTATGAAAATTATGTGATTGATATTTCTTTTGTTTACCCTTACTGAGCATTTGAGCTCACCCTTTTATGTTTTCTTTTCCCCAGGATATAAAGAAAGGTTTTAGGTAAAAAAAAAGAAGATCTTTATGGGAGATGTTGAAGATCTTTTACCAGGATTAGAAGATTATATTCCGAGTTTCCAAAGACACTAAACTATTACGATCCTTGTGTGTGTTTTTTTGTTATGTACTAAGTATTCCGCAAAAGTAATGTAATGTCCATGTACGTCAAGCTTCGGGTATCTACAGTTGGTATCAGAGGAAAGGTTTAGTCAACCTTTGGAAACTAGGACGTGAAAACGTTAGTGAGATCCCTAGAGGTATTTCTAAGGTATGTCTAGGGATGTCCCTAAGGTTAAGTATACGTATAGGTTATAGTACTAGAACTACGCTAACGATCATTGAATTAAACCTAAGATGTTAGATGTTCAAGGTACTCCCCCTTTATTATGTTGTTTTCCCTAGCATGATTTTTGCCTCTCACGCTATTCTTTTTGGGTTTTAGAAAATGGATGGAAACAAGGTGATTCACGATAATGGAGGAAATGATGGACAATGGAATGATATTCTTTATGAGCAACCAAATGAAATGGGATTTGGAAGTCCAAACATCATTATTATGCCGAATCAGCAATCTCATAATATGATCAATAAAGTAAAATTTGGTAAGTTTCCTGACTCGGCTAATAAGAGAAAGATGGAGTTTCATGATGATCATAGAGGAAAGAAAGTTCAATTTCCCCTATGTAAATCATGTGGGAAGAGGCATCAAGGAGAATGTTTCAAAGGAACTGGAAGATGCTTTGGGTGTGGAAAAGAAGGACACAAAGCCAGTAAGTGCAAAGGAAAAGGTTCAGTTAATACCAGGGATGAGGATAATGGTATTGCTACGACATCAAAAATGGTTAAGTGTTTTAAATGTGGAATGTATGGGCATTATGCAAACAAATGCCCTAAGGGAAAGACTCATGAAGAGAATCAGTATGGTCATATGGGAAGTATTTATGTGGATGATGATGAAGAGACTACCATTGGTATGTGAGATGAAAGAATTGTTGAAGCTCGGTCAATGGTTTAAGAATGTAGTGGAATGATTACATGTTTATCATGTGTAATGTTGTATAAGTAATCTCATGGTACTATGGAATAAAGAGACATGTAAGGATTGTAACATTGTTGTCTGATTAATGTTACCAGTATCCATGAAAGGTTATTCAGATATTTTTGGAATGAATATGATATGCGCATAATGAAGGGATAAGGGGAAAATGAAATGTTTGACAGTATTCATGAGCTCATGATTAATATAAGGACTAAGTGATATCATGGTTTGAGTATATAGAATTTTGAGGATTTTGGTATGTGGAAAGTGTTAAATTTTTTCACTAAGGTATTCAAGAGAATACACGATTAAGGACTTTGAATGTTTGGAATGTGACCAACAAGACATATCTTATGATATGTGGGGATCACCGACAGTATTAAATCTCTGGTAATCGATGTCACTATATTATGAGAGTGGACTGCAGTATTATGTATAAGCCTAAAGATTAGACTGGATTATGTTGGACATAAGTTAGTATTGTTTAAGGATAGAAGATTTTCGATATTATTGATGGGATGTTATATTAACGTAGTTTTAGAAAAAGGACAACCTGCAGGACGGGCGACATCCCATCGCTTCGGACAAGGCTGTAGGAATCGAACCCACAACCGAAGTGCGACTGGCCTTTATCGCCTACCACTGACCTACAGGAAGTCCCTGTTTAGTAGAAACTAGTGTTATTATATTAAGCAGTATGATATATGAAGTATAAGCCCATTTTAGGAACCATATATGATTAATCCCACTATAGATCGACTTATGTATATAAATTTTGCTAATCTTTTGAGACAGATGGAATGACCCGTCATTCTATCACATGATCTGCTAACACTTCACGAATAACAAATTCAACTTCATTTATTTAAGAGATGAAGTGGAAATTGTTCAAGGCACGAACAATAGTGAGATTGTACAAAAATAAAGTAAGTATTTATTCTAATTCAAATTCTTCAACTTTAGGGAAAAGATCTTGAAAACCAAAAATGTTGTCCTAGTGCTCTTATATCTGATTAATCAGATGGTACCTTAGATCATCACAAATTTATGGATTTGTGATTGTTGGCTTTTCCATAGCCATGTTCTCTACCACTCTCCATCAGAACATGATTGTTAGATTTGTCTTCCATATCCATATTTTCACCTATGTGGAAACCCAGTGATTAGTTTATTTGGGTAACCGTTACGTTTCATACTTTTGTTTTTAAAGATTGGTATTGGTATTCCTTTTTACGATGTGGGTTTCTATTAAATAAACTATCGAGTAGTAAACCATTTATAACCCCGACGAATTTCGAGGGCGGAATTCATTTTAAGGGGGGTAGAATGTAACACCCCGAGATTTTATGAAAAATATTTTTTTTAATTTCATTAATGTCTTGTGTTGTACGCTACACCAAAAGAAGCTTTCACAACAATCATCCTTGACTTTCCTTCCATTACACACAATCGCGACCTTCCACGATAGCGTGTGTTGTACGCAACACCAAGTTTCGCTAAACAACGATATGCTATTAAGATATTATTAAAACTAGCCGTTATGAATAGTAATAACCACTTTTTGAAATTTTGTAAATTTTATTTTTCAAAATGGACTTCATTTATGGATTAGGAGTATCGAATTTAGCTTAAGGTGAAATTTTGGTAATTTTCGGATAACTTTCATATTTTGATGAATAGTGGAAATTACTAAATTTTAATTAAAAACAACTTTTTCAATCGAAATAATTAATAGTTATAAATTATTAATTTGAGTGGTTTTAAAGTATATTTAGAATATATTTTTACAATTTAATACAATGTTGGACATTGGATGTAATTTCACATTTAAACTAGACATAAACAAGTGTCAATCATTTGATAGATATTGTTTCTTAAAAACACGCTATTTGTTTTAACAGCGGGATTTAATTATAAAATTAATTAATGCAACTTTTATGTTATGAATTTCGTAAAATAGACTTCATTTTTGAATTCGGAATATGAAATATAGCTTGGGAAGAAATTTTGGCATTGTTCTGAAAAACATCAATTTTTGATGAATAGTGAAACTACTAAGTGGTAGGTTAAAAACTGAATTTTGCATAAAACTTAATTTTACCGCTTCTGTGAATGGAATTTCAAAAATCCGAGAGACACGGTTAATATCAAGGACTAAAATGTGGTTCAATGAGATGAAAATAATTTTTTGGTGAATAGTATCTTTTTACTTTTTTTACCACGGTTAATAGTAAATAGGGTAACTAAGGGTAAATATGATATTAATATTACCCTAACACATGTCCTAATTCTATTGGACAAGTGTAATTCGACCAAAAACAAACTTAGGAATAAAATATGACCATTTAGGCCCACTTGGATTAGATTAGGACATTTATTATTAATTTATTTAAAGAAGGGTTAAAATAGTTAAAATCAAAGTTTAATAAGTAAATCATTTTTAATATGGGGTTATACATAAGATAAATTCGACTATAAATATTCATTAGAAAGATAAAAAGATTTCCTAGATGATGGTATTTTATTTGTAATTTTTAGACATCAAATAATATAATTTATTTATGACACAAAGATGATGTAGTAATTATCTTATTAATGAAATATTAAATTAATTGATAATATAAATACCAAAATAAATGTAATTTAAGACTTTTTATGAATTCCACTAATTTTCTAGGTTACTATGATATATTATTGTTGATTTAATCAACTTGGTTCGAACATATAATTCTGTTATGACTTTCACAAAAATCATATATCAAATAGTGTCAAAATTGACACAAAATAGTTTTTAAATCAAATATTATATTACTAATTGTTATTTTATTCCTAAAAATCTAAGGTTCGTCCAAATGACTTAGATAAGGATATATATATTAATAATAAACAATTTGGGGTTCGTTTGGCATGTTATAGTAAGTGTATTAACCATATAGTGAAAGAAAACAAAAAGACACGGTAGAAGTTAAATTATTTAACTTAGAGTTAAATCTAATTGATAAGGTTTAAAATAATATCCAAACATGTATAAATTTGATTGGTTGATGAGATTACAACCCTATCTCATCTAATCTTCGAATATGAGTCATTTTTGGAGGTTTTTAAGTGGGGTTAGATTTATTATAAATTAATATTTTTAAGAATTCCTAAGGTGCCCCTCTCCTCCCCTATAAAAGGACACCTCCTCCCCCTCCTCCTCACACCAATTTGAGCACTCAAGCTCGGCCAACCCCTGCCAAAATCTCTTCTCCACTTCCCTAGAAACATCCTAGAGGTTCTGGTCTTACTCAAAGACCAATTTTAGTTCCCTAAGAGGAGGTCTCCAAAAGGCGCTTCAAAGAAGAGGAGCTTCGGACACGAACAAAGCAAATTGGACCTAAGGTAAGGGAAATATCACAATCTCATTTTTATCCGAGATTGTTTATTCGTAAGTATTTACTGGGGTGTATTTTATCATCCACATCCATGTTTCTTCAATATGTAATTTTATTTCCATCCACCTACAATTTTTTAAATCCAATTTTACCCTTCGGTGAGTTTTTAGTAATATGTATGAAAGGAATCTTTTGTCGTACGAGGTACTTTTTGACTTTTCCGACAAAAGTACGAAGAATGTTTTTTTTAACTTATACGGCACGAACGGATTTATACTGTTTTATAAAGCCTTATTTTCATGAAGCTTCCTCTAAAAGATTTCATGACTATTTTCAATAAAATCTCTTTCTTTTAAAATTGCATGATGTTTTGTGAAAAGAAATTGATTTTGAAGAAGAAAGGATATTTTCCTCAAGAATTCATTTCAAGTGTTTTATCAAAATTATTTTCCATCTAAGATAATAAAGGGTTCTGTTTCTATCCATATTTTTACATTGATTTGACTATGTTGTGATGGAATTATGTTTATGAATTCCTTTATCTTATAAGAATGGTTTTATGATGTCATGTTGTTTAAGAATCCCATTTTTATTACATGGGTTATGAAATGATGTATGATTTTTGATTTTGTAGCACACATAAGAAAGGATTCATTATAAGATGGGTGGGACCTATATCTCCCTCCAATGCATTGGGTAAAGATTTTATATCTCATGAGATAGACATGGCTGGAATGGTAGGTTATACCGGTTCAGTGAAACAGGACTGAAACGAGGATTACTCGATTCAGAAAGGGACTTTGTCCACTAAGATAGTCTTGGCAATGAGTCTTGACTAACAAGAAATGATTCTCTATGATTATGTGTGTATGCCACAATGAGTAATGTTTTATGTTATGATTTCATTTCACTACTATGATTTATCCCATGTTATGAAATTATGCTCTCTTTTGCAGGTTAAGATTTCCAAAAATGTTATGTTCTTATGAAAATTATGTGATTGATATTTCTTTTGTTTACCCTTACTGAGCATTTGAGCTCACCCTTTTATGTTTTCTTTTCCCCAGGATATAAAGAAAGGTTTTAGGTAAAAAAAAAGATGATCTTTATGGGAGATGTTGAAGATCTTTCACCAGGATTAGAAGATTATATTCCGAGTTTCCAAAGACACTAAACTATTACGATCCTTGTGTGTGTGTTTTTGTTATGTACTAAGTATTCCGCAAAAGTAATTAAATGTCCATGTATGTCAAGCTTCGGGTCTCTACATCCATATTTGTGAATAAAATATTAATATGACTTTAAAGGGGACGCTATGCTCGATGGCGTACCCAACACGCAACAACGTGTTTCTTGGGAATCTTATGTTGCACTCTAATAATAAAATAATATTATCTTAAATGGTAGTTAACATGTAGCCATTGTATTTCCAGGAATGGATAGAAATAACTAAAATATTATTATATATGTTTTTAAATGTATTTACATTTATCCAATAAAAGATAAAGGCATAAAATACAGAAATAATTCAATTTTAGGCGTATATGCCCTAGTTTTCACTAAAGGTTCACTTATCGCCTTTTGATGGAGAACTGTCATTAAATATAGTTTTGTTCACTCTTATAAATTCTATTGGACCAAATAAAACTCTTTATAAGAATCAGGACATCAAAATTTACTTTGCGTAAATTTTTGGTATCTTTCCGATAAAGTTCATTTTTTTAATGAATAAGTAAAATGTTGTATTTTAATTCAAAACCTCTTTTTAATATAATTTATTTATATGATTATATTATCTTTTTAATTGCTTTTAAAGTGAAATTAGAATATATTTTTATCATTAAATCTAATAGTGGTCGTTGGAATTAATTTCACTTTGAAATCAGACATCAACTAGAGTCAATCTTTTGATACTTATTGTTTCCTAAAAACACGATATTTGCTCTGACAGCGGGAATTAATTATTAAATTAATTAATGTGACTTATATGTTTTAGATTTTGTAAAATAGTCTTCATTTTTTAATTTGGAATATCAAATATTGCTTAGGGTGAATTTTTGGGATTTTTATGAAAAACTTAAATTTTTGATGAATAGTGAAACCACTAAGTGGTACCAATAAAAACTAATTTTCCCATTTAAATGAAATTTTTCCATATTTGTCTTTTGAATTTCAATAATCCAACATACATGGTTTTCATTAAGAAGTAAAATGTGGTTCAATGGGATAAAAATAATTTTTTGGTGAATAGTTACTTATTAAGTTTTTAATCGTGATTAGAGGTAATTAGTGTAGTTTAAGGTAAAAATAATGTTTTAATAATATGAAATGAACATGACACATGTCATAACCTCACTGGATGTGTCATGGCCGACCAAGAAAACCCATGGGTCATCTTGGGGACCCCATGAAGCCACTTTGGTTGGAAAATGACATTAATATCTTTTTATTTAAAGTTAAAGTAAAAATGAGACAAACATGAAATGTTTTACTAAAACAATTTTTATATGGGGTTATACAAAAACGATTTTTGACTATAAATATTCATTGGAAAGCTAAAAATATTTCCTACATTATAGTATTTTTTTATAATTTTTATACATTAAATAAATTAAATTATTTATGACATCATGATGATGCAGCGATGACCTTGTTATTTAACGATTTAAATAAAATGGAAAGATAATGTACTATATAAGACCTAAACATGTCCAAAACCTATTGTATGAGTAGATTTAGAACCCTTATCACCTTATCCTCTAAATACATCAATGTGGGACCTTTGAAATCCGATACTCTTTTGAAAATAAAGGAACATTTTGTAACTTTACAAGAGTGCCCCTCCTCTCCTCTTATAAAAGGCCCCCACCTCTACCAGCTTACCCACGCTTATAAAGCCTTTGGCTCAGGCAAACCCTGCCCATTTTGTCTCTCCACATCCCTAACTTACTCCTTAAATCCTCACTTTGGGCATATGTCTTCCCAAGGAAGCCTTTGAGCTCAAACCAAAGGAAGGTACCCGATTTTAAGGTAATGTCTTCACTTGAGTCCTATTGTTTTATTTTTCTTCTCCAACCCCCTAAACTCTTTTTATTCTTTCATTTTGTAACAAATACAGTATCATAAATATACTAGGATGTTGTTATAAGATTTATTCGAGCTACACGTACACACACCTATATCTAATGGTTAATGAACATACTGTTTCCGTGGACGGCGAATTTCTGCCTCCCGAAACGATGATTGTTCAACATTCTTTGAGCACCTTCAAAGGTGGCCATTAAGATGACAATATATTTATATATGATATATAATATGTTTATGTTTTACTTAAGATTGTTTATTTTTCATTTATGGCATACCTTTATGGTTTCCATTATAGGTAAACGTGATATCTTCATTTAAAGAAGTGCGGACTACCGCCCCCTTAAAGTGATTTGATTCGTTAATACCATATGTGGTACGTATAAAGGATATATTTATTGATATTATATATGATACCATACTGGAATTAAAATACTATTATGTATCATTATGTTTTAATTCCATTAAATAAGAAATAGAAATGGAAGTAGCGTTCATGCGTACGTATGGCTTACCGTCTCCATGAACGGTGCATTTCATTTCTTAACGCTAAATGTTATGTAATATTATAAATGCATGAATATACTGTATATATATGATATATATGATATCTACATCATTAATACAACTCTGTATATAATGAACCCTTGACCACACGAACAACATGTAATTGTAAGAAGTCCACTTTCGACTTAGGAACCAAATATCGACAAAACAAACATTATTAACTTAAATGATTACATAATGTTTATGGCATGTTAATAAGTGATACAAAAGGAATAATGAACTTGAAAAAGGTTCTTAAGGAAGTAGAAATTAACTCAAGTTTATTATTCAGGATGTTAAAGAACGATCAAGTCAAGTCGGACCCGAGGTAAGGGATCATACTCCTCTCTTTCTTTTTAAGTACACTCTTTTATGTCATTCCTTCTAAGCCCATATTTCTTGTTATTGGGATGTTATTTTATATTAATAATACTGTAATTTTCATTTTAATATGATTAGAGACCCTATTATCTCTCATCAATCCATTTTGGAAGTTTTGAGTGGGGCCGTTAGGCTGCCGAATTTTCGTAAGAGATCTAACCTCTCTCTTTCTCTTTAAGTACTCTCCTTTATGTCACTTCTTTTATGCTCCTCTTTATTATGGTGGGGGATGTTCTTATATATTCATCTTGCTGTACATTTTATTATAATGTGATGAGATACCCTATTTGATCTCATCAATCCATTTTTGGAAGTTTTAAGTGGTGTTGTTAGGCTGCCGAGTTTTCGTAAGGGATTTTTCATCTCACTTTTATTCCCGTGAGATTTATGCTACATTTGCCACAATTTCATTTGAGTGGTGTATGTACTGACCATTATTTTACTCATTGTGTAATATTATTTCATTTATGAGTATTTACATCAATGTTGTATTGTCCTTCTTTCACGAGGTGTATGTTTCGAAAGATACCCATGTCGGTATGGGAACCTTTCACCCTCCTGTTTTTAAAGACGTATTTTGTTATGTCTTTTAAATCACATAATATTATTTTGGGATATGTTCTTCTATATCCTTATTGATGTAAATTTTATGTCCAAGTGATGAGATACCCTTTTTATCTCTCATCAACTCTTTTTCTGTATTTTGAAGTGGCGTCGTTAGGCTGTCGAATTTTTGCAAGGGAACTTCTTAACCCAATTTCGATTCTTTGGGATAAACTTGTACACCTTGAATATGTCGTTCTATGATTATGTGTGAATGTAATCTGATTGTTTTACACTTAATACCCACTAATATTTCGTGTATTCATTTGTCACACACAGTTATGTAACTGATTTATCCTTAATCCAAGGATATCGTCTTTGTATGGGACTTCGTCTCAATCTCCTTTCATTGAGGAATATTTTGTTTTATACACAACTTTCTTTTATATGGTGTATAAACCCCTTTGACTTTTACGTTTATCCAAAAGGAATTTTTTTATACGAAGTGTTTTAATAAACGACAAAAGGGAATGTTTTTTTCGTACATATGCGGTGACAACGACTTATCTGCCGCCGTGACCATTATATGAGTTTCGGCCTCTTATACAAGCCATACCTTCTTTTTAAAAGAACAATAAATACCGTGTTTTACATTTAATTTATTTTGGTATTGAAAATGGTTTTCATAATGTATTCATATCAATGTGTTGTATTGATATCTTGTTATTGAAAGGTGGAAATGTTATGTTTCCTTTATGTATGATTTATGTGATAAGATTTTGTTATGGTTCTTGGGAATTTTTATGAATATGGGTGGTTACGTGATAAACTAAGGGCGGGTGAGCCCGATATAGCTCTCCAATTCATTGGGTAACGCGAAGGGGTCAAACGTTAAGGTTTCTCCGAAGAGATTTAGGGAATATACTGTGATGGGTATTGCAAATGTAACCAAGAGGGTTACTCACTACGTAAGAATGTTATGAATGCCTCAAGTTACCTTCTATGACTTATTATTTCTATGATTTATTCATGATTTTATGAGGTATGTTAAAGTTCTTATGTTTTATGGGTAAAGTATGATTTCATTCTTATGTATACATGTACTCATGTTTCCTTTCCATATTTTTATATCCCTTACTGAGCTTTTTATGCTCATCCCAAGTTTTTGAAATGTTTTTCACAGGTCAAGTGAAGGTTACTTGATATGATGATAGTGTCAAGGATGTGTCAAGAAAGAATCCATTTTTTTATTTTAAATATGTTTCCGTTGATGGGAAAAATGAATACTGTCATTTATGTACCCACTTTGTTTAAATGTGGAATGTAATGTAAGTGTTATGATCTAATTCTCTAAAACTCTAAACCTGAAAAGATCCTCAATGTGTAATCTTTTAATAACTCAAGATTAAGTAAGGTTTAAGGCTGGGGCATTATAGTTGGTATCAATGGTCGGTTTAGACAACTTTATGGATTAGGAGTTCTTGTGAGACACATGATTAGTCCGTATATCTATTATTTCAGTTACATCCTTGTTTTATAACTTTTTTTTAGGTCAAGTAAAGTCGGTTACGAATGGAAGGAGAAGGATCTCAAACGAAATTCCTATCTCTTCCTGATGACATGCTTGCAATAATTATTGCAAAGTCATCTCAGGATGATTGTGAAACTTTTTCTAGCATACAACTCACTTGCAAGAAGTTTTTTGAGATATCAAACACCTCCACTATACCTCGTTATCATCGTGGATCATGGTTTGTTTTTAGACAAATACTATTTTCACAATATTCTCTTATTTTCAGGAAAGTTAAATATTATCAAGGTATTTGCAAATATTTTACCTTATCAAAAGAATTTGAAGCATATTATGATTTTAGAAAAGGTGCTGAGGAGGGAGACCCTTGCATATCCTATTTATATTTTCGTTTAATATATAGTCTCACATCACATACTTATGGTATTTTAAAGGACCAATAATAGAAAGTTTCAACTCAATTTCGGTCCGACTATTTTATAGAAATAATGTTTTATCAGATGTTTTGGAATTTTATGTCATACATGATTATTTTCCAAAACTGTTTTTCTGTGAACACCCATATGACCCATGTTGTATGAGGTGTATTTGGATGGAGGAAGCAAATGATTTTGAAGGATCTCTAAATCATTGTTGAAATGCATGGGACTTCTACCTATGTGAGCAAGATGACGATGAAAACGAGTGGACGCCATGATCAAGGTATGATGTTATTTATTTTGGGAATCGTTTTATTTTATCTTATGGTGGTGAAATAAGACTTCAATAATTAAGATGATGAGATCGTAACGAATTCGGATGAAAATTAAAGGTATAAGGAAACGATTGAGGTTAAAACATGTTAGGGTTATTTTTGGAGTTTTATAAAAAGGAAAACACGCAGACCGTGTGACAACCCATCGCGTCAGACAATGCTGTGGGAATCGAACCCACAACCAAAGTGCGACTGTTATTTATTGCCTACCACTAGACTACGTGAAGTCCCAAGTTAGTTTGACTGATTCTTTTTAGTTAGATGATTTTATGAATTAATAGTAAGTTTATTTTTGGTTATCTATGGATATTTATTATCCTATCATGGAGGATATGTGATTAGTTTATTACTTTTCAATACGAGACATTAAGAGCAACTGATGTTGTTTGGAGATAAATGTTACGATTTAACTTAGAAGACTATGTGAATAAATCCATCAAATATTTGGGTTTCAATCTTAGTTTGGTTTACATTGAAGAATTTTATGGAAAAATTTATTATCTAATGGTCCTCGCTGAACTTTGGGTTTTGTTGGACAAATTTTTTAGGTTAAGAATAGATTTTCTTTTTATAAAGGGTTATCCTTTTCTGGATTATCTGGTCTTGTAGTATCCTTTCTGGTTTTAGTTTTGGTTATGGTTTGATGAAATGAGAAATGTATAGTTCTTTTTTTTGTGGGTTAGGTTCTCCTCTAGAAGTTGTTTATAGTACTCTTAATGTGAACAAGTCTTCCTAAATACTCGTCTTTTGGAAAAGTATGAGTCTGTGTAAGAAATCTAGTAAAAGTTGAAAGTCAACATGACAATTAAGTATATTTCCTATGTTTTAGTTAAGATAAAAAATAAATTCCTCAATAAAATGTAACTTAAAACAAAAATGTTTTTTATTAACTTTTCCTACTAGGGAACCTAACACTGTCTAAACCATCACAAGTTTGTGATTTTCTTATTGTTAACTTTCTCCTAAACATGTTTTCTATCACTCTCCATCAGAACATGACCCTATGTTTTCTCTTCCATGTCCATGTTTTCCTACATGGAATCCTAGTATGGGTTAACTCGGGTGACCTCTGTACTTATATTTCTTTATTTTAAAGTGATTGTTTTACCGAATCTTGTTTTGATGTGGGATTTTCAATGAAGTTTCCGAGCCCAATATGAAAATTGCGAGGACGGAATTCCAAAAAATGGGGAAGGATGTAGCACCCCAGGTAAATAAAGAATATTACATTTTTATATTTATCCATATTTTTTAATAAAATATTAATATGACTTTAAAGGGGACTCTATGCTCGATGGCGTACCCAACACGCAACAACGAGTTTCTTGGGAATCTTACATTGCACTCTAATAATAAAATAATATTATCTTAAATGGTAGTTAACATGTAGTCTTTGTATTGGCAGGGATGGATATAAATAACTAAAATATGATTATATATGTTTTTAAATGTTTTTACATTTATCCAATAAAAGATAAAGGCATAAAATACGGAAATAATTCAATTTCAGGCGTATATGCCCTAGTTTTCACTAAAGGCTCACTTATCGCCTTTTGATGGAGAACCTTTATTAAATATAGTTTTGTTCACTCTTATACATTCTATTGGACCAAATAAAACTCTTCTTAAGAATTGGGACATCAAAATTTACTTTGTGTAAATTTTTGGAATCTTTCCGATAAAGTTCATTTTTTTAATGAATAAGTAAAATGTTGTATTTTTATTCAAAACCTCTTTTTAACCTAATTTATTTATATGATAAGATTATCTTTTGAATTGGTTTTATAGTGAAATTAGAATATATTTTTACCATTAAATCCAATAGTGTTCAATGGAATTAATTTCACTTTGAAATCAGACTTAAACTAGAGTCAATCTTTTGATACTTATTGTTTCCTAAAAACACGCTATTTTCTCTGACAGCGGGAATTAATTATTAAATTAATTAATGTGACTTATATGTTTCGGATTTTGTAAAATAGACTTCATTTTTGAATTTGTAATATCAAATATTGCTTAGGGTGAATTTTTGGGATTTTTCTGAAAAAACATCAATTTTTGATGAATAGTGAAACCACTAAGTGGTACCTATAAAAACTGATTTTCCCGTTTAAATGAAATTTTGCCATATTTGTGTTTTGAATTTCAAAAATCTGACATACATGGTTGTCATTAAGAAGTAAAATGTGGTTCAATGAGATAAAAATTTTTTTTTGGTGAATAGTAACTTATAAAGTTTTTAATCGCGATTAGAGGTAATTAGTGTAGTTTAAGGTAAAAATAATGTTTTAATAATATGAAATGAACTTGACACATGTCCTAACCTCATTGGATGTGTCATGGACGACCAAGAAAACCCATGGGTCAACTTGGGGACCCCATGAAGCCACTTTGGTTGGAAAATGACATTAATATCTTTTTATTTAAAGTTAAAGAAAAAATGAGTCAAACATGAAATGTTTTACTAAAAAAAATGTTACATGGGGTTATACAAATCATATTTTTAACTATAAATATTAATTGGAAATATAAAAAGATTTCATACATTATAGTATTTTTTTATAATTTTTAGACATTAAATAAATTAAATTATTTATGACATCATGATGATGCAGCGATGACCTCGTAATTTAACGATTTAAATAAAATGGAAAGATAATGTAATATCTAAGACCTACACATGTCAAAAACGTATTGGATGAGTGTATTGAAAACCCTTATCACCTTATCCTCTAAATACATCAATGTGGGTCCTTTAAAATCCGAAACCCTTTTGAAAATAAAGTAACATTTTGTAACTGTACAAGAGTGTCCCTCCTCTCCTCTTATAAAAGGCCCCACCTCTACCACCTTACCCACGCTTCCAAAGCCTTTGGCTCGTCCAAAACCTGCCCATTTTGTCTCTCCACATCCCTACCTTACTCCTTAAAGCCTCACTTTGGGAAGAAGTCTTCCCAAGGAAGCCTTTCAGCTCAAACCAAAGGAAGGTACACGATTTTATGGTAATGTCTTCACTTGAGTCCTTTTGTTTTATTTTGCTTCTCCAACCCCCTAAACTCTTTTTATTCTTTAATTTTGTAACAAATACAGTATCTTAAATATACTAGGTTGTTGTTATAAGATTTATTCTAGCTACACTTACACACACCTACATCTAATGGTTAAAGAACATACTGTTTCCATGGATGGCGAATTTCTGCCTCCCAAAACGATGATTGTTCAACTTTCTTCTAACACCTTCAAAGGTGGCCATTAAGATGACACTATATTTATATATGATATCTAATATGTTTATGTTTTACTTAATCTTCTTTATTTTTCATTTATGGCATACCTTTATTGTTTCCATTATAGGTAAACGCGACATCTGCATTTATGGAAGTGCGGACTACCGCCCCCTCAAAGTGATTTTATTCGTTAATACCATATGTGGTACGTATAAAAGATATATTTAATGATATTATATATGATAACATACTGGAATTAAAATAATATTATGTATCATTATGTTTTAATTCCATTAAATAATAAATAGAAATGGAAGTAGCGTTTATGCGTACGTACGGCTTACTGTCTCCATGAACAGTGCATTTCATTTCTTAACTCTAAATGTTATGTAATATTATAAAAGCATTTATATAATAGATATATATGATATATATGATATCTAAATCATTAATACAACTCTGGATATAATGAACCTTTGACCACATGAACAACATGTAATTGTAAGAAATCCACTTTCGACTTAAGAACCAAATATCGACAAAACAAACATTATTAACTTAAATGATTACATAATATTTATGGCATGGTAATAAGTGATATAAAAGGAATAATGAACTTGAAAAAGGTTCTTAAGGAAGTATAAATTAACTCAAGTTTATTATTCAGGATGTTAAAGAACGATCGAGTCAAGTCGGACCCGAGGTAAGGGATCCTACTCCTCTCTTTCTTTCTAAGTACACTCTTTTATGTCATTCCATATAAGCTCATATTTCTTGTTATTGGGATGTTCTTTTATATTACTCTTACTGTAATTTTTATTTTCATATGATGAGAGACCCTATTCTCTCTCATCAATCCATTTTGGAAGTTTTGAGTGGCGTCGTTAGGCTGCCGAATTTTCGTAAGAGATCTAACCACTCTCTTTCTCTTTAACTACTCTCCTTTATGTCATTTCTTTTAAGCTCCTCTTTGTTGTGATGGGGGATGTTATTTTATATTCCTCTTTCTATACATTTTATTTTAATGTGATGAGATACCCTATTTGATCTCATCGATCCATTTTTGGACGTTTTAAGTGGCGTCATTAGGCTGCTGAGTTTTCATAAGGGATTTTTCATCTCACTTTTATTCCTGTGAGATTTATGCTACATTTGCCACAATTTCCTTTCATTGGTGTATGTAATAACCATTATTTTACTATTTTTTTAATATTATTTCATTTATGAGTATTTACATCAATGTTGTATTGTCCTTCTTTCACGGGGCGTATGTTTTGAAAGATACCCATGTCGGTAAGGGAACCTTTCACCCTCCACTTTTTAAAAGACTTATTTTGTTATGTCTTTTAATTCACATAATATTATTTTGGGATATGTTATTCTATATCCTTATTGATGTAAATTTTATGTCCAAGTGATGGGATACCCTTTTTATCTCTCATCAACTATTTTTCTGTATTTTGAAGTGACACCGTTAGGCTGTCGAATTTTTGCAAGGGAACTTCTAAACCCAATTTCGATTCATTGGGATAAACTTGTAAACCTTGAATATGTAGTTCTATGATTATGTGTGAATGTCCTATGATTGTTTTACACTTAAAACCCACTTATATTTCGTGTATTCATTTGTCACACATAGTTATGTAACTGATTTATCCTTAATCCAAGGATACCGTCTTTGTATGGGACTTCATCTCAATCTCCTTCATTAAGGCATATTTTGTTTTATAAACAAATTTCTTTTATATGGTGTATAAAACCCTTTGAATTTTACATTTATCCAAAACGAATCTTTTTATATGAAGTGTTTTACTAAACGAAAAAAGGGAATGTTTTTGTCGTACTTATGCGGAAACAATGACTTCTCCGCCGCCGTGACCATTATTTAAGTTTTGGATTCCTCTACAAGCCATACCTTCTTTTTAAAAGAACAATAAATACAATGTTTTACTTTTCATTTATTTTGGTATTGAAAATGGTTTTCATAATGTATTTATATCAATGTGTTGTATTGATATCTTTTTATTGAAAGGTGGAAATGTTATTTTTCCTTTATGCATGTTTTATGTGATAAGATTTTGTTATGGTTCTTGGGAATTGTTATGAATATGGGTGGTTACGTGATAAACTAAGGGCGGGTGAGCCTGATATAGCTCTCCAATGCATTGGGTAACGTGAAGGAGTGAAACGTTAAGGTTTCTCCGAAGAGATTTAGGGAATATACCGTGATGGGTATTCCAAACGTAACCAAGAGGGTTACTCCCTATGTAAGAATGACATGAATGCCTCAAGTTACCATCTATGTCTTATTATTTCTATGATTTATTCATGATTATATGAGGTAAGTTAAAGTGCTTATGTTTTATGGGTAAAGTATGATCTCATTGTTATGTATACGTGTACTCATGTCTCCTTTCCATATTTTTCTATCCCTTACTGAGCTTTTTATGCTCATCCCATGTTTTTGAAATGTTTTTCACAGGTCAAGGGAAGGGTACTTGATATGATGATAGTGTCAAGGATGTGTCAAGAAAGAATCCATGTTTTATTTTAAATATGTTTCCATTGATTGGAAAAATGAATACTGTCTTTTATGTAACCACTTTGTTTAAATGTGGAATGTAATGCAAGTTTTATGATCTAATTCTCTAAAACTCTAAACTTGAAAATATCCTCAATGTGTAATCTTGTAATAACTCAAGATTAAGTAAGGCTTAAGGCTGGGGACTTATAATTTGTATGATGACTACTTGTGACAAGAAGAATCATATGATTTGGATATCTGAAGAGTGGTAAATTGAGATGGTTCTTGAGATATTCAACATGAGAAAGGAAAAACTAGTTATCACTCGACTTTCAAGTCATTTCAGGCTCACGAAAGCTTAGATTCCATCGACTATGGAGGAGAAAGTAGATATGGAAGATGTTCTTTATCAGTCAGCAGTTAGAAGCCTTATGTATTCCATGGTGTGCACAAGACCATATATTTCTCACATTTGAGGCATTGTGAGAAGACTCTTATAAAATATAGGAAAGAAGCATTAGACATCGGTCAAGTGGATATTGAGGTATAATCTAGGTACATCTAGTCATTGTTTATGTTTTGGATGTGACAAGCCTATTTTACAGGTATAAAAAGACTCAAATATGGATGGAGATATAGACACAAGGAAATCCATATCCAGGTACATGATATCATTTGGGGGTGGGGTAGTCTAATGGAAATCACAAATTTAGAAGTGTGTTTCCCTATACACCATAGAAGTACAATATAACATGGTCACTAAAAGCTGCAGTGAGATGTTGTGGATGAAGAAGTTTTTACAGGAGTTGGGATAGAGTGAGGATAATTATATTCTATATTGTGATAGTTAAAGCACTATTCATCTTAGAAGGAACTGAAAATTTTATTCCAGGTCCTAACACATCGACTTGAGATATCACTGTATCCGAAATGTGCTTAAAGAAAAAAAATTTATTTAGTAAAAATCAACACCAATTATAATGGTGAATAAAATATAATGAAGTTTCTACCTAAAGAGAAGATGGATGACTACAAGGAGACTGTAGGTCTAGATTATACCCTAAATTGGTCTTGAGGGGGAAATTTATGGGGGCCATTCCCTATCAAGGGACATATTAGGGGGATGAACAAGTCTGATGTTGGAAACGACTACACACATCCACATCTCCATAGATAGAAGCCGACATGATGGACCGTAGTCAGAGACAAGAATTTATTAAGGGTATATGATATTGGCTAACCAAACCTTGAATGTTTATTTTCCTTCATCTTTATAAAGGGATAATATTCCTATGAACTTGTAATAATTGTGAAACATTTCTTTACACTATGTGTATCATATGAAATTATTATCCACAGAAGAAATAAAATCATCCCCTTCTCTTGTAGATGTAGGAAAAATTTTCCGAACCACAAATATCTTGTTTTTGATATGTTTTTCTTGTGTTTTTCATTCATTTTGATCACCCCGAACCTCTATTTCACCAACAGTTCTGCATCACCAATCAAAGGAGATGATGACGATGAGACAAGCTTTGGTCGACCAATGCTAACACTACATCCATCAAACTGAGACATCCCATGGATGAGCCTCCTCTTCTACCATCCTCTTGGAATTGATGCGGTCATAGATGAAATTTTTTAAGAAAACTATAACTTATCTAATTAAAATAATAATAATAAGTAATTTAATATATAAACAGATAAATAAATATAAAGCTATAAGCATAACAATATAATATATATAAATATAATAATAATGATGATGATGATGATGATGATGATAAAAATATATTTATAAATTTATTATTATTTTAATTATAATTGTAATAATTATTATTATTTAAGTAAATATAATTATTTATATTGATAATAGTGAAAATAATAATTATTTCATAATTATTTTATAATTTTGTTCTTCCAGAACCATGACGGGGGCACGCCCATGTTCATTTTCATTTGAAGGTAATTTCTATTACAAATCTTATTCTTGAATCATGTGTTGGTGATTACCATATTTGAATAGTGACATGTGGTCATGGTATAAGTGAAGACCTAGCTATGTCAGTGCACCTCATTAGTGATGAAACATTAGATGATAGAGAATAATTTTTATGATAGGGGAGCGAGGAAAGGATTCATGGATTTTTTGAGGGGGGAAAGATAATAATAACAAAAAGGAGTGGAGAATCACCCTTCATTACCATTAATTAAGTGGTAACATTTCTTCCTTATTATTCTTTAATTAGTTTGTATTTGAATTTTATGTTCTTAAAATCATTATGATTTGTGGATAAATCTTGCGCTCAAGGGTTTTAATACTGTTGGATGTATATATTAATAGTTTTAAATATGATTATTCCTAAAATTTTATAATTTAGAAGAGATGTCAAATAAAAAATCAAAAAAAAATTCACCTATCAAAAATTTATTTTAAAACATTGTAAATGATCAGCGAGATAAAATCTGATGACTTACACATCAAATTTCACTTCTTTTTGAGTGATTTATGAGGTTTTGAACATCATGAATATTTATTCCATGTGTTTATTACCATGGATAGGGATATTAATTCAATCAATTTTCAAATATAAAAATTGAATTAATTTTTAATGAATAAAGAAACCTATTTCAATGAGTAGTGTTAATATTCCCCATGCATCTTTTCTTGATTGTAATTCTTAGCACTTCTATTCCCACTACATGATAGCATTTTCTACTTCATCTAATTCCATAAAAATCATTGTTACATCATTTATTGTATTTAATTTTTTTTAAAAAATTGACCACTATTTACAGTGGTCAAATTTTGAATGTTTGGTTTCACACCTTCTTTATGTATTGATAATCATACTAACACTAAATTAGTTATAATATGTTTAATAAATAATAAAACATAGAAAATTTTACTGATGAAAATTATATGTTTTGGAAATGTTTCTGGGGAAGGACTTCGTGGGACCAAATGATAAAAAAATCCTAAAATTTTTTTAAAAATTATTTGTTAAAAAAACAATTCAAATAATTTTTTGTTTTTGTTTTTTTCAATTCCTTCTTCAGTCTGTGTTTTTATGAGAATTGATTTTATATTGATACATGTTTTTATCTACTCAAGATCATTTTGAATTGTTTTCTTCTGTATAAAATTTAAAATCAAGTAGTCTATTATCATCTAAATGAATCATATTATTCTTGTGGTTCCTATTATGGGAACACTGCCTGGAAGTGTGTTCATAATAAACCATGATAGACAGTTATATTTGAAGAAAATAAATATTTATATGAACCTAATTGCAAGGATTATTCAAATTTATAATAATTAATGCAGTTGATGTTTTCCAAATTTTACCAAAGATAAGATTGAGATTGTTCGGACCCAACCAATTTTGGGGCTCTACCCACAACTACCCCAAGCCCACCTCTTTAGGCCATGGGGTAGTGAAAAGTGCTGAAGGAATAACTAAGAATAAGGAGGCCTTTGTCTAATGTACATGTATGAATGCACCGAAAAATTCCATGATGTAATGGTTTATAGATAGAAAAACTAGAAACTAAAAATCCATGAATACATCTATTCCAAAATAGAGTACTGTAAATGTACGAAAATAAAAAAAAAGAAAAATGCACATCCACCAGAAGAAAACTATAAAATTATCCTAATTGCATAGAAGTAGGGAATCACTGTCAAAATTAATTATCAGAAATATCCACATCCCATGTCTTTTAAACACCTCGGTCAGTCTATCTCACTAAGCACTACCTCCCTTGAGTCATCTAGGGACTCCGTTAAAAGGCCCGTGACTTGTAAAAGATACAACATGTGTCGAAAATCCAGTGTAGGGGTGAGTATAAAAATTCTTTATAGGAACTCCAACATCCCAATTGAATAGGGAGAAACTAAAAGGAGACAATCCGCTCGACCTAGCTAGAGGGAAGCACCATCGACAAAGACACTCCTTGTGAAACTATCCTTGGTTTTCCATGAATAGTCATCTAAGTCAATGAAACCCAAAAGAATAAATGTAAGGAATACCCCATCCCACAACTCAACCTAAAAAGAAGTAACCTCATCCCAGTATAGGGGGATCAACATGGTGAGTAGATTGACTACACGTCGGGACTTTTCCACCCCATCAAGGGTATTGACCTCATCTAACAATTTGAATCTAAACACAGAATGAAAATTATATACCTCGTGTATATTTACCTCTCATGGAAAGATATAAATCAAAACTAGGGTATGGATACAAGATTAGTAACTATACATAGTCCTCAGGTGGTGTTAAATAATAATGTAACAACACTACAAGGGATCCCAGACAACACCCAAATATACTGATCATAGACTTCTTATCTCATTAGATTTTGACCTCATTGAAAGAAACAAGATTCTACTCGAGGTTCTAAATGTAACACCAAACATGGAGAACACACTCAAGGATATCACACATCATATATGGAACTCATTATAGAGATACACTCCATCATGAAAAACTCTTCCATTTGAAATTGTACATCCAATAGAACATGATGAATCAGAAACAACCTACTAGGTCTAACTCTAGTGCCTTTAACCAGAGCCCTTATCATCGATATCATGCGACCTGTGCGAAGCTAAAGAAACCAATATAAAGAGGCCTGATCCTCAACACTACAAATAGTTGAGGGAGCACTATTCTAGTCTAAGAACCACTTACATCCTCTCTATGGAGAGATATAATATAGGGACCTGCAGCTCTCCACAACCCTATAGTTAGGAGAGTACTAGATCCTAACCAAACCCGTGAAACCCATGTCACTTCTATATTGAGTGGCCAGATCATTGATTCATTGAGGGAGTATTAACTCCTAACCAGGAATTGATCATATCTAGTAGAGGGGCCCACTCCTTGTTACTATAATTATCAGTCGAATGAACTAGAACTATAATAGAGGATCTACTCCCCACTACTACTCATAGATGGGAAAACTACTTTGTGAGGACATGAACCATGAAACAACAGGGGAGTACTACTCAAAAGATATAGTACTCGGTCCCATGATGTGGGGAGTACCACTCTATGGCTAAAAGACCCCCAACATAGAAGGACATGGGAGAACTACTCTATCAGATCGATTACTAAGGGGGAACCTTAACCTAAAATAGTAGTGGAGTGTTGACCCCAGCCTAGAGGACCTGCTCCTTGGTATGATAATGGATTACTTACATTACCTAAACACTATTTATGGAGAACCCATACCCGATAATGATAGGGAACTATTTTCACTAAGGAAAGAGGACCTGCATCCTAACCCAATAGAAGAGTAACCACTCTATCATTACTCACCTCAGGAAGACCTGGACCCTGACATGTCAGGGGAGTACCAACCCTAAATAACATCTCAATGGAAAAATAACCTACAACCCAGGCATGGGGAGTCCTATATCTACCAAAAAATATAGGTACGTTAATCTCATTCCCTAATGATATAGGGTAGAACTAGTCCCAACCCCTCTCTTTAAGAACCACAATGATCTTTAACGTCGGTCAAGCGCTGCTAAGAGTAGAATCATGCTAATCATACCTTGTAAAGTAACACCACAATGGGTAGGGGAATTATGACCTATTAAAATGGGGGAGAACCACTCTACCGGTCTAAAAAATCTATGGGACCCACATCCCAAATCCAAAGAGAAGGGTACTAACCCCGACATAAACCTAGGGATTCAGCCTGATCACTGCCCAAGATTAGCACTGCTACACAAGTGTCTTGATCAAAAGATTCCACCTAATTACATTTGATCCAAAATAAAATCTTTTATCATGTTCTAAATGAAAAAAAACTCTTGATAGGCTACTTGCTAGCCAGAATATAAGTCCTAGAGAAAGAGATACAAAACAAAGAAGATCTCCTAGGAGTACACGACATGCTATTGGGTCCAAACGGCATGTGAACCTACTTGAGAATCCAGTCATGTATCAATTATATATAGTTTTACAACCCATGTAGGGGTACATGGTGTGTAAATAGAGTAAACGACATGCACTACTTCACCCAACCCCTGGCCGTGTAGGTATACTCATACCTATGTACTAGACCCCTTGTTTGTGTACATTTGTCATGTCAGTTGTACATGAACACGTGATTTAACATGAATTTCCAAGCCATGTCCCATGAAACATGGATTGGGGTCACGAACTGGTGTGTAACCCCAAAACATGGCATGTAGTCTGAAACTTTCATCTTCCCCAAATATAAAGGGCTAAAAAGTGTGTGTCACTGTATTACACATCTTGTAGATGGTAATTCCATTCAGGAATCACCTACCAAAATGCCCAATTCACCCCGGTTTAACCCAAAACCCATAGATCTGCATTGTAGGGATCAAAAGCACTTTTATATGGGCTCTAAAAACTTATAACAAATAAAAATGAAGGGTAATCACGGAAAACCCCCAAATATCTTACCTTAAGACTGGAACTCCGAAGCTTCAGTTGATTAATGATGCCCAAATCATACTGCTCCTTGATCTGATGATGATCTGCATTGGAAATAGAGATCAACAACACCTCATTGCATTGACTCGGTGATTATTCTATCGTCCCCCAAGGTTGAATAGGATATAATATGATGAATAGATCCTCTTTTTTATTCCGAATAAAAACATGAGGAGTGGGATGGAGTAGTTTAGTTTTATGTTAATTAATTAATTAAATTCACATTTAATTAATTATTGCACCACAAAACGACCCATGATCTCACCTCTGACCAAAAATCTCAATGCAGATAACTTTCTATCATACCTAGGGTAAACCTAATGTTATGAACACAACCAAATCTTAGAAATACAATTCGAGACTCCTCTTGAGATTTATTCTTCTTTTCTAGAGATATTGCGCACATGTGACAAAATATTTTTAATATTTTTAAAATCAACATGTCGAGGCTCTTTGGGACCGAAAATCTTATGTCAACATAGCGCCTAAATTCAAAAATATTCATTGAAATATTCCAAAGTATAACATGTTAAAACTAGGGTCTCTACATCAAAACCACCTTCAATACGTTTTGTCCCTAAAAAGAAAAAGTCTAGGCATAGAGGAAAGAAATTGATCTCTATATTCAATCTTCCACACTCATGATCTCGCCAATGGTTCCCGTGCTTATTCCAACCATGAACTCAATGGAAACACTAAGGCTAACCCACTCTTACATATATCTCCAACCACTCTTACATATAGATCTAACCAGGTAAACATCGTGCAATAAACAGGCACATGTATCCTCAGCTGCGACAGGTGGAAAAGTATTAAGAACAATGTTCCATCTATAGTCATAAGTCTAGCGGTACACACCCTTACTAACCAGATGAAAATACCAACAAACCACATAGTTCAAATGCACCCCTATATAGACTATATGACATAAACTCAACAACATTACATTCAAAGTTAACACCAGGCCCGTACGACTTATAAAAAAAATACTGGAGGGGAGACTCATCCAACCTTCAGAATACAGACATAGAAATCACATGTAATACCACATGCATCTTTACCCCTCTTGGATGGAGATTACCAAAAAAATACTAACACACCCTATAGTGTTATCCTAACTGAGTATGGATGGTAAAAAAACCAATCCACACAATACAAACATCGTAGGGTCTAACTCTACCATTATAAATCTTTTTTAGAAAGGCTATACAATGCTCATCCTCTCCCTAAACATAAAAGTCCCTGGAACTATTTTTCGTCAACTAAATAATATCTACTTTTGGTGGCACTAACTCACCCACATGGTTTTGGGACACGTCACAAAAATGCATCTTTTTGGGTAAATGGTTCCTCTTTCTTGTGAGTGAAATGCGATGTGAAACCACATCATATCCATCCTAGAACATCTCATGAACTAAGATGATGAAAAAAGAACAAGGTTACTAATGAAAAAAAGGGAAATATAAAAACACAATTGAGACTTAATGGGCCCTCTATCATAACCATCAACATGTCACCCAACCCTGAACACACAAGTTATAGAGACTCATCCATGACACATCGATATTATGTACATTGGGTGGAACTGACTCGACCACATAGTTTTGATCATGTCTAAAATTGCATCTTCATGGGGGAATGACCTCTCTCTTACATGTATTAAAAGACACATCGAACAACACTAATATAATTCCCCAAATTACCCTGGTCTAAACCTCAAGCAACAAGCGGATTGAAAAGTTCACATCACTAATGTGTGAAAAACTTTACATCTATATAAAGTAAAAAAGGACACATATCATACCTCTATTAATCATTGTATATTTCCGGTCGAAGGAATCTATAGAATACAGCTATCCTCGCCCAAATACTCTAGCTCCATGAGCATGGCATGGACCATATAGGGGTTGTGGGGGAAACACCTCAAACTGCCTGACACCTCTTGCTGTTATCCCAACTCCTCCTCTAACTTGCAGAACTCCCTACTCCAAATTCTACCCTTACCAAGGAGATATATCCAAGGAATCCATCTCAGATGTGTGGATGGACAATTAATCTCTAGAAATATGTCGCCATCCATCGAAATCATAACACTTCCTCTCTTGTAATTGACCTATTCCACAGCGCTACTCCTACACTATATGCCCAAGTGCGTGAGTCTTGACATGGGTATTCCTTTGGCATCATGATCCTATTACCTATTTTTTCCAGCTGGTGGAGACTCCTCGGCCTTATGACCACCACTATGGGCAACATATTCATTCCCCACGGTCAAGAATCTCTCTATGACTAGAGCACGCTTTTGTACCCCTGCATAAGAGGGAAGGTTCAATGAGACCACACTGGCTCTGATGTCTCTGGAGAGGCCCTCCTCAAAGGTCCAAAATATGAAAAAATGTCTCTCAAACCATATCTTTTGAGTAATGTGATCGTTCTGTAATCCTCACTATGTATTCAGCCAAATTCTCACTACCCTGTCAAAGTTGCAGATTATCATGTATATGAACTGATCTCAATGTGGATGGGTAGAACTCTTCATTGAATATTCTCTAAAACTCTACCCAAGTGAGTGTCACCTTGTCATGGGACCACATCACTAAAATCCATTATCGCATATCCAAACCATATTAAAGGCTCACCGAAAAGACCACCAACTGATCGGTAGGTTTCCTCATAAGGTAGAAAACACATGTTACTTCCTTGAGCCACTCAACAACTACTTGGGGGTTTGGACCGCCTTGTACCATAGAGGTCATTGCCTATGGAATCAGTAATCACACATAGAATTTTCACATCCTCGTCCAGTACTTCCGACACAACCAACTACCCCACAGGTGGTGGCTCAATTAGATGACCACCCCAAGTTAACACATTATAAATAGTTTCTTACACGGAATACTCATCATGGGGTAGAATACCATCACATTCACATCGTACAACCATGTTTGGATATCATAGAAGAGGCATCATGAAATAAAATCAAGATGCACCATGGTAAAAGAATATATCTGGGATAATGACTCAAAAAGGAAAGGAAAAACCAAAACCGTGTCTTATATAATTCATGTACTATTTATTTCCCCTGTGATTACGGTACTAATGTACAAAGATGAAAAGAAGGTTATTATAGTCCCTGTGAATGGATATTTCAATCGCCACACCAACACTATAACCTATGGTCTAACATACAAACATGAACCACCATGAAATTGTCACTATTATACCCAAACAAATCTTTTTTAGGGAATGTCTAAACAATATACCAAGGATCAGACCCACTCTAATACCATTCTGTCATGACGCGACCCAAGTCAGGGCTCAAGCCACAACTACTGAACCCCCGCCCTCATATTCCATGGGGTGGAGACAAGTTCCAGAAGGTATAACTAAACTCTAAGAGGGATTTACCTAAAGTACTTATACGCACACACCCATAAACACCACAAAGCAATATTGCAGAGATAGAAAAAGATAGAAACTAAAAATGAATTTATACCTCTATCCCAAACAAGAGTGCAACAAAAGTACTAAAAGAATAGAAAAGGGGCCTAATATAAGTCCACAAAAATAAAATTGCAAAATCATCCAACTTTGATATTAGGATGGGATCACTATCAAAAGTAACTTCAAAAAATCTCCTCATCCCAAATCCAGCAAACACCTCGGTTAGTCAATCTCACTATACTATACTTCAGGTCTTCCAAGGACTCCACCAAAAGGCATGTAGTCTACACAAGTGACAACACATGTGGAAAAATCCCATGATGGTTTGAGTATAAAAATAATCAGCAGGCACGCCAAAACCTCAAAAGAAAACAGTGAAACTGAAAGTCGATAGGCCACTCAACCTAGCCACATAGATACCCCATAGTGAGAGAAGCTCCATCTCAAACCATCCTGAATTGTAATAATAGATCTGCTAAGTCAAAGAAATCAAGAAGAAGCAACGTAAGGAAAAACAAATACCACAACTCAATACTATAACAAATGACCTTGTCCAAGCACATGGGGCTCAACATATTGTGTAGATAAACTACACGTTGAGCCTTCTCCCCCCCCAAGTAGAAGACTGACCTCATAAAACCATCAAAATCTAAACAAAGAAAACATGTTACATATTCTTGGGTCTTCACCTCCCATTTAATGAGGGAAACTGAAACTAGGGTATTGGAATAAGAGTAATAAGTATAAATAGTCATCAAGAGGTGTGAACCATGAAGGAAACAACACCACAAGGGCTCCCAGACATCACCTAGATATACTCATTTCAGACTCCAAGTTTCATGAGGTTCATACTTCGTATCCAAAAATAATATTCTCACCGAGCCACTAAAGGTAATGAAAATCCAATAGAATACACACCTCGAAATCTTTCATCCCAGATAAAACACGTCTGAGAGATACACTCCATCCTGAACAACTTTACCATTCATAATGGTACATATGAGAGAACATGATTCATCGAGAACAACCTACTAGGTCATTCTTTAGTACCCAACACAAGATTCCTTGTCATCGCTATCATGATCCCAACAAAAGGCTGAAGAAACCCCTGTGTAGTGGCTCTCTCATCACCAATGCACATAGATGAAGTAGCACTATTAAAAACTAAGCATCACATGAACCCTATCTAAGGAGAGAGAGAATTTAGGGACTATCACCTCCCCACATCCCCAGAATTGAGGGACTATTATCTCTTAATCAAACCCACAAAACCTCTCTCTCTCCTGTATGGAGTGGAACACTACTCAGTTTGTCGAGGGAACACAAAATCCTCAATAGGAATGTAGAGACCCGAAGCTTTACGTACATGGATATTACATTACTTTTGGGGAATACTTAGTACATAACAAAAACACACACACAAGGATCGTAATAGTTTACTGTCTTTGGAAACTCGGAATATACTCTTCTAATCGTGGTGAAAGATCTTCAACATCTCCCATAAAGATCTTCCTTTTTTTACCTAAAACGTTTCTTTATATCCTAGGGAAAAGAAAAAATAAAAGGGTGATCTCAAATGCTCAGTAAGGGTAAACAAAAGAAATATCAATCACATCATTTTCATAAGAACATAACATTTTGGAAATCTTAACCTGCAAAAGAGAGCATAATTTCATAACATGGGATAAATCATAGTAGTGAAATGAAATCCCAATAATCATAACATAAAACATGAAAATTTGTGGCATACAAATATAATCATTGAGAATCATATATTATTAGTCAAGACTAATTTCCAAGACTATCTTAGTGGACAAAGTCCATTTCGGAACCGAGTCACCCTCGTTTCAGTCCTATTTCACTGAACCGGTATAACCTACCATTCCAGCCATGTCTATCTCATGAGATATAAAATCTTTACCCAATGCATTGGAGGGAGATATAGGTCCCACCCATCTCATAATGATACCATTCTTATGTGTGCCACAAAATTAGAAATCATACATCATAGCATAACCCATGTAATAAAAATGGGAATCTTAAACATCGTGACATCATAAAACAATTCATATAAGACAAAGGAATTAATAAAAATATAATTCCATCACAACATAATCAAATCAATGTAATAATAGGGATAAAAACAGAACCCTTTATTATCTTAGATGGAAAATAATTTTGATAAAACACTTAAACTCCATTCTTGAGGAAAATATCATTTCAACTTCAAAAACACTTTTCCTTTCTTAACATGTCGTACAATTCTAAACTAAAAGAAGTTGATTAAAAATAAAATTGAATACTTGTAAAGGAATCTTCTTGGAAATAATGTTTTAAAAATCCATTCATGTCTTATAAGATAAAAAAACATTCTTCTTGTACTTTTGTCGGAAGAGTCAAAAAGTACCTCGTACGAAAAACGACAAATGATTCCTTTCATATCCTTTACTAAAAACTCACCGATGGGTAAAATTGGATATAAAATATTGTAGAAGGGTATAAATATTACATTTTGAGGAAACATGGATGTGGATGATAAAATACACCCTAGTAAATGCCAATGTATAAACAGTCTTGGATAAAAATGAGATTGTGATATTTCCCTTACCTTAGGTTTGATTTGATTCGTAAGTGTCTGAACCTCCTGTATAATGATTTAAATAATGTAATTGACTTATTAAAGAATCATATTCATTGTTATTATATCATATATGGTTTACTTATGACTTTATATTACCCGTTCTTTTGTAAATTCATGTTAATGTAGCGTTTTGGGTAAAATCGTCTCATTTGTCGTTCGTGTTTTAACTTGTAATTATTCATATGATTACTTAGATCATGATTACTTAATTCCAGAATATAAAACATGATTTATATATAATATATATTCAGAATATACATATATATAATATATTAGTAAATGGAAAGAAATACATTGTTCAAGGAGACGGTAGGCCGTACGTACGCTTGAACGCTGTTTTTGTTTCCTTATTTAGTTGAATGGAATTAAGTAGACGACATACATATATATATATATAAATCCAGTAGTATTATTATGTAATATATTTCATTACCACTTATTATATATACTTTATAATAATTCATTAATGGTTAACGTGGAGAATGAATCTCATCGCGTCGTGGAGACGGTAGTCCGTACGTACGCACGAGCGATGATATCGTTCTCATGATCGTTGAATTGTATTGTAGTGTATGTATACTATTTAAGAATCAATATCACTTTACAATAATCATATATAGTTATTATTTAAACCATTATACCCATCCATGTAAGGTGGTGGTGGAAAATAGATTACACCACGGCGTGGAGATGGTATTCTGTACATACGCACGTGTGGTGATTTCTTTTTCCGTAGGATGCATAGATGGTGAAATAGGGTTGTTTCATACTTATAATAAAATATAATTATATGAGTGATACTGATGTTATTACATCATAATGAAACAACTAAATAAGAAGAAGTGGAAGATGAAATAAAGATGAAAGAATCGGTAAAGGACATTACCTCTTCTTTGATGTGCTTCTTTGAGACCTTCTTTTAGGGCACTAAAATTGGTGTTTGAAAATACCAGGACCTCTAGGATGTATCTAGGTAAGTGGAGAGGAGAATGTGGCAGGGGTTAGCCGTGATTGAAGGCTCAAAGTGGTGTGAAGAAGAGAGGGAGGAGGTGCCCTCTTATAAGGGAGGAGAGGGGCACCTTTGGAATAACTAAAAATATTATTTTATTATAAAGTCATGTTCGGTTTTAAATAGCTCCAAATTGAGTTATTTCTAAGATAAGGTGGGTATGGGAATAAATCCTCTCATCCAATAGAATTTAGACATGTTTAGTTTATTATATTGACCTTATATTTTAGTTTTAACTCTTAGTTAATCAGATTTACATTTACCATGTCACTTTGTATTTTTATATTATATAGTTAATAAACATAACATATACATAGAAGAGACCCCGAAGTTGGGTTTTATTAATAAATATAACCTTATCTAAGTCATTTGGCCGAACCTCATATTTTTAGGAATAAAATAACAATTAATAATATAATATTTTTTTAAAAAACTATTTTATGTCAATTTTTACACTATTCAATAGTTGATTTTTTTGAAACTCATAACAGAATGATTACTTGGACCAAAGTTAATTAAATAAATCCTAACATGTCATATTAACCTATAAAATTATTTTAGTTCATAAAAAGTCTCAAATTATATTTATTTGGGTATTTATAACATCAATTATGTCAATATTTCATTAATAAGATAATTACTACATCATCGTTGTGTCATAAATAAATTAAATTATTTAATGTCTAAAAATTACAAATAAAATACCATTATTTAGGAAATCTTTTTGGATTTGTAATGAATATTTATAGTCTAATTTATCGTATGTATAACCCCATATTAAAAATTCTTTACATATTAAACATTGATTTTAACTATTTTAACCCTTCTTTAAATAAATTAATAATAAATATCCTAATCTAATCCAAGTGGGCCTAAATGGTCATATTTTATTCCTAAGTTTGTTTTTGGTAGAATTAAACTTGTACAATAGAATTAAGACATGTGTTAGGGTAATAATAATATCATTTGTACCCTTAATTACCCTTTTTACTTTTAACCGTGGTAAAAAAAGTAAAAAGTTACTATCCACCAAAAATTATTTTCATCTCATTGAACCACATTTTAGTCCTTGATATTAACCGTGTCTCTCGGATTTTCTAAATTCCACTCACAGATGCGGTAAAATTAATTTTTATAAAAAATTCAGTTTTTTTAACTACCACTTAGTGGTTTCACTATTCATCAAAAAATGAATGTTTCCAGAAAAATACCAAAAGGTAGATCTAAGATATATTTGATATTATGAATTCAAAAATGATGTCTATTTTATCAAATTGAAAACATATCAGTTGCATTAATTAATTTAAAAATTAATTCCCGTCGTCAAAACAAATAGCGTGTTCTTAAGAGATAATAACTATCAAACGATTGACACTTGTTTATGACTGGTTTAAATGTGAAATTACATCCAATGAACAACATTGTATTAAATTGTAAAAATATATTCTAAATATACTTTAAAACCACTCAAATTAATAATTTATCACTATTAATTTTTTCGATTAAAAAAGTTGTTTTTAATTATAATTTAGTAATTTTTACTATTTATCAGAATATGAAAGTTATCCGAAAAGTACAAAAATTTCACCTTAGGCTAAATTAGATACTCTGAATCCAAAAATGAAGTCCATTTTGAGAGCTAAAATTTCTAAAATTTTAAAAGGTGGTTATTACTATTCATAACGGCTAGTTTTAATAATATTTTAATAGCATATCGTTGTTTAGTGAAACTCGGTAATGCGTACTTCACACGCTATCGAGGAAGTTCGTGATTACGTGTAATGCAAGTCAAGTCAAGGATGTGTGTTGAGAAAGCTACTTTTGGTGTAGCATACAACACAAGACATTAATGAAATTAAAAATAATTTTTTTTTATAAAATCTCAGGCTGTTACATTCTACCCCCCTTAAAATGAATTTCGCCCTCAAAATTCGTCGAGGTTATAAATGGTTTACTACTCGAAAGTTTGTTTAATAGAAAACCACATCGTTAAAAGGAGTACCAAAACATGGCTTTAAAAACTAATGTATTAAATGTAACGGTTACCCAAATTAACTAATCACTGGGTTTCCACGTAGGAGGATATAGGTGAAAATATGGATATGGAAGAAAAATCCAACCATCAAGTTCTGATGGAGAGTGGTAGAGAACATGGCTATGAAAAATCCAAAAATCACAAATCTATTGATTTGTGATGATCTAAGGTACCATTTGATTCATTGGATATAAGGGAACTACGACAACATTTTTGGTTTTCAAGATCATTTCCCTAAAGTTGATGAATTAAAATAAATACATGCAAGATTTTTGGTACAATCTTACTGTTTTTCATGAATTGAACAATTTCCACTTCATACCTTAAAGAAATGAAGTTGAATTTGTTATTCGTGATGTGTTAGCAGATCATGTGATAGAATGATGGGCCATTCCATCTCTTTCAAACAAAAGGTTAGCAAAAGTTATAAGTCCATCGTATGGTTAGATTAATCGTATATGGTTACAAAAATGAACTTATACTTCATATATCATACCACTTAATAAAATAAAACTATTTTCTACTAACCAGGGACTTCCTCTAGGCCATTTGTAGGTGATAAAGTCCAGTCGCACTTCGGTTGTGGGTTCGATTCCTACGACCTTGTCTGACGCGATGGGCTATCGCCCATCCTTCAGGTTGTCCTTTTTTCTAAAACTACATTACTATATCATCCAATCAATAATATCGAAAAAATGTTCTATCCTTAAACAATACTAAAATATGGTTAACATAATCCATTCCAATCTTTAGGCTTATCTAAAATTATAAGGCCCCAGCCTTAAACCTTACTTAATCTTGAGTTATTACAAGATTACACATTGAGGATCTTTTCGAGTTTAGAGTTTTAGAGAATTAGATCATAAAACTTGCATTACATTCCACATATTAACAAAGTGGTTACATAAAGATGGTATTCTTCATTCCGATCAATGGAAACATATTTAAAATAAAACATGGATTATTTCTTGACACTTCCTTGACACTATCATCATATCATGTACCTTTCCCTTGACCTGTGAAAAACAATTCAAAAAAACATTGGATGAGCATAAAAAGCTCAGTAAGGGATATAAAAATATGGAAAGGAAACATGGGTGCATATATACATAAGAATGAGATCATACTTTACCCATAAAACAAAAGCACTTTAACATACCTAATCAAATCATGAATAAATCATAGAAATCATAAGACATAAAGGTAACATGAGGCATTCATAACATTCTTACGTAGGGAGTAACCCTCTTGGTTATGTTTGGAATACCCATCACAGTATATTCCCTAAATCTCTTCGGAGAAACCTTAACCTTTCACTCCATCACGTTACCCAATGCATTGGAGAGCTATATCGGGCTCACCCGCCCTTAGTCTACCACAGAACCACCTGTCTTCATAATAATGCCCAAGAACCTCAACATAATTGTATCACATAAAACATGCATAAAGGAAACATAAAATTTCCACCTTTCATTCACAAGATATCAATACCACACATTGATATTAAAATATTATGAATACCATTTTCAATACCAAAATAAAATAAAAGTAAAACATGGTATTTATTTTTCTTTTAAAAGAAGTATGTCTTGTAGAGGAAGCCGAAACTCAAATAATGGTCACGGCGGCGGAGAAGACGTTGTCGCGACATACGTACGACAAAAACATTCCCTTTTTTCGTTTTGTAAAATGATTCGTATAAAAAATATTCCTTTTGGATAAACGTAAAAGTCAGAGGGGTTTATACACCGTATAAAAGAATGTTTTGTATAAAATAAAATATGCCTCAATGAAAGAAGATTGAGACGAAGTCCCATACCTCGGGTCCGACTTGACTCGATCATTCTTTAATGTCCTGAACAATAAACTTGAGTTAATTTGTACCTGTTTAATAACCTTTTTCATGTTCATTATTCCTTTTATATCACTTATTGCCTTGTCATGAACAGTATGTAATTATTTAAGTTCATAACGGTCGTTTTAACGATCATTGGTACTTGAGTCAAAATAAACCCTTTATAATTACAAGTTTTTCATGTATCCATTATGTCCAGAATTATAATAATGATGTATATATCATATATATTATATATATCCAGTATATACGTGCATTTATAATATTACATAATCATTTAGAGGTAAGAAATGAAATTCACCGTTCATGGAGACGGTAAGTTGTACGTACGCATGAACGCTACTTTCATTTCTATTTCGTATTTTTTTATAGAAAGGAATCATAATGATATAAAGTTATATTATAATTACAGTATAATATCATATATAATATCATAGTTCCATCCTTTATACATCCCACATATGGTATTTAACGAATCAAATCACTTTGAGGGGGCGGTAGTCCGCACTTCCTTAAATGAAGATATCGTGTTTACCCATAATGGAAACCATAAAGGTATGACAAAAATGAAAAATAAAGAATATTAAGGAAAACATAAACATATTATATATCATATAAAAATATAGTGACATCTTAATGGCCACCTTTTAAGGTGTTGAAGGAATGTTGAACAATCAAATTTTCGGGAGGCATAAATTCACCATCCACGGAAACAGTATGTTCTTTAACCATTAGATGTAGGTGTGTGTAAGTGTAACTTGAATCCTTCTTATAAAAACATCCTAGTATATTGAAGATACATGATTTGTTACAAAGGAAATGAATAAAAATAGTTTAGGGAGTTGGAGAAGAAAAGTAAAACAAAAGGACTCAAGTGAAGACATTACCTTAAAATCGGGTAACTCCCTTTGTTTTGAGCTCAAAGGCTTCCTTGGGAAGACTTCTGCCAAAATTGAGGCTTCAACGAGTAATAGAGTGTTGTGGAGAGACAAAATGGGCAGGGGTTGGCCGATCCAAAGGCTTTGGGAGTGTGGGTAAAGAGGTAGAGGTGGGGGCCTTTTATAAGAGGAGAGGAGGGGCACTCTTGGAAAGTAAAGAAATATTTCATTATTTGAAAATGAGTTTCGAATTTAAATGGTCCCACATTGATATAAATAGAGGATAATGTGATAAGGGTTCGAAATCCACCCATCCAATAGGATTTGGACATGTGTAGGTCCTACAGTTTACATTATCTTTCCATTTTATTTAAATCGTCAAATAATGAGGTCATCGCTGCATCATTATGATGTCATAAATAATTTACATTATTTAACTTATAAAAATTATAAAAAATATCCTATGATGTAGGAAATCTTTTTTTATTTCCAATTAATATTTATAGTCAAAAATATGACTTGTATAACCCCATTTAAAATTTTTTTTCGTAAAACATATTATGTTTGTTCCATTTTTAATTTATCATGAAATAAAAAGTTACTTATGTCATTTCCCAACCAAAGTGGCTCCATGGGGTCCCCAAGATGACCCATGGATTTTCATGGTCGGAAATGACAAATCCAATTAGGGTATGACATGTTTCAAGCTCAACTCATACTAGTAAAACATTATTTTTACCTTAAACTACACTAATTACCACTAATCGCGATTAAAAACATGAAAGTTACTATTCACCAAAAAAAATTTTAATCTCATTGAATCACATTTTACTTCTTAATGAAAACCATGTATGTCAGATTTTTTAAAATAAAATCATAGAGGTGGCAAAATTTCATTTAAATGGAAAATCAGTTTTTATAAGTACCACTTAGTGGTTTCACTATTCATCAAAAATTGAAGTTTTTTAGAAAAATACCAAAACATAACCCAAAGATATATTTGATATTCCAAATTCAAAAATGATTTATATTTTACAAAATTCAAATCATATAAGTTACATTAATAAATTTAATAATTAATTACTGATGTTATGACAAAGAGCGTGTTTTTATGAAACAATAAGTATCAAAAGATTGCCACTAGTTTAAGTCCAATTTCAAAGTGAAATTGATTTCAATGACCACCATTGGATTAAATGGTAAAAATATATTCTAATTTCACTTCAAAACCAATTCAAAAGATAATCTAATCATATAAATAAATTATATTAAAAAGCATTTTTGATGTAAAATGCAGTATTTTTCACTATTCATTAAAAAAATGAACATTGTCTGAAAAATACCAAAAATTCAGACAAAGTAAATTTTGATGTCCCAATCATAAAGAATAAGTTTATTTTGACAAACATAGCTTATAAAATTGTCAAAAGATAGATTTAAAATGGGTTTTCCATCAAAAGGCAGTAAAACAATCTTTTAAGAATATTAGTGTATTCCATGCTTAAGATTGGATTTATCTTCATTTTAAGCCTCTAAAACACTATTTTATTCATTATTATACATAGATAAAAATATCTATTATTCATTACTTACTTGGGATGTTACATCCCTCCCCCCTTTAGAAAATTTCATCCCCGCAATTTATTTACTTATCGAATAAATAGGGGTACTTATCCCTCATTGCATTTTCAGATTCCCATGTTGCCTCTTCAATCATGTTGTTTTTCCACAAAACCTTTAACTGATTAATAACCTTATTCTGTAACACTTTCTCCCTGTGGTCAAGAATCTGGACCAGTTGTTCCTCATAAGATAGGTTCTCTTCCAGCTGAACTACCTCTGGACTCAAAACATGAGATGGATCTGGCATGTACTTCCTTAACATTGAAACATGAAAAAAAATTGTGTACCTGAGATAAACTTGGAGGTAAAGCCACTCGGTAAGAAACTGATTCAACTCTCTCCAGAATTTCATATGGTCCAATGAACCTTGGACTCAGCTTTCCTTTCTTACCAAATCACATCAAACTTTTCCATGGTGATACTTTGAGAAAAACATGATCACCTACCTAAAAAGAGAGATCCTTCCTCCTATTGTCCACATAACTCTTCTGCCTACTCTGAGCTGTTCTCATGTGTTTCTGTATCAGCTGAACTTTTTCTGCCATATCTTCTACCAATTCTGGTCCCATCAACTTCCTTTCACCCACTTCATCTTAGAAAGCTAGTGTTCGACACTGCTTCCCATATAACGCCTCAAATGGTGCCATCTGTATACTGGAATGAAAACTGTTATTATATGAAAATTCAACCAAAGAAAGATGTTGGTCCCAACTTCCTTGGTAATCCATAGAGCAAGAACGTAGCATATCCTCTAATGTCTGAATTGTTCGTTCTGACTGCCCATCTTATTGAGGATGAAATGCTGTACTAAAATTTAATTCAGTACCCAACGACTTCTGAAGGCCTTTCCAAAAGTTAGAAGTGATGGTGGGATCACAATCAGATAAAATGGAGAGAGGAACTCCATGTAACCTGACTATCTCTTTAAGATACAAACGTCAAAGTTGATCTAAGGAAAAAGTATCTCGTATTGCAAGGAAATGAGCAGACTTGGTCAAGCGATCAACAATAACCCAGATTGCATTATTACCTCGAGATGTCTTCAGTAATCCCACAACAAAGTCCATGGATATATTCTCCCATTTCCACGCTAGCACCGGTAAAGGCAGAAGCATCCCTTTCAGTAACTGCCACTCTGCTTTGACCTGTTGACATGTCAAACACTACACAGTAAAATCAGCAATATCTCTTTTCATTCCATACCACCAGTAATACTCCCGAAGATCCCTGTACATCTTAGTACTGCCAGGATGAACTGAAAACGGAGAACTATGAGCTTCACATAAAAACACTCTCTTCAACTGTGAATCACAACGCACGCCCAATCTCTTCCCAAATATCAAAATGCAATCACTATCAATGTTGAATTCAGGCAACTTACCTTTCTGAAACAGCTCTACTTTTTGCTACAACTCACTGTCTTTCTTCTGTGCTTTCTTGATTCTATCTGATAGAGATGATCTCACTAATACCTTAAACAAAACAGAAGAACTTCCTACACCAACAACTTCTATGCCAAAGTTCATCAAATCCTTAACCAAAGGATCACGTTCCAAACGCAACATTGCTAATGAAGCATTACTTTTTCGACTCAAAGCATCAGCCACTTTATTTACTTTTCCTGGATGGTAATGAATTGTACAATCATAATCCTTGATTAATTCTAGCCATCTCCTCTGTCTCATGTTTAACTCTTTCTGAGTGAATATATACATTAAACTTTTGTGATCAGCATATATTTCACACTTTACTCCATACATATGATTACTCCTAATTTTTAAAGCAAAAACAACAGCAGCTAATTCCAAATCATGTGTAGGGTAATTTACCTCATGATCTTTCAACTGACGTGAAGCATAAGCAATTACCTGATCATTCTGCATTAGGACGTAACCAAGTCCTTTCAATGAAGCATCATTGTATATAACAAACTCACCATTCCTGGAAGGTAGTGCCAAAACTGGAGCATTCACCAATCTTCTTTTCAATTCCTGAAAACAATCATCACATTCTTTTGTCCAGATAATCTTAACACCCTTCTGAGTTAGCTTAGTCATTGGACTAGATAATCGTGAAAAATTTCTAACAAACCTTCAGTAATAGCCTGCCAAACCAAGGAAGCTACGAATCTCAGTTACATTTGTGGGTCTTGGCCATTCTTCCACAACTTTTGTTTCTGCAGGATCAACAGTTATTCCATCTTTAGAATCAATATGACCAAGGAAATAAATTTGTTGCAACCAAAACTCACACTTGCTGAATTTCCCATACAATTTCATTTCTTTTAAGGTTTGCAAGATAACCCTTAAATGTCTTTCATGCTCCTCTTTACTTTTAGAAAACACCAAAATATCATCAATGAAAACCACCACAAACTTATCAAAGAACTCATGAAAAAATCTATTCATTAAGTCCATGAATACAGCAGGTGCATTGGTTAGCCCAAACGGCATTACTACAAATTCATAATGGCCATATCTTGTACGGAATGCTGTCTTCGGAACATCTTCTTCCTTTACCTTCAGCCGATGGTACCCCAATCTCATGTCAATCTTTGAAAAATACTGAGATCCCTGGAGCTGATCAAATAAATAATCGATATGGGGCAAATGATATTTGTTCTTAACAGTGATGTTATTCAAGGCTCTATAATCAATGCAAAGTCTCATTGAACCATCTTTTTTTAAACAAATAAAACAGGAGCACCCCATGGTGATGTGCTAGGTCGAATGAAACCTTTCTCTAATAAATCATTCAATTTCTCCTTTAACACTAAAATTTCAATTTGATCCATTCGATAAGGGGGTTTTGAAATTGGCTTAGCATCAGGAACTAAGTCAATAGTAAACTCAACTTCCCGATCTGGTATTATTCCAGGAAAGACATCAGGAAAAGCATCAGGATACTCATTTACCACTGTCACATCATTAATCTGAACAGTTACTTTATTTTCAACGATGTTTGCAAGGTAACATTCATTTCCATCTTTTACAAGTTTCTCGGCCTCTTGATAAGTTATCAATAGTAAGGGTTCATTCTTGTACACAAACTGAAAGTCTTTCTGAAAAGAAACTTCTTTAGCTCTACAGTGAATATTAGAATGGTAAATAGAGATCCAATCCATACCCAGGATAACATCAAACTCTACTAGAGGCAAAACAATAAGGTTTTCAAGTAGGTTCTTTCCACAGATAAGGATAGGAAGATTCTTATAAATTTTTTTTGCCTCAACATTTCCCCCCAGGTGTTTTTACCAAAAGTTCAGGAGTCATTTCTTGAGATGGTATTCCCATTTTACTAGAAAAGTTTTCAGAGATGAATGAATGTGTAGACCCTGAATCAAACAACACACTGGCATAATCTGAAAAAACAAACAAAGTACCTGATACAACTTCATTTGATGGCCCGACATCTGCTGAAGTAGTTGCAAAGGATTTCACCACCCCTTTCTGCTTGTAGTCTAACTGCTTCCCGTCACTCAAGCTCTTTGTAGGACACTCTTTCTCATAGTGAACCATCTCATTGCACTTATAACATTTCACTAACTGTAAATCAAATTTGGTCTTACCATCACCCTGATCTTTTTCAGTGTAATCCCGAGCCTTATGTCCTATCTTACCACATCGGTAGCACTTTTCAGAATTCATAATACATTCCCCAGCATGCATTTAGCCACATTTATCACAAACTGGAAACATAGTTTTCTTACCCTCAGACTGTTTTTTGAAGAATTATTACCTTTCTCCTTCCACCTTGGTCTCTTCTTATGTTGGTTGTTATAGAACACTTGATCATCGACAATCTCTATTTCCACCTTCTCAGCACATCAAAAAAGCTTTTCATAACTTTTAAACTCACGAGAAGCTAATGCCCTTTGATATTTTGGCTTTAATCTTAAGTAAAAACGATTGATTTTACTATCAAGGTCTTAGATAAAATTTGGAGCATACCTCACCAATCGAGTGAACCTTTCTTCATAGGTAGCCATTGAGTCTTCCTCTTGCCTTAATTCCAAGAATTGATTTTCCATCCTAAGTCGAACAGCCTTAGGAAAATACTTCTCAAGAAACATACCTTTGAATTCATCCCAGTCGAGAACATCAATCTCATCAGCGTCCCTAATATTTTTAACCATCGACCACCACTGATCTGCTTCACCCTCCAAATGGTAAATAGCAAGACTAACCTTTTGATTGTCTGAACACCCCATGACATCGAAAATCTTCTCCAGTGATTTAATCCACCTTTCAGCTAACACTGGGTCAGATGATCCTCTGAATGATGGGGGATGTTGCCTCATGAAATGTTCCACCACTGACATGTTCCTCTGCGGTTGATCTGGCTGATCTCGTGCATGGATACCACCACCATTTATAGCCTGAGTCAACTATTCCATCACAACAACAAACTGTTCAGTTCCAATTTCGACCCTCTCGGGATGCTGATTCAGAAGGTTATTTCCTTCTGTATGCCTTCCTAGCACTGCTTCCCTGTTTCCTCGGCGGAAAACCATTCTGAACAAACATGTCTTAGATGAAGCAACATGGTAATCTTCAAATGCTATATCATTTCAAAAAAAAATTGGACAATCATTTAATAGGATTCTAACTCCTAAAGTTATCTAAACCGACCTGTGATACCAACTATAAGGCCCCAGCCTTAAACCTTACTTAATCTTGAGTTATTATAAGATTACACATTGAGGATATTTTCGAGTTTAGAGTTTTAGAGAATTAGATCATTAAACTTTCATTACATTCCACATATTAACAAAGTGGTTACATAAAGATAGTATTATTCATTCCCATCAATGGAACCATATTTAAAATAAAACATGGATTCTTTCTTGACAATTCCTTGACACTATCATCATATCATGTACCTTTCCCTTGACCTGTGAAAAACATTTCAAAAAAACATGGGATGAGCATAAAAAGCTCAGTAAGGGATAAAAAATTATGGAAAGGAAACATGGGTACATATATACATAAGAATGAGATCATACTTTACCTATAAAACATAAGCACTTCAACATACCTCATCAAATCATGAAGAAATAATAGAAATCATAAGACATAAAGGTAACTTGAGGGATTCATAACATTCTTACGTAGGGAGTAACCCTCTTGGTTACGTTTGGAATACCCATCATAGTATATTCCCTAAATCTCTTCGGAGAAACCTTAACGTTTCACTCCTCCACGTTACCCAATGCATAAGAGAGCTATATCTGGCTCACCCGCCATTAGTCTGTCACGGAACCACCCATCTTCATAAGAATTCCCAAGAACCTCAACATAATCGTATCACATAATACATGCATAAAGGGAACATAATATTTCCACCTTTAAATCACAAGATATCAATACCACACATTGATATAAAAATATTATGAAAACCATTTTCAATACCAAAATAAAATAAAAGTAAAAAATTGGATTTATTTTTCTTTTAAAAAAATATGGCTTGTAGAGGAAGCCGAAACTCAAATAATGGTCACGGCGGAGGAGAAGTCGTTGTCGCCGCATACGTAAGACAAAAACATTCCCTTTTTTCATTTTGTAAAACAATTCGTATAAAAAAGATTTCTTTTGGATAAACGTAAAAGTCAAAGGGGTTTATACACCGTATAAAAGAAAGTTGTGTATAAAATAAAATATGCCTCAATGAAAGGAGATTGAGACGAAGTCCCATACCTCGGGTCCGACTTGACTCGATCGTTCTTTAATGTCCGGAATAATAAACTTGAGTTAATTTCTACTTGTTTAAGAACCTTTTTCAAGTTCATTATTCCTTTTATATCACTTATTTCCATGTCATGAACACTATGTAATTATTTAAGTTAATAACGGTCGTTTTAACGATCATTGGTACTTGAGTCAAAATAAACCCTTTAGAATTACAAGTTGTTCATGTATCCATTATATCCAGAATTATAATAATGATGTATATATCATATATATTATATATATCCAGTATATACATGCATTTATAATATTACATAATCATTTAGGGGTAAGAAATGAAATTCACCGTTCATGGAGATGGTAAGCCGTACGTACGCATGAATGCTAATTTCATTTCTATTTCATATTCTTTTATGGAATGGAATCATAATGATATTAAGGTATATTATAATTACAGTATAATATCATATATAATATCATAGTTCCATCCATTATACGTCCCACATAGGTTATTTAACGAATCAAATCACTTTGAGGGGGCGGTAGTCTGCACTTCCTTAAATGAAGATATCGCGTTTACCCATAATGGAAACCATAAAGATATGACAAAAAAGAAAAATAAAGAAGCTTAAGGAAAACATAAACATATTATATATCATATATAAATATAGTGAAATCTTACTGGCCACCATTGAAGGTGTTGAAGGAATGTTGAACAATCATCGTTTCGGGAGGCATAAATTCACCATCCACGGAAACAGTATGTTCTTTAACCATTAGATGTAGGTGTGTGTTAGTGTAGCTTGAATAATTCTTATAAAAACATCCTATTATATTTAAGATACTAGAGTTATTACAAAATAAATGAATAAAAAGAGTTTAGGGGGTTGGAGAAAAAAAATAAAACAAAAGGACTCAAGTGAAGTCATTACCTTAAAATCGGGTAACTCCATTTGGTTTGAGCTCAAAGGCTTCCTTGAAAAGACTTCTGCCCAAATTGAGGCTTCAAAGAGTAAGAGAGGGAAGTGGATAGACAAAATGGTCAGGGTCTGGCCGATCCAAAGGCTTTGGGTGTGTGGGTAAGGAGGTAGAGGTGGGGGCCTTTTATAAGAGGAGAGGAGGGGAACTCTCGGAAAGTAAAGAAATATTACTTTATTTGAAAAGGATTTTCGGATTTAAATGGTCCCACATTGATATAATTCGAGGATAAGGTGATAAGGTTTTGAAATCCACCCATCCAATAGGTTTTGGACATGTCTAGGTCTTAGAGTTTACATTATCATTCCATTTTATTTAAATCGTCAAATAATGAGGTCAGCGCTGCATCATTATGATGTCATAAATAATTTAATTTATTTAATGTCTAAAAATTATATAAAATTGCTATGATTTAGGAACCTTTATTATCTTTCCAATGAATATTTATAGTAAAAAATATGACTTGTATATCCCCATTTAAAAATTGTTTTCGTAAAACATATTATGTTTGTGTCATTTTTACTTTTTCAAGAAATAAAAAGTTATTTATGTCATTTCCCAACCAAAGTTTCTCTATGGGGTCCCCAAGTTGACCCATGGATTGTCGTGGTCGGCCATGACAAATCAAATGAGGGTAGGACATGTGTCAAGCTCAACTCATACTAGTAAAATATTATTTTTACCTTAAACTACACTAATTACCACTAATCACGATTAAAAACATAAAAGTTACTATTCACCAAAAAATTATTTTAATCTCATTGAACCACATTTTACTTCTTAATGACAACCATGTATGTCGGATTTTTGAAAATAAAATCATAGAGGTGGAAAATTTTCATTTAAATGGAAAATCAGTTTTTATAAGCACCACTTAGTGGTTTCACTATTCATCAAAAATTCAAGTTTTTCAGAAAAATACCAAAACTTCACCCAAAGATATATTTGTAATTACAAATTAAAAAATTATTTCTATTTTATAAAATTAAAATCATATAAGTTACATTAATTAATTTAATAATTAATTACCGCTGTCAGGTCAAATAGCGTGTTTTTATGAAACAATAAGTATCAATAGATTGACACCAGTTTAAGTCCAATTTCAAAGTGAAATTGATTCCAATGACCACCATTGGATTAAATGGTAAAAATATATTCTAATTTAACTTCAAAACCAATTAAAAATATAATCTAATAATATAAATAAATGAGATTAAAAAGCAGTTTTGATGTAAAATGCAGTATTTTTCACTATTCATTAAAAAAATGAACATTGTCTAAAAAATATCAAAAATTCACACAAAGTAAATTTTGATGTCCCAATAATAAAGAATAAGTTTATTTTGACAAACATAACTTATTACATTTTCAAAAAATAGATTTAAAAAGGGTTTTCCATCAAAAGGCAGTAAAACAATCTTTTAAGAATATTAGTGTATTCCATGCTTAAGATTGGATTTATCTTCATTTTAAGCCTCTAAAACACTATCTAATTCATTAATAGACATAGATAAAAATATCTATTATTCATTACCTACATGGGATGTTACAAAAATACTTCGATCCAAGTTCATAGTATAAAGAAAATGATAACTTGAAATGCCGTCAACCAAGCATGTGAATACCATCATTTATCCCCCATATATCTTGTTGGTCACATTCCAATCATGTGAATACCTTAATGATTTATTCTCTTGAAAAATGAATACCCATTAAACCTTAGTGAAAACATGAATGCTGTCAAAAGTTAACTCTTTCCACATACCAAAATCCAAAAATTCTATACACTCAAACCATGATATAACCTTCTCCTTATATCAGTCATGAGCTCATTAATACTATGAAACATTTAATATTCTCCTTATACCTTCATTATGCGCATATCATCTACATTCCAAAAATATCTGAATAACCTTTCATGGATACTGGTAACATTAATTATACACTTTCAAAACTCAAGGAAAGACAACAGTGTAACAATCCTTAGATGTCTCTTTATTCCATAGTACCATGAAATTACTTATTCAACATTACACATGATAAACATGTAATCATTCCAATACATTCTTAAACCATTGATCGAGCTTCAACAATTCTTTCATCTCACATATCATTTGTAGTCTCTTCATCATCATCCATATAAATACTACCCATACGACCATACTGATTCTCTTCATGAGACTTTCCCTTAGGGCATTGGTTTGCATAATGCCAGTACATTCCCAAATTTAAAACATTTAACCATTGTTGATGTCATAGCAATACCATTATCCTCATCCCTGGTGTTAACTGAACCTTTTCCTTTGCACTTACTGGTTTTGTGTCTTTCTTTTCCACACCCAAAGCATCTTCCAGTTCCTTTGAAACATTCTCCTTGATGCCTCTCCCCACGTGATTTACATAGGGGAAATTGAACTTTCTTTCCTCAATGATCATCATGAAACTCCATCTTTCTCTTATTAGTCGAGTCAGGAAATTTACCAAATTTTACTTTATTGATCATATTATGAGATTGCTAATTCGGCATAATAATGATGTTTGGACTTCTAAATCCCATTTCATTTGGTTTCTCATGAAGAATATCATTCCATTCTCCATCATATCCTCCATTATCATGAATCATCTTGTTTCCAGCAATTTTCTAAAACCCAAAAAAATAGTGTGAGAAGAAAAAATAATAATAAAGGGGGAGAAACTTCAATATCAACATCTTTGATTTAATCTAATATCATTACCATCGTTTTAGGACTATATCCTATATGTATACTTATCCTTAGGGACACCCCTAGACATACCTTAGAAATATCTCTAGGGATCTCACTAAAGTTTTCGCATCCTAGTTTCCAAAGGATGACTAAACTTTTCCTCTGATACCAACTGTAGAGACCCGAAGCTTGACGTACATGGAAATTACATTACTTTTTCGGAATACTTAGTACATAAAAAAACACACATACAAGGATCGTAATAGTTTAGTGTCTTCGGAAACTCGGAATATAATCTTCTAATCGTGGTGAAAGATATTCAAAATCTCCCATAAAGATCTTCCTTTTTTTACCTTAAACCTTTCTTTATATCCTGGGGAAAAGAAAAAATAAAAGGGTGAGCTCAAATGCTCAGTAAGGGTAAACAAAAGAAATATCAATCACATCATTTTCATAAGAACATAACATTTTGGAAATCTTAACCTGCAAAAGAGAGCATAATTTCATAACATTGGATAAATCATAGTAGTGAAATGAAATCCCAATAATCATAACATAAAACATGAAACTTTGTGGAATACACACATAATCATAGCGAATCATATCTTATTAGTCAAGACTCATTTCCAAGACTATCTTAGTGGACAAAGTCCATTTCTTAACCTAGTCACCCTCGTTTCAGTCCTGTTTCACTGAACCGATATAACCTACCATTCCAGCCATTTATATCTCATTAGATATAAAATCTTTACCCAATGCATTTGGGGGAGATATCGGTCCCACCCATCTCATAATGATACCATTCTTATGTGTGCCACAAAATCAGAAATCATACATCACAACATAACCCATGTAATAAAAATGGGAATCTTAAACATCGTGACATCATAAAACAATTCATAAAAGATAGAGAAATTAATAAAAATATAATTCCATCACAACATAATCAAATCAATGTAATAATAGGGATAAAAAAATAACCCTTTGTTATCTTATATGGAAAATAATTTTGATAAAATACTTGAACTCCATTCATAAGGAAAATATCCTCTCAACTTCAAAAACACTTTTCCTTTCTTAACATGTCGTACAATTATAAACTAAAAGAAGTTGATTAAAAATAAACTTGAAAAATTATAAAAGAAGATTCTTGGAAATAATGTTTTAAAAATCCATTCATTCCGTATAAGTTAAAAAACATTCTTCTCGTACTTTTGTCGGAAAAGTCAAAAAGCACCTCGTACGAAAAACGACAAAAGATTCCTTTCATATCCTTTACTAAAAACTCACCGAAGGGTAAAATTGGATATAAACTATTGTATAAGGATATAAATATTACATATTGAGGAAACATGGATGTGGATGTTAAAATACACCACAGTAAATGCCAAAGTATAAACAATCTCGGATAAAAATGAGATTGTGATATTTCCCTTACTATAGGTCTGATTTGCTTCGTAAGTGTCCGAACCTCCTGTATAATGATTTAAATAATGTCATTGAATTATTATAGAATCATATTCATTGTTTTTATATCATATATGGTTTACTTATGACTTTATATTACCCGTTCTTTTGTAAATTCATGTTAAAGTAGCGTTTTGGGTAAAATCGTCTCATTTGTCATTCGTGTTTTAACTTGTAATTATTCATATGATTACTTAGATCATGATTACTTAATTACAGAATATAAAACATGATTTATATATAATATATATTCATAATATACATATATATAATAAATTAGTAAATGGAAATAAATACACCATTCATGGAGATGGTAGGCCGTACGTACGCATGAACACTGTTTTCGTTTCCCTGTTGAGTTGAATGGAATTAAGTAGATGACATACATATATATATATACATAAATACAGTAGTATTATTAGGTAATATATTTCATGACTACTTATTATATATACTTTATAATCATTCATGAATGGTTAACGTGGAGAATGAATCTCATCACGTCGTGGAGACGGTAGTCCGTACGTACGCACGAGCGATGATATCATTCTCATGATTATTGAATTGTATTTTAGTGTGTGTATACTATTTAAGAATCAATATCACTTTACAATAATCATATATAGTTATTATTTACACCATTATACCCATCCAGGTAATGTGGTGGTGGAAAATAGATTACACCAGGGCATGGAGACAGTATTCCGTACGTACGCACGCGTGGTGATTTCTTTTTCCGTAGGATGGATAGATGGTGAAATAGGGTTGTTTCATACTTATAATAACATATCAGTATATGAGTTATACTGATGTTATTACTTCATAATGAAACAACTAATGAAGAATAAGTGGAAGAAGAAATAAAGATGAAAGAATTGGTAACGGACATTACCTCTTCTTTGAAGTTCTTCATTGAGACCTTCTTTTAGGGCACTAAAATTGGGTTTTGAAGAAGACCAGGACATCTATGATGTCTCTAGGGAAGTGGAGGGGAGAAATTGGCAGGGGTTGGCTGAGCATGAAGGCTGAAAGTGGTGTGAGGAAGAGAGAGAGGAGGTTCCCTTTTATAAGGGAGGAGAGAGGCACCTTTGGAATAACTAAAAATATTATTTTATTATAAAGTCAAGTTCGGTTTTAAATAGCTCCAAATTGAGTTATTTAGAATATAAGGTGGGGATGGGTCTAAATACTCTCATCCAATATAAATTAGGCACGTTTAGGTCATTATATTAACCTTATCCTTTAGTTTTAACTCTTAGTTAATTAGATTGACATTTACCATGTCACTTTGTATTTTTATATTATATAGTTAATAAGCATACCATATACATCCAAGAGACCCCCAAGTTGTGTTTTATTAATATATATAACCTTATCTAAGTCATTTGGCCTAACCATAGTTTTTTAGAAATAAAATAACAATTAATAATATAATATTGTTTTTAAAAACAATTTTATGTCAATTTTGACACTATTAAATTGTTGATTTTTTTGAAACTCATAACAGAATGATTACTAGGACCAAAGTTAATTAAATAAATCCTAACATGTCATATTAACCTATAAAATTATATTAGTTAATAAAAAGTCTCAAATTATATTTATTTGGGTATTTATAACATCAATTATGTCAATATTTCCTTGATAAGATAATTACTGCATCATCGTTGTGTCATAAATAAATTAAATTATTTAATGTCTAAAAATTACAAATAAAATACTATTATGTAGGAAATATTTTTATCTTTCTAATGAATATTTATAGTAGAATTTATCTTATGTATAACCCCATATTAAAAATGATTTACTTATTAAACATTGATTTTAACTATTTTAACCCTTCTTTAAATAAATTAATAATAAATGTCCTAATCTAATCCAAGTGGGCCTAAATGGTCATATTTTATTCCTAAGGTTGTTTTTGGTAGAATTAAACTTGTAAAATAGAATTAGGACATGTGTTAGGGTAATAATAATATCATTTTTACCCTTAATTACCCTATTTACTTTTAACCGTGGTAAAAAAGTAAAAAGATAATATTCACAAAAAATTATTTTCATCTCATTGAACCACATTTTAGTCCTTGATATTAACCGTGTCTCTTGGATTTTCGAAATTCCACTCAGAGAGGCGGTAAAATTATGTTTTATGAAAAAATCAGTTTTTTTAACTACCACTTAGTGGTTTCACTATTCATCAAAAAATGAAAGTTTCCAGAAAAATACCAAAAATTAGATCTAAGCTAGATTTGATATTATGAATTCAAAAATGATTTCTATTTTATCAAATTCAAAACATATCAGTTGAATTAATTAATTTAAAAATTAATTTCCATCGTCAAAACAAATAGCGCGTTCTTAAGAGATAATAACTATCAAAAGATTGACACTTGTTTATGACTGGTTTAAATGTGAAATTACATCCAATGACCAACATTGTATTAAATTGTAAAAATATATTCTAAATATACTTTAAAACCACTAAAATTAATAATTTATCACTATTAATTATTTCGATTAAAAAAGTTGTTTTTAATTATAATTTAGTAATTTCCACTATTCATCAGAATATGAAGTTATCCGAAAAGTACCAAAATTTCACCTTAGGCTAAATTCGATACTCCGAATCTAAAAATGAAGTACATTTTGAGAGCTAAAATTTCTAAAATTTTAAAAGGTGGTTATTACTATTCATAATGGCTAGTTTTAATAATATTTTAATAGCATATCGTTGTTTAGTGAAACTTGGTATATGCGTACTACACACGCTATCGAGGAAGGTCGCGATTGCGTGTAATGCAAGGCAAGTCAAGGATGCATGTTGAGAAAGCTCCTTTTGGTGTAGCGTACAACACAAGACATTAATGAAATTAAAAAGAATATTTTTTTTATAAAATCTCAAGTTGTTACAATGAATTTCTTATATCTATTAGAGGGGACCACTCATTGTAACTATACTTATCAACTCAGGGAGCCCCAAGTCTAATGGAGGACCCACTCCCAATTGCGACTCGAAAATGGGAGGGTACTACTTTTTGAGGACCCACACCCTGATACAATAGGGGGGTACTACTCAAATGATAGAGGACCCACACCCATTACATGGGTAGTACCACTATGTGGCTAGAGGACCAGTACCCTAGGATCATAAGAGAGTACTACTCTATCATCTCGATTACTATGGGGTGACCCGTACCCTTACCTAGTAGGAAAGTACCAAAACTAAGTTAGAGTACCCACTACCTAGAACGATAGGGGAGTAATGACTCTTCCTGAACAACACATATGGAGGACCCTCACCTTGGAACTATAGGGGAGTAATGTCTCCAAGGATAGGGGAATCTCACCCTAACCTGATAGGGGAGTACCCAATCTATCATTATGTCACATCTTGATGACCCGCACCCTAATAAAACACTAGAGTGACAACCCCAAAGATCTACACAAATGTAAAAGAACTCATTCTCATGGAATGGGGAGTCCCATCTCAAACAAAGTAGAGTGGTAAGAGAAACCTGCACCCTAATGCTACAGTGGAGTATTAGTCCTAATGTCTCTCTTCAATAACCACATTGATCTCCAACATCGGTCATGTGCCACAAAGAGGAGTATCAGGCTAATCATACCTCGTAATGTAACATCGTCGTGGGTAGTGGACTCACTCGCTATTCCAATAGGGGATAACCACTCTACAAGTCTAAAGATTCTAGGGGACCAACATCCTAAAATCAAAGGGAAGGGTATCGACCCCAAAGATAACCCATTAATTCACTCTAATCACTAACGAAGATTAGTACCAATATGCAAAAATATTGATTTAAATACGTCACCTCATAATTCATAGGCCAAAATAGATCCCAAAAACACGTTCTATGTTGAAAAACACATTGGATAGGCTACTCGCAATCTATAATCTGATTCCCAATGAAAGAGATAAAAAAGGGAAGAAATATCAAGAATATATCATAGGAGTACACAATGTATACTAGGGTCCACAAGGTGTGTGAACCTACGTAATCACTTGGCTGTGTATCCAGTCTACACATTTGTTCAACCCATATAGGGGTACATGACCTGTATTGAGACTACAAGATATGCACTACTTCGCCTGGCCCCTTTCCATGTAGTTTTACCTATGTACATGAAGTAAACCCTAGGCCCATGTACATTCGCCATGTAGTTTTACACAACCATGTAATCTCACACAACTTCGCAAGCCATGTCCCATGGAAACATGGATTGGTGTAACTACACAGTGTATATCCTCGTTACATGGAGTATAGTACCCAAAGTTCATCTTCCCCAAATAATATGGTCTACACAATGTGTTTCACTGGACTACACCCCATGTAGATGATAATCCCAATTAGGAATCACATGAAAAATGCCTGATTCACCTTAGTATAACCAAAAACCCATATATCTACATATTAGGGATTAAAATAAATTTATTTCGGATTTAAAAACTTATGAAATAGAAAAAATAATGGGAATCAGGACGAAAAATCCACCCCCCTACATCAAGGTTAGAATGTTAAAGCATAGGTTCACAAACAATGCCTGAATCATGCTGATCCTCGATTTGATGATGATCTGCTTCAAAAATGGTTATCGACAAAACCTTGTTGCATTGATTTGGAATTAGATATTCATCACCAAATGGAGAAGATGAGAGTGGGGAGGATTGGATCTTCCATTTTGTTGTGCTCTATGTCATGGGGAGGGGAAGGATTACGTTAGTTTTATTTTAATTAATTAATTAAATTCTCAATTAATTAATTATTCTACCCCAAAAAACACATAATGTCACCTATGACTAAAACTCTAAGTGAAAAAATCTTTTTGTTGCGCATAGTGTAAAAAAAACCTTATGAACTCAACCACAGTCCCATAAATATGATCTGAGGCTCCTCTCGAGAGTAAATCCTCTTTTCATGAGAAACTATGTGCACATGAAAAAATATATTTAATATTTTCAAAATAAATACATTAAGGATCTTCGGGCCAAAAATTCTCATTCCGAATCAATTCATGGATTTGGAAATATTCTTATTAAATATTTCAAATTCATACAAGACAAAACTTGAGTCTTGTCAATGAAATAATTAGAGAATATCAAAATGAAAAATTTTAAATCCAACAAAGTGTAAAAGAAAACCCACTATGTACCTCACATGAAGAATAAAATGATTTGAATAATTTTGATAATGAAAGTATTGTGGATAGTAAGAGTAAAGTTAATACACAAACCGACAATTTTCATGTATCTAAATATGAAGAACTGAAGAATGTGGAAATAACCAACTTTATGAATAAAGAACAAAACAATAATTATCCCCTAAAGAACTGAAAGGGAGATAATTTTATTTATTTGGAGAAATAATTGAATGATATTGAAGTGTAATGACCTATACTATTCGTGGTTATTATCTTCTAATAGTTCATTATTATAGGATTTTTTAAAATTTTATTTCTTGGGATTAGGGGGAATTAGAAAAAAAGGAATCGAATGTTAAAATCTCCTCATCTTGTATTCCTGAAATTTTGAATAAAGAACCTGAAATTTAATTTTTTGCTTTTTTTGATGAGAAAAAATACCCTAAAACCATGATTTGGATAATTTTGAGACAATTGGAAAATGTTTTCTTCAATGTTTTGAAAGTGTTAACCTAATAATCATAGAAAAGAATTATGATGAAAAGGATGGAAGAATGTTCATTTAAGAAAGGATAACTGTTGAAATTTCGATTTAGTTTTTCAAATATTAATCCTATTTGAGAAAATTGTTTAATAAAATGGAAAACGGTGATGTCAAATCTATGGATAATTGTTTAAATTTGAGTATTCTGGAATTCGATTTTATTGGTGTTAAATAGAACAATTCTACCCCTAAAATTGAACTAGAAAAATCAATAGACTTCATTTTTATTAATGAAAATTTTTAAAGTTAACTTAAAGGCTAAGTTGATCAGACGTTATATTATTTAATCAATGTAAATTTTTTAGATACAATTATTGATAATTTTATATTTTATAATGAGGAACTTTTATAATAGATTTATAATTTGGTGAATCCCATGTTATTAGATGAACAAAAATTTACTCATACCCACCTTTCTATGTATTCCACAATTTTTTAGGTGTTGAACATCTTTGTGGGATTGAGAGTGGATTGAGATATGAACTTTTTTTATTAATAATTTGGAAATTTCACATGTTTATCTTGAAAATCCACTTCTTGATCCTATTATGCATAAATCATCCCCTTGAACCCTTGAATTTGGGTTTTTTGAGATATTGAACAGAATATAATATTTTGAGTATAATTTCACACCTCTTGAAGAACCTAGTTTACTAATTCCCCTTTATGAAAATTCTAAATTCTCCAAATCTAAATTAATTACATCTGTAGAAAATAAAATTCTAAGAGGGATATTGATGAATCATTTTTTTATAATCTTAAATTATTTCCTTGAAGAGTTATATGTATTGTCTTTAAACATAAATGTCCTAAAACCACTAAGAAAGTGGATTTCGGTGATGAATTTTATGTTCTACTTAATGATCATTGGAGTCGTTCCCTAGTGATAAAGGGTGTTTCTAAGGAAATTTCAACTGATAAGAGAGTGGAGAGTTTTTTAGAAATCATGGTTTCCAAAAAAAATTTGTTTTTACCTAAAAATAAATGGGAAAAACATATGGCGTCATTCGTTGATGGGAAACCACATCCACCTAGTGACTATGATTAGTCTTTAGGAAAGTATAACTAAAGTATTTTAAATTTAGTTCTTCCTGGAATTCATCCCATGGTTTTTTTTGTTTTTTACTTAATAATAAAATAATGATGTGTCATATATTATACTTTATATTTCTATTGGATTAATATTATTTGTCTTCTTGGTATTTTTTCTTATGGAAGTTTTCTTCTAAGGTGTTAACATAAGAGTAGAGTTCCCAACATGAAATTGAATTTTCAAGGAGAATATTCATACTGTAGCTTCACTGGATATAAATTATGTAAACTCAACCTTTGAATTTTCATTACATTTCAAATTAATATATTGAATACATATGTAAAACATTTTCATTTTTTAAGTATGGTAGAAGATAAACAAAAGAATTTCACTAAAATCCAACAGAGAAGATATATTTTTGGATTAACTATAAATATGAAGATTCATTAATCAGGGGATTGACTTATTTTTAAATCCCTGCAACTCTTTTCATCTCTTCATTATTACATATTTGTGTGTGTTCTTGGTTAGTTTTAAATCGAGGTGTTATTCTTGTAAATGTATTCATAGTGTGAAATTAAGTGTGGGGGAGTTATACCACTATCTATTTGTGTTTATGTGCTTGTACTTTTCTTTATTGGGTGTTTACCATTCTATTTTATATGCTATTGAAAATCTTATTTAATCAAATATTCAAACTTATTTACATCTTCTTCACTGTTTACTAAATATTTAGAATTACACTTTTAATATTTAATGAAAATTTCTATTTTATTCTTTAAAATATAATGCTTGTACCTTTCTTATTCTATTTTAAATATTTGTTATGGAAGACATGTTTTTTGAACTACATTGTGAACCTTTAACATGTCATTAAAGTTTTGAATTACAAACAAGTTTTTGAACTTGAATATATTATTTTTTATTCCACCATTGAATTCAACATTGATGGGAAATTTGAGTTTTAAGTGTTTGTGAGGGGGTCTTTCTATGGGATACATTATAATTTAATATGTACCCATAAAATCCATTTTATTGTTTTTAAAATTGGCTGTTTTCATGTTTTTATTTTCATATTCAGTTAGTCAATTTTATTATTAATTTTTATAATTTTTATTCTAAATTGAAGAGGTTATACCATTGTTACCCTACAAATTTTATTTATTAAATAATTTCATTCCCTGTTGAAATCCTTTTTTTAGGTTTATATATTGAGATAATGTCATACAACAGAAATTTAATTAAAACTTTTTTACTGAATCACATTTATAGTAACTATATTTACATGATCTATGAAATGAAAATCCTAATCTGGGTCGAGATTTTTTCCTTTATTATTTTATTCTTTAAGATAATACTACCCTATGAGTTAATTGTTCATTCTTGTAATTATTTAACCTACTCATCAATTTAGTGGTGTTTAATTATTTGGGTGATAATTTATGTGTGTCTTCTCACCTAGAGGTAAATAGAAGTTTAGAAGACCTAGTTAAATTGAAGTTGTTTTTTTTAATTCAATTAGAACAAGCATTCATTCTAATATAATAGTAATTAAATTTTACACTAAAAAACTTTTTTTAATATGATATACATACTTTCATATTAAACAAATTAATGGGGAAATTATTTTTTCCTAAATCAATTCATTACGGAATTACTGTTGTTCAACTTTGAGATTTATTATTTACCATTAAAACTGATAAATAATTTCTTAAGGAAAAGAAATTCTTTAGTATGTGGGGAATTTTATGTGGTGGTTAATTGAATTATTACACAGCATCATTTTGTTATGTTTTTGATGATTTAATTAATTAATTATGTATTTCATTTTGATTAAATGAAATTTATTAATTTAGTTGTTAAAATTATTAATTATTATATTTCATGTTTAGTTTTGTATTTTAACATTTTGAATATTAATTCTGTCTATTTATTTTACATATATATCTATATCTTTTAAAATATTATATTTATGATTGTAATTTTAATGTTTTAATTTTTTTATTAAACATTTTTTCAAAATAATTTATTTTATTATTGAAATATTAATATTAATTTTAATATTTATTTTCTGTATTTTATAATTTTTCTAGTTTTAAAATTAGTTTTAATAACTATAATTTTATTTGATTCCACTATTTAGTAGTTTTTCCAATATTCTTTTTCAACTTTTAATTTCTTTATTAATATGCATAATCGTACTTGGTTTTATTTTAATATCTATATATGTTTGTTATTTAATTAATTTTTTTATATTTTTAAATGTATTTTTGTAGGAATCTACCACTGGGAAGAGTAGAAGAATATATCCACCTCTTGAGTTATCTTCTATCAGAAGATCTACTCCTACTAGTCATATGGATCAACCAATCCCTACCTGATCTATTGTCGGCCTCCATAACCCTATTCTATATCCACTATTCAACTATTATGCTCTGCCACCACCAATGTATATCTACCATTCCTTTCCATATCTAACTTTCCTATGAAGAATCCATCATGATATAGAGAGATCAACCGCCAAGCTCTGCCATCATTTTCAACACCAGATTTACATTTGTATTCTTTTTCCACCATAGATCCACGAACGATCAAAACTTATCCACCATCAACCTTTGACTTTCATGAGCATCCATTTACAAATAATACACCATTGGTTGACTTCATCTATATACACAGACCAATATTATCCTCTGCCAGACTCAAGTTTCACCATCCACTGACCGATTTCAAATTTTTTATGATACATGTGGAAGACCAACTATAAAGCCAACTGTGAGAATAAAAACCATTATCTATCGTACACCTCCCAAATCTAGAATAATACCACATTTAACGATACCACTATTAGATCCATCACTGACCCACACCCACCACTCAATTCCTCTTTAAAATAAACTATTGTTATTTTCTCAATTAAAATTTAAATATTAAGTAGAGATAAAATGAATAATTGAGAGATTTATCTCAATATTAATAAAGGATCTTCTCCAAAAGTTAATGAAGAGTTATTATAAAAATTAAATTATGGAATAATGAATTTTTACTGAATTAATTAGTGATGTGGACTGGGTGTATAAATAAGAGGATATGGTAGCATATTTTGAATGGTGGGACATAAAATATGTTGTCGGCAAGAGAGAACTTGGATTGTGTGCATTGGGAATAATTCAACTATGATGTCTGGATAAAATCCCCAATAGTGGTATCACAGGGATTAGTTGAAGTTTTCAGTTGTAGAACATGATGGTAGTAATATGGTGGATCATCTTATCAAGGACGCAAAAAAATTATACCAGAAGACAATGGCGGTACGAGAGGTGTTTCTAGGATATAAAAATAATTATTGACTAGAATGAGTCATGAGGCATGTTCTCTTGTTGGTGATAGTCAGATCTTGGTAAAAGATGGATGAGGTACCTAAGGTTAGGAGGTCAATGAGGTGTTTGAATGAATGTCACCAGAAAATGATGGAAGTATCAGCGATGATACTGGAATATCAAAAGCCTTATTGGCCGTAGGTGTCATCCGACATGATCCATTTATTGGGTGATATTTAGACGTTGGTGGATCCTAGGATCACACTGACCCAGATGGTGGATATGAATGTGGACTATTTCAATTTTAAATATAGATGCACATTATTGGTATTTTTTGATTTAAAATTTAAGTATTGAGGAGAGAGAAAATTAGTAATATAGAGATTTATCTCAACATTAATGGAGGATTTATCTCAACATTAATAAAGAGTTTTTCTCAATATTAATTGATGGAATAGTGAATGATTACTGAATTAATTAGAGATATGGACTATGTGACTTTATAATAGGATGTGGTAGAATGTTTTGAAAGGTGGGCTGACAAAGATGTAGTCAGTGAGAGAGAATCAGGAAGGTCTTCCAACACAATGTATTCGGAAAGAGAGAACCATGAATGGGATTCCACCTTTTTGAAAATCAGTCAGAAGTGATGTTGATGAGAACAAATTTACGATGGTGATTACATCAATGATGTAATATTGATGGTGATGATTAAAATTGATGAAGATGGCATGTGATGATGACGATTCCAAGCAACAAAAGTCCTCTTCTTTGTGGGGGATCAAGTGGTGTGTCATGATTAAGATGACCAGTGGTACATCAAAATGGAGGATTCATGTGAGTACGTTTAAAATGTATTTAGGTGTATTGAGAAAAAAATACTTCAGGTGAGTTGTAAAAGTCCTTTTGGGGATGTGAAAAATTCTTTTAGGTGATAAAATTACTTCAGGTGATAAAATTCCTTCAATAAATAAATGGCTTTTGGGTGAATCTTCATTTTCATTTTGTGAGACTCCTTACACTACGACATCGGGCTCCGACCTAACATCTAAAATATGATGAAAAAGATGAATTGATCTAAGGCACCGATCTCTACTAATTATTTCACATAATCGAAGTTGGTTGTGATAGATCTTCTACCATTATCAAATATGGTGAGGCCAATACCATGTGTTGCCAATGTTTTTCACTGACATACAAAGGGTATGCCATTTATGAGAGAATTTGAGGGAGAATGATGCCATTGTTACTTACATCGACCTGAGACCACCCACATATCAGCCTCCTCTTTCCCCTCCTCATGGAATGGATGCCGCCAAAGATAATAAAATATGAAAGAAAAAAAATAAAAGTAATAATAAATAAAATCAATAATAATAGTAATATTAAAAATATTATAAAATAATATAAATAAAAATAATAATATCATCATTTATATATATCATATACTAATTATAATCAAGATAATATAAATATATTTATAAAAGTGAAAATATTTCATTTATAATTATAACAAAAATAAGTATGTAAGTGAATTAATATATTTATATTTATAATAATGATAATAATAAAAATGATTTAATAATTAATTATTTTATTTTTGTTAGGAAGGAACCATTCCTTGGTAGAATACTTTTTCTCAAGCTTTTTAATGTAATTTATTTTTTGAAGCTTTTGCTTGAATCACGTGCGTGTGATTATTCTCTATGCCCAGTGAAACGTGGATGAGGAAGAAGTGAAGATCGATAAATGTTGGTGTACCATGTCAGTGAAGAAATAATATATAGTAGATAACAATATTTGAGTTAGGGGATCAAGGTATGGATTCTTGTATTTATTTTTGGTGGGGGAGAGAGGTAATGATGATAACTAAGGAGAATAATGACAACATTCATGGCCATTTCTTAATCATAAAATTTTCTACTTATTTTTATTCAATTAGTTTGTAATTAAAACATTAGTTCTTATAGTAGTTATTATTTGTGGCCAAATCTTATGTTCTATGGGTTTAATACTTCTGGTTTAATATATTAACAACATTAGGTACATTTTTATTTAATTTTTAGAATTGATCTGTGTGGTCATTTCAGAAATCTAATTTTTTTGTGCCACTAAAATTTAAATTTCAAAACATTAGAAATAATTAAGGAGATAGTGTTTGATGAATTTTTCATCAAATTATACTAATTTTTTATTTATTATTAAATTAGAAAACTTCAAGAACCATTCTCCTCCCTGTTTAATCTCATATAGAGGGATATTAATCAATTCAATTTTTGAGGATGAAAATATTAATAATTTTTTATAAATGAATAAAATAGTTTCATATAGTGTCATTAATTCTCCCCATTTATATGTCTAGGTTATAATTCTAATCAATTTTATTCTTACTTTTTTATAAAATTTCATACCTAATTTAATTCTATAAAAATCATTCTTCGATTATTCATTGTCATTATTTAAAAAAAATAAAAGAAAAAAAAATATTTCAACCATTTTTATGGTGGTATTGAATAAGAAATTGGAAACACTCCTTACTTGTGGATTTACACTCCTACTCCCACTATATTAGTTCTATTAGGTTTGATAAATAATTAAACTTATCCTGTTTTAAGGAAAAATTATTCATTAAGTACTCTTGATGTCTGTGGTATTGGTTGGAATACTAATATATCTCTATAGATTTAAAGAGTTGTACATTGATAGATTATCCCATACCATTTCTTTCACGATCATGAAGTTTCTCCAAAATTGAAGCAAAATACTTTTAGTTTTAAACATGTACTAAGATGTTTCTTTCCACAATTATAGCATGTTGGATAATTTCCCTTTCTCATCTTCAATTTATTCATTTTTTTCCTATAATTATATTCTTCTCTTAATTTCCTTCATAGATAAAATTGTTGGTGATTTATTTCTCTATCTTGATATCACATGATACTATATCCTTTTACAAAGAGAATGTTTATGATATTAGTGCACTTTGAAGAATTAGATTAAGACCACAAATAAATGGTCAATATTTCCATTTGGATTATGTTCATAGTCCATAGCATGCCTTTATAACCTAGTAATATTAAATTCATGCTTAAAAACATTTACCTATTCCCATTTTCTCAAAATCATGAATATTTACTCTATATCCGCTCATTATTCATGGTGAAAACGTTTTACCATAAAAGTTCTTTAAAATCATCCCATTACATTAGTGTTTTTTCCACCTCATCCTTAGTGTTTTGAATAAATGAACACCACTGATATGTATCCCATAAGAGAAAATAAAAATCCATATAAACATTATTGTGTTCATTAATTCTCGAATAAAGAAATATTTTTTATGGGGAACTTATCCATTTCTAAAATACATGTGGATTTGTAGTCCCATTGAATGATGGAGATTTTTGACACATGATGTATTTTAACATTATTACACTATATTGTGGATCAGTAGGATACTTTATATAAGAAAAATTATTTATTATAAATTTAGTCATCGTACCCAATATCGTTGTAATTTGTTTGGATCTAACTCCATCTACAGCTCTAGCTTCATTATATTTCACAGGAGAGAAATCCCTATGTAGATTATCTGCATTGATGTTGTTTTCATTCCTTCAACTAGGTGCCATTTCATAATAATGTCATAGAGTATAAAATATTATAAACATATAAAACATAATAGTTAATTTTGAAACTAGTGAAACAAGTAGAATCAATTAATAATTATAGCCATAGTTATTCTTAGAACCATAAATATAGTTTCTTTACGATCATTCTCAAATTATAAAAATATTTTCAAATTATTAATAATGTATTAAATGAAAATTTGAATTAACTAATGAATATCCCATGGGAGTGTCAAACCAAGTGTGCTTTAAGGGAACACTCGTCTTTCACCAGAATTATGGGTGAGATATACTCAAATAACTCTTTTTAGGGATTTTACCCCTAAATGTATCTTTGCCAAAGCGTAACAGCTTATTATTTCCAAACAGAGATCTATTGTGAGTAAAAAAATATAATCTATATATTACCAAAAATTTATGATGTTATCCAATATATAAAATTATCCTGAAAGTCAGGCATAGCATAATATTCCATAATCTTTTTTGTCCTTAATCCAATTTCCATGCTTTCTATTAAACTCACACATGATACAAAATGAAAATATCCTGACCCATGTAGCCCAGATTTTTTGGGTTATTCACTGTATTATTATTAGATAAAACAGAACTCATCCCAAAGGACTGAATAGTTTAGTAGTCTTAGAAAAATAGATTCACACTTAAACCTCAAATTTCATTTGAAAACATATAATACCACAATATTTTTTTTCAGAATACCATGATTTCTCTTAGAATATCACTTAATGTCAATCCAAATATACTTATTATTGTCATATGAAAAGAAAAATTAATAAATGGGTGAGATAATATGCTCAGTAAGGGTATGTGTATAGCATAATCTAATAAGGTGTGAATAATAGAGAATGAATAAATAATGATAAAATAATTCCATATAAATAATCACAATAGCTAGAGACTTATCCATAGATATAATATCTATTTAAATAATCACACGGACATTATGAACAAATTTCATAGTGGTAGAATTTATAATTTAATACATCTAAAACTTACCACTGGGGACTCATGCTAAGAAATATTACTTAAATGGGCAAGCCCTTAACTAAATACCCATTATAGTTTTTCTTATGAGACATAATAATGAATCAATGATCTATTCAATTCAAGGACCCAAATATTACATAAAATCTCTAATATATTTACTATATGAATAAATTACACAACATAGCCATCATGACATAAAACTCAATAATTATTTACATTGAAAGAAATGACATGGAGAATAACAATACTTTCCCCATCCAAACTAATCATAAACCATCTATAGAAATATGTTGGATGGTATCATTATATTATAAACATATTAAATAATAATATTCAATAAATTATGTTTAAAAAGATAAAATTAAGTTCAAAATATCACTAGAAATTTTATTGAGGAAAATAACCCATTAACTATGAAATAACTTATTTAAATTGTAATTTTTTTTGAAATAAGAAAGAAAATGTTTAATTTGAATAAAAACATGTAATTTTTTATTTTATTCTTAAAATAAAGTATATTCCATGATTTTTGTAAATTCTATTCACATTTTATAAGTTATAAAATATTCCTTTCACACTTTGGAAAAAGGTTAAAAATATTACCTCGTTTGAAAAATGTCAAGAATATTACTTTTAAACTATTTGTTATAAATTAAAAATTGAGTAAAATGTCTTCATAAATAATTATATAATGTTAAAAACATTATTTTATAAATTTTAAGGAAAATATCAGCATGTATGTGAAATATTCCTGATTGAGTAGAAAATACATGGTCGATTTTCCATTAAAACCATATTTTTTGTATAATGAGTACTTAAAGAGAATAAAATGGAAGGAAAAAATTTAATTTCTTGGTCAAAAAATGTAAAATAAAATATATTGGGATTAATTTAAAAATACCAAATAATCCCCCCAACAGAGACTTAATTATAAACAATCTGGTATAATGATGAGATTTTCAAATAAACCTGTAACTCGGGCCTGAGTGCCTTAAAACGTGTTCAAACCTCCTACATAATAAATAAATATTTATTATAAATCTATTCCAAAAAACATATTCATACTTATCATACCATATATTATTTACTTATTATCTTTTACCAGCTATTATTAATAACTATTTATTAAAATCACTATTTTGGGTAATAATTTCTTTACTTTTCATGTATGTTTCGGTTTGGTAATGTTGGTCCTTATACATTGATCATGGTTACATAATATCTATAATATCAATTATTATATAAATAACATATATATTTGTTATATATATATTTATAGTAATGCAAAAAATATAGAGATAGAAATATGAATTACACCGTTCATGGAGACAGTAGGTCGTACGAACAAATGAACACTATTTTTATTTTTTGATGGATGAAAAAAAAGAAAGTTAAATAATAATTCATATTTATAGAATCGTTATTATATCATATATATCATTTATATTTATTAAATATAACCTTATTACCATCTATATAAATCTAAAATGAATTAAATCACATCGCTACATGAAGGTGGTAGTCTATACATAAACATGAACAAAATTATCATTTTTAATTTGATAGCAAATAGGGTGGATAATTGAGGTTTTATAATCATAATATCATATAAATATATTAAAAATACTAAATTTCATATTTTATGAAAAATACCACATATTAATAGCACGTAAAAGAAGAAGTAAGAAATGAAAGTGGTCAGTTTAGGTGATTACCTCTTTTTTTGAAATAATTTATATAGACCTCCTGTTAAGGACACTAGGGTTAATATTATGGGAAGATAATTACCTATAGAACGTGTATATGTATGTTTGTAATATAAATGGGTAGATATTGTGAAATATAGGTTTCTCAATGTAGAGTAAAGAAGAGGGGAAAGGGGTGTTATTTTATAAGGGAGGGAAATGACACATTTGTAATTTGAAAAATGATTGAAATAAAACTACATTATTCAAAATAAAAATTATTCCAAATTTTATTATATTAATGTTAAAATAGGATAATATCACAATATCATCATCCAATAAAATTTAGATAGGTATTTGTGTCATTTTAAATCTTATCTTTTAGTTTAACCCCTTTGTTAACTAATGTTAATCTTCAAATGTTAATTAATTTTTAATTATTAAAGGGTTATAATTTTACATATAATGTAACATAAAAATATTTTATATTATATAAAATTTTACTAATATCTTTCAGTGTATATTACCATGAGCTTAAACGAACCGTGATATACTAATAAATATTATTATTATAACACGATTGTTATAAACTAGACGTTAAATTGTTAAGATGTGAATAAGAATTACTATATTATAAAATTAATATGAATTTAATATTCACTAAAAATTGAATTATTAATTATTATTAAATAAGCACATAATTTTTAGAAAATTCATTTAATCTTCAAATAAATGTTTTCTTCAAAAAGCGATTTTATTGCTTTTATTGAGGAAATAAATGTAATCAATTTTTGAATAATTTATATATATTATTTGTTATAATTAACATCATTTTTTAAATTATCATAACAAAATTATATTATGTATTTTATAGGTATTTTTCTAAAAAGATTTATTTTCGAGTGAATAATAAAAAAATTGTTTTTTAATAAAAACCTTTTTTATCTCAATAATTTAAAAAGAAATATTTTTAAAAAAAATTATCAAAAAGTAAAATTAAAAGAATTATATTGTTAAAAAAAATTGATTCATTGAAATAAATTTTATTCTTTAATTTGGTAATGAATAATTTTTCACTTAAAAAGGCATTTTTGAGGAAAACCTATTTTTATTGCATTTTGAGTGTTAATTTAAAATTAATTTCAAGAAATTATTTAAATTGAATCTGGAGAAATTTATAAAATATTTTAAATCATTAGATAAAATTTTATTAAACAATACCCATTTATTTTTTGTCATTTTGAATAGTAAATGTGATAATTTTTATTAGCACGACAAAGGGTAAATCGGGTAATTTCGGTTAAAAATAAAATGATAAGAACCATATAATGGCCCAAAAACATAACTAAATATTATTTTATGGGTATATATCTACTATAATATTAATATGGTATAATTTATTACCTTTTCTGTCTAAATGGATATGATTATGTCCTTTATAATATTTTATTTAATGAAATGTCATATATTTCACACTCTTGTTTTTAATAAGAGTAATATTTTTATTATGTTATTAAGAAAATTATATGTTTGAATATAAATATTATTTCTATATTTAAAATATTTATCTATTACATGAAATTTATTTAACAAATTTAGTAAAGAAATTAATGACTTAAATTCTTACACAACAACGATGCAGTAATTATTCAATTAATGGAACAATCAAATTTATGATGCTAAAAATACTAAAAGTATTATAATTTGAGTTAATTAAATCCATACATGAATTTGATAGATTAATATGACATATTATGTATGTATTAAACATTGTCTTACAATATATTTTGTTATCATGTTTTTCATAAGGTTAAAGTAATGAATAGTTTAAAAATTTATAATAATGATATTTTATGAATATAATATTTTGTTAAATTATATATAAATGATAATGGTATTAAAAAATGATAAATAGGATAATATATGGTCTTAAAATTAATCAACTATGCATTTATTGTTCATTTGGAAGCATTCGGATATAGAATAGTCGTATTATATTTTAATATTTTATGAAATTCCAAAAGTGCCCCTCACATCAATTATAAAAGGAAACCCCCTCCTTCACTTATTCAGTGTAAATTGAGCTATATAGATATACCAATACATTCTAATTTCTCATTAAAACATCATTATATATGTTATGGATGTCTTGATCTTCTAAAATACCAACCCTAGTGTTCCTAGGAGGGGGTTCAAAGGAGGTTTCTTTAAGAGAAGGTAATCATCTTTATTGACTCTTTTAATAATATTTCATCATATTGTTCTTATTATTAAGTTTTAATAATTACAAATTAATAACTATATTATCATAAATATACTAACATTTTATTTTCCATATCTTTTCTGTCCTATGAAATTTGAAAATAGCACTCATGCGTACGTACGACTTACCATCTCCACATAGTGGGGCAATTCGTTTTTCACCATCACTTAACTAATATGGTTATAATGATGCTACTAATATGTATATATGATATTTATGACATATATTATTTTGTAAATATTAATTAAAATTCATATTTATTTCATTATATCCACCAAAAAGTTAAAATAATGTTCATGCGCACGTACAACCAACTGTCTCTAGGAATGGTGTACATAATTTTTCTATATTTATCATTATGTATAAATATATAAATAAATAAATATATATATATAGATATAGATATATATTTATTATCTATTATCTATAAACAATAAATAATAATATATAAATAATGGAAGTATAATAAAAGTACACATACCAGAACTATTGAATCAAAACATACAAGAAAAACGAAGCTGTTAGCACCCAGACAATGATTTTAACAATGAAATTATAACAAAATGGGGATAAAATTTTGTAAGTAAAAAATTTATGGTATGATATATATGGATATAGTTATTTAATATTTTTATAATAAATCTATATTTAATGTATAATAGGTTTAAAAATGCAAAAATAAAAACAAACAAGTGTTAGGGGCTTCATCTCAATTTTATTTTGTTGAGAAATATTTTGGTGTTATACACCTACATTATCTTAAAAGGTGTATATAACCACACTTTGACTTTATATATTATTGATTTATTTATTCTCTTGATATATATTTTTTTTTTAATGTTTATTTATTCATGTGGCATATGATTCAATTGATTAGAAGGTGATAAGGGTTTGTCATTCCACATTTACTTCCATAAGACATATATCATATTCACCACTTATTTATTTTTTGTGGTGTATATATTTCCCCTTTAATTTGTATTATCATTAATCTCATTATATTAATGGTATTTTATTTTTAATTTTATGTTATTTTTTTAATGGTACATATGATTCAAAATATACACAAGGTGTAAGGGTTAATTTAACAATCTCATCATTATTTAGGATTGATTCTGTTTACGTTATTATTAGGAAATATTTCTATTCCATGTACATGTTTTATAAAATTATATTTATAAAGGTCTTCATTATTCTATAATTTTTTTAAAGTCCTTTTATCCATTTTTTTCTTTTTTAAATATTAAATAAAAGGAATCTTCGTGTCATTTTCTGAACAACATACTGTTTTATTTTTATTAAGGAATTATGAAACAAATGGTTTTTTAATGTGAATATCATGGTCATATATTCTTACCATGATGACACCTTAATTATTTGAATAATATTTTATGTGTTTATAAGGTTATTTTAAATTAAAATATTTTCCTTCTTATTTTCAAAATTTATTTTTGACAAATAAATTTCTAATTGAATACATATTTTATAGAATAATGTTTTTAATTACATTTTTATGTGAAATTTATTCATTTAAGAAATCAACCCTTCATTTTACTTATTAACCTCTACATATAGGTTTTAATGATACCATTATATCAATAATTTCCTTACTTGTGATCATTGGGTATTTCATTTCTCTTAAACATATATATTATTGTATGATGGATATGATTATTTCTTAAGCCTTATAATATATATACATACAATGTTACATTTGGAATGTTTTCCTTTAACTAGGGAATTATTGATAAATATGTATTATTTAATCAATATGGATAATTTTTGGTAATTCATATTGATTCATGGACTAAATTGATCATTTCGATATATGAGGAATGCGATGTTCATGCAGTGATAGGTAGGGCCTAGAATTATATAGCTCAAATATGCATCTATAGGTCACATGTGAAAAATCAGTTGACCAAATTAAATGTGTTTTTACCCATAAGGATTAAATATTCTTTTGAAGGTTCGTTATATTATGTATACCATGATATATCTGATCATTGAATCGAATATTAATCATTTCCATCATTTAGGATTTGGTTATTTTTATCCATGATATTTTCACTATGATATTGTCTATGGTTTCATATTGTGAACAAGTTATTGATTAAATTCAATTTGTTTTCAATTATTTACATATACATAATGATTATTCCTTATCATCTCATGATATACAATTTATTTTCTAAATGGAATGTGTGTTCAATTATTTAACTTGAAATATTTATTATGTATATTTATTAATAATAGCTTCCGTTGTACTTAACCCTTACTAAGGATTTTAGCTCACCCATTTCTTAGGTTTTCCCCAAGATACCAGGATTTGTTTTATGATTGATATTTAGTGTTAACCTTTAGGTAATAATGGTGTTCTCAAATAAAATAATTTTTTTATTTTATGAATAAAATATAATGTGAATTTAATTTATGTGTCTAGTTTCCTATGGCAGCTAAACTTGTTTTTTACTTCATGATGAGATTCTGTGTATCTTATTCTAATATAATAAATTTTCCATCGGATTTGGGGTACTGTAGTTATGGTCATTATAGATGGTATAAGTATAATTTTAGTAGAAACCTTGAGAAATATATCTATGAAAACATATTTTAGGAAATATAACCCTATGATTAGTGTTGCTCATAATGTGCTTTTTGGTTTCAGTCAATGAATAGAATAAGAATGAAATTGGTTAATGATGAATGTGATAGATAATGTTTATTATGAAACCAAATGGAATAATTAATGGAGTGATAAATATTTTGATTATTCCTAATCAGTTATCGCTATGTAACTTAACCAACTCGCAGACTCACCAAATAGAAGAAGTATAGTGTTCACTGAGAGGTCAGGTGGTGGACACCGTGATGTAAATTAGATTTAGTTTCTTATACATAAATAATTTGAGAAGAAAAACCTATGTCAATGTATTATAGGAATGTTAATTTGTTTTGTGTGTGGAAAAGGTGGACACAAAAAAAGTAATTTTTAAAGAAAAACTAAATGTTTTGTTAACATAATGGATAAGAAAAATAGTCTCCCTAATTTATTATCAACGATTGAATGTTTCAAATGTGGAAAGAATGAGTGTTACAAAAATTATTTTTATTGTGGAAAAGATCATGAATAGAAATATAAATTTATCATGAGTAATAGTTATACTGTTGATGATGAAGAGATTATAATTGACCATTTTAATAAACAATGTAATATTTAATAAGATGATGAGTCCTTGTTAATGGTTTAATAATATATTTGAATAAGTATTATTCTTTTGTTTTTATATTAGAATTATGTAATTGGAGTATTTGTATGTATTATGTTATAGTTAAAAGAATTATGAAATATATAAGTATTGTATTATATAAATTTTTCTTTAAGGATTTTAGAGAATATTTTGAATGCTATTGATGGCTTGAAAAAGAGATTCAGTGGAAAGTTGATCTTTTTGGAAAATATATGATTGAGGGAGGATATCCCATAACATTACATTGATGTTGATATAATAATGATAAAGGCATGTGTATAGGTTAATATTGGTGAAAATGAAAGTTTTTAGTGATTTTATGGTTTATGTTATCTTTTTTGGGTATAATACATATTTGGATTTAAAAAATACATTCAACAAACTGAGGATTAATTTTTATATGCATGCATGTCTTCGATATAGTTTTAAGAGGTCCAAGGTATTCATATATTTGGTACATGACAATAAGAGATACATTATAATGTTTGGGGAATCTAATTTTTTGATGATTTTGGAAATTTAGAGACTTTACTTATAAACTTTTTGACTATGAATTTAGATAGATTTAATTTGGATGAGTCTTAAGGTTAACTACATATGGAATGGATTAAGGTGAATTTTGGTAATTATTTTTAAGGTATAATTATGATTTATCATGTCAGAAAACCTATGATATCCTTTGGGTTTTTTAGATATTTTAAATAGGATGAAATGACTTGTGAATAAAATGATTAATTAAAAGTACTTCAGCCATGATTTTTTTTCCATGAATATCCATATACTAGTGTAACAAATGAATTGGAAATAGATCAAATCACATCCAAAACATGAGATTATGTTTATAAAGTGGAATGAAATCAAGTAAGTTTATTTTTATCTATTTATTTATCTATATATTATAGGAATCCCTCAATTATAAATATTTTTTGAAAAAAATATTTTTTTTAATTTTCTTACAATGAAATCATTGGTATTTTAACCTATCATAGATGTATAGATTGGTGATGATTAACTTTTTCACTATTATATTCAATATAGACCTCCATAATTGCTTGATAACTAGTTTTCTCTTAAATATCCATGTTTTATCTTCCTACTTATATTATTCAATATATAATCATGTTATGTGTTATTCCGAATGACCATTGTAATTAACTTTCTTTCTTTTAATGTGAATCTTTTGTTGACCCTCTTTATGATGGGAGATTTTCATAAAGGAATTTGGAAATATAAATCCTAGATTTTATAAGTGGAATTTTAAATTTTGGGGATAAAAATTATTAAATGTTTGGTGAAGGTAAAATCCAAAAATTATATAATATATAAAATTAAATAGATATCTTGTGGTGAAGAGAATACACTGTTTAAATGAACCATGATATATTATTAAATAATATTATTTTAACACAACCATTATAACCATGCAATTAAATTAGAGGTTGTGAATTGGAATATATATATTATGAAATATATTTTTTGGTAATATTAAATAAAAAATTATTTAATAATTCTTAGTAAATAATCCCACAATTTATAGTAAATTGATTTTATTGTTCAAATATATGGTTTCTACAAAAACTAATATTTATTTCCTTCTATGAGAAAATAAATATAATTAAATCATCAATATTTTATTAATTTTTTTGATAAACATAACTTAATTTTTCAAAATTATCATATCAATATTATCAGATGGTTATTTATTAGTATTTTCCATGAAAGATTGATTTTCCACTGAATAGCAAACAATACTGTTTTTATTGAAAACTATTTTTATATCAAACATTTTAAAAGAAATATTTTTTTTAAAATGGTTTAAAATTAAAATTAGTTCAATTATATTATGAAAAATACAATTAATTTCATTTGAATCATTGTTATCATTTAATTTTTCATAGAAACATTTTTATACTTAAAAAGGCATTTTTCTTTAAAAAAAATTTAATTGAATTTTATGTTTTAATATTAAATTATTTTCTTCCACTTGTTGAAATTTATTTTTAAGAAGTATATTATATATGTATAACTATTAGATCAAAATTTATTAAATATTTCTTTTCTTTTTTGTCTTTATGAATAGTAACCATTGTAATTTTAATTTACACAATAATGGGTAAATCGGGTAATTTAGTTTGAAAATGTTATTATAAAACCGTTAAATGATAAAAAAAACCTATGTAAATATTAATTTATGAGTATATAGTGACCATAATAATCCATTTTTATGATTTTTAACCTTTTGGGGTCACCTGGAATACATTAAGTCCATTATAATATTTTATTTCATGAAATGGAAATTATTCAACACTCTTGTTTTTAATCAGTGTAATATTTTTAATATGGTATTATAAATATTATATGTTATAATATAAATATTTTTATAAATATAAATTACTTATATATATCATGGTAATTTATTTTTAATTTTTAGTGAATAAATAATTAACTTAAATGCTTACACAAAGATGATGAAAAAATCATTAAATTAATAGAAAAATTAAATAAATGATATTAAAAATATTAAATGAAATATAACTTGAATTAATAAAAGTGATGAATTTTTTTTTATTTTAATATGACAGATTAGAGATGTATTAAAAGTTTTGGTTCCAATATATCTTGTTATATTTATATTCTTAATGTCAAAGTATTGAATAGTTCAAAAATTTACAATAATGATATTTTATGAATATAATATTTTATTAAATTAATTAAACAAATAAACTAAGGAAAAATGGGATAATATATAGTTTAAAATCCATCCAATTTGAAATTATGGGCTATTTGAAAGCATTAGTATCTCAAAGAGTCTTATTATATTTTAATATTTTTGGAAATTCCAAAAGTACCAATCACATCAATTATAAAAGGACACCCTGTCCTTCACAAATTCACAACACATTAAGCCATATACCTTGACCAATATTTTCCCATTTATCTTTCTGACATCCCTATCCATTTTTTGAGGTCATGGTCCCCCAAAAAAGACCAACCCTAGTGTTTTTAAGAGGAGATCCAAATGATGAATATTTAAGATATGGTAATCATATTTACTGACTTTTTAAATTGTATTTATTCATATAATTAATATTAATGTATTGTACAAATTAAAAATTAATGAATATAGTGACCTAAATATACAGATATTTTTTTCATCCATTATCCATCATTTGAAAATAAAAAAAACATTGATCGTGCGTACGTATGGCTTACCATCTTCACGTAGTGGTTTCATTCGTTTTTCATCACCAAATTACCCAGATGATTATATATATGGAAATAATTATTATTTATGATATTTAAACATAAAAATAATAATATAAATATTCATTACTATTCAAATTTAATTATTTCCATCCATTGAAAAATTAAAATAGTATTTATGCGTATATACGGTATACCATCTCCTTGAATGGTGTAATCTATATTTTAATATTTATCATTATGTATGAATATAAATAGGTATATATTTAATATATATGAAATTGGAAAAATAAATAATATTATATAAATGAAGTAAATATGATAAAATTATATGTATCAGAACTACCCATTCAAAATACACAAGAAAAATGATGTAGTTACCTCCCAAACAATGATTTGAACAATGAATTGATAATAAAAGAGTGATAAAGTATTATAAATATATAATTCCTGAATATATATATATATATATATATTTATGGTTCTATAATATATTTATAATAAATATATATTTATTATATATTATGTTAAAATAAATAAAAATAAAAACAAACTTGAGGTAAGGGACTTCATCATAAATTTCTTTTGTTGAGACATATTTTGATGTTTTGTGCCTATATTATTTTATAAGGTGTATATAACACCCCTTTGACCTGATATATCATGATTTTAATTATGATAATGATATTTAATGTTTTTCAAAATGGTATTTATTCTTGGGGAATACAATTCAACAGATTATAAAGTTGTAAGGGTTTCTTTTATAACTTTTACTTCTCTGAGACATATATCATATTCACCACTTATTTTTTTGGTGTTTTTCACATACGACTCATTTAATTTTTTATAAAATTAATCTATTTATCTTAATGAAATTTAATGTTTAATTTAAATTTATTTATTTCATTAGTATTATGATTTAGATGATACTCAAGTTGTATGTGTGAATTTCATAATTTCATCATTATTCATTATTTTTTATGTTTATGTTCATGGTTGATAATATTTATCTTCCATGTCCATGTTTTCTAAAATTGTTTTAAAAAATATTTTTACTATTATGTAATAATTTTTTAAAGTAATTTTTTCTTTGTTTATATTTTTATTAAATGTTCTTAAAGGAATCTTCTTGTCGTTTTCCAAACAATATACCCTTTTATTTTTCTTTAAAAAGTGTGGAAGGAACATTTTTTTAAGATAAATGGTAAGACTGGGATGTCCTTCCATCATATTTAATGATTATTTTTCAATTTTATTTTAAAATACAAATTTTCCTTCATATTATCAATTTTTAGTTTTTAAAAATTTATTTCAATGTGAAAAATAAATTTTCTTCAAAAAAAATTAATGGAATTTTAATAGTACCTTGATTCATAAATTACAAAAAAAACATTATTTTACCAATTCACCACTAGATATATGTGTTAATGATACTATACATTGAATCTTTCACTTACTTGTTATTATTGGGTATTTTATTCCTTTTCAATGTCCATATTCTTGTATCATGGATATTATTATTTCATAAGCCTTATAACATTTATACATATGGTGTTATATTTAGAAATTATTTTATTGACTATATAATTATTGATAAATCAATATTCCTTACTCAATCAGAATAATTGATGATAATCAATATTTATTTATGAATTAAATCAGTAATTTTGATATATGAGGAATGATTTGGGCATGCAGTGATGGTTGGGACCCAAAATTAGATATACCATTGATGTATCAGTAGGTCTAGTAAGACAAATCAGTTGGGAAAATTAAACGGGTTTTACCCATTATGATTTAACAGTCTTATTAATGGTCTTGATATTATAAATACCTTGATATTGGAGATCATGACATCTAATATTAATCATTTTACTCATTAATAAATCAATTATTATTATCCATGATATTTTCACTATATCATTATCCATGGTTTCCGATTGTGCACAAGTTATTTGTTAAATAGACTTTATTTCTATTATTTATATGGCCATAATGATTATTCCTTATATTTCCATGATATAAAATTTATTGAAAAAATGGAATTTTTATTTAGTTTTTTATTTTTCTATATTTTTTTATATTTATTGATTCATGATAGATTACTTTCTAGTTAACTATTATAGAGAATTTGAGCTTAGCCCTTTCATATGTTTTTTCCCAAGATTCTGAGAAGTGTTTTATATTTTATATGTATGGCTATACTAATTGGAATAATGTTTTTTTAAAACAATTACTTGGGGTTTTTTCTGATTAAAATTTAATGTGAATTTCAAGTATGTATCTAGTAATCTTGGACTACTAAACTTTTTGGTCCATCAGGATGTGATTCCTTATATATTATGCTAGTGTAATAAACTAACCACTGACTTTGGGATATTGGAGTTGGGGTTGTTATATATATATGGTGAAATTCTAACATAAATGGACATGTTATTATATATTATACCATATATTATCCCCATGCCATATTTCATGATTTTAATGTTTTTTAAATAATTTAATAATTTGTTTTCCAAAAACATCATTTTTATTATTTTTTTGCATGATTCATTAAATTTGACTTTATAGAAAACAATAAAAATAGGTAATTTGAATAAAATAATTTAACAAATCACAAATATGTTATATTAATCTATAAAATTCATGGAACATAACAAATTACTTAAATTATATTACTGTTAATATTTTTAAAATAATTTATTTCATTTTTATATTAGTGGGAGAAATATTTTGTTGACGTTGTGAATGTATTTATGTTAATTATATAATCGCTAAAAAATATTAATAAAATAATATCATAAAAATAATTTCATTATTTTCAAATTAAAAATTATTATTTGATTACAACTAACTTTTATCCCTATACGAACACAAAAAAGATATTAAGAGAGTGACATTTTTATTTTTATTTACATTAATTATTATATAGGTCATTTTCATGGGAAATATATATTGAATAGCATAATTTTTTTCATAAGGTGATAATGGTATAACTAAATTTAACCAAAATAATTAATATAAATCTTTGGGACCAAAACACTTAGTTTCAACCTTCTTTAACCCGATTTATCATTTACTGAGGTGAAATTTGTTACCAGGGTTACTATTCATAATGAAAAAAACAAAAACATTCCTATTTACCAAATTTCAACCTCCTTATTCCAAATATGTAATCAATTTTATAATATTTAATTTATATAAGTATAAAAAATAATTTTAAAATATGTGAAGAAAACAGGATAAAAACTTGTTTTTAGAAGAATGCATTTTTAATCATAAAACATGATTTATTCTTATCCCATGAATATAAAAAATCTGATGAATGATAAAACATTTTAATTATTATTAAATAAATATATTTCATTAAAATAATTCATCAATTGTTATTAATTTAATTTATTAAGATAAAAAAACATTTGACATAGAAATTTGTTTTTCATAAAAAGAGTTATTTTACATTTAAATGTTTTTTATAATTTCTAATCTATTGATAACTAATGAGTTTATTTTATACATTTTTAAACCTTAATTTTTCTGTAATTTTTTTTATTTATATCCATAACAATGAATATAATTATTAGGTGATAACTATCATATTAAATAATAATAATTTAATAGTATATCATGGTTCATTTATACATAGTGTTGCACATAAAGTAAGCTATCAAAGAAATTAAATTTATATAAAAAAGAAATATAACCTAAAATATAGGGGTGATAAACATTAAATGCATAATACTCCTATCTCATGAGATATAAAAACATAACCAATGAATTAAAGGCTAATATAGTACCCCACCCATCATCAACCATACATATAGGTGCCATAAGATACTAATCACTAATTATATACCAATGGAAAATAAAATGGGTTTAAAATAATTTACAAATAATATTTCATAACATGATATCGAATTTATATCCATTGAAACCAAATATTCAATCAACTAAATTAATTATTTCATATATGAATTTATAAGGTGAATCATAATACATAACTCTAAAAAAGATAAATATTTTTGTGTTAAAGTGGAAAATGGAAGAAAAATGTAAAATTGGATTTATAATAAATTTCATAATATTGTCATAAAAATATGTATACATATTTTTAAAAAACATAATTTTTGAGATATTTAAAATTATTAATTTTCAAAAACATTCTTTATAAAAAAATTCAATAATTAATCCTTGAAAATCATATAAATGATTAAAAATGGATACTTTAATATTTTTTGAAAAAATTAAATTTTAAAAATAATATTCAATAATAGTTCTTAGAAAAATATGTAATGTTATTACATAGGTAATTTTCAGTGGAAGATAAACATATTAACTTGAAAGTGAAATAATTTTTAACATTTTGAAAATACCATTATGGAAACCAAAATTGAAAAGAAGGAGATAAATATTTAATTTAATAATAGGTAAATATAAATTTGTATATTACCATAAATAAAAAAATATTGGAATAAAAAATAATAAAGGGAAAATTTTTGGGATTATTAAACATGAATATGGGAGATAAATGTCACATTTTGAGGGAGAAAGGATTATTATTAGTATCATCAAATTTTATTAAGAAATAAATTAATCAATGTAATTTCACCAAAAGGAATGTGGAAATTGATTATAAGATAATAAAAAACATAAGAAAATGATCATTTAAAAGCATATTCAAGGAGAAATAATTATGACTCAAGAATATAATATGAGTCAAGAAAACTCATTATGGATTAAGAAAAGTTTTAATATAATCCCATTGAAAGAGATAGATTGAAATTTAGCAATAAAATAAAAAATAAAATATAATTGATTATATTATATATATAATAATTATTATACACCACATTTAAAAAAAATAGTTTCATAAAAAAACATGTCTCAATTAAGGGAAACTGAAATGAAACACCCCTTCCTTTTACTCCCAATTTCCATGAGAGCTCCTTAATCACATTACTTCATGGAATAGATCCTTTGAAAATTTGATTATGGATTATAGAAGGTGGATTTTGAGAAAACTATAACTTATATTATGTGAATAGTAGTTATAGTGATTTATTTGGGTATATTTTGGTCAAATCCCAGAGCCTTGGAGTGTAAGGAGAATTGGGGTGATCATGGATCCAATTATAAGGGATATGAGTGGATTTGTTCATAATATAAAAGATAAATGAACTATTAAATGGTAAAGTGCATCCAATAATGTAAAATAATGAATTTGGATAATATTTATGGTCAATAAGGCCTCAAACATACATTTTCACAAATGTTTTCAAACAATATTTAATCCTTTTACTCTAAGATATGGTAAATTTTACCATTTTTTATTTTCACCATGGTAACTTATTTTTACATATGTAATTTAATTTTATTTCATAAAAACCAAATTGGTCTTATTAAATAAATCATAAAAAACATTACAAAAATAAGATTCATTTTCTTAATAAAAAATTACAAGGATTAGAAAAATTAATTTTATTATTAGTGCACATAACGGATAAAAACCATTTTTAGGATTAGTATATTTTTAATCATAAAAATAATCTTTAGGATAATAATAATTTTTTTATTTATATTTATTTAATTGGTTTATTTTTATACAAATAAGATTTATTTTTATTTCCAATCAAGATAAAACAAAATTCCCCCATAAGAACGTAATTAAAAAAAATAGAACAAAAAAAGTTTTTATTAAAATTAATATCACTTAGGTTTAAAAATTTAGAACATGAGTCTTATAAATAAAACAAGGTGTTTATTTAAATAAATTATTTTACTCCTTAAATTTATTTTTGTTCCAATAAATTGTTCATAGAAGTTTTAGATTCATGCCTATTTTACCGTAATATTGGAAAAGCTACAGTATTTGTAAAAAATGGTATTTTGTACTATTCACATAAAAACCAATATTTTCAAAAAATATAAAAAAACAATATTAATTAAATATTAAAATTGTGAATTCAAAATGAAGTTCATTTTATGAAATTAAAATTATAAAATTATAACATTTATTTTTTAAATGAAAATCAAAAATATAATGAAAAAATATTTTTATTAAAAAGAGAAATTTATAGTGTTCTTAATATTATTTCATATCAATTAATAATTATTTTAGTGTTAATATAAAATTTATAACTATATATTTTATCTATAATATATTCAGTTCCTTATAATAAAACTTATAAAAATATTTTATTTAAACAATACATTGTTAGCATAAAAATATATTATTAGTTTTTTAGCTACATTTAATATAATTTTATCAATGCATTAGAATTAAAAGTGAATGTTGTATTTTTATATATATTTCATAATATTTTTTAACTGTAATTTATACCTAACAAATTAATGTATACATTATAATGACTATATTTACTACTAATAATTTTATCTTAATAAATTGTTTCACTACTCATTTTAGTTTGGTGTTACATCTGCAAAAAGCTATTATATAAAGTATGTTATTAAAGGACAATATATACTAAAATCTCAGGGCATTAAATTCTACCCTCTTTAAATAAATTAAAACCTCACAATTTTAATTATCATTAACTAAAGAAATAAGCTAAGAGATCTATATAAAACTCAAGAAATATTTTCTACTAGGATATCATCCTCATAATAGTATATAATATCAGAGTCATAATTTTCCATATAATAAGAATTAATTGAGAGTTTCCTTTATCTCAATAATTTTTATCAAATATTCTTCCATTTTTTGTATTGATGTTTATTATGACAAACCTTTTATAGATTGATTTTCATGATCCTATTTCCACTTAAATTCTACAAAATGGTTATAATGATATCTTATAAAATTAGATTATATTATTATATGAATATGAATACTAAATAATATGTTTCCTTCTCTAAAAATAATTCATTTAAACCTATGATACTTTCATTTCAAGTATGATATAATTAGATCAACCTATAACTCCTCAAGTTTAACATCTCTTGTCCATTGTCATTTTCCTATTAATTTCTATAACCAAAATTGTTATATATTACATCTTAAAATCTAGTTTAAATCCTTCATAATTGTTTATAAAGAGTTTGAATTTATAAACCATACCCCATATGAGTTCCAATCTATGTGGGAAATTTGTCCTCTTTGTCATGCACCATGTGAAGATTATGTTAATACACACTACATCCCTTTTAGGGTTACTACCCCATGGTACATATGTGACAGATTCTTTATCCATTTACAATATGTAGATAGGTATTGAATTACTATGGAACTATGCAATCTTTTCTTTACATAAAACGTTAGGATATTATCCCATAAATTGAATTATAACTTGGTGTTTAGCTAATGTTAGTTCAGCCTAAATCAAAAAAATAACTAAAATAATCCTAAAAAATAAATAAATCCTGATTTTATACCAATTAATAAATTCTAGACCAGAAATCCTATGTTCAATGCAAAAAACATGTACTTTACACAAAGACATGATACCAAATTATATAAACCAATGTAATAATATATTTACTATAGATCATATTCATAAGTTAAACATTGCATATCACATAATCAAAAGAATGGTTGGTTTTTTATCCATATGAACTAACTATAAAAGAAACTTATTTTTCAAAATTGGTAAATATTTCTCTCCAATTGAACCTATTTAGAATCACCTCTAGAATTATCATAAGATTTTTTCATCTTCAAACATGGGAAATATAAGCATAAGAAATGGGTGAGAGAAAAATTTTAGTAAGGGAAAATATCATCAACATTTCATCAAGGGTTAGATCATAATAATATGAGAAAACATGAGTAAGGGAGAAATATATTTTAAAAAAGTACAAGGAATAATATTAGGTCTCAAAAAAGTTCATGATATAAGTACATGTGATCTCAATTGAAAAAATATACCATGGAGTAAGGATGTGATATAATAAACATGAGATAGGAAACATATTCACATTAATATGTCATAAAAATATGGTATAAGTATATACATATGAAATTATAATATTTTAAACAAAGTTAAAATCAATCATTTATAGAAAAAATTTGGTTAAAAAAAAAATAGGATAATGACTACACACAATCATGTGAATAAAGAAATATGTTACAATATCAACACACCAACATGTGAATAAATATATATGAGATCATATCCATACACCATAATATAAACAAATAATTACATGATCATACCTATGTATAACCTTGTGAACAAAGAATACTATATTCATGTTGTTGTACAAACATATGAATAAATATCATCATGATAATTTCCATTAAAATCCTTGTTAAAAAGAACTATCACAATCATTTACATGAAAGAAATTACTATCTCTTAAGATATAAAAACTTAACATGTGCATTGGAGGGTGATATATGACCATATCCATCATCCCCCATACATATACTCCAAAATATATCAATCCCTCATTGTTTCATAAGAACCCTATAATATTAAATAGGTTTCATATCAATTGTAAATGGTATTAAATAACATGATATCAACATTATATTATAAAGACTGAATATTCAAAATCGTTATTTAGAAATATATCTCAATAATAAATCATTGAAAAATAAAAATTGTTTCAAAAGGGTTAATTGAAAACAATATTAAAACATATATTTATTTAAATAATATTCTATAATGGATCCATGAAAAAGACCGAATGGTTTAGAATAAGAAATGTGGAGTGAAAGATAAATATAAAAACATGAAATGGTAAGCCTTTTTAATATTTTGAGAATTACTTTATTGAAATCGAAATCATAAAGTGGGAGATAAATCATTCATTTGGAATGTGGTAAACAAAAAATTAAATATTACTATAAATTAAATATACTTTAATTTCTATATATTATGGAGATCATTGGTATGAATATTGAATATGGATATGTAAGTGAAATATCTCATTTGGAAAGATTCATCATCAAATTTTTTGAAGGGAAAAATATATTTATGTAATTACCTATTAAATAAGTAGAAAATAATTATAATATCATCAATAAATATAAGAAAATAATAGTCAAAGATGAATCATTTTGACTCAAGTAAAAAAAAATTAATTCAATAAAACACATTATTACTTGAGAAATGTTTTCATTTACCTTGAAGTGGATAGATTGAAATTAAAATTCAAATAAAATTAATAAAAAAAACAATTCATGATATTATTTATCCAATAGGTAGTATACACACAATTTAAATTAAATTAGGTTCATAAAACAAAACATATCTCAATTAAAGGAAATTGAAATGAAACACTCATACCTTTTAAACCCAACATCCATTAATGAACTTCAATCTCCTTACTCCTTGGAAGATCTAATTTCAAAATTGGATTAATTATTTGAGGGGTGATCTTTTTATAGTACTAGAGCGTTTAATATGTTTATAAGAGTATTGGGTAGTTATTTTGGAAGAATTTTGTCCAATACATGAGGCTTTGGGTGTGAAGATAAGTGGGGTGGTTATGGGTCCTTTTATAAGTGACAGGAGTGGTATTTTTATAATAATAAAAAAGGTAAATTCATTATTCATAGTTCAAGTGGATCTAATAATATAAAATAATGGAGTGGAGGAGGATTGATTGCTGACATAGACATAAATCTTTTATTTTAAAAAAAATTATTAATAATTTTACTCTTATATTTTTAACATTTACCATTTTTGGATTTTACCATAGAAACTAAATTTTAACTAATTAATTATCTTTGAATGAAAAAATATAAAATGAAATTTTTTATAAAATTTTTAACTAATTATTCCATATATTTTATCCATTTTTTAAATAAAATTTCTATGTCTGATAAAATTTAATTTTAATATTATCTCATATAACGTGTAAAACCATTTTTAGGAAAAATATATTTTTAATCATGATAATAATGTGGAGGATACAATTATAAATATTACAAATTTACATGGAAATTATTGAATTATTATTACAAAAATACGAGTTATGTGGATTTCAATGTAATACAAAATCTAATTAAACATTGAGAAAACATGATTAATAGAAATTGACCAAAAACGGTTTTTACTCAAATAAATATTTCATATGTTTCAAACAATTAAACATGGGTTTTGTAAATTAAAATTGAAATTTATTTAATTGATTAATTTTACATCTTAAGTATATTTTCTTCATGAATTTTTTTATATGTTCTAAATTCATACATAGTTAATGGTAATGTCATAAAATGTATGATATTTGTAAAAAATATTATTTCCTATCATTCTCCCAAAAAAATATTTTCAGAAAAATATCAAAATAAATTTTAAGATAACATTGACGTGTAAAATTAAAAAATTATATTCCATTTATAAAATATAAATTATAAAATTATATTATTTATTTTTTAAATGAAAATACACAATATAAGGCAAAATATTTTTTTGAAAAATGAAATTATTAGGTATTTTTATGTTATTTACTATAAATTATTATTTATAAGTGGGTTAATATACTATTAATCTCAATATATTTTATTTATAATACATATATTTTCTGAACATGAATTGTATAAAATTCAAATTTTAGAAAAATACTATTTTAGCATAAAATGATCTTATTTTTTTAAGCTATATTTAATTTAATTTTATCAATGCATTAAGATTAAAAATGACATTTATTTTTATATATACATAATATTTATAATATGGTGACATTTTTTATGCTATTCAACTTAATAGCTATTTTTACTACCTATAATTTTTTCATAATAAATTGTTTCATGTTTAATTTTAGTTCGATGTTGCATGTGAAGAAAGCGATTAAGAGAAGTATTTTATTAAAGGAAAATATATACTAAAATAATAGGGAATTACATATCTAAACCGTTGGAATATTTAAACATTTAATGGAGTTACAATTTCCATTAAAAATTATAATATTCAAAAAAGGTTGGAATCATCATTTTTCTATATAAATAAAATTGGTTAAATAATTTTTTATTTAAATTATATATTTTTTTACACATGTATATTTTGTATATTTTTCATTTTTATTCTCCCATTTGAATTTTACTGATATTTAGGTTACCATGTAGATATATCAATATGTTAAGATAAAATTACAAGTAAGGACCAAAACTGAGAATTTATTCTAGTTAAGGACAGTTGTATTTGTTTATTCTATTCAATTTGGAATGGTTTGTGATCCCTAAGGGGAAAATTTTACATTTTTTTATATGAATTGATGGTGAAATGGAGTTTTTTCTTTTGAGGGTGTTGGAGGTGATATGAGTTTGTTAATAAATGTTCTATTATTTTTTATATGATAATCATCTACATTTGTTGTTACTCACATCTATTGATTGACATTATTTGAACCTTGGGTAACTTATTTGAATTATGGATTAATGTTGACATAGCTTTTTTTTCTTACTAGTTCATTCACTTAGATAGTTTCTCCATTTTAAGGGTTAGTCTGGTACTGAGAATTTCTCGAAGTTAATGCCAGATGATGTCTTTTTCAGGATACAAGTATGGGACCAATGATTCGAGAATTGAGTCTGATATCATCCATCTTATAGACAAGATAGTTTCATGTGACACCATTTACATTTTATAGGGTAACATATTTTCATTACCTTTTATCCCCTTGTTATCTTGGATTGTGAGAAACTATTATTCGGTTGTGTCTATTGTATACTTCCCATTTCCTATGATTATATGTTTCCTCTTATTGTTTTATTTTCATTCTTTTGGGTTTTATTTATTTATAATTTTTTTTCCAAAAGTGGAATTTAAGTGGGTTACTATGAAGGACATGATAAATTTATAATTTTAGAAATTGGGTTTTAAGAAAATGCAATGGGTGTATCTTTCTATTAAAAGCGTAATAGACCACTTTAAAAGAATAAAAATGGTTGTTTCCTCCTATTTTCTTTTTTAATGGGTGATAAAAGTTTTCTTTCATAATGTGACATGAGGAATGTTTTTTTATTATGAAATATTTATAAAACATTTTTTATAATTATGTTCCAAACTAGCACTAAAGAAGAATGTTCAAAAAGAAATTGCGTAAAATATTTAGTGAAATACTACTAGGTGTGTTTATCTTACACTATTCATACACCATTGGGTGTATATAGTTCTCATATTATCTTTTAGGTTCTCAATTATGTTATTTCTTGGCTATTACTAAGGTGGTTTGTGTTGGAAAGCATTATAGGTGTGAGGATTGATTGTGGCCACTTGAATTTGTCTTTTATAAGTTCATGTTTGGGTATTTAGTTCATTTAGGGTAGTAATTAATTAGCATTTTTGAATGGGATATTTAATATTATTTACCATATATGATGATGATTATTCATTTCTATTAAGTTTATATAGTGATGGAACTTATCCTATTATTTAATTTGTTTTTTTATATACTATATTTAGTTGTTTCATTTATTTTTAAACAGTTTGTTTTGAGAAATAGAATATGAATTATGTAGAGTCATGTTGGATAATTGATTGGGATCTAAGTTGGGGTTTATTGGTTTCAAAGGGTAAAATTATTCCAAAGAGTAAATTCGTGATACTGAAGAACTATTTTCTAACATGTGTGGACTTAGAATTCAACTTTGACCCAATAGAGAATGAACTCAGGTGCTTATTCGATGGTATCCTAGGTTGGTTCATTATAAATAGTGTCAAATTCTTAGTTCTCATAAGGAACTAGGATTTTTTTAATCACTCAATTTTTATTTTTTTATTCCAATATTATATATATAGGAGCATAAAAACATGGTAGGTTAGTATTGGAATAGTCTAGACAACTCTTTATCACTTTGAGAAACAATTTTCCAAGGGTAGTTGGGATTTTAATTTTGAGTTTGGGTTATGGTTTTTGGTTATTTTATATGTATTTAAAGATGTATTGACAAATTTTATGATCCCCATATAGTAAAACAGTGATATAGGGGGTCTCATAAGGTTTATGGAAAAGATAGAGAAAGAAATAGTGACACATGGTTAGCACACATGGTATAGCCAATTGTGAAGATCCCATGCAGATGAAACTAAAACCAAAAATATAAGAAGTTATACGGCTGGAACATTTTTACATCCTACCACAACTCATTTTCATGATAAGAGGCAGAGAGGATAATAGAATTTGGTGACATACCCATGAAACCAGAGGTCAACAATAAATGCCAAGGGATTAAGAAAACATCAAGGGATATTTTCCCTTTAAAAATAAAACCACTTGACAGTATAATATATAAACATTTAATCCTCTTATATAAGGCACGACTACAAGTAATAAAACTCAAACATAAAACAAATGGAAAAAATTAGAGTGATAATAGAATTGGGAAATCAACTACCAAAGCTAAAGGACAATATGTCTCAATGATATCAAAGTGATATGATCCCAAGTACCTCCCAAACAAGATCTAAGCTCCAACAATGCCTTACATGACAACGATATCAAGACGAATCAGTAGATAAATAAGACACATTTTTGTTCCCTATATCTCGATTTATGAAATATAAAAATGAGAAAAAGTGACCAAGTAGGTTTTAAGTATAAAAAAGTATGAAATTCCAAGTGACTTATGAACACACGTGTAATGACCTGCCAATTCCCATTGGCTTCAAAGTGCAACAAGTCATTACTAGGCCTTAAGAGACATCCCCTAGATTCCTAAGGGTTTCAAATATATGTTGGGGGATGATTTACCGTTAATAAATAAACCCATATGATAAAAAATTCATTATATGACGCATGAACAAAAGAAATACCAACCAAAAAATTCATTTATGTTAAACAACATCAGAGTACATTGCAGCAAAATACCAATCCAAACATCAAAAAATACACAGCGTAAGAACAACGTAGGAATCTCAAAAGACACCATGACTCTGTGGTCCACATGCTCCAAGCTCCACATCATCTCCCAAACATCACTACTGTCCACTAGTAATGAGATGCTATACATTTACCTGTGTCTTGGAATACAACATCTGTAAAAGCACCAATGTTCCAAATCAGGGGTGAGTATAAAACTCAGTATGCTTTCCCCAATGACTTCCCTACTCACGCCACTAGGATAGAATAGTTATCTACAATTATATAAAAACAGTTTATATAAAACATCTTCACCAAAGCAGTTTATAACTAAATATAAACATGTTTTCCAAAAACATCCATGCTCAAAAGCATCAAAGTGAAATTTAATGCACCTTTTCCAACACGTTATTTTTCCAGAAAAATAACCAAACTTATTTCCAAACCATTTCACAAATATCCCATTTTTATACTCATCCATTTCACAAACCTGTGACATCAACCATGCATGCTTCGTTATGACAGTTCCATACTCATGAGTGGTTTCTCATCGATCTACCAAGTCGTTACAAGGTAATTAATTCCCATGTGCCATTACACCTTTGGCACCAAGAATAAGGTCATCTTTCTACCAATCCTCGTACATAGAGTAACCACATTCCATTAAACATTTGGTACCAAGAACAAGATCGTATTTCAACCAAGTCACATACATGCAATATGAACAAACACCACACATTCCCAACAATCATTCCAAACCATCCTTTCAATAAAAAACCTTTTATTGAAAACCATTTTCCATCCAAACCAAGTGTGTTCAAACAATTCAAACCATTTAAATAATGATGCATTTTTTTTTGAAAACCAAATCCATCAAATCAATTTCAATAAAACACCATTATTATTGAAAACCCATTTCTCAGCAATCCATTGACAATTTCAAAAATTTCATAATATAAAATCAAAATTTTAAATTCAAATATCCAAGTCACTTTGCACACAATTCCCCAAGATTTCACAATTTCATCAAAACCATAAATCATCACTAAATAAGATTTATTTTATTCTTTTAACAATCAATTCCCTTCAAATAACCAATTTGAAACTAACCCAATGAATTCTAACAAGAGGAGTAGAGAGTGAAGCCACCTACCTCATCAAAATGGTGACACCAATCAATGGACGAAGAACGCTCAAGAACACAGTGTCAAATATCCAAAATCCCAACATAGATATCTTCACTTAACACAACCAAGACCAAATATCAACATATTTGGGATCCAAATACTTAGGTATACCCATAATGCACATAGATATAAGAATCCGAGGGAAGAGGAGGAGTAGATCTAAGTAGATCTAAGAAAACATTCAAGAATGAAGGAGAACGATCATATACTTCAAGAACCCGACTTTGATTTGCCAAGAGAAGCCTTCAGATCACCTCCAAAACGATGGGAGAACCCTCTTTGAGATTAGGAGAACCATAATATCGAGTTACGGCTACTTAAGAGCTTTAATGTTGAAATTAGAGGCAAAATGAGGTAGATCCTCAATTTAAGGATCTAACATTAAATGACTGCACGGTTAGTCAACACGGTTTGACAAACCGTGACCTAACCGTGTGTTAGCTTTTTCCTCGTCCATCTTTCATGCACAACCTCATCGCACAGTTTCCCTTAACTGTGCGCCAATAGTGTGGGAGCCACTACCTCCTCAGTCATCCACGTACGGTTTGGCCGCATGGTTTGATAAACTGTGTGCCGCCCGTGCGCCTTACCCTTTTCTTCAAACGTCACTCCAGGATCTCTTGATTCTACTATATGTCACCCATAACTTTTAAAACCAAAAAAAGAATAAAGTAAGGGTTACATAGCCAAAACCTGTGGTAGGACATTCTCCCCACTAGTGGCATTTCTTTCCCTGGAAATTAGAAAACCAATGCTTTACTGAAAGAGTTTTGGCCACTGCTCCTTCGTTTCTTTCTCATGTTCCAAAGTCTCTTCCTTAATCTGACCATGTTTCCACAAAACCCGCACTAGGCCAATGCTTTTCCCACAGACTTTGTCCTGCCTATCCACAATCTACACTGGGATATGTATCAGCAAAGCATCCAGCTATAGGTCAACATGATCCAATCTGATCACATGGTCAGGATCAAGCTAATACTTCTTCAACTGAAATACATGGAACACATTATGTACTGCACTGAACTGTGGTGGTAATGCCAACTGATACTCCACCTCTCCAAACCATTCCATTATTTCAAAATGGCCTATATATCGAGGAGATAACTTTCCCAGCTTCCCAAAATGATGATATCCAAGCCTTGGAGAGATTCTCGAAAAGACATGATCACCCACTACGAACGGAAACAGTCTTCGACGGTGATCTGCATAAGATTTATGACGACTCTAAGTTGTCTCCATCATCTTTATAATCCACTGAAGCATCTCCGTTGTTTCTTGGACAAGGCTTGGCCAGACTAGTGAAGTTTCACCAGTTTCCACCCAACATTGTGGAGAACGACAAGGACGACCATACAATGCTTCAAATGGAGTTATGTGTATTGAGTCTTGATAACTGTTATTATATGAGAACTCCACTAAAGGCACGTGCTCTTCCCATGAGCCACCAAAATCCATTACACAAGCCTGCAACATTTCTTCCAACGTCTATATCATCCTTTCGGATTGTCCGTCCGTCTGAGGATGATACGTCGTTCTCATAGTCAACTGAGTCCCAAGGTCTTATTTTAAGGATTTTCAGAAACGAGATGTAAACCTCGGATATCTATCTGAGAGGATAGATTCTGGTAAACCATGTCTCTTTAACACATCCCATATATATATTTTTGAAAGATCATCCACCGTATGAGTTTCACTAATAGGGATAAAATGGGCCGACTTGGTTAGATGATCCACTATTACCCAAATGGAATCGTGTTTCTAGACCATTCTTGGAAGACCTATAACAAAATCCATTGCTATTTGCTCCCATTTCCACACTGGGATAGGTAATGACTGTAACATACTAGCTGGTCTCTGATGCTCTTCTTTAACCTACTGACAAGTTAGGCATCGCGAGATGAATTCGTCCATTGTTCCTTTCATGCCGCTCCACCAAAACTATGCCTTTAGCGCCAAATACATCTTCTATGTACCCTAATGTACAACCCATCTTGAATGGTGGTAATAATTAAGGAGTTGTTCTTGAAAAACTATAGGAACAACCATCCGATCTTGAAACCAAAAAATGAACTCCCATCTAGCTTCCATCCCTCAATGGTCTCCCCACCATTGAGATTTGAACTAATTATCATACATTCTGCATCAGATGTTTGTGCTTCTTTGACCACTTTTACCAGATCTGGAACAAGCATAGCTGAAAAGAAAAACACAACATCACCTCGGTTTTCACATTCCACATGCATGTCGGCTAAGATGAACATCAACTTCCATTCATCTGAAGCTTCATTTTTCAACTGAGCATACGACTTCTTACTTAATGCATCGGCCACCAAATTTCCCTTACCCGGTGTATTCATTAAGTCAAAGTCTAACATTTGAAGATATTATATCCATCTATTCTACCTCAGATTCAAATCTCAGTGTGAGAATATGTGTTTCAATATTTTGTGATCTGTAAACACAATGAACTTCTCACCAAAGTGACAATGACGCCATGTCTTCAAAGCATAGACGACTGCATCCAACTCCAAATCATGTGTTGGTTAATTCTTCTCATCCACCCTCAACTTCCTTGAACCGTAAGCAACAACATGGTCTCCTTTCATGAGAACACATCCCAACCCTATTCCCGCAGCATCAAAATACACCATATACCCCTGTCCTGATTTATGAAAGATCAACATGGGTGCTGATGTAAGGATAAGTTTCAACTCTTGAAAAGATTTATGACATTCCTCAATCCATTGAAATGCATTATTTTTCCTTTTCAATGTTTTCATAGGCGGAGATAGTCGTGAGAAGTCACGAACAAAGGGTCGGTAATAACCAACCACACCAAGAAAACTTCGTATTTCAAAGACATTCTTCGGCGGTTTCCTAGAAAGAATAGATTCTATCTTTTCTAGATCCACTAAAACACCTTTCTCAAAAATGACATCGCCCAGAAAACATACATCTTGTATCCAAAAATATCACTTTGATAATTTGGCATACAACTGATGGACCCTCAAGATTTACAAAACTGTCGCCAATTGTTACTCATGCTCAGCCCTTATTCTTGAATACACCAATATGTCATCCATTAACACCACAACAAAAGAATACATATATGGATTAAATATCTGATTCATAAAATCCATGAAGACCGATGGTGAATTCGAAAGACCAAAAGGCATGAATACAAATTCGTATTGGCCATATCTACTTCTGAAGGCTATCTTCGGAATATCCTCCTTACGAACTCGCAATTGGTGGTATCCTGATCGCAAGTCAATTTTGGAGAACCACTTTACTCTCCTTAATTGATCAAATTGGTCATCAATGCGTAGAAGTGGATATATATTCTTTTTTGTAACTTGGTTATGTTTGCGATAATCCACACATAGCCTCAAAGTTTCATCTGCTTTCTTTACAAACAAAGCTGCTTCTTCACATAGGGACATGCTTGGCCGAATTAAACCCTTGCATTCCAGCTCCTCTAACTGTACTTCCAATTCCTTTAACTCCATTGGAGCCATCCTATAATAGGGAAGTGATATAGGACTGATCCTTGGAAGGAGATCAATCGTAAACTCCACTTCTCTCACAGGTGGTAACCCTGAGAAGTTTTCAGGAAACACAATAGAAAATTGATCCACCATATTTTGAAAACTATTTTGACAATCTCTTCCATTTATTCCAAAGTCAACATTTCTAATTGGTATGAAATCATTCCAACCATTGCTTCCAACAAGCTCTTAGCACCTTTCTTTACTATCCTTTCTCCTCTAAAGAGATTCTCAAGGCCATCCTTAGTCGTGAAACTAACTGTTCTTCCATAATAGTAGATGTGATCCTTAATCCTTGTCAACCAATCCATACCAAGGATTACATCATATACACCCATGTCCAACATAGAGATGTCCCATTTTATCTTAGATCCATCAACAGTTATAGCACATGCTCTACATACGTAGGCCTGCGATTCTCTTTCACCAAGAAGAGTTTTTAGTTTCAAGACAGAAGGCATCATTTCTAGTTTTAAACATAGAAAGTAAAAAAAACAAGAAGAAATGAAGGAATGTGATACACCAGTATCAAAAAATACTTTCACAAAGGTAGAATTCAAAAGAATCGTACCTCTTACTATTGATGGTTCGACCTGATCATCAACAATCATCTGTTCAGTTCGATACAATTTCATCATCGTTAAACTGTTCTCCTTGTTGCCTTGCTGAGATTTCCCTGGTTGAGGAGTCATGGTATTTTGAGAATCACCATGGCTAGCTCTATTATGATGATGATGATGACTCTGCTGTCCTCATCCTGTCGAAGTATACGATGCTAGCGACGCCTAAGAAGTGTCCTGAACACCTGATTATGGAGCACTGTGACAATATCACTGAAGATGCCTCATCTTGTTGAAATTGGGGCATGCTATCTGTGGTGATATATATTCTTGTTCAATGTGATCAGTCAAACCACATTGAAAGCAACCTTCTTTGATCTGGGGTCGTGGAGAAAGGATAACTAATTCCACCATCGGGTTCGAATTTGCACTCCGACCATGAAAGTAGGTGTCCCTATTAAACTTGTTTCCAACATTGGAGTTTCCACCCATTCCCATGGGTATCATCATGCATCCTCCTATCAATCCAGAGATATAACATTTTGCAATTATTGATCTGTTCACCATCTCTGTATAATCTATAATACAGTGCACTGCAATGTTCGATCAAATCTTTTGACTTAGCCCAGATTCGAAGATGCATGCCTTCAATGAAGCACTTGCCGCAACCTCTGGTGAAAAATAGAATAAATTCATGAACATAGCCACATACTCTAGGAAGAGAGGCTCTCCTGTTTCAAGCTGAAGAAGTCCATAATTTTCTCAATCATGAACGTGTGAGGATAGAATTGTTTGTTATACAATTCTTCAAAATCCTCCCATGTAAGGCCTTCATCCAATTTAGCACGCACCGCTAAATTCCACCACTGACGTGCAAGATCCCCGAGCATATATATTTGGAGATTTACATTCAGCTCCAATGGTGTGCCGATGAAATCGAATATACGATTCATCCTTCTTAGCCACACATCCACCTTCTCCGGTTCAGCATCACCCCAAAAGTTCGGTGGATTCTACTTCATGAAGTAGTTGGTATGATCCACATGTCACGGCTCATTCCACCGGTTCCCCGTATCCAGAGCTTAAAAAGCTTGGAAAATACTCTTAACCAGCTCTGGGTTCACAAATGGTTTAGGTGCAACCACATTATTTGCAACTTCTTCTTGTTTTTTTCGACGACGCCTATCGAGTTCCATTTTCTAAACCAACATCATATTTCGGCAAACTCACTCGGTAGCAACTGTTGGCTTTGTATTCCAAATTCTATTACATCAACTATCACATAATTGTTCTAAAACAAATATTTTCCATGTTCAACCATTTTTTAAAACATTCAACATACTTTTTGAAAATCAATCCATTTCCAAAATACACCAAATATTCAGTTTTCAAAATCATTCATTTGAAAATAAATTCTGTATTTTGTTCAAAAATTTATACCTTGCCTGAAATAATAAAACATTCTTCACAATGAGATATGAAATCCTAGCGGGAAGTCATTCAACTAAAATTCATGTCATGCTCCTCTCATTGTCTAAACCCACAACAATGATATTTCCAGCATTCTAGAAGTGTATCGAAAAAACTATTGTACCCAACACCCTGGTAACTTAAAGTTCAACATAAACAGGTTAGCTATGTCATTTAATTCTATAAATTTCCTGTTCTGGCAATCCTACTCCTGTCTAAGATGACCCCCAAGGAATAGAAAATAAGGAATTTCAAGTCCAAGATAAAAAACATCGATGTCTACTTGTTTGGTAAGGGCCGAACAAGATGATACCATTTGTAATGACCCGCCAATTCCCATTGGCTTAAGATTGCAATGAGTCATTACTAGGCCTTAATTGACATCCCCAAGATGGCAAAGGCAGGAAATAAATGCTGAAGGGTTTCAAATATATGTTGGGGGACAATTTACCCTTAACAAATAAACCCATCCGATAAAACATTCACTATATGATGCTTGAAAAAAATAAAGACCAACCAACAAATTCATTTATGGTATACCACATCGGAGTACATTGCAGTAGAATACCAAACCAATCTTCAAAAAATACACAGTGGAAGAATAACAAAAAACTCTTAAAAGACACCACGACTCAATGGTCCACAAGCTCCAAGCACCAGAGCATCTCCCAAACATCACCTCCGACCACTAGTAATGAGATGCTTTACCTTTACCTGAGTCTCGGAATACAACATCTTCAAAAGCACCAAAGTCCCAAAGAAGGGGTGACTGTAAAAAATTTTAGGTTTTCCCCAATGAATTCCTTACTCACACCACAGGGATAGAAGAGTTATCCACAATTATATAAAAACAGTTTATATAAAAAAATTCACCAAAGCAGTTTATAACTAAATATAATCAATTTATCCAAAACCAACCATGCTAAAAAATATCAAAGTTCAATTTTAACCAGATTTTCCAAGACATTATATCTCCAGAAAAATAACCAATCATATTTCCAAACCAATTCACAAACATCCCATTTTCTTACCCAACCATTTCAAAAACCCGTGAAATCCACCATGCATTCTTCGTTATGACAGTTCCATACTCATGAGCAGTTTCTGGTCTATCTACCATGTCCTCAAAAGGTAATTACTTCCCATGTGCCATTACACCTTTAGAATCGAGCACAAGGTCATATTTCAACCAAGCCTCGTACATATAGTTACCATGTGCCATTAAACGTTTGGAACCGAGCACAAGGTCTTATTTCAACTAGGTCCCATACATGCAATATGAACACACACCACACATTCCCAACAATCATGACAAACCATCCTTTCAATAAAACAACATTTATTGAAAACTATTTTCCATCCAAACCAAGTGTGTTCAAACAATTCAAACCATTTCAATAAAGCTGCCTTTTTATTGAAAACCAAGTCCATCAAAACCATTTCAATAAAACACCCTTTTTATTGAAAACCCATTTCTCAGCAAACCATTTAAAATTTCAGTAAATTAATAATTTAAAATCAACCTTTTAAATTCTAATAGCCAATTCACATTGCACGCAATTCACCAAGATATCACAATTTCATCAAAACCATAAATCATCACTAAAGAAAATTTCTTCAATGATTTTCACAATCAATTCCATTCAAATAACCAATTTAAAACTAATCCAACCAGTTCTAACAATAGGAGTTAAGTGTGGAGCCACCTACCTCAAATAAATGTTAAACCAATCAACGAACGAAGAACGCTCAATAACACCGTGCCAAATCACCAAAAACCCACCTTAGATATCATCTCATAACACAAAAAATACCAAATATCAACATATTTGGAATCCACATACTTAGGTCTACCCATAACGGGCTTAGATCCATGAATCCGAGTGAAGAGGAGGAGTAGATCTTTAAATCTAAGAAACCATTCAAGAACAAAGGGGAATGATCACATACCTCAAGAATCCGGCTTCGATTCGCCAAGAGAAGCCTTTGGATCGCCTCTGAAATGATGGGTGAACCCACTTTGACATTATGAGAACCAAAATCCTGAGTTAGAGCTGCTTAGGAGATTTATTGAGGCAATTAGAGTCAAAACGAGTTAGAGATACAATTTAAGGATCTAACTTTAAGTGACTGCACGGTTAGTCCGGACGGTTTGAAAAACCGTACGCTAACCATGTGTTAGCTTCTACCTCGACCATCCTTCATTGACGACCTCATTTCATGGTTTACCTTAACCATGTGCCAACCGTGTTGAAGCCACAGCCTCCCCAGTCAACCATGCACGGTTTGGATGCACGGTTTGACAAACTGTGTGTCGCTCGTGCTCCTTCCCCTTGGCTTCAAACATCACTCCAAGATCTCTTGATTCTCCCATACTTCACCCAAAAGATTTAAAACCACGAAAAGAATCCTATAATGGTGAAATACCAGAAACCTGGGGTACTATGAAACGTGACTAAGACAAGAACTAGTTAGCACATTTTAGATAAAATAGTTGAAAATAAGTTAAATATATTATATAAATCAATGAGTAACATGCATATGTTATGACCCTAAAAAATCTTATCATCATTATTTCATATTTATAATAACCATTACCATGTTCAAATACACATATATCTCTATTAGTACACTCAATATTGGTGTTACCATTGATGTTGGAACTCCATGATCGTACTGTTTCCCACATTTATGGTGGCACTTTCGACCACACTCCATCCAATTTGAACACACAAAAACCAAATTATTTTAAATTATATACCAATTAATTTTTGTAAAAAAATACCTTCCTTCAAAAAAATTTCATCAAACACTTTTCATGCATCAAAATATTTCCCTAATTTTAAAAGCATTAATTTAAAATTATAAGTAAAGAGGGGTTTTTAAAATCAATCCAATTTCCACAAATATAAAAAGTAAAACAAATAGGTTTTCATCACAACATCACACAATGATACCATAAATATACAAGAAAAACCTTTTTTTAATAAAACTAATACATCATGATCTAGAAGAAGAGGAGATGATAGAGAAGTTACCAATATTTCAATATATGAGGAAACAAATGAAAATCAGTAAGAACATCTAGATCCTGAACCAAAACACATTCCCTTAAATATATCTAACAAGATATCATTATGATTCACCTTATAGGGAATATATATATATATATATATATTAATAATAGACTATATCTATATCTCCACGAGAGAAGATATGAGTATATTTAAGAAGAATGAGTTAGAACAATGATTTACCATTGATTGTGGATCTCCAACTCAATTATATTCACCCAAATGTAGGATTTTGGTCAATGGGAATCATCATGGGAGCCTAGTGGAGGAAATATGTTCAGGACCCTAGAATAATAGGATAACAATGAGGGTTTTGTGGCCTTAATCTGATTTAAAACAAGATTTTTAGATCATCAACTACATGTCACATGGTTAGGTCACATTGTTTGTCAAATCATATTTTAACTATGTGAATTATACTAGACATCACAAACGTAGTTTCATGGGTAGGCCACAAAATTTTACAAACCACGCATCAACTCTATAGTGCTAATATATCATGGCCAACCCCTCAAATGGTTTCCAAAATTTTGAGCCAACCATGCTTTTCTAACTATCTCAACCAAAAGGCTTTCCCCTAAAAAGCACATAGTCTGGAAAAACTGTCCTCTAACCATGTGCTTTCCCAGTAACTCCATGTACCACCTTTTATAGATTCCAAGGGATGGTTTATGGTAACTACTATCTGTACTAGAAAAACATATCCTCCTAAAACCATTCAAAAACATCCAAAAAGCTTCTGTAAACTCCCAAAACCTAATCCAATAAATATATAACATGAAAATACACAAGATGATGGTAATGTACTTGAAACTATGGGTGTTACATTCTCCCCACCATTGGAATTTTTATCCATGAAAAATGGGAGACACAAATCTATTTGGACGAACTTAGGCCAATGATCTAGAATTTCCTTATCATATTTCCATGTTTCATAATGAATCTAATCATTCTTCTATAAAACCCATATCTATCCAATGGTTTCCCCATGAAATAACATCTATTTCCTATAAAAAATATATCTTAGCACATGAATCAATGTAGCATCTTGTTTAATATCATCATGGTCCCATCAAATCCCATGGCTAGGATCAGTTTTTTACTTCTTTATTTGAGATACATAAAACCCATTAGGCATGGAACTCAACCTTAGAGGTAAATACCACTGATAATCCATATATCCAACTAATTGAAGTATCTATAAAGGGGCCATATACAAATAATATAACATTCCGTGCTTACCAAAATGATAATGTCCATGTAATGGTGACACTTTCAAGAAAGCATGACCTCCCACCCTAAATGATAACAATTATCAATGATGATCTTTATAACATGTCTACCAACTATTAACCATCACAATCATATTTATAATCATAAAATTCTTATTTTTCTCTCTCAAATAAGGAATGTACTGATAAGTGAAGTCTCACTTGGTTCCACCCAACAAAGTAGAGAACAAAAAGGACAAAAATACATCAGTTCAAAAAAACCATATATTTAGAGTTGTGGTACTTATTATTGAAATAGAACTATACTAACGATATGTTATCCTACCATGAGACTACAAAACACAACACACAATATCTCAACATTTCTTTCAATGTTTGGATTATCCACTCAGATTTTACATTTATTTAGGGTGATAATATGTGTTCATGGTAAACTATGTTCTATGGGATTGTTGTAAGGACTTCCAAAAGTGATATATAAACCTTGGGTCCAAGTTAGAAACTTTTGAAACAAAATTTACCTCAATCTTTATAACATTCCAAATGTATATTTTGTATAGTAATTCCACTATATGGAATCATGACTAGGGATGAAGTGTGTCTACATTATGATCTGACCCATAATCACCCATATGGAATATTTTTTCCTATCCTCTATTCATATACCTGTGAAAAAATCTATAGTTATATAATCTTATTTCCACATGGTAACTAGTTGATAATAAAATATACAAAATGGATATGAGTTCATCACCCTATCTTTTTGATAGGTGAGGCATTTCATGACATACTCTACCAATTTTGTCCTCATACCATTCTACCAAAGTAATTATGTCAATGATTTATACATCTTTCAGATGTCAAGATGAATAACCTATTGGTAGTAGGATGAAATATGATTTTCTTTATTTGTTGAAGGAACCAAAATTTGATCTGTAAATAAAAGGAAATACCTCCAATCTAGATTCCATCCTTAAATGGTCTTCCCACCATTGAGTTTTCACATTGTGATAAAACAATCAATATTGAATGTATGAGAATTTCCAAAATACTCCTCTAAATTAAGAATAATATAAAATTAAAAGAAAAGAACAACATGAACATGATTAACAATGTCTATATGCATATCATCTATAACTAGAATTAACTGTCATTGATTTGAATCCTCTTTTCCAACTATTTATATGTTTTCCTACTCAATGAAACTATAATGGAAATTTCTTTTCCTGGTGTATACATCAATTTTATGTCAAAAAAATATTATACATATTTTATCTATCTACACCGACAATGATTTAAATCACATTTTGAGAATTTTTTTCTAGATCATATGATCCGTGAACACCATAAATTTCTCACAAAAAAGATAATGATGGAATGTTTTTAAGGAATGGACAGAAAAATCAAATTCTAAGTCATGTGTATGGTAGTTTTTCTCATGCACAAATAACGTCCATGATCTATAAGTAACAACATGATCTCCCTATATGAGAACACAACATAACCTAGATCTTAATTCATGATTATAGACCACATAACCATATTCTGTCATTGATAACATTTGAATGGGTGATGATGTAATCTGAACGACGAACTCTTAGAACGATTTGTATCCCTCGTCACTCTATAGTTAGGGAACAACATTCCTTGTTAAATTTGACACAAGTGAAGAAAGTCATGAAAATTATTGAAAGTAACTAATAATATATTATTATTACAAGGAAACTATATATCTTGAAAAAATTATTCAGTGGTTTCCAAGAGATAACCCCCTCTACCTTTTTAGGATCTATTGAAACAATTTATAAGAGATGATGTGACCAAGTAAAAATACCTTTTATGTATATAAATAAATCCATTAAATATTATTATAATAATGGTTCAACCACAAGATACCCAATACTATATCCAATTTTTGTTCAAAATTGGACTTTGTCCAATAATACACCAGTATATCATCAATAAAAACCACCAAAAAGGAATCAAGATACCTCAGAAATATATTATTCATCAATTTTATAAACAAAAATAGTTAATTTTGATTACTTAAGGGTAAAACCATGTACTCATAGTAGTCATAGAAGGTCATATAGGCTATTTTAAGAACATCACACTTTTGAACTCGAGTTGGTGGCAGAGTAATCAAAAGTAAATATTAGAGAACCACTGGGGTACAATTACATTTTCAAAGATATCATAAACTCATGAATTAAGATACTGATTATTTATCATAAAATGGTTTTTCTTATGATAATATATATATAACCTAAGAGTTTCTTCCACATTCATTAAAAAAAGAACTGATATTTCCCACAGAGACATTGTCAGTTGAATGAATCCTTTTCTTTCCAGCTATTCCAGATAGACTTTTAACTCTATTAGTTATATTGGTGTTATCCTATAAAAAAGAAATCGAAATTTAATAGGTCCTCAGAATGAGGTCAATTTCAATTTTTTCTTCTCTTTTGGGTGGTAACTGAGAGAAATTATTATGAATGACTTCATAAAATTGGTCAATAATGGTTGGAAAATATCGATGCATAATTTCATCAACAAATTACAAAGTGAAAAATTCCAACTACTAAGATATATTCCCAAACATTAGTACCAAATGTCCTTTTGTGATTTCATAAATGTCCTAATCGCCTTTAAATATATGCTTAATGCCATTAGGATATGTGAAACTTCCCTTCTAGACATAATAGATGATGTGGGATTTGAATGATGTAAACCAATAACTTCCTAAAATCAGTTCATAGATATCCATCTTAATAATAGATAAATCTAAAACAAATACAACCGCACATATGGATATAGAACATGTTTTGCACTTAAATTCTTGATTCTCTCATTGTCCCAGAGGTGTTTGAAGTTTAAAATTAGAAGGAATTGCCTAATAATACAAAACCTTATAATTCAAAACTTGAGAAGTGATAACATGTGTGGCCTTAGTGTTCCTATAACAACCTTTTATTTAATGGTACTGAGGATAATAATTATTCATAAAATATCACCTCATCAAAGCATAAGATATCTGAGAAACATGAAATGCATCTCCAGCACCAAAATTTGGAATGTTATGAAAAACACGCTGCGGATGTCCCATTTGATTGTAGTTTCGACAGGATCTTAGTGGTATCATACATCCTCTCTTATTTTATGATTTAGAAATAAAATTTAATCATATAAGAATTCTATTGGGTCATGTGGTGAAATTAACTGATCTTATTGCCCGATTTTGGGACACACCACCACTTTGGAATTAGGTATCCCTCTTATTCTTATTCTAAATTTGATAAATATAATCCCACCAGTAAAATTTCTAGAACTATAATTTTATGATAGAATTTATCTATTTATATCTCTTTATAACCCATAATATAAATAAAATCTATGTAAGAGTGTATATCTGGTCACAGTCTAGACTCAAAGATACATGCCTTCAAAGACCCACTAGTAGTTACTTTCGGGGTAAAGAATACTATGTTCATAAGCTCAATTGAATACTCTATAATGGTAGATTATCATTATTTAGGATGAAGAAATTGATTTTTATTTTGATCTTTAATTTTTTATGGGGGATTTTTCAAATAAAATATTCTTCAAATTACTCCCATTTAATCCCTTTTTATAAATTAGTTTGGAAATTAAAATCCCACAACTGGAATACAAGATCCCCCAATATATAAGTTTCCAACTTAACTTTTAGTATTGGTTGTATACCCTAGAACATGAATATTTTATTTTATTAATTTATCCACACCTCTACCATTTCAGGCTCAGAAATCCCCTAGAATATGAGAGGATTCTATTTTTGAAACATGATTAAGTGGTATACTTATTAGGTTTCCACAATATTAGCTCCTATGTTTATAGCTTTAAAATCATCAATAAAGCTTTAGAAAAGTTGTTTGTTCACCTATAGATATGTTAAAACAACATTTTCAGCATCCTCTTCATACTGATTCATATTATGTATACCTGGTGTCATTATTTATAGCTAGAACAAAAAATCATTTAGTATTAACTCACTAGAAACTGAAGCCTTATAAAATTCCAAATCACTTTAATAAATAGAAATTACAATAAATATTTCTAAAAGAACCTGTACGTTTAACCATTTTCAGAAATCATTAAACTAATAATGAACTATTAATTATTAGTGGGAAGTTTCTCTAACAATGCATGATATGAAATACTCATTAGATAAACCCACAATTATGAGATGACTATACACCTATAAGTGTCTTATAACACTTTTTTAACCAACCCACACTGGTTACATTGAGTTAAAAATACAAATGATAGTGATATATTTTTATGTAAATTATTTGAAGGTCTAACATTTATATATCTTAGAAATAATACCAAGATAAAGGACTAAAAATAGAGATACCATTTTTAATATGCTACCCCAACTTATTTTCTTGAGAGGAGGTGGATATTACACTACCCTTAGATGAAATCCCCAAGACAGAAAAGGTTAGAAATAAATTCCAAGGGCTTAAGAAAACATCAAGGGATCACATTCCATTTTTAAATAAAACAACATGACAATGTAAAATATAAATAGACTGTCCTATTATGTGATACATTAGTATAGGAAATAAAACTCAAATATAAAACCAATAGAACAAAATAATTAAAGTGAAAACTAAAAAATGAAATCAATTGAGAAAAACAAAGGAAAAAGTGAATTAATGAAATTCAAGAGACATTATCTTGAGTACCACCTGAACAAGATTGAAAATCATACACCACCATTCTTTCCCACGGTATCAAGATTAATCACTAGATAAATAAGATAGCTTTCCCTTCCCTATATTTCAGTATATGACATCTATAAACAAAATGAAGTTCCTTTTATGGTGGTGAGTATAAACTCAAATGGAAATCCCTATAAACATCCCTACACACAACACTAGGATAAGAACTTGTTATCACATTTTATACAAAAATAATAATAATAAGTCAAATAGTATATATAAATCCATGATTAAAATCCATGTGAGAAAGACATGAACAAGTTTATATTCATTTTTTCATATTTTGATTAACCATTACCATGTTAACACACACACATTCATTTCCTTACACTCATGATCGGTGTTACAATTGATGGTGGTAGTCCATGACAGTAAGCTGTACTATCATGAATGTGGAATTTATGACCACACTCCATCCACTTTGAACACACAACAACCTAATTATATAAAATTCAATGCTAATTAATTTTTTTAAAAAATATCCTTCCATTTAAATATTTCATCAAATATGTTGTTTTCATAAAAAAAATTCTATAATTTTAAATTCATCATTTAAAAATTATAATAATATATGGTTTTCTGAAATCCATCCAATTTATATAATTCCAAAATTTAAAACTACAAGATTCTTTCAAAAAATTACACAATAATACTATATAAAATCAAAGAATTTTTTTATATAAAACTATTCCATAGTATTCTAGATGAGTTGGAGGTGAAAGAGAATACATCCACCTCTCAATAGACGATGAAAATGATGAATCACATTACGGAATTCAATATTTGGGACCATAACACCTTCCCTTAAATCGATCCAACTAGATCTCATTAAGATTCTAGTAAAAAATCATTGATATATATTTCAATGACTATATATATGGATCCGAGAGATAGGAGAAGATTAGATCTAAGAATTATTAGTAAGAAAATGTACATACCATTGGTTTTTTATATATATTTATCTTTCATTCTCTCAAAGGATACTTCTGAGTCAATGGAAATAAATATGGATGACTAGGGAACTAAAGGAGTTCCAGACCCCATATGAATAAGATAATAATTATGGATATAGAGAATTATTCAAAAAAAAATAGTGTTTGGAGCATTAACAACATGTCACATGGTTAGGTATCATAGTTAGTCAGTCCTTGGGCATTCAACTAGACATAACCTAAGTATCAATATGGTTAGGCCACATGGGTTGAAAAACTATGTGTCAAATCTGTGATGGTACTATCTCAAGGAAAACCTCATGCATGGTTTGATTGCACAATATAACAAACATGTGTTAACTATGATTCCCCCACTACATCCACCAAGACACTTTCCCTAGAAAGCACACAATTTGAAGAAACCATGCACTATTCCAGTGAAACTTAGCTTCAACCTGGAGAGTTTCTTAGAGATAGTGAACAATTTCTACTAACTATACACCTCTACAAACACTTCCAAAACATCCCAAAACTGATCAGAAACTCAAAAAAATGCAACCCATTATTATATAACATTAAAATACACCATAAAAGGGAAACGTTCATGAATTTAAATGTGTTATGTGGATGGATTATAGAACCATGAAAACAAACCATGAACATTTATATTTGGCCATGGGTTTTTTATTTAACCTCCTTCCACTATCTAATTTAATTTAATTACATTATGGATTTTTGAGGTGGAATTGAGCTATATTTTATGACATATTTTGGATATGGTAATGGATTATGTTTTAGTTTATTATTATTACCCTTATTTATTTATGTTCATTATGATAGCCTATTTGGTGAAAAGGGAATTTTTTAATATTTTTTATTTAAGGAAGGTTTCATGAAATAAGAAGATTTAATTTTCAAAATTATATTATGTGGGTTTGTTGTAATATGATTTTTATGCTTTTTTAAAAGTGATTGGTTTCTAATTATAATTGATAGAATTATTTGAAAATAAATATGGGAAATAATTTTTTATAATCTTAGGATTGATATTCCATTTTAAAAGAAGTTTTTTATTTTTAACATGTTAAAAAAATTAGACGAATGATTGGTTTTATAAGAATGTATTATTGTGAACTTAGTCAAGGGGTCTCCAAAAATGTGGGTTAACGAGGGAGGATTTTAACCCTATAGAAAATTCCACAAGGTTGATTGGATAATTTTTTTAATGTTTTTATGGGTTTTGTAATGGAAATAGTGTTTTAAATAATAAATGGGGTCTCTTTATTGTTGAATTTAAATAATACTAAAATTTAAATTTGTTTAAGAGTGATGAAAGTGTGTAAACTATTTTTCAAAATGGAATGATATATTTTATGGGTTGAATTATTTTCAATGTTGGGTTAAATATTTTGAAAATTTTTATGAGGAATTAGAGTTTCATCTTGTAATGAATTTTTAAAATCAACATTGTTTTATCATTAAATTTTATAATTTAGAATGTGGAAAAAAAATTAATGAATATTTATAAAGGGTTTTTTAACTAATGGAGTTCTTGTTTTTGTGGGTCTTTAGTTTATCTGGGTTATTTCATTTTATTTATGAAGAAAAAATTCATTGAGATCATGTTTTAGGTACATTGATATTTAAATCCCTAAGAAGTATTAATGGATGTAGAAATCCATTATTTTGGGAGGAAATCCCTCTTTTTTTGATTTATTCTGTATAGTAGTTAACACTACATAGAAATTAAATAGGGTGGTGGAGTAGGAGATGTTATTTATCTTTTGATTTAATCCTCAATGGCGTCATTAACTAACTTTATTCTAATGGATTATCCTTAGTGCATCCTTTTAATCATTTCAAGATGTTTTGTATGTGTTATTTATCTTAATAATTAAATCTTTAGAAAAACTTTGATTTTGTATAGATTGTTACTTTATGTTCATGGTTGTTTCCGATTTTGAAATATTTACTGTTTAATGTATGTTTTTGGGTCTTTCAATGATTCTTTATTTTATATTGAGTAATGTATGGGTTTTATCATACCTCAATATTATATTTTTCATGGTTCTTGAGGATTATATGCTTTTGATGGTAACTATTTCTAGGCAGGATTATTTTGGTTTGAATATGGGAAGAATTTGTGTCTATGTTCAGGAACATAAGAATGGTGATTCATTAGTGATGTTGGGAATTTAATGGTGTGATACTTGGATTTGTATGGGTACACCATGAGATTGGGAACACAAGATACGGTCCTAGGTTACCCTTATTTTTTTAATAAGACTATATTTGGGAGCCCACATTGTTCAATGTGGGGTTTGTTCTTGTGTTATGTTTCCCTTGTGTTTGGTTGTAGGTTGCAGATGGAATTAAGGATGAATATTATTCAATGATTTTTTAAATATTAGATGCCGGTTCCATACACTAGGATGTGGATTTAGTATTGTGAGAGGTTATTATGATAAGATGATGAAGATAATCTCTTTTATATTTCGTAATATTTATTTTAGAGGTGTGGTTTTCCTCAGTATCACCATTCTAGAAAAAATCATAAATAGTGGAGAGACATGTGTTAGGTATCCTACTTCGAAGAGAATTTGTGGAATTCTTGTGAATTTTAGCATGTTTGAGGTTATTCCATGGTGTTTGAAGATTAAAACAAGGTAGTTCAGGGGGGATTATTGAGGGTTGTAATTTCTTTTAGAATAATCTTCAATAGTTATTTCCCCACCCTCCAACCTCTTGGGATGGGGAGTATTAGTTTTAACCTTTTATTACTTTAAATTTTATTAATGAAATTCTCATGGTAGAAAGTGGAATGGTAAGGATAATTATGACTCCTTTGTGTCAATATAGTCTAATATTTTATATTATTTTAGTTTATATTAAATTTTATGAAATTTGTATCATAGAATTTGAGTTTTCTAATGTTTTTTTCCCTATTACAATGTTACTAGATAGTTAGGAGTAACCATGAAAACCGTGTTTAGAGTTTTGATTTACAAAGATGGAATTTACATGGTTGGTGAATAGTTCATCAAACTAGGCCGGGTTTCTAGGAGATCATGGGGCCTAGTTTTGATTTGGTGGGGTGACTCACGTGATTGGTTCATGTTTGGAGTAACGTTTTGGAAAAACAATGTGAATTTCTAGTTCTATTCTAGTGCAGTTCACATGGATAATGTATAGTTTACAAAAACTAGCATCATAACCATATATGATTTCTAGTTTCTTAAAAATATAAAATTCCAAAAGTACCATGGTTTATTTTTATGTTGTAAACCCCTATTTTTCCTCCTATCTTTTTCATCAACAAATAGGGCACACAAAATGTCTTTCTTCCCTTTCATTTTCTCTAAAAAAATTTCTTCCCTCATGATTCCATGTGGTTTTTCACATGGTAATCCATCATTTATATTGTTCCTCTCCTCATCCTCCTCTCCCCCTTTGTGTTTTTTGCCTCCCATGAACCCAAAGGGTATGTTAGATAATAATAGTGTTTGTGGTGGGTTCTAACTAATTTTATTACGGTAATTAGGCAGTATAGATAGATCATATTTCTATGTATATCACCCTCTATTGAGAAAAACATGTTTTTTATTGGTTCATCTTGGAATAAGGTAGTTTTTTGGTATTTATTTTAATTGATATTTCATTGGGTGTTTGATGTTTTCAATATTTTATTTTTAATTTTATATCTATATGTGATAGTTGTGATAGAATTTAACAATGTTTTAAAATTTAAATAACATGAAATAATGGTGTTTAATGATTCAATATTATTTATAAAATTATTATTTCAGTTAAAAGTATTTTTTGAAAGATTCATTAAGGATTGTTCCAAAAAAATGATGATTAAAGGATTTTATCCCAGTTTGGGTCCTAAAATGGATACTTTTATGGTTTTCTAGAGTGGTTTGGAAATAATGAGGACATTTTTATTAAAAGGATGTATGTGTGGATTACATTGGTTTTGATTAAAATTATATTTTATATTAAAATTTCATAATTATGGAAAGTCTCTTGTATTTCAAATATGGATATAATTGAAAGTAATGTTTGGAACTTTTTAATATTTTTTTCTTAAAAAATTATAAGACCCTTAATTATGCCCCTCTTTAGGTTTATCTGCATTGTTTGTTAACCCTAGGGGAGACATTGTAAATTTTTTTACGAATAGATTTTGAAATGAGCTTGTTTCATGAGAGGGTGTTATAGGTGAGGATTGTTTGTTGTAATATGTTTTATTGTTTATTATGTGATGATCATGTTGATATCTTGTTAATTACTTCCATTTATTGATATATTAGGAACCCTAGGTAACAAATAATATTTCTAGATGCGTTTTGTTCTAGGTTAGTTCATACTTACAAGGTAGTTACCTATGAGAGTTGTGAGCTCCTAATATTGGTTCGATACCCATTATTTTTTTAAGGGGAATACTAGATAATTTTTTTTATATGCATGCAGTGACCCAGTGATTTGAGAACCAAGTCTAGAATCATCAATGTTAGTTATATATGATTTAACCATAATACTTTGACATTATATATGTAAAATTGTTTTTATTTATCATACTCACCCAATTTGGTTGGATTTTATGGAACCATTGTGCAGTTATTATTAATATATACTTCCCATTTTATTGGAATTTATAGTTCCTTTTAGTGTTTTATTTTTATTCATGTCGGTTTAATGAATTTATAAAAATTTTACGAAAAATTGGATTTGAAGTGTGTAATTTTTAATGATATGAAAAAGGTTTTATTTTAGATATATATTTTTTTAAAAAATTAATGGGTGGGTTTTATTTTGGAATTCGTAAAGGACCCCTTTCAAATATTAAAAATGGTTGTTTCCTCTTGTGTTCTTATATTAAGGGTGACAAAAATAATCCACCCACCCTTCAATAGAAGATGAAAATGATGAATGTCATTAGGAAATTAAATATTGAAGACAATAACACCTTCCCTTAAATAGATCCAACATGATCTCATTAATATTCTAGTAAAAAATCATTGATATATCTTTCAATGACAAGATATATGGATTCGAGTGATAGGAGAAGCGTATATCTAAGGATAATTTGGAACAAAAAGTACTTAACATTGTTTTTTGATCTATAATTATATTTAATTATCCTAAAGGCTACTTTCATGTAAATGGAAATAAACATGGATGACTAGAGAACTAAAGGAGTTAAAGACCCCAGAAAAATAAGAACATAATGTTGGCTCTAGAGAATTATTCAAAATTAAAAAATAGTTTTTGGAGTATTAACTACATGCCACATGGTTAGGTATCATTGTTAGTCAAACCTTTGTAATTCTACTAAACATAACCCATGTATCAATATGGTTTGTCCACATGGTTTGAAAAAACTATGTGTCAACCATGTGATGCTACTATCTCAAGGACAAACTCATGCGTGGTTGGATCACACAATATAACAAAAATGGGTTAACTATGAATCACCCACTACATCCCCGACACACATTCCCCAAGAAAGCACATAGTTTGAAAAAACCATGCACTTTTCCAATGGAACCTAGCTTTACATTGGAGAGTTTTTTAGAGATAGTAAACAATTTCTACTAACTATAGACCTCAATAAACACTTCAAAAACATCCAAAAACTTATCAATATATAAAATAAATGTAACCCAATAATTATATAACATTAAAATATACAATTAAAGGGTAAAGTACCTGAATTTAAGGGTTTTATATGCAAGGATTACAGAACCATGAAAACAAACCATGAACATTTATATTTGGCCATGGGTTTTTTATTTACCCTCCATCAACTATCTAATTCAATTTAATTACGTTACAAATTTTTGTAGTGGAATTGATGTATAATTTATGAAATATTTATGATATGGTAATGTATTAAGTTTTATTTTATTATTATTACCCTTATTTATGTATTTTCATTATGATAGCCTATTTGTGGGAAATGGAATTTTTTTCTTTTTTATAGAGGGAAGGATTCATGAAAGAAAGGGATTTAGTTTTAAAAATTTTATGATGTGGGTTGGTTGTAATATGATTTTTATGCTTTATTTTATTTTTTTTAAAAGTGACTGGTTGATAAATACAATTGATAGAATTATTTGAAAATAATTACGGGACCTCATTTTCTTTTAGAAACTCAAGATTTATATTCAATTTTAAAAGAAGTCATGTATTTTGATCTTGAAAAAAAATTTAATGATTGGTTTTATAAGAATTCGTTCTTCTGAACTCAATCAAGGGGTTTCCAAAAATGTTGGTTAAAGAGGGAGGATTTCAACCACATAAAAAAATCCACAAGGGTGACTGGATTAGGTTGTTAAAATTTTTATGGGTTTTGTAATAGAAATATTTTTTAAAATAAAAAATGTGGTCTTTTCATGGTGGAATTTAAATAAAACGATAATTTCAATTTTTTCTAGAGTGATGAATGTGTGTAAACTTGTTTTCAAAATGGAATGATATGTTTTAAGGGTTGAATTATTTTCGAATTTTGGTTAAATATTTTGAAATTTTTTATAAAGAATTAGAGTTTCAACATGTAATGAATTTGTAAAATGAACATTGTTTTATCATTAAATTTTATAATTTGGAATAAGGAAAAATAGTTATAAATAGTTATAAAGGATTTTCTAACTAATTGAGTTTGTGTTTCGGTGGGATCCTTAGTTATTATTGAATAATTTATTTGATTTATGAAGAAAAAATTGATTGAGATCCTGCTTTATGTTGTTTGTTATTTGAATCCCCAAAAGGTTTTGATGGAAGTAGAAAACCATTATTTTGGGGGGAAAACCCTCGTTTTTTTCTTTAGTTTGTTTAGTGATTAACATAACATAGGTTCTAAATAGGGTGGTGGAGTAGGAGATGTTATTTATCATTGGATTTAATCCTCAGTATTGTCATTACCTAACTATATTCTAATGGATCATCCTTAGTGAATCCTTTTAATAAATACTATATGTTTTTTATGTGTAATTTATTTTAATCATAAATATTTAGATAAATTAGGATTTAATATAGATTTTTATTTTAGGTTCATGGTTATTTCCGATTTTGAAGTATTTCTTGTATAATGTATGTTTTTGGGTATTTCAGTAACTTTTCTTAATATATTGTGATTTTTATGGGTTTTATAATACCTCCCTATTAAATCATTCATGTTTCTTGAGGATTATATACTTATAATGGTAAATATTTTGGGCTTTGGTTATTTTGGTTTGAATCTGGGAAGAATTTGAGTCTATGTTCTGGAACATAGGAATGGTGTTTCATTAGTGATGTTCGGAATTTACTAGTGTGATACGTGGATTTTTATGGGTATACCATGAGATGGTGAACAAAGGATACAGTGCTAGGTTACCCATATTTTATTAATAAGTCCAGATGTGTAAGCCCACATTGTTCAACATGGGGTTTGTTCTTGTGTTATGTTTCTCTTTTTTTTGGTTGAATGTTACTAATGGAATTGAGGATGAATATTATTCGATGATTTTTTTAAAATTAGATTCGGGTTCCATACCCTGGGATGTGGATTTTGTTTTTGAAGAGGATATTATGATCAGATGATGTATATAATCTCTTTGATATTTCATAATATTTGGTTTAGAGGTGTGTTTTTCTTTAGTATCACCATTTTATAAAAAATCATTAATAGTGGAGATACATGTGTTAGGTCTCCATCTTCAAAGAGAATTTGTGGAATTATTGTGGAGTTGATCCTGTGTAAGGTTATTCAAGGGTGTCTGAAGATTAAACTAAGGGTGTTCAAGGGGTATTTTTGAGGGTAGTAATTCATTTTAGATCAGTCTTCTCTAGTTATTTCCCCAGCTCTTGGGATGAGGTGTAGTAGTTTTAACCATTTATTAATTTTAATTTTACTAATGAAATTCTCAGGGTAGAAAGTGGAATATTGGGAAGAATTATGACTCTTCTGTGTAACTATGGTCTATTATTTTATATTATTTTGGTTTATATTAAATTTTATGAAATTTTAATCTTAGATTTTGAGTTTTCCAATGTTTTTTCTCTATAACAATGTTACTACATAGTTAGGGGTAACAATGAAAACCATGTATAGAGTTTTTATTTATAAAAAAGGAATTTACATGGTAGTTGGATATTTCATCAAACCATATGGGGTTTCTCGGAGATCATGAGGCCTATTTTTGATTTGGTGGGGTGACACACATGATTGGTGCATGTTTTGGAGTACCTTTGTGAAAAAATAATGTGAATTTCCAGTTCTATTCATGTTCAAGTCACATGGTTAATGTATACATTACAAAACCTTTCATCCTACCCTTATAGGATTGCTAGTTTCCTAAAAATATAAAAATCCAATAGTACAATGGTTTATTTTAAACGGTTACACCCCTCTTTTCATTATATCTTGTTTATTGACAAATAGGGCACACGAAAGGACTTTCATCCCTTTCTTTTTATAAAATTATATTTCTTCCCTCTTAATTCCATGTGGTTTTTCCTATGGTAATCCATGATTTCATTTGTTCCTTTCTTCATCCTCCTCTCCCCTATACCCCTTTATTGTGTTATTTACCTCTAATGAACCCTAAGCGGTATGTTAGATAAGAATAATGTTTGTGGTGGGTTATAACTAATTTTATTAGGGTAACTAGGAGTGTATAGGGCTCATATTTCTTGGTAGATCCTCCTCCATTGAAAAAAAACATGTTTTTTCTTGGTTCATCTAGGAATAAGGGGGTTTTTTTGTATTTTAATTAATTGATATTTCATTGGGTGTTTGAAGTATCTAATATTTTATTTTTAAGTTTATTTATTTATATGATAGTTGTGAAACATTTTATCAATGTTTTAAAATTAAAATCACTTGAAATAATTGAATTTAATGATTCTATTGTTTTATAAAGTTCTTATTTGAGTTAGAAGTGTTTTTTCAAAGTGTAATTATGGATTGTTCCAAAAAAATAATTATTAAAGGATTTTAGCCCAGTTTGGTTCCTCAAATAGAAACTATAATGGTTTTCCTATAATAGTTCGGAAATAATGAAGAAATTGTTATTAAAAAGGATTTATGTGTGGATTAAATTGGTTTAGTTTCAAATAATATTTTATATTAAAATTTCATAATTATGGAAAATGTCTTGAATTTGAAAGATGGATACAATAGAAAGTAGTTTTTTGAAATTTTTAATATGTTTTTCTTATAAAATTATTAGACCCTTAATTATGCCCCTACCCATGTTTATCGGTATGGTTTTTGACCCCTGAGGAGGGACATTGTACATTTTTTATGAATATATTTTGAAATGGGGTAGTTTCTTGAGAAGGTGTTATAGTTGAGTTTTTTTTGTTGTAAAATGTTTTATTATTTATTATGTGATGGTCATGTTCACATCTTGTTACTTGAATCCATTTATTTACATATTGGGAACTCTAGGTAAAAAAATTTTTTCTAGATGCGTGTTGTTTTAGATTACTGTATAGTTACAAGATAGTTACCTTTAAGAGTTGTGAGATCCTAATATTGGTTTGATACCCATAATTTTTTAGTGGAATACTAGATAAGGTATTTTTTTTAGATACATACAGTGACCTAGTGATTCAAGAAGCATGTCTGGAATCATCAATGTTAGTTATATATGATTTAACTATAAATCATTGACATTATAAAGGTGAACTTATTTTTCTTTATCATATACACCCTATTTGGTGGGATTTTATGGAAAAATTGTGTAGTTATTATTATTATATACTTCTCATTTAATTAGAATTTATAGTTCCTCTTAGTGTTTTTTTCATTCATGTAGGTTTGATGGATATAAAGAAAATTTACCAAAAATTGGATTTGATGTGGGTAATTTTGAAGGATAAGAAAAAGTTTTCATTTTAGAAATATATTTTTTTAAAAAATTACTGGGTGGGTTTTATATTGAAATTCATAGAGGACCCCTTTAAATTATTAATTTTTTTTGTTTAATTGTGTGTTCTTCTAGAAGAGGTGATTTTTTTTCTCTAGATGTGTCTTGAGACACGTTATTCATTTTATTATGCATCTTGTGAACAATTGTTTTTATAATTATGGTTTGAACTTTTATTAAAGAGATTTATTTGGAAATTAATTTTACAAAATCATTATTGAAATCATATTTGCCATATTTAGCTCATATCATAAATATTCCATTGGGTGTATGAAACTCAAATGTTCCCTCTCTGCTGCCTAGATATATACTTCTTTAGATGGAACTCAGTTTGTTCATGATGTGCAATTATTGGGGTGTAGTGGGTGGACATGACTATTGGGAGTTTCCTCATGTACGTTTGAGTTTTGGTATTTTTTTATTTTTGTATGTTAATGTATTTACCATTCCAACTAGGATATTTATTTTGAATTACCTTGTATGATGAAGTATATTTGTATATGTTTATTTTATATTTTGATTCTACTCATCTCATTGTTTTGTGGTTGAATGGTTTTAGAAGGTTAAATTATTCCCAAGAGTGAATTATTGATACCTGGACACTAGTTCTAGTTCATGGGGATCATGAACACCCCATGGGTCCAATGGTAGATCAGGATGAGAATGATTTTAACGGTATCTTGGGTTAGTCCATTACACACAATTTATCAATGTTTTATATCTATTAAAAATTTATTTATAAGGAGAAAAGTTAATTTAATTTATCTATTTAGAGTGATATAGGAAGAGAATTACCAAATTATAATTTTTAGATGTTTTCTGAACAGAATAGATATTTTCATAATTCTCACCCCCTAGATCACCTTTGTAGAATGATGTAATAGAAAGAAGAATGTAACTATTAATGAAATGGATAGAAATATATTTTAATGAATTTAGTTTACCTATGTTCTTTTTGAAAAAATGGTGTGAATATTGCATCTTTAATTTTAATAACAATTATTGTTAGAACTATTTTGTAGGATACCACTTATAAATTATGAAATGAAACCAAAAGTTTTATATTTCATGTTTTTTGTTGAAAATATTTTTTCTCAAATGATAAGGAAAATTTGGATACCATTGAATCTAAATAAGATTATAGAATATTTTTAGATTATTTAAATGTAAGTAATGAGTATCAATTTTATAATAAAAGTAATATGGGTGTCAAAGATTTTATTCATACAAATTTTGATGATATTAATTTAAAAAAATATTTTATTTGATGAAGATCACATTGAAATTGATTATAGAGAATTTAATTTTGGGTAAGATTAGCCTCAAACTATAATAGATGAGAATCACCCTCATGAACGTATTTGGAAAACTCACATATATTATAAATTTAATAGAGACATTGATTCAATGTTTTAGATATTAGATTCTTTAAGAAATTTTTGTACACACTAATTTATTATTTCTGATTTTTTGAATGATATTTTACAATCATTGAGATAATTGAATTAGTTATTAGATATGAATTATAAAACTAATCAATTTTCTAGAAATTATTTTTAGTATTTTGTTTAACCACATAAAATTCTCATATTATTTTAATAACTCTACAAAAATATAAGTTTTTTCTGATGGGTTATTTATGATTGATTTTGGTCACAAAATGTTAATTGGAATGGAAATCCATTTCAAATAACCCTTCATAGAAAATCATGTCACAAATGATACTATTTGGGGTGGACCATGGAAGTTATGATCATACCGACACTATTTTTGACAAATTTTAAAAAATCACCAATAGCGTTCTCTCATACATCATTATGATAAAATAAAAATTCCATCATAATTACGTATTTATAACAGATTAAAAATTCAATCCCAAAAAAGTGTAAATAAATAAAAATACACATATAATAAATTATGAATTATTCTTTATTAATAAACTAATTAAATAAAATTAATTAATATTAAGTTGTGATAATTAAACTATAATAAAAATTTAAAATATGAAATTTAAAACAATTTTAAAAATACCTCAAAAATAATGTGTTATTAAAAATAAAATAAATATAAAAAATTAATACCATTAATAAAATAATAATTAATAAAAATAGATAAAAATTAAATAAATCAATTAAATAACTATTAATTAAAATATATAGATATTTTAGAGTGTTTTTAGGGTGTTTTAAGTAAGGGAAATAAGTGATGGAGTGGGGAAGAGGGTGAAGCTCTATTTATAGTTGACAATTTTATGACTGAATTATTATGACGGACTATTCCATCACAAAAAGTGTATCATTAGAAATATTTATTGATGATATTCGTGATAGAATATGATTCTTTAAATTGGTATTTTAAAATAAACGGTTATACGTCCCAAAGAGTAGCTTCCATAAATATTTTTCCGACATATTTAAAAGTTTTGGTCGGAGTGGATACTCAAGAGGGGGGTGAATTGAGTTCCAATTAAAATCTATGTTAAAATATTGTCTATTTAAAATCTCCAAATTTATAAAACTAGTTAAACTGAAGTGAATTTATACAGATTGTAAATGTTCACATAGCTTCTCAACGATTGATTAGGTCTTAGTTAATTTAACCACAAGATTAAACTAACTTTTGAAACTAACCTACTGATTTACAATAAGTTTAAACACTTGCAAATTTAATTATCAAAGTAGCTTTAAAATAGTTTCTTATTCCAAAGTAACTATAGTGTAATTAATAAGATATATGTAGTAAAATTTGAACATTAACTAAAGGTGTACATCGGATATAATAAGAGGTTCAGTCTCAAGCCGAGACTTAGTCCTCTAAAATTTAAATAAAATTTGATCCACACCCTGGATCGGGGTTAACAACAGTTTAAAAAACTGTCCAGGACATGCAGGGACCTCTACCACTATTCTTCGTTGGAAACAAAACAAAGACCAGACCACACAAGGACCTCTCGCACAATTGACGTGGGTAAACAAGAGATAAAATATTTGGAGTGCGGATTTTGATATCCTCTAGTTCAGTGCAGGAGACAGTGTGTGTATAAGAAATATAGAGTACACCACACTAATCGAAAGTTAATAAATAAATCACTTAGAGAGAGAAGATAAGAGTTTAGAAAGCTCTAGTTATTATAAATGTAGCTCTAGACTCATTGGATTTAGCAAGAATGTTTTTGAGTCTTTCTCCGATTTTTCTGTTGAAAAACATAGTGTCATAGTCATCTTGTCTTCTTCAGGAATGAAAAAGATCTCTTGATTCATCGTGTGTTCTTCAGTGGTGTTGGATTGCAATCTTGAGATTTCTTTGAAATTCTGGAAATCTCTTTCTTTCTCAAGATTGTTCTTCTTATTCAGCACAATTCTCTAGGGTGTATGTAAGTTCTTCTCATTTTATATTCACACTTCCACACCTCACTTCTATTCTATATCGTTTACTACATCTTAATCATCCTTATATTCCACGAGTTTTGGTGGTAGGAATGATTCCCTTTTCATAGGTACGAGATACGGTTTCCTGGCATGCCAACAACTATCATTAAATAACATTAATTGCATTAAAAACATCAAATATGACCGTTAGTATTATTTAAATAATATTGACAAAAAGTTAATAAATTGTGTCACAGTGATTAAGTAAACGATGTCTTCTCCACGGTATGTGGTTCATAGTATGATCTTCACGGTATGAGCTTCACGGTATGAGCTTCACGGTGTCTGGATCACAGTTTGTCCATCACGGTGTCTGGGTCACGGTGAGTCCTTCACGGTGTCTGGGTCACGGTGAGTCCTTCACGGTGTCTGGGTCACGGTGAGTCCTTCACGGTGTTTGGGTCACGGTGAGCCCTTCATGGTGTCTGGGTCACGGTGAGCCTTTCATGGTGTCTGGGTCACGGTGAGTCCATACTTAGACAAATATATGTATTTGGACTTAGACAGTAATATGAAGAATATGGATTAAGTTTAACCATTAGAGAGTAAGAGAACATGAATCATAAACCAAAAGTCTTGATAATATATTTGAGATTTGTGATCATGCATGAGACTTGTAAATTAAAAAGAGAGTATTTACCATCCATAAAATTTTGTATCATTAAAACATGATGAGTAGTTATTATAGAGATTGAAGAGCATTAGAAAGATGTGCAATGACGATCAAGATTAATTAATAGTAATAATATTTGTGATCATTAAAATAAGATTAACACAGGAGGAGTCCAACAATATCCCCGTTTTTTATGATAAAAAATCAGATATAGTCATAATATAAATGAAATTTAACATTAAAGATACTAGCATAGAAAAAACATTATAGAACTGACACTTATAGTTTTTCTCCCCCATTTATACTTGTAGAAGTTTGTCCCCCTTTGGGGATTATCAAAAAGTAGAGAAAATGAAATGAAACACGGAATTTTTCAATAATCAAAGGGTTCGGAATAGAAAATACAGGATAATTACAATCAGTAAACAAGAAATGACATCCCATAAAAAAAATTCGCTAGACTCTTCAGGGATCCGTCCTTTCCTTGACTTTATCAGCAGCAGGAGCTGGTGCTGAAGTAGAAGAAGGTATAAATGCATTAGACAAAGAGGGTAAGGGTAGACATTCAAAAACAGATGGATCCAAAGTGGGAGTAGTATACGATCTAGGCTTAGGTTGGTCAAGAATGACTGGCCGAATCTAAGAAAGAGCTTGGCTAACTATCATGGTAGTTGAGGCTAAGGCAGGTACCCTAGGTCTATGGGATGCAGCAACTGGACCAACTATAGCAGTACTCTACACATGAAGATACATCTTCAAAATATTGATGAAATCAGTAATGATTTCACCACTATATTGCATAGCCTTTTCAAAATCATCCTTATTCTCTATAAACTTGTCCAACAATCTGGTGAACTCTATAAGTTTCTGAACTTGGGATTTAAAATCTTGAGTCACTGGAGGGATTCTCAAATTATCAACAAGATATCTAAAGTGATCTATCATATCACTTTTAGAGAAAATATGTGAGAGATAAAGATCTATTTTCATGGTGATCTTTTGTTGAGCATCATTTCCTATCTTAGAATGAATCCTAACCAAGTCCAATGATCTATCACTATTCATAACCACTTTTGACAAAGAAGATAGATCCAAGCTACTATAGTCACTCTAAAGTTCTTCCATGATTATGGATCTCAACATAGAATCATCCAAAGAAGATGTGGAGGTTTGACCAGAATAAGGTGAAGCGTTGATAGCTTCAGTTAGAACTTTGAGCTATTTCAACAATTTTTGCAGGCATCTAGTGTATTCATCTGTAAGATTATTCAGATTTTTTACAAGCTCTCTCATGCATTCCAGCATCTTGGGGTGACCTTTTCCAATCTTTTCATCAAAATAAGGCAGGTATGGATGAACTTGAGACACAATCTCCCTAGAAAGGAGGGAGTCAGATGTCTCAGGAGAAGCAACAACAGGTGCAGGAGCAGAAACAGGAGTAGGCTCTGATCTCAAAGATAACTCATTCTGCAAATTTACTATCATATTTTTCATATTTTCAACATCAGCACTCAGAAGCTTATTCTCAACTCTGCCTTCTTGAATTTCTCAGATCATCGTTGGTTGAATATGCAAGATAATATTTTTCAAGAGAATTAATGCATCTTTTTTACTTAACTGAGTTACTGGACGACGTTGAGTGGAGACAATTTTCTCAACTCTAGCTAAAAAAGTTTCTCTAAAAACATTCAGATCATCTTTAGTCACAAAGGAGTGATTCTTGGATAAGGGTGAAGGTAAAGGTAGTGGTTCAGATTCGGGTTGAGGTTCATAGTCATAATTAGACTCAGATTCTGATTCGGATTGAGGTTGGGGCTCTGGTTCTGGTTCTAGATGAGCTATAGACATAACATGAAATAGAGAAGAAATATCCATTCTAGTTGTAGATACTTTCTCTGACTCATCCACATCATAAAAGCTTGGGAAAACAAATATGGTGTACACATAGTATGAGAAATAAGGTTGAGAAGCTTCAGTAGATCCAGCTTCTGTAATATCAAGGTTTTCAGGTTCCACCCCCTCAAATTGTTCTTCCCTTTAAGATTCTTGAGGTTCAGGAACATGGACAAGATCCACAGGATCATCCCTGATCTATTTAGCATACACATGCCATGCCAGATGAAAGGCAATTTCCATCCTCTCTTCTGCAGAGGGAATAATCTAAGGAACCGATTGTTCCACTGGATGAACTTCCAAACTTGCTTCTTTTTCCACAAAAAGATCCTCTTCAACAGGATCTGCCTCTCAGGTTACTTGTTGTTCTGAATCAAGAAAACCAACTTCCTTGCCACATTAGGATGAGCTTCAGGATTTACATCCACACTATAAATAGAAGCTTCCTCTTCTCTCAAACTAACACCACCTTCCTCTCCTTGAGGTATTTCAGCAGGGATAACAGCAGGGACAACAGTCCATTCTTTTTCAATAGGAGCTGTTTCTAATTGATGTCTTCGAGCTTCATCTGTTGGAGATAATTTAACAGTTACTTCCTCTTATTATTCTTCTAAAAAATCATCCACTTCATATAGTTCCAAACCAAGATCAGATAGATTCTTAGGCCTTCTAGGATAGTCAACAGGATTAAACCATTTATACAATTGATTATTATCCTCAACCACTGCTTCTTCTAGGGGTTCTATCTAATCTTCAACCTTCTGATGATAGGCATGGATAAGCAGAAATCAAGGTCCTATAACTTTTCATCATTCGGTCCAACAATCCCTTTGGAAACTAACATAGCTGAAATCATCCTTTAGTAAAACAAGGAGGTGGATTTGGAAGTGACTTTGATCAACTCATAGATATGGTTGATAACATACCTGCATAGGTTGATCTTATGGACATTCTTCAATAGATGAATAAGGAACACATCCTGATACTTCATCACAGAAAATCTTCCTTTCTCGGGCTAATCAAATTTTGAACAAACCTGAACAGAAGTCTAGTCTCCCCATCTAATTCAGTAGCTATGGCCCTTCGCTTGGTGCCATTTTAAGTAAATTTTTCCAAAGTAGTCTCCAGGTCAAAGATGTCAGCTTTTGGAGGAGGGTATCTATGGTAATCCACAAAAACTCTTTCATGGGGAATCCCTAGGCATACATCCGACAACCTCGAATATAATGAACACTTTTTACCATTTATCCAGCTTGACACCATAAATCTTTCTCTAAACTCAAAAGAAAACATCACATTCTGATATAATTGAGATACCAATCACGGGTAAATCAGTCTATTCTATCCAGTGAACCATCCAAGCCATCCTTGTTCTCTTAAAAAATACAAAACTACAGATCTTCTAGACATCAACCACTCTGCACAAACCTCTCTTTCAGGTACAACTGTACGGCTTAACAGGTTTGAGATTAGAGGTCCTTCGAGAGCTATCCTCGGTATCCTCTTCCGTTTCTTAGAACGGCGCTTCTTAGACAAGGGTGATGATGGAAGCTTTATCCTTAGCATCCACTGAAGGTTCGGGAGAGAGGGAAAAGAAGGTTCAATAGAGAGTTCAGGTAAGGAATCTAATGAAACCCTTATGTTTTATCATTTGGGAATTTCAAACTTCATAAAAACAAAAATGCGGGAAATCAAATAGCGGTAAAATAAAAATTACGTGATACGGGTTAAAATACAAATATAAATAATCTTCACGGTGAGACCGTGAGTCAGAGTTACGAAGTGATGAAAACTAGTCATCACGGTGAGACAGTTGGTAGTCGTCACGGTGAGACAGTGAGGATTATGTGCAGTCATAGTGAGACCAATAAGTTGACAGACTGTGAGCATAAAGTCTTGACGGTGAGACCGTGAACATAAAACAGTAACTTAGTAACAGTGAAAATGACACCGTAAAGTAAAATATAGTAAAGTATTAAACATTATGGTCAGTAGAATTTTTACTTATGATTAATCATACCAAGATCATGTATGATGTAGTCTAATCATCCAGAATTTAATGGTTTAGTGAATATATCAGTATGTTGATATTCAGTACCAATGAATTCCAATGTGATATCACCTTTTTGATAATGATCCCTCAAAAAGTGATGTCTTACATAAATATGATTTGTCCTAGAATGAGAAATAGGATCCTTATAAATGTTTATAGCACTTGTGATGTCACAATTTATTGGGACATGTCTGAATTGATATCCATAGTCTAGTAATGTGTGTTTTATCCACAAAATTTGTGCACAACAACTGCCAGCAACTATGTATTCAGCTTCTACAGTAGATGATGCAACAAAATTTTTTTTCTTACTACACCATGATACTAGTGACTTGCCTAAAAGGTTACACATTCCCGAGGTGCTTTTTCTATCTAAATTACATCCAGTAAAATCAGCATCAGAATAACTAACTAATTCAAATGATTTTCCCTTGGGATGGAACAGTCCTAAATTGGGAGTATGCTTGAGGTATTTGAAAATTCTATTTACAACATTTAAATGTGACTCTTTAGGGTTTTTTGAAAATGAGCACACATACACACACTAAACATAATGTCAGGATGAATAGAAGTTAGGTAGAGTATACTTCAAATCATTTATCTATAAGTGGTTTGATCAACAGATTTACCATTTTCATCAAGAACCATCTTACAGGTGGTAATCATGGGAGTGTCCCTAATGTTTGTGTTATCCAGTCCAAAACGTTTTAAAAGACCTCTAGTATATTTACTTTGAGTTAATATAATTCCATCATTATTTTGAAAGATTTTAAATCCAAGAAAGAATTTATGTTCACCCATTAAACTCATTTCAATTTCATTTTGCATCATTTTGGAAAAATCAGTACATAATATAGTTTTTGAAGATCCAAAAATAATATCATATACATAAATTTGTACAACTAAAACATCTTTAGAAATTCGTTTTATAAACAGATTAGGATCAACCATTCCTTTTGTAAAACTTTTAGATATTATAAAAGTAATTAATCTATCATACCAAGCTCTTGGATCTTGATTTAAACCATATAATGCTTTTGATAAATTGAAAATATGATTTGGAAAATGAGGGTCTGAAAATCTAGGTGATTGTTCAAAAAAATATCCTCAGCAATATATTCATTCAAGAATGCACTCTTGACATCCATTTGATATAGTTTGAAATTTAGATGAGCAGCATAAGCAAGTAAAATCCTAATAGATTCTAATCTGGGTACTGGAGAAAAAGACTCCTCATAGTCAATACATTTTTCTTGACTATAGACTTGTGCAACTAGCCTAGAATTATTTCTAACTTTGTTTCCAGATTCATCTACTTTATTTCTAAACACCCATTTAGTGCCTATTGTGAAAGTGTTCTTAGGTATTTCAACAAGATTCCAAACTTTATATCATTCAAATTGATTGAGTTCTTCTTGAATAGCAATTACCCAAATATCATCATTAATAGAATCATCAATTTTTTTTGGTTCAATCTGTGACAAGAAGGCTTGATGTTCAACCTGATTTCTAAGAGAAGCTCTAGTCTGTGTCCCTCTGTCAATATTTCCTACAACAACATCTAAACGATGATTATATAGAATTCTAGTTGACCTATTAAAGGTAGGACTAGAAATTTCAGCTTATTCTCTGGGTTCAGGATCATTAGAAATAGATTCTGGAATAATTCATGAGCTGGTTGTCTTTATATCAGGTTCATTAGATTTGTCATTAAGGTCCAGAACAGATAGATCTTCTTCAAGATTTTCAAGAGAGGTTTTAGGCTCATGTGGATCAGTTTCATCAAACTTTATGTGAACAGATTCTTCCACACACTTGGTTCTCTTATTAAAGACTCTATAGGCTTTGCTTGTTAATGAATATCCTAAAAAGATTGCTTCATCACTCTTAGAAGTAAACTTATCAAGATTATCTTTTGTATTAAGAACAAAGACTTTGCATCCAAGACTCTAAAGTAACTAACATTAGGGTTTCTATTGTTCCACAACTCATATGGGGTTTTCGTAAGAACAGATCTAATTAAGACTCTATTAATAATATAACAAGTTTTATTGATAGCTTCAGCCCAAAAATAAACAGGCAGGTCATATTTATTAAGCATAGTTCTAGCAATTTCTTGCAGGGTTCTATACCTCCATTCTACTACACCATTTTGCTGAGGTGTCCTAGGTGCAGAGAAATTGTGACTATAGCCATTGTGTGAGTAGTAGGATTCAAACTCATGATTCTCAAACTCACGACCATGATCGCTTCTTAGGGTTTTAATCTTAAGTCCACTAATATTTTCTATAGATTTGAAGTATTTAACAAAGTAAGAACAAGCTTCACTTTTGTGAGCTAAGAAGTATACCCAAGTATATCTAGAAAATTCATCTACTTGTACATAGACATAGTTCTTACCATTTAAGCTAGAAACACTAGATAGTCCAAAAAAATCCATGTGAACCAATGTGAGAGGTTGGGAAGTTGAAACTTCTTTCTTTGATTTAAAAGAAACTTTATGTTGCTTTCCCTTTTGACAGGGATTACAAACATTGTCATTTTGAAACTCAAGTTTAGGTTGGTCTCCAACTAAGTTCTTCGTAGTTAGTTTTTTAAGTGAGTGTAAATTGTAGTGTCCTAATCTTCTATGCCATAACCAGGACTCTTTATGAAAATCATTTGAACATGTTATAATTTTCTTAGATAATGAATTTAAATCAACAGCATAACCATTTTCATTTCTTAGAGTAGAAAATACTAAAATGTTTTTACAATTGAAAACATTACAAGAATCATTTTCAAATTTGACATTAAAACCATCATCACATAATTGAGAAATACTTAATAGATTATATTTAAGTCCATCAACAAATAAAACATTAGAAATTAAAACTGAATCATTGTTACCAATTTGACCAATGTTGATGATCTTTCCTTTAGAATTATCACCAAAGGTGACATGACCTCCATCAACCTTTATTAATCTTTTGAAACATGAGTAATACCCAGACATATGTCTTGAACATCCACTGTCCAGATACCATGTCTTCTTGTGGGAACTCTTCAAGCAGGTTTCCTACAAAATAGATTTAAATAATAAATGATTTTGGTACCCAAATATTCTTCGGTCCAGAAAGGTTAGCAATCAAAGATTTTGATACCCACATTTGTCTTCTGGGTCTCATATAATTTACGGAATCAAAATATTTTTAATGATAAACTCTATTAGATTTATAACTAGGTGAATAACTAGTTTAGGCATATAAAAGTCCAAAACTAGAACTACCAGTATTCTGTCCAGATTTAGGAATAAATATATTCTTGGTAATCTATCTTTGTCCAGCTTTGTTGCCTATTCCAGTAGTGTATTTTTTTGATACTAGATTTCCTAGCATTTAAGTTAGTGTATCATTTCCATTTGTGAATTTCTCTAAGTCCTATGTAAGTTTCTCATTAGACATTTTCATTTCAATGTTCTCTTTTTATAGTTGATCATTTTTCTCTTTTTCAATAGTATGTTTGGTTTTAACAGTAGTAGTGAGAACATGTTATTTCTTTAATGATTTTTATTTATCCATAAGTTTATTGCATGTCTCTTCTATCATATTATAATATTCAAATAATTCCTCACTAGTCATGTTTTCAGAATCAGAATCAGATTCTGCATCATTTCAAGAATAGTAAGGATTTAAAATAGGAGTATCCAAGGTTACCTAAGATTTTTTTGTCATGAAACACATGTTGGCATGTTTTCTTTTAGAATCAGATATTTCAGATTCACTTATGTTGTCTTCAGAAGCACTCCAGGTGGCCTTCATATCCTTTTTGTACTTACTGTCCTTGTACTCATACTTATTCTTGTATTTCAGCATTGGACAGTCTGCTTTTATATTTCCTTTTCTTTTGCATTCATAGAAGAAAACTTCATCACTTTTATCATATTTCTTCCAGTCCTTTTTTCAGTGTCCCTTATTGTCATACTTTCCTTTGTAGTTATATTTTCTGAAAAATTTCTTCTTCCTATAAAATTTCTTAAACCTTCTGGATATTTGAGCCATTTCAGCATCACTATTAGAGTCTGAATTTTCACTGGTTGAACTGTCAGTTTGTATTTGAGCTTTATTGTTGTCCTTACTCTTTGAACTAGTAGTCTTGAAAGCAACATATTTTCTCTTAGGTTCATCATCTTCCTCTTTATTCACCTTGAGTTATTTCTCATACATCGTGAGCTTACCAATGCGATCTTTGACAGGATGAGCAGTGATGTCACATGACTCTCTGATTGAAACAGATGTTCCTCTCCATCGGTCTGGTAAACATCACAAGATTCTCATAATTTGTTCCTTTACTGGAACATCCTTTCTGAGTGAATTCATTGTATTGACTATCTCATTAAACTTGAGATACATATCAGAAATAGGTTCATTAGTCTTCATTTTAAAATTATCATATTTAATAGTTTAAGTATTCAATCACATTTCTTTAACATTGGTTTTTCCTTCATGAGAAACACCCAAAGTATCCCAAATTTCAAAAGCAGTTTTGCAAGCAGAAATTCTATTATACTCTTCATCTCATAGAGCACAGCACAAGGAATTCATAGCTTTAAAATTATTGTTGTAGGCAGTCTTTGTAGGTTCATCCCAAGTTATTATTTCAGTATCTGGAATTTTATATTTAGATTCTATAGTAGTCCAGATATAAAAACCCATGCTTTCTAAATGAATTTTCATTTTATGTATCAACTAAGCATAGTTTGTACCATTAAAGAAAGGTTTCCTGTTAGTAGCATCACCCTCTAGTCTATTATCCATAACTATATTTTAGAAAGATAATTTAAAGAGATAAAATTTAGATCAAACAGAAATTTAAGATATTTAAAGATAAAACTAAAATCACAGTTGAAAAAAAGATTATTTAAAAAAAATCCTTAATCAAAAACAAATCCATTGATACCAAATGTTGGTCGGAGTGGATACACAAGAGGGGGATGAATTGAGCTCCAATTTAAATTTCTGTTAAAATATTGTTTATTTAATATCCCCCAATTTATAAAACAAGTTAAACTGTAGTGAATTTATACAGATTGTAAATGTTCACTTAGATTCTCAAAGATTGATTAAGTCTCAGTTAATTTAACCACAAGATTAAAATAACTTTTGAAACTAACCTACTGATTTAAAATAAGTGTAAAAACTTGCTAATTTAACTATCAAAGTAGCTTCAAAATAGTTTTGTATTTCAATGTAACAGCAGAAGAATAAATAAGATACATGTAGTAAACATTGAACTTAAACTAAAGGTGCACAACAGATATACCAAGAGGTTCAGTCTCAAGCCGAGACTTAGTCCGCTCAAATTTATATAAAATTTGATCCACACCCTGGATCAGGGTTAACAACAGTTTAAAAAACTCTCCAGGCTACGCAGGGACCTCTACCACTATTCTTCGTGGAAAACCAAACAAAGAACAGGCCACACATGGACCTATCCCACAGTTGACGTGGGTAAACAAGAGATAAAAGATTTGGATTGAGGATTTTGATATCCTCCAGTTTAGTGCAGGAGACAGTGTGCATATATGAAATACAGTGTACACCACACTGCTCGAAAGTTAATAAATAAATCACTTAGAGAGAGCAGATAAGAGTTTAGAATGTTCTAGTGATTATCAATGCATCTCTGGACTCGTTGGATTCATCAGGAATGCTTCTGAGTCCTTATCTGTTTTTTATGTTGAAAAACAGAGTGTCGTAGTCAGCTTGTCTTCTTCAAGAATGAAAAATATCTCTTGATTCATCATGTGTTATTCAGGGGTGTTGGATTTCATTCATGTGATTTCTTTGAATGTCTGGAAATATCTTTCTTAATCAGGATTGTTCTTCTTGTTCAGCACAGTGCTCTCGGGTGTATGTAAGTTCTTCTCATTGTATATTCACACTTGCACACCTCACTTATATTCTATATCGTGTTCTGCATCTTAATCTTCTTTATATTCCACCAGTTCTGGTGGTAGGAATTATTCCCTTTTCTTAGGTATGATACACGGTTTCCTAACATGCCAACAACTATCATTAAATAACATTAATTCCATTACAAACTTCAAATATGACCATTAGTATTATTTAAATAATATTGACAAAATGTTAAGAAAAAGTGTCACCGTGATTAAGTAAACGGTGTCTTCTTCACGGTATGAGGTTCACGATATGAGCTTTATGGTATGAGCTTCACGGTATTAGCTTCACAGTATGAGCTTCACGGTTTCTGGATCACAGTTTGTCCTTCACGGTGTCTGGGTCACGGTGAGTCCTTCACGGTGTCTGGGTCAGGGTGAGTCCTTCACGGTGTCTGGGTTACAGTGAGTCCTTCACGGAGTCTAGGTCATGGTGAGTCCTTCATGGTGTCTGGGTCACGGTGAGTCCTTCACGGTGTCTGGGTCACGGTGAGTCCTTCATGGTGTCTGGGTCACAGTGATTCCTTCACAGTGTCTGGGTCACAGTGAGTCCTTCACAGTGAGTCCATACATAGGCAAATACCTTTATTTGGACTTAAATAATAATATGCAGAATATGGATTAAGTTTTACCATTAGAGAGTAAGAGAACTTGAATCATAAACATAAAGGCTTGATAATATATGTCAGATTTGTGATCATGCATGAGACTTGTAAATAATAAATAGAATAATTTACATCCATATGATTTGTTATCAATAAAACATTATGAGTAGCTATTATAGAGATTGGAGAGGATTGGTAAGATTTGCAATGATGATCAAGATTAATTAAAAGTAATAAGATTTGTGATCATTAAAACATTATTAACACATGAGGAGTCCAACAAAAAGTATATTCTCCATTATTCAACAATTAATTGTGGCAGAATCTGAGATATGTCATAAATAATTTTTTATATTGCCCTTTGTAATGGATTTTTAATTCCTCCACAATTAATCATTAGAGATATGGTTATTTTTAAAAGAATTTTATATCCATTGATATTAACCATTTTGTTAAAATATTATTTGCAATGGAATTTAGAGTTCATCAGAATTAGTCCATTATGAAAAGATTATTTTTGATAGATTTAATATTTTATTGAATATAATTATTTCAAATGGATATATAATTTCATCATAAATATTCTTCTGAAAAAGGATTATTGTGATTAATTTATAGACTTCAGGGAAAATAACTGTCTCCCACCAAAACATACACATTGTCACCAAAAATATTAATGATGGATTATAATTCCATCATACATGTTTCTCATCCCAAATAATATATGTGATGAAATTTTAATTCTATCACAAAAAAAATAATTTCGATGAATTATTAGTAATAGACTATGATCTATCCCTAATTATTTATCATAAAGTTTTGAATTACTTATAGTATAGGTGGGTTATCATAAATAAAATATATAATACTGAAAAAAATTATAAGGTAAAAGGTTTGACTGGTTACTCAATTTTTTTTTCAATAAGAATGATTTTATTATAATGAGAAGTTATCACATTTTTGTAGATTGGAATATATTAGAATTTTATTACCGTATTAAAAATATATGGTTTTAGTATTTTTTAAATGGATCTGAAAAGTAAATTTTTAACTACATTAATTTATGAATATTATTAGGATAAATAACCACCTAGTTTTAAAAATGAGAAGAAACCAAATCTTGTTTTTATAATTCAAATTATGTCTCTGGGATAATGAAAACCCCTTGATCATGATATGAAATGTTATGTTAGTATCTTTTAAAGAATGGTTTTATGGATAGATAAGTAAAACCTACTTTATTTACTAGGAAATATTCTCAAGGAATATTTGATTATTTAGTTTTACATAGATTATTTCATTTTTTTATAATCTAGTGAGGCTTTATTTATTGGTTACTATTAAATTTGACAAGATTCTTATTGGAGAATTAATTTTTTTGTTTTATAGATATTTTAAAAAGATTATAGGATACTTTTAAATCAATGTAAGTATGATAAATAATCAGTTAGTAGGTATGGAATTGGATTTAAAATAACTAGATGAGTCCCTATGAGTAATTCTTATAGATTCGATTCTAACGTTACTGGTCAATTATTTGATATTAAAGTGTTCAAAGGAATGATTAAAATTCTACTTTATTTGATAATCATTAGACATGATATTATGTTTAGTATTTTTATATGTGTGCGATTTAAAGGAGATATAAAGTAATGTTATTTCTAATATGATAAAAGTATTGTTATACATGTAAATAGAATAGTAAATCTTGGAATTTTCTATTCTGAAAATATTTTTACTAAACCATTGGATTATGTATAGTTTGAGAAGATGAAGTCTGAACATGAAATGTGGTATGTTTAATTTTATACAAGAACAATATTGATAAAATAATGTTTATTATACACTTTATATTATTTCTTTTATATTATGAAGTGTTTTATTTTTATATTGGATTTATTCAGAAGTTTAGATATTCAATGTCATATCTATTTTTTAAAAAAAATCTATAATTTTTGGGAATTTATCTCCGTTTTATTGATTTTCCTTGATTTTGATTATTATTTTTAAGCATGTATAAATATAAGGACATTTTTCATTTTATTTATTTATATAAGTTATGATAATATTTACTATGTTTAAAAAAATTGGTTGAGAAATATTTGTTGTGTCTCTCACCATATTTTGATTTTAACGATAAAAAACACTCTTAAAAGTGTTTAATTATTTCTTATAAGAGATTGGTAGTTAGTGTTGATGAAATCAAATTAAAATATTGTAAGAAACATGAATGATATATTAACAGTCTTGATGGATGTTTTAGATCATCAAATAGAGTATAAGACATCGTTATAAGGTAATTGGAGAAAGTGGAGGAGCCACTTGTTAATGTTTGGGGAATCATGAAATACTGACTAGATGGGCAGTGCCATTAGCCTGTTGGTGGAACGCCTAGTGGAATTCACATCCAGTCGAACCCCATCGACTAGATGATTCATATGGATAGTATAAAGGAATGGAGAATATGATCAACCTTAATATGGTGGATTCAATAAGAACCTTGACACCACCACCACCACAGGATACCCAATAGAGAATATTGGGTAACCAATGGTATCGATGAAAAGCAACCTAGACCATCATTTATGAGGGTCAAACTTAATTTAATTTGGTTTTAAATGACTTCATTACATATGGATAATTATAGAATATTTCTAATGCTTTTAGGGCCTATAAATAAACACCTTAGTAGCCTTGAAAACTCACTATCTCATCCATTCATTAACACTAATGTATTATAATATCCAAAAATAACTCATGTGATTTCATTTTTTAAATTTTCTATTCTCAAATCTAGTGTGTGTGTGTGTGTATGTCGTGTAAAATATTATCACTCCTATTATTTTATAATTATCTCTTATTGTTTCTTTATAGTATTTTTAGAGAATTGAGACTATACAAAAATGTTATTGTTTCTAAACAATCCTATCCATTCTTCCTCATTTTTATTTTGTTGGTTCTCACTACCTTTAATGATAGGGTCCCATATTTTCTTTACATTACTATTCAATGGTAAGGGTGTATTCCCATTGAGGTTTCTACCTATTCCTATTAAAAAACTATTGTCGATTGTAATTATGGTTTATTATTACAACCTAAAAAGAATGTCAGTTTTGGTATCTTTTATACCATTAAATCCAAAGTAATAATACATTAAATCCTTAAGAAATTGAGGTGAAATGCATAGAGGATATTATTGATCTATTACCAAACATCCTTACCAAATATTGTGACTTATTAACATTTTGATCTCTTAATTATTAATCACATTTTTTTATTTAATCATTTTTATAATTAATCAAAATACGTAATCATTTAATATTCGAATCAATATTTCTTTTATTCTTTAGATTTTATAAAAATATATTATTATATCATTATTATTTCAGATTTGATTCTATTTTTCTTTTTAAATTTTTAAAAAATTATTATCTTCAAAAAGAATATTTACTCTTTAATTATTTTATCATTTAATTTTTTAAAAGGAAAATTCATCCCCCTCTCTTTCCATTTTACCTTACTAAAACCTACATTTAATATTAAAGGGAGGTTAATTTTATTTTTTTATTTATTTTGAAATTATTTAAAATAATAATTTATTTTTAAAATCATTAATTAAGTCTTCATGAAACATTAATTTTTAAAAATAACTTTTCAAAATCTTATGGCGGTCTAAAAAGAAACTCTACGGTTTGTGCTCCATTTTTTTCTGGTAAATTATTTTATATTAGAAAAAATATATATATATTTTCATTATATATATTTTTATCCCATATAGAAAATAATTATATATGTTTATACTCATACTGCTAAAAACCTAGATTAATTGACTCCCAATGATATTTATTCTTTTGAATTAGATGGTAAAGAAATGGATGCCTTATATTGTGGTTTAGTCCAAAATTAATTTAATAGAATTTCTACATGAATAATGGATCATGAAATCTTAAAACTTTTAGGGGTATATCATAGAGGAACAAACAAAGTCAATGATACATATTTTGATATGTTTATCCAAGATTTTGAGAGTTTCTCTATGTATCAAAGTGAATATATCACTGAAATGTTTTCTTGAATTACTGATTTTTGTAATCGTTAAAATGAACTTCATGATTATCTATCTATATAAACATCATTAATATCAGTTTTACCAAGAACTTTCCCCGCACACTCATCACAATCCATGCATATAAATAAATAGAGAAAATTGAGGTTGAGGAGGACATCGAATCTATCATAAAATATGAGATAATAATGAATAAAGAAGCTAAAAAATATTTGAATGAGGTTAAATATACTATAATGAAAATTACATTCAAATCAATCAATAATGAATCAATCTAAAGAAACACTAATATTCTTAATATTTTTGAAAGGGTTAGCAAGTACATGAATAAGAAAATATCTACGCAACACTTCATAAATGAAAATCCAGATATAGAAGTTCCATAATTTGATTGAAAAATGAAATTTCACATTAATATAATTTTTCCTATTAAAAAAATAATAATCAATGTAATAAATATCTAAAATATTCAACTTTTTGTGATAAATAGGATAAAATTTCAACATATGAATCAAGTGAAAAAATTCATAAGTGCCATATTTCCAATTATGAGGTATGCAATGAAATAATTATTTATGTTCTAGTTATTATTAATATACTCCTTAAAAGTATTATTTAATCTATAAAGATCTTATTCATGGTTTAGATAAATTTTTATATGGGTTTTGTGAACTTACACAAAAATATAATGTCCTTAAAAATAATAAAAATCTAGTTGTTTTTTTAAAAATATCAACTTTTAAAAGAAAAATATTATTTGGTTTTCAAACTAAAATATTATTCAAATATTCAAAATATAGAATATAAAATTAAGGATCCTAAAAATAAACATTCTCATTTTACCAAGGTTGATGAAACTGTGATTAAAATTTTTCCATCTCAATGAGTTGATAAAAGTAATTCTGTGATTGGTTTTTCAAAACAATATAGTTTTACAAAAATTCAAAATGAAATTATTTTGTAAAATTAACACTCAAATATAATATTTTAAATTATTATAATTATTTTATTTATATTTTTTATGAATGAAATTTAAAAGATTATAGATTTCCTAGACAAAGGAGAATTTTTCTTTCATCTCTAAATTCTAATGGAACAAATTAATCTAAAAAAGGATGGATTCTAAAATACTTATTGAATAACATAAGTGGAACCAAGACATGAGTACGAAAATCATTTGTATCTTAATATTTTTTTTGGACATGGTTCTTGTGAGAAACAATTCAGAATAATAATATTTTATGGATAGTTAGTGATCAAGAAATATGCATGGTGATCCTTCTAAATTCTACCATCTCAAAAACATTGATGGAGGACATGTCACATTTTAAAATGAATCAAAAGGTCAAGTTATCTATATAGTATTGATTTTTTTCTCTAAATATATTTTGACCCAATATGTTTTAATTTTAAATGCCTTAAATCATAATTTACTTTTTATTAGTCAATTACATGGTAGAGGTTTCAAAATTACTTTTAAAAATGTTTTTTTGTATAGTTTTAAATTCTATAGAAAAAAATTTATTTACCGCATTAAATTTTCAATATATTATTATTATTAATTTAAAATATCTTGTGATTCAAAATGTATAGTGTTTATATGAAAAATATAAAAAATATTGTCTTGGTTCTTAACACCAATGTAATTGAAACATTCACTCTCTTTCCAAGCTCAATTGTAACTGACTAGTTTGATATTTACCAATTTTTTTCAAAGATAACTTAGTTTGTGAACCTTGTTAGCCTAATAAGAAACACAAATCTTTTTTCCAATATAAAAAGTTTGTTTCTTCATTTAAAAATTTAAAACTAGTCCACATATACCATTTTTGACAAACTCATGTTAATAGTATCATTCATAAATACCACACAATTATAATTATTGATGATTATAAAATATTTACAAGGGTTTTATTCCTATATCATAAATATTTATCTTTTAATGTCTCTATAAAAATTTTAAGGATAGTCAAAAATGAAAAGGCTATAAACAATTTTCCCTTAGAAGTGACAAATGTGGAGAATTTGATAATAAAGACTTTGATGAGGTTTGTGCTTCACAAGCATATCAAAACCCCTTCTTCTCTCCTAGAACACATCAATAAGATGGGGTTTTTTAAATATGGAATAGAAACCTCAAAGAAATTTTTAGGACACAATCTAATTATTTAAACATCATCAATTAATTTTGCCCTACGTGGAAAATATCCCATGGTTTATCATTAATTATGTTCTTGTATGATCCATCATAATAAAACCATTTGAACATTACAAAGGATAAATTTCAAATGGTGGATTCTGTAAATTATTCTGCAGTAAATGTTTTATTCCAAATAATAAGGATAATCTAGGAATGTTTTTCTTGAATATTACTTAAACCATTATATATATTTGTTATATATATATAATCAATATCATATTTCATGAAAATTATGATTTTTATGTCCAAGAATTTTATGATTGAAGACAAATGATAATTTTTTTTCATTTATTGATTCTTCTGAAATGGATATCATTTAATGAATGAATTATATAAGATGTAATGTATGGGAGTTAATTTATGAATTTGACGAATAAAATTGTATGTTGAACTTATACATGCATTATAACACAAGAATAAATGAAACAATGCCAAGGGAGTATCATTGGGTTGTAACAATTATATCAATACCATAAGATTGTAGCCGAGGTATTACATGATGCTTGGTTGAACCTATATTGATACCTAAGCTCTATTTTATCTTCCTTATGTTCATATATGATGCTAGTATACCATGAAGAAAAGATAAATCTCATTCTTGTATCGAATAATTCATATGAATCTCATGGACACACTATATAGATGGGATGCTTATGATTTCAATCAGTGATATTTATCAAACCAAATATTAATGATGAAGATTTAGTTTCTAATTATTTAGTGTAAGCTACAATTTTATTTTAGAGTAGTTCATTATTTTAGTTTTTCCACAAATTTCATATCATTGTGCCTGGTGATCCCCATAAAAGGGGTTATAATCGCTTCCACTTGATCTGATATGTATTATTAAACTCTAACAAAAACATTCAGTTGTATCAAGTGATGCATGATTAATATATATGAAATTTGGCACTAAAATAAAAAAGGATCATAAAAAGTGAATCTTTTTATATGTTTTATTAAAATCTATAAAAATGTAATATATATAAATACTAGGAAACATAATGGTCACCCAATCCTTACCCTTACGTAGATGAGATGCGTAAGGGTAATCGAGACTTTACCCTTATGAAAAGTGGTATATATAAGGGACATCTCACCTTACATTTATATAGATCAGTCTACATAAGTGTCATATATTGATACCATTACACATAAAGGGATACATAAAGGTTATAACCTTATGTGATCAATATATATATATGTTAAAAAGGGCTTATCTTTACACAATGTAATGGCAGCATAAATGTGTTTTTGGTTTTAAAAGGGTTACGAAAAGGTAAATAGGAACTTTACCTATACATGTATAGGTATTGGATACATTATTTAAAGGTCTTTTATGTTTACATTTATGAAAAATAACATAATCTAATATTACCTTTATGAAAATGGAATACCTAAAGGTATTACCTATATGTGAGGTAGTATATGAGGGTTACTTCCTTCTTACCGTTACTCAACTGGAACTACATAATGGTTGAGGGTGTGTACCCTTATGAAAGGGTTAAAGATTTTTTTACACTTAGGTAGAGTAGGGATTCTGTGTAAGGCTAAAAAAATTTGTTTTTTAAAATTTGTTTTTAAATTCTTAAATTTTTATTTTGGTTTATTAAATGTTTATAAATCATTATAAAAGGTATTTTGAGAATATTTATATTATAAAAGATTTAATAACTAATTTATTAATTATAAATGGTTTAAAATTAACTAAATAAATGTATATAATCATTTTATTTTTTACAAATATTAAATGTTAATATTTTAAATACCTTTTGAAAAATTATATGTGAATTTTTATGGTCTAAATAAATTCATTTTCTAAAAATCGTAAGAAATAATTTATAAAGGGTTATATATTATGAAATAAGGGTATAAATATAGTATTTTTATATTTAAATTAGGATTAATTCACGAGTAATTAATTTTAATTTTTCAAATTAAAGGGGTTTTATTTGGATATTTTTTAATCCACCTAAAAAGTGTTCTGTTGTATGATATGATCATGGTTTAAATAATAAAGTAGTATATGATATTTAGATTATGTAATGTATTTAAATCATAGATATTATATTATAAATAGTTTTTAATTTATATAATATCATATATTTAAAAATTAAATTAGATATAATGATTAATATAAAAGAGTAGATATTTGAATAAATATTAAATTGATATATTCATAATTATAGAATATCGATAATTTTAAAATTGAAAATTATAAAAGGTTTTATAATTAGATTTTATTTATTAATTGTTCATAAATGTTTTTATCATTTTTAAATGTTTTTATACTTTATTTATTTAATTTTTATTACATGTTTTATTCATAGTTATAAATTTTTTATAGTATGAATGTCTATATTCCAAAATTTATAGTATTAATTTCTTCTTGGATAGAGCCTTTAATATTCATATTAGGAATAAATCCATAATGAATTTAGTTTTAATCATTTGGCTAACTCCACACAATTACATGAAATGTTCAAGTACCTTATTTATATTTTACATCTAGATACATATGAATATTTTTTACGTATATATTTGTATTGTGAAATAAATTACACATAAATATGGTATGAACAAATTGATTTTTTGGATGGAATAAGATTCCAAACAAAATAATTAGAATCATGCATACATATAAGGGAATAACATGAGATAACATGAGATAATATTTAGAGATTAAAATCCCCTTCAAATAATTAGGGCGAGATTTCATCCAAATTAGCACTTTTCGAGACCTCGATCACCCAACAATGTAGTTCATGTCATAGTTGGGTTCCCTTATATTATCATGTGTATGGAAAAAAAATTATGTGTGATAGAAAATAAAAGTCGGGTAGTTCATTCGATGGAGAGGTTCCACTAGATTGTCCCTTTTTTCATGTTTTGGGCGCTTATTTTGGGTCACTCTAGCTGGGATACCCTAAATGGATAATGTTACTAGAGGAATAGAATTTAGTTAATCCATAATATGGATTTTATGAAGGGTTGTCCACTAAACTATCAATGAATTATATATGATATGACTTGGGTGATTCCCTACGTAAATAACTATGTATTGAGAGAAATTACATTGAAGACTCATTACTTAGTGAAATATGGATCTTAGACCACTAATGGATATGATGGATTTTAAAAAGGGGAACTCATTTTAGGGGATCCTATTTAAAATAATTCCTTATTAAATGGTTAATAATTATTAACACTCATATGATAGAAGATTGTATTTTAGATAATATCCAAAAAATAAAATTTCTGATCAAACCTTAATAATGATTAACATAATTTAAGTTACTCTTAATATATAAAATTTTAGAAAAGTTCTTATGAAGGATTCATAATTTTATATAAGTTATTAATGAAAATTCTATGTGTTAAAAAAGATATTTATTTGATAAAAAATGTTGAAGTTGTTAAAAAAACGAATCTATATCATTATGAAACCATAGAGTTATTCATTTAAGATATATAGGATTTATAAGAAAAAATAACAATGTTATCATAGTTTCAACTCATTTACTCAATATGATTAAGTATATCAATGATTTTAGTTTCATATACTAAATATTATATGGTATGTCTAATGATATTGAATATTATTTAATATGATAAATGTAGTGATGAGACAAAAATTTACTTAAATATTTAATGTTTATTGAAATCAATTATATTATTCTGGTAGATATATGATATCATCTATATGTATTAGAATGTTTAGTAAATATATAGAAGGCTATAAGATGAAAATAATTAAAACATGAATGTTATTTTTATGTAATAGGAAAAATGTATCCTTTAATTGATAACCTGGATGCTTAAATATTGAAAAAAGATACCATAAGATGTGTATTTTATCACAATTATTAGTTGATAAGACAGTTAAATAAATATTTTTTTATTTGAAATGAGATAGGTTTTTTTAATACACAAATGTTTTCATTTATTTAATTCTATAACATTATTAAAGGGGGTAATAAAAATATCTTATTCCAGTTAGTGAATATTTCTTATTTTTACCTATATAACTATTTCTACAATATTATTGAATTAAAAGAGTTTTTATCCAAGACTCTCAAAATTATTAAAATATATTTAAACTAGGAATATTATGTATTGCTTCTAAATAATATATAGATAGTATAAATAGGTAAAATTTCAAACCAAAAGAATAAATGTTAGTTGAATTTTTTTTAAAAAAATCATTAAGAATACATTCAATTTCATTGAAACCAAGGTTCTTAAGGATGTAATAGTTATTATTAAATATGATTGGTTTATCCAAGATATAAAATAAGGATTTTATGAAAAATTATATATTTGATACACTTTTTATCATGATTTATTATATATAATAACACTTATTAAAATCCATATGATTTTAAAGTCTAGTATATTTAGAAAATTAAGTACATATAACAACATCTTGATACAAGGATACAACAACATTATTGAAAACCTTTTTAGCATGCTCAAAATTTTCACTCCTTTTGAAATTGAATGGGGTATCCTTGGGACAATCATAAGAATGGGGTGAGATATAAAGCCTTGTATGGGAATAAACAAAGAATAACATGATTAAATTTTTTCATGTTAGTCAACATGAATTTCTGGGTGACATAAAAAGGGGTGAGAATAATAATCTTGAAAAATGATATATGATATAACATGATAGAATTAAGGCAATATTGGAATGTGTAAACAACATAAAACATGAAATCATAAACATGGGTCAGTGATAAATTCCAATACATCGTAACATGGTAGAAAAAGTCACATATTGATGATTTACCCCCTAATACCATACATGACGTCTCGTGAGACTAAAACATTATCCAATACATTGGATATCAACAAAATTATAGAATCACCCATCACTATCATATCATGTACATGCAAATGTGTAAAACATAGATCATTCAATATAGAATCATGTTTCACCAAATTCAATCCCATGATTATTAAGTGTGGAATACATACATTAAATTTACAAATAAAATAATAATATTTATATTTATATGAGTACCCTGAATAGGAAATTGAAATGGTATTCACAATATAATGGTTTGGAATTGAAAAAATCATAGGACAGTTTTAATAGAATAATAGTGGAAAATAATGAATCAGGGGTGGGATTACTGACATTTAAAGAGGTATATAATCACTTAAGAATAATATGTGTAGTAATATAGATTTTCAAATGAATATACCATCAATAGAAATTGTAATAAAAAAGTCATTACATAAAGAAGGTGCTAGAATAAAGAGAAGAAGGAGAGGATCCCTAACCATGAGAGAGTGTTTCCATAAGTTTGGGAGGATATTATTAAGCGATTGGGAGCACCTTGGGAGGGATATATACAGGAAAGATAATATTATTGTCATGATCTAATGGTTTTTAGTGAACATGAATGGGTCCTTGGGTGGGTTTATATAGTAAATGAGACGATTTTTCATTATTATTTTTCATTATTATTTTTTGAACTCTATACAATAAAGTAATAAAAACAAAATCCCGGACTATTTTTTTACTATGGTTTCTACCAAATATTGGAGATTTATTTATGTTATAAGTCCATAAACTGATAAAAATTAAACAAAAATCACGGTGATGTGGAAGTGAGTCATGTTTACAGAGAAATGATTTTAAAAAACTAAAATATAATATTGGTTTTGGAGGATTCAAAAAAAGTTTATAAATTTAAAAAATAACCTAAAAACAAATTATTTTAAAGGGAAAAAATATTTTTTGTTAGTTATACCTTTTATGGAACATATTACAACACTTTTTGTTTATTATAACGTTATAATACACACCATATATTTATATTGTATTTAATTTTTTCCCCAAAATTAGACTACCTCAAAAAGTTATGAAAAATTCACCATTAGAAAATTTTGACATTATAATTCCATAAATAATATTTATTTTTTAATAAATTAAACTCTATATATGATAAATTAATATTTTAAATTAAAATCCATATTATTTTTAAACACTGGTTTTCTACAATAATAGTTTGTAATCCCTTATAAAAATTAATGTTTAATTCATAATGTCATATTATCATTTATATGTAATATATAATATTTATAAATAATATTTTACTAAAATATAATTTTTTTAAAAAATTCATGACATTTTCAAAAGGAATGTCCTCATTGAAATTTCATATTTCTTAAAAAATATGTTTTTTATCATATAAAGATATAATTTATAACAAACACATTGATTAATCGTTTATAAAGTATATTAAAAAATAATAAATATAATATTTATTTTATTGGAATGAAAATATACATATTCATAATGTTAGGTCTGAGGTACATGACCCGTTATTACAAAAACTAATGACCTTAGTGTAAAGTGCGCAATGGTGAAACTCTTATGGGGTGGTTCAGAAAACAGAGTTTGGGACATGATCTTGACTAACATAAACATATCTCGTAATTGGTTTTGATCATGCATTAGTTTCTATATATAAGCTTAGGATTGATCATGGGAAAATCCCAATTGTTATATCTCCCTTGGAAAATATGATAAATTCTCTTCGTAGGGTAAAATCCTACAAGTCACGGTAATCAATTTTTTTGTATATGTCAATATGAATTTAACATAACCCATAATATATAATAATCATATAATAACTTTTAAAAATGTATATTATCAATAGTTATGATGCTTAATGGTATTGTCAATACTACATGTTATAAATTATAATGGTCTAATTTAACTAAAGTAGTGCACGCATTTTCATTAATAACATTACATAAATAATGCACATATTCATTTTAAAATATAATTTCATTAATAAAAGTAAAGTTCATTACATTATTCCCCCATTTATAAATTTTATCCTTGAAATTTTCAATTCTTACACAAAAATAGATGAGGATAGTTCAGTTTCATCGCCTCTTCTAGTTCCTATATTGCTTCCTCGTACTTGTGGTTCTGCCACAACATTTTGACCAAGTGATTTGTCTTGTTTCATAGCACTTTGTATCTATGATCTATGATATTCAATGACCACTCCTCATATGAAATATTATTATATAATGTTTTCACCTTTAGATTCAGTACTTGTGAGGGTTCTAGTATATTCTTTCTGAATATGGATACATGGAACACATCAGGTACTAGGGATATGTTAAGTGGGAGTGTTAGTTGATATTCCACATCTCTGATGTGATTGAAGATCATAAATGGGTAGATGTATCTTGGAAAAAGATTCCCCTTCTTCCTATATTTCATAACTCTCTTCCAAGGTGATATAAAAAGGTAGATTTTTTCTCTAACATAAAAATCTAGATCACGTTAGTGACTGTATGGATAGATTTGATGTCAAATTTTTAGAGATTTCATGTGACATTGAATCGCTTGAACATTTTATATCATATCGTAGAAAAGGTTTGGTCTCATCTGTTTCAACACTCCAAATTCTTCCCAACATGTTTTATTTTCACACCTATTCCCATAAATAGACTTATATGGTTCCATTTTAATGATAGAAGATAAAATGTTTATATATGATAACTCCAATAGGGTAAGGTGTTTATCCCAAAATACTTGGAAATTTATTAAACATGATATCAGTATATCCTCTATATTTTTAATGGTCTCTTTAGTTTGGAAATCTGTATGAGGGTAAAAATAATTATTTAAACTCACATTTTTTAAATTCTTGTTGAAGTATTCTCCAAAACCACGATGCAAATGTCAGATCTCGATAAGAGATAATAGAGAGTGGAACTCCGTACAGTATTGAATTTTTTTTATGTATATCTTAATCTGTGGGTCAGGAGATAAATATTCCTTGACACAAATGAAATTCATTAACTTGTTAAGGTGATTGATTATCATCCCCATGGTATGAATTACTTAAGGTATCATGGGGATTCCTATGATGAAATCCAATGTAATTTTTTCCCATTTCCATAATGGTATGGGAAACGGTTTCATTATACTTTTATATTTTTTTCATTCTACCATGATTTGTTAGTATACCATGTATAGAGATATAAACTATTTAATCCCTCTCTTAATGTAATCCCATAATAAATTTTTCTTTAAATATCAATACATCATATTGATTCCAAGATTAATAGATAAAAATGATATATATGTGTCGTACATAAGTTTCCTATTTAGATATGGATTTATTGGGACACATATTCATGTTAAAAACCTAATAACATCATCTTCAACATTGATAAAATATATAATATTTTCTACCATCTTCTATAGACACCCATAATATTTTTATGTGTTCTTGATCTTCTCAAGAATGTATTGTATAGAAGTTATTTTACAAAGGTAGGATGAAGATCCTTTTATTATTCCCATATATATCATTTTCATTTCTAACAATATTGGATCCTTTACGATCATAATCATGGACAGAGATCAGGGATAATTTCTACTCAAATCCTCTTCCACTTTGTTCTCTATCCCATAATGGCAATGGATTTATAAATCCTAAACCTTTATCATCTTTAAAAACCTATGTTGGATCATATTAAGCTACTTTTGTGTTAATATAAACATGACACTTTTATTATTTGTATATATATATCACAATTCTCCTTTTATAGATAATGTATATAAATCAATAATGTGAAGATCAGTGCATCCAATTCTATATCATAATTTGGGTAGTTCCATTCATGGATCTTTCATTGGTGGGAGGTATAACATATCAAATTTTCATATTACATGAGTATATAAACAAAAATATCAATTTGGATGCATCACTATAAATAAAAAATCTATACTCACCGGTGGGTAATTTAAGGGAAATTGTAGTGATTATCATCTTATTTAGATCCTAAAATATTTATTTTCATTAATCATTGCAGAAAAACATGAATCCCTCCCAGGTTATCCAGATTAGTGGTATTTAAAATCCTGATAAAATCATCAATAATAGATGATAGTTCCCATATAATATTACAAAACTATGGATTTCTGTCATAGAGGTTGTTCTTGGCCACCGTTCAATTTTCCCAAATTTTAGGGATCCAAAAATATCCCTTTCTCAGATATGATTTACCTTTAGAATTTTACTCGGTCTAACCAAAACATGTATTTACTATATTTTTAATATATATTTTATATCTTAATAGTATTCAGTATATTATTTATATGCACCTCATTTTCTTCCTTTATTTTTGAGTACATAAGAATAAAAATAATAAAGACAACCAAAAAATTATTGAGGTAATCCCTAAAGACTCTATCCATTAAATCTATAGATATTTATGGATCATTAGTGAATCTAAATATAATCACTAAGAACTCATAGTGATTGTACCTTATATGAAAAGTAGTCTTAGGGATATCCTATAACATCAACATTACCTAATAATATCCTAACAGATGATATACCATATAGAAATACTAAGCTACACATTGTTGATTAAATAAGTCATCAATCCATGGTATATAATAATTTTTTGATATTTTGATCTTGTTGATCTCATGATAATCAATGAATAGGAAAAATGACCAATCATTCTTCTTAAAAAATATGAATATGGAACCCCATGGTAAAGAACTTTGGCATATAAACCATTTATATATATTCTAATGTAATTACTTCATCATATCCTATTGTTAAAGAATGGAAATTCTATATAGAGTCTTGGATATTGGAAAGGCATAAGGTATAAGAATGATTGAAAATTCTACCCCTCAACTTAGAGGAATACCAAAACATTATTGGGGAAACACATCGACATACTCTCTCACAATGGGAATGTCTTAAGAGATGATCTTTTATTTAATATCAATAATTTTGGCTAGATATGATTTCTCACATGGTAATAATTTCCATGCTTGATATTTTTATACTAAATAAGATCTTTCCTTTTCCATTCACTTGAATGGAATTAGAGAGTGATTCTTTATATGGAAGGTGATTTCATTCTCTAAACAAATTAATTTGTATCTATGTAAAGAAACCCAACCCGTCATGAGAATAGCATATAATTCCATTAAAGGGATTATAATAATTTTCTATAGAAAGTTCATAAAATAAAGTTTGATAGGGCCGGAGTTATATACTTATGATTAAATAATTTCTCCATTTATTTCATTCATCGATAGTTCTACTACCAAGGTTTGTGGTGGTTCTTGATTAGTTATACTAAAAATGTGATATATAAGTGAATTCATAGAACAAGAATCAAAATGTAAGTTTTCTATTATTTAATGAATAACTAGAATAACATTCTCCATTAAAATTTTTGATACCACCTATAGAGTTTTGATGTTATAAGATCAATCTTTCTGTCTAGGACATGGAGTTTATTATCATCAGTTTCCATTGATTACCCTTAGAATAGTACATTGAATTTTATAGTATCCTTGTTTTTTAGTTAAAAAATTAGACCATGTGATGAGTTTTGACTAGATCATTCCTTTATTCTATCACAATGGTGTGTTTCTCTCATAAATAATTGCAAGCTTGGTTCCCTTCATTCCTAGACTTAAATCATCTTATCATTCACTTCTGGAAATTTCCTGAGTGCTACTTTCAACAACTATGAAAAGTGGGATGTTGAAATTTCTTCCATCATTATATTTATCCATCACACTACTAGAATTAAAATTTACTTTCCACTTATTATCCCCATTAGAACTTTGAGTTTCACTAATATGCATTTTCTAATTTTAGGTCACATCGAACAATTTCCTCATAACTGTCAAAGTCTTTAATGGAAATGATTTTTGTAGACTCAATTTCTATACACCAATTTCCAAAAATATAAATATTCTCATTCCATATGATAAAAAAATAGAAATTTATTCTGTTTCTCATATCATTGAATAATGGAGAAAAAATTTTCAATAGAGATAATTCATTATTCCTCAACTAAGGGATCATAGGACCCATTGAATTTCTAAGGAATTATTCACATAAAGGAATCAATTTCAAATTTATCTTTCTTAGGGGGGATTTTAGCATTAAATATTATTTTGGTTTTAGTTCAAATCATGATTCAATTGAGTAAGTACAAAAAAAAGTTCACGATTCCTACTCTTATTGGATTGAGCATCACATTTGGGAAGTCATCACATATCCCCTCACATTGGTTGTTGACTCAGTTTATCCAATTTCAATCCATCTACTAAAATAAAGTGATAATTAAGAATGATAATTTTCAAATTATTAAACATATATAAGGGATACTATAAAAATTAAAGGGATAACTCATAAATGAATTTTATTCTATAACCTATGATTTTATAGGTTTTCAAAAGATGTTTTCAACGATCCATTTCCTAATATAAAATATTATAATAATTTTTCCCAAATAATGTATCATAAAATCATCAACATTTATAAAAACATATGCCCCATGACTGTTAAACAATATCTGCGTTATGTCCCATTTTCACATACTAGGTGGTGATTAAGTCCAACTCATTGAAACCATTTCAGGGTTATTACCCCTTGGTATACCTATGCTAGAGACACATCCTATTTTAGTATCTTGAATGGGAATTATTTAATTATAAACCACATAATTTATACTTCATTATAATAGAATTTTGTTTTACAATGTTCAGAGTTATCCATAATTCATTATATAATGACTTATAATCCTAATCCCAAAAAAATTACTAGACATTCCATTAATACCAGCTATGACAACCCTTATCTTTAATACAATTTTTTCATGATTTATTACATAAAAGCACAACTTGTAAAACTTGTACAATTGTGAAGCCTAGTGTCTTTGGTAAATTAGGTACATAAAACATAAAAATGATACATGGAAACAACAACACTGTTGAAACCCAACTTAACATGCTCTAAAATTCCATCTCTCTCAAAATAGGTTGGGATAACCTGGGGCATACTTAAAAAGTGGGCGAGCTATAAAGCCTAGTATGGGAATAAAATAACAATAAAATGATGAAAGTATCAAATTTTAGTTAAAATTAATTTCAATGGGACATAAAAATATGTTATAATAATAATCATGAACAATGAGGAATCATACAAAAAGATAACATATATGAAAAATGGGGATATGGAAACAACACAATACATGGCATCGTAAAAATAGGTCAAGGATAATCAAAAAACATAATAACATGCTAGAAGAAGTCACATAATTGAATAGGTTTATTCTCTAATACTATACAATCTGTCTCATGAGACTAAAACATTAAAAAATGAACTGGAAGGAAATATAATTTTGAGCACACTCATTGCATTTATATCACGTACATACTAAAGTGTGCCACATAGATCATTCAAAATATGATCATATTTCATAACATTTAAAACCATGATTAAGGATTGTTGAATAAATACATTACATTTACATATAAAATAAAAATATTTACGTCTTGGTGAGTACCCTATAGTGGAAATGGTTATAGAATTCACAATACAATGGATTGATATGTTAAATCACATGATAATTTTGACAGTATAACGGGGGTTGATTATGAACCATGGGATGGATGAATGAGAGTGAAAGGGGTATATAATCACTTGGGAATCATAAGTTTAGTAATATATATTTTTTAAATCATGTACCATCAGTAATAACTATAATAAAAAAATTACATAAAAAATATTCTTGAATAATGTGGATAAGGATATGATATCTTACCTTGAGATAATGTTTCCAAAATATTAGGATGGTCATATTAAGGGATTTGGTGAATCTTGGGAAGGATATATATAGTAAAAGAAATATTATATTCATACATTAATGTTTTTTAGTGAAGAGTAATGGGATCAGGGGATGGTTTTAATAGGAAAGGAGAGGGGAGTTCTTTATTATTTTCTAAACATAGGTTCTGGGGTCTATATAATAGAGTAATCAAAACCAAAATACATATCATGGTTTTTCCCCATTATTTCTAAAAATTAAGAGTACTTTTAATTATTTTTTAAGGTTATGAAATGATCATATTAAAATAATTCCATTGTTAATGAAAAAGGGATTCATGTTTAAAAAATATTGATTTTAAAACCTTAAAATAATATAGGGTTTGGAAGATTCATAATGGTTTTATGAAAATAATCAAATAAAATAAAAATAATATTTTAAAGGAAAAAAAATATTTATTTTTTATACCTTTTATGGAACATATTACATCACTTTCAGGTCATTATGATATCATAATACGTGCAATATATGTATACTATATTTAATTTTTTACTTGAGATTCTATTGTCTTATAAAATTATGAATAATTCACAGTTGGAACATTTATATATGATAATTCCAAAAATTTAATTATTTTTTTATAAATAATTATATAAAAATAATAAATAAAACTTATAATCTAAATTCCCTAATTGTTACAAAATACTGGGTTTTGAGAATAATAATTTTTTACTCTTATAAAAATTACATTTTTACTTCATAAAACCATATTATAATTTATATTTAATATATATTATTTCATAAAAATATTTTATTAAAATATCCTTTATGTCAAAAATTCATGATTTCCTCAAAAGTAATGCCTAAATTGAAATTTCATATTATCAAAAAATAAAAGTGGGATTTTGTCGAATTAAAATATAATTTTTATCAAACTTATTACATAATCATTTATAAAGATAAAAAATAAGTAATAAATATAATAATTATTTTATTATTAATAAAATATAAATATTCATACTATTAGGGTCAAGAAACATACCCCCTTATTATGACAGTGAACGACCTAAGTTAAAGGTACACGAAGGAGACATTTTCATGGGGTGTTTTCGAGAATATGGTTTGGATTGTGTTCTCAATGAGCTTGAACATATCCTGTAAAAGGTTTATCATAGGATTTAGTTTTTGGATCAGAACTTGGGATTGATCAAGGTAAAATTATATATATTATATATATCTCAAAATCTCGGATAAATGGGTTTCATAGGGTATGATCTTTTTGGTCGAGTTCATCACATCTTTTTCTTATTTCAATAAGAATTTATCATAACCCTTAATATATACTAATCATATGACCACTATTCCAAGACCATATCATCAATTATTATGTTTCTTAACAATATTTTGAATTTGATACGATATAACGTATAATGGTCTATCATAACCAATGTAGAGCATGTTTTTTCAACATTTACATTACATAAATAAGACACTTATTCATTTAAACAAGGAATTTCATTTATAAAAGATTAGGTTGTTACATATTTTGTGAAAATTCATAGAATATCCATGTCAAGTAACAATGTTATTGAAATTTATTCTTCTATTTGTAAGGGTATGTGATACCAAATATATATTATATAAAGTTTTATATATATATGAGTTCTAAATTAGAGGAAAAATTAATCGTTCTTGTATTTTATATTCATGAGACAAAGTAAATTGTTACTACATCAAATATTTTAATATGGGAATTAAATTTTATTTATACATTTTTTGATATTAAATACATTCATTTTTGTTAATCAATGAATCATTATTTCCCGATTGTTTAATGATTTATTTATCTATGACAGCATACAAAATTTGGTCAAAAACAATAAAACAGAGAAAATATTATTTGTATTTCCACTAAAATAAGACTTTCCATGACATGGGGTGTCCATGGGATATTTGTAAGGATTTTAACTGAAGAAATATATTGAAAAGGATCTTTTAGTGAAAAACATTCATCATTCATGTTATGAATGCGCTATTAAAATTGTTAAAATGAAGGAAATTAAATATGTAAAGATGAGGCATGACGAAATAGAGCACGGTGAAAAGATCAAACATTTAATAGTGTGAAAAATATTTCATGATATGACCTATCCCAAATAAACCCCGAAAATAATGTTTAAATGTGGAATTTGAAAAAGGCGTATGCATTATGACCTGGAAATCCATTCAACATATGGATTGAAATTGGACTCCTTAATGATTATTGTATGGATGAATTAAATATAATTATATGAGACTTAACTCCTATAAATGGATAGATAATATTATGTTGATGATAATTGAATTGGAGACCAACTCCTGGAATGAGTATTTGTGTTGTTACAAAGTCCTCCACTAATATTCCTATCCATTTTTATTCATACTTCCATTTTATTTTCAATATCCCTCTTACTTACTCATTAATAGGTTGTGGTGGTAAATACTTATGTCTTCTAGATAATGTAGAAAATGGGGTTAGGTGCATTGGATTTTTATTTTTAAATTTTGTTTATATTGGGTTTCTATAATAAATCAATTTCAATTGAAATATCTCTAATTTTCTTATCTAATGGTCATTGATTTATAAATATAAAAATTACCTTTAATAATTGTGTAAATAATTACACTAAACTAATTCATGACCATTGAACCATCTAGGGTTGTTAGGTTTAAAACCAGAATTAGGATAATAAAATTTTATTAAAACCCGAAATAATCCTAATCATGACAAATAAGAGGTTTTATATAAATGGTGGGATACCATGACCATTATTTCTTTTTTTTATCCACTCTGAATCCAATCTTGAGGTCGAAATTTGATTCATTATTCAATTTTCTCGTAAACCCAAAATCTACAAAACCCACGCATGTTTTCCAAACATCACTTCAAAAAACCAATATGTGTTTTCCTATTAAACTTCTTCTTCAAATAAATTTAATAAATTATTTTAATATTATGAAAAAAATACTTTCAACATATCTTCGGATTGACCACAATACTAGTTGTATCTATATTTCAATTAATTATTTTCACTTTTCTAATCTTAAATAAATTACTAAATTTGGTTAGTACTATTTGAAACTAACGAAACCCTACGGATGATCAAATTTTTGGCATCGCAGTTGGGGATGAATGACAATTATATTTTAGGTTTTTTATTTTTTATTTTTATGTATTTTATTTATTTAATTATATTTATTATATATTTCCCTACTTACATAGGATGATGTTTTCTGAAGTTTCATATTTTAAATCATTAATGTAAAATAACTACACACAAGAAAAAGTAAAAAAACCCCTAAGATTGACCATTATCTAGAAACATATCTAAAAAAATAAACCAGAATGGAACATGGTAGAATGGAAAAAAATTATCACCTCATGGAGTTCAATAAAAAGATTCGGGGTTGTGAACCCTTAATGATTCAAACACTAACTTGGGAAGATTAATTGATCTTTAAAAGACATTTCAATTTCATAATGTCTCAAGTTAAATGGTAAGGCTATGATTTTTTATATTTTTATTGAGATTTCGAGCTCATGAATTGATTTAGTCTTTCTCAGCCCATTCTATCACTACATGGAATGAGTTGTCCTTGAATATTCTCACCTGCTTCTTCCCTCTATCAATGTCTGTGGACAAAATGGAAATCATTTTAAATTTTAATTTGATAAACTATCATTCAATTTACTTTTAGTAATAATGATTTGAGGATTTAATTATAAAATGAACACATCGTGATATTAAAAATTGGTTATTAATATAACAAATTTATACCCGTTTTTAACAAGGGAATATGTCAATGTTGGATACTTCAACTAGAGGATCCTTGATGAAGAATACTCCTGAGGAATTCTACAATCTACTAGATGAAATGGAAATCAAAAACTTCCTAGGGGAAGGTAAATGACCCAAATACGAGTCATCCACATGGTCATCGTCAATATCCAGATGGTTTCCCAATTGGAAACCATGACAATAAAAATGGATGGAATGATAGATCTTCAAAACCCCAAGGTACATAAACTGAAGATGAAAATTATATTTATTATAACAAATAAAATAAATTTCATTGGTGAAAGAAGCATTAACCACAAGCTTAAGTGTAAAAAAATGAGACAAATATTTCAGTAATAGACACCACAAGGTCCCTCACTCTTAAGCCAAATCCATACCTTAGAAGATACATTTTCCAAATTATTGACACATTCGGATCTATGATCAATGAGATAAAGGAAGACTAAAAGGACCCAAAGGAAACATTATATAATTTATAAATCCAAGTTGGAAAAATCATTGATCTGTATAGAGAGAGGCTGAGAAGAGTACTAACATGAAAATTTGAAGCACAACTCCATTCAGATTTATAACCCATAACCCTTGGATGTTTTAAAAAAACATAGAAAAACCATGAACCATGTAGAAAGAAACTTGGGGAAAAATATAAAGAAAAAAAAGTATCTAAATAAGTAAAATATGAACAACCATAGTATAATACAAGGATACCTTTTTCAGAATGGCTAGTGCAAGGTAAGATGAACACACAAAAAGGTAAATTTCATGAAAAATTTAAAATCCAAATTTTAATGTTCCGTTTTTATTGGATCTATTAGACATGATTATTTAAACCAATTTATGAAAGAAACAATGACCAACAATAGATAACTAGATGAAATTAAAACCATATAATTCACTTAAGAGTTTTTAGATATTATATCAAAGGGCCAACCTAAAAATAATTAAAAACTAGTTAGGTTTTAAAATCTAATTTATATAATGTCTAACACATTTTTTTAAGATTTATGTGATCTAAGTTCCGACATGATCATTATATCATATAATACATTAAAAATATTGAGTTAAAATAAGATGAAAATATAAGAGCTGAAATCCAATTGGAGGATTCTATAGTATAATAGCCCTTATGGGTAATTGAAGATATCATCATTCAAGTGGATAAATTCTACTTTCTTATGGATTTATCAGTACTATAAATCGATTAATGAAGGATCTATTTCATTTTGAGATGAACATTTTGGATAGTTAAATAGGTTTAATTTATGTACAATGTCAGAACTGTTCTTAATAGTTGAAAGTGAATAGATAACTGTCAATATACACTGAGTGGAGAAAATTTATAATTTGAAATTTTTTGATCAGTTGGAAGAGTACATAATACCCAAAGGGAATGATATTTCTGGAATTAAAGATGTATATGAGGTTTTTGTAGTCATACAAGAGGAAATAAAAATATTAGGTAGTAGAAATAAGAATTTTTTAAAGAAACTAGAGGGGAATGTGATTCTTCTAATTTAGAGAAGGTCCAATAGGTATGGATGGTATATGACCTTCCAATTGGATTTTTGGGATTAAATAATAAATGGTTGACTAAACTAATAAAAATTGAAAAAGTTATTCTAGTAGGAATAATTAATCATTATATAGAAAAAATATAGTGTCCACACTATAGATAAAGGTCACAAATAATACCATTTATAGATCCTGACTAGGTAAAATATTTTAAATCACCATTTAACTGATTTGAAAGAGGTATGGTCGAGCCATTAAAAATAAAAAAATATCACTTTCAAGAGGCAATCTATGATTTTTGAATTTAGAATATTTTTAGGTGAAAGAACTCTCCCCCGAATCATTTATATTTTAGTGAAAATGGCCTTATACTTTCACTTGTTTTCATTCATTTTTTGGCCAATAAATTCATCATAGAGAAGCATGAAAATATTCCATGGGATGAAAACATGTCATAAAATCAATTCATGTCATGATATTAACTCCCATCGTTAATTTGGTGTAGATAAAACCTACATAATCCATATTAAAGCTTCATTGAAAAGGGATTAAGATTTTTTATTGTATATTTTTCTATTTTATTCTACAAATATATTTGGTTTTACATATTGAAACAAATTATTTCAAGCGTGGTCTTGATTAATTCAATAATAATATAAACTAATATACATAAACTACATAAGATAATATTCATGACTTGTTTTTGAATTTATTTTTCAGTAAAATGAGATGAGAAATAGCTGGAAGAATATATAGAGTTAACATGTGGAATTCGAATTTAAAAATCGCGATTTAGATGATCTAGATAATTTTTGTGAAGGAATTTATATGTGATTTTTCCTGCCATAAATTTATAATTATTTCATTAATTTATTTTATTAGTAATATTCATTTCCATGTGTAATTGTCCAAATAAAATCATTTTCATTCCCTAGAAATATTGTAGACCCAATATTTTTCATCCTTTATATAGTATATTTCTCAAGATATTCATTCATAGTCTCTTTAAAAAATTTAATGGAATCTTATGTAAACTCTAACAGAATATAATAATTTGTAAAATGATTATAGAATTTTATTATTTAACCTTATATACATAGACCCACCTTGACACATTGAATCATACATTTACCCATATAGTCCTTGAAAGAACTTGATTAGAAAGTATCCATGTTTCAAACCTATTATATCCTTTCATATCCTTCTCTTCATGTGCTACATGACATTTAAAAAAATAGTTATGGGTGAGGTTGTAAAAGGTTGGTAAGAAAGTATGTCACTAAGGAGACTTTATTGAGGGGTTTCTTATGATTCAGGGAGGGGCAATGATACCATTTATTTTATCAGATTATTTGAAACATCTTGGTCCCGGTTCATTTATAATTTATCAACCCCGATTGGTCACATGACCTCAATAATGACTCCTCAAATTGCCAAGGCTACCAACTAACAATGATGGTCAATGGTGGTACAATGGGGAGACTGTACCCTTGTGATCAGAGTGTAGCATAGTAACATGAAATAGTAGTAAGTAGCAGAAACAATAATAAATAACCATAAACTAAGTAATAAATCACCTAGATATAATAAAAAAGTGTAAGCTGAATCATTATCATATACCAAAATTATGCTCATTATATGTGATATAAAAAAAGGGAATAGCAGAACAATCATAAACATCAAATTATTCAAAAAATGTCAGAAACTATCTTCACTAGCATCACATGCCTAGTCTCTGTTATCTTCTCTTGAACTCTATCTTAATTTGAAAATCACACATCTACATCAGCAAGCTTCCATAAATCCATACATACATCCATGAGTTCTGTTTAGGAACGAACCAATGCCCTAAACAGGGTTTGTGATATACTCAGTAGGCCACCACCTATAATGTATAATAAAATATAGCAGGTTCATATGAAATGAGTAGTGTCCTGTATCATAATTTGAGTAAATCTATAGAATATAAATGGGTCAGATATAGCTTCTAAAGGACATTAGGATTACACTACTTGCTTCAACCTAAGATGATTGATCTCTGAACAAGTAACAACATTCAAACAAATACATTTTCAAAATACAAAGTAATTTTTATATCCATATATTTTGATAATAATACTATCCGGGAGCCTAGGAGTAACTCAATAATACAAAGGTATTAGTATGTATTTCATTGTATGTTAAGGGACTCCATGCCGATGTATAACATTTTATTAGAGAATCCATGAAAAAGTATCATAAAAATATGAGTCACCTTTCCCAGGTATCAAAAATATGTGGTTCTACATTCCTGAGTATCCCAAACATGTGGTTCTCCTTACATGGGTATATAATGTATGTTGGTCACCATTCCCAATATTTCAAGTAGAAGGGATGAAATTCAAGTGTATCACAAATAAAAGTGACACCATTCTTGAGTATCATAAGTACCTGAGTCATATTCCATATGTATCACAAAAAAGTGGGTCACATTTCATGAGTATAAAAAACATGTGGGTTTCCTTTCCCAAGTATCACAAGTACAGGGGAATCCATTCATAATTATCATATTTATAAAAATGTTGGTATTGTGTTACAATAATCCAAGGGTTGAATTACAATCCATTTATCATGTCATTCAATTAAGGGGATAAACTATAATAACATGGGATTTTCATGGAGGGGTCATACCACTCACTCCCATGTACTTTAGGTATTTTCATCACTTATACATTAATAAAAGACAACTTCTATGGTGTTTTGTCCATATAAAAATTTAGAAAAAAATGGGGCATTATATAAGCACACCATAAGGGGAGTCACATGCCAAGGTTGGGGCCCTCTTACCATAAAAAGGTTAAATGGTTCATTTCTAACATTCAAAGAAATTTAAATAAATTAAATTTATATTTTTAAGGAATTCCATGGAAATTATTTCATGCATCATGATGAAGCTTATAATAAAATGACTAATATTTTGGGAAAAAGTACCAAGACACCACCCCTGGGTTGGTAGATGACCTTCATCCATTTTGCTCATTATTCTCTCTCACATTCTCTAGGAAGGTCCTATTATTTATCAATGGATTCTTATTCTCCACTCTAACCCCATGTTCCATTTATCCTCTCCAGGTTATATATGGAGTGATGGAAACATTGAGGTTTTCAGATTGTGGTTTGGTAACGGTGGGGTTATCGGTGACTCCATTATTCCTCATTTTAGGATTTTAGTCCTTGGTTCTCTTTGATGTGTTTATACCTTTGTGATTTTTCATTTAGTAAGTCCTTTAATTTTTTTTTGGGTATTTTTGGTGTGTCTATCTCTATGCACAGTGGATTGTTGGGGACGTCCTTTTGTTGTAACTCTCTCTGGCCTCCAGGATCTCTACATCCTTCCTGGTCAGTCAGGTGTGTCGATTCTCAAGAGGTTTTGGGTTTGTGGTGTGATGGGGAGGTGGCTACTAGGGGTTATTTTGGTGATCATTCGGGGGTTTTGTCTTTTATTTTTGAGAATTGTAGTGTCTACAGAGGGTAGAGTCAGTGTAGAGCCACAAATGGCAACAGCGAGGGTGTTGTGAGATATTATGGATAATGGTCTTCTTCCATGATCTGTTTCATTCTAGTTATTATAAATTGAAGTTCATGATCTCTCTGTTGGTGGTTGGTCTCTTCTTCCCCAGTGTTTTGGAAAACGTTTAATGTTTTGATGGTCAACCGCTACTTTATGTTTTTGTGGTTTAGATGACAATGATGTTAATGCTTGTGGTAATGAAAATGTCGAGTAGTGATGACAATGTGTACTGTGATGTTAGTGATGAAGCAGGGATGAAAGATAATGGGGATGTTGATTTCCAGAAATGGTTTGTTGCAGGTTGGATTTCACGTTTGGTGTGAGTCTCCAAGAAGATATGTGTTGATATGGGTAAAGTATTTTTAAATTTTAATGTTTTGGTTTTTTGGAAGGAATCAATGGTGGTACAAGGATAAGGTTTTCATGAAAGTTGTTCGATTTGAAAATTTTAAATTTCGTATGCAGTAATTTTCTTGATGGGTTGAATATGGTGGTTTTTTTAGGGTGCAAACTTACCCGTTAAAAGTGTCCTAAGAAAATAAAAAAAATATGGAATCAAGATAGTGTGTATGAAATTTTCAAAACAGAAAAAATCCTTAAGAATTGGGAATAAGATATCACACCAAAATACCATAGAACAAGGAGGCATAAACCAATAAAGGAAGGAATAGGACTAGGGAGATTATAGGTGGCTATTAAACAACAAAAATGGTGGTCGATTTTAACCTTGGATAGAAGAGGAATCCATTAATCTAGCTTAGGCATGGAGATATACAATTAGAGAGGGGTCTTATTCTTATGGGAGGGAAAAGAAATTATGGGGAGTTGTTAAAAATAAAGGAGTGAAAAAAGTAAATTATTCTCACTTTCTAATAGGTGCACATTTTAACCTCATGGTTGGACAAACCATGCTGCAACTGTGCTCCAACCACTATCCATGGATAGTGTCTCACATTTTTGTGGAGCACTATTTTTCTAACCATTCTCTACCTATTTTCTCCTCTGTGTATAACCTTGCATTACCATAAATAGTATGTCCAAACCATGTTATCTTCGGTCCATGGATTGGGATAATTTTTCACCTAGCCTTTTTCCTCCATAACTCAGAACATCAAGCTCCGAACAAGCCTTAGTTGCTCTTGAGACCTTCCTTAGGCCATAAGGAACATTTATAAAGGTAAAATAAATCGTTTTAATTGGAAATTAATATGTTCATACCTCATTAAAAGTCTTGGACATTAAAAACTATCCTCCTTAAAACAACTTATTTCCATGTTTCCCTTGTAAGGGTAGAAAAGTATCATTCGAGAAAATATAAATCCAACAAGCATGTACTTTGAATTATCACTCCTAGGTCTCATCTAGTACATGTTCATTATTCCATATCACCTATACCATAGATACTAACCTATCTCAAAGAGCCATCATGCTCTGATCAATGATAATTATAGGATGCTTCCTAAAGGATGAATCATCATCGAGCTCAATATCTTCAGTGGTCAAAAGAATGATATGGGTCATAGTAATAATGGTGTGGATGTAATAAATGGAAAACATCATGCATGGAATGATACCTCCAACGTAAATCTCACTAATAGGATGCCAATCTGACACTCTTAAAATCTCAAAAGGCCCAACATAATGATGTGATAGATTTCCCTATATCTAAATCCATCTATGGACTAATCTAGGAAAGACATTCATAATTACCTTATGTCCCACCTCAAACTCTAGAGGTTGGTAATGATAATTGGTATATGAATATTACCTAGATTGATATATACCTATATACTTATGAATAATATATACCTATTGTTTTGTCTCCTAAATGAGATGAGGTCCCAGTAGTTTTGTCGCAGCTACCTCTAGCCAACATCAGGGTGAATGGAATGAAGTACTATATATGGCCTCATAGGGATCCATCTAAATAGTTTCATAAAAAATATTATTTTATGCAAAATTAACAAGATATATATGTTTCTCCCAAGAACCTCTAAATTGAAGGATTCATTCTCTTAGAATGTCCTCTAACATCTATATTTTATGCTCAGACTAACCTTTAATCTAAAGTTGTTTTGTTGTACTCATATGCACCTATGAACCCAATGTTCTTTGTAACCCATTATATAACCATGAAATAATCCAAGTGACCTTGTATGATACGATCAAATGATGAACAGAATTAAGTCATAAAATCTACCAAATATTAATCCTCTGAATCTCTTATACTAAAAAGGTCGCATGGATTAGTAGAGAGTGTGCTACTTAGGTTAACATTTTGATGATCCCTCATACTACTTCATTTCATTAACAAAACCATCATGAAATCCATGGTGACTTAATCTAATTTACACTCAATATTAGTTAGGGGATATAAAAATAGAGTAGGCCAGTGGTTTTTAGTCATATCTATAGACAAGTTGAGAACCATGCGATAAAACCTAAAATTTTCCTCTATATACCCGGCCACCAATACTGCTGATGTATGTATCGATACATCTTGGTAATACCATGGTGTACTTCCAAAATATATTCCTGATATTACTATATAAAATCATTCTATATATATGAAGGAACCTTGATACATCCATGGATGTGTAGAATCTCCTCTTCATTGATTACTTAAAAAGGGGGTGGTACTCACCTAAAAGGATCTCCTTTTGGAGTAATCCCTCTAGATCTGAAATCTATCTCATACTTATCCGTTCCATTATGGAGTATGTCACTACAAAATCTATTAAAATAATTTTCCTATGGTACTCCTAAGACTCAAGGTGCATCTTAGAAAATTGATCGATCAACTGCCCCTAACAGTTGGACTCCTAGACAACCTATGTATGAGTCTCTGGATGAGGGAATCATCCACTACATATCCCTTTTTAGGTGTATAATCAAGCTCAATGTTGAATGATTAATGTTATCCTACTAATCTCTGAATCCTAATATTCAATTGATGTTGTGTGAAAATGTATTTGATACTATTTGTGGTCCATTTAAATGAAAAAATTCTCCCCAAATAGATAATGCCTCCAACATCGTAATGCCTGAACCACATCAGCTAGCTCAAGTCTATCCATTGTTTAATTACACTCACGAGGTCTCAGGTGATGGTAACCTAATGCGATGACTCGTTCTCCCAATATCAAAATAACCCCAAACCTAATTCCTACTATATAAAAATAAAAATATATATATATATCTTTGCTTTGTTAGAATTAGGATTGGTGTGGATGTCAATATTCCTTACATCTCATGAAAGGATTCCTCAAAAGATTCATACCATAAAAACTACACACTATTCTTTGTCAGGAACACATGAGGCACTGATTAGAATGGGAAGTACTGAATAAATCAATTGTAATATCAAACCAATACCAAGAATGTTTTTATGTCAAACACATTCATGTTCCGTTCCTAGGAAAATAAAATTGTCACCTTCTTTGGGTAAACATATACTTCTTCTTCTAAGATTATATGACCAAATAATTGAAGATTATCGATCCAAAAGTGGTAGTTAGTGAGCATAGAATACATATGGTGATATCGTAGTGTATTAAAAAATATATCAAGATTATAAGATTGTTTGTGTCGAGTATGATAATACACCAAGATAACATCCATGAAGACTACCACAAAAGAATCTAGATATAAGTAAAAAACCAAGTTCATTATAGACATGAAGTTTTCAGGTGCATTCCTAAGACTGAATGGTATAACCAAATACTCATACTAGAAATATCTATTATATAATGTTATACATGGTACGTTTAATGGTCTAAAACACACCTGATGGTAGCCCAAACTTTATTCGATCTTGGAGAATACCTTCACTCCTAGGAGATATATGAATTGGTTAATTATACAAGGAAGTAGATACTAGTTCTTAAGCATAAGATAGTTCAGTTTGTTGAAATTCACACAAAATATGAGGGTATCCATCACATTCTAGGAAATATGGTTAGGTGATATCCATGGAGATGTACTAGGTAGTATAAAATCATTAGCTTCCAAGTCCTCTTATTAATTTTGGAGTTCTTGAAGCTTTATAGGTTACATCTTATATAGATGAATGGACACTAGTGAAACTCATAGAACTATATCAATATTGAATTATGTGTTTCTCACCTGAGGTAATATCAATAATTCATCATGTAAAATTTCCCTGAAATGATCCACCACAATAATGAACTCCATACGACAGATACCTGTATTTATCATAAAGGTAATAGTCATATGGACTATCATTGTGCCCCACCCATGATTGTTTGGTCCAAATTATAACACCTATACCACCCATTCAACCTTATAAATGTTGGTACTGCACTTGGGTGATGAAATGACACCCTCTAATGATAGAAAGAAATGTGATCTTGATAAGGAACTAAACAATCCATTCCAAGTATGATGTTGAAACCTATCATCTCATGGAAGAATTGGTTCCATTAGAATCATCACCCTCCTATCTCAAGGGGGAACTCCTTTAAATGGTACAAAATATCCAATAAAACACATAATAATGTTTCAAGAGTCATAAAACCACAAAATTATTCTATCTCTTGGACCTAAAATTATAAAATTATCACAAAAAAAGAGTGTGAATCACATGTATTGAATATGGAATAAACTACTGTGGCGGCTAATAAAATTGTACCTATTACTGTAGAATTTTTGAAACTCCACACCTCAAGAGTAGGTTTCACTTAATAGATATGGAAGGATCAATGAACCTAATATAAAACATAGCTTTTTTGAGCAGGTCCTCTCTATACGTGTTGAATGTTTAGATCCTGACTATCTTGGCCATGACCACCATGTCGGCCTGACCAGACAGTAGTATTCTAGAAACCTTTCTGGAGTGGATCCACTAATACTGTTGTAAGGATTTATATAGATCCTCTACTACTAGGAACAAATGGATGAGACTCATATAAATGAAGAATATGACCCAAACCATCAGAACCTCAGCATTTCACAGGATCTTTAGAACACTGGGGAGTCTTATTCCCTAGATTTTTGTATTTGAGGCCCATCACATAACTATCAACTGGTGTCATATATATACTTACACCCCTATGTACATACTCAAAGTTATGGTTACTACCACTGAGATATCTACTCTTCCATCTTGGCAAGGAACCATCCTATCCCACATCAGCAGCTTACATTAGGTTCCAATTTATGAGGAGGTATTGATTAAATATCTCCTAAATGGAAGTCAACTGAAATACATTCACCTATGATCAGATAGAGCATAAAATACAATCCTAAAACCATCTCAATGTTAACAACTCATCCTAGAAAAGAGTCCATGTGAAGAGTTGAAGATTACTGAATCAAATTGAATATTCTATTACATGAATATGACCTTGTTGTAGATGCATTAACTACCTATAAAGTACTATTATCAACATATATGGAAGGAAGTAATCATAGAATGATGTATATATGTTTTCCCAAACCATAACCTGATGATGACCATCCTAGGTAAACACATCCCAGCATCTCCTGGTAGAATCAAGAAGTATATAAGTCAAAATATTAATCCCCCACTCTGAAGGACTCTCTATATTCTCAAATATGAATAATAGAGCCTTTATCCAAGACTCTGTTGATTAAGGGGGCCATCTTTTAAGAAGTCAAAAGGATGTTGTTATTTGAACTCATGCATCAACTCTTATATAGTAGGTACATACTACAGAGCTCCTTGCACAAACAGTATAATCCATTGGGAACACTGTAAAAACTGATCATAAATGCCCATATTAGAATGAAACAATAGGTTCATTAAGTTTAATTATTGGAATTAATTCATGTCGATCAGGGACCACAGGCTTTGAGGATGGCCCTGCACTCGCTTGGTCCCATCGCCTTGGCCCAACTCTAGGGTTTCTCCCTTGGATTATTCACGGCGGTAGATCCTCATGGTGTCACTCCATCATCGATTTGATCTAGCACCTGCATGTTTTCCATTTGATTTTATTTGTTTCACAATTCCTCTGTTGGTTTTATGTCTTTTATTCCCTATGGTTCCTCTCCCGAGGGAATCCTTATAATTATTCTTAGGGGTTTTCCCCTGAAATTACCTCTTCTACATCCTTCTCTAGTATTATGAATATCATTCCTTCTTTTCCTTGCCTCTGGCTCTCTCGATTTTTCCTCGCACTGGCTTTCTGGTTCTACACATTAGACGATGGTTCTTATCGTCACCTGACCATTGTCTCTTCCATCGTGCGGCCCGAGTTTCTTTCTTCATCCTTTTATGCTCTTTCTACCTTTCCCATCATACTAAGACACCATCATGGTATAATATGATGGTGACCTAGATGGTTTGGGATGGTGATGGTGGAGTGCGTATGGATCTTAGGCTGCTCAAGTGTTGGTTTGGAATCATTCATTTTCTTAGTGGCCATAGTGTTCTGCTGAAACTATGCTCTGGTTTCCTGTTTCAACACTCCTCCCTAGGTCAGTCTGGTGCGGTGGTTATGTTGGAGGTGTTGGGATGTGTAGTTTGCACCAGCACCAATTGTCCAGGAGGCACAATTTTTGTTGGCTTCTTCCCTTACTATAGGTTTCAGATGATGGTGCTTCCGATGCATAGTGTTTTCTCTGGTTTGATTACCTCGTAAGGCTGATACTGGATCCAGTTTAGGCTATGGAGTTTTTCAACGTGTGATGCTGTCAGTCATTCTGTTAGTAGATATGTCATTTGATTTTAATTTCAGAAGCTGAAAATGTGGAGTGTGGCTGCTCGAGGCGTGGTAATGGTTGTTTGAATTTTGAATTTCAAATTGGGTTTGGGGCTATTTTTGAGTTTTAAAATCTGTATGGATGGTCTGTAGTGGAGTGACAGTTTTGTGTTTTTTGGTCTTGTTTTGTGTTTTGTAAGCGGTTCCCACTCATCCTCAAGTGGTTTTTTATTAGAAAATAAAAATAAAAAGGGATTCGAGAAGGAGGAGGGACCACTGCCTCTTGAGAATAATCATCACCACCTTCCTTGAACACGACTCAAGGACATTATTAGATCATAGCTCTATACTTTTTAAATACTCACCTTAGTCAAGACTCAAAAAAAGACAGGTTCAAGATAATTTGAAAGGAAAAGTACTAAGGCATACAATAAATGATTCACACCACTCTTCTTTCTTATAAATCTAGGTCATTGTCATAAAAACATATAAGTCACAAGATACACTTCCTATTTACATGTACTATGGTTGGGTTAAGGTCAAGGTCTCATATAACACCAAAATAGATCTGTTATATGTATTATCAATTGAAATTTATATATAAATACACAATGTACTTTGCAATTGGAATCCCGATGTATTGGTAACTATTTTATTTAATATTTTAATAGAAATTAATTTTATACTATTTTATATGCGTATAGATATTACAATCTAGATAGATGGGTCACCACTCCTAATTTTTAAATTCCCACACTATTTAATAATTTCAATTGGTACATCATGTATCACTATTAGGATGTGACATGTCATATAAAATTATTTGATTAAATGAATCACCATTTCGTATTTATATACTTACATGCATCATAAATTATATTTCGTATTCATGTAATCAAATCAACTAACATTTCAACCCATAAAACCAGTGTTCCATGGATCAAACATGGAATTATTTGTTAATTAAGATTTCAACATCAATATATATGGGAAGACACTATTTATATTGATGTAGATGATTTAATTTATCCAATTATTTTTATCCCAATAAGAAAAAATATCATATTTCCATATATAATAGTCAAGGAACTCACAACAATTAAAGTTAATGCCTGTGATAATATAAATATAGCATGACATAATTCATGAAATGAGAATCCTCAAGCACCTATATGATGCATGAGATGATTAAATCCTTCCTTCTAGACCCAGGGAAAGTAAAATCCATCATATTAATAATAATAATAACTTCCCAAATTATGTATGTCACCCAATGGTGAAACCAGTACAACTGTAATAGGTTCAATCCCATAACAAAAATATCCTAACCCAAATAATTTGGTTTCCCCATGTATGTGGATTAGTTAGTCCCACACACAAACTCGTTACCAAATTCTTAATTGTTCCTAGTCTCCTATAAAATACCCAAATAGTAAGAATAATGGAAAATGACTCATCTAATAACACTTTGTAGGATTCTGAATTAGCTTCAGTCATGAGTAACCAAACCCAGTTAGCCATGTAGCCAAAAATATTCCCCCCTCTACGCTAATGGCTTCTGACTAGAAATATGGGTTTATGGTCACATAATGGGGAGAGAATTCCCCCATGATTAGAGTGTATAAAAATAGTACAAAATATTATTAATCAATAAAAAACAATAAATAACAAACAATAGAGTAATAAGTCACACATATATAATAAAAAACGTGGAAGATGAATTTGTAAAATATAGCAAATTTATGCTCATGTAATGTCATATACAAAAAGTGGAACTATGAAATTCGAATTTACATCTAGCTTTAAAAAATATATAAAAAGACAAAAAAAATCTCCACTAGCATCACAAGCATACTCTTGGTTCTCTAATCTTGAAATCCTTCTTATGTAGACAATCTAGAATTCGTATATGGATGCTAACCTTCATCATTAGATGCATCTCAATGTTCAATTTAGGTACTAACTGATGACCCAAAAAGGGTGTGATATATACTCATTAAGACACCGCCAATGATGTCTAGTAAAATATAGCCAGTTCATATGAAATGTGATGTTTTACTAAATAATAATTTGAGAAAATTTTTAGAATGTAAATGGGTCATCTCTGGTTCATAAAGGGCACTGGGATAACACTACCTGCTTCGTCCTAATCCATATGATATATGAAAAAGTATCCATATATATACATGTATATGTTCTATATATGTAGTGATGTTTATAGACATATATTATGATACTACTACTATTCATGAATTTATGTATAATTTAACCATCTAAGTGTAATAGTATGTATTTCATAGGATTTCCAGGGACTCCATGCCCATGTGTCACAAATTATTAAAAATTATATGCCCATGTGTCACAATTATATGGGTCACCTTTCCCAGGTATAAAAAATATGTGGGTTTCCTTGCCTGAGTATGTTTGTACCCAATTATTAAAACTTATATGCCCATGTTAATTATTAACTTTTTAATTAATTAATTTGATATAATCTGATTAATTAATGGTTTAATTAATTAATTAGAATGTTTGTACCCTTATTAACCAAGACCAAGGAATGAATGGTTAAGGGTTGTGATAAGGCCCCAATGATGATTGTGTGACAACAAAAAGGGGTCATGAAAAGTTGGAACTTTTATAGTTATTTTCTTCTCTTGCGTATATGTTTTATTTTTTTGTTATGGGACCTAAGACGTGTGTTTGGAACTATAGAGATATAATTCTACGATGCCTTTTTAGGAAGATACCAAGGGGTATGGCCCAGAAAGAACTTCCAAATAGGTAACATGAGGCATAATTGGTGAAATTTGAGGAGGAAGGGGAACAATTCCATGATAACATTTATTTTTTCATGCAATTCATGGATAGAGACCCAGGGCAGGTTCTGAGAAGCATGTCTATGTGGACAAGGGAGTTTCAGATGCAGCACCCTCCTTCTTTTACTAGGGAGGGTGGACCTAAGGAATTTTAATTATTGATTGAATCCATAGAGGTGATTCATGAACATTTAGAGACTCTCACTAAGAGGAGGGTCATTTATGCTGATTATATACTATGGGGTTCAGCGAAGCACTGGTGGGATTTTCAGGTATGATTTAGATACACTGATGATATGTTATGGAAGGACATCCCAGAGATGTTCTTAGAGGACTTCTAACCAGACATGCTAAGATAAGAGAGGGATTCAGAGTTTATGTATCTAACCTAAGAATCCATGTCCATAATGGAAAATGCTGAAAATTTCACAGATTTAAAGTGTTTTCATTTAGGTTTGGCGGATAATGAGGCATCATTAGCAAAACAATTTTAGGATAGACATACGTGTGAAATTAAGTCATAGGTGAATATATTTAGGCAGAAGAGATTCTTAGAAGTGGTTAATCATGTTCTAATATCAGAGGGGAACCTGAAGGAGTTTTCCATTACTGTATAGGAAACATTTACTGGATGATCAGGGAATGTGCCTTTTGAGAGTAGGAAGAACCATTATGATAATCTTAGTCAATTATATGGATTGAAAAAAAGAAAGTTAGGAGGAACATTTACACCAAATATTACTCATGTGATTTTCCACCACTTCGGTAGGAAGTCTCACTATTGTACACATTGTCCTCAACCACCATTAGAGTACTCATTTTGTGGTCGTATGGGATACCTACAAAAGTTTTGCAGGAAGCAATGATAGGCTAGTGTTGAGGGACTAGCTGCTCAAATTCAGAGTGTGGGAAGTGGGTCTTCAACACCATATAGGTATGGCAGCTATTGTTCTAATAGAAGATGTGGTAGAGGTATTGGACATGGTGCTTCAGGGAATTAGTGTGTATATCAGCAGAGTGGTGCTACTCAGTGGAGTCAGATGTCCCCACATGGATGAGGGGTAGTAAAGTTACATGCATTGAAACCTAAACTTTTTGAGATAGAGGATAGTATATCGACAGTGAGAGGTACTATTCTAGTTTATTCTACATTAGCTAGTTCCTTTATTGATATGGGTGCCTCTTATTCCTTTATATATGAAAATCTTGTTAATTACATGATCCTTGAGGTGGAGTCCATAAGCAGGGTGATGAATATAAATAGACCAATTGGAACACGGTCTAGGGATATCTCTTTATGAAAGGGATGTTCGCTAGAGATTGGAGAGTATCATTTTATTTGGGATATCATTGTCTATGATATAATGGGATTCGGCATGATTATGGGAATGGACAGGTTAGTCGCATACCGAGTCCATAAAGATTATTACAAAAGGATGGTGACCTTTGTATCCCCTGAGGGTGACCAGTATGTTCATTTTAGAGAATCTGATATCCATGTTGGCAGATCTTGGCCAATAACTCCATAACTAAGAGAGATCACAACCCAAGATTCTAGTATTTTACTGGATAATGGAAGTGGTAGGAAAGAAGTCCTTCCACCAGTAGTATAACAATTTTAGGATGTCTTTCCTGAAGAATTTTTTGGGTTCCCACCTGATATAGGTGTGGAATTTACTATTGAACTCAGGGCGGGGGCTGAGCTGGTATCTGTTCCACCTTATATAATGTTACCGACTAAGCTTCACGAGCTCAAAATGCAGTTAGAGGATAAGGTTCTTATCTGTCCATGTATGTTGCCTTGGGGATCACCTGTTTTATTTTCAAACAAGGCTGAAAAGAGTTTACGCTTGTGTGTCGATTACCTAATGTTGAGTGAAATGACCGTGAAGAACTAATATCCTCTTCCACATATCGATGATATTTTTGACCTACTAAAGTGGGATTGTGTGTTTTCATAGATCAATCAGATATCATGGTATCATCAGGTGAGATTTTGGACCTCTGATATACCTAGAACAGCTTTCAGGATTCGGTATGACTTTTATGAGTTTGTCATACTACCATTTGGGTTAACAAATTCTCCAAAATAATTTGTTGAGTTGATGAACATGATCTTTCATCCATTCATAGATTAGTTTGTTGTGGAATTTTTGGATGTCATATTGGGGAACTCTAAGAATCATGACATTCATGACCAACACCTTGAAATCTTCTTGGGTACACTGAGAGAGTATCAGCGATATTCCTGGCTATCTAAATATCTCTTTTGGATTGAAAGTGTACACTTTTTGGGGAACATAATCTTGGAAGAATGTGTGGAAGTGGATCCAAAAAAAGTGAAGTCAATAATTTCTTAAGATCATCCCATGAATGTTTTCGATATATGATGCTTTCTGGGATTATATGGTTATTACCATAGGTTCATCCATGACCTTTCATGTATGGAAACACTGCTTTTAGGTTTGGAAAAGATAGGGATAAAGTATTATTAGACAAGAGCATATGAGAATGCTTTCTAGGAGTTGAATATGTGCTTCACATCAGCACCAATTTTGATATTACATAAGTTAGGTGGGGAGTACACGGTGTGTTGTGACACTTTTGGGATCAGAATCAGAGTTGTGTTGATGCAAGGGGTTCAAGTTGTTGCTTTTGGGTCATGGATAGTGAGGTCACATGAAATAAAGTACCCTATGCATGACCTCGAGTTGGAATAATTGGTTTTTGATCTTATGTGTTAGCGACACATTCATTTGGGTGAAAAGTTTACTGTTTATATGGATCACAAAATTTTGAAGTATATATTTTCACAACGTGACTTGAATATTTATTAGTGATGATGGGTAAAATATATGAAGTACTTTTATTTTGAACTAGAATTTACACCAATGAAGGGGAATAGTGGGACTAATGCCTTGAGTAGGAAAACTCAGACTCGAATGGTACATGAGTCGAGCGCATAGTGGAAAAAGATGACTTTTATGGCAGAAATACATGTGGTAGTTCCGGATAGTAAGGAGAATACGACATTGGTTTCAGTAGCAGTAGATTCTACAGTCTTCGAACATGTCGGGGATAAGAAGTATGAGGATATAGAGTATATATGCTTGATGTAAATCCTTAAAGGTGGGGAGACATATTCCGACTGGATAATCGATGAGGATGATATCATCTATGTGAAAAATTGGGTTATTGTGCCTAAGTGTATACGAGAGGAATTCATTAAATAATTTCCGGCTTCGAGATGTGCAGTACATCCTAGGGTGAAAAAAATTTAACATGAATTATGATGATAGTTTTGGTGGACTTTCATGAAAAAATGATATAGCTGGGTTTGTAAAAAGTTGTTTCACCTATTAGTTGGTGAAGGCAAAGCATTAATGGCTTGAACGCCTATTACAGTCATTACCTATTACAGAATAGAAGTGGGATGATGTGACTATGGGTTTCATGGTAGGACATCCTACGACTATTTGGAATAATGGATCTATTTGGGTCTTTGTGGGTCGACTAATGAAGGTAGCACATTTCTTTTCTATAAGATAATCCTTTACAATAGAAATGTTCAGAGAATTTTATATACATGAGATAGTTCACTTGCACGGGGTGACACATATTATAGTTTCATATTACGATTCGCACTTTACTTCATGCTTTTGGTAGGGCATACAGAATGTGCTTGGTTCACGGGTTTTGCTAAGTATGACCTTCCACCCATAGACAGTTGGGCAGTCGAAGCATACCATTCTTGTGTTAGAGGATTTGCTACAAGCATGTGTTCTTTAATTTTTTGGTTCTTTGGAGAAGCACATGGATTTAGTGGATTTCACCTAAAAAATATTTATTAGGAAACTATATAAATGTATCCTTATGAGGAACTGTATGGTTGACATTATTGATCACTACTTTGTTGTTTAGAGGCGGGTGAGTCAGATCTGTGGGGACAAAGACTCATTTAAGAGACATTAGTGCAGGTGTAGTTGATTTGGAAATGTATGGATACATATCAGAGTAGGCAAAACTCGTATGTTGATAGACAGATATGACCCCTAGAGTTTATAGAGGGTGATCATGTATTCCTTCTGGTGTCACCTATATTGGGTCACCACATGATATAGAGGCTGGGAATGTTAGCTCCCAGGTTTTAGGGCTGTTTGAAGTGCTAGAGGGAATCAGGCTGGTGGAGTACCAATTAGTATGTCCCAAGAAATCTAGTTCCATGCAAGACGTTTTCCATGTATCACAACTACAATGGTATCACCCTAACCCTTATCATATGATTGATGGGAAAGAGGTTGATCTTGAGATAGATGCATCCTTTGAGGAGCATATGATATGTGTGTTGGGACACAGTGAGAATATGTTATAGGGAAATCCAATGTCGTTAGTTCATTTGTTATGGAAACCTGGAAGTGTTCAAGAGGAATCTTGGGAATATGATGTAGACATGAGTGCTCAATGACCAGATATTTTTGGCTCAGAATCATAGAGAATTATGGGAGTGAAGCTTGAGGATGATCTGTTATAAGGTGGGGAGATTGTAAGATCCCAAACTTTTCTGGATACATGTCAAGCAAGTTTTCAGGTACATTTTTATAGTTTTAAGTACCTTATTTTTTGAGTAGTGGATTGAGGTGAATTTTAATGGAATTTTAAGATAAAATAATGGACATTGTGGTACACACAGTTTTTGCACGATTTGTCAAACCGTGCAACAAAACCATTCCAACCATTAGAACCTGGACAGAGGAGTCTACATGGTCGGCTCACAGTTTTCCCTAACCATGTGCATATACCTAAGAAACCGTGTGCAGGGAATTTAATATCTAAAAGTCTTTTTTAATAATACTTGAACCCCTTGGGACTCCTATATTTAGACCTTGGCTCAAGATTGATATATTCTAGGTGATCCCAGAGCCCTTCAGAGGGATTCCTAGGTGATTCGAACACCATTCTTCAATATCAGAATCCTATATTGAAGATCTCCTCCCTTCTTGGCTAGTGGATTTCATCTCGTTGCTTCTCCAATTACTTCCACTATCATTCCATGATCTTTTCATGGAATATATCTACTTCTTTTATGGATATAAACCTATGAGTTGATATCTAGATCTTGGATTCTGGATCAAGATCTACATTTGAATGATCTTGATGCCTTTGATCTTAATTTTTATTTAGGGATTTAGATCCTATGCTTGATCGAGGATGTTTTTCCGGATGGATTTTGGGGATTTCCATTTGGCTAAAATCAATCAATAAACTAAGGTAGGTGGGATAAATTCAACTCCCATGGTCGTGATTTGGTGTTTCTATTTGATTTTATAATTTTTCTAGCTTCCATCGATAATTAATTTTCTTAAATTGGAGTAATTATGGATAAGGAATTGACTTGTGTTTGACTTTCAGATTAATTGATAATTGAATCATAGAATTAATTAAGGGGGGTTCCCCAAATATATATTTTGCAGATTATTTATGGTTTGAGATATTGTAATTGAGATATTTAATTGACTGTGTAAAGATAATTAATTGGGGGGGATTTTTTATCAAATGTTGATTGGATATCTAAGATAATTAATTATGACAATTAATTATGTTCCATTATGTTGATAAAAGTTATTTATTATGAGAAATAATTATGTCATGTTGTGATTTGATATGGATAATTAATTGTGAAGAATTAATAATGGAATGAGAATCATGTTGATTGATTAATTAATTGATGAATTAATTAATGGGTTATGTGATTAGTTAATTGTTTCCTTAACTAATGACCTTTGTAATGCTTAACTAATCATTGGATTAGTAATGAAATGATGTGGAAAATTCATGTGAATTAATGAATAATTAAATGGATGAGATTTTGGTGGTTCTGGACATGGAGTTCTAGAATGATTAGAAGTTGGGACTTGAACATGACGTTCTTACCTAATAGTTATCCAATATTTAGATTACGGGGTACTAGGAATGAATACCTACACCAATTGAGATTATCGGGTGCTAGGAAGGATGAACAAAACCCAATTATTAATAATAATGAAAGATGAATCAAATTTAAAACATGAATTGAAACTGGGCCTAATTTGATGATTAAAGTTTAAATGAAAATGTGATAACTGTTTTAATAATCCATTATATTTATTTCATCATAAAACATCTTACATTATTTTGTAATGGGTTTGTTTTATACACCATTGGTGGTGGACTACTGAGTTGTACTCACACCCTATTTAGGCCACCTGATCGACACCTGAGTAGACTTTTTTGTTCTAGAAAAAGATATGGGAAAGTCCCTAGGATAGGTTTCAATTTGAGATAAGAGTGAGGGATAGGGAGTTAGACGTGATTTGGGAACCACTGTGGAGTTTTTGTGTCTTTACATTTAGTTACATTGTAGACACTTGAAACATTCATTGTCATAGCATGTTTTACCTTTCAGTTGAGTATTGAGTTTTCTAGTTTTGAATATTATATTCCATGGTATTGTTCTGGTAATTTATACACTTCCGCACATGGTTATTTTTTATTCTTTAATTTTTGTTTTATTATGATAAAAGTGGGAATAAACTCCCTGAGATTGACTTACTAGACCCTCGCTACTAGTCTACACCCTTTGGAGAATGGGGAGGTTCTATTTAGGGAATGTAGAAAACCGGCACAGGGCACCATTTAGTGGAAACCAGGTCGAGACATCACATGAATAATTAGTGTCATTATCACTCTGAGGAGGAATTCATAGTTTTTATAAATCATGAGAGTTTAAACACATTTTTTTGAAAATATATTTAAATTTATGGAAACATAAAAGTAAAAAGTATTTGAAGAATTTTTACATTAACATGATGTATATAATGGGTAATTGGAACTATGTGGTAGAAGAATTGAGTAGAAATTTATATTCTCTGTTGGCTAAAGGGGCTTTGGACCTATGGAAAATAATGTCAGTCATGGAATATATGAATATAGATTTCTAATACTTGCGTGATGTTGTATTTTTCCTTCCAGCTTCATTTGTTATTGATTTTGTTGAACAAGTTAGGAAGTCTAAGTCATCATATCCTGAATGTTTTACTATGAGGTCAAATCTAAATGGTTGGGAGACCATTGATAGATGAAATATAGATTAGAATTAAGTGTTGTAATTTATATATCAGATGGTCATACCATTTTATTTTTAGAAAAATCATATTAGTGCTTACCTCTATTTGAGATGGAATATTCAACCTATGATTTAGAATATTTGTGATGAATTGATAGCACATTTTTGGTGGGTTTCCCCGAAAAGAGAAGTAGGGGAGTATGTGTTGACATGCCTCATCGGCCAACAAGTCAAGAAAGAGCATCAATGTCTTGCTAGTATGTTACAGTCTTTACCGATTACTATATAAAAATGGCAGAAGATATCCATGGATTTTTTAATAGGTCTACTGTGGATAGTTAAGAAACATGATTCCATATGGGTGATTGTCGATTAGGTCAAAAATCCAAATCACATTATCCTAATTTGTGAATCTAATATAGTGGAAAACCCATCAAAAATATACATTCAGGAAATTATAAAGATGTAAGGCATTTTACTTTTTATTATATCCGAACAAGACCCCATATTCACATATCATTTTTTGAAATCCATGTATAAACCCCTTGAAACACAGTTGACTATATGTATGAATTATCATCCTCAAATGAATGGACAATCTGAAAAAACAATTTAAATGTTTCAAGAAATGCTTGGGGATTGTATAATAGATTTTGGTGGATAATAGAATGATCATATACCTTTATTGGAGTTATCATACAATAACATTTACTAGAAAATGATACAAATGACTCATTTTGAATCATTTTATGGGCATCCTCACTATTCTCCACTTTTTTTCATGGAAACATGTGAGAATTCATTAATTGGACCCAACAATAAGCAGGATACAACATAAATGATTCAATTGATCAGAAAGATAATAGATATGGATCATTGTCATTAGAAATACTATGTAGATAATCGTTGACTAATTATATCATTTGATTTGAGTGATCATGTGTTTTTGATAATCTCTCCAAGAAGTGGTCATAAACATGTTGGTAACAAGGGTATGATTAATCCTTCATACATAATGAATTCTGAGATACATGAACAAGTTGGTGAGGTGGAATATCAGTTGTCTTTGTCTCCAAGGTTCAATTCAGTGCACAATGTGTTTCATGCATGTCTTTTGATTAAGCACCAACCTGATCCTTACCATGTGATCCAATGGGATCACACTGACCTAGAGCCTAATTCTAAATTGACTCATGAGCAGGTATGAATTTTGAATAAGAAATATAAGGTGCTGTGTGGGAAAATAATCATTCTATTTCTAGTTTTATGGAAACGTGGTTGGATTCACGAATAATCATGGGAGCTTGAGAAGGAAATGTTAAACCAGTGCCCGAAAATATTTCAGGACTACAAGGGTTTTCTACTTTTCAAGGATGAAAATGCTAATTATGGGAAGAATGAGGCACCAAGGATTTTAGGTACATGACCCCTTGTTCGTGTATTTTGATTTCATATAACTTTTGGGATATATTTCATGAAGTTCTATGGGGATTTTAATGTATAGGAGGATTTTCTAGAGGTTCAGGGATTCCACATGATTAGTAGAAACTGTAAAATTCCACCATGAAACCGTACATGGGATAATAGTGGGAATTGGGTGGCACACTGTTTGTCCAAACCATGTTAGTGGCCATGAGAAATCATATTTATTGAAATAGATGAAAAAACATGGTTGGAACACAATTTTTCTAACCTTGAAATCCAACTATGCAAGGTGTGGCCTTAAGACAGTAGCACCGCATGGTTGACACACAATGTCTTTAAAATGTCCAGACTAAACATGATGTATACAATTGAACCTCCTAAAATTGAGGATCTAATTCTAATTAAGCCTTTGGACCCCATATAATAACTTATTATCTCTATAACCCAAATTTATTATTCTCCTAAGGCTTGTGATACTTTTCCTTTCGATTCAGATATTATTTTTAGGAAAAACAAAGAGGGTTGGAGGACCATATTCCATGGTAAGTCTTCTCTATTCACCATTCTTCGTAAATATCTTCCCCCTCTCTCTTTCTCGGAACAATATATCTAGTCCTTTATGGATATATAATTGTTATGGGATGTCCATATTGATGAAATATTGTTGAATCTATTGAAGGGAACAAGGTTTGTGATCAGATCTAGATGATCTAAGTGCCATTATTTGTTTTTCCAATATTTTAGAGGTAGATGGCTTGTATCTTATCTCCACATGATTTAGATATTGAAGGATTCATTTTAATTAAATGTTTTTATTGAAATCATGGTGAAATCCTTGTGTTATTCTGGGAGGGAATAAATAATTTTTATTGACATTAGAAAATTGTGGGTAGGCTGGTTGGCTTTCAGAAAATAACTTTGGTTCATAATTTTAGAATAATGATATTAAAATTATATTTTTGTTTTTATGCTTGGAAATTATTTGTTGAAATTCATTAAATAATTAAAGAATTATGGAATGGTTTTACATGGATTTGGAATACATGGATTACATGATTTCATTTGCATTAGAAGAGTCCCTGTGAAAGGGGCATGTGCCATTGTGAACATGGTATTGGTTACATTTTGAAGACTTGGTGTAACGATGAGAGACCACTACCACCTGATCATGTGTGATGTGTATGGAGACACGGTTACGAGTAGGCCAAATTATTTTAAAATGATTTTATGATCGTTTACCGATTTCCATGGAAAATTGTTTATGAATTCGTTATAAACTATTTTTAATGATTAGAACTATTTTATGAACATTTTTAATACTATTTCATTCCAAGTGGCATGAGTTGGGTTGAAATTGTGGAAATCATGCTAAGTTTATACTCACCCCATACTTGGGCACCGTTGTGCATGTGCAGATGTCATCTATCAATACATAGGTAAAGACAAAGTATCTTAGTTTATTAGTGATTTTTCTTAATACCATTATATTACCATGTGGTTTTAGAGATTGGAGTTGGTTTAATGTTACTAGTTAATTTCACTTTGGAATTTTATTTTTGTGGTCTTTTTCCCTCTTTGGGTATGTATTTTGGTTTTTTCTTATACTATGATATGGTTTATTGGTCTGGTAATGTTTTGAGTTTTATTTTGTACACAAGTATCATATATAGGATTGTTTGGTAATTTATTATGTAGTTTTTATTTTTTATCTTTCAAAAGAAGAATCCATTTCCAAATGTTATTGAGTCCCTTGACATTTATGGTCGGCCTTTGGTGGCTTGAGGATGTCACTAAGGCCTAGTAGCACACCTATTACTCCTCAAGCCAATGAGGAGGAGAAAGATGTTACACTAGTGAACTTAATTAGATTATTCATAATATAATATAACTAATTTTACTTTGAATCAAAAATAATCTCTTTACATTCATGAATCAAAATTATAACCGTCAATAAAAATTAATATTATTCACCATTCAATGGAAGATCAATATTTCAAAAAAATCCAAAAAATTCAACCTAATCTAATTTTGATATGCCTTTTTAAAAAATGATAGTATTTTTTATAAAATATAACATATATATGTTCGAAATATTAATTTTAATATTTACTTGAAAATAAATAAAATTAATTTATGAAGAAAAAATATTTTTTTAGCTTAAAATAAAGTTACTGAAAATTGACTACTTATTTTATAAGAACTAATAAATGATTTGGTATTGAATAATTCCTTTATGGGCATTTTATAATTTGGATAATATTATTTATACCTATTAATTCAATGATTAGGTTATAATGATAATATTTAAATAATAATATTTTGTGGTTCATTTTAGTTCGATGTTGGATGTCATATTTGCTATTGAACATAATGCTCTTTTAAAATATCTAAGTGTTATATTATACTATAATTAATAAACTGCATAATTATAATTTGAAATTATACTCCCCAATGAATCATTTTTCATTTTAAAATTATTTTTTAGAAAACCCATGTTATGAAAAGGGTTTATAAAACATCCTCTTAAAAAGAGAGAGAATAAAGTATGATGGTCACCAAAAAACTGCATTTCCCACATGGACATGGAAGAACATTATAATTCCATAATAATTATGTTGAGTGGCCGATATCATTGATCATAAAAAAGCGAATGATCAAGAGAATTTTAAGTACCAAAAACCATGAAGGAAATAGGGTAATTTTTTTGTTTCAATATCCTTTTTGTAGAGTTGACGAATTCCTTTATCATTTTGACTAAGAAATTATGGAAATATTCTTACTTGATAAGTATAATTTAATTCTATTATCAATTATCTCAACTATATCATCTTTTTCTCTAAATGACGAGCATTCAATATTTTTAATACTTGAAGATATAAATGTATCTTTTATAGTATCACATGATCCTAAAAAGGATAACAATATATTCGTACAGTCATTAGACATTAACCAAAACTGAAGTGGTCAACACATGGTAAGATAATAAACAAAATTTATTATCCTTCATTTGAAAAAATTAATCATTAATATCAAAAATTCAATAATAAAAACAAATGTTTAATATAGATCATTCCTTATATAAATAAACCCATATCTTAAATAACCTCATTAACCTCAACATGAAACGAGGATTTAACCATAAATGTTATATCATACCCCTCAACTTATATCTCAAAAATACAATAGTATTCATCCATAATAATCCTTTACACTATACATAAATGTTACATATATCACAAATTAATAAAATGTCTCTGGAAATATCATTAGTCACCTAAAAATTATAAAAAATAAAAAACAATCTATCCTTTAAAATGTTTCCCAAAATCAAATTAATATTTTCCCACAAAACCATTAAATTTAAAAAAAATGTCTCACTGCCCAGTTCATTACATTGGCTAGTGGCAGGTGATTCACCCTTATCTCTCATTAGTTGTGGATTCAAGCTCCATAGAATTGTTGGATGTGATGTGTTGTCTCCCAATATACATATATTCATTTGTATAAAACTGTATTTATTTAATTTTTATAATGTTCCTAAATATATGATGAACATTCTAAAAATGACCTTAATCATCAAATAACTTCTCAATTTCATGATTATCTATATGATAATAAATATTTTAAAAAATATTAACTTATAATTACCTCATAATCAATGTCACAAACCCCTCTCTAGAAGACACCTAGTCTAATGCTACTGGGTAATCTTCAATAGATACATGTATCATCACTATTGTTTAAGTAAGAGTAGAGCAGAATGTGTATCCAACTATCCATATCACCACTATCCTTGATGTTAGGGAAAACACATAAAACCCAAAACCAATGAGAATTGGTGAAGCTATCCAACTAAGGTGGTGTATGTAAATAAGTAACAAAAACATACATGATGTACTAAAACACACAATACCCAACCTATGGGTTTAGAAAATACAATACTGCACACCACATCACCACCACAATTCCACAAATTAGTTAGCACCACTACTTCTACCACTATAATAAACACCACACAACCACCACATATGCCACACCACATTTCCCACTTTCAGTTTCTAGTTTCACCACTTTTCTTCATTGTTAGTTAATTAAAAATAACATTAATTCATTAATTCATTTTATTTAATCCATTTTACAGAAAAAAAATATCCACCCCATTCAGATTCATTTAACGCATTACAAATTATTCCACAGATAATTCGGAAACTGACTAAACAACCACACAAAAACTTTCCCATGTCAAAACAACCATCTCCATAGAACCACAACATCCATTATTGTTTCACCAAACTAACAAACCAATCTCTCCATAACAACCACACATCAGAACAACTACATTATAATAGTAATGTGGATCACATTGCATACCACATCTCCTTCAAAAAACATCATCACATGACACAACACCGCCACACAACATCGAAATCACACAACTGACCAAATTGCATCCATTCCAACCAACCACTGCATCATGACCCCACACATCACACACCCTAAAATTTTAACTTCATCAACTTTCACAAACCAATCCTTAAAGGGAAACACATAAATTATAGGAACACACAATAAAAACACATACAGTCTTCCCTAATTAATTCAAGGTTTTTCATTTCATTAATACTTTATTATAATGGGTTTTAGGACACAACTCGATTCCATGGGAAACAAAATCATTATCCAAATATATATTCTTAACATTTTTTTAGGGTGAGATCACAAAAAAAAATACAAAAGGTTTTATCACAAGATATCACATAAATTGTAAACGAGGCTACTAATAATCATTATTTTTGGCTAGTCATCATCATGATATAATATCATCAACAACAATAACAAAGTAGTCAAAAAATTATGATATCTCTCCACATCTAACAATTTAATATTCGAAAATTTGTTAAATTTATTTTTCCAACCCTTATTATCTACCTAATAGAAACAAATCATGAAATTACCACAAATAACATGTAAATAGATAGAGAAAGACGATTTCTTACATCAAGGAATTTTTTTGATCCTACTGTGCACCACATGGAGAAGAATAAACTACTCAAAAACCATATATGTACCCAGAAACCACGGATCATCCTAAACCAGATTAAGGGATCATCAAAACATCCACCAAATGACACCCCAAATGTAGCAAAACCACAATAGTATATCCTTGGAAGAAGAATTTAATGAAATAACATGAGAGGGAGAAAACTTTCCACATGTCACCATAACTTAATCGCCAGAACCCATAAATCAATACATGAAGAAAGGGGTGGAAAGATCCCTAAAAACTATTTAGGGTTTTCCAAAAACCAAAGGATAAATGACTAAATTAGAGAAGAATCAGTCAAAAAAACTTATATACATGAAATAATTCACTAGATATATAGTGTAAATCAATCATTTACATAGAAAGTTGCATGAGTTGGAAATTTACACCCCTAAACAAACCTTTATGTTTTAAGACCTTCGAATCCTCTACATATTCAGAAAAACATGTTGTCTAGGGATTAATTGACTTAACGTGAAATTTTCTATCTTATGGGGTAAAACAATTTTTCATGGACACATCTCTTCTATGTACAAACCACAAATTGTTGACCAAAAAACTCCTAAACCACAAGCATACACCACAAAACCTTCTTTTACAGTGTATAAACCTTTTATAGATCTAACTCTACCAAACCTCCTCTATCCTCTTCTGAGCACCATCGACTAACTTAAACTAGAAATGTAACAAGATATTAAGGCACAATCCGTTACAATAAATGATCATATAAACCATATTGGTTATTAATACCTTTAAAACAATTCCCATAAATATTAAAAACATTTTTAATAAATTAAACTTATCACTAAAATGGATAATAAACTAAAGGGTATTATTACCAAAAATGTATTCCAAAATACTCTTAGTAATAATATAATTCCTTCACATAAAACATCAAAACTGGTTTCTATAGCTTTAATCATGGGATTAACCATAGAATTATTTACCTATTATGGAACCTAAAAATTATTAACTATCCACTTATTAATAAAAAAACATAGTGTCTTTGGGGATTGTCCTCAAATTATGTCATAGGGTTATTTTATCTATTATATATTTTAATAAATCTAGTTGTCAAGATTTATAATAAATTTTATTTGATACTAACTATAAGGAACCTTACCCTAGTAGCCTATAGTCGTCAGTTACATTATTACATTGACACTAGATACATGGAATCACATAATGAAGGACTGAATTGTTTAGTAGTCTTTATAAACTAGATATGTAATTGAATCTCACATTACAATTGAAAACATGAAATAAAATATAGTATTTAATTTTAGTAAACCGTTTTTCCCTTCACTATATCCTTGTATATCAATCATAATAGACTTATTTTCATCTGGGTGAAAGGAAACATAAGAAGGGGGTGGGATTTAATGATTAGTAAGGGTATGCGTACAACTAAAGGTATCATGAAAAAATAAGGCATAATTAATATGGAAATGTAAATAACTGAAAACACATACCATTTTATTAGTAAATTGGACATGAAGAATAACATGTAAGGAATAAATGATGATCAAATAATTCCATATAAATAATCACATGAGTTTGAAACTTATCCATGAATCTTCTAACAAATACAATAATCACATGTACATAAATAACTAATCATATAATGAGAATGTGCAGAATGCTTGTTTCTATAAACATACTGTCAAGGACTTATTACATGAAAGTTTATATAAATGGATAAGGGCTTAGAAAAATACACATGCTAGATTATCTCATGAGACTTACCGATGGATCAAGTGAATATAGTGGGCCATTCCCATAACATAATATGTATAATTAATCCATCATATGGAATGTTTTAAACATAATAAACATGAAAATTCGCATTGAAAACTAGTATATTAAATTTTAATACTTTCTCCAATCAACAAACACAATCATAAACTATCCAAAGTAATATAATTATTGGTATCAAAATAGTAAAACCCTAGTAAAATAGATCAAAAATCATCCAGAGAAATAAGTTGGATGGTATAAATATAGTAAATTATAATTATAATACATAGAAATGTATGTTTACATACATGTAAATGGATTAAATATATTACTGGAATACTTCTTGAGGAAAATACACTTTTAACTTTGGAAATATTTTTTTAAAAATAAAAAACAATGCACATATTATAGAAACACATTTAATTAGAAAAAAATCTTGTAAACATATAAAGTATTCTTAAAATCATTGACCATTCAGGATAGTGTAAAATAAATTTCATGTTGTATATGTTAAAAAATATTCCTTTTACATATTCAATAAAATTCAGAAAGTGCCTCTTTTGGTAAATAATTGGAAGATTTATCTAATAAACATTTTATAAAAAGGTCAAACATAGATAAAAATTTATTTAATGAATCATTGTTGGATAGTAATAATTTTTATTAAAACATTTTAAGAGAAAATTGATTTGGAATAATAGCATCCCCATAGTAGAGATAATCCAAAATAGTGATGAGATTGTGAAATAAACAGTTACCACATTAGAAAATTTTGAATACTAAGTCATATGAAATAAATTTAATCAAATTATAATTTATTTAACATGAAGATAAATATATCCATGACATGAAATATAAATGGGGTAGTATATATACCACATAAAAGAAATAAGTTGTGTATTTGGCATATATCTCATAAAAGTAAAATTGTGACAGAAAACCCTTACCCCTTTTCTGACTTCATTCATATTTTTTCAAAACACCAATATAATACATATATATTGATTATAAATACATAAAACAACCATATTAAAATATATAATAACATATATGATTTAATTATAACATTTTTTCATTTATTTATTAATATTTTTTTAAAACCATTTTTTCATGTCAAAACTGCTTCTTTTTTCATGTATGTTTTGGTTAATTAGTTTCAATAATTTTACTTTGATCATGTTTAAATCATCCTAAGAATACTAATAATGATATATATATATATAATATATATTTATTATATAAATATTTAGAGTTATCAATAAAATATATAGATATAAAATTAAATTACACTGTTCATGGAGAAGGAAGAATGTAAGCACACATGAAAAATATTTACATTTTTTAACAGATAGAACAAATGAAATGTAAAAAATATTTATAATTTATAGTTTAATTATTATTTCATATACATCATATATATACATAAAATAAATTATTATTACTATCCATGTAAAATATAAATGAAAAAATATCACATTGCTTCGTGGAGATGGTAGTCTTAGATACGCAAAAGCGACACTATCATTTTCCAATGGATTTGATAACAAGAAGGTATATATGATATTATAATTAAAGAAGATTATCTATTTAATAAATATAATATATATTCATTACTATATATTTATAACTATCCAAGTTAAATGGTTATTAAAAATGAAATACAATGTTTCGTGGAGATGGTAAGTCATACATACGCATGAGTGATGTTTTCACTTTTCATATGATGGGAAAGTGATTGAATATCATTTTTCCATAATAATACTAGCATATCAGAATATTAATGATACCTAATTTATTATTTTAGTATGGTTAAAAAACTTTACGAGGAATTAGATGATGAAATAAACTTTAAGGACTCGGTAAATATGATTACCTCATCATTAATAGAATTCCATTAGATCTCTTATTAAAGGACTCAAAGCTTTTATTTTGGAATGACAAGATCCTATAGAACATGAAAATTTTTGTTAAAAATATGAATTTATTTGGGGGTTTGAGGTATATGTATTAAAGTGGTGTAAATATGTGAGGAATGAGGCTCTCATTTTTAATTGAGCTGAGATGCACTTTTGGAATTTATTAAAATATTAAATTATAATAAATTTATTGTCAAGGAAAATGATTAAAAATCGATAGAGTTTTAAAAAGTAACGATATGGTTAAAATATCATAAAAAATAAATTGGATATATTTTTGTGGTGTTTTAAAACTTATCATTTGGTTTCACCGCTTAATTTACGAATTTTAACAATAACCATGATATCATATTTTTCACTCTTAAAGGGTTTTAATTTTACATATATGGAAAATATTTAATCATAAATGGGAAAGGGATGGAATTTTAGACCACATATTATCAAATTACTTCTCATTCAACATTTTTATGTTTTTTAATTAATTTAATAAATTTTGATTTTGATAAATTATAATTAATTTCAAATTTGATAGTATTTATTAAATTTAACTTCAAATTGATAATGAATAAGTTGGATTTAGAATTTCAATTATTTAAAAAACCATAATATTTTATATTAATCTATAAAATTATTTTAATAGTATAAATCACTCAAATTATATCATGTCTAATATTTTTAATACCATTTATTTTATTTTTCAATTAATTGAATAAATAATATATTGGTGTTATGCTAGCATTTAACTAAATTAAATAATAAACAAAAAAATAAGAATAAATTATAATTATTAATATAATTTCATTGAACAAAAATTTTAAATTTATATTAGTTCATAACCTTATTTTGTCTCTATACAGAAACATAATTGATATTTAAAACTAAGAGTGACATTTTTTGCATTATTTATTTTAAAAAGTATATCGATAATATTCATAAACTATTTTCCATTAAACATTTAAATTTCAATAATAAAGTGATAAATGTTGAATTATCTTCATCCAATAATAATTAAGATTAAATATTCGGTCTTTATCACTTAGTATTAACCTTGATAAATCCAATTTAAACTTTAGGTAGTTGATATATTTTACCACTGTTACTATTCGTTCTGACCAAAATTAAATGAGAAATATTTACCAAATTTTAATATCATAATTTCAAATATCGAATTAATTTTTTCAAATTGAATACCCATAATTGGTATAACTTAATATAAAATCAAAACACAAAATGCCATAGAAAACGGTTTTTAAGAATAATACATTTTTAAATACAAATATCGTTTTTATACTAAATTCAATCATGAAATTGGTTCCAATGAACTTAATTGAAATATTAATTATATAAGATAACTTATTTTGTTTTGAATAAAATGTAACTTTTTAAATTCTTTCTACAAAATTACACATAATAAAAATCTGAATTTTTCACTATTCACTGGAAAATCAATCTTTTTATAAAAATCCAAAAATTTCACCAGAAGATAATTTTGATTTGATAATTTAAAAAATTATATTTTTTTATAAAATAAAAATTAAATATGTTCCATAAATTTATTTTATTATTTTATCTCAAAATGCAATAAAATTTATTTTTGATAAAATGTGTTTTTGACGCATAAAACAACTTTACTGAAAATTCAGTACTTATTTCATAATAATTAATCATTTAATTTAAATTGTGTAGGACCTTTATATATATTTCAGTTTTCAGTTAATACAATACATATCCTCTAATTCAATGAATATGCTATAATGGTCATATATAATAATAACATTTCATGGTTTACTTAATATTGATGTTGCATAATGAATACACAATAAAACAAAGTATTTTAGTTAAAAATATCGGGGTGTTACAATATGGGTTCCCCCATGTTATAAAATTATTCAATATTAGATATTTTGTAGCATATTTAATAAAATTATGGGTTATATAATCAATTATAAAAGTCGGCATACATCCTTTGGGGCCTATATCACCATTTTAAATAGTGTGTTTCCCTTAATTCCTCTCCAAAAGATTTATATCACCCAAAATATTGTAATTAGTGATAGGTTATTTTATGATCATATTATGATCATTTTTAGTGAAAGAAAACTCTAACATAATTGATCTATCTTCATGAAATAAATTTGTAAAAAATACAATAAAACTGAGTACCTGGATTTCTAGAGAAACAATAATCTTAATCTTCCATCCACAAAGAATGTTTGAGAAATATCATGAGGGGTACTGAAATTAATCACCTTTACTCTATGGGATTTTTCCATCCAAAATATCCACAAAAACCTCATGAGAATACCTATAATCCAAATGTGTTCTAGAACCTTCTCAAAAGAGATACCTGGAGTTTTAGGAGGAAGAGAGTTTTAGAAGAGACTTATACACATCAGACTCCCATACCTTATATAAGAGGATATCATCCTCTTATATAGGTAGATGTATGAAGCATCACATCATATGAATTTATGTCTATTGGGTACAATTCTTTGAACAATTTCAATAAGGTAATACAAAGACTTAAATTCATTGATAACTGATTGAAATTAATTTATAAATCATTCTGGATAAATAAATAATATATATATATATTATTATTATGTATCACATATATTAAAAATACATAGATCACATGAATTTATTAAATGTAAAATTATATATATATATTTAATATTATAAATTATATATATATATATATATCACACATCCAATGCCTGTACATTTTAGTGCACATCCAAAAATCTTCCAAAATTTATTCTTATACTATGGCTTAACTGCATGACCTTACATGCCTTAGAATCATTGACATCAACTATAAAATCCCAATTCCATAGATTTGCACAAATAGTATCCTCTAATAAATAATCAGTTCCACTCAATCTACTAAGGGGTCTGGTGTGATCTCCATCAAACATACTCATATATCTATATGAACATGTACACCACAATATGTATCATATAACACATATATATACATATATAATAATTTTTCCATGACATTGAGTGACCATTAGACATGAAACATGTCAATCTATTATAACCTACTGTAATTTCATTGTTATTTTATAAATATTTTCCATGTTAATGAATACATCACATGTTGTTCATTTATCTAATAAGTACATTACCTTCCACTTATCCATGTAGTTTAACACATCAAATGTAAAAAAACTAAGCATAACCATTCATTTAATTTGTCTAATTCAATAAAGGGGTAACTTTATTCTCTTGTCACAAAAGTGGAAAAATATCATATTGGTTTCACTCAAATTGATGACATGGTCAGTAACATAACCAAACACCCTCTAATTAGCTAAGTCTATATGATGACTTGTATATATTGGGTATCAATGTGTGAATGTTCTCATGCTAGGTATCTCTCCAATCATAGTTTATAAGGATTGGTAATAAGCATACACCCCTATGTATATCTATGAACATATGAAATTCCATGAGATATACATCATTGGATAAATCCATGTAATAAGTCTCTATTTATTACCTCATGAATCTATTATTTATATTTAATATAGTACACTTTTTAACTTACACATGATTCCATTCATGCCAACCTTATCATATCATAAAATTCCATAATACTCTATACTGATCATTGGATAGGGACAACTGAATTTCATACTTAGATAGGATATTATTATTCGACTGTTCTTGTAAAATTAAAACTATTGAACACATAATTGAATGATATTAGATATTTCATTTATTATAATAACATGATATATTTAACACCATTACAACCAATCTTTCATGTGTCTAGCACTGAGTGATTCTATGAAAACCTCATGTTATTGATGTAATAATTGTTTTTAATCATTACAAACATTGTAAATTGTATCAAATCGTTATGTGACACTCTAATAAAATAGTCAAACTAACACTTAGCGAGTAACATTTACTAATAAATCTAGTTTGAATAATTATGAGTTTTAATAATAAAATTACAAACATTTATCTTTTAAAACATATTAAAACTCCTTGAATTTATAACAACAACAAAAATAATGCAATCTTCTATTGTCTAATTGGATGTATATATATGTACATCACCATCACTATTGGAATCCTTGATATCAAACTTTTCCTTGATATAGTTTACAAATTATGTAACTATTTTCTTTATCACAATACAATCAGTTCCTAAACTAATTTAGGATAATCTTATATCCAATTAATTTTTGTAACTAATTTGACTCTATACATTATTCATTACCTCAATACCCTAAATTATTAGGATACCATGTGATGCACTTTATATATTAACTAGTATTATCCTTTAGGGAATATTTATGTTCACCTGTTATCATAACTACATGTAAATAATTACATTTTTCTTTATTAACAAATATCCTAAAATTACTTAAGATATCTTGTGAATAATCATTATAATCTAAGGCTAGTGTAATCTATTAAGTTAACATTGATATTATATTTCTTATAGTGACTAAATATTACAATTTACTGTTTTTTTATTGTTACATAACCAACTATTTAAAATATTAATTAAATAATAAATTAAACTAAATCTAATAATGTATTTTATTTGGTAAATTTTAACTTTTCTAATTCCATACATTCTTTTATTTTCCACTTAGATGTCATATTCTATTCAAAATGTTTATCTGAACCTCAACACAAACTACTTTTAATTTTTAGAAAGAAAATATAGTTTCTTTTCATAAGATTATATAACAAATAATATGTTGTTTCCATATCCTATATTCTATTATATTTGTTTCTGAACATTTTTCATTTATAATAAAACATTATTAAAATATACCATCAATGGTATAACTGTAACATCTTAGGTACATAAATAATATGACATTTTCATATTTATTAATATTTTTTAATGTAATTTTAATATTACTTTAAAGGTGATGTTATGTTCGATGGTGTACCCAATAAGCAACAACAAGTTTCTTTGAAATCTTATATTGCACACTTATAATATAATAATATTATTTTAAATGGTAGATAATCTATAGCCATTGGAATAGAGGGAATTAAAATAACTAACTAATATATGATTATATATGTTTGTTAAATGTTTTTACATTATTCAATAAATGATAGAGTCTTAAAATGAAAATGAATACAATTTTAAGAATAAATATTCTAATATTCTTTAAAAGTTTGATTAACCGCCTTTTGATGGCCATCCCTTTTTAAATATACTTTTTGTCACTTTTATATTTTATATTTGACAAATTAAAATCCTTCTTTAGAATCAAGACATCCAAATTTACCTTGTGTAAATTTTTGTTATTTTCCGATAAAGATCATTTTTAATGAAAAATGTTGTATTTTAATTCAAAACCTTTTTTTAATATAATTTATTTATATTGCTAGAATATATTTTTAATTGGTTTAATGTATAATTAGAATATATTTTTACCATTAAATCCAATGTTTGTCATTTTAATTAATTTAACTTTGAAATTGGACAGAAACAAGTGTCAATCTTTTAATAGATTATGTTTCTTAAAAACACGCTAATTATTTTGACAATGGGAATTGATTATAAAATTAATTAATGAAACTTCTATGTTTATAATTTGGTAAAATTGATATCATTTTTGAATTTGGAATATCAAATATATAGTAGGGTGAATTTTTGGAATTTTTCTAACAAATGTTCATTTTTAATTAATAGTGAAAGATACTGCATTTTAATTCAGAACTACCATTTCATCCAATTAATTTATATAGATATATTGTCATTTTAATTTTTTGAAGGTTTAATTTAATTATGTTAATATCATTTAATACAATTTTTGTCATTGGATGTAATTTCACTTTTAAATTTTATGTCAACACAAATATATCTTTTGATAGATTTTACTTCTTAAAAACCAGTCTTTGGTTCTAAATACGTGAATTATTTTTAAATTAATTACTGCAATTTCTGTGTTTTTTATTTGGTAGAATGTATTACATGTTTGGAATAAGAAATTCCTAATTATGCAATTAAGACTCTTTTGTTTTTATACATTATGAATAGCAACAAAAGTAATTATCTTTAATTATCGTGGTAAATTAGTAATCAGGTAGTTAAGGGTAATGAAATAATATCTTAATAATATAAAATGACCTCAACATGTCTCCTAATACTATTTTTGGTGTCATGGACGACCATGGGATGCTTTTTTCCAACCTTGGGACCCCATGGAATCATTTTAGTGTGGTAGTGACCTTTTATCATTTTTAAAGAAAGTAAAATATAACAAAAGTATGTGACACCTAAGTAAACCAATTTTAATTTTTTTAAACAAATGATCTCTTAGACAATAAATATTCATTAGAAATATAAAATTATTTCTTACATCATGTTATTTTGTTTCTAATTTTTAGACATTAAATAAGTAAATTTATTTATGACACCATGATGATGCAGTAATTACCTTATTAATGAATGATTTAAATAAAATGAAATGATATTGTAAAATCTAAGACATACACTTGTCTAAAACCTATTGTATGGGTGGATTTTGAACCCTTATCACCATATCCAATAAATATATCATTGTGGGACCATTAAAATCCGAAATTCACTTAATAATAAATTAACATTTTATCAAATTCCAAGAGTGCCCCTCCTCCCTCTTATAAAAGGCCCCCGCCTCTACCCCCTTACACACACCTCTAAAGACATTGGATCAAAGAACCTCTGCTCATTTTATCTCTCCACATCCCCTTATTTATCTTAGAATACTTACTTTTGGCATAAATCTCTTCAAGAAACCCTTTTGGTTCAAACCAAAGGGATTTACCCGATTTAAAGGTAACGTCTTCTCTTATGTTCTTTTGTTTTATTTTTCTTCTCCAACCCTTTAAAAAAATTTATTCCATTATTTTGTAACAAAAACAGTATCTTCAATATACTATGATGTTTTTATCAGAGTTATTCAATATACACTTTCACAAAACTCCGTCTAAGGGTTGAAAAACATACTGTTTCTGTGGGTGGAGAATTACTCCCTCACGAAACGATGATTGTTATATCATCTCCTACCACCTCTCATGGTGGACATTATGATGGAAAAATATTTATTTATGATATATATTATATTTATATCCACTCTATGCTTCTGTATTTTATATTTAAGACATACCTTTATGCTTTTCATGTTGTGAAAATGCGATAATTTCATTTGAGGAAGTGTGGACTACCGCCCCCTCAAGTAATGTGACTTGTTCAAGCAATACATGGAATGTAAAAAGAATGAAATTAATGAACTTATGTGACCTATATATCATATTTATTATACTGGAGTCATAATATATATATATATATCTCATTTAGTCTCAATACCATTAATGTGACAGAGAAATGAAAGTAGCGTTCATGCGTACGTACAACCTACCATTTCCATTAACAGTGAATTTCATTTATTTTTATCTCAAAATGTTATGGAATTGTATAAAATGAATTTAAAATAGATATAAATGATATTTATACCATTAATACTATTCTATATATGGTTTAATTATAACTACATGGACAATTATTTTCAAACAAGTTCATTTTGACTCATTTACCGAACATCGACAAAAACGTCTGATATGAACTCACATAATTAACTAATTATTAAAACATTATAATATGTGATATTAATTAAATAATAAACTTTAAATTATGTCATTAATCAATTAAAAATTGAAAAAAATTTCTTATTCTGGAATATAAAGAAACGAACAAGACAAGTCGGACTTGAGGTTAGGGATCCTACCTCTATCTTTCTTTTTTAGTACAATATCTTATGTCATTTATTTGAAGCTCCTCTTTATTATGTCGGGGGATGTTATTTTATATTCCACTTACTTTACATTTTATGTTTATATTATGAGGGACCTTATTTTTTATCAATAAATTTTTTGGATGTTTTAAGTGGCGTCGCTAGGCTACCGAGTTTTCGTAAGGGATTTTCATCTCACTTTTATTCCCGGGAGATTTATGTTACATTTTCCACTATTTCATTTTATTGGTGTATGTAATTACCATTATTCTACTATTTGTGTAATATAATTTCGTTCATGGGTATTTAAATCAACGTTGTATAGTCCAACTTTCCTGGGGTGTATGTTTCGGAAGTTATCCAAATCGGTAAGGGAACATTTCACCCTCTTATTTTTAAAAGACTTTTTTTTGGTCATTTAATTTACATATTATTATGTTGGGATATGTTCTTATATATCCTTATTTCTGTAAATTTTATGTCCATGTGATGAGATACCCTTTTTATCTTTCATCAACTCGTTTTCTGAATTTTAAAGGGACGTCGTTAGGCTGTCGAATTTTTGTAAGGGAACTTCTTAACCCAATTTCAATTGTTTGGGTTAAACCTATACCTCTTGATTATGTCATACTATTAATATGTGTGGATGACCTCTAATTGTTTTAAACATAATATAATCTTATATTTGGTGTATTTATATTTTTCACACATAATTTTTTAGTTGACTTATCCTTATTATAAGGATATCGTCTTTGTAAGGGAATTCATATCAATCTCCTTTCATTGATGCATATTATGTTTTATACATAACATTATTTTATACGATGTATAAACCCCTTTTAAAAGGAATTTTTTCTCTATGAAGTGTTTTACTAAACGACAATAAGTATGTTTCTTTTTAACGTACGTGGTGACAACGACCTTTCCACCGCCGCGAGTATTATTTGATCTTTGGCTTCCTTAACAAGACATAATGATTTTGAAAGGAAAATAAATACCATATAATATTTTATGTATTTTGTTATTTAAAATGGTTTTGATAAAGTTTTGATGATATCATTGTGTTGTATTGATATCTTGTGATTGAAATGTGGAAATGTTATGTTTCCTTTATGCATGTTTTATGTAATATGATTATATTATGGTTCATGGGAATTGTTTATGTAGACAGGTAGTTCCATGATAAATTATGGGCTGGTGATCCCGATATAGATCTCCAATGCATTGGGTTACGCAAAAGAGTTAAACACTAAGGTTTCTCTGAAGTGATTTAGGGATTATACTATGATGGGTATTCTAAACATAACCATGAGGGTTGCTCCCGACGTAAGAATGTTATGAATGACTCAAGATACCTTTATGTCTTATAATTTCTATTAGTTATTCATAAAAATTATTATTTCATGAGGTGTGTTAAAGTAATTATTTTTTAAGAGTGAAGTATGATTTCATTGACTCTTATTTGTACCTGAACTAATGTTTTCTTTTCGTATTTTTATATCAATTACTGGGCTTTTTATTATCATCCCATGTTTTTGAATTGTTTTCAATATGACTTAAAGGTGAATAGGGTCATGTATTGGATCAAGGAAAGACATGCTATCTAAAACATGGAACTAGACTTGTTTTTTTAAGAGTTTTTATTTTTTGAAAAAAATGGAAACTGAGTAGAAGTGTCTACCTTGTAATCTTGTGAGATGTAATATTTATGTCCTAATTCTCTAAATTTATAAACCTGAAAGGATCCTCAATGTGAATTATTCATTTAATTCAAGATTATGTATTGTTTTAAGGCTGGGTCCTTATAGTTGGTATCAATGGTCAGTTTAGATAACTTTAGATGTTAGGGTGTTCTTTAAGCATAAGTGACAAGTTGTGTCTAACCACAATTGTTAGTATATTAGATGGAGTCATTGTTAATTTTGAATGTTATAATGATATTTACATAACATGGATAAGTATATCGTGGTTTTTGTCTTCCTCATTAGTAAATGATAATTTTTCTGATATACTCACACTGACTATTTTGGTTTTAGAAAATGGCTGGATCTAGCAGGCACCAAAGTAACAGTGGATGTGAAGGAGACTATGACAGTTTTCTAAAAGAGAAACTTAATGATATGGGAGCTGAAATGAGAACTCTTATGTTAATTCTCAACCAACAATATTGAGTCATGATTTACCAACGGATCCTTATTGATTTTTATAAGGAATCATATATGTGAGAAACAAATACCTACGGATGTTCAGGTAGTAATCATAAAGGTAAGTATGTTCAAAAACCCATGTGTCAAAGATGTTGAAATAAACACATAAGAAAATGTTTCAAAGGGAAAGAAAGATGTTATAGATGTGGTAATTAAGGTCATAAAGCAAGAACCTATCGTGGAAAAAGGATGCATCTAGTTGATTCTAGGAAAGTGAAAGGTTTTCTTTCTGAAGGATCAATTGAATGTTTTAAATGTGTTGTGCATGGTCATTATGAAAAAACTTGTCCTACGAAGATTTTTCGGGAATGGGATCACCAGGATCGTACAAATATTTGTTTACCAATACCTAATGCCAATCCAATTGAGTATGAAGAAACTGACAATGACCAATGAAAGGTATGGATTATTTGTTAACATATGTTTTCCTATTATTGAATCATGGGTTATGATTCATGATTTTGTTCGTAGGAATGAAGTATTTCAGAATTAGTTGGAAAGGAATGGTTAATGGATCATGAAGAATGTTGAATGAGTAAGAAGTCAACATGTAAGGGATTCCAGAGTTATTGTAGATTTTAGGAGGGGAAATTCTTAAAAGTATTAAGGCTCTTTTGATTATGGGGTTACATTAGAAGACTTGTTATAGTATGTGTAACCCTGATGTTTGATATAAGAAAATTTTATTCACGGAATAATTAACTATTCTTTTGTGGATATAGTTATAAAGAACCATTTGGGTTTATAGGATCCTTGAATTTGAGGCCTTTACTGGTTAATACATTTTGGGATGCGAAACGAAAGTTATTAGATAACCTTTGTTGTTAAATTATGTTATGGTTATTTTTGAATATTTCATCTCTTTTTTGGGAATGTTATAAGAATTATGTTGTTATGGAAAAAGTACAACATGTAGACAGTGTGACAACCCGTTGTGTCAGACGAATCTGCGAGAATCGAACACACAACCAAAGCGCAACTGGGATTTATCACCTACCACTAGACTACGTGAAGTCCCCGGTTAGTATGACTAATTATTTTTAGAAATATCATCTCATGAATTATTAATATGATGTTTTTGGGTTATCTATGGAAATTATTAGCCTCTCATGGAGGATATTTGATTAGGTTAATTACTTTCCAGTATGAGACATTAAGAGTAACTGATGTTATTTGGAGATAAATGTTAAGATTTACCTTGGAAGAATATGTGAATAAATCATTCAATGATTTAGGTTTCAATCATAGTTTGGTTTACTTTGATGAATTTTATAGAAAGCTGTTTATTGAATGGTCTTTATTGATCTTTGGATAATGTTTGACAAATATTGGAGATTAAGAGTAGTATTTCTTTTTATAATGGATTATCCTTTTTGGGTATTATCTAATCTCCTACTAACAATTATGGTTTTGGTTTTGGTCTAATGACATGGGAAATATATAGTTCTCTTTTATGGATTAGGTGATTCTCTAGAAGTTGATTAAGGTGCTCTTAATGTGAACAAGTCATCCTAAATACTCGTCTTTTGGAGAAAATATGAGTTTGTGTAAGATATTTAGTAAGTGATTAAAGTCCATACGACAAGTAAGTATGTTTCCTTATGATTTAGTTAAGATTATAAATAAATTCATCAATTGAAAGTAACATAAAACAAAAATATTTTCTGTTAACTTTTCCTACTGGGGAATCAAATACCGTTTAGCCCATCAAAATTTTGTGATTTTCTAGTGGTTAACTTTCTCCGTAACATGTTTTCTATCACTCTCCATCAGAACATGGCCCTTTTTTTCTTCCATATCCATGTTTTCCAACATGGAATCTTATTATGGTTTAACTTGGGTGACCTTTGTACTTCACTTTCATTCTTTTAAAGTGATAGTTATGCTGACTTGTTTTCCGATGTGGGGCTTTCAATGAAGTTTCCATGCCCAATTTTATGAATTATAATTTAGGAAAAAGGAAAACACGCAGACCGTGTGACAATCTGTCGCGTCGGACAAATATGCGAGAATCGAACCCCCAACCAATGTGCAAATGGTATTTATCGCCTAACACTATACTATGTGAAGTCCCTGGTTAGTATGACAAATTATTTTTAGTTATATAATTTTATGAATCAAGAATAAGTTGATTTTTGATTATCTAGGATAATATTTACCTATCATGGAGGATATGTGATGAGGCTAATTACATTTCAGTATGAGACTTTAAGAGTAACTGATGTTCTTTGGAGAATAATGTTAAGATCTACATTGAAGGACTATGTAATTAAATCCTTCAAAGATTTTGTTTTCAATTTTAGTTTGTTTAAATATGATGAACTTTATGGACAAATTGTTTATCAAATGGTCTTCATTAATCTTTGGGTTTTGTTTGACAAATTTTGGAGATTAAGAATAGATTTTCTTTTTAGAAAGGATTATACTATTGTGGATTATCTGATCTTGTTCTAACAATTTTTATTTTGGTTAAGGTCTAAAGATATTGGAAATATATAGTTCTGTTTTTTTGATTAGGTGATTCTCTAAAAGTTGATTATTGTTCTCTTAATGTGAACAAGTCATCCCAAATACTCATCTTTTGGAGAAAATATGAGTTTCTGTAAGAAATCTAGTAAGAGATGAATGTACACATGACAAGTAAGTATGTCTCCTTAGGATTTAGTTAAGCTCATAAATAAATTCCTCAATAAAAAGTAACATAAAACAAAAATGTTGTCCGGTAACTTTTCCTACTGGGGAATCAAATACCATTTAACCCATCAAATTTTTTTGATTTTCTTGTGGTTAACTTTGCCCTAATCATGTTTTCTATCACTCTCCAATAGAACATGACCCTTTGTTTTCTCTTCCATGTCCATGTTTTCCTACATGGAATCCTAGTATGGGTTAACTCAGGTCACCTTTTTTACTTCCCTCACTTCTTTTAAAGTGACAGTTTAATTTACTCATTTTCCTATGTGGGGCTTTCAATGAAGTTTCCATGCCCAATTTTAAAATTGCGAGGACGCAATTCTCAAAAGGGGGGGAAAGATGTAACATCCCAGGTAAATAAAGAATATAAAAATTTCATATTTATTAATATTTTTAAATAACATATTAATATTAATTTAAAGGGGATGCTATGTTCGATGAAGTACCTAATATGCAACAACATGTTTCTTTGAAATCCTACATTGCACACAAATAATATAATAATATTATTTTAAATGGTAGATAATGTCTAGATATTGGAATAGAGGGAATGAATAGAACTAACTAAAACATGATTATATATGTTTGTTAAATGTTTTCACATCATTCAATAAATTTTAGAGGCCTAAAATGCAAATGAATACAATTTTAAGAATAGATATTCTAATATTCATTAAAAGGCCAATTCACCGCCTTTTGATGGAGAACCCTTATTGAATCTACATTTTGTCAGTTTTATAAGTTATATTTGACAAAATAAAATCCGTCTTTAGAATCAAGACATCAAAATTTACTTTGTGTAAATTTTTTTTGTTTTCCAATAAAGATCATTTTTAGTGAAAAATACTGTATTTTAATTCAAAACCACCTATTAATCTATTTTATATATATATTTAGATTATGTTTTTAATTGTTTTTAAAGTTTAATTAAAATCTATATTTACCATTTAATCCAATGGTGGTCATTTGAATTAATTTCACTTTGAAATTGCACATAAACAAGTGTTAATCGTTTAATAGACATTGTTTCTTAAAAACACAATAATTGTTTTGACAGCGAGAATTGATTATAAAATTAATTAATGAAAATTATATGTTTTAAATTTGGTAAAATTGATATAATTTTTTAATTTTTAATATAAAATATATTTTAGGGTGAATTTTTGGAATTTTTCTAACAAATCTTAATTTTTAACGAATAGTGAAAGATACCGCATTTTAATTCAAAACTGCATTTTCATCCAATTTATTTATATAGTTAGTATTTTAATTTTAAATTATTTTAAGGTGTAAATTAATTATGTTTTTGTAATTTAATACCATTTTGGTCATTGGATATAATTTCACATTTAAATTGGATGTAAAAACAAATCAATCTTTTGGTAGATTTTACTTCTTAAAACCCCATCTTTGGTTCTGACAATGGAAATTATTTTTAATTTAATTACAGAAATTTCTGTGTTTGTAATTTGGTAGAATTGATTCCATATTTGGAATCGGAAGGTCCAAATTATTCAATTAAGGCTTTTTTAGACATTATGAATAGTAATGACAGCAATTGTCTTTAATTATCGTGGATAATTAGTAATCGAGTAGTTAAGGGTAATAAAATAATATCCTAATAAAATAAAATGAACCCAAAATGTGTCCTAATTCTATTTTTGGTGTCATGGCCGTCCATGGTATGCCTTGTGCCAACCTTGGGAGCCCATGAAATCACATTAGTGTGGTAGTGACCTTTTATCATTTTTTTAAAGAAAGGAAAATATAACAAATGTATGTAACACCTAAGTAAAACAATTTTAATTTTTTCTAAATAAACGATATCTTAGACTATAATTATTTATTATAATTATAAAAAGATGTCCTACATCATGGTATTTTTTTATAAATTTTAAACATTAAATAAATAAATTTATATGTGACACCAAGATGATGCAGTGATTACCTCATTAATGAATGATTTAAATAAACTGATATGATAAGGTAAAATGTAATCCATACACTTGTCTAAAACCTATTGGATGGGTGTATTTCGAACTCTTATCACCTTATAATCAAAATATATCATTTTCGGGTCTTTTAAATCCGAAACTCACTTTATAATAATGTAAAATTTTATAACATTTCAAGAGTGCCCCTCCTCCCTCTTATAAAAGGCCCCCACCTCTACACCCTTAAAACACCTATAAAGACTTTTTCTCGACCAAACTCTTCTCATTTTATCTCTCCAAATCTCCCTATTCATCTGCGAATCCTTAAATTAGGCAGAAATCTCTTCAAGAAACCTTTTTGATTCAAACCAAATAGAGTTACCTGATTTAAAGGTAATGTCTTCTCTTATGTTCTTTTGTTTTATTTTGCTTCTCCAACCCCTTAAACTCTTTTTATTCCTTTATTTTATTACAAAAAAATTATCTTCAATATACTATGATGTTTTAATGTGAAGTATTCGAGCTACACTTGCAAAAACTTCCATCCAATGGTTAAAGAACATACTGTTTCGGTGGATGGAGAATTACTACCTCACGAAACAATGATTGTTATATCTTTTCATACCACCTCTCATGGGGGAAATTATGATTGGAAAATATTTATTTATGATATATATTATATTCATTTCCTCTCTATTATTATTTATTTTATTTTTAAAACATACCATTATGCATTTCATGTTGTGAAAATGCGATTATTTCATTTGAGGAAGTGTGGACTACCGCCCCCTCAAGTGGTGTGACTTGAACATGCAATACATGGAATGTATAAAGAATGAAATTAATGAACTTATGTGGCCTATATAACATATTTATTACACTAAAATTATAATATATATATATATATATATACATGTCTCTCTCATTTAGTTTCAATTCCATTAATGTGACAAAGAAATGAAAGTAGCGTTCATGCGTACGTACGCCCTACCCTCTCCATGAACGGTGTATTTCATTTATTTTTATCTCCAAATGTTATGGAATAGTATAAAATGAATATATACTAGATATATATTATATTTAAATCATTAATACTATTCTATAGAAGGTGTACTTATAACTACATGGACAATTCTATTAAAAAATGTTTATTTTGACTCATGTACCGAATATCGGCAAAAATGTCTGATATGAAATCACATATTTAACTAATTATTATAACATTATAATATGTGATACTAATAGAATAAAAAAATTTAAAGGAGTTACTTAAGCAATTATAAATTGAAATTTTTTTATTATTCATGAATATAAAGAAACGAACAAGACAAGTCGGACATGAGGTAAGGGATCCCACCTCTCTCTTTCTTTTTAAGTACTCTCTTTTATGTCATTTCTTTTAAGATCCTATTTATTATGTTGGGGGAGGTTATTTAATATTCCTATTACTATAAATTTAATGTTCATATCATTAGAGATTCTATTTTATTTCATCAATCTATTTTTTAGAAGATTTAAGTGGTGCCGCTAGGATGCTGAGTTTTCATAAGGGATTTTTCATCTCACTTTTATTCCCATGAGATTTATGCTACATTTTCCACCATTTCCATTGAGTGGTGTATGAAATTCCCATTATTCTACTATTTGTGTAATATACAATCATTTATGGGTATTTACTTCAACGTTGTATAGTCCTTCTTTCATGGGGTGTACGTTTCAAAAGTTACCCAAATCTGTAAGGGAACCTTTTACCCTGTTATTTTTAAAAGACTTAATTTTGTTAGGTCTTTTAATATACATATTATTCTATTAGGATATGTTCTAATATATACTTATTTATGTAAATGTTATTTTCATGTTATGAGATACCCTTTTTATCTCCCATCAAATCATTTTCTGAATTTTAAAGAGACGTCGTTAGGCTGTCGAATTACTGTAAGGGAACTTCTTAACCCAATTTCAATTTGTTGGGTTAAACCTCTACTTATTGATTATGTTGTACTATGAATATGTGTGGATGACCTCTTATTGTTTTACACTTAATATCCTCTTATATTGGGTGTATTTATATTTGTCACACATACTTTTGTAATTGATTTATCCTTAATCGAAGTATACCGCCTTTGTAAGGGACTTCGTCTCAATATCCTATCATTGAGGAATTTTTTGGTTTATACACAACATTATTTTATACAATGTATAAACCCCTTTCAAAAGGAATTTTTTCTCTATGAATCATTTTACTAAATGATAAAAGTTATGTTTCTTTTTAACATACTCAGTGACAACGACCTTTCTACCGGCGTGAGTATTATTTGATCATTGGCTTCCTTAACAAGTCATAATGTTTTTAAAAAGAAAATAAATACCAAATACTCTTTTTTGTATTTTGGTATTGGAAATGGTTTTTATAATGTTTTGATAATATCATTGTGTTGTATTGATATCTTGTGATTGAAATGTAGAAATGTTATGTTTCCTTTATGCATGTTTTATGTGATATGATTATGTTATGGTTCTTGGGTATTGTTTATGAAAACGGGTGGTTCCATGATAAACTAACAGTAGGTGAGCCTGATATAGCTCTCCAATTCATTGGGTAACATGAATTAGTTAATCTCTAAGGTTTCTCCAAAGAGATTTAGGTAATATACTATTTTGGGTATTCCAAACATAACCATGAGGGTTACTACCTACGAAAGAATGTTATGAATGCCTCAAGTTGCCTTTAATCTTATGATATCAATGAGTTATTCATAAAAATTATTATTCTATGAGGTGTGTTAAAGTGCTTATGTTTTAAGAGTAAATTATAATTTCATTGATTCTTATGTATACACGGACTAATGTTTTCTTTCCGTATTTTTATATCCCTTACTGAGCTTTTTATGCTCATCCCAAGTTTTTGAAATGTTTTCCAAAGGACTTAAAGGTGAATAGGGTCAAGGATGAGGTCAAGGAAAGACATTCTATCTAAAACATAGAACTAGACATGTTTCTTTTTAAGAGTTTTTATTTTATGAAAAGATTTAAAACTGAGAAGAAGTTTCTACCTTGTACGCTTGTGATATGTAATAGTTATGTCCTAATTATCTAAAACAATAAACTAGAAAAGATCCTCAATGTTAATTATTCATTTAATTCAAAATTATGTAATATTTTAAGGCTGGGTCCTTATACTAACATCCCAAAAATTGCACTTTGGGATTCTATGCTGAAATCATAAATTTTACATTTCTGGGATTGATATCGATAAATATAACCCGATTTTTTCCATCCAAAACTTATGATATCAAAAGGAAAAACTGGATCACATAAATTCTCAAGGAACATTTAGGTTTAGAGTTTTATAGAATTAGTAAAAACTCTAACATAAATAATACCCATGTCATTAAATGATAATTTCTCCCACTTAACAATAATTTTCTTATTTAACATTAATTTATCATCATTTTCCAAAAGAAATCCCTTATGTACATAATTACTAAAAAAATAAGTTCGTGATAATATAAGTAAAATTAAAAATATTCATATTGAGATCAAATTCTCATTAAGGGTAAATATAATCATTAAAAACTGAATTTCATCAATGAAAATAAAAAGTTCATTAGTGTATAAAGTCGAAATTAGCATGTAAGATTGAATCATAAAATAAATCATACCTATCAATACCTAAATCATCGAATATTAAAAAAAATTAAGGATAGATAAATCATAATTAATAAGAACGAGCCATGTAATAACAAACTTCATCATGAGAAACATTATAAACCCATAACAAGTATCAAAAAAATTTGTTTGTATATTCAAACTTTTTACTTCATCACTTGTGTTGAACCCATGTTGAATTAACTGTATCCAAGTTAAATATATAAGAGAAAGCCTTAGGAAACTAAATCCTTCTTTCCACTCAATAAAAGGTACATTACCCACTGCATTGGAGAGATATTTGGTCACAACCATCATTTAATCTATAATAGGATCTCCCGATTCTATCTAGGTCGCCCCATCAAATGAGTTGTAACAGGCTCACCCAGTGCTATCTGGGAACACCAATCATATAAATTTTCTAAAAAGAAGAATATGGATAATTTATATAGAGCTTTAATTTCATCATAAATCTTGTGAAATAGTCATTATTCCTTCTAAAACTTGATCAAAAAATTGAAATGAAATGGGTTTTATGTCAATCACTTTTAAACAGTATTGACTTGTGGAAAAGACATTGTTGTATAACAATATCATCGAATAAATACTAATCAATATATTTATTGAATGAGGATGGTATAATTAAAATATTTCCCTATTGGAGAATAAGTAACAATAATGTTTTTTGCTATTGATATATTAAAATAAAATTAAAATATCACTAAAAACATTTTGATGAAAATAATCTTTTAATTTTTAAAATCAAGTTTTCAAAACGTAAAAATTTAAAAAAATATTATGAAAAACATTTTTTTTAACACAACATTGGAAACAAATAAATGAAACTTCAAAAATCACTTAAAATAATTCTTGAGGAAAATATTCCTTCCAATTTGAAAAAATATTTCTTTTTTTAAAATAAATTTATTTTAAAATAACATTGATAACTTATAAATGAAGGTTTAAAAAAAATAATGGTCATGATTGCGTAAATTCCAATTTCTGTCATACATGTTAAAAAATATTCCTTTCACATTTTTGTTAAAAGGAAAATTAGTATTGTTTCTAAAATGACATAAATATTAAATTCAAAACAATTTGTAAAAAAACATGGGTAAATTTTTTTCTAATATATCATTTCAGAAAATACTAATAACATTTTTGAAAACATTATTAGAAAATGTGGTTTTGGATGAAAAATGGTTGTCGATCAAAGATATAAATAAAGATGATTTATCATAAAATTATTTTCTAATTTTTTTTTAGGACTAAATATTAATAACATCAAACTATTACTTAAATATATCATTAGTAAATATAGTATATCAAAAATCAGGAGAATTATTTATAGTTAGATCATAATATTATAATATTTGAGACTGAATGGTAAACAATTCTGATAAATGATAAGACTGTAACATAAAACTCTTACCACATTGGTAACATTTAATTCTATGCCCCATGAAATATAGATCCTATAATGGATATGTATATCCCAATAATATTCCATATAATCATAATAAAATACATTCTTGGGTAATATATAAAACTCATAATAGAAAATGAGTGGTGAATATAGTACATGTCACATAGAAGTAAAAAAGAGAGACAAAAATCCATTACCTCCCACATCCTATTGGTTGATCATCAATTAAACTCATTTGTAGCAGTTTTAAGGATGTTATTAAATTATTAGAGAACCATATTGATATTTATGAAATAATATGTTATCCTTATATAATATCTTATCACCTATTCATTTATAGACATTAATTATTTTCATTATTTCAGGTTTTAATTGCCTTGTTTCCTCATTCATTCTTTGTCGTGAAAGATATGGTTTTTATTAATATTATATAGATACATAAACAATATAATAAGAATTATGTAATAATTATCACATTTATTCACAAATTATAAATTTAATACCAATCATGAAAAATGGATTTGATAAATTAATTATGTTATGATAATGGAGATGGTATGCCATACGTACACATGAGTAATATTTATATTTTAAAATAATCATTATGGAAAGAAGATAAGTAAAATTTTATCTTTAAATAATTAAAATTAAATCATATATACCATATTACTTATCATATTTTACTTTTATATATCATTCATTTGGTGTAGTGATTAAAAGAGAGTCACATCTCTTCGTGAAGGCGACCATCCACACATACACGAACGATGTTATCATATTTAAATGAGTGAAATGGTAATAAAATTAATATATTTTCATAATTATAAATATTTCCTTAGTAAAATAATTGTTTCATTTATATATAATATATTTATTAACATTAAACTTGTTACATTCTTTGTAAATAGTGAATGATGAATCACACCTCTTCACGAGGTGGTAGTCCACCGTATACACGAGTGATGTTATCGTATCCCCTACAAAATAGAATATAAAAAAGAAATATATTATATATTGACTATATAGTTATATGTTTTATAAAAATATAACATATATAATTTATATCAATCATCATACCCAACTGTGATAGGTGGTAATGGATGAATGAATGTCTTCAGTTCACGAGGTGGTAGTCTTTGGTACACACGAATAATACTTTCATAAACCATTTGATGAATGAATATATGGTTATTGATCATGATATTATTATAAAAAATCCATATTATATGGATGATAATTATATTATTTTATCATAATTGTTTAATAATAATTGAAAATGTGGATTAAGAAATGAAATAAAGGTGCTCGTTTGAAGAACATTACCTCTTCTTCAGGTATCCCCCTTTGGTTTTCACCAACGCCATAATAGGTTGAATTTTGTCACCAAATAATGATTATATTTTGATATTACAAAATTATATATGTTATTAAATCTGGTATTGGAAGAAATATATAGGTTTTAATGTGTGAAGAAGAGATGAGAGGGTGTGAGATTTTATAAGTGGGGGAAAGGACACACATGGTATTTTTGAAAATAAATTACTGCTCTCACATTTTTAAAATGTAAAAAGGGTAAAAACTGTTCCATTATATAACCTTAGATGATTAATTGTCTTAATATATCCATAAAAAAAATTTATACATGTTTATAAGTTGTTTTTACCCTTATTATTATAATTTACCCCTTGGAAGCCCATGATATCTTAACCATGATAATTAATTTTTTTACTTCACTTAATATTAATTTTGGTCCAAAATTATGTTGAAATTATTATATAATATAAATTATCATGATTAAAAATATGGAATAAATATTTTCAAATTCAAATCACATAAGAGGGAAATTTTAATTTTAAATTAATCATATAGACGTGAGGACAAGACATGTTTTTAAAGATAAAATGTTCAAAAGTTTATAATGTTTTTATATCCAATATCAACATGAAACTAGTACCAATTAATAGAATTAGATATATATATATATATATATATATATTTGTAATTTAACTAATATTATTTGAAAACTGATTTAAAATATAATTTTACTTTTTAAACAAAAAAGTAGGTTTCAATTAAAATTTAGTATATTCCACTACTCAAAAAAATAAACTTTTCAAAAATTTATCAAATATTCATCCCATTAAAATTTGGATATTATAATTTATAAAATGATTTTTCATTTTTAAAATAAATTTCCTAAAAGTTTAAATTAATAAATTTTATAGAAAATCCATAGATGCGATGTAAATGCGAGTTTTCGAGAATTGTGTTTTCGAGCACATGATTATATTATATTAACACTATGTATAACAATAATCATTGTATGAATATCAATTAATTTTAAATGGTACATAATCTATAAATTTATTTTTAAAAGTTTCTAATTAGGTATGATTTTAATTAATTAAATCTGAAAAAACATTAAGAATATTAAAATAATTCTTAGTAAAATACTGTTTTTAAACACAAAAAATCTTATACTTATATAAAATATAACGATAATGAAAATGTAATTAATGTGATTAAATATAAATAAATAATATATATGTTACTAGAAATTATATTTAAAACATAAGGTGAATTTTAAATTTCTTAATTTATTTAAAATAAATGACATTTTTACAAAAATGATATTTTTCACTATTCACTGAAAATCAATATTTTCTTAAAAATGCAAAAATTTCTCCGAGGGTATTATTTTATATTTTAATATTAAAAATTATGTTCATTTTATAAAATTAATTTTATAATGTTTCAAAAAAATTGCTATAATATTTTTTCATGAAAAAAAACATTTTTAAAGAAAATATATTTTTGAAGTACAAAATTACAATTCTAAAAATTATTGATAATTTATCTATAATTTATTTTTAGTATGAAATATAAATAAATAAAAATAAATATATATATATATATATTCATAAAATAGTTAATTAATATCAATTTAATGTCTACCTTATAGTAGTTATATATACCATGGGCCATTCAAGCTAGATGACACGTGTTAAATACACATTCGAACCTAAAAATATTAGGGTTTTGTGTTCCGAAAGATATTAAAGAGATTAAATTTCTTTTAAAAGAAATATATCGTAAAGTCTCAGGGAGTTACATTCTTCTATAAGATCAGTGTTGACTATCCTTTACACTTCCAAATATAATTTTATTATTCTAAAATCATGAGGTATTAAATCCTCACCTTTAATAAGTTAGATCACCATAATTTGAAATTTTTCTTGGTAATAAAATGATGTAAAATATAATATACTTTTGTTGTATATGCATATCGTAAAAAGGGTTTTCAAAATATTATCATAATAAGGGGGAAATGAAAGCAAAAAATGTCATATGGAATAACAATTTCCCAAGCTACCCAAAATTTTAACATAGGTTGCAATGAAAGAAATGGGTAAATATTTATAGAGAGTTATTGTGGTCATTGATCACAGGTAAATAAATTACCAACGAAATGTTAAGGGGCTGAAAACAACATATCGATGATGATATGAAAGACTTCTTATTCATTTGATATAAATGTTTATGATAACATTTTTGTTTCAAAATACTATTCCTAGAGTTGAAAAATTATTTTACATCTAGACTAAGAGAATAAAAAAATAAACCTCCCAAATGAGTATAATTTACAATTTTTGTTAATTTCCACCAAAAAATCATATTTTTCTCCAAATGATGAGTATTAAACATGAATCATTTATGTATGAAGAACTAAAATAAAATTTTAAATACCACAAAACCATAAAGGGGATAAGAATCTATTCATCCTATCTTTAGACATGCACCAAAACCATGATGGTTACACATTGTATGATAATTCTATAAATTTATAAAACATCATGTGATACATTAATCTTCAAAATTCAAACATGATAACCAAATATGAATAAAATTAATTCTATAAACCTATATCCAAAATAACCCCAATAACCTAAAAAATAAGGATTTTTTTAAACTCAAGGTTTATATCATGCCATTTATATTTCAAGGAAAAATTATGAACATATTCTTTTGACACAACATTAATCACTTACTCCGCAAATTTTTTTCATTACTATAGTTACCTATGAGATAAAACACATGATCTCAATATCCAAGATCATATAAACCATAAATATTATCAATAAATTAAATATTATTTCCAAAAAAATTTAAATTAATATTTTATGTTAAATAATATCTTCAAAAAAATTTCATCCTACTAAAAAATATCCTAAAATGTAATTAATCACATCATAAACTCATTTCATAAAATTTAATTGGGGAATACAATACTTTTAAATTATGATCATCCAAAATCTTATAGATCTATGATAGTATCCATAACTATTTATTTAAACTCAACTGAAAATATCATAATCTCCAAAGTTATCTAAACTGACCTCTGATAAGAACTATAACAACTAAAAACCCACACTACATGATCAGGTGTCAAAATCATAAGATTTAACATTTTTCATTAATACCAACAAATGTGACCCAATTTTTTCCATATAAACAAAAGAAAATGAAAATGAAAAACAGGATCACGTCCATTATCAATGTCCTTTTATGTATATAGTTCCCCATATAAATAATACCCCTATCCTAAAATGACAATTTTCCCCAATTAGCCCAGGATTTCTTATTTCACATCAAGTCAACGTTAGCATCAATTTGAAATCCATTCAAGACATAAAGAATTCAATATCATTTTGTAGTAACCTAGGGGAAAGGAAACATAAGAAGGTTGGGGTCAAATGCCTAGTATGGATAAACATAATGATTATCTAGTTAATTTAATCAATGAACATAAGAAGTTCATAAGGGTATAACAACATAATCAGAGTGTGTGAGAGAATCATAATATAAAATAAATCCTTTAATACCTGTATCATTGAATATGAAAATATGGGAAAATAAATATTTAACGAAATAAATAATCACGAGCCATATGATGTCAATATTTATCTTAAAAATCATTATAAATCCATAACAAGAATTATAAAAAGGTACTAGTATCTTTGAAAACATTTCTTCATAACCTCTGTTAAACCCATGTAATAAATAACCATATCCTAGTTGAATTCATTGAAGAACCCCTCACCTTACTATCTCTTTCTTTACTCTCAATACAATGTACATTACCCAATGCATTGGAGCTATATCTGGGCCCACCCATGATTTCTGCAATAATTGGATTAGCCAACGCTATCTGGGATACCCCATCATATATGTTGTAATGAGCACACCAAATGATACCTAGTCCACCACATCATATATGATATAATAGGAACACTAGACACTATCTAGTAACACTCATTATATATAATTTCTAAGAACCCCAATATGAACAATGCAAATAGATCTTTCATTTTATCATAATACTCTTAGATACATTCATTATTCCTTTTATAACTTGTTTAAACCATGGAAAAGAAATGAGTTTCATGTCAATATCATTTACACATGATTTACCCATAGAAAATAAATGAGTCTATAATAATCTATTTAAAGAAATATTTATCTATCTACAGAAATAATGAGGTTGATGTCCTTACAAAATATCTTCATTTGAGCATAATTAACAACAAGGGTTATTGAAATTAATGAATGTAAATACCATTAAAATATAATTAATCAAATTTTTATGAAAATATCCTTTTATTTTTTAAAATAAATTTTTTAAAATCAAAAATTAATAAAATATTTCAAAAATACTTTTCTTTGAAAACACCCTTGGAAACATATAATGAAGCATTAAAAATCATCTAACACATTACTTGAAGAAAATATAAATCCCAGTTTTTATTTTTTTTATTTTTAAAAAATAATTTTATTATAAAATAATCATGAAATCTTATAAAGGAATAAAAATTGTAAATAATGTTCATGATGGTAGAAAATCATATTGATTTTGTACATGTTAAATTAAGGATTCCTTTCACATTTTGTGTAAAATCCAAATGGGAATTATTTGGAAAACAATAAGAAGATTGATTTAAACAAATTATAAATAAATAAATCATAGGAAACATGTATTTAATAAACTATTTCAATATTGATAAATACATTTTTTAAATCCTTTTATAAAACAAGGGTTATAATGAAAAATGGGTTTCGACTGAAGGGAGAAATATAAATGATTTTTGTTAAAAACATTTTTATCAATTATTTTAAGTATAAAAGACTCAAAAAGGGTAATATTAGTTTAAAATATCATTAATAACTATATGATAAGAAAATTAATGAGTATTAATTATTTTTATATCATAATATTTCATCATTGGATACATAATCCTAAACAATCCCAAAAAATGAAGAAATTGTAAAATGAACTCTTACCACTTTGGTAACATTGAATCATAAGCCCCATGAAATAGAGATCCTCAAATGTACATTTAATCATAATAATTTTCTTGAGAATAATTTTATAATAAATTATTGGGATTTATATAAACCCTATAAAAAATAGGTGGTGAATATGCCATGTTTCTCAAAGAAGTAAAAAGTGAGATTGAAATCCCTTAAATCCCACGTCCTTTTAGTTTATAATGCCAAAAAAATCATTTATAGTGGTTTTAAATATGTTATTGACTTATTATAGGACCTTATTAATCATTATATTAGCATATATTATCTTTTAATAAAATATTATCACTCTTTAACTTGTAATCGTTCATTATTTTCATTGTTTTGGATGTTAATTGCCTTGTTTTCTCAAAGGTGATTTGTTATGAATGTTTTAGTTATTATGAAAATTATATAGTTCTATAGTATATTTATTAATAATAATGAAATAAATTTCATGTGTCTATGTCATTTATATATTACCAATCATTATATATGGTTTTGAGAAATAAAGTATGTGACGATCATGGAGACGGTATTCCATACCTACACATGAGTAATGTTTCAATTTTTCAATAATCATTATAGAATTATGGTAAGTAATATTTTATCTTTCCACAATGAAAAAATAAATATGCCATATTATTTCGTTAAATATAAATATAAACATATCATCCATGTGGTGTGGGGATGAAAAGAGATCCACGTCACTTTCTAAAGGCAGTAGTCCACATGTACACGATTGATGTTACCATATCTAAGTGAGTGAAAAGGTAAGAAAGAATATTATATTTTCATTAACATTAATATGAAATTAATATCATAGTCATATAATGTATATCACACATATTTTTTAACCTTAACATTATTACATTCCATGTAATGAGTTTGTGAAAGTTGAATCTCATTGCTTAGCGAGGCGGTAGTTCTCCATACACACGGGTGATGTTATCTTATCTCATATAGAATGGAAAATAAAATGAAATAAAAAATATAATGACTCCATAGGTATAAATATATTATAGTAATAATATATATATAATTTTTATCTATAATCTTACCCAACCATGAATGGTTGTAATGTAAGAAAAAATAACATGAATTCATGAGGTGATTGCCGGTCAAGCACACAAATGATGATTTCATAACCCATTTGATGGAAGTGGAGATGGTTGTTGGTAATAATATTATTTTGAAAATATCATATTTTATTGATGATAATTATTTTATTCTATCATCATGGTTCAATTGGAATTAAAAGAGGTGGATAGAAAAATTAAATAAAGATTCTCGTTGAAGAATATTACCTCTTCTTTATGAATCATCCTTAGGTTTAAAAAAGTTTCTTCCTAGGATGAATTTATTCCAAAAATAATTATTTCATATTAAATGATACTTTTTGGTATATTTATTGGGTATTTATTTTCTGAAAAAAATGAAAAATTAAGGTGTGAATAAGAGAGGAGATAAGGTAACCTTTTATAAGTCGGGGAATAGACGCACTTGTTTTTTAAATGACTGCGCCTGAATTTTTCACAATTTAAAAGTCTCCCAAATGTACCTTTATGGAACCTCATATGTTAAATGGTCAAAATATGAACTTATAATAGATTTTATACAAGTTTTAAGGTTATTTTCATCCAAAATTCTTTGTTTAACCCATGCAAAACCCATTTTTACTTCAACAATGGTAATTAATTTTATAATGTATTCAATATTCATTTTCATTAAAAATTATGATGAAATTATTATATAATATAAATAAATATTATTAGAAATATGTAATCCATTTTTACAAATTCATATCACATAAGAGAAAAAATATAATTTAAAATTAATCCTACAAATGTGATGAGAGTGTAGGTGTTTGAGAGAAAATGCAAAAATGTTTATATAGATTTTATATCCAATTTTGTTATAAAACATCTTAAAATGAACTAAATATGAATAATATAAATATAATTTTACTAATTTCAATTAAAAAAACTAAAAAAAATTAACTTTACAAATGAAAAGTAAAATTTAAATTAAAATTCAGTATTTCTTCACTATTTATAAAAAAAATATTTTCAAAAAAATCTCCAAAAATAACCAATTTTTTTATTAGGATTTAAAAAATGAAATTTAATTTTTCTGATAATTTTTATAATCATCCCAAAGCTAAAATTTAGAAAAAAAATTACAAACATGATGAAAAAGATGGATTTTGAGAAGTGTAATATTCAAGGAAAATATAGTTTTATATTAATTCAATGTATAATAATAATAATTTTACGAATATGAATTAAAATTTATTAATATATAATATATATATATTCAATTTTAAACATTCCTCTTTATTTATTATTTTAAGTTATTTATATGGAGATGCAATATGTACTTTGAAATAGTATCTAGAAAAACACAGTTTTTAAACTAAAACACAAACATATAATAATATATAATATAATGAGAATTAAAATGTAATTAGTTAGATTATGTACATAAAAATAAATCTTATGTTACTTTAAATAATATTAAAAAATATTTAGACTTTTAAATTTCATAATTTATAAAAATTCCATGACATTTTTACAAAAATTTATATTTTCCACTATTCGCTGAAAAATCAATATTTTACAAAAATACCAAAATATTAACCTAAGAAAATTTTAAAACGATGAATTCAAAATTGATATTAATTTTTTTAGACAAGTTTTCTAATAATTGAAAAAAAAATTATCAATATTTTATTCATTAAAATCAATAAAAATTATTTTTAAGGATTATAAATTTTCTAAGAATAAAATAACATTACTAAAAATAGATTGATAATTTATCAAAAATTAATATTGTGTATGATATATATATATATATATATATTATAAATTAGTTAATAGTATTTATACCCACCTATTTAACAAATAGGTTATAATTTCAATATATATAATGGGTCGTTCAATCTTGGTGTTGCATGTTGAATAGGTTATCGAACATAAAAATATTGAGGTTTCATGTACCACATTATATAGAAGATATTATATTTATTTTGAAAGGAAAATATCATAAGGTATCATGGTTTTATATTCTCATCTAATAATAGTGTTCTGTGTCCTTTAAGCTATTAAATATAATTTTATTCTTTTAAAATCTATGTGTGTTACAGATGGGTAGTGGGAACACATTACCACTTATTTTAATAAATATATGGATAAAAACAGTATCCTAGAAAAACAATTTTATCCACATATTCTTCTAAAAATATGTTATAGAAATCCAATGAATCATAATCCGACTTTATTTAATTAATCATATCAGTTTGTTCTTAAAACAGCTTCTCTAATTATATAAGGGAAACGAGGTGACGACAGACATATTTTACTTCGATTCATATGAGCTTAACACTATCCTTGAAAATAAGATATAGAAACTCATTTCATCATGAATATGAAATAAAATACCACAAATTATTCCATTTATTTTTAACTCTTGTAAGTTTACAACACTTTTAAAATATAAATTGGGTATCATATACAATTCAATACCGAAGAGTTAATTTCTATAGAATTTATACCTAACATAGACATTACACAGGGTTTTTTGAACTCTTTTAAATATAACATGGATAATCCAATCATATTGAATTATTATTCTTCTATACTAACAAAATTAGGTTTCAATGTTCTTTATTGAATATTTGACGAAAAATGGTTTATTTTTTCCACTAAAAATATTTATTATGGTTTGAAATACTACCCACTAGTGTTGTTTATATAGTACTAGAGTCCGGGAATAATATGACTTGTTCATAAATTCTCACCACATTGAGAATATCAAGTAATATTTTCTTGAATTAATTCACATCATTGTAGAAATTCTATAAATGGATATAATATGATTTACCTAACTATAATGAACCATTTAGTCTCCCTTAATTAATGTTATAAGACTTAAAAAATAATAAACTTAGTGTAAAAGTCAATATATTATCACGACCCACCTTCTGTAAGTTGTGGGAAGGTATAGAAAAGTTCCCCACCCATCCTTCTTCAAGATTAAGGAGATATAATGACCCCTGAGTCCCACCTTTAGTAGGCCATAGAGTGGAGACTAGCACCACAGGTATAGAATGTCACATTATATGGAAGGCATTACACTTTTTATTGAACATTATCTATAGATAAGAAGATAAATCCCAAGAAACTCTAAATACTAAATGTAAAAGTAATGGCAATATTCATTCCAACATGCATGTTCAATAAGTAAAACTGATACAATGTACAAAAAAATTTACAAAATAAATTCCAAAAGAAAATGAGACTAAGAAAAAATAACAACTAATCCCGACACTCAGTCTAGTAAAGTACAACACGGTCCTCAATGTACTCTTGGAACCCTGAATACAGTTTATATAAATTGGATGAGAATACAAGTATACTCACTAGGGATACTAAAGCATCCCATGTACAAGAGCAAGAACATACCAATGTCCTTATGAGAAATTTATAGAACCTCAAAGCAACCACCAAAGAGTACTAACCAGCCCACCCCACCAAGGCACCCTCACCGAATAATGCAAGTCAAATAATGTAATAGTATAAGGACTTCAAAATTTTGATACCCACACTACTTTCCCACTAGTTAACTGATGATTCCAAATGGATCATGTCTTGATTCTTACACTCTTTCTATATACAGTGCCATTTCCACAATCCACCTGCACCCACCTGGGCCTCAAACCACACACAATCCCACCCATATACACATGTACCACAAAAACCACACCTCTTGACCGAAGACACATGGGCCTCATCTGGATGACACATGGGAAAACAATCATGGCCCACAAACACCTAGGACTCCCATCCACTACAGACCTCCCCAAAAGATCCAGTACATTGGTAAACCTTAATCCATTACTGCCAACCTGGATATTCTCTTGTGGTAAGAACCAAAAGGGGGTGAGTGAAAGAAAGTCAGTAACTATCCATCGATCCTCCCACTGAGATGTTGGTAAAGACACCCTCCCCCATGAATGGTGGTGTTTGGAACATGGTTCTCAACAAGGGTGGGGTGCGTATATAAATCACAAGGAACAAATATATATATATATATAGGTAAAAAAACAATCATCCCCAACCTACGGAACCCAAAACAAACAACCAACTCATACATAACCACATTTCTACTACCCCTCTACACTCAACCACGCAACAAAAACTAAGAAAGAAAAATGCAACCATTTATTCATTAAATCACATTCCATTTATTAATTAAGGGACTCACATTAATTTATTCCAACACTACTAGTCAACTACCAACCACAACCATTTAAAAACAACAAACAAAAATAGATTTTCAGTCCCACTACATGCCGCTTCTCAACCACTGCCAACTATCATTCTTCAAAGTTATACCAAACAATCATTGTGTAATACCCAGCCCAATAATCCCACTACCTAAAAAATTCCTAGATGCATTCTCTCTGTATAAAAGTTCATAACCACCACGCAGTCCCACTATCAAATCTCATTCAATAGACCCTACACAAGAAAGGAAGTCCTGCTACCTAAAAGTCCATCCATTCCTCAAATCAGTCTCTCAAATTGGGATACCAATACACCACTTGTACCACCCCTACACACAAATTCAATGATAACCACCATTAAACTACAACCTTTCTTCACAGACATACCACTCCATTCTCATAGAAACACATCCCTCTCCCACCCATGTACCCCAAACTGTGCTCCCAACAGCAGCCCCACACAACTCACACAAGGTCACAAAACCCAAAAGAACCCATCACTCAGCCACACCTATAAACAAGCTAAGTATCCAGATTTGGTAAACATTGTTCTTTAATTACACCAAATAAACAAGTATGATCACATAAATATTTTCATCCTAGGGAATAATTTTTGTTAACCATGTATTAGTGATTAAGAGGATCTCATGTTACAGAAAATTATCAGACACCATAAAAAATAACATCACCAGTGCACTAGAAATGACCACCAACAGTCAATGATTTTCCGGAGGACAACAACAACAATAATCCCTAAAGACACAAAGATAACAAAATAAAATAGGAGATCAAATATCAAACCACTCCTAGTCTATTATTTCATTGAATACATTATCTTTTGACCATATTCCCTTCTTATTAATTTATTATTTTAAGAAATATTATTCACCTACCTTCACAAAATCATTAGTACACCCACCCCACATGTTTCACAATTTAAGAGAGATAGATGAAATCCGTACCTGATGTAATAAGTTACCAAACTCCTCTTTACGAAAAGAATAGGGGATCACACAGGAAGCAGGGATAAACTCCATGAAACTAGGAAGGAGGGGCTCTAGCATAGGCACATGACTCTTATAGGGAGGAATAATCTAGGTGCCCCAAATGGGAATGAAAACATTCTAGAAGGTAAGATCATGATATTGAAGTGAAAGATCCAATTTTAAAGCAAAAAAAGATTCAAATTCCATTATTTGTGGAATTGTGGTCCATATCATGCGGTTTGAGTATCTCAAATCCACGGGATTTTAAGATTTTAAAGATATACTCAATATCTATTAAAATTCCCTTCCAAATGCTATAATAAGGAATTAAACATAGTTTACATCAAATAAGTCATATGGGGAGTGAATGTGAAGAACTGGGAAAAACTAGGAAAACAAAAAATGAGTCACTGATGTGCGAGTCATCAATGCGGAGCCACCGATGGGTGAGCTACCGATATGACCTACTGACACTATTCCATTGATGAAGATCTACCAACACTGAGCTATAGATGTTTATCTACCGACACTGAGCTACTGACACAAAGACGAATCGACGCCTTTACCTACCGACACCCTGACATACCAACGACCTAACTCACCGGCCTCGACACCCTCAACTCACTAGAACCAACGCTCTAGAAGAAAAAATGATGACACCTTTGACTAAAAGAATCACTAACATGCTAATTTACTAACATGATAATTAACTAACATGTAGACACATTTACTTGTCAATGATGACACTATGAGTTACTGTTGGAAAAAACTAGAAAAACTAGAAATTTGAAAAACCCTTGAAATGAGCTTCTTTTTCCTCCTAGAACACCCTAAATACTATTTTTTCACAATGGAATGGCTCGGGTAAATCTTGGTCATTACATAAAATACCTCTCAAACTATTATCTTCATCAATAATTTAAAACTAAACTAGATGAAAAATGGTATGCACAAACACCACTTAAGATACCTCTCAAGAGAAAACCCCCTTGTGTTATTCTAAAGCTGGAGTGAAATCCTTGACATACATTAAAACCTCCTTAAAATGTATATACTATAAAATTGTAGAATCATTAATTCCCTCACGACCCAAAATAACCATGAAATCATCAAAGTCGCACCATACTGACACATGTATTAGGTAGATCCTTCCACCACTTCATGATACTATCCACATTGGGAGGCACTCTCTCACCTTCACAAGTTTAATCAAATCCTCATTAATGCATCTTGATTAGGGATCAAGTCCTCCACTTATCATATGTTAGTAATTTTGACACACACTCAGAGAATAAGAAAACTATTCATCTTATAGAAAATAAGGTTAAGAATTAAATCATAAAAATAGCACAAAAGTAAAACATTGAAACAAATATTAGAACATCTCCATGTACTAGGCATGCATATGTGCATCCCACTCCCATGTAATCTTCTAGGGAAACTATGCCACCATAACCCGTGAACCACAGGAATGGTCAATCCATGAAGCACCTTCTCCTGACGATCCTCTGTTATTTTTTGTCATTCCATGAACATAATTTCGTCATTTATATCCAAATCTCCCCAGTAAGGGATGTGGGAGAAATTGTGAAGATACTATTGGAGTTGAGATACATGGAAGATTTCATGGATATTTTCCAACCGTAGTGACAGTTCTAGCTAATATTCCACCTCACCAACTCATCCCTGTAACACCCCAATATTTCATAGTGTGTTATTTCTTCAAAATAATTCAATAACTTGCACTACACGCAACAACGAGTTCAATCACACCATGACTTACCAAAAAAATCCATTCAAAAGAGGTTATGAATAGTATTAACTAAATTTTAAACTTTATATAATCCTTATAATTTTAGAATCCATATTATGAGTTTCTTAGACATAATGCAAGAACAAATTCATTTTCAGTATTTCACTTTTATCAACTTTTAATAGTGAAACCTTTTCAAATACAATATTTTAAACTTTTTGACTAAATGGGGAAATCAAAAAATTTAAAATGAAACATCCCAATCTTCCACGGTATGCTTTCCTTTGAATAATACAGTAGCATGTGTTGTACGCAACTTCGAGTTCTAACACACCACAACCAATCAAACTAGCTGTTATGAATAGTAATACCTACCTTTTAAAATTATAGAAATTTTATCTATCAAAATGGACTTCATTTTTGGATTCGGAGTATCGAATTTAGCCTAAGGTGAAATTTTGGTACTTTTCGGATAACTTTCATATTTTGATGAATAGTGAAAATTACTAAATTTTAATTAAAAACAACTTTTTTAATCAAAATAATTAATAGTAATAAATTATTAATTTGAGTGGTTTTAAAGTATATTTAGAATATATTTTTATCATTTAATATAATGTTGGTCATTGGACATAATTTTACAATTAAACCGAACATAAACAAGTGTCAATCTTTTGATAGTTATTATCTCTTAAAAACACGCTTTTTGTTTTGACAGCGGGAATTAATTTTAAATTAATTTCTGCCACTTCTGTGTTTTGAATTTAGAAAAACGAATTCCATATTTGGAATCAGGATGTTTAAATTGTGTAAATAGGTAACATTTATCTTTAGACATTTTGAATAATTACTACGGTAAATATTTTATTTACCATGGTTAAGGATAAATCCGGTAAATAAGGGTTAAACAAAATAATATTATAATAATACTAAATTACCCTGAAACGTGTCCTAGACTTATTGGTTTATACAGTTTCGACCATAGGCATCTTTGGGTCGATTTTGGGACCCCATGGTTCCACTTTTAGGTGATAGGGACACTTTATTTTAATTAAGTTAAAATGAATACAAAAATGACACAAGCATATATCTTTTAGAAAAACAATTTTTACAAAGGGTTATATATGTTTGATTTTAGATTATAAATATTAGTTAGAAATATATAAATATTTACTACATAATGATATTTTATTTATAATTTTTAGACATTAAATAATTTAATTTATTTATGACACAATGATGATTAATTAATTACTATAATAGTGAAAAATTAAAATAGTGGATATTATAAATACGCAAATAAGTATAATATGAAACTTTTAATGAATTAAAATAATTTTATAGGATAATATGATATATTAGAATTGATTTAATTGACTTTATTCGAAGTAATAAATCTGTTATTAGTTTCACAAAAATCAACTATTTAATTGTGTCAAAATTGACATAAAAGAGTTCTTAAAACAAATATTATATTATTAATTGATATTAAATTCCTATAAATCTTAGGTTCGGCCAAAGAACTTATATCATGATAGGTTAATAATTAATGGACCACTTGGGGGTCTCTTGGATGTATATTGAAAGTTTATTAACCATATTATATAAAAATACAAAGAGACATTGTAAAAGTGAAACTAATTAACTTAGAGTTGATACTTAAAGATAAGGTTAATATAAGTACCAAAACCTGTCTAAATTATATTGGTTGAGTTGTTTTCGACCCATACCCACCTTAACATTTAAATAATCAACTTTGGAGCCATTATAAACCGAATATTAATTTATTATAAACTAATATTTCTAGCTTTTCCAAAGGTGCCCCTCACCCCTCTTATAAAAGGGAACTCCTCCTTCTCATTTCTTAACACATTAAAAACCTTTTGGTTCTGCCAAACTCTGCCCAAATACTCTCCCAACATCCCTAAATACAACCTAGAGGCCTTAGTTTGATCAGAAAGCCATCCTAAGGAGCCCTTTTTATCAAATCAAAAGGAAGAACCCGAAGAAGAGGTAATGATTTCACCACCCTTTTCCAAGTTCATTTCTTCTTCCACTTCTTCTTCCTTTGTTGTTACCATTCTAAAATAATAACTCCAGTATCATATATATTCTGTGATGTTATTATAAATATGGTACTACCATATTCAGTACTCTATCCACCCTTTTAATAACATGTCACCATACATGCGTACGTACGGCTTACCGTCTCCACGTCGTGGTGTAATTGTTATTCAATATATTATTATTTGGATGGGTATAATAATGATGTGTAACTCATGTAAATAATAAATATAACATGTTATTTATTCTGTATATATGATATACCTTCCATATATATATTATTTTAATATCAAAAGAATGATATTGTCGCTCGTCCGTACGTACGGACTACCGTCTCCACGAACGCGATGAGATTCATTCTCCATCGTATCAATTAAAGTATAATTATGATTTGATGATTTAAAGATGATGTTTAAGGACTTGATATCATTCTGGATATGAATAATATACAACCTATCCATTATAAACATGTCTTACGTAACAAAACATATAAAAGAATACAAGTAAGTTAACACCCGAAACAACGATAATACTAAGATATTATTATCGAATCAATATTAAAAGATCATATATGATATCATATTAATGTATATGATTCTTGTATAATTTAATAACAATTATTTCACCATTATACAGGAGGTTAACCTGCCCCAACTAAGGAAAAGTACAAGGTAAGGGATTTTCTTATCTCACTTTCAATTCCGTGAGATTTCCATCGTTCGCCACTAAATTATTGAAAGTGGTGTATTGTGTACCGCCATTTGATATATATTATCATAATTATCTTTATATTAATGTTATTATGTAAATAATTTGGTGGTTATTAACTTTTGGCCATACGACTCAGTTGATTAACATTGTAAGGGGTTTTCATCTCACTCCTTATTCCCGTGAGATTCATGACATATTGCAACCATCACCTTTTGTGTGGTGTATGTAATGCCCATAATTATATTCTTTGTGTAATACACTCTAATTTATGTGTATTTACATATTCATTGTATGATACCTCTTTCATGGGTTGTATGTTTCATAAGTTACCAAGTTGGTAAGGGTTATTTCACAATCTCTTCATTATCCGAGGTTGTTTATACGTAATAATCTACTGGGATCTCTTTATCATCCACATCCATGTTTCTTAATAATGTATTTCAAAACATTTTTACTATTTACAAGAATTTGGGTTAAAGTCATTTATACCCTTATGTGTTTCGAATGGAATATTTCCGTTGTTTTCCAAACAAGGCACTTTTAACCTTTTCGACAAATTTAAGGTAATAATGTTTTTTTAACTTATACAACGGGTGCGGCTATTTACCGCCGTTATAAAATCGTCGAAGCTTCCCTTACAAGATAATAAGAATATTTTCAAAAAAAAGAGATATTTCTCTAAAATAGTTTTGATTTCATCTATGTCAACATCCTTTGATGGCTTTTAAGCTTATTTTAAGTTGATTTATTATGATACAAAACATCCATATTTTATTGAAGGTTTTGTAAAATTTTTGACTGTGGATAATCTATTCTTATGTCACTCATGGTTTTTTTTAAAGTATTGACATTTTAGAAGTTATTTTTAATCCGAATGTTTATGTTATATTTCAACCTTTCATTCAGATGAATGTGTTAGACAAGTATGTTCTGGGTTGGGGACCGGTAAAAGTAAGCCCTCTGGTTTGGTCTCCGATTATTAGAGGAACTCCGGTTTCGTCTCCGGTTATTAGAGGAACTCCGGGTTGGTGTCCGGTTATTAGAGGCACTCCGGGTTGGGTTCCGGTTACAGTTAGCCCCAAGGTCTTGGGACGAGGCCTTGACAAAGAGATTAAAGTTCAGCATTATGCATTCCATCATTATGAAAGTGGTTATTGATTTTGCATGTGATTATTTGATTATTAGAATATCCATGTGAATAATTAAATGGCATTATTTCATTTTATTTATGCCATACTATGTTCAAAGTTCAAGTTTTAAAGGCTTTTGTTTTAGTTATACATTGCCTTAAATGTTTATTCTTATTTATGAAAGTTTCCGCTATATTGTTATCCTTACTGGGCATTTGAGCTCACCCCTTTTCTATGTTTTATTTTTCCCAGGAAGTGGAGAAGTAAATTATGAATGACCTGCAGGGATATTATGTGGGTATATGAGTGTGGATTATGGAGACAATATGTTTTTGTAGTAGTTTTTCATTTTATGATGTAATGTAAGACTTATGAATATATTTAGTGTTTCCAAAGCTACTAAACCAATTGGTCTTTCGATATTTGATCTTTCTTGTGATCATGCCAATGTTATGTAATAATGCACCGACTCTGGGTAACTAGGGTCGGGGCGTTACAATCCCAGCACCTAAAAAGGTCTGATGAATATAGGAAAAAGTTTTCATGCCTTACCGAACCTCCACTGCCTACACCGAGAAGAAAAAAATTAAGAAAACGTGGTCCCCAACATCAAAATCCAGGGGCCTCCTCCTATGATTGGAATATTACTTTTGTTAATCCTGTGGTGCCTTCATCCTCTCATGAACTGGAGGAACCTTTTCTATCATGCTCTTCACTACCTCTGGTCCATGAAGGGAGGATTCCCCAACCTATGTCCAACATACTAGTGAACGACACGGTATTCTGTATAATTCCTCGAATGGTGACATTATATTGGTGTAGTGGTATATATTATTGTAGGAAAACTCTATAAGAGACAATTTTCATACCCACATTCCTTAGAATTCTATAACGCACGCTCATAGTGTATCATCCAATATCTAAATGGTCCTCTCTATCTGCCCACCCGACCGATGGTGGAATGAAGTACTGAGGCTTATCTAGGTTCCAAAAGAATGATTCAATCCCCTCCAGACCCATGATGTAAAACATGTATCCTGATAAGAGACAATGGATCCTGGAAATCCATGTAGTTTCACCACCTCATCCCTACATCTCCACACTTAAGCATTCACTAAAATCGAATCCTTGATCACTAAAAAGTGACCTGATTTCATTAACTGGTCCACTACTACCTGAAGAGCATCACATATTACCAGATTCCTGGGTTATTTTATCAATAATTTAATCTATTTTTCATCCCAATTCTTCTCTAACTTATCTAAGGTATGCAACAGGACACCAGGAACATAGTTCTCATCCTTAACCTACTAACAAACGAGGAACCATGCCAAAAACCCCACCACTACCCACATCAGCCCGAGCCACCAAAACTATTAACTCAAGACATGGTACATCATAGAGACTCTCTTATTCACCCTTATTGGGGAATTATAAAACTCACAGTGAGCTTCCTCACACATTTATACTAGGACAAACAACATCCCATGAAAAAAATCTAAATCTTACTATCTTCTGGCCATCGTTCCGAAGCACCACCCTGGGAATGGCGATAACACATCACTTCAGTCTCTGAGTCTCCCCACTGAGACTCCTCTACACGTCGCACCAAGGAATACTGCACTATCAACAGAAATAGATAGCCTCTACCACTTTCCTCCCCGATATCCAGGCACAAGGTGGCCAACTCCTCCATTTACTTCTCAGATCTCAAGGATTCTTGAACTACCTCCTTCTGTGAATTTCTAGTCAAACCATTTTCCCTAACATAACCCTTTCCTTGGTTATAAGAGATATCAATGCCATAGTATTGGAGAAACTCCCACAACCTTCACTGTAGAAAGTTCAGGTCTCACTGGGAGAAGATATAACTCAGGATCTTGTGATACATGAAGACCAAAAAGCATTCTTTGAGGAGGTAATGCCTCCACACCATGAGTGCGAACACGACCGCTGAAAGATCCAGATCATGAGTGACATAGTTACATTTTTGAGGATGCATCTTCCTAGACCCATAAAAGATCACTCCCTATTGCAGCATCATCACACATCCCAAACCTAATCTAGAAGAATCACAGAAAACCTTGAACTCTACCCCTTCCTATTGAAACCTAAGCACCGAGTCACAGACCAGCTTTCCCTTCTGGTAGCTAAAATATTCCGGAAACTGATCATTCCATATGAAGGCCTGGTAATTTATAGTCAATGTTATCAATGGAGCAGAAACATGAGAGAAATTAGGTTCGAACCTCCTATAATATCTTTCTCGACCCATGAAGTTGCAATCCTCTTCCATGTTCTTGGGTGCTACACAAGAAACAACCACTTTGACCATTTACAGGTCAACTTCGTTCCCTTTCTGAGACACCATGTTTCCTAGAAAGTGCACATATTGTGTCCAGAACATTCACCTGGAAAAAGTTATGTGGAGATGGTGGTGTCATAGAACCTTTAAGACATTCCTCAGAAGTTCGGTGAGCTTCTCCTCTAACCTTGAGTAGATCTGGATGTCATCGATGAACACGATGATGAATTTTTCCAAGAGCTCTTGGTAGACAGATTTCATGAGCCCCATGAACATGGCTGGTACATTTGTTACACCGAAGGGTATGACCATGACCTCAAAGTGCCCATACCTTTATCTGAAAATACTCATTGGGATGTCACCCTATTTCACTCTCAACTGGTGATATCAAGACAACAGATCGATCATAAATAACTGATATTATCCCTTTAACTGGTAAAAAATATCATCCATCCTTGGAAGAGGGTAATAGATAATGATCGTTACCAGATTCTACCTCTAGTGCTCTATTAACAGTATTAGACCACCATATGACTTCATCACGAACAATACAAGAGCACCCCACAATGACACACTCAGTCCAAAATAAACCCTTCTCCATTAGCTCATCATCCTAATTCCGCTACTCCCACAACTCAAAAGGAACCATCCGATCGAGAGCCATCAAAATTGGATAAGCACCATATTACATGACTTCCCCAAAATTAGAATCATGTCAAGGGGTAATTTCCCAAACTCCTGGGGAAATATGTATAGAAAATCCTTGAAAACTCTAGGAACATCCACCATATTGGTGTCTACTGAACCCACTATAGGTCGGAAAACAAGGAAAGAAGAGGTTCTACATGATGACTTCCCAACTAACAACTCTACCTACCAAAAAAATCTACGCACTTGCCAACCATCATTGAGAACATGACACATATCTGGAATCATGTAACAATAGCATGCATATAAAACAACCAGTCGATGCCTAGGTGGACATCGTACGACTGCATCTTTAGCACGATAATATCCCCACCAGAAATATGTGGTCCCATAATCAGTCTAAATTTCGACCTGCATAAAACAAATTGGTATGACCTGTCACGACCCGTCCTTAGGGCCCGTGCCTTGACTTTCCCAAGTCTTCCTTCCATAGGCCAGGGGTTGGCGACTAGCACCAAAGGCATAATGCCCGATAACTGGGAAGGCGATGACTTTATAAAAGGAAACAAAACACCACAGAGTACAAGCAGAAGTAATACACTAATTACAGAAGTATGTGATGAAAATTAAATGGGCCATAATACAAACCCAATCGAAAGTACATCTACAACTGAACAAAAGTACAACAGAAAAAGACAATAGCATGAAGAATGGATGAAGCTCCTAGGTCATCCTCCTTGGATCCTACATGAAGGGTAGCTATATATAGTGCAGCTCCTAGATCGTCCAACACAGATCCTACCTGAAGGGTAGGTACAGATAGCGCAGCTCCTTGATCGTCCACCACAGATCCTACCTGAAAGGTAGGTATAGATAGCCTCCACAACGCTCTTTCCCATCAACCTCCTCCGAGTATCGTCTTGCCGTGAAGTCCATCTCCTGATACTGACTCATCATGACGTCCACCTCCGGGTATCATCTAGTCTTTCAACAACCGGCCTCCGTCAGTACTTCTCGTCGTCTGCAACCAACACAATGAGGTGCGGACATAGCCCGTGCAGGGGTGAGTATAACGTTACTCAGTAGGGCCCCGAGACCCTCAAGGTCTCTCTAAGTCCAACAAGGATAACCACAAAGAAGATCTCAACAGATAACCTCTACTTAGGTATATGCCCATACGTATATCTAAGTCATCAAGTAACCCATCTCAATCATGAGGAAACATAAAGATTATGAAATCAACGGATAACCACTTCCCAGGTATATTCCAATACATATACCTAAGTTATCAGGTGACCCATCTCAATCATGAGGTAAACACAAAGGTTAAAGACTCATCTCAAACTAGGATTTTCATGATCGAAACCGTAACTGCTGAAGAGCCCCATCTCTGAAGTGTACAATGATCCTGTCACGACTCTGAGGTACTTCTCACTGACCTAAGACTGTTGTGGTACTCCTCATATCGAGTACCGTGGGTCAGCGACCCAAACATAGTAGTGCTTCCCGCCGGGGTCTGCCACCCAAACACAGTAGTTCACACCCCCTAATATCATGCATAGGTACTCTCCGAACGACTACCGCGGGTCTTCACCCAAACTGAGTAGTGCTCCATCCTCCATGGGTCTTCACCCAAACAAAGTAGTTCTACGTCCATTGGGATAGTCGAATCACTCCATGTCGAGTCGGTCAAGAAATCATCAGGTCTCAGCCGGCTACACGGTCTCCGTACTTCGCATGCTCGTCTTCAGGAGGGTCTGCTCCACGAGCTATTGGTAAATACTCCAATAATCACAAAGTCCCACTACGATGTATCTCAAAAGAATGCCTCGTCATAGGGGTCTCAACGCAATAGACGGTGTGTCAATCGGATGCCTGGTATGTGAGTTACTAGTGTTTTCGTCCCAGGGGCCCGGTTGGTTTCGTGTGCGAACCAACCCGGCCTTATCTCAACTGTACCCTGAACTCTCATAGGTTATGCTCATTGGGACTGTTTCTCAACGTGATCACCAACTCCGATGACGCTTCGTCAAACGAACTTCCGATCTGAAAGTTATCAGATTTTCCGTTCCAGGGGCCTGGTTGGATTTCGGGTACAATCCAACCCGACCACTATCCAAAATCATCCAAAACTTAGGCGAAGTATGAAAAAAGTTTTGTGTCATCAAGAGGAATCCAAAAAAGTGGACGACACAAAAATCAGACGTCCGGAGCTCAAGATATAAGCCTTCCGCTACGAGGGCCCGATTGGTTTTGTATCCGATCCAACCCGGCCATACTCAAGTTCTTTGAAACCTTGAGCATAATATACCTAAACGACCTTCTAGATCCAAGGATCGCAACGCAACTGACAGTGTGTCGGTCAGAGGTTCGTAGCCCAAGATATGGGCTAAAGACTGAAGAGGTCCGTGAATAGGGGGTTCGGGCCCGGTCCGACCCGACCCGATACCCCCTGGTTCGGCCCGAACCGGGCGACCCGACCCCGGGTCCGGGTTCGGCCTGGCCTGCGCGACCCATCCCGGCGCGCTGGCATGGCCTGCGCGATCAGTTGGCTCGGCCGAAACGTCCGAGCGGTTGGGGGGGAGGGCGCTGCCCCCCTGTTGCGTAACTGCGGCCCCCTTGCGGGGGGCTTCTCTTGTCCGGCCAGACGGGGGTTACGAACCCCCGGCTACTCCTCTGACTTGTCGTCCCATTCTAGCTGGCCTGCTGCTGCCGCCACGGGACCGGCTGGTCTTGTCCCAATGGTCCGACGTAGTTGGCCGAAAACCGACCGCCGCTCCCTGCTCCTCCGCGGCCTAAGGCCGCGGCCTCGGTCCATCCGGTGCGGCGCGACGGCGCCACGCCCCTCTGCCGTTTCCCCGCTCCAACTGTGGTGTTTTCATGATTCTCTGGCACGCCGTGACGGTGCCGCGACCTTTTTTGACTTCGACGGCGCGGTGCGACGGCGCCACACATTCCTTGCCGGATGATCACGCGCGGTGCGACAACACTGCGCGATCTCCGTTCCAAACCACAACAAGGTTAATCAACAGAATTAAGGGAGGAGGGTCGGCCATGTTTGTGTGGTCCGACCCCCTCCCTTTAATTGATGGAATGCGGTCTAATTTGAAACGAGTAATAACGACGAAAGAATTCATGAATAAAAACAATTAATATCCTACCTCGATGAAAATGTTGAACGAATGTTAGTCGAGGAATATCACATCGCGGAAGAAGGTGTCGCGGAATGAGGATCATCGTGTCACGGAGAAAAGATTCGTCGGCATTGCGTCTTCGATATCCAAGGATCCGGCGTTCTTGTCAACCTTCATCGGAGGTTGGCGTTCTTTGCATTCTTCGTCGAGGTCGAACTTCAATACCTTGAGTAAATTCTCCCAAGCCTTCAGGCACAACGAACCCCTTAATAAATTAAGACTTGTCTTATTTTATTAACACACAAGTCAAAAGTCATTGAAATTAAAAATTGAATCAAACAATTAATTGAATTAATTGCAACGTTTAAACCACCCAATTAATAGAGGCGTTAAATATTTAATTAAATGCATGAGTTGACTTTATTTAAAAAGGGGGTGCGAGTGCGTTACCTTAATTAAAGGTGGGTGTTTAGAGGATGTTGAAAAGGTGGGGCTCGTTTGGGCCCCACCCCACAAATATCCTACCTAGTTTAGTAGGATATAGTGGGTCCCACTTCAACCACTTAGCTTTGGTTAAACAACTTTAAATAAAAAAAATTGGTAGCACCATTTTATTTTTATTCATTTACTTAACCCTAAATTTAAAAACCACACACGAGCAAACGCAACACCGAAAAAGGTGTTCCCAAGCAATTACCGGTGCTACGAGTTCATCGGTGCCCTCAAATTTCAATTCTGAGCACCGGTTCAAAAGATAGAAAAACCCGCTCGTTCGTTCACTGAACGTACCTGAGCTAAACTTTGGAAAATGATTCTGGGCACACCGAGCCTCAGAATCAGGTGTCTTCAGAAACTGTGGTCTTGTAAAATTCCAAGAAAAATTAAGAAATGTTTTTTATTTGAAATTTTCGGGACTTTATATTACTCCCACCTCAGGGCTTTACGTCCCCATTAAGCTTTAACACAAACTAGGAATACAAAAGTGGTACTGAGAACGCATCTGAGCCTTCCACTCCCATGTGCTCACCTGGAGGTTCCCGTACTTCCAGTGGAAGCGCACCCGAGGAATCGACGGTCCTCGTAGGATCCGCTCATGTCGATCCTCGATCCCCACTAGAACCTCCGTGAAATTCACTCCATCGCCAAATTCCAGCCTCCCATGGTCGATGATATGGATTGGGTCAAGAACATATCTCCTCAGTTAAGATACGTGGAAGTCTTCGTGCACCTGGTGAAACTGAGGTGGATGGTTCAAGTTTTAAACCACCCCGCCTACCCTGCTGAGGACCTAGAAAGGTCCGTTGAACCATAGAGATAACTTTTCGCCTCGGCCACATCTCCGTAAACCTCATTGAGGTGAGACCCATATAGGGATGTCATCATCATCCTCAAACACTAGAGGTCTCCCTTTCTTGATTAGAACTGAAACTCAAAACTCTTGCTGCCATGAGGGTAGGGTTGACCGACTCAAGAGTGATCGGTCGCACCCTCCTATGCATGAGTTTATCCTGTGCTTCCAGGGGTCTCCTTTTCACCGACCAAGGAAAACCCATCCCGACGTCGTAGTTAAATCACAACGTTTTTGCCTAATACCGTCAATTTGTGCATGAACTGTGATTGCCCAGACCATACTCAAACCAACATCGTAATGCCTCAACACTGCCACCAAGAGATTCCAACTAAAACTCTGGCCTTTAGGGTCTGACCACACTGTCGGCGTAAGTGTGATTATCGAGTCTTCTCCAAAGGTATCTTTAGACGTGAGAGTCAAGTCTACGGCTTACTGAAAACTCTAGGTCTGGTACAAGATTTCTGAAAGGAAGGAATGATTCATATCAACGTTTGTTACTACGACAGCTATTATGGGACACAGACTGTCCCTTGAATCATTTTTAGAGCCATTGGGTCACACTCTTTGACTGTATGCAGCCGCACGCTTCCCCTGCTCTCCAGCTCCCTCAGCCTGGCGGGGACAACTATGGTGGGTGGTTGTAGCATGTTAAAAATGTACACCACCTCATGCTTCTCTCCTAGCTCTGTCTCCACGTCTGCTGCTTCGCAGAATCATCTCTCCTTAAAGATTCTTCTTCTTGAAACATTTAACATGCCCGAGTCTCTAAGACTGGTGCCAGATTCCTATTTTTTACAACACTATATAGTCTTCATCCGCTACTGGATGATCTGCACCTTCTTTTCTTACGATCTGTAAGAGCTGCTAAAATTTCTCCTTTTCCGAAAATAGAAACTCAGTCTCATTCCCAAGATGAACCACGCCCATTGCCTAATACAATCTATCCTGACATGAATGATGTATTCATGTCATGGAAGATTTCGTAAGGCCTCGACGTAACTACCAAGAGATCCAACTATCACTCTCACCTCCAAGGGTCGAGTCACACTTTCGGCATCAGTGTGAGGTCACTGGGTCTCCTCCAGTAGAAATCTCAAAACTGAGGGTCAAGTCAACAGTTTTTAACCAAAACTTCTCAATATCACCTGAAAAAAGGACAAGAAAGAAAACATCATAATGATATGTGTTTTTTATTACTACATCTCTGAGTACAATGACACAAATACAACAGCAACATAGAACTAGAAGTACCAAGAACAAAAGTAATCCACTAGTTCCGCTCCTGTCCACCTGATCCTGGAGCTCTACTGCCTTATCCACTGCAAGGCTGTTTCTCAAGAACCAATCCCTGCTTCTGCCTCGGTGGCTCCCCCAACACCCGCAGATCAACTGTACGGGGAGTCGGATAGTCACGTTCCATGTGACCCTTCCCACCGCAAGAGTAACACTGTCCGTTTCTGGCACGCCAGGATCTGACCCTAACCCGGGTGCCCCGCACCACCAATCTTAATATCTGAGATCTCCCATCTACTGTTATGGTCCTCCCGGACCACTACATCATCTGTCTACAGCCTACAAATGACTCGGCTACTGATAGAAAATCATGCGGCAAAGGTAGCAGCTTCTGTACACGCTCGGGGTGTAGAACAACTGGTACAAACTCCACCCTGAAAAAGGTCTCGAAGTCTCCCCATGTGAAGGTCATCCCGAAGAAACAACGTGACACGGTCAACAGATTTATACCTGGTGAGCTGACCTGGTTTGAGAAGTTTTAAGGGAAAACCATTGAAAACACACACGCAATTAATGTTTTCGTGCACTGAGTCGGAAATCAGAAGTCAGGGTCCTGGTGTATGGATACGTCGGCCGCCCGCACCAACACTGGACTCCCTGTACTGAAGACCACACTCGGTACCCTTAAAACTATTACTTCACAGAAAGAATATATATCATAGTTTTATGTTAGGCAGTAGAACTGAATCCTCTGATACCAATTTGTCATGAACCGTCCTCGGGGCCCATGTCGTGACTTCCCCAAGCCCGCCTTCCATAGGCCAGGGGCTGGCGACTAGCACTAAAGTCTTAATTCCTGATAACTGTGAAGGCGTTGCCTTTATAAAAGTAAACAAAACACCACAGATTACAAGCTGAAGTAATACACTAAGTTAAAAAGGAAGTGCTGAAAATTAAATGGGCCAGAATACAAACCCAATTGAAAGTACACCTACAACTGAAAAAAAGTACAATGGAAAAACACAACATCTGGACGAATGGAAGCATCTCCTAGGTCTTCCTCCTCGGATCCTACCTGAAGTATAGGTACAGATAGTGCAGCTCCAGGATCATCCACTGGGGATCCTACCTGAAGGGTCGGTACAGATAGCGCAACTCCTGGATCATCCACCACAGATCCTACCTGAAGGGTAGGTACAGATAGCCTCCACCACCCTCTTTCCTGTCATTCTCCGCCGAGTATCATCTCACTGTGAAGTCCACCTCCTGATACTGACTCGTCGTGAGGTCCACCTCCGGGTATCATCTAGTTTTCGAACACTCGGCCTTCATCAGCATTGACTGTCGTCTGCAACCAACACAACGAGGTGCGGGCATAGCCCGTGAAGGGGTGAGTATAACGATACTCTGTAGGGACCCCGAGACCCTCATGGTCTCCCTAAATCCAACAAGTATAACAACAAAGAAGATCTCAACAGAAATCCTCTACTTATGTATATGCCCATACATATACCTAAGTTATCAAGTAACCCATCTCAATCATGAGGAAACACAAATATTATGAAATCAACGGATAACCACTACCCAGGTAACTGCCCATAAATATACCTAAGTAATCAAGTGACCCATCTCAATCATGAGGTAAACACAAAGGTCATAGAGTCACCTCAAACCAGGATTTTCATTATCGAAACCGTAACTGCTGAAGAGCCCCGTCTCTAGAGTGTATAGTGATCCATTCATGAAAATGAGGTACTTCTCACTAACCTAAGACTACTGAGGTACTCCTCCTGTTGAGTAACGCAGGTCAGCCACCCAAACACAGTAGTGCTTCCTGCCAGGGTCTGCCACCAAAACACAGTAGTGCACACCCCCTAATAGCCTACAGAGGTACTCTCTGGACGAGTACCGCGGGTCTGCACCCAAACTGAGTAGTGCTCCATCTAGCATGGGTCTTAACCCAAACAAAGAAGTGCTCCATCCACTCGGCTAGTCGACTCACTCCAAGTCGAGTCGGTCAAGCAGTCGTTAGGTCTCATCGGGCTACACGGTCTCCGTACTCCGCACGCTCGTCTCTGGGAGGGTCTGCTCCACGAGCTACTATTCTATAATCCAAGAATTACAAATGTCCAATGATGAAGTATCTCAATGGACCGCCTCGTCATAGGGGACTCAATGCAACAGACAGCGCATCAATCGGGCGCTCAGTCTGTGAGTTACTAGCCTTTTCATCCCAGGGGCCCGGTTGGTTTCATGTGCGAACCAACCTGGCCATATCTCAATTGTACCCCGAACTCTCATAGGGAATTCTCATAGGGACCGTTTCTCAACATTATCACCAACGCCGCTGACGGTTCGTCAAATGGACGTTCGGTCTGAAAGTTATCAGCTTTTCTGTTCCAGGGGCCCAGTTGGATTTCGGGTACAATCCAACCCGGCCACAATCGAACTGCAACCAAAACTCAGGCAAAGTATGCCAAAAGTTCCCTCTCTTCAAGAGGAATCCAACAAAGTCGATTGCACGTCAATCAGATGTCTGGAGCTCAAGAAATAATCCTTTCCGCTTCAAGGGCCCGATTGGTTTCGTATCCGAACCAATCCGGGCATAATCAAGTTCTCCGAAACCTTGAGCGTAATATACCAAAACGACCGTCCCAATTCAAGGATCTCTACGCCATTGATGGTGCATCGATCGAAGGTTCGTAGCACTATATATGGTCTAAAGACCGAAGAGGTCCACGAATAGGGGGTTCGGGCCCGGTCCGACCCGGCCCGATACCCCCTGGGTCGACCCGACCCGGGTCCGGGTCCGGGTCCGGCCCGCTCGGGCGTGGCCAACGAGACCATGTGGCTCGGCCAAAACGGCTGAGCAGTTTGGGGGGGGGGTGCCCCACTGTTGCGTAACCTCGGCCCCCATGTGGGGGGTCGTTGCTATCCGGCCAGCCGGTGGTTACGAACCCTCGGCTCCTCCTCTAACCGGCCGGCCCGCTCTAACCTGCTAGCTACTGCCGCCATGGGACCGGCTGGTCCCATCCCCCTGCTCCGACACCGGTGGCCGGAAACCGGCCATCGCTCCCTGCTCTGCCGCGGCCTAAGGCTGCAGCCTTGGTCCATTCGGCGCGGTACGATGGCATTGTGCCCCTCCGCTGTGGTCCCACTCCGGCTGCGTTGTTTTTGTGATTCTCCGGCGCGACGCGATGGTGCCGTGACCTTGTTTTACTTCGACGGCACGGCGCGATGGCACCGCGCATTCCTTGTCGCATGATCACATTCGGTGCGATAGCACCGCGCCATCTCCGTTCCAAACCACAACAAGGTTTATCAACAGAATTAAGGGAGGAGGGTCGTCCATGTTTGTGCGTTCTGGCCCCCTCCCGTTAATTGATATCAAGCAGTCTAATTTGAAACGATGAATGATGATAGAATAATTGACATATAAAAACAATAAATCCCATACCTCGAAGAAAAAGTTGAACGAAGGTTCATCGTGGAATTTCACATCGCGAAAGAAGGTGTCGTGGAATGAGGATCGTCGTGTCGCGGAGAAAAGTTTTATTGGCGTTGCTTTGTCGATCTTCGAGAATCCGGCATTCTTGTTGACCGTCATCGGAGGTTGGAATTCTTCCCGTTCTTCGTCGAGGAAGAACTTAAAGACATTGAGTAAATTCCCCCAATACTTCAAGCACAACGAACCCCTTAATAAATTAAGACTTGTCTTATTTTATTAACACACAAGTCAAGTGTCTCTAAAATACAAAATTGAATCAAACAATTAATTGAATTAACTGCAATGTTTAAACCGCCCAATTCATAGAGGCGTTTAATATCTAATTAAACACACGAGTTGACTTTATTTAAATAGAGGGGTGCATGTGTGTTACCTTAATTAAATGTGGGGGTTTCAAGGAATTTTAAAAGGTGGGGATCGTGTGGGCCCCACCCCACTAATATCCTACCAAGTGGAGTAGGATATAGTAGGTCCCACATCAACCACATAGCTTAGTTTAAAAAAATTTAAATAAAATAAAATTGTTTACACCATTTTATTTTTATTCATTTACTTACCCCAAAATTTAAAAACCACACCCAAGAAAACGCAACTCCAGAAAAGGTGTTCATAAGCAATTACTGGTGCTACGAGTTCATCGGTGCCCTCGGATATCAATTCTGAGCCCTGGTTCAAAAGTTAGAAAACCCCGCTCGTTCATTCACTGAACATACCTGAGAGAAACTTTTGAAAATGATTCCGGGCACACCGATCTTCAGAATAAGGTGCTTTCAGAAATTTTGGTCTTGTAAAATTCCAAGAAAAATTAAGAAAACAAATTTCTTCAAAATTCTGGGTCTTTACATGACCCACGACTGCCATAATCTACACCAGGGGCATGAAAAGTCTCTCAACATCTAGACCCAAGTAATGGGACAAAATGGGTGCCACAAAGGAGTGTCAAGATCCTGAATTAAAAAATGAACATGCAAGCGTACTAAATAAACCGATCATACCATGAACAACCTCTGGTCTCACTGGAACTACTAACTCTGCGGTGTGTAACTTCCCACAACCAGCTCCTATGACCCTTGTCTATCGACCTCCTCCACTGAAATTCTCTGTTTGAGATCCCTAAGGAGTGTCATGAGGTCATACTCCTCTGGCACCATCTACCCTTGGTGGAGTAGGAGCTCATTACCCTTGTTGCTGGATGGGTCTGATCATAAACTGTTGATGATGGGGTGGGTGTTGTAGCTTCCCACACCCACCATATTACATTCAAATTAGCCACTAGTTTTGATGATTTCCACATCCTCTATAGACTATTATCCTTGGTCCCATGCCCATGGGGAAAGGGAATGGACCGGGAGGTCGGAACCGGAACTGCGGAGGCCTTCTTCCCACTAGCCATAACCTAGAAGGCCATGATACTGGAGACCTATTTTTGATAACCTTCTCCTTCGATGAACTCAAATGGTTCCCCTCTTTTGGAACACCTCCCAGTGAGTTCATCCTTTCCACTACCTTATCCTTTTTCTGAACCACTAAGTATGTTTTTAGAGTAAAGGGTGTAATGTTATACTGAAGAGAAGGCCGGACTGCGTCCTCTAGTCATATGACGTGCGACTCCTTATGCAGAAAGAGATCTGGTGTGAAGCATATGAGATCATTGTAATTGATCTCAATTTCTCGTAACGATATACTCCCATACTATAGGGATAGTAACTCCTACCTCTTCTCAGCCTTAATCCTAGCGGAAAGGAATTCTACCAGGATCTCCTTCTCAAAGTCATCCCATGTAACATCGGTTTATTTTCTATCCTATAGGTAATGCATAGAACACTAATGCCTTGATACCCTCATATAGCTTACTTATAACGGAACCATGTCCTCTGTTGGTGCCTAGATCAAACTAAAATTGATCACCAGATCCTCGTGTCAACTCTCCATTTACATGTTCGGGATGCTTCCCTCGTGCATTCCTGGAGTCTGATACTAGAAGTCACGGAGAGTCTTCTGCCACTAGTCATATTCGTCCTCTCAATCATTCCTCTTATAAAATACCAGATAAATCATATAGGCCTCAACTTCTCATATCACATGTTGACAACCTTTGGTTGCGATATTTGTAAATCAAAACAAGGAACTCCTAAGCCCGGGTAGTGTGGAAATTTTATTTTAAATTTGATTCAAGTATCCATTTATTTTAAATTCCTAAACAAACAAAGACACATGAGAACACAAGTCATTATGATGCATGTACCATTCCTAGGTCCACTACCATGAAATCAGTGTAGCCTCAATTGGTTGATCAGTATGTCTAGAGTCCTTGCATCAGATCAAGGGAGCCCTAAAATCCTGTGTCATAGCTTGTTTTCCCTGGCCAATTTCAGGTACCAAGATTTCCTAAAAATATTTCCCTAACATTCCCTAAAATCCTATATTTTCCTAACACCAAACTCCATTCTACCTCTCAGACTCTCAAAACCTTCCTCGGATACAATTTTTTCACGACCGACCTCCTTCATGATGAGCGAAGGGATGGAAAAGTGCCCCTCCCTTCCTTTTTCAAGATGGAGGAGATATAATGACCCCCAGAGTCCCACCATCAGTAGGCCATAGAGTAGTGACTAGGACCGAGGGTATATAATCTCACATAATATGGAAGGAATTAACCTTTTTATAGAATAATATTGGGAGATAATATGGTAAATCCCAATAAACTCCAAATACTAAAAGTAAATGTAAATCCGAAATCCATTACCACAAGCATGTTCAATAATTAAATATGATAAAATGTACATAAAAAGTACAAAAACATGTACCAAAAGAAAATGATAGTATGAAGTAATAATAACTAATCCTGACGCTTGATCTAGTAATGTATATCACGGTTCTCAAAGTCCACCAAGATACCTGAAAATATTTTTTATATATAGGGTGAGCATACAACTATAAATAGAAGGGAATATAAAGCTACCCATGCACAAGTGGGGGAAAAACTAATGTACTTATGAGAATGTAGAAGAACCTCAAAGAACCATCCATGTAATACTAACCAGCCCAACCTAACCAAGGAATGCTCACCAAATGACGCAAGTCAAGTAAGGTAATAGTTTAAGCACATCGAAATTTGGGTACCCCGCACCAATTTCCCACTAGTTAACTGTTGATTCCTATTTGATAACGTCTTGATGATTGCACCCTTTATATATGCAGTCCCACTACTACAACCCGTCCGCCCACAATTATGACTCATACCCCACAAAATCTCGCCTATAGACTCCGAGGCCACAACAGCCATGCCTCTCGCCCGAAGACACCTAGGCCTCATCCTGAAGACCCTTTGGAAAAAAAATCATGGCCCGCAAACACTTGGGAATATCATCCTAAAAAAAACTTAACCAAAATATCTGAGACTATGGTAAACATAAATCCATTATAGCTTTCTTAGATATTCTCAACTGATAAAAACTATAAGAGGGCGCGATAAATAATTTCAATAACCATCCATTCATCCTCCCACTAGGATGTTATCAAAGACACCCTCCCCCATGAATGGGGGTGATCAAAACATTGTGCTCATCAAGGCTGGGGTGACTATATAAGTCACAAAAAACTAAAATTTATATAGATAGTTAAGAAAACACTAAACCCCAACCCACGGATCCCAAAAAAAATTACCAACTCATACAGAACCACATTTCTGCTACCCCTATATACCAAACCCCACAACATCCACTACCATTGCATAACCCAACCCCTTTTTTATTTAACCACAATCCATTTATTAATCAACAGACCCAATTTAATTTATTCTAGCACTACCAAGAAACTACCAACCAAAACCATATAAAATGAACAAACAAAACCAGATTTTCAGTCCCACTGTACTCCCCCGCTCAACCGCTACCAACTATAATTTTTTTATGTTATACCAATCAACCCTTCTATCACAACCCATCACTACATCCCTAGTGCCCAAAAAATTCCTATATGCAGTCCCACTGCATACTAGTTCATAACCACCCCGTATTCTCACTGCCCCACATCGTTCGACGACCACAACAAAACAAAGGCAATTATGATGCCTATAAGTCCTTACATTCAGTAATCAGTAAATTTCTCAAACCCAGATACCAAAACACCGTCCATACCACCCCACACACGAAAATCCCAAAACAAACACTATTAAACCTCAACCTCACTACACACAGATACCAATCTTCTCTCACAAAACCAACACCCATACCCACCCTTATACCACTAATTGTGCTCCCAACAACAACACCAAAAAAATCATACATGGTCAAAAAACCCAATAGAACACATAAAACAGCCACAACTATCAACATGATATGTATTAATATTTGGTAAACACTATTCTTTAAGAACACATGATAAATAAGGGTGATCACACAATGGTATTCATCACAGGACATCCATTTAATTCACCATGTATACGTGATTATGAAAATTTCAAGTTAAATCCAATTATCAAACACCATACCAAAAAAATATAACATCACCAGTGCACATGCAAGGACCTCCAATAACAATGATTTTTAGAAGTAATACAACAAAAAATATTCTATAAATAAAAAAATAAAAAAATAAAAAATAGGAGATCAAACATCAATACACTCCCATCCCATTATTTCATTGACTATGTTATCTTTTTTCATATTCCCATCTTATTTATTTCTTATTTTAAGAAATATTATTCACCGTTCATCACAAAGAATCATTAGTCCACTCACCCTACATGATGCACAATGTATGAGAGATAGAATAAATCCCTACCTGAAGAAACATGCCACCAAAATCTTATTTACATCAAGAATAGGGGATCATGAGAGAAGTAGGGAATAACTCAAGAGAAACTATGCAGGTGGGGCTCTAACATAGGGGGATGACTCGTCAAGGGAGGAAGACTGTAGGTCCACCAAAAGGAAATGAAAACATAATAGAAGGGATGATCATGTATTTGAAGATCCATAACCTATTTTAAAGGAAGAACAATTTCAAAATATATTAATCATCGTATTGTGGTCAAGAAAATGCGGTTTGAGTATCTCAAATCCCTAGGATGTTAAGAGTTTAAGGATGTACTAATTATCCTTCGAAAGTCCCTTCAAAATACTCAAAAAATAATTTAAACATAGTTTACGTCAAATAAGACATAAGAGGGGGAAACCAGAAAAATGGGAAAATTTGGGAAAACTACAAATTGAGTCCCTGATGGGTGAGTCACCGATGATTGAGTCACCAATGCGGAACAACTGACAGGTGAGATACCTATGTGACCTGCTGACATTGAGCCATGCTGAGCTACCAAACCTATGATACTGACGATGAGTTACAGATACTGAGCTTCCAATGCAATGACCTACCAACACCTCAACCTACTGATGCCCAGACCTACCAACACCTAGACTCACTAAATATGATTCTCTCGAATCACTGACACCGATACTCACGACTCACTGATGCCGACACGTTTGACTCAATGATGCATTAACATGGAGATTCACAAACATGTAAATTCACTAAAATGTTGATGCACTGACGTACAGATGCACTGACATGCCAATGCACTGACATGCCAATGCATTAACATGCTGATGCCAACACCCTATGTTACTGATGGAAAAACCTGAAAAACTAGAAATTTGACCAACTCTTTTTATAAGTTATCGTTGACACACAGAACACCCAAAACACTAGTTTTTTATATATGGAGGGCCCCAAGAAATCCAGTTCATTACAAATATCATTTCATATAAATAATTAGTTTTTAAAATCTGTTATCAAAATCTGAATGTGAAAAAAATATCAAATGATAAGTCTATTCAAGCTTGAATCATCCATGTTATCTAGGTAGTCACACCTTTTCTCCATTACATGAATAAAAGTCAAGCTACAACTACAATCATCTTATGACCTTATGTATATTTACAAAAATTTGTAAACTATATAGTAGATATCATATATTAGATTGAATAATTGAACCACTTTCTATAACCAATGATTTTTAAGGAAAACGATAGTCTCATCGGGCCATCAATATATCAAAACACATTGATTATTATTTGAAATACCCAATTATATTAAGTATATGAGTATAAAATTATTGATGTAGTTAATAATATTGATTACATTAGTATAAACTAAGATTCCATTTGTCCTTATACAGATAAAGCATTTGAAACCTTAAATGAATCAATTTATTCTTCCTTATCTTCTAGATTCACCTATCGAACAACACTAATATTTTGACAATAATGAAGGAATTGTTTTGATATATAGAATTTTACTTTATGAAATCATACTAAATTATCAATATTTCTTATGAAATTTTCTTATTTCAACATTATTAATAGTAACTTAATTTAAACTACATATTATTAAAAAGTAATCAAAAATATTGATTGATGAAGATGGTTCAATTATATAAAACATAACATTTAATTCGACGAATATCATGTATTAAATTTTTTCATCAACGAATTTTAGTAAAATTAGTCCAACTAAAAATGACGACCACATCCATCATATCCATTTAGTGATACAAGATCCATATTTCCCTAAGAAATGTGTCTACTGTGGAATTTATCTCAATATTTAGTTATTTTAGGTGGGAATTATCCCAATCACAACAGTTGTGACTCTTGAATAGTTGAGTGGATAACTTGTTATCCAAATCCATCATAAATATTTAATCAAGTCTATTCCTCTAGTAACCCAATCTTATTTGGATCTTCTAGCTAGTTTAACCCATATAAAACTCTAAAAAATAGGGTATCAAATGTCAATCAAAGGGAACTCATCTATGGTATTTCTTACCCATTGATGTTCCAGTTTCCCCCATTATTCTCATTCCTTACACAAGAAAATCCCTGGTTACCCAACTATGTCATCATCTACCTTGTTGGATGATTGGTGTATTTTATAATTTTCTCTTTATAAGGAATCTTACACTTATTATCTTATGGTGATTTTACCTCACAATTTTATCTCATGTTATTCCCTTTTATGAACACATAATTATAGAAATTTATATTGAAATATTATTCCCTCCACCTAATCAATATATTAATACAATATTTATATATAGCACTTTTCACAACAAAACGTTTTGTGTTACAAAACCAAAAATTGATGTTAAAAATATTCATACATATCTAGATGCTTCATATGGATAAAGTATATGAAAACGTCATGTAAAAGGCTAGAGTATTCAGCCTGAGTAAGTCCAGAGTGACAGATAACTAACCCCCTTCCTAGACTAGACAAGGAAAAAACCTCCAGGTAGCTCGGTAGTGTAACCCAAAGTCTATTGAGTTGGGGATACTTTACTTAATAGAAAATAAAATCCATCATATATCCAAAAACTATTACATACAAACTGTATTCAACTTCCAAATTGAAGTTCATAATATCAATTACAAACTGAGGTCAAGGTAGATGAAAAACTAAATTCATTATAAATTCAATCCTAGCATGTAATTAAAGGTTATATCCTAGAAATTATTTATAATTTTAAACTAAATAAAGAACAACCATAAAGTTTATTAAATAAATATACTGAATACGAATAAGTTGGGGAATAAAATTTAAATAAATAAATAATTCAAATATTCAAACATGGGATAAAAATTATAAAAAATTAATAAATATATTATAAATATAGACCATTACTTTAATTTTATATTTAACATTATTGAAATTCTAAAAAAAATTAATATAATCATTTAATATTAATTCTAATATGAAATCTTTCATATTAATCATTATATGTAATTTACATTTTAAATATATGAGAATGTATGTATAATGTATTTATATTTCAATTTCTACTATGTACATATTTTACATAATTTAAATATCATATACATAATTATTATTTAAACATTGATCATATAAAACATCAAAACTCTTTATATATGTCTTAAATAATGTCTAAATAACCCCCATTAATTTAATCTATTTCAAATACTTAATTAAAAAGAATTAATAATTTAAATATAAACATATTATATATTGTCCATATTTAAAAAAATATACCGCTCTATGAATTATTTTATTATGATTTTGAAATAAACACTATTATTTCTATATAAAATGAATTCCATATAATTTGTTAAAATAAATATTAAAATATTCATGTTTAATATTTGATGAAAAGGATTCATAAAAAATTATTAAATTAGTTACACGAAATTTATAATTAAATAATTAATTTATGAAATCTTTATAGATTAAAATATCATGAAATAACTTTTATTATGATTTGTAATCATTTTATAAACCATTAAAAACACTTTATATGTTAAAAATAAAATTTACCAATATTCTACTTACCCTTACACAATGCCCCTACTCTGCATAAGAGTATCCAATAATTACCGATATATAGATTCCCTATGTAATGGTACTAATGTATTTTATCCACTATATAAAGATAATATTCATATTTCCTTTACACATCTCTATCATATATAGGTATTACCTTTAAGCAACATCTTTTTGTGTATGTAATTTCATTATTCATTCTCTATGTAATGTTAAACATCTTAGAACTTTATGAAGAAACTAAAATAACCATAAATGTAAGAATGAAGAGGCTATATCTCTTTTTTAATATCTGGAATATGTGTACTACCTTTACAAAATACATTTCAATAAAAGGAAACAATGAGGCTACCCTTATAGAGTCATTCTTCATAAGAGAATCATGTAAGGTAAAGACAAATAAACATTTTCGCAATGATGATTAACTTTTGTGTAAGGGTGATACCTTTAAGCAATCCATTCGTGTAATGTTAATAAAAAGGTTACATGTGACAACATCAAACCTATACTCCAATAATATAGTTCTTAGAACACAATCATTACATTTCTAGCTTGACACAAATAAATGTGACCCAATATCAACCATTTAAATACAACAACATCAACAATAAATTTTGGATCACCTATACACTTAATGAACATTTAGGTTTAAATTTTTATAGAATTAGGAAAAACCCATTTTATGTGGAAATTTCCAAGCAGTATAAATTTTACCTATAGCACTTGTTCTTTAAAATTCCATGGTTTCTTCATTCAAGGTAACTTCCTTATGTAGAACTCCAATATTATTAAATTATATACACATACATAATCTATATGAAAAATAATTTAAAAACTATGGATTCATAAAACTAATATCATTTAGGGACATATATAAATATAAAAGATCCATTATACCATATTTCAAAGCCATGAGGTCATATAAGAGAGTTTTTTCTCTAACATATTAAAATTTAAGCTCAAATAATTATCTACATACACATGAAATAATATATTTTGGCCGAAATATTTCATAACATACATTATAAAAAAATATAAATGAATAATAATAATAATGAGTGTGTATTTAGAAAAATGGTAACCCTTGATTCATTTTCATAAAAACATTAATTTTCACCCAAAAGGGAAAAATCATTCCTTAAAAAAATATCAAGTGCATACCTTGGGAAATACAAAGAGTTTTATGAAATTTTCTTAACAATATTAGATAAGTCATATAGGTAACCTATGAAAAAAATTTCATATCTATTTTATAATAACTCTTACAAAACCCAATGCATGGGAGAACTATATCGGCCTCACTTGTTCTTGGTTTATAATGGAACCACCCATCCCATGTTTATAACAGAACCACCCATCCTTGGTTTATATTGGAACCACCCATCCATTGTCTAAATATAACCACCTATAACTGGTTTATAATAGAAAAATCCATCATAATAAACAATTACACGGAATAATAACTTAATTATAACACATTAATTCTAGCATAAAAATTATTATTTTCCCCTATAAAAACATTTTCGGATATAAAAAAATACATTCCATTTAAAAACCCCTTTTGAAAAAAATTAGAAAACTAGGAAAGATAGTTTTTATTTCAATAAAATATTAATTATTATAAATAAATCCAAAAATAAAATAATGTTCATTGTGGTTAAAAAAATCATTAACACCGTATACATTAAAATAAGACACTCTTTTTTCCTTTTTGTCAATAATTTTCATATAAAATACGTTAAAATATTTCATTTAAAAACCTTTGAAATAGATTAAAATCTAACATCAAAGTGTATAATGTAATAAATTTATTTCTATATAAATAAATATTTATATAATTTTATGAATATATACATGAAAGAGAAATGTTTAGGGAGAAAATTTTTAAATATTCTAAAATGATGGGTTCTTTAAGGAAAAGTGTCCCTTACCTCGAGGCAGACTCACCACGGAAATTATTTATCTTCCTCAATAATAAAATTATTTTAAATATTTAATTTCTTAATAACCATATTATAATTAATTATTATTCCCATTTTATTTATTTCCATTTTATATACAATTTCATGATCAATTAATTTCACATTATATGTTTTCATGATATTCATCTCGTAAGTTCAAAATAACATTGTTAAGTTTATCATGTTAATAGAGGTAGTTATTAAATAATATACTAAATAATTATATTTTTTATACATATATTTTACTTTAAAAAACATCAATTAAATAATTTTATGAAAATTAATCTATGTTACAATCATGGAGAGGGTAGGCCATAAGTATGCATTTGTAATATTTCAATTTTTCAACAATAATTATGGAATAGATGTAAGTGTTATTTTATCTTCATGGATTTATTATTATATCAACTATATCATATAATACCTTTATGTAAACACATATATATATATCATCCATATGACGATTTTATGAAAAACTAATCGTATTTCTTTGTGGAGGTGGAAGTCCACACAAATGCCTGAACAATGTTACCATTTATCAATGGATAGAATGGTAAGAAAGTATATGATATATTATATTTAAGAAATTATAATTATTTTAGGAATAATATTTATATATACATTCATATATATATATATATATATATATATATATTAAATCCATCATTATAATCATCCCTGAGAGGTGGTGATGGAAAATAAATTACATCGGCTCACCAGGTAGTAATCTACAATACAGACGAATGATGGTTTCATTTCCCATTTGATAGAAACAGAGATAAATATAGGTGTTAAAATTAGCACAAAAACATCTTAGTGTATGTATGAAATTTAAATTATTATTTAAACAACTTTTATGAATATTTGTTGTAGGTAGAAGAATAAATAAAATGAAAATATTGGGTTTAACGCTATAATATTTCTTTAGATATCCTCATTATATTAACAATTTAATTCCTCTATGGCTAGAATTATGTCAAAAATAATACATGTATAATTAAAGTAATTATATTAGGATACTATTTGGGTAGGTATTATCTTGACTAAATGACTCTTGAAGTGTGTACAAAAGAAGAGAGTGAATGCCTTTTAATAAGAGAGGGAATATGCTTTCTTGGAATTTCTTAAAGTATTAAATTAATATAAATATATTTTTATGATAAAATGTATATAAATTAGTATAATTAATATATAAGATTATAAATATTATAAATCCTCTCATTAAATAATATTTTGATAAATTTATGTTATTCTTTCACCCTAATCACTTTTTTTACCCCACACTAACCCTTTTAACGGTTATTGTGATATCAATGTTTTTAACTCTTTTGGAGTCAATAAATTTATTATAAAAGGACCAAAACAAAAAAAAAATGAATCATGGAGGATATTCCAAACCATGTATTATTTAATTTTATGAATATTTGTTTTCAATTAATTTTAAATCATTTAATAAAATATTGTTTATTATAAGATATCATAAATGTCACTTTTGAAAATACATGAAAAATTATTCATTAATATGTATTTAAATCATTAAAAATGTTTATAATATGTAAATAATTAAAATATAAGTTGGATATGATATTTTAAAACCTTCAAATCAAATTTTTATAGTATTATATATTATTTCAATCTTAATTTTTTATGTAAACTCCTCGTTTAACCAATTTTAACCATAACCATGAAAATGATAATTTAAATATTAAGGTACTGTAATTTTATTTATATGGTAAAAATTGAATCATAAATTACAAATTGATTAACTTTTATACCATTTAGCATCTTAATTTTATTATTTAATGTTTTTATGTTTTATAAATAAATTAAGAAAATATATTTAACATAAAATTACTTTAATGTCATTTTAAGAACAATTCACTTAATTTGACTTAGAAAAAAACATGATAGTAATTTAATTTGAATATAAAACGTTCACAGATATCTAATATGTTTCATATATATTTTAAATTCTTATGAGACTTTACCTCACCCTAGTAATATTAATTTTAGTGTTTTTAAAATTTACTTTATTTTTTTCTACAACTGGAACAAGAACTAGGTCGGCGTTGCATAATCATTCGGGGTAATTATTTCATCCATCAGAATCGAAAAAATTTACCATGATAAAAAAATATTCAATCATATTTTAAATAAAAATTTATAACCAACATAAGTTTTTTTTTTAAATTTTACAAAATATTATCGATATTAAATGTTAAAAAGAGACATTTTTTACATTATGATTTACATGAATATTATAAAGGTTAAAATCAAAGTTAAATGGAAAAATTATATTATTGATGTTTGAATGATTATGGATGAAATAAACTCATACAATGAAATTAGGGAATGTGATTTAATGAATTTTATGCCATATCATTTTGTTTATAACTCTCATTGATGAATTTTACCTTTATTGTATTAATAGAAATATGACATGGATAGTACACAGAAAGAAAAAAATGAAAGAGAAATATTTAGAAAATTTAGAGCACCTAATTAAAAAAAATTAATTCAATTTTCTATATTTAATTTATAAAAGTGGTTGAATTAAATTTTAAATAAACTCATGAAAAGTGATGAAAAACTGTTTTTATAAAAATGATTTATATATATATTTATATATATTGTTTCTATATCAAATTTAAGTATAACATTGATTACTATGATATTTATTGGATTATATTTAATAAAATTTCAGTAATAAATTTTTAAAACAATTCCAAAATAAAATGTGTATTTTACATTCTTGACAATAAAATATAGTTTTTAATAAAAATTAGTATTTTCACTATTCATTGTAAAATAAAACTTTTCATAAAATTATTAATAATTATTCACAAGATAATTTTGACACCATAAATTAAAATTTTTATCATTTTTATCAAATAAAAGTTGAAAAATTTATAGTAACTAATTATGATACTTTTTCACAAAAAGTAATAACACCCATTTTTGAAGAAAACATATTTTTTATTGCATAAAACTAATTTAATAAAGAAATTATGTTCTTATTCTATAGGAATTATTCAATACATTTATATCATGTAGGAATATTATATATATTTAATAAAACTATTAGTATTATTCATACGCTAAAATTAAATGACTTGGTTATAACTATAACATTTAAATAATAATATATCATGGTTTGTATAAGATTGGTGTTGCATATAATATTTTTCATAGAACTTGGGTTTCCTTTAAAAATAACAGGATACTATATTCTCTTTACCATTAATAAATTGTGTCTTTGAAATTTGATCCTGATCTCAATAATTAATTGTTTAACATTTGAAAATAAATTTTCTAATATCCCACAATGTTAAAAGGGTTAATGAAACATCATTTTGAAAAAAAGTGAAATAGAAATATTAATTTCATATTGAATAACACAAACTAGGTTTCACAATAGGATAACATTAGTGTGAATTGAAAATATAGATTAGGAAGAAAATTTAATGTCCAAATAATTATGGAGTGTTACAGATAACATTGATCACATTAAATAGAATGATCATGAGAAAGGTAGTGACCACAAAGCTATAAATAAATGAGGTATGAAAAAGGCTATCGATTCATTAGAAATGACGGTAATATGATTATATGTTTTAAAATAAAGTTTTCCTTAAAATAGAGGAATTACTTTATTATATATACAAAAAAATAAGGAAATATATATACTTTAATAGTATAATTTCATTCTTTCATAAATTTCCACTATAATATCCTCTTTTTCATCAAATGATGAATATTAAAGATGAAATTTTCATTCCAAAAGAACTAAAATCATCTTTTATCAGATTGCAAAATGCAAGAATGGATAAAAATATATTACACACATATTAATTAATTAATCATGAAATAAATTGTCAGTACAAGGTAATATAATTCCCAATATGAATAAACCATCATACTAAGAAATAATACATTAATATCAATAATTTAACAATAATACCCAAAGATTAAAATTAATAATTCCATAATTAACTATCATTAAATTTTTTAAAAATATTATGGGCTATGGTTGAAACTAAAATCATAAAATTATGTGACCACTTAATATTCTATGATAACATTGAAATTTGTCTCCAAATAACAACAATCACTCTTATAATCTATATGAAATGAAAATAATTTCCATACATAACCTGAATTTCTATAAATCTTTATTAAGATCATATATTCTTCTAAAAGGTCATTTAATAATTATTCCTAAATTTAAATTATATCATATCCAAAAATATTTCTAATGAACTTAATCATACAAGGTCCAAAAAAATAGTGAATTTCTTCCGAAATAACAACAATCACCAAATAACTTTTCGATTTCATGGATATCTATATGATAAAACATATTTTCACATATTATCATAACCCAAAATTTCCTAAACATGAAATATAATATAAATCCTAATGGTTTTTAATAACAATAAACTTATTTCTAAAAAAATTGAATACACTCTTCCTCAAATAAAATTTTCACTAAATCCCATACTAAACCAAAGGGTTATATTAGCATAAATGCCTCCCAAAATAATCACAATCATCTTATACATCCATCATTAAAACATAAAACATTGTTGTCTATTCCATTGAACTTATTATAAAACCTATACTTAAAAAATAATGATGGTTTACCTAACATTTAAGTTAGCTCTCTTTAAAAAATCATAATATCAAATGTTAACTAAAATATTATTCGATACCAAATATGATAGCTTCAAACCAGCAATTTCAGGACCTGTTGTTTAAAACATAATCATTATATCTCTTGATTGAAAATAATAAATGTGAATCAATTTCAATCATTACAATCTTTTAACATCAAAAGTAAATTTTAGATCATTTACCAACCCATTAAACTTTTATGTTTTTAGTTTTATAAAACTAATATAGAATCATTCAAATTGGGAGTTTCCATATAGTATCCATTTTCCCCACAAAAAAAGTACATTATAAATACATGGTTTATTTATTCAAGGTAACTTCTTTACATTCATCACTAAATTTGTTAACTTTTATGATCATCCATAATACCTAAGAAAAATAATTTTAAAACACATGATGAGAAAAAAATCTCAATAAGGTACATATAGAAAAATAGAGGAATCCCAATAGTATATTTCAAAACCATGATTTCATATAATTGAGGCTTGACTTTAATACAGTAAAAATTAAACTCAAATAATTGTATACATGCACATAAAATTGGATTTATTTCCATTTTTTTTCATTAAATGCATTTTAAGAAAACATAAAACATTTATCATAATGATGAGGGTTTTATTAGAAAACATGAGAACCCATAAAAATTATTTTCTATAAAACAAACATTTGAAACGAAAAGAGAATAACCATTCCATTAAAATAAAATAGCCTTTTATTACCCTTTTAAATAAAAAAAATTCAATAAAAACTTATTAAAAATCATATATAATTCATATAGGTAACATGATCCATCATTTCCACACAACTATCACCATAACTCTTATAAATACCCAATACATTGGAGGGAAATATCATTCTCACTCAATCTTGGTATATAATGGAACCAATCATCCTTGGTTTATAATAGAACCAACATACTTATTTTATATTGGAAACACTATTATAAAGGAACCACCCATCCTCATAAGAAATCCCCAATAACGATGACATAATCATATCACACAAAAGATTGAATAAAAATATACTTTCCACATTTAATAAAACATTTTTGGATATCAAAATACCTATTCCATTTAAACCATTTTTCAAAATAACAATAATAAAGGGAGAGAAGATTTTTATTTAAATAAAAAATTAATTAATTTAAAGGAATAAAAATATAAAATAATTTTTACAGTGGTGTAAAAGAATTGACATAGTATTTGTTAAAAGATGACATTCCTTTTTTATATTTCTTAAAACATTCCATATAAAATATGTAAATATATACATTTTAAAAACTGATAAAATAATGTAAAACATGATATAAAATTTATATTATAATTCATTTATTAACATATTAATACATTTATTTAATAATTTAATGAAAATGGACATAGAAGAAATATATTATAAAAATAAATCAATAATACAATTAAATTGATGTATGTTTAAGGTAATGTGTCCCTTACCCGAGTTTGACTATTCATCTAAATTATTTATCTTCCTAAAAAACAAACTTATTGTACAATTTAAAATATTAATAAGCATGTTTAACTTAATTATTATATTTACTTAATTTATTACCATATTATATAAAAATCATTAATCTATTAAGTTCACATATAATATTTTGATGATATTAAATATGTATATCCAAAATGACTTTGGTATGTAGACTATGGTCAAAGTGTTCATTCTAACATAATATCCAAAATAATAACCATGAAATAATTATAATTTTTAATCATAAATTATTCATTAATAACATCGATGAAATATGGTTATGAAAAATGATATATGATACAATCATGATGATGGTATTCCATACTCACACAAGAGTAATGATTCTATTTTTCAATGATCACAATGGAAAGAAGGAATGAATTAATTTATTATTTTATAATTATAATTTTATAATAAATATAATATTATCTCTTTAAATAAACTTTTATATATCTTTCATATGACGTGGTGATGAAAAATGATCACATTGCTTCGTGGAGTTGATAGGTCACATGTGCACAAAAATTAAGTTATCATTTTTCAATGAATTTGAAAGATATGAAATTAAATTATATATCACCTTTAAATAATAGTAAATATATAATTAATATCATATAAATAAACTAAATCCACCATTATATTCATATGTGAGTGGTGGTGATAGAAAAAAATTACACTGGTACACAAGACGATAGTCCGTTTTACACATGAACAATAGTTTTGTTTCCCATTTGATGGAAAATGATATCATATAAGTTATTACATTGAAATAAAAAAAATATCAGTACACATAATATAATTGTTTTAAAATTTTATCATGTTTTAATAATATTTTTTTTAGTTATAAGAAGAAATAAATCTAAAGAATTTGGTTAAAAGCTATACGTCTTCTTCGGATAACCACATTTGCTTTAGACCTTAAGCCCTAAAATGTTGGTATTATTTCAAAAACAAAAGTCCTATATAAAATTGTTAGGGATGTTATTATAGTATTTTTGAATGTATTTTCTGAACCAAATGGTTCTTGAAGTATGGAAGGAATATGATAGGTGGTTCTCTATTACAAATGAGGGAAGGGGCATTCATGGAATTTCATAATTTATTAAATTAATGTATATTAATTTTTGTGTTCTGATGGATAAAAAATTTGTACTTTTAAAATAAAATAATTTTATTAGTCTAAATTATCATTTTCAATAAAATTTGGAAACATTATTGTTACTTTTTTACTCTTATCTCTTTGTTTTAACCCACATTAACCCTTTTTACAATTACGCCGATATTAATGTTTTTTACTTTTTAGGGGTAAAGAACGTTACTATAGAAGGAATACATGAAACATAATTGAACATAGTAGATATTTTCATTCATATATCATTCATTTTTATAAATATTCAATTTTGATGAATTTTTAATTATTTAATAAAATAGTGTTTATTATAAAATATCATTAAGGTGATTTTTTTTGGAAATACATGATATATTATTATATAATATGTGTATAACTCATGAAAAATGGTTCCAAAATGTCATTATTTATAATATAATGATTATATGATCTTAATATATTCATACCATGGTGGTATATTCGTTTGACGGATGAGGATCAACAATGATGACCACACAAGACCGCCGACGATGACCTAGATCCGGCGATGGAGTTCCTCCATCCCCCCTCCCCAACAGAGGTGGGAGTTCTTTCTTGTTCTTCGTCACGGAGGCCCCTGCCTACATTCATCCCCTTCTCTAATCCGGAATTTTTTCCCTCTTTCCCGCGGATCTCAATTTGTCCTAAAGTTCCAGATTTGTTTCGTGGAGCGCCTCAACTCTATTTAGCGCCTTCAGAACTCAACACTTCCACAGATCTTTTTAATCTGACTCTGGTGGCCCAATTTCATCAAAGTTGTCCCTCAGTTGATGATTTTGATCGGTTTTTCTTTGAAGCCCGTAACCAGCAAGATCGGGCGGTGATTGGTCTTCTCAATCGACGGCATATAATGATTCGATTTGGGTCTATGGATGATCTCATCATGGCGTGGTCTAAGGCCCCACGACGGTGTGGAGGTATGCCTTTCTTTCTTCTTCAGTGGAATTTTGAATTCCATATGTAGCGGGATAATCCGAGTATAGCGATTTGGGTACGTTTCCCAGGCCTTCCTCTCCCGTTCCAGAACCCTTCCATTCTATCTATGCTTGGGAACATGGTTGGCCGCTACCTGTGCTCAGACATCAAAACTGAAACTGTGTGTCATCCCATTTTCCCTTGAATATGTGTAGAGATTGATATCTCTAAGACGCCGGTGGACTGGGTGTGGATTACTGATGGGAAAGAATTCCGATGGAAGCAGGGGGTTATGTTTGAATTGTGGGCTGATTATTGCAGTGTGTGCCATCGGCAGGTTATGGTGCCTCTGCCTGCAGAAATGGCTCTCAGAACAGGAGGGTGTGCAGGCGGGTGAGGGATGGTTTGGTTTCACATGAATTTGCTGCTGTGGGGAGTTTAAGGACACATGGGAAAGATTCGGTTGATGATGGGGTGAATGAAGAACAAACCATGCTTCCTCGACATGAGATGGTCAATTTAGTGGAAAGTGGGGCTCTGGGCACTGGGGCTGAAATGAAGAAACTCGGTGTGGAGACTCCTGGACCGAAGGTCAGTGATATATTTAACAGGTTGAAGCAGGACTTGGGGAAGGTTGATCTCCTGAAAGATAGTGGTGAGCCTTCTTCTAATGTTAAGGATGAAAGAGACATTGCTGGAAATCCAATGATTGAGGTTCCATCCTTGATGGAAAGACCCCGAAGGGAAGTGGGTGATAGGGCTGAAAGAGATGATTCTGTTGAACGAAGTTGTGCTTCTGTGGAGGAAGATGTGGACCTGGGTGGGCAAAATGGTGGTGTGGACTCTCTCTGCTAGAAAACTGTGAGTTCACCTGCAGCAGTTGTCGTGGTCCAGGATGAGCAAGTCGCTGCTGTAGATCCTAATGCCCCAGCTCAAGAGGGGATTGAGAGGCACTATCAACACATGGAGCTTGGGATTGTGAAGATGGCTGGGAATCAAGAAACCCCTATCAAGGAAACTGCTAATGACATTTGTTCCTTGATGACAACAGATGGGATGCAGGCACCACCTGGGAGGCAGGTGACCAATGTTGAGCTTGGCAATCAGTTTGAATGCCTGGTGGCTGCTGATTTGGTCCTTGATCAAGAGGAAGATGTTGAAAGGACTCATGAGAGCCAATATTCTTCTTCTTTAGGTGCTGATGTTGAGTCAAGGGTAGCTAGTGTTGGCACTTGTGATCAGGATTTGGGGATGTGAGGACATATATTGCGTAGAAGGGATATGAAGCAGATATGGACAATGGTTCAATGCTGGACAGCTTAGTAGGAGATTTCAATGTGAAAAAAGGCATGCATGGTGGCTATGATTCTGTCGACAACCCCCCCTTCCTTAATTTGATGGATTTCCACAGTCAATCTCAACAGGATCAAGGTGTGAAGGGCGGGTATAGGGTGGTGCACATTTCTGGTAAATGGGGGGACTGCTCTGATAGTGAGAAAGAAAATGATGGTGGTATGGTTCAGCCCTCCTATAGTGATATGGTTCAGGGTTGCAAAAATAGAGTGTCTGTGGAGGAGAAAGTGAAGACTGACCCACCACGAAGAAGGTCGCGGAAGGACAATTCTCACTTGCCAATGCCTATGACTACGAGAGCTTCTAGTGGGAAGGTTGGACGGATTTCTTCTAAGGATATCCTTTCTTTGGAGAAGCTCAATCTTAGAAGGAAGTATGCCAAGATTCTGAAACATTATGAATGTTCGGAGTGGGAATTGGCTACTGTGGAGGAAATGGTGTATCAGGGATGTGGCGATGGGTCTGACTTGTATGATATGTTATTGTTGTTCTCACCTTGTTGCGCCTGTCTGATGTACTTTTCATTTTCTTTTATTTTGAATAAATGGTTGGAGGTTATATTCATACCATCAAATTTGTTTATGTTTATATATTATTTTAAACCTTATTTTTTTGTTTAACCCCTCGGTTAACCAATTTTAACATTAACCATAGTAATGAATTTCTCAATATTAAAGTGTTATAATTATAATTATAATGTGATAATATTATCATAAATTGAAAAAATTTGAAAATTTGGACCATTTATAATATTAATTGTATTATTTAAATATATTTATGATTTTAAATAATTTAAAAAAATATATTTAACATATAATACTATTAATTTCGTTTTATGAACTATTCACATAATTTGACTTTGAAAACAATATGATGGAAATGGAAGTAGAATATACCACATAAAATCGTATATATTGTTTTTTATTTATCTTCATAATCAATTGGAAAATTTAATTCACCCAATCAATATTTATGTTATACTTTATAAAATCATTTACAAGATTTATTATACTACAAGCATATATAATGTGTCAGGGATGGATAAGAATTTATGATAGTTATTTAATCACTAAAAATTAATAATAAATTACCATGATAAAAATTAATTCATATTTGAAATAAAATGTTATTAAAAAAATAAGTTTCATTAATCCATTCGACAAAATATTATAGATTTTAAAAGGAAGAAAGTGACATTTTTTGACTTTATCTTTTAAATAATAATTATAATGGTTAAAATAAATTATAAAAGGAAACATTGGTTATATTATTGAATTTGGGGTAATTTTTGATGAAACATACCAAAAAATGGAAATTAAGGCATGTTTATGAATGAATTATAAGCCTTATCACTTTATTTTTAACCATAATCAATCTTTTTTACCCTTAACGTGGTAATAAAAACTTACTATGATTACTATTTATAATGAAAAAAATAAAATGTTACTATATATAAAATTATGAACTCAAGATTTAAAATATGTAATATTTTTTTCACCATTCAATTATATAAGTTTATGGATTTAATTTAAAATTAATTTATAAAAACATGATGTAAACAGTTTTTCAAACTAATGCCTTTTAAGTTTAAAAAATATTTTTACCAAATTCACGTATAATATTGATTTACATATCATATAATGAATTATTTTTAATCACAAGGAACTAATAAAAATTTAAAACTAATCCAAAAGGTAATTTTAGTTTTTAAGTACATGAAAGGAAATGAATGTTTTCAATAAAAATTGATATTTTTTATTGTTCATTGAAATATAAAACTTTTCATAAATTGTCAAAATATTATCGTAAGATCATTTTGAAATATTTAATTAAGTTTATTTTTTTATTTTTTATAAAATAAAAAATATAATTTTTTAGAAAAAAATTTGAATAGTCACTAACACAAAGTAATAAAACCCATTTTTGAAGAAAAAAAACATATTTTTTAAGCATAAAATTAATTTACTAAATATTTGAGTTCTTATTTATTAATAATTAAATAATAATGTTATATTGATTAATAACTTTATATATATATGTGTGTGTTATTGTGTTTAATCCTATTCACACCCTCCAATTGAACAACTAGGTTACAACTATAACATTTAAATAATAACATATCATGGTTCATGTATGCTCACTGTTGCATGTTTTATATGCTGTCAAACATAATGTTTCATTAAAAAAATCATGATATTACACTAACCTTATAGAAATATTTTGTTTATGATTATGACCTTTAGGTAACTGGCCAGTGTAAGGGTAAATGAAATTCACATTTATGTAACTCATGTAGGGGTCAATAATCTGCATACATTTTCTTCTGAAAAATTGATCCTCATTTTTCATTAAAAACTAGTGTTAAAACATGTTTAAATATTGACAAAATAAAGTTTTATACAATTGATGGGATTTATATGATCATTTTATGATTATTTTTAGTGTAATAAAACTTAATCTCGAGAGATCTAACTTTAATAAATTAACCTATAAATAATACTATTTAAATAATTCACATGGATTTCATGAAAAATAAAATAAATTTATATTTCATATAATAAGAATGTTAACGGAATATCATGAGGAGTATTGAACATAATCACCCTTCCAAGATGGTAATATACCGGCCAAAGGATCCATGAATTCTTTTTGAGGATACCCATAATCTAAAGGGGTGCTAGTGACTTCCTGAAAGTGATTAATGGAGTTTTAAGAGGAAGATATTTTTTGTAGTCTTGTAAACATCACACTCCCACACCAAACAAAATAGGATCTAATCCTTATATATAGGTATAATCCTAAGGTATTGTATCGTATGAATTTATGTCAATTGTTTATAATTAATTGAATGATTTAAATGAATTATGAAAATCCTATAATCTATTCATAATGGATTATTACTGATGTATAAATTGTTTAGGAGATATAAATAATATATATATCTTTATTATAACTATTCATTTCATGCATGAAAAATACATGCATCACATGCATGTATTAAATGTACACATATATACATAATATCAAATATTATATATATATCTCATACACTATATGCATTTTTAGATGCATATCATACCTATAAATTTTAATGCACACACAACAAGTATTAATATTGAAAACATACATAGTCGTTTCATATGATATTCTCATTAGAATGATCTACATAACTTGGCCACATAGTCTAGACTAGACAAACCCCTTGAGTAAGGTGGTAAATCTTATAAAAGTCAACAGTAACATGAAATGAATGTTGTCCATGCATTCATAGAGATCAATTTCAAGAAAATCTATATAGTCCAATATTCTATCATATAAATATATTAATTTTTATTACGAATGGATCAGAATGACTGGAATGGGATCTTACATATGGTGTAACCTTCTAAATCCCATTCTTGTAATATTGGAGCATTCTAGGTGGGTTTTTGGTTTCAGGTAGATTATGTTTTTGAATAAATATTGGATTGGATTTGTTTTTGGTTTCTCTAGGTTTTAAATACCTAAAAATGATGATAGATACTCAACTGAACACATAGTGTTTATTGATTCCATCCTAGAAGTAGACCAAATTCCCTTTATTCTCATATCTAATTGGTGGATGGGCCATATATACTTGTGTTATCTCATGCATCATCAAATGTATTCACCCTATTTTATTTCTATAGGGGTTTCCATGTCCAAAATAGTTTTGATAGGAGATCCAACCAAATTTGTGGCAAATATACCCTAAACAAGTTTAAATTTCTTGTGCAAAATGCTTGGAACCCAGCTATTCCCCTTGATGATTTTTCATGTAGAATTAGTCTCCCTTTAAAGTTGTAATGATAATAAATTTTGAAGGCCATCATCGAATAGAATCTGTATATTTTATCTAATGGTGAACAGGAATAATATATATCCTTTCATAAATGGGGATGTATAGGAGTTGATATTTAGTATGAACTTATGAATCATTTTCTTGATACTGGTATCCAATTCAATACTGGAATGGCTTCATATTCTTAGTCTCAAAGTGTCCTTTTAGAAGTTGGATGTTGGGTGATTTGAGACATGCACCATGAGATATTTCTTTATGGAGTTAGACCCAATAAATTTTATCTCAAATCAAAATTCATGTCCTTCATTATCTCCCTATACGCCTTATGAAAATACCTTATATTACACCATCTTATTAGTAGACAAATAAAAAACATAATCCAGCTACTATCTCTCACTTTCATGAATAAAATTAGGAATTTGGTAATATGAAAAGATCCTAATGACGTTATTAAACCCATATCAAATGGATATTGGTTTAAAATTATTATCAAGGGTGTATTTATTATTTATTATCATTGAGGATTAGTTTTCATGGAAAATTTTTCCTACTATGGAGAGGGAATCTCTCTTGTTGTTGAAGTAAAGGCCTTGTGTATTGGTTTAACACATTGTGATATTAAAAAGATTTTCCTCTAAATAATTTAATTAGATTCATCCTTGATCATTGAAATATTGAAGGGGTCATTACCAATTCACAAGAATATATCTTACTTCATTAGTTTCTATAGAGGCATGGTCCAACAAAAAGGGAAAATCATACATATATTTCATGAGAGAAAATATGTGTTAGATTTTCTATATTCCAAAAGATACTAGGTGTAGGATCTAGTAATTTACTCAATCATTGAAACCGTACCCATGGATTTTAAATCATTTTTAATGGGGATTCTTTTGGATTATATCATATAATACCCCCATTGGGAACTCCACTTGCTTCCCCATTTTTTCACTATAATGAAAATTAAAATTTAAATCCATCCTTAATTAAAGGTGAATGAAATAAATAAGTCTTAAAAGATATAGTTCAATAACGTTAATAAAATATGGGTAACCTTCTGGCAACAATAGGACCTAATATGTTACTCCTAATTATCTTCCATCTAAAGAGGATGAACTGTGTCTAGAGAGTCCCCGTCAGTCAGGGTAAACTAAAGGGAAGAATCATATCGTAGTTGTTAATGAAAAGAGCTAATGAATAAAATAAAATGATGTAAAGGAAAGACTTTTCATCCTATAAAATTATTATGGTAACCATTTTAATTAACATGGAATTTTATAAAAATAATTATGTTTCTATGAATGTAGAAGGAACTCACTCAGAAGAGGAAGACCAAGGTGTTATCCTATACCCCTCCCATTTTTGTTTATTAGTGTGGTATGAAATCAATATCCTTTATACATCATAAATTTAGGAATTTATCAAAGTGATTGAGATAAATATTACATTAGTGTAATGTTTTTATGTGGATGAATAAATAATGAAAATTGGTCTCAATGATGATCTTATGGACTGGATCAATTCACAAAATTGAATCCTTATTTACATAGTTAATCCTAAAAAATTTTATATCAATGGATACTTATAAGTTATATATTTATAATCACTTACATTGAATATCACATATTCATATTTCCACAATTTGAAAATTGGGGATTTTCATGGTAATATTGAACTAAAACTCTAAAACCATGACATGATTTAGTTGGTTGATGCTTATAGATGTTGTTGTCTATTTGTTTGAAGCTTCTCCGCATAACATGAAAATAATTGATCTATTGATTACTCAAAAAATTTAATATCCATGTATGTGTATTTGATTTGTGAGTATCATGAATTATATTATTATTTTATTTAAATTAATTGGATGAAATCATTTTCAATGTGAAAATTATGTTTTATTATGAGAAAATTTCCTTTCAGATCAAACCTTGTTTGGAGAAATTTAGTGATTTTCATAGACTATTTAAAGACCCCATATGTATTTTTGATTATTTCCATTCAATAATGACCCTTGTACTAATTATCATTATTAAGTTTCATTATGTTCTTAAGTGTGTAGTTTTTATGGCTAATGTTCATCCTCATTTGAATTTTCGATTTAAATTGAGAGGTAATTTGTTTGGCTTCATTAGATTAGAAATATGATATTTTATAATGAATTAAAGTATCAGTAAAGGTTTTGGGGGGTTTGGGTAACCTACTAGGATAAGAAACATGTAATTTACAATTTCAAGTGGCACCAGGTACTCGGTGGAATACAACTTGGTACTTGATGGACTGGCTAGAGTCTCGGGTGGCCTGGGAGTGTCACAGAGTACCTGGTGTCCCATAACCGACTACATGATAGATTATATTTTTTTATGTGATTATATTAGGGTATTTCCCCCTTAAACACTTATTCACACATTCAAACTCATGTTCCACTCCTTTTTCTTATTGGGAGGACCCTTGAAGCTCTCATTGGTCTCCCTATTCTCACCCTTCATTCTCCTTGATTTTATATGAACTCATCAGGTATATTTGAACTAAAATTAAAGTACTCATTCCAATTTCCTCTCCTCCTACATCTTCAAACCATATATTCTAATATCTCTTGATGAAATAAGTATTTTATGTTTAATTCCATCTGATCATGGCGTAATTAACTATAAATCATGGGGATTTCTCTTATTTTCCATCAAGAAGTTTCATGTGGATTGGTTTCTCTTAACTAATCATTGTTTTTATTGAAAGTGATTCAGGTATGAGTTGTTTAGGGGTTTTTTATATTTTATTGTGTATTATTTTTTGATATTTTATAACAGTTATTTTTGGGATTTTGATTGCTAAAATTCTTAGTTAATTTTAATAGTTAATTACATTGATTAGCTATTGAATTTTGTTATCCTTTGGATACGAAGATTATGAATTTGGGATTATTGGGTGATTAAAACTGGTTTGATAATTACTAGGTTCTTCTTGGAGATGTTTCGGGATAAAAATTATTTCTTATGGTATTAGTTGAAAAGGTTCCACCCTCCTTCTAATTATTGATATATGCGTGTGACATGTGTGCATTTTTTGATAAAATCTAAAAAAATACCTGAAATATTTTTGGAAATATGAACTGGAAGATTCTAATATTATTTTTTATAAAAAAGGAAATATTTTTTCAATGGAACTAAATGGTGCTATGTAGGACCCCTCACATCATCTTGGATTATTTGGAAACATTTCTATACCTACATTTATTATAATGAACCACCTGGTTGATTTTACATGTCACCTAACCTAGCTCTTCACAAGGCCTAAAGGGTATCCCCAATCCCCTTAGGCTAACAACTAGTTCTTGGGTACCAAAATTGAATATTTGGGAATAACTTAACACTATATATAAGATTATCTTCTAATTATCCCACCTAGAAATCCTACATCAACCTTATGTATATTAGACATCCACACCATCAAAATAGTGAAATTCAATGAAATTAAAATAATTTACTATATTAGAGTATAAAACATAAATAATAAAAATATTCACATTATTGAAAAAATATAAAAAACAACTAACAACATCATGTATACCCATGAACCTTATTCACTCAACATAATCCAACACTAAAAATCTCTGATCCAAAACAATCATAACTCCCACAAGACTAATCGAAGGAACCTGGGAGAAAACATAAGCCCTGCATATATCAATTGGTGTATACAAGATGTGAGAAAAACATAGCCAGTAACATATTACCATGAATTTGTTACATTTCCTTTAAAAATAACATATCATTAATACTATTTTGAAATATATATAGAAAATAAGGTTTTCATATTTAGTTCAAATAAAACTAAGTAACATGCACTAATTTCTCTTAAAAAATAACCCAATTGATTTAAAATTCCCAAAATATTTATCAAACCCCATTTTTAAAAAATAATGAGACATTTTTTCTTTAAACTATCTATTTCAAAACTATTTTACAATTTAATTTTAATATAAAATAGAATAAAAAATAAATAATGAATAGAAAACCAGACACCAAACCATCATTAAAGATTTCCAAAATATCCAAATGGAACAATGATTCTAATAAATAAAACACTTATAGGGTACACAGTTGAAATGTATAATAGAATCCCAAAAGTCGTATAAATTTTAGAAATGAATCATGGAAAACACCTAGGGTTCTAATTAGAATAATGCATCTTCCATTAGCCACGAAAATTATCTACAAGGTCCCTAAGTTAATCTAAAATAATCACCATTTGACACCCCTTTAAGGGTCATTAAGAAAAATATATTCCCTTAGCAGGGTGAAATGCTCCTATTGAACTATATAGAATGTTAACACTAGGATATCATAACATACGTCCAAATATTCTATTCTTTACCTAGGTTCTATTGATATGAAAATATGGGGTTGTGAAAAAAATACCAACAATCATCATTTTCTAAAACAAAATATAGGAATTATCAACATACCTCCCACATCCTTGTAAGAAATAATCTCTTTTTCACATAAATGTATAACAACACATAAAGATACTATAATAATATAACTCCCCAAGGTGTCTCAATGAATTAAAACAATCATGTACCAGAGGATCGATGAATTCCTTGAATAATTTAATAAAAATATTTAAATTTGAATAAAACACCCTTATAATACCGACCCAATACACCAATTCACTTTTCACCACTTGAAATCATGTTCTAAACACTCCATTAATACTAATTATTTCAATACACGTTGAAAACCATTTTGGAAATAAATCATTTCCTTGAAAAATAAATTTCAACCAATTCTTGAAACAAATAATGTCAAACACCATAAAAAGTATAATTCAATTTTTAAAAGCCTATTATGAATCATTTAAACATACTTGGAAATTTAAAAACACTATAGAAACAAATAAAACCAATTTTAAACCATTTTTAAAAGTGATCCACCCTCTAAAAAAGTTACACAATCCACCAAAACTATCATTGTAACCTCCCATGTAAATAAAGAATATAAAAAATTTTATATTTATTAATATTTTTGAATAAAATGTTAATATTACTTTAAAGTGAATGCTATGTTTGATGGCGTACCCAATACACAACAACAAGTTTCTTTGAAATCTTACGTTGCACACTAATAAAATAACAATATTATTTTAAATGGTAGTTAACGCCTAGTCGTTTTAATGGAGAGAATGAACAAAACTAACTATAAAGTTATTATATATGTTTGTTAAATATTTTTACATTTATCGAATAAAAGATATAGGCTTAAAATAAAAAAAGAATTCGATTTTAAGAAGAAATATTCTAATGTTCTTTAAAAGGTTGATTAACCACCTTTTGATGAATAACCCTTTTTAAAAATACTTCTTGTCAATTTTATATGTTATATTTGACAAAATAAAATCCTTATTTATAATTGGGACATCAAAATTTACTTTGTGTAAATTTTTGTTATTTTTTGTTAAATTTTTTTAAATGAATAGTGAAAATGTTGTATTTTAATTCAAAACCTATTTTAAAACTAATTTATTAATATGGTTAGATTATCTTTTTAGTTGAGTTTAAAGTGTAGTTGAAATATATTTTTACCATTTAATCCAATGGTGGTCACAAGAATTAATTTCACTTTGAAATTGGACATAAACAAGTGTCAATCTTTTTATATATATTGTTTCTTAAAAAATGCTATTTGTTTTGACAGCGGGAATTAATTATAAAATTAATTAATGCAACTCCTATGTTTTTAATTTGGTAAAATGGACATAATTTGTGAATTTGGAATATCAAATTTACTTTGGATAAATTTTTTTTATTTTTCTAACAAATTTTCATTTTTAATGAATATTTAAAAATACTGCATTTTACTTCAAAACTGCTTTTCATCTAATTTAATTATATAGTTATATGTCCATTTTAATTGGTTTTAAAGTGTAATTTAATAATTTTTTTATCAATTAATAATTTTTTTATTGGAAGTAATTTCACATTTCAATTGGATGAAAAAACAAGTCAATCTTTTGGTAAATTTTACATCTAAAAAACTAGTCTTTGGTTGTGACAATGGGAATTATTTTTAAGTAAAGTACTGAAATTTCTATGTTTTTAATTTGGTAAAATGGATTCTATATTTGGAATCATAATGTCTAAATTATGTTATTAAGACTCTTTAGTTTTCAGACATTATGAATAGCAATGACGGTAATTATCATTAATTATCGTGATTAATTAGTAATCGGGTAGTTAAGGGAAACAAATAATAAGATAATAATATAAAATGACCCCAACATGTGTCCAAATCCACTCTTTTGAGTCATGGAAGACCATGGGAATAGTTTTACCAATCTTGATGGCCCATGGAGTAACATGTGTGTAATAGTGACATTTATGTCATTTTTTTAAAAGAAGAGAAATATAAAAAAGGTTTTTATATCCAATGTAAAACAACATTAATTTTGCATACATAAATGATCACTTAGTATATAAATATTCATTGGAAAGATAAAAATATTTCCTAAATTATGAATTTTTTTAATAATTTTTAGACAATAAATAAATAAATTTATTTATGACACCATGATGATGTAGTGATTACCACAATAATGAACGATTTAAATAAAATCAAAAGATAAGGTAAAATATAATCCATAAAAATTTCAAAACCCTATTGTATATGTGTATTTCTAACTCTTATCACCTTATACCTGAAATATATCTTTGTGGGACAATTAAAATACGAAAATCTTTTTATAATAATGTAACATTTCAAGACATTCCAAAAGTGACCCTCTCCCCTCTTATAAAAGGCCCCAACCTCTACCCACTTAACCAAACCTATCAAGCGCATGGATCATCTATAATATTCTCATATTATTTCTCCACACCCATATATTACTCCTAGAAGCCTCAATTTTGGCATATGTCATTCAATGGAAGCCTTTGGCTCAAATCCAAAAAGAGTTACCCGATTTAGAGGTAATGTCTTCTCTCGAGTTTCTTTCTTTTATTTTCCTTCTTCACTAACTATGATCTTATTTTTGTTTGACCCTAAAATAACAACAGTATCCTCAATATACTAGGAATTTGTTATTATAGGGATTCTACTTACACTTACACACACCCCTGTCTAATGGTTAAAAAACATACTGTTTCTGTGGGTGGTGAATTACTGCCTCATGAAACGATGATTGTTCAGTCTTCTTTTAACACCTCTCATGGTGGCCATTATGATAGAACTATATTTATATATGATATATATTATATTTATTTCCTCTCAATGCATCTATATTTTATATTTAAAACATATATTTATGCTTTGTATGTTGGGGAAATGAGATAATTTCATATGAGGAAGTGTGAACAACCGCCCCCTCAAGTGATGTGACTTGTTCATGACAAACATGGAATTTATAAAGAATTTAATTAATGAAATTATTTTACCTATAAAACTCATATATTATACCAGAATTATAATATATCTATGTCTCATTTTGGTTTAAATTCCATTAATATGACAAAAAATGAAAGTAGTGTTCTTCCATACGTATGGCATATCGTCTCAATGAACGGTACATTTCATTTATTTTATCCAAAAATTATAGAATATTATTAAATACATATATACAGGTTATATATGATATTTAAATAATGAACACCATTCTGGGGATGATGTACTTATTACTACATGGGCAATTCATTTCAAACATGTTCATTTTTGACTCATGTACCGAACATCGACAAAATGTATGATATGAACTCACATAATTAACTAATTATTATAACATGATAATATGTTATATGAATTGAATAATAAACTATAAATTATTTACTTAATCAAATATAAATTGACCTAAGTTTATTATTGCGGAATATAAAGAAACAAACAAGAGAAGTCATACATGAGGTAAGGGATTTCTTATCTATCTTTTAATTCCGTGAGATTTCCATTGTTCGCCACTTATTTATTGCATATGGTGTATTGTGTAATGAAATTTGATATATATTATCATGATTCTATTTATATTCATGGTATTCTATGATTCATTTGGTGCTTATTATCCTTTGGTCATACGACTCGATTTATTACAATGAGGTAAGGGGTTTTTATCTCACATTTTTTTCCCGTGAGATTCATGATATATTTGTCACTATCTCCTTTGAGTGGTGTATGTACTGCCTATTATTCTACTCATTGTGTAATATACTTTTGTTTATGGTTTTTTACATCAACATTGTATAGTTCTTCTTTCATGGGGTGTACGTTTCGAATGTTTCCCAAATCGGTAAGGGAACCTTTAAACCTCCTCTTTTTAAAAGACTTCATTTTGATAGGTCTTTCAATTAACTTCTTATAATGTTGGTATATGTTCTTATATATCCTTATTTCTGTAAATTTTGTGTCCAAGGGATGATATAAACTTTTTATCTCTCATCAACTCATTTTCTGAATTTTAATGGGATGTCGTTAGGCTGTCAAATATTTGTAAGGAAACTTCTTAACCCAATTTAAACTCAATGGGTTAAAAGTCTACTTCATGATTATTTCATGCTATGAATATCTGTAGATGACCTATTATTGTTTTACACCTAATATCCACTTATATTGGGTGTATATATATTTTTCACACATTCTTATTTAATTGATTTATCCTTAATCAAAGGATACCGTCTTTGTATGAGACTTAATATCAATCACCTTTTGTTTAGGCATACATCAATTTATATATGACTTATTTTATTAGTTGTATAATAAAACCTTTTGAAATTTAATTTCATTCAAAACAAATCTTTTTACATGAGTCGTTTTACTAAATGACAAAAAGAATGTTTTTGTCTTACGTATGTGGCGACAACGACTTCTCCACTGTCGTGACCATTATTTGAGTTTCGGCTTCCTCTACAAGCCATAAATTTGTAAATGAAAAATAAATAACATGTTTTTCTTTTGTTTTATTTTGGTATTGAAAATGGTTTTGATAATGTTTTGATTATATCAATGTGTTGTATTGATATTTTGTGATTGAAATGTGGAAATGTTATGTTTCCTTTATGTATGTTTTATATGATACGATTATGTTATGGTTCTTGGGAATTGTTTATGATGTCGGGTGGTTCTGTGATAAAATAAGGGCGGGTGAGCCTGAGATAGATCTCTAATGCATTGGTTAATGCGAAGAAGATAAATGCTATGGCTTCTCCGAAGAGATGTAGGGAATATACTGTGATGGGTATTCCAAAAGTAGCCATGAGGGTTACTCCCTATGTAGGAATGTTATGAATGCCTCAAGTTAAATTTATGTTTTATTATTTCTATGAGTTATTCATAAATATTATGATTACATGAGGTATTTTAAAGTAAATATGTTTTATGAGAAAAGTATGATTTCATTGATTCTTATGTATACATGGACTAATGTTTTTTTCGGTATTTTTATATCCCTTACTGAGCATTTTATGCTCATTCCATGTTTTTGAAATGTTTTCCATAGGACTTAAGGATGAATAGGGTGAAGGATAAGATTAAGGAAAGACATGTTGTCTAAAACATGGAACTAGTCATGTTTATTTTTAATGAGTTTTTATTTTTTGAAAAATGGAAACTGAGTAGATGTGTCTACTATATAATCATTGAGATGTAATAGTTATGTCCTGATTATCTAAAACTCTAAACCTGAAAAGATCCTAAATTTGAATTATTCATTTAATTCATGATTATGTAATGTTTTAAGTCTGAGTCCTTATAGTTAGTATCAATGGGTGGTTTAGATAACTTTTGAGGTTAGGGTATTCTTTAAACATTAGTGACTCTACCATAATGGATAGGATTTCAGAAAGAGTCATAGATTTTTTAGATAATGTGAATGAGTTTATGATAATATAAATAATTATATCTTAGTAAAATATGATGAATTGACTGATATACTCACACTGACCTTTTTGGTTTTATTTAATAGCTGGATCTTGTAGGCACCAAAGTAACCATGGATGTGAAGAAAAATTTGATGTTTTTCTAAATGAGAAACTGAATGATATGGGAGATGTAATGAAAACTCTTGTGGTTATTCTCAACCATCTGGAGTCATGAATGACCACCTGAACCTTAGTGATTTTTATAAGGCATCATATATGAAAGAAAAAAAATCCTTACGGATATTCAGGTAATAATCACAAAGGTAGGTGTGTTAAAAAACCTATGTGTCAAAGATGTGGAAATAAACACCTAGGAAAATATTTCAAAGGGACAGAAAGAATCTATAGATATGGAAATTTAGGTCATAAAGCAAGAACCATCCATGGAAAAAGGAATCATCTAGTTGACTCTAGGAAAGGGAAAGAAGTTCTTTCTGAAGGATCAATTGAATTTCTTAAATGTGGTGTGCATGGTAATTATGCAAACATATGTCCTACGAAGAAGTTTCTCGAATAGGATCACCAGGATCATACAAATATTTGATTTCCAATACCTAATTCCATTCCAATTAAGGATGGTGAAACTAACAATGACCAACGAAAGGTAAGGAATATTTCTTAAAAAATGTTTTCCTATTATTAAAATCTTAGGATATGATTCATTATTTTGTTTATAGGAATGATGTAATTCAGAATAAGTTGGAATGGAATGGTTAATGGATCATGAAGAATGTTGAATGAGTAATATGTCAACATATAAGGGATTCAAGAGTTATGGTAGATTTTAGGATGGGGAAATTATTAAAAGTATTAAGGCTCTATTGATGATGAGATTACATTAGAAGACTTTTTATTGTATGTGTAACCCTGATGTTTGATATATAAAAATTTTATTCAAGGAATAATTTTCTTTTATTTTTTGGATATTGTTATAAAGAACCACTTGGGTTTATATGATCCTTGAATTTGAGGAAATTACTGGTTAATACTTTTTGGGATGCAAAAAAAAGTTATTTGATAACCTTTCTGGTTAAAATATTTTATGGTTATTTTGAGGAATTTATCTCTTTTTAGGAATTCTATTAAATTATATAGTTTTTTAAAAGGGACAACACGCAGATCATGTGACAAATCGTCGCGTCAAACGAAGCTGTGGGAATCAAACCCACAACCAATGTGCAACTAGGATTTATCACCTACCACTGGACTATATGAAGTCCCTGGTTAGTATGACTAATTATTTTTAGATATATGATCTTATGAATCATGAATAAGTTGATTTTGGGATATCTATGGAAATGATTAACCTATCATGGTGGATATGTGATTATGTTAATTACTTTTCAGTATGATACTTTAAGAGTAACTGATGGTATTTGGATATAAATGCTAAGACATATCTTTGAAGACTATGTGATTAAATCCTTCGAAGATTTGGGTTTCAATATTAGTTTGGATTACATTGAATAATTTTATGCATAACAGTTTATTGAATGGTCTTTTAGGAACTTTGGGTTTTGTTTGAAATTTTTTAGAGATTAAGAGTTTTTTTTTCTTTTCGTAAAAGATTATCCTTTTGGGGGATTATATGATCTTGTACTAACCATTTTTTGTTTTTGTTAAGGTCTAAGGCCATGGGAAATATATAGTTCATCTTTTTTAGATTAAGTGATTATAAAGAAGTTGAATATATAACCTTTAATGTGATCAAGTCATCATAAATACTTATCTTTTGGAGAAAATATGGGAAATCTAGTAAAAGATGAAAGTCTACATGGTAAGTAAGTATGTCTTCATATGATTTAGTTAAGCTCATAAATAAATTCCTCAATGAAAAGTAACTTAAAACAAAAACGTTTTCTGTTAATTTTTCTTACTCAGGAATCAAATACCGTTTAACCCATCACAAATTTGTGATTTTCTGGTGCTTAACATTCTCCTAAACATGTTTTCTATCACTCTCCATCATGACATAACCATTTTTTTTCTCTTCCATATCCATGTTTTCTTGGAATCTTACTATTTGTTATCTCGGGTGACCTTTGTACATTTCATTCTTCTTTTAATGTGATAGTTTTATTCTCTCCTTTTTCGATGTGGGGCTTTCAATGATGTTTCCGATCCCAATTTTAAAATTGCGAGGATGAAATTCCCAAAAGGGGAGAAGGATGTAACATCCCAGGTAAATAAAGAATATTACAGTTTCATATTTATTAATATTTTTGAATATAATGTTAATAGTACTTTAAAGGGAATTCTATGTTTGATGGCGTACCCAATATAAAACAACGAGTTTCTTTGAAATATTACATTGCACACTAATAATATAATAATATTATTTCAAATGGTAGTTAACGCCTAGCCGTTGTAACAGCGAGAATGAACATAACTAAATTCAAAATGATTATATATGATTGTTAAATATTTTTACATTTATCCAACAAAAGTTAGAGGCTTAAAATAAGAAAATAATTCGATTTTAAGCATAAATATTTTAATGTTCATTAAAAGGTCGATTAACTGCCTTTTGATGGAAAACCCTTTTTAAAACTACTATTTTCCAATTTTATATGTTATATTTGATAAAAATAAAATCCTTATTTAGAATTGGGACATCAATATTTACTTTGTATAAATTTTTTTTATTATTCTGATAATGTTCATTTTAATGAATAGTTAAAATGTTGTATTTTAATTCAAAACCTCCTTTTAATATAATTTATTTATATGGTTATATTATATTTTTAATTGGGTTTAAAGTGTAGTTTAAATATATTTTTACCATTTAATCCAATCTTAGTCATTGGAGTTAATTTCATTTTCAAATTGGACATAAAGAAGTGTCAATCTTTTGAGAGATACTGTTTCTTAAAAACACGCTATTTGTTTTGACAATGGAAAGTAAATGTAAAATTAATTAATGAAAATCTAATGCTTTGAATTTGGTAAAATGGAAATTATTTTTTAATTTGGAATATCAAATTTACTTTGTATTAATTTTTTGTATTTTTCTAAAAAATGTTCATTTTTAATGAATACTGAAAAATTATGCATTTTACATCAAAACTGTTTTTTCATATAATTTAATAATACAGTTTGATGGTACATTGAATTGGTTTTAAAGTGTAATTTAATTATGTTATTACTACTTAATACAATTTTGTTAATTGGAAGTAAATTCACTTTTCAATTGGATGTAAAAACAAGTCAATCTTTTGATAAAGTTTACTTGTAAAAAACCCGTCTTTGGTTGTGACAATAGGAACTACTTTTATATTAATTACTATAATTTTTGTGTTTGGAATTTGGTAAAATGGATTCCATATTTGGAATAATAAGGTCCAAATTATTTAATTAAGACTTTTTTGTTTTTGAAAATTATGAATAGTAATGACGGTAATTATCTTTAATTATCGTGATTAATTAGTAATCGGGTAGTTAAGCGTAATAAAATAATATCATTATAATAAAAAATGACCCCAAAATGTGGAAAAATCAAATTTTTTGGGTCATTTCAGACCATGGGAATCTTTTTACCGAACTTGAGGGCCCATGGAGTCACATGGGTGTAATAGTGACTTTTATGACATTTTCTTTAAAAGAAGAGAAATATAACAAAGGTTTTTATATCATAAGTAGAATAATTTTAATATGGTTTAAATAAATTTTATCTTAGACTATAAATATTCATTGGAAAGATAAAAATATTACCTACGTCATGATATTTTTTTATAATTTTTAGACATTAAATAAATAAATGTATTTATGACACCATGATGATGTAGTGATTACATCATTAATGAATGATTTAAATAAAATGAAAAGATAAGATAAAATCTCAGACTTACACTTGTAAAAAACCTATTGGATGTGTGGACGTCGAACCCATATCACCTTATACTCTAAATATATCTTTTTGGGACCTTAAAAATCCGAAAATCATTTTATAATAAACTGACATTTCAAGACTTTCCAAAAGTGACCCTCCTCCCTCTTATAAAAGGCCCCCACCTATACCCCCTTAAACAGACCTCTCAAGACCTTTCCTCATCTAAAATCTGATCATATTATCTCTCCACATCCTTATCTTACTCCAAGAATCCTCACTTTGGGCATATGTCTTTTCAAGGATGCATTTGGCTCAAATCAAAAAAGTGTTACCCAATTTAGAGGTAATGTCTTCTCTCAAGTTTCATTATTTTATTTTCCTTCTCCACTCACCAATATCTTCTTATTATTTTACCCCGTAATAACAAAATAATCCTCAATATAGTAGGATTTTTATATGATAAGTATTCTACCTACACTTACACACACCCCCGTCTAATGGTTAAAGAATATACTGTTTCTGTGGGAGGTAAATTACTGCCTCACGAAATGATGATTTTTAAATATTATTTTAACACCTAACATGATGGACATTATGATGGAAATATATTTATATATTATATATATTTTATTCAAGTCCTCTCAATGCTTCTTTATTTTATATTTAAAACATATCATTATGCTTTTCATGTTGTGCAAATGTGATAATTTCATACGAGGAAGTATAGACAACCGCCCCCTCAAGTGATGTGACTCGTTCATTCCAAAAATGGAATTTATAAATAATGTAATTAATGAACTTATGTTACCTATAAAATAGATATATTATATTTGAATTATAATATATCTATGTCTCATTTAGTTTTAATTTCCATTAATATGACAAAAAATGAAAGTAGCGTTCATCTGTACGTACGGACTACCGTCTCCATGAATGGTACATTTCATTCCTTATCTCCAAACATTATGAAATATTATAAAATACATATATACTGGATACATATTATAATTAAATCATGAACACCATTCTGGATATGATGTGCTTATAACTACATGTGCAATTCTTTTCAAACATGTTTATTTTTTACTCATGTACCGAACATCGACAAAAAGTATGATATAAACTCACATAATTAACTAATTATTATAACATGATAATATGTTATATGAATTGAATAATAAAATTTAATGTAATTCCTTAAGAAATTATAAATTGACCTATGTTTATTATTCAGGAATATAAAGAAAGAAACAAGACAAGTCAGACACGAGGTAAGGGATTTCTTATCTCACTTTTAATTCCGTGAGATTTCAATTGTTCGCCACTTATTTATTGCATGTGGTGTATTTTATACTGAAATTTGATATATATTATCATTATTCTATTCATATTAATGGTATTCTATGATTCATTTGGTTCTTATTATTCTTTGGTCATACAACTCGATTTATTACAACGAGGTAAGGGGTTTTTATCTCACTTTTTATTCCCGTGAGATTCATGATATATTTTTCACTATCTCCTTTGAGTGGTGTATGTACTGCCCATTATTATACTATTTGTGTAATATAATTTTATTTATGGGTATTTAAATCAACATTGTATAGTCCTTCTTTCATGGGGTGTACATTTTGAAAGTTACCCAAATAGGTAAGGGAACCTTTCACCCTCCTCTTTTTAAAAGAATTCATTTTTTTAGGTCCTCTAATTTACATATTATTATGTTGGGATATGTTCTTATATATCCTTATTGATGTAAATTTTATTTCTAAGTGATGTGATACCCTTTTTATCTCTCATCAACTCATTTTCTGAATTTTAAAGGGGCACCGTTAGGCTGTCAAATTTATGTAAGGGAACTTCTTAACCAAATTTCAATTCATTGGGTAAAAATATACTTCTTGATTATTTCATGCTATGAATATGTGTGGAAGAAATATTATTTTTTTACAATTAATAAACACTTATATTGGGTGTATTTATATTTGTAACAAATAATTATGTAATTTTTTATCCTTAATCTAAGGATAGTGTCTTTGTAGAAGACTTCGTCTCAATCTCCATTCGTTGATGCATACTTCAATTTATATATGACCTTATTTTATTAGTTGAATAATAAACCATTTTTAATTTTAATTTCATTCAAAAGGAATCTTTTTTACATGAAACATTTTACTAAATGACAAAATGAATGTTTTTATCTTGCATATGTGGTGACAACGACTTCTCCGCCACTGTGATCATTATTTGAGTTTCGGCTTCCACTACAAGCCATAACTTTTTAAAATAAAAATAAATTCCATGCTTTACATTTATTTTATTATGTTACTGAAATTTTTTTTGATAATTTTTTGATTATATGAATGTGTCGTATTGATATCTTGTAATTGAAATTTTCTAATGTTATGTTTCCTTTATACATGTTTTTTGTGACACGATTATGTTATGGTTCATGGGAATTGTTTATGAAGTTGGGTGGTTCTATGATAAACTAAGGGAGGGTGAGCTGGATATAGCTCTCCAATTCATTGGGAAATGTGAAGGAGTTAAACGCTAAGGTTTCTACGAAGAGATATTGGGAATATACTATGATGGGTATTCCAAATGTAACCATGAGGGTTACTCCCTACGTAATAATGTTATGAATGCCTCAAGTTACATTTATGTATTATGATTTCTATGAGTTATTCATAAATATTATGATTTCGTGAGTTATGTTAAAGTGATTATGTTTTATGAGTAAAGTATGATTTCATTGATTCGTATGTATACATGGGATAATTTTTTCTTTCCATATTTTTATATCCCTTACTGTGCTTTTTATGATTATCCCATGTTTTTGAAATGTCTTCCACAGGACTTAAAGATGAATAGGGTTAAGGATGGGATCAATGAAAGACATGCTTTCTAAAAGATGGAACTAGTCATGTTTCTTTTTAAGAGTTTTTATTTTTGTGAAATAATGGAAAATAAGTAGATGTGTCTACTTTGTAATCATTGTGATATAATAGCTATGTACTAATTCTCTAAAACTCTAAACCTTAAATGATCCTCAATGTGAATTATTCATTTAATTCATGATTATGAAATGTTTTAAGGCTGGGTCCTTATAATCATATATAGTATTATTATAGAAAAAGATTTTTAATCCTTCATGTATTCAATGACATGGAAATAAAGATAATCAAAGAAAAACACATACCTCAAATTAGGAGAAACTATTCTGAAACCAATCTGAAACACATCACATATGGTAGAGAACACTCAACCAAGTAATGTATGACCCCTGTATCTCTAAACAACTAAAAAACATTATTATAACCCACATTGAACCCCATAACCATATGATCAACACCGTTAGGGTTTATGATTGGTATTCGAACGAAGAGAAAATAGAGAATGTGGGATGTTTGTAGAACAATGAGCCCAAAATAGGGATTACATGTAACATCCCAGGTAAATAAGGAATATTAATTTTTCATATTTATTAATATTTTTGAAATAATATATTAAAATTACTTTAAATGGAACGCTATGCTCAATTGCGTACCTAATACGAAATAACGAGTTTCTTTGAAATCTTACGTTTCACTCTAATAATAAAATAATATTATTTTAAATGGTAGATAATGCCTAGTCGTTGTAATAGCGGGAATGAACAGAATGAACTTCAAAATGATTATATATGTTTGTCAAATTTTTTTACTTTTTTACAACAAATGTTAGAGGATTAAAATGTGAATGAATCCAATTTTAAGTGTAAATATTCTGATATTCTTTAAAAGGTAGATTAAACACCTTTTGATGGAGAACCCTTTTTTAAATCCACTTTTTGACAATTTTATATGATATAATGGACCAAATAAAATCATTCTTTAGAATCATGACATCATAATTCACTTTTTGTATGTTTTGGTATTTTTTTGATAAAGTTCATTTTTAATGAATAAGTGAAAAATGTTGTATTTTAATTCAAAAACTCCTTTTAATTTAATTTATTTATATGATTTGATCATCTTTTGAATTGGTTTTAAATTTCAATTAGAATTTATTTTTACTATTTAATTCAATGATGGTTATTGGAACTAATTTCACTTTGAAATTGGACTTAAACTAGTGTCAATCTTTTGATATATTTTGTTTCTTAAAAACGCTATTTGTTTTGACAATGGGAATTAATTATCAAATTGATTAATGATACTTATATGTCTTTAATTTTTTAAAATAGACATCATTTTTGAAATCGAAATATTAAATATAGCTTAGGGTGAATTTTTGGTATTTTTCTGAAAAACATCAATTTTTTATGAATAGTGAAACCACTAAGTAGTAGTTAAAAAACTGATATTTCGTTTAAATGAAAATTTACCACCTCTGTGATTTGAATTTAAAAAACCTGACATGCATGGTTTTCATTAGGATATAAAATGTTGTTCAATGGGATGAAAATATTTTTTTGGTGAATAGAAACTTTTAAGTTTTATTATTCACGATTAAAGGTAATTAGTGTAATTTATGGTAAAGATAATGTTTTAATAAGATAAAATTACTATAACACATGTCCTACCTATATTAGATGCGTCATGGCCAACCCTGACAATCCATGGGTCAACTTGGGGAACCCATGGAGCCACGTGGGTTAGAAAATAACATTAATGACTTTTTATTTAAAGTTAAAATAAAAATGTCACAAACATGTATTGTTTTAATAAAAAACTTTTTACATGGGGTTATACAAGTCGTATTTTTTACTATTAATAGTCATTGGAAATATAAAACGATTTCCTACATCGTAGTAATTTTTTTATAATTTTTAGACTTTAAATAAATTAATATATTTATGACACCCTGATGATGCAGCGATTACCTCATTAATGAACGATTTAATAAAAATGAAAAGATAATGTAACATCTAAGAAATACACTTGTCATAAACCTATTTAATGGTTGTATTTCTAACCCAATCAACTTATCCTTGAAATATATATTTTTTAGACCTTTAAAATCCGAAAATCATTTTAAAATAAAGTGACATTTCAGGACTTTCCAAGAGTGCCCCTCCTCCCTCTTAAAAAAGGCCCCCACCCCCACCTCCTTACCCACACCTCTCAAGCCATTGGCTCGGCCAAAATCTGATCATTTTAACTCTCTACATCCCTCTATTAATCCTATAATCCTTCCCTTAGGTAGAAAGCTCTTCCAGAAAACTTTTTGGTTCGAACCATGGGGTGTTGCCCAATTTAAAGGTAAAGTATTCTCGAATGTTCTTTTGTTTTATTTTGCTTCTCCAACCCCCTAAACTCTTTTTATTCCTTTATTTTGTAACAAAAACAGTATCTTGAATATACTAGTATGTTTTTATGATATGTATTCGAGCTACACTTACACACACCTCCGTCTAATGGTTAAAGAACATACTATTTCTGTGGATGGAGAATTCCTGCCACACGAAACGATGATTGTTATATCTTCTCCTACCACCTATCATGGTGGCCATTATGATGGAACTATATTTATTTATGATATATATTATATTTATTTACTCTATATGATTCTTTATTTTATATTTAATACATAACTTTATGCTTTTCATGTTGTGAAAATGCGATAATTTCATTTGACGAAGTGTGGACTACCGCCCCCTCATGTAATATGACTCGTTCATGCAATACATGGAATGTATAAAGAATTAAATTGATAAACTTATGTTACCTATATAAAATATATATTATACAGGAATTATAATATATACATATATCTCATCTATTTTTAATTCGATTAATGTTCCAAAAAAATGAAAGTAGTGTTAATGCGTACATAATGGCTACCATCTCCATAAACGGTGAATTTCAGTTCATTTTATCTCCAAATGTTATGTAATAGTATAAAATGAATTTAAACTGGAAAAATATGATATTTAAATCATTAATACTATTCTGGATATGATTTACTTATAACTACATGGAAAATTCTTTTCCAACAAGTTCAATTTTTACTCATGTACCGAACATCGACAAAAATGTCTAATATGAACTCACATTATTAACCAATTATTATTACATTATAATATGTGATATGAACTGAATAATAATCATTAAATTAGGTCCTTAAAAAATTATAAATTGACCAAATATTATTAATCATGAATATAATTAAATGAACAAGACAAGTCGGACTTGAGGTAAGGGATCCTACCTCTCTCTTTCTTTTTAAGTACTCTCTTTTAGGTCATTCCTTTTAAGATATTTTTTCTTACATTGGGGGATGTTCTTTTATATTCTTATTACTGTAATTTTTTATGTTCATATAATGAGAGACCCAATTTGATCTCATCAATCCATTTTTGTATGTTTTAAGTGGCGTTGTTAGGCTGTCGAATTTTCTTAAGGGATTTCTTATCTCACATTTAATTCCGTGATATTAATATTGTTCTCCACTTATTTATTGAATGTGGTGTATTGTGTACTTCCATTTTATATATATTATAATGTCAATATTTATATTCACGGTATTCTCTGATTCATTTTTTCCTTATTATCTTTTGGTCATATGACATGATTGATTACAACGGGGTAAGGGTTTTATCTCACTTTTAATTACCATGAGATTCATGCTATATTTGTCACTATATCCTTTGAGTGGTGTGTGTACTACCCATTATTATACTCTTTGTGTAATATAATTTCATTTATGGGTATTTAAATATTCATTATATGACCCTTCTTTCTTGGGGTGTACATTTCGAAAGTTACCCAAATCGGTAAGGGGACCTTTCAACCTATTATTTTTAAAAGACTTCTTTTGTTAGGTCATTTAATTTAGATATTATTATGTTGGGATATGTTCTTATATCTCCTTATTTCTGTAAATGCAATTTTAAAGTGACGTGATGCCCTTTTTATCTCTCATCGACTCATTTTATGAATTTTAAAGTGACACCGTTAGGTAGTCGAATTTCTGTAAGGGAACTTCGTAACCCAATTTCAATTATTTGGGTTAAACCTATAATTATTGATTAAGTCATACTATCAATATTTTTGGATTAAACCTGACAGTTTTACACTTAATATCATTTTATATTGGGTGTATTTATATTTGTGAAACATAATTATTTAATTGATTTACCCTTAATCTAAGGATATGGTCTTTGTAACGGACATTGTCTCAATCTCATTTCATTGAGGAATATTTAGTTTTATACAAAACATTCATTTATACGGTGTATAAACCCCTTTGATGTTTACTTTTATTCAAAAGTAATCTTTTCTATACGAAGCATTTTACAAAAAGACAAAAATTATGTTTCTTTTAATGTACGCAGTGACAAAGACCTTTTCCCCCGCCGCGAGTATTATTCGGTCTTTGGCTTCCTCAACAAGTCGTAATGTTTTTTAAAATGAAATAGATACTAGATACTATTTTATTCATTTTGGTATTGAATATGTTTTTTATAATGGATTTTTTATGTCAATACATTTAAGTAATATATTGTGATCGAAATCTGGGAATTTTTTCTTTCCTTTATATTTTTTTATGTGTTATGATTTTATAATGAGACATGAACATTTGACAGGTGGTTACGTGATAAACGAAATAAAGAGTGTTGTCGTGAATACCAGGACAGGTGGTTACGTTATAACATCCAATGCATTGGGTATGGAAGTCGGTCGTATGGCTATTCCATTTTGTGATACGTGTGGAAGTCGATCGTATGGTTATTCCATTTAAGTATGTTTATATCCCAAGTACCTTTATATGTTTTGTTTTCTTTATATGGGTATATGGTAATATTTTATTTACAAAGGATAATTAGTGATCTTTTATTCAGTGAAGAGTATTTACTACTTCTTAAAGGTGAAAAGTATTACATTGATAAAGTATTCATGGTTTACTTGATGTTTTGAAAAACTAACAGTCTTCCTTCCTTCTGTATCTTTTACTAGGATTTTTATGCTCATCTCATGTTTTTGAAATGTTTTCAACAGGTTTTAAGATGAATATGGTCATGGATGGGATCAAGGAATACATGCTATATAAAACATGGAACTAGACATGTTTCTTTTTAATAGTTTTTATTTTATGGAAACTTAGTAGAAGTGTCTACTTTGTAATCTTTGGAGATGTAATAGTTATTTCCTAATTCTCTAAAACTCTAAACCTGCAAAGATATTCTATGTGAATTATTCATTTAATTCATGATTATGTAATGTTTTAAGGTTGGGTCCTTATAGTTGGTATTAAAGGTCGGTATAGATAACTTTAGAGGTTATGGTATTCTTTAAGCATAAGTGACAATACCATAATGGCTAGGATTTCAGAAAGTGTCATAGTTTTTAAATAAAGAGAATGAGTAAGTATATCGTAGTGTTTTTCTTCCTCATTAGTACATGATTATTTTTTTATATACTCACAATGACATTTTTGGTTTTTGTAAATGGATAGATCTAGCAGGCACCAAAGTGACAATGGGTTTGAAGGAAACTGCGATGGTTCTATGATTAAGAGACTGGATGAAATGGGGGATTCAATGAGGAAACTCGTGGTTATTCTAAACCAACTATAAAGGATTCATGATTAACCACTTGAACCATGGTGAGTTCTCTGATTCATCAAGTATGAGTGAACCAACTCGATGTGGAAGTTCGGGTAATAATTATAATGGTAACCATTATGGTTTATATGATCCTTACTTTTGAGGTAATTATGGGTTACTGTATGATGGAAAATTAGATTCATGAGGTAAAATTGAGGATAAATTATGTTATGGTTATTTTTGAAGATTTTATCTCTTTTTGGGGGAATGTTTTAAGAATTATATAGTTTAAAAAAAGGAAAACATGCAGACCATGTGACAATCCGTCGTGTTGGACAAAGCTGCGGGAATCGAACCCACAACCAATGTGCTACTGGTATTTATCGCCTACCACTAGACTACATGAAGTCCCTGGTTGGTATGACAAATTATTTTTAGTTATATAATTTTATGAATCAAGAATAAATTGATTTTGTATTATCTAGGATAATATTGACCTATCATGGAAGATATGTGATGTGGCTAATTACTTTTCAGTATGAGACTTTAAGAGTAACTGGTGTTCTTTGGAGATAAATGTTAATATTGACCTTGTAAGACTATGCAATCAAATCCTTCAATGATTTGGGTTTCAATTTTTGTTTGGTTAAATTTGAATAACTTTATGGAAAAAAATTTTATCGAATGGTCTTCATTGAACTTTGGGTTTTGTTCGACAAATTTTGGATATTAAGAATAGATTTTCTTTTTATAAAGGATTATCCATTTGTGGATTATCTTATCTTGTTCTAAAAAAAATTTTTTGGTTAAGGTCTAAGGATATGGGAAATCTATAGTTCTATTTTTTGGATTAGGTGATTCTCTAAAATTTGATTGTTGCGCTCTTAATGTGAACAAGTCATCCTAAATACTCATCTTTTGGAGAAAATATGAGTTTGTGTAAGAAATATACTAAGAGATGAAAGTCTACATGACAAGTAAGTATGTTTCCTTAGGATTTAGTTAAGGTCATAAATAAATTCTTCAATGAAAATTAACATAAACCAAAAATGTTGTCCGTTAACTTTTCCTACTGGGGAATCAAATACCGTTTAACCCATCAGAAGTTTTTTATTTTCTTGTGGTTAACATTATCCTAATCATGTTTTCTATCACTCTCCAAAAGAACATGAACCTTTGTTTTCTCATCCATTACCATGTTATCCTACATGTAATCTTAGTATGGGTTAACTTGGGTGACCTTTGTACTTACCTTTCTTTCTTTTAAAGTGACAGTTTAATTTACTCATTTTCTGATGTAGGGCTTTCAATGAAGTTTCTGAGCCTAATTTTAAAATTGCATGGATGCAATTTCCAAAAGGATGGAAGTATGTAACATCCCAGGTAAATAGAGAATATTACTTTTTCATATTTATTAATATTTGTGAAATAAAATATTAATATTAATTTAAAGGGAACTCTATGCTCGATGGTGTATCCAATATGCAACAACGAGTTTCTTTGAAATATTACATTGCACTCTAATAATAAAATAATATTACATTAAATGGCAGATAATTCATAGACATTGTAATATAGGGAATAAATATAACAAACTACAAAATGATTATATATGTTTATCAAATATTTTTCCTTTTTTACAATAAATGTTATATGATTAAAATGAGAATGAATTCAATTTTAAGCGTAAATACTCTAATATTATTTGAAGGTTCGATTAACCACCGTTTGATGGAAAACCCATTTTAAATCCACTTCTTGAAAATTTTATATGTTATATTGGACCAAATAAAATCCTTCTTTAGAATTGGGAAATCAAAATTTACTTTGTGTATGTTTATGTTATTTTTTCAATAAAGTTCATTTTTAATGAATAAGTAAAAAATATTGTATTTTAATTCAAACAATCGTTTTAATATAATTTATTTATATGATTATATCATCTTTTTAATTGGTTTTAAAGTTAAATTAGAATATATTTTTACCATTTAATCCAATGGTGGTCAATGGAATTAATTTCACTTTGAAATTGGTCTTAAACTAGTGTCAATCTTTTGATATATTTTGTTTCTTAAAAAAACGCTATTAGTTTTCACAACGAGAATTAATTATTAAATTGATTAATTCAAATTATATGTTTTGAATTTTTTAAAATAGGAATCATTTTTGAATTCAGGATATCAAATATAGAATAGGGTTAATTTTTGGTATTTTTCTGAAAAACATTAATTTTAGATGATTAGTGAAACCACTAAGTGGTAGTTAAAAAACTGATTTCTCATTTCAATGAAATTTTACAACCTCTGTGATTTTAATTTCAAAAATCTGACATACATGGTTTTCATTAAGATTTAAAATGTGTTTCAATGGGATAAAAATATTTTTTTGGTGAATAGTAACTTTTATGTTTTATTAATCACAATTAAATGTAATTAGTGTAGTTTAAGGTAAAGATAATGTTGTAATAATATGATATTACCTTGACACATGTCCTAACCTTATTGGATGAGTCATGGACGACCACAAAAATCCATGGGTCAACTTGGGGAACCCATGGATCCACTTGGGTAAGAAAATGTCATTAATAACTTTTTATTTAAATCTAAAATAAAAATGTCACAAACATGTATTATTTTTATAATACAATTTTACATGGGGTTATAAAAGTCATATTTTTGTTTATAAATAGTAATTAGAAATCTAAAAATATTTCTTACATTATAGTATTTTTTTATAATTTTTAGACATTAAATAAATTAATTTATTTATGACACCATGTTGATGCAGTGATTACCTCATTAATTAACGATTTAAATAAAATGAATAGATAATGTAAAATATAAGACATAAATTTGTCAAATACCTATTTTATGGGTGGATTTAGAATTCTTCTCACCTTATCCTCGAAATATATCTTTCTGGGACCTTCAAAATCCGAAAATCATTTTTAAATAAAGTTACATTTCATTACTTTTCAAAAGTGCCCATCTTCCATCTTATAAAAGGCCCCCAAATCTACCTCCTTACCCATACATCTAAAGCCATTGGCTCGGCCAAACTCTGATCATTTTATCTCTAAAAATCCCTCTCTGCTTACTAGAAGCCTTCTCTTAGGTAGGAAGCTCTTCAAGAAACCCTTTTGGTTCAAACCAAGGTGAGTTACCCGATTTAAAGGTAAAGTCTTCCCTAATGTTCTTTTGGTTTATTTTGCTTCTCCAACCCCCTAAAATCTTTTTATTACTTTCTGTTGAAACAACACCAGTATCTTCAATATACTAAGATGTTTTTATGAGATTTATTAGAGCTACACTTACACACACCTCCATCTAATTTTTAAATAACATATTATTTCTGTGGATGGCGAAATCCTGCCTCACGAAACGATGATTGTTCTATCTTCTCCTTCCACCTATCATAGTGTACATTATGATGGAACTATATTTATTAATGATATTTATTATATTTATTTATTCTCTATGCTTCCTTATTTTATATTTAATTCATACCTTTATTCTTTTCATGTTGTGAAATTGTGATAGTTTCATTTGAGGAAGTGTAGACTACCGCCCCCTCAAGTGACGTGACTCGTTCATGCAATACATGGAATGTATAAAGAATTAAATTGATGAACTTATGTGACCTATATAACATATATATTATACTTTAATTATAATATATATATTACCCTCATCTAGTTTTAATTCCATTAATGTGCCAAAAAAATGAAAGTAGCGTTAATGCGTACATATGGCCTACCGTCTCCATGAACGGAGCATTTCATTTATTTTTATCTCAAAATGTTATGGAATAGTATAAAATGAATATATAATATTTAAATCATTAATAATATTCTGGATATGATGTACTTATAACTACATGGAAAATGCTTTTCCAACAAGTTCAATTTTTACTCATGTACCGAACAACGGCAAAAACTTCTGATAAGAACTCACATTATTAACCAATTATTATTACATTATAATATGTGATATGAACTGAATAATAATCTTTAAAGGAGGTCCTTAAGAAATTATAAATTGGCCAATGTTTATTATTCAGGAATATAATGAAACAAACAAGACAAGTCGGACTTGAAGTAAGGGATCATACCTCTCTCTTGCTTTTTAAGTACACTCTTTTATGTCATTCATTTTAAGAACCTATTTATTAAATTTGGGTATTTCTTTTATATTTCTCTTAATGTAACTTTTTATGTTCATATTATGATAGACCCTATTTGATCTCATCAATCCATTTTTGGAAGTTTTATGTGGCGTCATTAGGCTGCCATATTTTCGTAAGGGATTTCTTATCTCACTTTTAATTCCATGATATTACTATTGTTCACCACTTATTTATTGCATGTGTTTTATTGTGTACTTCCATTTTATATATATTATAATGAATCTATTTATATTCATGGTATTCTTTGATTCATTTTGTTCTTATTATATTTTGGTCATATGACTTGATTGATTACAACGTGGTAAGGGGTTTTTATCTCACTTTTAATTACCGTGAGATTCATGATATATTTTTCACTATATCCATTGAGTGGTGTATATACTACCCATTATTATACTCTTTGTGTAATATAATTTCATTTATGGGTATTTACATCCTCATTGCATTACCCTTCTTTCATGGGGTGTACGTTTCAAAATTTACCCAAATCGGTAAGGGGACCATTCACCCTCTAATTTTTAAAAGACTTCTTTTGTTAGGTCTTTTAATTTACATAATATTATGTTGGAATATGTTATTATATATCCTTATTGTTGTAAATTCTATTTCAAAGTGATGAGATACCCTATTTATCTCTCATCGACTCATTCTCTGAATTTTAAAGTGACACCTTTAGGCTCTCCAATTTCTGTAAGTGAACTTCGTAACCCAATTTCAATTCTTTGGGTTAAACTTATAATTCTTGATTATGTCGTACTATGAATATGTCTGGATGAAACCTGATTGTTTTACACATAATATACTCTTATATTGGGTGTATTTATATTTGTCACACATAATTATGTAATTGATTTATCCTTAATCTAATATTACCGTCTTTGTAATGGACATCATCTCAATCTCTTTTCATTGAAGAATATTTTGTTTTATACACAACTTTCTATTTTACGGTGTATAAACCCCTTTGAAATTAACTTTTATTCAAAATGACTCTTTTCAATACGATTCATTTTACTAAATGACAAAAAGTGTGTTTCTTTTAATGTACGCGGTGACAACGACCATTTCCACCGACGCGAGTATTATTTGATCTTTGGATTCCTCAACAAGACATAATGTTTTTAAAATTAATTAAATACCATATAATATTTTATGTATTTTAGTATTGAATTTTTTCTATAATGGATTTGTTATGTCAATATATTTAAGTGATATATTGTGATCGAAATGTGGAAATTTTTCCTTCCATTATATTTGTTTTTACGTGTTATGATTTTATAATGGTACTTAGAAATTTGACGGGTGGTTATGTGATAAAGCAAATGATGGGTGGTGCTGTGAATACCAGGACGGGTGGTTACGTTATAACCTCCAATGCATTGTGTATGGAAGTCAGCTGTATGGCTATTCCATGTAGTGATATGTACGGATGTCGACCATATGGTTATTCCATTTAAGTATGTTTATGTCCCAAGTTACCTTTATATATTATGTGTTCTTTATATGGGTATATAGTAATATTTTTGTTACAAAGGATAAGTAGTGATCTTCTATTCAGTGAAGATTATTTACTACTTCTTATAGGTGAAAAGTATTACTTTGATAAAGTATTCATGGTTTACTTGATGTTTTGAAAAACTAACAGTTTTCCTTCCTTGTGTATCTTTTACTGGGCTTTTTATGCTCATACCTTGTTTTTGAAATGTTTTCCACGGGACATAAAGATGAATAGGGTCATGGAATGGATCATGGAAAGACATGTTATCTAAAACATGGAACTAGACATGTTTTTTTAAGAGTTTTTATTTTATGGGAACTTAGTAGAAATGTCTAATTTGTGGTCTTGTGAGATGTAATAGTTATGTCCTAATTATCTAAAACTCTAAACCTGAAAAGTTTATCTATGTGAATTATTCATTTATTTCTTGATTATGTAAAGTTTTAAGGATGGCTCCTTATATTACATGAGAAAAACCACTTGGAATCTTCATAGATGAGGTTAAAATTGAAGAATAAGGATTGGAGTTTGCATCATTTACCTAGGACAGCTGACAAAGGGGATATAAAAGAGGGAGGAAATGTAAAAATCATGAAATGGTAGAAGTTTAGTTTCAAATTTTAATTAAATAAATGATAATAATACAATTTGACTACATGGTTTTCTAAAACATTCACCAACATTGGGGAAGAAACTATCCAAACTGTAGCATGACTCACAATTATCTAAGATGTTTTTTCTCACTGTGTGAAAACTGTTTTCCAACACCACAATTCAATGATTTCTAACATGGTTTCCACTTGAGTTTTCATAATTTGATATAATATGGGTTCTACCCAAGGACCCTAAATCACATAAGAACAAAATGGACTAAAAAACTCCCCACATAAGGGAAACTGCACTGTTTCACGTAAATTTTTAGTGAAAACCCTACACAAAGGTAAATATTAAAAAATTTAAAAAATCCACTCCAAACTCGCCAAAAACTTTAGTTACCCCAATGTAATATAACATAATATAAAAATAAAAAATAGTGACATGATTGTGTTATTATACTCCCCACTATGCTACTTTCTTTCCCAAGAAAGTTATTGATAAAATTTGAAGCAGGAGAAATTTGAAGACCACATCACCCAATAAAGATGTGGTAGGGTCATGGAATGACTTATAAGAATTATATGATAAGTAAAACCTCTCACATGATCATTTCCTCCAAAAAATATAATAAAACCCTTAATATTTAAAATAATCTCCAAGAACTACTAACTCATAACCAACTACCACAGAACTCTTTAAAGGTAGTGTCCTACTATAGGTATCCACACCATTTATAATTCATATAATGTTATAGAAATAGTGGAAAACCTATTATATAATATTATTAAAGAGTTTTTTACCTAGAAAATCACAATTATGTAGACATATCCCAAGGAACCACAAATAACCATTCCGTACAACCAAAAAGGGGGAGACACATCAATTAAAATATGCCCAATCATGAAAAGTCATGTGTATTAACCATGGGTTATAAATAAATATAAGGGGCTATCTGGGACCTAATACTTGATTTATCCTCTCTCAAATAACCCCACAATATCTAGAATAATACTAAAAAGTATTGTAACATCCCAGGTAAATAAAGAATATGATATTTTCATACTTATTAATATTAGTGAATTTAATATTAATTATATGCTTAAGGAAATGCTATATTTGATTGGGGTAAATGACATACAACAATAGGTTTCTCTGAAATCTCATTGTGCACACAATGATAAGTCATACTAAAAAGTATATAATAATACAATATTATTTTAAATAGTAGTTAAAGCCTAGCTATTGTATTGGCGGGAATGAATTGAACTAACTAAAATATGATTATACATGTTTGTTAAATTTTTTTACATTAATAAAATAAAATATAGAGGCTCAAAATGTTAATGAATCCAATTTTAAGCCTAAATACTATAATATTCATTAAAAGGTCGATTTACCACCTTTTGATGGAGAACCCTTTTTAAATCTAGTTTTTTCACTTTTATATTTTCTATTTCAAAAATATAATTCTTATTAAGAATTGGGACATCAAAATATACTTTGGGTGAAATTTTGGTATTATCTAATAAAGTTAATTTTTTAATTAATAGTGAAAATATTACATTTAAATTTAAAACTGCCTTTTAATCTAATTTATTTATATAGTTATATTTCCTTTTAAATTAGTTTTAATGTTTAATTTGATTATATGTTTACCATTTAATACAATTTTAGTCATTAAAATTAATTTTACTTTGAAATTGAGCATAAACAAGTGTCAATCTTTGATAGATATAATTTCATAAAAACACGTTTTTTGTTTTGACAATGGGAATTAATTTTAAATTAATTTTTGTAATTTCTTTTTTTTTAATTTGAAAAAATGTATTCCATATTTGGAATCAATAGTTCCAAATTGTGTAAATAGGTAACTATTTTTTAGATATTATGAATAGTAACTTCACTGAAAATTTTATTTACCAAGGATAAATGGTAAATCTAGTAAATAAGGGTAAAAGATAATATTATAATAATATAAAATTACCTTTACCCATGTCCTAATACTATTTTATGATATATTTCCTACCATTTTCACCCTTGGGTCGATTTTTGGACCCCATGGAGCCACATGCATTAGAAAATGACACTTTATAAAAATTAATTTAATGTTTAGGAAAATGTAACATAAGCATACATCTCATAGTAAAAAAAATTATAATGTGTTATATAAGTTATATTTTAGAATATAAATAGTCATTATAAATATAAAATTATTTCCTACATCATGGTTTTTTATATTTAATTTTTAAATTGAAATAAATATCTTTATTTATGAAACACTTGATATGTAGTAATTGCTTCATTAATAAGGCATTCAAATAAATGATATCATAATTATTAAAATAAATTTATTTTGAAAATTTTTAAGATATACACTAATTTTATTGATTAGGATGAATTTTTATTTTTAATTTATGAAGAATTTCCGAAAGAATAAATTTTTTATTTATTTTTTAAATGTCTTGATATGAATAGTTTATAAATTGAAATTATTCAGTTTTTAAAACAATTAATATTTTATGAAATGATAAAATAATCCTAAAAATCTAATATCCATCCAAATAACAATATGATGTTAAAAATGTCATTAATGATCCATTTGGGGACTCTTGGATTTTTACACTAAAAATATTCACTATATATAATGAATATATGAGAGGACATGGTAAAAGTAAAATAAGTTTACAAAATCGTTATATAAAATATATAAGGATTAAAAAATATTTCAAACAAGTCCAATTATTATTCAATTATCTTATTTCAAATTATATACACCTCGTATTCTAATTAAATATTTTTTGGACCTTTTTAAACTGAAAATAATTATATAATAAAATAATATTTTCAAACTTTCCTAAAGAGCCCCTCCCCCCCCCCCTTATAAAAATCCATCGCCTCTAACCCTTACTCACACCTATCATTCCCCCTTGTATCATCCAAAATCTACCCAAATAAGCTCCCAAAATCCCTCTCTTCCACCTAGAAGTGTTACCTTAGGAAGAAATAACTTCAAGAAATCCTTTTATTTCAATCCAATGGGTGTTACCCAATTTAAGGGTAACGTCTTCTCTCAAGTTCTTTTACATTATTTTACTTCTCAAACTCCATAAAATATATTTATTTCCTCCATTTAAGAAAAATAGTATATTATATATACTATGATGTTTTTATGGGAAGTATTCAAACAACACTTACAAACACCCCCATCTAATGGATACAAACATATTGTTTCAGTGGACGGTGAACTAGTGCCTCACAAAATGATGATTGTTAAATTATCTCCAATTGACTTTCATAGTTCCCATTATGATGTATCATTATTTATATTTTATATATATTATATTAATATTTTATCTATTCTTCTGTATTTTTCATTTATAGCATACCATTGTGGTTTCCATAATAGATTAATAGGATAATTTCATTTGAGGAAGTGTGTACTACCACCCCCTCAAAGGGATATGAATCGTTCATACCATACATGGAATGTACAATGGTTGGAGTTAATTGAATTATATATGATATTATACTGGAATTACAATATATCTATGAATCATTATGTTTTCATTCCATTAATTATAATATAAAAATGAAAGTACCGTTCATCTGTACATATGGATTAACATCTCCAGGAACGGTTCCATTCATTTCTTATCTCCATATGTTATGTACTATTATAAATATATATATATATATATATATATATATAAACTAAACACCCACCAAAGACCCACCCATGCTATCCCAGGAATGGTGCTATTCAACCAGTTCCATTTCTATCCAAATCTCCCAAACCAAACACCCACCAAAGACCCACCCTTGCTCAACCATCAAAATATAACTTGAGGAAGAATCCCACAAATCCTTTGAAAAAATGTTTAAAAGATGAATAAGAAGAAAAAACATCCCACAGCTCATAAATGTAGTACTATAAGCATCGTGTGAGAATAAAGACAAGAACCTAAACCCACATTAACAAAAAATGAACATCCCCGGAATGAAATTTGTTCCTCAAAAGAACATAAGAATTCTCAATTTATTTGTTTTTTGAAAATTATCCTACCATTACACAACTTCTCAAGGGAAATTGTCACAATGGAAAAGAGAAAAATGAAGCAAGAAGTCCTGGAAAAAGAAATATTCCATTTATATTTCTCCTTTTTTAGTCTCTATAATGCAAATGACTGGAAGAGATATACCAATAGGTTAAAGGATTTACACTAAGGCTCATCCTCAAATTAAAACTTCCTTATCTTCTCAAGAAACTCAAGGGAAGAAAAGATAAATAACATGAAAGAAGAATAAAACTCATTCATGATTCCCAAAAAACAAAATAGAAGTCTCTATACATAAAGGAAAAAAACACATGAAACTAGAGAAAACTCACTACACAACCTCTATAAAATTCATATTTCATTTATAATAAAACCCCTCCTACAAGATGTTCAAAGTATTTTTTTCAAAGACACGCATGATTTATTTACAAATAAAATTTCCCTTGAAAACCATGAAAATTAATTAATAAAAATCAAAAGATCCATTTTGTAGAAACACCAAATTTATAAAAAGAATTTGAAAACACACCCAAATCATTTTAAAACATCCATCCTATTCAATAAAATTCAACTTTTCATTTTAGGTCATCTGCAAAAATTAAAAAAACCATTCTCCAAATTTTTTCATAATGAAAACAACTTCTAAATTTTTTCAAATTTACAAAATTACCTCTTACATGGAAATATTAACACATAGTTTCAAAACCCATAACGTTTAAGAAGACCCTTTTTCATTCAAAAAACAAAACATCCCAATAAAAAATGAAATGTGAAGAGAAAACGAATTTAAAACATTTTCAAACCATAATATATATTTAATCCCCTCAACAAATTGGTTCTGAAATCCAATTACTCTATAAAATCTCATATTCTAATAAAAATTAACTTTTCATAACACCAAACCAATTTTCAAATCCCAAGGACAAACAAAAATTACAAAGAATCAATCAAGAATAATATACAACAATATAAAACCACTTTTATCTCTAATAATTATCCTCAAACCATTGATAGACACCATAAAAGTAATTTTAGAAAGAAATATAACCAAAATACCAAATCTAGGGTGAAGAAAATGAACAATTTGGCAGCATGGGTTGGCCAACTATGCATTAACTTTGAAAAAATCCAACTTTCATGGTTGCATACGCATCACATGAGATTTGTACAATTTTCTTTATCATACAAGTATACTATTCAACTCTAGATATCCTCCCATTATTACCTAGAAACCTTCAAGTGACCCTAAAAATCACTGTTATACCCTATAGAGATCAAAATACCACAATATAATATCACAATACATCAATAATAACAATAATAACACCACAAATTCAAGATTTAAACCTGAACTAGCCATGGTGACTCCAGACCCAAGATGTGAAAGTTCTCATGACACTCTCACCACACCAATATCTTGAGTTATGACACATATATCTCTATACTACCTAACTTTCCAAATTATTAGATGTATTTTCAAGAACCTAGGCTCTTATAAAATCTCATATATAATTCAATTTTTTATTGAATCACTCAGGATAGCCAGACATGTCACTTGACCTGGCCTGCCACATGGCCTGAATGGTGTCACTGATCCCCAAAGGCAGAAAACTAGTTTTTGAGTATTATGAACAAAACCATAGGAATGATTTCACCCTATAAATTAGATTCACTAAAAATGATCCAACCCAAAAATCCAGCATGATCTATCTATATTTTTAATTTCCATGATATGAAAAGTGGTATATATAATATAAATAAATGTTTCGACCATATTAGATCATAATGGCACAACAAAAATAGAATACAAATAAGTATAAAAAAAATATAAAGAAAAAATAAAGAAATATCCACATATATAATAAGGTGAAATAAAGACCAAGTTCAATAATGCCAATATACAACCATTCCAAAAAAATAAACCAACCAACTAAAATCCTTAATTCTCCTCCTTAACCTCTATCTATAACCATGATCCAACACTAAAAATCAACAACCATACTCGATCATAACTCTCGCAAGACAAGACAAGAAACCTAAGACAAAATATAATAGCTGTATACATCGAATGGTATATAAAAGGGTTGAGAAAAAAATTCCTAGTAGTATTTCAACATTGAGATTGATTCATTTCCTTTCAATATAAAATTTTATTAATTATAGTTTAAAATATAAATAGAAAATAGGTTTTTCACATGTAGTTCAAATAAAACCAAGTAAAATTAAGAAATTTTTATTACAAAACAACCCAAATTAATTTACTATTCCTAAAATATTTCTCAAACACCATTTTTATAAAATCACACTACTCTATTGTAATGTCCCGGTGTCGGTGACACTCAATGGGTTCCTAGAACCCAGTTCTCCACGTGACCTCCAAAACATTTCCCCAAATACTAGAGGTTGCTGACTAGAAGCGAGGGCCCAAGTTTGATAATGGGGAAACTATGCCCTCATTTGTCAAAGTGTAGCGCAGCGGAATATAATATAAACATACAACGACAGGGGAAGCAGTAACAGTACATATAATGGAAATGTATAACTAATAACAAAAAGAGAAACCAGCAGTCATATATATATATATGAAGATGTAGCATGTCACTATTCTTATAAAACAACCAGAATATGTTACACTGTAATACAATACAATACAACTGAAGTACAAGTACAGAAAAGAAAAATAGAACAGCCAGTGGCATCGTGAGCCAAGGCTTGGTCCCATGTCCTCTTACTCCCCAGCAACAATCAAGTACCTATATAGGGACTCTTTCCCTTATCCACACCTGCAGAACTGTAATTTTTTGGGCCGAAAAGAATGACCCAAACATGGTGTTAGAAATAAATTCCCAGTAGGTACCAACCAAAGGCCCGTTCCCAACTGTGTAAAAGCATGCAACAATAGTGTGAAGTAGTAAAATTCAATAAAGTAAGTAGTACTAAAAAGTAACTAACTTAACCAGTTATATTTCCATTTTAATATCAATTAATAATTTAATTTAAAATATCACCACCATGAATATTCTAAGTAAACGTCCAATGTCCTCAGACACGTAAATTCCTACCCTCGGGTAAAAGGAAACCAACACAAGAGACTTCCCACAGGCATATGGATATTTCCCATAGGAGTAAGAAGTGTCTCCCACAGGCACAGAATCAACTGCCCACAGGCACGGAAGAAGTTGCCCGTAGGCTAAATAATGCAGTGCCCACAGGCTAATAAAAAAACTACCCTCAGGCTAAACAGGTAACCAGGACAAGCCCCACATGTAAACAAGTAGTAAACAAGAAATTCCTCTCCATGAAATTCTATATTCATTACATTAAAGGCATAACCTCGGGTATCCTGGCCAAAGGACTAAACAGAGGAATGCACCCACGGGTGGTCCTGGATCCAAGCAGCGATACCAGACATCATTTTAATATCACATTTAATTTCATATAAAATTCTAGGTATTTAAAATAGCCACGGCCTCAGCCACAGTGCACCCCAAATATGGGTTCGTAGCTCAAAAACAAACAAAAACGCACAACAGTTTGAAAATAAACACCAAGGCACCTACCTTTAACACCCACAAACGATATATGGGAAAAATGATCCTTTATTTGTCCTAGAACGACGTAAATCTGAGGTGAAAGAAAACCTAGTTCATACTTAAATAATATCCCTTAGATGAATAACTGGAAAGAACGGCTTATGAAGAGTGGAGGGCTTACCTGTGCGGTTCCAACGAGATTGTCCGAGAAGGAAACAGATTCTGAACGTGCGCTCAGCTGATCTCCAAAGTTCTGGCCTCCCTTGTCTGTTCCTTCTTCCTGTTCTCAGCCTTCCCTATGAACAGGGGAGGCTACTGCCCATTTTAAGCGGAAAAAAAAACAAAGAACACGACGTGTATTTCCAAGTACACGGCGTGTACTTCCATTTTTTAACTCTTCCTCCGGCGGCCTCCCGCCAGTGTGGCACTGTTCATCTGCCGACATTACTACACAGCGTGTCTCCGTGATTACACGGTGTGTTCTGTCACACAGTTGTCCACTACCTTACTATTCGCCTGCTGACTGACTACACGGCGTGTAAGGGACCACTACATGGCATGTAGTTGGTATTTACACCCTTCATCACTGACATGGATACATGCCATGTGTACTCATCCCACACAGCCAAAAGTACACGGCGTGTACTTCCCAAATTTTAGATTTTTCACCATTTTCCTAACTTTTTGAGAAACACTTTAGGAAAAGAGAAATGAATAAACTCGTACCTCAAAGGTAAGAACAAGGTTCATACAAACTTCCCCACATAAAGAAATTTGTCCCTGAATTTCCCTTCCAAGGGTGGTTAAGATATAGCCGTGAACAACCCTAGCCACTGAGCACGTACATCGGTCTCCCGCCCCTAGGTTTCGTCCTGCACTCAGCCATACTGCCATAGCTCTTGTACGAGAGGAATTGGCCAGCCTCGAAGAACCTTTGTGCTCCTATCAACGTTACGAATCAGGTTATCCTCAAAGGACACATCCATATGAATCTCATCCTCCTTGGGCTGAAGGATATGAGCCATGTCTGAATTATAGCAGCGCCACTGAAATACATGGAATACGTCGTGCATGGCCTGATACCTCTGTGGTAATTGCAGCTGATAGGCAACCGTCCCGAGTCTCTCCAGAATCTAAAATGCCCCCACATCCCTCGGTGAAAGTTTACCCTGTCTCCTGATCTGTGTGTGTCTCAACCTCGGCGAAACATGAAAGAAAACCTGATCCCCAACCACGAACTCCAAGGGTCGTCTCTGGTGATCAGCATAAGACTTCTGACAAGACTGCGTGGTAGCCATCAACTTCTAAATCAACTGGACATGCTCTGAAGTATCCTTCATGAGACGTGGTCCCAGTAAGGCTGCCTCACCTACCTCTAACCAGCATGGCCTACCATATAAATCCTCATAAGGTTCCATCTTGATAGTTTCTTGAAAACTATTTTTATTGGAATGCTCGACTAGGGGTATGTGCCTCTCCCAAGATCCCCCAATGTCTAGGACACATGCATGAAATATGTCCTCAAGCACATGTATCGTACGCTCTGACATGCCATCTGTATGAGCATAGTAAGCCATGCATAGAATCAAATGTGTATCCATTTCCCTCTAAAAACTCTGCTAGAAAAGAGACATAAAATGGGCGTCCCTATCTAGAACGATAGAACGAGGAACCCCATGAAGACGTATGATCTCTCAGATATACAACTTTCCGAGCATGTCAACACCGAATGTCTCCTTGATTGGCCAAAATTGAGCTACCTTTGTGAGTCTCTCCACAACAACCAACACGACATCATTGCCTCGAGGTGACCTCGACAAACCAGTCATGAAATCCATCATGAAATCATCCCATTTCCACTCCAGGATGGGTAACTACTGTAACAGTCCGACTGGCCTCTTATGCTCCGCCTTCAACTGTTGACAGGTGGAACACCTCATAACAAAACTAGCTACATCTCTCTTCATACCTGGCCACCAGTACTGACGTCTCAAGTCTCGGTACATCTTGGTAACCTCGGGATGAACTTCCCAAGCTAAAGCATAAAACTCCCGCATCAGCTCCTCATTTATATCCCCTGGAACCCATACTCGTCCATGGAAATTCATAATTGCATCATCGCCTATTGTCCATCCAGGAGAAGGTTCCTCACTTGACACCGACTCCCATAGAACGAGGCCTTCTGAATCAGATAGTTATATCATCCTCAATTTATATAGGAGGGTAGAAGTCACAGCTAAATATGAAAGATAAGTTTGCCCTTGACTGTCGTGCACCTCAAAAAGCATCTCAAAGAACAAAGCCACGAGCTTCCACTCACCACTGGCCTCCTGCATGGACTTTATCTGAGTCTTCCTACTCAGTGCATCATCTACTGCCTTACCCTTACCAGGTGTATAGGCAAGATCAAAATTGAAGGACTGAAGATATTCATCCCACCTTCGCTACCTCAGATTCAAGTCACGCTGAGTAAAGATATTCTTGAGAGTTTTTTGGTTGGTGAAAACCCCAAAATGTTCCCCTAATAGATAATGTCTCCAACAACACAATGCATGCACAACTGCAGCCAACTCGAGATCATACATCGGTAATTCCTCTCATGTGGCCTCAACTGCCGAGAACCGTACGCAACAACTCGATCACCCTTTATCAACACTGCTCCCAGCCCAATACGTGATGCATCACAGTAAACTGTATAGCTCTTCCCTTGATCTAGAAGTATCAGGACAGGTGCTGATGTCATCCATCCTTTCAGGTCTTGCAAAGTTGTCTCACAATATTCTGACCAAACTAAATTCACACCCTTCTTAGTCAGACCCGTCAATGGCTCTGCTAAGTGGGAGAAGTCATGTATGAAGCGTCTGTAGTAACCAGCCAGCCCTAAGAACCTCCATATCTCAAACACGTTCTTAGGCTGCTCCCAAGAAACTACCACTCTCACCTTCTCTGGGTCTACTGCAACTCCAGCTTCTGAGATGATATGACATAGGAAGTGAATCTAGTCCATCCAAAAGTGGCACTTTTAGATATTAGAATATAGACGATGATCTCTCAGTGTACTCAATACGATCTCAAGATCGGTGGAATGGTCGTGTAAACTAGGAGAGTACACTAAGATGCCGTCTACGAATACTACCACAAGAGAACCCAAATAAGGATGGAACACACGATTTATCAGATCAATGAAAACTGCTAGTGTGTTCGTGAGTCCGAACGACATAACCAAGTACTCGTATAGACCGTATCTGCTCCGAAATGCTATAATCGGAAAATCTGATGGTCTCACGCACAACTGATGATATTCGGATCTCAAGTCAATTTTCAAGAACACTCATGCTTCACGAAGTTGGTCAAAAAGTTCATCAATCCTTGGCAAGGGATATCGGTTCATGACTGTAAACTAGTTCAGCTTCCTAAAAACCAAACAGAGTCTAAGGGTACCATCCGCCTTCTTCGCCTAAAGGACCGGACAAGCCCAATGATAAGTACTGGGTCGGATAAAACACTTTTCCTTTAACTCCTCTAACTGCCTCTTGAGCTCCTGCAACTCAGGTGTGGAGATCCTATAAGGAGGAATGGACACTGGTGTTGCTCCTAGCACAAGCTCGATACAGTAATCCACCTCTCTCTCCGGAGGTAGAGCTGAAAAGTCTTCCAAGAAGACATCCCTGAAACGATCAACCACTGGAGGGAAATCTATTTAACAAGTCCCCTAATCATCCATATAAAATCTAGCAATATCGACTGTGACTCCACCTCTCCCATGATGATCTGGTCCAGTTGGACTCACCTGAACATCCCATTCACCTTTGTATAGACACTCTCGGCCCTCTAGTGACTTGAAACGCACCCTGTGGAGATTGAAGTCTATAAAGGCTCGATAGGGATCCAACCAGTCTATCCCGAGAATGACGTCATATGCTGTCATCTCTAAGACATAGAGGTTACAAATAAAGTGACACCCACCAACCTCAAGGGGGAAATCCCTGCACTGTCGCACACCAGTCGTTCTAGTCCCCAACGGAGTGTCTAGGGTCATGATATCAGAAAAAGAATAAACACAGATTCCAAGGATCTCTACCATGGGTACAGATATGAAACTATGCGTTACACCCATATAAAAAAGTACTGAAGATAAAACAGAAGCTACTAGAATAGTACCTCTGACTGTAAAAGTTCAGGGATCCTGCTCCTGTTGGGTCTGTTGCACTGCATATGCCTTCCCAGTGTCACGGCCCTGCGACACATCCTGGCTACCCTGAGCTGTCCCGCCCTGCTAGCTCTATGATCCTGGTGTCTGTCTACCATGGCCACGACCATCATCTCTACCTGCACGCCCTGACGTATTCCAGTTCCCTGACTGGTGAGAAGCTTCTGGTCCTGCTCCCGCACACAAAGTCTGCAAAGAACCCTTCTCACTAGCCGTCGATGGAAACGCCCTGAAAAAGCGCTAAAGATGACCCAACATGCCACAATCTAGGCACTGCACTAGGTCTCGTGGACACTGTGGCCTCTTGTGCCCCGCTCTACCACACTGGTAGCACATGACCTGGCCACCTGAAGCATTCTTCTGACTGGTACTACAACCCTGAGAGATGTCCGTCTGTCTCTTCCTCTTACTAGTAGAAATAGTACCAGAAACTGGTGTTGAACTGCCTTGGCCCACACCACTAGCTTCCAGTAGGTTCCTCTCTGTAATTAGTTCTTGGTTCACAATATCATGTATAGTAGGAAACCATAAAACATTCACTAGTGCTCGGATGTCTTACCGAAGACCATCCTCAAAGCGTTTGTCCCTCAACGTATCATCCCCCACCAGAACGGGTGCAAAATGATGAATCTCGATAAAGCGAGTAGAATAATCCATAACTGACATAACTCCCTACTGTAGATTCATGAACCCTCGAGTTTGATCTACCCTCGGTGCCTCTATACAAAATAATTCATAGAAGACTGCCTGAAAATTTTCTCACGCCAGGTCCTTGTGATGCTCTGACTGGGTGGTAACATCCCACAACCTCTTGGCGTAATCACACAACATTTACGTCGTGAGCTTGACCCTCCTCCATGGAGGCGTCCCTAGATGCTCGAAAATAGTCTTCATAGAACCTAGCCAAGACTCCGCAGCCTGAGGTCCTCCATTTCATGAAAACATAGGCAGATGTTACTGCTATAATATACAAATCAGCTCAGCCATAGATGTGGCAGCCTGCGGTGCTCCCTAAAAGGTCTGCATTAACCGCATAATGCCTTCAGAGAACTGCACATTTGTGCCTGTGTCCCGTATAATATCTAGTACCACATCTAGCTCTGCTGGAGGGTCCACTGGTATCCCATGTCCCACCATCTCCGGAGTATAATTGTCGCCACTCTCCTGGCGAACAACCCGTGGTCATCTCGGTGGCATGACACTACAAGGTCAAAACACTCCTTAGATTCAAGATTAACAATGACCTAAAATGATGAAACCCAAAAGGGAACTGGAGGAAGAAGACATTCAAAATTTTCAAAACAAGACTACACTGCGTGTATGATAACTATACGGTGTTTACTTGACTTCTCTTCCCTTGCCTGGGTTCTTCTATACGGCTAAGCCACACGGCTTCCGTTGAACAAAAACTACACGGCGTGTATAACATCTACACGACATGTATGGTTAAGTTTACAAATGCAGGTTTCGTTTGTGACAGGGCTGACTACTGGTCTTGACACTACACTACGTGTGACACCTGAACACTGTGTGTACACCACCCCGTTTTCTCAGCCACACGGCTAAAATCACATGTTCTGTCCTCAGACAAGACTACAGAGCGTATCCCAGAGGTACAAGACGTGTACTAGACAAGCTTCGCTGACCCGTGTTGTTAGTTACACGACCGGACACATAGATCACACTACACAGCGTGTTCTATACACACAAGTCGTGTACACGAAGGATTACCCCGACCCGTGTTGTTAGTTACATGGGCGAGCCCCCAGGTCTCATTACACGGTGTGTTCTTCATTGACACAGTGTGTATGTCATAAGGTCTCCTCCGTCCATGTTGTTTGCTACACGGGCGGACTCCGAGTCAAAACTACATGGGGTGTACATAAGATACATAGATTTTTCACCCCAAGATCTTCCCTTCCCCGTGTCGCTGCCCACACGGTTTGTGACATGGGAAGAGACTACATGGCGTGTACTCAAAAAGTTTTATTTTCTTCCCAAATAGAAGGACATACATGGCGTGATTAAGGTACTACACAGCGTGTATACTGGGTTTCCAGATAGTATGCCTCAGAAATGTCCCCGGAACGCAGAAAATGCTGAAAAATAACACCTAAGTGTCACATTTCGACCCGTGAGGGCTCATACTCCCCACGAATAAAAGTTTGACATCTTATCTGTGTTTTAACATAATAAACATCCAATGATCCCCCAAATTCTGGTCAATGGGGTCCCATAATCCCCAAAAACCAAAGTGTGGCGTCCATTATTTCAACAAACTTGTACCAAGATACCCTATCACATAACAGGTATTTATCAAGAAGCTATCACTACAGCATGCTTTCCTAGCACAACAACTATCACAAAAACATCCAATTTCTAATCCACCTATGTGACATGGAATTATGCATGGAATTTGATTCCTAGAATGTGCCTAAATGATGCATGAGATAGCATACCCTCATCTCATCGGGTTAAAACTAAATAGAACCCATGGAAAAAATATAAATAGAAAAATCACAAGTGCGTCGCCCAACGGTGAAATCAAATCAACTGTAAAATTTGAAAAATCAAAGGAATTGGAAAAATACGAGGTAGACTGGCGTTTCCCTCTACATGGGTTAGCTACGCCCAGGAACAGCTTATTACCAACTACCGTTTTTGTCATATCCCTGACTAAGGCTCCAAATAGTAAGTCAAAGAAAAGAACCCCTCTTATACCACTTTGTAACGTCCTGGTTCTAGGTGCCACTCAACGGGTGCCCCGAACCCGGTTCAACACGTGACCTCAAGCGCATTTCCCCAAACACCAGAGGCTGCAAACTAGCAGCAAGGGCCTAGGTATGATTGTGGGGAAACTATTCCCTCATTTTTCAAAATGTAGCGCAGCGGAATATAATATAAACATACAATGACAGTGGAAGTAGTAATAGTACATATAACTGAAATGGATAACTTATAAAAAAAGGGAAACCACCAGTCATATATATATATGAAGATGCAGCATGTTACTATTCTTATAAAACAGCCAGAAAATGTTACACTACAATACAATACAATACAACTAATTTACAAGTACAGAAAAGAAAAACAAAAAAACCAGTTCCATCATGAGCCAAGGCTCAGTCCCATTCCCTCCTACTCCTTAGCAAAAATAAAGTACCTGTATAGGGACTCTTTCCCCTATCCACACCTGTAGAAACGTAATTTTTTTGGGCAGAAAAACATGACCCAAATAGGGTGTGAGAAATAAATTCTCAGTAGGCACCCACCAAAGGCCTGTGCCAAACTATGTGAAATCATGACACAACAGTGTGAATTATTAAAATGCAATAATGTAAGTAGTACTGAAAAGTAACTAACTTAACTAGTTATGTATCCATTTTAATATCATTTAATCATTTAATTTAAAATATCACCACAGATAATATTGTAAGTAAACAACCATGTCTTCAGACACGTAAACTTTTACCCTCAGGTAAAGAGAAACCAACACCAGAGTCATCTCACAGGCATAAGGATATTTCCCACATGCATAAGAAGTGTCGCTCATAGGCACAGAATCAACTTCCCACAGGCACAGAAGAAGTTGCCCACAGGCTTAATAGTGCAGTTCCCATAGGCTAATCACAACACTGCCCTCGGGATAAATAGAAATCTGGGCCAAGACCAACACGTAAACAAGCAATAAACAAGCAATTCCTCTCCAGTAAATTCTACATTCATTACATTAAAGGCATACCCTCGGGTATCCTGTTCAAACGTCTAAACAGAGGAATGAACCCCCGGGTGGTCCTGGATCCAATCAGCGATCCCAAACAACATTTTAATATCACATTTAATTACCTATACAATTCTAGGTATTTAAAATAGCCATGAACTCATCCACACGACACCCCAAATATGGGTTCGTAGTTAAAAAACGCACAAAAACGCACGATAGTTGGATGATAAACACCAAGCCACCAACCTTTAACACCCACAAACGTTATACGCGAAAAATGATCCTTGATTCGTCCTAGAACGACGTAGATCTAAGGTGAAAGAAAACCTTGTTCAAACATAAATAACTTCCTATAGAGGAATAATTGGTAGGAACGGCTTAAGAAGAGTGGAGGGCATACCCGTGTGGTTTCAATGAGATTGTCCGAGACGGAAATGGATGCCCGACGTTCACTCAGAGGATCTCCAAAGCTCCAGCCTCCCTCTTCTATTCCTTTTTCCCTTTCTAAGCCCTCCTTGTAAAAAGGGGAGGCTACTTCCCATTTTAAGCGAATCAGAAAAATAACACGGTGTGTATTTCCAAGTACACGGCGGGTACATCCCTTTTTTTAACTGTTCCTCTGAAGACTTCCCATCAGCGTGGCACTGTTCATCTACCGACATGACTATGCGGTGTGTCTCCTTGAGTACACGGTGTGTTCTGTTACATAGTTGGCCACTGCCTTACTATTCGCCTGCCGACTGACTACACGACATGTAAGGGACCACTACATGGCGTGTAGTCGATCTTTACACCCTTCGTCACTGACATGGCTAAACGCCCTGTGTACTCATCCCACATGTCCAAAAGTACACGGCTTACGGAAAAGTACACAGCGTATACTTCCAAAATTTGTGATTTTCCCCCAATTTCCTTACTTTCTCAAAAACACTTCAAGAAAAGAGAAAAGAAGAAACCCGTACCTTAATGATAAGAATCGGGTTCTTATATATATCTTCTTAAAAATAATACATTCAAAATAATTTTACATTTCATTATTCAAATAAATTAAAAACACAACTAAATAATTAAAAAATAAAGAAAACAAATATCCATTAATATAGCATGCATAATGATCAAATGAAACAATGGTTCTAATAAATAATCAACAGATATGTGATATAATAAAAACATATAATGGAATAATTTAATTAAACTAAACGTATCTAAGTGTCATGGGAAACACCTATAGTTGTAATTATAATGGGAGAGGACCCAGTGTCCTTGTAAACACTCTATATAGTGTCTCTTATTGAAAATAAAATAAACACTTTTTGGTTAACAATATATGGTCATAAAGAAAAACATATCCCCCTGTGAGGGTGCAATTCTCTTAAAGAACTTATTGGTGAGAATACCCCAAGATAGTGTACCATGCTTCTTGAACTTCTATTAGCTACCTTGATTCTTATGATTTTAAAAAATAGAGGTTAGTAAAAAATATTCTAACAGTCATCATTTCACTGAAATACAATAACTATTGTAAATCTCATCTCACCTCCCACGCCCTCACAATAAAACCCACCTTTTTATACCCATTCATAAACATCAATAAGAAAACCAAATTAGTAACACTCACGTAAGGGGTTTCAATCCATATACAATAATCAATTACAAGGGTCTTGATCAAGGAACCCATTTGTTTTTAAAAATTCCTTATTTGTTATAAACGATCATTTAGAATAATGATATAGAATTACACACCATTTTCAACCATTTTAAATCATGTTTCAAAAAATCCTTTAAATCCAACCATTTCAAAACACATTAAATCCCATTTAGGAAATAAGAATTTACATTAAAATTACCTTTCAACCAATTTATGACCCAAAATGGTCAAATGTATTAAAAAATTTTATTCAATTCAAAAAAACCTCTTAGGAATAATTTAGAAACATTTATAAATTAAAAAAATATTAAGATAAAAATTAAACCAAATTTAATTCATTTTTCCACGTTAAGCACACCTTAAAACCAATACACAATACACATAAACTATCACATATATGATTATTATAGAAAAACAAACATTTTTAAACATGTAATCATTAAATTTAATGGGATTTAATGGAAAAAAATACACCTATATTAAATATTGAAGAACCATTCCAAAATGTGTCACCTATGACGATGAATGGTCAATCAAGAAATAAGACACCCTTAGTAGGCCCTCGTAAACAAAAAATGTATTGAAACCACCTCCAAACCCTAATGTCAAATGAACAACCCATTTAGGGTTCACAAGAGAAATTAAAATGATGAGAAAAGGGAGAAAGGGTTAAATTATAAGAGGAAGAAAATTAATGAGGGATTATCAGAGAGAAACTAATTGAAATTAGCATGGAGGAAGATAAAAATTAAATAATTACATGTGAGGGTATCTCCTATTACACACCTATGTCATGTCAGTAAGAGGATAATAAAATACTAGAGGAAACATAAAATCCAAGCAATGGTAAAATGGAAATTTCTTATTTTAATAAAATATATACAGACCACGCTATTTGGACACACACTTTTCCAAACTATGCGCCATCTATGAAAATAAAACTATCCAACCTATAATACGTTGCAGCATTATCTTTCACAGTTTCTCTTAACAATGTGCAGGTTGTGTGCTAACACCCCAATCCCCAGATACTTATCATGGTTTCTATAGGAATTCAAATAGTTTGATCTTAAACACATACTACACATGGACCCCAAACCATTAAATGGAAAAATGAACTAAAAAAACCCTATATAAGGGTAATCAAACAATTTTCCCTAAAACATGTATGAAAACCTTTCGTAGTGGAAAAATTTCCGAAATTTTAAAAATTCAAAAGAAACTCTCTAAAAAATTAAATTACCAAAAAATAAGATAACAAATATAAAATAATAAACAATAATGACATGAATGTGTCACGTGTATGAAATTAATCCCATTATAGTATTTTTCTTTATTGTTAAAGTTTATTATATGTAAATTGGCTGGCCATGTTTATAGTATATCACATAAACCTTTATTATTAAATCATGTTACAACTAAAAATTAAACACCAGCACAAAAAATGTCTTTAACATTTATTTTTTAGGGGTTTAACATTGTTTTTAATGTCATATATATACAGGGGTAATTGTAAATTTAATTTAAATTTTTTTATAATCAATGTTTATATTTTTCAAAACCGAAAATATATTAGAAAAATAATATAAAATTTATATTTTACATAACTATTCACATTATTATTTCAAAATAACCAATGCAAAAATATATGTTTTTCAAAACATGCAATGATATGGAGACAATATAGGAACATTTTATGACAACCAAATTGGAATTCATCATGTATGTCAGAGATTATTTCATAAACCAAACCATATTGGGTTATTAAGGTATGGGAAAAGTGAACATTTCTATGTTATTATCTTTTTCTAGAAAAGTATCCTGCATTTCCATATAACCTCAAAAGAACTATAATTAAGAGAACCAAACATAAACCTTAGTCAAGAGGGTGCTTCACTGTTGATGTGGTGGCTTTGTTGACATGCTAATAATAAATGGTTTTACTTGAAAGGCCTACCATATTTATAATTTACCTAAAGATTCAGTTTATGATAATTACAATATTATTCATATAAATCAATGGTGAGTAAAATTTTATATAATTCATTATTATAAAAATATAATCCTTTAGTATCAAATCCTAACTAAAATTCTTATAACTTTAATTTATTTACCGAAATATGTTGTTAAAAGGCACTAATGTTGGGTCCATGAAACCTCTTGATCAGCATAATTTATTCTTTTGAATATTGATATTAGAAGGAAAGAACATGAACAAACCCATGCTATCGTTGTTACAAAAATTATAAGAACTGATATACCTAATTCACCACACCACAACAAAAACATCAATAAAAACAAGACATGAACATCCCAAATAAAAAAAGAAATTAAAAACAATTGAAAAGAAAAATAAAAGTATTTTCTGTGGTTTTAATTCCACAGTATCTTATACACATTTTTAATTCAAATGAATTTTAAATTTTCATTTGGTGTATGGGCCATATATTTAATTAGGGTTTGTAAATGAATTATGGAAGTTTATATTTATTAAAATTATGTTTTTTGTCCTGGAATAAAGCATAGGAGGTGCCTCAGGTTTCCGATATAGTATCATAAGCTACAAGTTAATTTTAAAGAGTTATTGGAAGTTTTTGGTAATGGTGCATGGTTTGGTGTGCAAATTTTAGGGGAATCCATGTAACACCATTTGTGAGGGGAGGTTTCTAGTTGAATTTTTATGAATAATAGTTATCTATAATGGTTAGTTAAATGTTTTAATAAAACCGTGTAAATTCAATGGGAAACTATGTGGATTTTTTTAGGATAGAGGATTGACACATTGATGTTGTAAAACATTGTGAAGTGTTACAATTTGAGGAAGTTACAATAACATAGTTGTTGCACAATTTTGTAAGTCATGCAACATAATGGTGAAAGAATATTTTTCTTAGGTAGATACCCCACATGGTTTAGAAAACCATGCAACCAACTAGTGATATGTATTAAAAATGGATGAATTATATTTTTTCCCCAATGTGTTTTAAGAGATCATCCCCACCTTTTCCACTTCTTCTCCCTTGTGTACACCCCATCTAGTTGGGATCCTCTTCACTCCTTGGTTTTCCAGGGATTTAAAGTGTTTATTTGTATTTTTGTGGTTATTAAAGGGAAGATTAAACATATATTGGACTCATTTATTCTTCCCATGATTACTTTTTCTATAATTTCTTTCATCTCCAACTAGGGTGTTCATTTACGTTCTATCAGACCATGATGGAATTATTCAATTATTATCCTCATTATTTTTGGTTATGATGAGGTCATCCCAAGACTTCATATAGATTAAAATTCATGGTGATTCAATATGGTATTCCATCATTATGGTTTTCCTTGAATTTTAAATAATATTAATTTAAAATTTGTTGAGGAATGATTAGGTTTTGTTTAATTTTAGGATCATGGATATTCTAGGGATGTATGATTCCCCATATATGAGGGTTTCCTTGGATGATATGTCCCTATGAATTATTTTCAATTATTCCACGTTCAAATTTATTTAATTAATTAATTAAATTTTTTATAATAAATTAATTGATTATGTTTGGCATGAGTTAAGATATTACGTCATTGAGAAGCAATAAAATAATCATGTTTGAGGTTGTATGAGCCTAGATGGTACTTTAATGATATTACAACTCTTGTAATTAAAATTTAAATGATTATTGTATGAGTTAGTCAATCTTCGATACTCAACTAATAGATTTTTTCTTTTGGTTTATGTTGTGTGTGACATGTGATCACGCTAATGAGGGTGATGAAATATTTAATTAAAATGAACTGTATAATTTAAATAACATATTAATTAATATAAAATAGTAATTTAATTTAAAATTTTAATCCCACATATAATGCATAGAATTAATTGAGTAATGTTCCAAGGCCACTAAAGACATTCGGAACTAGCATAATGCATCGAATACTGATGATCAAGTGAGTAAGTAGGAAGATAAATGAACACATGTACACCCTAAGAGTGGGGGTGGGGGTGGGGATGATTACTCATGATGTAGATGTCATATCTAAGTTTGGTGAGGAAACTAGAGATTTATTAGGCTTAAGTGAAAAAATCATAGACAGAATAGGCATGGGTAGGGTGAGTTGACTGATCTAGACTGACCATGGAATTAGAGATGGTCCTTGAGACATATCTTCATTATCAAAATATAGAGACATACCCTTTAATCCCACAAGACTATGAAATCATGTTTTTGTTGCCAAAGGATGGGATTTCATAAAATCATCTTTAATTCACTTGAGAGAATTATTTTGGTCGAGAATCCCAAGTGGGATTTCTCTACTATAGTAATGATACAGGGGACCCCTGTGGGTTCCCCTATGAGAGATATCCGAGAGTGGATGTGAAAAAACTATGAGTAGATTTGGTTGTGGGATTCACATAGACATTGAAAAAAATTATAATCCCAAAGGGGATATGATGATGATGAAATAATTCATCAATATACAATCCCATTATTTTATTTTATTTTATTTTTTATATTTTATGTTACTTCCTAGGACACATTGGAATCAATAATTGGGCCTAAAAGATATTTGATTTCATAGTAATCTCATGATTATAATGATTTTACCCTAGTATTCCTAGTATGTTTGGGATTCATTCTCAAAAAATATTGGAGATGGATTCTTATCATTGATAGAATCCAAAGATATGATTGATAAAGAAGTGCATGCGTAGAGGCCATACCCTAGTTCAAACATTATAGATTTGTGATTTTACACATATGAGAATGTATGAGATGGAGGGTATTTCATGGATATAGTAATATGATTGAGAATGATTAGATTTTGAGATTCAAATTTGGATAACAGTATACCATTGATAATGCCCATGATTTTCGGGATTCAAATGAAGATATGAGGTGATATGTGGGTGTATTGGAGGTGAATTTTTTAGTGACACACACATAGAAAAGAAGATACCTAGAGGTGTTCAAAAGTGAATATATATTGTAGTATGAAATAATTAAGATTTATTTTCTCAACAATAGATGATCTCACAATTAATATGATACATCCTATGTAAAGGGATACAAGAACATATAAAATAATAATGGAAAATATAAATAAATGTACAATGATTTGGTATAGTAGGTTCCACATAAGAATCCAAATCTAGACACATCATTCAACCCGAATTTGATGTCATCAAGCATCCATAGTATTTGTGAGGGTCGGTTCCATCCAATAGTAAAATAATGTTATTCTTCAAACATCCTCCACTAAAACTATTTTCCACATGACCATGAAAATTTCCCTATATTTCTTCACATATCCCTATGGATGATCAACAGGTTCAAAGAAATCACCATATTATATTTCATCCTTATTCATATAGTTTTTTATGGTATTGATGGAATGGATTTACACATAAATCACAACCTTGACATTTCATCAAATTTGGCTTCCATGAAGTTATCAATATCAAAATTCATTGTGTGGCAATATAAATTTACATTCTCATCTATTGGTTCCATTATCTCATATACATCTACAATTTGGGATATATATGAGAAATTAATTATTTAATTCCTTAACATATAAGATTATGTGGTGGTCACATCATCGGTTTCTTAATTCCTCATTCATCCATTGTCACTTCTTTAATGATTTCTTCATTTTTTAGAGTGATTTGAGGCTTTCTAGAACCACCAACATGATAATATTTCAATGAAAATTTTTTCTTAATCATAAAATATCTTCTATAAATAATATTTTTGGTGATGGTATTAAATATGAAATATCCCATTTATCAATCTTCGTATCCAATAAGGATGCACTTCAATCATTTCTCCCCATGTTTTGTACATTATACCTTTGGGATCTTGAAATATGAAACATAACTAAAATATCTAATATGAATTACACTTGGAATGTGAGAAATACATGATTTATGAAGCATGTTTACTTAAATATTTTTCATTAGGAATAAATTTAGTAGATATATGAAAACAAAGCCTCTTTATCCTATAAATTCAAGGGTTCTCATTTTTCCTTCAAAATACTTCTTACCATATTGATAATAGATCCATTTTTACTTTAAGCTACCCAATTGAGTTGAGTTGCATAATCTAGAATCTATTGGTGTTGAATTACATTTTTCTTGAAGTAGACTTGAAAAACATTATAGGGTTACTCCCCACCTTGATCATGTCACAATGTTTTTATGTGACGGTTTCATTGATTTTCAACTTGTACCTTGAAATATTTAAAGACAATAGACACTTATAACATCATATTGAGAATGTATATATGTGTTATCCTATTATAATCAAATATATGTTATAAATATCCTTCATGTTATATTTTATCTTGGATTCAATGGACTACACACATCAATGTTGACAAACTCATGTAGCGCAACAACTTTTCAATTGTCCTTCCTTTCAAGGCTATTTTAATAATATTTTGTTAGTAGAAAACTTTAAAATATTTGATATAGATGTCTAATGATAGGTACACTATTAAATATATAATTTACTCCTAATATTCTTTAACATAAAATGTTTAAATTTCTAAACCTAATATTCCATAGATAGTCTTATTCATCAACTACCATTTTCAAACATCATTGTTCATTAGTTTAGATCATTAGTGGAAACATTTCATACATCTTCATTAGTAATTTTGAGACCATACTTTCTTTATAATAAAAAATAAAGAAATATTTTATTTTGTAGGATTATATGAAATACATATTCCACTAATTTCAAAGGTTCAAAATTTTTATATTCATGTTAGATATATATTAGATGATAGATATGAAATAAAGATTTCCATATTTTTTTCATGATCATAATATCTCTTATTCCATTAAAAATTATTGAGTGGCCACTAAGTGAAATATCTTCTCAAAACCTCTCATCATGGATCATAAACAAGTGCTTGTGACCTATCATGTGATTTCTATCTCATGATTCAAGATACCACATACCATTATTTGTTGTTAATTTTATTCCATCAAAAAATGGGAATCTGCAAAATATCTCTTGATTTGGTGATATATGTCTCCTTGGTATCATTATCCTTGGGTTTCTTTCTCCAAAATTTATTTCTATAAAGACTTTTTTTATTAAAATAATATCATTAAACTATATTTTTTAGATATTCATTATTGAATCATCACCTTATTCATTATACTCATTCTTATGGAGTAAATATTTTACATACATTACCTCCTTGATTTAGTATTCTGAAACCTCATCCTCCTATTATTGGATCACATTTGTGTTAACTTAATCCTATACCTTGGACTCTTTGAAATGTCCCCCCTAATTATTTTTATTGTTTTTAGGATGTAACATTGATCACATGGAATACCTCACTCCATTGGTATCACTTTGTATATTCACATTCATTTCAAAGTAGTTTATAGGTACCATAGGTTATTCAACATAAATCACATCTAATTATTTAGTTTGTTCAAATGAAATTTCCATGTAATCATATTTTTCATTTCTGTATTAAAAAATTTTCTCACATACCCACTTGTTGATATGATTTTTTGTCTTTATTCACTACTATTTCACCAAAACCATTACATTATTATGATAACCTATGATGGGTTTAGGATATTTCATAAACAGGGATTCAAACTCACCTCACAGAGATTGAAATCATATACGATTATCATTTCCAAAAATATTGATTTCTTTGTGCATATTTTTCCATATATCATTTAAATATTCTTATAATGTGATTATTTAGAATAATGATTTAATGTGTAAAATATAGTTGAAATATTTTTCCTTATTATCCTGATTTTGTTCCACTTAAATAGTTTCTTTTAAACCAACTAGAAAATAACCCTCCACATCGTTGAATTCTGGATCAGTGTAACAATCATCCATGATTTCCATGATATATATGATGTTATGGAGAGCTCTAATTTGATGAACCAATTTTAATAATTTTCCTTTGTTATATTTGGGATTTAATCTTGTGAAATCACATTTTCTGTGGAAATTAAAATAAAAAATTTTAATGGGAAAATGGAAGATGTTGTCTGTTTTTTTTTTGTAGTAAAAATTTCTTTTTTTAAGTGAAGTGTGATTTTTTTTCATAGTGATAGAAAGGAATAGAACAAAAATTTTATTTTTATTAACTAAAGAGCGGTGGAATAATACAATCAACTAAGAAATGTATTTTTTATAATATTGGGCCAAAAGGGAGGCATAGTGATAGATGTGGAATGGATAATAATTTTTCATCTAGTGTGATGATTGGTGGATTGTTTTTTATTTTGAAAGATTAGAGGGAACGGTAGAAGACGTGGGTGGTTGAAAAATTAGATAATAGTTTTTTTTTTCACACCACCTTGGTATAGGTAAAAGGAGAAATGCCACATTTTACCATTAGAGAGAGGTGGAGAAAACCACCATTTTTTGTAAATAGAGAAAGAAGAAGAAAATGTGGAAAATATAACATCCAATATTTTTAATATATAGGAATATTTTATATATTATTTTTATTAATACTACTTATTATAATAATACCTATTAGCAGGTTTGATGGAACCCTCATAGGCGAAGCAGAAGAAACTTCCATGCTCTAATACCACTTAAGGAATATTTTGAAGCAAGAGACACATAGAAAAAGATCAAAGGATGTGACTAAAAGAGAAAATATATTACATATGGGTTGCAACAAAATTTATTTTATCATAATATGATGATATAAAAATTCATACAACATAACCTTTTATAGCGATAGAAACATATAGTAATAAATTAATGAAAAAATAGAGAGAAATAAAAGTCCAAAGGTCTATTTAAGTATTTTTCCTCCAATAATATGGAGTAAGACACATAAATAATCCCAAATATGAATTCTTTATGCCACCATGAAATCAATGATGGTTGGTTCCATCTAATTATAAAATAATTTTCATATTTAAGCAAGTACATCCCAAATAATGTATGTTGTAAAACCAGAGGGTGAAAATGGAATCCCCTCAATCAATTTCTATGATATCCCCCAAGGATTGGGTGGATGTACTAGAGATAGTTTTAATTATGATATATGATATATTGAATTCCTAGTTTATTGATCATGGGTTAAAGAGAGTTTATTTACCATTATATTTACTAGGAAACCTAGGAATTAGTCATTCCTGGATGTATAGGATTTCATATAGACTCCCCTACTAGGAATCATATGTTGATCTGACATTGAGAATTATCATGAACTATAATGGGGTTTATCATTAGGGATTAAATATGAGGGATTACTAGTAATTCCCTAGGATCTACCACTCATCAGTGGAAGTGTGACCATGGGATACCCAGTGAGAGGATAGTGGGTCCCCTGAGGTGATGCTCATTCTCATAGGAATTCTAACATTGTTTGAGATAGGTGTGGTTGATCAAGGTAATAGAATCAATGACTGACAATGGATACTAGGTATGTCCCATTTTATAGGTGTTCACCTATTGGAAAATAGTGATTGAATATTGGAAAGGTTATCAGGAAGTTCTCAAAGACACTCCGACATCAAGAAAAATAGGTATTGAGGATGTTTATTTATTTAATTTATTGGATCCTATTATTTATTTTTTTATTTTAGTTTATCATGTCACATAAACACATAATATCAAATACTAGTTAATTTGGGACAACATTGGGGGTGTCCTGATGAGTTTTGTACTCTCATGCTTCTCAGCCTTCTATTGTATATGGGTACCCAAGGAGCCCACAAATGGTTATTATTGGGGCTAGTTGATCTATGGATCATATTTCTGATCATGTTGGATCATCTTGAATGGAATACAGGTATTAGGATACATAATAAATTGAGTGGAGTAGAGAATCCAAATATTCATCTTATCCCTATATTTATATTTCATATATCAATTGACCAAGTACGATGCTCATTGTTTGTATGAAATGACTATTAAAATCATTACCACATTTCAATTATCTAAACTCTATTCATATTTAACTTATTTATCCTTTAGTTAATTTGACATTTTTGAAATTTAGTTATTTTTCTTCCATTTTACACTATGATACGTTAGGTATAACTTTTCCATAAATCCTCCTAAGACCATAATTCTTGTTAGTAGCCTCTAGAATTTAGGGTAGTGTGTCTATGGTCCTGTGGCAGTCCAATACAACTACTGTTCGGAGTGAGATGAGTCGAGGCATTAAAAATTGGTATTGGAGTTTGTTTTTTGTATTAATATTTTGTGATTTGGTAGATTGAATAAATATAGATGCATTGTATCTTGTGATGGAATCTGGACTAGGGAGTTATGAAAACATTTCCTTGTTATAGTTAGATTAACCGTGGGTATGAGATTGATGTTTTTATCTTGTGATATTATTGTTATTTTGATTTTGATTTATCATGATATACATGAGTTTTATGATTTATGGTGTATGAGTTATTGTATTTTTGGTTCTTATCACATTGTAAAAAAGCCAGTTATTGGATGTTTGTATCTTCCCCATAGAGAAAAGAAGAATATAATTCATTATTATAAGAATATAATATCCATATGATATATTTTCCTACTAGTGTTACTATTTTCACTTATGATTGAGGCTAAACTATTTAAATTATCATCAATTGCTCATAAAATATTTCTAGTGTAATTACATGGTGGAATTATACTCAATTGGTCTGATTTATATGCATATGTTTTATTTTAATGGAAAGCCTTGTGGATCCTATGGAAATATTGGTGTTAAAGTCCCTTCATTAGGTTATGAGTAGAGAAACTAAGGGGGTAGTAAAGGAATTCAATTCCTTAGAGATGAACCCCATAGGGGTGTATTTATCATATATTTGGTAACTTTAAGTGCCAACAAAAACCTATAAGACATTTTCCCATATAGCATGAAATGAAATTATACTTAACGTAATTGGGTAACGATAGTTTTCTAGATATAGATCATTATAGGGTGATGTTAGTTTAATGGGTGTGCCTATATTATGTGAATAGATATGAATGGGTGATATTATATGTGTAGATGCTCAAAGAGTGTATGTGTACATGGTTTGATTATTTAAAGTGTTAGAAACAACCTATATATGATTTACCACGTTATCGGGGAATGAAATCCTATCTAACCAATCCTTGTGACTATGGTTCCATGAATTAGGCTATCTCGAATGATTCCATGGGGGATTATGATAAGTTTTTGACTCTCAAGGGAGTTGTACTTTGTATTTATTCTTACTGAGAATTAGTGCCTTTTTAGGTTGTTGGGTAATCATGTAATGACACTTTAGATTATATACCTTTTAGTGGGTGTTTTTAGGAGATGCCATATGGGTATAGATGAGAATTGTGTAATGTTTCCCATGATATTGATCATTAATGAGGCCATGTCATAGGTAAGGTGGGTGAAACTGATGTCCTTGGATTATAAATCAGTGTTTATTGAGTGATTAAGTTATGTTTTATGTGAGATAAACTCTTGATAGAGGATGTCCTGGGTTTTTTTAGTCCCTTATAGGTGAACAAATGGTTACATTCTAGATTTTGAGATCAAATTCATGGGAGGTTAAATCATGTTTGTCGAATGAGAATGGTTATTCTCTAGGTGTTTTGGAGAAATTAATCTCTAGGGATAGTTCCTTAGATATGTTTATGAGTCCGAGTAAACATTAGAGGCTCTAAAATGTTGCTATATTGTGGCTCATTGTGTGGTTAGCTAGAAAAACTAAAGTATTGAGGAGAATGGTCGATGATGTTAGAACACTATCTTAGTTTCGGTGAAGTGTGAATCATGAGAGCATGATTTGTTTTCTATTTTTGTTTGGTATTTGAGCATGATACCATTAAATTTCGTGGATTTATAGGTGTCTAATTATGGTTACACATGGTATCATTAAAATATTAATTATTAAGAGGTCTTGGATGAGTTGAGGGATAAAAAATTATAATGTGATGCTTATAGGCTGATAAACAATGAAATAAGAGAAGATTTTTTAATTGTAAATCCGTGGTGTTGATGAAAATGGGTATTGACTGAGTTATATGGAATGTTTTACTCAACGATTGAATTAGACACACATTTTCTGGGATACGTGGTGTTAGGGGTTTGTAGTAGGTGATCTTGGAATAGGAAGAATGAAAAAGTGTTTGACAAATGAAGCCTGTTTATATTACACTTCATGAGTGGTTTATGTGATCCATATGGTGCTTAAGTTCACCCTTGGCCATTTTATGTCATGGACCTCATTAAGGATTAAGATTTGGTGACAACTAATGAGGTAATTGTGCTCAAATGTGAGCAATTTCATCCCCAATGAGTTATATCTTGCAGGAATGGATAGAATGTAGGATGTGATTTATGAGGTTTGATTTTGTGATGAAAATATAATGAAACACATATGGTTAAGGGTGGGATTTCATTCTTGAATATATTCCCCCAGAACTAGAAGGGTCATGGGTGTGTGGAGTCAACCATGGAGAAGTTGTGATGGTAGTGGTTATCAGTGTTTAAAATATTTTTGTTCTGCTAGGATTTCTCATTGAATGACATATTGGAAATTGAATGTGATAGTGGATCATGATTGAGTATTGGAGTGGTATTCGGGATAGAGAACATTTATCCACACTTATTGGATAGGGAATACATTATTGATCATGAGAAGAATATTGTTGGTTCAGTCAACTAATTATCTTTTAACAAATATCACACTGACTGTTAGTACAAAAATCATTCTGGGTACTTGGAAGATAACGAGACGCCTCCATACTTGAATGAATAATGATTTGGTGTTTTCTTAATGAATCAGTAGTTGGGGAGAAATGTGTTGAGGTAGGTTTACCATAAGAGGTCTAACTATTGTTTTTCATATAGTTGGAAGAAATTATCTATAAACTACACCGAGAACATCACATTAGATGGCGATGTGATTGGTTTTTGGATGGAAGATATTGGGAATCATTGTACTGCTTATTTTAATAATTAAACAATTTTTATTGTGGATTGATGATCGAAGTGCCCTAATTTTGATGTTTTTATTTAAAAGAACGTTTGGAAGTTCTCAAAAAGAAAAATTATATTTGTCATTAAATTGGTTATAAAAATAGGTAGTTTTGGGTGGTTACATAACTATTATGACTATTTTTTTATAAGAAGAGTTATAGTTGGGAGTTTTTAATGAATCTGAGACATACAGCTTTTAGAAATCAGAGGAATTTTGAATTTTTTTGGTGGACGGGTTAGATTTTGTGTATATGTTATAAAAAGGAAATATGAATGTTTTACATATTATAGTGATGTTTATGATTATATTTTGAATCTTATTTGGTGAATTGGGTTCTTGTAAGAGTCTTGAATGCTTCAGGTTATGTTTTGGGAAATTTAGAGTTTTTTTTAGGGTGCATGGTTTCGTGTGAACAGTGTTTGAGAAACCATGAGACACATTATGTGTGAGGAGATTTTTAATTAAATTTCTATGGATCATAGTTGTTTATCATGGTCAGTACATGGTTTTTTCGGAAACCATGTGAATTAAAGGGGAAACCAAGTCACTGGATTTGAGACAAAGTCTTTCAATAGAGTTTCTACATGGTTCTAGGAAATTCATGTGCAGTGTTGTAGATTATGGTTGTGTCATTATAATAGTTTGTATACATTTTGGTAAACCATGCATCCCAACTATGTGACATGAGTGTACGTAGGATGAACTAAATTCATGATTTGATCATATTTTGGAATAACATATTTCTAGACCATGTGGCCTATTAAAAATTGGAGTATTAACTTTTTTCCCCAGTGGGTTTTGATTGGTTAACCCCCTTTTTTATACTCCCTTACATTGACCCTAGTTGGATGATATGCTCCTCCCTCCTTGACATCCCTTGGATTTAGGGTGTTTATTCATTATTATTTGATTATTCATGGTGAGATTTAACCTCTGTTATCCTCCATTATTTCCCCCTTTATATTCTCTAATTTTTTGTCATCTTTTATTGTGGTTTTGATTCCAATTCGACATGAGTAATGTAGAATAAATCAATTCGTATAGTGATTATTCCCTTCTTGTAATGAGTTCGTAATGAGATTCCATTTTCACTAAAAATCATGATGATTGAAAAGGGTACAAAATAATTATTCCTTTTATTATGTTTTTTCCCAAATTTACAATTACATTAATTTGTGTTTTGGTGAAAATGGTTGGGGTTTTAGTTCTTCTTGTTCTTAGGGAGGTGTTAGGGGTTCCCAATACTCAGTGGCTTGAGCTTTTGATGGAAGACTATTGTCCAATGAATTATTCAATATTTTTCCAAGTTCAAATTGATTAAATTAATTTGTGATAAAATTTTATATGCAATTAATCATTGTTTTTTGGTATGAGATATTAGGATGAGTCATTTATATGTGACCGATTAATCATGGATGATGTTAGATGAGGGTATATGTGTATCAGAAGAGCTGTCAACACTTTGAATATTATATTTGAATTCATTTGGGATGATGTTTGTAGTCCTCGCTATTCTTTTTATACCTTATTACTTTTAGTTTATGATGTTTGTGTGATGCAGTTGTTCCATTGATGAGTATGTCTTATATAGTTAAAATGATTATTTTAATTTAATAAGTTGGTCAATTTAAAATGAATGGTAGTTTAATTTAAATTTATATGCCCCCCTTGGAGACCTATAATTAAGTGATTTAAGTCCCAAGGCCATTAATGAAATTTATCTTGACACAAAAACCATTGATGAAAAATTCCTAGAATAATAAGATACCCGAAAACTTGGATACCTTCAATAGGGACAGGGGATGATGAGACATTAGGTGGAAAACCATAGTAGGAATGATGTGGACCCATGAGATGTATTATGACTATATTGATATACCTTTGGTAGAATAAGTTTGATTTGGCTAAGTTCAATTGTTTAGATTTGTCTAGGACAAAGATATGTACCTTAATCTATCTATCGAGACTATCACCACTATGAAATACACTCATTGTATGTGATTCTATAGGATAATGTTGATAATGTAAAGGGACAACATTTACTTTTGAAATAAAGTGTTATCCCAAGAGACATGTTGTGATCGAAGATACTGGGTGGGGTACCTCCATTATATTAATGATATAGAGGACCCCTGTGGGTTCCCTGATGAAATGTAACCCTGAGAGGGTGTAAATTACAATGTGTATAACAGGTTATAGGTGTCACTAATAACCCAAACCATTTTTTATAACCGATGGGGTTGTGATGACAAGGATCCTCTTTAACATTCTTTCATCTCCTTTTATGTTTATTTTTTTTACTTTTGTTATGTTATGTGATTTACCATGATGCCTGAGAATTGGAAATTGGAAATGGAATAATACTAGTTTTTTCGGATGATTTAGAATCACATAATGAGTTGGATGAGACTTTGGGATGCTCGTTGTGGTTAGTATCTAGTCTCACAGATTATTAGAGGTGAATTCCTAGCCTGGATAACATCCAGAGATATGTTTGATGTAGAAGTGGATGCTTATAGGTTGTACATAGGATCCAGCATCAGAGTTATATAATTTCACACATACAGTAATGCATGTTATGGTAGGGATGCCTATAATATTGCGATTCCATTGTGAATTCCCATGTTTTTGTATTCGAATGGAAATAACAATAAACTATTGTGAATACAAATGATGTCTAATATTTGAATGGTGTAATGAGGTGGAAGTGAGATTAAATCATCATGAAAAATATTATACATCCTATTGGTGACTATTAGATCTCCTATACTGATTCATAGGATATCCTCTATGATTGTGTGGACTCACAATAGATGGTTTGACTAAGGAGTGGTAAAATATTGGATGCCCAAGTAATTGATCATATGATCTAAGAGGTTATTTACCATATAATTTTTTTGTTCTCTTAGGAATAAGTCACTCTTCAATTTATAAGATTTCCCATGTCCTCCCTCTCTAAGTAATTATAGGTCATACTAACATTGTGAATGTGCGGGTGACACTATGGGGTTCATCCTAAGGGCTTGAGGATGAGGGATTCCTAGTAACACCTCAGGATCCACCACTCATCATTGGAGGTGTGATTACTAGATCCCCAGTGTGAGGATAGAAGTTCCCTTGAGATGATTCTCATGGTCAGAGATATTTTGATATTGGTCAAGGATTGTATTATTTACCAAAGTTCTGGAATCTAGGATCTACGACAACTATTGGGTACAACACAAGTTATATGTATATACCCCTAATGTGATGGTGATAATATGTTGGTGCGTTAATCATGACATTCTAATATACTCTCCAAAATTATGCCAAAATAGGTATTGAGTTAGTTTAAACAATTAATGGATTGTATTATATTGTTTATTTATTTTAGATGATCTTGCTACATGAACACATCACATCTTATACTGGTTATTACAAGACCACATTGGTGCTTCTCTACTATGTTTTTCCCTCACACCTTGTTCGATACACTATTGCACATGGGTATCCTAGAATCCCTCACATGGTTTTTATAGGCATAGGTTGGGATGGTTCCCATAGTTCTGATTAATCTGGATCAACATATAAGGGATATAGATATTCTGATGATATATGAAAAATGGTGGTGTAGAGCCTCCTATAAATTCATCTTATTCATGTATTTCAATTATATATGAAAATTGGACTAGTCGGTGGTCAGTTGTATATATGACAAGACTTTTAAATCCTTTAATGGATTTAATTTATTATATTCTGGTTTATATTTTTATAATTCCTCTTTAATTTAATTTGTGATGGATAATATAGGGTTATTTATATTCCATTTTACACTTTTATTGAAGGGGTAAAGCCTCCGCATGATACCTACTTTGACACCCACAATTTTGTCTGACGCCTCTATAATTTGAGGAGGTGCTCCTGAGGTTACATGGTGGTCTAGTTCAGATACAATTTGGAGTGATCTAGGCCATGGAATTATAGTGGGTCGGGCTAATCCCTACTCTGTAGTGGGAATATTTCAATACTTTTATCATTGATCTGAACAATGATTATAATAAAAAAAATTCCTAGAAATTTTTTCCAAACAATAATATATAAAAGAATATATAGCTTAACTAGTTTTATCATATTCCAATTTTTATGGAGAGAACTCCAAATTGGATAAAAAATTAATGGGAATCCCTTCGCTTGGTCATAGACATCAACTTCCATTACTCCTTATAGTGAACAATAAGAACTTCTGGACACTCTAAGAGTTTACTCTTTTGTAATATTTTGAAGACCCCTAATTTTATTTTATGAGTACTGAAAAATCCTTTCATAACATTAGATTAAACCATGTAGAAAAATATGGCAATATGCCTAGTAAAAAACCATGGGTATTGGTTCCAAAACATTGGCTATAAGAAATATCCATGATACTTGCTGACCATGGCACATGTTGGTGTGTATATAGCTAAAATCTACAGCCATAGTTTTATTAAGACATTTACATATCTTCCATCAAGGAAATAGACACTAGAGACAGGTTTCGGAAATTATGGCTATAGTTATCTAGAAACAATTTTAACCATTACTATAGTCTCTCTTTCTAGGGTAGACAACCATTTCTATAGCCCCTATAAACGCTCAATACAAGGTTCAAATAAATAACAACTCGGTAGATTTTACCTCTATACCATCACTATATATATCCAAATATATTACAACTACCCTATTGATAACTTATGATATATATATTATATTTAAAAAACATGGCTATAAAAAAACTTTGGAAAAGGACTTTCTACCATATTCCCATATGAATTTTTTCCCCAAGCATACGCAAGAAACGTAAAGCCACTATTTCATTGAACCAAGGATATAGAATTTGGGAAATTAATCTACATCCACAGTTTAAGAAAACAATGTCTATACACTAAACATATAGCCATGTTTTTATATAAACTGAGGCTATAACTTTGTAAAAAAAATACATTATATCCACTATTAAATAGAAAATGTGGCTATTTAAACTGGAAAAATAGCCTATAGTCATGGTTTTACACAAACCATTATTATGACCATAATAACATACTCTAGGTATGGTTTTACAGAAACAGTGGCTATATTCATTAAAAAAATACTATATTCATGATTTTATAGAAACCATTTCAATTTGTACATGATATAGGCATGATTTCATTAAATCGTGACTCTATAATTTGGAAATATACTATATACCCATGGTTTAATATTATCCACTTATATAGACTTGGTATAAATAACTATAGTAATGGTTTTGGAAAATTATGTCTATAGTTCAGTGGTTATAGATGAGTTTTCTAGTAGTGTATCTTCTTACATATATACCTTGAGAACCTTATGCAATTCATTTGTATCTCCACATATTCCCCATTGAGATGTGTTAAGGTAGCTTTTGATAGAATATTTCTATCCAACCTTATTTTGGACTTCCAAACATTGGTCATTGATACTCCTATATCACTATTTGAGATTTTAAAATTACACTTCCAATATTACTCATTATGTTAGTTCTAATCCCTTAGTAGTAAAATGGTTATATAATAGATGATATTAATAAATTCATACTTTAAAAAAATTCATGATTTTTCACCAAGTCCAATATCAACCTCCAAAAAACCACTTCCACTTGAGAACATCCATCATAGTTTCATGGTTCCCTTAACATGCTTATGGTTATACCAGCCTGAATGAGGCGCAAAATTGCCTCAATAAAATATTGAATAAAACATTTTTCTTGTATATAAATCAGATTAGGAATTAAATCCACCATCCATTGATCCAACACATTTTCCTCCAAAAACGTCCTATTAAAGTGATATTTTAGCCGAAATTGATTTTTCTTGAAATGATTCATCATATTATTGACTATGTGGATTCCACTTTTTGAATCATTGAACAACGATCCAACCTTCTAACCTTTTCCAAAATCTTCCATTTAAACCTTTAGAAAAATAAACTCCTTCAATAATTCAATTAATGAAAACGTATTACACTTAGGTTTTTGAAAGAGAAACTATAAGTGAAATCATAAATATTCAATTTATAGATGGTCCATAGAAAGTAAAAACATATCCCTTGATGCTCCAACAAGTGTCTGTGTCCACCCAATGTCAAAATCCTAAAAACCAATGCAATGATTCATTGATTTTGAAATAGTGATATAAACGTTTAGAACCGTTGAGATACTAGAGGACTAACTTTACTATATCCCAATGTTCTATTCTTGGTTCTTCCATAATTATGATAAAAACCCCCATTACATGTGAAATGTCCGACAGTGTATAAGCAATGACATACAACATGCTTTCAATTTAATATACAAAATAAACGTTTTCCATGTATATAGACTCAAATTTTATTTTTAGTTCCTTATTATTTATTAACATTGACATTATGGATAGTGGGGTGGAAATCAGTCTCGCATCACTCGTTACCAAACATTCCCCTACCTTCACAATGTAGTCAAATTTATTTAGGAATAATGTTACAGAATTTATGTCCTTTAGAATATACATATCCATAATCTGTTTTTATATACTGAGATCTTTCATCTAAAAAATATTTTACAATTCAACATCCATTGCATTAATCATTTTCTGTATTTTATTGGAAATGAATACAAAATATATATAGATAACTATTTTTTGTAACTCCCACTATCAAACAGATTTTGTTATAAATAATTATATGCATTTTTCTTGAGGAAATTTCATTCCACCATAAAGGAATTGAACTTTCAGTTCAACTACCATGGTGATTACATCAAACCATAAATACTTTGTTTCATCTTTTATACAATATTATGGCTATATTTCTCTATGAAACCTTCCGAATAATCCACATAAATATCTTCATCTAATTATCGATGAAGAAATGTTATCTTTACATCTAACAACTGAAGATGCAACCCTTCAAGGAGAACCATTCAATGTAAATTATTAATACTCATGTGTTCATTAATTTGGTAATATATATTGGAAAAATATATATGTTCCATGTTTTTAAATACCTTTATAAAAAGCAATAAATTTTACCTCCTTCAATCATTCACTTCCTCTTTCAGTCGATACACCCATTTATTATGACACACTCTCTTCTTAGTACATTGGCCTATTAGCTACTAGGTCCCTAAAAATTTAAGGAAACTATCTCATCATTCATGGATAATTCAAAACACTATTATTTTTAAAATTTAAACTTTTTTCCATACCATTTATGACATGAAACACTGAGCCTAAACGATCCATGAAATGTTATTATTTAAATATTATAAATATAACATAGTAGTAAAATTGGATGGTATAAATAAGATTAATAAAATTATGATATATATATATATATAGGAATAATTCAATAAAAACTTATTGATAAAGAATATTTAAATAAACACTCATTTTTTAGTAAATACATATTATGTTTCAGGGATACATTTTCTTCAAAAAAGTTTTTTATTTATTCATGATAGAAATTAAAATAAATAATTTCTAGGATATTTTTAAATATAATTTTATAAAAATGATATAATTTTTGAAATAATCATATCAATATTTTCTTAGGATGAATGTCATTAATTTTTCTAAAAAGAGTTACTTTTCAGTGAATAGTGAAAAATACTGATTTTGTAAAATTGTTATTTCATTTCATTACGTAAAGTAATTTAAAAATACCATCATTATTTGAATTTTATTTTAAATTGAAATAAGTATTATTTAGTTATAAAAATATAATTAATTACATATTAAACAAATTTACATATGAATTTTTTATATGTATATTTGTTTCTTTAAAATATGCATTATTCTAAAAATTCATTTTTGTCACGTTTTTTGTGTTGAATTTTAACTTAAATTCTAGAAATAATATGAATTTAATTTTATAAAATAAATTTTATATTTGGAATCAAAATAATTAAAATTTGGTAATAAATACTATTTTAAAAAATTAAAATTTATTTCCACGTTTATGGTCATAGCATGTCTACTGGGTGGTTAAATTAAAGATAAAATTATTAAAATGACCCAAACATGTATAATTTCCATATGATAAACATATTTCAACCTTATATCATATAATATTCTTTAATGGTCAAATGTATAAAAATTTTGGGTGAATAAGTTGTTTATATATTTTATTTTTTTCAAAATTTCTATATGGGTCCTTTCACCCACTTATAAATGGAAACCCATATCCTATGGTCTTCACACTACAATAGAATATTGGATTATCTAATCTATAAACAAATAAATTCCTTTAATAAATATAAAAAATATATATTCCATGTTTTGATCAAAAAATCATTTTGGGAAGGCTTTCGTTATAAACATGAAAAGGTTGTCCGAATAATAGGTGTAATTCTTAACCATGGAGTTTAATTTTATTTAATTTGACACATTATTACAATATTATTCAATATAATAACATCATAATGTACCATATACAAATATGTTATTTTTTTATTTACATAACTTATATCCATCTTCTCTTCTAACAAATGATAAATGGAACCATCATTCGTGTGTACAGATGACTACCATCTCACAAATTCATGTAATTCTTTTTCCATCATTACCTCTCATGGATGATTATCATGATTGATTAAATGTAAATATATTATATACATGAAATATTTATCATCATGAAAAAATAATATATAGTATATCCTTTTACCTTTCCATTCATAAGAAAATGATAGCATTGTTCGTGTGTACGTATGGATTGCGACCTCCATGAAGTGACATGATTCATTTTGCATTACCACATTACATAGGTAATTTTTGTAAGATTATTTCATAAAATAATATTATATTTAAAATATAATTACAATTTTTGAATTATAAAATAATTATTACTTTCATTCCATTATAAAAATTAAAATAATGGAAATGTTACTCTTACATACGAATGACCTACCTTCTTGAAGATCGTAATGTAGTTCATTTTTTCCTAACCATCATTCATGATTATTTTTAAAAGTATAATTTCTGTAAAAAATTATAATTATATTAATATTATTATTAAGGTTATGATTTAATAATGATATTTTTTAAAATAGTTATCCAATTGAATTGATTATGGATATATGATCCGGATATCATCAAAATATCTGATGTTATATTAATTGATTAAAAAATAGAATATGAGATGGTAATAAATAAAATAAAAGGAATAATAAACATCAAAAATTATTTTATTCAAATAATTAATTATCATAATTTTATTATTCATGAAGATAAGTAATTCAAGTGACAACTTCAGATCAATGTAAGTGATCTCCTTGAAGCACCCTTTTCTTTAAGATATGGCCATTCCCTCTAACTCCCTTTATCTCTCTCCCTATATATATATATATATGTAATGTTAATTAATTCTTATTAATATATATATAAATATATGTGTCTCTCAAATATACAAATATTATTCTCCCTTCCTTTGATGGGGTATGACTTATGATAATTTCCCAAATTCCTTCTTTAATAATATTTTTTGACTATGATAAGAGTTAAGATTATGCAACACATTGTATTTACATGGGTAATTTTTATGTTTTTACCTTTTTTTTACTTAAATTTTTGGGTAACAATTAATCAAAAACTACCAAGAGAGGGAGATAACTCTACACATTCTAATTCATCAAATGATTGTCTATATTATAATTCATTGTTTGATTCTATACAAATGTATGTAGGAGGATGAATATCCCTTGTAATTTTCTGATCAACCATGGATATTATTGCACTATGAGAAAGTAGATATTGCTAAAACATTCATGAAAAATGAGCAAATAATTCTAGAATACATGCCCATTATGAGGGATTATACAAATGTGTTCCCAAGAGAGTTTTCTGGTTTTCATCATGATTAATAGATTGAGTTCTCAATCAATATTAAACCTGTATCTATACCCATATACAAGTATTCTTATATAATGGATATCCATTAGGATTATGAACATAAAAAGTTTTTTATAGGATAATATGGAAAAATATTTTACATTCCTGAGTGATTCATCATGGGGTGCATTGGTAATATTTTTCTAAAAGAAGAATGGGTCAATGAACGTCATTAGAAACTATTATAAACAGAATAAAATCATGATAAAGAATATGTGTCCCCTACCATGGATATATGAATTGTTTGATAAACTAAGTAGGCCTCAATATTTATCTATATTGGAAGATCAGTTGAGATATTACTAATTAATGGTGAAAAGGGTGATATTCCCAAAAATTTCATTCAAACATGTAATGTAGACTATTAGTTCATAGTGATGCCCACTAAATATATAGTAATATTTATGGAAATAATAAATAGAGTATTTATATATTACCTAAATTTTTTTATTCTTTTTAGGTGATATTCTAATATAATAAAAAATAATGGTGTATGAGGAGTATTTGGATAATATGACAAATAAATTTTGAAATGAAAAGATATATTCAAATTATATTAAATTTGTGTTTTGGATGAAGGAAGTATCAATATTGTAGAATATTATCTACATAAAACAGACATATGGGCCCCCTTCTATGACATATGTAACTGTGGAGTGGTCCATACATGATTCTACAATAGAGATCAATATTTTTCATAGACTAACAGGGAATTAAAAATGATATATAAAAAAATTACCATAATTTTAAAACCTAATATCTTTGCTTACTTGAAGGGGATTAATGTTTTTTAGGACCATAAAATGAAAATATATCAAAAAGGAGTTAAAAAAGAAGCATATAACAATAGTAATTTTCACATAAATGACATATTTTAAAGTAATTTTTCATTTAATTAAAATCATTGATTTGTTTTTGGGGTTTTTTTTTTGCATTTTTGAAGGAAATGGTGGGTTTCCAAAATTTGGGCTAACCCGAGAGCCCATTTCCAAATTTGAAAGTAATTTTTTTTCTTTAATAACTCCTTCTTTTTTCAACCTTTTTCACCCATTAAACTTCCAAAATGACTCTAATTTAACTATTCAAACCACCAATGAAATTTGGTCCCCTTATAAATTAATTAGCATCTTGGATTTGGATGATCAAATTAGGTATTGGGCCAACCTGAAAGCCCATTTCCTGTTTTAAAATTTTTTTTTAATGCTTTCATAAAATATTCATTTTTTATCCATTTTCGGTGATTCCACCTCTCACCTTCTACCATTGAACCTAGACGCACTCCTGCTTAGTTTCCCCTCTTTGGAGATCGTATCAGTCAGAAATTCGGGCCGAACCTCTAAGGTTTCTAAAATCATTTAGATTTCTCAAGTAAGTGACTATCCTTCTATGATCCTTCCTTTTCCTTAAGATTTATCCATTTTTTTCATGAATCCCAAAATTTCCAGAATCTAGGGATTCGTACCTATGGTTTCATTTTCAGTTACTTGGTCCAATCCCTTGGTTTTAGGTTTAATCTCACTCCCTTGTGGTGCGGTGGTGCTGCGGTTGAAGTTCCGCACTAGGATTTGTTGTTCTTGACTCTTTTGGTAGGTGATTCCATTTTGAATGCAATTTTTGTGAATTATATTTCTTTTTTCATGGTATTTTAATATTTATTTCATTTGAATTTTTCTGAAAAAAAAATTTAGTTTCATTTATATTGAAAATGAATTTTAAGTTCCAATTTTTGGTGAAATTATGCGGTTTTCATACAAATATTTTATTGGTTCATTTGGGGATGACCAATAATTACTTAGTTTATTTTATTGAATTTTATTAGGACTGTAAATCATGTTTTGAATGTTTATTATGTTTTTGGTTGCTGAGAAAGTTTGTTTAAATGGTGTTTGGGAAGCAAATGGGCTTTAAGTGCCATGTTTGTGTGAAAATGGTGATTTTTAAAAGATATAACTTCATGGTTCACATGGGGCTACCCCAAAACGTAATTCATGGTTTCATGAAAAGTTATTGAACCTCTATTTTTGATTTGGTGACTTAAAATGGTGCACATAGTGTGCAAAGTAGATATTTCGAAGAGCTTTGGGTGCAAAACAATCTGATATTTTGAGAGGTTGTTTTATTGAAAATAAAAATGTTTTGTTCTATGTTTTAAATGGTATAATGTATGTAAGTATATTGTATTCTTTGTTTGACAGTAGTAGTAGTGTTTTATATGTAAAAGTATGTGTGTTGTTGGCTGAAATTGTTTGAGCAGAAAAGGGGGATCCCAGGTACTTATGTGGTCGGATATGTACTAGTACGACTAGTGAACCAGACGGGTTGTGTCCCTATTTCACTGAGAAAATGGATAACAAAAACTCTAACTAAACTATGTGGATGATATATGGGGACCACTAGGTTATGGGTATGTTCCCTACTAGTGGATCGTTCATGGGAAAGGATTGTGACTTGGATACTTTACACCGAGGTACAAGATATGTCGGGCCCAAGACTATCTAGTTTCCTAGGGGTGTTCCCAGTTTTGGTGATCAATGGATTTGTGGTATTTACCTTCGCATTGGGGTGTTTTTGGTAGTACTTTATAGTATCTCACATGTCTATTTAAATGTGTGTGCATTCTGAAAATTGTATCTTGAAAACTGTTATCAATTGAAAGTTCCATTTCTTGGATTTTATTACTACTTTTCTTGGCGTATTAAAACTGCATTCTTTTTCACAGTATATTGCATTATATATGGAATCATTGGGTGGTATCTTATTGGGCTTAGGATAAAACCCTACTTAAACACCTTGGGTGTAAGTATACTTGGTTATGTTTGACTCGGGTAAAGGAAAAGGCTAAGGTTGATGGCGGTTCAGGGTGTTAGTTCCCATCCATGGGACGGAGTTGTGGAGATGGCTTTGGGGTGATGACCCCTTGTCATGCGTAGTCCATGGGGTTGTTTTGTTGATATTTTATTGTGTATTTGGTCCTTTTTTACTTCATTTAATCTTATGTATCCAGTTCTGGATTTTTTTATAAACCATGCTGGTATGAATTTTTTAGATTCATTTTATCGAATATTTTTTATGTTTTATGTATATATATTCCGGTAAATCATTCCCAAACCAAGATAAATGATACCCGGGAACTTGTTCCAGCACGTGGGGATAGGGAACGCCCTTCAGGCATTTCCATGGGCTAGGTTTGGTGCCATTAATGGTGGCCACTAGATTCGGTTTGTGATAAAATGGTATCATAAGAGGTTAATGTTTTTGGGTTATATTGAATTTTGGGATTAGTCAGGATAGATAGGAGCTAGGACTATCAGGGCTTGGGGTTTTCGTTGTGAGTAGGTTGCCTGGCCCACACCTCTCATGGAAGACCCTGAGTCACCAGTGGATGTTGGAATTTACAGATTGACTTCACTTCCAGGTGAGACGTCTGGGCTGTAGACCACATGTGGACATCAGGCGGATGTGGAGTAATTGTTACTTTTATTACTAAAATTTGTTTAGTTTATTTATATTTGATGTATTTGATTACAATTTTCAGAATTTTGGTATTGAATATTATTTTGTCATTATTGCATTTTGTAGCAACATGCCTCCCCAGAAAGCTCCCACCAACCCATAGGAGGAAGCTGGAGAGAGTTCCCCAACACCAATTGATCAGAGGGTCATGGAGGCTATGGTTCGTGCTATCAAAGATTCGGGACAGGGACTATCTCTTACTCTTATTTCTATTAGGGCAGAAGATACAGTTCCTAGAAAAGATAAAGAACAATATTTTGTGAAAAACAAGCCTCCTACCTTACGAGGTAGATCAGAACCCCAGGAAGTAGAAGAATGGATTGAGAAGATCGAGCATATGTTTGACTTCATAGAAACAACCGAGGAGCTCAGCGTGAAGTGTTCCTCATTTCTGTTGGAGGGTGCCAGCCATAAGTTGTGGAAGATAGTGCTTCAATATGGGAAAAATGAGTAGATGGGCTAGGGGGATTTCAATGATGTCTTCAATGAACAGAACTACCCCAAGGTGTTGGCTTATGCTATGTCTAGAGAGTTCAAGGGAACTTGTCCAAGGTAATCTATCTGTGATGGAGTATGCCAGCTATTTCACTGAGTTGGTTCAGTATGCTCTAGAAATTGTCTCTAATAAGCAAGCGGGGGCCCAGAGGGTTGAGAAAGGCTTGCAACCAGAGATATTATCCCAAGTGTTCTTGTTTAAGCTGGGGATCTATGCTCAGGTTGTTGATCGGGCATGCATGGTAGAGATTAGTAATAAAGGTATGCTGGTTTCTATGGTTCAGTATTAGCAGTGGGAAGTGTCATCTCCTTAGAGAAGAAAAAGAAGCAGGATGATCTTGTGAAGAAAGTAGATGGAAGTTCAGGACACTCTTCCAGGATATTTTATATGTGTCTTCTGATGAGAGATCAGTCATGTGCCACTAGTGTGGGAAGCCCGGGCACATCCTACCAGTATTTACACATCCTCCAAAGCCTTGTTACCAGTGTGGAGGTATGGGGAATTTGTAGCATTTCTGCGGTGTGGAACGTCCATATCCGAGAGGGGCTGAGTTAGTGGCTTCAAGATGAGTGCCAGTATAGTCTAAGCCATAGAGGGCTGGGGGATCATGATTTGGAAACTGTGGTGTCAGGTCTGGGTCTTCTTCTGGGCAGAGCCAGTTTAGGTCATAGCTAAAGACAAGCGGTCATCTTCAGGTAGATACCGGACATCTCCATGTGGTGGATCAGACACCAGCAGGATCAGAGGCGGGACCGTCGATAGTTTGAGGTACCATTTTTATCACATATTTTATAAATACTGCTATTTTTGATATTGGTGCCTCCGATTCATTCATTTTTGTCTGTTTTGCAGACATTCTGCATTTTCCAACTGATTTTATGTCTTTTACGATGGTGTTGGTGACACCGCTAGGAAAGAAGAAGGGTCTCAGATGCCCATCGCATTCACTTTTTTTGTCAGGGGTCGAGATGGAGTGGGAACTACTGGTCTTAGATATGGAACTTTTTGATGTCATATTCTGGATGGATTGGTTAGTACACATCCAAGCACACATCGATTTCTACAGACGGCATGTGAGTTTCACATCACCTGATGGTCGTCGTGAGGTTTTTCATGGAGAATGTGATCCTCAGTCAGGTCACGAAGGGCCTCCACTCCCAGAGTTGGGAAGTGTTATCTTCCAGTTATCTTCGCTCATTCTAGAGGATGGGCATTCCCCTAAAGGTTCACTACCTCATGTAGTGAATGAGTTTCCAAAGGTATTCTCAGATGAAATTTCAGTTTTTTCCCCGGAGCGGGATGTGGATTTTTTGATTGATCTGGCATCGGAACACAGCCGATATCTCTTCCCTATTATCGCATGGCCCCCACCGAGATGAGGGAATTAAAGATATAGTAGGATGACTTAGAATCCAATGAATTCATTCACCCTAGCTTCTCTCCTTGGGTCTCTCTTGTGTTGTTCGCGAAAAAGGGTGATGGATCCCTCTGGTTGTGCATTTACTAACGGAAGCTGAATAAGGTAACAATTAAGAATAAATACCTTTTTCCCAGAATAGATGATTTTTTCAATCAGTTGAATGGGGAAAAGTTGTTCTCAATGATAGACCTGCATTCGGGGTATCATCAACATTGGGTGAAGGAGTCAGATATCCCAAAGACAGCTTTTTGAAGCAGGTACGACCACATTGAGTATTTGGTCATGCCCTTCGGATTGACCAATGCTCCGGTGGTCTTTATGGCACTCATGAAAAGGGTGTTTCATCAGTATATTGGTTCCTTTATTGTGGTGTTCGTGGAAGATATTATGGTATACTCTAGCTCTGGGGAGGATCATGACCATCACTTGAGGATCGTTTTGGGTACATTACGGGATCACCGCCTCTATGAAAAGTTGTCAAAGTGCACTTTCTGGATTAGGGAGGTGAGATTTAGGGGGCATTTGATCTCAGAGAACAAATTTTAAATGGACCCTGAGAAAATTAGTGCAGTCATATCATGGGAGAAATCGAAGAATGTGTTCGAGATCAGGTGTTTTCTTGGTTTAGCTAGTTATTACAGGCAATTCGTTCGAATTTCTCTCAGATTGCTTCACCGATTACTTCCCTCACCCGAAAAGGGGTGAAGATTGAATGGGGTCCAGAATTCCATGAATCGTTAGAGGAGCTGAAGAGTCTGTTGACTACCACCCCGTGCTGATTTTTTCAGAGGCTGGAAAGGGATAAATAGTCTATTGTGGTGCTTCAGGTATGGGTCTTGGGTGCATGCTTGTGAAGGATGATCGCACGGTCGCGTATGGATCTCGCCAAGTTCGACCACACGAAAAGAACTGCCCAACCCATGACTTGGAGTTGGTAGTGGTGATGCATGCTTTGAAGACATGGCGTCACTACCTCTTTGGGGAGAAGTTTGTGGTATACTATGATCACAAAAGCTTGGCTTATATCTTCTTTCAGAAGGACGTCAACTTGAGGCAGCATCTCTGGATTGAGTACTTGTAGAGGTTTGACTTTGACATTATCTATAACCTAGGAAAGGGTAATGTAGTGGCTAACACCTTGAGCAGAAGGGTTCCAGTGCAGGCTTTGAGGAAGTCTAGTGATGAGTGGACATTAATGGGGCTCTTTTCTCAGATGCATGTGGAGACCAGGGAACATAGTGGAAGGGAATTCTCGACGAGCATCTAGTTGACTCCTTCAATGATGGAGTTGATTCAATGGTAATAGCCCAGTGATGATCTTTGTCAGCGGTCGAAGCAGTTTCTTCATGGTGGGAAGACATCCTCTGATTGGTCTTCATCTCCTGAGGGTATCTTGTGCTTCAAGGGCGATTCAGTAGTTTCGTTATCTCTGTGGAAGGTGGTGATGCAGGATAGACACCGGCCTCAGTTGCTATCCGTACAGGTGCCACTAAGATGTATTATGATTTTTTTCAGCAGTTTTAGTGGCCTGGTATGAGACGGGACATAGCACGCTTTGTTTCGAGATGCTACACATGCCAACAGGTGGATGCAGAGCACCAAAGGCATTCCGATTTCCTCCAACCACTACCCATTCCTTCCTGGAAGTGGGAAGAGGTCTCAATGGACTTAATTGCGGGCTTACCTCGTACACCTCAGGGTAATAGTTCCATTTTGGTGGTGATTTATCATCTAAAAAAATCATCCCACTTCATTATGATAGAAGATACAACTAAAGTGGATGAGTTGGGCCATTTGTATCCTCAGGAAGTGGTGAGACTCCATGGTGTACCATCATCAGTTGTCTCAGATAGAGAACCTCTCTTCACTACTCGATTTTGGGAAGGCCTTCAGAAGGCCTTGGTTTCTCAGATTAAGATTATCACGACATACCACCCTTAGACGTATGGTCAGACAGAGCCGGCGAATCAGATTTTGGAGGACATACTTCGTGCATGTGTCCTGGACTTCTCAAGTTCTTAGGATAGCCATTTGGTATTGGCTGAATTTTCTTATAATAATAGTTACCAATCCTCGATTCGAATGTCCCCTTTTAAAGCGCTCTATGTTCGGCCATGTCGGACCCCCCTATGTTGGGCTGAGGTAGGAGAGACTTCACTATTGGGGTCGAACCTTGTGTAGGACACTTCTGAGAAGGTCACGTTGATCAGGCAGTGCTTATTGATAGCTTAGATTCTTCATAAAAATTATGAAGATAGGAGGCGTCGAGACCTAGAGTTTTCTGTGGGTGACTCGGTATTCTTGAAATTGGCCGCTCGTTTGGGCCATCATCGATTGGGGAAGCAAGTTAAGCTGATGCAGCAGTATGTCGGGACCTTTAAGATCATCAAGAATATTGGAAAGGTGGCATACAGGTTGTCCTTACCTTCTCAGTTGACATCCATCCATGATGTCTTCCACATCTCTCATTTGAAGAAATATAACCCGGATCCGTCCCATTTGTTGAGTTGGGAAGAACTGGAGATAGAGCCTGACTTGTCTGTTATTGGGAGGCTGGTGAAAATAGTGGAATCCTAAGAGAAGATACATTGAGGGAAGTCTATTACATTAGTCCAGGTTCAATGGCATCATGGGAATGATACACATGAGACATGGGAGTGAAAGTTATGGGTCAAGGAAGAGTACCCGTTCTTGTTTTCCAATCAAGATTCATGTTGACTTTCCAGGGCGGAAAGACCTCCATGGTGGGGGGAAATGTCACATATATGACAAATTTTAAAGGTATTTTTCATTTAATTTACATCCTTGATTTTTGGGGGGTTATCCATGCATTTTTGAAGGATATGGTGGGTTTCCAAAATTTGGGCCAACCCGAGAGCCGATTTCCATTTTCAATAGTAAATTTTGTTTATTAATAACTCCTTCATTTTCGAGCTTTTTCTCTCATTAAACTTCTAAAATTACCTACATTTAACTATTAAAACCACCAAATTAATTTGGGCCAGATAAAAATTTATTATAATTTTGGATTTGCATGATCAAATTATGTATTGGGCCAGCCCGAAAGCCCATTTCCTGTTTTAATATCATTTTTTTATTATTTCATAAAATATTCATTTTTTATTTTTTTCGGTGATTCCACCTATCACCTACTCCCACTATACCTAGACACACCCCCAGATTTGTTTCCCTCTCTTTGGAGATCGTATCAGTCAGTAATTAGGTCCGAACTTCTCAGGTTTCTAAAATCATTCAGATTTCTCAAGTAAGTGACTATCCTTCTAAGATCATTCCTTTTCCTTAAGCTTTCTCCATTTTTTTCCTGAATCCCGAAATGTCCGGAAGGTAGGGCTTCATACCTAGGGTTTAATTTTGAGTTTCATGGTCCAATCTTCTGGTTTTAGGTTTGATCTCACTCCCTTGTGGTGCGGTGGTGGTGTGTTTGAAGTTCGGCACTTGGATTTGCGGTTCTTTAATCTTTTTGTAGGTGATACCATTGTGCATGAAATTTTTGTGAATTAGATGTCTGTGTTCATGGTATTTTCATATTTTTTACATTTTAATGTTTCTGAAAAATTGGTTTTAGTTTCATTTATAATAAAAATGAATTTTAAGTTCCAGTTTTTGGCGAAATTGGGCAGTTTTCATAAAAATCTTTTATTGGTTCATTTGGGGATGACCAAAAATTAATTAGTTTATTTTATTGAATTTTATTAGGATGGGAAATCTTGTTTTGAATGTTTATTATTATTTTTTTTCTGCAAAATTTTGTTTAAATGGTGTTTGGGAAGCAAATGGTCTTTATGTTCCATGTTTGTTTGAAATTGGGTGGTTTTTCAAAGATATAACTTCTTCGTTCACATGAGGCTACCCCAAAACTGAATTATTGGTTTTATTCAAAGTTATTGAACTGAAATTGTCGTTTTGGTGACTTAAAATTGGGCACATAGTGTGCAATGTGGATATTTCAATGAGCTTGGGGTGCAAAATAATGTGATATTTTGATAGGTTGTTTTATTGAAAATCAAAATGATTTGTTGTCTATTTTAAATGGTATAAAGTATGTATAGCTACTATATTGTTTGTTTGTGAAAAGTAGTGGTTCTCTATATGAAAAATGATGTGTGGTTTTTTCTGAAATTGTTTAGGCACAAAAAGGGGAATCCTGGGTACTTAGGTTGGCGGATATGTACTAGTACGGCTAGTGAACCAGATGGGTTGTGTCCCTGTTTCATTGAGAAATGGATAAATACCACTCTAACTAAACTATGTGGATGATATTTGGGGACCACTAGGTTATGTGTATGTTCCCTAATAGTGGTTTGTGCATGGGAAAGGATTGTGAATTGAATACATTACTCTGAGGTACGAGGTACATAGGGCCCGGGACTATCTAGTTGCCTAGGGGTGTTCCCAGTTTTGGGGCTCATTGGATTTGTGGAATTTACCCTTGTATTGGGGTGTTTTTGGTAGTACTTCACAATATCTCACATTTATATTTAAATTTGTGTGCATTATGAAAATTTTAGCTCGAAAACTGTTATTAATTGAAAGTTGCATTTCTTGGATTTTATCACTGCTTTTCTTTGCGTATTAAAACTTCTTGCTTTTTCACATTGTATTACATTCTATTTAGAATCATTGGGTGGTATCCTATTGAGATTACTCTCACACCCTACTTACACCCCCTGGGTGTAATTAGACGTGGTTATGTTTGACTCAGGTAATGGAAAGGATAAGGTTGATGGCGGTTCAGGGTGCTAGTCCTTATCCTTGGGGCAGAGTTGTGGAGACGACATAGGGGTGATGACCTCTTGTCATTTGGAGTCCATGGGTTGTTTTGTTGTTGTTTCATTGTTACTTTTAACCTTTTTTACTTCATTTGATATTATGAATTCATTTTTGGATTTTTTTTATAAACTTTACTAGTATAAATTTTTCCGATTCTTTTTCTCGAATATTTTTGATGTTTTATGTATACATATTCGGGTAAATCATTCCCAAACCATGATAAATGATACCCGGGAACCTCTGCCATCCCGTGGGGATATGGAACGCCGTTCTGGAATTTCCATGGGCTGGGTTTAGTGTTGTTAATGGTGGTGACCAGATTCATTTTGTGACATTAATTCTCACACATCCCTCAAATGGGGAACATTTTGAGGTATATATCGATGATTCATAGAATGGTTTGGGCTATGTACAATTTCAAAATGAAAAAGTGATTGAATATTGCTCAAGGAGGTTCAATGTTTATGATAAGAACATTCCAAAAAATGATCTGGAGTTTGATGTAGTGATCTTTGCATGGAAAATCTGGAAAAATATTCTCTGTGGTGAGAAGTGTGAAATATATATGAATTATAAGAGACTCAATTATTTATTACTATATAAAGAGATTAATATGTTCTATAAAAGATGTCTATAGATGATTAAGGACTATGATTTCTCAATCAAAGGCTATCATAGGATAGTAAATAAAGTGGCATATGATTAAATTAGAAAGAATTAGAAAACTTTATCAATGCTAAAAATTGAGAAGGATACTATCTTATTTGACTTAAAAAGAAAGGACATGAAAATATTAAAAAATAGAAACATCATTATTACTTTATTGGATTATTTATCAATTATCCCTTCTAGAGAATATAAAAGATTCTTATTGAGATTAAGTATAAATGTTGAATAATGTGGAATCTATAAGAAGAGGTACATTCTCTGAATTTAAAATTGATGAAGAATGAGTTACAAGATTTGGGTTGTGACTAGGGGTACCATAAAATATTAAGATAAATAAGGATATATTAAATTATTCACAAGTATCAACATTATCTATACACCACAGGAGCATAGAGATGTGTCGAGATACCTGAAAGAACAACTGGCGGGACAATATGAAGAAGAAGATACCATAACATTCATCAATGTGTCTAGTGAATCAGCAAGTGAAGGAACGAGCGAAAAAGTGTAAGGGGATGATGCAACCATTACCCATACATTATTGGAAATGGTAAAACATCACCATGTACTTTGTTAGTGGTCTTAAAAATACATAAAGAAGAAATAATGTTCTATAGGTTTTGGTGGATCATCATACAAATACTACAAATGTAATTTCAATTAATAAAGACTTCTCACTCAATCCACATTAAAGGATACTTATTTAATATTTATTGAGGATACATGGAACACCACTATATATTTTATATGACTGATATATGAGATTTACCTGTATATTTTAGAAGAGTCAATGACATGATCTAAATTATGATTTCAAAATTAGTATGACAGAACAACCCTAAATTTATGTCCAATATGAGAAGACTATTTAGGCACAAAATTTCATGTTGAGATAATTTTTTATGAACTTCAATGGAATATGGGATCAATACCTTCCTCTGGATGAGTTCTCATACAAAAATTTATTTCACTGAAGAATCCCAATTGATACTTATGAATAACTTTATGGGAAGATACATAGAAAACCTATGTGTTTGGATGAAGATAGTGCATGAATTTTTTTAAGAACTAAAATAGTTCAGGGAATTTTATAAAATTTAAAGACTATTTAGAAACACATTAGGGCTGCTCAGATTCGACAAAAGGGCTTTGTGGGAAACCATCGGTGAGACATGGGGTTTGAGTTCAGGGATAATTTGTTTCTCATAATATAACTATGGAAGAGAGTCATAATATTTATAAAGAATGGAAATATATTCCATAGGAAAATTATTCCCTTTTATATTCTTGATTTTATCATAGTTGTGGCTGACTAATTATCACTCCCAACAACCCTTTTTTAAGTACATTACATATTGAATTTATCCCTCTTGAGAAAGTACATATGCTATCCCTCAATTGAAGTGAACTAAGAGGTGGTATAATTAAATTATCTATATTATGAAGAATAGTTGGTGATGATATTGAAACATAGATATAATGTTATAAACAACATGAAAACTAGCCTAGTCAAAGTAATATGATAGAACCATAAATACAGAGAGGCAACCTAGGAACCAGTGTAAGACGTGAAGAAAAAGTACCCTCAACTATATTCACATTAGTATGTAATATGAAATTTTGAATGTGAAATATATTATGGTGGAATAATGTAATAGATTGAGGTTTTTAAAATGGACACTATGTTCAATATTACATATGAAACGCAACACTGAACCTAAAGAAACCATTAAATATAACTATTTTAATATTATAACTATGTACTATATATTAAATTTATGGATATGAATTGGATTAACATAATTATGAAATATATGTTAATATATTATGAAATAAAAATTTACTGATAAAATTATAGAAGAAATTTACTCAATTTTTATTAAATACATTTTATGCTTCAGAAATACAATTTATTAAAAAAAAGTTTTTATACCATTTCAAGATAGAATAATATAATTACATTCTTGAAAATTAGAAAATATAATATTAAAAAATGATATAATTTTTTATGTCATCATATCCAAGTTATATTATGGAAAAATTATGGAATTTTTCTGAAAAGATAGATTTTTCAGTGAATAGTGAAAAATACAAATTTCATAAAAGTGCAATTTCTTTTGATTAAATAAAATAATCCAAAGTACCAATTTAATTTTAATTTTATTTAAATTTTAAATAAATATTATTTAATTGTATTAAATGAAAATAATTATATTTTATTCATTTATATATCTTATTTTGGAATAAGTACAATTTTTGGGTATTAAAACAAATTTTCCAAAAAACCAGTTTTCATTGCATTTTATGGGTTAAATTTTAAATTAAACTATAAAACACTGTGATTTAAATTTTATAAAATTTATTAAATATTTTGAATAATTCATAATTCATAATATTTAATGATTGAAATTAATTTTTGGTCATAATGAATAGTAAAAATGTAAAATTTTATTGCCAATATTAATGTTAAAGCAGATTTAACACGGGGTTAAACTAAAAAGATAAGGGTTAAGATGAAATAAATACTTATCTAATTTATATTTTATAACCACATTTAAACCTTATATCATTAAATTATTGGTAATATCTTATATTGGATCTATTTGGTGTGAATAATACATTTATATGTATTTTCTTTAAAAAACATCCTTGTGGAACCTCTCCCCCACATATAAAAGGACACCCCTATCCCATCCTATTAAAAATTAGAGAGAATTTTGGTATAGAAAATACCTACCCACATCCATTAACTAAATCACTCCCATTACCTTGATTCCCTGGTTAGATCATAAAACCATCATAGGAAGGTTTTAGGAATAAATCTAAAATAGTTGTCTCAAGAAGAGGTAATATTATTAACCATGCATTTACATGTTATTTCTCCTTAAAACTCCATAAAATATTATTAATAAAATATGAAATAATAATATCAGTATCTGCCATATAATTATATGTTATTATGTTAATGTAATTACATACATCTATCTCCTCTTCTATCAGATGGAAAATGAATCCATTGTTTGTGTGTACGATATACTACCACCTCACGAATCGATATAATTAATTTTTCGTCATCCCCGCTCATATTTTATTATGTATGTGGATTAATGTATTTTTATGATATTCATGGAATATTTATTACTTTTTAAATTAATATTTCATATGTTTTATTGCCTTTCAATTCATATAAGAATGATAACACAGTTTGTTTGTACATTTGGATTATCACCTCCATATGGCATTGTGATTAATTTTTCATGTCCACATAATATGGATGTTATATATAATTGATTTTAATGAAATAATATTATATTTATGATATCATACCCTTTAAACTATAATACCATATACAATTTGAAAATCATATACATTACATTTTTTGGATTTGATATCGATGAAGGTGACCAAATTTTTAGGATCCAAAATACACAGCATCAAAAGGAAATATTTCATAACATAATAACTATGGACCTTTTAGGTTTTAACTTTTTTAGAATTAATAAATAATAATTAAAAAACAATACGCATTTTTTGAAATTTTCATTTCTCCAACATAACCCACCTTTTCTTATTTAATAATATGTTATCATTATCATCCATATAAAACCCTTCAAGATATAATTAATTAAATATCATTATTTATAACTTATGAAAAACTAAACATAATAAGGGTGTGAAAAAATACAACATAAGGTTAAAAAAATCGTGACAATTTTAATTTCATCATTTAGAATAAGCAGTTCATAAAAAGAGGATATAGGTATAATGACATAATCAAAGTGCATGATCATAACATAAAAATATTCATACCCATTAATATATAGATATTAAAACATGAAAACATGGAATAAGGATTTAAAAAAGTAAATATTCATTAGAAAAAATATTCATAAAAAATATTATGTAATCCTTGATCATGATAATCATTAAAAATACATAAAAATAATAAAAAAAATGTTTTGATATCTTGGAACATTAGCATCATATCACTCTTTAAAATAAAATAATTGATATGGTTGACTTACATCTATAGAGTTCCCAATAAATTGGAGGAATATTACGGACCCACCCATATTTGGTTTATCCTGGAACGACCCATTAATGGTTTATCATGGAACCACCCATCCTTGGTTTATCATAGATCACTCGTCTTGATGGGTTGTGTCCCTGTTTCATTGAGAAATGGATAAAGAAAACTCTAACTAAACTATGTGGATGATATTTGGGGACCACTAGGTTATGGGTATGTTCCCTACTAGTGGTTTGTGTATGGGAAAGGATTGTGACTTGAATACTTTACTCCGAGGTACGAGGTACATTGGGCCCGAGACTATCTAGTTGCCTAGGGGTGTTCCCAGTTTTGGGGCTCTTTGGATTTGTGGTATTTACCCTTGTATTGGGGTGTTTTTGGTAGTACTTCACATTATCTCACATTTATATTTAAATTTTTTTGCATTCTGAAAATTTTATCTCGAAAACTGTTATTAATTGAAAGTTGCATTTCTTGGATTTTATCACTTCTTTTCTGTGCGTATTAAAACTGCTTCCTTTTTCACATTTTATTGAATTATATTTAGAATCATTGGTTGGTATCCTATTGGGCTTACTCTCACACCCTACTTACACCCCATGGGAGTAAGTAGACTTGGTTATGTTTGACTTAGGTAATGGAAAGGATAAGGGTGATGGCAGTTCAGGGTGCTAGTCCCTATCCTTGGGGCAGAGTTGTGGAGACGACATAGGGGTGATGACCTCTTGTCATTTGGAGTCCATGGGCTGTTTTGTTGCTATTTCATTGTGCTTCTTAAACTTTTTTACTTCATTTGATATTTTGAATTCAGTTCTGGATTTTTGTATAAACTTTACTAGTATAAATTTTTCAGATTCATTTTCTCGAATATTTTTGATGTTTTATGTATACCTATTCGGTTAAATCATTCCCAAACCAAGATAAATGGTACCCGACAACTTGTTCCATCCCATGGGGATATGGAACGCCATTCGGGCCTTTCCATGGGCCGGGTTTTGTGTTGTTAATGGTGGTGACCCGATTCAGTTTTTGACATTAATTCTCACACATCCCTCAAGTGGGGAACATTTTGAGGTATATATCGATGATTCATAGAATGGTTTGGGATATGTACAATTTCAAAATGAAAAAGTGATTGAATATTACTGAAGGAGGTTCAGTGTTTATGATAAGAACATTCCAAAAAATGATCTGGAGTTTGTTGTAGTGATATTTGCATGGAAAATCTAGAAAAATATTCTCTGTGGGGAGAAGTGTGAAATATATATGAATTATAAGAGACTCAATTATTTATTCCCATAGAAAGAGATTAATATGTTCCATAAAGGATGGATATAGATGATTAAGGACTATGATTTCGCAGTCGAATACTATCATAGGATAGTAAATAAAGTGGCATATGATTTAATTAGAAAGAATTAGACAACTTTATCAATTCTAAAAATTGAGAAGGATCCTATCTTATTGGACTTAAAAAAGGAAGGACATGAAAATATTAAAAAAAAAGAAACATCATTATTACTTTATCTTATTATTTATCAATTATCCCTTCTAGAGAATATAAAGTATTCTTATAGAGATTAATTATAAATGTTGAATAATGTGGAATCTATAGGAAGAGGGACATTCTCTGAATTTAAAATTGATGAAGAAGGAGTTGCAAGATTTGGGTTGTGACAAGGTGTACCATAAAATATCAAGATAAATAAGGATATATTAAATTATTCACAGGTATCAACATTATCTATACACACCGGGATCATGGATATGTGTCGAGATACCTGAAAGAACAACTAGCGGGAAAATATGAAGAAGAAGATTCCATAACATTCATCAATGTGTCTAGTGAATCAGCAAGTGAAGGAACGAGTGAAAAAGTGTAAGGGGATGATGCAACCATTACCGATACATTAATGGAAATGGTAAAACATCACCATGTACTTTGTTAGTGGTCTTAAAAATACATAAGGAAGAAATAATGTTATATAGGTTTTGGTGGATCATCATACAAATACTACAAATGTAATTTCAATTAATGAAGACTTATCACTCAATCCACATTAAAGGATTTGTATTTAATATTTATTGAGGATACATGGAACACCACTATATATTTTATATGACTGATATATGATATTTACATCTATGTTTTAGAAGAGTCAATGACATGATCTAAATTATGATTTCAAAATTAGTGTGACAGAACAACCCTAAATTTATGTCCAATATGAGAAGACTATTTAGGCACAAAATTTCATGTTGAGATAATTCTATATGAACTTCAATAGAATATGGGATCAACACCTTCCTCTGGATGAGTTCTCATACAATAATTTATTTCACTGAAGAATCCCAATTGATCCTTATGACTAACTTTATGGGAAGATACATAGAAAACCTATGTGTTTGGATGAAGATAGTGGATGAATTTTTTTAAGAACTTAAATTGTTAAGGGAATGTTATAAAATTTAAAGACTATTTAGAAACACATTAGGGCTACTCAGATTCAACAAAAGGGCTTTGTGGGAAACCATCGCTGAGACATGGGGTTTGAGTTCGTGGATAATGTGTTTCTCATAATATAACTATGGAAGAGAGTCATGATATTTATAAAGAATGGAAATATATTCCATTGGAACATTATTCCCTTTTATATTCTTGATTTGATCATAGCTATGGTTGACCAATTATCACTCCCAACAAACCTTTTTTAAGTACAATACATATTGCATTTATCCCTCTTGAGAAAGTAAATACACTATCCCTAAATTGAAGTGAACTAAGAGGTTGTATAATTAAATTGTCTCTATTATGAAGAATAGTTGGTGATGATATTGAAACATAGATATAATGTTATATACAACATGAAAACTAGCCTAGTCAAAGTAATATGTTAGAACAATTAATACAGAGAGGCAACCTAGGAACCAGTGCAGGGCGTAAAGAAAAAGTACCCTCAACTATATTCACATTAGTATGTAATATGAAATTTTGAATGTGAAATATATTATGGTGGAATAATGTAACACATTGAGGTTTTTAAAATGGAAACTATGTTCAATATCACATACGAAATGCAACACCGAACCTAAACAAACCATTAAATATAACTATTTTAATATTACAACTATGTACTATATATTAAATTTATGGATATGAATTGGATTAACATAATTATCAAATATATGTTAATATATTATGAAATAAAAATTTACTGATAAAATTTTAGAAGAAATTTACTCATTTTTTATTAAATACATTTTATGCTTCAGAAATACAATTTATTAAAAAAAAGTTTTTTTACCATTTTGACAGTGAATAATATAATTACATTCTAGAAAATTAGAAAATATAATATTAAAAAATGATATAATTTTTTATGTCATCATATCCAAGTTATATTATGGAAAAATTATGGAATTTTATTGAAAAGATAGATTTTTCAGTGAATAGTGAAAAATACAAATTTCATAAAAGTGCAATTTCTTTTGATTAAATAAAATAATCCAAAGTACCAATCTCATTTTAATTTTATTTAAATTTAAAATAAATATTATTTAGTTGTATTAAATGTAAATAATTATATTTTAGTCATTTATACATCTTATTTTGGAATAAGTACAATTTTTGGGTATTAAAACACATTTTCCAAAAAACCAGTTCTCATTGCATTTTATGAGTTAAATTTTAAATTAAACTATCAAACACTGTGATTTTAATTTTATAAAATTTATTAAATATTTTGAATAATTCATAATTTATAATATTTAATAATTGAAATTAATTTTTGGTCCTAATGAATAGAAAAAACGTAATATTTTATTGCCACTATTAATGTTAAAGCAGATTTACCACGGGGTTAAACTAAAGAGATAAGGGTTAAGATGAACTAAATACTTATCTAATTTATATTTTATAACCACATTTAAAACTTATATCATTAAATTATTGGTAATATCTTATTTTGGATCTATTTTTTGTGAATAATACATTTATATGTATTTTCTTTAAAAAACTTCCTTGTAAAACCCCTCCCCCTCATATAAAAGGACACCCATATCCCATCCTCTTAAAAATTAAAGATAATTTTGGTATAGAAAATACCTACCCACATCCATTAACTAAATCACTCCCATTACCTTGATTCCCTAGTTAGATCATAAAATCATCATAGGAAGGTTTTAGGAATAAATCTAATATAGTTGTCTGAAGAAGAGGTAATATTATTAACCATGCATTAACATGTTATTTCTCCTTAAAACTCCATAAAATATTACTAATAAAAAATGAAATAATAATATCAGTATCTACCATATAATTATATGTTATTATGTTAATGTGATTACCTACATCTATCTTCTCTTCCATCAGATGGAAAATGAATCCATTGATTGTGTGTACGATATACTACCACCTCACGAACCGATGTAATTAATTTTTCATCATCCCCTCTCATATATGATTATATTTATGGATTAATGTATTTGTATGATATTTATGGAATATTTAATACTTTTTAAATTATTATTTCATATGTTTTATTTCCTTTCAATTCATATAAGAAGGATAACACGGTTTGTTTGTACATTTGGATTATCACCTCCATATGGAATTGTGATTAATTTTTCATGTCCACATAATATGTATGGTATATATAATTGATTTTAATGAAACAATATTATATTTATGATATCATACCCTTTAAACTATAATACCATATACAATTTGAAAATCATAAAAATTACATTTTCTGGATTTGATACCGATGAAGGTGACCAAATTTTTAGGATCCAAAATACACAACATCAAAAGGAAATATTGTATAACATAATAACAATGGACCTTTTAGGTTTTAACTTTTTTAGAATTAATAAATAATAATTAAAAAACAATACCCATTTTTTGAAATTTTCATTTCTCTAACAAAACCCACCTTTTCTTATTTAATATCATGTTATCATCATCATCCATATAAAACCCTTCAAGATATAATTAATTAAATATCATTATTTATAACTTATGAAAAACTAAACATAATAAGGGTGTAAAAAAATACCAAGTAAGGTTAATAAAAATTGTGAAAATTCTAATTTCATCATTAAGAATAAGCAGTGCATAAAAAGAGGATATAGGTATAATGACATAATCAAAGTGCATGATCATAACATATGAATATTCATACCCATTAATATATAGATATTCAAACATGAAAACATGGAATAAGGATTTAAAAAAGTAAATATTTATTAGAAAAAATATTCATAACAAATATTATGTAATCCTTGATCATGATAATCATTAAAAATACATAAAAATAATAAAAAAAATGTTTTGATATCTTGGAACATTAACATCATATCACTCTTTCAAATAAAATAACTAATATGGTTGACTTCTATCTATAGAGTACCCAATGAATTGGAGGAATATTATGGACCCACCCATATTTGGTTTATCCTGGAACGACCCATTATTGGTTTATCATGGAACCACCCATCTTTGGTTTATCATAGATCACCCGTCCTGTGTTTATCATAGAATGTCCATTCCTTGGTTAATAACATAACCAATCACCCTTGGTTTATAATAGAACCAATCATCATAATAGAAAAAATTCATTACTCATAACGTTAATAAAGTATATGGAGAATTCATTCCATCATAAACTCATAGAATCAACAATTATTATTTTCATATTGACCCATAGAAATGAAATGAGTTCTATGAAAATATATTTGAAACAATCATAATCCATCAAGAGAATTATTGAGGACTGTATCATTAAAAAATAACCCTAGTAGAGCAGAAGAAACATAAAGGGTTATTAACATTGATGAATGGAAATACAATTAAAAAGATATTAAAAATATTTTTTGAGGGAGATAAATTTTTTATATTGAGTAACATCAATGGATTCCATAATATTTAGAAAATTATTTGGAAATATCACTTGAAATATTTATATATAAAAATATCAATTTTATTTTTAAAATACTAATCTAAAAAGTAAAAATTTCACAATATTAAATTTATTATTTTATATTTAAAATAACATTAAAAATCAAAAGTAATCTTTAAAAAATTGAGAGGTCATGATAGTGTAAAGCTATGTTCTTTACAACTATTTTAAGAATAATTATTCCTTTCACATTTTTATTAGAAATGTTAGAAAGTACCTTATCTCAGAAAAAATGGAAATTTCCCTTAATTTTTTTTTTCTAAAATTACAATTATGTGTAAAAATGACATTAAAAGATCAGAGTAATTTTTTTTGAAAACATTTTTAGAAAAAATGGATTTGGAAGAATAAACTTTTTTTACCAAAGAGAGAAATAGAGGTAGACTATATTAATAACATTTTTTTGAACAATTTTATGTACAAAAGAGAGAAAAATGGTATTATTACGTGAAAATCATCAATAAACATAGGACTAGAAAAATAAATTGCTTTATTACATAATAGTCATATAATTTACATCAATGGATATTCAAAAAAAATATCCCAATAAAGAGAATATGGCAACATAATGCCTTTTTCACTTTGGAAACGTTTCAATCTGTTTCCCCAACATAAAATAACATCAAAAGAAACATTAAATATCAATAAAAAACTATATTCATGATATTGTATATCAATGTTTTAGTATATACACCATAAAAAATATTTTAGGATCATAACATAAACATATGTCCTAAATAAAATGAATTTGAGATGAATAACCCTTACAAAGATCATATTATTGAATTGAGAATTAACAAATAGAGGGATTGTGTGTAATAAAGGTAAATAAAACAATAATTGGATGTATAGAATAAAAAATATTATAGATCAATTCACCTGTAGTTATACAATAACAATGTTAATGAAGAATAGTTATAACACAAAGAAATAAAATTGAGGTACGAAACCCTTAAACACTAGGTATCATTCAAATCAAACCCAATTAGATGAAATAAATAAATTTTAAACATATAATACCATTAATTATAATGTATTAATTATATAAATAAAAAAATGAGATGTATATATACCTTATAAAAGGAATTATGTTCATAACAATAAAATATTACTCTATGAAGGGTTATTGTCGTGAAGCCCCTTACTGCTTTTGTAATCTGTGGATCAAAACCTCATGACGGGGATAAAATTATATGGATGACTAAATAACAATAATTTTCATGAGAAAATTAAAAAAATAAATTCCTATGAAGTATATACACCAAAAAATAATTACAAGTGAGGAATATGAAATATGTCTCACCAAAATAAAAATATAGACAAGAATCCCTTACCTTGAGTATAGACATTCGATGTGTGTACTTTAAATTTTATATAATCAGATTATACCAATTATAAGATTTCTTAAGAAACTTTTCCTAGTTTAATACCTTATACATAAAAAATTTAATTTATTTCATTCTAAAAAAATATCTAGATACTTAATGTTTTTAGACCTTGTTGGGTGTTTTGAGGATGTTTGGTTCATTATTTCAAAACAGATTTGGTGTGTTGTCCATTGTCAAAGATATAATTATTTAAACATATTAAAACTAATAATAATGAATTATTTTTATTTTTATAAATCATTTATAATTTTAAAACAAATCATTAATTATTATTATGAAATATGAACTATGTTATGATTAGGGAGACAATATTCCATACATACACATTAGTAAAGATTCCATTTTCAACTCTCATTTTTAAAAGAAGGTACATAATATTTTATATTCATATAATAATAATAATAAAATAAATACCACATTATTTCATTAAATTTACTTAAATATAAAATCCATGTTTTATGGTCAGGAGAAAAGAACCGCATCGCTTCAAAGAGGCGGTAGTCAACACAAACACATAAACAACATTATCATTTTTTAGGGTAAGAATTAAAATGATATATTATTTATTAAGAATGATATATATGTAATTAATATGATAATAAATTCATTTATATCACATATATTTATTAAATTTATTCTTATTAACTTCCTTGTAAATAGTTAATGAAAAATGAATCCAATCACTTTGTGAGGCGGTAGTCCTTCGTACAGACGAACGGCCTTATTATATCCCCCACTGAATGGATAAAAAGAACGTATATGTTATATAATAACTCTATAAGTATAAATATATTATAAATTTAATATATATACATTAAATACATAATTATAACACTCAATTATAGAGGGTTATGGAAAACGAATGACATTGGTCCGTGAGGTGGTAGTCCGACGTACACATGAATGTCGATATCATATCACATGTTATGGAAGAGGAGATAAATTTAATTCATTATATTAAAATAATAACATATTAGTATATTATATATACTAGAGTTATTATATCATAATAATTTAAAAGTATTTTATGGATGTGTAATAAGAAATAGAATAAAAATGCTTGGTTAAGCGTGATATCTATTCTTCAGATAACCTACTTAGGTTTGCACGAAAGTCCTTCTTAGGGTCAGTTTATGGTAAACATAATCGATCTATGTAATAGGGAGTTAATGGAGGAATGATTTTTTGTTTTTTTTCAGGTAAAAATGGATTTTATGTTTTTAATATAATAGGATAAGTGATGGCCTTTTATAAGTGAGATGAGTGGAAAACTTATAATTTTTAAAAGAAAACTACATACATACATTTTTCACATGGCACAAGGCTAAAAATTGGTAAATTATAAATACATATAAATTTAATTTGGAAATATGTATATGAAATAAATTATAGACACATTATTATGATATTTTTACCCTTAGCATTTTAGTTTAGCCCCTGGTAAACATGTTTTCACCTTAACCGTGGTAATTATGATTTAATATTTTCACTATTCATTATGGTAAAAAAATGAATATAAAATTATTAGATATAATAAATTATGATGAATCCAAATATGGAATTGTTTTTTAAAAATTCAATTCTTACGAGGGTAAATTTAATTTAAAATTAATCACACAGACGTGATGAAAAAGTTGGTTTTCATGAAGTGCATTTTTCAAGTAGAAGAAACATTTGTATTAACTCTATGTATGATGATTATAATTGTATTTTTAAAAATTTATATTTATTCATTTATAATATAAATATTTAATTTAAGTATATCCTAATTTCGGTGTTTAATTAAATTAAAATGATAATCATTATTAACTTTAAAGCAATTTCTAAAAAAATGCCATTTTTAAACCAAACAAAACAATTATATCAAAATGAGATATAAATATGATTAAAATATAATTAAGATGATTAAATATAACTGAATGATACTTATTCTACTTTATATAACATTAAAAACATAATTTTACTTTAATTAAATAGTTTATTTATATAAAATGATAGTTTTAAAAAAATTGAAAAGTTTCACTATTCACTTGCAAGTCAATACATTATTTTTTATTTAAATTTCACCAAAATTATTATTTATAATATTATTTAAAATATTAATTAAATTTTTATCAAATAATTTTTCTAAAATTAACAAGAAATAAATATAATATTTTCTCATAAAAACATTCAAAAATCATTTTTGATGAATACATTTTTTTGAAGAGTAAAATAACATTACTAAAAATTGATTGAATATTTACTAATAATTTATAAATAATCTGTATTTATTAGGATATATAAGTATATTTAAAAAATAAGCTAATAATATTCATACCTCCCAATTTAATGGCAAGCTAATGATGATTATGAATTTCATAGGCTGTTTACTCTAAGTGTTGCATGTAGAATACACTATCAAATATAATTTTGTAAGAACCTGGTTCTTATTCCTGAGATATAGGTTTCGTCCTTTCTCTTTCCCATAAGTATTTTTGAGAAAATATGGAAAATGGGGAAAAATCCTAAATTTTGGAAGTACACCTCGTGTACTTTCCCACACGTCGTGTACTTCTGGCTGTGTGGAATGAGTACATAGGGTGTGTGTCCATGCCGGTGATGAAGGGTGTTGGAACCGACTACACACCGTTTAGTGGCCCTTTACACGTTGTGTAGTTAGTCGGGAGACGAATAGTAAGGCGGTGGCCAACTGTGGGGAAGCACACACCGTTTACTCATGGGGACACGCTGTGTAGTCATGTTGGAAGGTGAACAGTGTCGCGCTGGTGGGAATCCGTCAGAGGAATAGTCCAAAAATTGGATATACATGCCGTGTACTTGGAAGAAAAGGTTGTGTAGTTTGTTTTTTTCACTTAAAATGGGCAGTAGCCTCCCTTGTTCATAGGGAAGGCTTAGAACGGGAGGAGAGCTCAAGAGAGGAAGGCTGGAACTTAGGAGATCTGTCGATCGCGAAACGGGAATCCATTTCTGCCTCGGGCGATCTCGTTGGAACCGAACGGGTAACGAATTCCATTTCCTTGGGAACCTCTTTCCAATTATTCTCCTAATGTGAGTTATTTTGGTTTGAACGATTTATCTTTTACCTTAGAACTACCTCATTCTAGGATGATTCGTGGAACGTTGTTCAAATATACTGATCAGGGGCATTTTTGGTAGGTGTCTTGGTGTTTGTTTTCCATTTGTCATGTGTCTTGTGAATTTTTCTGCCACGAACCCATGTTGGGGTGTCCTGTGGACAATGCCATATCTATTTTAAATTACTAGAATTGAATAGGTAATAAATTGTGGTAAAAAATTATATTTGGGATCGTTGCATGGATTCAGGACCACCCGGTGGGTGCGTTCCTCTGTTTATCCATTTGGACAGGATACCCAAGAGTATGCCTTTGATGTAATGATTGTAGAATTTCCTTGAGAAGAATTTCATATGATTGTTTATTTACATATTGGGAAAGGCTCAGTTTCTTGTTCCTTAGGGCAGTGTTTTACTTAGCATGTGGGCGTTGTTTTTCTTGGCCCGAGGGAAGTTGTTATCTTAGCCTCTGGGAAACCTCTTCCATGCCTGTGGGCAATAGACTCTGTGCCTGAGGGTCACACTTTGTACACCTGAGGGCAATTTCCGGTACGCCTGAGAGGAATACCTGTGGGTTGGATTCTTATTACCTGAGGGTAAGGTTTTTCTTGTATGAGGACGTTGAATGTTTACTTAGAAATTCACTATGGTGTTTTCTTATATTAAATGGATTAAAAGAATAATTAAATAGTAATATACTGTTAAGTTAGTAACTTTTGAGTACAGGTTAGTTTATTTCATTTTACTACTGCACACTATTGTTGCATACTTTCACACAGCTGGGCATGGGCCTTTGTTGGGTGCCTATTGGGATTTATTTCTCACATCCTGTTTGGGACATGCATTTCAACCCAAACAGATTACGTTTCTTCTCGTGTAGATAATGGCAAGGGCCCTTATATAAGTACATGATTTTGGCTGAGGAGTAGGAGAGCATGGGACCGAGAATTAGCTCGCGATGCCGCGGGCTATTCTATTTTTCTTTTCTTTACATGTACTTGAGTTGTATTATATTTATCTTGTAACATGTTCTGGCTGTTTTCTTAAAATTGTGGCATGTTGCATCCCTACTTATATATTGGTTGGTTATATCTACTGTAGTTGTTTATTTCAGTTGTGTATGGTTTACTTCTTCCACTGTAGTTGTATGTTTTATTCATTCTGTTACGCTACACATTGACAAATGAGGGCATAGTTTCCCCACTATCAGACCTAGGCCCTCACTCTAGTTGGCAGCCTCTGGCATTTGGGGAAATGCGTTTGAGGTCACGTGGTGAAACCGGGTTCGGGGCACCCATTGAGTGGCACCCGGAACCGGGAAGTTACAAAGTGGTATCAGTGGAGTTATTTTCTTTGACTTACTATTTGGAGTTGTAGTCAGGGATAAGACAAACGGTAGTTGGTAATAAGCTATGCCCGGGTGTAGCTAACCCGTGTACAGGGAAAAGCCAAGTTACCTCGTGTTTCAATTTTACTGATTTTTCAATTTACAGTTGATTTTTTTCACCGTTGGGTGACTCACTTGATATTGTGCTATTATATTTTATCTATGGGTTCTATTTTTTTGCAACCCGGTGAGATAAGAGTATGTCGTCTCATGAATCATATAGTAAAATGCTAGATATCACATGTCATGCATATTTTCCATGCCATTTAGGTGCATTAGAAATTGCATGTTGTTGTCATAGTTGTTGTGCTAGAAAAGCATGTTATTGTGATAGCTTCTTTGATAAATACCTATTATGTGATTGGGTAATTTTATTTGAGCCTGTTATAGAATGAATGCCAAACATTGGTCTTTAGGGAGTATGGGCTCCCTTTGACCGGAATTTGGTGGATCATTAACTGTTTATTTTGTTATAACACAGATGAGATGTCAAACTTTGATTTGGGGGGAGTATGGGCCCTCACAGTTCAGAATTTGACACTTAGGTGTTGTTTTTCTATATTTTCTGGGTTCTGGATAAGATTCTCAGGCATACTGTCTGAAAACCCATTATACACAACGTGCGTTATCTATAAACATGTTGTGTATGGTCTTCTGTTTAGGAAGAAAAATGAACTTTTTGAGTACACACCGTGTACCCAGAGTACACGCCGTGTAGTCTCTTACCATGTCACAAACCGTGTGGGCGGCAACATGGGGTAGGGAATGTTTGGGGAAAACACACCGTGTACCGAATGTACATGTCGTGTAGTGTTGACCCGGAGTCCTCCCATGTAATGAACAACACAGATGGAGGATACCTTGAGACATACACATCGTTTCCACTATGGTGCACACTGTGTAGTCTGACCCGGAGTCCGGTCGTGTGTCTAACAACAGGGGTCATTGAACTCTTTTCTTGAACAAGCTGTGTCAATGATGAACACGCTGTGTACTGTGACCTGGGGACTCGGCCGTGTAACTAACAACACGGTTCGGTGTCACCTCTCCTTGAACACGTCGTGTACCTATGGGACATGCCTTGTAGTCTTGTCCGAGGACAGACCGTGTGGACTTAACCATGTCGCTAGAAGACAAGGTGATGTACATGCCGTGTGTGGGTATAACAGGCCGTGTATTGTCAATCCGAGTAGTCGGCCATGTCACAAACGACACGGGCATTTGGAAAATAACACCATAAACATCGTGTAAATTATCTTAATGCCATGTAGTTTTTGTTCAACGGGAGTCGTGTGGCTTAGCTTTGTAGAAGGACCCGGGCAGGGGAAGGGAAGTCAAGTACATGCAGTGTAGTCATTGTACACACCATGTAGTCATTGTACACACTGTGTAGTCTTGTTTTTAAAATCTTGAAATGATATCTTCCTCTTATTCCCTTTATAGTTCCTTCATTTTCAGTCTTGATAATCTTGAATCTAAGGCATTTTTTGACCTTGTAGTGTCATGATGCCTAGACGATCGTGTGTTGTTCGCCAGGAGTGTGGAAATAAGTATACTCCAGAGATGGTGGGCCATGGGCAACCAGTAGATCCTCCAACATAGCCAGATGCGGCACCAGCCATTATACTGGCCACAGTCGCGGAGGCATAGTTCCATGAAGTCATTATGCGGTTCATGCAGACCTTTCAGGGAGCACCGCGGGCTGCTACATCTATGGTCGAGCTTACTCGTATCTTCCTACAGTAGCATCCGCCTACGTTTTCAAGGGATGGTGGACCATAGGCTGCGGAGTCTTGGCTAGGATCGATGTAGACTATTTTCGAGCATCTTGAGATGCATCTAGGGTGGAGGGTCATGCTCGAGACATATATGCTATGTGATTCCGTCAAGAGGTGGTGGGTTGTTACCACCCAGTCAGAGCATCACTGGGACATGGTGTGGGAGGATTTTTAGGTAGTCTTCAATGAATTCTTCTTCCCAGAGACGCTGAGGGCAGATAGAGCTCAAGATTTCATGAATCTGTAGCAGGGCGCTATATCGGTGATGGACTATTCTGCTAGTTTTACCGAAATTCAGTGATTTTCACACGTGTTGGTGGGTAATGCAACGTGGAGAGACCGAAGTTTTGATGTTGGTCTATGTTATGACATCTGAGCGCTGGTGAATGTTTTCAGGTTTCCTTCAACACACGCTATTGCGAACCAGTCGCTGATTACAGAGAGGAACCTGTAGGAATCTAGTGGTGTGGACCAGGGCGGTTCAGCACCAGTAACTGGTACTATTTCTGGTGGCAAGAAGAAGAGACAGATGGATTTCTCTCAGGGTGGCAGCACCAGCTAGGCAGTTTCTTCAGGTGTCCCAATCATGTGCTACCAGTGTGGTAGAGAGGGGCACAAGAGGCCACAATGTCCACGAGACCCAGTTGAGTGTCGAGCTTGCGGAAGGATGGGTCATCTACAACACTTTTGCATGGAATTTTCACCGATGGCTAGAGAGAGGGGTTATGTGCAGACTCCGCGTGTGAGAGAAGGACCAGTGGATTATTACCAGTTAGGGAACTGGAATACGTCAGGGCGTGCAGGCAGAGATTCTGGTCATGGTCGTGGTAGCCAGACACCAGGATCTCAAAGGCAATAGGGTGGGGAAACTCAGGGTAGCCAGACCGTGTCGTAGGGCCATGACACTGGGTAGGAATATGCAGTGTAGCAGACCCAGCAGGAGCATGATCCTGGACCTTCTACAGTCAGAGGTAATATTCTAGTCCCTTCTGTCTTATATTTAGTACTTTTTAATACGGGTGCTTCACATAGTTTCATATCTGTACCCGTTGTGGAAAGCCTTGGGCTCGATGTTTCTCTTTATTCTGATATCATGTTGTTATACACACCGTTGGGGACTAGAACGGCTAGTGTGCATCAGTGCAGGGAGTGCCCCCTAGTGGTTGGATGGTGTCACATTTTTTGGGACCTCTATGTCTTAGAGATGATATCATATGACGTCATTCTCGGGATGGACTGGTTGGTTCCCTTTTGAGCCGTGGTGGACTGCTACCATGGCAGGGTGAGCTTCACGTCACCAGTGGGCAGAGAGCTTCTATATAAGGGAGAATGGGATGTTCTAGAAAGTCGAGCTGGACCAGAGCATTGTTGGTGAGGTGGAGTCACAGCCAAGATTGCAGGCTTATATTTGTATGATCAGGGGACTTGTCAGGAAGATTTCCCTCAAGTGGTTGATCATTTCAGGGATTTCTTCCCAGATGACTTTTTAGGTCTTCCTCTGTACGTGAGGTGGAATTCTCTATTGAGATTGTGCCTGGAGCATCACTAGTGTCCATTAATCTTTATAGGATGGCCACACCTGAGTTACAGGAGCTCAAGAGTCGGTTAGAGGAGTTACAGGCGAAGGGTTTTATTCGGCTGAGTACATTTTCATCGGGTTCGCCGATCTTTTTTGCGAAGAAGGCGGACGGTACCCTCAGACTCTGTGCAGATTATCAGAAGATGAACCAATTGACGGTTAAGAACCGATATCCTTTGATGAGGATTGATGATCTTTTTGATCAAATTCATGGAGCACCAGTGTTCTCGAAGATTGACTTGAGATCAGGATATCATCAGCTACGCCTTAGGCTATCAGATATACCGCTTACAGCATTTCGGAGCAGACATGGTCTGTACGAGTAATTGGTTATGCTGTTCGGACTCATGAACGCGGCATCAGTTTTCATGGCTCTGATGAATCGTGTGTTCCATCCTTATCTGGATTCATTTTTGGAAGTATTCGTGGATGATATCTTGGTGTACTCTCACACTCTACACGACCATGCCACCCATCTTGGGATCGTATTGAGTACACTGAGAGAGCATCAGCTATATGCTAAGCTCTCAAAGTGCCACTTTAGGATGGACCAGATTCACTACCTGGGTCATATCATCTTAGAGGCAGGATTTTCCTAGACCAAGAGAAGGTGGGAGTAGTAGTTTCCTATGAGAAGCCTAAGAAAATGTTTGAGATACTGAGTTTCTTAGGGCTAGAAGGTTACTACCGATGCTTCATACATGATTTATCCCATTTAGCATCACTATGGACGGGTATTCCTAAGAAGGGTGTGAAGTTCGTTTGGTCAGAAGCTTTCGAGATAGCCTTTAAATATCTTAAAGGAAGGTTGACATCAGCACCAGTCCTGATACTCCCAGAGTAGGGGAAGAGCTGTATAGTTTACTTTGATGCATCAGGTATTGGGCTAGGAGCAGTGTTGATGCAGGGCGATCGAGTTGTTGAGTACTGGTCTCGGCAATTGAGGCCACTTGAGAGGAATTACCTGACGCATGATCTCGAGTTGGCTGTTGTTGTTCAAGTGTTGCACTGTTGGAGACATTATATATTGGGAGAGAATTTTGTGGTTTTCACTGACCACAAAATCCTCAAGTATCTCTTTACTCAGTGTGACTTGAATCTGAGGTAGCGAAGGTGGGTCAAATACCAACAGTTCTTCAATTTTGAGCTTGCCTATATACATGGTAAGGGTAATGCAGTATCTAATGCACTGAGAAGGAAGACTCAAGTATAGGCAGTGCAGGAGGCCAGTGGTGAGTGGCAGCTTATGGCCTTGTTCAATGAGATGCATCTGGAGGTGCACGACAGTCAGGGGCAGACCTATCTATCATCTTTTGCTGTGACTTCTACCCTACTAGACAGAGTAAGGATGAGACAACCTATGGATTCAAAAGGCCTAGTTCTATGGGAGTCGGTGGAAAGTGAGGACCCTCCTCCTGATTGGATGATAGGTGATGACGAAGTTTTTCATTTCCATGACCGAGTGTGGGTTCCAGGGGATATACGCAAGGAGATAATGCGAGAGTTTCATGCTTCAGCTTGGTCAGTTCATCACGAGGTTACCAAGATGTATCGTGACTTGAGACATCCGTACTGGTGGTTAGGTATGAAGAGAGATATAACTAGTTTTGTTACGAGGTGTTCCACCAGTCAGTAGATGAAGGCAGAGCATCAGAGACCAGCTGGACTATTACAGTATTTACCCATTCCAGAGTGGAAATGGGATGATTTCACGATGGACATGTGACAAGGTTTCAAAGGTCCCATAGAGTAAATACTTTTTTGTGCGTTGTTGTGGACAGACTCATGAAGTTATCTCACTTTTTGCCGATCAAGGAGACCTTTGGGGTTAACGAGCTCAGAAGGATGTATATCCGACAAATCATACATCTTGATGGGTCCCCATTCTATCGTTTTAGATAGGGATGCCCGCTTTACGTCTCGTTTCTGGTAGAGTTTTCATAGGGCACTGGGTACACTGGTGCTTCTAAGAAAAGCTTACCACCCTCAGACTGATGTCCAGTCAGATCTTATGATACAGGTGCTAGAGGACATGCTGCATGCATGCGTCCTAGACTTTGGGGGCTACTAGGAGAGGCATATAACCCTAGTCGAGTTTTCATACAATATCTTTTTTCCAGAAACTATCGATATGGCACGTTACGAGGCTTTATATGGTAGTCTATTCCGATCACCATTGTACTAGTTAGAGGTAGGTGAGGCAGCTTTACTGGGACCACGTCTTGTATAAGAGACTTTTGAGTAGGTCCAGTTGATTCAGAAGTGAATGTCTACCACACAGTATCGTCAGAAGTCTTATGATGATCGCTACAGACGACCTTTGGAATTCGTGGTCGGGGATCAGGTTTTCTTCCGTGTCTCGCTGAGGATGGTACACAGAAGGATAATAAGACAGGGTAAGCTTTCACCGAGGTATGTGGGGCCATTTGAGATTCTGGAGAGAGTCGGGATGGTTGCCTATCGGTTGCAGTTACCGCATCGGTATCGAGCTATGCACGACGTCTTCAACGTATCTCAGTAATGCTGCTATCATTCAGACCAGTATCACATCTTTCAGCCTAAGGAGGTTGAGATTCAGATGGATGCATCCTTTGAGGAGCATCTGATTCGTATTGTTGACAGGAGCAAGAAGGTTCTCCGAGGCTGGTCAGTTCCTCTCGTACGGGTGCTATGGAAGCATGGCCGAGTGCAGGATGAATCCTGTGATCAAGAGACCGATGTACGTTCTCAGTGGCCAGAGCTGTTCTGAGCTATATCTTCACCACCCTTGGAAAGGAAATTCGAAGACGAATTGCTTTAATGTGAGATGTTTGCAAGAACCTGTTTCTTATTATTGAGGTACGGGTTTCTTCCTTTCTCATTTCCTTAACTGTTTTTCAGAAAATATGGGAAATAGGAAAAATCCTAAATTTTGGAAGTACACGCCATGTACTTTTCCACACGTGCACTTCTAGCCATGTGGAATGAGTACACAAGGCGTATGTCCATTCCGGTGATGAAGGGTGTAGGAACCGACTACTCACCGTGTAGTGGCCCTTTAAACGCTGTGTAGTCTGTTGGTAGGAGAATAGTAAGGTGGTGGCCAACTGTGGGGTAGCACACTCCATCTACTCATGAGGACACGTCGTGTAGTCATGTTGGCAGGTGAACAGTGCCGCGCTGGCAGGATTCCATTAGAGGAACAGTTTAAAAATAGGAAATACATGTCGTGTACTTTGAAGTACACGCCCTGTACATTGTTTTTTTCACATAAAATGGGTAGTAGCCTCCCCTATTCATAGTGAAGGCTTAGAATGGGAGGAGATCTCAGGAGAGGAAGACCGGAACTTCGGAGATAGGTCGATCGTGAACCAGGAATCTGTTTCTGCCTTGGAAGATCTCGTTGGAACCGCATGGGTAAGGGCTTCCATTTCCTTGTGTACCTCTTACCAATTATTCTCCAAATGGGAGTTATTTGGGTTTGAACGATTTATCTTTTACCATAGATCTACCTCGTTCTAGGATGATTCTTGGAACGTTGTTCGAATATACTGATCATGGGCGTTTTTGGTAGGTGTCTTGGTGTTTGTTTTCCAACTGTCTTGTGTTTTGTGTATTTTTGTGCCACGAACCCATGTTGGGGTGTCGTGTGGATAAGGCCATAGCTATTTTAAATACCAAGAATTTAATAGGTAATAAATTGTGATAAAAAATGATTTTTGGGATCATTGCATGGATCCAGGACCACACGGGGGTGCGTTTCTCTGTTTAGCCGTTTGGATAGGATACCCTAGGGTATACCTTTGATGTAATGATTGTAGAATTTACTTGAGAGGAATTTCTTGTGAATGTTTATTTACATGTTGGGAATGTCCCAGTTACTTGCGCTTAAGGGTAGTGTTTTACTTAACCTGTGGGAATTGTTTTTCTTGGCCCGAGGGTAGTTGTTATCTTAGACTGAGGGAAACCTCTTCCATGCCTGTGGGAAATAGACTATGTGCCTGAGGGAGACACTTTGTACGCCTGAGGGGAATTTCCATTACACATGAGGCCAATACCTATGGGTTGGATTCTGATTACCTGAGGGTAAGGTTTTTCTTGTCTTAGGATGCTGACTGTTTACATAGAAATTCACTATGGTGTTTTCATATATTAAATGGATTAAAAGAATAATTAAATGCAAATATACTTTTATGTTAGTTACATTTGAGTACTGCTTAGTTTACTGCATTTTAATACTCCACACTGTTGTTGCATATTTTCACGTAGTTGGGCATGGGCCTTTGGTGGGTGTCTACTGGGATTCATTTCTCACACCCGGTTTGGGTCATGCTTTTTGGCCCAAATAGATTCTGTTTCTGCCGGTGTAGATAAGGGCAAGGGCACTTATACAGGTACATGAATGTTGCTAAGGAGTATGATAGAATGGGACGGAGCATTGGCTCGGGATGCCTCGGGATGTTCTATTTTGCTTTTCTATACTTGTACATCACTTGTATTGTATTGATCATGTAACAAGTTCTGGTTGTTTTCATAGAATTGTGGCATGTTGCATCACTACTTATATACGGGCTGGTTATAACTACTACAATTGTTTATTTTACTTGTGTATGGTTTACTGCATCCATTGTAGTTGTATGTTTTATTCATTCTGTTGCAGTACACTTTGACAAATTTTGGCATATTTTCCCCACTATCAAACTAGGGCCCTCGCTGCTAGTTGGCAACCTCTGGCGTTTGGGGAAATGTGCTTGAGTTCACGTGGTGAACCAAGTTCGGGGCACCCGTTGAGTGGCACCCGGAACCGGGATGTTACAAATTGAATTCTTTTAAAATAATAGTGTGTTAAATACTCACCCAATTTTATAAATTACATATTCATAATTTTATATTGACCTTGGTAAATAATGGTTTTAATTTTGAAAATACAATTTTTGGATAAAAATTTCATAAAATTGTTAATAAAACATTCTCTTAAAAAGATTGGAAGGGAAACATAAAGTCATCATATAAATAAGTTTCCTTGTTAGAAGAAATTTTGTGGAATCTGAATATATAGGAATGGAATAAAATTGTAAATAATTATTTATATTGATAATGATCATTGATCCAAATAAATTTAGTGATCATGAGAAAATCAGCAGTCACAAAACTATAAACCAAAGAGGGATAGAAAAGGGCATTCATATCATAATAAATATAGATAATAGTGAAATATTATGGTTCAAGATCCTTTCCCTTGAGATATGGAAATAATTATACATCTATACTAGAATAATAATGAAATATACATATTTTATGAGTATAATTTCATCATTTTATGAATTTTCATGACAATCTCATCTTTTTATCTAAACGAGGAGTATTCAAGATAATTTTTTCAATTATAAAGCTCTAAAATAAAATTATGAGGGATCAAATAACCATTATATGATTAAAAATATATTTATTATGTCTTTATACAGTTACTAAAAACTAATTTGATTGCACAAGGTCAGGTAATTCCCAATATGAAAACACCATTAGATGACGATTTAATACATTAATCTACAAAATTCAACATCAATACCCAAATTTCAACTTTAATAAATCTAGAAATAAATAATAATATATCCTAAATTACCGTAATAAACTCTACATTATCGTTTTTTTTAACCATAGTGGTTATATCATACCTTTCAACTTAAAATTTCAATAATATAGTGATTATTATCCATATATTACATAGGCTAGTGGTAGGTGATGTACCATTGTCACCCTTATATAGTAGGTTCATGTCTTGAAACCTTTCAAAATATTGTGGGTTGTCACATGGACTTAGGATTTTCTTTTTTCCTTATGTTATATCATTATAGAATTCCCAAAAATATGATGAAAATCCTTAAAAATAAAATTAATCATAAAAGATCATATAAAATCTATCGGTTATCAATACTATTAAGCTTATGAAAATAGAAATCCTTCTCAAATGAAACATCATGATGAAACTAAGGGTTACATATTCCCAAACCTAATAAAAAAATTCTTCCAGAATTTCATTAATCATCTCAAAAATTCATCACATAAAACCGAAATATGGGGTTTTAAGACTTGAACATGTGATTGATGTTAAAATTTTAAACCCATGGGGGATTCCATAAATTTTAGGAATATAACATAACCATCTAAAATTTTATATAAACCTTTAATTTTATATTATGTACAATATTTCCAAACCCATACTCATGTATTTGGTGCAAAAATCATAATAATTACAATTCTATCTTTGATACATATTAAGCTAACCCTATTTTCACCATCCAAAAAATGAAACATCAAAAAAAAATATTGGATCACTTATATAACCAATGATATTTTAGGATTAATGTTATATTGAATTAGGAAATACATTTACAAAAAATAATACCCATGTTTTTAAAAGATAATTTATCTCACTTAACCAATCTTTTTTCATTTCAAATTATGTAATTACCATGATCCGTATGAAACCATTCTACACACAATTTTTTCAAAAAAATTGTTTTTAACCTGGGAAAAAAGAAACATAAAAAGGGTGGTCAAAAATAATTAGTATGGGTAAACCTAATAATTACCAATATAATGAAAGTAATGAGAATAAGAATATTATAAGTGTATGATGGAATAATCAAGGATCTATATAATAACATAAGAATTTCCATTCTCATAAATACTTGTATCATCAAACAAGAAAACATGTAATAATTATTTAAAAATTAAAACTGTCATAAACATCAATAATAATGATCCATATGATATAAATAATGATAATAATAACCATTAAAGACTAATAAAAATTATAAATTAAACATGATGGTATCATGGAAAATTATCATTATGTCACTCTAACAAATGGAATTACCAATATGTTCGACTTCCATCCATAGGCTACCCAATGCATTGGTAGTATATCATAGACCTAGTCATCCTTAGTTTATAATGGATTTATCTACCCTCAGTTTTTCAAGGAACCACTAATCCTTAGTTTATCATGGAATCACCCATCCTTGGATTATCATGGAGACTCCTATCTTTGGTTAATAATGTAATGAACCATGGTTGGATTATAATATAAATACACATCATTATAAACAATTTATAACAATAGTATCATGAATAAAGTACTTAAAGAATTAATTTCATTATAATCTCTTATAAAAACCCATCATTCTTTTCATTACTTGATTATCCCATGGAAAAGAAATGGGTTCCATGAAAATATCATCGAATCATTTATAATTCATTTAGAGAAAGAAGGATGATGGTATCATTATAAGATAACCCTAGTGGATAATAAGTAACATGAAGGGCTTTTTATGCTGATTAATAAAAATATCATAAATTATAATTGAAAACATTTTGAGTAAAAAAACCTTTTTTACTTTGTGTAACCTCAAATGATGACATCTTATATAGACAAAGATTTTGAATGATCACTTGGAACATTTTGTGGATGTAAAAAATAATTTCCCTTATGGTAACACTAATATAGAATCTAAAACATTCAAAACATTAAATTAATAATTTTTTTGTAAGGGAAACTTTGATACTTAAAAATGAATCATTAAAACATTTATTTTTCATGATGGAAAAAATTTTAGTTCATATAGAATACATTTATAAAATATTCCTTTCACATTATTATAAGAAAATTTAAAAAGCCTCTTGTTTTTGAAAACCGTAGAATGATTAGTATCATTTTTTTAATATACAATTATAAGTAAAAATTTCATTACAAATCATAGTATTTTTTTAATTTTTTATGAAACTATGGATTTTGAAGAAAATTGATTTTCGACTGAATAGAGAAATGAACTCAAATATTCATAAAACCATTTTACAAAGTCATTTTAAGTACCCAAAAAAATAAAATGGTAGAATTTCTTGAAAATATAATGAATAACCAAATGTGATTAAAATTAAAGCGTTTTATTAGTGAATGATGAAATAATTTCATTCATTAAAAATTAAAGAATAAACCACCCTAATTAAAAAGAATATTATAACATAAAGATTTATCCTATTTGATAATTTTTAATCATAAGACACATTAAAAAAGAAATTCAAATTAAACAATATATATCAATAAAATAGATATATTCATGATATTACATATCAAAGGTGTAGAATATATTCCTCATAAAGCAATTTATGTCAATATCATCAATATATATTTTAGAGAAAAATAATTTGATATGAAAACCACTTACAAAGATTATATCATTGAATTAAGAATTAATAAATGAAGTGACTATGTGTACTAAATTAAAATAAACACAAAAAAGTGAAAATAAATAATAATAATAAAATTTATATATATTAACTCACACATAATCATAGCATGAAAATTCAATAAAGAAGAGTTATAACCCAATGATAAGAAATTGAGTTAAGAAACCTATTACGACTTGGTAACATTCAAATAAAATCCCCTTGATTAAAATAATACCTATTGAAACATATAATTCCACGAATTTTGAATGATTAATAATATAGAATACAAAATGATAAGTATATATAGTATATAAAATGAACTAGGATCATAACTATATAATGTTCCTCAATGAATGGAAATTGAGACGAACCCCCTTACAAGATTTGTAATCTGTAGATCAAAACCTCATGGAAGGGAGAACCTCTCATGTATTCATAAATCCTAAGAATTTTAATGAAAATAATAAAAAAATAAATTAATGGTCATAATATACACCAAAAAATAAATAAAGTGTTGAATATGTTATATGATCCATAAAAATAAAAATTGAAACAAGAAAACCTTACATTGAATCTAGAATTTCTATGTGTATCCTTTAACTCATGTATAATAAGAATATATAAATTATATTATTTGTTAATAATTATTAATATGTTTAAAGACATATACATTCATAATTTATTTTATTTCATGATAATTATCTACTTAAATACTTAATCAATTACATTCATGTTAGGTGTTTTTATGATGTATGATACATTGATTAAAAACGACTTCGGTGTGTTGACCATGGTCAAAGATGTAATTATTTAAACATCTAAAGAATAATATTTATGATATATATATTATATTTATACATAATTTATAATTTTAAAACTAATCATTAAATATGGGTTTGAATATTGAAATAAATTACGATCATAGAGATGGTTGGTCGTACCTAAACCCGAGTAACGTGTCCATCTTTAAATGATCATTATGGAAAGAAGGTAAATTATATTTTATATTTAAAAATGATAATAATATTATAAATGAAATATTTTTAATTATGAATAATTGTAAATATATTTATCATCTATGTGTTTCATACATGAAATCCAAGTCATATCACTTCGTGGAGGTGGTAGTCCGCACACACACAAGAGCGAAATTTATATTTTTTAGTGTAAGAAATAAAATGTTATATTAAATATAAATAATGAAAAAAATTCCATTAATATCATAGATAGGTCATTTATATAACAAAAAATAATTAAATATATCATTATTACCTTCAATTTAAAGCGTTTGTAAAAAAACAAATCACATCACTTTGTGAGGCGATAGTTTACCATACAGATGAGAGACGCTATAATATCCCCCAAGAAATGACAATGAATAAGATATATGTAATATTAAAACTCCATAATTATAAATATTTTACAAATATTACATATATACTTTAAAATCATCATTATAAAAAGCCATGGGAGTTGATGATGGAAAATTAATGACATCGGTTCGTGGGGAGGTAGTATGGCATACACCAGAATAACTATATCGTATCCAAATTTTTTTGGAATAGTAGATATATTTAGGTTATTAAATTAAATTAATAAAAAATAATTATATGGTATATAATTTTATTATTATATCATAACAATTTAATAATATTTTAAGGACATGAAAGAAGAAATAAAATAAAAATTATTGGTTACACATGATATCTATTCATAAAAAATATACATAGGTTAGCACCAAAATCATTCATAGAATTAATTTATGATGAAAAAACGGATATAAGTCATTTATAAGGATGTTAAGTAGTTATTTGGGAAGGTATTGGTAGAGAAAAAAGACTTTTATGGTGTGAAGTGGATATGCAAGTGGGTATCCTAATATTAGCGAGGTGAGTGGGATACTTGTAATTTTTAAAATTTAAAATTGATACCCATGAACATAACTTCAAAAAAAGGATAAAAATAGACCATTATCTAATAATAGAAATTATAAGTTCAAAATATGTCCATAAACTATATTTATGACATGTTTGTTGGTCATTTTTACCCATATCTCTTTAGTTTAACCACTGGTAAACCCATTTTCTCTTAAACTATGGTAATGATTTTTATTATTTTCACTATTCATTCTGTTTAAAAATTAAAATGTAATTTTTATATGATATAAAAATTTCTTATTAAATATATGGATTCCATTTTACCAAATACAATTCACAAAATTGGTAAAATTTAATATAAAATTAAATCTGCAAATGTGACAAAAAAGCGGGTCTTCAAGAAGTGTATTTTTAATGAAATTATTAACCCTCTTAATAATAATAATAATTGATGGGATAAAAATTAATAATTATAAATATGTAATATATAAATTTAATTTATATAATTCATAATAATTGTTTGACTTAATTTGAATGGATGATCACAATTCACATTAAAATAGTTTTCAGAATAATACACTTTTGAAACCCACAAATGAACTTATACTAATATATAATTTAAATATTATTAAAATTTGATTATTTGGATTAAATATAAATAAATTATTATTATTTTAAATTAATTATTTTTCAAAAATTAATTATTATTTTAATTTTCATAATTTATTTAAAAGAATAGATTGTTTGACAAAAATTGATAATTTTCACTATTGAATACAAAGTCAACATTTTCTTGAAAATTCCCAGAATTTCACATTAATTTAATTGTGATATAATTAGTTCAAATTTTATTTAAGTTTTATCAAATTAATTTTCTAATAATTTATAAAATTAATTAAAATTTTCCCATAAAAATAAATAAAAATCATTTTTGAAGAAAACGTATTTTTTATCAATAAAATTACATTTTTAAAAATTTATTGACTATTTAATAATAATTTATCAATAATTTATATTTATTATGATATATATATATATATCATAAGTTATTTAATATTATTCATAACCACCAATTTAATGGCTTGGTTATAGTAATTATATATTTCAGAGGTCGTTTAAGCATGGTGTTTCAGATTGAAAACACTATCGAACAAAATAATATTATTTAATTATATGGGAGTATTACATATGATATAATGATAATTATAGAAATATAAATTAATACTTAACTTATTTTTTCATTATCATTGAAAAATGTAAATTTTACCCATGCATACGTATGACCTACCATTACCCTGATCATGACATAGTTTACCTTTTCGTAAACATATTTCATGATTGGTTTTAAATGTATAATTGGTGTAGAAAAATGATTATTATTTCCCTATTATTGTTCAACATATTATAGAATAATGAACCTTTTTTTACTATAGTTAACCTACCAAATTCATTTTGGTAATATGAGTAAAATACTATCAATGGAATAAATAAAAAGAACAACATACTTGAAAAAGAATAATATGAATACACGTGAATAAGTATGACATTGTAATAAAAAAATAAAAAGAATAATATAAATGAAAAATGTTATTAAAAAATTAAACAGGTAACATAATTTTATTATTCATAAATATAATGAATACACGTGATGAGTTAGGCTCGAGGTAATAGATCTCTCTAAACCCCCATTTTTTAGAGATATGACCATTACTTATCTAACACACTTTACCTCTATTTAATGTTACATAATTTTTGTATGTTCTATATATATGTATCTCACATAAATAAATAATGTATTCTCCCTTCATTTTATAGGTTTAATACATTCTTTATTATCATTTATCAAATTTATTCTTTAAGAAATCTCATTTGACTATAATACGACTCAAGATTATGAAACCCATTTTCATTCCATGGGTAATTCATATATTTATGACTTATGATTGATTTCATTTTAATGGAACACACAATCATCAACATATTATTAGGTGTTCCCCCAAATAATTTTACATTTCATTGTGTAAATTTTTTTATCTCATGAGGTTTCATGTATAGTATTATAGAGTAATCCAAATCCCATATGATATTTTTTCTGACATTCAATATTTTCTAGTAATTAAGAATTGACATATTCTTATGACATTTTTTTTGTTTGCACCAAATTTCACCATATTTCCATTACATTATGATACAATGTAAATTATGTTATGCTCCTTTTTTATTACTCACAATAACATTCTTTAATTATATCATGTTATACCTTTAACACACACATTATGTTTCCATGTCATATTTATTCCCTTACTGGGATTTTTATCTCAACCCTTTTTTCTATGTATTTTCTAGGTTACCCCACATAGTTTTAGGAGCTCAAAAGGATTTAATGTCATACTATAGAGATTAAAGTAAAAACACTTTATTTTAATTTTTATGTTTTACATACCTAGTCTACCAAAGACACTAGGAAGTTTTGATCCTTGTTTTGAATTAATGGATATTTTTTTATAAATCATGTAATAGTATTTGTTAAAAGGTTTTGGTTGTTATAGATAACTCACATTGAATCAAGTCATTCAGGATTTCATTCCCTAATATTTCTAGAACTTCTATCCTTAGCAACATCCTCAGGACATGACTATTATTTTGAAATCATTACAACGTGTATGGTCTTTTTCAATATAATTATTTTTCCAAAACCTTTTTGAATATCCCAAAATTCTTATAATTATATTTATTTGAACGTAATCCTATGATAATACTTTTATATCATTATAAAATTTTACTTAGAACTAATAATTTCATAATATCTCTTCATTGATGATAAAATTCCATCTTCTGAAAATATTTGAGACTTATCCAAGATTCAAAATCTAAATTATTCATCTCTATACCCAAGAAAGTAACCCGATCAAGGCTTAGCCACAAAAATTTACCATTACATGAAACCAACATAGATTTAGAGGAGTGAAACAATTTTTTAGCTGAGAAATTTCAATCATTCGTCTGGACTGATAGAATTTTAGAATTTCCTTCCCCAATAGTAGAAACTAACTAATATTCTCTAAGTTGGTCGTAGAATTCACACAATATTCCTAAATCTCATTGGGAAAACTAGCATGAATTGTAATTTTTATTTAATTACAAACTAACATTTGATTTATCCTATATGTTAATTCATTATTATCATTCATTACTTATTATGATCTTCTCAAATCATATGCCTTTACATCAAAAAAACCTCTAAAACTCATTTTTTTTACTCCCCACCACTGTCAGAACTGAAAAATTTCTGTTTTTTTAGGATATTCATTTCAAAAAAGTATATTAATTAAAAATATTATAAATAAATTATACTTATTATTTGGAAAGAATTCCAATTTAATTCTATGCCACATCATCGATTAGGTTAACCTATTGCAATGTAACACCATGAGAACAGATTAGATTTAGTCCCCATATGTCTATATAAACTATTGATAACATATGATCCTTGGGTGTCATAGATTTTTTTAGAATGAAACCTTCCATTCCATCCCAAGAATAATCATTCAGATGTTATATACTACATGCTTCTCACATTCAACATTTCAATATATTCCTTTACTTTCATCCATTTCTCACTCAAGTGACCAAGACATTCCTGACATAAGTTGTCGGAATATAATTATCGAACAAAAATTTCAACTTCAAAATATCATATTGGAAACAATGTTTCATACCATCTATAAAATTTTTATATAAATTAAGGTTTTGTTTCTATCCCACAAAGATCATATTATTCCTTAACCCTGGGTTGTGAAACACTTCTTTGAATTACAACTTGTTTCCATCATTTATCCAAATAAAAACATAACCCTTGACCATAATCTCAAGAGCTTCATCTTACACAATATGAACCTTGTTGAAAATTATATAAAAATAATTCCCCATATTCCCTATCTCATATGTTTTGTAAAAATAATATATCATGTCAACAATATAAGACTCTAGTGAACTACAAGCACTTAGAAATAGGCCTATTGAATATTTTGTAATGGGTTATGAAAATTCACTTTCTTTATAATAAATTATATAATTTACACTTCAATCACTACTGTGATGATTCGTTACTTTTATTTCAGGTTTTTTAACATATTATTTGTTTTATTTTTTCATTGGTTGAGTAATGATGCGGCGACATTAGGAGGATACCTATAATGGGGAAGTTAAGGATTTGTTGGAATTTCTTTCTTAGACATATTGTTTATTCTTCATATTGAGTACCTATATGTAGTGAAAGTTAATTACACACTGTTTAATGGATATTTGGAAGAATCCATGAAATTAATATAAATAGGGAATGTTTTACAGGCCGTGTATCATGTACACACTGTTTAAGGGGAAATATCATGTTTTTAATAAGAATGTGATGGGATTTTTGAATATCTAGGCCTCATAGAATTCATAATGGGTAAGATGGTCTCACACTGTGTAGTAGTAATGAGTATAGTTTTTAGTGTTGTATTAGGATGTTTTATTCATTCATTAATTTTCAAATTCTCTCTGTTCGACCTAGATACATCCTTAGATAAATTTGGGTGATTCTATTTTGTTTGGATCACATCGATCAGTGAATGATCACCATTGGGATTAGGATACTTCTATACAGTTATGTAATACTTTTGGTTATTATTTTTTATTTTTTGTAACTATGATTTGTCTATGGTATTGTTATTGGATAATGTAATCTATCAATCCATTTCAGATTCTTGGCCTTACTTGTCTTTCAATGGACGTTCTCTTAGTTTCTAGACACCATTGTCGAATGAATCTATACATTTATTGTGTTGATATATGAGTTTCTATAAAATGGGTTTATTTAATTAATTTCATGTATTTCTTGATAACTTCTTTTGGTTTCTCATTAATTAGAAGTTATAAATTGTTTCATCTTTTTTCACAGAAATAAAAATGTTTTAGAAATGTGGTTTTCATTGAAATTGGATTTTCTTAACATGGAAATTGGTTTTCATACCCGAAAATGGATTTTCCTAGATTTTATTTATTTTAAAAAATTATTAACATGTTTTTGAATTTAATTTGAAAAACTCACTTTGAGAAGCTTGGGTGCATTGGGATAGAGAAACATATAGCATTAGTGTGTGTTTCACCAATAGAAGCTAGCATTATGTGATGTATATTGTCAGAACATGATATTTTTTTGGATCCAATTTATGCATGTTTATGATTGTGAAAGTGAAGTATTTATTTTAACATATGATAAATCCCAATAAAATATACTTTTTCATTTTTTTAATTTATGGTTTTTATTGAATGTTTTTTTGTGTCATGGATTTTTTATCACAAGGTTTTATATATGAGGCTATATCACATAACATTACTTGATAGGTTATTTCAGGGATATGTGTACTTCATAATGCTTGGATGTGGTTTCTTATATTATCAATTACTCATTTCAAAATTTTGGACATAAAATATAAAATTATTTTATAAAAACCAAATGTAAAATGATATAATGGGATTTATTTTGTGAAAAACATTGTAAAACTCTTTTGTTTTAAAATAGAGAATTGTGGAAATCTTGATATTACAATTTTTAGAATCTATAGGGATATCAAAGTTGGCATTGGTTAACACCATACATGAACCCTTGTGAATTTGAATATGTTGTATTTTAGGATTTTGGAAAAAGAAAGATCATCGTGTAGTATGCCTACTTCTCTTATTCCTACTACTTTTTATTTGGGTAGGTCTAGTGGTGACCACTGTTCACCTGAGGTTTTGATATACATTATGGTATAACCTATTTTGTAATAGATTTCATGTTACTGTATTATCTTATTAAATTTTTATCCATAAACTGTTTGTATGTATTGATTTAATTATATAAAAGACAATGTTTTGTTGTCCTATTTTACCCATATCATGTGACAGGCTAGTTTATGTGGCTTGTCTAGTTGACCAGAGTATGTTAATTAAAATTTGGAATCATAGGGATGATTATATTAATGTGTGTTAGAACTAATTGAGTTTAGTTCTATGCCTTGGGTAGAAAAAATTTAGGATCATTGGAATTCAGATAATAGGTGAAAAAAAGGGACCTAACCATCTCACTTTTTTTATTGAAAATGTGTCACCCAAGGTGGTCAGGTATTTTTACCATGTTTCAGAAATGGTGTTTGAGATTATTTGAATAAAATGTATGATGAGTTTTTTTAGTTAGAATTATTAATTTTTAAGTACGATTTTAGGGATTAATTAATTCCTTAATGTTTTAATTATTAATTACCAATACCAGAAGATGTTCCTTCAATTTTTGGAATTTTCTCATGACAGGTTTTGTTTTTGTATATTGTTGGGAAATTCCTTTGGGAAGAGCATTACAAAATATAAGAGTGTAAACTATTAGATAGGTTTCAGAGGAAAATCCTATATTAGATCATACTTTGGTAGATGTAGTTATCCTCACTTTTAAGAATTTTGGTCTTGTGGGTATCAAGAACCCAAGATTTATAGTGCAACATGGATATAAATTTACAAAGAAGTTTCCACAAATATTTTTGGATGTCAAAGAACCCTTGGAAACCAAGTAGTTTCTTGAAAAGATGGTGATGATCTTAAAAATCATGAAGACTCCCAAAAAATAAATGGTGGATTTTTTCATGTATATACTCGCAGGAATTCAATGGAGATGGTGGGACACTATTTTTCAAGTTATTTAACATGAGGGTCTTACTTGGGATTACATTAAGAACACATTTATCTAGTAGTTATATCCCGAGACATTGTGTGTTCATAATACCATGTATTTTCTAACCTTAATTCTATTGGAACGTTCCATTATGTAGCATCCTATCTGTTTTTCTATGTTAGTATATCTGGTAACATATCTTGTTACCAATTAGTACCTGAAGGATCATTGGTTTGAGTTAGTACTGAGACTCGACATTCATTCGATGTTGATACTCTTGTTCCTTATGAACTTTCTGAAGGTAGTTGAAATGGTGGATTTTTATGAATCATACATAGATGGGAATAAATGTTTTGGTGGTGCTTCAGTTGTTTCAGTGGTTAGCTAGGGTGTAACATCATGACAGAAAAGTATTGGTAAGAGTGGTTAGTTTTCGTTAGGAACAATCTTAGGGGTGATTATAGGGTAGCAGACGGTTGTTGTCTACCAGTGTTGAAGGAAAGGTCATACCATTTCTAACTATTTAGAGGATCCTAAGACATGTCATATTTGTGGAAAAATTGAACATCTAAAATGATTTTTTTAAAAGATATCATGGTGATGTTGGGAAGGATCCCATATCACTAAGGGTTCATAGGTTTGTGCAGAGGTTTACAATGGTTGGAGATCTAATCCTCCATCCATGATAGAATTTTATATGGCCAATACTTGTTGAATTTTTTTAATAGAGTATGTACCAGAGGTATCTGATGTTGGGCCATGGTTTGTTTTAGGTACATTTTTTATTTCAAATTTTATGCTTTTGGGTTTGTTTGATATGGAGTTTTAGTCATTATTTTATATCATCAATGTTAGTTGATGTGTTGGCCTTATAATCAGAACTTATTTTTTTTTCTTTTTTTAACTTTACACGCCTTTGGGAAAGAGGTAAAAACAAGATTTCATATCTCCTAGGTATCAGGTGATGATAGAATATTTTTTGGTGGAGTGGAAGTTTTTGGTGTTGTGTCTTTAAATATTCAGCTTGATAGTCGACTTGGATTGGATGATGATGGTTATGGCCCATATAGTTAGTTGTCATTTCCAATCTCAGTTCTTATCTGCCGACTGGGTCACTCATTTATTCTAAGGTGAGTTGGACTCTAGATTGGGAAGGGAATGCCCTATTATTCAATATAATAGTTTAATAGCATGTTAGTTGTTTGATATTTTTCTTGATGCATTTGACCATTTCAATGTGGTCGAATTCTGGCAGTTTTGTTTGGGCACTCTGATGACTCTCTAGATACTTTTTATGGGTTTCCACTACAGAGAGAGTTTGAGTTTATTATTTGCCTTATTTTTGGTATGATGCCAAAATATATTCGGTACTACCAAATGGAAGTTTTTGAGTTGGTGGCACTTATGATACACCTTGAGGACCTAGAGGCTAAATGATTTATTTTTCCTAGAGTGTCACTATGGGCGTCTCTTGTCCTCTTTTCTAAGAATCTATATAGGATTCTTAGACATTGTATTGATTATTAAAAGGAAAATCAAGTGACCATTAAGAAATGATATACTTTACCATGTATTTATGATCTCCTTTTCACCTGATAGTGGATCTTTGGTTTTCAAAGATTGACCATTGATTAGGGAATCAGATGTTGAGAGTATTACAATATGATTCACCTAGGAAATAATTTAGGATTCGAAATGGTAATTTCATGTTTCTCGGTATACCATTTCTGCTCACTAATGATCATTTAGTATATAAGGTTTTGATGAACTGGATCATTCAATGGTTCTTGTAACCTTTGGTTGTTGTGTTCATGCATAATATTTTGGTGTACACTATGTCAATGGAAGAGCATACAAACCATTTGGATTTCATTCTTTAAACAATGAATAAAAATCATCATATATGGTATTATTTCCAAGCATGAATTCTGGATTCAATTGTTGATGTTTCTAGGGAATTTGATATATGATTGGGGAATATTAGTAGATACTGGAATGGTACATGTTTTTTTCCATGGGGAAACCTTGAAATGTGTTTAAGATTCGGAGCATCTTGAGTTAGGCCAAATACTATATATGGTTTGTTTAGGACACATCTAATCATGCATCTTTGATGAAAACATTAACCTATATGAGTGTACAGTCTGAATGTAATGAAATGTTTTAGAGATATTTTGAGGTGCGGAAGGGGAGGTTGACTTCAGCATTAGTTTTGATTCTTATGGAACTAGGGTTGGTTTATGATGTTTTTTTCTATACTTCTAGTAAAAGTTTGGGATTTTTCTTGATGTAGGAGAAATATGTTTTATCTTATAGATCTCATTAGTTACACCCTCAAGAGAAGAACTACACTAACCATTATTTTTTGTTGGTAGCTATTATGCTTGGACTGAAATTCTTATGGGACTCTCTCTTTGGTGAGTGATTTACATTATATTATGATTATATGAGCCTAAAATATTTTTTTAGTCAGAGGGATCTAAATTTACAACAGATATGATGGGTAAAATATCTTCCAAATCATGATTTTTTTTCTTATACCCCTAGGAAAAGAAATGTATTTACCGATGCATTTAGTAAAATATTACCAATACAAGCCATGCTGGAAGCATTAGAGTAGTGATCTCTAATGAGTTTGTTTATTAGATGAGATAGAGAGTGAAATTGGATGGTGGATATGCATTCTTTTCTTCAATGAAATATGACTCATATTTTGATGAGAGAGTTTAGCTCGATCTAGTGGAATACACTGAGTTCCAATTCATTAGTGAAATCATAAATTGTTGGGAGACCTCGAGTGAGTGGTATCAGTCTCCTAATGGAACTATATGCATCTGTAGATGGTTGGTTATCAATTCTTCCTTGAGTTAGGAGTTTTTAGATATAGGGAAAAAATTAGTCTTTAAACCCTAAGGATACCAAGATGTATCACAACATGATGGTCTATATTGGAATAAGGAGATGAGGAGGTTTATAGATGATTTTGTTTTGCAGTGCCTTACTAGTTTTAGAATTAAGGTGGATCACATATGACCTATAGGGTTATTGTAGCCTTTAACAATTCCAAATGGAATTAGGATGATCTTCAACAGTATTTCATTATTATTTTTCCACAGACTCCTCATGAGAAGGATAATATTTTTGTGATCAATGATCAACTCACAAAATCTTCATATTTCCTACCAATTTGAGAGGAAAAAAATTAGAACAACTCAAGGAATTGTATGTTTCAATGATTTTGAGACATCACGGGGTTCCCTTTGAAGGTGATTCTAACAGGGATACAAGGTTCCCATATTGGTTTTATAATGGTTTTAAAGAGGTGATAGTTTCATAGTTTATACTGAGAACAACTTTTCATCCACATACATATGGATAAATAAAGAGTTCAATCCAGGTCCTAATGGATATGTTCCAACAATGCTTGATTTAATTTGGAGGATATTGGGAAAATAAGTTTATTTTTTTTCAGTTTCCCTATAAAAATAGTATTTTGGATTTAATAAATTGGGTTCCCTTAAAATATTTGTATGGGTGGGCATGTAGATATTTGTATGGGTGGGCATGTAGATCTCCCTTAAGACTGCTAGAGTAGGGAGAGAAGTCCATGGCTATATTGAGTGCTTTTTCAGAGATTAAATAGATCATGTTGTTGATATATAAGCATTTGATCATAGAAAATAGTAATTAGAAATCTTATATGGTCCATTGGTGTCAGCCACTAGAGATCTACCTTGGTGATTTATTCATTCTTAGAGTTTCAAAAAAAATATGAAATCACATGATAGGTAAGAAGGGTATGTTAGCTCCGAGTATTGTGGACCCCTATAAAATTGTTAGATAACTAGAGAGGGTATCCAATAGGTTTCACTCACCATTTTATTTGATATATATCAATGATGTGTTTCATGTTTCCTAGTTAAGAAGGTATATATTATATCCTTTCCATGTGATTATATGGGAGGATGATAATCCTGATCCTGATACCACTTTGGTTGAGAAGCCAATTTAGATTATGGAGCATAGGGATATGGTACTACATGGTAAAATAGATCCCCAGTCTAGGCACTATGGTAGTGTGGATAGGTTATCCACAATTTTTTGGAGAGATATTAGTTGATGAGGTAGTACTGACCTTCCCTTTTAGGGGATCCGGTATCCTGAGGTATTTATAGGGGAAGAATGAATTTATGGTGGGGTGATTATAACACCCCATTACGTTTTTATCAAGTAATTTTTACCATTGTTTTGGTTTTCCTTATTTATTGGTTGTGTAATAACAAGAAATAATTTTGAGAATAATTGTAATGGTGAAGTCATAGATTTATTTGAATTTTCCAATTTTCCCTACACTCTTTGATGGTCGATGGGAACTTACACGCTATGTAAGTGAAGTACATACCATGTAATAGTTACCAGGAAGAATCCATGAACATGATACATGGCCTGAATGATTTGCAGGCTGTGTAGCATGTACATGCCTTGTAAGGTAAGAAATATGTGTTTTAATAAAAAGGTGACTGGTCTTTCAGAATATCTTGACCTTATAGAATACATTGTGTGTGAGATGGTTACACACTATGTAGTAGGCACAGTTAAGGTTTTTAGTTTTCTTCATAGTTGTTTAATTAACTCATGCACTTGAATCTTCCCTCCACTCACCCAAGAGATCTTTCTAGGTGGTTTTGGATTATTCATATCTATTAAATAACATTGTTCATTGATTGATCACTATTAGAATTGGATAGATTCTCTCTAGAAATGTAATCCATTAGTTATTCTCTAGTTTTTGATGAAACTGTGGTTTAACTATAGTTTAGTTATTAGATGGTTTTTTCTATCAATCCTTTTTTAGTTTCATTGCATGCATTTTATTTCAATGGTCATTCTCTTGTTTTATAGTCCTCATTATCTACAATAGTTAGATTTTTACCATGTTGAGTTAGGTGTTTCTATACAGCGGGGTAGTTTAATTAATTACATATTGTCCATGATAAATTCCTTAGGGGTTTTCATTTATTAGAATTGATAAATTGTTTCAAACAATTTATTGGAAAGTAAAATGTTTTCCAAAAGGTATATTACTTTTAAAATGTATTTTATTGATATGGAACTGTGTTTTTAAACTCAAAAGTATATTATCATGTATCTGAAAAATTTTTATAAAAATTGTAATATGATATTGAATTGAATTTAAAAAATGAACATTGGGAACCTTGGGTGCATCAGGATAGAGATATAGTTATCCATTGTCTTTCTTAAAAAACTAGTAGGAAACTGTTGGTGATATTGATTGTCAATACATGATATCTTTCAGATCGAATGTATGCCTACTATGAATTTTGATTGTCTAGTATATATTTTTCTATAGGATAGATCTCAATGCTATGTGATTTTTCATTTTTCATTTGTGATTATTTTTCACATGAATGTTTTTGTATCATAGATATCAATTCACAAGGTTTTATATATGAGGTTGAATTACATATCATTGCATGATATGTTATTTAATGGATATGTTTACCTCTTGATGAATGGATATGATTTCCTATTTTATCACTTCTACTAGTCACATTTATGGATAGATTATATGAAAGGATTCTATGAAATCCAATTGGAAAACTATTTATACTGCAATTATTTTATGAAAATGATTTGTAAAAACATATTTTTTTAAAATCAATAAATATTACATTCTTGATATTAGACCTTGTATAGATTCGTTAGCGGTATCATACTGGGATTTAGATCACACTGTACTTGTGCATTTGAAAATTCATAGATGTTGTATTATAGGATTCAATTAATGAGTTGAGAATCTTGTTAAATATTGGCTTCTCTTGTGTTTTTAGTTGTTGTATGAGTTTTTATTGTGGAAACTTCTAGTCACCTTGGGGTTTTATTAACTTTTTGAGTTAGCTAGGTTTCCCAAGGATTGCTAGTTTTTTGGTATCTTTTTTTCCCTATTTTTACTAAGTTTATTTGTATTTATTTTATAAAATACAAGATTATTTTTTGTATCCTATTTTACCCATATCATGTGATGGGTCAATTCAGGTGTGTTGTCTAGTTGAACCATGTTGATTAATTACAAAAACACTATTTCTTCATATTTCCTTAATTCCCATAATAAAAACTCGGATGGTTACTCATAATCTACGGATCTGATGACATTTTCTAGGTTAATGGGTGTGTGGAATTTTTTTGGTCTACAATGCTGGTTTTGATTTGTGGTATTTTTTGTTTTAGGGTGTTTGTTTTGTTTCAGTGTTATTATTAGTTGGGTTTATTTTTCTAAGAGATGGTAATTTAATTTTTTAATATACTATACTTATATTTTATATATATATATAATTTTATGGGGTTGGTTATGTTTTCTAAAACTCCTTGATGCTTTATAGACTTTTATATACATGGGGTGAGTGAAAAAAATTGGGAAAATCCTACAAGGCCTTGTACTAACCCACTATGTGAGTCTGTTGGTTCATATACAGATATTGTTAATTGAGTTTTATGATATTGGAATCATTACTTAAATGGATTATATAAATGAGTGAGAGTCATCTAGTGGAGACTAATGGAGGATGGGTCATTTTTGGTAACCAACCACATTAACCATCCAAGGCCGTTTTGTATTGGGATTTAGTTATATTGAAATTGTGCCTATATATCTCTATGTCATGAATATATCTTCCTGATATTACATTGTATATTGGTTCATAGGTATGTGGTTACTATTTTTTCGGTGAATAAAAAATTACCCTTGGTTTTTGTTAATGTTAGTATTATTTATCAATCCTTTGGCGATTATGGGGTGGTGTTAAGGGATAAGTAGACTTAAAATTTGGTTTGTATATAGGTTCAAGTAGCTATATATAGTTGATATGTTACAAATAGTATCAAGTTGGTTTGATTAGGGCCCAATAGGTTTTTATACAGCTTTAATTAACTCTCAAAATTTAAACTATTGAAATTATTGATTAACATATATATAGTGAAACCTATGTTACCAATTATGTTCTTGAATTTGATGTGTCAGTTGACATGGAAATATTTGGTTGGATTTTTTTTTCATAAAAGATGTGTCTTTACCATAGTTAACTAAGATGGTATTCGTGTATCATTCATCATTTAGTACCAAGATATATATTTCATGGTATATTCTTGATTTCTTATGATTGTTGACATGTTTTACTATACTATTATTTTTCAACTTTGTAGTGTAATGTTTAATTTTCATAGTTATTAAATATTTAAAAGGTCAGTGGATTTTGTATGGTATATCAAACCTTTTTAGGTGGTGAAAAAGATTGGAAAATAATTTTGGTGCAAATACAATGTTATTGATGTGTTATTATTATGGTGAAAATTTGGTTGTAATTATTTACTACTTATTTGTCTAATTTTTTTGATATGAGACCATATTTTATGTAAGGATTATATAGAGTAGGATAGATAAATGAAATTTCAAAATTCATCAATGGACTTTACAACTGATGATAAATTTGATCATTTGGTGGTGATTTAATTTGTTTAATATTGACGGTTAACTTTAGGGAATTGATATTCTTTATTTTTTTTAATTTAATTCATAAAATTAATGAGATAATTTTGGTTTCTGTAAAATGGATTCTATTGTTTTAAATATTCCAAAGGTTATTCTAAAAAATGTTTGTTTTTTTGTGTGAATTTTTTTAGACTATGTTGATCTTTCATAGTGGAAGTTAAAATATGATGTTTTAGTAATTTGGATTGATCTTGGTTTATAAAATGAATGGTTTATCCATTTTCAAATCAAATTTAATCTTATTTATTCATTTAGGTTTTCGTTTTTGTATTGAAAATACGCCCAAAGGATGTGATAAATCACTGAGGGTGAATTGGTGATTTTGAATCCTTTTAGTGATTTTCTTTTAAGACAATATTCACAATCCGTTAGAGATATTTTCTTTTTTTAAACAAACACATGAACACATATAAAGGGTACCCAAAATTTACAATATTTACCTCTTACAATTATAATATTAATCATTTTTATGATTTTGAATCACCCGAGATCATGGACAAACTAGAATCAATCATTGGATTACCAAGAAGATGGTTTTTCTAAAAAATTTCATTATAAGTATCCTGATTTTGATTGTGAATACTGTATAATTACAAAGGATATAATAATTTTTGTCAATATCAGGAGAATATTTTACCTCTTTAATATTTAAACTACATTGTCATTATTATGGCTATCCACCTCATCTTCTTCTTCTATTACTTTCAAAAAAATGAGAATATCCTCTATCTACTTATTTTAATTCTCTTTGACATAACTGTTCATAAACTAAGTAAGGTATTTAAACCTCTTCTCTCTAATAATTATCTTCAACCAGTTCACAAAAAAACTATTCTTATTATTTTAATCCTTTTATATTCCTAATATTTCTGTGAATATTTTTTCTATAAATTATTTTTTGAAACACCCATGAATGTAAACCTTATTCATAATTCATACCATTTGTTCCATAGTTATTATATATCATTTTTGTAATGTTGAATTTAAAATATATTATTTCACTTTCATCAAATATTGTTCCACGATATTCTCTTGTGAATCCTAGAAAAAAATTGCGTTGTTCTTATCTTCAAAAACCTTCATGAAATCTACAATTGTTAAGTCATTTTAATTATCCTTCATGTGATTATGGTTTCCTGAATAAATGAAGATTCTTATTTCATATTTATTATGTGGAATTATCAATTTACATATTTAATAAAAACCTCATGTTATTATGTTTTTTTATCAAGATAAGATCCCAATGCAACTTCAGGATTCAAATTCTTAGAGTAATTCATTTTAATATTCTTCAACCATTCTTTTCATTACAATGTCTTGTAATGTGTTGAATCTTTTGTAGATAATGACTGATGGAAGGTGAACAATACAACTAAATGTTCCGAAACCTTATAATTTTGTGAAGATCCTTAAGAAGTCTTCAAACCAAAAAAGTCAAGTAAGAACCTTATGAAGATATATTTACATAAACGTCATAAATTTTCTATAGTTCAATCTTATGACGTTCACCAACCTTATGGGGTGGCATAAACCATAAAAATATATTCAATAACCTTAAAAAGTTGGGTTTTTCACATAAGGTTGAAACTTATGATCATTGTGAAACTTTCAAAGATAGTAGTCCAACCGTATAAATATCTTAGGACTTTTCCATTTTTCCATCTCCTAGATGAACCATATGCAGTTTAAGTGGGAACCTTATAAAGTTCAAAATTGACGATTTTACCACATCAAAATAATAATTCTAGACCATATCAAATAAGATGAGGGAATATTAAAATCACCTTTGGGAATACTAAAATACTTTAAATAACCTAAAAAAATTACCATAGTATCTCCATCCTCAGATATAGTACGATGAATATGAGGTTCTCAATGGATGTTTTCTTTAAGCCACTTGATACCTTTTCTTCTTGAATAAACACTACTCAATCTCCCATTTTTATAGCTTCACCGAATCTAAATTAAAAATATTATAGATAGTAAAACTTATTAATCATCAATATTTTTTTAACTTTAGTAAAAAAAATAAATCATTACAAGTATACAATTATATTATTATTTTTGAATATGATTTAGTTATTGAAAAAAAATCCAAAACAAAAAATATATCCACACCAATATTCTTCAATTATTCTTCAAAAATAAAATCAAAACATCTTTATACTGAATCTTCAATAAACATATCAATGTCTCAATATCTCTTAGAATCAATAGTCCCTCATTTGGATTTTATTATCTACAATGGAACATAAATCACATCCAAACTGAATTCACTTAGAAATGAATCATCGTCCAATAATTCTAACCCTACATAGGTCAAATAAAAAATGGAAATGAAAAAACTAACAATAATATAAATCTATTCATAAAAATAATGATTTACAATCAACTATCTTTAAAGCTCCTGATTCATCTTATGACCAACCGATATTAAAAATATTCAACTTCTACTTATTATACATAATAAATATGATCATTAGACCTATGAAAATATAATTACTACATTCATATACAAAAAACTATTTGAAAAGTTTATTAACACATCATAGATAAGCATATATATCACAAATACATACCACATTCTGATTTCATTAATTACCCTTTATAATAACTCACTCTAAATATATTCATTTTCTAAATAATAGAAACACATAACATTCAATATTCTCTATATATACTTGTCCCCCTTTTGTGAGTATATTGATAGATTAAATATAATTATATTTATGTTTCCATTTTACCCCCATTTATGAAAATTATCCAAAGAAAAAGATGAGAGAGGAGACACAGACACCTTACCTTAGTCATAAAAGGAATAATATTGAACTCCCATCTCCACCCTCAATATTTAAAATGCATCCTTTGGTAGTGGTTTGGTGAACATATATGTTATTTTCACCTGGATAGGAAAAAATTATATCTTCAACTAATTTCTCTATATAATCTCTTTGATGAATTAATATTTTATATCAATGTTCTTAGACCTTCAATATAAAGCAATATTCATTGAGATATTCCAACTAATTTCTAATCCACTCCAATTTGGTAGTGGCTTTATTTTAATCCACGTACACTAATTTTACAATATGAAATGCCACAAAACATTGATACATTGTGTTCCAACATACATAATTCTCTTCAAAAAATCATACTCTTCCATATACAGATCATATATCGCTACCATTTCCTACAAAACATTCATTTTTATATCCAAATATATAAATAATTTTCTTTATATCATATATCAACCCATAATACATTGTTCCCTTTATTAAAAAGATAATTATTTTTCACATAAAAGGAGATATTTTTTTGAACATTGAAATCTATCACAAAGGTCGACAACATAGAAAATATTTCATCTAAATGTTTGCAAGTAAAATAAACTCCCAATTAGATACCATAATTATTTTGAGTAAAAATCCTTTATTGATAAATTATTTGATACTTTGGATCTAACTATGATAGGTGTTGTAATTATAATTGAATCCTCTTTTATAAAATTGTTTAGAAGTACCTACCTATACTACTCTTGAGAAATAAAAATGTCGACATTTACTTGTGAAATTTGAAAACATAAAAAATATATCAATTCACGATGAATACAAATTTCAAATAAAATTTTCATCTCCATGTAAAATTCATCACCAAAAAATTATTCATTAAAATTGATGATTAAATAAAATATATAAACAATAAAATGAATAAAACTTTTTATTATCTTTGATGTAGACATTTTTATCCACTCTTCCGTTTCTAAACATGAACCTCTCCAAACAAGTTTCTAAATTGAAATAACAATCTATTAGTGATTATTTTAAACTATATATATCCTTAATTAACATAAACAAATATATCTAATTTAAAAAATAATAATCCATAAGTTTTCTTAATATAGTCCATCTCTTCAATCTCTCCCCTGAGAAAGAAATACTTGACATAAATTTGAAAAATCTTGTATTACCTATTAGCTAAAATTGTACGAAATATTGTAAAGAGCCCAACCCTAGTAGCTCAAAACTGATGCCTTACATTATTACATTGGTACTAAGAACAGGTTTTCACATCCCAAAGGACATAGTAGTTTAGTAGTGTTATAAGACTAGATTAAACACATGTTTTGAATTACAACTTGGAAGAAAAAATAAGATAACAACTACGCTGGAAACATCCATAAAATTATGGATTATTCTTTCATGTCATTTATAATATACATCTTCACATGTCACGAAAAAATAAAATATAATAAAGGGGTGATCTTGGATTATTAGTATGGGAAAATAATATAGTGGTAGCTATAAAAAATAAACATAAACAATAAGGCATGGTGAATAACTAAAAACAAATGCCATTAAAACATAATCATGGGAATAATATTCCCAGAATAAAATCTTAATTTATAATTCCATATAAATAATCCCAAGAGAATAATACATAACCATGGATATTATACTATTATAATAATCACATGGGCTATAAATTACTAATATTATAATGTGGGAACATATAATTTCATACATCATAAACATATCATCAAGACATCCACCAAGACACCGTACATAAATTGGTAAAAACCCTATCTAATTTGACTCATGAGACCTATCTATTAATATAGGGGATATATCAGACCCTAACCATCACTGAATAAGTCTAATTCATTCTTCACATTAAAGAGGTGAAATAAAAACAACATACACATTTGAAATTTAAAAAACATTCCCCAATAAATAAGAATAATCACAAACAATTATGAGTAATATGGTTAATGGTATCGAGATAGAACATACAAATTCAATCTAATAATAAATAATTTAATAAAATATGAAATATGATATCATAAAATATCAGTCTCAATTAATCATAAGATTTAATAGAGGGTGTTGTAATAGATGAAAATACATTAATAAAATTATCGATAAGTTCTTTAGGGAAATAACCTTGTTTACTTCTGAAAGGGGAGTTATTTTGGAAAATAATTTTTATTTGTCATAAAATCATATTACAAGATGTATACCCTAGAAAATAAAATTATTTAAGAAGTATCTTAAATGAACCGCTTAAGTGAGGATTAAGGGAAAATACTAAAGAGTATTTAAAACAGACTAAGGAATAATATTTGTATAAAATAAAAAATGAAAAAAGATAGTTTTTCATGATAAAATGAGTGATTTTATAAAAATAATCAAGTATTAATATATATATTATGGAGTGCACAGGAAAATGGGTGATAAACTGGGATGTTCCCTTTAATAGAGCTTTGTTATTGGATATAATGTAGAAATGATACTTATATTACATGTAACTCCCTATCAAATAAAGAAATATTTTTCTAGGTATATATCTATAGAACATTAAAAAATAATTTAGGAGGAGTACCTAAGGATTATTAAAAATTACATTTGGGTAAAGATAGAGAAAGAATAACCTAAATTAAAAATAAGGGTTCAGAAAAAATACCTTATATTTGTGCAACCAGTCAAACCGTATGCCCCATAAAATCAATGATAATCATATGAAACATTTAATTCAATGAATATAAATATATTCATTATATGATAATACAAAGGTCAGTATACATACCCCACACAAAGTAAATAGTGTTGAATGAGGCATATCTCATGAAAATAAAATTTAGATGAGAAAACCATTACCATATGTTCGAATGTGTTCTGAAATTTATATTAATGCTATGTATAATTAGATAACATAGATTAATTCATTAATCAATAAAATTTTATACTTTTATATTATTTATTATATATTTATTTTTTATATTTATATCCTTTTTTATGAGTTATAAAATACAATTTTATCTTTCAGGAGCATTCGTTTCCTTGGTTTTAATTATTAGTTTACTAGTATATATGTATGGAGTATCATGTAAAATGATTATAGATGACCAGAATTGAAATTATATGTTTTTAATTAAATTATATAATAATTAATGGTTATATATTTCATTATTTTATATGTTATTAGGATAAGTCATTATATTAAATGTTGTGATATCTATTTTGATTATTTTGGTGTTTTTTCGATCATCATGAACTAGGTTTGTGTTATGAAATAATAATATATATATATATATACTGGTTAATGAACATTAATAAAAATTTATTACACATATTAAATTAATTTTTAACAATAAACATGCTTATATTATAATCATGGAATATGTAATCGAAAAACGAAAACATGTCTTCAACATAATTGGTAAATTGGCACCTCATAGATGATGTTTTTCATTTTTTGAATAAAGGAAGAGGATAGAATTGAGGGATGATATTACATTAACATAATAAAATTAAATTATATAATAGATATAAGATTTATAATGTCACTTTTTTAGGGTATTTGAGTGAAGGATATGAAAATAAAATAAATTGAAAGATAATAATTTAAAAAACAAAAGGGGATTTGTACCTCTTGAATTCATCTCTTTAAGAATCTCCTTAAAGAACATTGAAATGGTATTTTTGGTAGTACCATCAAGAATATAATGTTATGGAGAGGTTTAGGAGAGTTATTGGTAATAAATTGGACAATATACAAGGCTTTGGTTGATTGAGGAGTAGAGGTGGTGTTTATAACGGAGGAGAGGGGTGTTTTCTAATTTTTTTAATCATTAGTTTATTATTTTTTCCCAAGGATGTGAATTGATAGATCATTATCATTAAATATTTTAATATTATAATGTTTAGTTCGATATTATGGACTTACATCATTCATACATCATCTATGACTCAATAATTCATGTATTTATAAAATACCGTAAATTATTGTATTTCACTATTCACAAAAATTTATACTATTTTAGAAAAATATAAAAAATTAACACTAAAAAATTAATAATTTTTAGAAATAATAACATAAATCCATTTCATGAAAATTGTTCTCTAAATATGAAAAAATTGAATTTTAATTAATGTCATCATTTATTCAAAAAATGCAAAATTTAAAATTATAACCAATTTCATAACACATTGAAAATTTAATTAATCTCTCAAAATATTGTATTAAAATGATAATAAAACAAAACATTAATTCATGAATATATTTTAGGAAAATAAATTTTATTTTAAATCATTATATCTATTATAAAATTGTAATTTTACATTTATGTTTCACAAAAACACCAAAACTTAATTTATCTATCTTAAATTATTTAATTACTTTTTTCAATATATAAATATATAATAATAACATTTATAATAATCCTAAATTTTATGTGCACATTAATAAGTGATGTTACTATTCAAAAAATAAATAGAATATTAATATAACAAAAACGACAATTTTATAAAAATCATGATGTTTCACTATTCACCGGAAAATTCAAAAAACATCACCGTAAGAGAATTATGATATTATGATTTTAAAGTTGAAGTTTATTTTTTTCAATAAAATTTATAAAAGTCTAAAAATTTAGTATTAAAATATGTGTGCCATTAAAAGGATGTAAATCTATCTTCACAAAATAGAGTCTTTTATTCATAAAAATGGATTTATTCTTTGGTTAAGCCTATCGTATTTATTAGTAGAATTTACAAACATTTGATTGAATATGTAACATATAAATTTTAAAAATAACGTTCAATAATAGTGATTAAATAAATTTATTAATATAAGATACCATTGTTGTAATAAAAATAAATTTTATTATAAAAACAAATCTCATGTGTTCAATTGAATTTTATTTCCATTTATAATTAATTAGTAAAAAAATAAATTCAATTATAAATATGTGTAAGCTATATTTTAATAATTTAAATAATATGTTCCATTCATGCCATTCAAATGTCCAGGTGATAACTATCACAATAGTATCTAATCATTTTTTTAAGCTTAGTATTACGTGTAATGTAAACTATCAAAGATGTTAAATTTAAAAAGTGCCATAGAGTAAAATCATATGTTTTTACATTCTCCCATATTTTAAAAATTTTATTTCTTCCAATTTAAAATTTTAGTTTGAAAATAAATGGTCTATACATTAAAATTAATTTATTGGAAACCCGCATTGGAAATAAGGCAAATAGAACATCATCTTAATAAGAGGAAAAGGGAAAAGTGAAGGTCACCACAAAATATGGATTTCATGTAGTAAATAATTAGTGGGATGTGATTACATGGACATAGAAGATAAATATAAATATAAGGCTCTGATATATAGTGATAGATAAAAAAGTCATTGAAAATTTAAACATCACAAAACCGTAAATCTTATGATTAGTGAAATACCATTGATTTCTCAGAATGAAAAGTAAAAAAGATAATGTTTTTTGTTCTGAAATATTTTTCCTAGAGATGAGGGATTATTTTAATATTCATATAATAACTATATGAAATAAATATATTTCGCTACATTCCATTTCATAATCATAAACTCACCCATTGGTTGAGCTTCAATTTATTTTCACTTCATCCCTCACACTTAGAAATGATAGTTCAAAATTATTTTTTCATGTTTGAAGAAAATTTAGGAACTGTAAATCCAAGAGTAATTAATTTAACTTTTAAATGTGTAATAAAACCAAAATCATTAGAAAAAAATATCTTATAAATAATTATTTATCCTCAAAAAATAATATCCATTATTCAAATTAATTAATTCCAACCTTTAGACTCATCTAAAATATATTTTTCCAAATTTACATTTCTAAATGGTCTTGAAATTCCAAAGATATTCTAGCCATTTACATAAATAATATGAATCACTATAAGTCCAAAACAAAATAATTTTTGACTCAAAAATAAAATTCAACTTTTATTCCTTAAAATACTCTACATATGCCGAAATAGCATTAATGACTTGATCACCAAAGCAATTTTGAATTCCAAGGTTATCTATTTGATCCAGCATATGTCCAAAAAATAAAAATAACATTTATCCCTCAAAAAGTAATTCTAATCAAGAAATTTTATAGGCTAGTGGTAGTAATTTAACCTTTATATCCCTTATGTTTTGGGTTCAAAATCTATGACCTTACGAGATGTAATGAGTTTTTACTCGGCCCACGAGTTATGCTTTTTCTAAATCTAAATGAATACAACATCCAAAAAATATATGATGTACACACTTAAAATAATGTTAATCATATATTTTCATTATACAACACTAATACATAAATACATCATCCATTTACTTTCACATATGTCATTAATTTGTGTAGATTTCATCCTATAGAAGAGGTAATTGTCTCAGGAAATGCCTATATTCCCCACATTTAATGAAATGAAAAAAAAATATATTCTCAAGATGTGTTATAGTTCATTCCATCAAATTATTATTTTATTCTCTAAAATTATTTAATTTATTTCCTTATTTACCACACATAAAAAAGGGAGGGAAAATAAAATGATATTTCTGTGATAAATTATTTATAATTGATGTGAAAACATGTAAAAATATCATTTAATAATCTTTATAAATGAGCCTCAGAATTGTGATTTAGGGGAAAATAATATAGTTTTTTAAATAGAGTAAGACATATTTTTTTGTAAAATTATAAATAAACAAAGATATTTTATCGTGATAAATTTTTTTTTAGAAAAATACAGATGACATAAAATTTATGATGTAATTCACTTTAAAATGGGTAAGAAACCGGGAATTTCACTTTATTCAAGCTTTCTTATTGGGTTGAATTGAGAAAGGATCCTTATAAAACATGTAAATAACCATAAAATTAAGAAAAATTATAATAGGTACATAATTATATAACATTAAAACATAATTTATGAGTAAATAAAGACCAATAAAAATTACAGTGGGATAAAGAGAGAGAAAGCATAACCTGCATGAAAAATGGAGGTTCAAAAAGTATCCATTTCCATTGTGAAAACAGTCGAACGATATACCCCATAAAATCAATAATAATCATATGAAACATTAAATACAAGAAATATAAATAGATTCTATATATGATAAATCAAATGTTAGTATATATACAACATTTCCAAGAAATAGTGGTGAATAAGACGTATCTCATGAAAATAAATATGAGGTGAGAAAACCCTTACCTTATGTCCAAATGAGTTCTACACTTGATCATAATGTATAGGATAATTATATTTGCTTAATTAATTAATTAATTAATATCCTTTTATACATTTATTTTATTTCTTATAATTTAACTAATTTCATTTATGGTTTTTTGATGTGTTATAAAATACAATTTTACCATTCCAGAGTGTTCGTTTCCTTAGTTTTCCTGAACGATTCAGTTGTCTATATGTTTGGAAAATCATGTAAAATAAGAATAGATTTTTAGAATTTAAATTATATGTTATTAATGAACATATATAATAATAATTATTTATATATTTTATTTGGTTATATGGTATGAGGATTAATCATCAGATAAAATGCCAGTGATAGCCAATTAGATTATTTTGGCATTTTTTTCATCATCACACACATGATTTGTGTTATTAATAAATATTATGTATTTATACTATTTAAAAATTATTAAATAAGTTTTAATACACAAATTAAAGTTTTATTTAACAATAAAAAATTGTTTTATGACTAGTCTTGAATGTTCAGTTTAAAAATTAAAACACATCATCCAAGAAGGGGGTAAATCAGCACCTCACGGACTATATTACCATTTTGAGAATAAAGGAAGATCAAAGTATTGTGGGTTGATATTAAACTAATATAAGAATATAGTTTTATATAAAAGATACTATAGTTATCATGTTGAATTATACATGGGAGGTGAGTAAAGTGTAATAAAATAAAACAAATTGAAAGGAAAAATTAAAGAAATTAAAGGGGCTTTTTACCACTTCAATACCTCTCCTTGAGAACCTCCGTAAGAAACTTTGAAATATTATTTTGGGTTAGTAAAACAATAATATAATGTGGAAAAGTATTTTGGAGAGGTATTGTTCAGAAATTGGAAATATTTAAGTCTTTGATGGTGTGAGGAGTAGAGGTGGTAAGGGGTTGAATTTACAGTGGTAGAGACAGTTGTTTTCTCATTATTTTATTCAATAGTTTATTATTTTTCAACAGAAAATTGAAAAGATTGATAATTATCACTAAATATATTAAAATAATGAAATATAGTTTGAGATTATGGGCTTATATCATCCATACATCATTTCTGACATAATACTTGATATATTTAATAAAATTCATAAATTATTGTATTTCCCTATTCAAAAAAATTAAACTATTTTTGAATCATCCAAATATTTCACCATTACTATTTATAATAATTTGTAATAAAAAAATTAACTCCATTTATTAATTATTTTTCTAAATATGAGATATTTAAATTTTAATTAAAATCTACATTTATTCGAAAAATACTAATTTTATAATTTTAATAGATTTTATAACACTTAGAAAAATTAATGAAGGTATCATAAAATTATATTATAATCATAGGAAAATAAAATATTAATTTATGAATCTATTTTTTGAAAACAAATATTCTTTTAAATCATTATATTAATTATAAAATTGTAAATAAAAATTTCTGTTTCACAAGAATAGAAACACTAAATATATCATTTTTAAAAAATATATTTAAATATTTCATGATTTAAATAAAAAATATTTTAGTTTCTCATATAAATAAATTTAATTTATACTTTAATATTTGACATGTCTATTCAAATCATAAATAGACCTTTAATATAACAAGAAAGTTTGTTTAAAAAAACGTGTATTCTCACAATTCAATGGTAAATAATTTCTTTTTGAAAAATACCAAACATTCACAATAAGATAATTTTGAAATCAATATTTTAAAAATGAATTTAGTTTTCTTTCATTTAATGTATCAAAGTTTCAAAAAAAAAATTTAAATCTAGTGAGTTATTAAAAGGTGGTAAAAGTACAGGTAAAAAATATTATCATTTATGCATAAATTTGGATTTATTCTTATATTAATCCCATCAAACTTATTAATTGTATTTAAAAAAATTTATTGTATATTTAACATATAAGATTCATCAATATATTTCACTAATAATGATTATTTAATTTTATTAATATAAAATATTATTTTTGTCATAAAAAATAGTTTTTTATAAAAACACATCTCTTTGGTTTAATTGAATTTTATTTTCATTTTTGATTCATTGGTAACTAATGGTTTTTTTATAAATTTCTGTAAACTATATTTTCATAATTTACATATTATCTTTCATTCTCTCCATTCCAATTTCTTGTGATAACTATCACTATGATATTATATCATTTTTTAAAATTTATGTCCTCTGTGTGATGTACACTTTTGAAGAAGATAAATTTAAAAAGTGACATACTATAAAATCGTGGAGTGTTACATTATCCCCTATTTCAATAAAATGCATTCTCAAAATTTGAAATTTTAATTTGAAAATAAAATATTGATATATTAATATTACTTTTCGGGAAAACCAAAAAATATTGGGTTAATAAAATATCTTCTTATTAATAGGGGAAGGGAAAAGAGATGGTTACAAAAAACTACAATTTTACGTAGGTAATAATTTTTAATAAGTGATGACATGGACATTATAGTGAAATATAAATATAAATTTCTAATAGATAGAGATAGTGAAAACGTTGATTAAAATGTTAAACATCACATAACAATAAATATTGTGATATTTTAAAAGACCATTGATTTATCTGAAAGAAAATATACATATACTATTTTTTTCTGAAATATTTTTCAATGAGTTGAGAGATTATTTTAATATTCAAATAAGACATTGAGAAAATAATCCAACTTTATTACTTTCCATGTCATAATCATAATATCATCCTTTAGGTATGTTTTGATATATTTTCACATCATCCCCCACCCTTGTAAATGAATATTGAAAATGATTTTTTACGCCTAAAGAAATTTTATAAACAATAAGATCCATTAGTCATTACTTCTCCCATTAAATATTTCATGAAACCAAAATATTTATTAGAAATTATCTAATAAATCGTTATTTAACCTCAAACAATAGCATCCAATGTTCATCATAATCCATTCCAATATTAAGACTCATCCAAAATCCATCTTCCTAAATTCATAGTCTAAAAAAGTCTCTAAATTTACAAGATATGCTAACCATTTCCATAAATAACCTGAATCACCATAAGTTCATGATAAAATCATATTAGAATATGAAGTACAATTCATCTTTTATTCCTTAAAATATTCTACATCTCCCCAAATAACATTAATCACTTAATCACCAAATCAATTTCTCAACTGAAGGTTATGTATTTGATAAAAAAATCTCCATAAAATCAAAATAAATTTTATCCATAAAATAGTTATTATAATAAGGACTTTGTGTAGAATAATGGTAGGCATTGCACCCTTGTTTCCCTTTGGTTGTGGGTTCAAACCTTATGACCATTCTGGATGTGTCAGGTTATCACCTAGCCAGTGGGATTTTATTTTCATAAAGCTATATGAATATAAATTCCAAAATAGATATGATATATATTATTGAAATAAGGATACTCACATATAGTATAAATACAACACCAATTCTTAAATACTTCATCTATTTATTTCGACAGAAATCCTCCCTTGGTCTCGAATTTATCCGATAGAAAATGGAATTGACTTAGGTAATGCCTATATTTCCCAAATTTATGGAAATAAACTATAAATGTAATCTTAGGATGTGTTTTATTTCCTTGAAACGTACTCTTAATTTTTCTTTTGTAATTAATTTATTTATATGCATCTTTCCCACATGTAAATCATTTCTTTATTCCATTGAGACACATTCTTGGGAATATCCTTCCAGATTTTTTATGTAGTGGGAATTGATCCTTGTTAACATTATGGTATCCACCACTAGAGATCTTATTAAACTTCATCCCTCTATTCATTGTTGAGTTTGAGATTTGGTTATGGTATGTGTTGTTAACAATATTTCTAGAAGATTGATTAGGCAATAACATGATATCTTTTACTTATATCAAAATCTGATTTGGTAACTCATTTCCACCATCATTCCAATCATGGTAAATATTAACATGACACTTTTGGGTTCCATACATTAACTAAACTATAATGCATTGTGTGAGTGACAATAATAATAGTGAAAAAAACTTATAATCATTTATAAATTATCATGACACCTTATTTTCAACCTAAAACAACTTAGGATTAACCTAGGTTATTAATTTTCATTATATATTCAAATGCATAATAATGATTCATATAGAAAATTTGAATTATTCTATGTACATTCCCCAGGAATATCAAACTAGGTGTGTAGTAAGGCCTATTGTCATTTACAATGTTACACTGATTCAGGCCCGACGCACCTTGTCAGAGTTGTTACCCCTTGGTAGATATGTGCCAAAGCAACATCCTTTTTTAGTATCCATATGAGTATATATTTCTTGTAATACCCACAAAATCCATACCATACAAAATCTCAGGGACGTTCTCCTATGATTATCCTCAATGTCTATCCTAGGGTTATGTTATCTAATCTAGTATTTCCTAAACCTAGCTTCATAATTCTCTACTAAAATTCACCTGATACAAACTTTAAACACCATAGACCTAGTAGTCAGGAGACTAACACATAATTTAATACATTGGTACTATGAAAAAAATTTCTCATCACAATGGAATAACTAATTTAGTATATTAGGAAAACTAGATAAATTAATATGTTTTAAATTACAACATTAAATGAATAATAACATAACAACTCCATGGGAAACATCAATAAACTCCTAGATTATCCTTTATTTTCATTAATAATATACATATCCACATCCAGGGGAAAATAAAACATAAGGGGTGAGATCATATGCTCATTAAGTGTAAAAACTAAATTGGAATCTATCATAAGTAAACATAAATAATAAGGTATGGTGAATAATTAAAAACACATTACATTAAAACATGATATTTCATGTAATATAAAAGGAATAAAATTTGAATAAATAATTCCATATAAATAATCACACGATAATGAAACATAACCATGGAAAATATAATATATGAATAATCAAATAGACTATTAATTAATAATATCATAATAATAGAATTCCTAATGTCGAACGTCATAAACATACCATCATGGCTTTAAACAAGACACCATACATAAATAGGTAAGAACACCGCATAGTTTGTATCATGAGATATACCAATGTAAAAAAGGGGATATAGAGGGCCCCAAAAATAACTTAATTAGTCTAATTAATTCCTCATATGTATGTGGTGAAAAATAAAAAACATATACATAACAAATGTATATATCTTTCCCAAATCATCTCAACATAATCACTAACCATTCGGAGTAATATGGTGAATGGTATCAAGATATTACATCCAAAAGTTAAACTAATCATAACCCATTTTAAAAAATATGGTATATGATATCATAAAATATCAGTCTCAATTAAGTGTAATATTCAATATAGGGGTTTTAAATAGAAGAAAATGATCTAATTAAATCATTGAGGTGTTTTTGAAAGAAATACTTTTTTATTTAGAAAGGAAGAGTTATTTTGGAAAAACATTTCTATTTGTCATAAAATAAGATGGAAAAACATATATCAATAAATATAAATGGGATTTAATATTAAATTATATATGTGACACAAATTATTTCAAATAGAAGATAAAACTTACAAAAACATTTAATAATCATTAAAAATGAGCTGGTTAAGTAATGTTTAAGGGAGAATACTAAAGATTATTTAAAATAGACTAAGGCATAATATTTTATAAAACAAGAAATGATAAAACTAAAATTTTTATTTATAAAATGTGTGATTTTAGAAAAATAATTATGGAAAAATGAATATTATTGATTGCACCTAAAAATGTGTTAGAAACTAAGAAATTCCATCCAATCAGGATTGCTTTTTGGGTATAATTGAGAAAGAATAATTATAAACATATAACTCTACATAAAATAATGAATTATTGTACTAGGTAAATATATATATAACATTAAATAATAATTTAGGAATAGTAAATAGGGATAATTAATTAATTCCTCTGGGTAATGATAGAGACATCATAACCTAAATGAAAAATGGAGGTTTGGAAAGAATCCATTACCACGGTGCAAACAGACAAACCGTATGCCCAATAAAATCAGTAATTATCATATGAAACATTAAATACAATTATTAGAAATATATTTATGATATTATACATAAAAGGGAAGTATACATACACCGCACACAAGAAATAGTGGTGAATAAGTAAAATGTCAGAGAAATAAAAGTGAGATTATAATACCCTTACCTTATATAGTAATGTGTTTTGAATTTGACCATAATTTACTAAATAATAAGATTAAATAATTTAATTTAATTAATAATTACATTATATTCATATTATTGATTTATTATAATTTTTTAATTCCAATTATGGACTTTTATATGAGTTATAAAATACAATTTTTTCATTTAAGATCGTTAATTTCCTTGGTTTTCATCTACGGTTTACTTGTATATATATATGGAAAAACATGTAAAATGAAAATAGATGGAAATAATTGAAATTATTTGTTATTAATGAAATTATATAATATTAAATGGTTTTATATTTTATTTGGTTATATGGTATGAGAATGAATCACTAGATAAAACATTAGTGATAACTGTTTGGATTAGTTTGACATATTATCAATCATCAAATGATAGGTCTGTGTTATGAATTAATATTATGTATATATATTTTTTAAAGAAAATTAAATATTTTTTTTACACATATTAATGTTTTTTATCCATTAAAATGGTTTTATGGCCATCCTTGAATGAAAAATTGAAAAACTAAAACACATCGTCCATGAAAGAGGTAAATTAGCACCTCACTGACAACATTTAAAATTTTAGAATGATGAAAGAGGAAATAATTGAGGTATTATATTATATTAAATTAATAAAATTTCTTTATATAAAATATAATGAAGTTATTATGTAACTTTTTATAGTGTATTTGAGTGAATGATAAGATAATAAAAGAATCTGAAAGAAAAAATTAAAAGAATGAAAGGGGATTATTACCTCTTGAATGCCTCTCCTTGAGGACCTTTTTAAAGAACTTTGAAATGGTATTTTGGGTGACAAAAGTAATGCAAAAACGTATGGGAGAGGTGTTAGGGAGGTATTTGGAAGAAATTGGACAATCATAATGGCTTTGGTAGTGTGAGGGAAAGAAGCGGCGAGTGATGGTATTTATAGTGGAAGAGAGGGGTGTTAACTCAATATTTAATACATTAGTTTATTATTTTGTCTCAAGACTATGATTATTTTTATAATTATCATTAAATATATTAAAATAATTATATAGAGTTCGAAAATATAGGCTTACATTAGACAAACATTATATATGACTCGATAATTCAAGTTTTTATTAAATACCGTACATTTCTGTATTTCACAATATAAAAAATCAACTATTTTAGAAAAATACCAAAAATTATACCAAAACATTTTTCTACCCTTATAATTAATAAATTATCTATCATTTATTAAATTAATTTTCTAAATATGTCAAATTTAGTTTTTAATTAAAATCACTATTTATTCGAAAAATACTGAATTTAAAATAATAACCAATTTTATAATAGTTTAAAAAATTAATCATCATCTCATAAAATTATTTTATAATAATAAAACAAAAAAAATTAATTTTTGAATATATTTTATGAAATTAATTTTTTTAAAATAGTAATATTAATTATGAAATTTTAAATATACAATTATGTTTCAAAAAAATTCCAACACTTAAATTATTATTTTAAAACATTTAGTTATTAATTTCACGATATATAAAAAATACTTTAATTTAAAAGATACATGTATTTTATTTATACTTTCAAAATTTTCATTTCTATTATAATAATAAATAGACTATTAAGATTACAAAAATAGAATGTTTTATAAAATTCTGGATTTTTACTATTCACTGGAAAATAAATATTTTCAGAAAGATAAAAAAATTCACCGTAAGTTAATTTTGAAATTATGATTTCAAAAATTATGTTTATTTTGTTCAAAATAAGTTATAATAGTGTCATCTTCTAGTTTTAAAACAAGTGTTCCATTAAAAACCAATAAAACAATCTTTATGAAATATAGTCTTTTATTTATAAAATTGTATTTATTATTATATTAAGCCTATATAAATTTTAAATTGAATTTAAAAACATTTTGTTGAATATGTTACATATATGTTTCATTATTATATTTTAATAACCATGATAAATTAAATTTATTAATATAAAATACCATGGTGGTCGTAAGAATTAGAGTTTTTTTATAAAAATAGATCTCTTAAGTTCAATTGATATTATTTTTATTTCTAATTAATTAGTAACCAAATAATTCATTTAAAAAAAATTTAAATCTATATTTTCAAAATATACATAATCTCATTCATTCCTGCCATTCCAATGTCCAGGTGGAAACTATCGCAATAATATTTAATCATTTTTTAAGCTTAATGTTCTGTGTAATGTACACTTTTGAAGAAGATAAATTTAAAAAAGAACATACCATAAAATATTGTGGTGTTATAAATATAATAATGGTGTCAAGTATATTAATTGGTTAAAGGTATCATAAAAATTAATTCCTTCAAACTAGGAATACCCCTTTCACATTAAATTTTCATTATTTCTCACAAATTCCCCAATTTCATTTAACTTGTTTTGGAAAACCAATTTTTTTCCAATAACATTACTATCATCAATTTTGAAAATAAGATAATTTTATTAACTCTTATCTATTTGGTATAAACTATCATTAACTAAATCAATCCTCTATTTATGCTATATGGTAGATTCAATATCTCTAGGATCAACTTGAGTATATAGTGAGGTTTTTCTTGATGTCATTAAAGACCATCAACTTTGAACATGTTGTCCTTGTTGTCAAATAATAGTATAGAACACCACTAATTTTTTTATCCTTCAAAGAGATGATAAAGTGCAGATACCTTGTTTTTTTACCCATAATACTTTTAAATTTATATAGAAATATTTTTGGATTTAGTTATTTAGACGGTACACTATTCTGAGGTCCAATGTGCCCGAAATCAATTTTATAAAAATATTAAAAATAATTTGTATTTCATGCACGTGGGTTTTCATAAAAAAAATTATAAATATTAAATTAAGTAAAAAAATAGAATAACATGGTTTAATCTAAAATGCGAGGTTCTTCCTAGGCATGACCTAATATTGGTTAGTGCTAGAAATTCAGATATAACGATCGTTGGTGGGTAAATTTATAAAAATATTATTAATTAATTTAATTATTATAATTAAATTTCATAATCCTAAAACCTCTATAAGCATGATGTCATTGAAAATATCTAGTGTAATATTCATAAACTTGGAATCAATGGGAGAAGGTTCCATCACTCTTCATCATCGAAGAATCAGGATCAGGTGATGATAAGCCTCTGGACAATGGTGAATTGAGATTCATTGAATGCGTCAGATCTTCCTCCTTCATTGGTGAGAAATTTATTCATCAGCAAATGATAAAAATTGTGGTAGCACATATCATATGTGTATTTACTCTTTTATGATTAAATTTTTGAGCATGTTAATTCTTATTTGTTTAATCTACATAAATTTGAGCCATTTCATGTTTTGATGAGTCAAATATAGTTTATTTATTAGATTCATTCATGTTGTGCCTTGTTTCACTCTCAGTCCATCCCCAATTCTAATTCATTAAACAAGAACTCTTGGAAAATTATATTTTAACCTTTTTATGTAATTTTCTACAATAGTTCTTCGTATTCATCATCATTGGACCATGAGGTCACGAATCATCTAATACCAAGAGGGACTGAGCACGATCAGACCCACTAATATGGGGCAGATTCATGTGTGGTGAAACAATTTATGATTTTGGGATGGATTGAAATTCGTTTAGGTTTTTTGGTGATTATTCTCATGGATTTGGGATCTTGGACTGACTGATTATAATGGGAGGCATGTGAGGTGTGGAGAAAACCACCGTAGACCGATAATAATTTGGTTTCCGGGAACAGGTTGGCCAAAATCGACAATCCAAATCCCCCCTTCGATTTTAGGTGGATGTTAGGTGGATTTTAGGAGTGGATTGGATAGATCATCAATCCATTTAGAATATCTAATTTTCCATAAAAAACCAGACTATTTGGATTGTGAGATTATGGACACACACAATGTAGTATCCCTATGGCTATGACACTAGGGTTTTATAGAAGTTATAGATCACACTCCATGTAACCCTCCCCGATTAGAAAAGTCATGTGATAAAGGAATATGAGAATGGCACTGTGCACAAGGACACACAGTGTACCATATCATATTGGAACATGCATGGAAAGAGTACACATTTAGTGTAAATGGACATGACCAAGAATCACAAACACTTCCATGATCATGAAAAGGACCCCAGGTGGATGAGGCACATCGTGTAGTCACCTTAAACACTGTGTATTGTTACATGGGTAGTAAGCCATGTACCAATGAAAGACATGAATAGTTTATGGAGAAACACAACATGTAATGTGGTATATCTTATACGTCATCTTCAATTATTTTTAAGGAATCTTCTTCCTCTCATATCTCTTTCACTATGACTCAAATTTTGGAATATGAGTATAACATCCTTAGTTTTTTACATGTAAAATGAAATTTTGGAATTAATGATAGATTATGAGATATGATATGTGGTTTTCCATGTGTGATTATTATTTAGGAAACTTTCAATGATGGAAGAGATTGGACAAGACATTCTGAGAGGAGCCCTCCATTTGGGATGGGGCATGGGTCCTCTATCCATCTATCCAAAGTGGAAATTTCTTACTAGGTGAGGGAATAGATCAATTGTCTATACATATATAGAGTTGATCCATCCTTTTGTGTTAGGGTATTGTCCATATGTATTTAAACATTTAGAGTGTAACCTTGAGGATGGGTTAGAGCATGGGTCCTATATATATCCATCAATATCGTGGAACCCACCTATGGAATCAAGGACTAGGTCTTCAACCACTACAGTGGAATACTTCTGCAGAGTTTGGTCATGGGTCCTCTACCACTAATGTGGAACCATAATATAGAGTTAAGGAATTATTCCTATACCTTCATAGGGGATCCCTCCCATTGAGTTTGGACATGGGTCCTCTACCATTATAGTAGCAATATCTTTTGGAGTAAGGACATGTGTTATCTACTATTATAGTGGAACCCTCCACTAATTCATGGGATGGGCTATCTATATTTAGAGTTGAACCCTCCTATTGAGATAGGGTATGGGTCCACTATCTATCTATTTACTAGAACCCTCTTATTGTACTGGGGAATGAGTCCTCCACCTAGATATTGTTGTACTTCAACTATATGACACAATGGTGAAGTGTGGATTGAGACAGATATTTCATTGGATATACATGAAAAATGAAGAGAATAATTGGGGGGACCTCTTCTGGTTTATGATATAATCTTATCTGGAGATGGGTTGTGAGATGGAGATCACCTTTCTATCTTATTTTGGATTCTTTTAGGAGAATGTATATTTATATTAATCTTGTTAGATTTTATTACACACTTATTATGGGTTTATTTATCTATTCATATATTGTATCTTAGTTATCACCATTATCTTTTGGGGTTTCCTACTATATATACATATACTGACCCATAAATGGGCTTTTCAACACATGTCATTTCTTGTACAGATAATGAACATGTCGACAGCGATTACATTAGAGACTAGGGATATCCTAGTACATTTTACTGTGAATAGTGGACGGGGATTGAAGATATAGTGTTGGGAACCCTAATAACATTAATGTTCTATATTTTTATGTTGGTACATCATTCTAGTTGGGCATGTATTTTTTCCCTTTTACTCATCAGTTTATGATGTCATACTCTTGTAATTTATAGAGGTTTCACATGCATGGTTGTTTTATAGAGGTTTCATATCTTATTATAATTTCTATAAAATTATACATGGATATCATTGGGTTCATGAATATATGTGAACTTGGGAAATTCCTCCCACATAAGATATTAATTTTAATGCATGTCTCTATCCTCTAGCCTATATAGGTAGGCTCGTGGTAGTTGCGGCTCGAGCCCTGCTAGGTTGGGCCATGGTAGATTGGTATCAGAGAAGTTAATTTCATGAGATGGTGTTAGGAGCTTTACTCTTATGATTATTTGGTTTTGGATTTAATGAAATTATGTTAATGGGTTTTGAATTTATCTTTTAATCCATAGAATCTATTTTTGGTGTAGTGGTTGATGTATCTATTCTCAAGGAAATTGACTACCAGCTTGTAGAATTAGCACACTGATACATTGGTTTCCAGAATCAATTATGCGTGAATAATATATGATCGAGTAATTTTACTATACTTCTTGATTCATATCCTTATATATATCTATATATATTCTCTTCTTACCATGGTATATCTTCATTAAATTTTCAGGATGCCTTTGTGAAGACAAGTAGTAAGGTTACCAATTCTGGATCATGAAAAAACATGATGAGTGATAAAACATACATTTAGGGGCCATCAAATGAGATCCTTACTCCTATTGGAATGGTAGTATCACCCCCACATATCTATTATAAAATTAATCTAGTAGATTATGACGAGGATACACATATGTTTAGCACACTCCATGAGTTCTATCACCATAGGATGCAAATGTTCTGTAGTGAGAAATATCCCCAGGTGATGAATGATTGGATAAATTCAATGATATATGTTTTTATGATTATCTCGTTATTTAATGATTAGGTGTTTCTGCTGATATGTAGCCTTTTCAAAAAACAAAATGGGAGCTCGTGAAGTCTAGATAGCAGATGCACGATGAGTCGACACTCTCATAGACAGACTTCCAACAGTTGTTTCATGAGGAGTAGTACCCCTCATGTTTTGACTTTGTTCATATTTAAGAGTCTCTAGATTTGTATTATGGAGTTATTATAGTCTCTTAATATGTTGAAAGGTTCAATGAACTGATGAATTATTCCCTTGACATGACCTAGGATGACTACTTTTAGGCATGGAGGTTTGGAAAGGGTATATACAGATACATCCGTGCTAGTGTGGTACCCCTATGAATTCCCACATATGATGGAGTAATGGATTGGTCAATAGTGATAGATATAATTATATTAGAGTGACATATTGTAACTGAATTTGGCTAGGTGAATGATGGGGATGAGTCATTTGTAGCATCTAGAAGGCTCCATTCGGTAAGACCTTAGCACATGATATCTGTTCACGATCATACTGAAAAACATGTTTTTGTAGAATAAGGAAAATTAAGATGACTAGGGATACCCATAAATGGGGTTTTTAATGTATGTGGTGGGAAATATCACTTGGTTCACTATTTTGCAATCCAATGTATTGAGGCGGGCTAGCTGATAGTGGAAGGACCACCACGATAGAGGCAGTAATATGATCACAAATATCCTAGGAAAAGGAAGGGTGGACCCCAGGGAGGCAATGATGGTAGAGGATAAGTCGAGTATCCAAGAGTAGGAGAATTAGTTGGTGAATTAAATTATGAAATCCTTCCACCAGATTAATTAGGTGGCCCTTGTCATAGTTAGGGAGTGTGCGGTTGGGGCGACGGATAGCTGCATGCTTTGGATGCTTATGATCTAACAGTATACAAGATGATTGTATTTATGATTTTTGATTATTATTCTTTTTATTTAGTACTAATATAAACATGTGTGAGTCATTTATTCATTTCTTTAATCTTGGTGTGATAGCTTGAGATTCCAGTTGAGGCTTTAGTCAATTAGTTTTGTAATGATGTTCTTACGGGGAACACTTAATTGATATCTTCTATATTTCAGTAGTATAAGCTATCGCTTGGTAGATAGATGTTATCATATGACATTTTTATCATCAATACGTGACCTTATAATTTTATATTGGGTATGGATTTTTTGTACACTATCTGTGGCTAGATTGACAATCATAGTAGATCAGTTAGATACCTTCGCACATATGAGACGAGATTCTCCTTTGTCGATGAGAGAGATAACATGGTAAGATGAGTGGGTTTTCTGAGCAGAAGTCTATATCCCGTCACCCATATTTTTGAGTGTGTAAACATTTTTATATTGTAATTATAATATTTTGGATTCCTTCAGTCAAGTAATTTTATATGAATGTCACCCACAAGGGCATTCTAGGACTACCTCTGCGGTGGGAGATAGATTTTTGCATCGACTTGCATCCTGAGACCACTCGGTTATATTATATGGAATACGAGATGGAAAAAACTTGGATCAAAGAGATTTTTATATAGTTGTAGGTCCATTGACTGAGGGGTTTTATCATTCCCACTATTTCCCCCTAGGTAGCTCTGATCTTGTTCGTGAAAAAGGCACATAAGAGATTATGGATTTATGAAGATTATCATCACCTGAACCAAGCCATGATAAAGAACACGTACCCCTTATTGAGGATTGAAAAAATTTGATAAGTTGTTTGATTTTAAATGGTTCTCAAATATTGATCTCAAGCCATGCTACCACCTGTTGAGAGTTTTTTGTCTTCATTTATTACATTCTTGTACACTCTATATCAGATGAGGTTCACCAAAAGCACTTAAGGATAGACCACGATTTTCTTAGGGAGAATGGTAATTATTGTATTATCTCGAATATTCAGTTCTAGATTACCAATTTTAACTTTCTGGGGAATTTTATTTCTGATAATGGATTAGATATGGAATCGATTAAGATCAATGTAGTTATTACTTGGGAGACACCGAAGAGCACGTTAGAGGTGAAATGCTTCTTTATCTGGGCAGGGTAATACATGAGGTTTGTGGGAAAATTATATAGGATTAAAATCCATTGAACACCCCAATAGGGAAATGGATAAAATTTACCTAGGATGAGTAGTACTAGAGATCTTTTAAGGAGTTGAGGCTGAAGTTGATGAGTGATCTGGTTTTGAGACTACTAGAGGTGGGCATGGAGTAAATATTGTATTGTGATTCCTCCAGTGTTTTGTTTAGCTACATGTTGATATAGAAGAATTTAGTAATCATATAATGGTTGAGGTATTTATTACTACATGATAATAACTATGTGACTCATGACCCTAAGTTGGAATAGGTAGTCTTCTCCATGAGGATGTATTGGCACTATCTTCTAAGAGAGAACTTTGTATTTTAATAGGACCTTTATATTATCTAGTGTGTCTTCAAATAGAGCGACCTGAACTAAAGATAGAGGAATTTGTTGGAGATCATGTATGATTATGAAATTGATATAGTATATACTCTTGAGTAGGGAAACATAGTGGCAGATTCCCGATCCAGGAATTCCTTGATTCATTTGGTGAAGAACGTGTCAGAGCAGTTGAATACCTTGCAGATGACCCTGTTGAGAAGGAGGGTGTAAATTTTTTTAGTTGATGGTGGTTCCTCCTCCACTTCTCAATCATACGAGAGATTCCCAGTTGTGAAATATTGACTCTGAGGTATTACATGACCATATATTCTCATGAGATTCAGCATATGAGTTTTATGAACGAGGAATCACATTATACGTTTCTAGAGATGGATGGTGGTCCAAGTCATGATGCAATAGGGGGTTATGAGTGAGTTTCAAACATCTCCTTTGGTTGTACATCTTAGTGTAGGAAGATTTATAGATACCGTTAGTGGATGTTTTGGTTGTCTATCATAAGACATTGAATGGATTATTTCATCTCTTGGTGCCTCACCTTTTAGTAGGTAAAGGCTGAGCACCGAGTTCCATTACTATTTTTGTAGATACTCATGATCCCAGAGAGGAAATGAAAAAATATATATATGTAATATTTTATTGGTATTCTGTGGACAATGAGATTCCATGAAACTAAATTGGTGATTTTCGATTTAATTATAAATATGGATTGTTTCCTTTATATCAGGGATAAGAGTTCGGTGGAGAGGTTTAGGTAATTGTACATACGAGAGATCATTTTCCTTCATGGGATTCATTTACAATTTTCATGGACCGTGATAATTAATTTATGTCTTTAGGATTGAAATAACGATGTAGGTGCTCAATATACATGAGGGGGGTGAATTGTACACTTTAAAAATATCCTTAAACAAGGAAAGATTTAAGTTTAAAAAAATTAAACTATGAAAATTCACAACACCTCTAACACCAATTGGAAAATTGGAACAAGGTATGAAGTTATAAACTTCTAGTTCTACACAATTGTTTATATCTGGAAAGTGATTCCAAAAAACCGGTTTCGGAAATATGGATCCAGAAATTGAAACGTAACCAAAGTTTACAATATGAGATTCTCACTTAAAGCGTATAGAATCTAAATGAAACAGAGTACAAGTGTATGGAAATATAATAATATTATACTTTCCGTACAAATGAAAATGAATCAAAAATTCATGTAGTAAAACTACAAGTAACAAGATATAAATCTTTTAACCCGAAGAGAAGGGTATCCAACAAACCTGGATAAAGGTCCCTTAATTTATACATTCAAGAAAGTCTATCTTACCCACACCATGGTATTCCATCGATACGAATATAGGAGTCTCTGTTTTTCTATCCCCACAAGCCCTCAACTTCAAGAGAGTTGAACCTATGCCTTCCTATCCCCAGAAGACATCGATTATAATCACCAACAATCAGAGTCGCACGAACCAATTCTGCACAAGGAAAAGCTTGAACATGTCGATCAAACATTCTGCACGAATATTAAGAGATAATAAGAGCCTCCCTCTCTAGAAATCACTACAATAGCATGTAAGCACTGATGTCAAAGTTGTCAAAGTTGTGTCTTGAGATCGTTAAAATGAGATCCTATTTGTAGGCACATTTCCAACAGTCGGCTCCCTCCTCCAATGGTCATATTTTCCTTATATTTTGGAGGGACCTGTACATGTGTCACTAAACCAACGGTTAGTTAGAAACATAATTGATGAAATCGTTTTATAACAAAACATGTGTAACTGAACGCATGATATTGTTTTATAATGAAACGAGTGTAAGCATAATCGACACTAATGTTCAGAATGTAAGCAAAATAAAAAGTTAGAAGTCTAACAAAAATGGAATTCAGAGTCTATAATAAAAAGGATATTGGGATTCTGTTTAAAGGAATTCAGAAACTGAATTATTTAGAAATCGAGATTCTAAATTTCTTAGGAAATTCGGAGTCTGGTTTCACTGGATTTCAGAATTTGATCTTACATAGTTCGAAGTCGAACTTGTAGAAGTTTGGAGTAGAACATATAAAATCATAGAGTCGATATTATAAAAGTTCAAAGTCGAACTTATAAAACATTGGAGTCGAACTTATAAATTTTTGGAGTCAAACTTCTAAAAGTTCATAGTTGAACTTATAAAAGTTCGGAGTAGAACTTATAAATCTTCAGAGTCAGACTTATAAAATTTTAGAGTCCCGAATTTGGAGTGGAACTATATGAGAGTTTGTATCCAGAATTGAGAGTCAAACTATATGAGAGTTCGTATCCAGAATTCGGAGTCAAACTATATGAGATTTCATATCTAGAATTTGGAATGGAACTTCATTACATTTCATATCCAGAATTCGGTGTCTAAAACAGAATGCTTCATATCGTAGCATTATATGATTCCATGGTTTTGGGTATGAATCCAAATTTTATACTTAATAAAATTATTGTTATGTGTATGGAAATATATGTTAGAGTAAATTTCATTAAGGAAGGAAATTTTCCTTATAGAAGTAACATATAGATTTTCTTAAGTATAATGTGTTTGTGATTTTCAAAACAATAAGGAATGGAAATGTCCTAAGGAAAACCTTATTGACTCAACAATATCCCTCTTTTTGGAAAGCAGAAACATCCTTACGAAAAATAATATAAGGATTTTAAAAATTTTATTAGACTTTCAAAATAATACTTATCTCCCTTTGTTCATTGATGATAGTGAATAAAACTAACTCCCCCTTAGGAATTGTAACTCTAAGGATTGTATTATGAATTTCCAGAGTGGAGTTTTCATTATCATGGGAATGACAAACTTCGTAAAGAGAAACTATCCCTTACTTTAAGGATATATTCACATAGAAATTTTTCTTCTCCATTTTAAATTTTTATTTTCCCTCTTTAATGTAGTTCTTTTTCCTTCTCCACCTTTGTGATTTTCAAAATATTTAAGGGAATGGAAAAGAAATAGAGTACCTACAACATTAGTATATAACAACACAAGATACAACCTACCAAAATTTCATTATATTTGAGACAAGTTTTACATGGAAAGACAAATACAACAAAAGATCATTGTGGGTTTATTTGTCTTCTTTTTTCCTTCGGGATGATCTTCTTCAACAAGGTTTTCAGTTTCTTCAAATCTATTTGACCCTCCTCAGCTTGCCTCTCCAAGGTTTTTATCCTTTTATCTTGAGATTTTAATGCTTCTGCATGAGCCATCATGGCCTCTTACTGCATCTTTACTAAATCATCTTGCTTTACAAGTATTTTCTCAAGCTCAATATGGAGATATCTATCCCTTATAAAATTTTGAGCAAGAGAGTTAGCCTTATCATTCAGTTCCTTCACTTGTTGAATCCGAGAACTTTTCTTAATGATCATCTCATCTTGAAGATTCCTAATATTGTTATACTCGGTGTCAAATGAATCTTTTACCTCATCCTGAAAATTATCATACTCAGCCATGTCTTCTTAAAATTTCTTAGACCACAAAGTGATTTTGCTGCATGATTTTTTGTATATATCATTATTAATAAGAAAACTCCTATGGTCAACTTCAATCATCACACACTTATCCATCACCATGGATAGGGATTCTGACTTATGATTCTAACTATGTTGCAACATCTGGCATCTGTAATCTATAGTGGGAAATATCGGAATGGTGTCCACCAACATTTTCAAGGATTCAACAAATTCATGACTATGTGCTGATGACTCTGAATTAGATAACATTCGTAGAGATTGATCTTACTCAAAATGCACTAGATTTCTTCTAGAAGACCCACCAACATCATTATTACTAAATATATATTTTGTTGGTGTATCCATGAGAACTTTTTTACCCTTATCAGTTTTTGGAATAGGTTGATCATCTGGAGATTCTTCCTCACTTTATAAAAGTTGAAAAATCTGGTCTTCGTCTATTTTCTCCTTCTCTGCTCCTTCCTCCAAAAAAAATTTCTCATTGGATTCTTCCTCATCATACAAAACATTTTCCTTCTTTTACTCTTGATTATCATCATCCTTCATAATTTCTTTCTCAAATCCCTTTCCCGTAGTGACTAATTTTTCAGATTCATCCTTTTCTTGATAATATTATACTTGCTTGATCAATTCCTCCAGATGATCACATCATTCTTCTTCTTCTTCTTATTTTACTCTCTCAACAACTTCTTTATCTTTTCTTTCAACAAATTCTTTGCCTTTGGACGTTTCTGTAGTCAGGTACTTCTTCTCAGGGGTTTCTGGTTAAGATTGGACGTCAAAGGTTTCCGAAATGGGAATCTTCTCAGAGGCTATTTCAGTATCTCTCAATAGATATTTTACAAGCTCAAAAGAGGACATCCTTTTCTAAATATTTTTCTCTTTTTCTTGCTTTTCTAACTCATTCACAGCTTTTTATCCTAAGGTCGTATCCTCAACAGGGTCCAATCCGAACTATGGTTCTGCTTCTTTCCTCTTCTCTTTGTCTTCCCTCCACTTATCAGTCACTTCATCTGGGTAAGATTTTTTTTCTTCAGCTTGGGAGGTGTGTACTGGGTTTCCTTACCTTTGGGGGGTTTTCCTTCAACAACCACATCCTTATGCTTCCTCTACTTAGTAAATTTATTTACTGGTTCATCCTTCTCCACATTTTCCGGAACGGTGTCAGCCTCTTCCTCTGATAAAGGGTAGAATTATCCAGATTCATCAGAAAAACCAATTTTCATCTTATTTAATGTATCATCGCATACAAGCATTACGTTGCAATTTATTTTCTTATATGTGTAAGCATATTTGATAAAATAAAGACATCTGATAATAAATTTAGAAATCAGGGCTAGATACATTATGATCTGAGCTTTCAGATTCCATTCTTTGATATTTATAACTGTAATAAAAATATGCCTCGTCAGATTTATCTTCCTTATATTTTCCAAGAAATCTAGGACGTAAATGTCACTCTTTTGAGATTATCCTTATATACCCTTCTTGGTATAAGAAATCCGTGTACACATAGTTGTAGAATCCGATTATTCGGAGTTAGATGAGATATCTTAGCAGTCTTGGTGTCTTTATGTCCAAGAAATTTCAATGCCTTCAATTTGTTGAAACTTCCTTTCTCATCTAGAATCTTATGTGAACAAAACTCAGCTTCACCTTCACATGTTAAACCCACCAAACTTGCAGCCTTTGTGAAAGGTAATTTGTAAGTCTTTTCATAGGACTTGAAAGAAAACATCTCTCTGCCATATTCCTCAAGGAAAAAATAGACTTGTAGAACTCAACAAGTAAATCTATATAAACTGGATCCTGTTTCTCTGGCATTGATAAGAAAACCTCCTCCCAGCCATTTAATTTGATATTCTTAGTTACAAGAGAATCATTCTTGAAGAAACTCATATATACTATCCTCTCCCGGTAAACTAACCATTTTGATATTGTCTTTGAGGTAGAAATCTCTTGGGAAGTAGCTTCAATAGACATTCGTAATGGAGAGTTCTGGAGGATTCAGAACGGGCTTAAGAAATATCAGAACGGTCCTTAAGAAGAGAGTTAGGGATTCGAGACGCGAAATCTTTGAAAAACTGATGTGGGAAGACCCTCGGTGGTCCCCTTTATATAGGCGTTGAGATGACGGTTCTGTTTCCATTGATGATTGAACGGTTGAGATACATTGAGATTTTATCTGACAGTTGAGATACAAACTGCAATGAAAACATGACTCCGATCTTTTGATGTTTTATGAAAATCATTCAAATTTAAGAAAACTAGAATCCGAAAAATTTAAAAACACATAAGAAAAACACCAGAAAGTAAAATATGGTTATAAGGACTTAATTAACAAAATCATACCTTTCAGATTGGCTAGAAATATTGTTCATAATTGGTAATATTCTTCTTGAGGAAAATTTAACTAAAAAAGCTCACTACAAAAAAAATTATTATGAAAATTCTTATGGTGAAAATTTCAGTTCCAGAAATTTTCATTACAAAAATTTCAGTTCCGGAAATTTTCATTATGAAAATTTCAGTTCCTATTATTTTCAATACAAAAATTCATGTGCTGAAAATTTCAAAATCTCGTTAGGAAAATTTTATTTACAAAATCTTGAAAGAATGACTAAGAAAAGTTTTATAACAAAATCTTGAAAAAAAATTGACTTCGAAAATTTTGATTATGATAACATGAAAATGTACTCCCCCTATGAAAAAGAGTTTATTACTGTATGGAGAATTGTTCAAAAAGAAGTTAATGAAGAAGTATTAGCTTAGGGTTATCATTCCTAACTTCTGTTTAATGTATTCAAATATATTAGAAGGTAAATATTTTGTAAAAATGACAGCAATTTGATCTTGCGTTCTGATAAACTGTAGAATAATATCTCCTTTTATTGTGTGATACCAAAGAATGTGAATCCTAATATATATGTGTTTTTCACAACAGTGATGTGTAGGGTTTTTACTAAGGGAAATGGCATTTGTGTTATCACACAAAATTTTAGTCTTATTAAAACTCAAGCCATAATCTGTGAGTGTGTGTTGCATCCAAAACACTTGAGCATAACAAATTCTATCTGTTACATATTCATCTTTAGCAGTGGAGAGTGCTATTGAGTGTTGATTCTTGCATGACCAAGAAACTAATGAATATCATAAGAAATGACAAGTTCTGGATGTACTTTTTATATCCATTCAACATCCACCAATGTCAACATCCGAATAACTTTTTAAAAAAAAATCATTTCTAAAATTCACAAAGTATCCTTCATCACATAATTGACTTATGCTAATGAGGTTGTGCTTAAGACCCTTATCAAATAAAATGTTTTAAATAAAAGTTTTTCCAAGAAGAACAATATTACCTATACCAACAATTTATCCATGGGCATTATCTCTGAATGTTACTTTTCCTCCTTTCATCCTGATAATCTTTTTGAAAAAGTTTTTTTTACCAGTCATGTGCCAGGAACATCCAATATCTATGTACTATGTGTTGTTGGCACTCACCCTATTTTCCTGAAAATGAAAAAATAATTAGACTTTCACAATCCAAACTTTTTTGGATCTGAGATTTTTAGAAAACAAAATTTTTGATATCCAGATTTGTTTAGAGAAATATGGATTATGAAACCCAATATATTGAACTCTATTCAAAGAACAGTTTTTCTTCCAGTGCCCATAACTTTGACACTTAGTGCAAATTGGGGCTTTATAGGGAACAAAATAGTTGTTCTTGAAAACTGGATTTTGGTGAGTATAACCTACTCTCGTAGTGTTTCCATGAGGTTTAATTTGAGAATACATCTTGTCAAAATCTTCTTTCCTAGAAGGAAATTTTTTCTAGGAGCTTCTTAAGAGAAAAAAATTTGGATTTTAGTCTAATGTCTAAATTCCTATCCTCTGGAATCATTTCCTTAGAGATAGATTTTTCCTCAAATATTTCTATTTTCGAAATATCATTCTTAATATCTTTAAAAAGTTCTTCCTTTTCAGAATTTGCTTTCCCAAGGTCTTTCGAATGTTTTTCTGAAATCTCTTCTTTATCTTTAAGATCTGAAGATTGATTTGAAATCTCTTTTGTAAGAATTCCTTTCCCAGTATTTTCCTTGTCTAACTTCTTATAAATTTTACAATTTTTTTCTTCAAGTAACTTGGAAAATCAATATACCTCTTCATATGAAGGTTCTTCATTTTCTAAGGATGAACTATCTTCATTAGAAGTATTATTTTCAGAATAGTAATTCTTATCAAGAGATAAATTTGTTAAAGCCTCGGTAGAGTATACCGTGGCCAAAAGACATGTATGTGGAAAATAAGTATTAGCAATAAATCCCATATTATTCTGATTTGATGAATCATATTCTAAAGATTCAATTTCTGAAGAGTCTCCACAGCTAGCACTCCAAGTAGTATTAGCTTTCAGAATTTTCTTCTCTTTCGCTTTGTAAAACTTTTTTAAATTCATTTCAGAATGACTCTCTCTCCTTTATTTCTTTTTAAGCATAGGGAAATTAGGTCGTATGTGTCGACTTTACTGCCATTAATATCATGTGACCTCTAAATATTTCTTATCTTTCCTTTCCTTCTTCTTATACATGGATTGGAAATTTCTTTGACAAACTCTCTTGTTCATCCTTCGAGCAAGATTTGCAAACTCATTCTCTGAGACTTCACTCTCCTTAGATTCAAATTGTATAACAACCTTCTCAGACTTGGATCTAGTTACTCTCTCAAGATTCTAGGTTTCATGTGATTTGATGTTGTGGTAAAAGTAATAGTACCATTCCCATTCTTTATTTTTAATGTTTTCAGCATCTCTCTTCATCCTTGTTTCATGTTCGAGAAGAGTTTCGACATCTCGTCTAAGGAAATTTGAGTAACCTTTCTGTTTTCATCAATAACTGTTCCCTTTGATTCCCACTCATTAGGCATAATATCAATAATCTTATCTAAAAGAGCTTCATAATCCAGACCTCTCTATCCCATAGATTGTAAGCTATTCATGATAGTGAAAAACCTTTGATGCACCTTAGAAATAGGTTCTCCATAAGGAAAATTGAACCCATGATATTCTTCTCTCAATATGACCCTTCTTGTCTCTATGACTTTGGATGTACCAAAATGTGTGACGTCATGTTTCTTCAATATACAGTTAGTTGTTACATAAGAATAAATTTGGCTATATATGTTCCTAGACATTGAACATAGTAGAGTATTGTGTACCTTATAGTTTAATTGATAATCATGCTTCTCTTGGTTTGTGAAAGCACTTACTTCTTTATTAGGAATTTTATAACCTCCTGTAAGAATAATAAATTTTTCTACTCTAGTATTGATAATGAAATTCTTCATTTTATCTCTCCAGTATTCATAATCACTGCCATCAAAAATTGGTGGTCTTCTAGGATTTAGGTTGTCCATGGAACCAAAGTTCATTCCTATCATCTTAAAATATTTCTACAGAAAACTTGTTAAAAATAAATGTTCGGATTCAAGGAATTTATTCCTAAGAAAAAAAATATTCTTAAGCAAGGAAAATATAGAACAATGGAAAACTAAGCAAGAAAAACTTATATGTGGGTATAATTATTTCAGAGACCTACTCTAATACCAATTGTAGGATCTAAATAACGATGTAGATGCTCAATATATAAGAGGGGGGTAAATTGTACACTTTAAAAATATTCCTAAACAAGGAAAGATATAAGTTTAAAGAATATAAACTAAGCAAATTCGAAACACCTCTAACAGAAATTGAAGAATTGGAACAAGGTATGAAGTTACAAACTTCTAGTTCTACACACTAGCTTATATCTGAAAGTGATTCCAAAAAACCGGTTCTAGAAATATGGATCTAGAAATTGAAACATAACAAAAGTTTACAATATGAGATTCTACCTTAAAGCTTATAAAATCTAAATGAAACAGAGTACAAGTGTAAGGAAATATAAGAAGATTATACTTTACTTACAATACAAAATGCAATGAAAAAACATGTAGTAAAACTACAAGTAACAAGATATAAATCATTTAACCTAATGAAAAGGGTATCCAACAACTTTGGATAAAGGTCCCTTGATTTAAACATTCAAGAAAGCCTATCTTACCCACACCAGGGTAAGCCCTCAATATGAAGATCAGAGTCTCTGTCTTGCTATCCCTGTAAGACCTCAACATTAATGTAGTTGGAAACTCTGTCTTCCTCAGCAAGGAAGCCCTCAACTTCAAGGTAGTTGGAACCTCTATCTTCCTATCCCTGGAATCCCTCTATTATAATCCCCAACAATCGGAGTAGCACGATGAAATTCTGCACAAGGAAAAGTTTGAACAAGTCGCTCAAACTTTATGCACGAAGCTTGAGAGTTAATAAGAGTATCTCTCTCTAGTAATCACTTCAATAGCATGTAAGCACTGATGTCAAAGATGTCAAAGTTGTGTCTTTAACTCGTTCAAATGAGCTCTTATTTATAGGAAAATTTCCAACGGTAGGCTCCCTCCTCCAACAGTCTTATTTTCCTTAGATTTCTGAGGGACCTGTACACGTTTCACTAAACCCACAGTTAGTTTGAAACATAATGGATGACATCATTTAATAACAAAACATGTGTAACTGAAATCACAACATCGTTTTATAATTAAATGAAAGTAATCATAAGCAACACTGAATTTTGGAATGTATGAAAAATAAAAAGTTCACAATCTAACCAAAATGGAATTCAGAGTCTATAATAAAAAGGATATTCTGATTTTGTTTTATAGGAATTCAGAACCTGAATTCTATAAAAATCTGGTGTTTGAATTTCTATGGAAATTTGGAGTCTGGTTTCACCAGAGTTCAAAATCTGAACTTACGTAGTTCGGAGTCGAAATTGTAGAAGTTCGGAGTCAAGCTTCTACAAGTTTGGAGTCAATCTTATAAAAGTTAAGAGTTGGACTTATAAAAGTTTAGTGTCCAGAATTTGGAGTGGAACAATATGAGAGTTCGTATCCAGAATTCAGAGTTAAACTATATGAGATTTCATATCCAGAATTCAGAATCGAACTATATGAGAGTTCGTATCTAGAATTCAGAATGAAACTTCATCACAATTCATATCCAGAATTCAGAGTCTAAAAAATAATGCTTCATATCATATCATTATATGATTCCGAGGTTTTGTGTATGAATCTGAATTTTATACTTAAGAAAAATATTTCTATATGTAATTAAATCTAGGTTAGGGTAAATTTCCTTAAGGAAAGAAATTTTCCTTATAGAAGTATCATATAGATTTTCTTATGTATAAGGTGTTTGTGATTTTCAAAATAATAAGGAATGGAAAAGTCATAAGTAAAACCATATTGAATCAACAATGTCATGGTAATGGAGAGGCTTGTAGGGGTAATTTGAGACCTATATGTGGATGAGCGTAGCCTCTCATCAATATATATATATATATATGGGAATATTGAGTGAGTAATTGAGGTGCTGGAGGATACACTAAGGGTTTTCATGTTGTAATTTAGCTAGAGCATGTATGACTACTTGAAATTGGTATAGATTGAATACAATAATATATACCACTATAATATCAGCACGGAACCTTCCAAGACCTTTTATGAAAGACCTTGACTGTTACCCTTATGCGAGACTAGGATTTGTGAGGCATCTTTTATTGGGCCAGAGATGGTGTTGGAAACAACGGAGATGATCTTGGAGATTCATGAATATATGGGGACATCCTAGAGTTAGAAAAAATCTTATAATCATTGAAACCATAGGCCCTTATAGTTTGAGTAGGAAGAATAAATTTTATTGAGAGTCTCCCCACTTTGAGGAATTTGGATACTGGTCCATGGAGGAAGGCGTTCTCCAAGGTTCATCAGGCTATTTGAGATCTTGCTGATATTTGGCTTGGTTTCCAACTACTTCACCCTTTTCCCGTAGTTATATTAATGGAAAGATGTCTTCCATGTGACTTAGATGATAAGATACATACATGAACCCATACATGTCAAAGACTATGTTGATATTGACATAGGAGTTTGAGACACTATTGTGGAGAAATTAGTGGTGATCAAGGATCAGTAAGATATGTCCCTATAGGGATGGTCCATCCCTTTGGTTCATGTGTTGTGGTAGTACCAGACCATGAATGAGAGCTCCTAAGAGTCGGAGATCTAGATGGGTTCTCAGTATTCTATCATGTTCTCTATTATTTATTTTCTAGGATGAACATCATTAAAGAGGTAATAATTTAAATGCCTAATTTTTCCTTATAAAACTTTGAAATATATCTATAAATATTTTTTTAGATACACATTGAGATGACGTTCGATTCATAGGCCCAGTGTACCTATAATTAATTTTTAAAACATATATAAAAAAATTTAAATTGATCATACACTGTTTTTCAAGAAAAATAGGATAAATAATAATATTAGTATCAGATAAAAAATATGAGATCACATTTTATTCTTGAACATGAGATTTACTCTGGGGATGAGATAAAGTTGGTCATTTTGGGGTCTTTGCATATAGTGACAATTGGTAGGTGTCTTGAATGTAAATTAATTCATAAATTTAATTATTTAATTCAAATGGTCTAATCATAAAACGAATATAAGTATGATATTATGTAATATATCCATGGTTATCCACATAACCCTCATATAATTGATATGTGGTTCCAACACTCTCCTTCTTTGGTCAATTGAGATTAGAAGATGATGAGCCTTCATATCGGGTCTAGTCAAGATGTAGAAAATGTGTCAGATTACCCTGATTCATTGGAAAGGGAGTTCTTCATAATTGAATGATCCAATTCAAGTTAGGACTCATAATATGTGTATTTATGACCATATGATTAAATTTTCAAGAATTTTAATTCACATTTATTTGATCTATGTCCATTTTATTCTTTTTATGCATAAACGTATCATATTTAATTTATTTAATTAATTCATTATGTTTGTACTATATTTATTACCATAGATACCCCAATTTTAATTATATGGCCATGAATTCTCAGAAAATAGTGGTTTCATCCTTTTTTATAAGATTTCCCCCATAGACCACCATGTTCTTCTTTGTCGGACCACAAAGTCACAATTAAATTATTTCCAAGAAGGACTGAGTGTGATCCGACCCTAGGACACGTGGTAGATTCATGGGAAGAAAATGGATCAATAATTTTGTAACGATATGATTTTTTGGTTTTTGTTTATTTATTTGCATGGATATAGGATTCATTAATGACTAGTGATAGAGGGGGTGAATGTGAGTCATGCGAAAAACCACATCGGACCAACGAAAATCAAATTTCTTATCACCGTAGGTCAAGAATTGATGAAAAAGGATTTCATATTCAATTTTAGGGCGATGTTAGGTGTATTTAAGTAGTGGAGAGGTTGGATTGGGAGTCCTCTATGTAGATATAACTTTATACAAAAAACCAGACTACATGGCATGTAAGATGGTGAACACACACCATGTAGTTCCCTTATGTTTTTGGTTCAAAGGGTTTTGGAAATGTTAAAGACCACAGACCATATAATAGGGCCATATTCTTTGTGACCCTCTCTAAGTATAAAGTATGTGTGATATAATAAAAAGGGTTGGAACCCATGATGTAGGACTTGTCGCGTACCATAATACAGGAGAAAATTCACATCTACAATACATCAAAAATGTACATGGACGTGACTATGGAACATAGACATGTATAGGAGAATAGGTTAGACCACTAATGGATGAAGCATGTTGTATAATAAACTTAATCATCATTTACGGATACATGGGAATAAATCCATTTATTGGAGAAGGAAATTCTAGGCAGTGGAGTGTGACCACATGAAATGTGGGTCCCCTTACATGCCACATACCCTCAATTAATAAAAACTTAAAAATATTACTTGTCCTTCATTTGGACTGGGATTTTCGAATGAAAGTATATTATCATGAGTATTGTTATACATAAAATGAGATTGTGGAATTAATTTTGGATTTTGAGATATGATATGATATTTTATGTGTGAGACGCCTCCTCAAGAAATTCTTAACAATGACAGAGATTAGGAATGACATTCAGAGTGGATCCCCATTTTCAGATAGGTCATGGGTCCTTTATCCATCAATCCATAGTGGAACACACCTTCTGGTTCAAGTAATGGGTCATCCATTTATCCACCTATAGACTGGAACCACACATTTGGGTCAGGGTATGGGTCTTCTATCTATCCACATATAGAGTGGAACCCTCTTGTTGGGGTAAGACAGGGCTTATATATCAATTCATCTTTAGAGTGGAAATCACTTAGAAAATAAAGGTATGGGTCCTCTACTGTAAGATTGTAACCCTCCTATAAAGTCTAGGAATGGGTCATCTACCACTAGAGGGGATCCCTCCTGTAGAATCAGAGAACATGTCTTCTATATTCATATTGGAACCCTCCTGTTGAGTAAGGGAATGGTTATTCTACCATTAGAGTGGAACCCTCTTGAAGAGTCGTGTTGTGATTCCTCTACCATTAGAGTGGAACCCTCCTAATGAGCTAGGGAATGGGTCCTCTACCATTAGAGTGGAACCTTACTACGATGTTAGGCATGGGTCCACTACATTTAGAGTGGGACTCTCCTATTGAGACATGGTATGATTCCTCTATATCTCTATTGATTGTAACTCTCCAGTTGTACCATGGTGTGGGTCCTCTAAATAGATGTTGTGGACTGGCATCTGTAAAACATAGTGGTGAACTATTCCTTGAAATGAATGTTTCATCATGAAGAAATTGATGATGTTGGGTATCATTTATATACCTCTTAGAACCAATGGAATAATTTTTTCCTACGTTGGTATATGATATGGACACCCACATTCTCTCTTTTTTGAGATTTGATTAGGAGTATATATTTCTATATTCGAGTTGGTGGATTTTTTAATCTAGTGCTAGGGTTTGAGCTATCTATTTCTATAATGTATCTTACTAATCACCAAGTATATTTCCAAGATTTCTATTTGGTATGTATATACTCACCCCTGCATGGGATTTTCCCACATTTTTCATGGATTATGTAGATTATTGATAGGTTAGATTTGATTATAGTGATGAATAGTTATACTCTGGTGGATTTGACCATATATAGTTATTGGAGAATGGAGATCTAGAGTCGGTATCTATCAAGACATTAATTATATATTTTTTAGGGTTGGTACATATTTTTTCTTTGGTATGTATCTTCACCTTTTCTACATTTGAAATTTTATTTTAGTAAACTTGTACTCTCTAGAGGCTTCACATACATGGTTGTTATCTATATAGTTCATATTTTATTATTATTCCTCCACACTTATACATAGATATGATTCAGTGCATGATTACAGTTACAATCGTTAAAGGCATCCAATATTAGTTATGCCTTTTGGTATATGTCTCGAACCCTTGGCCTCTAGAGGATAGTTTGGGGTTGTTGCGGCATGAGCCCCAAAGTGTATGGTCATGGAAGAAAGTATTTTATTCCTCACTTGAATTTTATGAATCATTGTCTTTAACCTATAATCTATTAGAATTTACGTAATTTTATAAAATATTCATCATTATACTTAACTGAAATAGCTTCATCTTCATCACTTATATTAATTTATTTTTCATGTGTATCTTCTTTCCTGTAATGTTAATTTTTTTTACATTAGTTGCGTAAACAATCATTCCAATTTATAAGGTTAAAATAACGTATCCTCTTATATTTAGGGGATAACTTAACAGGATACCATAAAAAACTTTTATATCAAAATCCCTATGATTTTAACCTTTGTTTTTTATAATAAATGGGCTTCCAAGTACCCTCAATTACATAAAAATGATTTATTCTCATAATTCATCTTGTATAATGACATTTCATAATTATATATATATATATATATATATCAATTTTTATTTAAATATCCACAAAAAATAAGGCATTGATAGAAATACAAATAATTATCATTCTCAATCAACATTTTTGGATACATATTGGAAAGGCGCTCTCATGGGTGCTCTCAAATGACGTTGATTTTGGGATTATTTAGGTGCAATAGGGTGGATAACCTAGTTCGTCTTTAAAAGACGAAGCAATTAAAAGAATATTATAAATGTATTATTAAAATAAAATAAAATCACTCAAACACACTAAATAAAAGGATGGGTGTTTTTTATAGTTTATAAAACTAGTAGATGTTTTTTGGAAGAAGATTTCATTTTTTTTTGTTTTTTTGAAATGAAACATGTTAAAATAAATAGAATAAGAAGAGGTTTCTTAGAATATATTTTTAAAGTCATAATCGATCAAAATATATCTCTTAACTAAATTATTTGTCATTTAAATTAAAATTAACATCCACTTAATTATAATCCCATAATTTTTTAACCCACGAACCTTATATGAGTTAACCTAACCACAAAGATGAAATTACTTAATCCCAAGGTTACCTTTAAAACATGCAATCACAACACCCTGCTTGGATTAATGTTATAAGGATAAATTATTGTTAGTGGAAAATTAGGGATCAATTAAACTCTATAAATGAGGATTAAATGATATTTGGGATTATATCTGAACTCTTAAAATTTATACCATGTGGTCTTATTTAACAAATTAATTTTATGTTTCCACAATTAACACAAAATCTCAACCTCACATGGTTTTGGGTCAATTGTTCAATTTTATTTTCAGTTTCACTCATATTAAGAACACAATTCATGAATAATTTTAATTTAAATATAGTATCTCATTGATTCCAAATAAATTAATAAATAAGGCTAGAGGTATATTGATGGCTAAAAAGAAGTACTCTTCCATGGGCGATGTAGTCATCATAGAAATGTTTTGTATGCGCAAAATTTTAGAATGGAAAGAACCCAATCCAGTTTCTACTATTGACTCCATATCAATTAAAAGATTAAGATAAGGAGAAATTTTAACAAAATAGAAGAAAATTGATGAAAATAAATACAAAAAAAAGAATTTTATTCTGCAAATGAAAACATTAGAACATGAAGAAAACAAGAAGGTTTTGATTAAGAGATCTTGGCTTCAAGTGCTACGCCTCTTACAATGGATAATGAATTTGAGTGAAACCAGTTATATTTTACCTTAAATCCACTAATTCACGTCCCAAACCCTTCAAATGGGGAAATTACACATTTATAGAGTGAAGGGGAGGCTATGTTACACGTGGTTTCTTGTGTGAATTGGGAAATTCATCCAAATATGGTATGACAACTTCAACTATCTGTTTGACCTCTAAAATTCTTGATTTATCTATCCATTCAAAATGAATAAATGTTCGGAATTGGGTCCTTGATAACCTATTAGATGTTTGGAAAATTTTAATCTTTTATAATGATGATATAACCCAAATACTGAATTGATGTCCAAATTAGCAGGTCCATCCCATCTTTGACTTCATGGAACTTTTACACCCATAAAATGCCCAATTTAGCTCTAATGTTCTGAATGAAAGTTGTATCCCATTATGCCATGAATATATATAAAAAATTTTGTGTTCAAAAAGAAGATATCAAAATATTTATGTTTGATATTCTACAGTTAATTTTAAAGAGTAAAAATGGAATTTTCACAAAATATTCAAATGAATGATCTAATCCCAAATATTTTATAAATAATCATATTAACCACAACATGAGAAATTTTTTTCATTTATTATCAATAAAATATTCCAAAAACTAGTGTTTTATCAAATCTTCCACTTACCCTTTTTCACTCTTGAGAAAATCCTCATATGATGTATTCGAAATTTTTTTACAAGATATGCATATTAAAATTTCTCAATCCACAGTGCAAATATTGGAAAAATAAGAATTCCATTAGGTGTAAAAATCAATATTTATTAAATTTATTGTCTCATAAACTATGTTAAAATAGAATCCAATGAGATTCATAACAATAATAATAGAGAGACATGTCATGGGTTTACCATGACACTAATTATCTACGTGTGTATGCACCAACTATTCCAAGCTTATAAATACACCATTTATTCTGAATATTCAGGTCAAGTAAAAAAATTCATCATATCTGGTTTAATTCAATGAACCTGTTCTATATTATATTGCAATCAAATTTCAAGACCCACTCACTTAATCATTCCTGATATTCAAACCCTAAGATCTTGATCTAGATATACCCATATGTTGTACATTTCATCACTCCATTGATTTATTATTATTTTATGTCTCTTTAATTTGAAATTGGAACAAATATCACAATCAACACTAAACCCATGTTTGATCTCCTCAGGAGAGTAATTTTAATTGTCATATCATGATCAAAGGTCGATGAAGATTGGTTTTTGACCCATTCATAACATAATCCATTTTTTTAGGGTGCAAAGTAGTCTGGTAATAGGTACTCACACATATGTCAATTAAGTATAGTCATGAAGCCGATTGGAAGATAGAAAAACATATGGATCAACCAATGAATTTTTTACCAAACATGAATATACCTTCAATTGAGTAGGAAATTTTTCACAAGTCTTGGAAGAGTGAAAATTTGGGTGGATAAATCAATCACACTATTTACCATGAATAGATATCACTAATAATTATGTCAAAATATAAACGGTTTTATGATGACAAAGTCATTCAAATCATTGAAGACTTCAATTTTTTTAAAAATTAACCCTTGATGACAGGAAATAACTCATGCTTATAATTATACCAATGAATTTTAAAAACATGAAATTTCTATATTTTTCATATGATAATGTTACAGGATATATTTTATTTTTATTGTTTTTGTAGTTTTTATTGTTTTTTTGGGAATTTTAACAAAAAACATAATAGAAAATGAATATAAAGAACACAAATGAAAATCCTAAATATCTACTCCAAAATGTTGTCCCTTTCCCATATCTTAAAATATTGCATTATACTCAATGTGAACCTATGAGATAATATATGAACATGAATTGTATAATTTTAAATAGAAAAAAGAAAATATTTAAAAGGGTTAGAAATAGCTTGATATGCCCAAGTGATGATGTGGTCATGAAATGTGATGAAATCCACTACATGAGTAGGAATTCAATCAATGTATTTCCTATAACATTGCAATTTGACTATAAATCTCCTTCCATTGTACTCTTTTTTTATCTCCACATAACCATATGGAAAAAAAAATTAGATATAATATAAGGACCAAACTATCTATAATGAAACATCCCAAGAACCAACATTCGTTGTGAACCATAGAGAACGACTTTCTCTCTAAAATGAAACACCCTTTGTTGGTTCATTTTTTCATCAGTAACTTTTGATTTTTCCTTGTAGAGCTTTCAGTTCTCATATGATGACAATTGAGTATCATCATTCCCTTGAATTTGTATCTTCCTTTTAATTCCATCTTGGGGAAAATCCATGTTTCATTTTCTAATAGTTTAGTATTCCTAACTATCAATTTTCACTGGGAGATGACATGCTTTCACTAAAAGAAATTTGAAATGGGGACATACCAATTGGTGTCTGGTATGCTATCCTATAAGCCCAAAGGGCATCGTCCAAGCACTTACTCCAATCCTTCTGATTCTGCTGCACAATTTTCTCTAAAACTAGTTTCAACTCGCAATTTGAAACTTCAGCTTTCCCATTTGTTTGTGGGTGGTACAATGTTTATGTTTTTTGTGTCCCCCAATTATTCTGAAAAAGGTAATCCAATTTTTTTGTAGAAGTGTGTCCCTTGATCCATGATGATAGTAGATGGTACTCCAAACCTACAGAAAATCTATGTCTTTACAATATCCACTACAAAAAGATAATCATTAGTCATGGTGTCCTTGTCCTACCCCCATTTACTCACATAATAATCAATAACCAAAATATACAAAAAACCCAACTGAACTATGAAAATGACCATTAAAATCGATTCCCCATACATAAAAATTCTCACATAATTTTATGGGTTGTTGGGGAATCTTATGTCCCCTAGAAAATTTTATCAATGTGATGACAATGATGGAATTATTTAAAAAACACAAGGGAATCACCAAATATGCAAGGCCAATATAATCTAAAGTCAATGAATTTCATAACTATCTGTAGTGGTCCATAGTGTCCACCACAAGAAAGAGTATGAAAAAATGTAAAATAGACTCAATCTCATGATCAGGAACACACCTCTTAATAACTTCATCACTAAACATATGCCAAAGATATGGATTATCCCAAACATAAAATCATGACACACTCGTTAACTTTTTGACTTCATTATTCTTTAAATTTTTAGGGATTATAGTGGAAAAAAGGTATTTAACTAAATCGGCATACTAAGGATATGTACCAGATATGGAATAAAGATTCTCATTGGGGAATGTGTCTCGAAGTTATACATGGTCCAAGGTGTCATCCTATAGTGGGTGAGTAACCCTACTCACGTTGTATTCTACAAGGTTTTAGGACCGCTTATTTTTCTTTTTCTTAATATCAAATTCTTGAAGAATATGATTCCATCAGATAAGTCTGGGTTTCGAATCTGGCTTCATCAAGAGGTACCTCCGAGCGGCATGGTTATTAAAATCAACTACTTTAGATCCCAATAAATATGAACAAAATTTATCTAAATCAAATATAACAGAAAGAAACTCAATTTATGTGGTTTTGTAGATTGATTGGGCAGAATCCAATGTCCTCGAAGCATAGACGATAACATGTAAATGTCCCTCCACCCTTTGAGAAAAGACAGCTCCAACTATGAAGATATATGGGTCACACATAATCTCAAAAGGAATCTCTCACCATGGGGGATGTATGATTGGTGGAGTGGTCAACCATTTCTTTAGATAATCAATGTATGTCCTAAAAAGGTCATCAAACACAAAAATAGAATCCTTTTGAAGTAATCATGATAGAAGAAGAGAAATCTTATAAAACCTTTTATGAAGAACTTTTAAAATCATGCATGCCCTAGGAAAGATCTAACATTACACACACACACGAATGTAACAAAAAGATTGATGATATTCCTCCTAAACCCCTTCCTTTTCCAAACAAATTTGTTCAACCCAAAAAGATATATGAAGAGGAGATGCAAAACTATGTTTTAGATACATTCATGCATGTTTAGATCAACATCCCTTTATTTTAAGCCTTTAAACCAATACCATGGTATGAAAAATTCTTAAGAGAATAATGTACGAATCGAAGAAGGTTAAAATGAAATTAAATTATCAATATTGGAAGGAATGTTTCAATACTCATTAAAATCTACCATGGGTGGGGTATTCCCTTATTTTAAGCTTGTTCATTCTTGAGATTCAAATCTCATTGGGGCTTGTTGGAAACCCTACTAGTAAGGAAGAAGTTGTTTGAAGGTTTTTTGAAAAGGGTACCTTTGATGTTGTCAAGTGCCATAACTCCTCTCTGATTGATCCTTAAACCATTTTTTATGTTTTAGAAAAGGAATCAAGATTCTTTTGGAGATATGGTTGTTGTTGCTACTGATATGGTCTCCTAAGAAACATGGTTTCACAATAATTTATTTCTTATAGTTGGGGGAAACCGTTAGTTGGGTGTCCTATCTCAGTGAAAATGTGATAAGGCAATGAAGGATGGGGTCGGGATTTATTTTATACCAAAGAAATATTCCACACAATTGTGGTCAATTCATCCAACTTAGTATTAATAAAATTATTTTCAAGAGGGGATGGACTTACCTAATGTATTTCTCTTACATGTGGTGTACCTCGATCTCCAAATTTTTCGGAGGTTTGTTCCATCTTGTTGATCAATACATGTGCAGTCGTTGGTGTTTTTTTCAACTAATGCCCCTCTAGGTGAGACATCCACCATGATTATCTCCATTGTTGGGAGACCTCCATAGAAGTACCATATTATTAATTTCTCACTGATTTGGTGATGTGGGAAGCTTGCACACAACTTCTTGAATCACTCCCTAGACTCATACGTTGAATCCCCTTGTGGTTTCTTGATACCCAAAATCTCCATATGAATGGACGTTGTCTTTAATGCTGGAAAAAATACCTACAAAAATGATTCTTAAAATCATTCCAACATGTTACATCTTTATGTTGTAAATAATGTATTCATTCTTTTTCAACCCCATCAAGTGAAAATGGGGATGCCATTAGTTTGATTTGATCTTAAAATATATTTATTGGTTTAAGGGTTGAGAAAACAAAATTAAATTATTTATGGTGGTTTTTTGGGTCCGCACAAGATAATCTTTAAATCTTTGGAATAAGGTGAATTAACCTAGATTTCTGTTCAATTTCTGATTCGAGATTTGGTTAGGCTATACAATTTGGTTGATAGTTAATATATGATGCGAAAAATTATTGAATGGTTCTATTAAATTCATTATTATTGTTTTGAGATAGTAGTTTTAATTTTATGTTGGATTTTAACATGTTTCCAATTTCAATGGTCTTGGAATGGAATAATTCACCAACTGGTTGAACATTGAAACTTCCCATAGACTAAGAATATCTGGTTCGATCTATGGGGATGTGTTCAATCATAGAGTCAAGATCTAAGAGAACTTTTTTATTAGTTCTTGGAATAAATAATATAAATATAAAAATAAGGATGGTGGACTATAAAAAATTATAGTTTTGTGTTGATGGTCCAAAAAGAAGAATAAGAAAATAAAATAAGAAGAAAATAATCAGATTGGGTAAAGAATGAAGAAATATTTGAAGAAGAGAATAAAATGTAAAATAAAATTAAAATATTTAAATTGTTGAAATAATTGCATACCTCCCTAGAAATGACACCAATTTAAATGGTTTTTTCATGGGAACTCTCTAGTGATGTTCAATTTGGTGTAATTTTGGCACAACAGGGCGGCTGACCTAGGTCATATCTCAAAGAGGGAGTAATTAAAACAAATTTATAAAGGTATTTAAGAAATAGAATTAAATAACTAACACACACTAAATTAAAGAATGGGGGGTTTATAGTTTATAAAACATGAATAATTATTTTTGAAGAAGATTGCAATATTTTGTTTTTATTGAAATGAAACTTGATTAATAAAACACAATAAAAATATTTTTTATTGAAAATATTTTGAAAGTCCTAATCGATCTAACTATTAATTTTCAAAAAAATCATAAGAAATAAAATTATCATCCACTAAATTATAATCCTCCAATTTGTTAACAATCTAACCCTATGGGAGTTAACTTAAACACAAGGATGAAATTGCATAAACCCCAGGCTTTCTTTGAAACATTCTATTGCAGCACCCTGCATGGATTAATGTTCTAAAGATAAATTATGGTTAGTGATAAATTGGGGAACATATAAAATTTAAAAATTATGAATAATTTATCATAGGTAATGTATTCAAAAACTAAAAATTTATCTCATGTGGTCTTGTTTTACTAATTAACTTTACGTTGCCACAATTGACACAAATTCTCAACCTCGCTTATTTTTTGTCAATTGTTCAATTTTATTATAATATTAATTTAAATTAAAAACTCAATTCATGGATCATATTAATTTAATTACTATAGCTCATTGATTCAAAATAAATTAATGAATAATGTTTGAGGTTGAACGATAACTAAAAATAACCACTCTTCCCTGGGCGGTGTAGTCATCGTATAAACGTTTTGCACATGAAATGGTTTAGAAAGGGAAAAACACTGTCACATTTTTACTATTTATTCCTTCAAAATAAAGAAAATTAAAATAAGAATAAATTAGAAAAAAACAGAAAAATATATAATAAACAAAACAAGAACAAGGAGGATTATTATGCTAATGCAAACATTACAACATGATGATGAGGAAGAAGGCTTTGATGAGGGGATCCTTGCTCCAAGAGCTACCACTCATAAAATTGTTGGATAATTTAAGCGAAACAAATTATAATATTCATTAAATCTCTTATTGCACATACCAACCCCTCCAAATGATAAAAATACATATTTATATATTGGAAGGTGGGCTAGGTAATAAGTGGTTTCAAATATGAGTAAGGAAATTCATCCAAATATTTTTAGCTAACATTCATTGCCTATTTGGCCTCTAAAAAGAGTGATTCAGCAATACTTATATAAGGATGAAATATGTGGAATTGGGTCTCCAATATCTTCTCAATATTTGGGCCACATAGAAGGTTTTATGAAGAATATATGGCCCTAATTCATAAATTATATCCAAACCAGTAGGTCTAACCCATCTTTGACTACATGGCCTTTTTACACACATAAAATACACAATTTAGATCCAATATACCAAATGAAAATTTTATCCAATTAATTCAATAATATAGTTAATAAAATTTATGTTCAAATAATACATATGAAAATATTTAGGTCTGAAATTCTACAATGAATTTTAAGGGGTAAAAATGAATTTTTCACCAAATTTTCAAAAGAATGATCTAATCCTAAGAATTTTATAAATAAAAATATATAACACAATGTGATTATATTTAATCATTTATTATAAATAAAATATTCAATAATTTTTTTATCATCTCTTCGACACTTACCCTTTTGCACTCCAGGGAAATACCTCCTATCACGTATTTATAAAAATTGTAACAAGATATGCATATTCAAATTTGTCAATCCAGATGGAAAATATAGGGAATGTCTGAATCCGATAAATAGTAAATATCAATCAATTTTATATTCATTGTCTCATAAATTTGGTCAATACAAAATCCAGTGAGATTCATAATATTAATCATAGATAAATAATTCACGTGGGTGTACCATGACACTAATTATCCACGTGTGTGTGTTCCATCCATTCCAAGCTCATAAATCCACCTTTTATTCAGTATATTCAGGTCAACTAAAACAATTATTCCTACATATTTTAATTCACCGAACATGTTTGACATACCTTTACAATCCAATTTTATGACCCACTCACTTAAGCATTCTTTAAATTCAAACCATAATCTCCCAACCTAGATAACCCAATATGTTGTACATTTAATCACTCCCTTCATTTATTATATTATTATTTTTTGTTTTTTTACGTTTCACTTGGAAAAAGTCTCACACTGAACTCTAAACCTGTGTTTGATCTCCTCACGACACTAATTTTAATATTTATAAAAAGTTCAAAGGTCAATGAAGAGTGTTTTTTGACCTGTGCATGATGAAACCCATATTTGTTTTGAGGGAGTACAATAGTCAGATAACAGGTACACACACATAGGTCAATTCTGTATAGTAATGAAGACGATTAAAAGAGCAATGAACATATGGAAAACCAATGAATTTATTTCACCTAACATTTCTATAACATCAAATGAGTTAGAAAAATTTCAGAAGTCATTGTTGAGTGAAACTTTGTGAGGAGAAATCAATGACACAATTTACCATGAACAAATATAAAAAATAATGATTTCAAAATATAAATGATTTTATAATCACAATCATTCATATCACCGATGAGTAAATTTTTTATAAAAATCACCCCTTGATGATGAAATCTTCCTCATGATTATAATTCTTCCAATGATGTTTGGAAATATTAATATTTCATATGTTCCACATGATAATTTTACATTATATATTTGTTTTTTAGATTTTTTTTGTTTTTTATTTCTTTTTTTTGGATATTTTTGACCAAAAACATAATAGAAAAAACACTCAAAGTACACAAATGAAAACCAAAAATATCTACCCCAAAATTTTATCCCCTCCCCCACACATAAAATATTGTATTTTCTCTATATGAACTCATGAGATGATATATTCACATGAATCATATAATTATAAATAGAAAAAAGAACAAAAATGTGGAATTGTTAGGAATATCCTGATATGACCAAGTGATGATAGGGTCATGCATTGTCATTAAATCTACTACAAATTAGAAATTCCATCAATTTATTTCTTCAAAAGTTTCTCATTGATTGTAAATCTCATTCCAGTGTCCTGTTGTGCGATCTCCACTACACCATAAGTAATAACATTAGATGCAATATAAGGACCTAACAATCTAGAACGTAACTTACCTAACATCAAATTTAATCATGAACTATAGAGAATAACATTCTATAAAACAAGAATGTCCCTTGGTTGGATAATTCTATCATAAGATTGTTTTTATCTTTCCTTATAGAGCCTTGTGTTCTTATATGGTGAAAATGGAATCTCCTCAGGCTCTTGAATTTGTAGTTTACTTTGAATTACAGATTGGTTCAAATCCATATTTCATTTCATTATATCCCAATATTCTTGATGATCGACTTCCACTATAAGATGACATGATTTCCCAAAAAAAATTGAAATGGGGACATACAAATGGGTGTCTTGTATGGTGTCCTATAAGACCAAATTGAATCATCTGAGTCCTTAGTCCAATCATACCTATTCAGTTGTGCATTTTTTATCCAATTTTTTCAACTCATTATTTGAAAATGCTACTTGACCATTTTTTGGGGTGGTACAATGTTGATGTTTTGTGTATCGCCCCATAATTATGAAAGAGGGAAGCCAAATTATGATTGTAGAAGTATTTCCCTTGGTCACTGTTGATGGTGTTTGGTACATTAAACTTACAAAAAAACTTCTATCTGGATAATGTCCACTACAAAATGAGAATAATTAGTCCTGGTGGACTTGGCCTCCACCAATTTACTAAAATAATTAACAACAACCCAATTATACATAAAACCAAATGATCTAGATAAAAGGACCCATAAAATCGATGCTCTATACAACAAAAATATCACAGAATAGTATGGGTTGTTGGGGAATCTCATGTCTCTAAGAAATGCATCCAGTGTGCTGGAAATGAAAGCATGACTTATATAACACATGGGCATCCTAGAATAATCTAAGACAATATAATCCATAGTCAAAGACGATCCTAGCAGCTGTTGGGGTCCAAAGTGTCAACCACTAGAAAGTGTAAGAAAAAAAATTAAAACATACTCAAACACATGATTAGGAACACACCTCCAAACAACATGGTCACTACACATTCTTCAGAGGTATGTATTGTCCCAAACATAAAATAATGACTCACTCTATATATTTTGGAAATTATATTTCGTTAAAATTTTAGGGGTTTTAGAGGAAATAAGGTAGTTAACTAAATCTGCATACTAAGGATTCATACCTGAGATGGAATAAATATTCTCATCGGGGAAAGTGTCTTGAAGAGGTACCTGGTCCAATGTGTCATCCTCTAGTGTGTGAGTCAGCATAATCATGTGGTCTTCCACAAGGTTTTATAACCCTTTATTGACAATTTTCTCAATGTCAAATTCTTGAAGAAGAAGAAGAATCCATCAGATAATCCTAGGTTTCACATCTAGCTTCTTCAAGATGTAGCTCAGAGCTACACGGTCAGAAAAAACAACTACATTAGATCCCAATAAATTTGAATAAAATTTATATAAAGAGCATATAATGGAATTAAACTTATTTTCCATGGTTGTGTAGTTTGATTGGACAGAATCAAATGTCCTAAAAGCATAAGAGATCATACGTTAATGTCCCTCCAACCTATGGGATAAGACTACTCCAACCATGAAGTTAGAGATATCACACATAAGATCCAAAGGTAGCTTCCACTATGGGGGATATAAGATTCATGGAGTGGCCATACCTTTCTTTAGGTAATCAAAGGAAGTCCTGAAAAAGTCATCAAATTGAAAATCATAATCATTTTGAAGTAATCTTGACATCGGAAGAGTAATCTTACTAAAATCTTGGTTGAAGTGCCGATAAAATCCTGCATTCTCTTGGAAATATCTAACATCACGCAAATGTTACGGTAAGAAAATGAATGATGATATTCCTCCAAAACCCCTTCTTTTTCCAAATAATGTTGTTCAAAACATAAAGATAGCTAAAGAGGCAATGAAAAAAGACGTTTTGGATACATTAAAGCAAGTGGAGATCAACATCCCATTACTTGAAGCCATTAATCAAATATCAAGGTATTAAAAATTCATAAAAAACATGCTACCAATCGAAGAGGGATCAAGGGAAATGGGAGGATCAATCTTGGAAGAAATATGTCATCACTCATTATAATCTACCTTGGGAGGGGGATTACCTTATTGTTGGCTTATTGATGTCTGTGTTTCAAATCTACCTTGGGGTTGTTGGAAACCTTTTAGGTAAGGCATGAGGATACTAAATGCTTTGTTGAAAATGGGATCATTGATATTGTCTAGATCCATACCAGTTGAAAAATTCATCCTTCCAAACATGGTTGTATGTTGGACAGAAGGAATTAAGGTTTTTTTAGGGATACGGTTCTTGTTGTTGATAATATTGTCTCCTAGGAAACACTATTGAAAAATCATCTGTTTCTTGTAGTTGGGGTAAATAGTTAGTTGTGTGGATTGTTTTAGTGAAAATGACACACGGAATTGAAGTAGGGGGTCGGGATTTACATTGTTCCAAAGATATCTGACCCATTGTAGTGGTCAATTCCTACAACTAAATATCAATCATATGATTTTCAAGAGAAGAAGTACTTACCTGATTCACTCTTCTAACATATGGTATACCTCAATCACCGAATTGTTGGGACTTTTGTGCCATGTTGTCAATCAACGCACATGTAGATGATGATGTTTTATTAACCAATTCCCCTCCAGCTTTGGCATCCTCCATGATTCTTTCTAGACATTTGATTCCTTCATTGAAGTATTGGATGAGTTGTTGATCACTGATTTGGTGATGTGGGAATCATGCACAAAAATTCTTGAATAACTCCCAGTACTCATACGTTGACTCCCATTGTGTTTTCATGATCTTTATGATTTTTTCATGAATTGAAGTGTTCTTTGATGCTAGAAAAAATCTCTGCATGAAATTACATTTCAAATCGTTCTAACCAGTTATATCTTTAGGTTTCAAATAATGCACCCCGTCTTTTGCAGCTCCATCTATTGAAAATGGGAATTCATTTATTTTGATATGATCTTTAGATACATTTCTTGGATTAAGGGTTTATAAAACCACATTAAAATATTTAGGTCTTTTTTGGGTACTCACTAGATAATCCTTGAATCATTAGAAGAAGCTGAATTAACCTAGATTTCATTTCAATGTCGGATTTGAGATTTGGGTATTCAATAAATTTTGGTTGATAGTTAATATCTGGTGTGGTATATTCTCAAATGGTTCTATTAATATAATTGTTATTTTTTTATCAATTATTTCTTTTTTATGTTCGATTTATATGTTTTTTCAATTTCAATGTTCTTAGAGTGGAGGAATTCTCTAATTGGTTGAATGTTTAATCTTCCAATAGACTGAAAATGTATGATTCAAGACCTAAGGCTACATTCAATATCAGGGTCATGATATAAGATCTCTTTATGGTTAGTTCATGTCATAAATCATACAAAAATACAAATCTAGAAAGTAAACCATAGTAAAAATGATAAGATTGAGTTTATGGTAAAAAAAGAAGAAGAAAATAAAAGAATAATAAAAAATTATAATTGGGTAAAGAAGTATGAAAGAAGATAAGAAGATAATAACATGTAAAATTAAATAAATACCTCTAATTGGTTGAGATAATTACATTATTAGATAGAAATAGAGCCAATTTGTATTTTTATATAGTGGTTTCTCTCAAATGATGATTAGTTTGTGGTTATGTTGGTGTATTAGGGTGGCGGACCTAGGTCGTCTCTCAAAGAGGGGGTAATTAAAACAATATTATAAAGGTATTTTGAAAATAAAATTAATAACTCAAACACAATAATTAAAAGGATGGGGGGTTATTTTTTATAATACTAGAAATTTTTTCCTAGAATACAATTTTCTTTTTTTTTGTTTTTAAAATGAAACTTGATTAATAAAATAGAGTAAGAAGATGTTTTTTAAAAATATATATAATAGGTGTAATAAATAAAACTCTACCTCTTCAATAAATTATACATCATTATAATTTAAATTAAAATCTATTTAATTATAGTCCCTAAATTGTTTTACCCTTGAACCCTACAAGAGTTAACATCACCACAAAGATGAAATTTGTTAATCCCTAGGCTAGCTTTGAAACGTACAATCGCATCACCATACTTTTATTAATGTTCTAATATGAGCTTATAGTCAGTTATAAATTATGGAACATTAACAATATGAAATTTGGATGAATTTAGAATAGGTATTGTATTTGAAATCTATAAATTTATCCATTGAGGGATTTTTTTACTGATTAAGTATGTACTCTCGCAATTTACACAAATTCTCGACCTCATGTGTTTTTGTGTCAATTGTTCAATTGTTTTCATAGTTTCATTTTAATTAAAACATAGATTCATGGATAATATTAATTAAATTATGTATATTTTTTATTCAAAATAAATGTATGAAGAAGTTTAGAGGTATCCTGATTACTAAAAATAACCACTCTTCCATAGGTGGTGTAGTCATCACAGAAACATTTTGCATGTCAAAAAGTTTAGAAAAGGGAGAACCCAATAACATTTCAAATTATTTTTTATGGCCAATTAGGAAGACCAACAGAAGAAGAAATATGAACAAAGTAGAAGAAAATAGAAGAAATTATATAATAATAAAGAGGTGTATTACGCAAATGAAATCATTATAACATAAAGAAGAAGAAGAAGGCTTTGATTTGGGGATCCTTGCTTCCAAAGCTACCTCTCTTAAAATGGAAGGATAATTTGTGTGGAAAAAATTATTATCTTCTTAAAATCTCTTAATGCTCATACCGAAAACTCAAAATGTGAAGAATACATATTTATAGAGTGGAGGGTAGGCTAGGTTACATGTGTTTTTAATTATGAATGTGAAAATTCAACTGAATATTTTAAGCCAAATTGTAGGGCCTATTTGACCGCTGATGAACACGATTAATCTATCCTTCCAGTAGGTTAAAATCTAAGGAATTGGGTTAGAGATATCATCCCAAAATTTTTCCCAAATCTAGGTTTGTATGAAGAAGATAAGGACCAAATACAGAATTGATGTCCAAACTAGTGGGTCCAGCCCATATTTAACTTCATGTCTCTTTTACACCCATCAAATGCACGATTTAGCTCCAATATTATGAAAGAAAGTTTTATCCCAATAATATTGGAATATAATTACAAATTTTTTTCAAATAATACATATGAAACCCATTAGTTCTGAAATGAAATAGTGAATTTTAAAGTGTAAATATGGAATTTTTAGTAAATTTTCAAATGAATGATCTGATCCCATACATTTTATAAATAAACATATATAACCAATGCGTGGAATTTTTTTCATTTATTGTCAAAAAAATATTCAAAGAAAATTGTGTTTTATCAATATTCACCACACTTGTTTTATTCTATTCAACTAAACCATTTTATTGTGTTGTATATAGTGCACTGAGTTCATGGTCACTACCATGATTATCAAGATAACTTTAAAATCCCACATTTTTATATTCATCACAATTATCTATCGATATCTTATTTACTTAGTAATTAAACTTATTTTCATCCCCTATCCAAAAACGCTTGAACATATTTAGATCATAAAATTTATGTTTTATAAGAATAATACAAGTAATTACTTAAGATTCATTAATAATAGAAATAATTTACTTCTATCTGATTGATTATTGTTTTCACATAGGACCACAAATATATGAATGTATTTGCTCTAATGGATGAAATTTATGAATCTCAACTTCTTTGTATGATGAATTTGACATATTCCACATTTGTAATGTGGTGTACAACTAGTTTATCTCTTCTTTTATCTTAAGAACATCATGAAAACATTATATTTCAGAAATATTGCTCTTGTTTTTAGCCAATATGGTCATGCATTCCATTCCCAAGTTGGTTATATTCTTTGATCATCTGGTAGTATTAATTTTTATCATCTCCGTACGAAAAAGATTACCATGGTTCACTTTCCTCCTTCCAAAATTTATCTATATTTTATTATCTCCTTAAATATACCATATTTCATTAAATGAATTTATATTATTCAATATATATTTTAGAAACACTTAATTATTTTTGTTACATAACATGAATATATAAGGTATTTTTGGATTTCAACTTCTCCTTTCCAATCATTTCTAAACTGACATCTTTTCTTTTGAGTGACCCATAATATTGAAATTTTACCCAAACTTATGTTTAGTTTTTAATAGATTTCAGTAGATTTATGTTACATATCATACATGAATAAAATCCACTATCCAATATCCATAGACATTCCACTTTTGAATCATGAAGTGAAACATCCAAAATAATATTTTTTTTTTTACTTTCCTCAATTTTATTTTAATTATTTTAGTTCAAAATTATTCTGGATGGTATCATGGTGAGATAATCTTCAGAGTGATGAGTAGGATGTTCACACCTCCCATAATATCTTTTAAAGTACTAAAACTTATTCTGAACTTTCAATTACGAATTTTTTGATTTTTTATAAATATGGTTTCATTCATAGGGATGAAACTCCCTAAAAATATTCGTCCCAAAAACATCATTATTAATCATAATGTCTATGGTTAAACCAAAATAGTATTTTTATGAAAAAAGCCTCTATAGTGAAAACATTATCTATAAAAGGAATATTTTCTCTATAATCAATTTCCAATCTAGGAGAAGACCCCTAAACTTCTTCCATATTTTTTATAACAACAATATCCACTATTTGAGAACCACAATTTTTTTGATCTCCCCACACATTTTTATTTTTTCATAAATCTATTACATCCATTACTTAAAATATATTTATAGAAATTTTTTTATTTAATTTATGTGTTCCTAAGTTTTTTTATATTCAATAGAATTAGTTTTTCTTTCCACAAACATGTTCTTCATAATCATTTTCATTAATTCAAAAATTCCACCAAAATATTAACGATATATTTCACTATTTGGATGTGGAATTTATTGGTATTATCAAACATAATTCTACTTGGATCTTGTCAAAAATACTTTATTTAATAATGAAATCTTAATTTGAGCATGAGAACTATTTTTTTTCATTGAACTATTCCTATTAAACACATTCAATATGATTAACAATTTCCTAGTTTATTAATTCTATATTGAACTTTTATGTACTCTCTTTATAAATAAAATTCAATAAATCATTATCCAATTCTAGTAACATTAATTTTTTTCCTATACAAAAGTAGATTTAGTATTTTCAAATGAATAGTTTTCATTAATAATATTTATTATACCCTTTTCCAATTTAAAAATATTTTAAATGTACTTATTTAACTATATATTCTTCATATACACCATTTAAATTTGTTCTTAATTCCCAACATCACTACTTTAATCAATAATGAGATTTTATTTATTAACATTAACAGTGTGTTTCTTAACATCATTATCACAAGATGTACAAACAAATTATATCCATAATTTATTTCACCTTCTCTACACCTAGATATAAAAATTATAATATTTTACTTATTAAAATTATTACCCTTTAGTTTAGAAGAAACCATTTATTTAGTTTATTTCATCCTTATGTCTCTTACTGTTCTTTCTTCTTCTTCATTACTGGCTAATTATTCTTTAAATTTTGGATAGTTTACAGAAAAGTGTAGTATACCTCCATACTTAAATAATTTTAGTGTACATTTACTTTAATAATTTCTTATGTCTCTTATCCCTTCTGTTTAGATGAGAGACAAATTTTTTAAAAACTACTCCTCCAATTATTCTAACGAGTTAAAATTACTTGCTACCTTATATTCTACTTTATTCTTGTTTTTATCTTTCTTTGAGGCAAGAAAATAAATTTCTTTATCATACTTAAACTTTTTTTGAAAATATTTTCATTCCTCATTTATTAGGCTTTGAGAATACTATCTAGGTCATCTAGGAGATAATTTCCCATGTCACTATCATTAAGGGATGAGAACATATGATCAAACCTATTACAAAATACAAACCAAATATTTACAACTAAAACTGTGTTATCATGTTTATCACCAATGTTTTGATTGTTCTATCAATTTGTTTACCCTTGTGAATAAATCATAAAAAAATCATTTTCCTTTATCCTTGGGTATTTATATTTCAGTATCCAAATATGTAGTTACATTCTCCCATCCTTAGTATTACATTAATAAATATTTTCTAGTTTATCCCTTGTTTCCTTATTTTTCATTATTCCATTAATATTATGAAAATATATCTCTGAAAAAGAAGGAAATATGGAATTTCAATCATGCCTATCATTTTAAATATTTTTTCTATCATTTGTTGTCATGGAATCACATTTATCCTGAAGAGTAAAACCATTAGTTTCTGCCTCCAATAAATCAAATATTATAAACAAAATATAAATAATGTTATGATCCTTAAAAATGAAATAATTATTCTCAATTAACAATAGAATCCCCTTTTTATTCATTGAAATGAGATTATCTATAATATATAAAAAGAAATTTTTGACCAGATCTTCAACTACAGAGAAACACATTATTTTCAGGCTCAAATAATTTTTTATTCAACATAATTAAAATATGTCTAATACCACATGAAAATACACCCCTAAGGCTATTAAAACCACTATGGATGATGAGGGGGTTGAATCAGTGATTTCAAATTCGTTTTTGTTTTTATTTTTAGACATTATTTACAACATGTTATATTGATTTTATTTTCTTTTAAAACACAAAGATGAACACATATAAAGGGAACAAGATATTTAAATGTTTCACCTCTTAAAATGATAGGTACATTCTATACTATAATTAAGAATCAAACTAGATCATACAACCCACTAGTATCAACCCATGGATTATAAATAGCATCTTTTATCCATAAAATCCCATTAAAAATATCATAATTGTGAATGTGCATCCCACAATTTTTAAAATGATATAAACATGTTTTTAAAGAATAAGAGAGTACTTCACCACATTAATACTTCAATCACACTATCACTATTCATATTTTTCCCACTCTTCTTCCTCTTATTCTTCTTCTACATACAGAATAGTGATAATGTATCTCCTTATCATTCTCTCTATTATTCTATTTGATAAAAAAATTCTCTAATAAATAAAATTATCAAAACCCCCTATATCAATTAACTATACTTGTTCACTTTTATAAAAAAACCCCATATTGTTCTTTTCCATTTTATATTAATTTAATATTTCTTGAATATTATTTGTGTGATTAACCAATAGAAATTCCCATGAACTTCACCCTTCATCATAATTTGGGTCTACAATTATTGAATTATTATTCAGATTTCATGAAATATTTAATTTGTAATTACCTATAATATTAGGCCATGATCTTGTCCTTAAAAGCTTCCACAAGTATCGATAGATTCATCCCTTTAAAACCCTTTACGAAATTCACAATAGTTAATTACATTTAATTTTATCATCATCTGCTTGTGGAATCATATAGTAATCACGATGAAGTTTTCATCCTTATGGAATGAAATTATCAAACACAATCTTGAATCACATACACTTGTTGTGATGTTTTTTAAGATGAAAATCATATCATATAAAATAATGTAGTTTTTATTTATTAGAATAATTCATTATAATATTATTCAAGATATCCATTTTTCACAAAATCTCATAAATCACTGAACGTTATGAAGATAAAAAAATTACAATGTTGAACCTTATGAAGAAAAAATTACAAAGAATTATATTAAAACGCTATAAATTTGAGTTGTACCAGAAAATTTATTCAAACTTTATGAAGTATTCATACCATATGAAGTATAATTGTAACCTTATGTAGTTACATTTACCTAAACCTTAAAATGTTTCTATAATTGAACCTTACAACGCTTCCCAACATTATGAAGTCACAAGAACCTTGTTAAACTCTTCATCAATCTTACAATGTTTATTTTTCAAAAAAAATTGAAACTTATGAACCTTAAGAATATTTTGAAGATAACTATTAAAAATTATAAATATGAAATAACATTTCCATTTTTCCAAATTCAGGATGAATCTTATGTTGTTCTAATTGGAACCTTATGAATTTAAAAATTCACTATTTTCCTAATTCATTATAAAAATTAAATAAATTATCAAATAATATCAAAGAATCTTCAAATAATAATTTCTCAAAATTAAACACATTAATTCTCCTTAAAAATAAACAAAAGATTCTACATCACCTGATGCAATATCTTTGAAACATAGTGCTTAATTGATGGATTCTCCATACCCTTATGTATCATGTATTATTGAAAAGGAAATATTTAATATTCCACTAATCTAGATTTATATAATTACAATCAAAAATATTATACATGGTACAACTTCTCATTCATCAGTATTTATTATTAACTTAAAGAACAACACAACAATCGTCACAAATAAACAATTATATTTTTCTTTTTTTAATATGACTTGGGTATTGAAAACAAAATCCAAAGAAAAATAAAAATATCAGTTATAAAATTATCAAATTATTATTTTGTATAAAATCTTAAAAACATCACCTTGAATCTTCCATAGATTTTTAATGGTCTCAACATCTCTTAGCCCTAACCGATATTTCAATTTTTTTACGAGACAATCATTTTTTGAATTGTGAGAAAAGATATTTATATTTAAGGTTTTTTGTCATGGTTATTTTAAATAATGGTTATGATTACCTATATTTTTTGAATAAAGTGATTCTTATTATGTTCTAGATCATTTAGCCTTAGTTGGGGAATAGGGAAATTTTCCTTTGTAATAGGTTGTACTAGTTTTCAAAATAGTGCAAAAGAACGTAATGTTTTTTTTTCATATTTTAGGGGTTTGAAGGGGTATTTTGTAATTTAAATGTTTTTAATAGTATATATGTACAATTTGGCATGTTTTCAATATTTACAGATTGGGATTAGCTTGTTAATGTGTTTTGGTAACACTTATGTGACGAGTTTCATTGGTTCTAAATATATTTTTTAAAATATATTGGTGAAATATTTTAATTTAATTGTTTTATTTTGTTAATAATTTTATTATTTGAAATAGATATTTTTTAAAAACGCATGGTATATGATGGTTTATGGATTTTAAGGTTTTTATATTTCATTTTTTGCAAAATGATTTATTTCAATGGGTTCAAAATGGGTCACATTGTTTTATTAGATAATATTTGGGAAATTGAAAAAGTTTTTTGAAATTGTGTAAAAATTATTTTCACAAATGTGTGGTTCAACATAGTTGTTTTTAGAAATTAAAGTGGTTTTCTTTATGGAAAAATATTTTTTCATTTTTTCTTGAAGAATAGTAATCTATTTTTAGGTGCATGTATGGAAAACAGTTTTTTGATAAAAGGTGAGGTAAATCATGGTGGATAATGATTTTTCCTAGAATAATGTAAATAGTATAAATAGTAAACAAGTTATTGAGGAATTTATAGAATATATTGGCGTGTGGTGGCTCTTTTTTTAATTTTCTGTTCTTGCAAACATGTTATTTCCATATTATATATTGGATTTCATTGTTTATAAATTGGTACATTTGGAAAAGGTTATAAGATTGAGGGGTATTGGGTGAATAATTTATTTTTTCACGAAAATGTGTTGTATAGGTTTTTTTATACTCCCCTGTATAGTTCATATATATTATTAATATAGTGTTTCCTTATTTTATAGTGGCCTGTTATGATATTAAATGGATTTTTCGGTGAACCAAAGGGGTTTCCCTATAGAATATTGTCACTTATCCTATCATGTAATGAGGTTGAGAGATATATTGGTAGTTTTTATTTTTTATATCATGTTGGAATAATGTTATAGTCATATTTTCCCTCAGAAATATTTTTTTCATTCATATGAGGAAAAATTGAAGTTATGATCTTATTGCTTCATTTTTGGTATGTGCCATCATATTGGGTTGTGTGGAGTATGAATCAATGAGCAAGAAACTAACTTAATAAGTATTTTTTTGGAATAGAACTATTATTCATAGTATTTAGAAAATATGTTTTGCATAATGTGTACTAGCTGGTGAGTTATTGGAAATTATTGGGGATTAATTATTATTTCAATAGAGAACAATTATTCTTTTTTGATTATGAATACATAATCCAAGAAAGGATTTTCACTTTTTGTGTGGTAATCATTCAAATTATTTTTGGGATATATATAATGGATCATGAATTAATTAACCTTGAAAATGATTTGATTGAGCTTTTGGGAATCTTGGGTAGTTCAAGGTTTCATTTTGTGTTCTGGATACCGAGGATGGATTAATTCACCACATGAATTTTAGATGTCTCTATCTAGTATGGTGGATGATGTTTGAGGATGTATTAATTGATGATATATGATTTTTATGAATAATTATTATCCATTGGTAAATGTTCAGGTTAGGGAGTATATTTTGGTTGTATTGTGAAAATAGATCAACGTGTATGGCCCCAAACATGAATTGTTAAGTGAGAAATCAATAAATAGGTGGCTATTTAGAGTAATTATTTTAATAAATTTTAAAAAACACATTTAGGTAGGATAATAAATTTTATTAACATCTTAGAGTTGGGATACCTAGTGAACGTGCATTCACATTAAGAAAAATGGTTTTTTGGGTTCCTTTCATAGGTGATGTTACTTTTTGGATAGATGATCAGTGTATAGATCCTTTGAGTAAAACTTTGTGGTGAATTATAATTCATTGTTTTTATGTGATTTATTTCTACTGAATGAGTCTTGATTACTTGACAATTTAGTACCTAATATTTTATGGTGATGAGACATCATGACTGTTAGATTGCATTAATATTAATTTATTTGTTGTTATATGTGGGTAAACATTGTCTCTGAGTAAATTATCAATTAGTTTTTATTTTTTGGTTGGATTTGGTGATATCATTTTTCTTGTTACATTATCTAAATGGTAATTGTATTCCAATTAATATTATCATTGAACACCTTGAAATAGTATAGATTAAAATGTTTTGGATTATATGGTTGGAATTAGAATGGTGACCATATTAGATTTGATAATTATAGTAAATTTAAGGAAATTTTTTATAGGGAATTGGGCATTTATATTTTTCATTGCATCAAAAAGTGTTTTCAGTTCAACATATCCCAATGATTTTTGGAATTGAAAGTTATGATGATGGGAAGATTTGTTGTTCCTTGTTTTTTGTATTTTGTTTGATGGTTTATCATGTGATTGGTTTTTCAAGAATGAAAAATTATTTATGATTGAAATATCATATAGACCATGTTGTGAAGAAATATAATATGGTTTCCTTCTATTGATATATAATATTTGTGGATGTGTATTTTGTTTTTTATATGTTCTTATGTTGAATAATGATGGGGAAGTGGTTATATGATTTTAGAGACAAATTGGGTGTTTTTGAATGATTTTAGTGGGCTATAAATTTGATTAATAATCATTGGGACCATTCATGATCCCATGGAAATCCATGAAAGGTGTTTTAGGGGTGGTATAGAGGGTTGAATTGTGGCACTTTAATATCACTCATACATTTATATTTACTTTATTTATTTATTTCTTAAATATTATTGAATTCAAAATTTAATAACATGTAAAATGATAGGTCATTAGGGAATTATTTTTCAGTATTTGGTTTGTTCTAACAGTGTTAACAAGTCATGCATATAGTGAGGTCCCATTCATGTTGAATTCATGTTGTTGGAATATAGTTTATATAATAGTGTGGTGAAAACATATAGTATAACATGGAATATCTAGAAGTGGTTGGATGGTTGCATAATGTTTTCCAAAATTGTAAATCCAGAACATAAGACCTTCCCAAAAATATAATTTTAATTTATTATTTATACCTTATTTAGATATTAAATTCTTTACACTCCTCTTAGTTTGACCAAACTCTCTAGATCCTCTCCCAACTATTTCACTATTATCCTTCAGGTTTCCTTATTCTCTCTCCAGGTATTATAGAATATTCCTCAATGTAATCTCTTTCTTCCTACTTATTTCCCCTTCATGTCTTATACTATTATCTTCTCCAACCATATTCTTATCATTCCATTACCCTATACACTAATGGTTTTCAATATCTAAACTAGGATAGGAATAGTTTTTAAAAAATTAATTCCCAGGGATTGTGAAGGGTCCCACATATTCCAATCTCTTGATATTCAAGGAAGGCGATTTGATTTTCAATGATCGAGGTGGGTGTCTCTACATGAACTCATTTCCTTTAGCATATAATTAATGATTTGATTTTCAAATTATTATGTTTTATAATTTAGTAAAAATATAAATTACAATTATATTATTATAAATTATTCTCCATTTATTTTTGAATTTTTCTTTTACAATCATGGTGGTTTTTAAGGCTTTTATGTTCAATATTTTAGAAATAAGTTTTCATGTAAAAAAAGCGATCTAAAAATATTCTATTAGTCATAACTAGGTTTAAATGAAAATTTAATGAAAATTTTTAAGGATGTATCATTCATGATAAGATTCTTCTTGGTTTATTAATGTTTTAATGACTATAAAGGTTCATTAAATCTTTATTGTTTCTTTCTTTATTATGAAGATACCTTAATGGAATTGAAAAGTTATAGGAATTTAAATATTAATTATTTGTGTCAAAATATTTGTTATTGGAATACATTCACATGGAAACCATTGTTTTTTATATGTATAATTGTAATGAGTGATCTACTAGATTAGATTATTCACTTGGTAGTGTCCCCTAATGTGTAGTTCATTCCCTTGCTAGGGGGTTGCTTCTTGTTGAGGATATGAGGGTATGTTGGCATCCAAATATATCTGGTACACTATAGGTGTGTATGTTTTTTTATTGAATGGTACTATTTTATCCCATAATACTCATGGTTGAATCGTTTATGTGATATATTGAAGGAATGATATTTTTATATATTACATTTTTTTTCATTATGATGTTTTTCCTCCCAAATTTTTATGATCTTATATTATTACATGATCCATACTTATGTTTGTTTTATATGCAGCTATTTTTTATCAATAAAAATGAAATATAATTAGTTTGATTACTGATATAAATTTTAAAGCGTATTTCTAATTTTATTTCAAAAATTTTATTGTAGTTTACCTTATGATATGAGTTATTTAGATTCATGGTTATATCCAAATGGGTGATTGTTCCCAACCAATATAGACGCAATGAGTGTGTTTTAATCTTGTTATATATAACTGAAGCAAGTATAAAGTGATTAATTATTTAATAAATGTTTTTTAGATACCCTTATATTTTATTGGTGGCATGATATTTAAGTGAGGACAATAGGTTATGATAAGATGGATTGCATAATATTTTGAATATTTTTTCATTTTGTTATGTACGTTGATCGACCAATTTGAGCCTGGATTTTGGTATCAATTTTGTTATCCATTTAATCGATATCACCTTACATTTTTTTAATTTGTACTTTTTTTATGATGGATTATTATTTAATATTACTTGTTTAGTCAGAATTATATTTAGGTAATTATTATTTATTTTTAATTTTCTTTAAATGTATGGATATATCAAGATGAATTATTGGTTTGATTCATTTTCTTTATTATAATAATTTATAGGGTGAAAAAATTCCCATTTGAGATTCTTGATATACTATATTCTTTTTATAGACTATGGTGTTTTAGAAAACACATCTAGCATTATGGTTAGTTGAGATGAGTGAGGTGGTTCTATGACCCATTCTAGTTTGTTATAAACATGATTAAAACCTGGGCACCTTCGACCATGAAATAAATTCAAGGATGTGAAAAAATTTATATGCAGTACCATATTCAATGTTGATTCATAGTCACTATGGACCATGCAACCAGGTCACGCATCCACTTAAAACCCCTCCTAAGACATCTATAATTATTAAATTCCCCTATGGTTTGTCCCAATTTTCCTTGGATGTTGAGATCATAATTTTAGAGTGATTTTGGTGTGATTTTTAATGTTTCTTGCATCTTCATATGTTTTCCAATGGATCTTGGGATGTTTGGGAATCATACAAAATATAGGTTTCTTCTTTCTATTATCTTTTTTTCTCTCTCTTCATATCAAGGTTTTTCAATTGGGGGCTTAAAGAGTAATTATGAAACCAATAAAATTGTTAATAATATTATTTTGAGGTCTTTGGGGGGGGGTGGAATTAAGAGCGATTACTATGGTTGTAGTGGCATGTTTTGTCTTAATTGTTGGTTGAGGTAGATGTAATCCTACTCACACTAGTTGTCTTAATCTCAAATATTTGGTGTTCTATTTTATTAAATTGTATTATGTTTTCCAACAGGTCAAATGTAGGCATGATTTTGTGGAGTTCAACTATGTATTTTAGGATTAGTGGTTTTGGGTAAACGTAACATCAATGAATTTCATGAAGCATGTGTGTTTTTCTGATAATTTTGGAAATCATAAAGTGGTTTTGATATTGTGGTAATTTATTTTATTTAACTGATTAGTTTTTTATATTTTTTATTTATTTTCTTTTATTATCAATGTTATTTATCATTTATTATGTTCTATATTTTTTGGTTGTAGACACTATTGTGATTTTATTCATCGAGTTTTTGGGGTTTTGTTTTGTTTTTATAGAATTATGGCATTGAGTTCTTGGTTGGTGTTTTGTGATTAAATTTTTTGAATAGTTAATATTGTTTATTATTTGGTTTTTGGGAAGTATTAGATCTAATATCTTTAGTAAACTCTCACATTATTTTGTGGAACTTGGTTTTAATGACAACATGTGGTAGTGGAAACTCCCACATGGGTGTGGGTACCTTATCATTTAGTATTAGGTGATGTTTTGGTGAAATATATCCAATCATGATTATGTGATACCCATTCATAAACGGTTATTAATTTTCTAGCGATACCTTCAGATTTTTTTTGTTTAATATGTGTATGATGTTGGTTTATTTTATGGTTTTTTATTTATGTTTTTATTTTTGGATGTAATGTTATTAATGGTTGGGTTTGTTGTTTTTGAGTGCTGGAAATTTCTTTTTTGTTATAAATATTAATTTTGGTTATTTTATTTTTATAATATAATGGGGTGGGGATGTATTCAAAAACTCCTTTAATGTTGGTGAACTTTTAGATACATGGGGTACTTGGTAAGCATGGGATAAATCCTACAAGTTCTTGTACTCAACTACTACTTGGGATCATGGTGCCTTTGGTGATCATATTTATTTAGTTGGAGTTTTCTAAGATCATTTATTCAATGGATTTTATAATCCATATCAGGTTGGTTAGTGGATACTATTAGATGAAGAGTAATATTTGGAGACAAGAAAACATTACGATCTAGGTTGTATTTATATCGACATTTTACTGTGTTGACATTGAACTAATATATCGCTATCTCATGCATGTACCATCATGTTATTCTAATGTGTATTGGTTCTCAGGTATATGGTGTGTGGTTGTAGTCCCAATACACATTTACAGTTGTTTTTACAGATTTTCCTATAATCTATCAAGACTTTATTGGTTTGGGGAATATCCCACAGTTCAAGTAGCATTACAACTAATCTATTCATTGGTTTTGAGTAACAATACCTGGTTGTGATGAAACATTTTTTATAGCACATTAGGATTTAATAGTGGAAAAATATTTTTTCATATTATAAAGAAGAAAAAGGAGATATTTTTCTAAATAATTATAGAGAGTAAATAAATTTTACCTATTTTCACTATTAAATATAAAACATAATCTATTAGAATAACCCTTTTTCCATGGTAGAAAACATGTATATATCATTTTATGAAATAGATTTTGAATTGATGTTGAAGCATGAATTGAAAGTACAGAGTATGTCAAGAACATGACGTTATTTATCATTATGAATAAATCATGAGACCAAATAAGATAATGAAAAAGAACATATGAGGGTATTCAATATCAAAGTAATGACCAGAGAATTTAAGACAAGTAGTAGATATAATAATAGATAAAAACATTAATTTTTATTATTATGTAAACAAATATGTGGGCTACATGTTTATTCGATCAATTTAATGTATTAATCAATGTTATCTAAATAAAAATACAATGACTAGGATAAATTACATGAGGATAATCTTGAGAGATAAATGGTCATGATATTTACAACCGATGGGGTTGAAGCCCATGAGAATAACCACCCTGAGAAATTGTGACAATTAAAAACTATTTCATAAAAACATAACACATATAATGTTTTTTTGACATATAAATTGATATATAAAATTGATTATTATATTTTTAGGATATATCAATTACCCATTAATTAAATAACATATTTTCTATGCATTATTTTTATTATATTAATTTTTATTTAATAACAATAAATATATTTATTTTTTGAATATTTAAAAAAACATTTATATATTCAAATTTTAAACATTGTTTTAAGATTATTTATATCATATTTAATGGTAAATATTTAATATTCCTAAAATATTTTAATTTTCAATATTTAATATTTAAAATTTTATAACACTTAAAACTTATTAAAAAAATTATATGAATGTTAAAATATATAATTTTTAAAACAAGGAATATATATGTTGTGTTTAGACTATTTTTCTACAAAATTATATATATTTTTAAAAAGTTAGATAAATCACATTCAATATTTAATGTATTTTAACATTTAAAACAAATTTAGTTCTCATTAATAAAAGTTAAATTTTTAAAATTTAAAACACATTACATATGCGATAAGTTATAAAATTTGAATATTTTATAATTAGATACATATATGATTTATTTTAAAATACAAAAAATATGTTATGTTTATATGCTTTTTTAAATATTTTAAAAACTTATTGGCTATATAATTTTAATAAAATTAAAAAAAATTAGATATTCAAAATTTTAATTAGGTTTTATAGAATTACTAAAACATATTATTAAAAACATCAATATTAAATATTCAATAATAATTTTTTTAATACATAATATTCAATTATTATAACAAAAAGTAAAATATTACATATTTAAAATGTTATAACATTTAAAACATAGTTAACACATACTAGTTTTTTAAGTATTATATTTTAAATCATAAAACACATGTTTTGTTAAGAAAACTGAATATTTAGTTTTCAACACCTAATTGATAATAAAAATTTTGTATTATGAGACAATTTAATACATATTTAATAATAAAGTTTTGATATTCAATTTTTTAATATTTGATATTATAAAAATATAATATCATAACCCTTAAAACAAAACTAATATATATTATAAATAATTTAAATATTAAATTTTAAAATAAAAAACATATTTTTTGTTTTTATAAAGCTGAATATTCAGTTTCAAAACATTAAAAATATCTGTCACATATTTAAAGATTATTTAAAAATTATTTGATAAATAAATTTATATAATCAATAAATGTTCCAACATTTATTATTAAATAGCTGAAATGTTGTAACATTGATGACATATTTATTATATTTGAAAAAATAGCCAAAAATTCTATTTTAAAACAAGGAGTGTATTTCTTATATATAAAAATTTTAATATTTAGATTTGAAAGCATAATAAAAATCATTAGAAATGTGTTTTTAAAATATTTATTATTTATTTATTAATTAATATTACATATTCAACAAAAATTATAATATTCAATATTTACAATTTGTAGAGTTTAAAACATTTTCAATGCATGCTATTTTTTTGGAAAAATTCAATTTTTTATTTGATTCATTTTATAATCATATTTTGATAGTTTTAAATTATAGAACATGTTTTTTATACAATAATTTTTAATAATATTTTTTTATAGTTTTGTGTTTATATAGGTATTTTTAAACTTGTGACCCATGCCTTATTTTAATTTTATTTTATGGTTTATGAAACCAAATCTATATCATTATTGTTTTTTAATTATATATCACAATATTTTTTAACTTATATCATAATAATAATTACTATCAATCTTGCAAAATTCTTATCAAGCATGATGAAAATTTTCTCTTTTTAAAGAAACAATTTTAATTTTCTTATTATAATTAAAATTTTAATAAATCATTATATTTTCTATAAAATGGATGTTTTAGAAAAACATATATTTTTTATTTAGGATAAGATGCCATATTTTTTGTTAGACTTTGTTAAATAAAATATAATGATAGGTTTATACACAGTATAATAATAAAAATATATTTATATTTTATTGTAGTAATTGATTTTTGTAAAGAGACCAATCAATGCACCCACCCAATGGGACAGATGGGCCAAAATTCAAATCACCTCAATGGAAGATCCACACCAATGCTGGCCCAAGAATGTTTTTTAAATGGTCAATAAGACCCTAATTTTTGTTGGGCCATATTCCCATCCCAATTGGATTTTTCTTTCCCAAACCAATGGGATGTCATTGATACTCTATTGAAACCATTCTCCCACCATTTCTATACATGATTTGTTAACATTGATACTGAACAACAACATGTTTCTATCGATACCACATGTCCATAATGAATGAAATCATGATGTTGGTAGATGTCCCCATATGTGTATACAACATATATATTCCATGAACCCAATGCCACACCTAAAACACTATAGGCCCATCATATTCTCGGTGTAAATTGATGATATGAAAATGTGCCCTCATATCGGGCCTTGTAACCATTGCTGACCTACACATCATATCGCCAAAAAAAATATGGAAAATGTTATCTGATGAAATTAGGGGAAATTCCAACAAAAATAGACACAAATAAGTGGATGATGTTTATAAATGAGAACATAATAGTAATTGTTTTCCTAAAAATGTTAGAAACGAATCTACAAGGGAGTGAGTTGTAGTTACTAGGAAAACAATTTTTTCACCCCATTAAATACAGAAGTTGATCAGAACTTATAAATTCAGATATGATAAAATCAATACGAGTATATAATATACTAGTATTGTATATTCATATTGAATTTCACCATCTGATAAAAATAATAATCACAACAGAAATAAAAAAATTATGTTAAAACATTTCTTGAAATATCAGATCAATATCTAGATCCCTCTTAGAGGATATTATTGATAATTTCATTATAATCAAAAGAGCCTTATTATTTTACCAAAATCGATGTTGAAATCTATAGACTTAATTTTAGGAATCCTTTTACAAACATGATTCTTCCTCGACTATTGATCTATTACAATGTATCATTCCCTATTCCTAAAGATTATTCGAAACCATGGTAAAAAAAAGGATTCCATATCCCTAAGATACTCATTAATATCATGATCAATAGTAAGTCTATATCAAGGAATTTTCAAAACATGAGGGTTCATATAATAAAACGTTTAGTCCAAAGGGCTCCCTAGGTTGGCTTTCTGATCAAACTAATGCCTCTAGGATGAAGTGAGGAAAACTGAGAGGATATCTGGGATGGGTTCTGCCGATCCAAAAGGCTTTTAATGTGTGAAATTGAGAGAAGGGGGAGAGCACTTTTATAAGAGGGGTGAGGGGCACCTTAGGAAAAGCTGGCAATATTATTTTATAATAAATTCATATTCGATTTCTAATGGCTCCAAAGTGACTTTTTTCTACATTGAGGTAGGTATGGGTTGAAAAACACCCAACCAATAGGTTTTAGACTGGTTTGGGTCACTATATTAACCTTATCTTTTAGTTTTAACTCTTAGTTAATTAGTTTCACATTTACCATGTCTCTTTGTATTTTTATATTATATGGTTAAAAAACATACTATAAACTTCCAAGAGTACCCCAAGTGGTTAATTAATGATACAAAAATAAATATATAAGTCTCTTGGTCGAACCATAGATTTTTAGGAATTGAATATCAATTAATAATATAATATTTTTTTTAAAAACTATTTTATGTCAATTTTGACACCATTTGGTATTTTGGTTTTATCTAAATTCATAATAGCATTATTACTTCAAAACTAATTCATTTAATTAACCCTAAAATGTAATATTAACCTATAAAATTCGTTTAATTCATTAAATGACTCAAATTATATTTATTTGGGTATTTATAATATCTATTATTTTAATATTTCACTAATAAGGTAATTATTGCATCATCATTGTGTCATAAATATATTAAATTATTTAATGTATATAATTTTTAAATAAAATAAAATTATTTAATAAATATGTTTATCTTTATAAAAATATTTATAATTGAATCTATCTTATGAATAACACTATATTAAAAGTGTTTTAGTTTTTAAACTTTGATTTTAAATCTTTCAACTCTTCATTGAATTAAATAATAATAAATGTCTTAATATAATCCAAGTGGACCAAAGTGGTTAATATTCTATTCCTAAGGTTATTTTTTGACGAATAATACTTAGCTAATAGAATTAGGACATGTTTTAGGGTAATAATAATATCATTTTTACCCTTAATTACCCTATGTACATTTAACCGTGGTAAATAAAAGTAAAAAGTTACTATTCACCAAAAATTATTTATATCTTATTGAATGACATTTTACTCCTTGATATTAACTGTTTCTCTTGGATTTTCAAAATTCCACTCACAGAAGCGGTAAAATTATGTTTTATGTGAATTTTCAAATTCTCCTAGGAGATGGGTAAAAGAAGGTGAAAAGTTCAATAAATTTTTATATATCTAAAATTATTATAAACTGACTCCAATGAATTACATTGAACCTATATAAATATTATATATCTATTTTGACATAAAATAAATTTAAATAAAATAAATAACTATTTAAATAAAAATTTGGTTTTAAACTATAACTCAGTGTTTTCACTATTCATAAAAAATTGACAGTTTTCAGAAAAAAAAAACCAAAAATTCACCCTAAGCTAATTTTGATATTCTGAATCAAAAAATGAATTCCATTTTGAATGATAAAATTTATAAAATTTCAAAAAGTGGGTATTAATATTCATAACGGCTAGTTTGATTGGTTGTGGTGTGTGTTAGAACTCAAAGTTGCGTACAACACACACTACTGCATTATTCAAAGACAAGCGTACCGTGGAAGCTTGGGGTGTTACACATTTCGTTGGAGATTTCAATAATTTCCATGGATCTAAATCGATGAGTTAAGGTATTGATATAGGATTATGGATTTAGATCTAGTTTTACATTATCATGATTTCTTTGATCTTATTTTTTATTTTATGGATTTAGATCCAGAACTTGATCGATGACGTTCTTCCACTCAAATATTGGGCATTTTTATTGGGCTAACATTTATCAATAAATCAAGGTAGGTGGTTTAAAATACAACCCCATAGTCTCATATTGTTATGTGTATGCAGTTGTATAAATGTCGAGGCATAAATAATTAATTGGTGGTTTGGTTCTGCGTTTCATTGTGAATTGTGGATCTAGTTGAATATGGGTGAGAGTTATGATGGAAGGATAATGGTGATTAATCATTTGAATAATGTTATATATGTGAATTGGATATTTTATTTGAAAAGGGTTGTCGGACACAGTCTGACGCTCCTAATACCCACAGGGGTTCTATACATGGCATTCTATAACCAATGACATGCATGAAATTAAAATTTTATTGGAAAAGGACTGATTCTACAAAACACAAATGGGGATGTTAGACAAGGACGGATGCTCCAAATACTCACATTTGTTCTAGACATGATTTTCTACACTCATTCATTTATTTTGTACTATTGTTTAATTTTTCTATTTATAAACATAATATTGTTACATAGTAAATATGAATTGGAAAAGGGAAATGGAAGAGGCTTCTACACAGGCTGAAGTAGGAATTGTGTTTTGCGGGTTCTCGGAAACCCTAATGTTTAACGTATTAAAGAAAGGTTAATTGGATAAATATAATTGTTTTCCCTATTTCCTTACATTATTAATAATGAAACTACATACACTGCTTATGACTGTATTTGTTTTTGACACTTTTGGTGGTGATCTACTGAGTCATACTCACACCCTACTCAGGCTGCCTGATTGGTAACTGAATAGACTTTGTTGTTGTAGGACCAGATAAGGGAATGTTCTCTGGTTAGAGTGTTGTTTGCGGTTAGGGAATGGATGAGGGAACTGAGCATTGGTTTAAATCCATTTAGAGTCCTTGTGTATTTACATTCATTTTCTTTTTTGAAACGTGGAACATGCATTGTCATAGCATGTTTTACATTTAAGTTGAGTATTGTATTTGTAGTTTTTGTTATGCTAGTGACATTTACCTATTTTATTTATATGTGTTTCTGCTATTGATTGGTTACTTCCACTGGTATTTTTGTCTAATAAAAGAGGGTATAATCTCCCCAAGACTGAATTACTAGACCCTCGCTGCTAGTCAGCACCCTCTGGCATACTGGGAGGCGTGCTTGAGGGCATGTGACCAACCGTCATGGAGCACAATTCAGTGGCTCCTGGGTCCGGATGTTACAAAGTGGTATCAAAGTAGGTTTTCTTTTTTCATCTTTTGAATTACTATTTGTGGAAGGTAGACATGGGATTAGGGAAATCCGGGGCTTGATAATGTGCTCATGCATGGGACTTGAAAAACCATGTATGGGGGAAAACTCAAGTACTCAAGGTGGGATTATTGCTATTGTAGTTTTTCGTTACAGTTGAATATTATTTCACCTTGGGTAATTCACTTGTTGTGTGATATGATTATTATTTCTGAAATTTATTGAGTATTGCATCATGGCCCCAAATTGCATGAGTGTTTCGTCTACATGCATCATTTAGGCACTTAGGATAATTCAAACATGCACCATTTTAGGAACGCACGGGAAAATAGATTATGGGTATATTGTTGAACGTAAAATATTTATATTCATTGCTTGTGAAATTGAAATGAAAATGGTGTCTAATTTTTAAATTGAAATAAATAATTGTGAAGTGATAAGAATAAATTGGTTTTGTGTAATTGTGGTAACATTGTGAACTATTTACTAAGCTACATGGTTGGCTTTGTAGAAGTATGCCTCCACGATGCTTGTTGAGAGGACGAGTGGGGGGTATAGTTAGAAATGTTCCTCCAGTGGTTGAACCTGAGGCACCAATAATACTAACTCATGAATCGGGGGGAATGATTCAATAGAACCTCACCCGTTTCATGAAAATGATGGAAAGAGACCCAGGTCGGGTTGTGAAAAGTATGTCTAATCATATGAGGGAGTTTCAGTTGCAGCACCCGCCGACTTTTACTGGAGAGGGTGGTCTGGAGAAAGATGATTTCTGGATTGAATCTACCTAGACTATACTTGACAACTTGAAAACAACTATTGAGGAGAGATTCAATTTGGCATCTTACATGTCTCACAGTCAAGAGAAACATTGGTGGGACATCCAAACTTGGGATGGACAGCTGGAAGCTATGGAGTGTGTCACGAACAATGCAGGTGCGTCATTCGACCCGGCTCCCGAGATGGTCCGAGACATGGCTTGAAGGGCGTTCCCGATTTCCAAGGGATGGAAACTAGTGTCGGGCATCAAAATAAACTAGTTGGGAATGGTTTGGCCCATAACAAAGATAAATAAACATAAACTTAACAAGCATATAAATAAAAGAAAAAATAATAAACTGAACAACTTAGCAGTGGAGAAAGGAATAAAAAAAGCACCGCGAAATACCTTAGGTGACCCCATGGGTCACCGCGGTACCAAAACTAAACTCTCTCCCAAAAGTGGTCCAAGACTGAAACCTGCAACTGAAACGAAAAGTAGGCATGAGCACCGAGATGCTCAGTAGGAATGCCAAAATATAACCACATCCTATGCCCCTTCCTTTAGCAAGAAAACCAATCATGCTAGTTTGAAAATAAGGTATAAAAAATAATGTTGTTCATCCTTTTCAAATTCAAGTAATGAGTTTGCATTTTCAAGTAATGAAATTCACTCCCACTACATTTTCAGAATTGGTTCCAAGCATGCCTTAACGTCTAAAAAAATGAACAGAAACCAATTTTGAATAAAATATGGTTTTCACAAACAAGACAAAAAGTATGAAAAAACCTCAAGGGAAGTTATGTCACACGCAACATGTCACAAATGAGCACCATGGTTAATCCTTATAGGTATCTAGAACAATTGGGAATCTAGAGACCTCATACCTCAGTGAAATGTGGCTTAGAAGGCCACATCCCTCAGAAAACGTGGCATAGGATACCAGGTTCTTCAGAAATTCATATGATTAGTTACTTTTGTTGTTTCAATAATGCTAGAAAAACTGGGATGAACCCCTGCCATGTCATCTTGCGTACGATTCCAGGTCACCCACCTAGATACCTGGGATTCCCATTGTTCTCTACTTCAAGTGGTGGTGAGTTTTTCTTCATCATGAAAACATTTATGAACATAACATTTTCTTTATCAAAAACTCATTCAACCTATCACCACAGTTCTCCCTCCTTAAGCACATCCACCTCCCTCTTTCACGTCACACAATGCAAAAACTTCAACGTTAGGAACATCATAGCACTTTTAACATACAAATAATTTTCTAAAACCAAGGGGGCATGCCTCAAGAGAGGTTTTTCTTTTTCATTAAACATTCTTAAGGTTGCAGACGGGCTTTATAACATAAATGGAATACTTTTTACAATTAACCATCCAAAAGGCCAAACACATTTGGAAATAAACATTACCAATTAAAAACCACTTATCAAATAAATTTTTCATGAAAAGGTCACTTAAGACCGATAGCATTAAAAATACATTTCAATTTACAAAGCAAAGGAATAATCATTTATAGAAACCATAACCTAATTTCAAATCATGTGTATATAGCATAAATGTAAAATATATTTTTAAAACAAGAAAGAAATTATTAATCTCAAATTAAAGGCATAGGCATAGAGGACCTACCTCAAACTTGTCGCTATTCATCGACAACCACCTGAACTGACCCTATGCACTTACATGCACATGCATTTATACACATATATATAAATACCCCTATCTATATTGCACATATTCCCTGCTCCATGAGGGAATATGTACAAAGATAGCATTTATATATATATATGTCTTTCCTTATGCATGCACATGCAGGCGTTCTAGACACCCGCAATTTGAAACCATCGCAACGAGGTCCAACGCACTACAAATATAATTTAATAAATCAATAAAACAAATTATGAAACACTTCAAAATTAGAACTAGAGAGTTTACACCAAAAAAACACTTTACCTCACATAAAAATGCCACTTTAAAACCAAACACACAACACAACCATACCAAAACATGTTTTTTGTTACTCAAACTATTTTAAATTTAAATTCAAAAGCACACAAGTTCAACAAGCCAAAATAAAACATTTTTCTTTCAAACCACATTTTTTATACACCAGAACCTTAATTTATTTAGAAAACATTTCACATTCTCCAAAAAAAGGCATGGAACTCTTTTCAAGAAACATAACAATATGATACGCATGACACAAATCAATTTATTTCAAAGAAAAATTCATTTCTAAAAAACCACATTTTAAATTATTTCTGAAACATACTTTTCACACGCAAAAAAATTAATTGAATGTTTCCAAGAATTCCCACAACAAGACCCATATGAAAACATAACCAATTCTAAAAGAAAACTAAATTCCATCGCACATGCATGTCAAAATTTTCACTGAACACATTTCGCACCACCCAAAATAATCAAAGAACATGCTAAATAAATTTATCCAGGCAAATCCTTCATCAAACAACATTTATAGATGAAATCACCTACAATTGGTGTTAAAAGCCCCAAATATCAAAGTGAAACTCCAAACGTGCACCAAATGCATCGCGAACAACATCAAATAACCCTAAATCAAGAAACCAAACATAAAAAAACAAAGAAATCAAACTCCAAATGATAATAAACTAAAACCCTAGATAAGAGGGAAAAGGGTATACTGAAGGGAAGGAGAGGGTCCAGCTGGAAGAAGGCCACTCGCCGGATAAAGCACTGCTCGCTAGAGGGAGAGGGGGAGCACGATGGCGAGAGAGCCAGCCGAAAGGAGGGAGGTTGTGTCGGACTCCCGCAAGCAGGGTAGGGGTCCCATCGGAGGGAGGCCATGTGAGAGAGAGTGGTTGAAGGGAGGGAGGCATGCCAGTGGCCCCTCACCAGCGGGAGCAGCGTGAACGAGATGGAGAGGGAGGTTAGCACGAGCGGAAGAGAAGGAGATGGGGGCACTGTGCATGACACCCAGGGAGGAAGAATGGCGAGAGAAAAAAAAACGGAACAAAAGAAAAAAAAATCAATAAAAAAATAAATATAAAAATAAATAAATAAGATAGAAAATAAAGAAATAAAAGAAAATAAAAAAATAAAATAAAATACAATAAAACTTTAATAAATAATAATAATAATAAAATAAAACAAAATAAAACTATAATAATAATAATAATAATAAGATAAAAATAATTTTAAATAAATTAAAAAGAAAAATGTTAATATTATTACTAATAATCATAATAAAAAAATTATAATAAACTTAATTGATATTAATAAACCTAATATACTTAACACAATTAATAAAATGTTAATAATAATAACTTAATAATAACACCACTATATTAATAAACTTGGTGAACATAATACTAATAATAATAAAAAATATTATAATTATTAAAATACATTATTAAAAATCGTCTTATTTATTTTCCTTGAACACGAGGCAGGTCACACAGTGACCTGGGAAAATTTGCGCAGCTTTGAATACGCCAAATCATGCATCGGATGATCTCAAGGGTGAAGCATTCATTCGTCAACAAAATGAAAAAATTTCTAATAGTCTTGGCTCGTTGTTCGATAGAAAGTTTCAAAATCTGAAAAAATAATTAAATAATATTATATAAATGTTCGGGTGTGGCAATTCTACCCATCATAAAAACTTTCTGCCCCCAGAAAGTCACCAACACAAATGAGGAAACAAACTCATGTTCGAAACTGAATGAGGCCAACAAAATCACAACTCGACATGACTTTTCACTTCATCAGTCACACCCGAACAACTCTAAGGGAAACTGCAAAGAGAAGAGTCATCATGAAATGAGAAGGTTTCTCCCCACCATAAGAACCTGACTAGCACAACCAACATTGAGACTCTTAGCATGAGATAACTCTGGAACTACTAACATGATCGAAGAGGAAACCCCCACACTGACCAAACCTCGAAGAAGGAACGACAAGATTTACGGTGGGCCTCCCCAACATTTAAGAACCAACCATCTTAAGCCAATTAGCATGGAACAACATGAGAAACCCGTCACAAACAAACCCATGAACTCTCCGCATAAACCAGACCCCCACCACATGGGGTCATCGAAGAAAAACCCCAAACCGAGTAGCGGACCAAACCTATATTCAGTATTTCCCAAGATGCATGTGTCTCCCAAAAGAGAACATCCTAAAACAAGAATGGGTCACTAAAGGAGCTATCCACAAGAGAGAGATAATCATCTTGAGACTCACAGCCATAATGAGACAACTCCAAAGCTCATATTTGAGGAGGCATAACTACTGGAATATCAAGAAAACAAGATCACCATGCCTTTTTACAACCACAGTGCAGTATTCAAAGAACAAATACCACAACGAGAAAAAGAGACCTTTGCGCCTCTTACAGCAAAACAGAACCTTCAAAGACAAGGAAACTTGACCCATGAAATTTAAATCGTCCCTATTTTATCACTGGAGACAAAAGTTAGACCAAAGTGACCCACACCCAATGATTCCTGACTGCGTGAAAGGCTTCACTCTGAAACATGTGGCTGGAGTTTTGATTTCATGAAGCATTTGCTGCCCCACAGTCAGGAGATAACATTCTCTTTTCGAGACTCCTCCCGATGAAGCCTCTAGAGAAACCTCTCAATGTTTCCCAAATGGAAGACCGATGGAAAGTCTTCAAAAAATGATGACAAGGTGACTTCAGGTACCCAAACTGAGCACACAAGAGTCAAACAAGGGGGTGGCACAACTAATAAAAGATGGTATTGACAAGAAGACTTGTCTGAGACAGGTTCCTATGATTCTCTCTCATCACCGAATGGGGAACCTTCTCAAACACCAAAAAGAAATGGTACTGTAACCCTGGACAAAGACCCCACAAAATAGATACTTCAATTGATTCCACGATTCTACCTCCAGAGAAAATGGAATCGACCCCTTGGAATTCCCCACGTAGGCCTTCACTGCTCGTTGACCTTACTCGACACCCACTAGTTCTGCCACTTTCCTCGCCTTCACTTCCTTGGGTATAAACCATCGGACGAGAGTGGTCTTAAACACCTTCCAAGACATACCATCATGCAACGACACTGGGATTAGTTCCTCCACCAATACAAAGTTGCACCCTCAAACAGACCCAAACCAACACAGTCTCCCATTGTTTTGGGAGTTACCAATAACCTGAGACACCAACGCTTTCACTAAGCAAGTCCACTACCTTCTATAGATCACGATCACCACAGAATCTCGACAATAACCAAAAATAATTAAATTCCACCACTCCGCTAAGAGTCTGGGTAGAACCAACAACTAGAAGAGGCTCACTAGAAACTTATGGGACTTTTCTGGGTAGCGTACTCAAAAACAAGAGGCACAAATCCAAATCAAAACTCATCATAAATCAAAATTCCACACCTCAACCAAAAATGAAAGCTCAAAATCAATTCACTATTCCAACCACAACTCAACATGTCAAAACCAAGAATCCACGAAAAATAATACCCAACACGAAAAGAGAACGCTAAACAATTTCTCACTCACTTTTCAAAACATTTAAATTACCTTTTTGGAAACCATTTTTTTCAGCAAAAAAAACAACATAAATATCCACAATTGGTATTCCATGAAGTCTCACTCATACATATCCATGTACTAGCTCAAGCACCCATCCACTCACATGACCAATTTCTCCACCTGCCACATGCGCACCTCAATATATGTTATCACACATAGGAATACCAAGGGTCAATTCAAGACACCTCTCATTTTCAAAACAGATCATTCTACAAAAAGCAAAAATTCCCAACCAATTTGAAAACGTAACTTATCATTAATGAAATACATGTCCAATTTCCAAAACATTTTCCAATTCACATTCCTAAAGTGTTTCTGAGATCCCAAAACAACTTCCAAAACACCTCCCATTTTCCCTTTTGAAACCACACATTTTTTAAAAGAAAAAAATTTCCATTTCAAAACCACTTTTCCACTTTAACACCACATTCCCATTTGAAAACTCCTTTACACAAAAAAACCATTTTCATTTTTGAGATCTACTAACACCAACTGAAACGAAGTTCAAACATAACTCACATAAAAACTTCCAAAAACAAGGAACTAGTGGCTATGCCAACCCTATAACAAGGAATAGCATACCATGCTCCGAGTGATCATTAACCACATGAAGCATCTTGAACCATGAACTCGGGTTGTACATTGGTCGCTACTCCTTGAAAATCAACCGTGTAACACTGGTTCACCTCCTTGTTCATCCCTCATCCACACAGACCAATCCAAAGAAGAAAGTTCAAACCCCGGACCACCCTGGAAAACTCAAGTCATAGGACGAGAAAGGGTTCATGACATCCTTCTCACACCTACCTCTCGAGTCCCTACACACCGAATCACCAGGCTACTTGACAGCCCAAATAACAAGGGAACCTCCTATGATACCATTTTGTTATGAACCAGGTCGGTGCTTCATCCGACCCGGCGCCCAACCCGGTCCACGACATGGCCCGAAGGGCATTCCCGATCCCCACGGGCTGGCAACTAGTGTCAGGAATCAAAATAAACCAGTTGGGAATGGTTTGGCCCATAACAATGATAAATAAACATAAACTGAAAAAGCATATAAATAAAGGAAAAAAATAAACTGAACAACTTAGTAACAGAGAAAGGAATAAACAATGAAATGTGACATACCTCCAGTGACCCCATGGGTCACCACGGTACCTAAACTACACTCTCTCCCAAATGTGTTCCAAAACTAAAACATGCAACTGAAAAGAAAAGTATGCATGATCACCTAAATGCTCAGTAGGAATTCCAAAATATAACCACATCTTATGCCCCAGCCTTTAGCAAGAAATCCAATCATGCCAGTTTAAAAATAAGGTATAATAAAATAATGTTGTTCATACTTTTCAAATTCAAGTAATGAGTTTGAATTTTGAAGTAAAGAAATTCACACCCACTACATTTTCAAAATAGGTTCCAAGCATGCATTAACGTTTAAAAAAAATGAACAGAAACCAGTTTGGATTTAAATATGGTTTTCACAAACAAGACATCATGTATGAAAAAAACTGAAAGGAATGTTATATCATAAGAAGTATGTCACAAATGAGAACCATGGGTAATTCCTATAGGTATCTAAAACAAGTGGGAACCTAGAGACCTTGTACCTCGGTGAAACGTGTCATAGAAGTCCACGACCCTTAGAAAACGTGGCTTAAAAAACCACGAACCTCATAAATTCATATGTTTAGTTAGTGTTGTTGCATCAATCCTACTAGAAAAACTAGGACGAACCCCTACCATGTCATCTAGCATACTAGTCCTGGTCACCCACCTAGATAACCGAGTTTTCCATTGTGCTATATTTCTAGTGGTAGTGAGTTTTTCTTCATCATTCAAACATATATGAACAAAACATTTTCTTTATCAAAAACTAATTCATCCTCTCACCACTGTTCTCCCTCCTTAAGTGCATCCCCCCCTCTTTCACATCACACAATGCATAAACATTAACATTAAACACATCATAGAACTTTCAACATACAAATCATTTTCTAAAACCAAGGGGGTGTGCCTCAAGAGAGGCTTCTCTTTTTCATAAAACATTTTAAGGTTCCAGACGGGCTTTATTACATAAAGGGAATAATTTTAACAATTAACAGGCTAAAAGGCCAAACACCTTTGGAAATACACATTTCCAATTCAAAACCACTTAGGAAATCAATTTTTCTCGAAAAGGTCACTTAAGACCGATAGCATTAAAAATACATTTCAATTTCCAAAGCAAAAGCATAATCATTTCTAGACACCATAACCTGATTTCATAGCATGTGTATATAGAATAAATGTAAAACATATTTTTTAAACAAGAAAGACATTATGAATCTCAAATTAAAGGCGTAGTCATAGGGGACCTACCTCAAACTTGTCGCTATTCATCGAAGACCACCCGAACCGACCCTATTCACTTACATGCACATGAATTTATACACATATATATAAATACCCCTAGCTACGTTGCACATATTCCCCGCACCATGAGGGAATATATACAAATAGAGCATTTATATATATATATATATATGTCTTGCCTTTTTCATGCACATGCAGGCGTTCTAGACACCCTCAATTTGAAACCATCACAATGAGGTCCAACACACTACACAAATAATTTATTAAATCAATAAAAAAATTATGAAACACTTCAAAATTAGAACCGGAGAGTTTACACCAAAAACACACTTGACCTTACATAAAAACTCCACTTTAAAACCAAACTCACAACACAACCATACCAAAACATGTTTTCCATTACTCAAACTATTTAAAATTTAAATTCAAAAGTGCACAAGTTCAACAAGCCAAAATAACACATTTTTCCTTCAAACCACATTTTTTATACACCTACACCTTAATTTCTTTAGATAACATTTCACATTCTCCAAAACAAGGCCTGACACTCTTTTCAAGAAACACAGCAATATGATGCGCATGACACAAATCAATTTATTTGAAAGAAAAATTCATTTCTAACAGAACCACATATTTAATTATTTCTGAAACATAATTTTCACACGTAAAAAAATTTATTTGAACTTTTCCAAGAATTCCCACAGTAAGACCCATATGAAAACATCACCAATTCTAAATGAAAACTCAATTCCATCACACATGCAGGTTAAAATATTTACAGAACACATTTCGCACCACCCAAAATAATCAAAGAACATGCTAAATAAATTAATCCATAAAAATCCTTCATCAAACAACATTTATAGATGAAATCACTTACCATTGGTGTCGAAAGCCACAAATTTCGAAGCGAAACTCCAATCGCACACCAAACGCATCGCAAACATCATCAAATAACAATAAATCAAGAAACAGAACAAAAAAACAATGAAATAAAACTCCAAATGAAAATGAACTAAAACCCTAACTAAGAGGTAAAAGGGGATACCGAAGGGAAGGAGAGAGTCCAGCCATAAGAAGGCCGCTCTCCACATGGAGTGCTGCTTGCCCGAGGGAGAGGGGGAGCGCGACGGTGAGAGAGCCGACCGGAGGGAGGGAGGTCGCATCGGACTCCCACGATCAGGGTAGGGGTGTCGTTGGAGGGAGGCCGTAGGAGAGATTGTGGACGAAGGGACGGGGGCGTGCCGGAGGGCCCTCGCCGGTGGGAGTAGCGTGAGTGGGATGCAGAGGGAGGGTAGCGTGATCAGAAGAGAAGGGTGGGTGTTGTGCGCTACAACTAGGGAGGAAGAACGGCGAGAGATAAAAAATGGAAAGCAAGGAAAAAAATCAATAAATAAAAAAATTAAATTTAAATAAATAAGATGGAAAATAAATAAATAAAATAAAATAAAATATATAAAAGTTTAATAAATAAAAATTTAATAAATAATAATAATAAATAAATAAATAAAATAAAATAAAACTATAATAATAATAATAATAAGATAATAATAATTGTAAAAAATTAGAAAGAAAAATATTAATTTTATTAATAATAATCATAATAAAAAAATTATAATAAACTTAATTGATATTAATATACCTAATATACTTAACAAAATTAATAAAATATTAATAAAAATAACTTAATAATAACAACACTATATTAATATACCTAGTGAACATAATACTAATAATAATAACCAATATTATAATTATTAAAATACATTATTAAAACTGAATTTATTTATTTTCCTTGAACACAAGGTAGGTCGCACGGTGACCCGGGCAAAGTCATGCATCTTTGAATACGCCAAGCGATGCATCGGATGATGTCAAGGGAAAAGCATTCATTTTTCAACAAAATGAAATAATTTCAAACAGTCTTGGCTCGCAGTTCGATAGAAAGTTTCAAAATCTGATAATATAATAAAATAATATTATTTAATAGTTCAGGTGTGATAGAGTGGAAGGAATTTCAGGAGAAGTTCTTTGATCACTTCTTTCCAGAGATGCTCAAACAAGAGAAAGAGGCTAAGTTCATGAGGAAAACTCATGTGAATATGTTTGTGATGGAATATGCTGGACACTTTACTAACATGCAATGTTTTCCTCTTGAATTGGTAGCAGACGATGCCACTTTAGCAAGAAAATTTCTGGATGGACTTAAATGTAAAATTAAGTCTCATGTGAATAGATTCTGGATGAAGAAGTTTCTGGAAGTGGTAAATCAGGCTCTCATCTCTAAGGGGAACCTAAAAGAGGCTTCTAGTGGCGGAAAAATGGTTTTTACTTGATGGTCAGGTGGTGCGAATTTTGAGAGCAGGATGCGACATTATGAGAATGTTAGCCAGATAGGTGGTAGACAGAGTAACTTGGAAGAGGGGTTGGTAACACAGGACCATACCCGAGTGTTTTTCCACTAGTGTGGAAGGCTAGGACACTATCGTAATCAATGTCCCTATCCCCCTATTGAATGCAGATCCTGTGGTAGGATAGGACATCTCCAGATGTTCTGCATGAACCCAAAGTAGTCATGTGGTGATAAATTTGCTAATAAGAATTAGAGTGTGGGAAGGGGATCTTATGCACCTTTTCAGTCCCAAAGTTAGAGTCCAACTGGCCAAGTTTGAAAATGTAACAGAAATGGTGCTCTTGGGTAGCAACGCCCATATCAGCAGAGTGGTACAAGTCTGGGGAGTTAGATGGCATCATAGAAAAGAGGAGCAACATAGTTTCATGCAGTAAAACCTACACTTGTGGATAGTGATTATGGACCATCGATAGTGAGAGGTACTATTCATGTGGCTTCTACTTTATCTAGTGCCTTATTTGATACAGGTGCCTCTCATTCCATTATTTCTACAAAACTTGTTAACGGTTTGGGCTTGGAGGTAATGTTTGTGAGCGGGATTATGATGATAGTCACACCTTTGGGGGTACAGTCTAGAGATATCTGTATGTGCAAGGGATGTTATCTTGAGATCAAGGAGTACCGTTTCTTGGGGTATCTCTATATCCTTGATATGATAGGCTTTATCCTAATCATGGGTATGGATTGGTTAATCACATATCGAGCCCACATTTATTGTTATTGTCAGAGGGTGAAATTTGTGTCACCTGCGGGTGACCATTACACTCATCATGGGGAGTGGGATATCTAGGTAGGTTGAGTAGGGCCAATTACTCAAAAACTAGGAGAGCTCACAGCAAATGTTGCTAGTCTTTTACTGGATGAAAAAGGTGTTAGGGATGATGTCCTTCCACCAAGGTATTTTCTGTTCTAGGATGTCTCTCCGGATGACTTCTCAGGGCTTCCACCTAAAAGAGATATTTAATTTACTATTGAGCACATGCTAGGAGGTGAGCCAGTATCCTTTCCACCGCATATAATGGCACCAACAAAACTTCAAGAACTAAAACCTCAGTTGGAAGAATTGAAGGATAAAGGAATTATCTGTCCATGTATGTCTCCATGGGGATCACCAGTACTGTTTTCAAAGAAGGCTGATAGGAGTTTAGATTTGGGTGTCGATTACCAGATGTTGAAAAATATGACTTTGAGGAACCGATATCCTCTACCGTATATTGATGATCTATTCGAACAGTTAAAGGGAGCCTGTGTTTTCTCAAAAATCGACTTAAGATCTAGGTATCACTAGTTGAGAGTTTGGACTTCTGATATACGGAGGACTTCTTTTAGGAGTATATATTGGCTATATGAGTTTGTTGTAATGAAATTTGGGTTAACAAATGCACTAGTAGTGTTTATGGCTATGCTGAATATGATATTTCTTCCATACCTACATCAGTTTGTGGTAGTATTTATGGATGACATCTTCTTGTACTCTAAGACTCATGACAATCATGCCCAACAACTTGACATCGTCCGGAGTGTACTGAGATAACGACATCTATACGCCATTCTATTTAAGTGTTAATTTTGGATTTATCAGGTACACTTCTTAGAACACATTGTCTCTAAGAATGGTGCTTCATTGGATCTAGTAAAGGTGAAAGTAGTGATTTATTGATATCAGCCCAAGAATACTTTTGATATCTGATGACTTCTGGGATTAGCTGGATATTATAATATATTTATCCAAGACTTTTCCCATTTGGAAACACCACTTTAGAGCTTGAACAAAAAGGAAGTAATATTTGAATGTTCAGAGGCTTGCAAGACAACTTTTCAAGAGTTGAATAAGTGTTTGACGTCCACACCAATTTTGGCTCTACCTAAGTCAGGTGAAGAGTACATGGGGTATTATGATGCTTAAGGGATAGGACTCAGAGTTTTTTTGATGAAAGGAGATAAATTTGTGGTGTACGGGTCTCGACAACTGAGGCTACATGAAAGGAATTATCCAACGCACGACCATGAGTTGGTTGTTGTGGTTTATGCTTTGAAGTGTTGGTGATGGTACCTCTTGGGTGAAATGTTTACAGTTTATACTAATAACAAGAGCATTAAGTACATATTTTCATTGCGTGATTTGAATATTTGACAGTAGATTTGGGTTGAGTATATGCATTATTTTGATTTTGAGCTGGTATTTACACCCAAGAATGGAAACGATGTGGCTGATGCTTTGAGTAGGATGACTCAGACTCATATTGTTCAGAAATCTAGTGCCCAGTGATGGATGATGTCATTGCTAGCTGAAATTCACATTGTGGTTCATGAGAGATAGCAGGAATTTACACTCATGTCGGTTGCAGTAGAGTATACACTTTTGAGATGGGCAGGGATAAGAAATATAAGCACACTGGATGCTTATCCTTGTGGGAAAACATTGAAGGCGGGGAGACAAATTTAGACTGTATGATAGATGAGGATGATATCATTTATATAACGAATTATGTTGTTGTTCCTACGATCATTTGAGAGTAGGTCATATAGGAATTTCATTACTCAAGAAGGGTGGTGCACCCTGGTGTGACCAAAACGTATCGTGATCTACAATGATTCTTTTAGTGGCCAGGCATGAATAAGGGGATAACAAAGTTTGTGACATGATGTTTGACCTGTCAGTAGGTGAAGGCGAAGCATCAATGACCTGGAGGTTTACAACAAACTTTTTTCATTCCAGAATGGAAGTGGGATGACGTGACCATGTACTTAATTATAGGCCTTACAAAAACACTTAGGAAGAATGATACTATTTGGATCATTGTTTATCGACTAACAAAGGTGGCACATTTCATTCCTATAAGGGAAACTTTTACAGTTGAGCAGTTGGGAGAGATGTATTTACATAAGATAGTTCGATTTCATGGGGTGCCATGAACTAGAGTTTCATATCACGATTCATGGATTACTTCGCGCTTCTGGAAGGTCTTGTAAAAGGCACTCTGTACACATGTTTTATTAAGTACAGATTTCCATCTCCAAATAGATTGATATTCAGAGCATACTATACAAGGTATTGAGGATATGTTGAGGGCGTGTGTGCTTGACTTTGGTGGTTCATGGGAGAAGCAACTAGCTTTAGTGGAGTTTTCCTATAACAACAGTTATCAGGAAACAATTCAAATGGAACCATATGAGGCTCTTTATGGTAGGCCATGTAGATCACTACTATGATGGATGGAAGCGGGTGAGTCAAAGTTATTGGGACCGAGTCCCTCACAAAGGATGACTGGACATGTTCAGTTGATTTAGAAATGTATTACTATGCCTCAAAGTCAGAAAAAGTCTTATGTTGATAGATGGAGGCGACCTATAGAGTTTAATGTCAGTGATCACATTTTCCTTTTGGTATCACCAAGGTTTGGTCACCATAAGATACAAAGTCAAGGAAAGTTGGCACCCGGGTTTGTTGGACCTTTTGAGATCGTGATGTGAGTCAGGCTGGAAGCATACCAATTATATCTTCCAAAAAAATATAGTGATATGCATGATTTTTTCCATGTATCACAAATATGACGGTATCACCCCGACCCTTCTCATGTGATCGGTGTGGATGACATTGAGCTAGAGATAGATGCGTCACTTGAGGATAATCTGATACGTGTGTTGGATCCCAGTGAGAATGTGTTGAGGGGAAGGACCATACTGAAAGTTCTTGTTTTATGTCAAAATGGATGTGTGCAGGAAGAGACAAGGGAAATGGAGACAGATATGCAGACTCAGTGGCATGATCTTTTTAGCTCAGAATATCAGAGAAGATCAAGAGTATAGCTTGAGGATGAGTTTTTATAAGGTAGGGAGAATATAAGATCCTGGCCTTTTCTGAAGTCAATCTCGGGCACATTTTCAGGTACTTTTGATGATTTTATGTACATCTGTTTTGGAGTAGTGACATGGGGTGCTTTTGGGTGAACTTTTAAGTAAAAATAAATGACAGTGGGTTGTGCACGGTTTCCACCCGGTTTGACAAATCGTGCGACCAAACTATGCCAACCAAGAAGAATTGGACAGAGAGGTATGCACAGTTTATGCACAGTTTGACAAACCATGCGACCAACCCATGCAGACAGTGAAAAACTAGATAGTGAGGTCCGCATTGTTTGTGCACAGTTTTTCCTAACTATGCGCTAGTGTCAAGGAAACCATGCGTGCGGTTTTCTATTTCTAAAAATCATTTTTAAAACCACCTGAACCCCAAGAATTATTTATTTCCCAACATTGGATCGGGCTTGGAAATTTTTAGATGTTTCCAAAGCCTCTTGGATAGATTCCAGGGTGATCCAAACACCTTTCCTTGAGATTGAATGCTCAGATTGAAGATCCACTCTCCTTCCGGTAAGTGGATTTCATCCTGTTGTTTCTTCTATTCTTTCCTATTTCATTCCATGATCTTTTCAGGGGATATTTCCATCGTTTCCATGGATCTAAACATATGAGTTAAGTTATAGATCAAGGATTGTGGATCTAGATCTAGTGTTTCATGATCTTTATGCCTTTGATCTTATTTTTGGTTATAAGGATTTAGATCTAGAACTTGATTGACGACGTTGTGCTGCTCAGATTTTGGGGATTTTTGTTGGGATAACCTCCATCAATAAATCGAGGTAGGTGGTTTAAAATCCAATCACACGGTCTCATCTTGATAAGAATATGCAGTTGTATAAATTTCGTGGCATAAATAATTAATTGGTGGTTTTGTTATGTGGTTCTTTGTGAATTTTGGATCTAGTTGAATATGGGTGAGAGTTATGGTGGAAGGATAAGGATTATTAAACATTTGAATAATTTTGTATATGTGAATTAGATATTTGATTAAAAAAAGGGTTGTGGGACATGGAATGACACTCTTAATACCCACAGGGGTTATAGACAAGGAATTCTAGAACCAATTACATGCATGAAATTGATATTTTAGGGGAAAAGGACTTATTATCCAAATACCAATGGGTTTGTGAGACAGGGATTGATGCTCCAAATACTCACATGTGTGATAGAATTGATGTTCTACACTCATTAATTTATTTTTTACTATGGTTTCATTTAGCTAATCGTAATCTTAATATTGTGACATAGTAAATATGAATTGAATAGGGGAAATGGTTTAGGTTCCTACGTGGTCCGAAGTAGACATTTTGTTTTGGGTGTTCTCAAGAACTCGGATGTTTAACGTATTTATGAATGGTTAATTGGATAAATATAATTGTTTTTTACATTAACTTACCTTATTATTAATGAAACTACATAAAATGCTTATGACTGGATTTTTTTTTTGACATTGTTGGTGGTGATATACTGAGTCGTACTCACACCCTACTCGATCTTTCTGATTAGTACCCGAATAGACATTTTTGTTGCAGGACATGAAAAGGGAAAGAGCCCTTGATTGAGTGCTATTTGGGGATGGAGCATGGAAGGGGGAACCAAACGTGGGTCGGAACCCTTTTGGAGTTGTTGTGTCTTTAGTTTCAGTTTTATTGTAGACACATGACACTTGCATTGTCATATGATGTTTTACATTTCAATTGAGTAGAGTATTTCTAGTTTTGATTATGCTAGTGATATTGTACTATAATATTTATATGTGTTTCCGCTATTTCTTAGTTAATTCGACTGGTATTTTATTCGGATTATAGAGGGTATAGTCTCCCCATGACTGACATACTAGACCCTCGCTACTAGTCAGCACCCTCTGGCATACGGGGAGGCACGCTTGAGTGCTTGTGACCAACCGGCACGAAGCACCATTCAGTGCCTCCTAGGTCATGACATTACATATATATTAAATTAAAAACATATCACGATCCATTCATAGATTATAATTCATGTACACAATGTTATGGATTTATTTATGACAAAAAAATTATACTTTACCAAGTTTTTGGAATCCTGAAAGTGGAATTCACATATTTGAATAAAATTATATGAATATTATTTCATATATATTTGTTTATTAATAATAATATTTATCATATTTGATAATTTACTATAAACTATAATATTTATATAGATGGATAATCCCTGATTCCAAATGCATTAGAATAGATAAGATTCTTTATATCTTGAGCAGTTGTTCAACCATCTATCCACACTATTTATATATTCTTTCTCTTTTTTAGCAGTCTATGGAAGAACATTATTATAAAGAAGAGTCTTTTTTATCACTAATCCCTTTACCTTCATGAATAAATTTCATTTAATATTTATCCCCAAGTGAAATATTCATGATGTAAACATGTTGATGATATTTAACATTATCAAATTTATTAACATCTATTCCATTTCATCTTGAATATTCATGTATTTTCTCTTTCTAATCTTCCAGAACATACATATTGTATTTTTGAGAATAATATTGATACATAAAGGATATAAATTCCTATGATATTATATACTTTGATGATATCTATAATGATGATGAATATTTATAAGATGATGATCAATTTTTTCTAAATGTGTTGGTGGTGGGGTAGCTTGAATCATCCCATCGACATCATTTTAGTTGGATCCTTGGTAAAAGGTATAGATGATCTAAAATTTAAAGAGGTATCATATCCATAATATATTAATATATTTTCCCATATACTATATTTATCATTTTAGGGTTTTACGCTCTATTTCATAATCATCAATACTTCTCTAATATACTCATTGATGATAATAGAAGGTAGTACAAAGTTATATTTTCTGATTTCTAGAGAATATATTTTTTCCAAGAAAATATCTGTTGAACTCCACCTTAATTCCTAATTCGAATATACTCATATTTATTATGAGAATTTGGTTTATACTACTTAATAATTCTTTTTCACTTTTTTCATTATTTTTCCACCACTTTTGGGAAAGGGTTTTAATTACTAGTGAATCTTTTGATATCTTATTATTATCTTTTAATGTCTTTATTAAAAACTACATTTGAGGATCCATATAATGATTATACAACAACTAGTTAATTTATGCATGGTAATATTCTAATTCTTTCCCAATTAATTTATTCTTAGTTAGATTATAAGATGAATTAATCTTAGAAAAGGTCTTATAATCTTTGGTAGTGTCCATAAATCATTATGAAAAACCAAAATACTTGATTGTAATCTTTTTTATTGATTTCTTCTACATTAATTTTATCGTCATAGAATATGTAAACATTTTAATCTTGACCTTCCCATTGAAAACCTCCACAATGTATTCCAATATAAACATGATAATGTTAATCTTCCCCATAAAAGTAATTATGTATAAGATATAGAGATCTTTAATCATAATAGATTATCCGTGTCCTTGCCTCAGTAAAATATATCCTTGAACCAATTTAAATATAAATATTACTTATAGATATAAAATTTTCATCTTATATATATTTTCAATTCCCCCAAAGAGGTATTCTATAACATTTTTTATTGAATGTTTCATAAATTTATGGAAGATTATGAGATGTGAATTATATTTTTTTTTTCAAGGGGAATTTCAATAGAGTCTATAAAATCATTAATAGACATAAAAAAATTATTGAATTTTAGTTATCATTTTTTTAAAAATATCTAAATTATCAAAAACGATAGTTATATAAAAACCACAGACATGTCTCAGGAAGAATAAATATCATTTATCACTAGGAAACATGATACACTTCCAGACATCAAGTTGAAAAAAAAATTTAAAAGAGATTAATTATTTGAAAACAATTATTAGTCTATCATCATTTCCACAACACTCTATATTGAATAAATTTTTCCAAGAAAAGTCATAATTATTTAGAAAAAATGAACAAAGAATTATGGAAAATGAGGTTTCAAACCAGAATACACCACAAGAAATTTAGTAAATTATTGAAGTTTTACACACTATTTCTAAACAAAAAACTATATTCCTCCCCAAAATTGTTATTTATAGTTTTATAAGTTTTTTTGTATAAAAAGGTGGTATTTTTTAAAACACTGATAAGTAATTCTTAAAAAAAATCACTTTGGTTTTCATAAAAAATTCATATATATTTTTTAAAAATACCCACAACCCTGGACCAAACAATCAAAACCCTATGGGCCTTGGTCTCCCCCTCACCATCACTCGATACTGGTTTGAGCCTCTTGGCCTCAACCTACACTTCACCATCAATATAGACAAGAACTTCCTGAGAATCCCCTCTTCTGCCACTCAATGCCAGACCACTCTTCACCTCCCCTTCACCAATACATGACATATAGCCCTCATAACCTCCCCCTTGACGCCGCTCAACATCAGATCAATTGTCCTTTCAACATTGATTCTATACCCCCCTATGCTTTTCTCACCATCAATATTACAAAAGACCCTATCCATGACTTTGTGAAATATCTCTAAGATTCGTTTCACCCTAATCAGAATTATTTTATTTTTTTGTATATTTTAGTGCATAATTGTTGAATAGAGTTAGATTTAGAAGTTTACTCATTTTAATTGTCCTTAAATTCTTAAGTATAGTATATTTATGGAATCTTTTTGTTTTAGGGTTATTTTGGGATCCATTTTTAGGGTTTACTGTTTTTATAGTTTTATATTTATATTCTCTTGGACACTATGATATTTATTTTTATGATTTAATATTAAGTGTGAAATTATATTATGTTTTAATTTTTTGTGTGAAATTAATGATATGAGAATTTATTTCAATTGTATGAGAATTATATTACTTGAATTAATAAGTAATAAAAAATATTGAATCTTTTAATGAAATTAATGTAAAATTTCCAGTAAAAATAAGTTTAATAGGGTAAATTGTGTAGTAATTGATGAAATTGTTGTTTATTTTTAAAAAAATTAATAATAAATTTATGTATGATAGATTTATTTTTAGTTATATTTGTGTATGTTTTATCGTGGTGTATTATTGAAAAATAAATCATGAAATCAGTGTTTCGATATAAATCATGTGAATGGATTCTATAAATATAGTTATTTTATATTCTATTAGTTATATAATATTTTAATATAAATTTATAAATACAATTTGATGTGAATGAATAAATTATATGTCTTAATATATTTTTCATAATTTAAAAACATTCGATTTTATTCCTTTTTGAAATTAAATGAAAATTATTATATATATAAAAATATAATTATATTTTTTATTTGACTGTGTAGGAATTCATGTATATAAAGATAACCATTGGATTATTATACCTTGAAACACATATCAGTATGTTATGAGATAAAACATGTATTTTTTTTCATTTTAAAATAAATCCATGGATCAATGTATCAAATGTATATATACAAATTTGAAATTTGGATTATAGTTGAAGAGAGATGAAGTATTTGAGAACATGACATTAAAAAATTTTCCTACTCATTATGTGTATTGGATTTTGAATATAGAATTGAAGTGTATAGAATATTTGACCTGTTATATATATAGTAAAAATGAACAATTGTATTCCATGATTGTGTATAATTAAATTAAAAACATGATAAATTATTTTTTTGGAATATTATGGAAACACAATAAAAAATCAATCACATAAATTGATTCAATTATTTATGTAGTTGATATTAATTATGCTTTCAGAAATGTCATACAATTAAATATGGATTATAACATATTAAAGTAGGACTATGAAGAGATTTATACAAGGTAAAAAAACATTATCAATCAAAATATTATTCTAAATGAGATTTAGACTGAAATAAATAATTCTATAAATGATGGGACAAATATTAAAACAGTTATTTTTTTCCAAATTTATACCACAAAAGTGTTTATGTTGAACTACAAAAAAACCAATAACCATGTTGTTATATTTTTTGTGTGATGCATTGGGTAAATCTACGTTCCTTGTATCTAAGATTATTATCAATATTGAAATCAATTATATAAATATAAATTCATATCCCGGTGATTTATTTCTTTATTTGAATGAAGATATGAATATACAAAAGTAAAAAAGATACTATAATTCAAGATGGAAATAATTGTTTCATGATGTTAGTTTTATCCTTCATACTACAACAAAGGAATTGAAAAATAACAATTTAAGGAATGTTTTTTGTTACATTACATTAAAACTATGGTTAAAATGTTTTTTATGTCCTATAAAAACATTGAACATGTGATGTGTAATTCATTTCATAATAATAATAATAATTTAATGTGACAACCAAGAGATTCAAAAGCATAGAATGCATTAAATTCATTACGTCTAGATTTCTGTTCTGATCCCAAAATTGTATGCTTGGTATTGAAATCAGATAGATTCAATCCTTTTGGGATCTCGCTTCGTTGTTACTGAATTTGAATAGTTGGTTTGGTCCCTCATAATCTACCCACCTGGATAAGCGTGAAACATAATTAATTCACTATACCACTGATAATTCTTGGAAACAAAATTCTTATAAATAACATTTATGTCTACCTTCATCCGCTTATTAAAAAATTGTAGTATTTATGTAATGATAGTGTATAAATATACGATGCATCTACAACTAAAATGATCAAACTCTATGTTTCCTTGACAAGGTATAGTAGATAATTCTCAAGATAATGAAATTTATCTATTTGGAACATACACATTGCTTTGGATTTTGTTATTTGTAACTTTGATTTTCAGTCTAAATGGATACATTTTATAAAAATGTGGTGTTTCTAATGTCATTGTTAATTAATTAATATATATAATATATTTTGGTTTAAGAAGTGACATTTTAATTAAAAAACATATTTTATCCTTTGACTAAAATTATTATCTAGATTACATATCTTGGTGAAATTATCAAATGTTTGTATAGTGTTTGGAAAATATTTTCAAACAAATTAATGTGTAAATGCAAGTATATTTCCATAAGTTATAATTAAAGAAGAGAAATGGAAGAAAATGATTTTATTTCAAACCTCCATATTGGGAATTTAAATTTTTACATCATAATATTGAAGTTAAGAATATTAAGAAGAATGTGTGTGATAATATTCAATTTATATTGTTTCATGTGCAAACAAAAATTAAAATATCATTTAAATCACTATAAATATATGAAATCAATCAATATCAAATATGATCTATGAAAAAATGAGAATTGAAGTATCCAATAGCTAATTCTGTAATGAAAAATCCTCAGAATATTCCTTTCTTTAGAAGAATTAAAAATGTGAAAGTATCTGATGTATATTTTTTTAATACATCAATATGTGTTAATTTAAATTACTATAATATTAATGGATTAAAAATTCATGACTCACATGTACTGATAAAGTTATTTCTTCCATTGGAAATCCATAATTTTTGACCTAAAAAGATAATTGATGTTTTAATAATACTCTGAACATTACTATGTCTTCTTAATGAGAAGTTGTTATTCCAAAATTAATTTGATAAAATTGAGGAAGGAATTTCAGGGATTTTAACTCATTTTTAAATGCTAATTACCATGTAATATTTCACTGTTCTGATTATATGATGGAGAATTTTTCTGAAGAAGCTGAAATTCAATGTACTATTCATTATCGATGGTTTCATATCATGGTGTGGTGTTTTATTTCAATTTTGTTTTTATAGAAATATTCTAATTTTATTAATCAATTTTATTAAAAATTATTTTTTAATTTTTTATCTTTCATCCTTCGGTATCTTTTGATTTTGAAGTATTAATTGTAAAATGAAAATCATTAGTTTTATTTTGTAAGGTAACTATTAAAAAGAGTTTATATCTTTATATTTAATGTATTTTTGTTTTATTTATATAATATTCAATCTAGTGAGACATTTTGATGATATCCAAAGTTAATTTCAGGATAATAATGATTATTCAATGTTTCCATCATTAGGTTTTCATATAGGAAAATTATATTCATTTTTATTAATAGATATGTAGTTGAGAAAAGAAGAAAGATATCTGATATTAAATAATAATATTCCTTATCCCTATATCAATTAAGTAATGATAAAAATTAAAATATTCCTTAGGATCCAACGTCAGAATGAGATAGAGAGAAAAAAAATTGTCAGAAAATATATTTATTAATGGTTTTCATATTGTTTACATTATAATGTAAAACATAGTTTGAATATTTTAGAATGTATCTACATTATAATTTTTTAATAAACTTTTATTGGTAATGAATGATGATAATTGATACTAACTATCCAAATATTTGAATTTTTAGCATGAGGTCCTTTGAATCATGCTAGGGGATACATTTTATACAATATTGGTGGTTTAAAGTTTCATACTATTGATCATGCCGGAGTTTTCAAAACCTAAAACAATGGTATTTTCATAGTTTCAGATCAAGGTCACTATTGAATCTAATTTAATATTATTGAGTCAAATTATATTAGAAAATTTTCATTATTGTCTTTTAAATATAACTGGGTTAATATTATTAAGGATATAAAAAACATCATTAAATATTACTTATGTGTATTTTTATCGGTTGATAAATACTAGTTAGTGGGGATAAAACGTTCCATATATTATGTATACCCAAGAAATAGTGGAATATTATATTGATAATCTAGCAGAAGACAATTGGCATGTTGTTGTTGACATGAAACTGAGGGTCATTTATGATATGAGTGATAAAGGTGAGATAATTTACTATAGTGAACCCCTTCAACAAAAGATTACAGAATCTTTTATAGCATATGATATTGAAAATTTCTATATTTTGAGTGATAGTGAATAAGAAGAAGACATAAAAATAGAATAAAGAAATTATGTTAATAGTGGAACATGTAAAAACATGACCAAATAAGAATAAAATATATATATTTTTAGATATTAATAAATCAAAGGAATGTTTTTTATATTAAAAAATGATAGGTTTGTTATTTATATTAATAAATGAAACTATTGTTTTATTGTATGTATTATTCAAAAAAAGTGGTTTAGTGATATTGAATGATCTATGTCATAGTGTTCTTAATATCCCTTTACAAAACAAGGAACAATTTATCACATAAAAAGTATTTTTTTGATACCATTTCAGATTATCCTAAAAAAATTTCATCCATAGGTATGGATAATATAAATGATATCTGTGAATTATATAGGAAATTAAATGATAAGGTCTTAATATTGGAGTGAGTTTGATATTATGTTTCAGAAGTTGACTAGAGGTGTTCCTGAAAAAACAGAAACACTCTTTAGGGGTCAGGGAGTAGTAAAGATCATAAATTTACACTTATATTATTCATTTTTGAACTTATTTTTTATTATGTAAATATGATAATTACAATGAAATTAGACATTTAATTGGAATATCTTGTTAATACAGGTCTTCACTTATTTAACTAATACACATCTTAATTTCATAATAGTTCTGATAACACGGATAATTTTTTTTCATGGAAAATTTCATTTACCATTACTATAAACTATATAAAAAATTCATAAGGTATGATACATAATTCTAAATAGCACTTATCCTCATCATTGATAATAGTTTTTCGTTGTGGATGAATGTATTTTTCTAAACTACACAAAATTATTTTTTTCTAGTGTTGTGTAGATGAGATATTCAATTATTCTCTTAAACAATAATTTATTTATTTTGTTAGTGTTTATTTATCATTATAGAATATATTATAAGTTTATAACTTGGATACTTCTTTGTAATGTTCCTTTTAATATCTTGTATTTTTGTTGTACTTGAACTCTAATGTATAAATCTTGGTTATGATAAAGAAAATTAGTACTATATATTGTGTTTCCAATGTCAATAATTTATATAGAGAACCATTAATGTTACTAAATGTGTGTTGAATTTTTTTAACACTATATTATTTTCATTTATATCGTAAATTACTATTAGAAAAATTTTAATAGTATGTTAAATTAGAGTAAGTAGAGAAAGGATTTAAAAGTTTTACGTGATATATATATATATATATGATTATATAACATTAAAATAAAATATTATTATACCAATGTATTTGAATAATTCATTATCCACTGCTAAGAAAATGAAGAATATGAATGATAAAAATAAGAATGTTGACCAAAGGGAAAAAGGAGTCATGTTTGTGATGTTAACAAGAATATTTTATTTCAATAACAAACATATGAATTCCACTACTGTGTTGGTTTTTATAGTTTATAAGATGTATGAGAAAATTATTTTAATGAATAAGATGTGGAGTTTCTTTAAAACATAAATAATTGAATGAATTTTGGTCGTTGAATATTTTAATTTGTTGAATATAATGAAATTCTAGTTTGAGTTTAAAATTTCAAGTTTGTGAATTGTGTTTGGATATTGATTAAATAATCATCATGGATTTAAGTATTGGCTATGATGGTTACCATAACATGGATCTAATGTGGAATGGTAAACATAATGTTTTAGTATATTGGTGATCTAATCCTAAATGAGGAGATTAGATTTATTGATTTTTAAATGTTGATAAAAATATATTGAAAAAGGTAGAGGATTTCTAATTAAAATGAGGCCATTATATGGTATGATAATAGAATAATGGTTTTCCATTCCATAGTATGTCATTTTTCATCCATGTTAACAAAGGCTATCATATGTTATGATAATTATGGTCATGTGAATGGATACTAATTATTTATTACTATACAATTTTTTGAAATGAGTTTAGATCAAGTAATTTATCAATTTTATTTAATTTAATTTATTATTCACTAAATATGATCATTTATAATATTTGGTGATGGAAATTAAATGTAGGAAGTGGAGGTGAGGATTTGGGAGGGAGGTGATGTGTAGTAGCAGGACCCAGTAATAAAGGGGGAGAGGCACAAATCTCATTAGAGTATCCATGACTCAAGTTTTTTTTGAAACACTGTGAAAAAAGAAATTGTTTACATAATGATGTAATTTAATATTATGGTATTATATTTCATATAATGTTTTTTGATGTACAAAAATTAAATATTTTTATTGTATTGGTCACTTATTTTGTATATTTTTTAGTGGATTACGTAATAATCAATTCTACTATTTCTAAAAAACCATAAGTATTAGTAGTTTTAAATGCCATAAAATATGTTAAATTTAGATATTTAAGAGTCTTTTAAACCACCACAAAAAAATTTCTGATGAAAAATTCCACAAATCATAAAAACCTCCAATAATCTTTTCACCAAGAATAATTAACTATAATTAAAAAAATTGGCCACTAAATATAAATTATATCAATGACAATGAAAACCATCTTAGAAAACATAAAACCATCATTAAATATTTAATGATTAATTATTTCACAGTGGTTTTAAAAAAACCACTTCAAAACCTATTAGAGGTGTTTCAAACATTTGTTATGTAGAGACCCGAAGCTTGACGTACATAGATATTACCTTACTTTTTCGGAATACATAAAACATAACAAAAACAGACACAAAAGGACCATAATAGTTTAGTGTCTTTTGAAACTTGGAACGTAATATTCTAATCGTGGTGAATGATCTTAAACATCTCCCATAAAGATCTTCCACATTTTGTTTCCTTACCTAAAACCATTATTTTAATCCTGGGGGAAAATAAAACAAAAAAAAGGGTGATCTCAAAAGATCAGTAAGGGTATGCATGGATAAAATAAAACATACCATATACATTTGAACCTAAAAACATGAACATAATGTTTAAACATCAAAATCTTGTGCAATGACGTAAAACATGGAAGTACATAAGGCATAGATCATAATGGACCATAAATCATGATAACATAGCATGGGAATAAATCATGTAATTTTTGCATCCATTATACACATGTAGTGATTTCCATAGTAGCCAAGGCATTGCTGCCAAGACCATCTTAGTGGACAATGTCCCTTTCTGAATCGAGTTCACTCCTTGTTCCAGTCCTGTAATAATGAACAGGATTAAATTACCGTTCCAGCCTTGTCTATCTCATGAGATATAAAATCTTTACCCAATTTATTGGATGGAGGTATAGGTCCCACACATCTCATAATGAAATCATTCTTACTTGTGCCACAACATAAACATAAATCATTCATCATAACCCAAAGAATAAATATGGGTTTCATAAACATCATCCCATCATAAAATAATCCATATAAAACAAATGGATATTATTTCTTCATAAAAAAAAAGTGAAACCATGTAAATCATAGAGACATTATACTTAAACCATACACATATAAAATAATGTCATCTTAGATGGAAAATGGTTTTGATAAAGCACTTGAAATGAATTCTTGAGGAAAATATCCTTTCTTCTTGAAAATAATTTTATTTTCACAAAATGTCATGAAATTTTAAAACAAAAGGATTTTTTTGAAAATAGTCATGAGATATTTTGTAGGAAGCTTCATGAAAATAAGGCTTTATAAAACCATAAAAATCCATTCATTCCATATACGTTAAAAAAACATACTTCTCGTACTTTTGTCGAAAAAGTCAAAAAGTACCTTATAGTGTAAATAAAAGAAAGATTCCTTCCATACCATGGGGTAAAAGTAAAAATGGGTAAAAAGGACTTTAAACATACATGAATATACATTTATAAAACATGGACATGGATGATAACAAAAACCCCAGTAAATACTTATGAATAAGCAATCTCGGATAAAAATGAGATTTGCAAAATTATCCCTTACCTTAGGTCTGATATGCTTTGTACGTATCAAAACCTCCTGTATAATGATTTAAATAATGTCATTTACTTATTAAAGAATCATATTCATTGTTATGATATCATATATGGTTCACTTATGACTTTATAATACCCGTTCTTTTGTAAATTCCATGTTAAAGAGCGTTTTGGGTAAAATCATTTAATTTTTCGTCCGTGTTTTGACTTGTAATTATTCATATGATTACTTAGATAATGATTACTTAATTCCATAATATAAAACATGATTTATATATAATATATTTTCATAATATGCATATATATAATAGATCGATAAATGGAATGAAATACACCGTTCCTGGAGACGGTAGGCCGTACGTACGCATGAACGTTGTTTTCGTTTCCTCATTGAATTGACTGGAATTAATTGGATGACATACATACATATATATATAAATCCAGTATCATTATTATGTCATATATTTCATTATTACTTATTATATACACTTTATAATCATTTATGAATGGTTAGTCATTGAGAATGAATCTCATCGTGTCGTGGAGACGGTATTCCGTACGTACGCACGAGCGATGATATCGTTCCCATGATCGTGGAATTTTATTGGAGTGTATTTATACTATTACAGAATCAATATCACTATACAATAATTATATATAGTTACTATTTACACCATTATACCAATCCAAGTAAGGTGGTGGTGGAAAATAGATTACACCACGGCGTGGAGACGGTATTCTGTACGTACGCACGTGCGGTGATTTCTTTTTCTGTAGGATGGATAGATGGTGAAATAGGGTTGTTTCATACTTATAATAAAATACCAGTATATTAGTGACACTGATGTTATTACTTCATAATGAAACAACCTAAGAAGAAGAATTGGAAGAAGAAATAAAGTTGAATGAATCGGTAACGGACATTACCTCTTCTTTGAAGCGCCTCTTTAAAACCTCCTCTTAGGGAAATAAAATAGGTCATTGAAGAACACCAGGACTTCTAGGATGTTTCTAGGGAAGTGGAGAAGAGAAATTGGCTGGGGTTTGCCAATATTTAAGGTTCAATGTGGTGTGAGGAAGAGAGAGAGGAGGTTCCCTTTTATAAGGGAGGAGAGGGGCACCTTTGGAAAAACAAAAAATATTATTTTATTATAAAGTCATATTTGGTTTTAAATAGCTCAAAATTGATTAACATCTAAGATAAAAAGGGGATTAGTCGCAATCCTCCCATACAATATAATTTGTACAAATTTAGTTTACTATTTTAACCATATCATTTAGATTTAACGTTAAGTAAGATAATTTTACTTTTACCGTGTCGTTTTCAGTTCATACACTATAAGGTTAATAAACATACTATATCAATCCAAACGAACTCCAAGATGTTTTTATTAATATATATGAAATTATTTAAGTCATTTTTCTGAACCTTATATTTTTAGGAATAAAATAAAAATTAATAATATAATATTTGTTTAAAAAACTATTTTATGTCAATTTGTACACTATTTAGTAATTAATTTTTTTTAAATCATAACAGAAAGATTAGTTCAAAAAAAGTTAATTAAATCAATCATAACATGTCATATGAACCTAAAAAATTAGTTTAATTCAAAAAAATCTCGAATTACATTTATTTGCGTATTTATAACATCAATTATGTCAATATTTCATTAATAAGATAATTACTGCATCATCGTTGATTCATAAATAAATTAAATTATTTTAACTCTAAAAATTATAATTAAAGTACCATTATGTAGGAAATATTTTTATATTTCTAATGAATATTTATAGTCGAATTGATATTATGTATAACCCTATATTAAAATGATTTAGTTATTAAACTTTGATTTTAACTATTTTAACCCTTCTTTAAATAAATTAATAATAAATGTCCTAATCTGATCCAAGTGGGCCTAAATGGACTTATTGTATTACTATGGTTGTTTTTGGCCGAATTACACTTATCCAATAGAATTAGTACATGTGTTAGGATAATAATAATATCATTTTTACCCTTAATTACCCAATTTACTTTTTACCGTGATAAAAAAGTAAAAAGTTACTATTCAAAAAAAATTATTTTCATCTCATTGAACCACATTTTGGTCCTTGATATTAACCATGTCTCTCGGATTTTCTAAATTCCAGTCACAGAAGTGGTAAAATTACGTTTTATGAAAAATTCAGTTTTTTTAACTACCACTTAGTGGTTTCACTATTCATCAAAAAATGAAAGTTTTAGAAAAATACCAAAAATTAGGACTAAGCTATATTTGATATTATGAATTCAAAATTATGTCTATTTTACCAAATTTAAAACATATCAGTTGCATTAATTAATTTAAAAATTAGTTCAGGTCCTAAAAATAAATTGTGTATTCTTAAGAGATAATAACTATCAAAATATTGACACTTGTTTATTTCTGGTTTAAATGTGAAATTACATCCAATGAGAAACATTGTATTAAATTGTAAAACTATATTCTATATATAATTTAAATCCTCTGAAATTAAGAATTTATCACTATTAATTATTTTGATTAAAAAAAATGTTTTTAATAAAAATTTTGTAATTTCCACTATTCATCAGAATATGAAAGTTATCCGAAAAGTACCAAAATTTCACCCTAAGATAATTTCGATATTATGAATCCAAAAATGAAGTCCATTTTGAAGGAGAAAATTTATAAAATTTCAAAAAGTGGGTATTACTATTCATAATGGCTAGTTCATAATAATATTATAATAATATCTCGTTTAGTGAAACTCGGTATTGCGTACTACACACGCTATCGAGGGAGGTCGCGATTGTGTGTAATGAAAGGAAAGTCAGGGATGCATGTTGGGAAAGCTCCTTTTGGTGTATTGTATAACACAAGACATTACTAAAATTAAAAAGAATATTTTTCATAAAATTTCGGGGTGTTACATTCTACCCCATTTAAGATGAATTTCTCCATCGAAATTCGTCGGGGTTATAAATGGTTTACTACTCGAATGTTTATGTGATATAAACCCACATAGTCGAAAGGAATACCAAAACATGGCTTTAAAAACTAAATTATGAAACATAATGGTTACCCAAATTAACTCATCACTGGGTTTCCACATAAGAGAACATAGGTGAAAATATGGATATGAAAGAAAAATCTAACCATCATGTTATGATTGACAGTGGTAGAGAACATGGATATGAAAAAGAAAACAATAACAAAGCCATAAATTTGTGATGATCTAAGGTACCATATGATTCATCGGATATAAGAGCACCAGTACATCATTTTTGGTTTTAAAGATCATTTCCCAAAAGTTGATGAAATTGGAATTAGAAGAAATACTTTCGTGATTTTGTTACAATCTCACCGTTGGTCATTATTTGGACAATTTCCACTTCATCCCTTAAAGAAATGAATTTGAATTTGTCATTCGTGATGTGTTAGCAGATCATGTGATATAATGATGGGTCATTCCATCTGTCTCAAACAAAAGGTTAGAAAAGTTATCAAAAAATATATAAGTCCATATATAGTGAGATTAATCGTATGTGGTTCCTAAAATGGACTTATAATTCATATATCATACTGCTTAATATAATAAAACTAGTTTCTACTAAACATGGACTTCTTGTAGGCTAGTGGTGGGCGATAAAGGCCTGTCACACTTCAGTTGTGGGTTCGATTCCCATAGCCTTGTCCGACGTGATGGGTTGTCGCCCATCGTGCAGGTTTTCCTTTTTCTAAAACTACATTACTATAACATCCCATCAATAATATCGAAAAAAACTCATATCCTTAAACAATACTAACTTATTTCCAACATAATCCATTCCAATCTTTAGGCTTATCCAAAATACTATTGTCCAATCTCATATTATCGTGAAAACGATTACTATAGAGTTCATATAACAAGCATTTTAATACCATCGTTGATCCACATATATCATGAGATATGTCTTGTTGGTCACATTCCAAACATTTGAAGGCCTTAATCATGTATTCTCTTGAAAAATTAATACCCATTTAATCTTAGTGAAAACATGAGTGCTGTCAAAAGTAAACTCTTTTCACATACCAAAGCCTCAAACCATGACATAACTATTTCCTTATATTAGTCATGATCTCATGAATACATTCAAACATTTCATTTTCTCCTTATCCATTCATTATGTGCATATAATCTTTTTTCCCAATATATCTCAATCACTTTCCATGGTTACCGGTACCATAAAATTATTGAAAACCACAATAGACTAATACAAAAATATTCCAATATTCCACGATGCTATATACAACATTATTTTGGAATCCCATTACATAAACACTTAATCATTCCACCACATCATTGTCATATTCAACATTACCAATAGTGATCGCATGTGACTTCCCTTTGTCCTTTTCCTTAAGTGGTTTCTCATGTCGATAATCACAAACCCTTGGAATAGGGCATTTATTAGTATAATTCCCCATTTTCTTTCACTTGAAGCATTGAAGTGTTGGTGGTGCATTCTCTGCAGTCTTTTCTTTATTCACATAATTAGAAACCCTGTTTCCATTACATCGACACTCAGCTGCTCGATGAACTTCTTTTCCACACTTAAAACATTTTCTAGTCCCTTTAAGACAATCTCCACCATTCTTCATTCCACACATTGAGCATAAGGAAACATTCATCTTCTTTTCACCATTATTATGTGATTTCTCCTTGAACTTAATCTTTCGTTTCTTTTCAGAACTATGAGATGGATAAGTAACACCAACATCAATTTCAACCTTGATAGCACAATGCACAATTTCTTCATAGCTACTGATGTCTCATATAGCTAATGCCATTCGAAGATTTGGTTTTAAGCCACTGAAGAATCGATCAACTTTACTTTCAGGTTGGATGATAAAGCCAGATGCATACCTTGCAAGCCTTGTAAAATTATCTTCTTATACACCAACAGATTCATCATCCTTTTTCTTTAGTTCAAAAAAACTCCTTCTCCATCTTTGTTCGATGAATACGAGGGAAGTACTTATTGAAAAATAAGTTCTTGAACTCGTCCCATTACATGGACTCAATTTCATCTCTTGGCCTCGTATTCTTCATAAGATTCCACCATTGATCTGCTTCACCTTCCAAACGATATATTGCTAAGATGACTTCATCATGTTCAAAACATTGAATAACTGAAAATATCTTTTCAGTGGTACTGATCCATTGTTCAGCAACAAGTGGATCAGAAGACCCACTGAAAGAAGGTGGATGTTGCCTCATGAAGGACTAAATAGAATATTGTTCCCTTATCTGCTCATTTGGAAGTAAAGAATGATTCATAGCTTGTGTAAGTATAGAAATAAGATTTTGCACTCCATCTCCCATAACATTTGTTTGTTCAGGTGGACAATCATTGCATTGTCCATTGCATTGATCAACACGGTTCCGTCGGGTTCCAGCCATCATCTAAAACCCAAAAAGAATAGTCTGAGAGACAAAAATCATTCTAGGGAAAACAACATAATAAAGGGGGAGTACCTTCAATATCTAACATCTTAGGTTTAATTTTAAGATCATTACCATAATTCTAGGACTGTAACCTATACTTATACTTAACCTTAGGGACATCCCTATACATACCTTAGAAATATCTCTAGGGATCTCACTAAAGTTCTCGCATCCTAGTTTCCAAAGGTTGACTAAACATTTCCTCTGATACCAACTGTAGAGACCCGAGGCTTGACGTACATAGATATTACATTACTTTTGCAGAATACATAATACATAACAAAAACAGACACATAAGGACCGTAATAGTTTAGTGTCTTTGGAAACTTGGAACGTAATCTTCTAATCCTGGTGAAAGATCTTCAACATCTCCCATAAAGATCTTCCACTTTTAGTTTCCTTACCTAAAACCTTTCTTTTAATCCTGGGGGAAAATAAAGATAAAAAGGGTGAGCTCAAATGCTTAGTAAGGGTATGCATGGATAAAATAAACATACCATATACATTTGAACCTAAAAAATGAACATAATGTTTAAACATCAAAATCATGAGCAACGACTTAAAACATGGAAGTACATAAGGCATAGATCATAATGGAACATAAATCATGATAACATAGCATGGGAATAAAACATGTAATTGTGGCATCCATTAAGCAGATGTAATGTTTTCCATAGTATCCAAGGCATTGCTTCCAAGACCATCTTAGTGGACAAAGTCACTTTCTGAATCGAGTTCACTCCTCATTCTAGTCCTGTAATACTGAACTGGATTAACTTACCGTTCCATCCATGTCTATCTCATGAGATATAAAATCTTTACCCAATTAATTGGAGGGAGATATAGGTCCCACCCATCTCATAATGAAATCATTCTTACTTGTGCCACAACATAAACATAAATCATTCATCATAACATAAAGAATAAAAATGGGTTTCATAAACATCATCCCATCATAACATAATCCATATAAAACAAATGGATATCATTTCATCATAAGAAAAGTGAAACCATGTAAATCATAGAGACATTATACTTGAACCATACACATATTAAATAATGTCATCTTAGATGGAAAATGGTTTTGATAAAGCACTTGAAATGAATTCTTGAGGAAAATATCCTTTCTTCTTGAAAATCATTTTCTTTTCACAAAATGTCATGCAATTTTAAAAGAAAAGGATTTTTTAGAAAATAGTCATGAAATATTTTGTAGGAATCTTCATGAAAATAAGGCATTATAAAACCGTAATAATCCTTTCATGTCGTATATGTTAAAAAACATTATTCTCATACTTTTGTCAGAAAATTCAAAAAGTACCTTGTAGGGTAAATAAAAGAAAGATTCCTTCCATACCATGGGGTAAAAGTCAAAATGGTTAAAAAGGACTTTAAATATACATGAATACACTTTTATAGAACATGTATATGGATGATAGCAATAACCCAAGTAAATACTTACGAAGAAGCAATCTCGGATAAAAATGAGATTTGCAATTTTATCCCTTACCTTAGGACCGATATGCTTCGTACGTATCCGAACCTCCTGTATAATGATTTAAATAAGGTCATTGACTTATTACAGAATCATATTCATTATTATGATATCATATATGGTTCACTTATGACTTTATATTACCCGTTCTTTTGTAAATTCCATGTTAAAGAGCGTTTTGGGTAAAATCCTTTCATTTGTCATCCGTGTTTTGACTTGTAATTATTCATATGATTACTTAGATCATTATTAATTAATTCCAGAATATAAAACATGATTTATATATGATATATTTTCATAATATACATATATACAATAGATCGATAAATGGAATGAAATACACCATTCATGGAGACGGTAGGCCATACGTACGCATGAACGTTGTTTTCGTTTCCTCATTGAATTGAATAGAATTAATTGGATGAAATACATATATATGTAAATAAATTCAGTATCATTTTTATTTCATATATTTCATGATTACTTATTATATATACTTTATAATCATTTATGAATGGTTAGTCATTGAGAAAGAATCTCATCGCGTCATGGAGACGGTATTCCGTACGTACGCACGAGTGATGATATCATTCCCATGATCGTGGAATATTATTATAGTGTATGTATGCTATTACAGAATCAATATCACTTTACAATAATCATATATAGTTACTATTTAAACCATTATACCCATCCATGTAAGGTGGTGGTGGAAAATAGATTACACCACGGCGTGGAGACGGTATTCCGTACGTACGCAAGCGCGGTGATTTCATTTTCTGTTGGATGGATAGATTGTGAAATAGGGTTGTTTCATACTTATAATAATATATCAGTATTTTATTGATACTGATGTTATTACTTCATAATGAAACAACCAAAGAAGAAGAAGTGGAAGAAGAAATAAAGTTGAATGAATCGGTAAGAGACATTACCTCTTCTTTGAAGCGCCTCTTTGAGACCTCCTCTTAGGGAAATAAAATAGGTCTTTGATGAAGACCAGGATATCTAGGATATTTCTAGGGAAGTGGAGAAGAGAAATTGGCTGGGTTTGGCCGATCTCGAAGGCTCAATGTGGTGTGAGTAAGAGAGGGAGGAGGTGCCCTTTTATAAGGGAGGAGAGGGGCACCTTTGGAAAAACCAAAAATATTATTTTATTATATAGTCATATTTAGTTTTCAATAGCTCCAAATTGATTTATTTCGAAGATAAGGTGGGGATGAGTTGCAATCCTCTCATCCAATAGAATTTGGACATGTTTAGTTTACTATTTTAACCTTATAATATAGATTTAACTTTAAAAAAGATAATTTTACTTTTACCGTGTCTCTGTGTGTTCTTACACTATAAGGTTAATAAACTTACAATAATAAGCCAAACGAACCCCAAGTTGTTATTATTAATATATATAACCTTATCTAAGTCATTTGGACAATCCATAGATTTTTAGGAATATAATAACAAATAATAATATTATATTTGTTTTAAAAACTATTTTATGTCAATTTTTACACTATTTAGTAATTGATTTTTTAAAAAATCATAACAGAATCATTAGTTCTAAAAAAGTTAATTAAATCAATAATAACATGTCATATTAACCTATAAAATTAGTGGAATTCATAAAAAGTCTCAATTTACATTTATTTGGGTATTTATAACATCAATTATTTCAATATTTCATTAATAAGATAATTACTGCATCATCATCGTTTCATAAATAAATTAAATTATTTTATGTCTAAAAATTATAAATAAAGTACCATTATGTAGGAAATATTGTTATATTTCTAATAAATATTTATAGTCAAATTTATCTTATGTATAACCCAATATTAAAAATGATTTAGTTATTAAACTTTGATTTTAACTATTTTATCCCTTCTTTAAATAAATTAATAATAAATGTCCTATCTAATCCAAGTGGGCCTAAATGGTCTTATTTTATTCCTATGGTTGTTTTTTTTCAAATTAAACTTATCCAATAGAATTAGGACATGTGTTAGGGTAATAATATTATTATTTTTACCCTTAATTACCCTATTTACTTTTAACCGTGGTAAAAAAAGTAAAAAGTTACTATTCACCAAAAATTATTCTCATCTCATTGAACCACATTTTGGTACTTGATATTAACCGTGTCTCTCGGATTTTCTAAATTCCACTCAAAGAAGCGATAAAATTACGTTTTATGAAAAATTCAGTTTGTTTAACTACCACTTAGTGGTTTCACTATTCATAAAAAAAATGAAAGTTTCCAGAAAAATACCAAAAATTAGGACTAAGCTATATTTGATATTATAAATTCAAAAATGATGTATATTTTAAAAAATTAAAAACATATCAGTTGCATTAATTAATTCAAAAATTAGTTTCCGTCATGAAAACAAATTGCGTGTTCTTAAGAGATAATAACTATCAAAAGATTGACACTTGTTTATGTCTGGTTTAAATGTGAAATTATATCCAATGACCAAAATTGTATTAAATTGTAAAAATATATTCTAAATATACTTTAAAACCACTCAAATTAATAATCTATCACTATTAATTATTTTTATTAAAAAAGTTGTTTTTAATTAAAATTTATTAATTTCCACTATCCATCAGAATATGAAAGTTATCCGAAAAGTACCAAAATTTCACTCTAAGCTAATTTCAATATTCCGAATCCAAAAATGAAGCCCATTTTGAAATATAAAATTTATAAAATTTCAAAAATTGGGTATTACTATTCACAACGGCTAGTTCATAATAGTATTATAATAATATCTCGTTTAGTGAAACATGGTATTGCATACTACACACGCTATCGAGGAAGGTCGTGATTGTGTGTAATGAAAGGCAAGTCAGGGATGCATTTTGTGCAAGCCCCTTTTGGTGTAGCGTACAACACAAGCCATTAATGAAATTAAAAATAATATTTTTCCTAAAATTTCAGGGTGTTACATGTTAAACCTAAAAAAACCACCTACATATTATATTTTCCCTATAGTGAGATGTTCTAAATGAATCTAGATAACCAAATTTGGGCCTACACCCCTTTATATAGAGGATCACAAATATCATTGAACTCATATGTTTTAATGGTACAACCTACTTTATACCAAAATGAATGATGCCAAATATAATATAAAAAGAATATATTTTATTTGTAAAAAAATTGATTACCTTCCGATGTAGAAAATATATCAATGTAAAGTGTAAAAGTATAAAAATATATTATGTAATGAAAAGAAACAAAATAACAGATAAATATGATTTTAAAAATATAATATTATAATGATTTAAACAACCTGAAGGTTTTCTGCAGGCATATACAACATGATGTTATTTTTTCAAATATAGTTCTAGAAGTATTTCATAAACCATGTTCCTATGTTCAATTAAATATAATGATAGTTAAAAATATTCATTTCATAAATTTCATCCAAAGAAGAAATAAACTCTCACTAGATTATTGAGTTAATATTAAACGAAAAAACATTTAATGTCAAATAGAACATGAAAATTTTAAAAGGAACAAAGTTACTAGGTATTTGATATTAAAATTCAACTCTTGGTTAATAGAATCTTCCCTTGATCGAAAATTATATTCAATGAATCTATACATTATTCGGTTCAGATTTATGGGAGAAGATTGATTTAGGTACCCATATCATTTCAATTTGATTATGATTAATTTCTTCTAGATCATTGAAATTATATTATCAGTGTTTCCAAAAATATAAAACATTATTAAAAAATTTATTCTTATAGTGTTTATCTCAATGAAACATTTTACAAAAAAAATCACTACTAGGTAAAAAATAATTATAAAGATAATATGAATTTTTGGTAAACATTCTTCCTAATTTCAATGATATATTCTTAGGTATAAACTATCTATTCTTATTTTATAAATATTTCCATCCAAGGATGATGTTAGTCAACGATTTCAATAAATTCTCAAATTCAGATTTTATTTTATTCACATCAGCCTTATATTTTTATAATGATATATAAATTCTATTCTTCTTGAAATTTTTCTTTGTAAATTAAATTTTAATAATGTTTAATTTTTATGTATGATCAAATGTTTCATTCCCCATATTATTTAACATAATCTTAGAATTAGTAAGATCTAACTTATTCTAAAAAACATCACTGTTATGTTATGAGTATTTCATTAAAACTTTTCATACATCCCTTCACATGCAACATCATAAACATTCATTTCATCATATTTTTGAGGAACTCTATTCTCATCATCTGATTGGGATTCTTGATATGATAAATATGAAAATTCACCTCACAATGATAAATTAGATATATAAACTAAAAATAGTTTCGCATAAATAATTTTTCATTTACAAGGGAATAAGTAGCTCTACCATAAAATCCAATTTTCAAGAAACTATTTTTACTATCTAAGTCACTTTTATAAGAGGATAATGGATAATTTTTATCACTCCATGAATCATTAGAATACTGTAATGCATTCCTTTTAATTTTTATTAATTACATTCCTTTTTTATTACACTTATTCAGTCTAGGATAATAAAATTTGATATGTCCATGTTTTTAAATTCCTTAAATGTTGTATATGAATTTCCCTTATTTTAATTGTTTTTCTTTAGTATCATTACCAGAATCTCTATAGAAATTATAATTTTCAAAAACAAATCATATCATATTATAAAGACCCTCATTTGTATGTTTAAAAATATTATCTCTAAAAAACTTCTAATATATATATTTTTATGTACCAATCTTGGGATTTTTTGAATTTGAAGCTCAAAATGTTAAAGAACGAGGAACTTCATTCTATTATATTTCCATTTTAAAACATCAATTTTCAATCCACTCTCATATTTCAAAATCTTTTAAATTAAATTATCACGATTTAGATTCATAATATTTTTATTATTATTGATTAATATATACATTGAGTCATATTATTTTTATAAGATATCAACGAATTTTTCAATGAGTTTAGCATTTAATAACTCCATATCACATAGTAGCTGAAGGTTGTTATCTGTACTCATTAATCAACGGTGGATTTTAATGACTGACTCTCCTAGAAAAAAAACCAATCAGCAAATATATAGTATGAAACATAGTTCTTTTTTTATAGAAAATTGGATATCCCAAATTAAGTGACATTAAACTTTTTATCAATTACAAATGATGTTTGAAGAGAAAAAAATGAATATAGATATCTTTTTAAATTCCATAAAGAAATGTATTTATGATATAACAATTATTCAAAAAATAATCTATCTCTTCTCAAGTAAAAATAAAAACATCATTATCTAGAATCTTGTAACTCATAATAAGGATGATATTATTATTAAACCCCGGTATGTATCACAAATGTTTCCAGCTAGACACTCTAGTATTCATAATTTAGATTATCAAAGAACATTGTACTATTATAATTAATATTATCAGTCAATTCGACTAGTAATACTACATAGAAAACACAATATACTCACTTCAAATACATTTAGTGTAAGGATAATGAATGTATAATAAAAATAAATATACTAGAACTAATTTATGAATAATAGATATTCACTATACTAGTGAAAATAATAGTAGGATCTAATAAAAAATGTTTTGTAGTAAAGGAATGAATGGAAATATAGGCTGGGGGTGAACTAAAGTAACAATAAAAGCATATAATTTTTCGAACAATGTAAATAAAAGTTGATCGAAAATTGTAAATTTTAATAAAAAAATGTGATAAGATTATATAACCTACTCATTTAGTTTTTGAACATTAAAATATAAAAAATTTCAATTTAAAAAACATCTTATTAAAATAATAAGCACAAAAAAACCCAAAAAAAATTCACAAAGTATAGAATGAAAATCAAGATATTTATAAGAGGATATTATTTCAATTTATATTTTAATTAAAGGAACCATTCTATTTAGCCCAACACTTTTGTGGGATATGTAGACCAGGACCAAGGTATCCTAGTTTGATCATAGTACATTCTTGACTATAAAAATTTCATAAGGTATTAAGGTACAAACCCATAACTTCTTTTACATAATGGTGAGATGTATGAAGTTCTATCCATGTGCTCCACTATGATCTCAGGTTTTACAGAAATTTGGCTCCAAGTATTCATCTAACAATATAGTTGGGAAAACCCAACATCTTCTATAGATTCTCGATTATTTCAAAGGATCATAGAGTCTAGGTTCCAAGACTAGAACCACCATGATCCCAAATATTACACAGTGAACATATAAAAGGGAAATTATAAGAGATTTATAACGAAAACCTCACTAGAAAACATTAATAAATAAATATCATAGAATGAAAAATTATAATTATAATCTCCAAGGAATATATATTAGAAAAATGACAACATGAATGATAATAATCTTATAAAAACCTCTGACCATAACTTCCATTTCACAAATACATAGGTTTAATTTATAAAATAAATTATAAGAAAATGTAACTATTGGATTCTGAGACATCCAGGCTGTGATAAAACTGTCTTTAATGAAACAATTCATCTACCAATGAATACATCTTCAGTCATTGTCCCATGATGATAACAATATCACAATGCTTTAATTTCCATTTAATATAAATAAGTGCATCTTCCTAACATATAGGAGGATAGATACATCTGATTGGTTCGCTAGAATTTTTGTGTTGTAGTCATTAATAAAAATGTGAGAACTCACCCGAGGGCATATATCCTTTATAGTTGAAAATAATAAACTACAGTAATATAATTTATTTAATTTCATTGTAATTCTTTTGAAATATGGTAATAAGCTCATTAGGCAGAAAATTAGCAAAAAAATAAGCACCACTATCAACCCCTTTGTTTGAAACTCATGAACATAACGATTTTCTTCGTGGAATATATGTGCGATGAATAAAAACATTATTGGGAGGATATCTCATATTCTAATCTATTGAGAAGTGAGTTTCTAAGAAAGATGAATTTGACCGTTTCAGAGTCCTTGAACAAGAACTCTAGTATAACATTCAAACAAAACCTTATTCCGAACAATATGTTTGCACATATCTACTAAATTTATCTCTTAAAACATTTTCACCTACAAGGATATTATAATGCCATAGGATCCATAAAAACTCCCCACAATGTTAGCACTGTGATCTCTAAATAACTTCTTTAATCTTAAAGATCATGTATTTACTTTAGATTCCAATCTGAGTTACATTTAATCCATCCCATGAATGGATTGATCCAAGAAATTTCAAGAGTACCTATTGTTTGTGGAAATAATGATGGTATATCTAAATTTCTCAGCACCATGAGATCATAAACTAACTTACATCATATTTAATGATACATAGAGTTATAACCTTTTAGTTCCATGATAATCAGAAGGAAAAAAATTGAGTTTTCAAAGTGCATCCTTCATGAATAGTAGAATTTCAAGTACTCCAAATTAAATTCATGAGTTTAGTACAATCCACTTGAAGAAAATTGAATATTTTATTTTAATTAAATGTTCAAGTATAACATAATAAACGTACCATTATAGAATCCACATAGGGAAACTGCACATAAAATAAGTTAAGACTGAATTTTTATATTATAGAATGAGTTTTACAACTCAAAAAAAGGTCTTTGATATCCTCCTTATGATGAGGACATAAATAACATCTCTCTTAAATGGCGATACCTACTATTTTCAAGAAATCATCTACATGAATATTGGTGTGAGTAATACTACATTTTAGTCAGAAACCAGATGGAGAAATCCATTTTTTATAATTGTTTCCAATCCATCCATGGTTATATAATCGAATGGAGTTGTGATTGATTGTTTAAGGTAATAATACCATTAAATAATGGTTTCCCCAAAAGTAGATCATCTTGATTAATAAAAAACGATTTTATGATAACATCCTTTATTTCATGAGGTAAAGAATCCAAAATTTGAAGTTTCTCTTCGACCATGTCATTCAAATCCAACATTGTATCATCAAAACAAAAAATATTTAAATGATGGGAACCTATACAGTTTTCAAAATGATATTTAATGGAATAATTTTTGTTAAATAAGTAGTGTGATTAAGACATAATGATGGTGAAATAATATTTAGGAGCATACCCAATAGATCAATCCATATAGTTAAGATTTATAGACATAAACTTATTAAAAAATCTAGAACTAAAACAGATATAGAATAATGATTTATCAGTAATCATCATAAATATAAAATGTGTATGAAGTTCCTGATTAAAATTTCCAAGATTCTTTATCCTAATTCCCCCAAATTCAATAGGTATGAATAGTTTATTCCATGTAATTATGATAATTTTCATTTACATTATACTCTCACTCTAGATAAATATTTTAATAGATGTGTTGATCTTATTGAACAGAGTAACCAACCATTTAGAACCCAAAAATAGATAAAAAATTTGGATGTATAATGTCCTTGACATGATAGCCACTCCCTAACATGGACTGGGATTTTCCCTTCCATAAAACAATTATCATATTGACATGGACCATTATGTGATTAAAATTAAAATCTTGTGGTCTAACCCCAAAAATGGTATCAAATAGTAATGTAAATATAAACACACCTTGTCTGATAGCCATCTAATAGATGATATCATTTTTCATCGAAACAATTATATTTCTACAAAGTATAAAAATAAACTGTTCAAACTAATTTCAAGGCACAAAACCCTTGGATAATGGGAAATGGTCTCTTTGATCCTTTTGAAACTTCTCTTCACCCCTTGAATGAAAATATAATTTCATCAGCGTATAATAGATGAGAATTTGAAATGATACCTTTATTAGATTTAATGGGATTATGATTCCCATTATTCACCATTTTCAATTGAATCATACTCATGTAATATTATAAAACTGAAAAAATAACATAATATATAATGATCCTCCTTTAAAAAAAGATGAACCATCCTAAAAATTACATGCCGAAGGAGAACCCAAAATGTTTTAAAAAACTAATTTGTAAAATCATCGTGTCCTGCTAAACATCAAGAATTATAATTAAACTTGTCTTATTTTATTTCAAACTATATAAGAAAGGATTTATAATTTCATCGTCACCATAAAAAACAACAGTATGAATTATACTTCCATGAAATGATCATTAGTTATAGGTCTATTAAAGAGATTCACATAACATGAGAAAACATGATGGGAAATATCCAACCTATTTTAAAAAATGATCACCATATTTAAGTATAGAAAGAGGATTATAGGGATTTAAAATTGAGGAAGGGAATTAAAAACCTAGATTTTATACTACCATCCATGATCCATTTGGATTTAAGATTTATTTAAGAATTCTATATTTTATGGAAAAGCTATGGCTATATTACAATAAACCTCATATTTGTTATTAAGATCAATAGAAAATTCAAGTTGTGTGTTTCATTCATGGATAGATTGAAGGAGGGTTTTAAGATAAGATGTTTTTGAATAAACATATTTAAATCAAAGCATTTATAGTCCATTAATTTTTTTTGAGGAATTTAATAATAAGACGACATGCAAATGCATCATCCCTAATACTTATAAAATTCTAGGTTTCCTAAATAATTTTTAATAAATAAAGACATCAACCAATTAATTATTGAATATTAAAGGGAAATAAGTCTTTGTGTCTCTTGAGTTGAACATTAAAAATATCTGAGATGATCATAATGTATTTCAACTAAAGTGGAGTGTGAGATATCATCCCAATTAGTCAAATAATCATCATTAAAAAAGTCTCTCTCTAGATTTATGGAAACTATTTTTTAAATAAATATTATGTTTTAAGTATAATTATCCCCAACAAGATTGATCTCTATAAAATATTAATACACTACACATGATCAGAAATATTTGTATGAGATTGAGTAATAAACAAAACCGATTTTTAACCAATATTCAGAATAATGTAAAAGTCACTCATAATAATCCCTATAACACATTGAGTTCTTTAAGAAGAGATAATATCCTACCATATGGGTAAATAGTTCTGAAATGAGTCATAAGAGTAAATAAAATAACATAATGATTCTTCCGTGAAATTTTGAACCATCAAGCCATAATCATCTCACAGCTATAATGAAAGGTTTTATTCCACATATTCAATTGCGTAGGAGTAAAATGTCTTTTAGGATATGAATAAGACTTATTTTTTTTAATAATTTTATATACCAAACATTAAAAAATTAAAACCTTGATGAGAATACCTAAAACAATAATGTTTGGTTTATGAGGTTAAAGAAAAAACTTTAGAGTGCTAACTATTTTTGGGTTAGTCGGGCCTTGAATGTTCTAGAAAATAATCATCATAATCAATTTAGATTGGTAATGAGGCCCCTACCATCAATTACCCTTATTTTCATAAGTATATGTGATCTTCTATTAATTCCAAAATTGATTAAATATATCTTCTAAAATTTATTTTCACTTATACATTTATATAATGGTATGTTTATGCCAATAAATTTTTATCCTTCTTATTAGGTACTGAGTGATGGTCATGAGAAGTGTGAATATGTGGTACCAAAGAGCTATGGTAATCATTTTCCAGTTAAGTTTTCTTATGATCCTAAATATCACATGTAAAAACCAATCACAGACCACTGTGTTCTATTTCTGAACTCAGTTTCTCAAGAGTATTACTCAAAATCACAATTACATCTTTTCATTCATCTATGAGAACAAGTTCCCACATTAATTAGAGTTTTTTATATTTCAATATCCTAATTATGAGAAGTAAAATTCCAAAAGGTATGAATACTTATATTCAAACTAGAACTAACATATGAAGCATCAAAGAGAGATGAATAAGTCTCCTTGTTCAATAGGATCTATTTATATATTGTGTTTGGTATAATATCAAGATAATGACTAAAAACCTATAAATATTGTTTCACTAGAACAAAAAGAAACTATATTTCATAATAAAACTATTCAATGGGATTGTTTTCATCAAATTAGGACACTACCACTTTTGGTGTATCATCCAATACTGTTTTTTAATATCTATTTCCTCCTCCTCAACCATGTTATCCCTTGAAACACTCTTATTTTTCATCCATAATTAAACTTCATATAGGATTACCCTTTGATCAACCTATTTATTAGAGGGATAAAACGTCTCTAAATATGATTCTTGTGATCCTATAAATTTAGATACTTCTTTCGAATACTTTTCACTATTAGAGGACAAAACCTATTTCTGAATAACACTATAGTTCGAAATAGCTTGACCCACTATTTTATAGTCCTAAAAATGATGTTTATATTTATACACTACATTAATTTTTATTTTATGATGATTGAAAATAAGTAATGGAAACTCTAGAAATAAATATTCTATTCTACCATTCACCAAAATTTGATCATAAAATCCAGGACGTCCATTAATAGTTTGATTGAAAATTTAAACCTAAATTATAATGATCAGTGAAAGGTCAATGAGAATTATTGGGCTCCAAAAGACCTAGTATTGGACATGAATCCTTAACAAAATGTTTTAAATATATTAATTCAATGTTATGGGATAAAATTATAGTCCCATTCAAAAATCCCACGAATTCTAGGCTAGAGATGAATATTCTCGATGTTCGTAGAAATATTGAAATTCTCATTCTCCTTGATGTTGTTGCAGAAAAATACCTTACTAATTGGAATATGTATATATTCTCTAAATATATAGTAGTACACAATTCTAGATTTTTGATTAGGAAAGGACCATGGTTTCCCACCCTATGAGAAGGTTACTCTAGCAATGAGGGAAAACATGAAATGATCAAATCTTTATTGAAGAACAACTACATCCACCCACCAGATAAACTACCATCATTGAAAATAATAATTTTGGGATTTTTTATAACAAATTCTATAACCTAATTTAATAATCTAAAATATGTCTACAAAAATTAAATTCCTTTTCCTATCGGTCGTCCGTGATCCACTCCTTCAGGTTATTTAGCATCATCAGGTGAAGCTCGATTCTCATCATTGAAGGAAAACTCGCAGGATAGATAAAATAATTCCATTAAACCTCGTTGATTTGGTTTATTGATGAATCACTATTATTTAATAGAATCAGTTCCTAATCGAGTGATTTATTTAATTTTTTAGAAATTAAATGTATTAAAAAAACGTAAATGAAAAAATTGAAGATAAATCAAACTCATTATAAAGTGTAGTATGATTTTCATAACAAAGGATATGAAATTAATATTTGTCCCGATAATAACTACAAATATATATATATATGTAATTAATACACAATAAAATAATGTAATCATTATTTTTTAACCTCATATATTTTTGTATATTATTTATTTTTTAAACATATTAGTGATGAAGCTTATATTGATAATTAAATAGTATATTATAGACAAGTAATGATTTTTTTAGGATTATTGATTATTATTTTTTCTGGAATGAAGTTTTAAAAAAAATCCCAATCCATGTCTTCAATTAAGGGTTTATAAACAAATTGTTTTTGTTAAAAATATGACCATGATTGATATTTATGGCTTGATGGATGAATATAAGATACTAGAATAAATATAAAGAATATAGGGATCATTTCAAATATCCTGTTAGGGTATCATACAGTATTATTATAGATTAAAATTTAAATGATATATAATACCTATAATATTTTTTGACGGATGAGTTTATTTCTCTTTAGGAAAACCAAATAATTCACCCCATGATTGGCATGGAAATAAAGAGACACCAGATTCACAATTATCACATATTTTTATATAGGAGTATCATGGTTTTTTATTTTAAAATTCATCCCATGATATGATATGTCATAAGACATGAGGTATCATTTCTTACAGAAAATATGAGTTACACTATTCTTGAATGGGTCAATCAAAGTATGTGACATATATCACATGATACCATTGTACAACATTTAAACATGTGAAAATATTATATGTGATGATGAAATTTTTTTAAAATATATATCATAGATGTTATATTAGATATGTCATATTGAATTATAAGGTTCCATGTTTTGGGATGATTTATATAAGATAATTTATTTAATGTTCATATATTTATTTTAAAAGAGGATATGTGGAAATCCTATAAATTAATTCATAGTCATTTAAAATGCATTAACATGATTTTGAACATGTATATTAATTTTCTTACAATATATATGGATATTATTTTATTTTTACTAGTGAAGCTGGTGGTAGAATTATGACATATAAGAATGGGGTGTCAAATCTTGTGACGTTTGCATATCCTAAATTATGATATGAGATGCATGTTGTAAGAAATAGAGAGAATCATGATTCAATAGAGAAAAAAATTTATGTTAAACATAGGGACATGAAATACCACATAGGATATAAATATAATATATATTTATATATGTATATATACTTATATAATAGAGGAATAAATATAGAATCAGTTTTCCAAGTAAATGTCAGGGCCAATGGTGTAAGGCATGTATTTTAAAATAAGACACTCTATTTTGGAATCTAAACATTGAATGGGATTCAAAGATCATGGGTGGTGACATGGAATATTTAGTTAGAATAATAGTGGTAGATTAATTGGTAAACATTTTTAAGGATATAACACAAGTGAAAATCACTAATAGACCATGTAATTTAGATCAATTTTCTATTTTAAAATTTGTCACTAATTTATTAAAAGATTTAATATGGGAGTTTTAAGAGTAAGTAATATTTAATGTAATGGAGTAAAGGGAGAAACAAATTAAAATTTAGGTGGAGCATGGGAATGAAATACCTAGTGGATAATAATTAAATACCTCATAGACACAATATGTTTAAAATAATTCCATCATATTTCTTATAGAGCCCATTAATTTTCATTAATTTTATAAAAAATCAATTTTCACATTAAAAAAACATTTAATTAGTTTCAATATTGATATTATATTAAAAAATCCATTGGATACTCCATCAAATGATCTATTTCATTTATCCTTCTCTTTTGTAGTAATATTATCATCTTTGTTTTTCCATACATTTATTGAGTTACTATAAGAGATTTTATTTGTTGAATAAAAGGTCATTACTCCATTATTTCTATAATAGTTATAATGGTTCATGAGTAGTAAACCAAGTCATTAACTCAAACGTTCTTATGATTCTAAAATCATTGATGGTGTTGGAATACTTTTTTCCACTAGAATTAAAGATAATACTCCAAATGGTATTCGGTAGGTAACCCCAATTATCTCTAATATTATTGAAGTGGAATGGATAAAATTGGAATGGGGTAGAGTGACACTAAACCATAAATGAATTTATTTTCAAAAATTTAAATGGGTTTTAAATTTTAATTATTATAAAAGTGAATTTTTTTTATGTCCCCTATTTATATATTTTTTGATATGGAATCGTGAATTTATTAATGTTTATTATTGATTTCCAGGTTATTTGTATGTTTTCCTATTGTTTTTAAGTGATTAATAGTATATAGATATTTTTATAAATAACTATTATAGGTTCTTCCCTTGAAACATGGTTGGATATATGTTATATATACGTAATAATATATTTGTTGTTGAATTTTGGTGTATGGATATATGGTTTGTAGTCTATATATAATTTGTTCCATCTATATGGAGGATTTATATGTATACAACTTTTACCTCTTTGTTTTTCCCATGAGGATGTTGATCTTTATCCAAGATTTTGGGCATGACTCATTTAAGGTATTGTTGGTTTGTAGGGTGGATGGGTACTCATTAGAAAATTATAACCCACTAAAAATTATTTTATTCAGTTATAGAAGTTATATAATAACATATTTATTACCGTACTTTTCATAAATAATTAATTTTCTTTACTACTATATACACTTTGGTTTATGGTAGATACATAGTGGTCAGGTGGTGACTATATATTCGATATGTTTTACCCATTCCCTACACATGTCCCCATGGATCATTTTTCTCTTATTAACCAAGATATAGTTATAGAAAATTCTTTGTCACATAAAAAATACTTTGACATATATATAAGATTTGGGATTCACTTTTTTGAGCTAATGGTGGATGGATTTGGTGGATGTAAATAGTTTCATTTGTCTTCATTCCATTGGATATATATTGGTTATGTTATAGAAGTGTCACTCTCTTTGTTTATTAATTCGCATCTCATATTTATTTTCTATTTGAACCCTAATAATGTTTTGTATCTTGTATCAAATGTATATTTTATTGTTATTCCACATATATTTTTGAACTATTTATTTTTTACTAGTATGTATATTTAGAGTATAAGAAAATATCATCCCACATTAAACTATCTATCCTTATGAATTGACAATGGCCTATGGTGATTGGTAAGAATATTTGAGGTATTTTTTATATTCAAGTTTAACTTTTGGATCAAGATTTATTCATTACAATATTTTTCTCAAACTTATTGTTGGGCATTTGATTTAGGGATAACTAGGGAATATGATTTCCTAGTCTTAAGAAGTATGTCATAAAAAAATTTCTAATAACATTGCTGAAGATATCGAGTTACTAGGTTAGTCTGAGTTAATATTTATTTTATATTGATTTAGATTTATTCATTTGGATTTTCATAAATCATTATTAAGAACATATATAAAATAATGACATTAACATATTCTTTATAATTTTCTATTTTAATGTTGGGAACATTTTTAAATTTATATCAATTGAAGCATCCATAATAAATAAATTATGCTTTCATACATTTTTATTAGTGAGGATTAGATTAACATAAATATTTAAGTGATTAATTTTAGAAACAATTCACCTGTACCATTATTTTTAACTAGATATTTTATTTTTGTACATTATATGATGATTTAAGAAGGATTTTTATTTATCATTAAGTTACATAAGAACCTGATAAATGGAAATAGATAGGGGTAGGGGTGTAGCCTAATGATTATTATCCTTGAATTTTGGTCAAATGTTCATACATGGTTAGTATATATAATATGATCATCTATATAAATATTGATTATTCCACCTTAATGACCACCATCATCAATTCAAGAATGGGGTAGTCAGGGTAGTCTACCCTCTAGGTATTGTATTAATATTTTGGTCCAATAGGGGTTTTATTAGTTATTATAATTATAAAGGAATTGATTTCCCTGACAAGAACCCAATATTATAAATATTATTCAAGTATTATAGTTTAATTGTCCCATAATCTTTCAATAAAATATTACTTTGGGAGAAACTCATTAAACATATATATCACAATATAAAAAATTAAAACACTACATAAACAAAGGGTGTGGTTGGAAACCTTTTTTTATTATATGATTGATTTTCATTGATTATATTTCATGGTAAAATACAAGAAGGATAACGGATTGGAATAAAAAAGAATTAAAAATGTTTTCTATATCCTATACTAACCCAATACTCCCTATTGTACCAAGGATTCTAAAATCACATAAATTAAGAACGGGGTGATGATAGTAATCAATTACAATTTCAAGTTCATTAATCATCTTCATTTCATACCTTATTTGGGTTTGAATGAGAAATATAAATTTGGATTCTTTTAGTTATGATTTAAAGAACCCATATCTAAAAATATGGTACTATACAATATATCTATCATCTTATAAGTTATAATGATAATTATACTGGTTTTGATAGGTTCTAAGGGATGTTAGGGGACTTTCAGTTTAGATCCATATAAATAATAGGTCGAGGATCATCTAGTGAACTGAAAATGTTATAATAAGGGAGGAATCATGGGTAATTTATTTAGGGTATTCATGGTGGAAGCACTCACATTTCTCCTATTTTGTAATTACCTAAATTTCAAGGAAAATTATATTGATAAATAGAAATCACTATGATTTAATATAATTTTGAAATGAAAATAATATATATATATATATATATATATATGTATATGTATGTATGCGTGTGTATGCAATAGATTTATCAAAAAAATTCCTAAATAATACTTTATAAAATTATTGTCAACATCATTAGTAGAAAAGAACATCTCATACCCAAAATTGGAACAATCAACTAAAGAGATTTGATAACCTATAGGTGAGCATAGAAAAATATATAGAAGAAGCGTATAATATAATAGTCAATGAATTCACCTTTGGGTATGGATCAAAACTGTAGGGTTATTTAGATGGAACATGAATGGTTATTGCATCTATAATGTCTATAGTTGAGGTGGTAAAAGGTTCTTCCTCTAAAAGTGGTACTATTTTTGAAAATAATACCATTTGAAATGATTTATTTTATATGGGGGATTCTCGTAAAATTATTTAGTGAAATTTATATCTCTTATGAAATTTAGAGAGGATGCATCTCATAATCATACGTGTATTGTCACTCATTTGGGAATGTTATTAATGAGATGTAATAAATTACCAAAATATAATATTATTTTGGGTTCTAAATGGTATTTTTATGCATTCATAACCCTTGAAATGTGTATTTTTTATGTGATCATTGGAATTGAATAGTTAACATAGTTTCTAAATCACATTTAGTACAATAAATAATGGGGGTTTTTAACTTGAATTAAGTATAATCTTACTTAATAATTTGTATTTAATTCATGTTGTGTTGGGGTGGTTCAAGGGAAGGATAAACTCATCATAGTGGAAATGATATGTTTTATGTTAATTCTAGTTAAAACTGAAGAACATAGGGTATTATTTTCTGGTCTAGAAGTATTTCCTAATATCTCACATAATTATTTTTTAGATCTCAATAAAAATAAGTGTTGGGGTTCATGATTAAGATAATTCATAAAATATAATTGATACCAATTCCACATTATCATGTGAACCTGATAGATAAATGGAATTTAAAATTTTTTATTTAGAAAATTAAATCTAAGGGATGAATTCGACATAGAAAATTCCCATGGGATGAACAATATTTGTTCACAATGAAACGTAATGGGAGTCTACTATTACACATAGATTACTATAAATTGAATTAGATAAATTTCAAGAATCACTATCCATTTAATTAGATTGAAAATCCATTCTATCAACATAACGTTCATAAATGGATTTCTAATTTCAAAATCATATATTTTTATTTTAGAATTTCGTTGATAATAGAGGATATTACAAATATTTCTTTTTATCCAACATGGTAACATTGAATAAATGGTTGTAAAATTTGGTTTGATGAGTGTACCAAATTTTTTCATGTCCTTAATGAACGATATATTTAATCCATTATTGGAATATTTTTTGTGGTCTTTGTGGATTATGCTCATGTATATTTGGAATCATTAAAAGAGAATTTTGGGAACCAATGGATTGTATTATATATATTATCAAAGAACCAATATTATTTCATTATTTTAAAATACTCTCAAATATTAATTTTCATATTACTTAGGCATGTAGTTTTAAAGGATGGAATTTATTAAAATCTAGATAAGGTAAAAATAATAATTCCTTGGTTATTACTAATTAATTTATTAATGATATGATATTTAATTATAATTTATAGATATTAATATCAATTCATTCACGATTTCAATATGAAATTTTCTCCTATGAATACATTTGTAAAGATGGTTGTAAGGTCTATTTGGTTTGAAGAATGTGAAACAAATTTTTAGGACTGGAAAAAAAATAACACTATTACAATTTTTATTATACATAAGTTAGATAATGTATTTGAGGTATATTGTGATGCCCTTATAGTGAGATATATCTATTTTATTATACATGATAAATATGAGGTGTCTTATGGTGCTCAAACACTTTTATTCAAAAAAATAATATTCTGATAGAAGATCTAAAATTGCACACTATAGTTCATGCTCCGAAATAATTGAAGAAATATCACTGGGAAGAATTATTTATGGTATAATGTGATCATAAAATGTTCAAGTAAATATTTACATAGGGTTTTTTGAATTAGATAAAATGATGATGCGTTGAGATCATACTTTTTTTAAATACAAAATTTTTTTTATAACTAGGAAAGGTAATGTGGGTGTATATTACCATAATATTAAACATTATTCTCAGGAAGTGTAGGAGGAAAACTAAGTGCAACAATTGAGGTCTCCAATTATCTATCAAAACTTATCTTCCACCGAGGAGCATCATGGGATATGATTATACTATATGAATCTCATGTAATTGATTAAGGATCAAATAAAGGATTCTAAAATATCGGATCATGATTTTATCATCATTTATGTCATGACCCTTCCCCTGGGGCCTGTGTTGTGACTACACAAAGCCCACCATTCATAGGCCAAAGGCTAGTGACTAGAACCAAAAGGCTTATTCCCTATAACCGGGATGGCATTTCCTTTATAAACTATAAACACATGCAACCAAGCATATAACATGATACGAACACAAGTCAAATGAATAGAAAAAAGAGTGATTAAAGAAAAAATGGGCCAGAATACAAGCCCAACAGTAGTAATAAATGTACAAATTAAATACAATACATTTGATGAAAACGTAATGTAGGTACTGGGTCATCCTCCGAGGTTCTAACCTGAAGGGTAGTTATAGATCGCCTCCTCAGTCCTCCACGTCTTCCCCTCTCCTCTGCGTACCATCAAACTATATGATCCATCTTCAGGCCCTGTCTAGCCTTGGTACCACCACCCTCATTCAGCACTGTTCATTGTCTACACCAAACACAACAAGGTACAGGAATATCCCGTGTATGGGTGAGTATATTGATACTCAGTAGGGACCCCGAGACCCTCAAGGTCTCAAACCATCCACCAAGGATAAACCAAAAGGCACGCAATCAACTGACAACCCTACGTAGGTATATGCCCATACATATGCCTAAGTTATCAAGTATACAAATATCAATCATGAGGAAAACACAGAGTCTAACGCAAAGACCGATGCGCAAATGTTCCACAAAGGAAGGAATACCACAAAGGTATGTATCACACAGGTACGCCACAAAGAAGAATACCACCAAGGTATTGCCATGAAGGAAAGTAATAAAAGGTACAGACATAGCTCACACAAGGTATAACATTAGTACAGAATTCCAGATGACTAGTCGAAGGATAGATCATATTATTCTATTTAGAGGCTCTACTGCTGACCCACACAAGATTTCTCAGTGCTAACCCACAGAAGATCCCTAGGTGGTGTCCCACACAGGATCGCTTGGTTCTGACCCACAAAGGATCGCTAGGTGATGACCCACAGAAGATAGCTTGAGACTGACCCACACAAGATCTCTTGGTGCTGACCCACACCTGATCGCCCGGTGCTGACCCACACTTGATCGTTATTCATTCATCACGTCACAACCATCATTTGGGTTCCCACACTAAGTGTGATAATCTATGGGAGAGTCCGCTCCTCAAGCCACTGTTTGATAATCCAACTTCCACTAAGTGCCATGAAGATGTAACTCAATGGACCTCTAGGTTATTGGGATCCCAACACAGTAGACGGTGCATCAATCAAATGCATGGTCTGTATGTTATTAGCCTTTTAGTCTCGAGGGCCCGGTTGTATTCGTTCTCGATCCAACCCGACCATACTCAAAATTTGTCCAAATCTCTAGTAGGATATACTCAAAGGGACCAACTCGCTCTAAGGTTTCTAGAACCGCTGAAGGTTCGTCAAAAGGATGCCTCGTGACAAAGTATTAGACGATAGAGGAAAACTATAGATGTTGGCATGGGTTTGGTTCGACCTGGTTGGCTCGACCTGGCCCGACCCAGCCTGGGCTGACAAGACCTGATTCGGGTCGAACTGGCCCGTTGGGTCTGGTCCCACCTTCTAGGTCTAGCCTGGACCTCTAGGTCTGGCCCGGCCCGCTGGGCCAGAATCAGCCATGCCGGGCGGCCCAGCACACACTGGGCGGCGCAGAGGACCGTAGGGGGGGTGGGGGGGAGGGGGGCGAGGGTCGCTGGTCGGTGCAGCGATGGCCGCGGGGGCCGCGGAGGCAGCAGGATGGCATGGCCATAGGGTGCCGAGGAGGGAGGAGGTCCACTGGATGGCATGCCCACAGGGCACCGAGCAGGGTGTAGTGACCGTAGGGTCATGCAGAGGGCTGATGGACGGCATGGCCACAGGGCACCGAGGAGGGCCGGGGGTGGTGCAGAGGGGCATGTGGCAGTGAGGCCTTGGGGCAGTGTGGTGAGTCATGAGGCGTCCAAGTCGCAGGGTAGCGCGGAGGGCCATGAGGTGGTGAGACCGCGGGGCAGTGCTGAGGGCCTCGGGGAGGTGTGGATGTGGGGCGTCATTGATGTCGCGGGGCAACGAGGAGCCGTGGGGTCGTCGCCTTCATCTCGACCGGTGATGTGACGACCACCTCATCCATTCATCGTCGTGGCACAAAGACGAATTTATCCATGGATAAAAACACACCGTTCAAGAATAATGACAAAGGGGTCAAGCCATGTTTTCATGGACCGCACCATCTACGTTAGATTGGTAGAAAGCTGCTCAAAAAACATGAATGAAGAACGTCAAACACTAAAACCTCCCGCAATTTATTATTCCCAAACCCACAAAATAAATCATCAGCAGATCGACTAGTTAGAGAGTTTATTTGAATTCTCTGTTTTTGAAGGAAAGAACATGGGAAACAATAGTCACACAAAATTAAACCCATACCATAGAAATTTGTCGATGGAGGTCGTGAAGAAAGAGGCGAAGTGGTTGGGGATATATGGACATTGGTGACATTGGTGTTTCCTTGATCATCAGTTTGTTGTTGTTGTAGATGTTCCTTTCCGGTGTGATAAATATTCATTGGGGAGCACATTCTTCTTTGGAGAGAGTAAATTTCTAAAAGGCTTTCCTCTCCCAATTCCACCAAAAAGTGAAAAATATCCCCCTTGTTAATTTAAGTTTATCTAATTAAAAGTTTGGCATAATTAATTGTTGGAATAATTAATTGTAAAACATTGGATTAATTAATTTGCTCTAATTAATGGGAGTAATGGATTAATGGGGAGTTGAGAGGTTTCTCCCCCATTAAGAGGGTTCAGGTGGTCCCCACCCATAAATTCAAAATGGGGGATAGTTCAGGTGGACCCCACCGCTAAACATCCTCATGGGAGGTTTAGGCTTGGGTGGTCCCCACCACCATAACCCATGTTTAAGGGTTTCAAAAAATAAAATAAATATGTTAACATTTTTATTTATTCCATTCTTTAATGAAAAACCAAAATTCTATATTTCACCCTCGACCTACTCCATTCGAGGTGATGGTCTACTTAAGAGAATACCAGCGCTACGAGTTCAATGGTTCCCTTGGATTTCATTTCCAAGAACCAGTTCAAATGTTACAAAATTCCTCTTATACATTTAGTGAACGTACCTGAAAAAAAGTTTAGAAATTCATTCCAGGCACTCCGAGCCTCAGAATCATGCGCCGAAATTTTTTCGAACATGTAAAATTCATATATAATAAAAAAATGACATTGAAATTCCGAGTCTTTACATTATCACAACCTCAGGGCTTTGCATCCCTGAAAGCCACATGATAAATCGAGGAAAACTAGTCAGGGTACTAAGCACTAATCTAAGCCTCCCGCTCCCATGTGCTCTCCTAGTGGTTCCCGTGCTGCCAACGAATGCAGACAAGAGGTATCAACCATGCAAGAAGGACACGCTCCTGTCGATCCTCAATCTCTACGAGAACCTCCGTAAAAGTCGCCCCACAATCGACATCCAGCACCCCGTGATTGATGATGTGATAAGGGACGTGCATGTTTCTCCTTTTCAAGGGATATGTAGAAGACTTCATGCACCCTGTGCAACTGAGGTGGAAGAGCTAAGTGGTAAGACACCTAGCCAACTCTGTTAAGGTACTAGAAAGCTCCGATGAACCTCAGATATAACTTTCCACCTCGGCCAAATCTTCGCAAACCTCGTCAGAGTGAGACCCGTATAAAGACGTGGTCTCCATCCTCGAACTCCAGATGTCTCTGTCTCCTGTTGGTATAAGACTTCTACTTGCTCTGGGAAGTCTTCATATTCTCCTGGATGATCTGATCTTTTTTTGTGGTAGCCTGTACCGTCTCTGGTCCGACTAGTGTTGAGTCCCCTAGATCAGTCCAACACAAAGGTGACATGCAAGGTCGCATGTACAACGCCTCAAAAGGATCGATCCCAATAGTGGAGTGATAGATTTTTTTTGTATAAAAACTCAACCAAAGGAAATTCATCCTCCCAGATCTGACCACAGTCGAGGATGCAAGCACGTAGCATGTCCTCGAGGGTCTGAATAGTCTGCTCAGTCTAACCAACCGTCTGAGGATGGAAGGCATGCCTTAAACAAATCTGCATCCCTAAAGCCACCTGCAACCCCTTCCATAGCCAGGAAGTTAAATGTGCATCATGATCGAATACAATAATTGAGAGTAGTCCATATATATGCACAATCTCTTACACATAGAGGCGTCCCAAGCTCTTTACTGAACAGTACTCTCTGATCGGTAGGAAGTGGGTTGACTTGGTGAGTCGGTCAACGATCACCCAAATCGAGTCATGAACCATTGATATTTCTGAAATTACAATCACGAAGTCCATGGATATCCAACCCCAATTCAATTCTGGGTCCTCTAAAGGCTAGAACAAGCCTGCTGGTACCTGATGCTCCGCCTTCACTTGCTGACAAGTGAGGCACTGAGAGACAAACTCTGCAACTGCTTTCATCATTCCCGGACACCAGTGTTTTCGTCAGAGATCCTGGTACATCTTATCTACTCCTAGATGTACCGCTATAGGGGATGTGTGGAACTCCCTAAACACTTCCTCTCGAAGTGACACTGGTACCATGTTATGTCCTCTAAAGAGGATGATGTGCTCCCCACCTTCAAAAAATCATTCAGGTGATTGCCCTGTAGATATCTGAGCACGTTGAGCCTTGCAATCAGCATCCCCAAGATCTGCCTCCCCGACTCGGTGAAATAGTGGGGGAGTGATTGTAAGAGACTGATGAAAAGATGTTCTATCCTGATCCACAAAGTATATCTACACAGTGGCCAGTTGCTCCATCACCTCTCCTAGCAGCCATATACCAGACCACCTACTGAGTGAATCTGCTACAACATTCTCCTTCCCAGGAGTATAGGCTATCTCGAAGTCAATGTCCTGGAGGAACTCAATCCAACGTGGGTGTCTCAGGTTCAGGTCCTTCTAGGAGAAGATTTACATGAGATTATTTTGATCCGAGTAGACTATAAAATGCTTACCCATCATATAATGTCGCCACATCGTCAAGGTGAAGACCACTGCTACTAACTACATGTCAGGGGTACCGTAGTTCATCTCATTCTTTCTTAGCTGTCAAGAACTATATGCGATCATTTATCACTCCTACATGAGGAAACATCCGAGTCTAGTCCTTGATGCATCAAAATAGACTACATACCCTACACCCTCCTCTGGATGTCTCAAGAAGGGGGAACTAGTCAGCCTCTGCATCATCTCCTAAATACTTCGCTGGCATCTCTCCAACCATATAAAGGGTTTCCCCTTATACGTCAATGCAGATAATGGTACTGAAACTCTGGAGAAATCTGGCACAAATCTCTGGTAGTATCCAGCCAAACCTAGGAAACTCCCTATGATTATCACACTCTTGGGAGGTTCCTAGTATTGTACAACCTCAATCATCACTAGATCCACTGAAACTCTAGCCTCCAAGATAACATGTCCTAGAAAGTGAACCTCTAGGATCCATAACTGGCACTTTAAGAGCTTACCATAAAGTTTCTGCTCTCATAGTGTATCCAGTACTACCGAAAATTGATATGAATGCTCCTACTTAGTAGTCGAGTAGATCATATTGTCATCGATTAAAGACTACTAAAATCAATAAAGGTATGGCTGAAGAATCATGTTCATGAGTCCCAGGAACACAGTTGGGGAATTGGTTATGTCGAATGACATAACCAATAACTTGTAATGGTCATACCAACATCTGAAATCTGTCTTCTGCACATCCTTGTCTCGCACTCTGAGATGGTGATATCCTGATTTGATTTCTATCATTTAGAACCATCGTACTCCCTTCAGCTGAACAAAGAGGTCATCAATCATCAAATGTGGGTAATTTTTCTTCACAATTACCCGGTTAGCTGCTGATAGTCAACACAAAGTCTCAAGCTCCAATCTACCTTCTTGACGAACAAAATCATGGCTGCTCAAGGAGAAACACTGGGCTGAATGAACCCCTTCTCATGTAAGTCCTCCAACAGTACTCATAGCTCAAGAAGCAACACGACAGCCCTCTGATATGCTGGAGTAGATATCGGTGTCATCTCATGGTACAAGTCAATGTAAAAGTCCACCTCTCTACGTGGAGGTAGAATCGAAACATCATCGGGGAAGACATCTACGTACTGGTGCACCACTACAGGATAACTCTAACTCTCCACATCAACTACTCTGAGGGTAATTCTAGCCAACTAATTAGTGATCATATGAACTCTCCTCCAGGTAAGTCAATCTTGTACTACAAAGGCACCCTTCTCGCCGGTGAGGGTAAACCTGGTCCCATCCGTGTAGACACACCATACTTTTCATCTAATACATTCAATATGAGCATGGACTATAAATATCTATTCCATACACAAGATGACTTCATAAGGCCTCGACTCCGCTACTGGGAGTTATCAGTCGAAGATCTCGCCTCTCAGAGTATGCTCACAATTATTGAACCGGTGTGTAATCATCGAATCTGCTCCCGTAGGAGTCTATAGCCATAAGGATCGATCCAACGACTATGTCCGAATATCAGAGCTCTGAACGAGTGCAGTGGAAATAAAATAATGACTGGAACCTATGACTATAAGTAATGCAGCTAAGGTGGAGTAGACACAGATCGTACCTTATATCAACTCCAGAGCATCGTGATCGTAGGCCTCAGCTTCCTAGTGTGGATCTCGCCCCTATCCTCCTACTCTCTATGGTCGGGGTGGACCACCTTGTGATGGTGGCAGTAACATCTCGAACTGTCAACCACCACCAGAGGTATGGCCAGATCTTCTGGCATATCTGCATTCTCTATGAAAACATCCTCGGTCGAACTTCTATCGTAGCCTTGGTAGTATTTCAACCATATGTTGATCATCCGTATGGCGGGTCAGACAATCACGAGACATGTGACCCTACCCACCACATGTGTAACTCTTCCCGCTCCTGGCATGACTGGCTCTACCTCGGGTGCCCATCTCATCCAACCCTAAATCATGTAGTAGTCCACCTATAGGTCTAGTCCTCCTAGACATTCGTTACATCTGTCTACTTCCATCTATTTTAGACTCCGCTACGTGACGTCCAGTGGTGGGTCTCACTAATGGTTTCTGCTCAGCAAGGAAAATCCCCACTATGAGGGATCTCTCTAACAACCGTGCATGTGTCAGGAGGCTAAGAGAAATCATTGACGCCCTGATCTCTCGACTGAGCCCCTGATCGATGGTCCGGGCCCGGAATATTGGGTCCCACACCATATTTTTGGAGTAGAGTGAGAGGTAAATGAACCTCACTGAGTAATGATCCACATTCTTGATACCCTGTAGTAGATGAAGAAGCTCTTGTATGCACACTATGCAAAGAGATGCTGTAACAAATTCTGCCTGAAACAGGCTCTCGAAGTATACCCAGAGAAGTATCAACTCATCGTGATCCTAGAGCATAAAGCTCAACCATCTGCATGCTGCTTCCTATAGAAAACTAGCTGTAATTATCACCATGAGATCGGCTGGTGTCCTTACTAGTTGGAGGACTCTCACCACGACCTCCATCCAATCCCCATCCCCCTGTGGGTCCATCTCTCCCTTTAACATGGGTGGTCTATGGTGTTGGAACTCGTGTAATGCTCTCAAGAAGTATGCACCATCTACTACTGGGGATGATGTGATCGGTGGCCCTACGAGTAGTGGTACAATTGTTTCCTCCGCTCGTGCCTCAACTGGAAGAGGGACCTACACAAAGGCCTCGTCGCCTGTTGGGTTATCAGTGCTTACTATATCCAGAACCCTAGCTGGCTATCTGCGTGGAGGCATCTTGAAAAGAAACAGGTGTGCCACGGTCCATAATTTATTCTTTGTGAGATAACTCATGAGATTATAAAGAAAACTCCTGAAAACAAACACTCAAATAGTGTTTTCATGCGATTAGTCAGAAATCAAAAGTCAGGGTCCTGGTGTATCGATACGTCGGCAGCCGCAACAACACTGGATTCCCTAAATTGTTAACCACACTCACTAAACATAACACTATTTACATTAAAAAGAATGATCAGAGACCTATGTTCTGTGGTAGTACCGACTCCTCTGATACCAATTTTTCACGACTTCTCCCCCAGGGCCCGTGTCGTGACTACCTGAATCCCACCTTCCATAGGCCAGGGGCTGGAGACTAGCACTGAAAGGTGTGTTCCCAATAACCGGGAAAGAATTTCCTTTATAAACTATAAAAACATGAAACCAAGCATACAGAAAGATACGAACACAAGTCAACTGTATAGAAAAAAATGTGCTAAAAGAAAAAAGGGGCTGGAATACATGCCCAACAGTAATTGTTCAAGTACAACTGAAATAAAATACATCTGAAGAAAATGAAAGGAAGAAACTGGGTCATCCTATGAGGTACCTACATGAAGGGTAGGTATAGATTGCCTCCTCAGCATTCCACGTCTGCCTGTCTCCTCTTCATACCATCACACTGTATGTTCCTCCTCTACGCCCTGTCTAGCCAGGGTACCCTCAGCCTCGATCAGCGCTGTCAGTCGTCTGCACCAAACACAACAAGGTGATTGCATAGCCCGTGCATGGGTGAGTATAATGATACTCATTAGGGACCATGAGACCCTCAAGGTATAACAAAATCCACCAAGGATAAACCACAAGGAATGAAATCAACTGACAACCCTACTTAGGTATATGCCCATAAATATACCTAAGCTATCAAGTGTACCCATCTAAATCATTATGAATACATAGAGTCTAACTCAAAGCTCATAGCTTAACTATTCCACAAAGTAAGGAATACCATGAAGGTACGTACTACACAGGTACGCCACACAGAAGAATACCACCAAGGTATTACCACGAAAGAAATTACCACAAGGTATAGAATCATCTCACTCAAGGTATAGAATAAGTAAAAAATACAGATGATCAGTCAAAGGATAGATCATCTTATTCTATTAGGATCCTCTTCTAATGACCCAAACAGGATTGCTCAGTGCTGACCCACAGATGATCACTATGTTCTGAACCACACCGGATCGCTCGGTGCTGACCAACACAAGATCGCTAGGTGATGACCCACACAGGATCGCTCGGAGCTGAACCACATAGGATCGCTCAGCGCTGACACACATAGGATCGCTCGATTTTGACCCACACAAGATCGCTCGGTGCTGAACCACACAAGATCATTATTCATTCTTCACATCACAACTGGATTCTATGTTCCAACACTAAGCTCGCTCGTCACCGAGAGAGTGCGCTCCTAAAGCCCATGGTGGATATTCCAACCACTATGAATTATCACTAAGAAGTATCTCAAATGACCTCCACTTCATTGGGATCTCAATGCAAAAGACAGTGTGTCAATCAGATGCCCAGTCTGTAAGTTATTTGCCTTTTAGTCCTGAGGGCCTTATTGGATTCGTGCTCCATCCAACCCGACCGTATTACAACATTATCCAAATATTCAGTGGGGTATACTCAATGGGACCGTCTCGCTCCATGGTTTCTAGAACCGCTAACAGTTTGTCAAAAAGACGCCTGGTGCCGACGTTTTGGCCGATAGAGCGAAAATATCAAAGTTGGCTCGGGTTTGGTCTGACCTGGACCGACCCGACCCAATTCGTGTTGACCCAGCACGCTGGATTTGGTCCGGCCCGTGCTGGTCAGCACAGAGGGCAGCGGGGGGGGGCAAGGCTACAAGGGCCATGAAGGCCGAAGGGGCCATAGAGGCTGAGAGGGCTGCAGAGGCTGTGGGGTGGCGCGGAGGGTCGTGGGGCGACATAGAGGGACACACGACGGTGAGGCCGTGGGGCGGCATGGAGGATCGTGGGGCGACACCGAGGGCTGCGAGGCGATGAGGCCGTTGGGTACCAAGGATGGCTACAGAGTAGTGAGGCCATTGGGTGGCGTGGAGGGTCACGTGGCAGTGAGGACACAGGGTGACATAGATGGCCACACGACGGTGAGGCCGCGGGGTGCCACGGAGGCTTTAGGTTGGCAAGGAGCCTTGGGGCCATTGCCATCTTCATGGTCATCATTGAGCCGGCCACCGCATCCATTCGTCTCTGTGTCACAACTTCACCTGCTTCCATTGAGAATAACACACAATTCATGAAGAACAATGGAGAGGACATGCCATGTTTGTTTATCCCAAACCCTCCATGTTAGAGTGGTAGTAAGCGGGTTAACAAAAAAGGATTAAAGAACATCATGCCCTAAAACATCCCACAATTTATTATTCCCAGACCTGCAAAAGAAATCATCTATGCATCAACTAGTTAGAGAGTTGATCCGCATTCTTTGTTTTAGAAGGGAAGAACATGGGAAACAATAATCAAACACAATTAAACCACTACCTTGGAGATTTGACAATGGAGGTCATGAGGAAAGAGAGGAAGTCGTTGGGGATAGATGGACGTCAGGGAAATCAGTGTTTCCTTGATTGTCAGTTATTGGTCATTCAATACATTCCTCAATGGCATGAGCGTTCTTCGTATGGGAGCACATTCATCATTGGAGAGTGTAATCCTGCAAAAGTTTCTCCTCTCCCAATTCCACCAAAAAGTGAAAAACAGCCCCTTTGTTAATTTATGTTTATCAAATTAAAAGGTTGGAATAATTAATTGTTGGAACAATTAATTGTACAACATTGGCATAACTAATTGGCTCCAATTAATTGGAGGAAATGATTAATATGGATTTGAGAGGTTTCTCCCCCATTAAGAGGGGTCAGCTTGTCCCATGTCCTAAATTAAAAATGGGGGTTAGTTCTTGTGGTCTCCCCCTCAAAACATCCACATGGAAGGATTAGGCTTGGGTGGTTCCCACCACCATAACCCATGTTGAGGGGTATCAACAAATAAAATAAAAATGTTAACATTTTTATTTATTCCATTCATTCACCAAAAACAAAAATTCTATATTTCATCCATGACCATCTGTGGTTGAGGTGAATGTCTCCTAAAGTGAATACCAGTGCTGTGAGATCACCAGTGCCCTCAGATTTCAATTCTGATCACTGGTTCATAACATAAAGTAACCAGCTTTTATTTTTACTGAATGTACCCGAAAAAATATCAGAAATTCTTTCCGGGCACTCTGGGCCTCATAATCATGTGTCGTCAATTTTCACGGACTCGTAAAAATCAAATATAATAAAAAAAATTATATGGTAATTCTGAGTCTTTACATTTTAAGGGAGAATCGATGGTGGGGAGATCCTCAATGTATAGTTTTTAGGATTTAAATATATCCATTTTATTGATGTAGGACTTTTAATTATTCTATATATTATGGAATAATTCATTAGATAATATCAATTATCCATATGTGTTATTCAATCTGGAATATGAAAATTATTTCATGGTATTTATTTTAATATTGAGTGGTTGGGTATAAAAAATGATATTACTGGTTTCTCTCCATATGTATTATATAATATCATGTTAAATCTCGAAGATTATGAATTTTGGGAAAATAATAGCCACTCCCCATAACAGCATTGTAGTGGTATAAAATCATAATAGATTTTATAACAATGATACTATGATCCTTGAGAGGTTTGGCCATTGTTTTGGTGGTTATTGATCTCTTGACCATGATAGCTCAATTATTATATATCATGGAAGCTACTCTCATAGATAAACTATGAAAATTAATCGTATGAGCATGATTAGTATTATAGGGGTTTCAACAAGAATTGTCTCTAGTTATGAAATGAGGACCACATTAATGTTTTATAAAGGGTAGAAGGATGATCATGATACTCAAGTTTAATTAAAAATATCATACCACCATTGGAATGATGACCATTAAAACATCCCATTATTATTATAGAGGATAAAATGTAAGAATATATCATATATTTTTGTGTCTCCTAAGTTGAGATTTTAATTATTATGTATTTAGGATCAAAATTGGAGAATCACCTTTGATTGGAATTAATGTTATATATGAAATGTCCAACATAGTGAAATTCAATCACAAATGGTTGATTATTTCTCCATGTTTTTTTAATTTTTATTCCAATATTAGGAAATGAAAAATATAATTTTAGGTTAGTTTCCACATTCTTCAATAATTTTATCCATGATTAGGTCATTGATTTATAGTGAAATAAGTCAAACTATCACCTTGATTTATCCTCAACCCATTTGAAATCATGTACAATATAGGTGAAATAACATTCAAATTAGACTTAACACTTTTTAGTGACTTGTATAATGTGTTAAACATTTATGAGTTATGATGATATATACATTATCCTACTAATGTTATATAGTTTGATGATATAACATTAGAATATGATTGTTCATACATGGAATAACTATTATATATTTTTTATTGAAGTGAGAAATCATATGGGGAAAGGTCATTCCATTATTTTGTGTATAGTGGAGACAAAATAAACTCTGAGGCAAGACTTTTGAGTTATAGTATGAGTTTAAATATAAATGGAAAGAGTTATTTCCATATGAAGTTTAATTATAATTCTTGGGGATCAGAATCCCAATGGTGTGTAGTTTTTAATAAACCTTATCATTCAAGATAGTTTTCTATTTTAATTTTTGTTATTAAATTGATAAATTAATTAATTTGGTACTATAAAGAGATTAAATAATAAAGTAAAAGATATTTGAGGGATGAAAAATTAGACGTTTTTATAAAAATGGCCACAAATGCCCATTTATCACTATAACATCTTTAGTCTCAAATCATATTTCTATTTGAGCCATTTTTTAAAATTTTGGTAAAAATGATATTTTTACATTAAAACAAAATCTAATAACATTTTTCATTAGTATTTATATATAAATCCATAAGAACCACCCTTATACTCTTCTTACTCATTACCCTTCAATTACAAGGTTATCTTATCCTCATGCTTGATCATAACCATTATTGAGCTATTATTGGAGAACTACTTTAGTGAAGACAAGGTAAAATTTTCATTCATTCTTTTGGATTTATATCACTTCTTGAGTAAAAAACCAAATATAAAAATAATGTATTATTAGTTTTCTAAATTCCTTTTTTATGGTGGAATACATTTTCATCTATCCTTCAGTATTGAACTTAGCATGGTATTTAGTAAGTGACCCATCTGATCTCCGATATTATTGTAATGTAGTGGTTGGTGTAAACATGAGGTAGTGTGAGACATAATGGGTTTTAAATTTTAAATCTCACCAAATTGATTTAGATAATTTTTTTATAACATTATATGTTTCATTTCTCGACTAATATGGAAACAAGAATTTAATCATGTTTTTACATTTACTTATTATAAGTTTTATTTCCTAATGTTTTAAAGAGGCTAATAGTATTCATATATTATTATAAATTTAGTATATAGGTTTTTTTCCTTCCAATAAGATGCATATGAGTTATTTGATTGTGAATATATATATATATATAATTTTGCATAAGGATATATTATTTGTAAAATATATGGTATATTTTTTTCTCCTTCATGATGAAATTGTTTCCATTGTATTTTTTCCTCTTTGTTTAACCAAGGAGGATTTAGAACTTTTTCTTGTATTAGGAGCATGGTTAGATGTATTTATGGTTATTTTATATTGTGGATAGTTTAAAATATAGAAATATACAACCAATTTATTTTATTTTTTTCAATTTCCAAACAAAATTAATGAAATGGTTATTATTATATATTTCACACATACATTAGGATTCTATTACATACACTTTTTTTATTATAGTTTGGTATAGGTAGAGTAGTGACCACTAATTGTGTATACTTCACATAGACCCTATATGTGTCTCATGGGAGATGTATAGATCTTATTATCCATGAAATAGATAAGGGAATGTCCCAGAGAAATGAGGGTTACTAGGGTATGAAGATAAGAGTTTTGATACACTTTTTATAGTTAATGGTTTATGGATAATGTAGATGGGATAATTGTAGTTTTATATTTCCACTGGATATTATGCCTTTTGATTGTTTTATATTGGTGAAACTTTTAAAAACAATTTATTTATATTTCATGTATATATTTTATGTAATCTCATGGAATGATTTTCATCTTCATTCACATGTATATTTAATGTTTATTCCAATAATATTTTTAATCCATTAATAATTTTTTAGTATTTATATTTATAGTGATGTAAATTTATTACCTAATCATACTATTTATCAACAAAAGTTTATAAAAACATTTGGAGATAAAAATTTACACTTGAGGACTTGTGATGATTTATGGAATACCTTGGGATTTAGACTAGATTTTTGCACGTTATGTCAATATTACTCAGAGAGAGAGATGAATAATCCATAAAAAATTAATGATATTGGGTCAGGATTAGATAACATGGAATGTAAAATAGGATGGAATTGCATATTACTAGAGATTAAAAATAATTTAGATGTATATATCGACTTTCAATAAAAAAAAGTGGAAAAATTTAAAGGATTTCTTTACATAATCACATATTTCACTTAATGGATCATTATATCACAAGTTTTTTATTATAGTACTTAATTTTTATATAAAATTTTCTATATAAAAATATTTTTTATTGATCAAGAGTCACCTAATGTATCTTTAAGAATCAATGAATACACATGGAGTGATAATGGAAAGTGATGAATGTGATGGATGCATAGAACATGAAAAAGTATCAAATATCAATAAATCAAAGGTATATTTATTTTTAATTTGGTAATATCTTATTTTTATTAGCATAATTTATAAATATGATAATATCCTTATGTATATAATATCATAAATAGAAACTGGTGATTAATGGAGATATTAATGATATTTTTAAAAGAAATTTTTGGGATTATGAAGCTGGAAAAGTTTTGAACAATTTATGTTGTAATTGAACTAATTAAATTGTATGGTAATAAAGAAACATAATGAATGATTACATAATGATTGTTAATTGGTAAAAAGGCTTGGTCCAAAAGATAGTTTGAATATATATATATATATATTAACATTAGAGGTAACAATGAAGATTAAAGAGGGTTTGATCATATATTTCATTGTAGAGAAAAAAGATTATATATCATAGAGGAGGAGGAGAGATTTTATTCATGATCACATATACAGATATTGATTGGAAGCATTATTTAAATATTATGGAGTTATTAAAAAATAGTGATAAAGGAATGAGGAACATAATGTATATCTTAGATCTCCAAATTGATATGAGAATTTGATCCCATGTTGATATATCTAAGACATTAAAAAATGGTGTAGAATAGCAAGAGTAAGTGAATATTAATAATGATCTAGATGCATGGAATTATATTGAATCTTTAGAGTTACTAAAATCGTCTATTTTTTACAAGATGAATAATATCATTAAAGTGCACCCATTTGAAAGGATAATACATATATTCTGATTTTATATTTTCCTACACACATTTAATGGATTGAGATCCCATCTTGCTAGTTCCCCTCGTTATTATGGGAGTGATTCAAAATGGTAATGTTCCATAAATAATAGGGGTAAAATATGTAATTTATCTATAAAAATTTGAAAAAATAATGATCCATATGTCATGTAGTCATTATTATACCATAAATATTTGATAATTAGTAATTTATGTATAAAAATATGTGTTTTATAAGTTAAATTGATTAGTCATTATTTTTTCAGAGGTAAATCAAGTAAATTAACTATGTCAACATATTTTGGGTTTATATTTATGATAAGTGAGTATGATTGATGAAAATGAAAAATGTGTGATGTGATCAAAATAGAGGTTAATCTAGTATCCCTACTCTTATTAATTCCATATCGAGTGAATTAACTGATGGAAAAAGTTAATATTAATAAAAGTTACCTAACTTGATTCACACACATCTCATAGGGTGACTCTCACATGGGATTATTATCAAAAATAAATAAATTATTATAACAAAATTAACAACTATATTTTTAATAAAAATAAAAAATATCAATAATATTAGGTTAGTTAAAAACAATTTCTATAAAACATTGGTAATTTAATAAAATACATTAATAATACTTTTAAAAGTTATAATAATGGAAATAATAATAAATAATTTAGTATAAATAACACAATATATATTTATAAAAAATTTATGATAATAATAAATAATTTTTATTATATATAAATAATAAAAAAATATATTAATTAAAACATAAATAAAAATGTTTTTAATCAATCAAAATAACAATAAAATTTAAAATCAATGATAGCCGAAAATTAATAAAAAAATATATTTCCATAATTAAAACTTTAAATGTGATAATAATAATAATAAATATTTTTTATAATTTTTAAAATAATAATAATGAAAATTCAAATATATATTTTTAAAAATATTTTTATTCATAAAATTTACTTATTATATATTATGATATTTATAATTACGACCAAAAAACACTTAATGATCTATTTATTGGAGTATATGTTTAATGAATAATAAAATTCAAGGTGGGTGATAATGTATTAGAGATGATGTGGATTAAATTCCATGTGTAGAATTTTGAATCAAAGGAATGATCAGTAGTTATCCATTTCACCAGATGATAATCAGAGGATCCTACTAATGAGAACATTTAAATTCCCACAAGTTTAAATTATTGGATTATTTTTTAGAATAGTTTTCCATAAGATAATAATTTTAATTAAAAATTTTACAAGATGTTTAGACTTTTAGTTTTCTTTATTATTTAAATTCATATAAATAAAGTTGTAATAAAATAGTTTTTGATGAATAATTTTTCAATTACAATATTCAATTTACTTGAATTTAAAAAAAGTCCATTTATAATCAATTAAAAAATTATTTGAAAAATAGAATTAAATGAGTTTATAGGGGCTTATAGTTATGAAGACCCAATGTATTATAAAAAACCAAACATTTATAATGGGAATAGATATGACCCAAAAAAGAAAAAATAATAACACCGTCCATAAAAATAGTGCTGAATGAATGAGTGTACACTACCAAATTTACCTCCCTCCACGTATACATCACTACTACATCATCAAGGGAAAAGTGTTAACACGAATATATAACTTAACACATGAAAAATAAACTTATAAAAAATCCATAATGTAATTAACCACTAACATTGAGTCTAGTTACATGTTATCCATTTAAATACCCTGATCAATACATATTCTTATCCAATTAATAAGATCCATGAAATTCTATTCAAGAGAAAAACTATAAACAAAATTATCTTGGAAGGCCCTAAAGACCATGACCCTTGTATTTTGAACTAATTCCCCACCAATATTACTTGATTTATAAAATACGTGTGATTATTTTGTTAAAAATTGATTAGTTGATAAAGTAATTAAACCTAAATCCTTCTCTTCAAAGGACACTATGAAAGAGGACGTTATAATGTATAAAGAATAAGATGATCAAAAAAGGAAATGTATCCATACTCATAGTCTAAGATTTCTATTTCTACAAGAATATATTATGCTTTAAATTTGAACACTAAGAAATCCAATTGTGGTTACCCATGTATCCTTTTATAATTAGATAGCTATATCACACAAACAAACACTACTAGTACCATATTACATAAATGGACCATAACATAAGTAATTTTAACAAATAAAATAATAATAATTTATTATAATAAATGATATAAAATTTGGATTTCAATAAATATGGTTTCTAAAATAGGTCTATATATTTACCATTAATCACCCCCTATATAAAGTGGAAAGAATTAATTTCAATATATTAATGAAAACAAAACTATAATCTTGATTCTACTTCGCCGCCTTTCCTCTAAATAATTGAGTTAGTTGGGAAAATATATTTACAAATACATCATATAATAAAATGGAATTGACTCAGGATACTTACAACCTAAAGAGTATCTACCCATAGATAAATTTCTATATTCACATAATTAAAATGAAATAAATCATTTATAGAGATTACAATAGTTGAAAATGGAACAACCAATAAAAAATATGTGTCATTTGAGAGAGTAATGTTATTAAAAACTACATATTCTCCTGCATCAAGAACATTATCAATAAGACCTCTATGATAGTAAGCCTCATCAAAATATATATTTGATTCTTATAACCTTAAGAGTGGGGGATATTACATACCCAATTTTCTTTCAAATATTTAATTTTCTCATTCTTAAAATCCATCATGATTTATTAATAATCAGGGGTATAACACACATTAAATCCATCTATAAGTTGGTGGAATGAAGACCCACCCCATTGAGAAAGGAACCCACTAATTACTCAATACAAATAAACATAAATAGGGATTAAATTAATTCCACATTTTTATACATCCATGCAAGTATATCTTGGAAATTCTTCACGGTTTTAAAAAGTATTATAATATTTAGGCCTACTAGTTTAGTAAAAGACTCTATAATTTTCCAGCTATAACAATGAAAGCACTTCTCATGGTTTTAATCTTATAGAATATTTTGAAATAGATTCTTATTATTCTAAGAAATATAGTCCCAAGAACCATAATAATATATTTTATGGGTATATTAATTGAATAAAAACACTATTGATTAGGTAAATATTACCCTCATATTATAGAAAATTATTTTTCTTATTTATAATTCAAGAGAATATCTTTCGATGTATGTTATTGAAGTGATTTAATTTCTATCTCCCACATATAATGAGAATTAAAAAATACATCACCATGATATTTATCTTATAGATTCATTGCTATATCTCAAGTAGTAGGATTATTTTGATATCCATTTCATTGGAATGTATATACTACTATTCAATGAATTATACTCTATTCACTAAAATTTCATGGATACAGACAATATATTTTGAATCCCTCATAGAGAACTATTCGCAATTGAGTAATATCATCATGTCTTCTATAAAAAAAGAGATATTATATGACATGAACTATATATTTTTCATTAAAAAAAACAATTTTACTTCATATGTCATTTAGTTCAACTACATACTAAAAAATATGTTCTATAATGAAATATATTGGAGGTAGAGGGTCACCTTTTCTTAATCCTATAAAAAATGAAGAAATCATATTATTTATATTGAGTGAAATGTATAATAACAAGGATTAAAAACAATGATATAGTAAGTCTCCAATCCACTCAAGAAAATCAATTTTTCTAAATAAATTAATGGTGAAACTCTATTAAATATTTTAATACAAATTATCAATAACTACCTTAATTATTTTATTCCCCCAACGGCCTTTCTATTTAAGTCCATTATAATTTATAATGTGTGATAAATGGATCTATTTATATATCATTCATAAAATTCCATGTTTCTTTATTAGAACCATCCTTGAAGGTAGAAGATAAGACATTCATTTAGTATTTTAGATGGTATCTTATTTTTAATGTTTCGCATACATATCGACCTAAATTTATTGAAGGATTCTAGTTGTTTCATCTATAGAATAAGATAATGTGTAGTAATATATACTATAGATGAATACATTTTAATATAGTTATTCAATTTCAATTTCAAAATAATGTTTTGGATTTTTTTTCATTATAAATAATTCATCTATATTATAATAAAAAAATGAAAAATTCAACTATTTTGATTAAATATTCACTAAGATAATTATAAGTTAACAAATATTTTAATCAATTATAAATAATATGATCAATTTATATTAAAATTATTCTTATTCATAGGACTTAAATTGTGTTAAAAACATGTGTAAAACTATAAATTCTTAGATTATTAGTGATTTAGTGATGTGTAATAGTCTTCATTAATTAATTAATATTGATTTTAATTGAGCAAATGTCATTGAATCTTATTATGTTTAGCATTATTTTTTAAATTGTTGAATTAAATTAAATTATATTATTAATTATATAATAAAATATCTTTTATTCCTTGTTGGAGGATGAAATGTTTTTTCATAGGAAAAAAATATAAAATTTAGAAATTATAAATAAATAAACCCATTCATAAATAGAATAATTACATTATTTTCCAATTTAATACATTAACAATATCTTATGAATTAAGTTTTCATAAATGAATATAAAAAAATTCATTAAAAATATATTTCCTGAAATAATATACCAAAAATTTATTACAAGAATATGAAATATTGTATTTATAGTATATTTTGTGTTCATAATAGTTATAAATGATTTTATGTGTTATAATAATTTTAGGAATGATTTTTCTTAGTATAGTATGAGTTACTATAATTATTGAAACATACAAAAAATGTGTTAATTTTTTTGATCTAGTTATATTATAGTGTCATGGGTGAATCTTTCATATTTTATTCCCATTTCATTACATGCGTACATTTTTTTTTATGAATATAAATGTTAAAAATACTCACCCCCAAAATTAAATATTTTTAAGAATTATTTTTTGTCATATAATATATAATATATATATATATATGGGAGGTTCTAGATATTTAAATATTAAAAAAAATAACCTTGGTGTTTTTCATGGTGTGTTCGATAGTGTCATGGTAGAAAAATGCATCATAATCATTAAATTTTTTATTTTTTCACGTTTTTTTAATTTGATTCTAATATTAAGAGATTGTAAGGGTGTTTCCTTAGTTTTGGTTTTTTTATTTTGCCATTTTTTACCAATATTTTCCATATTTGCATTAATTTTTCAAATTATTATAAGCTAATTAGATATTTCAATCCTCTTTACATATTTTAGGGATTATATTAAGCAGGGTATTAAATATTATTATTTAATTATTGGGAAATTATATACTTGTGGAGATTTATATAAAGAAAATATGGTAAAAATCCCTAGATATATTGAAAAAATAGTTGGTTAGACACGTTTTTTTCATATTTATTGATAGTATATGAGTATTGTACAGGTTAATACATATTATACATGAGTGAATGAAAAATTATTCTAACTTAAGAAATGAAATAATATTTTAAAATAATGATGGTAGGGTGTCATATAAGGTTTACAAAAATAATCCGTAATAATGAAGAGGAAAATGAAAATTTCTAGGAAGAAACTCTCCCAAAATCATGTAAAAAGGCACCCTTTTCTTAAATTCATTACTATAAATTGATTATATAATATTTTTTATTATAAAATAACATTGGTCAAAGTCTATTAAATTAAAAATAATTTTTTCAAAAAAATTAGAAATTTCAAGGGGTATATTTTTAATATTTCAAAATAAATTCTTTTATCAAATTACAAAATATTTATAAATAAATTTTTCATTCAAATACATTATATTCCATAACATAAAACTTTTCTGGATTCCAAAATATATTCTTAGGCCACACATTACATATCACCCAAATATATTTATAGTATTTATTTATATTCTACTAAGTATAAATAAAATTCATATTATAATAAGGTGTATTAATATCCTAAATTAATATTTTTGGAATCCTTAACTTTGAAATATACCCTGAGATGGATGGTGAATCAATGTGTGACCAATAATAATATCTTTAATCATCAACATATAACTATGTGGTTTTGACCCTATTTTTAGTTTAATTCTAATTACATATGTCTAGAAGGGTTTATAAGTTCAAGAGGAATATAAATTTGTGAGTTGGTGGCTGGTTTATTTTGTGAATAAATATTCAGAATAGATTTATTAGAGTTGCACCATCTTAAAGAAGGTATTTTGGACATAGAATAAGGACCAAAAGTTATCTGGGATATATAAGAGAGATTCAAAGAGGTACCCAGCTGGCTGAGTTACTACATTTTAGTATCCAAGTCACTAAATAGTCAATGGGACACCACTGACTAGCCAGTGAAACCATTTAGTGGTTTGAGACACTATCCTGAGTCACCAGATGGCCATTAGAGGGTTTTGTGGGAATTATTACAATTCTTCACCCTATGTTTTTAAATTGTGAATCCCATCTTCCCCCATTCTCGTTCTCAGATGGACACAGGATTTCTCCCCCTCTACCTTCTTTTTAACACCATTTATTTGTGGGTGAATAAATTTTGTTATTCTATTACTCATGGTAGATCACTACCTCATATGATATTCAACTTATTCTTGTCCATTAACCATTGATTTTTTATTTCATCAGTTAGATATTTGATGAAAAATACAATTGTGGATAATGAAATGATTCAAGAGTCATGAATATTTCTCTATGTTTGGGTAAAATATGGAATTAGATGATATCTCCACACTATCATATATTTCATTGATGGTGATTTTTTATATAGTATATTTTCTATTATTTTTTCATTAAATTGAAATAAATTGGACATTTTACTGATTTTGCATGTTTGATATTTTTTCTAGGTTAGTTTTGAGAGTATCTGATTGGCCTTCCAGGTATCTTTGTGAATGATTTTGATATAAAGAAGGCCCCAAGTAATAATTTCACAATTTAAGACTAAATGTTTTAAATTTAATTTCAATTTTAAATTTTAATATTTGGTATAGAATAAAAATTATAATTTCTTATAAAAAATAAATTAGATATCATTCCATGAGTTAGGGAATCATGATGATGGGTGGTGGATGGTTGATATTGGATAGGATTTGTGATCCTATATATAGCTACTAGTTCATGTAGTTAAAAGGGGGAATTTTCATTAAAATATGTAGGTAATACTCCTCTGTTGATCATATGGTATTTTTGCATTTTTAATATTCCATGTGTTATAAAATCACTCCACCAAATGTGATGTCCCATTTTATATTAAATTAGTTATTAAATTGTAATGAATTATTTAATTAAATGGATTGACCTATAAGAAATGAAAAAATTGTCTAGTCCACTGAGGAACCTTAGCACTAGCTTTTCAACTTGACCACTAATACCTGAGTCCTTGATCATATTCATGCTCTTAATGATGACCAGAACCTGAGGCTTGATACTTTAAATGTTTAAATAATTTTTTTGGCCTTTTGTGTGGTTTTCAGATAATTCTATGGGTGGTGGTATTTTAGGGGATGGAATAATTTTATCCAACATGTCTCTATTGAAAAATTATTCACCCAAATAGATTAATGAAAGATGAGATGGCACATGAAACCCATGTGGTGTATTCTGGTTTGATGAGACCAGGGGGACTGGTGGATTCATAAGGATATGAAAAACATTAAAGGAACTATAAGGACTAGGATTATGAACATATGTGTTACCTTTGAACATAGATTAGTGTTTTTTTTAGTTATGTATGTTAAAACCAAGGTTATTCCCTTTCTAGATTGGCCTAGTTTATATAAGATGGGTTTAGCTGTTCAAAAAGCCCATTTTTTATTATTCAATAATGACATGTGCTATGATGAGATAGACATAATACTATCGAGAATTTAAATAAATTGATTAGGTGATTATATGGGACTCTTCTATGGTCCTATGTTGAATATTTCTTATTGAAATATTCCTTGAATTCATCTTCAAATCATTATATTGATGTTTTCTCTTGATGATAAATTCGGGTGATTCCCCCTTGGATTCTGCTCTATCACCTACAAATTTGGAATTCCCAAGATTCCAAGATTCATCCTTGAAGTCCAATTGGATGAATTTATCACCATTTTTTCCTAAGATAACTAATATTTGTAGGATTGATCAATTGAGAAAAATGTTATTATAGGGATTCTTATAGGTGTTTCTTAGGATCCAGATATTGAGCATGACATTATACAGTTTTCCATGGATTATTATGAAAAATATATATGATCCTAATGTGATAATCATTACTAGACACCTTGGTAAAACTTAGGGTATGTCATATTGATCATCATTACTATGGAATGTTGTTTTCATGGAAATATGGAAATTTATATTTAGACTACTCACATGGGGGTATGATGATATGCCTAGGTCACCCATATGATCTTTTTTTGAGCCTAACTATTTTAGGGATGCCCATTATACATCCAGGGATTATGTGTTTAGACATTACTAGAGGTATTTATGTGTTATCTTATAGTAGGACATGTATCCCTCTGTTGAGGAAAATTATTATGCATAAGGACATTCTATAATTGGCTAATGTATGTATAGGTTGATCCCTAGTGTCATGTTGGGGTCCATGGATCGATGCTATTTATTTATTTAAGATTCTAAAGTTATTTATTTATTTATTTATTATTCTTATCTAATCACATGCATGTACACAACATTTACTACTTATGTATAAGATTGTGTTAGTGGTTCCCTATTGAGTAATATTCTCACAACATTCTCATGTAGTTGTGGAACTTGTGTATCTGAGAATATATTTACATGGTCGAAGGAACATGTTGGGGTGACACCTATAATTAGCTGATCAGGTGGGATTTTTTTGGACGTGATCAGGAGACTGGGATGAGGATTGGCTTAAAGAGTGATGGTAAAACCAAATGCATTTTATTTATTTTTTCATTTTGTATAAGGGTTAGCCTAGTGGGAGACCAATTGTATATACGTACTTATATGCCACACTTCATTATATATAGTATAATTACATTTATTATTTCCATTAATTTTGTTCTTTTATCAAGGATTATGTTTTGTTTATTTTTATGTTATTACGTACTATGATATGGGGGTATAGTCTCCACATGATACTACCCTAGACCTATACTACTATTGATTAGCCTATAGAGTATGATGAGTTATGAATAAATACCTATGGTTAATTGGGCTAATGAGCCATTTCAGTGTCCTATGACATAGAACAACAAAAAGTGGTTTGAAAACTTTTCTTTATTTGAGCCTTCTATGTGGGGAGATGGTACACTGGAGAAACAGAAATGTGTCAGAACTTATGATGTATTCTTTATTGGTTCATCATGAACACCTTCTCTGGATTATTTTTTGGTTATTAAGGATATGATATTTAAATTTTTGATTCTTGATGTTATAATCATTTGATGTATCATTATGTGATGCACTTAGATTTTTGAGATTTAGTATTTACTATATACTCGACTCTTGGAAAATAGTGTCAAGTGGTGTCTTCACACATCTTCCATGGAATGTTGTATACACATGTAATTCCCTTAAGCATGTGTGACTGATATTAATAATTAATTTTTTCAATTGTTTAATATGTCGACAAAAACTTTTATAGTGTTTCCCTATATAAACTGGAATTGAATTATAATTAGATGAACTATGATATAGTTTCCTATGATGAAAGGTCATGTGGATATAAGACATTATTCCCTCTAATTATGGAGATAATTTTCCTATTGTAATGGGTGTTCCTTGAACCTAGTTGGTTAGTACATTAATTTTATTACCTATTAATGAACATTTTTCTCTAGTTATGCATCTTGGATTCTCTCTAATGGATCCATGTTTAGTTATTTAATGTGTTTGATGCAGTCTATATGGTGTTTTCCTTATAGTCTTATTGGAATTATACTTTACCAAACTATAGAACTATGATTCTTTCATCATGAAAAATATAGGTAGATATATATATATATATATATGTACATACTGAGATATGAGATTGTGATCATTGAGGTGGTGATTCTTGTATATAGAGGCCCAATAAAGAATCAAACTGAGGTCATGATTCTTAAAGGGTTGGTCTTATATATTAAGTGAGACTCAGTTCCCTCATATGTGAATCAGTTTTCTTGTACTATTTGTTATCTATATGAGACCCAAGAGTATCCAGTGGGGTTATTAAGTCATCATGTGACTTTTGGAATAGAAACTGAGGGTCATTACCCACAAGTATGAACTACTTGATATGTGGCCAGTGGGTTATGTGGGAGAGCCTAATGGTAAAAACATTGATTATTATTTTTGATTTTCTTATTATGGTTGATCAGAGGGGTATTATTTATGAGGTTAACCTATAATATGGTGTGTCCTAGGCATGAAAGTGATTCAGGGATGAGATTCATGTGTATGTAATTCAGGATTATGTAAATGCACAAAATGTTCATTTTAACATGGGATTCATGAATGGTTATTCAATAGTTTTTTGAATGTTTAATGAATTTGTAGGTTCTTTTCCTCGATATCAACAAATGTGATATGTTTCTATAAATATGATTTATTTTTTTATTATACCATTTATTTTCTTGAGGGAATCACCATGAGTGTTAATGATTTGTATATAACTGTTCGGTTTTGAGGACATGACTAGTTGAGTGCATAAACCTATTAATTTTGGAAACATTATGTAGTGGTGTAGTGTTATAGAACATATGGATGATTTTGGGTTTTGATATGATGAGTAAGTTGGATGGTGGATGTGTAGTAGAACATGGAATTTGTTTGAAATGCATGATTTTAAAGAGGATTTATTGGGTAAATTCTCTATTAATGATATTGGCATTCCACGTATCATGATTATATATTGATATGGGAGCATGAGCCTAGTTATGGGGATTTGTGACTCATGGGGGAATGAGTTGGGTTTTTTTTTGGGTTACATAAGAGAACGAAATTATTATGTTTCATTGAGATCAATAATAAAATAGCTCTGATGATGTACTGTGAATTGTTTTGGATCATTTTATAAAAGAAAAAATACCCACTAAGTTTAAATGGTGACATGAAATTCTATGTGGGATATATGTGATTCCTTTGGAATTATGAATCAATCCGATGATTTTTGGAGGTAGAGGATTAATTTTTATAAATAATATTAATCTAGGAATTGTGGCCTTGATCTTTTTGTATGAATTTTAAATGTCCCAGTGGGGATGGATGAAATCACTGGTTGATCAGATTTGATGGAATGACAAATTCAATAAGTGATCATGATTCAGTTATTTAAAGGAGAATGGACTTTAGTCATAAGGATCAGAACACATGTGATTATAGAACATGTTGAGTTGTCACTTGAGGAGTTGTACACAGTGAGATATATGGAGTGGATTACTCCCTTGAATTGTTAAGTGAGTGACCCAGTTTATTTATAAGAACATTTTCATATACTATGAATGATGAACCATAATCTGGTAGAAAGTAATAGGTTGATGTAATGTGTTTACACATGGGTATGAGAGGGACAATCACATCGATTGATTAGGTTTGGTAGAAAATACTTCATGGAACAAAGAAGTCGGGATTTTGATTCAAAAAAGTGGAAATGTTTATAATTCCATCATGTTTATCATAATATTGTTCATGAGATTATGAACATCATATTGGAAGGGTCTTGATATAGTGGTACTGATCATTGAATTGTTTAAGTGATAATGGTATTTCATTAAGCCAGTGGATCCAATTTTTTTGGTTTCATGTTATTTTATAGATTTAGAATTAGATGTGATAATAGATTAGATTCCATGAATTGGCATCAGGCTTAGCAAGGAGGATGATGGAATTCAATAATTGATTTAATAGGAGTTGTGTCACTGATCATGGTAAAATATGATGATGATTTTGGGTTATATGAGTATCCAAATTTTGAATCAAACGGAGAGTTGTATCTTAACTTGAATGAAAATTTGAAGACGATGGAAAAATTATTTTGGGATTTACGGTATTTTGGTCAGTCTAATGAGTAGCGTGTTGGTGGACAAAGATGAGTGTCTTTGATAAAGGTTGTATAGGGTAGGTATAACTATTTTTTCATTATATTGGATGTAATGATCTAGAAAAAAAAATTATGTACATAATTTGAAAATGATGAATGTGCCTTGCGGATCGGCTAAGGATTTTCAAAATAAACAAACATTCATTCGGTTCATTACATGAATGATGGGGACTCAACTAAATTGGTCTGAAATTAGTGATGTAGTTGGATACCACTGTTTGAAAAATTTTATTATGTGTTTTTTTTGTGGTGATTTATAAATTTTACATCGTGGGTCCGTGTAATTCTATAATCATGTATTCAATAGGTGATTGTGATTGTGGAGAGAAACATGGTTCAGAATTGTCCATTATGTGTAGGGGATTATGGTGGGGAGTTCCACGTGCATGGTGGTGGATTCGTTTATGAATTTATAATTTTTTAGGGTAGGTATGTGTGATCAAGGAACTATCTTACTGATTAGGTGGAAACTATAAGTAGTGTCATGTGTCTTGAAAAGTGATGAAACATGAATTTGGAGTTGTTATATAGATGTACGTTAGGAATTAACGATTGGAATGAGAGCACATAGTTGTGAATTTCTGGATGAGATAATTTGGTAAACATGGTTGTATAATCACCATTTATTCTTGATGATGAAAAGTGTGATGGTGAGGAGATTGTGATACCCCATGTCTAAACGAGTTGAAAATTTCTAGACGAATTAGAATTTTTGAGTTGGTGGTAAGATCATCTTGATAAAAAAGATTTGTAATACAATTATAAGAATTTTATATTCTTAAAAGAGGTATTTTAGAAATATAATAAGACTTAAAAGGTATTTATTATGCATTAGGGGTAATTAAAGAGGGACCCGGGTGGCCATGATGCTAAATTTATGTAACCTCACCATCGGCTTGTTAGTGGTGTCTTCTAGTGGTAGGATCCACTACCTAGAGGCACTAAGATATTGATGAGATTTTTTGGGTGATAAATTATAATCCCCCATAATAAATATATAAGGATAAACCCATTTTCCACCATATTTATTATATGTGTGGACCAGAAGTGTCTCCCCCCCCCATTTTTTCCACTTCGATTTGGCGGTGAATTAATGCAGTTATTCAGTGATTCGAGGAAGGTTTTTACCTACGAGGATCTATGTATTATTTTCCTCCTTTAAAAATTATTTCTTATTTATCTTGTAAGATATTTTATGACTATTTCACTGGAGGGGGATGGGGTGGGTGAAATCATCTTTAACTCTTGGATTTTTCCTGGCTTATATATAGGATGTCCTAGGCTGATGTCTTCACACCATCACACTTTATTTTGTTGATTTATGATGCTACCAATAATTTTATAATATATTTTAATTAAATTGATTTTAATTTTATATTAATTTGAAATCAAGTATTCTTTATTTTCCCTAGGTATGTTTTGGATGTATTTGAGGGGACTTTCGTGTGATCTAGGGTACAGTTCTAGTACAATTTTTGTACCTGGTAATCATTTTGTTGTTTTGTCCTAAATGGTTTAACATGTAAATTGTTATATTTTGTTATAAAAATTATTTATATGATTATTTATATAATTAACTGGATTATATTCCATGAGTAGGGACTTGTGATTATTGGTATTGTCTAGTAGATTCTAGATGGGAAAAAAATCTAATGCGAAACTGCTAGGCTATTACTTTAAAAAGGGGTATTTCATTAAAATGATATAGCTGGTCCTCCAAGAATAAAACTATGATATTTATAAATTTTATTTTGATTGATTTGGTATGTGATCTCACCATTGAAGGTGATAAAAAATTTTAAATTAAAAGAATCATTATATTTAAATCAAGCGTTTAATTCAAATGAATATCCTATATGAATTGGAAATATTTCCAAGGACACTAAGGACCCCTATAAATGGATTATCACCTCATACATCGATGGTTGATGACTTAATCATGTTATTGAGACTAATTATGGAAATTCCTTTAGGTGTGAGACTTTAAATGTTCAAATTAATGTTTTTCCTTTAGTGTGGGTTCCAGAGTGACCTCCAAGTGGAGGGATGTGAGGGGGTGGAATGATTAGCCCCTATAAAAATTTAAATACCCCACTGTACCCCTTATAACATGGTAATAGATTAGTTGACACTAGTGCAGAAAACGTTTTTTACGTCACCATTTTTTACGTCGGTTATATAAAACCGACGTCATAATATGTAAAACGAGGTTTTTTACGTCGGTTATTTATTAACCGACGTAAATATTTGTATTCGGTACACCTTTAACGTCGGTTATAATAATAACCGACGTTATTAATCGCGCGGCTTCGTTTGTTACGTCGGTTATAACAATAACCGACGTAAAAAACGCGGTTTCCGAAGGCCTTTTTACGTCGGTTATTGAATAACCGACGTAACAAAAACGGTTTTTGAAGGCTTTTTTACGTCGGTTATAAAATAACCGACGTAAAAAAAGAATCCGCAGATGTTTTTGACGTCTGTTATTCCATAACCGACGTAAAAAAACGCGGATTTTGAGCCCTTTATAACGTCGGTTATAAACTAACCGACGTAACAAATGAATCGGAGGAAGGTTTTTACGTCGGTTATTGAAATAACCGACGTTATAAATGTTTTTAAAACAATTATCACGTCGGTTATTGAATAACCGACGTGATAACTCATTTAAAAATTTACCCAGACCCGTGGATTGTCATTCGCGAGTTTACCTTCGACAGTCGCGACTCGTCTCTCTCGCGCGTAAACCCGAATCGGCTCGTCCATTTCGTTGGTTTAGATTCGTTTTGCGATCATCGTTTCTCATATATAATATCCTTGGATCAATCATCTAAACTCGCAGCACTCAGGTAATCCTCCCACTCGTTCGTTTTTTTTTCGCGGATAGTATATATATATGTGTTGTGATTTTTTTGTTGAAACTAGCTAAGATTCTTCGATTGCGAACCCTTTTAACTCGTTTTGGCACCATAATCTTATTTATCATCCCTAGATCTATTTGTTCTACTTGCAATATTGAGTAATTTTATGATTTCACTAATTTTTCATCGTTTTCTATAAATCCCCGAGAGGGTTGGGGCGTGTCCATTTGGATGGGTTGCCCTTTTACAGTTGTTACTACTTTATTCACACACAACCATGGCATAGGTGCATGGATTTGGGGTCGGGGGGTGTCCAGGGGGGTTTACAATGGGGTGGGTGGGTGTGGGGGGCAGTCCAAGGGTGTGGGTGGGTGTTGGGGGGTGTCCAGGGGGGTGTCCAAGGGGGTAGGGGGTGGGGGGTGGTGTTTATGAGGGGTGGGGGGCTGTCCAGAGGGTTGGGGGTGTCCAGGGGGGTGTCCAAGCAGGTCGGGGGTGGGGGGTTGTGTCCAGGAGGGGTGGGGGTGCTTTCTAGAGGGGTCGGGGGCTGTCCAGAGGGGTTGGGGGTGTCCAGGGTGGTGTCCAAGGGGATGGGTGGGTGTGGGGGGCTGTCCAAGGGGGTGGCGGCCTGTCCAGAGGGGTCGGTGGGGTGTCCAGGGGGGTGTCCAAGGGGGTGGATGGGTGTGGGGGGCTGTCCAAGTGGGTGGCGGCCTCTCCAGAGGGTATTTGGTGTTGTCCGGGTGGGTGGGGGGGCTGTCCAGAGGGTTGGGGGATGTCCAGGGGTGTCCAAGGGAGTAGGGGGTGGGGGTGGTGTCCAGGAGGGGCGGGGGGCTGTCCAGGTGGGTTTACAAGGGGGTGGGTGGGTGTGGGGGGCTGTCCAAGGGTGTGGGTGGGTGTTGGGGGGTGTCGAGGGGGGTGTCCTAGGGGGTAGGGGGTGGGTGGTGGTGTTTAGGAGGGGTGGGGGGCTGTCCAGAGGGTTGGGGGGTGTCCAGGGGGGTGTCCAAGCAGGTCGGGGGTGGGGGGTTGTTTCCAGGAGGGGTGGGGGTGCTTTCTAGAGGGGTCGGCGGCTGTCCAGAGGGGTCGGGGGGTGTCCAGGGTGGTGTCCAAGGGGATGGGTGGGTGTGGGGGGCTGTCCAAGGGGGTGGCGGCCTGTCCAGAGGGGTCGGTGGGGTGTCCAGGGGGGTGTCCAAGGGGGTGGATGGGTGTGGGGGGCTGTGCAAGTGGGTGGCGGCCTCTCCAGAGGGTATTTGGGGTTGTCCGGGTGGGTGGGGGGGCTGTCCAGAGGGTTGGGGGATGTCCAGGGGTGTCCAAGGGGGTAGGGGGTGGGGGTGGTGTCCAGGAGGGGCGGGGGGCTGTCCAGGGGGGTTTACAAGGGGGTGGGTGGGTGTGGGGGGCTGTCCAAGGGTGTGGGTGGGTGTTGGGGGGGTGTCCAGGGGGGTGTCCAAGGGGGTAGGGGTGGGTGGTGGTGTTTAGGAGGGGTGGGGGGCTGTCCAGAGGGTTGGGGGGTGTCCAGGGGGTGTCCAAGCAGGTCGGGGGTGGGGGGTTGTGTCCAGGAGGGGTGGGGGTGCTTTCTAGAGGGGTCGGGGGCTGCCCAGAGGGGTCGGGGGGTGTCCAGGGTGGTGTCCAAGGGGATGGGTGGGTGTGGGGGGCTGTCCAAGGGGGTGGCGGCCTGTCCAGAGGGGTCGGTGGGGTGTCCAGGGGGGTGTCCAAGGGGGTGGATGGGTGTGGGGGGCTGTCCAAGGGGGTGGATGGGTGTGGGGGGCTGTCCAAGTGGGTGGCGGCCTCTCCAGAGGGAATTTGGGGTTGTCCGAGTGGGTGGGGGGGCTGCCCAGAGGGTTGGGGGATGTCCAGGGGGGTGTCCAAGGGGGTCGGGGGTGGGGGGTGGTGTCCAGGAGGGGTGGGGGGCTGTCCAGAGGGGTCGGGGGGTGTCCAGGGGGGTTTACATATCGATTTGTTTTATATTTCAAAATTGTTTACATTCAAATTATGATTTTTTTCATATAAAAATATATTTGTCTTATCTAAAAAATATATATATTTTTGCTATTTGTTATAGGTAATAATGATTCGAAGTTGGATTACGGCACATCGAATGAGCAATGAATATGAGGAAGGTGTTGATGCCTTTTTGGAATTTGCTAAACGAAATGTTCCAAGTAGTGACATTTTTTCTGTCCATGCCTGAAATGTCTGAATATGAAGAAGATGAAAAGTAGAGAGATAAAAGATCATCTGATTTGTCATGGTTTTAATCCGAGTTACAACCCTTGGATTTGGCATGGCGAAACTGGACAGAATGTCACTGATGATAATGAATCGCAAGATGGTAACTCCGATGGAATTGAAGAAATGATTCGCGATATTGTAGCAGAACAAATTGAGATAGAACCGACAGTTGCACGTCTATATGGTGATGCCGAAAAACCATTATATCCTGGTTGTACAGATTTTACGGTTTTGTCGGCGGTGTTAAGATTGATTAACCTGAAGGCGAAACATGGATGGAGTGACAGAAGTTTTACAGAGCTGCTACAATTGATGAAAGACATTCTTCCAAAAGATAACGATCTTCCAGATTCACATTATAAGGCCAAAAAAATATTATGCCTGATGGGATTGGGATACAGGAAAATACATGCCTGTCCGAATGACTGCATTATATATAGGAAGGAATTTGAATTTCTGAAAGAGTGTCCTAAATGTGGGACATCACGGTATAAGGTGAAAGAAAAATCACAAGCTGATGTAGAGATTACAAAGCTCCCTTCAAAGGTATTTTGGTATCTTCCTATAATTCCTCGTTTCAAACGTTTATTTGCTAATTCACATGATGCAAAAAGGTTAAGATGGCATGCTGATGAGCGGGTATGTGATGGAAAAATACGTCATCCAGCTGATTGTCCACAATGGAAGAAAATTGATGCCCAGTACCCTACATTTGGAAATGAAATTAGAAATCTGAGACTAGGCTTGTGCACATGTATCAAACCAAAACGATAAAACATGTATCAAACCAAAACGATAAAACAATAAAACATGTATCAAACCAAAACGATAAAACAATAAAAACCGTAAAGAGGAGAAGTCTTGGGCGCACCGGCTGGCCGGTGGTGGATCACCTGTTGGCCGGTGGTCCAGAACAAAGCTCTGTCTGGTCCACCGGCCGGCCGGTGCTGAGCCAGCGGCCGGCCGGTGGTCCAGACAGAGGGCTCTCTGTCTGGACCACCGGCCGGCCGCTGGATCACCACCGGCCGGCCGGTGGACCAGACAGAGAGCCTTCCTCTCTGTCTGGATCACCCGCGGTCGGCCGGTGTTGAGCCAGCGGCCGGCCGGTGGTCCAGACAGAGAGGAAGGCTCTGTCTGGTCCATCGGTCGGCCGCTGGATCACCACCGGCCGGCCGGTGGACCAGACAGAGCCTTCCTCTCTGTCTGGATCACCAGCGGCCGGCCGGTGCTGAGCCAGCGGCCGGCCGGTGGTCCAGACAGAGGAAGGCTCTCTGTCTGGTCCACCGGCCGGCCGGTGGTGATCCAGCGGCCGGCCGGTGGTCCAGACAGAGGAAGGCTGTCTGGTCCACCGGCCGGCCGGTGGTGAGCCAGCGGCCGGCCGGTGGCACCAGGCAGTGGGCAAGTCTACTGCCTGGGTCCTCCGGCTGGCCGGTGTGCTCACACCGGCTGACCGGTGGACTCAGTGAGTCCACGTTTCAGCTTTCTTGGGCCAACACTTTGGCAACCTTTTGCCTGTGTTTACCATGTTTATCATTGTTTAACATGCTTACCATATTACCAATGTTTACTATTATGTAATTTAGTACACTTTTCTATTTGTGAACTAATGTTTGTTTTTTTGATTTGAAGGAAAATGACAGATCAATCAGTTGATCAGCCACATGATTCTGGAGATGAGCATATTGGTCATACATCTGGGGAGGAACATTCACATGCTCCTATTACGAAAAAGAGTTCAAAGGTTGGTAAGCGTGGGTGCACACGTTTACCAAAATTATCACTTGCCCGTACGAAGGAGGAGAGGATAGTCGTGGAGTTTGATGATGATGATCTTCCTAGAGGTCCAAATGCTAAAGATTTTAAGGGTTTTGTAGCAACTCAGGCTAAGAGCAAAGTAAGCATTCTCTATGATGATTGGAGAAGTGTGGATAAGGCGATAATTTCTCAGCTGTGGGAGACCATTTTGGTAAGATCTTTTGCTATTGTTTGACTGTTCTTTAAATGTTTCTAGTATATATAATATTTTTAACCTCTTTTTTATCAGATGACATTTGATATTCCTGACACTGGAGGAGTCAGGAAGAAATGCTTATCGTTGGCTGCTAGGAGATGGAGGGATTTCAAATCAACCCTCTCATCTGATTTCATTTATGGTCATAGGAGTCGTGAGAATCCATGTCGTATATATCCTTTTATAGATGAAGACACATGGAGACAATTTTTTGAAAGTAGAAGAAAAGAATCATTTTTGGTAAGGGCAGTGTAAACTTTTATAAGCTTTCTTATATAAATGATCTTATTATTGTTTTGTTAATGATTACTTATTCTTAATTTACAGCAAACATGGAAAGCTCATAAAGAGATCCAATCTAAAAATGTATACCCTCATAGTTTATCTCGGGGAGGGTATGCATTATTGGAAGAACAAATGATGGCAGAAAAATTTCAACAACTAAGAGCTGAGTCTTCAAGCTCTGGAGAGGTGGCCCCTCCATCCCCTCCATCTAGACATGAGAAATGGAAAAGAGCTCGGAAGGGCAAAAAAGGACAATATCTTTCGGAAGAATCGAGACTCGTAGTTGAGAGGATTGTAAGATATCTATTTTATTTATTTAAGTTTACTATTTTCGTCATATATTTCCAATCATTATAGAAATGTTCAATTAATTATTACAGGACTCTCTTGAGGATTAGAGTTCACAGGGGACATTTACACCATCTGGGAGGGAAGATATTTTATCTGTGGCATTGGGAAAGCCCGAACATCCTGGCCGTGTAAGAGGATATCCGGCAGGTGTATCGGTAAGAAAAGTGTTGCCACGTTCCTCAACTTCTAACGTTGAGGGAGTTTATAAAAAAAAATAGAATCCTTGGAGGCTGAAGTCCATAATATTAATGCGACAATGGAGGACAATATTAGAGCATCGGTGCAGTTAATGTTTGCAGACTTGCAAAGACAATTTCAGGGTGCAGCTCCCACTCCACCTCTCCCAGTAGCTCCCACTCCCCCACCTCAGCCTGCGGACCCCATTTTTGATCCTCCTCCTCCGCCGCAGCTACCTACTTATTGTGAGTTGTATGTTGATGATCCTCAACATCATATAGTTGCATATGGGATGGTATATTGTATAGGAGATACAGTTCATCATCAACAGTTAGAGGTAGAGAATCAGAGGGTCACTGTACAGGATATTATAGATAGATCAGCTGGGATACCATTACCTACAGATGAGGTGACGACAGTTGGACATAGTATCGGCCATTTTTTACTTTGGCCATCCAGACTTCTTCGACTCATTACCATAGAGGTATGGATGTTATATCTTTTATTTTATATTTTTATTAATGTTTTATCATTTGAAAACTAATATATTTTTCAATTTATTTTTACAGGAATACTTCAAAGGTAAAGAAATACTGTATAGACAACAACAAAGACAGATAGCTATGACATCAGATGCAGATACTAGCAGTCTTGACAAATTGTCAAGATATTCAAATTTGTTGGCGGATCATTATGACTTTACAATGGAAGCTCATGTCTGTGGACGTGAACTATGTGTGGGGATTATGAAAACTGATATCATGGAGTTTGTCACTGGAGATAAGTTGGGCATCAACGTGGTGCAAATTTTTATCATGTAAGTCTTAACACCTTTTCCTTGCGTTATATTTATTAAAAATGTATACTTATGTCTGCTTTGTATTAGGTATCTGTATAAAATTTGTGAGAGGAATGAGCTGACAGATGTATATGGATTCGTGGACCCACAATTGATTTCCCCTGAAGCATGTGCATTGGATGAGGAACAAAGAATTCTTTATATTGCTGATAGATTTGAAAAGAATGTAATCACACAGTGTTGGATGATTCCTTTTTGTGAGAGGTATGAAACACATCCCTCTCAAAGAGTTAATTATCTTTTAACATAAAAAACCACTAACGTTAAATTTCCTTTTATCAGGGATCATTGGATGTTAGGGGTTTTTTGCCCTAGGGAGAAAACACTTTATTGGATATGCTCTCTCCATGATGATGTGCGAGAAAGTTTTAAGAATATATTGGAAACGTAAGTTTCAATTTCACAATAGTTTTATATATTATAATGAATTTTAAATTTACCCCATTCGTATTATTTTCTAACAGGGCATGGGTCCACTTTTGAAAAAGCGCAAAGAAAAGGAATTTCAAGATCAAATATGTACATGCGAAGGTAAATATCCATTTATAATTTGTACATTTTGATTTATTACATAAAAATAATATATTGAATTTACACTCATTCAAACAGAAATGTCATGAGCAACAAGGCATCATCGAATGCGGATATTACATGTTAAGATTTATGTATGAAATAATAACAACTGGGACAGTTCTGAGTTTTGACCTGGTAAGATTTCCTCTTTCTCATAATATTTCAATTTGATTTATTCATTATACACGTTGACTACTATCCTTTTCCTTTGTAGCTTTTTGATGACCCTCAACCCTTTACTGCTGAAGATATCAAACACTTACAAGTGGAGTGGTCAAATTATTTTACAGGTTTGATTGACTTTTAGTTGTTTGTAATGTAAAATGTAATTTTGAATATTGTCAATGTAATTGTGTATTTCGTAGTCGTTTAGGTTGGATTTAGTTTTTTTTGAAGTTGACAGTGTAAGTTTTGAATGTTATATAAGTGAATGTTTAATTTTTCTCTACTTCTTGTTTTGGTCTACTGTTGATGGTTTTTCTGGTCTGGATTTTGGTATGGGGGGAGAGGTTCCAAGGGGGTGGGTGGGTGTTTGGGGGGTGTCTAAGGGATATGGGAGGGGTGTCCAAGGTGTGTTTGGGGCTGTCCTAGGGGTCGGGGGGTGTAAATGAGGGTGGGGGGTGTCCAAGGGGTGGGGGTGTCCAAGGGATATGGGAGGGGTGTCCAAGGTGTGTTTGGGGCTGTCCAAGGAGCCGGTTGGGTGTAAATGAGGGTGGGGGTGTCCAAGTGGTGGGGGGTGTCCAAGGGGTGGGGGGTGTCCAAGGGATATGGGAGTGGTGTCCAAGGTGTCTGGGAGTTCTGTCCAAGGGGCCGGTTGGGTGTAAATGAGGGTGGGGGGCTGTCCAAGGGGTGGGGGGGTGTCCAAGGGGTGGGGGTGTCCAAGGGATATGGGAGGGGTGTCCAAGGGGTCTGGGAGCGCTGTCAAGGTGTGGGGGGGTGTCCAATGGGTGTTTGAGGCTGTACTAGTGGTCTTGGGGGTGTAAATGAGGGTGGGGGGGCTGTCCAAGGGGTGGGGGTGTCCAAGGGGTGGAGGGTGTCCAAGGGATATGGGAGGGGTTTCCAATGGGTGTTTGAGGCTGTACTAGGGGTCGTGGGGGTGTAAATGAGGGTGGGGGGTTGTCCAAGGGGTGGGGGGTGTCCAAGGGTTGTGGTGGGGCTCCAATGTGGTGGGGGAGGGCTGGCCAGGTTGTTAGGTGGGTATAGATGAGGGTGGGGTTCAGTTGGGGCTTGGGGGAGGGCTGGCATTGTTATTTTTGTTTGGTTTCTGGTTTCTTTTTGGTGAGAGCAGTGCAATTATTTAAAAAAAAAATTCTTTCACGTCGGTTATTTTATAACCGACGTGGTAAATAAATCGCCAGGGGTTTATCACGTCGGGTTTTTCTAGAACCGACGTGATAAACCGTTCCCGGGGCTTTTATCACGTCGGTTCTTAATATAACCGACGTGCTAAAAGGCCTGGGAATCGATTTACCACGTCGGTTATTGGATAACCGACGTGCTAAAACGTTTCCCAGGCCTTTTTATCACGTCGGTTTCTTAAATAACCGACGTGATAATAGGCCAGGGGAAGGGTTTATCACGTCGGTTATGACATAAACGACGTGATAAACGATATCCCAGGCGTTTTATCACGTCGGTTTAGGGAATAACCGACGTGATAAAGCCCCCCCGCGCATATTTATCACGTCGGTTATTATATGAACCAACGTGATAACCACCGTGATGTTAGGGATATTACGTCAGGTTTTAAATAACCGACGTAAAAAACGTTATTTATAACGTCGTCCGTATTAACGTCGCCTAAAAACCGACGTAAATAATAAAAAATAACCGACGTAAAAAACGTTTTCTGCACTAGTGTGAGATAATAAACCCATGTTGGGTTTCCATATTTGATGATATCCAGGGGACTGAGTTGGTGTCCAGAGATGTGTTGAACCTTGAGAGGGACAATGGGGACTGGGGATATGACTCCAGGTATTACCTTGTTAACCAGATCCGTGGTGTGTTCCATTTATGGATTTGATTATCTATTATATTACCTTGATATGATGAATATTATTATGTAAGTTGGTTGTTTAAATTTTACCAACCCCTTTCTTATTATTTGATACTGACGAGTGTTATGATGATAGGGACTTACTGCCCTTGAGTCTTTATTGAGAATTCGTTGGTGATTATCTATGACATAGTCATGGGACAATGTGTAACAATTACTAGGGATGTATTCCTAGTATTTGGGTTCAAATATTGATATTTATGTTTGATCTTTTGAAATCCTTATGGTGATTTACTTATTGTATTTAGTTGTGTCTATTACTAAAGTGAAATTTATATGTTTTTAGGATTCGACCACAAATGAGACCTAAATAATCTATATTAGTGATAAAAACTACGAAATTAATAAAAAACCATTTAATAGTAACTATCCATAATTGTTTAATCAATTAAAAATAGTACAAATAGCTCAATGATATTAAATCCATGATAAAAAGGAATCATATATCCTTGACAAGAACCTAATACTTCTCCACCCAAAATAGGTTATTATAAAACCTAAATTGAAAACCAATATCATCCAATTGTACTAAATTCCAATGATATACCCACAGACTGACATAAATAAAGGTTAATTATGACATATGAACATATTAAATAGTTCCCATGAATTCTCTATACAATAAAAATAGAATATTCGTCGTATCGGTGAAACTAAAAACTTCTTTGGTGGAATATATCCCAAAAACTCTATATAAGTCCATCAAACTTAGAGGTAAGAGAGGAGTAGGGGAAAATGAAGGGAAGTAACTACCTAAAATACCTAAGAAGAATAATTCTCATATCCACTCAGATAAAAGGAGAACAAAGGAAACCCAATATGTTAATAAAGTTTTGAAGAGGATAGAAAAAATAACAGACCCAACTATCTCCAATCATATATAAAATAAGGTTGTATTAACGCTACAATTATGGTATTAACCCTTTGAAAAAAGGATTTTGGGGCCTACCATATACCCGGTGGGACTCCACTAAGAGCATAGTGGATCATTGGGTACTTAAATTAAGGAATAGAAAATCTAGTTTCTGGCTAGGGAATCCACATGGGTATTCAATTGATACTTGGTTCCATTATCTTGGTAATCTAGTAGCCAACTACTTTCATATCCTCTTATTTTTCATATATAAAAAATCATGAAATTTTATTTTTGGTATTATAAAACAAAATTTCCACTTCTCAAACATCTGATTATGCATCCTAAATATGATCAAATTATCCATCCATTAATCCAGATCCAAAAATACAAATTCATCGATCCACCCGAATGATTAAAGCTCGAACTATTAGTTAGTTGATCGACACAATAATATTCAATTTATTAAAAATTCCTATTTATAAAACAATTCCATCAATTCATTAACATGCCATATTTCCCAAGATTTAATTATAAACTTCCTGTTAAGTTTTTCTAAAGTTAAAAATCTAAAATCACTTCTTTAAATAGTATATATCCATTATTGGAAGTATTGAACATGTTTGGTTGATAATTCATCCCGAAAACCCTTTTTTCTGAATACCCTTTCTTAATTTTCACCTAATAGACATAATTAAAATATTTTTTATTTTTTATTTCCCATTCAATTACTTATTATATGATTTTTTTCCCGCTAGGGAAACATTTTATCATTCTTCTGTTCACTATTGACTCCACTTGGTGGGAAATATTTACTTTTTATTCCTTATTTTTTGTTAAATCACATCTTTAACAATGGAAATTAAATCATTTTTAAATATTATATAAATTATAATTATATTTTTTGAAAGTTCAATAATGATATAGTTTTATTACTATATAAATTTTATATAAAAATAATTATATGTTCATTATTATCTATTTTGTAATTTGATTAATTCAGAAAAGAAAATATGAAATTTTAGATGTTAATGTTGTTGGTAACTGTTTATGAATCTTCCATCCAAATATATTATCATTATTCATTAAAGAAAAATATCCTTTCATAGGAATAAATTCTCCTTAACTATAGATATATATTTTTAAAAGATAAATAGGTCTCTAATTTTATATCTATATTTTCACGTAATTATTTTTTAACCACCACTATTTCAGTATAATACATTCATTAAATGAAATAAAATAATTATTATAAAATGTATAGTTAAGAACCATAGTCACATCACATAAATATAATTATATAAATTATTAGTAACCAATAAATGTAAAAAATATTCAATAAAAACCCTTTCTTTGGTACATATTTTTTACCAAATGTTCATATCAATTAAGGGAAAAATTTGTAGATAATATATTTCAATAAAATAAACCAGTAATTGAATTTAACATGGAAAAGATTATAAAATAAATTGGTGGTAGAAAAATTGAAATTGATGGATTAAGCTATGATACAAAATATTTATAAAGTTTATATAAAAAATATAATAAAATAATCTTAAAAAATCTCTTTAATTATTATGAAATATAAAAATTGAAAATATATTCATTGATATTGTTTTATTGGAGGTGAAATTATTTTTCATATAGAGGAGGTGAGGAGATATATTATATATGTAAATTTTCTATATCCATCATGTATATTTAGTTAGTGGATATTTACTTACCACAATGGATAATTACTCAACACGTTGAATATATAATAAGAAAATTAAAATTTCACATATATGGAAATATTTAAATACAATTTATGATGTCAAAAATAATGATATTAACCACTTATAAGTATCTATCATTATTTGTTTCTAGATAAAATTTATTAGTACCTATCCCACTAACCCAAGATATAGCCCTTTACCCCTCCCTTCAATTTAACCTTAGATTATAGACACCATAGATCTCCACCCCACAACTAACCTTTGTTGTCACATCCCTTACCTATCATTCAAAGGTATGATATTGATCCCTCTCAAACATCAATATTCCATGTGATAAGACTCCCACTAACTTGGTAAACTAGTATAAAACAAATCCAATATAACTATTATCTCTCTTACATCCCATTCCCATCATCTCTACTTGGCTATCTTCATGCTTCCATATATTTGAGGGTTGTGTTCTTCTTCATATAGAATGCACACCAAATCATTTTATTATAAAAAATATATATTTTATCATTTTTTATTTTAGTTTATCAAATAAATTATAGGTTTTTATTTAATTTTATGATAATTAAGTTATATTAAATATTTTGTTATAGAATACTCTAGAATATTCATAGTTATTTTCAATTTATTATTCACTTGAGAATATGAGATGGTCATAGTAAAATACCACTCAAATACCTATTTTGGTATAATTAATAATTATATTTTTTATTTGTATTTAAAATTAACCATATAATTATTGAAATACACCGTCTTTAATATGTTTCACAATTTTTTATAATTTTTCAGATGAAGATTAATTTTTTACATTAATTCTGGATTTATGGCCTTTAATTTGGAATGATAATCTGTATATTATGACATTATGATTCCATTATATTGAAAATTTCATTATTATATATATTATGTGGGTGATATGTTTGAAATAAATTATTTTAAATCACTTTATTCTATATTTATTTATTCAATTTTTATAATCTATAGATGATTTTAATGTCAAAATAGTGTTTATTTTTTATTTTTTTAAAAAAATTATTGTTTTATATTATTATTTATTATTTAAAAATTTAAATTATATTTTTTATATTATTTAATAAATTTAGATTTTTATTTATAAAATATAATTATTTATAGATTCATTTCTCTATGATTAATTTAAAAAAATTATCTATTTTAATAAATATAAATAAAAAATATAATACACATTATTTTGTAATAATAATAATTGGTTGTTTTCATGATAATCTATATAACATAGTGTAACAATTGATACCCAATTACCCGAATGATACTATGATAGGTCACAAAAACATCTTAGGAGCACCTCCCAATATCTAGATGCTCGAGTAAACACCAAGGGCTGAATAAAGTGAATTTTAAAGATGGTTTCTCCACTTGAAAAATAATGTAAATTAAAGGAGTGTCACACTACAAATCTGACGTAACCCATGGTGTAGATAAATGTCCATACCTATTGTGTAAGTAATTTCTTAAGTTGTACATGTTCACTATTGAGGACTGAAACCAGTTATAAAATATCCACATGTGATATACAGAGAGACCAAACTATCTTATAAAAATGTACAGAAGTACCATAAAATTTTTGATGTAACAAAAACATAGTATGAATGTAATATCCCATCCACATATGGCCAAAAATTTCAAAAAGGATGCATCTATTGTAAACAATCCATTGGTATCCATTAAAATAAATGTCACTGCATATACACCATATTCTGTACAAAATAATCGACTTAGGTATTATAGACTTTTCTCTGGTTCCTAAATGGTAGCGCCAATATATCCAATGATAAAGAAAAAAAATCCCGAACAACTGATTTTCATAAACAACTAAACAATGATAATTTGTCCAATGTGTGAAAATATAAAAAAAATTGAAATTGAATAGGATTTCTATTGAAGTTGAGAGTAAAAAATAAATAGTGTATATAATATTACAACCACATGATATGAAAAAAAAAATTCAGACCAGTCGATTTTATAGTGATAATTTGGAATTTACTTTATAAATTCATAGTTGGTCACTTCCAATGAAAAACCCATTGCATCAGATATTTTAAAAGAATAACCCATTTTACGACATGAAATTATACTTTATGGAGTAAATAGTTTTTACAAAAAAATATTTTATTATGATATCTAGCCCAAAATATTTTCATTATAAACACCTATTTATGGTGTAATTTCTTTTCATAATTTTTTCAATAGCTGGACCTTAGGCTCTTCCATTTTTTCGCCTCCAAACACTTCCAAAAAGTTATCCTAAATACTTCAAATACATGCCAAAATAAGTAAAATGATGATGTAGCACAAAATACAGGTGATTCATTCTATAACCCTTTTGTATTTCTATATTTGGGAATCTGGATATCCAAATTTATCTTGAATAATAAGGGCCCCTGATCCTGCATAACTATTTACTATTCCCACATTTCCACAAAAACCTGACCGTGCTTCCATAGTACATGCACCATGGAGAGATATCTCCCTTGAAGGGTCATTTTTTATATGTTAATAACATATAAAAATTCTTGGATAAAATTTTCACACAAAATTAGAGGAACATAATCCCAAATACTCACAGGACAAGGATCCAGGTGATACTACCTAATTTTAGATATATGGAAGAATATAGGAATGAAATCCACTCACAAGGGAAACACTAACGAATATGGAAAAAATGAAAATCCAATTAATAAATTTAAATGGTCCCATATAATGTGTTTCTAGTTTTAATTGATTCAAAAATCATCTAGGTCCATGTTATCATGATACATTCAACAAGATTTGTTCACTCACATCAAATGATTATGGTCTCCAATGATTATCTGCATAAAAATACCATCTTCTTTGTATAGTACCCATCAACATATAGATAATTCGGAATTTATTCAGAGTCATTTGAATAATACTCTATCTAGTAAAAGTAAATTATCATGTTTCCACCCAACATAATGGATAACAACAAGTTTATCCATAAAAAACCTCAAATGATGGCATCTGTATTGTCAACTGATAGTTGTTGTTAAAAGAGAATTCAACCAAAGGAATATGATCCTCCCATGATCCACTAATGTCCACAAAACAAGCTCTAAGAATATATCCAAATTTCTGAATGTTGTATTAAAACTACCCATCCATCCATGGATCATAATCTATTCTCTTGATCAATGGAATTAGAATAGCTTGTTGTAATTATCGCCACAATCTAGTAGTAAAATGAGGGTCTCCTCTAGATATGATGAATGTTGTAACTCAACAAAACATAACTAACTCTCTGATATAAATTTTTTACAAGTCATACACAATGATATATTAAAAAATATTGATAAATTGTATAAATTTAATATGCAGATCCACTACTACCCACATTGCATCAGGTTTCATCATGCAAACTAAAATAGTATGTTTCAAACCTTCCCTCAAGAAACTTCCTTTTATCATAATGTATTTTTTCTGAACATCTAAATAAATTTAAAATTTTGAATAGTGATATACCAAAACTAGCTATTAATAAAGAGATTTAGGAAGTAAATTTTTAATCAAAAAGTTTAATCAAGATTTGTCATTTTCATTAAATTCATCAAGAATATCCCACTATTTAGGTTTGACTTAATGAGTATTCAATCAGGATTTGATGTCTATGCTTCTTTTGCTTTGTTTACCATGTCTAGAACATGAATTACTAGATAGAAAAAATGCATGATAACCCTGTGCAACACAATCTATATTCATATTAATGTTAATACTTATCAACCTCCATTGGTCATGATAATCGAAGACCTCTTCACATTATGATTTATGACACAATATATCTGCAACAAACTTCCCTTTATTGGGTGTGTATACCAAGTTGAAATCCAATATCTAGAGGTAATTTGAAACACTCTTCAGTTTTTGATGAATTATTATTGTTAGAATAAAATAAAATAATTTTATGGATTTCATTTCATGTTACACTAATTTAATCATGTCCTATATGCAACACAAATCTTAGCTTATGTTACCCACAACACTGAGTTCAAATAAAACATTGTATATTATTAAAATATTGTTATAGTAATCACCAAGAAGTTGGAATAGTCGATATGAATTGGATTATCTAAATTATGAAAATTTTGTTTCTGCATGTATATATAATTTATTCTTTACTAAAAACATAATTATAAATGAATGTACAAAATATATAAAAAATAAAGAAATTCCATTGATCAAAAAATATTTTTCAATAAGCAATCATGTTTTATTTCAATAAAAAAACAATACACTCTTTATCAATGATTTTAATGAATTATATGATTATATATATTATATTCAATAAACTAGTTAACATTCATCTTTTGTATTTTCTACACAAGAGATATGAATAAATTCTTTTTTACGGATAAAAAGATGTATTTTTATAAACTCGGTTTTACTAACTTTTAATTGTACACTTATTTTAAAAATAATTGTGAAAATTTTATAAATTATATTTTAATAAATTAAAAAGTTTTTTGAAATATTAGTGTCAAAATTATCTTAGTAGTATTTTTTGGGATAGTTATGAAATAATTCATTTTTTGATGAATAACGAAAGTACTAATTTTTAATTGAAAGTTTCATTTATATTCGAATTATTTATAGAGTTAAATTATATTTACAATTGGTTTAAAGATTAATTAGATGAATTTAGAATATATTAATCAAATACAGATAACTGTAATTAATTTTATAATGACAATTGATATAAAACCTTTGTAATCTTTTATAAAATACATCTTTAAAACATGCTTTCTTATCGCCCATACAAGATAAATATTAAATTAAATCATGCTAATTATGTGAAATTAATTTGTTATCATGGTTTAAATTTATGGAAAAATCATTATTTATGTTTTAAAATATCTCTAACATAATTTTTTACCATAAATATTTGGTGGAAATAGTATAAATTAATTAATGCGATTGACATTAAAATGCGGTTTTGCGCATTACATGCATTTGTGGTAAAATTAATTTTAAACACACATAGAATATTTATTTAATGAATTTTAAATAATATTTAAAATCAATAGGTATAATTTATATATTATATATATTTTTAATTATATTATTAACAAATAAAATACATAGGTAAATAAAAAGATACAAGTAACCTTGGAAAAAATATGATGATAAAATTAAGTTAAATTAAAGACTATTGTATAAATTGGAATAAATTTTATTTATTTTATATAGTGGATTTATATCTCGACCAATTAATCCATGACATAGATTATTTTTCAATTTTGGAGGTACGTTAAAAAATTAATACCTTCTAATTGTGAATAATTTTGGGTATTTACAAGACTACCACTCCTCTTTCATTATAAAAGAGCATTACATGTTACCACTTCTTCACAACTCTCAAGACAGATGATCAACAAAACCTAGATAAAATAAATCCATGATTTCTTCATATCACCCTATAACACATTATTTTTGGGAAAAATAAACCTATGGAATTATTTTGGTGCAAACCAAAAGGAGATACCCAAAGAAGAGGTAACATTCATCAATAAACGTTTTTGTTTTATTTATTCCTCAATCCACTTAATTTTTTATTTAATTTTTATAAATAAACATATTATATTAATAATAATTATGTTTTTTATGTTAATTATATGACCTAAAACCCCATAAAGATTTATTAAATGTGTTATTGAATCATAATTATTGTGTACGACAGACTATCGCCTCACAAATCGATGTCGTTAATTTTTACATTACCACATAATGAGGATAGGAATAATGCCTTAGATGTGGTCTATATATGATATATATGATGTATTTATTCTTATATAATAATTTCATAACACTTATCTTCATTCGTTTCACTTTGTGAGAATACGAAAATGTCATTCATCTGTATGATGAGTCATCTCCTCGTGAAGCAATGTGATTCGTTCAAAAATTAGATGGAAGGTATAAATAATGGGTTTAGTAGAATTTTGTGATATATATGACATAATAACTCTACATTAATGATTATATATATATATGTTATTGTTCTCTTTCTTTCAATACGATATGAGAAAGGAAACTTTTATAAAAAATATGTATGACTTATTATCTCCATGAATGGTCTATTTCATTTAATATTTCAATCATTTATAGATTATTGTAAATACATATACAATGAATATATATTATATTTATATCATGGATTAAATATTGGATGTGAGTAAATAATTTTCAATGTAATAGGTCCGTAATTAAAAAGTCAAAACATATATGAAAAAAAGTAGTTATTAGATGAAATTTAACCTTAATGTGGAATTGATAATAAAAGGGTAACATCATTTCAAAATAAAATAATATATTGTGTTATATACATCAATATGGTTTTGTTTTAGATTTATAATGAACTTATATTTATTATATATGAGGCATGAATGCGTGAAGAGTAATTCAATACTTAAGGTAAGGGGATTTATAGTCTCACATTTATTTATGAAATACATATTCCATATTCACCACTCGTTTCATTTGGGTGGTGTATATAATTACATATGACATGTTATATAATGAAATTAATTTATTTAATGTTATTAAATGTTTTAATTTATTTTATTCTTTAATTTATATCTCATATTTTACTTTTGTGATACACATGCTATATTCACCATCTATTTCTTATGAGTGGGGTATATACTACAAAAGAATGTATTTTATGATTATTCTACTAATATGAATTCTTATTTACCTATCCATTTTAGTATGTCTATTTCATGGGGTTTACAGTTCAAAACATACTAAATTAGTAATGGATTTTTGTCTCAATTTTCCTTCTTTGTGATGTATGTTATGACATACTCCAATATTCCATCAAGAGGTGTATATATAGAAAATTTCACAAGTAATATCAGGAATTTATATATAATAATGATATTTTATGTTTTATTTTATGTTATTACTTCATTGATATTACAATTAAAGGTAACTCAATTTGTAATTATTTTTATGCTACAATATCATTATTTATCATGATTTTTTATAATTAGGATTACAATGATAAAATATTATGATCTTTATTTACATAATTCTAATTAATTTTTTTCTATTATGTTTTCAAGATATCTTCATGTAATGGTACCATTTTTCCACACTTTGTTAATAATTGAGAATTTTTTTATAAAATTATGGACTTTACTTCACTCTTCATTCAGAAATAATTTTTCTTCCAAATCCATATTTTCTAAAGATGTGTTAAAAAATGTTTTAAAATTTCATTTTAAGATAAATTTCTAAGAAAATTATTTTATAAGTATTTTCTTATTTAAATACTATTTGGAATTATTTTTAAATAATCTTTTATAGGTTTTCAAGTTTATTTTCAATGAAAAAGGTTTTCAAAAGGATCTTTGTTTTAAAAATATTTTCTCAAAGAATAAATGATATTTTAATCTTTTAATTTTTTATATAATCATTTAAAAATTATTTTCCATCTAATATGACATCATTTCTTAGAACATATTCCTTACGGTGGATATTATCTAAGGATAAAATTAATATTCTTTCTTTGAATGGTTTGTGTTTTCATGAAATGATGTTTACAGAACCCTTTAATTTTTATTGGTTAAATATCATTTCTAGGGGATTGTTATAAAACCAATGTATTTTATAATGGTTGATCATGTTTCAAAAATACTGAAATGGAACCCATTTATTTTCCATCGATTAATCTGTTTATGAAATAATAATGATTCTGTTTATAAATTGTTTTGATGACAAACAAGATCATTGTACATTAATAATGTTGTGGTTACTAAAAATTACTTTTATGATGGGGTATCACAAATATCATTGGGTAAGTCTATTACATCTTATAATATGGGGTATCTTAGATTGTACAGGGTAACCCCATTACAACTTATATGATGGGGTGACCCAAATAGGAATTGGTAATCCTGTTACATATTGTATGATGGGTTGGACTGGAAAATGATAGGTGAGGCCATTATAGCTTACCTGATGGATGTGACAAGATATATATCCAATTCATTGGATAAATTTTTATATCTCATGAGAAAGACATATCTGTAATAGGGTGTGAACCTATTCAGTAAAGGACTTTGTCCGCTAAGATAGTCTTAGGAGTGATCCTTGCCTACTAAGATGGTCTTCAAAGTGAACCTTGACTACCAATATGGTTATGTTAGTGAACCATAACAACAAATACGATTTAGTGAGTGTACCCATTCCACTATGTTTCCTTTCCCAATGTTATAAATAATGGTTTTAAGTAGGATTACCAAATGGGAATATATTTGTGGGAAACATTTATGATATCTGAACAAGTTGGAATATTTTTTCCATGTTTCTAATTGAACAACAATACTACATTACTCGAGCATGTTTTTGTGTAATGTATTGAATATTCATCTATAAAGATGTAATATCTGTGTATGAGAAACCCGAGTATCTATAATTGGAATTAAAGGAAAGGATTGTTATACCTTTGAAAACTAGGATGACAAAACATTGGTGAGATCCATAAGGATATTTCTGAGGAAATGTCTAAGGATATCTCTATGGATAAGTCTAAGAATAATAAAAAATTTAGGAAAATTCCATTGAATTATGGTAAATATTAGTGAAAGTGTTATCATAGATATGCATCCCTATCTTGAAAATATAAGTGGACATGGATCTAAAATAGAAGTACCTAGGGGTAACAACCCCAGAAACACCGTATTGAGTAAGACTTGATCAGGAACTAGTGCATGGCAATATGACTTGATGCACACCTTGTTTAATGCTACAAGGGGATATTATTTAGAAATTAAAAAAAAATCAATAAAAAGCCTCAAGAATGATTTAACATGAAGATGACTGTTAATAACCTAGGATAAATCTACGTTGTCATACATTATAGATGGTGTGTGATTTAGAAAACCTATAAGTGATTATCTAAATTATTTGGTTTCCTATAATGATTAGTGTTACTCATAATTATTTTTATTATTTTTGTCAATAAGGGGAACCAAAAGGAATAGTGTCAATATTTGATAGATGGGAAATTAATTTATAAGAAATAAAATAGATTTATTGCTAGAGTAAAAGATATTTTGATTATGCTTAATCAGAAATCATAAAAAATGATTAACAACTTATACCTTATCTAACTCTTAGACTCATCAAAAGAAAGTGAAGGATATATTCCATTGAGACTCATATAGTGGATACTGTGTAATAATATAGATTCAGTTTCCAATATGTCATGAATGTGGGATAAAGAACTCAAGTGAATGAATCAATGGAATGAGAAGATGTCTAATATTTGGTGAAGAAGGCCACAATGTAAGTAATTAGTGAGGAAAATCGAGAGTTTAGTTAATGAAATTGATGTGAATATTGGTTTCCCTAAGGTATTATCAATGGATGAATTATTTAAATGTGGAAATTTTGGGAATTATAAAAATCAATGCCCTCATGGAAATGTTAGTGAAGAAAATCTGCAAGGAGGTATGAGTATTTGATATATTAATGGTGATAGAGAGACTAAAAATTAAATTTGAATGAAAATAAGTACTGAAGAATAAGATAAGTAATTGCAGTTAATTATTTGAGAAGGAAGTGGAATGAATTAATTATTTTTGTATTGGAATTCAAGGATGGTATTATCTAAATAATGAAATATATAAGGATTATTCACTATAATTATTTCATTAAGGATATAAAAGATTATATTGAATGGTACTGATTAACTTGAAAAGGTATTTACTGGCACAATTATATTTTATGGAAAAAACATTTATAAGGTAAGGTAACCCTTAATATGTTCATTATGTTGAGAAAATGGTGTTTATTTTTGTTAAATTGTTATTTAATAAGAATAATTTAAATTGGATTATATGTATTACCTTGGAAATAGATTATTGATTTGTTGAGAAAGTGTTTTATGATACCATGGATGTAGTTTATATTATTTTTGTATTTTGGGAATATATCCAATAATATTTTGTATAAGGAAGAATTCATGTTTTCAATATGGCTTTATGGTAATTTATATTATTACTATGTTTCAGGAGAATATAGGATGCATATATTCACATGTTTGGTATGTAGAAACCAAGAGATAATTTATGATATATGTGGGATCAATGTTTAACTATTTTTGAGAAATTTATTAACCTTCATTATAATGTTTTTTATTTCCATATTTTTTAAATATTACATGGTTAACCATTTATGGAATTTTTAAGTTAAACATTCAATGATATTTCAAAAATTAATGTATTATCTCTCCAGAAAAGGATTTGTGAAATTTTGATAACCATTTTTCTATGATGTTAACTAAATATATATGAGTGATTTATTTTCCTCTTTATGGATCTCAAGATCTATTAGTGCTTAAGGAATGAGAAATTGAATATCATTTCATGGATTAAAATATAAAGAGAAATTTTGTCAAGGAACATCCATAGGGTGAGATTGTGCATATGAAATGGAATGAAATCAAGTAATTATATGTTCTTATAAAAATTCATCAACCTTAGGAAATTGGTATTGAAATAAAAAATTTCCCTATTATTATCATTTTTGATGATTTTAGTAACCATTTCATGCATATTTTTATGGTTTTTGAACATTTACTTTATTGGGCCATGTTTTCTTTCTCCCTCCATATGTATTTGAGATTTTGTTTTCCCTTATATGTCCATGTTTTCAATTACCACATATATTATCTTCTATATAAACCTCATAATCAATTATTTTGGGTAACCATTATGTTTCAATAATTCTTTTTAAAAAAATTTAAAATATTCATTTTGAAGACGTTGTTTTTCATGAAAGAGACATTCAAGATTTAAAACTATGATTAACTAGATGAAATTCAAGAGAAAAATTCATTTTATGGGATTATAATGTAACACCATGAGTTTTTATGAATTATTATTTTTAAATAAATAAAACTTCATTTATGTCATTAATTGAAACCTTGACAAAGATAATATTTCTTTATAAAAGATAGTAAGTCAATATTTCATTACACCAAACCCAGAACATAGATTGCATTACCAACAACACCGAGTTTGAACGAAATATGAATATTATTAAAATATTTTTATTATTATCACCAAGCTTTTGGAATAAATGTTATGAAATTTATTAACTATATTTTAAAATATTTCTTACTTTATGTTTAAAAAATTAATTATTTGGTAACCAATTAATTATAAATGAATTTAAAAATTATTTTAAAATCAAGATATTTTTTTCTAAAAAACTATACTTCTATGTAAATACATGTTTTATCTCAATAAATCAAACTAACTACTTTTGGTAAATTATTTTAATAATATATATATATATTATATATTAAATCAATTATTTATAATTTATCTTATCAACTTTTTATAAAAGTGATAAGAATGAATCCAATTTATGCAAAAAAGATGTGTTTTCTTAAATGTAGTTTTACCTCCATTTCTGAGAGAACTTATTATAAAAATATTTTATAAAAATTTAATAAATTATATTTGAGAATAAAATATTTATTTTTCAAATCATAATAATAAAATTATCTTAGGGTAAATGTTTGGAATTTTATGAAAGATTCATTTTTTGATTAATAGTGAAAATTATAAATTTTAATTGAAAACAACATTTTTGTTGATATTATTTTTATATTTGAATTATATTTTATATTTTTTTAAAGTATGAATATAAAAATAATAAATATAATAATCCTATTAAGATCATCGAAATGAATTTCATTTTTATATTCGATATAAAAAATTTGAAAATTTTTGAACATTATAACTATTAAAAACATGATTTCTCTTCAAGTTTCTGGTATTAATTGTAAATTAAATTGTATAACTTCTGTGAATTGAATTTGGAAAAATGGTTTCAATTGTTTTATTCATCATAATTTTTTTAAAATAAAAATTTTAACTTAATTTTTTACCATAATTATGACTGAAAATTGTTTAATATAATTAACACGATTAATAATAAAACAGGGTTGCAAGCATTACATCATTGTGTATTAAAATTAATTTTAAAAAAAGTATTTTATGAATTTGAAATAATATGAAGAATAATTTGGTCTAAATTATATATTAAATATATTTTTAATTATAACCATAATAGATAAAATACCTACATAAATAAAAAGATTCCAGTTACCTTGGTAAAAACTATAATGATAAAATTGAGTAAACATAAAGACTAAGGAATAAAATGATAAAAAATGTTTTTAATTTATATTTTTTAATTATTTAATTACCATTTCAACCCAACTATCCATTAGTTTTAGATATTGGATGCACATTATGTGTGAGATACATCCCAATAATGAATATTATTAGGTGTTTATTAGAATGTTAATCCTCCTCTATTAAATAGGGAATTCAATCAGCCCACTTATTCTCACCTATAAAGCCATTTTTCATGATAGAAAAATTAAAAAATAACTTCTAGACCTCCCTCCTATCATCTTATAATTTTTAAGTCCGTTACAAGTCTTATCATGGATGTTCATGGGAGGAAACCAAAAAGAGTATCTAAAAAGAGATAACATTCATTAATGAACATTTTTTATTTATTTATCACTCTAACACCTTAACTTATTTTTATATCATGTATGATTAATAAAATAAGTATCTTATATATATATATATATATATATATTATGTTAGTTTTATGACCTACAACAACTCACACTTCCATCAAATCTGCTATGAAATCATTAGTTGTGTGTTTGACAGACTGTCGCCTCATGAATCGATGTTGTTCGTTTTTATATTACTACATCGTAAGGTACTAAATAATTATGTGAATGATTTTTATATATGAAATTTTGTATTTATTTACTCTTATTTAATTATTATGTTACACATACCATCATGCACTCTATTTTGTGAGAATACGATAATGTCCTTCATGTTTATGGCAGACTACCGCCTCGTGAAGCGAGGTGATTCATTCACATTTTACAAGGAATGCATTAATGATGGGGTTAATAGAGAAATTTCATACATGTGACATACTAATTATAATTTAATGATAATATATATATCAATTAATTTTATTTATTTCTATACGAAAAGAAAATAGATACATCGTTCATGCGTACGTATGACCTTTCATCTACATGAGTTGTAAATTTTATTTTCAACCTATATATTTTATAGATTATTATCAATACTTATATAATGAATATATATTCTATTTATCTCATTATTTACATTTTAGAAATGATGAAATCATGATTAATTAAGGAGAAAAAAATATATCAAGTGAAAATATATATGAAAAACAATGCAGTTATTACCAAAACGCAAGTCTAACTGGGAATTGATAATTAAAAGGTAATATAAAGTCATAATTAAATCATATGTGGTATGATATATATATATATGGTTATTTTTTATATTTTCATTAAACTTAAATTTATTATATAGGATTTTTTAACGTGTAAAAAGGAAGTGAAGGAATAAGGTGTGGGGATCTCTAGTCTCACTTTTATTTCTATGAAACATATGCCATATTCAACACTTGTTTATTTTGTTTTGTTTATATAATAAACTATGACATGTTATATAAATAATTTAATTTATATCATGATATTAAAATTTTCAATTGATGTTATTATTTCATTTATCTCATGATTCAAGTGTTACTCAAGATGTAAGCGATTTCCGTCTCACTTTCTACTTTTGAGAGACACAAGATATATTAATCACCTATTCATTATATGTGGTTTATATACTGAGTAGGAATGTATTTCATGATGCTTATAATAAAATTAATGATTATTTAAATATCTGTTTGATGATATCTCTTTCTTGGGGTTTATAGTTGAAATGTTTCCAAAACGGAAAAGGTTTTTTCTCTCAATTTGGATTCATTGAGATGTATATTAACACATTACCCTATATTCTATCATGAGGTCAATATAAAACATATTTGACATGTAATGTCAAGAATTTATCAATACCCAGGATATTTTATATTCAATTTTATGTTATTAATTTAGGTGGATTATGATTCAATGTTACCAATGTGGTAATGATTTTATGATACAATCTTGTATTTTATCAGTATTGTTTATGATTATGCTTCCAATGATATAATATTATGATACATATCTCCAGAATTCTTATTAATATTTTTATAATATTTTGTTATTATATATTCTATTAATTTCATAACGTTTCTACTCTTGGGTACTTATGATAATCAATATTATTTTAATAAAATCTTACATTACTTATCTCTTCTCTAAGAAATTTGTTTTCTTCAAAAACCATGATTTCTAAAAAATGTTTCAAAAAATTATTTTAAATGTTATTTCTAGATTATTTTCATGGAAATGGATTTCGATTTATTTTTCTAATTTAACTTTTATTAAATGATTTTAAAATTTAACTTTATAATAATTCATGGTTATTTTCAAAGAAAATGGCTATCAAAATGTTTTATGATTTAAAAACCGATTTTTATAGTTGAAAGGATATTTTCATAAAGAAATATTTATAAATGATTCTTTAAAAATTAATTTCTATATATGATGACATCAGTTGTTGTTACCTCTTCATTATGAGGGATATTTTCCAAGGATACCATACATATTATTTCTCTGAATGGTTTACGTTTTGATGACGAGATGTTTATAGAGACAATTTTTTTACATGGTTTAATAATGTTTCCATGAGATTGTGACGAAATTTATTTATTTTCCATGTTTATTTTATGTTTAAAATATATTTACATGTAATCTATTTATTTTCCATGGGTTAATCTTCTTAGGAATGAATAATGATCATGTTTATAAGTTTTTATAATGATATGAAAACTCATTAATATTTATTCATGTTGTGGTTCTTAAAAATTACTTACATGATGTGGTTAGACTAGATATCATAGGCTTAGAAAATTAAATCATATACAATGGGGTGGAAGAGATAACATCTGGTAAGAAAATTATAACATTTATGGCGGGGAGGCATGTATATCATTAGGTAAGCTCATTACATCTTATACGATGGGCTGACCTAAATAGTACTTGGTGAGCCCGTTATAGATCACATGATGTGTGTCCCAGGTTTACGCTCCAATTAATATCTTAAAGATATACATCTCATGAGATATATATGGATGAAATAGGGAGTGAACTAATTTAAGTAAAATGAGTTTTCTGATATTATGGTCCAAGAAGTGAACCATGACTACGATGCTGGTATTGTAAGTGAACCATAACTACTAATAATATTAAGAATTTACCATGACTAAAAAGATGGTTTTGATAGTGAACCCATTCCACTAATATAGACTTGTTTGCTAGCCTTAACTACAATATAAATGATTCATATATTTATGCTTCTTTTAAAATTCATTGTCTTATTCCAAGGTTATGATCTCAGGGAATATTCTACTAATTACCTTATGAGTCATCTTTTATGATCTTCAAATATTTACTCCATGCCTCATGTGTATGACCTTTGATATGAACGGTTTGATCTTGAAATTTTATGCACATGTTCTCATACCCTTATGTTAATGTCATACTTGTGTATCTACTTTATTTTCCCTCATTAAACATCATATATCACCATTTTTTGTGTTTCCATTGCATTAGTTATGAATAATGGTCTTATTTAGGATTAATAAATTGGAAGATATTTGGGTAAAACATTTAAAATCATTCACCATGTCAGATTATTTTGTTCCAAGTTACCAAAGGAACTAAACTATTACTGTCTTCAGCCTTGTGTTTCTGTAATGTGTTGAATATTGATCAAAAAAAATATATAATGTCAATGTTTGAGAATAATTGATTTACTTATACTTCATCCATATGTGTTTAATCATGATCAACTCTCCCTAGGAAAATATGTATTTCAAACTCTTTTGGCCATTGAAAATAATGAAATTTTCTCTAAAGAGGTATAAAGCCTTCTATGTTTTTAAGGCATGGAAAAATGATGCTAATTCTAGGTCCTACGTAGGATAATTATTCTCATTCATTCACAATTTCTTCAAACCATAGGCCAAATCTTGGTATCCTTGTATGAGAACACACCCATTACCAGATATATATGTATCGAAATATACCACATAGTTTTTACCTAGTTATAAAATGATTATCATGGTTGTTAAGGTGAGATGATCTTTATGTTCTAAAAAACATTTCTAAAATTCATCATTCCATATGAATTAATCTCTGAGTCTTGTTAAAGTAGTCCTAGAGGAATAAAGTCATGAGATGTCTCGAATAACCCGTGATAATAGATTTCCAATCTGAGAAAATGGGTACAAAAAAATATTCTAGGAGTTTTTTAAGCTACAAATATTTCAATTTTTCTATGTTTAACAAATATTCAATATTTATAAATGGAATTCTAGTGTAAAAAGGCTTATTCGATCAATAAGTTTCACTTTGAAAATATAGCATATAACGGATGTTCCCAAAATTTACATGGTATAATTTCTACATTTTTCTCAGGGGAATTATAATTTCTATAGTATTCTAGAATATCATCAATAAATAAATCAATAAAGTAGCAAGGGGACCTTTGGAAGATACATTTGACCAATCCCTAAAAACTATCAGTGTATTTGTTAAACCAAAAGTCATGATTAAATTTTCATAATGGGAAAAATGACTCTAAAATTTCACTTCAGAATATATGATCATCAATAATAAAGCTAGTGATATCCTGAGGGAAAATTAATTTTCAAGAACCACATAGATTCCATTAATTGATCAAATATATAATCTGTTAATGGAATTAAACAGAATATTTAATTGTTACTTAATTCATCTTATGATAATAATAACATAAGTGGAGAGTACCATATTTATTCATTATGAATAAAGATGGTTCATCCTAAGGTGACGTACTAGGTTAGATGAAACCTTTGTTTTCAACTTTTCTAGAATAACCATCAATACCTTTAAATCATTTAGTGATATTATATAAGATTTTTGTGAAATATTGTTTTTTCCAGGAGTAGGTTGATACTAAATTGGTTATCCATTTTATATGGAAATATAGTGAAATATTTCTGAAATACATCAGGGTATCAATCAACTATAAAAGGATGATAATAATTTCAAATTCAATCAGCAACATCAAAATTCATTACAGCTAACAAGATAAAGATTGTTTCATCCATTATTATTAAAATTCATTATTTTCGTAAATTTATATCCAAATATCCACTGAAAAGGTGAATGAATTGATAAGGTGACGTAAACATTAACTATTGAGCATAAAATTTGATATGGTTTTTATATCCCACAAGCCATCCCATACGAAAGATTAAATTAAAAAAGATCCATATCTAAGACTATGAAATCTAAGAGAAAATGTAATACATTAATTGTAATGGTTCATTCATTGGCATTGAAACCAATTTACTCCCTCTATGAAAGTGGTGTTTTGATACTCACGACATGAGGAATAATTTTCACTTATTGTTCCAGTTTTTTATCCACTGAATAAGAATGGAATGAATTTTATTTTCCACTATAGAACAATATATTCTTAATTGTGGAGCTCATAATAATTACACCACATATAATAGAGGAACCTGGTTTTTTACTCACAATATATTTATATTATCTATTTAACTATAGATCAATTAGTGTGGGATAAATCATGTCTCCCTAATGAGGTTTCAACTAAAAAACAAAAGTGTTCTTGTGAGCACCCTAGTTCACATATGTATGTGAAAAAACCATTCTGATGGGATTATTCATTCCAATCATATGATATATGAGGATGATTATAGCCTTTTCCAGGAGCTAATATCTAATTTTTATAATAAAACATCTTTATTTCACCTCTATTTCCATAATAGTGAAAACCACTTTTTACTGAAATTCATTATTCTTATTTGTTAATGAAATAAAATGGAAACAAACTTGTTTGGTATCATATCATGTAGGATAATTAAATTATTAAATAGTCAAATTATGAGGTTTTCCACCAATTTTAGAGTAAATATCCCTCTCTCTCTTATTTCCGTCATTAGTGTTGAATCCTATACCCATGGGAACAAATAGGCTACCTCATGCATGATTCCCAACAAGATCAATTTTACCACTATTTCCTTTTTATCCATTTTTTATGATCTATAATAAATAGAACAACTATATTTGACCAAATTATTTGTCTCAATCCTGACTTAATGATATTTGCCTTAATACATAAAATAACATCTATATCTGGGGTGAAATAGTTTAGCTTCATAAACATGGACCTATATGTAAAGACCCAAAATTCTATAAATGAAATTTACCTTATTATTCTTATTTCATATAGTATAAATCACATAAAATCCCTTATAGAACATAATAAAACTTTTCAAATGAATAATGAGTGAAATAAGAGGTAATTATAGAAGTTAAGGAACCTATACCGAGGAAATATTAAATTGACATTAGGGTTGGTAATATGAACCATATGAATTGTAAATTGGAAAAATTAATTGTAATATTACCCATAAAATTATAAATAAAATTTATTAATATAATAAATGAATGTATGATATAATTATATCATAGTATAAGTTCATCAATAGTTTAAAAATAATAATTTAACTTTTTTTTTCAGAAATCATTAATATTTATTTAAAATTTTGAAATTTATATAACAATTTCAAATAATATTTTATTACAAAAAATACATTCAAAACTTAATATTTTTGTATATTATGATTTTAATATATTTTCTTAATACCTATGTTAATTTTTTGAAATGTTATAAAATCAGTTATAATTTGAAAAACAGTATTTTTCGTGTAATTGATGACTTTAATTAAAAATTAAATATATTATATTTAGAAAAAAAAATTCATAAAATGGAGTAATTTTTTAATTATACACATTGAAAAGTGGTCAGAGTAAATTTTAATTATTTTAATAAAATACTTGAACTTTTTGGTGAATAGTTAAATACAACAGTTTTTTATAAATGTTAAATACATAAATTATTGAGTCAATAAAGATGTATAGATGTATTATGATCCTAATATTGAACTATAATTCTCTTTTTAATATATTTTGTGATAATTATCAAACTATTCACAGTCTTGATCCACAATAATAAAAAAATGAATAAAATATTCAAAAAACACCCTTCTCTCAACTATACATACCACCGAAACCACACTATCTCCAAACACCTTCCAAATATTGTGATATATCAAAATTTTTACCAATAATATTACTAATACACTCCCCCAAACCAATATCCTTTTTTCTCAATGAATGGACAAATCTAATCTATTTTTGGAGGTTCTCATGGAGGAGAATTCAAAATGTAAAAATCCGCTTTATTTTCTTATATATTTTTTTAATTTCTTTTTTTTCATGCCATTTCATACAATCCCCTATCAAAAGAGACTTTATTACTCAATTATAATTTATATACTATAATTATTAAATTTTAATTTAATATCCATCATAAAACTCCTTTCGCTCTCTCTCTATTTAATTTTATAAATGGAAACATCACCTGTGATGTGTCAATTTATAGACATCATGGACAATGCATTTTCATTTTATATTAACGACTTTAAGGATATTCATAAAAGCATTTCTATGGTCAATTAAATTATAATATATGTATTAAATACAATGTAAGGTGCATAACCATTATTTACAGCTAAATATATTCCATGAATATTAATTAAATAAGTGTATATATAAATTAAATAATAAGAAATGCTAATGAAAATAAATATAAAATGGTCAGATCAGGTTCCAATATGACACATGGCCGACTCAACCCACTTCATCTAATGGATGGAATGGGTATTTGATATGCAATTATATATATAATTATATTATATATATAAATTAGTTATATATTGTATCGACATATATGAACCGTGTACATGCGAATATAAGTGTCTATATACCTGGAATACTAGGTGATAGATGAACCAAGGAGTAACTTAGTGTTCCATATCCAATGTAAATGATCTTATAATATCAAATAAATGATACATAAAAAACATCTCATAATTAGTGGATGACATCACACTCAACAATCGAGATGGTGAGTGTGTTTTCATGTCAATTGTAGAATAGTAGTGAGTGTTAAATCACATCAACAATCACAAGGGGCATGGTGTATCATCCCCACCATACAAATAGTAGCACTAGTGTGAGACTTCATTCTCAACACCCAATGTAATGTAATGTGATACATCCATGATCAACATAACCCTTACTATCATTCTGGGACCACTATCCTGGCATAATCATATTTATAATTATAGACATATGGAATTACCTCTCATGATTTTTTAATCAAGCCATCATTATTAAGGAATAACATTTCAATTTAATAACTAAACAAACAAGATAAAATTGTGTGGTCATTCTACCATCTCATAATTTTTTTATATTGAACCATTTAATTTATTTAGTTGGGGAAACCATAATGAATTAATATTTCCCATATAATCAATTCATATCATTTAGAACATTTAATGCATTCAAGGATGGAAAATCATCATGAGAATTCAATTCCACATAATACATGACATTTAATTTATCAATACATATATATTGATTTAACATGGCCTGAAGACACACTTAGATGGAGCTATTGATATTTTAAGAATTACCAAAAAGGGGAATTCCATTTATATGAAAATCCAAGCACAAGGTAAGTTATTTGGTTAAATTAAACATTTATGTATATGGAGGGAAAATATAATTAAGAAAAAGAGAAAAGGTCATGTACTAAAAATAAATTATATCTATAAATAACAATAATGATTAAGAAACAATGAAGTAATATAGAACAATATAAATTAAATAAAAATCCTCACTTTTTTGTTTAGAAGACATCACACCTAATCCAAGGAGTTTTATTATAAAATATCACATTTTTTAACAAAAAAAATTATTTAAATCATTAATCATATATAATAAGAAATATAATTTTATGTTTAATACATTCAATTTAATAAATGTTATTTAATGAGGAAAATCTTGGAAAACTAATTTTTAGGGATCAATGGGGCACATAGAAGGTGTCTTTGTCGATTAGAAAATTACCTACAAGGGGAAACACCATTATTAATCTAATAATAAAAGTCATAATTCATTCCATTAATTTAAAAAATTAATTATAAAGGGGAAAAATTATTCCACAACACCCAAGGGGTGTTTGTGACTGAGGTTAGAATACTCATATTACTAAACAAGGCTCAATAGGTTCATATTTACATGCGTAATTAGATTTATATTGATAGAAAAAATTTAATGCAATGTGTCACAAATTCCATCATGTAGAAAAATAGAAATATTTATAAATAACCATATTCTTATGGAATAATCCATAGAACACCATAATCATACATAGGATGATCTACCCATCTAATATAAATTCATGATTCATTCTTTTATGGGATAAATCGTCTAAAAATATATTTTCCTTGAAAACATGGATAATGAGATTGCACCAAAATTTGGAATTAAAGGTGTAAAAATCTCAGAAAGTAAGATATAGGGTTCATGAATATACCTATGTGGATACAGCATGACATATGGGGTATCATTCATGATTGGGACAGTGGAGATATCATGATTCATTGGTTGGAGATGTAGAGGAACCCAATGTAGGAAGACAGGTTGTAACATCCCTCATTCTCCTTATTGGATTGAGAATGTGGGAGGGAGTTACATGGACTTAAGTGACCACCCCAAGACACTAAAGTCTAGAAATAAATACCAAAGGGATTAAAAACATTTTGGGGTAGATTAACCCTTTATGAATAAAATAACTAACCAAAAATACATTATGAACCATTCAACTATAAGATGTATGATAACCATGGAAAAAATCAACATTTCATATATTAGAACCATACCCAAATCATGTTCTATAGTGGAAGGCTACCACATCAAATTAAATTTCCGATAAACAACTAAATATACTCTATGATGACCAAGATTCTAATCTCCACATGCTCCTTACTACAATATCCCTAAACAACCCAAGTATCACGAGGTGGTGCTAAATACTAGTGACACATTACCTTTTCCCATGTCTCCAAATACAGAATCTAAAAAATCACCAATGTTCCAAAATAGGCGTGAGTATAAAACTCATTAGGATTTCCCCGATGACATCCCTCCTTACACCACTAGGATATAAAATTCAACAACATTTACATAAAAACAATTTTTATAAAAAAAAATCAATACAGTTTATAACCAAATATAAACAACTTCAAAATATATTACAAATCAATATAAAAATGTTATATATTCAAAATTTCCCGACAAAACCATTTTTGAAAGAATGAAACCAAACCCGAAATTAGCATATTTCACACGTTCCCTTTGGAATAACCAATTCATTCCATAAATCAACATTTCTAACCATGCATGCATCGTGATGATTGTTCCATAATCATGAGAAGTTTCTCATTGATCTACCAAGTCATCATATGGTAATTATATCCCATGTTTCATTACATCTTTAACACCGAGCAAAAGGTCATATTTCAATGAGGCCTCAGAAATGCAATATGAACACACACACACACCAGGAATGCCAAAAAACATTCCCTGTCAACATGCCAAAAAAATTCAATAAAACTATCTCTTTATTGAATATATTTTTCCAATAAACCATTTCCAAAATATATTAAACCCATATTTTAAAATAACTATATTGAAATTAAGGAACCAAATCACATTTCATAATAAATCACCAAGATTTCACAATTTCCTCAAAAACTATAAATCATCACTAAAGTGAATTTATATATTATATACACCTAGATTTTAAAATCAATTTCATTCAAATAAATCAATTTTAAACTAATCCAAAAAATTATAGAAAGAGTAGTCAAGATTGAAGCCACATACCTTGAGTGTTTTGACAAAAACAGTAATAGAAAAAGAATGCTCATGAATCCAGGTAGAAATTCCATGAATCTTACATAGATTAATTCTCCTATAAACAAAGAGGCTAAATACCCTCATAATTGGCATCCAAAATATCATATATAAACCCTTTGTGGGAAATTATTTGAGAAAACAAGGGAATAGGATAAGTAAAACTACATAAATCAAAGAAAACATGATAAGAACGATGAAGAATGACTACAACCCCTATGAATCTGGATTCAAATCACCAAGGAAAGACTTTTTATTTACTTGGGATCGATGGGAGAACATTATTTGGCCTTTAGAGAAGTAAAATCCAATGATAGGTCCATTTTATGTTAAAAACAATAGGTTTAATGGAAAGTCCAACCTAGATACACTTTCTAAAGAGGTCGTTTCTGACCAGCGCATGGTTAGACAAACCATACTTTAACCATGATTATTCTACTGGCTTAAGAAAGACTTGACACAACCTCCTCACATTGAATCCAAACTGTGAGTAGACCATTCCAATGCCCTATGTCCAACATTTTCACATTTTCAGGGGTTCCACTAGGCTTCTGTATGGTTTAGACAAATCTTGAGCAGCCTATGTGTCTTCCCTTTATCCCCAAAAAGTCTCAACATGTTATCCAAACACTCCATACATTCACACTTATACTAAATAAACAAAAAAATAATAAATGAAGGGTTACATAGCAGAAACTGAGGGTGTTACATTCTCCCCACCAGTCGCCTTTCTGTCCCTAGAAAGTAGAAAACCTTGGGTGTGTTGAAAGAGTTCCATCCATTGCTCTTTCATTTATTTATCATGTTCTCATTTATCTTCATGATCCTTACCATATTTCCAAAAAACCTTCACTAGGCCAATAATTTTTCCCTATAATACTTTATCGTGTCTTTCCCCAATCTTCACCAAGATATATACCAATAAATCATCCAACTCTTGGTCAACTTGATCCCATCAGATCACATGGTCATGATTAGGCTGATACTTTTCTCAACTGTGATACATGGAACATGTTGTGCATCAAACTAAATCATGGTCACAATAAAAATTAATATACCACCTCTACAACCCATTCAAGTGTCTTAAAAAATAAATATATATCGATGAGATAACATTACCTAATTTTCAAAATGATGTTGTCCACAACATGGTGAGGTCCTTAAGAACACATGATCACTCACTACGAATGACAACGATCTTTGATGAGGATCAGAAAGAAGATTTATGATGACTTTGAGCCTTCTATATCCTCTTTATGATCAACTGAATCATATATGTTGTTTCATGGACAAGGCTCTACCTAATTAGTAATGTCTCACATGTTTCCACCCTACATAGGGGAGGATGAAAAGGACACACATAGAACGCTTCACAAGAATCCATATGTATTGAGGTATGATATCTATTGTAATATGAGAACTTCAATAAGGGTATATGCTCTACCCATGAGCAACCAAAATCCATTACACAAGCCCGCAACATTTCTTCTAATGTTTGAATCATCCATTTAGATTTTACATCTGTCTGAGGATGATACGCCCAACTCATGGTCAACATATTCCCAGGGGAATTCTATAAGGATATCAATATACTAGATGTGAACCTCAGATCTCTTTCAAAAATGATTCAAACTGGTATTCCATGTCTTTTTACCACTTCTCGAATATAGATTTTAGATATATCATCCACCATTTGAGTTTCAAAAAATGGGGATGAAATTGTCTGACCTTGTGAGCTGACCCACTATCCCCTATATGGTATAATGTTTTTGAACCATAATTAGGTGAACTTTAACAAAATCCATTTCTATGTGCTCTCATTTCTGCACTGGAATAGATAAAGACAGAAACATATATTCTGGTCTCTGATGCTCTTCCTCAAACTGTTGACAAGTTAAGCACTGTGAAATGAATTTTTCCACTTTCCATTTCATGAAAATCTACAAATACTGTTCCTACAAAGCCTTAAACATATTATGTATTCTTATATGAAAATATCATATCATAAATTGTAATCAAGAATAGTTTTCTCATGAAAATTCATATATACATTCATCCAATTTATAAACCACAACACAGAACTCCTATCAAGTTTATGTCCCGTATTAGTCTCCCCAGAATTATGTTTTGACCTCATGGACACACATTCTACATAAGATGTTTGTGACCACTTTACTATCATTACCGAATCAAGGACATGAATGGATAGAAATAAAACAATCAAATCCCCATTTTTTCACATTCCACAAGAATGTCGGCTATAATAGACATCAACTATCATTTATCTGAAGACTCTCTTTACATCTAAGCATACCACTTTCTGCTTGGTGTATCTTCAACCAAATTTCCATTACCAGATTTATACATTAATTAAAATTCAAATTTTTTATGAATCTCCATCCATATTCTTTTACTTAGATTCAAATATCATAGTGAGAAAATATTTTTAAAAATTTCATAATCTATGAACACAGTGACCTTCTCACCAAAGAGATTATGAAGACATGTCTTAAAAAAATGGAAAAATATAGCTAAATCCCAATCATATGAGGGTTAGTTCTTCTCATGCACCCTAAAAATCCTTAATACATAAGAAACAACATGATCACCAATCATGGGAATAAATCCCAGCAAAAATTCCAAAGCATCATAGTACACCACGCACCCTTCTCTTGATTCTATTAAAATTAATATAGGTTTAGATGTAAGGTGGGTTTTCATATCTTGAATATATTTCTGGAAATCCTTAGTCTATTTAAATGTATCATTTTTTACAACAAAATATTTCATTGGAGAAGCTAGAAATGGGAAGTGGCATACAATGTATTGGTAATAACTAGCTAGTCCAAGGAATATCCATATCTAAAAGATGTTCATTGGTAGTTTCCAAGAGATAATGGCTCTATCTTTTCTAGATCCACTAAAACTCATTTTTAGAAATTACACATCCATGAATGTGTACTTCTTGTATCAAAAAATTACACTTTGATAGTTTGGAATACTAATAATGATCTCTAAATATTCCCAACACTATTTCCATGTGTTCCTCTCATGCTCAGCCTTTGTCTTTGAATACACCAATATGTCATAAAAACCCACAATAAAATAATCCAGATATCCCTGATATAGATAATTCAAAAAATCCATAAAGACCACTAGTGCATTAGTATGACCAAAATACACTGCCACATATTCATAATGGCCATATCCTCTAATGAAATTTGTTTTCATAATATACTCTTTCTGAACTCACAATTGCTGAAATCTTGATTACATGTCAATTTTAGAGAACCACTTAGATCCCCTCATATGATCAAATAGATCATCAATTCATGGTAGTGGATACCAATTATCTATCATAACTTGAATAATCTTATGGTTATCAATGCATAACCTATGAGTTATATATAATTTCATTAAAAACATGATTGGTGCTTCCCATAGAGATGTACTCATCCAAATTAATCCTTTTCGTTCTAGATCCTCCAAATATACATTAAATTCCATTAACTCTTGTGGTTACATACTATAATATGGAAGATAAATAGTACTGGTCTATATAAGGATATCAATTGTAAACTACAACACTGATAGAGTTTGTAACCCTGAGATGTTCTTGGAAGAAATGTCTAAAAATTTATCCAAAACTACAGGAAAACAATTTTCCTCGAACTCCTCCATCAATGAAAAAGTTAACGTTGCCAACTTGGGAGAGATTTTACGCACTGTAGGTGAGAACAAGTTTTTTGAACTTGCCTTTACAACCCTTTATCATTTAAAGAGATTATAAATGTTGTACTCAGTCACAACGGTAATTTTCCTCTATAACAGTTGATGTGATACATGAACGTTGTCAATGAATCCATACCCAGGATTATATCACTGATATCATCATCCAACAATGACAAGTCCAAATTTATCTCCCCTCCATCAATAGTAATAGATCGTTCTCTATAGAGAAATGCTCTACATTCTATTTCCCTAATATAAGTATGATGTTTTAACACAGAAGGAATCATTTTATGTTCAAAATGTATACACTCAATAGAATCGGAAGAAATTATGTAATGTGATACACCAATATCAAACAGATATTTCATAATGGTTATTTTAAAAACAATCGTACTTCTCTCTATAGATGTTTTAGCCTAATGGTCCAAAATCATATGCTCACATCCATACAACTACTTTATCACTGCACTTTTATCCTTATTTACTTGATGTTATTTCCCTTACTGAGGAGTCATGGTATTCATATAATCACCATATATAGATCTAATATGTTTATGAAACTGATTCTGTTGTTCTCACTTGGTCAAAGAATATAATGCTTATGACACCTGACGAGTTTCCATAGCACCTGACCTCAGAGTACTACAATAATACTGTTACATATGTCCCATCATGTTGGAGTCATGCGATGCTCTTAGTGGATTTGTACAATCTTGCTTCGTGTGGTCAAAGCATCCAAATCAAGAGCATCCCACGTTTTCCATGGGTCTCAACAAAAGATTTATAGATCCAGCTCTTTAATTCTGATTTCTGATCACACCATTAGAATTAGTGTCCGTTTTATTCTTTCTCCCATTATTAGAGTTCCCACCAGTTCCTATGGGAATTAACATACCCTCTCATCCCATATCTCCTGAGATGTCTTTTTCAGACACCATCTATATATTGACTATCTTTATAAACTCATTAATACAGAGAACAACTATCTTGGAATGAATCTCCAATTTTAGTCCGGATTCAAAGATACATGCCTTTAGGGATACACAAGCCACAACCGTGGGTGAAAAGAACACTAAATTCTTGAATATAGCCACAAAATATATGTGAGAGAGATTTTACTACCTTGTACTAAAAAATATATTTTTTTATGGAACTTGAATGGGTTAGGATAGAATTTTTTGTTGAAAAATTCATCAAAATCCTCCCAATTAAGGCCTTGATACACATTACGATGGAAAACTAGATCCCACCACTAGCGTTCAAGATCCTAGAGAATATACATCACCATCTTTTCCTTGATCTCTACTGATTTGATAATGAATTCAAATATACAATTCATCCTTTTCAACTACTCCACTTCTTTTTTCATTTCAAAATCACCCATTATGAAGGGTGGATTATGTTATTAGAATAGGATGGAATGCCTCGCATGTCTTGGAATATCCCTCTGTTCCTAGTGTCCACATCTTGGAATTCTTGGAAGATACTATGAACCAACTGTTGGATCACTAGTGGTTTAGGTGCAACCACGTTCTGTACAACTTATCCCAGTTGGTTTCAATGTTTCCTACTTGGTGAAATTTTCTAAACCAACAACAACTCTGTAAGTCTCACTCAGTAGAAATTGATGTATAATAATTTAAAATTCTATCACATCAAATATCATAAAATAATATTTTGAAATCAACCTATTCTATGTTTAATTATTTTTGAATTTTTTTTCTTTCATTTGAAAATAAACCAATTTTCAAAATTTACCAACAACTCCCTTTTTAAAATCATTCATTTGAAAATAATTTCTATAATTTATACAAACCTAAACAACAAATAACATCATATATCATTTTTTCAGAATGAAATATGCAGTTGTAGTGGAAATTCAATCCTCTAATTCATTTAATGCTTGTGTCATTAGCTAAACCCATGGAAACAACATTTACTTAATCATATAAGTCTCTCTAAAACACTCATGTACCCAACTCCTTAGAAATGTGATATTCAGAATAAAAAGATTACCTACATCGTTTTATTCACTAAATTTCAAGTCCTAAAAATCACATTCTTATCTAGGATTCTATCCCAAGTAATAGATATGAATAAATTCACCTCCAAGACCAAGAAACTGAAGACCACATGCTATTCAAGGACTAAACAAGATGATACCATTTGAAACATCATTCATTCTTCTTATTGGTCTGATAAGGAGGGAGGGTGTTACATATCCTTAAGTGACATCCCCATGATGGAAATGGCTAGAAATAAATTCCAAAGGGTTTCAAAAAATTTGAGGGATGATTTACACATTATAAATAATGCTAATAACCAACAATACATAACAAGACATATCACTATATGATGCATAATAACCATGAATGGAAACTAAACATTTCATATGTCAAAATCATACTCATATAAAGTGCCATTGCCGATGACTAAAACATAAAATTAAATAACGGATAAAAACAAATAAAACTCCAAGAAGACTAAGACTCCATGATCCACCTGTTCTGTGCTCCAACATAACCAAACATCCCATGTACCACAAAGTGGTGCTAAATATGTGTGATACTTATAATGACCCATACTTTACATAAATTTTTATTACTTCATAATTGAAGCACACTTATTAAAACATATAACAAAACCAGGAAAGGACCGTATAGGTATAGTGTCTTTAGAAACTGGGAAACATAAGCAACTGGTTCATAAAGCGTCTACACTGTCTCCCATTTATTTAATCATATATATAGTCCCTTTTGGCATATATTACTTAATAACCTTATTCCTGGCCTGGGGAAAGAAAAACTACAAAAGGGTGAGCTCAAATGCTCAGTAAGGGTAAAAAAAATAAATGTCAATCACATCATATACATAAGAACATAACTTTTGGAAATCTTAACCTGCAAAAGAAATCATAATTTCATAACATGGGATAAATCATAGTAGTGAAATGTAATCCAAATAATAATAACTTAAAACATGAAACTTTGTGGAAAACACACATAATCATAAATAATCATTTCTTATTAGTCAAGACTCATTGCGAAGACTATCTTAGTGGACAAAGTCCATTTCTGAACCGAGTTCATTCCTCGTTTCAGTCCTGTTTCACCGAACCGGTTTAACCTGCCGTTCCAGCCATGTCTATCTCACGAGATATAAAATCTTTACCCAATGCATTAGAGGGAGATATAGGTCACACCCATCTCATAATGATACCATTCTTATGTGTGCCACAAAATCAGAAATCATACATCATTTCATAACCCTTGTAATAAAAAGGGGAATCTTAAACATCGTGACATCATAAAATAATTCTTATAAGATTAAGGAATTCATAAATATAATTTCATCACAACATAATCAAATCAATTTAATAATAGGGATATAAACAGAACCCTTTATTATCTTATATGTAAAATCATTTTGATAAAACACTTGGACTCCATTCTTGAGGAAAATATCCTTTCTACTTCGAAAATACTTTTCCTTTCTTAACATGTCATAAAATTCTAAACTAAAGAAGTTGATTAAAAATAAACATGAAAACATGTAAACGAAGCTTCTTGGAAATAATGTTTTAAAAATCCATTCATTCCGTATAAGTTAAAAAAATATTCTTCTCGTACTTTTGTCGGAAAAGTCAAAAAGGTACCTTGTACGAAAAATGACAAAAGAATCCTTTCATATCTTTTACTAAAAACTCACCAAAGGGTAAAATTGGATTTAAAAAATTTTAGGTGGATGGAAATAATATTACATATTGAGGAAACATGTATGTGGATGATAAAATACACCCCAGTAAATGCCAAAGTATACACAATATCGGATAAAAATGAGATTGTGATATTTTCCCTTACCTTAGGTCTGATTTGCCTCGTAAGTGTCCGAACCTCCTGTATAATGATTTAAATAATGTTATTTACTTATTACAAAATCATAATTATTGTTATGATATAATATATGGTCATATTCTTAGCTTCTTGGTAGTGATATTTCATTGCTACTTGTTATTCGGGTGTTTATAACTTTTTGTTCTTATGCGGGTTTTGTCGAATAAATTCTTATTCTTCAATTTATTTTATAGATAAATCATTTACAGAATGGTATTAATGTACTATATATCATATTTATTCATTCAATTCATATATATAATCATTATGCAATGAAGATCATGTAGAACGAATCGCATCACATCGTGGAGACGGTATTCCGTACGTACGCACGAGCGATGATATCGTTCCCATGATCGTGGAATTGTATTGGAGTGTATTTATACTATTTCAGAATCAATATCACTTTAAATAATCATATATAGTAATTATTTACATCATTATACCCATCCAATTAAGGTGGTGGGGGGAAATAGATTACACCACGGAGTGGAGACGGTATTCCATACGTACGCACGCGCGGTGATTTCATTTTCCGTAGGATGGATAGATGGTGAAATAGGGTTGTTTCATACTTATAATAACATATCAGTATATGAGTGATACTGATGTTATTACTTCATGATGAAACAACTAAAGAAGAAGAAGTGGAAGAAGAAATAAAGATGAATGAATCGGTAACGGGCATTACCTCTTCTTTGAAGCGCCTCTTTGAGACCTCCTTTTAGGGCACTAAAATTGGTCTTTGAAGAAGACCAGGACATCTAGGATGTCTCTAGGGAAGTGGAGAGAAGAAATATTCAGGGTTTGGACGAGCATGAAGGCGCAATGTGGTGTGAGGAAGAGAGGGAGGAGGTGCCCTTTTATAAGGGAGGAGAGGGGCACCTTTGGAATAACTAAAAATATTATTTTATTATAAATCCAAATTCGGTTTTAAATAGATCAAAATTGATTTTTTTTCGAAGATAAGGTGGGGATGGGTCGAAATCCTCTCATCCAATAGAATTTAGACAAGTTTAGGTTCCTATTTTAACCTTATCATTTTGATTTATCATTAAGGTAAATAATTTTACTTTTACCGTGTCTTCTTGTGTTCTTACACTATAAGGTTAATAAACATACTATAAGCAGACAAACGAACCCAAAGTTGTTTATTATTAATATATATAACCTTATCTAAGTCATTTGGCCGAACCTTAGATTTTTAGGAATAAAATAACAATTACTAATATAATATTTGTTTTAAAAACTATTTTATGTCAATTTTGACACTATTTAGTAATTGATTTTTGTGAAAATCATAACAGAATGATTAGTTCAAAATAAGTTAATTAAATCAATACTAACATGTCATATTAACCTATAAAATTAGTTTAATTCATAAAAAGTCTCAAATTATATTTATTGGGGTATTTATAACATCAATTAGGTCAATATTTCATTAATAAGATAACTACTGCATCATCTTTGTGTCATAAATAAATTAAATTATTTAAAGTATAAAAATTACAAATAAAATATCATAATGTAGGAAGTCTTGTTATATTTCTAATGAATATTTATAGTCGAATTTATCTTATGTATAACCTTATATTAAAAATTATTTATTTATTAAACATTGATTTTAACTATTTTAACCCTTCTTTAAATAAATTAATAATAAATGTCCTAATCTAATCCAAGTGGGCCTAAATGGTCATATTTTATTCCTAAGTTTGTTTTTGGTCGAATTACACTTATCCAATAGAATTAGGACATGTGTTAGTATAATAATAATATCATTTTTACCCTTAATTACCCTATTTACTTTTAACCGTGGTAAATAAAAGTAAAACGTTACTATTCACCAAAAATTATTTTCATCTCATTGAACCACATTTAACTTACTGGCATCAACCGTGTCTCTCGGATTTTTGAAATTCCACTCACAGAAGTGGTAAAATTAAGTTTTATGAAAAATTCAGTTTTGTAGCTACCACTTAGTGGTTTCACTATTCATCAAAAATTGAAAGTTTTCAGAAAAATACCAAAATTTTACCCTAGGCTAATTTCGATATTACGAATCCAAAAATGAAGACCATTTTGAAAAATAAAATTTATAAAATTTCAAAAAGTGGTTATTACTATTCATAACGGCTAGTTTTAATAATATTTTAATAGTATATCATTGTTTAGTGAAACTCGGTATTGCGTACGATGCAAGCTATCGAGGAAGGTCGCGATTTCGTGTAAATAAAGTCAAGAAAGTGTTATATATAAAAAGATTCCTTTGATGATTTATATAACATAAAAGTCTTGGGTGTTACATTCTACCCCCCTTAAAATGAATTTCGCCCTCGCAATTCATCACTTTGAAACAAACAAATGAGGATACCTCTCCCTCATTATATCCTCAAGATCCCATGTAGCTTCTTCTAATTGGTGGTTCCTCCATAAAACTTTCACCAAGCGAGTGGTCTTGATTCGTAGGACTTTTTCACTACGATCCAGAATATCTATCGGTTGTTCTTCATAAGAAAGATCTTGCTCCAGCGGTACGACTTCTGAGCTGAGTACATGTGAAGGATCAGGTATGTACTTTCTCAGAAGAGATACATGGAATACATCGTGAACTTGAGAGAGATTCGGTGGAAGTGCCAATCGGTAAGCTAACTTCCCAACATGATCCAGTATTTCGAAAGGACCGATATATCTAGGGCTTAACTTCCCCTTCTTTCTAAATCTCATGACCCTATTCCAGGGAGATATTCGTAAGAACACTTTATCACCCACTTCAAACTCTAGGTATTTTCTTTGGTTGTCGGCATAACTTTTCTGTTGACTCTAAGATGCTCTTATGTGTTTTTGAATAGATCTGACCTTTTCTGCCATTTCATCAACGAGATCAGGTCCTAATAGCTTTCTTTCCCCAACTTCATCCCAGCAAGTTGGAGTCCTGCATTTCTTTCCATATAGAGCTTCATAAGGAGCCATCTGAATACTGGATTGAAAGCTATTATTATAGGAAAAATCCAACAAAGGTAGGTGTTGATCCCAACCACCTTTGAAATCCATAGAGCAATCTCTCAACATATCTTCTAGAGTTTGAATTGTTCTCTCAGACTGACCATCTGTCTGAGGATGATAAGCAGTGCTGAAACTTAACTTTGTATCCAGAGTATGTTGAAGACTTATCCAGAACATTGAGGTAAACCTCAGATCCCGATCAGATATAATAGAAAGTGGTACTCCATGCAATCTTACCACTTCCTTTACATATATCCTGGAAAGCTGAACCAGAGAGAAATATTCTCTAATAGCGATGAAGTGTGCAGACATTGTAAGACGATCAACTATGACCCAGATAGTATCATTGCCTTTGGATGTTTTAGGAAGTCCAGTGAAAAAGTCCATAGTGATGTTTTCCCATTTCCATTCAGGTATGGGTAATGGTTGTAACATCCCCTTAGACTTCTATCTCTCAGCTTTAACTTGCTGACAAACCAAACATCAAGAGACATATTCAGCAACATCTCTTTTCATGCCATCCCACCAGAAGTACACTTTCAGGTCCCTATACATCTTCGTGCTTCCAGGATGAATAGAGAATGAAGAACTATGAGCCTCATCCAGCAGCTCCTTCTTTAATTCGGGGATGGGAGGAACACAAACCTGATTCCTGAACTTTATTATCCCATCACAATCAAGGTTGAATTCAGGAACATTTCTCACCTTATTTTGTAACTCTACATCTTCTTTCTGTGCCTCTTTAATCCTCACATGTATAGATGGTTGAACATTTATTTGAGAAAGATACGATTTTCCCCCTTCCATAATAATTCAAAGATCCATCCTTTGTAAATCTATAAATATTGGATCTTTTGTGATCCTCATCATGGATAAACTGGCATGGTCTTGTCGACTTAATGCATCTGCCACCTTGTTTTCTTTCCCAGGGTGGTAATGGATTGAGCAGTCGTAATCCTTAATCAGCTCCAACCATCTTCTTTGGCGCATATTCATCTCCTTTTGTGTGAAAATATACTTTAAACTTTTATGATCAGTATAAATGTCACACCTTTCTCCATAAAGATAATGCCTCCAAATATTTAATGCAAAGATTACCGCAGCTAACTCCAAATCATGAGTTGGGTAATTTTGCTCATGTATTTTCAATTGTCGTGAGGCATAAGCTATCACCATATCATTTTACATAAGAAAACACCCCAATCCCTTAATGGATGCATCACTGTAGATCACAAACCTCTCTCCACTACAAGGCAGTGTCAGCATAGGTGCACTGGATAACCTTCTTTTCAACTCCTTGAAATTCTCTTCACATTCCTCCTTCCAAACAAACTTAACTACTTTCCGAGTCAACTTGGTGAGTTGATTAGATAATCGTGAAAAATCTTTCACAAAACGTTGATAATATCCAACCAAACCAAGAAAACTTTGGATCTCGGTTACTGTTGTTGGTCTCGACCATCTTTTGATAACCTCTGTTTTTGCTGGATCCACAGATATCCCCTCTTTTGAGATTATGTGACCCAGAAATGAAACTTTTTGACGCCAAAATTCACACTTGGTAAATTTGGAATAAATTTTCTCCTTTCTCAGGGTCATCAATATAATTCTAAATTGATCTTCATGTTCTTCCTTGCTCTTTGAATAGAAAAGAATATCGTCTATAAAGACTACCACAAACTGATCAAGATAGTTTCTAAAAACTCTATTCATCAAATCCATGAAGATAGCAGGGGCATTAGTAAGACCAAATGGCATCACTATAAATTCATAGTGTCCATACCTTGTACGGAATGTCGTCTTTGGTATATCCTCCCTTTTAACCCTTAATTGATGATACCCTAAACGAAGATCAATCTTGGAAAAGTATTGAGCTCTGCGTAGTTGGTCAAATAGGTCATCAATGCACGGGAGAGGATTTTCGTTCATGATAGTGATCTTGTTAAGTTCTTGATAATCAATGCATAGTCTCATTGATCCATCTTTCTTCTTAACAAATAGAAATGTTTCTCCCAAAGGTGACGCACTAGGGTGTATGAACCCCTTATCAAGATTCTCTTGGAGTTGCTTCTTCAATTCCTACAACTCAATTGGGGCCATTCTATAAGGTGACTTTGAAATTGGAAAAGCACCTGGTACGGGTTCTATTGAAAACTCAACTTCACGATTTGGTGGAAGACCCGGTAATTCCTCCGGAAATACATCATCAAACTCCCATACAATGGGAATATTCTTAATCGTGAGTTTCTCACCAACCATTTGAGATAAATAACCTTCATTTAGTGGAATCAAGACCCATAAGATGGAATAAATTTCCACTGGGAGGTTATGTTCATCCTTGCATTGATAGACGATCATAGATTGATCTGAAATATGAAATGTGACTTCCCTTCTTTGGAAATTGATATGAGATCCATATAAAGAAAGCCAATCAATGCCAATAATCACATCAAATTACACTATAGGAAGGATCACATGATTTGCAGGAAGCACTTTCCCTCAAACATCAATGGGAGAATAATTATAAACTTTTGATGCGACTATTGTGCCATTAGGGGTTGTCACGGCTAACTCAACATCAAATTGTTGAGTTAATACAATGATATCCTTAGAAAATTCTTCAGAAATAAAAGAGTGGGTGAATCCAGAATCAAATAAAACATTTGCTACTTTAGAGTGGATGGTAAGTGTACCTTTCACCACATCATTATCGTACTCCACATCGCTGATAGAAATTGCATGTGACTTTCCTTTGTCTTTAGCCTTAAGAGTTTGTTGACGTCAACCATCATCATCAACCCTTGGATTTGGGTATTGATTGGCATAATGCCCCATCTCCTTGCACTTGAATCATTGAAGTGTAGTAGGTTTATTTTGTGAATCCCTTCCTTTTTTTGCATCATTAGACATATTATTCCCATCATTACGGCATTCAAATGCCCGATGACCTTCCTTTCCACATTTGAAACATTTACTTGTCCCTTTAAGACAACTCCCTCCATGTTTCTTTCCAAACTTTGAGCATAAGGGAAATGTCATCTTCTTTTCAGTTTACTCTTTATTTTTTCCTTTGAATTCCATTTTCCTCTTCTTATCAAACCCATATGACTGATGGGTTACTCCAATCTCCATATCGACTTTGAGAGCACATCGAACGATTCCCTCGTAGCTATTGAAGTCCCTTATGGCTAACGCCCTTCGAAGACTTAGTTTTAAGACACTAAAGAATCGATCGATCTTACTCTCAGGTTGGATAAAAATACCAGAAGCGTACCTGGAAGTCTTGTAAAATTTTCTTCATAGGTACCAACTGATTCATCATCCTTTTGCTTTAGTTCAAGAAACTCCTACTCCATCTTTCTTCGGGGAATACGAGGGAAGTACTTATTGAAAAATAAGTTCTTGAACTCGTCCCATTCCATGGACTCAATTTCATCCCTTTGCCTCGTATTATTAATAAGATTCCACCATTGATCAGCATCACATTCCAAATGATACACTTCTAAGATGACTTTATCATGTTCAGAACATTGAAGAACTGAAAATATCTTTTCAGTAGTACTAATCCATTGTTCAGCAACTAAGGGATCAGTAGACCCGCTGAATGAAGGTGGACACTGCCTCATGAAGGATTCAACATAATGTTGCTCCTTCCTTTGCTCGTTTTGGAGTCCTGCGTGATTCATAGCTTGAGAAAGTTGTGTGAGCATGTCTACAAGATTCTGCATTCCAGCTCCCATAACGTTTGATTGCTCAGGGGGACAATCATTGCATTGCCCGTCGCATTCCGCATTAACACGGTTCCTTCGGGTTCCAGCCATTGACTAAAACCCAGAAGAATAGTGTGAGCAACACTAATTATAATAGGAAAACCAAATAATCAAGAATGAAATTTCACACTTAAGGTTTTATCCTAGGTTATTCATGGCCATTTATAAAACACTAATATTGTGTTCTATGCTTAGACTTATCCTTAGGGTTCTTACTATGGCTTTAACATCCTAGTTTCCAAAGGTTGACTATACCTTTCCTATGATACCAACTATAACGACCCATAATTTACATACATTGTTATTACTTCAGAATTGAAGCACACTTATTACAACATATAACAAAACCAGGAAAAGACCGTATAGGTATACTGTCTTTAGAAACTGGGATACATAAACAACTGGTTCATAAAGTTTCTACACTTTATCCCATTTATTTCATCATATCTATAGTCCCCTTTGGCATATCTTACTTAATAACCTTCTTCCTGACCTGGGGAAAGAAAACATACAAAAGGGTGATCTCAAATGCTTAGTAAGGGTAAACAAAAGAAATTTCAATCACATCATATACATAAGAACATAAATTTGGAAATCTTAACCTGCAAAAGAAATCATAATTTCATAACATGGGATAAATCATAGTAGTGAAATGTAATCCCAATAATCATAACATAAAACATGAAACTTTGTGGCATACACACATAATCATAAAGAATCATTTCTTATTAGTCAAGTCTCATTTCCAAGACTATCTTAGTGGACAAAGTCAATTTCTGAACCGAGTTCATTCCTCGTTTCAGTCCTGTTTCACTGAACCGGTTTAACCTGCTGTTCCAGCCATGTCTATCTCATGAGATATAAAATATTTACCAAATTCATTGGAGGGAGATATAGGTCCCACCCATCTCATAATGATACCATTCTTATGTGTGCCACAAAATCATACATCATACATCATTTCATAACCCTTGTAATAAAAATGGGAATCTTAAACATTGTGACATCATAAAACAATTCATATAAGATAAAGGAATTCATAAATATAATTTCATCACAACATAATCACATTAATGTAATAATAGGAAGAGAAACAGAACCCTTTATTATCTTAGATGGAAAATAATTTTGATAAAACACTTGAACTCCATTCTTGAGGAAAATATCCTTTCTACTTCAAAAATATTTTTCCTTTCTTAACATGTCATACAATTCTAAACTAAAAGAAGTTGATTAAAAATAAACTTGAAAACTTGTAAAGGAAGCTTCTTGGAAATAATGTTTTAAAAATCCATTCATGCAATATAAGTTAAAAAAACATTCTTCAAGTACTTTTGTCGGAAAAGTCAAAAAGGTACCTCGTACGAAAAACAACAAAAGATTCCTTTCATATCTTTTAATAAAAACTCACCGAAGGGTAAAATTGGATTTAAACAATTTTAGGTGGATGGAAATAATATTACATTTTGAGGAAACATGGATGTGGATGATAAAATAAACCCCAGTAAATACCAAAGTATACACAATCTCGTATAAAAATGAGATTGTGATATTTTCCCTTACCTTAGGTCCGATTTGCCTCGTAAGTGTCCGAACCTCCTGAATAATGATTTAAATAATGTTATTGACTTATTAAATAATCATAATTATTGTTATGATATCATATATGGTCATATTCTTAGCTTCTTGGTAGTAATATTTCATTGCTACTTATTATTCGGGTGTTTATAACTTTTGGTTCTTATGCGTGTTTTGTCGAATAAATTATTATTCTTCTCTTTAGGTTATAGATACATCATTTACAGAATGGTATTAATGTACTATATATCATATTTATTCATTCAATTCATTTATATAATCATTATGCAATGAAGATCATGTAGAACAAATCACATCACATCATGGAGACGGTATTCCGTACGTACGCACGAGCGATGATATCGTTCCCATGATTGTGGAATTGTATTGGAGTGTATGTATACTATTTCATAATAAGTATCACTTTACAATGATCATATATAGTAATTATTTAAATCATTATACCCATCCAAGTATAGTGGTGGGGGAAAATAGATTACACCACGGCGTGGAGATGGTATTCTATACGTACGGACGTGCGGTGATTTCATTTTCCGTAGGATGGATAGATGGTGAAATAGGGTTGTTTCATAATTATAATAACATATCAGTATATGAGTGATACTGATGTTATTACTTCATGATTAAACAACTAAAGAAGAAGAAGTGGAAGAATAAATAAAGATGAAAGAATCGGTAACGGGCATTACCTCTTCTTTGAAGCGCCTCTTTGAGACCTCCTTTTAGGGCACTAAAATTGGTCTTTGAAGAATACCAGGACCTCTAGGATGTCTCTAGGAAAGCGGAGAGAAGAAATTGGCAGGGGTTGGCCGATCTTGAAGACTCAATGTGGTGTGAGGAAGGGAGGGAGGAGGTGCCCTTTTATAAGGGAGGAGAGGGGCACCTTGGGAATAACTGAAAATATTATTTTATTATAAATCCAAATTCGGTTTTAAATAGCTCCAAATTAATTTATTTCGAAGATAAGGTGGTGATGGGTCGAAATAATCTCATACAACAGAATTTAGACAAGTTTAGGTTCCTATTTTAACCTTATCATTTAGATTTATCATTAAGTTAAATAATTTTACTTTTACTGTGTCTTCTTGTGTTCTTATACTATTATGTTAATAAACTTACAATAAGCAGCCAAACGAACCCCAAGTTGTTTATTATTAATATATATAACCTTATCTATGTTATTTGTCTGATCCATAGATTTTTAGGAATAAAATAACAATTACTAATATAATATTTGTTTTAAAAACTATTTTATGTCAATTTTGACACTATTTAGTAATTGATTTTTGTGAAAATCATAACAGAATGATTAGTTCAAACAAAGTTACTTAAATCAATAATAACATGTCAAATTAACCTAGAAAATTAGTTTAATTCAAAAAAAAGTCTCAAATTATATTTATTTGGGTATTTATAACATCAATTATGTCAATATTTCATTAATAAGATAATTACTGCATCATCTTTGTGTCATAAATAAATTAAATTATTTAAAGTCTAAAAATTACAAATAAAATATAATTATGTAGGAAATATGTTTATATTTCTAATGAATATTTATAGTCGAATTTATCTTTTTTATAACCCTATATTAAAAATGATTTAGTTATTAAACTTTGATTTTAACTATTTTAACCCTTCTTTAAATAAATTAATAATAAATGTCCTAATCTAATCCAAGTGGGCCTAAATGGTCATATTTTATTACTAAGTTTGTTTTTGGTCGAATTAAACTTAACCAATAGAATTATGACATGTTTTAGGGTAATAATAATATCATTTTTACCCTTAATTCCCCTATTTACTTTGAACCGTGGTAAATAAAAGTAAAAAGTTACTATTCACCAAAAATTATTTTCATCTCATTGAACCACATTTTACATACTGACATCAACCGTGTCTCTCGGATTTTTGAAATTCCACTCACAGAAGCGGTAAAATTAAGTTTTATGAAAAATTCAGTTTTTAGCTACCACTTAGTGGTTTCACTATTCATCAAAAATTGAAAGTTTTCGGAAGAAATACCAAAATTTCACCCTAGGATAATTTCGATATTACGAATCCAAAAATGAAGTCCATTTTGAAAAATAAAATTTATAAAATTTCAAAAAGTGGTTATTACTATTCATAACGGCTAGTTTTAATAATATTTTAATAGTATATCATTGTTTAGTGAAACTTGGTATTGTGTACGACGCAAGCTATTGAGGAAGGTCGCGATTTCGTGTAAAGAAAGTCAATCAAGTGTTGTATAGAAAAATATTCCTTTGATGATTTATATAACATAAAAGTCTCGGGTGTTACAATACTTCCCCTATTCCCATGTCACGAAAGATAACATTTGTAAAATCAATAAAGTATCAAAGCAATGGTGAGTATGAATCACAGTAGGCTTTCCCAAATGACTTCCCTACTCATGGCACTAGGATAGAAAAGTCCAAAACAAATATATAAAACCATTTATATAAAACAAATTATGAAAATAATGTTTAAAACTAAATAAAAACAACTTCAAAATAGTTAATAACTCAATATAAACAAATTACACATTAAAAATTTCTCAGCCAAACCCTTTTTCAAAAAAGAAACCAAACCCCAATTTAATTCATTTCACAAGTTCCCATTGGCATAACTAACGCATTCCACAAATCCTGATATACAAAAATCCATGAATCATAATGACAGTTCCATACTCATGATTAGTTTCTCATTGATATACTATGTCATTATAAGGTAATTATATCCCATTTTCCATTACTCATTTGATACTGAGAAAAAACGTCATATTTCAACCATGCCCCAAAAATGCAATATGAACACACACACACCAAGTATTCCAAATACCATGAAATTACCAACATGAAAAAACTATCCCAATAAAACCATATTTTTATTGGAACCCATTTTCTGAAAAACCATTTAAAAAATCCAAAAATTCTATATTTTAAAGTCATCATTTTAAAATCAAGGAACCAAATCACTTGGCACCATATTTCACCAAGATTTCACAATTTCATCAAATACAATGAATCATCACTAAAGAGGATTTATATCATGTTCAAACACAAATTTGTCATTCAATAAAATTCAAATATATCAATTGAAACTAAGACAAAAAATTATATAAAGATGACTTGAGAGTGAATCAACATAGCTTGAGCGTTTGGATGAAAACATAAAATGGATGAAAAACCCTCATGAAACTGAGTAAGAATTCCATAAAACTACCTTAGATCACTTGCATTATTAACAATAATCCCAATTTTCATCGACTTTGTAATCCAAAATCTCTGACATACGCATAATAATCATATATATATATATATATTAATCCAAGATAAGAGGTGATGTAGATAAAAATTGATCATTGAAAATGAGACAAGAAAGGTGTAGGGAGATTACATACCATGAGAATCCAACTTTGAGTCACCAAGGTAAGCCATCAAATTGCCTATGAATATATGGGAGAACTTATTTGGCATTTGGATTAGACAAATACCCTATTAGGGACGTTTTGGGGAAAAAACAAGTGGCTGAATGGAAAGGATGACCAATATCAGCATTTTAAGGAGGGGGGTTTTTGACCCGTACATAGTTTAGTCATAGGGTTAGAAAAAATCTCCACAAACCAAGATCCTATTAATACCTTAGGAATGAATTCACATTACCACCACACATGACTTCCAAGTTGTGTGCTAATAGTTATGAATCTCTCTATCCAACATTTTCACATTTTCACAATTTTTACTAGGCTTCTACATGATTTGGAAAAACCGTGTGCAACCTGTACTCCTTCCCTTTAGCCCCAAAACTCCGAACAAGTTCTCAAAATCTCAAAACATTCGACCTTATACTTAATAAACTAAGAACAAATAAAGGAAGTGTTGCATAACAGAAATCGAGGGTGCTAAAGAGTATCTATACACTGATTGAGGAGAAGAATAAAAAGTAAATGTGGATTTAATATTATTAAGAAAAATTGGTCAATTCACCCTCTAAACAAGGTCACACTATTGGGACACGCATTTTTCTAATCTATGATCCAACCATTTGACTCTTGTTACATAGGAACACCGCCTTGCATGGTCAACTCCCATGGTTTTACCAAACTGTGCACAAACCATGTGATGAATAGTAAAAACACACTACCTAAATGGGAATAATAATGTAGTCTAGGTTCCCAGTCTAGAAAACTGTTTTCAACTTATGCAAGACACTTCATCTCTCCTACTGCAGGTTCACGACTTTCATTTTTGGGATGCACGATTTCAGAAAAACAATGTTCTATGTTCAGTCCTCCCCATTTACAATATTTCAGATCCCGACACACCCAAAAGTCAACAGAGCCCTCAAAGAATCCCTTGAGTCTTTATCCAATCCTAATAACACTTTCATGCATTCCAGATCCTAGAATTTGATTATGATGCTCAGTTCAATAAACGACTGATACACTAAATTCCAAAATTCAAATTCCCTTGGTATTTTTCCTTGGCTATAAATATGTGTCCTTAAAAACATCATGTTAGTTAAAGTTCATTAATAAATGTTATTAAAATTCTTCATTAGTTAACTAATTAACATAATAAGTGATTTCAAAGTCATACAGTAAAAATCATAAATGTTTTTCTTTTATAAGAAATTGATATTTAACACATCTAGTTATGTATTGTGAGATGTACATAATTGAAATAAAAAATCACATACCTCATAGTAATAATTTTTAAATACAATAATATCATTTTAATTAATTTGAAATTTAGTTCAATAATTATGAATGTTAATATATTTTCTTCTATTTCTGTTAAAATATATGACTGATTTATTTTTAATCCACAATTTCCCATAAAAATTAAAGAGATTTATATGTCCATAACATGTGATATTTATGTTAAAATACATTATTTGATGAATTTAAAAAAGATAACTATCAATGTATTACAAAATTGATTTAAAATGGTATTTATGTTAATGTATTTTAGTTTTATATCTTTTAAATTCATTAAAATATAGAATAACAAAATAGTTGTGTTGGATTTCCATTTGTTGATGTAGGTTATCGATATTATTTATTAACTATAATTATATTTTTATTTCATTTCAAGAAACCCATTTTTATAAACTAATTGGGAGTTTTATTTTAAAATCATTTACACAACAATATTATACATAAGAAAATAGATAATTATTCCCAAAAAAATAATGTTTTGGATGTGTGTACCTTTAGAAGACACTATTCAATATGGAATTTGTTCCACTTAGTTTACTTTGGAATGAAGTTCTCAAAATAAAAGGGAATATTTTCCTAGGATTTGACATATTAGTCTACAGTTATCTTTCTTTCATTAAATATTGAAATAAATATATTGTCTTGGTTTTCAAATGAGTCATATAATTGATGTTATTTAAGACTATGAGATAACATTTCTATATATTAAGTGTGGATTTCTCAATACCATACATGGAACTAATGTCTTATATTCCAATTTTATATTGATACACATTAACAATATCATATATTTATCTATATGAAAAATTTTAAACCATTACCTTAATATTATCATCTCTATATGAATAGGTTTACATTATTATCAAATTTTCTAATTTGAACTAGAATGATGTGGTGTAAATTATTAAAAGTGATGATTATAAATGAATAATAAGATCTTGATATTAGTGTTTTTAGAGAATAATATTTTATAAATAACAATATATATATGAGAAAATTATATTCCATGGTTCAGAGAAACTTTTGAAGGACACTGATTTTCATAATAAATAAATGGTATCTATAAATTTCCATTATTTATTTTATTCATGATAATTTTATAATTGTTTAATTTTTTAAAAAATATATGCAATAAATTTATTTGTTTTATATTACTATAATTTTTTAATATATATATATATCATTGAATTTATAGTTTGATCTAGCCCCACTAGAAGTGGTTCCACCTACAATTTCATATTGTGGTGATGGTATATATGAGTTCCTTTTTTATGTCCAATAATTTTACATATTTATGAAAGTGTGTACCTTCTTATCTTTAGATTCTATTTTCCTAAGATAAATATTATATTTTTCAAAATATTCTTAAATGTATTTAATAGGATATAATCACTATTCTATAAGACACAAGGGACCAAGTAGAGTGATATCAATATAGATTTATGGAACCTAATTTTATATATTATTTTATTATAAATTTCATTAATTTATAATTTAGGGGAATACAATTATTCATTTTTTTCTGAAATATTCCACCATAAATAGTCTCAAATTGGATTTCTTCCATGGAGATATTTCAGATAGTTATAGAGGGATAATTATATAAGATTAAAATCTAAAAGTTTCAATTCTATATAAAATATTTAAAATCAATTTTTCTTTTTAATATTATAATTTTATATATGGTCCTAATGACTTTAAATAAATTATAATTTAAATCTTACAATAGTTGTGAAATATTACAAAATTAATGTCAATAGGGAGTACTATAAATTATATGTGTGTGCTCTAAATATTCTACAATGAGTATCGATTAGAATTTTCCCACCTATTGGAATGAGGAAGTTGCTTAGTAGTTGAGTGTGGTGGTAATGGTGATTTTTAAATTCTAAAAATTGTAAAAAGTGTTTTTATTTGTATAATAACATAATAAATTAAATGTATACTAATTTTTATTCTCACTTATATAATTTCTCACAAGAGGGAACTCCTCATGATCCTTACACTCTATAAGTGTAACATGTTCGATCTAAAGTATATTTAAAATTATATTTATTTCCATTTAATTTATATTATTGTGTTATAGTCACTAGAACATATAATTTGAGTTTATTATATATAGATACACCAATAAGGTGAAAACATCGATCAAATTTAAATGCTGATGATGAGTTGCTACGTCATAAATCCAAATGTTGTTAGTATTTTAGTAAATTAATTTTAAATTTCAATATAACATAATCTTATATTATAGTGTTTATTCAACAATGTATTTCTATTTAATTATATTCAATAAGAGTAGTTTGATTATATGTTTATACACTTTTTAGAGAAGTAACACCATGTTATTACTCATTGAGATGATATCATTTAGAGATTTGTATGTCAAAATGGACATGAATATATATTAATATACAACTTATGTATTTTAAATTTTAAAAATTCATGATCATTGGAAGAGGATTCTATTAGAGATCCTTGGATGGAAACATAGGCTAAGGATAATACCATTATGTAGTCAATACAAAATGTGATGGATCCTCACATGTCAAAAATATATACATGTGTGAGATATCTATAAAAATGCATTCATGTATTTTAGAATGTTTAAAAGAGTTGAAGTACCAATTTGGAAATGGAAATTACCTTTTCTATGATGCACATGTCCTAACCTAAAAGGATTAAAACTGAATTTTATATATTAAAAATGATTCAGATTAATATTTTTAAATTATATAATATTAATTTTAGTAGCCTTAAATGCATTTAATGTTCATCTTCATGAATCCATAGGTGATCATTCACATGACACTAATAAAAAATTTATATACAGTGGTTGGTTTTTTAAATGTTTATAAGTGGTTTAGATAATTTATAATTTATTTAGTATTAGTCTTTTGAATAGAATCATATATCATCATCGATAATATATTAGTGGTGGTTTAATTATATATCATTAGGGTTTATATAAGTGTTTCATTCTCATGGTTAGTGTTGGTCTTATAAAAAACTAATTAATGTTTCTTCTCAATTATTATATTTTTAAAAATAAAATAATATCAACTACAGTATAAAAATTTAGAAATGGGTTTACATTATAAGAAAATTACATAAGAAATCTTAGCAATATTATTTAGGTATGATTACCATAAACCACCTATAAAATTTAAATTTCAAAAATAAAATAAAAATAAAATTATATGGGATTATAATTATATATATATATTAATAATAAAATAAAAAATATATTCTATAATAATATACAACCCAAATATAATCAAATTAAGTAGTCAATAACAAAACTTAGAACAAGAAAGGACATTTATAGAATCATTTATAAAAATAATTGACAAATAAACCAAAATTATATAATCTATCATGGATTACATTTGAAGAGTGTCATAGACATGATGGTTAAACACCCTACAAACATTCAGCATTTTTATTCATATCTAAAATGAACATAATTAATTAATGGAACAATACAAAATAGAAACACCGCAGGTAAAAAATCATGAACATAAATTCATAATTAATTAAAATTTTCACATAATGTTCTATAATTTCATGTCAATAACATTTAAGAGTCATGTGATTTGTAAATGAAATCATATCATGTTAATTTAAAGTAAATATTTTTTTAAAAAAATAAATATATACTTTGTGAAAATAATGAATTTACAATCGCAATTATGCATTTCATGTTAGTATACAACCTCTTATAACGATTCCCTTATAAAACCACATAATTAAATCGATGTAACGCATCTTATCACCAATTAAACATGGAATTTTTATCCATCTATCAACACACTAAATTCATTGTACAAAACCCACTCTACATATCATTTCAATGGATCATAAAATGTTATTGAAAAAAAATGAGAAATAAATATTTACTAATTAAAAACATAGTTAATTAATATTATCAAAAAACATACAAAAATAAATACATATGATGTTAAATGAAAAAAAACAATAAACATATCACTTGTTATATATCATATAACATTGCAATTTTATCAAATAGTTTCCACTAAAAATTAAATAATTTATATACCAATTTTATAAAATATGATTAATTTTGTCCTAATTAAAAATTACAAATAGTGAAAAATATCTAATACATTGGAAAAATCAAGAAAATGCACTAATTAAAAAATATTTAATAAATACTATTATATAATAGTAATAAAAATAATAAATAAATATTTTAGTGGTTTCAATATTGAAATGAGAACCAAAAAAATACATTAATAGTGTAAAGGCATTCAAATGGTACATTAGATACTTTCATTTTAGTTAAATTTAAAATGGATTGAGTTTAGAATTTAACTTCAGAATATGGTCTATTATATTGGAAATTTCTTCTAACACTAGGATAATTCTCTTCTAGAATAAGTAAACCAGGATATTGTCTATCATTAACAACAAATGATAAATTATTAACTTATCACAAACATGTTATTTAAGAATTTTTTTCAACCAAAAACTTTTCTTATGAAATTCCCTAACAGTGATACATAAATAATTCCAAAAAAATGGTATAATATTAAAGAATGAGTGTAAACATCCAAAATAATTTTATTATTTTGAACAATAACTCATTTATACTATATTGTTCAGAAATAACATCTGTTAAAAAAGAGAATCTATAACATTTTGATAAAATTTTGATGATTATGTATGGTCCACATCCTATGCTTCTTGAATTATAGACTATAAATAATAATACATTTACAATGATTTTATTATAATTTTCAAATCCAATATATTTAATAATAGGTATATTTTTAATTATTATACATATATATTAAGGAAATAACATTATATATATACTACAAATATTTACCACATTGAATTTGGTTGTTTTATTTATGATTTTTTTTAGATTTATTGAAATTATTCTGAAAAATCATTATTCTTCCAAGTAGTTGGAAAAAGTGTGAATCCTGCATAAAAATATATATGTGTATAATGTTAAATAACTTATTAGTATAAAACAAAAATATAAATCATAATAATTAAAATATAACCATTATTATTATTTTCCATAGAAAACATTACAATCTTGTTTTATGGGGAGTTATTTATTTTTCATGGCTCAATGTGTTCTTAAAGAGAATTCCTAAAAAATTATGTTAATAAAATAATTATGGTTGTAATATTAATAGGTAACTCTAAAAAATTATAATACATTAGGGGATGTATCATTATTAATATCAATACAAAACATCCATTGGATGCACAACATGACTTTAATCAATTTTTAATTAATACTTTGAATACATAGAGACATGTAATTAATAAAAATCCATAATCATCTATTGAAGCCTATATATGACTTTTATATAATTTTCATGTCCTATTAGAATGAAATTGAATTAGGTATATATAAATAAATTAGCATATAAAAATATATAAATATAATAAGTTATAAGTACGTCATGATTTCTAATCAAATAATTTATATTAATCTTTAATGAATATTAAATATATATTTTTATTATTTGGTTTTCAAAAACATATTCTTATAAAATCTAAGAATATATATGTAATTATTATAATTAATTGAAAATCTCATGGAATCATAAAAAATATTCCAAAGGATCTATCCATAAATTTCAGTAGAATCACCAACATGATCCCTACATTGGTCAAATGGGATATTTTTTTTACAGTTACTCAAGTACCACACAAATGTTGTATTAATATTTTTTTAACACATATTTCATTATTTTAATATATTTAAAAAATTCATTAAATGGTTAATATAAGTATATATATTTTTTCATGAATGATATATATTGATATAATGTTTACCCTTTGGTATCCTCAAAGATGGGGGAGTGACCAGTTGCTCTCATTCCAGAGGTGTATTAAATAGTAGACTGGTAACATTGGATAGGGAAGATGGTTTCTTATTAATAATATTTGGTATATTGGAAATAATTATTTATACCAATTATTATACTATAAATGGTCTGATTGGATATATAGATCTACTAGGGCCTCAATTTCTTTCTTCTAACATTCCTACATTAAAAACAAATTTGAATATAGTAAATTTAAAAAATGAAATGAAATTTAAAAGAATTACAAATTTAAAAAATAGAGAATTTTAATATATTCATATATAGAGTAATAAAATAGTAATTTATGGAATAAACATAAAAAATTTCCACAAGATTAATATAATATAAAAATTAATATAGTAAAATTATAATAAAATAAATTTGATATAATTATAATGAAAAAAAAAATTCAACCTTCTATGTAATGATAATTTATATCATTTTTTTCGTTATCATTTTTATATTAAATAAAAGTTTCAAGGTATACATAATATTATAATTAAAATATTTATTCCTTAAAAATAGAAAAAAAAAGTATGTTCTAAAAGTAAAATATTTAATCATGTTGGGATTATTTGAATTATTATTTTTCAAATTAATTTTATCTTTTCAATATTATTCATTTCTCCAAACAATGAATATATTTTTTTTATCAGAAGAAAATAAGTTTGTCTTGCATTATATAACACACAAAGGAAATATTTTTGTGTATGAAACACTTACATTGGATAATCAAACACACAACATTATGTTTGGATCATGTTACACAGAATATTGAGTCCTTCTATAGCACATGTTACACAGATAGTCATGTTTTACCAAACTAGAAAAGAAAATCAAAATTTTTATTATAATATTATTATATATTTCATATAATTTTTGGAATAATGGTCACGATAAATATTAATTAAAAAAATGAAAATATGGTTTACCCAAGTATATAATCAGATTTATTTAGTAACCAATTTACTAGAAATGAAAATAAAAACATTTTAATACCAAGAAGATCTGGAGTCAAGCGAACCTATTCTGAGGGAATTAAATTAAAATAATAAAAAGTGGGTTATAAGTCATTATGGAGTTGCTCTAAAAAGATGAGTGTACACCTCACCATTATGAAAATATTTACTGTAAATCTATATAAATTAATTAATCCACTTTTAAAATATTATTTTAATGATATATATAGATATATTATATTTAGTCAACTATTTTGATTTTATCTTCTATGTTTTATAGATATGTGATAATAATAAATCCAATTTTATGCATAAAGTTATATATTATTTATAAAGGGAAATTTTTAGGCCGCTTAATAAAGCACCTATTTAAAATATAATTTATGATTTTATAATAATAACTATTAAAAATAAAGATCATTTTTTAAAATAGAATATCAAAATTTAATTTGGCTTCATTTTTGGTATTTTTCTAATATGATTCATTTTTTTTATGAAAAGTGAAATCACTGAATATTAATTATGTTTTTTCATATAATTTATTTATATAGTTATATTATATTTTAATTATTTTTAAATTTTAATAAGATAAATTTTAAATATGTTAATCCAATTTAGATCTTTGAAACCAATTTCACAATGAAATTATATTTAAAAACATCAAAATCTTTTGAAGATTTTTACATTAAAAACATACATTCATGATACGTCTTTAGGAATAATTCTAAATTAATTTCTTCCAATTTTAGCTTCAATATAAGGAGAAAATGGATTCTATATTTTGAGGAATCATATTTTATAATTTATATTAAGTTCAAATTCATTGTTTGGACTAAAAATATTAGTGAAATTAATTAATATTAATTACAATGATGAAGGTAAAAAATTAGTTTACTTAGTGGTTAAAATTTAATATTAATTGAAGAAATTTCCTAGAATCTTGTAAAAAGGCATTTTAAGTCCATATTTATACCATATATCATCTTGTTTAAAATTTAATGATTTATTGGGACAATATTCTATAACGTCCCAACCTGACTTCCTACAAAACCATTAGCTAGACTGGTCACCACAAGACCTCAAATGCACCTCCCAATATATCAGAGGATTCATTACTAGAAGTGAGGGTATAATGATAGTATTGTGGTGAGACTATACCCTAATGATCTTATTCTCAAAGTCTATTATCATAAAATGATTAACATACAACAGTGGAAGTACTAATAAATGAATAACCAGAAGCAGAAGAAAAATAAAACCAATTGAATATAAAAGGATAATGCTAATATACAAGAGTGCATGAAAGTTTAGATGATATATATATATATATATATATAATAGAAGACACATTACACAAAACATCATTCAATGAAATACATGAATAAATAATGAAAATAAAATTGTTTAAGGTGAACTTTGTTGTGTTAAAAGTTCTCTTTTGACTTTTATATCTTGTTTTGGAAATCAAAAATGTATTTTAGCATGCTTATTGTACTGACCATACTGATCGTACTAACCATGCGTATCGTACTAACCATACTGATCGTATTGACCATGTTGATCTTACTAATCATGCTGATCGTACTGACTATGCTTATCGTACTAACCATGCTTATCGTACTGACCATTCTTATCATACTGACCATGCTTATCGTACTAATCATGCTGATCGTACTGACCATGTTTATCATACTGACTATAATTATCGTACTGAATCTAGCAATTTTATTGACTCTATTAATCATAATGAGTTTTATGAATCATACACAGTTTGTATCGTATCAATACATTACACTAAGTAATACTTATAATACTCATAATTTTCTTTCATTACTTTCTTGTTTTGTTCCTTTATCAAAAACACATGTTTCATATTAATCATACTCATGTTTATCATCTCCATATATATTTTGTTTTAACCAAATTGATGTCATGGAGTTAGTTATAATCTAATCAAAACGATGTCGTGTTTTCTGTTTCAATATGACCGTTATAATTTTAGGTGTCCAAGTCCCTCTGAGTTTTCTAGAGAAATATGACCGTTGGAGAAAATATGACCATTAGAACCGGAGGCCTATAAATAAGAGGTTATTTGAAGCCATGAAGATACTTGTGTGAGACTTTTCTTATATCAAGTTCTAGAGAAAGATACTGTGAATTCTCTCTCGATTTGTGTGAAAGCCTTGAGATTACAAAACATGAACATCTCATTCTTAGTTTTTGTATTTCTATAAGTGCTTTTTTTCTTTGTGTGTCCGATCAGGTGAAAACAATCGAGCGCTGCCGGGGATAGGAAGACGGTGCTACCGATCATCGTATCGAGGGCTTTCAAGTGATTGAACGATAGAGGTTCCCATTAACAGAAAAATAGAGGGCTTGCGGGGATATCAAGACAGACGTACTGATCATCATATCGAGGGCATGAAGGGATTACATGACAGACGTACCGATCATCGTATAGAGGTCTTACCAAGGTGGTGGTAAGACAAACCTCTTATCCTAGGTGAAAGGATAACCCATCTATTTGGGTAAAAACAATTGTAATACTTTTACATTTCCAATGCTGTTTGTTTTAATAAATGGAATTATATGGTTTTCCTTTCTTCATTAAATATTCTTTTGTAATTGTTTCAATTACATTCATACTGTTACATATTATATCGATTGATTCTATATGATTTATGATATAATCCTTCACTATTGTATAACTCTGATTATTGTATTCATCTTGAATATAATTGCTTTACTTTTCTTATAGTATTACATCATATCATACCTTTATATTCCATAAATTTGTGGTTGTTAGGTTTTTTTGTGAATTGTATTAGTTTATGATCGTTTAAAATAATTTTTTGTCATTTATCAAAAAAAAATTAAACCTACAATTGACCCCCGCCTCTTTTATTTTTCCATCTAATATACATATACATCTACATATTCAATCCAATAATTGGTATCAAAGGAGGTTTTGACTGATTTATACTACTATCTCATATCCTTTTATATTACTTTCTCAACTATTTACTTCACTAATGTGTTGAGTGGAAAATATTTTTTTTATTAGATGGAAGGAATAAATATTGGGTCGATTGAAAATATAAATCCTTCTAGAACACTTATCTTTGATGAGAATGATTATGAGTACTGGAGAGATTGAATGAAGACATTCATTATCAATACTGGTGTAGACAATTTTATTATGCTTAGTGGTGCTTATAAAATTCATGACAAAGAAGTCAGCACTTTCACTAATCAAGATAAGCAAGAATATCAGTTGAATTACAAGGTACGCAATACATTGATATGTTCTATTACCAAGAATATATACAACCAGAAATCTTCTTGTGAAGCAGCCAACTGTATTTGGATAAAATTAGAAGTCACACATTTTGGTACATTGAAGGTTATAGAAACAAGAATAACAATGCTTCGAGCATAGTATCATGGTTTTATTTTTCCTTATAGAGAGCCGGTATGTAAAGTACGGCAAGGGTTTATGAAAATTGTCAATTTTTTACAATCTATGGTAGAAATAGATCTTGATGATGAAGCTCTTATTGAAAAAATTATTGATATAATTCCAAACAAATTGGAGTAAAAAAGGAGATCTATTGATCAAAATAGAAAAGTTTCCCATATTACTCTTGATGAACTCTTTAGAACTCTTCTAGAGTATGAGACAAGAATGAAGAGAGATTCTGATTTCAACAAGAACAAAAGTGGAAATTGAAGTATAGCATTTACCATTACGTATAAAGCTAAAACACCTTAAATGATAACAAGATCCAAAGCTAATAAATTTTTTATGTCTGATTCAAGTTATTGTTATCCTTCTGATAAGGAATTGGCCAATCTTGCTCAAAGGATGAACAAGATTGTGGGAAAGAAAGACTTCCAATACAGATTCAAAAAGAAAGATAGGAAAGATAAGAAATATTCAGAGGTAACTTGTTATTAATGTATGAAAGTAGGACATATAAGGCCTGAATGTCCTTTAATGAAGAAGAAACCTAAGTACAGTAATGAGGTTGTGGAAAGGTGGAGAAAAGAAAGAGAACAGATAAAGGAAGGTGAACCGAAGATTGTTCTTGACCCATCTGAAGCTTTTACTGAGAGGATAAGGGTTAAGGATACCCTTCAGGCTGAAAAAAAGAGGACTCTTTTAAAAATAAAATCTCATGAATTTGATGTTTCAATACTCATGAAAATGGTTGAGAATCCTAGTGCTCATGTAACATATGATGTATATCAATAGCCTATTGTATATAGTCTCCTAGAGAAAGAGAAAGGGAAACAAATTTTAGAAGAAAAACAGGATGTTGAAGAAGTGGAAGGTGATTTTATTTTGGAATTCCTTCAGAGCTCAAAGAAAAGTAGAGAAGAATCGGTTCAAAAATAGAGTGAAGGTATTCAACATATTCCCCGTGCGGATCAAGTACCAGCTAAATCTTTTGAAAATCCAGAAAGAATTATTTCTCATGGGAATAAACGTCCTCAATCTTTTCATACTGAAAAAAAATCGTCATCAGTGACAAAGTGGAAGAAAAAATAAAGGGGATTGAAAAAGAAAAAGGATAATAGCCAGTTGTAGACTCAAGTTGATCAAATGAACTGGATTTGTACAATGAGGATACCGATTCAGAACAGACAATTTCTCTCAAGAAAAGTTATTACATTGTTCATGTTTTAAGGAGAATTGAGAAGAACATTCCTTACATTCCCAGGCTTGAAAGAAAAAATGTTTTCATTACAAACAATCAGATAAATATTTTTGGCTCTGTAAGTGAATTGAGAAAGAGATTTTTGTCAGTTGAAGCCGATTTGAAAGTTGTATCTGAAAGGACGGCTTCTCATAAGAAGGCTTGTAACAGAATGACTAAGTGGTCATAAAAAATAGAGAGCTCAGTGAATGATCATGAATTTTCAACTGAATACTTAAGGAGTCTTTCAAATGATCTCTCTATTGCTTTTAATAAGCTTGACAAAGAAATTGTTGAAAGGCTGAATCAATTGTCAAATACCCATGGAGCCGATAATCTTTCAGTGAAATAGTGGTAAGAAATAATGAATGATTTTCAATCTGATTTTTCAAAGTTTTTATCTTTCAAAGATGAATTACTCTTTTTGAAGAAACACAATTCTATGTTATCCAAACACAAAAAGAATTTACCAAACAAAATTGATACTTTTGAAGAAGTAATCAGAGTCCAGGAGGAGACCATCAAGAATCAGGATCAGCTTCTTGCCGACCAACAAGAGCTTCTCCGATCTGAAGGTGATTATATATCATAAAACAAGAAGGAAATCAAAAATATGACAACCATTCTTCATGAGTTAATAAATAAGGAAAGGAAAGAGAAAACAAATTACTTTTTATTTGTTTTCTTTTCATGAACTCTATAAACTTTTATGATCATAATGAGATTTATGTTACCCTTTCCTTTGTCCTGCATTTATTTTCTCAAACTCTTTCAGGAAACTCAATATTACCCCATTCTTTTTGTAAATCACAAAGGGGGACAATGTATTATAGAGGGATAACGTTTTAATAGAATACTTCTAAATCAAAGAAAATCTATGAATACAATCCTTATAAAAATTCATACCTAAGGGGGCGTTAGTTGTATTCAATTTCACATTCAGAAGAGTTTCCAATAACTCGGGGAGAGATAAGTTTTTCATTTTGTTTTTTACTTTGTTTTGTGATTTCCAAAAAGGGGGAGATTGTTGAGTCAAAATTTCTCTTTTGACTTTTATATCTTGTTTTAGAAATCACAAATGTCTTCCACCATGCTTATAATAATGACCATAATGATCGTACTTACCATACTTAGCATACTGACCATGCTGATCGTACTGACCATATTGACCGTACTGATCATGCTGATCATACTGACCATGCTTATCGTACTACCCATGCTTATGGTACTGACCATGCTTATCGTACTCACCATTCTTATAGTACTAATCATGTTGATCGTACTGGCCATGTTTTTCATACTGACTATAATTATCATACTAACTCTATCAATTTTATTGACTTAGTTAATCATTCTATGTTTTATGAATCATACTCATTTTGTATCATATCAATACATTACACTATGTAATACTCATAGTACTCAAAATTTTCATTCATTACTTTCTTTTTTGGTCCTTTATCAAAAAAACATGTTTCATATTAATCATAATAATGTTTATCATCTTCATATATCTTTTTTTAACCAAAATGATGTCGTGGAGTTAGTTATAAAATAATCAAAATGATTTCATGTTTTCTGTTTCAATATTACTGTTATAATGCCTGGTGTCCAAGTCCATCTAAGTTTTCCAGAGAAATATGACCATTGGAGAAAATATGATTGTTGGAAAATGAGGCCTATAAATAGGAGGTCATTTTAAGCCAAGAAGATACGTGTGTGAGACTTTGCTTATGTCATGTTCTAGAGAGAGATACTATGACTTATCTCTTACTTCGTGCGAAAGCCTTGAGATTACAAAATCTGAACGGCTCATTATTAGTTTTTGTATTTCTATAAGTGATTTGTTTTTCATTGTGTATCCAATCAGGTGATAATGATCGAGGGCTGCTGGGGATAGGTAGACGGTGTTATCGATCATCGTATCGAGGGATTTCAAGTGATTTAAAGACAAAGTGGTCGATTACCTTCAAAATTGAGGGCTTGCAGGGATATCAAGACAGACGTACCAATCATCATATCGAGGGCTTGCGTGGATAGAAAGATAGACGTACCGATCATCGTATCGAGGGCTTACCAAGGTACTGGTAAGACATACCTCTTATCCTAGGTGAACGGATAACCCTTCTCTTTGGGTAAAAAGAATTTTAAAGCTTTTACATTTCCGCTGCTGTTTGTTTTAATAAAGGGAATTGTATTGTTTCCTTTGTACATTCAATATTAATTTGTAATTTTTTCAATTTCATTCATACTATTACATATTGTATAGACTGACTCTATATGCTTTATGGTATAATCCTTCACTATTGTATTACTCTGGTTATTGTATTCATCTAGAATACAATTTCTTTACTTTTCTTATTGTATTACATCATAGCATACCTTTATATTCAATACAATTATGGTTGTTAGTTTTTATTGTGAATTGTATTAGTTTAAGATCATTTAAACTAATTTTCTATGCTTAAACACAACATTTTTAATCCTAAAATTCACCCACCCACCCCCCTCTTGTATTGTTCAATCTAATATATATATACATATAAATATTTGATCCTAAAAACTCCATGAGCATCTGGAGTTCCAACTCAGTCTTGTGCTCCTAACTCCCAAGTATGACCATGACAGCACAAGAAAAAATACGATGAACCTCAAAATATGAAAATATTATTGGGTACCCCCAGTGCGATTGTAGCTCGAGTATGGTGAGATCTATACTCGATAGTCTACTAGAAAGGGTGTCTAAAGCATATCCTAGTTTAAGTATTTAAAATAAGTAGTGTTCATGTATATCACATAATAAAATTGAATGGTATAAATAAAAATAACCAGGCATTGGTTCAGGACACCCAATCCTACCATACAGACTTCATCCTAAGTCAGAAATTCTAAACCAAAGATAAACTATGAAAAAGGGATAAAAAGTAACAACGGGTCATCAAGTATTCTGTAGCAAGAATGAACCAAACCTAGGCATGTGATTTGGCCTGGAAGACACACCTTTTTTAATTATACAACATCTTGAATTTAATTAAAAGGGAAATATCTATTATTCAATTGTATTACATATTGTTCTATTCCAAGGTGAACAATATAATGGAACTCAAGTATCACACTGGTAGTATAATAATTTTCCAATTCCAAAGGTCGTTGTCTATAATGATATATAAATGGAATCCCCAAGTATCACTCTCTATATAATTTAAAACAAATTTATTATGAGTTTGTTCCATTAATGAAGTACATACTTCAGCTACTCAGTTTTCCAATATATGCACTAACAATATGAGGGTTACTTTCTAATGGGAGGGGTCGCACAATTTTTACACATTTTTGGCCATACTGTGCACCAACTATGAAGAAAATATTGCACATCCTCTTCATAAATGGCACCATGTGTGTGTCATACGTGCATAGTTTGGGGAAATTATTCACAGACCATGCACAAATCTTCTTCTCATATTCCAAATGCACACAATTTATATCGGTGGTTCGCACTATTTCAAAATAACAGTACACCCTTACCCATCCATGAAAACATAAGTTTTCTGGACCCGGTGCTCTTAAATCTCAATGAACAACCTGAGACACCACCTAGGGTATAATATATATCTAAACATAATAAATTTAAGTGTTCCAATTTTAGATTTACATACAAATGTAGGGTTTAACAAATGGTCCATCTACTAAATTTTAAAAATCAAATTTTCATGGAATTTCACCTAGTACAAAAAATATTGGATTCTATAATATCCCCACATTAGGAATTCTCTTCCCTGAGAATCATTTGGAAAAAAGGAAGAAACACCCAACCTAATCAGGTAAATAATATCATCCAAATAATCACATTGAATTTTAAAATGATCAATGCACCATCAATCACCACTTTAAACACATACACAGAAGTTGTGGAAACTTGAGTCAACTACCGAATTGAAACTGGAACATCGAGATGAGTCTTACCCTTTTTTTATAAACTTATACAAGGTTTTCATGCTATCTCTTTAAACATTGATCTTATGGATCCTTCCAACATAGGTTATACCATTTAAAAACCAATTCTAAATAATGATATCTATACTGTTGGAACGGTCTTTAAAACATGGTTGTAGTGTTCCATTGATGTCGATGACATGAGACAAGAATCACGAAAAAACCAAAAGGTGGATTTAAAACTAATCTCATTTAAACTATTCATGCTGAAATTTCAGGAAAAAATATGTTACCAACCACAACATTGATCCCTTATTACTCGATCAGGTCATGAAATAGTTTTTCATAGACCTCATATAGCAAGATAGGGCGATAACCAGTTGAAGTATTTCTCTTTGACTACTCTCAAAACACATGGCATAGATGGTTGGTTCATTTAAAATCCATGTTTACTACCATTTAGATGACGGTACCCCATGATGTAACTATGCACACTCACCAATGTCTTTAACAGATATCTTATGAGGTTTTTAGCGTGAACATTTAATAAAATTATGATTCTTAAGTATGAATATAGGGAAATTATTGATCAATAATAGTTAGTGCATTAGTTTTTAGACACCCCCTCAAAGACCTATTGATTATTGGGGGAAACCATTGATTCAATGGATATATCCCAAGGATATGATCCCCAGAAATACAGATTCAGAGTTTATAAGTGGGAATTTGGTACAAAGCCAAAAAAACCACATAATAAGAACACCGACTGACCCCAAAATTGTATCAACCAATATATAAGTGAATGGAGAACATCATGCATCAATTATTTTGTCCATGGAATTCTCAATTAGGAATCCAAGTGTCACATAGAGTGAAGCATGACTCTAAAAATAACCATGTTTCTCAAGAGAAACATTGACGGAGTTCTACCACAATTCCAAATTGTGTTTAAATCATTGAACAATGTATAACCAATTCCCACATAGTGTAGGTAAAGTTGATGTTCCTATTTCAAGGAATATACTAAATGAAAATTTTATAATGGATTTAAAAATACAATTAAATGATTGTTAAAGATAAAAAGAAACATTAAGGTTTCATTTAGCCTAATCATTTATTTACATTAGAACTCAAAAAAAATTTACTGGCTCAGTTTTTAAAATATTAGGTACTGGTCACAAAAAAATGTGAGTTTGTATTCTATTTCACTAAGGATAGAATGAAAAAGTAGAAATTTTTCTTAGCTTCCTTCTAAAAAATTACTACTTACTAAAATCCCATTATAATTAGGACACTTCATCACATAAACCCCATTTTAATCCCAATTCATATATTTATAAGGTCTTACAAAACTAAATATCAAGAATATTAATGTGATTTCAATTAACTGAAGAGGTTCTAGTAAAATAATTACCTTACGTCTATATTCAATTACATGTAGGAGGATACAAAAATTTAAATAACCACCACTAAATAGCTGAAGCATACCCCCATGGGGTGAATCACTAAGGAAAATAAAAATAAAAATATTACCTTTGAGCATATCACTATGTAATTTTTTGTTTAGTAAAATGATATATAAAAAATTTAGACATTAATTCTTTAAAAATATATTTAGCTGCTTACTTTTTATGCAATATTCCACAATTGACCATCGTCGGTCCAGTTGTGAATTTAGAAAATTTATCCATATGTGTCATATGTCCAATGAAATTGAAGTAAAATCCCAAATAAAGGTTACCAATTTATTTACAGAGAAAAATATTTTATATCAATAATCTGTCATAATGAAAAAGGCTCATAATAGGTGGACTAGTTTTATAGTTTACCAGCTCTCAAATTATAATGTACCCATAGACATTACAAGTTGTAGGTGGCTCCCATCTAATTGAAACCATTTCATCTATGATAAAAAGAAAATTCAGCCTCATTAACATTTAGTCAAAATCCGTTCAATATACAAGGTTCAAATATACTGGTTTTATTATATGGTCCACCCTGTTACAATTCCTAAATCACCAATAAACTTTACAAATTGGAAATATTGGATCCCATTTAACAACAACCAATGTGTTCCACCCAATATAACCACTGATTAATGAAGAAAAAATTTCATAATTGATTTGTGATGGGTCTCCATCAATAGAAAATAAAACATTTTAAATGTTTACTAGGTGTTCTAAACAAAATCTTTATATAATTATTAAATTCGAAAAGAAATAGGTAAACATTAAAATAAACCATGGATGACTACTATTTAACTATGGATGCATAAATGCCTGATAATCATAACTCTAAAATCTTGGAATCCTGATATAACATGAAAGGAAATAATATTAATCAAATAAACCTGTCGTTCTACGAAAGTATGTAATTAAATACCTAAGAAATTAAAATATATTTATGTAACAAAACCACCTAGAATGGGATATAACATACATGTAATAACAGACATGTCACACCAATAATTTCAAATATCCTAATAATGGAACATACATTGAATCTCATATACATGGAATGTGAATTCCAATGTTCCAATCAGGATGCATGTAATTCTACATCCTTTCCATACCATGACAATGGTAAACATTATAAATATCATAAATTAGTAAGAAGTTGAAATTACTTCATTCACTCAATGTGAAATCATAATCATCAATAATAATAAATGACATGAACAAGAGTCCCATACCTGGACAAAAGATCTTTTCCCCATACATGGGTGGATAAATCCATGGAATGTCTATTTACCAAGTCCTAATAGATTCATATCCTCTTATCTACTAACCCCAAATAGTATAAAAAAGGGAAAACGTCCGACAATACCACTTCTTAAGGTCCTGACATGACTTCCTATAAATTAAGTAGATGTATATGTCACCACATATCCTCAAGAACACCTCCCCATACGCAAAAGGTTGATTATAAGAAGCGAGGGTCTAATGATGGTACTATGCGAAGACTATACCCTAATGATTAGAGTAACACATTAGAATATCTGTAAATAAATAAAAAAACAATGAATGTAGTAATAGATGAAGAAAGAGAAGAAGAAGAAAAATAAGTTCAACTAAATATAAATGGAAAATTCCAATATAAAATATTGCATGCATGTCCAATTGTTGATATATAACTTAAATTGATGAAACATAGTAAGAAATATGATACAATGCAATACATGAATAATGAAAGGAAATAGAATCCCAAAAGATGAACACCATAAGCATCCTGATCTCTTGCTCAGTCCTGTGTGCCAAACTCTTAGGTACAAGCATGATAGCATTAGAAATAAACTAATAACTTGCATATATAAAGATATGACAAATATTTCTGAACCAATGGTAACCTTTGCATAAGTTATATAAAGTAATAACGAATAATCATGGTTTAATAATCTAGAATGGAATTCACCCAAACATTTTATTTGACCTGGATGACACGGAAATTTATTTATTTATAAAAATTATTTCAATTAATAAAAAATGGAAATCTCTTGTATTTATTTTTATAAACTCCTATTCTCATCTAAGGTTAACCTTATAAAGGAACTTGAGTATCGCACCAGGATCATAAAAATTTTTCAAATCTAAAGGAGACCATAAATGGTGATCCAAAAATAGAATCCACATGTAACACTAATGGTATAAATTAAATCATCTCCCCATTATGTATGTACTCAACATTTCAGAAGGGGGTAAGAGTATCACTCGTTGCATGGTGTAACCATATTGCCCTCAATTATATCCACAGGTTCTCCCTTGAGAACTTGATTCACTCATATGGAGGTAAACAACACACATGGTAATCCCATACAAGATATATCTGGTATCACCCCTAATGTAGAAATCCTTATCGACTCATGATATTGTCCTCAAAATTATATAAAAGGTAATCTAGGTATCACTTGAGGTGTAAACAATACATTCATTACATTTTAATTTAAAAAATAAACAGGCTAGGTATATAACTAATCATAAATGTAACCATGGAGTAAAAGAGGTGGCTAGATATATCAGTAGGTCAAAACCCAAGTCATACATACTAATGGAGAGGTTCAATCCCATTGGTTATTTAAATTTCAAAATAATGAGTCCCATTTACTAAACATTTCACCAAATCAAAAAAAATGAATAAGAATATATTTTTTAGTCTTATTAAATATTTCACATCAATATAGGGATTCTATTGAAAAAATGATGTTGTTATTCAATAAATTATTCTAGTTAACTTTCGGAAATCTAATTCCAACAAAAATCATAAACAAGCCCCCTCAATGGGGATTTGATATAAAAGGGAATCAATATTTAATATATAAATAAGATGCACACCCAATGGTGTGGCTCTAACAGAGGCCAACAAGATAGTCGAACATGAAAAATTAAGAGAACCCTTCTAAGGGTGGTTTGTGTTGGACACCTCATGTTTTTATCATGTTTTAATGATCAAAAATCATGTTAACCTTTTTTATTCTATCAAAAATCTGTTAAACCTTGTTTAATATTTCAACAGTATAGTTAAACATGTTTAATATGTCACAAATAATGTCAACCTTGTTTAATATATCATAAATCATGTGTAGAAATTATTGTTTTCCTTATGATTTTATGCTTAAAACTCATGGTATAAAAATTCACAAGATCCTAATTCTGAATCTTATAAATCGTGTTTGAATCTTGTAAACTAACTTCGGTCATGTTCAATAGTGTTTTATTACATTAATTCTTATGTATAATTCATTATGTTAATTTTATTTAATAATATAGTTATAGATATTCAGTTATGTTTGATAAACTGTGAGACTAACACCAGTCCCAAATATTGCAAAGTCCCTAACACCATAACCCTAACACTATATCCCTTACACTATAACCATGACACTATAGCCTTGACAATGTAACCCTGACACTGAAACCATGTCACCATATCCCTAACATTGTAACCCTGAACTCTAACCCTGATACTGAAACCCTGACACTATAACCATAAATCCATGACTCAGACACCATAACCAGTTTCAGTTTTCATAAAGTTTGTGACTCTAGTTCCTTACTACAATAAAAATTACTCCATTAATTGTTTTGACAAATTACTAGAACACATTATCTGAGATACCGGGATTCTGACCCCACATTTCTGTTATAGGTTCTAGATCTCAACATAACTATGGCACTATGACTGTCTCACTGCTCAATGGAAAATAAGAGGACATTGTTTCCCATGAAACCATTTCAATACAAATTTTGAAACCATTCTTTAATCATTTATTTCATTTTCAATTTAATATCCAATAGTAATATTTGAGTCACTTAATGAAACTAACAATATTAATGTTTTGTAGACATGTCATCTAACAGTGCAATGTATGAGGTGTAGAAATCATGCTTCCAGTTAACTCAAACATAGGCACCCCAAAATAAAGACAAGAACATGAGACTCAGAGAATAAGTAGAGTTACTGTTTGAAAACATACCTTATGCATGCCTAAATATACCACTTAAGAACACATGAAGAACCCTCGACCCCAAAAATGTTGAACAACTATTGTTCCGATCCAAAAACATCTTTCTAGTACCAAATCAAAGAAAAACATGAGCTAAATACCTTACTTCATTGAACATGAAACTAGATCACCAGACTCACGATTCTCTTTTTTTCATAAGAGACTCGATATTTTAGTTTGTTTCATCTTACAATTAAAGAGATTCATAGAGCAACACTCAGAGCATTTCTAATCCTTTCTCATCATATTTTATTTGTTTTTTCAATTTTTAGCTTTCGAGATCTGTGAGTGTTTCTGTATAAAAACACACATAGTATTCTATGTTAAATATAAAGATAAAAGATATCCATGCACTCAAATCTCCATACATTTGTTTACTTCCATGGATAAAAGTTGAAGAGGTCCTTGGGTAACCTGGTAGTTTATGACAATGAAGAACAGTGGAAGAAGTTGTGTGACCTAGGTAGTCCAGTTTATTATAATTTACCCCGATACAGGGTGTGGATCATGTTTGTTAATATAAACTACTTGGTTGGAAGTGATCACCAGGTGGAGTGGATTAAGATTCATCTTTATACTAATCAACTTTTTTTTATACACTGTGTCTTTTAATTTGGTTTTTCTATTCTTTTTAATTTATATTTTAGAGAAAAAGATTTTACTTTGATAATTAGTCTTGGATAAAATTTTTAACTAATTTTCATAATTATAATAGCTTATTATGTATTATCAATTACACACACAGACATTACTGAGAATCAATCAATCTTCTGAGAAGCTATTGGATCCGTCAAACTATTTTAACCATATTACCTTGATAAACTGGAGTGTATTCATTTTTATTGGGGATTTTTTCAAAGTAATTTTTTTAACAGAAAATTTTATAGATACTCAATCCCCCCCCCCCTTAAGAAATATACTCTGACCAAAATTTGTTATCATAGTAGTTTATTCCAGTAAAGGCTATATTGTAAAATATTTTCAACTATGATTTTAGTTGAACTTTAAAGATCTATATATTTATATTAGTTCTAAATTTCTATTTCTTTAAAATTATTTATTTATTTTGGATAACATACTAGAAGATGTTGCTACAAATACACCTCCATTTTTCAATGGAACTAATTATTCCCAATGGAAAATAAAAATAAAAATGAATTTAGAAAATACATGTTTTGAAATTTTTTCGTCAATTGTAGATGAGTATATGATTACTACTTCTGCTAAAGCTACATGGGATGAAAAAACTAAGGCTTATTTTAAAAATACATGGAAATCAATAAATTCCTTATACTATTCTTTATAAGATGATGAATTTAACAGAAATTATGTACGTAAAACTGCCCATGAAATTTTGGATACATTTTCTGTTCCACATGATGGGAATTCAAGTGTTAAAGAAATGAGACTTAACACATATACTATTAAATATTATAATTCTAAGATAAATCCATATGAGCCTATTTCAGACATGTATCTCATGTTCAATGAAATAGTAAAAACTAAGATCACTCTAGAAAGAGTTGTTACTGCAAAATAAAAAGTTATGATGATTATCAGATGCCTACTAGATAGATAGAGGGGAACTTTTGTATCTATTAGAGTGTCATGTGACATCACAAAATTACCTATCATAGAACTCATTTGGAAACTAATGATGTACGCAGAAGAGATAAAAGTCAATAAGGAAGATGTGGATGAACCCAAAAAAAATATGTGGCATTTAAGACCACTACCTCTAATCCCAATGTAAAGGAGAAACTACCAGCCTCTGTAGACAGTTCAAACACTAAAATATCATCACCAATAGTTATGTAGGGATGGATCAATTAGCCAAAAGGTTTATGAAATTTTACAAAAGGAATAAAATTTTCATAAATCCTAACTTTAATGGAAGATATGATCAAAAGGGAAGCATAAATAAGGATTGAAAAATAAACGACAAGTTTGATGATATAATATGTTATGAATGTAAGTGAAAGGGACATGTAAGTGATGAATGTACCAAGATCATGTATAAAAAGAAATATAAGTACTATTTAAGATTGTAAAAAAGGATATGAAAGAAACATGGAGTGCTTATGAGGATAATTCAAGTGACTCAGAGTCTTCGCATGATGAACAGGCTAAAAACCCAATATGTGTTTCATGAAAAACACACCGGAGGTAATCAAAGAAAATCCTATAAAAAATTCATATTATTATGAAGATTAATGGGATTTTGGAAATATGTCTAATGAATTTTTATTGAGTATTGAAAAATGATTTAAGATACATTTATTGAACAAAAAGATAAATTCATGTCTTTAAGGACATTGTATGCACTTACATTAAATGTTAAATATAAACATTATAGAGAAAGAGTGAAATATTTTCAATTAGTAAAAGAAAACAATGAATTAAACCTATCTAATATACAATTAAAAAAAGGAAGTTGAATGGTTTACTAATAGTAAATATATCTTGGAACAAATGATAGGTACACAAATTTCCCCTAAATACACTACTGTTATTGTTTATCAACCTAGTAAAAGATATTTTGGAAAAAAACTGGTTTCTAAATCTAGAACATATATCTTTATTCCTAGTTTATGAAAACTTTCTATTAGGTCAAACAATGACACATACTTTACTATTTCATGTTTTTATGGACCAAATAATGTTTATTTCTCATATACTTTAGACATTTATTATTGGAAAACTATGAGGAAGTAGTGGGTTCCTAAGCACTAGTTACTAATATGATTGTGCCCAAAAAAATATGGGTACCTTTGTTTGTTTTTATTTGATTTATTTGTAGGAAAATTTCTTGAAGTGCTCATGTAAAATCCTAGGTTACGTGGACAGTGGGTTTTGAAGAAACATAACAAAAGAATATTTAAGTGTAAATAACCTAGTAAATATTGATGGTATGTTTGTCAATTTTTAACATGACCCATCCTCAGAGGCCCGTGACGTGACTACCCCAAGCCCGACTTCCATAGGCCAGGGGCTGGAGACTATACCCGAAAGACATATCCCAAAATATGGGAATTCATTTCCTTTATAACCTATAAACTCACACTACCAAGCGCAGAACAAGACACATGCACAATGTAAACAGTATAGTAAAAAGAATCTGTACAGTAATTTAATGGTCACGAATACATGCTCAAATGGAATGTATATGTAAAACTGAATAACAGCTCATGCGAACACCCGCCTGGGATCACAACTGAAGGGTAAGTATATCTCTCTAAATGTCATCTCTACGGTACGCCTCATCTAATGTCCGCCTCCGAGCAACCTCCAATCCTGGAACCCTTGACCTCATTCAGCGTTGTCCGTCATCTCCAAAAGATAGAACAAGGTGCGGGAGTAGCCTATGTAGGGGTGAGAATAACAATACATAGAAGGGACCCTGAGAACACTGATGGTCTCTCAAAATACACAAAGGATAAACCACAAATCATAAATATAATAGTAAATCCTACTTAGGTATATGCCAATACATATACATAAGTTATCAAGTATACCCATCTCATTCAAGAGGAAACAAAAGGACTAAATCTATATCCAAAATTACATTTTTCCATGAAGGAGAGAATACCATGAAGATAACACCATAAAGGTATGTACCACAAAGGTAACACCACATTGAAGAATATCACAATGTTATCACCACAAAGATAAGTACCACAAAGATACGCCACACAAAAGATTACCACTATGGTATCACCATGAAGGTAAGTACCACACTGGTATGCCACATAGAGGAATACCACAAAGGTATCACCGTGAAGGTAAATACCACAAAGTTATCCCACACAGAAGAATACCACAAAGGTATCACCACGAAGGTATGTACCACAAAGGAATGCTACAAAAAAGATTAACACAAAGGTAAGGACATAGATCAAACTAGGTATAACATAAGTATGTAAGTATAGCTGATTATCTATATTGATTGATCATCTTACTTCATTGAGAAGATCTATTGCTGACCCACACAGAATCGAAGATGACCCCCACATGATCTAAATATGACCCACACAGGATCGATATGCGCTGACCCACAGAGTACCTCTAAGCACTGGAAACCATTGGATCAGTATGCGCTAAACCAAAAAGGATCATAGAGTGTGGACCCACACAAGATCTGAAGATTACCAACAAGGAATCTGAAGATTCTTCTATTATAGTCAGCCACAAGTTTCCTACACTAAGCACGCTTTATTCTGGGAGGTTCTGCTCCTCAATTTTCTGATCTATACTTCAACTACCACTTAGTCCCATAAAAAATTATCCCTAAGGATTTTCACATCATAAGGGACCCAACATGACAGACGACACATTAATCGGACGCCCAGTCTATAAGTTATTGACATTTCCGTTCTTAGATCCTAGTTGGATTCGGCTTCGATCCAACCCGTCCATATTCTAGCTTTATCCAAAACTCAAGAAGAGTACACCAGAAAGGACCGTCTTGATCCAAGGATCTAGGTGACACATATGGTTCTTCAAAAGGACACCCAGTTGTCAAGACATGGCCAAAAATGCTTATCTGAGTCCAGTTGGGCACGAGTCCCGTCTGACCCAATAGGACTGACCCTGTTCGGGTCCGGGCCAACTTGGTCGGATAGCAGCGAGCCCGACCCATTTGGCCACAGTCTGGCCCGGCATGAGATGGTGGTGGTCGGCCCCACTAGGCGTGGCATGCTGTGGTACGGCCTGTTGGGCGCAGCCCGTTTCGGTGCGGACCACTCATCTTGGTGGTCGTCCATGGTGGGGTCCGCCCTAGCTGACACCCAGGAGGGGAGGCACTCCCCCCAAGGTCACCCAAATAGTGCACTGGACCATACAATTTGCCCAACTGGCACGTGAGACCCACTAGAGCAGTCCTTCTCGGTGTGACGCAGCCGGTTGGATTCCTAGCCGATCCTCCTAGTGGCGCGACAGTGTTGTTGTCCTTCTATGGTCGGCCAGATGTTGGCCACCCTCTGAACTCTACCATGGCTGACCGGCTGCCGTCTCTAGATCTGACAATGCTGAAGCACGCTGTCACTTCATCTCGCAGCCTTCCAGCTTGCTGACCATCGTCCCCTACTCCCCTAAAGCTGGTGGGCCGCAGCCTCCTCTGCTACAGGTAGGGCGGATGCACGCTACCCCAGTTCCCTATGGTTGACAAAAGTGTCAAACACCTCCACCCTCCACTGTGGCCGATGGGTCACGGTCTCCTTCAGCGGTGCGGTTGTTCCACCACCGTCATCGTGGCCCATGAAGAACAAGTCAACATTAATGATGTGGAGGGATCATGACATGATTTTTTTCCCACACCCTCCATGTTAAACTGATAGTATATGGTTTAAGAGGATGGAATCAACATGAAGCTACAAAGAAAATCCATAAAACCCACCCCTACCTTGTTTTCTCTTTGGATATGGCATGAGGAAGAGGATGAAGTTGATGAAGGGGACGTTGGCGTTCATCACTCCCTCAACATTTTTTTGATCTGGGCTGGTGCATTGTCCTTGTTCTTCATTGGGGGTGTTGGTTCTTTGTTGGAGGATCTCCTTTCGTGTTCTACCAAGCTCTCCCATTTTCCTATGATCCTAACCAAAAGGGTGAGGATCCAACATTAATTGAGTTCATATTATCAATTCAATTTAAGTTGGTACATTATTTAAATTAAAGTTGGCACATTAATTGTGGAAATTATAAGGTTAACTAACATTGATGTGGAGTTCGTGTGGTCCCCACCACTATGTATTCAAAATGGAGGATTCAAGAAAAGAAAATAAAAGTTGTTATTTTATTTATTCTTTTAACTCTTCCACAAAAATCTGGAAAACTAACATCTGCACGTGACCTAATGCTGTCAAGGTGAAGGTACCCTTAAAAGAATATCGGTCATGTGAGTTCAGCGGTGTCCTCAGATTTCAATTCAAAGAACCGCTTCAAATTTTATAAAATTCCACATCCACATTTACAGAACGTACATAAAAAATGTTTAGAAATTTATTCTGGTCACATCCGGCAATGGAATCCCATGACTTCAATTTTCATGGACTTGAAAAATTACCATATAATTAAAAAAAATAGATGAAAAAATCAGGGTCTATAAATTCTCCCCATCCCAATACATTGCATCCTCGAAAACCATAACACAATATATGGAAACAAGTAGGGGTACTGAGCATTAATTTGAGCCCCCCCCCCCCCCCTCTCCCATGTGCTCTCATGGATGTTCCTGTGCTTCCATCGTACATGCACCAGAGTTATCGACCACCCATGAAGGACCCACCCTTGTTGATCCTCAATCTCCACTGGAACCTCTGAAAACATCTTCCTATCATCGTGGTCCAGCTCTCCCCAGTCAATGATGTGTGAAGGATCATGTATGTATTTCTTCAACTGGGATAGATTGAAAACATCGAGAACCTGATGCAACTGAGGTGGAAGAGCTAAGCGGTTAGCCACGTCACAAAATTTGCTGAGGACCAGAAAGAGTACGATGAACAACAGAAATAACCTACTACCCCGGCCAAACCTCCGCAAACCTCATCGATGTGAGACCCGTAGAAAGACATGGTCAGCATTATCTAACTCCATAGGTCTCTATCTATTATCCATATAAGATTTATTTATGCTATGTGTAGTCTTCATCCACTACTGGATGATCTGCACCTTCTTTGTGGTAGCCCATACCATCTCTAGTCACAAGAGTGCTGACTTTGCTGGGTCAATCCAGCACAGAGGTGATCTTCATGGTCAACCGTACAACACCTCGAATGGTGCCATACCGATAGTGAATTGATAGATGTTTTTGTACACAAACTCCTCCAACATTAATTGATCTTCCCAGCTGTGGCCAAAAGCTATGATTCAAGCACGCAACATGTCCTCAGGGGTCTGAATGGTCCTATCTTTCTGACCATCCGTCTGAGGAAGGAAGGCGGTGCTCAACCGATGTTGTGTCCCAAACACCTCCTGCAACCCCTTCCATAGTAGGGAAGTTAACCGTGCATCACGAATGGAGACAATAGAATATGGAACTCCATGAAGCTGTATTATCTCATGTACGTAGAGGAATCCCATGCTCTCTACTAATCCATGCTCTCTGATAGGTAAGAAGTTGTCAGACTTGGTGAGTCAATCAATGATCACCCAAATTGAATCATGAATCTTGGACATGGGAGGAGGTCCTGTAATGAAGTCCATGGAAATTCCATCCCACTTCCACTCTGGCACCTCTAGTGGCTGAACTAATCCAGCTGGAACGTGATTCTCTACCTTCACTTGTTGACAAGTGATGCCCCATGAGACAAATTCTGCCAATGCTTTCTTCATTCCCAGCCACCAGTACCGACGCTGAAGGTCATGGTACATCTTCGCTACTCCTGGATGTACCACTAGACGATACATATAGACCTCCCTCAACGCTTCTTCTCAAAGTTCCACCAGTACCATAGTATGTCCTATAAAGAGGATGAAGTGATCCCCAACTTCAAAAAATCCATCAGGTGTTTGTCCTATGGTTATCTGAACAAATCTATCCTCACAGTTGGTATCCCCAAGCTATACCTCCCGGACTCGCTGAAGGAGTGGGGGAGTGACTGTTAGAGAATTAAGATAAGCTTCTCCATCTCAATTCAGGTAGGATATTTACAATATGGCTATCTGTACCATCACATCAATCAGTATCAATATACAGTATCTCTTACTGAGTGCATATGCTTCTACGTTTCCCTTTCCTGGAGTATAGAATATATCAAAGTCATAGTCCTAGAGGAACTCAAGTCAACGCCACTGTCTTAGGATCAGTTCCTTCTGAGAGAATATATTCATGAGTCTCTTGTGATCATAGAAGACTATAAAATTTTCACCAATCAGGTAATGTCACCATATATTCAAGGCGAAGAACACTACTGATAACTCAAGCTCATTGGTAGCATAGTTTTACTCATACTTTCTCTGTTGTCGAGAGACATACGCGATCATTGCTCACTCCGTCATCAAGACACATCCAATTGCAGTCCCAAATGCGTCATAGTAGACTACGTACCGGATGCCCTCCTACGATAACCTCAAGATGGTCCATTTTTCAGTCTCTGCCTTTTATCCTAGAAACTCTGTTGGCATCTCCCCGACCACATGAAGGGTTTTCCCATCATCATCAACATAGATAAGGGTGCTGCAACTCTTGAAAAGTCAAGCACAAACCTAGAGTAGTACCATCCAAACCAAGGAAACTTCGCACATCTTTCACACTCATGTGTGGATCCCAAGCAAGGACAAACTCAATCTTCACTGGATCCACCAAAACTCCAACCTATGAGATGACATGTCCTAGAATGTAAATCTCTCGGATCAAAAACTAGCACATTGAGATCATACCATAAAGCCGGTGCTCTCGATGTGTGTCCAGAACAATCTACAGATGATAGGAATGCTCCTCCTCTGTAGCTGAGTATATCATGATGTCATCGAAGAAGACAACCACAAAGAGGTCGAGGTATGGCAGGAGGATTGTTTTCATGAGTCCCATGAACACTGTTGGGAAGTTGATCACACAAATTGGAAAAAATAATAACTCATAACGGCCATCCGGTCATCTAAAGGTCGTCTTCTGTACACCCTCATCTCATACCCTGAGCTGGTGATAGCCTGATCTGAGGTCTACCTTCGAAAACCACTGTTCTCCCTTCAGCTGATCTATGAGATCATCAATCCTTGGGAGTGGGTACTTGATCTTCACAGTCACTTGGTTCTGGCACTGATAGTCCACACAGAGTCTCGAACTCCCATCCACATTCTTGGAGAACAAAATTGGGGTTGCCCAAAGAGAAACACTATGCCTAATGAACCCTTACTCTACCAGTCCACCAGCAGTACTCATAGCTCTCGAAGCTCCATGGGTGCCATCTGATATGTTGTAATAGATATCAGTGACGTCCTAGAGTACAAGTAAATGTATATGTCCACCTCTCTATGAGGGGGTAAACCTAAAACATCAGCATACTAGTCCACCACTAAAGTGTATCTCAGACTCTCAACATAAACCACTATGAAGGTAATGCTAGCCAACTAATGTGTGATCAGTTGAACACTCCTTCGGGTAAGTCCATACTATGATACAAAGGTTCCCTTATCATCAGTGAATGAAATCCAGGTCCCATATGTGCAGACACACCGCACCTTGAAACTAATACAGTCGATCTAAGAATGGACTATGGATAATAAGTCCATAGCCAAGATGACGTCGTAGGTCTCAACGCCGCTACATGAAGATCCCAGCCTAAGCTCTCACCTCCTAGAGTAATCTCACACAGCCTACACTATTGCGAAATCATTGAATTTTATCATGTAGGAGTCTCTAGCCATAAAGATCAAACCAACGACTGTAGTGGAATCTCTGAGCTCCGAACGAGGGTCGTGGAAATAAAAGAGTGACTAGAACCTATGTCTATAAGTACTGGAGATAGGGTGCAATAGAGACATATCATACATCATATAATCTCCGGAGCACTGTGGTCATAGGCCTCAGCTTTCTGTAGGTGAGCTCATCCCTGTCCACCTGCTTCCTATGATCAGGGTGGACCACCAGGAGGTGGTGGTGGTAGAACCTCGAATCGCCGACCAACTCCTACTGCACGGACATCTCCTCAACCACGTCCTCCTGCTGCCTACAAACATCCTCGATTTATTCTTCACATCTGCCCAGGAGGTTTTTCGACCATCTTCTGGTCATCCATATGGTGGTTTGGGTATTCGTGAGCCATGTGACCCTGCTCGACACACTAGTAACACTGCCTGCTCCTCGCCAATCGAGCTATGTCTCAAGAGCACCACACAACAAACCCTGTACCCAGCGGTTTTCCACCTGTAGGTCTGGTCCTCTTAGACCACTACATCATCTATTTGCTGCCAACTGCAGATAACTCTGCTATGTAACGTCTGATGGTGTGTCTCGCTGTTGGTGACTGCTCATCAAGGAAGCACCCTAATAATAGTGCTCACTCTAACACCCCTACCTACATCGGGATCATGTGAGATTTCATAGAAGCTCTAATCTCCCGTCTGAGCCACTTCTTGAAGGTCCATGCCCAGAAGAATGGGTCATGCACCATGTCTGTGGAATAACGCGAGAGGTCATGGAACCTTGCTGAATAATGAGCCACTATCATGCTACCCTACAACAAGTAGTTATTCTCATGTATACGCACTGAGTATAGGGTCACTGTGATGAACTCTTCCGTGAAAAGGCTCTCGAACACTGCATAGATAAGATTCGCCTCGTCATGAACCTAGAGCATCAAGCTCCACCATCTTCCCATTGATTCTTGAATAAGACTGGTAGCAAGGATCACCATGAGATCAGTTGGCATCCCTACCAGTAAAAATACTCTAATCATGGTCTCTAGCAAGTCTTCAGCTACCTGTGGATCTGTCTCACCCCAAAACATCGGTGGCCTCTAGTGTTGGATCTCGTGAAATTTTCTCAAGCAGTGTGCACCCTTTGCTGTTGGGGCTGGTGGCATTAGCTGCGCAAAGGTTAGTGGTGCTGCTGGTACACCACCCGATTGTACAACTGCCAAAAGGGGGCCCTGCACCGAAATACCATCTCTCAGTGGACTGCCATCATGTACTCAACCTAGAAACCTGGTGGGATATCTGCTTGGAGACATCCTGAAAAAAATCTTTTGCGCCATAGTCAATATTTTATACCTTGTGAGCTAACTCAAAGAGTCCACAAAGAATTTTTGTTGAAAACACACACACAATCTGTGTTGTCATGCACTCAGTCAAAAATAAGAAGTCAGGGTCCGGGTGTATGGATACGTCATCTTCCACACCAACAGTTGATTCCCTAATCTAAAAACCACACTTATCACACTTAACACAATTTCCATACAGAATGATCAGATTCCTAGTTCTTCGGTAGAACCAAACACATCGGATACTAATTTTTCACGAGCCATCCCCTAGGGCTCGTTCTGTGACTACCCCAAGCCCACCTTCCATAAGCTCGGGGCTGACAAGTAGCACTAGAAGGCATATCCCTAAAACCGATAAGTCATTTCCTTTATAACCTATAAACTCACACAACCAGGAACACGGCAAGATATGAGCACAAAGTAAACAATAAAAAAATAGTGTGTATAGTAAGTAAAGGGGCCAAAATAGAAGCCCAACTGGAATGTACAAGTAAAATTGAAAAACATATCCCACGAACACCCTCCAAGGATCCTACCTAAAGTGCAGGTACAACTATTGAATGGTCGACTATGTGGTAAGCCTTATCTAGGGTCCACCTATGAGCAGTCTCCAGTCCTGGTACCCTCGTCCTCAGTCAGTGTTGTCTGTCATCTGCACAAGACGCAACAAGGTTTGGGCATAACCTGTCCTTGGGTGAGTATAACAATACTCTTTAGGGACCCCAAAACCCCCGAAGGTCTCTAAAAATCAACAAAGGATAAACCACAAAGCATGAATACAATAGTCAACCCTACATAGGTATATTCCAATACATATACCTAAGTTATCAAGTATACCCATCTCATTCAAGAGGAAACACAAGGACCAACTCTTTAGCCAAAAGAAGAATTGTTCTACAAAGGAAATAATACCATGAAGATGACACCACAAAGGTATGAACCACAAAGGTAACACCCCAAAGAAGTATACTACAATGGTATCTCCATGAAGCTAAGTACCACAGAGGTAGGCCACAAAGAAGATTACCACTATGGTATCACTACAATGTTAAGTACCACAAAGGTATTATACACATAAAATTACCACAAAGTTATCACCATGAAGATAATTACTAAAAAGGTACTCCACACAGAAGAATACCAAAAATATATCACCGAAAAGGTAAGTACCACAAAGGTACACCACATAGAAGATTACCACTAATGTAAGGACCAAATCTCACTAGATATGACTTATGTACGACTGTATAGATGATTATATATATTGCTAGATCATCTTAATTCATCGAGAAGCTCTATTGTTGACCCACACTGGATCGATGATGACCCATAGTAGATCTGAAGATAACGCCCAAATGATCGATATGCACTGACCAACACAAGATCGTTGAGCACTGACCCACACAAGATTGGTATGCACTGAACCAAATAGGATCACTAAGTGCGGACCCAAATAAGACTTGAATATGACCCACATAGGATCTGAAGTTTTTTCATGTACAACCAACCACTGGGTTCCCGCACTAAGCACACTTGATTTAGGGAGGTTCCACTCCTAAAGCCATAAATTAATACTTTAACTACCATGATGTCCCATAAAGATTTATCCCAAATATTTGTCAGATCAGAATGGACCCAACGTGATAGATGACAAATCAATTAGACACTCAGTTTGTAAGGTATTGATGTTTCTGTTCCGAGGGCCCTGTTGGATTTAGCACTGATCCTACCCAGCTATACCACATCTTTATTCAAAGTTAATTTGGAGTATAACAAAAAGAATGTCTCGATCCATGGATTCCAGTGTCGTAGACGATTCATCAAACGGAGGCCCAGTTCTCAAGATATGTCTAAAAAGGCGTATCTACGTACAGATGGGCTCGGTTCCCGCCCGACCCGGTCGGGCCGACCAGGTCAGAACTGACCCAACCTGGATGGGCCGCGCTGCGGTGGGCCCGACCTGTTAGGCCATGGTCCAGCCCGGCACGAGAAGGGAATGGCCAGACCCACTGGGTGTGCCCATTGCGGAGTAGCCCGCTGCGGCGTGGCCTGCTGGGCATGGCTCACTCGGATGGGTGGTCCTTCATGGTGGGGTCCACCATATCCGATACCCGAGAGAGGATATTCTCCCACCATTTCCACTAGAACGGTCCACTAGACCATTCGTTTTTCCTTGCGGGCATGCTAGGCCCACCGAAGGGGTCCCACACTGTGTGACTTGGCCGACCAGATGTCAGCCACCCACCGATCTCTGCCGTGGCCAAGCGGCCACGATCTCTAGATCTGGGAGTAAAAACACACTTCGTCGCTATGTCATGTGGTCAGCTGGCATGCCGTCCATTGTCCCCTACTCTGCCATGGCCGATGGGTCGTGACCTCCTCTGCTACCGGCGGAGTAGACACATGATGCCCCGATTCCACATGGCTGGACGAGGTATCGGCTGCCTCCACCCTTCGTCATGGCCGACGGGTCACAATCTACTTTAAGGTGCAGTTTTTCCATTACCGCCATCACAGCCCCTGAAGAACATGTCAACATTAAAAATGTCAACGGATTGGGCCATGTTTGTTTGGTCCGCACTTTATGTGTTAGACTGAAGGAATATGGTTCAAAAGGATGGAATCAATATGAAGCTATGAAGAACAATCATAAAACATGCCCCTACCTTGTTTTCTCATTGTACATTGTGTGAGGAAGAGGATTATTTTGATGAATGGAATGTCGGCATTCGTCTCTCCCACAACACGTTTCCGATCCGACCTCATGTGCCATCCTCATTCTTCATTGGGTGGGATTTTCTTCATTGGAGGATCTCCTTCCGAGTTCTCCCAAGATCTCCCCTTTGTAAACGATTCCAACAAAAGGGTGAGGAGACAACATTAGTTGAGTTGAGATTATCAATTCAATTAACATTGGCACATTAATTAAATTAATGTTGGCACATTAATTGAGGAAATTCCATGGGTTAACTCACATTAAAGGGGGGTTTTGGTGGTCCCCACCTCCTAGTATTCAAAATGGAGGTTTCAGGAAAATAAAATAAATGTTGTTGTTTTGTTTTATTTTTATTCTTTTAACTCTCCCAAAAAATATGGAAAACCAGATTCTACACTTGACCTAGTACGGTAAAGGTGAAGGTATCCTTAAGTGAATATCGGTGCCGCGAGGTCAACAGTGTCCTCAGATTTCATTTCCGAGAACCAGTTAAAAAATTATAATATGTCACTCGTGCGTTTATTGAATGTACCTAAGGAAAAGTTCATAAATTCATTTCGGGCACACTGGGTCTCAGAATCACACGCCGTCAATTTTTGCAGACTCTAAATATTCCCATGTTATAAAAATAATTTACATGTAAAAATATGGATCATTACACTTTTTCTAAAAATACAAAATGAAAAATAATTTTCCTCAACAAAATCAGTAACCATAACATAGTTTTAATTTCTATAATTCTTTTTTGATGGAATAAAATATAACATTCTTAGTATTTCAAAACAATGTGATGATGGATTTCATTTTAAATTTTAAAAAATTTTACTTATAATGTTATTATTTCTAAAAATGAATTAGCATTTTCTTCATTATAAAATGAAAATGTATATTCTATTAATGTAGATTATTAAGTTTCTCCAAATGCTTCATGTTTAAGTGTATTTCAGAAAGAGTCTTGGCTTTAGCATAGAAGACTAGGAAAATGCAAAATTCACTTCCTTATAAATCTAAATAGAAACTGTTTAGTAAAATATCTACCAACACTAGTGTTTCCAAATGATAACGATTGTAATCCTTTTAAAAATGGTATACAAAAAAAATTCCTTCAAAAAAAAAAGAAGTGTCAACTTCTCAACCTCTCGAGTTAGTTCACATGGACTTGTTTAGAACATCAGGATCTTATTGATTAAATGGTAATAAATATTTTTATTTTCTTGAAGATGAATTTTCTAGGAATACATGGACCTTATTCTTGGCCCACAAAAGTGAAGCCTTCTCTTATTTCACCAAGTCTGCCAAAACTGTATAAAATATTAGTGGAATTAGAATTAAATCTCTAAGAAGTGAGCAAGACTATGAATTTGAAAAAAAAAGAGTTTGAATAATTTTTCCAAATAAGTGGTTATAGTCATAATTTATCTACCCTTAGAACACCTCAAAAATGGATTTTTAGAAAGAAGAAGTAGGACCTTGCAAGAAACTTCTAGAAATATGCTTAGTGAATCTGGTATACCTATTTATTTTTTGTCTGAAGCTGTAAATACAACATGTTATATTTTTAATAGAGTGTTGATTATAAATATTATTAAAATAACTCTATATGAGTAATGGAATAGTAGAAAACCCAAAGTGAACTACATCAATGTATTTGGTTAAAATGTATAATACATAATAGTAAGGACAATATTGAAAAAATTTCATCCAACATTGATGAAGGAATCATTCTAGTATATTCAATATATAGTAAATCCAATATAGTTTTAAATAAAAGAACTAAATGTGTAGAGGAATATGTCCATGTTATCTATGTTGAGAAAGATCCACATGAGCCTTAGACCGCTCTCGAGAATTATAAGGATGATATGTAAAATCTAGACATCAATGGTAAATCTTCTAACCAGCTTATGAAGGAATATGTAAAAACTTCTTGTTTTGGAAATTATAGAGGTTCAAGTGATAATGAACCTGAACCTATTAAAGAACATGAAATCACTAGACACTCTTTTTCTAGAGCTGTTAGAACACTAAAGAACAATCATTTAGATGTTGTTGTGGGAGATTTAGACAAAGGTACACAAACTAGAGAATAACTAAGAAATCAGGTTGAACATCAAGCTTACATGTCACAAATTTAACATAAAAACATCAATGATACTATCAATAATGAATATTTGGTGATGGCCATGTAAGAAAAACTTAATCAGTTTGAATGAAACACTTTTTGGAAACTTGTTGATAGATCCAAATACATTTTTACCATGGTAACTAACTGGGTGTTTAGAAATAATGTTTATGAAGCTCATAACATAGTTAGTAAAAAATCTAGATTGGATGCGCAATGATATAGTCAAGAATAAGAAATTTTCTATGAAGAGACCTTTGCACAGGTATCTATACTTCAATAGATTAGAATCTTGGTCGCATATGTAGCACATCGGAATTTGAAACTTTATCAACTAGATATCATGAGTTAATTCTTAAATAGTTATATAGTATAAGATTTTTTTTATGAACATCCCCCTGGTTTCATAATTAAACACATTCCAAATCATGTTTTTAAATTATCAAAATCTTTGTATGGTTTAAAACAAGCTCCAAGAGCTTGGTATGATTGACTAAGAACTTTCCTTATTTCCAAAGGTTTTACAAATGGTATAGCTGATATTACTCTTTTTATAAAATGAATTTCGAATGATGCTTTATTAGTTCAAATTTATCTAGACAATATTATCTTTTGTTCTTCAAAAAATTCTTTATGTATTTTTTTTCTAGAATAACTCAAAATTAATTTGAAATGAGTTTAATGGGTGAACAAAAATTCTTTCTATGAGTTCAAATCATTAAAAACAAAGATGGTATTATTTTAAATCAATGAAAATATACTAACGATCTTATAAAACATTTTGGTTTGGACCACATTGATATTAGTGATACACTAATGAGTACTACTTTTAAGTTGGATCTTGATAAAAATGTAAAATATGTTAATCAATCGATATAAAGTGGAATGATTATGAATTCTACTATACTTAACTACTATCTAACCTGATATTATGTTGAGTGTATGTATATGTTATTGCTTTCCAAAAAACCCTAAAGTGTCTCATTTAAATGATGTTAAAAGGATTTTCAAATACATCAATCATACACCCAATCTAGAACTATTCTATCCTAGAGAACAATAATTTGAGTTAGTTAGATATTATAATACTGATTTTGGTGGTTTTACGTTATGTAGAAAATGCACCCCTAGAACATGTCACATTCTAGGCATGTCTCAAGTGTCATTGTGTAGTCGGAAACAAAAATATGTTGCATTATCTGATGCCGAAGTAGAATACATAGCTGCTGGTAGTTTTTAGGCACTATTTTTCTTTATGAAACATACATTTCTAGACTATGGATGTTAATTATGAAATGCATCGATAAATTGTGACAATACAAGTGCTACTAACATTTCAAATAATCTTTTCTCACACTATAGGAAAATTCAAATTGATGTAAGGCATCAATTTTTGAGATACAATTATCAAAAAGGTGATATCACTTTCGAATTCATTGGAACTAAACACCATCTTGCCGATATATTCACTAAACCATTGAATTTTGAAAGGATAAATTTCATCATACATGAATTAGGAATGGAAAGTCTTAAGTAAAATATTTATGGTCTCAATTATATTTTCTCAAACATACGATGTCATAGTTACTATTTCACAGTTTATGGTTTCAAGATTCTCAGTTTCACAAGTTACTATATCAGAATTACTGTCCTGCATTTACGGTCTCAAGTTTACTTTATCTCAGTTACTATAATATACTTACTATCTCAATGATTTGGTCACACCATTTGGATTCACACCGTAATTATGACATCATGACAATATGTTCAATTTTCACCATATTGACTCATTTTTCTATTTTATATTAAATTTTATTTCACATATCACTATATTGATTATTTTATTTTTTTATACCATGTTTTTTGAATATTCTATATATGAAATCACTAGATGATGAAAACCTAACATCATTCACTCCTTTCTTAACTCGATCTCTCTTCTCATGAAACTGAAACCCCTCTCTTTCAAACCATTAGTCCTCTTTCAGCCTTTCATCTCTCTCAAACTCACGTTGAATAGAAATAATGAATTACCCATTATTATCAACTTATAAGAAGAGTAGATCTAAGAAGAAAGTGAAAAATGAAACCAATGTAATTTCTAAGGGACTATTGAATGAAAATCTTGGTAATAGAATAGTAGTAATAGAAAAGGATGTCTAACCGAAGTGTTTTTCAACAAGTAAGTCACTAGTTTTGAATGTACTAGAATAACAGGGATGAATGAATATGTTCACAAAAGAGAAATGGCTGATTTATCCAAAACTGGTTTCTCATTTTTATCATTATATTCTGTTTTTATTCAATAATGAAGATGAATTTGTTGTAAGAAGCTCGATTAATAGTCAATGATGTAATTTTTCCTTTATTTTGGGGGATGGACGCCTAGTGATACCTCATGATGAAATGTTTGGGGATTACAAAATAGGTCCTCCTCCTCCAAGTGATGTTTTTATCCTAGAAGGGGCCCTATGAAGTTTGTCTGTAAATTTGATGAAAATAAAGGAAATTGAGGCTGAGTTGGATGGTGAGATAAGGTTTCTATTTATATTTATCTAGAATCAAATTTGTCCAAGGAAAGTGTAATTTTATACTCTTAAGTATCAAGATGTATTTTTTATAAATCTTATGAAAAATGGGCACAATATTTATTTATGTTTCTGTATTATACTTCACATGTGAGAAGTGATAAAGACAACTTTTAAGTCTACATGTTTATTCTTTTCAAGATTGATCTCTACAATGTTGTCTGTTAAAGGAGTAGTTGGCACAAATAAAAAATTCATTGATGATTATGAGTTCTGTATCTCAAAGGATTCAATAAGAAGGACGAAAAAAGCTGTAATACATAGAAAAATTCATGGGTAGAGGACAATGAAAGGTTGCATGAGAAGTTTAATCCAATGGATAATTCTTGAAGACTTAAAAAAAATCGGATCCTAGTTTGGAACAAGATGGAGTTGTTGATTATTCAGATGAATAAGTAGGAGATGTGGATATTTCACCTAAGGAAGGAAATGTCTTGGAAAAAGAAGTTTGTGGTGTACATGTTCCAATAAATGTATTAGAAAAGTATATACCTATTACAAAAAGAAGTATTTATTCAATAGAAGATCTTTTTTTGGAAACGAAACAGATACTAGTGTTAATGAACAAGTCATTCCTAAGAATAATTAAGAATAATAACCTACTATTGGGAAAGAGGAAACTCTTGGGGAATAATTAAAATAACAAGATGATCATGAAATTATCCTATCTACCGAGGAAAGAAAGAAAAATAATTTCAAGTAGCTAGCAAGGAAATGGGTGAGCCTATTAGAGATGAAAATTTAGAAATACTTCAAGCGGACAAATGTCTTAGTTCTATAAGAGATGCACCTGTTGAGGGGGAGCCACACCCTAGTCTATGAAATGTCCATGTTCTCAATCTTTTTTATCAAAGCCATGTGGATACCTACAATAAGTTTATAATATTCATTCATGTGGAAAATACCTAGGAGTCCCCGGTTAAAGGAATATATATTTCCACTATGTTTCAATTGATACAAGTTTCTGCTCAAAATTTAATAACTACTAAGGAGCCTGAATCTGTTTCTACTCCTATTACAAAACCTACAAAATAACCTTCTATTTTGTGAGTCACAGTGATCTAAAACCCTTTGGAGATACATTGATTGATGTATATGAAAAGATCATGCACTCACAGTCTACTCATGTGACAAATCTCAATGAAATAGATGTTTCCTTGTTGTCATAAAAAATCATATGGAAAATTCTACCAAAATGCTTTATGAAATACAAGAAGTTAAGATTAAGAACAAGTAGTTGATTGATGATGAGAAGTCTCTCTGATGTATGGTTGAAGATATTCAAAAAGTGTTGAATTCTAGAAAATCTCCTTCAACTCATCAAAATGAGGATGATAGTGATTAGATCCCAAAGAAATGTTTATTTCTGCTTATATAAAATTTTACATCAATTTTTGACAATGTAGCTGATAGAAACATCAAGACAGTAAATGAAATGTGTGAGCTTGTTTTTGGTATTAACATGATTTCTAATGAGTACTAGGGATGTTTACATAATGTTATAAATCATCATAAGAATCCCACTTCATTCATTACATGTTCAAATTCCCCTAGATAGTAATTTAAAACTATAAATTGTGAACTAATCAGAACTGTTGTTGAAGAAGAACTTTAGTTAATTTAAAGTGGGTTTGACAAGGAAAGTTTATATCATGTCATCAAGAATAGTGATACTATACTTGATTTAGTAAATATTCACCAAAATATTTCCAATGATGATCAGGATGAAATTACTAAGAATGTGAATTTCTACTCTAATAGGATTTAATCTATGCATGATCAGACCAATCATTTCATGTACCTTGAAGAGAATTTGAAAATTCCTACTTTCACTAAATCCTTCATGACTCAAGTCCAAAATTTGAAAGATTTCACTCTTCTGTTGGAAAATTTCTTCGATATCAAAGATGATTTTGAGATGGAAATGAATTATGGTGGTGAGATCATTACTATTTCAATTAAGTTGTTGAATACATATCTTCATGTGAAACAAACTGCCATTGTGGCTCGTAAAGATTCAATTTTGTGGACAAGATTAACCCCTTCCCCATCCACTACCTTTGAAAATTTTACCATGTTCGTATCTCATGCTCTTTGCTAGATCAGACTTGTCATACTTCACTAATCCTTTCTTAGGTCATCAACAAAACCCACTCCAGAACCTTTTGTTTTTTGAAGGAGTGCCTCTTCCTTCCATCATAATTGGATCGATCCCTTCTCCAACCTCTTTGTTTTATACTCTACCTCCTCCTTATGATTATTCCATGGGATAATAGAAGACTCCTGATACTAAAAATAACAAAAGGATGACTTTTTGATAGGTATTTTTTGTATTTTTGCCTCATTATTGTACTGAACTATATCTATCTATCTAATGCAATTGAAAAATTGTTGTATACATTATTATTTATCATAATTCCATGTTTATTTTCATTTTCTTATATTCATTTTGATAATCCCAAAAGTGGGAGAATAATAAGAACATACATCTGAATCCTATGAATTGTGATCCTGAAAAAGGGGGGATATTGTTGGACTCCTCATGTTTTAATCATGTTTTAATGTTCAAAATTCCTGGTAACCTTGTTTAATCTATTAGAAATAATGTTCAACTTTTTTAATCTATCAAAAACCATATTAAAACTATTTAATCTATCTTAAATCATGTTAAGCTTATTTAATCTATCATAAATAATGTGTAGAAATTTTTAGTTTCCCTATTCTTTAATGATTAAAACTCATGGTTTAAGATTTCACAATATCCTGATTCAAAATATTATAAATCATGTTCAAATATTTTAAACTATGTTTTATTTTTTTCTGTAATGTTTTATTACATTAATACTTAAATATTATTAATTCATTGAATATTAATTACTAAGATGGTTTACGGATAATCATCTAAGTCTGAGAAATTTTGAGTCTGCCACCGGTCCTAGATTTTGGAAAATTCCATGATGTCGTAACCCCGACATAGTAAACCAAACACTGTAACCCTGACATTTTAACCCTAACACCATTACCCTGACACCATAACCCTAACCCCATGACATAAACACCGTAACCATATTTAGACTTCTTAATTTTTGTGACACTGGTTCCTTTTTACCATCACCAAGACACCATTCAATGATTTTACAATGGACTAGACACCGTCAACTGAGACACCGTTATTTTGAAATTGCATATGTGCTATTGGTTCTAGATCTCAACATAACTATGGCCCTGTGACTGTGTCACCATTTAAAGTAAAAGGAGAAGAAAACATTTCTAGTTACACTATTTCATGAAAAATTGTTACACCATTTTTTATTCTTTTTTATTATTTTCAATTTAAATTTTGATGCCCATATTTGAGTCATTTAATGGAACTAACATAATTAAACTTTCTTTATAGACAAGTAACATATTATTATAATTTAAGAGGATGATAAATCATGCTTCCAGTCATATCCAACACATGCACCCCAAAGTGAAGATAATAACATGAGACTCAGAGCAGTAGTTGAGAGAGTGTTTGAAAATCAATCTCATGCATGCAACAATATATTATTGAAGAACACAAGAAGAACTATCGATCCAGAAAAGGCAAATCTTCCCTAGATCATAGCATAAAACATATTATTATTACCAAATCAAAGAAGGAAACGAGCTACATAACTTACCGAATTGAACTAGAAACTCGAGCACCAGACTCGCATTTCTCTGTTTTTCACTATAGGACTCTATATTTGAATATACTTCATTCTACAAGTCCAGACTTGAATAGAGGAATACTCAGAGAATTTATAATATTTTCTCATCATATATGCTCTATTTTGTACTCTTTTTAACTTTAATGCAGTGTGTGTGTGTGTCTGTATTAAAAAACACACTGTCTCTTGTATTAAAATGAAAGATAAAATATATCCTTCAACACATATATTCTTACATCTATTTACTCCCATTGATATGTGCGGAAGAGGAATTTTGTGACCTGGTAGTTTATTCCCCTGAAGAACAGTGGAAGAGGTCATGTGACCTGGATAATCCTGGGTATTGTTATTCAGCCCGATCTAGGGTGCGGATCAAGATTATTAAAATAAACTGCTTGGTGTCAGGTGATAACCATGTGTAGTGTATTAGGTCTCATCTAGAGGCTGAACCACTTGTTTTATCATTTGTTTCTTTAAATTTTTATTTTATCATATATACATTATATTTCAAGAAAACTAGATTTTACTTTTATAGTTATTATTGGATATAGGTTATCACTATTTTTCTCTGTTAGAGTAGCTTCAATGGTTGTATCAATAACTCACATTGATATTATTGATTATTAATCAATATTCTATGAAGTTATTCGAACATTTAAATATTATAACCGTATTACCATGATTAACTAGTATGTATTCATTTATATTTTGAAATATTTTTAAGTGAAATTGTTAATAGAAATTTTAATTGATACTCAATTCACCCCCTCTTGAGTAATCTACTCCGACCAACATTTATAATTAGAGGATATTATTCTGGTAAAGGATCTATTTTAAAATGATTTCAACTATGGTTTTAGTTGTACTTTACAGATCTGTAATTTTCTGTTAGTTCCAAATTTATAGCTCTTAAAAAGTATATATTTATTATAGATAATATACTAGAAGGTTCTACTAAAAATAGACCTCTATTTATTTAATGAAACTAACTATTCTTAATGGAAAATTAAAATGAAAATGCATTTAGAAAGCATGGGTTTTGAAATTTGGTATTCAATTGTAGAAGAGTATAATATTCCTGTTACTACTAAAACTAATTAGAATGTCCTAATTAAGACTTATTATAATAATAATTACAAATCCATGAATTTCATATTCTGATTTTTCGAAGATGTTGTATTTAATAGTATTTCTACATTTAAAACATCCCATGAAATTTGGGATACTTCTTCTGTTTCAAATGATGGAACTTCTAGTATTATGGAAATGAGACATAACACATATACTATTAAATATGCTAATTTTAAGATGAAACTTGATGAGCCTATTTTTGACATGTATCTTAGGTTCAATGAAATAGTAAACACAATGATCTCTATGGGAAAAGATGTTAATAGAAAAGAACCAATTGTGAGGATTCTCAGTTGCCTACCTGATAGATGGATAGGAACATCTATCCCTATTAGAGAGTCATGTGATAGTAGAAAATTACCTGTCAAATAACTCATTGGTAAACTAATGATGTATAAAGAATAGAATAAAGTCAAAAAGGAAAAGGTGTATAATCCCAAAAGAAAATATGCAGCATTTAAGACTACTACCTCAAAGCCCAACGAAACGGAGAAACTACTAGCCTATGTAGAATGTCACATCCATGAATAATCATCACCTGTTAGTGATGAGGAGATGGATCAATTAGTTAGAAGGTTTATGAAATTTTACAAAAGGAAGGAATTTTTTAGAAAGCATAACTTTAAGTAAAGGTATAATCAAAAGGGAACCTAGAAGAAGTATTGGAAATGAAATTACAAGTCAGATGAGATAATATGTTATGAATGTAAGTGAAAGGGACATGTAAAGGATGAATGTACCATGCACAGGTATAAAAATATATATGAGGACACAGATAGAAATCATATGAAAAAATGAAAGCAAAATGGAGTACTTATTTGGACAGTTCAAGTGGCTCAGTGTCTTCACTTGATGAACAGGATAACAAAGACAATATGTTTTTCATGGAAAACACATATTAGGTAATCCAAGAATCTCTTGTAAAAAATTCACATTATTCTAGATAATAATGTGATTCTGAAAATACGATTAAAGATGAAATTTTTGAGTATTGCAATATGCTTGAAGAGACATGTAATGAACTAAAAGATAAATAAAAGTCTTTAAATAGACAATATACTCTTACATCAACTATTAAATTTGAACATGTTGTAGAAACAAAAAAAATGTTAATTTACAAAAATAAATAAACGAATTAAATATATATGATGAGAAATTGAAAATGGACACTGAAAGGTTAACTAATGTTCAAGATATCATTGTACAAATTGTAGGTAAAAAATTGTCCCTAAATACACTATAGGTATTGGATATCAACCTGGTAAATAAAATTTTTTATAAGAAAATTATGTTTCTAAATCTAGAACATACAGATTAATTCTCAGTTTAGGAAAACATTATCTAAGTTCAAACTATGATACATCCTCGACTGTTTCAAGTTTTTTAGGACCAAATAAAGTTATTTCTCCAATACATTACATAATTATTATATAAAACCTATGAGGAATATGTTGGTTTCTAAAGATCTAGTTACTAATATAACTGGACCCAAACAAATATGGGTACCAAAGCCTATTTTTTATTTAACTATTTTGTAAGAAAATAATTTGAAGAGCTCCTATAAAAGTTTATGGTACTTGGATAGTGGGTGTTCAAGACACAGAATAGGAGAATATTCATGTTTTCAGAAACTAATAATGATTGATGGTGGGATTGTCACTTTTGGTAACAATGTCAAAAGAAATATCATTGGCCTATAAAAAATTGGTAACTCTATATCAGTTTTAATTTCTATGGTACTTTTTATTGATGGACTGAAATATAATATTATTTGTATTTCAAAACTATTTGACGACGGATTTCATGTTATATTTCAAAATGATGCTTGGAATGTTTTTAATTTGAAAAATGAATTAGTATTTTCAGCTTAAAAAACGAAAATGTATATTATGTTAACATAGATTCTTTAGATTCTCAAAATGATCCATGTTTAAGTGTATTTCACAAAGATTCTTGGATTTGAAATAGAAGACTAGAACATTGAATTATTCACTCCCTTAAAAAGCTAACTAGAATATATTTATTCAAAGATCCACCCAAACTAGATTTTCAAAAGGATAATGTGTTTAATTTGTGTCAAAAGGGAAAACAACACAAAATGTCATTCAATCCAATGAAGTATGTCCCAACTTCTCATCCTCTCAAGTTTTTCACAAGGGATTATTTGCACCATCTAGAGTTTATAGTTTAAATTGGAAGCACTATGTTTATGTTCATATAGATGATTTCTCTCGGTATAATTGGATCTTCTTCTTGGTTCACAAAAGTGAATCCTGCTAACATTTCACCAAGTATGCTAAAACTTTGTAAAATATTAGTGGACTTACAATTAAATATCTAAGAAGTCATCGTAGCCGTGAATTTGAAAATCAAGAGTGTGAATCCTTTATTTCAAAAAATTTCTATAGTTATAATTTCTTTTCCCTTAGAACACATCAATAAAATGGAGATGTAGAAATAAGAAATAAGACCTTGCAAGAAATTTATAGAACCATGCATAGTGAATATGGAACACCTATTTATTTTTGGGTTGAATCTGTAAATATAATATGATATATAATTAATAGAGTGTTGATTATACCTATTCTTAAAAAAACTCCATATGAGTTGTGGAATAATAGAAAACCCAAAGTGAACAACATCAAATTTATTGGTTGCAAAGTTTATATCCTTAATACTAGGGAAAATATTGAAAAATTTCTATACATGAGTGATGAAGGAATTCTTATAGGATATTCAATCTCTAGTAAATCCGGTAGAGTTTTTATAAAAACAACTAAATGTGTGGGGGAATCTGTCCATGTCATGTTTTATGAGATAGATCCACATGAGTCTAATTCCTTTCTAGAGAATAATGAGGATGATATATAAAATATGAACATCAATGCTAAATCATTTTTCCATCTTATGATGGAATTTGTTCAAAATTCCAGTTCTAGAAATTCTCTATATTCAAGACATAATGATCCTGAACCGATTGAAGATACTAAAATCACTATCCCCTGTTTTTCGAGAGCTTTTAAAAATCTTATGAACCATACTTTAGATGATTTTGTTATATATTTAGATAAAGGAACATAAATATGACCTTATCATTGAAATTAGGTTGATCATGCTGATTTGTTTTCACAACTTGGAACTAAAAACATTAATGATGCTATCAATAATGAGTTTTGGGTGATGGCTACGCATGAATAATGTAATCGGTTTGAAAAAAATAATGTTTGACAACATGTTAATAAAACTGTAGACATTTTTACCATAGGCACTAAGTGGGTGTTTAGAAATAATGTAGATGAAGCTGGTTACTTAATTATAAACAAATCAAGATTGGTTGCACAATGCTATAATCAAGAAGAATTAATTGAATATGAGTAGTAATTTTCAGCAATATCTAGACTCGAATCCATTATAATCTTGCATGAATACGCAGCATATAAGAATTTAAAACTATATCAAATGGATATCATGAGTGCATTCTTTAATGGGTATATATCTAAGTATGTTTTTGTTGAACATACCCCTCGTTTCACAAATCTTCACTTTCAAAAACATATTTTAAAATTATCAAAATCATCATATGGTTTAAAAAAGATCCAAGATCTTGGTATAATAGATTATGTACTTTTCTTATTTATAATGGGTTGTCACAATGTATATCTGATCCTAATATTTTTATAAAACGAATTTCTAATTGTTTTCTTGTAGTTAAAATTTATATCGATGATATTATTTTTAGATCTTAAATTCCTTTTATGTATTTTGTTTTCTAATGTAATCAAAAATGAATTTGAAATGAGTTTAATGGGTGAAATAAAATTCTTTATTGGATTTTAAGTCTTTAAAATTAAATATGGAATTATTTTAAATCAAATCAAATATTCTAATGATAGTATAAAACGTTTTGCCTTGGACAACACTAAAAGTATTGATACATTAATTAGTACTATATGTAAGTGGGATCCTGATGAAGATGGAAAATCTATTGATCAAACCACTTACAGAGGAATTATTGGAAGATTACACTAAATAACTACAAGATGAACTGATATTATTTTTAGTTTATGTATGTGTGCCCTCATTCAATAAAATCTTAAAGAGACTCATTTAAATAAGATAAAAGGATTTTAAAATACATCTAACATACACCCTATCTTGGAATATTCTATCCAAGAAAACAATCATTTGAGTTAGTTAGCTATTATAATGATGATTTTTTGTAGTTGTAAGTTAGAAAAAAAATTAACCCCAAGAGCATGTCTCTTTTACGGCTGGTCTCTAGTGTCTTGGATTAGTAAGAAACAAAACTCTGTTGTAATATATACTTCTAAAGATGAATACATAGTTTCTAGTACTTTTGGGGAAAAAAATTTGTTTATGAAACTCACATTACAAGACTATGGATATAAATTAAGATATGTACCTATAAATTGTGATAATAAAAATTATATTAACATTTCAAAGAATCCAGTTCCTCACTCAGGGACAATGAATATTAATTTTAAGGCATCACTTTTTGAGAGACCATTATCAAAAAGGGGATATCACTTTGGAATTCATTGTAACTGAACATCTTCCTGCCAATATATTCACTAAAACATTGAATTATGAATGAAAAAATTACATCATACATGAATTAGGAATGATAACTCTTAAGTAAAATGTTTATGGTCTCAAACATATTGTCTCATACTTATTGTATCACACTTACTGTTTTATAGTGTATAGTTTCATGATTCATGGTTTCAGAAGATACTATCTTGGAATTACTATTTAACATTTACAGTCTCACAATTACAATCTCTCGGTTATTGTTTTACTATAATTTTCTCAATGATGTGGTCAGAACATTTGGATTCACACTGTAATGATGAATGTGTGACAATCTGTTCTAGTCTCACTATAATGACCCAGTTTTATTTTATTTTTTTTTAATTTTATTTCCCATTTATTAGTGTTGATTATTTTATTATTTTTATGAAATGGTTTTGAATTTGTGACACTTGAAATCAAAAAATGATAAAAATATAATATCTTTCCTTCCTTTCTTCACACGATCTCCATTCCCTCTAAACCAAAACCCCTCCCTCTCAAACCGTTAGTCCTCCCTCAGCCTTTCATATCTCTCAAAACCAAATTGAATTTCCATAATGAGGAACCCATCTTCATCAACTCCTGATAAATGAAAATATCATAAGATAGTGAAAAAGGCACAAAAAAATAATTCCTGAGAGACTATTAAATCTAAATCTTGCTGATAGAACAGTAGTTCCAGAAAAATAAGTTTGGTCGAAGTGGTTGCTGACAAGTAAGTCAATGGTTTTGAAAGTAATGGAATAGTAGGGATGGATAAACTAGTTTGCAAAATAGAAAAGGAATATTTATCCAAAACATGATCCTCAACTTTTGCAGTATTTCATGTTTTTATTCAATACTGAAGATGACATTGTTGTAAAAAGATATATTAATGGTCAAAGGTGTAATTTTTCCTCAAGATTGTGGGATAGCTGCATATTGATTTATTATTAAATAATAATTGAGGATTACCAAAGAGGTCCTCCTCCTCTAAGTAATGTTTTTATCTTAGATTATTCCAAATAATGTTTTAATGGAAATTAGAAGAAAAAAATGAAAAATACTACTGAGTTGGATAGTGAGACAAATATTCTATTTAAGTGTATCCATAATATTATTTTTCCAGGGAAAGGGTATTTTTCAACACTTATGTAAAATAATGTATTCATAACACATCTTATGAGTAAAATGGGTAGAAGACTAATCTATGTAAATAATTATACTTCACATGAGTTAAATGATGAAGACAACTTGAAAGTCTACATCTTTGTTCTATTCAAGATTAATCTCAATAATGTTGTCTGATAATGGAGTAGTTGGCCCAAATTAAGAATACATTGAAGATTAGGAGTTCTATATCTTGATGGATACAATCTAAAGTTTGAAAATAAGATGGAATCCTTGGAATAAGTCTTAGGTGTATGAAAATGAAAGGATGTATGAGAATTTTAATCTATATGATAATCCTTCAAGACCTAAGAACATATCTAATACAAGTTTGGAAATAGATGAACATGTTTGTTATTCAGATGAAAAAGTAGGAGATGCAGTTGTTGCACCTATGTAAGGAACTGTATTAGACAATGAGGAAATTGGTATTCTTGTTACACAAAATTTAGTTGAAAAGGATGCAACTATTACTAAAATACATTTTGATTCAATTGAAGAACCTATTTTGGAAAATAATCTACAACTAGTGTAAAAGAACATGTTGTTACAGAGTGGTATTTAGAAGAATAATGTGCTATTGAGGAAGAGGATACTATTGGGGAATAATTAAAAGTACAATATGATCCTAAAATTAGCCTATCAGTTGAGGAAATAATGGAACAATCCATTTAGATGGCGAGATAATAAAGGAGTGAACCTATTAGAGATGAAATTTTAGAAATAGGTCAAGGTAATGAATCTCTTAGTCCCATTAGAGATGAACCTATTAAGGGGGAGCAACACCCAATCTATTAATTTATCATGTTTCCAATCATGTTGATCAAATCCCAATGGATACCTGATATATGTTTCCTAGTTAATTTGATGTTTAAAATACCCATGTGGCCTCATTAAAAGGTATAGATCTATCCATTGTGTTTCAATTTCAACCAGTTTCTTATCTATAAGTAATCTCTACTGAGGAGCTAGAACCTATCTCAGTCCCTATTCAAGAACTTGCATAAGAACCTTCTCATTCTATGAGTCTCAATGATATGAAAACATTTATAGATACATTGATAGTTGGATTTTAAAATATCATGAACTCACAACCTACTCCAATGAAAATACATAGTGAAAGAGATGCTGCCTTGCTATTTGAGAAAATCATATAGAAAATTCAACAAAAAATGCTTCATTAAATACAAGAAGTATGTATTTAGGACATTTAGTTGAGTGATGTGGTGATGTATATCAGATATATGGTTGAATATATGCAAAAATTGTTTGAAAATGGACATGATGCTACTTCTCATCTGGTAGAGGATGTTAGCGATCATATGACACTAAAAGTTGTATCTATGACTCAACCAAATTTAAAATCAATTTATGACAAAGTGGATGAGAGAAAAATCAAGGTAGTCAATGAGATAAATGAGCTTGTATATAGACTTAACAAGAGTACTTATGAGTACAAGTAATATTTATAGAATGTTATGAATCAGCTTTAGTCTCTCACATTAGATGTTACAACTTTAAATACCTCTAGACAGTCCTCTTAACCTATAAACAGTAATCTGATTAGAAATTTTGTTAAAGAAGAACTCAGCCAGTTTTAAGTGGTTTTGATAAGGAAATTTTATTGGATTTAATTATAAATAGTGATCGAGTACTTGAATTAGTAAGGATTAACTCAAATATTTACAATGGTTCTATGGAAGATATTACTATAAACGTGGATTTCTAATATAATAGGATTTACTCTAAGCATGATCTCACCAATCATTTCAACTACCTCGTATAGAATATCAAAATTATTCCTATCACTTAGGCATTCATGAATCAAGTCCAAAAAGTGAAATAATTCAATCCTCATTTGGAAATGCTCCTTGAGGACAAATATTATTTTGAGAAGGCAGTGTAGTATGGTGGTCGGATCGTTAATATTTTCATGAAGTTGTTGAAGCCTTATCTTTATGTGAAAAGAACATCCATTGTGGCCCTTAAAGCTGCACCATTGTGGCCTGGATGAAACCCTACCTCATCCCCTGAAATTTCTCCTACTACCATGTTTGTATATCAAGATTTGATCCAAATCCGACCTATTATCCTAGACCAATATATGTGTAGGTATTCAACCAAACCCACTCTGGAACCTTTTGTTTTTGAAGGTGCACTTATTCCTTATCTCACAATTGGCTCAATCCCTTCTCCAACATCTACTTATTCTCATATGGCTCATCCTAAGGATTCTTGCAAGGGAAAAGAGAATACTACTGACACTGAAAATAAGTAAAGGGTTTCTTTTTTATAGAGATATTTTGTATTTTTCCCTCATGATTATAATGAACTCTATATATATATCTAATGAAATGTGGAATGTGGCTGATTAATTCCATATTTACCTTCATTCCATGTTTATTTTATTTATCTCATATTATTTTTGATTATCACAAAATGGAGAGAATAATATGAACAAACAACTAAATCTTATGATTTTTGATCATTAAAATGGGAAAGATAGCTTAACTCCTCATGTTTTAAGCATGTTTTAATGATTAGAAATCATGTTAAACTTTTATAATCTATCACAAATCATGCTAACCTTATTTAATCAAATAAAAATCATGTTAAAATTGTTTCATGTATCAAAAATAATTTAAAACCTATTTATTCTATAAAAATCGTGTGTATAAATGGATGGTTTTCCAATTCTTTATTGCTTACAACTCATGGTATAAACATTCACAGGATCCTAATTCAGAATTTATAAATCATGTTTGAATCTTGTAAACTATGTTTGATCTTTTTATATAATGGTTTATTACATTAATTCTTAATTCTAATTCATTTTGTGAATATTATTTCCTAAAACAGTTTACAGAAATTCGGTTATGTGAGAGAAACCAGGAGTCTGCCACTGATCCCAGATTTTGTCAAAGTTCCTGACACTGTATCCCAGACACTGTAATGCTGACACAATATCCCTAACATTGTAACCCTCACACTGTAACCACAACATTATTACCCTAAATCTATAACCATGACACCGTAACCCTGACACAGTGACATAGACACGATAACCACTTTTAGATTTCATAATGGATGTGACACAGGTTCCTTAATATGACCACCAAGACATCGTTAAATGTTTTTAAAAAGAAGTAGACAATATTACCTAGGAAAAAATGATTCTAACACCACATCAATGCTACTTGTTCCAGATATCAACATAAATATGGAACCATGAATTTCTCACCTTTCAAAGGAAAAAAAGATGACATTGTTTCCATTGACAACATTTCAAGATAAACTATAACACCATTCTTTAATCTTTTTTTCATTTAATGGAACTGAAATAATTAATATTTCTTTGTTAAAATGTCACCTTATAGTATGAGGTATGAGGTTTAGACATTACGCTTTATTTTAGCCCCAACACATGCACCCCGAAATAATCACAAGAACATGAGACTCAGAGAAATAGTAGAGCGAGTATTTTAATAGAGAACTCATGCATGAAAAAATATACTAATAAAGGACATATAAATCACTCTCATCCCCAAAAGGTTGAACTACTATTGATCAAAGGCTAAAACATCTTCATTGTACCAAATCAAAGAAGAAAACAATATACATATCTTACTTTATCAAATTAGAATCCAGAGCACTAGACTCATAATACTTTTTTTCAGAAGAGTACCTGATATTTGTATATAGTTCATACTACATGTCCAGAGCTACATTAAGAAACACTCAGAGTATTTAAAATCCTTTATCATCATCTTTTGTATGTAGTGTACTATTTTTAGATTTTGAGAAGTGTGTGTCTCTATATTTAAAACACACATTCCTTCCTGTATTAAACCTAAGGATACAAGATATCCTTTTACTCATATCTTATTGCATTTTTACTCACATGGATTATTATGGAAGAGGTCCTTGTGTTACCAAGTAGTTTATGCCCACGAAGAATAGACGAATAGGCCATGTGACCTAGAATGTCTTCTGTACTGTTGTTTACCCCAATCAAGGGTGTGGATCAATTTTATTAATATAATCTTCTTGGTGGGAGGTGATCACCAAGGGGAGTGTATTATGTCTTGGATTGAGACAGAACCACTTTTTTATGTTGTTTCTTTTAATTTGTTTTTTCTCTTATTTACTTTATTTTTCTGAAAACAAGATTTAAATTTTATTGTTAGTCTTGGATAGAAGTTGTAAATATTTTTACCTAATAGAGTAGCTTCAAAAGTTTTATCAACAAATCACATTGATATTACTGATAAATAATCCATCTTCTGAGAATTTATTTGACCAATCAATCTATTATAATTATATTACCTTAATTAACTATCATTTATTAAATTTAATTTTGTTATATTTTTATGTGAACTTTTTAAAAGAAATTTTTATAGATACTAAATTCACCCCCCTCTTGAGGAATCAACTCTGACCAACATTTGGTATTAGAGGAGTTTATACCTCTAAAGGCTCTGTTTTAAAATGATATCAACTATGATTTTAGTTGTACTTTATATATTTTTAAATTTCAGTTATTTATAAATTTCTAACTTTTTAAAAGTATTTATTTATTATCTATAATAGACTAGATGGTGATTATACAAATATACCTCTATTTTTCAATGGATGTAATTATTCCCAGTGTATGATTAAAATGAAAAAGAATTTTTAAAGTATGAGTTTTGAAATTTGGGTTTCAATTGTAAATGAGTATATGATTCCTGATACTGCTAGAACCACACTCGATGAACCAAATATGACTACTTATAACAATAATTTCAATTCCAGGAATTCCATATTATGCTCTTTAGAAAATGATGAAATTAACAGAATTTCTACATGTAAAACAACACATAAAATTTCAGATACTTTTTCTATTTCAAATGAAGGGAATTCTAGTGTTAATGAAATGAGACTTAATACATATAATATTAAATATAAAAGTTTTATGATAAATTCCGATGAATCTATTTATGACTTGTAACCTAGGTTAAATGAAATAGTAAACACTATAATCTCTCTGGGAAGAGATGTTACTTCCAAAGAAAAAATTATAAAGATTCACATATGCCTACCTGATATGTGGAGAACTTCTGTATCTATTAGAGACTCATGTGAAATCAGAAAATTACCTATCAAAGAACTCATTGGGAAACTAATGACGTACAAAGAAGTGGTAAAAGTCAACAAGTAAGAGGAGCATGAACCCATGAAAAATATGTGGCATTTAAGACCACTTCCTCGAAACACAAAGTAAAAGAGAAATTAAAATCCTTTATAAAAAGATCCAACAGTGAACAATAATCACGCGATAGTGAAAAGGAGATGTCTTAACTAGCCATAAAGATTAATACCTTTTACAAAAGGAATAAATTTTTCAGAAAGGCGAACTTCAATGTATGATATGATTAAAAGGGAAGCTGGAAGAATCATTGAAAAAGAAACGACAAGTCTAATGAGATATTATTTTATGAATGAAAGAAAAAAAGACATGTAAAGGCGGACAATCCCATGATAATGTATAAAAAGAAATATGAGGACAATGATGAAATGTATAAAAAAGAAATGAATTTAACCTGGAGTGCATCGGAGGAAAGTTCAAGTAACTCAGAGGCTTTACAAGATAAATAGGATAACAAATTTGAAATGTGTTTAATGTCTAACACATATGAGGTCATCCTAGAATCTCTTATACAAAATTCCAATTATTATGTACATGAATGTGATTATGAAAATTTGTCTAAAAAATAAATGTTTGGTTGTTATAATATTCTTTTGGAGATATGTAATGAACTAAAAGATAAATAAAAGTCTTTAAAGATACATTATTCTCATACCTCAACTATTAAATATTAAATTGTTGTAGAAAGAGAGAAAAATGTTCAATTACTCTAAGAAACCGGTGAATTAAAGATACTTAATTAGAAATTGAGAAAGGGCCTTGAAAGTTTTACTAATGGTAAAGATATATTGGTTCAAATTCTTGGAAATTTTTATTCCATTATATACACTATTGGTATTGGATATCAACCTAGTAAAATAAATTCTTGAAAAACCAATTTCGTTTCTAAATCCAAAACATATAGCTTTATTCCCAATTCGAGAAAATATTTTTCTAGTTCAAACTATGATACATCCTCTTCTGTTTCGAGTTCTTCTAGATCAAATCAAGTTTATTTCTCAAATACATCACACAATGATTATTGGAAACCTATTAGGAAGATGTGGGTTCTTAAAGCACTAATTTCTAATATTACTGGACCCAAAAAAATATGTGTAAAAAAATCAATATTTATTTGACAACTTTATAGGATAATTGTTTTGAAGAGGTCCTGTAAAATCATATGGTACTTGGATAGTCAGTTTTCAAGGCACATGATATGAGACTATTCATATTTCAAGAAACCAATAAAGATTGTCGGTGGGAATGTCAGTTTTTGTGACAATGTTAAATGAAAAAATCATTGGCGTAGGCCAAATCTATAACTCTAAATTAATTTTAATTTCTAATGTACTTTTTGTTTATGGGATGAAATAGAATCTGCTTAATATTTCACAAAAATGTTATAATGGATTTCATTTTTAATAAGAAAATAATGCTTCAAAGTTTTTAAGTGTAAAAATCAATCAGTATTTCCTACAATAATAAATGAAAATTTATCTTCTTTTATCCTAGATTATTTAGTTTATCAAAATGCTTCATGTTTATGTGTATTTCACAAAGAGTCTGGGATTTGGAATATAATAATAATACACTACAATATTCACTCCCTTATAAATATAACTATAAATAGTTTAGTCAAAGATCTACCTGAACTATAGTTCCCAAATGGTATAGTGTGTAATCCTTGTTAAAATGGTAAAAACACATAAAAATCCTTCAAACCAAATAAAGATTTTTTAACTTATCAACATCTCGAGTTGGTTCACCTAGACATTTTTGGACCATCTAGATATATAGTTTAAATGGGAAACACTATATTTATGTTCTTGTATATGACTTTTCTAGGTATCCTTGGACATTCTTCTTGGCCCCCAAAAGTGAAAACTTATCTCATTTCACCATGTATGCTAAAACTATAGAAAATCTAAGTGGATATAAAAATAAATCTCTAAAAACTGACCATTGACATGAATTTTAAAATAACTAGTTTTAATCCTTTTGTTCACAAAATGTCTATAGTCATAATATCTATACCCCTAGAACACCTCAATGAAATGGAGTTGTAGAAAGAATAAATAGGGCCTTGAAAAAAATTACCATAACCATGCTTAGTGAATATGATATACCTATTCATTTTAGGGCATAAGATGTAAATACAAAATGCAATATTATTAATCGAGTGCTGATTAGACCTATTCTTAAATGAACTCTATATGAGTTCTGGAAAAATATAAAACCCATAGTGAACTACTTCAATTTAATTGGTTGAAAATTCCATATCCTTAATACCATGGAAAATCTTTAAAAATTTTCATCCAAGAGTGATGAAGGAATATTTATGGGATATTCAATCTCTTGTAATTCATATAGAGTTTTTAACAAAATAACTAATTGTGCGGAGGAATCATTCCATATCATGTTTGATGAGACAAATGCATATGAGACTATGACCTCTCTATAGAATCCTGAATACAATAAAAGTGGGGATATTTATAGGAATCACAATTTTACTCCCATCTTCTTATTAATCTAGGTTGAGGTCAAAAAATCTAAAAATATAAGGAGTATTCAAGAGGAATCATAAGACAGTCTAATAAATCTAATTTGAGCTAATTTATAAATTAGGAGTGACAACAAGTAAGTCCAATGTGAGGCATAAGACAATATTTTATAAAAATAATGGAACAATAGGGTAAATATATGGACCACCTACCTTGTTTTAGGTATGACACACTCTTCTAATATTGTGGTTTGATTTAGTATGTTTTGAGAGAAAATGGAGAAACATACATTCTCCCATAAAATAGGGAAAAATATCTTGGGCCAAAATAGTAAAATAGATACAAAGATAAAATAAAATTGAATGTGATAAAAAGGAGGATAATACCTATAGATATCCAATTGATATGGTAGATCTCGATTTGGTCATCACACATGAGAGATATAGAGATCCCTAAGATAGAGTTGAGGATAGCTATATGGGTGGGGAAAGGATCCTCATGTGGTTAGAGAATAAGAAAATGAAGAAAATGTAATTAAGGAGGTAGAGAAAAATTGAAAACGTACCCATTTAATGAGCTGAATAGTTTGGCCACATGTTTTTCCAACCCATGCACCAACCATGCAAGTGTTACTACTTAAGTGGAGGGGTTTCATGGTGTGGCCATGTAGTTTGGAAAAACCATGCTGAAACCATGTAAAAAAATAGTGCACACGTTCTACCTAAATGACATTAAGCATGTGTCCTAGGTGCATGGGTTGGGAAGACCATACATAGCCCATGCGGTGCGCTACTGCTCACATGCACATCGTGGCCAATTTATAGTAGTGGGATTCCGAATTTTAGAAAAAGTATACACTCTTTATAGTCAACCAAAACATGAGTTTTTGGGATCGTTGCTCTCGAAACTCAGTGAACCCCACAGGAAACCTCCCATGCTCTTAACCTCATCCAAATACAACACATATAAGTGTTATAAAACCTGACCTTTCATACCATTGACTGGTTTAAAAAATAGACCTTCCATCAAACGATAAAACATAAATTCCCCTCGAATTTTATATGGTCCACAAAACACATAATGTTATAATTCTAATAAAGTGAACTATATAATAAGTTAAGAAAGAAAAAAAATATAGAAAAGGAACCTTCATGACCATTAATATTTATAAATCATTTCTATATGAACAAAAAACCACATTAGTTTAGTTTTACACATTTTTTTAAAAGGTAATTGAGTTTTTATCATCATATTAATTTATGTTTATTTTTTAAATTAATTATTTAGATTAACTACTTATGGAATTGCAAATGAGGTAATTGTATAGATAATAATTAATTAAAATAAATGATGCTAAACATATTAATAGTATGGTAAATTGATTGAATTATTGTATTTTATTTTTTAGATGAATATATCATGTGAAATATGTGTGAACATAACATATTCAACATACAACTTTGTCTTTATATTTTCTTTAATATTTAAATTAAGTAGATAATGTCAAAATTGACATTAATGTAATTTTTTAATAAATGATATTTTATTAAAATATTCATAATTTAACAAAAATTTCTATAATCATATAAATTATTATTAATGGTTAATAAAAATCAAATCTAGTCTTAATTTTCTAATTTATTCTTTTATAATGAACTTATTGAAAATTAGTTAGTAAAAAAATTGTTATCGTGGTTCGTGTTAAAGAAATGTTTTTGTGTGTATAATAACCTTGTTTCAAAATAAACATCTAAATAACATGGGATTAATTTTTTTAAAATTAGATAACATATCTTATATTGTATTTGTTCTATATTTTCTAAACAATCTCACATTAATTTATTATTAATTGTTAAATGTCTTAGGATATAAAAATTTTCACTTTTATTAAAACCAAAATGATAAAGGTAGTGATAATTTGAATTTAAGGAGGAAAATTATAAAAATTCCCAAATTCTTGTTTGGTGGAAATATGGATCAAACATAAACCCCATTAAATCTATTATTATTACATTTTTGAATCACATCAGGTAAGAGTGACCTCTAAAAGTGTTTACCTTTTGGTATTTACAAGAATGCCACCCCAACTCCTCTATAAAAAGTTATTCACACATCCCATTCCCCACATCTCTTAAGACACATTATATCATCCAACCACTACCAAAATAATATCCTAACATCCATACTCTAATCCTTGTAGCCTAACTTTGGGAATAATTATATCCAAGTAATCCCTTTGGTGAACACCAAAAGAATTTACACTAAAAAGATTTAATGTTCTTAAACATGGATTTATATTTTATTTCATTCCCCACCCATTTGGTTCTTATTATTACGTAATTATATAATAACACCAGTATAATAAATATAAAATGGTTTTGTTATTCTATTATTTCCACTTACACCTACACACACTTCCATTAAATGGGTAGAAAACATACTACTCATGAGTACGGATGACTACTCATAATATTATGACCTTTTCTGTAAAGTTGTATATCTTGTTTCAGGTGATATTTTGTATTATTATGAGTTATTAATTTTTTGGGTTTTACCTTTGGGGGAGTTTTTGAGAACATTCGATAATTTTGGAAGTAATATGGATTGTGCATGTTTGGAACGTGGTTTTCACAAACAGTGCACCAAGCCTAAATTACTATGTGTACCCAGACTGAAGGGATTCACACAAATGGTGCAAGGGTTTTCAAACTATGCACCCTCTAAGGATAAACCATTACCCCTAGAACATTCTCATGGTTAAGGGAAGTGGTTTGAAAAACTATCAACCTCTATATTAGAAATTGAGCATCAAAATTTTAATTAACCCAAAAACTATATTTAAAATTACCCGAACCCCCAAATTAACCAAAAATCAACCAAAAATCATCCCAAATCAAATCAATCATTTTTTAGGCTTATAGATAGATTATAATCCCTTATTTCATTCATTTCTTATGATTCTAATCCCAAATTAGATATGTTTACGTCCTTGAGTTTGTCGTTTCTTACTAATTAGATCTCTCTCTCTCTCTCTCTCCTACTCTTATTTCTATAAAAAAGAGGGAATTAATCAAATGTTGGAAATAAGATTGATCAAGATCTAGGATTGATGGATAATGTCCCATTTGATCTGGTTTCTATGATTTGAATCAAGATCTTTTTCATCATTTTCGGTTTGACATATTCTATTAACATTTGGGATTTCCATTGGTGTGTGTTCATTGTTGAAGTTTACGTAGGTGGTCTATTATTAAAATTGAAAATTCATTATTTCAATTATGTGTATGTTATTATATAATTTATATTGGATGATTGGAAATTGAATTTCTTAAATATAATTATTTACTTTTGTAAATTAAATAAATAAGGGACTGTGAACCGGAATAATTAATTGTAGAATTAATTATGGGATATTGCGATTCAAAAATTGTATAAATTAATTATTGAATTAATTAATGGTATTTATTGTGATTAAGAAATTGATTGGATTGGAAAAATTAATTGTTTATTTATTTATTGGATATTGATATTGTTGAATTTTATTAATTAATTGTTTAATTAATTAATGGAAATGGTTGTGATTATGCAATTTATTGAATTGGATTAATCTATTATTGAATTAATTAATAGAACTTTTAATGGAGGAATGTGATAAAAAGAATAATGTTGATTAACCTTGAATGATTTTATAGTGGTTATACTGTGATATATGTTAATAATATATGGAAGATATGGTCTAATAGAAAAAAACAAATTAGTGATGAATTGATAGACAAATTTGTATGGGACATGTCATACTGCCTCAAAACCACATAGGGATTGTTTTATTGATAAACATATGTGGGACATGGTCATCTATATAAAAAACCCACAGTGATGGATTTATTGATAAAAAAGGTGTGGGATAAGGACTAATTCCCCAAAATAATCATTTTTGGTATGAGTATGGGGAAAGTACTAAGGCCCCAAATAACCATGTAACATTGATGTGTGGGATAGAGACTATGGCTCCAAATACCCACAGGGTTTTAGAAACATCATTCTACACCCATGAGTTGGAATTGGACTATGGTTCCAATTGTCCATGACATGAGTTTGTAACAAATGATAAATGATAACCCCAGTTATGTGATATGGTTCAGAATATAGCATAGGCTGAAGTAGGTATTGGGATTTGCGTGTCCTCCGGAACCGGGGGGTTTATGTGGTTAATTAAAGAATATTAAAAAAATTTATAAAAATTTACTTATGGATTTTAATTTTTTCTTTATAAAAGTGCATACACATTTATTGTATGAATTTTTGTTAGACATTAGTGGTGGTGAACTACTGATTTGTACTCACACCCTACTCAGGATTCCATATGGGTACCGAAATATATTTCATAGTTGTATGAAATGTTAAGGGAATGATCCATATATTAGAGGGATGAGTCATGATGGATCATGAATGAGGAAACCGAAATTATTGATTAGACCTTGTTTGAGTTTTTCAATGTCTTATGTTTGGTTTTTTCATTTGAAACATGGAACGTAATCAGCATGACTTATCTATGATTTTATGTTGGTTATTTTATTTCCAATTTTAGTTATCATGTGACACTAGTATTATTTGGTTATCTAGTTATATCTTTTGGTTATTCTTATTTATTTCCTCTATTGTGCTACTTTGATAATGATGGTATTGACTCCCCATAACCAATATTGAGCCTCCCTACATGTTGGAATCCTCTAGCATAAATGGAGGGGTACATATCGTCATGTGACTGACAAACTGAAAGAACTGGTATGTGAAACTATGGTTGGGATGTTACAAAGTGGTATTAGAGGATGTTTCTTTTATGTGTATTTTGTATTACTATTTGGTAATGGAAGATATAAAAATAATATAAGTTGGGTCATGTTTAAGGGATCATGAATGAGAGTGGCTAACCCGTGTATGTGTGTAAAATCCATGTATCTTGGCTGTGATTGTTGTTATTGATGTGTTTTGTTACATTTGTTTCTATTTCACCTCGAGTGATGAACATGTTGTGTAATGTGGTTATTGTTTCTGAGTTTATTGGGTATTTAACTCATTGAGAGGTATAAAATGATTGTTTAGTAAAACAAATTATTCTAGGAACTTTTGATTTATTATGACATTCATCATTTTAGGAGGATTTTGGGTAAGTTGTTTAAATTGAAATATGTATCCTTTCTTGTGTAGTTGAAATAAAAAAGATTCCTAATATGTGTTTAAAATGTTAATTTGTTGAAAAATGTGAATAACTGGATGGTTAATGAGAAACATGAATTATGAGAATGAGTTTTCCTTTTTTAATAATAACCTAGATTTTTTATGGTTAAGTGTAGTGATAATGCCTCATTTTTTACCATGTGGCAAGAAAAGGGGGAATAAATTGTTATGTATTTTTAAAAACCCCCCAATGTTAAATGGTTTAATTTTTTGTGATCTTTCCTAATCCATGTGTTTAGAATTGTAGATACATTCAACCATGATAATTATTGTTAAGAAGATGATAGGAGGATAAGGATGGATATGATCCTCTAGTAGTGGAACCTGAGGAACCGATTGAGACAGGTGAAGAATAAAGAGATAAGTCCCAAGAGAACGTTTCTTGATTCATATATGTTATAGAGAGTGAACCAATGGGGGTTATGACGAGTATATCTTACCTTATGTGGGAGTTTGAATTGCATCACCCTCTGAGTTTCCCTAGAGAGGGTGGACCTAAGTGAACATAGTTCTAGATGGAGTCTATCCAGACCATACTTGAACATTTAGAGAACCTTACTAAGAATATGGTAATGTTGGGTGATTACATGATAGGAGGATCAATGGTGAGCTGGTGGGATGTTCAAACCTAGATACTACAGGAAGAGGAGATTTCCTAGAAAGACTTTTTGGATAAGTTCGTAGAGAAATTATATCCAGATAAAGAGAGAGAAGATTGAGAAACCGAGTCCACAAGGAAGAATTGGGAGAGTATGTCCATGGTTGAATATGATGTATGATTTATAAACCTATAGGGAATTTCTAAAATTTTATAGGGGATGAGATAGCATTGGAAATTCAGTTCTAGGAAGGACTTAAATGTTATATTAAATCTTGGGTTAACATATATTGGTTCAATAATTTTTCTACAGTGGTGGATTAAGATCTCATAGATGAGGGGAAACCAAAGGAGCCTTGTAGTGGAGGAAAAGTGGTCACTGATGCACAAAGAGGAGGTATGTAATCTAAGGGTATGAAGTGTTTCTATGATGATGTTAACTGGAGTAGTGAAAGGAATATTGGACATTGTAAAGTATTATTTACCTAGGATCTCACCAATGTTCTTTTCCACCAGGGTAGTTGGACATGCTAATATCATAGAAAGTGTTTTTGACCACCCATATAGTACAAATCTTATCGAAAGATGAGATATCAAGGTGGTGCGTGTAGGTCCAGTTCATCAGTAACTAGGGAGATCACCACCTAGGTGGTTAGTATATTAGTATATGATAGAGGTGTAAAGCATGATGTATTTCCACCAATAATAGACAAGTTTCAGGATGTCTTTCCTACACTACTCAAGATTTACACTTGATAGATATGTTTAATTTATGACTGATCTCATGCTAGTGGATGAGCCAGTTTATATACTGTCGTATAGAATGAAACCTAAAAAGCTTTAAGAGTTACAAACACCACTAGAAGTGTTGATGGATAAGGGGTTTATCCGTTTGAGTACATCACACTGGGTTTTTTCAGTTTTGTTTTCTAAGATGGATGATAGGACTCTAGGGTTATATTTTTACTACTGGTTGATGATCCAGTAGATTATGAAGAACTGGTACCATATTCTATATATCGATGATCTATTTGATCAGTTAAGGGGAGCTTATGTTTTCTCCACAATATACTTGAGATTATGGTATCATAATTTTTTGTTTCATCTTTTTGATATACAAATTACAATATTTAGAAGTAGGTACAACATTTATGTGTTTGTCGTAATGTTTTTTGGGTTGACCAATTTACCAACAATGATTATGGCCTTAATGAAGAGAATATTCCATCTGTACGTAGATCATTTTCTTGTATTTTTTGTGGATGAACTCTTGGTGTACTCCAAGATTCATGATGATCATTCCCAAAATCTTAACATCATCTTGAGTATACTAACGGAGAATCATCTATATGCCAAGAGTTCTAATTTTCAGTTTTTTATTTATTAGGTACAGTTCTCTGGTCAAATCATCTCGGAGGATGGCATGTTAGCAGACCCAGATATGGTTTAGATAGTTTTTTTTTTGAATCATCACAAGAATGTTTTTAATATTCATTGATTTTTGGAGTTAGCATGATATTATCAATGATTAATCCAATAGTTTTCCTTAATTGGTAGCGCCTATTTCTGTCTTGAACAAGAAAGGGATAATGTATGATCGATTGGAAGTATGTGAGAATTCATTCTTGTATTTGAAGAAGTAGTTGACATCAACACCAATCATGATCTTACCAGAACCAAATGAATAGTATAAAGTGTTTTGTGATGATTATAGGATCGGTATTGTATAAATGTTAATGAAGGGAGATCTAATTGTGGGTTAGGGATCTTATCAATTTATGCTACATGAATGGAACTACCCTACACATGACCTAAAATTAGTTTCAATGGTTTATGATTTTATGTGTTAGAGACATTATCTATTTGACAGAATGATTACTATGGAAACGGGTTGCATGGTCATGAAGTATATCATTTCGTTGCAAGACATGATCATTCAACAGTGGAGATGGGTTGATTATATAATGTTATTCAACAATTATCTATCTTAATCACAATGGAATGGAAACCATGTTGTTGACTCTTTAAGCATAATTTTTTTGACTCTGGTAGTTCCGGAGTCTAGTGATGAGTAGAAGATGATGGATTTACAGGTAGAGATCATGATATGGCCTAGGAGGGTTAGGAGTAGATGACTATAGTACCAATTTTAGTAAATTTAACTCTTTTGAGACATATTAGGGATAAAAAAATATAAGGATCTAGAATTTTTTCATTGAGGGAAACCCTTAAATGTGGAATATAATTTTTTATAGGAGGATAGATGAGGATGAGATCATCTATGTAATGGATTAGGTTGTTGTTCTGATGAGTATACAAGAAGATCTGATGATTGAAATAATTTCCACAAATTTTGTGGTGCATCTAGGTGTGATAAAACTATAATGTGACCTATGACGATAGTTTTCGTGGTTGGTAATGAAAACAGAAATAGTAGGGTTCATGACACAGATCTATACTTTTCAACTGGTGAAGGATGAGCATCAATGACTTGGATGTCATCTATAGCCATTCCCCATTCTAGAATGGAAGTGAGATGACGTTACAAAAGATTTTTTGTTGGGTCTCCTGAGGAACACCTAGAATAATGAGTCTATTTGGATGATTGCAGACCATTTTATCATGTTTTTTATTTCTTTACAATATGGGATACTTTCTTGGTGGATAATTTGGGTGATTTTTATGTTTTTGAAATATTCCATCTCCATGAGATTCTAATGAGGATTTTTACATAACACAAGTAAAATTTTAATTTTTCTAAGAGGGATTATATAAGTCTCTTGGTACATACGTTTTATTGAGTACAACTTTCCACCCCTAAAAATATGGGATTCCATAGGGTGTGATATAGGTTCATTATTATTTTTTTTGTGTATGTGTTCAAGACATTGGTGGGCCTTGGTAGAAGCACCTATGTTTGGTGGAGTTGGACTATAACAATAATAATAATGAAAATATAATGATGGATCCAAATGAGGCACTTTATGGTAGTCCATGGAGAATACCTCTTTACTGGATAGAGGCAGGTGAGTCAGAGCTATTGGGATAAAGTATCATTCAAGAGACATTGGAGCAGGTTCACCTAATTCAAAATCATATGGTTATGGATTAGAGAAGAATGAATTAGTATGCTGATAGATGACAATTTCCCCTAGAGTTTGGAGAGGGTGGTCATGTATTCCTTCAAGTGTTTTGTATATTAGGTCATTATAGGATACAGAGTTAGGGAAAGTTAGTGCCTATGTTCATTGGAAAATTTGAGGATGTGGAGATAATTAGGCCAATGGAATACTTATTATTTCTTTCAAAGAGGTAAAATTCTATACATTTTGTATTTCATGTGTCATGAAAATCAATGGTATCATACCGAAACTTATCATGTGTTCAATGTGGATGATGTTAGGATTGAGATAGATGCATGATTTGAGGAGAATCTGATACGTGTGTTGGATCCCAGTAAAAAATTATTGTTTGGGAATGATCATCCTAATATTTCATTTATTGCAGAAACAAGGGCATGTGTAGGAGGAAATATGAGAGTGATAGAGATAAATATATGTAGTCTCAATGGCCGAATATTTTTAACTTGAATTCATATAGAGTCATGGGAGTATATATTAAGAACAATATTTTATATGGTGGGGATCTTGTTAGATTATATCATTTTAGAAAGGTATCGATAATGTTTTCATTAATATTTTTTCTTTTTTTTGTGTAATTTTAATCTAGCTTTTACATTGGGGTGAGTTTTGGTGAAAATTGAAGAATTTTGGAAGATATAATGATTGTGCATGATTGGTGAATAGTTTTCCCAAACCATGCACCCAACCCAAATAAATCGTGTGAACCTAGATACTTGGGATTCATATGGATGTCACAGAATTTTTCAAACTCTGGACCCTCTTTGGGGAAACTATAAACACCCTAGAACATTTGAGTGGTTTTGGAATTTGGTTTGATAAACTGTGAACCCCTTCCTAAGAAATATTTCATGCAGTTTTAATTAACATATAAATTATATTTTAAATTTACCCTACCCCCATATTAATGCCAACTCCTCCCAAATTTTTTTTTCTCATTATGGAGGATCTTGGACTGATTCCCAGACATTATTTCCTCTGTTATCCCCAATTCAAAGCTGTGATCGAATATCTATGCATCCCACGATATGTGTTTCTTCCTGATTAGATCCTTCTCTACCTATCACTCATATTTCTAGATAAGAGAGGGATTTTAAATCTGATATTAGGAAGGTCATATATCTCGGTATAGGTTTGATGAATCAATATGTGTTTGATCTTGTTTCTAGGATTTGATTGAATGTGTCATTATTTTCCATGGGATTGACCTATCAATTTAAAATTGGGGATTTCATTGGCTTGTGTTCATCTTCAAAATTAAGGTCGGTGGTCTATTATTCAAATCCTATTGTTCTGATTCAATTTACATGTCTGTAATTATAGAATTAATATTGGATGACTATAAATTGAATTTATTAAATATAATCAATTAATTGGTAAATTAATTAATTATGAGGTTTTTAATCGGTATAATCAATTGTTGAATTAATTATGGGATATTGATGTTATTAAATTGTATTGATTAGTTGTTGAATTATTAATGGAAATTTTTTAGATTATGAAATTTTTTGAACTGGAATAAATAATTATTGAATTAATTATTTGATATTGAGATTGTTTAATTGAATTAATTAATTGAAGAATTAATTGATCAGAATGGTTGTGGTTGTGTAATTTATTGAATTGGATTGGAATATTTTTTGAATTAATTAATAGATATTTTGAAGGTGAAATGTGATTAGAAGGTAACTGTAGATTAACAATGATTGATTTGATATATGTGATATATAAATATATGGGATAAAATTGTTTGGTACATGTCTTGTTGCATAAAAATCCCATATTTATGAATTGAATGATAAACATGTGTGGGAAATAGTCTATTGCATCAAAAAATCATATTGAGTAATTGATTTATAAACATTTTGGGACATGTTATGATGTATCAAAATACAATAGTGATGAATTTATTGATAAAATTTGTGAGATATAGGGATTGATTCTCTAAATTCTGATATGTGATAGGAGTATCTGATAGGTACTAAGGCTTTAAATACCCATGTGAAATTAAGGTGTTGGATAGGGACCAAGGTTCCAAATTACCATAGGCCATTAAACACAATGTTCTACACCCATGAGTTGGAATTGGACTATAGTTCAAACTTTCCATGAAATTAGTTGCAAGGAAATTGTAAATTATAACCCAAGTTATCTGATCTGGTCCAGAATTCCTCATGGGATGATGCAGGTATTGAGATTCAGTTATCCTTAGGAACTGGGTTGTTTATGGGGTTAATTAAAGAATAATTTAATGATCATTTTAGAACAAACCCTAACAACATAATACAACTCCTGAAACCTTCACCACCTTTATCATCAACATTGTCCCAAAAATCTCTCGTTTGGAATTTCTTTTCAACCATGTTTCATAAATCAATGATCATTTTAAACTCAATAAATGAATTATATACCAAAAATTATAATATTATGTGAGCTAACTCATTGTTGTAAACAATAATAATTAATAGAAAAAAAATGCTATCCAAATTTGTGATCACAACCACCTCTTTATTTTCATTATTCATAGGGGAATAGAATTTAATTTCTTTTTCTAGAACCACTCCAACAAACAGTTTGAATAGTTCACACACTAAACAATTTTGAATTCAAATATTACCCACTACTCTCTCTTTTGTGCAATATATTTATGAAACAACACAATTCTCCCCCTAGACAAAAAACTAAAAGGGTAAGATGTGAGAGGGTACAGATACACATACCCCAACATTGAAGATAAAGTGGTTGGATACCCATGTCTAAAACCATTTTTGGGAATGATTCCTTTAATAAAGGTTTTGTGAAGATATCAACAACTTTATTTGATGTTGGAACATACTCTAACTTCAATTCATTCATCTCCACAAGCTCTTTGATGAAATGATATTTGATAGGAGTATGTTTACAATGATAATGTTGCACTAGATTCTTGGTGAGATTGATTGTAATTTTATTGTCACAACCCAAGAGCCTAGGAAACATCACTTGAAAAATAAAGTCTTCCAAAAAAAAATTCATCCAAATAAGTTGATTAGCAGTATGAGTTGCAGCAACATACTCATCTTTATCCATACAGAGAGTTATTGAGTTTTGATTCTTTTAATGCCAACTAAACTAATTATTTCTAAAAAAGAATACACCACCAGATGTATATATTATATCATATACATATCCTACTCGATCTACAACATAATACCAAAATAAATTAGTATAATGTGATACGGAATACGATATTCATAATTATTTTGTATGTCTGATGTATTTGAGAATTTTTTGTCCTGCAATAAGATGTGATTATCTAGGATAACTCTGAAATCTTTCACATAAGGTAAAAATATAAACATTTCCAGGTCTTGAGGTAGTCAAATAGAATATACTTTAAATTAGCTTCTAATACTCTTTTTGATCAATTTTGTTTCCATCTCCACCTTTACTCAAATTTGATCCCCCTAAAATTGGTGTGGAAACAGGTTTGGAATTTTCCATTCCAATCCTCTTTAGAAGTTATTTTTCATACCTTTATTAGGAGAGGAAAATTTATTCTATATTTTGTTGGATTTGAAACCCAGGAAAGTATTTCATTTCTCCTAACATGGACATTTCAAATACATTCTTCATATATTCAACAAATCATTCAAAGAATTCTTCATCTTTCCCAGCAGATATAATATCATCTACAGAAAGAATTTCAATGGGGGAGTACTCATGAATTTTACTAATGAAATAACTTATATCCACTCTTAATTTGTTAAAATTTGTCTTTCTTAAACATGTATCCGATTTGGAATACCATTCCCTTAGAGATAGTTTTATACCATACAAATCCATTTTAAATCTACACACAAAAACTGCATCTTTTCCAATTTCAAATACAAATGGTTGTTCAATATAAACCTCTTCTTCAAGATCACAATTTAGGAATGCAGATTTAATATTCATTTGAAAGATCTTGTAGCCTTGTTGTGCAGAAATAACAAGAAGGATTCTGATTTTTTCATGTCTGGTCAGAGAGTAAAGGTTTCATCCATATAAATACCCTTAATCGGTGAGTACCATTTGCACAAAAATGTTACCTTATTTCTTATAACCTTACCTTCTTCATTCAGGATGTTCCATAAAACCTATTTTTCTCCAATAATACCTTTTTTTTAGGCTTGGGTACAAGTTCCCAGATATTATTATTTTCAATCTAATCCAATTCATCAATCATGTATTGAACCAATTATGGATGCTCAAAATCTTATTTCACATCATTCTGTTAAACTTTTTAATACAATGAAGTTTGTGTAATTAAATTGGTTGTTCTTCTTTTTTGAACCTTATGATGTTGGTCACCAATTATATTTTGTGCTCCCACTTGTTTCTAAAGCCTTGGATAAGATTTTCGATTGTCTTCAAAACTTGAAATTGATGAGTCCAATTATTTTTATTTAGAAGGAATACACTTATCTGTATCCTTATCAGAATTGTTTTCAACAACATTCTCAATATCATTGTTTTCCAGAACATGATTAAATTTCTTAGATACTTCAATCACTTTTACATCAACTGAATCACCAATTCTTTTTCTTTCCTTTATTGTAACATCAGTATACTCTGCATTCTAGAGAGTGGCTAAGAAATATTCCATCCTCACCTTTCTGCTCAAACGTACAATAGTTTCCAACTTTCTTATTAATAATAAAAGGACCCAAAAAACTCTAAAGGTCATTAAAAATGGAGTTTTTCCATAAAACAATTCATAGGGAGTCATACCTGATTAGGGTCAGTAGAAACAAAAGTTCTGAATTTAAATAGCAGTAATCATAGATTGCCTCCAAAAGTAATGAGAAAAACCATTCTCAAGTAATATGGTAATTCTTATTTCCACCAGGATTATATTATTTATTTAAATAACCCCATTTTGTTGGGGAGTGTATGGATAGATATACTCATGCCGAATTACATGCTTCTCAAGAGTGTTTTCAAAATCCTATCTTCTGTATTCACCTCCATTATTAGTTCTCAACTTCTACACAGAATACTCACATTCCTTCTCATGTTTTCTTTGGAAACATTAAATCAATTTAAAGGAATTCAGTTTGTGTTTCATGCATATAAAACAGGTAATTTGAGTAAAATCCTTAATGAAAGTAATGAAGTATTTATCTCCATGTGTTGATTTTTTTCTCATTGGGCCACATATATCAGAATGGATAGTCTCCAAGGGTTTTTTTGAATAAATATCAACATTCTTATGCACAAAATTTGAAATATTTCATTTCTAAAAAATAATGAAACACCAATACCTACTTCTTGGGTAATTAGTAATGTCTCAAAAACTATCTATTTTATATAACTTTCTCAGGTCTCTCTGAAACATATGTCCAAGACTTTTATTCCATAACTTATTCTCTTCCACCATACTTATGTAACAAGAGTTTTGTGTGACACCAACCTAAAACAAGTTTCCTTTCATACATTGATCTATAGTAACAATCTTTCCATCTTTATTACTCTTTACAACAAATCCATATTTCATGATGATAATTTTCTTACCCACATATCAAAAAATTAAAACACTTAGCAGATTTTGTTTCAGCCCATCAACATTCAATGTTTTCTTAGATTTCATCTTTTCTTTTCTCATGATGGTTGACCCAGCACCATTGATTTTTAATGATTCCTCATTTCCAAATTTCACCATTTATTCTTTAAAATCTTTCACATCCATCAAAAATTTCAAGTCCCCTATCATGTGAGAATAACACCCACTATCAATTATCCTGGGTCTTCCTACTTTCATGTATTTTAATGCAGTTTCAACAATAAGAACATTTTCTCCATTCTTTTAATTCTCTACCTATGGCTATTGAGAATTGATAATATTTTTCTCAGCAGGTAAAAAAACAACACATCCTTTTTCATGGTGTCTATGTTTTTTACATCATTCACAAATATTTTTCAAGGTTTGTAACATATTTTCAATCTTTACATCATTCTTTTCAACCTTAACATTTTTTTCATTGAGGATATTGACTCCCCCTGAATATCTTCATTTCATAACCCATGAGATATTAGTAATGTTTTTTATTAAACCAACACATACTTTTTGTGTTATTGAATCCACCATATTTCCTGTAATACCCATAGAAAGATTATTTTCCCCGAAAACCTCCATACCGATCCGACTTGTGAATGTTTTTCTCATCCACCTTTTTTCCATTATTTTTTGATTCACTGTCATTTATATTATCAATCAGATTCCATATTTTCATTCCTAAATTATAGGAACCATAAGTATTAGAAACATTTCTAGATTCTAAATGCATCAAAACATTCCCTACCACATTAGTCTTATCCATATACATATCCTGCATAACTTTCTTCATTTAAAAAACAATCCCATTCTTCATCTCAGCCTTTGAAGGTAATTTTTGTTGAACCATATCAAGTTTCTCATTATGAAAACATTCACCATCTTCAGTGATAGAGTTTTTGAATCATATACTTTTCATTCCATCTTCAGAAATATTTTGTTGGACATGTTCTAACATTTCTTATTTTACCTTTATATTCTCTTCTAAATGCTCATTATGATTCTTTTCTTCTTTAAGAGATTACTTCAAATAATAAATCTCTTCAATTAGATTTTCTTTCTCACTGGAAAAATCTTATTGGTTTCTTTTGAATTCACCTTCTATAATATTTTTTCTTTTCAATACTTCTCATCATTCTCAGATATTATTTCAACTCTTCTTTCAGATGTATTTCAAGATGATTTTCTTCTTTATCCGAACTATTTCTTCGTAATTATTCATCATTCACTATTACAATGAATGTATTTTAATTACCATACTCTATGGATTTTTTGTATCCATAATCACTCTCTTATTCATAGTCATCATTGGACAAAAAAACTTTTTTAAATTTGATGAATTTCTTTTCTTTTCCATTGTATCCCTTTATCTTCTATGATCTTCTTATGTTTTTTTCTTCAACATAACTGTCATCTTCATTCATTCTTAAAGGTAAATTATAAAAAACTGTGACCATCACCTCCACATTCAAAACAATTCAAGGGAATTTTTCCTTTGTATTTCCATATACCTTATTTCACATTGTTAGAAAACTAGGATTTGATTTCATTGAGATTATTACATACGTCATTTTTAGAGTCAGAGTCACCAGATTCATTTTCAAAAAAAATATTTTTTTACATTTATATATTCATATCCTTGAATGAAATCTCTCTATCAATGTTTTTTTTTATATTCCTAGAATTCTCTCTTCTAATTTCAAAGGTAATGAGAGTGCTATGCAAATCATCAAAAGAAAGTGTTTCTAGATCTTTTTCTTCCAGTTAAGAAACTTTTGCATCAAATTTGTTTGGTAGGATTCTCACGATCTTTTTAAAAATTGTAGAATCATTTTGATTTTCACCAAGAAATATGATTGTACTCACACTATCATTTACCCTAGTAAAGAATTACCCAACAGATTCATGCTCACCCATCATCAAATATTCATACTTCAACCTCCATATTTGAAAAACTGCCTTCTTTACTTTTTGTTTCCTTCTTATAGGTTTTTCAGCTTATCCCATATACCACTAGCTTTGTAAACACCATTCACTCGCAAAAATTCACTATAATAAAGTGATGATAATATTACATTCTTGGCCCTTCCATCATTCTCAAGAATCTTCTTGTCAATAGGTCTAGGTGGAACACTATCATCAGTGGGAGGAAACCCATCTATTTCATCTTTAAGAACATCATAACTGATAGACATAAGATATGGAAGCATTATATATTTCCATATATGATATTTCATTCCATCAATGATCGGAATACCATTACTATTCACACAGTTCATGTTCTCCATCAGCAAAGAATATCGTAGGAATCCTGCCTCTGATACCAATTGAACATGGCTAGTCGAAGTGTTGTATCACTGAGAGGGAGAGGTGGTGAATCAGTGATACTCTTTTTTGTTTTATATTTCCTTTCAATTGAAAAAATATTTTCCTCCAATTAAGGATTTCAATTCCCTATTAAGAAACAAATCAACACACATCCAAAGAAACACAATGATTTAAAAGGATCACTATTTAATATGAATAACTATGTCCTTCGTATGGTTTGGAAATGATCCAATACCATAAAATCCAATATGAAAACAATCCTTGGATTACAACGTTCAAGATTTACCTTTTCACTCATGTAGCACTATGAAATAATCCTACTTGTCTGTGTGCATCCTATTAGCAAAATAGTGTAATAAAATTGTTTTGTAACAACCCATGTTACCTGCACTTCTTTTAAATTCAACAAATGTATATAAATTGTAATACAATTCTTCAATTACATACCCATAAGAAAGGTAATAACCACCAGGACTTTTTTATGAAACACTGAGACCGATCTTCTCTGACTAAGATTCTTTCAAAAAAAATTTACCATTATGATTCTTTAAATAAAAAGATCCCATTATGAATATTTTAGATAGAAAATGATAGGGTTTAAATGATACCACTTCAATTCCAAAAAAAATTCCATGCCTAATAGAATATGAATGTATCAGCACCACTTCAGTTCCCTAGTGAAATTATCATGCTGAATAGAATATGAAGAAATCTGTACCAATTAAATTCTTGAATACAATTGTCAATAAGAATGGAATCTATCTCTTCTTATCTCTAGAATCTAGAAGATTATATCTCTTCACCTCATCCCACAAGTACAATGTACATCAATCATATTATAGGTGACCAAAAACCTGTTTAAGTAAGCATCACAAAACACTTTCCCACTCAATTAAATACACCCAAATCTGAATTTCTCCAGAAATCTCAGAGAAATTATGACTTTGTGAACATTTCTCAATTATTCTTGAAACATCCAAAATCATATTCCCTTATTTTAAAAACACCCATTTCTATTTTCAATACAATTTCAATTGATCATAAATACATGTGTCTCAATCCGATTCTCTCATACAGATTTCTTCAAAACAATTATAGTAACAAATCAAAATGAATATGTTTGAAGAAATGAACTCTCCACTTGAGATAAAATCACAATTTCAAATGAAAGGCCCCACTTTTACAATTCATTAATCAGTCTCTTTATCTTTTCTTTTCTCTTTTCCCACATGAGAAAACACACATCATGTAAGATCCCAGTTTTTGGAAAGGTATGTTCTTGTTGTGTTTCAGGTTGAACACTTTGTTTTGGGGGGTTTAAAATGTTTCATGAAAGTGTGAGAGGTCTTGGGGGTGTTCCAGGGGCTTAGGGCATGGAAGAAAGGAAATCTGGGAATGATAGGCAAGGGCGCATGGCCTGTGCATGGCCAGGTAAACCGTGCGGCCTGCCCAGGCTAAACTGTGCGACCCCTCCTCCTCCAGACAAAAGTATGCACATGGTTTGCGCAAGGTTTTCCAAACCGTGCAGCTAAACCGTTTGACCCCTCCTCCTCCAGACAGTGCCATGCACACAGTTTGCGCATGGTTTTCCAAACGGTGTGGAAAAATTGTGTGGTCACTTAAAGTTGGGAAAAATTAAAAAATTGCCACTCCGGGCTTTTAAACCCCAACATGGTATTTTCCTCTCCACTCCCCTCTCAACCCTAGGAAGAACATGGTCGAACCAAGCTTCCGAATGGTTGTTCTCTTTCATTTCTAAGGTATTTTTGGTGCCATCGGTTGCGGATCGAAGCTCCGGGTAAGGCAAATCTCATCCTTGGTTCTCTTTTTGGTTTAGGGTTTATATCTTCTCTCCCTCACGTTCAGAAGCTCTAAAACCCCAACTTTTGGGTGAGTTTTTGGTTGAAGCTCCAAAGGTTGGTTGAATCGAGGTTTAAGAACTCGAGTGAGAGTGCGTTCAACCACAGTTTTGAGGTATGTTTTATATAAAGCTATATCCCATAGTTATTTGGAGATTTTTGCATGATTAGTTGTGTTCTTGTTTCCACTTGGTCATGTTTTAAATAACCTTGGAATGTTTGTTGTTAATGGTGTTTAAAATGGAAAATGGGAACCCTCACAATCCCTGTGGTATGTTTTGAGATTTTCTTGACCTAATTAGGGCCATCCATGGGATGTGTCGGCTTTTTCCGGGTTTTAGGATTGTTATTAAACAAGTGACCTTGTTGTAGAAAATTGTAGAGCCCTTGATGAACATTTTGGCATGATTGGTTGAACTTGGAATAGAAGTTATGTGATGCACCTAGACGTGGAAATAACCTAGGGGTTATTTGAAATGGAATGAATGGTTGATTCATGAAAATGATGAACGAGTTAAATGGGTTATTGTGTAAATTGATTGAAGAATATAGCAGGATAGGTTATGGGTCTAATGTTCAATGCTTTGTGAGATAGGCATAACACATAAGAATTGGGTAGATGGTTAAATGATGTGGAATGGTAATGTATTAATTGGTTAAGGCATGATGTGGATTCCCATGTGGGTTTTCATGAATAGTGTTTGTAGAAGGGAAATGGTTTGGATGGTTGATGGTTACTTATATATAAGCATGTGCACATGGTTTCGTAGTGTGGGGTATGACATGAGGATCTACACCCACGGGTCGAGATAAAACTGAGGTTCTAAACTCTGCCCTAAATACACGAGTTAGGAAAGGGAACTGAGGGTCTATTCTCCTAATGGTTGCATCAACCCGGACTGAGGCTTCGAGGTGAGGTTATGGTTGCTATGAGGCGGTAAGTTATAGTGAGATAGGATAACGATGTGTTTACCCTCATTCACATGATTGTTGGCCTTTGACCCATGTAACATAATGAATGTTTTTAACTCTTGGAAATGTGATGAAATGGTAGGCGATGATAATTGGTAATAAATGAATGGTAATGGAAGTGGAAATCGCTTGACTCTGAACTTGTTAACGGAACCTTAATTAATTACTTGGTAATTATCATTCATATTCCACTTGCATGAACTACCTGCTCATACTGGATATTTTTGTAGACACCATTGGTGGTTGCCTACTAAGTTGTACTCACACCCTGCTCGGGTCGCCGTTGGGTACCTGAGAAGACTTCTTATTTTCAGCATAGGAGAAGGTAAAAGGTGCTTTCTAGATAGTGAGTGGACATGGGTAGCACTTTGTGGAGTATCCGGACATGGAGTCGGGACCATTTTGGGGATTTTGGCTGTTGTCTTTATTTAGGGCTTTTTTCACTCTTGCACTTGTAGTATGACATGGCATATTTATTGTTGGAAATTATTGTTATGCATGTTCCGTGATTATTGGTTATTGTTTCCACTATTTGGTTTATTTTTGTTGTGTCTTACTTTGATAAAAAGGGTGTATAGTCTCCTCACATGACTCTGTAGACCCCCGCTACTAGTCGGATGCCTTTGGCGTACGGGGAGGCGCGCTTAAGGTCATGTAACCACTCAGCTCGGAGCACCGGTTTATTGGTTTCCGGGTCGGGGACATTACTATGTGGTATCAGAGGAGGTCTTTATTCTACTTCTCTAAGGTCTTATTATTTGGGATTGGTAGCCAAGGTATTATATGTGTCGGGCCTCGGTAATGAGCTCGTGCTTGGGAGTAGCTAACCCATGTACGAGGGAAAACACAAGTCACCCTGGGTGGGAATTGTGGTTCTTGGTTGTGTGTTCTTACAATTGATGATATTTCATTGTTTGGTGATGCACATGTGGTTTGATGTTACTGTTTTATGATATTTGGCTCATGGCCTCAATGACACAAGGATTTGCATTCATGAATTATTTTTATTCACCTAGGGAAATTGGTGACACGCATTGTGTTAGGCACACGTACGAGGTGGTGTGTGAGGCAGGAAAGTAGGGTCTATCATGCTTTTCATGAAACCAAGAATTGATGAGATGAATGAAATAAAAAAAGTGGGTATGGATGAAAGTATGGTAAATGATGTTTAATGAAATAATAGGGTTTGAAACAAATTGGAAAATGTTGTTGGGTTAGTGTGTGAAAATGGGTTGATGTAGCTAGTGAATAGATTTTGATGAAGTCGTGAAATATTATGGTATGCGAGTTAAATCTCGTGCTTGGCATTGTAGAGTAATTCCACCATGACGTCAGTTACCAGTTGGGGAATAGGAGGATTTTTCTGATAACACTCTTCTAGTAGAGGGGAAAGAAAATGTGGAAATCAATGATGGTGGAGAAGACTGGTTCCTGGAGAACTTGGCTTGCCTTATGCTGATGATGGATCAGGATCCAGGGCGGGTTGCACCAAGTATGACTGAGCTGACCAGGGAGTTCCAGCTGCATCACCCTCTGAACTTCACCGGAGAGGGTGGGCCAGAAGCAGCGGAGTTCTGGTTAGAGTCTATCCAGACAATATTGGACCATCTGGAGGCCTCTGTTGAAAAGTGAGTGATGTTGGCCACTTATATGTTGCGAGGCCAGGCTAGGCAATGGTTGGACATTCCGGCTCAAATTGAGAAAGGTGAGGGAATTTCCTGGAAAGGTTTTCAAGAAATGTTCCTGGAGCATTTATAACTAGAGACTTTGAGACAGGAGCAGGCTGCAGAGTTTATGATCCTAACTCAGGGATCGCTCTCAGTGATGAACTATGCTAGTCGCTTCACTGATTTGAGACACTTTTTCCCAGAGTTAGTAGAGGATAAGGCATCATTAGAAAAGCATTTCCAGGATGGGATGATACATGAGATCAGGTCTGAAGAAAACATCTTCTGCTTGAAGAGGTTTGCAGAGGTAGAAGATTAGGAACTGATCTGGGAAGGAAACTTAAAGGGAGCTTTAGATAATGGGCTAGTGGGGTCAGTAGGAAAGACGAACGGTGCAACTACCGAAGGTCGAAAGCGACGTCATGAGATCTCACCACATGGTGGAAGTGTGCAATGTTGTTGGAAGAGGGGTCAGCCTCTCAGAGTGGGAACCAGGTGTTTTGTTATCAATGCAGCAGGCTGGGGAATATGAATCGTCAGTGTCCTCGACCTCTAGTTGAGTTCCATTCATGCGACAGGATGGGGCATGTGTAGAAGTTATGATGGAGCCCTCGATAGGCGGGTGAGCATGATGGTGAAAAGCAGGTGTCGGGTATGGGAAGAGGATCAGTGTCCCTGTATCAGGAAGGCAGTTAGAGCTCCACGGGTCGTACTAGTAGGGGAGGTGGAAGTGGAACTCCAGGGTAGGATCACTCACGCCAGAAGGGAAGTGCAGCGCAGGGTGTTCGGGCTAGGGCCAAAGGTAGAGGGGCAGGTCAGCTTCTGACTGATCAGTTTGCACCTAGTGGTGGCGAGACTGGACTGTCGACTGTTCGAGGTATGATCCTTGTATCTTGTACTTTTTCTAGTGCATTGTTTGACACAGGTTCAACACACTCTTTTGTCTCTGGTCAACTTGAGGTAGCACTAGGTTTACCTGTGGAGAGGGTGTGTGGAGTTATGTCAATTGACACACTGTTGGGGGTGCGGGTTGATGATATCAAGCAATGCAAGGGGTGTTCCTTGGATGTCAGTGGGTATCATTTTCTATGGGATTTGTTCATTCTAAAGATTTCAAGGTTTGACCTCATCTTGGGAATGGATTGTTTGGTGTTGTATCAGGTGCATATAGATTGTTATCGTCACAGAGTATCTTTCAGGTCGCTTTAGGGTGATGCTTATGTCCATAGTGGGGGAAGGGATGTTCGAACAGGGCGTGCAAGACAGTTTGGTCAGCAGTTGAATGGACTCACCGCTCGAGTTTCATGTCTAATGCTTGATGACAATGAAATAGGAGACCGGTCTATCTTTCCTCATGTGGGGGATCAGTTTCAGGATGTGTTTCCTGAATATTTCTCAGGGTTTCCACCCTAAAGGGATGTCAAGTTAACCATCGTGTTTCTACTTGAAGTAGAGCCAGTTTCTATTCCACCATATTGAATGGAACCAGCAGAACTCCAGGAACTAAAGGTTCATCTTGAGGAGTTGAAGCATAAGGGGTTTATCTGTCCTAGCATGTCTCCTTTGGGATCTCCCATGATTTTTGCAAAGAAGGTCGATGGATCATTGAGGCTGTGTGTTGACTATCGAAGGTTGAATTAAATGACAGTGAAAAACAGGTACCCTCTTCCTAGAATTGATGACATGTTTGATCAGTTGAGTGGTGATTCAGTGTTTTCTAAGATTGATCTAAGGTCATGTTATCACCAGTTGATGGTGAGGTCTTTTGACATACCATGGACAACTTTCCGGAGTCGGTACGGGTTATTTGAGTTTGTGGTAATGCCTTTCGGCATGATCGATGCATGGGTGGTGTTTATGGATTTGATGATCCGGATCTTTCATCCCTAACTAGATCAGTTTTTGGTTGTCTTTATTGATGATATCTTAGTGTACTTGAAAACTCATGACGATCATGCCCAACATCTTGACATCATCTTGGGTATGCTAAGACAGCACCAGCTATACCCCAAGCTATAAAAGTGTCAATTCTGGATAGGTGATGTGCATTTTCTGGGCCACATCATCTCGGAGGCAGGTTTGTTAGTGGATCCATAGAAAGTGCGGGCAATTGTATCTTGGGAGCATCCCAAGATAGTTTATGAGGTTTGGAGTGTTCTGGGTTTGGCTGGGTATTACCGAAGGTTAATTCAAGATTTCTCTCTCTTGGAAGCACCACTCTTGGGCTTGACCAAGAAAGGAATCATGTTCTAGTAGTATGAGGCCTATAATAATGCCTTACAAGAGTTGAATAAGTGGTTGACGGCCACACCTATCTTGATATTACCTGAGCCGGGTAAGAAGTACATCATGTTTTGTGATGCGTCCAGAATCGGACATGGGGTTGTGTTGATTCAGGATGACTGGGTTGTGGCTTTTGGGTCAAGGCAGTTGAGACCCATTAGCAGAACTATCCCACCCACGATCTTGAGTTGGCTGCGCTGGGGTATACCTTGAAGTGCGGGAGGCACTATCTGTTGGTAAAAAGGTTTAATGTGTTCACTGACCATAAGAGTTTAAAGTACATCTTCTCACAGCGGGATTTGAATCTTTGGCTGCAAAGATGGGTTGAATATCTCCAGTGTTTTGACTTTGAGTTGTCTTACACTCCAAGAAAGGGAAACAGTGTTGTTGTTGCTCTAAGCAGGAAGGTTTAGAATCAGGTGGTTCAGGAATCCAGCACCGAGTGGAAGGTGTTAGATTTGTTTGCAGATATGCACCTGGAGATACAAGAGGAGAATGGTCAGGTCACTCTTGCTTCCTTAAGAATGGAGTCGAAGCTTTTGTTTCGAGTTAAGGAAGTTCATCTTGATGATCCTAAGTGTTTGAACATTAAGGAAATGCTTAATGGCGGGGATATACCTTCTGGATGGGCCGTCGGAATGATGGTGTTGTTCATGTTCATGAACATGTGGTTGTGCCAAATTGTGTGCGAGAAGAGTTGATGCGAGAGATCCATGAATCAAAGTGGGCAGTGTATCCTTGTTTGACCAAGATGTACCATGATCTCCAAAGGAAGTTTTGGTGGCCTGGATTGAAGAAGGATGTTGCGGGCTTTCTAGCATGGTGTCTTACCTATCAGCAAGTGAAGGTCGAGCATCAACACCCAGGTGGTTTTTTTCATCCATTTCCCCTCACAAAATGGAATTGGGATGATGTGACAATGGATTTTTTCATGTGTATTCCGAGGACGAAATGGAAGAATGATGCAATATGGGTGGGTGTGGATCGGTTAATGAAAGTGGCTCATTTCTTACCGATTCAGGAGACCTTTACAGTCGACCAGTTGGGTGAGCTGTATGTTTGGGAGATAGTGTAGTTGCATGGGGTGACACGGACCATAGTTTCAGACCAACACCCATGTTTCACATCTTTTTTCTCACAAGTATTTCAAAAAGCTCTTGGTACGCAGGTGTTTTTGAGTATGGATTTCCACCCGCATACAGATGGGAAATTGGAACGTATGATCCAAGTGTTGGAATAAATATTGAGAGCTTGTGTCTTGGTATTCAGTGGTTCTTGGGAGAGGCACCTATCATTAGTTGAGTTTTCCTAAAGTAATAGTTTTCAGGATATGATTCAGATGGCACTATTTGAGGCACTCTACGGGAGGCCATGTAGATCTCAGTTGTGTTGGCTAGAGGCCAGTGAATCTGAGTTGTTGGGGCCAAGTCTCTTGAGGAGACTTCAGAGAGAATTAAGTTGATCAGGAAGTGGATGGATATGGCTTAGAGTAGGAAGAAGTCATATGAAAATCTGAGGCGTAGACCTCTTGATTTTGGGGTGGGTGATAAAGTGTTCCTTCAGGTGTTGCCAAGGTTGGGTCACCGACGGATTCGAAAGCAGGGTAAGTTGGTGCCCAAGTATGTGGGACCTTTTGAGATTGTGGAGAGGATCAGACTAGTGGCTTACCAATTGTCTCTTCCACAATGGTACGGTGGGATGCATGATGTGTTTCATGTGTCGTAGCTTCGATGGTATCACCCTGACCCATCTCATGTGGTTGATGTTGATGATGTGGAGCTTGAGGTTGATGTGTCCTTTGAAGAGCATTCGTTTCTTATGGTGGATCATAGTGAAAAGGTCTTCCGAGGCAAGATTGTGCCATTAGTGTGATTACTATGGCAGCATGGGAAAGTTCCGGAAGAAAATTGGGAGATGGAATCAGATATGTGGGCTCTGTGTTCTGAACTCTTCTCTTCGGTGGATCAATGCGGCTTGAAAACTCGGATCGAAGACGATCCGTTATAAGGTGGGGATGTTGTAAGATCTCAGTTTTTGGAAAGGTATGTTTTTGTTGTGTTTTGGGTTGAACCCTTTTTTTTGGCTTTAAAATTTTTCCTAAAACTGTGAGAGGCCTTGGGGTTGTTCTGGGGGATAAGGGAATGGAAGAAAGGAAATCTAGGGAAGACAGGACGGGGAACACGGCCTGCACACGGCAAGGTAAACTGGGTGGCCTCACCAGGTTAAATCGTGTGGCCCCTCCTCCTACAGACAGAAGCATACACACGGTCTGCGCATGGTATTGCAAACCATGCTGCTTAACCCTGCGACCCCTCCTCCTCCGCATAGTGGCATGCACAAAGTTTGTTCACAGTTATCCAAATTGTGCGGACAAACCGTGCGGCCACTTAAAGTTGGGAAAAATTACAAAATTTCCACTACGGGCTTTTAAACCCCAACTTGGGATTTTCCTATCCCCTCCCCCCTCTCAACCCTAGGACAATCATGGTCGACCCTAGCTTCCCAAGGGTGGTTCTCCTTCTATTATAAGGTGTTTTGGTGCTGTTGTTTGCGGATTGAAGCTCCGTGTAAGGCTAATCTCATCCTTGGTTCTCTTTTTGGTTTAGGGTTTGTATCTTCTCTCCCTCTCATTTAGAAGCTCTAAAACCCTAACTTTTGGGTGAGTTTTAGGTTGAATATCCAAAGGTGGGTTGGATATATTTCTAACGACTCGATTGAGAGTGCGTTCAACCGTGGTTTTGAGGTAGGTGGTCTATAGAGCTATATCCCATAGTTATTTGGGGATTTGTGCATGATTAGTTGTGTTCTTGTTTCCACTTGGTTATGTTTTGAATAACCTTGGAATTTTTGGTATTAATGGTTTATAAAATGGAAAATGGGATGCTCACGATCCCCATGGGATGTGTTGGGATTGTATTGACCTAATTAGGGCCATCAATGGCACGTGCTGGCTTTTCCCGAGTTTCAGGATTGTTATTAAACAAGTGGCCTTGTTGTAGTAAATTTTAGAGCCCTTGATGAACATGCAGGCATGATTGGTTGAACTTGGAATAGAAGTTAGGTGATGCACCTAAACTTGGTAATAACCTTGGGGTTATTTGAAATGGAATGAACGGTTGATTCATTAAAATGATGAATGGGTTAAATGGGTTAATGTGTAAACTGATTTAAGACCATAACAGGATAGGTTATGGGTCAAATTTTCAATGCTTAGTGGGATAGGAATACCACATGGTAATTGGGTAGATGTTTAAATGTTGTGGAATGGTAATGTGTTAATGGGTTAAGGCATGATGTGGATTCCCATGTGGGTTGTCGTGAATAGTTTTTCCAAAGGGAAATGGTTTGGATGGTTGATGGTAACTTATATATAATCATGTGCATATGGCTTCATAGAGTGGGGTATGACATGAGGATCTACGCCCACGGGTCGATCTAAGATTGAGGTTCTAAACTCCACACTAAATTCAAGGGTTAGGAAAGGGGACTGAGGGTCTATTCTCCTAACAGTCGCATCAACCCAGACTGAGGCTTCGAGGTGAGGTTATGGTTGCAATGAGGGGGTTAGTCCTACTGAGATAGGATAAAGATGTGTTTACCCTCTTGCATGTGATTGTTGGCCTTAGGCCAATGTAACAAAATGAATGTGTTAAACTCAGTAGAATGTGATGAAATGTTAGGAGGTGATAATTTGTAATATATGAATGGTAATGGAAGTGGAAATGGATTGAATCTGAACTTGTTAATGGAACATCAATTAATTACTTGGTAATTATAATTAATATTCCGTTTTCATGCACTACCACTTCATACTAGATATTTTTGAAGACACCGTTGGTGGTGGCCTACTGATTTGTACTCACACCCTGCTCGGGCCGCCGTTGGTTACCTGAGCAGACTTCTTTTTTTCAGGTTAGGAGAAGGGAAAATGTCTTTTCTAGATTGTGAGTGGAAATGGGTAGCACTTGGTGGAGGATACAGACATAGAGTCGGGACCATTTTGGGGATTTTGGTTTTCATCTTTATTTGGGGCTTTTGTTCACTCTTGCACTTATAGTATGGCATGACATATTTATTGTCAAAAATGATTGTCATGTATGTTTCTTCTTTATTGGTTATTGTTTCCGCTATTTATTTTATTTCTGTTGTGGCTTACTATGATAATAAGGGGGTATAGTCTCCTCACTTGACTCCATAGACCCTCGCTGCTAGTCGGCAGCCTTTGGCGTACGAGGATGTGCGCTTAAGGTCAGGTAACCACCCAGCTCGGATCATCGATTTAGTGGTTTCTGGGTCAGGGATGTTACACTTCATTCACAAACATTTTATTTAATCATGACTACCATCATGACTTTGAATTCATTGAGGATCTTCTTTAGCATCGTCTGAGTTCAATTGGAATGTATTGTAACTTTCCACTCATTCCTGCTTCTTTCTTTTAATCTCATTCCAATCATGATATTTTCTGAATACAACCGTCTGGATAATATTATAATGAATACGATAATGTTGGATATGATCATTCTTCTTACAATCATGCTAGATATGATCATGCTGGACATTTCAGGTTACAATTTCTGTACAAGATCGCTGATAATTTATAGTTAATATTTCTGGAAACGATCATCCTGGTTATGATTGATGGACATGATCAAATATAATATAAAGATAAGTATCTACTTCAAAACAATACAAAACTATCCAAATATGATTAATTCACAATCGACACCATCTTATTCATTTTCTTCGACTTGAATACGATTTTTTTGAAGAACAATCATTGTCTCATCTTCTATTGGAACCACTTCGATCGGAACCACTTACCATCAGCCTCACATTCCCATCACTATAACCCTTTTCAAATTCATTTGTTATCCACCTGTTTTGAATGTCAATCATACAATCTGGATATGATATTTTTCTGACTATTTTGAAAATCAAATTGGAACCACTGCTTTCTTTTCTGATTGCTTTGAAAAACAACTTGAATAAAATTCTTATTGGATTTGAAGAATTTGTTTCAAAACCCCTTTCTTCTGTCAAGCTTACATAAAATGTTCTTAGATAAACTTATGATTTATATGAAATACAACCCAACAAATCATCAACACTAATAATGTGGGTCTAATTCTTTCCAAAATAGACCCAAAACAATTGTTTCCACAAAACATAGTGAAGTGATTTTCAATCTTCTAAACATACCTTGACAACAAAAGACAACTCTTGAAACCTTCACCAATGACATCATCAACTTTTTCTGATCAACATGAATAATAACTATTAGTTTTCAAGAGGGAGGAAATAAAATAATGATTTTGTTATTAAAAAATCACCCCTCTTATCTTTTATAAACCCCCCTCACTCCCTCTTCACTTGACTCCTCTCAAGAATTGTGCAATGTATAAATTCTTCTAAAATATCTTCCAAATATCTTTTCCCACTTCTATCAGCACATGGTCTCATAAAAATAAAACAAAACTCTCTATTAAATACGCATTCGTGGAAGACAACTTCAAGAGGTAAATTCAACTTTTACATTTTTTATTTCAAGTTTCTTTCATTTATTTTTCTTTCCTACCCTCCTTTCAGAGAAATTTTATGATAAATACAGTACCATAAATTTAATGGAATTTTTTTATTATAATGGAATAATTCATCATCATCTCTTCATTAAACATATTTTATACTATAATCTAAAACACCATCTGAGATGTTTAAATTTACCAATTCAAGGAAGACATGTTTTCAATTTATGTTACCATCTTCAATTCTTGTAATAAAACCCTTTTAATTGTTGAATCATTCTATAATATATTTATTACCACTAATGTAAGGTTCTTTATTCTTTTGAACAAAAGATATTAATTTATAAATTAAATTGATTTCATCATGATAAAAAACCGCCAATTATGAAAAACAATAAACATTATTGTTCTATATAATGATTCATCTTAACTCCCAATTAACAAATGAATTTTATAACCATGTAGTCATATATAAGTTAAAAAATAAAATAAAAATTCTATTCTGGACAACCATTCTCATCTTACACATTTATCGTTACAGGAATATTATTAAAACGGTCATGGATACCATGGAAGAAAACGCTCTAAAATAATAAAATTGATCCTCTTAAACCCATCATGATGGCCCTTAATAAACATAATAAGTCTATAATAAATCAATTTAATAGTGAATATGTTATTTAAATCTTAATTAATAAATTTAATTTTGATTTCTAGGACACTAAGATCATGAGAATAACACCATTATACTTAAGGTAAGGGTTTTCTACCCAAACCTCCATTTACATTCAGGTTACTCTTATTCTCTAATTACTATAGTTAGATTCCTATTTATTCATATTTACTTCACATATATTCTATATGAATGATTTATATATTTTTACCAAACAGAATAATAATTTAATTTATGAGGAGTTATATGTTTTAAAAGTACCATTGAAAAATTCTTCAGGAAATACAAGCCCAATTCCAGAGAATTTCTGAAATTCTTACATATTTTATAAGGCACTCTATAATTTTTTATTAGAAAACATTACCTTTATCAAATCACTAATTTTATTATTAAAATAATATCTTACTACAATTATTTTTTTATACAAATTATTTTACAAATTAACTATTCCTTTTAAAGTGAAAAGTATTCTTCTTGTCTCACTTTCAATTCATTGAGAATTATTACATGATCACAAATTTTTCCTTTAAGGTGGCTTTTATAATCACCATTGATATATAAAATCATGATACTTATTACTCTTATGATATTATATGTTTTAAAAAATTCAATTTTTTCAATTGGTATGTTACACATTGGAATGTTTAATGATCTTTTTATTAACGAATTTATCAATGATTTAATAAGTGTGTTTTCATCTATGATATGTTTCGAATTTTTCAAAGTGTTATGGGATAGAATGATTCAAATAAATATTTTATCATGCCTATGAGGAATGAATTAGACTTATATTGTGATTCTAGGGGCACGTTATATCCCATCGATGCATTGGTAGGTGTCATGAGACAAACTATGGTCTTAGCACGAGGCCCTGACAAAATGGTTGGTTTTGGTCTTTTCACAAGGCCTTGATGGTACGGTTATAATGTACGACATAATGCACTCCCTCATTATGAAACCTGTATTTTATAGTTTATGAAGTTAATCAAATAGTATAATACCCATGATTATACTTTATGAGGGCATTATTAATTCATTTCTTATTCCGTCTATAATGTTTTCAAGTTTGTTTTTAAAGGCATGTGTTTTTAGTTATTCACCATGCCCAGTTATTATGTTTTTCATATCTTCCACATTTTTCTTACCCTTACCGAGCATTTGAGCTCACCCCTTATCTTATTTTTCATTTTCATTGGACATGAAGAGGTATATTTTGAATGACATCAAGGGATAACCTAGGATTTTGGGATTTTGTCAAAAGAATTTCTATATTGTATTTTCTTTCAAGTTTTAATGTTGAACTTATGTGTGTATATAGTTTTCAAAAACTACTAATCTATTAATTCCTTCATGATATAAATTTATTATAATCATGCCAATGTAATGAATTAATGAACCAGATCTGAGAAACTAGGGTTGGGTCTTTACAAACCATCTTCTCTATCACTGTTGATCAGAACAGGATTGACATATTTTGCTTCTATGTCCATTTTTTAACATCCCACTTATGTTCTCCTATGTAGTGACCTTTGTAATAATTTTTTTGGTTAACCGTTATGTTTCAGAAATCCCTTTTTTAAAAATATCTTTTATATATTTTTTATGATGAGGGGTTTTATGAATAAAAAATTAAATTATGAAAACATTGGTGACCCCGATGAATTTCAAGGGGGAAATTAATTTTAAGGGGTTTTAATGAAACAGAATGAGATTTTGTGAATTATTTGGTCGATGTAATTTAATATTTTTTATATTTTTCATTTCACGGAATAATAAATATAGATTTTTTATATGAAATGATTATGTTTGGATTACATTATATGATACAAAATGTTAAGGTTGCAGTAAATGAAACACTTTTATTTGATTATGATACACACACCACTATTTTAGGATTGTGTTACAGACAATGTTGAGTCCCTTCGTTAGCTTGCATTACACACAATGTCATGTTTTACAATACTAAAAATACTATTAATATTCTTATTAAAATATTATTAATGTTTTCTCCTAGAATATTGAATGAAGGTTACCAATATGGTTAATAAAACAATGAAAATATAGTTTACACGTGTATATAATAATATTTATTTTGTGACCAATTAACTAGAAATGAAAATTCAACCAATTTCATAAAATATAAAATATTTTACTAGAAAAATATATAAATTAATTATAACACTTTTGATAAATGAGTTTAAATATATATATATATATATATATATATATATCTGTGTGTATATTGTATTTATTCAACTATGTGGAATTCATCTTATTTGATTCCTGGACAAGAGATAAGAATAACTCGAATTTTACAAATAATGATATATATATTCCAAAAGGTAAGTTTTCCACCCTATAATGGTGAAACTGTTGTAAATATATATTTTGAATCTTTTATTATTTTTATTTTAAAAAATTAAATTCATTTTAGAATGATTAATATAAAAATTTTCTATCAGTGAATTTTTGTCATTTTTCTACAATGTTTCATTTTTTGATGAATAGTGAAAAACACAAAATTTTAATTGAAAACATCTTTTTCATATAATTTGTTAAAATAGTTGAATTTTATTTTAATTTTCATTTCAAATTTAATTAGATAAATTGTACATATATTAATCGAACTTAATAAATTTGATCTTATTTTAATTTGAAATTTGGATATTAATGCATTTCAAACTTTTCAAAATTTTCACCTTGAAAACCCTCTTTCATGACATCTTTGTGAGATAAATTTGAAATTAATTTCTTCCAATTATAAGTTTATAATTTGAAAAAAAAGGATTCCATGTTTTTTCTAAGAAAAAAAATTAATTTTTGAAAAGTTAAATTTAGCTTTTGGACTAAAATGATTAGTGAAATTTATTAAAATTAATTACAACGATTAAAGAAAAAATAGATTATTTAGTGGTTAAACATTAATATTAAGGGGAAAAATGAACAAGATCCATGTCAAAAATTCATTGGACTCCCATATATAAAACATATCCTCTCTTGTATTAACCTTCACACATTATTGAGAAACTATAACAAGAATGTTACATATATAAAAATTTTTGTAATCAAAAATACAAAAATGAAACCTTCCTTAACTTTAACATTTTTAAAGCCTTGATATTTTGACAAAAAACAAAATTAGTTCAGTTGTAAAAATTATTTATATTAGTGAAGGATATTTTTAAAAATAATAATTTATATTTAATTAATAGATGAATCATTTATATTAACTACTTATGGAATGAGAAATAAAATAATTATTTTGTAAATAATTTATTATAATAATTGATACTGAAAATATTAATATTAAATTAAATTGATTGAATTATTGTATTTAACTTTTTACATGAAAATATCATATTATAATTTTTTGAAATTAACTTAATGAAATTCTATCTTTTTCTTGATTTTATTTTAATTTTAATTTAATTAAATAATTGTAAAATTGACATTACTGTTATTTTTATAATATATGATATTTTATTTAAGATTTAAAATTCACTAAAAATAATATATTTTAAAAAGTTATTTTTAAATGATAATAAATATATAATATGGACTATTCAGGAACTAATTCATATTATATAAATAACTTAGTGAAAAATAAAAAGTAAAAAATTGTTATCACAGTTTGTGTTAAAGAAGTGTATTTCCAAGTTACATAAATTTTTTAAAATTAAATTCCATAAAATATAAGATTTTATTTAAATAAGATATTATATATTAGAATTATTTGGGTCTTTATATTCTAATAAATCTGAATTTAATTTATTATTTATGTTTAAATTATATAGATTATAAATCTAGTTACCTTAATAAAAACCAAAATGATAAATGTGGGGAAACATTTATGTTAAGGAACAAAATTATAAAAATTTTCATATTTATGTGTGGTGGAGGTTTCTCTATACCATAATTCCCATTTAATTAATTTTTTTTTATTTTTATAAGAACACATGCTAAGTTAGACCTCCCACCAGTTTTACCTATTTTGTATTTACATGAATTCTACCCCTCCTCCTCTATAAAAAACATTCACTCTTTCCCATCACCAAACCTATAAGTCCACATTATTTCATCCATAAAATGAAAAAATAATCTATTATAATTCTAATATCATACTATAATCATCACTTTGGAAAAAATCAAACCAATAAATCCCTTTGGTGCAAACCAAAAGTAGTTATATAAAAAATTGGTAATGATCTTTAAAGCGCATTTCTATTTTATTTCATTATCCTCCAATTATTTATTATGATCCAATTACTATATAATAAAACTATTATCCTCAATATACTGTGTTTTTTATTCAATGGGTTCAAACTACACCAATATACAATTCCATTAAATGGGTAATGAACTTACCATTTGTTTGTACAATGAACTACCGCATGGAATGACGTCATTTTTTTTCTTTTACCACCACTAATAGTTATAAATTACGATATTAATACTTTTTTATATGATAAATAGAATATTAATGATGTATTTATGATTCTATAATTATTATAAAAAACATACCATCATGATTTCTATTTTATGTAAATATGATAACATTGTTTGTGGATGTGTGGACTACCACCTTCTCAAAGCGATGTGATTCGTTCACACATTACATGGAATGTATTAGGGATAGTTTTTGTAAATTTATATTATATAAATGAAATAATAATTATAATGGAATTATAATATATAAATATATTTCATTTTCATTCTTTCATTCAATATGATAAGAAAACTGAAAAAACGTTCATGGTTATGTATGACCGACTGTCTACATGAATGATGTATTCCATTTAATATTTATATCATAATTAGATTCACATATACATTTATAAAATGAATATGTATGATAACTATGTTATGTTTTAAATTATTTAAATAATTAAATCATGATAAATTTATGTGTAACAAAAAAACAAATAAAAATATATAACAAAAACAAAGCAAATATTAATCAAAACATAATCCTAACATGGAATTATTGATAAAAGGGTAATATAAAGTCAAGAATAAAATAATATATAGTATGATATATAAAAATATGGTACTTTTTTAGATTTATAATAAACATATATTTATTATATAGATGTTTGGAATGTGTACGAAGAATGTAATGATTTCAGGTAAGGGTTTTCTCGTCTCACATTTCTTTCAATTTCCTTTCATTGAAACATATTCCATGTTATGAACAAATATTTTTATTTTAGGTGTATACACTTATATTTGAAATTTTATATCATTTTTATCCTCCTTTTAATGGTTTTTTTATTCATGTAATTTTATTATTTTAGGGGGATTATGATTCAAATATATTTTAGTTGTGATATTTTATTGCTACAATCTAATCTTTTATCAAGATTATTTATGATTATGCTTCCATTTATGACATATTATGATACATATCTCATTAAATTTCGTTAATCAGCTTCTAATATGGTTATTAATGATATATTAATGTAATTATATCTTCTTTACACTCCTTTATACATAATATATTTTTTTTAAAATCTTACTTTAATTCTCTCTTCAGTCTGAAATCTACTTTCTTCAAAAACCATGTTTTCAAAAAATGATTAAAAAAATTTATATTATATTTTATACAAATTTTAAAGGAAAATTTATTTCTAATTATTTTTATGCATTACATTTTATTGAAATCCTATTAATGATTCCTCTATATATTTTCAAGGAATTTTAAAAGAAAAATGTTATCAAAATGTCCTTTTATTTAAAATGAGTTTTCAAAGAGGAAATATTATTTTCATTATGAAATGTCTTAAATTATTTCTAATGGATTAATTTGTATGTAATAAAGTGTTATTTTGAAGAAAATAATTTTGAAAATGTTTTATTTTTTAATGAATGACTTTCAAAAAAAGGATATTTCCCTTATGAAATTTGTCATGTTATCTTTCAGAATACTTACCCATCATAGTTGACATCATTTGAAATAGTTTATGATATACTGAGGATACAATCCAAGGAATCCATTCTAATTATTTTTTGAATGGTTCATCTTTAAGATAATTTTTTTATTAATCATGTTTCGCTTTAATAGTATATATAGATATATTTTCAATTATTTAAAAATATTCAGGATAAATTATTTAAAAACATAATTTTGTATTCACCAACTGAGTCAAAGACTTTTGATCTTTAGGCACATCTAACCATAGGACATATGATTCCTAAAAACAATGACGGTATATGAACAATACGAGGGGGGATATACCCTATGAATCATGACATAAAATTATGTATAGATAACATAAGAATCCATAAATAGATCATCATATTACATATATTATAGTATTAATATAACCATTTAAATTAATATTTCCCATGTTGTTGTAAAAATTAATCCCATTCACTGTAATAAAAGTAAATGAACACTAAAAGGATCATCCAATGGATGACCGCATATAATAAAAAAAATGAGGAACAGATATAAACATAAGGAGACATTTATACACTATCTTGAGCCTCACTATTGTCCAATGTCTATAAATCCTTTAATCAGTACAAACTTAATACATATATAATGGGACTTATTCTTCTTTTTTTTCTATATATATGGTATGTATTTCCCCCCATGTCACATTTGAAATGTGTGATTATAGATTATAATAGGAAACACCAAATTATCCAATATGATATGCCACAATATAGAGATTTTTTATACATAAAAAACAAAGTAAACCAAGAATTTAAAGAAAAAACACAGACCTATATATAATCGCGTTACATTATCATGTTATAAAATTTTGTTTAATATTCTTGAAAATACCATCTTCAAAAACTTGTTTCCATTAATGAATGTTATAATGATATTGTACTACTTTGTTGATTTGATCTCCCAAACAAATTTATCTTTAATAGATTAACACCTAGATCATGGGTTGGGAATTTTGCAACCAAAAACCTAAGGAAATTACCAAACAATGTGGCACCAGGAATACATACTATCCCTTTCAGATTCAATCACTGATTCAAATAAATCAAAAACATGGGATTTGAGAATCCTTACCCACTCCCTTGAGAATAACCATCACATAGGGTACCATGGGAATAGACATCATGTCTAATGGTATCAAAATAAATTTCGTATTAACCATGTAATGTCCCACATCCTTATGAGTTGGTAATTTCAGGGGGTCAGATATTTAGCTTAATAGGAGATATATTTTTTGATATATTGGATTTTTATTAGAAATTCAAGAGTTGGGAAACCCCAAGGGCTATCTTTATTTTTGTTTGGGAGTCCAGGTTGTTCTTTGGGGAATCAAGGAAGTGTCATAGGGGTGGTGGGAATAATACCTTATAAAACCAAACCATGGAGTACTCGGTCTAGGTATACTAGGTACTCAGTCTAACACATAGAGGAAAGGTTCTTTTAGATGGGAAACATCTAATGATATGAATAATTATTATCATGGTTCGGGTTTAAGGAAAAAAAATTCATGTCTAATACGCTTGTTTAAAAATTAATGTCCAAAAAATGGGATTTAGTATATTTAAATTAGATATCATATTTAATATTATAGTGGTTATATATTTTTTAATAAATATCACATTAAATTAGTCGTAATGGTTAAATTACTTAGGTTAGATAAATTTTCACCATCATTAAAACAAAAATGATAAATGTGGGGATAATTAGAATTTAAGGAGGAAATTTATAAAAATACCCCTTTTGTGGTGGAGTTTTTTATTGAACATAAATCCCATTTACTATATTATTTTTCCACTTTGGAATCACATCATGTAACGCCCCAATCCCAGTTACCCAGAGTCGGTGAATTATTTTAATACATTGGCATGATTACAAGGAATCAAGTCCCGAAGGGCCGATAAGTTTAGCAGTCTTGGAAAATAGATTACATACATGAATGTTACATTATACTTTATAACATACAACACAACATAAGTAATAATTTATGAACTACATTATTCCCTTATCTTAACCCTACATATCTATCAAAATTCACTTCGTGGAATCCTGGGAAAAATAAAATATAGAAAGGGGTGAGCTGAAACGCTCAGTAAGGGTAAGCAATACAGCGGAAGATAACATAAATATTAAGCATGGTGAATAATTGAAATCAATTCCTTTACCAATAATAAACATGAATACTTTTATGGAAAGAATATGAGATGAGTAAATAATTCCATAATAAAAAATAATCATGGGTATTCTACTAGTCGAATGACCACATTAACAATAAATATTATTTTCAAAATGATGGAATTTATAATGCCAGAAATTCTAAATCATTTTGTCAAGGCCTTGTCCAAGACGTCTAAAAATGATTTAAGGCCTCGGCCAAAACCATATATCAAATTGGGAAAGGGCCTCGTCCAATTTCACGTCTAGTTGTCTCATGAGACCTACTGATGCATCGAGGAGCTATAGCGGGCTCCACCAATCAATTAAAATGACCAATACATTCCTCATCTGAAAAGGTTGAAATATAACATAAACATTCGTATTAGAACTATTATACGAAATTTTAATACTTTAACCTTAAACCATGAATGGTATAAAAATAGAACTTCCCCTGTCAAACATATCACAACTCATTCAATAAAATATGGAATATTGTATTATAATAAATCAACCTCAATAAAAAATAATATCCAGTAAAGGATTCTGACATATTTGAAAATGATGAGTAAAACATTTGGAGAGAAATATCCTTTTTTGTAAAATCATTTAAAATTCACACATTTATAATGGAAGTAATTTTATAAGAGATTTTTGAATTAAAGTGTCCCATACCACTTTGATTCTTTTGAAAAGAATTATCATTTCAAAACATTCATTTCCATACAAAATAAATCCTTAAAATCATTTTGAAAACATGGACATTAATTAAAAATATTTTGAAATATAAATCTTTAAAACATTTAAAATTCTGATCTTGATAAAGAGTACCTTTCACAACTTCTAAAAATATTCATTTTGAAATTATTTAAAGGTCACATAATTATCAAAAAAATAATTTACTTTAAAAATATTCTTATAAACTTGTAAGGGAAGCTTCGACGATTTTATAACGGTAGAAAATAGCCACACCATCCATACATGTTAAAAAAACATTCTTACCTTAATTCTTTCGAAAAGGTTAAAAAGGACATTGTTTGGAAAACGACGGAAAGATTCCTTTATAAAAAACTTATAAAAAGTCAAAAAAGGTTATAAATGACTTTAACCCATATTCTTTAAAATAGTAAGAATGTTCTGATATTCTTTTTTAAGAAACATGGATGTGGATGATAAAGAGGTCCTAGTAGATAATTATGTATAAACTACCTCAGATAGTGAAGAGATTGTTAAATAAAACATTACCTTTTACTTTTACTTGGTTAAGCGTAGGTTAACCTCCTTTATAATTATTAAATAAATTCTATTAAATTATAAAAGAATCATATACATTGGTATGATATCATAAATGATCTTTTAACATAGATTTGTTAATAATATCTCAGTATTATCATCATTTCGGGTGTTAACGTACTCATTTTTTTAATATATTTTGTTACATAAGCCATGTTTGTTATGGATAGGATGTATATTATTCATATCCAGAATGATATTAAATCCATAAACATTATTTTTAATCATCAAATGAGAATTACAATTGCATTGATATGATGGTTAATGGATCTCATCGCGTTTGTGGAGACGGTAGTCCGTACCTACGCACGAGCGACAATATCATTCATTTGATATTTAAATAATATATAATGGGATGGTATATCATACATAAAGAATAATTATCATGTTATATTTATTATTTACATCAATTTCATATCATTATCATACCCATCCAAATAATAATGTTTTTGAATAACAATTACACCACGACGTGGAGACGGTAAGTCGTACATACGCACGTATGGTGACATGTCATTCAAAGGATGGATAGAATACTGAATATGGTTGTACCATATTTATAATAAAATAACCGTATATAGAAGATACTGGAGTTATTATGTTTTAAAGGAAATAACAAAGAAATAAGAATTTGAAGAAGAAAGGAACTTGAAAAAGGGTGGTGAAAACATTACCTCTTCTTCGGGTTCTTTCTTTGGATTTGATCAAAAGGGATCCTTAGGATGGATTTATGATCAAAATAAGGCCTCTAGGTTGACGTGAGGGAATTTGAGAGAGTATTTGAGAAGGTTATGGCTGAACCAAAAGGTTTTAATGGTATGAAGAATTGGATAGAAGTGGTGTCCTTTTATAAGGGGGGGGAGGGCTCTATAGGAAAAACTTAAAGTATTAATTTATAATAAATTCATATTCAGTTTCTAATGTCTCCAAAGTGGATTATGAAAAGTATAAGGTGGTTACGGGTCTAAATACACTCAAACAATATGTTTTAGATAGGTTTGTGTCACATTATCAATCTTATCATTTGGTTTTAACCCTTAGTTAATTAGTTTGACATTTACCATGTCATTTTGTATTTTTATATTAAATGGTTAATAAACTTACTATAAACTTCCAAGAGACCCCCAAGTGGTTCATTAGTTAATAGTTATCATGATATAAGTCCCTTGTATGATCCTTATATTTTTTGGAATAGAATATCAGTTAATCATATAATATTTGTTTTAAATATTAATTTATGTCAATTTTGACACTACTTGATATTTTTTTTTGAAAGTCATCACAACTTGATTACTTCGAAAAAGATACATTGAATAATCCCTAACATGTCATAGTCACCAAGAAAATTCGTGGATGTCATAAAAAAATTGAAATTATATTTATTTTAATAATTATAATTCCATTTATTTGATTCTTTCATTAATAAGGTAATTACGGAATCATCATAATGTCATAAAGATATTTAATTATGAAATTTCTAAAAATTATAAATAAAATACCATGATGTAGGAAATATTTTTAGTTTTATAATTAATATTTATAGTCGAATTTATCTTATGTATAACCCTATATTAAAAATGTTTTAGTTAATAAACTTTGAATTTAACACTTTTAACTCTTATTTAAATTAAATAAAAATAAATGTCCTAATTTAATCCATGTGGACCTAAAGGGTCATATTTTATTCCTAAGGTTGTTTCTGGTCGAATAACACTTATCCAATAGAATTAGTATATGTGTTAGGGTAATAATAATATCATTTTTACCCTTAATTACCCTATCTAGTCTTAACCGTGGTAAATAAAAGTAAAAAGTTACTATTCACCAAAAAAATATTTTAGTCTTATTGAACCACATTTTACTCCATGATATTAACCATTTATCTCGGATTTTCGAAATTCCACTCACAGAAGGGGTAAAAATAAGTTTTATGGGAATTTTCAAATTCTCCTAGGAGGTGGTTAAAAGATGGTGAAAAGTTCAATAAAATTTTTATATATCTAAAATTATAATAAACTGACTCCAATTAATTACAATGAACTTATATAAGTATTATGTATCTATTTTTACATAAATTAATTTAAATAAAATAAAAAATTATTTAAAAAAAAAATCAGTTTTAACAAATAACATAGTGTTTTTCATTATTCATCAAAAATTGATGTTTCCCAAAAAAAATACAAAAAATTCAGCCTAAGATATATTTGACATTATGAATTCAAAAATTATGTCTATTTTACCAAATTAAAAACATATAAGTTGCATTAATAAATTTAAATTAATTCTCGTTGTAAAAAAAATTGAGTGTTTTTAAGAAATAATAACTATCAAAATATTGACACTAACTTATGTCAAGCTTAAATGTGAAATTATTTCCAATGACCAACATTTTATTAAATGGAAAAAATATATTCTAAATTGACTTTAAAATCACTCAAATTCATATTTTATCACTCTTAATTATTTCGATTAAAAAGTTTTTTTTAATTAAAATTTAGTAATTTTCACTATTCATCAAAATATGAAAGTTATCTGAAAAGTACCAAAATTTTACCCTAAGATAATTTCGATATTACGAATCCAAAATTAAAGTTCATTTTGATTGATAAAATGTATAAAATTAAAAAAAAAAAGTGGGTATTACTATTTTTAATGGCTAGTATGATTGGTTGTGGTGTGTTAGAACTTGAAGTTGCATATAACACAGGCTATTGCATTATTCAAAGAGAAGCGTACCCTGAAATCTTGGGGTGTTACATTCTCCCCTCCTTCAATAAATTGTGTTCTCGCAATTTATGCTCGGTATTTGAAACTTGGGGTTGATATTTCAAAATATCATAGTTGAAATCCCACAGTGAAAAATTGATTAATGAGGCCTCTATTTAAAATAAAGAGTGGTAAGTATGAAGGTTACTGAAAATAACTCATACTAGGGTTCCATGTAAGAAAATATGGATATGGAAAAGAAATTTAAACATCAATATCTGATGGATAGTGGTATAGAACATGGCTATGAAAAGGCCAACAATCACAAAGCCATAAATTTTTTTATGATCTAAGGTACCATCTAGGACAACATTTTTGTTCTAAGTTCCTTTTCTTAATGTTGAGGAATTTATTTATGAGATTGGATAATATCATTAGTAGATATACTTACTTTATAATTAGTGTTTTATCAATTAATAAATTTCTACCACAAAGTCATCTTTCACCCCAAAACATAATACAACTCAAAAATACTCTATTTATCCTAATCGTATAGGGTTCCAAATATAATAAATTTATAATTCACATATCAGACCCTTTAAAAAAACTACATTATAATATCTAGGAACTTTACGTAGTCCAGTGGTAGGTGATTAATACCAATTTCACTATCGTTGTGGGTTTGATTCTCGCAGCTTTGTCGGACGCAACGGGTCATCACACGGTCTGCGTGTTGTCCTTTTATAAAAATCCAAAAAAACCATTCAAACGTAATTCATTCCAACCTTTAGACTTATCCAAAATACTTTTTTAAACTCTCAGTTAAATGTTTATATGAAATATAAACATAATGTAGATCCTTTTTACCTCGTAATAGCATGTGAATACCTTCATCATGTATTCTTTTAAAACACTGAAACATCCTGAATTACCATAAAAACTTATTGATTACATTCATGCTCCCTTATTACTTATAGAATATTGGATATACTTCATCCATCCAAAAATGATGTTAACTCCAACAATGATGGAATATAAAAATCTTTAATCAGCATCAAGGCAGTCGGAAATATCCAAAATAATTTACCCAAATCAACCATATCTTATTCCAAAATCGCTACCTCAATATTAGGATCATATTAAGGTTTATCTTTCCTTTAACCATCTAATTTCAAAAAAGAATAACTCATTGTAGAGTCACTTTTCATAGTAACATAAAATCTCAAATCCTCAATGAAATAGTACTGTAATACAATCCTTATTTTTTCTTAGTTCATCATTGATACCACACTTCAATGAAATAATTGCAAAATAACTACAGAAAAACACTAGTTATTCCTCTTAATCTATGGTAGTATCCTTACTTTATTATTATCTAACAGCATCATTTGCGGCATAATTTGATGATTTGAACATTTATTCGCGTACTGTCCCCACTCCTTGCAGATGAAGCATTGTACATTTGAAACATCTTTCTTACCCTTGCAATCACGAATGTGGTGTCCTTTTTCTCCACAATTATAACATACTCCCATTCCCTTCAAGAATTTTACTAGGTGATTCTTTACACAGTTATCACATATGGGAAAATCCTTTTTTACCTTCTTCCATTTATCTGTCTTTCTCTCTACCATCCTTTTCATCTCCGGCCTCCCGTCAAATCCATAGGACTCCGAGAACTCTTTACCTATCTTATCAACACATGATACTATTTCTTCATATGATGATAATACATGGGAGACTATTTCCCTTCTAAATTTTGGCTTAAGACAATGAAAGATATGATCTTTCTTACTCTTTGGATCATGCGTATTGTTGAAGTTCTCATTCCTTCTACTAGGCACCATTTCTAAACAATGGAATACACTGGATTATATTATGAATAGAAACACCTAATCCCAAACTTGTAAAACACTTAACATAAATTAAATTGTTTAAGGATATAATCCATAATCATAAAAATGTCTTCTTTGAGGAAGTATATAATCATAAACCCATCATAATTTATTTTAAAGAAAATGAGAATTATCCTAAGAATATCCCCCGGGAATGTCATAACCAAGAGTGAAGCGAGGCCCGTTTTCGTGCACCAGTTATATTTCGAGTCTAGCTCAAAGCGGTGTTTTTAGGTATGACCCCAAGGTACATCTGTTCCAGAGCCGCCTCTACCTACTCGTATCCAGACAGGGATGTATTTGCTTAGAAACACACAAAATCTCTACCTTACCAAAATTCTAGGATGTTCTTTTATAATAAACCTCAAAGTCTATCTTAGGGTAATGTGCCTTAATCAGAGTTTATCTAAATCCAGTTTCCAATTTTATTGCTAAAATTTCTCTGATAAAAATTGTAACGCCCCGACCCCAGTTACCCATAGTCAGTGCATTATTTTAATACATTGGCATGATTACAAGGAATCATGACCCGAAGGACCGATCAATTTAGTAGTCTTGGAAAATAGATTGCATACATGAATTTTACATTATACTTTATAACATACAACCCAACTTAAGTAATCCTTTATGAACTCTATTATTCCCTTAGCATAACCAGGAATATCAATCAATACACACTTCTTGAATCTTGGGAAAAATAAAACATAGAAAGGGGTGAGCTCAAACGCTCAGTAAGGGTAAGCATTACAGAGGAAGATAACATAAATATTAATCATGGTGAATAATTGAAACCAATGTCTTTACCAATAATAAACATGAATACTTTTATGGCAGGAATATGAGCTGAGTAAATAATGCCATAATAAAAAACAATAATGGGTATTCTACTAGTCAATTTACCACATGAACCATCAATATTATCTTCATAATGAGGGAATGTATAATGCCAAACATTCTAAAACATTTTGTCAAGGCCTCATCCAAGACGTCAAAAATGATTTAAGGCCCCGTCCAAAACCATATATCAAATTGGGAAAGGGCCTCGGGCAATTCCACGTCTAGTTGTCTCATTAGTCCTACTGATGCATCGAGGAGCTATAGAGGGCTCCACCCATCACTTACAATGTCATATACATTACTCATATGAAAAGGTTGAAACATAACATAAACAATCGTATTAGAACTAGCATACGAAATGTCAATACATTAACCATAAACCATGAATGGTATAAAAATAGAACACCCACAATCAAACATATCATAACTCATTCAATAGAATATGGAATATTGTATTATAATAAATCAACCTCAATCATAAATAATATCCAATAAAGGAAGCTGACATAGTTGAAAATTATCAGTAAAACTTTTTGAGAGAAATATATTTTTTGTAAAATCATTTAAAAGTCAAACATTTATAAAGGAAGTAATTTTAAAAGATATTTTTGAATCAAAGTGTCCCATACCACATTGAAACTATTGAAAAGAATTATCATTTCAAAACATTCATGTCCATATAAAATAAATCCTTAAATTCATTTTGAAAACATAGAAATTAATTGAAAATATTTAGAAAGATAAATCATTAAAACATTTAAAATTCTGATCTTGATAAAAATTACCTTTCAAAAATTCTTAATATATTAATTTTGAAATCTTTTGAAGGTCACATAATTATAAAATAAAACATTTACATTCAAAATATTCTTAGAAGCTTTTAAGGGAAGCTTCGACGATTTTATAACGGCATAAAATATCCACACACTCCGTATGTGTTAAAAAAACATTCTTACCTTAATTCTATCGAAAAGGTTAAAAATGACCTTTTTTGGAAAATGACGAAAATATTCCTTTATAAACTTATTATAAAATGTCAAACAAGGGTATAAATTACTTTAACCAATATTCTTTAAAACAGTAAGAATGTATTGAAATATATTTTTAAGAAACATGGATTTGGATGATAAAGAGTTCCAAGTATATAATTACGTATAAACAACCTCAGACAATGAAGAGATTGTGAAATAAACCCTTACCTTGAAATTTTCCTTGGTTGAGGGTAGGTTAACCTTCTTTATAATGGTTAAATAATTGTTATTAAATTATACAAGAATCATATACATTGATATGATATCATATATGATCTTTTATCATTGATTTGTTAATAATATCTTAGTATTATCATCGTTTCGGGTGTTAACTTACTCGTTTTATTTTATACATTTTGTAAGATAAGTCATGCTTGTTATGGATTGGTTGAATCTTATTCATATCCAGATTTATATCAAGTCCTTAAAAATTATTTTTAATCCGAAAATTAGAATTATAATAGCATGGATACGATGGGGAATGAATCTCATCGCGTTTGTGGAGACAGTAGTCCGTACGTACGCACGAGCGACAATATCATTCTTTTAATTTTATAATAAAATATAATTGGATGGTATAACATATATAAAGAATAATTATAATGTTATATTTGTTATTTACATCAATTTCATATCATTATCATACCCATCCAAATAACAATGTTTTTGAATAACAATTACACCACGGCGTGGAGACGGTAAGCCGTACGTACGCATGTATGTTGACATGTCATTCAAAGAATGGATAGAATACTAAATATAGTTGTACCATATTTATAATAACATCACAGTATATAGAAGATACTGGAGTTATTATTTGAGAAATGAAATAACAAAGAAATAAGATGATGAAGAAGAAAGGAACATGAAAAAGCGTGGTGAAAACATTACCTCTTTTTTGGGTTATTCCTTTTGATTTGATCAAAAGGGCTCTTTAGGATGGATTTCTGATCAAACTAAGGCCTCTAGGATGAATTGAGGGATGTTTAGATAGTATTTGGGTAGGTTTTGGCCGAACCAAAAGGCTTTTAAGGTATGAAGAATTGGTTAGAAGTGGTGTCCTTTTATAAGGGGGAGGATGTGATCTTTAGGAAAAACATAACGTATTAATTTATAATAAATTCATATTCGGTTTATAATGGCAAAAAAGTGTATTATTCAAATTATAAGGTCGGGGGGGTCGAAATAAACTGAACAAATGGGTTTTAGACAGGTTTGGGTCACATTATTAACCTTATCTTTTAGTTTTAACCCTTAGTTAATTAGTTTGACATTTACCATGTCTTTTTGTATTTTTATATTAAATGGTTAATAAACTTACTATAAAATTTCAAGAGACTCTCAAGTGGTCCATTAATTATTAACCTATCATGATTTATGTCCCTTGTCTGATCCTTAGATTTTTAGGAATTGAATATCAATTAATCATATAATATTTGTTTTAAATATTAATTTATTTCAATTTTGACACTATTTGATATTTCGTTTTTGTGAAAGTCATAACAACTTGATTACTTAGAAAGAGATAAATTTAATAATCCCTAACATGTCATAGTCAACTAGAAAATTCGTCGATTTCATAAAAACTTTGAAATTATATTTATTTTAATATTTATAATACAATTTATTTCATTCTTTCATTAATAAGTTAATTACGGAATCATCATTGTGTCATAAATAAATTTAATTATTTAAAATCTAAAAATTATAAAAAAAATACCATGATGTAGTAAATATTTTTAGTTTTATAATGAATATTTATATTCGAATTTATCTTATGTATAACCCTATATTAAAAATGGTTTAGTTAATAAACATTGAATTTAACACTTTTAAATATTTTTAAATTAAATAATAATAAATGTCCTAATCTAATACAAGTAGAACTAAAGGGTAATATTTTATTCATAAGGTAGTTTTTGGTCAAATTACACTTATTCAATAGAATTAGGACATGTGTTAGGGTAATAATAATATCATTTATACCCCTAATTACCCTATTGACTATTAACCGTGGTAAATAAAAGTAAGAAGTTACTATTCCCCAAAAATTATTTTCATCTTATTGAACCACATTTTACTCCTTGATATTAACTGTTTTTATTGGATTTTCTAAATTCCACTCACAGAAGTGGTAAAATTATGTTTTATGGGAATTTTCAAATTCTCCTAGGAGGTGGGTAATAGACGGTGAAAAGTTCAATAAAATTTTAATATTTTTAAAATTATTAATAAATGACTCCAATTAATGATAATGAACTTATATAAGTATTATGTATATATTTTCACATATATTAATTTAAATAAAATAAAAAATTATTTAAATTAAAAAATTGGATTTAACCAATAACTCAGTGTTTTTCACTATTCATCAAAAAATGATGTTTCTTAGAAAAATACCAAAAATTCAGCCTAAGATATATTTAATATTATGAATTCAGAAATTAAGTCTATTTTACCAAATTAAAAACATATAATTTGAATTAATTAATTTAAATTAATTCTCATTGTCAAAACAAATAGCGTATTTTTAAGAAATAATAACTATCAAAAGATTGACACTAACTTATGTCCAGTTTAAATGTGAAATTATGTCCAATGACCAAAATTGTATTAAATGGTAAAAATATATTCTAAATATTCTTTAAAACCACTCAAATTCATATATTATAACTATTAATTATTTCGATTAAAAAATTTGTTCTTAAGTAAAATTTAGTAATTTTCACTATTCATTAAAATATGAAAGTTGTCCGAAAAGTACCAAATTTTCACCCTAAGATAATTTAAATATTCCGAATATAAAAATGAAGTTAATTTCAAAAGATAAAATGTATAAATTTTCAAAAAGTGGGAATTACTATTCTTAACAGCTAGTATGATTGGTTGTGGTGTGTTAGAACTCAAAGTTGCGTATAACACAGGCTATTGTATTATTAAAAGAGAAGTGTACTGTGAAAGCATGGGGTGTTACACATTAGGTAGAAGAGACCTCAAAAAAGTGTTCATCTTTTGGTATTTATATGAATTGAACCCCACCACTTTTATAGAAATGAATTCACACATCCTCTTCCTCACACCTCTCAAGTGACATTGTAGCATCCAACACCTACCCAAATAATCTCTTATCATTCATCCTCTCTTCCAAGAATCCTCACTGTGGGAATAACTCCATCCATGTAATCCATTTGTTGAAAACCAAAAAAAATTACCCAAAATAGATTTAATGTTATTCAACATAGATTTCTATTTTATTTCATTGTCCACCCATTCAGTTCTTCTTATTACATTATTATATAATATCACCACTATAATCAATATACTGAGGTATTTTTATTCTATGTTTTCTACATAAACATACACAAACTTCAATAAAATGGGTAGTAAACATACTATTGGTTTATATGGGGGACTACCTGTAGAATTAAAACCATTTCAATAATAGTATATATCTTCTTTTATTTACTATGAGTAAATTCTTTTGGGGTTTACCTTTTCGGGGGTTTGTCAGAACATTAGATAATTTTTGAAGAAAGAGGCATTGTGCAAAGTTGGTTCATGGTTTTCCCAAATCGTGCGCCCATCCCAGAAAACTAAACATACCCAGAATGAGGGGATACACAAAAATGTTGCATGGTTTTTCAAACATGCACACTCTTATGATAAACCATACCCCCTATAATAATCTAATGGATAAGGGGAATGGTTTGAAAAACCATCCATCTCAACCTATAAAATTGTACACATGAATAAAATTAACCCAAAATTTAGATTTAAAAGTTAACTGAACTCTTATATTAGCAAAAAATCAACTGTAAGTCATCTCTAATCAAATAAATCATTTTAGAGGATAATGGAAATATTATAAGCCCTTTTGACCTCTATTTATTATGATTCGATTCCCAGATAAAATATCTTCATGTCTCTGAGTATGTCATTTCATACCAATTAGACCTCTCTCTCTCCTTCTCTTATTTCAAGATAAAAGAGGCATTTAGTCAAATGTTGGAAAGGGGATTGATCAAGAACTTTGTTTGATGGATAATGACCCATTTTATCCTATTTCTAGGATTTTTTTCATGATCATGTTCTTAATTATAGGGTTTACATATCCACATCATGTTGGGGATTCCCATTGGTGTGTGTTCATCGTCTAATTGAGGTAGGCCGTCTATTATTCAAATCAAAAAAAAATTATTTCAATTATGTGTATGTTATTGTATAATTTATATTGTATTATTAGAAATTTAATTTCTCAAATATAATTATTTACAATATTTAATTATTTAAATAAGGGATTGTGAATTGGAATAATAAATTATTGAATTAATTATTTGATATTGAGATTGTAAAATTTTATTAATTAATTATTGAATTAATTCATGGGAATTATTTTAATTATTAAATTGATTGAATTGTTAAAATTGATTGTTGAATTAATTATGGGATATTGAGATTGATGAATTGTATTAATTAGTTGTTAAATTAATTAATGATAATGGTTGTGATTATGAAATTAATTGAATTAGATTAACCCTTTTCTTAATTAATTGATATATTTGTGGATGGATGAATGTGATAAAAGGTTAATGTGGATTATCCATGATTGATTTGATATTTGTGATAACTGTGTGTGGGATATGGTCTACAACATAAATATGAAATAGTGATGAATTGATAGATAAATTTTTGTGGGACCAAGACTACAACATAAAAAACCCATAGTGATTATTTGATTGATAAAATTGGGTGGGACATGGTCTGCTATATAAAAAACCCATAAGGATGAATTTAATGATAAACAATGTATGGGATAAGGAAAAATGCTCCAAATACTTATTTGTGGTATACGTATGGGACAAGACCTAAGGCCCCAAATACCCACGTAACATTGAGGTGCGGGATAGAGACTAAGGGTCCAAATATGCATATGGTATTAGAAAAGACATTTTACACCCATGAGTTAGAATTGGACTGTGGTTCAAATTGTCCACAAAATGAGTTTATATGAAATGATAAATGCGAACACTGGTTACATGATATGGTTTATAATTTGGTATATACTAAAGTAGGTATTGAGTTTCAGGTGTCCTCGGGAATATGGTGGTTTATGTGGTTAATTAAAGAATAGTTGAAAATGGGACAACTATTTACATATGCATTTTAATATATTCTTTATAAAAGTGCATACACATTTATTAGTTGAATATTGTTTTATACATCATTGTTGGTTACCTACTGAGTTGTACTCACACCCTCATCAGGATTCCTAATTAGTTCCAAAATAGATTTTATAGTTTTAGGAAAAGTAAAGGGAAATCTCCATATGTTAGATGGATGAGTCATTATGGATCATGAATGAGAAAACAGAAACAATTGATGGGACCTTCTTGGAGTTTTTCAATATCTTGTTTTTGGGGTTTTCACTAGAAACATGGTGTGTACTTGGCATGACATATATATTATTTTAGATTTGTTATTATATTTCTATTTTTAGTTATCATGTGATACTAGTATTATTTGGTTATCTAATTATTCCATTTGGTTATTATTATTTATTTTGTTTATTGTTCTACTTTGATAAAGAGGGTGTATTCTCCCCGTGATTGATATTGAATCTCCCTACATGTTGGAATCCTCTAGTGTATATGGAGGTGTTCCTGAGGTTATGTGACTGACCAACTCATGGAACCAGAACGTGGAACCAAGGTTGAGAATTTACAAAGTTGTATTAGATGATGTTTCTTTTATTTTTCTTCTATATTACTATTTGGGAATGGTAGATAAGAAAATAGTATGAGTTGAATCTTATTTTAAAGATCATGCAAAGGAGTGTCTAACACATGTACGTGTGTAAAATCCAAGTACCCAGGGTGGGATTATTGTTATGGATGTGTTTGGTTACATTTGATGCTATTTCACCTCGAGTGATGAACTTGTTGTGTGATGTGATTAATGTTTCTATGTTTTTATGAGATTTGACTCATGGATAGGAATAGTGTGAGATTTTTGTAACAAAAATTATTCTAGGCACTCAGGATTTATTCTAACAAGCATCATTTTAGGTACACAAAAGAAAATGGATTTTGGGTTTGTTTTTGAAATTGAAATGTTTTCCTTGCTTGTGTAGTAGGAATGAAAAAGGTGCCGAATATGAGATAAAAATGGAAATATGATTAAAAATGTGAATAAATGGGTGGATAATGAGGAACATGAATGATGAGAATGAGTTTACCCAATTTTAATAAAAACCTATATGTTGGATGGTCAACTGTAGTGATTGTGCCTCGGTTTTGACCATATGGTAAGAAATGTGGAAACAAATTGTTAAGTATTATGTTAATCCCACCATGTTAAATGGTTTAATGCTGTGTGATTTTTCATGAGATGTTTTTTTGGAATTATATATACATGCCTCTATGATGACACTTGTTGAGAGGATGATAGGAGGATATTGATGGAGATGATTCTATAGTAGTGGAACCCGAGGCATCGAAAGTTCTTTGTGAAGAAGGAGAGAAGTTCTAGGAGAAATTTTCTCACTTAATATAGTTTATATAGAGATACCCAAAGGTTTTCGTGAGTAGTTTATATTACCTGATGTGGGAGTTTTAATTGAATCACCCTATGAGTTTCCCAGTAGAGTGTGGACATAAGTTAGCAGAGTTCTAGATGGAGTCTATCCAGAACATACATGAAAATTTAGAGACCCTTACTGTGAGGAGGGTAATGATGGATTCATATATGGTAGGAGGATCAATGTAGAGCTAGTGGGATGTAAATATTTGGATAGGGTGTGTTTATTAGATTTCTGGGAAGGAATTTTTGGAGATGATCCTAGAGAACTTCTATCACGAGACAGTGAGACATGTGAGAGCAGCTGAGTTCACATGGGAAAATATAGAGTGTAAGTACATGATGGAATATGAGGATGATTTATAAAAATAAAATGAATTTTTAAAACATTTATCGGGGATGAGATAGTAATAGAAATTCAGTTCCAAGAAGGATTTAAATGTATGATTAAGTCTCAGGTTAATATATTTCGGTTAAAAATGTTTTCTAAGGTGGTGGATCAGGATCTCATAGATGAAGGTAACCTGAAGGAGTATTTCAGTGGAGGATAGGTGAAGTGTTGATATGTTAATATTGACTAGAGTAGTGGAAGGATGATTGGATGAAGGTAAGGATTACTTACCCATTATCATACCCATGTTCATTTCTACTAGTGTATTTGGACATGCCACTATTATAAAAAATGTTCATGACCACCAATAGAGTGCTAATCTTAGGGAAGGAAGTGATATCAAGGTGGTTCATGTAGGTTTAGTTCATCAGAAACTATAGGAGGTCACCACCCAGATTTTTAGTATATTTCTAGATGATAGAGTTGTAAAGTAAGATGTCTTTCCTCAAATATTCTATAGGTTTTATGATGTTTTTACTATACTAAAAATTGTTTCCAAATAAGAGAGATGCGTAATTTATTACTGATCTAATACTGGGGGATGAGCAAGTTTATATTCCACTATATAGAATGGAACTAGAAAATCATCAACTGATCCAAACTCAGCTAGAAGTGATGATGGATAAAGGATTTATCTATCCTAGTACATCACATTGGGGTTCTCCTGTTTAGTTTTCTAAGAAGGATTATTGGTCTCTATGCTTATATTTTTACTATCAGTAGATGAACTAGTTAGATATTACAAACTTGTATCCTATTTATCATATCAATGATCTATTTGACCAGCTGATGGGAGATTGTGTTTTCCCCAAGATAGACTTGAGATTAGGGTATCATAATTTCAGATTTCAACTATTTAATATACTGAGGATTAATTTTTCAAGATGGTACAACCTTTATGAGTCTGTCAGAATTTTTTTTGGGTTGACGATTGCACCAACAATGTGTATGTCCTTAATGACAAGAATATTACATCTATACCTAGATCATGTTGTGGTAGTGATTGTGGATGAACTTTTGGTGTAGTTCATGATTCATCATGATCATTCCAAACATCTTAACATCATCCTTAGTATATTAATGGATAATCATCAATATTCCAGGATTTATAATTATCAATTTTTTAATAATCATATAAGACTCTTAGGTCACAACATCTCATAGGAAGTCATGTTAGGGGAACTAGATATCAGTTAGTGATATTTACATGGAATAATACCAATAATGTTTTTTATATTCATATATTTATAGAGGTATCAGGATATTATCAAAAATTCATTGAAGAATTTTCGAAATTAGTAGATCTTATTTCGTTCTTGAACAAGAATGAGATAATGATTAATTGGTTGGAAGTTCGTGAGAATTCATTCCAGGATTTGAACAATCATTTCACATCATCTCTAATCCGTATCTTACACAAGACAATTGAAAAGTATAAAGTGTTTTTTGATGCTATTGGGATTAGGATTGGAGCAATGTTGATTGAGGGAGATCGAGTTTTGGTGTTTGGGACATAGCAATTGATTTTGAATTAATGTAACTACTCTATACAAGACCTATAATTATTTGTAGTTATTTATGAATTAATGTGTTGGTGAAATTATCTATTAAATGGAATTATTAATGTGGATAAAGAACAGATTATCATGAAGTATTTATTTTCATGACAATACTTGATAATTTAATAGTGGATATGGTTGAGTATATAATTCCATTCAACATTGATCTTTCCTAAACACCAAGGAAAGAAAATTGTGCTACTGACTCTTTACGAAGAATATAATATACATCGATAGTTCAGGATTCTAGTGATGAGTAGAAGATGATGGATTTTTAGGAAAATATCATGTTGTGACTTCGGAGTTTTATGAGTAGATGACTACAATACCGGTGTTTGTAGTGTGAACACTTTAAAGACAAATTAGGGATAAACAATATAAGGATCTAGAATTTTTTCCTTGAGGGAAAGCCTTAAAGGTGGGATTTACAATTTATTTGGAGGATATATGAGGATGAGATCATCTGTGTAAGGAATCTGGTTATTATTCCCATGGGTATACATGAAGAGTTGATGTGGGAATTTATTTCCACAAAGTGTGGGTTGAATCTAGGCATGACCAAACTATATTGTGACCTATAAAGTTAGTTATTGTGGTCGGTAACGAAAATGGAAACTAGAGGGTCAGTGACATGATAATACACCAATCAACATGTGATGTGTGAACATCAATGACCTAGAGGTTTACTATAGACATTTACCATTTTTTGAATGGAAGTGAGATGATGTTACCAAATATTTCATGGTGGATATCCCGAGGAACCCTTAGAAGAATGAGTCTATTTGGGTTTTTGCAGAGAATTTACAATGTTTTTGCATATATTTTATATATGGCAGACACTCTAGGTGGTGTAGTTGGGTGATTTTTATGTTTAGGAAATAGTACATCTTCATGAATTTCCAATGAGGATTGATTCATAATGTGACTCATAATTTAATTTTCACTTCTTACAGGGATTATATAGGACTTTTGGTACATAGTTTTTAATAAGTAAAACATTCTATCCATAAAAATATGGGAAGCCATAGATTATGATATAGGTTCTTGAGTTTATGCTTTCGGCGCGTGTCCTACACATTGGTGGATCTTGGGAGAAACACCTATGTTTAGTGGAGTTGGACTATAAAAAAATCAAGAAACTATTATGATGGAACCACATCTGGAACATTATGGTATTCCATATAGATTACCTATATACTGGATGGAGGTAGCTGTGTCATTGTAATTGGGATAGTCTCATGCAAGAGTCAATGAAGAAGGTTCACCTATTTCAAAGGAATATTCGAATAGATCAGAGTAGTCTGAATTCATTTACTGATAGATTTTAATGACCCCTTGAGTTTATATATCGTGGTAATGTATTCCATCACATGATTAATATATTAGGTTAACATAGGATACATAGATAGGGCATGTTAATGATGAGGTTCATTGGACCAATTGAGGATATGCAGTGAATTGGGAAAATGACATACCTATTGGTTCTTACAAAGAGGTAAAATCATATGAATGAAGTATTACATGTTTCTATTAATTGGTAAAATAATTTAATTTATTAAATAAACTCAATTAATAGGTAAAATAATTAATTAATTTTTTTTTTAATTGGAATAATTAATTTTTGAAATAACTATGTGATATTGAGATTGTTAAATTGTATTGATTAATTGTTGAATTATAAATGGGAATTGTTTCGATTGTGAAATTGTTTATTTATAATGAATAATGATTGAATTAGTTATTTGATATTAATATTGTTTAATTTAATTGATTAACTGTTCAATTAATTTATGAGAATTTTTGTGATTATTTAATTTATTGAATTGGATTAATTTATTTTTTAATTAATTAATAGATGTTTTGAAGGTCGAATGTGATAAGAATGATAATGTTGATTAACCATGATTGATTAGATATATGTGATATTGAGATATATGTCATAAACATGTTGGGACATGGTTTATTGCATCGAAATCCCATAGTTAAGAATTTATTGATAAATGTGTGTGGGGAATATTCTATTGCATCAAAAACCTATTTTGAGTAAGTGATTTTTAAACATGTGTGGTTCTTGGTATGCTTTATAAAAATACCATACATATGAATTGATGGATAAAATAGGTGTGAGAAAGGTATTTATGCTCTAAATACTGATACGTGATAGGAGTATCAGACAGGGACTGAGGCTCTAAGTACCCATGTGACATTGAGGTGCAGGATAGGGACTAAGAATCCAAATTACAATAGGCTGTTAGACACAGTTTTCTACACCCATGACTTGGAATTGGACTATAGATACAACATTATATTACATGGGTTGATATGAAATTATAAATTATAACCCCAGGTTGGTGATATGGTCCAGACTCCAGCATGGGCTGAAGAATGTTTTGAGATTCAGGTGTCCTCAGAAACCTTATTGTTTATTGGGTTAATTAAACAATAATTTCCAATGTGGAAACTTTTTACAAATTAATTGTATTGTATTCTTTATAAAATTTCATAAACTATTATTGAATTAATATTGTTTTAGAAACCATTGGTGGTGGCCTTCTGACACTACTCGGGATACTTGATAAGTACCTAAATAGTTTTCATGGTTGTAAGACAAGTTAATGGAAAGAGACATATGTTAGATGACTGAGTCGGGATGGAGCATGGATAATGGAACATGACATGGTGATTGGACCCACTTGGAGTTTGTAAGTGTCTTACTTTTTGGTTTTTAATTTAACACATAGAACATACTTGGAATGAAATATCTACATATTTAGTTTGTTAATTTTATTTTTTGTGTTAGTTATTGTGTGATACTGGTATTTTCGAGTTATCTGGTTATATAATATGGAAATTATTATATATTTTTGATGATGTTCTATTTTTATAGAGATGGTATAATATCTCCATGAACTATACTAAACCTTCCTTGTAATATAAATCCTATGGTGTATGTGGATATGAAACTAAGATCATGTGACCAACGATGTCTAGGCATGAGTGTCTGGAACCCAGGTCGGGACGTTATACTACCACCTCATGAAACTATGTCATTCATTTTTCCTTTACCACCTCTCATGAATGAGAGTTATGATGGAAATAATATTTTCATATTATATATATGATATTTATGATTTATTTATGCTTCTTTAATTATTATATAAAACATGAAATCGTGATTTATATTTCCTGTAAATATGATAACTTCATGAGTGGACGTGTTGATTTCCTCCTTTTAAAGCGATGTGATTCAATAAAACATTACATAGAATGTATTAGGGATGCGTTTAATTAATTTTATGATATATATAACATAATAATTCTAATAAAATGATAATGTAAAAAAATGTATATACATATTTTTCATTTACTTTATTTCTTTCAATATTACATCAAAACAGAAGCAACGTTCATGCATATGTATGGCCCATCATCTTCATGTACGGTGTATTCCATTTCATATTTATATCTTATATAGATTATTATAAGGGTTTATAAAAGGAATATATATTATATTTAAATAATTTTTTACTTTCTTTAAATTAGTATATCATGATCTATATAAGAGGATTAATAATAACAAGTCAAACCCGATATATAATATAACACAGATATTACCTAAAACGTATCCGTGACATGGAATTGCAAATGGAAAAGTAATATTAAGTAATAAAAAATCATATATGGAATGAGATATAAGAATATGGTACAATGGTAGATTTATAATAAACATATATTTTTTATACATGATGTTTGAATTTGTATGAAATAATTCAACACTTAGGGTAAGAGTGGCCCCGTCTCAATTTTATTTCTATGAGACTTATGCCTTATTCACAACTCATTTATCTTGTGTAGTGTATAAAATTTGTAACGACCCAAAGTTTTTCAATAGAAATTACCTTATCATAAGTATGTCATAAAATCACATGAAAACAAAACCTAATTAACTACTAAGTTCTAAGTTTTAGAGACCCGTAGCTTGACGTACATTGACATTACATTACATTTGCGGAATACTTAGTACATACACACAAGGATCGTAATAGTTTAGTGTCTTTGGAAACTCGGAACGTAATCTTCTAATCGTGGTGAAAGATCTTCAAAATCTCCTATAAAGATCTTCCCTTTTTTTACCTAAAACCTTTCTTTATATCCTGGGGAAAAGAAAACATAAAAGGGTGAGCTCAAATGCTCAGTAAGGGTAAACAAAATAAATATCAATCACATCGTATTCATAAGAACATAACATTTTGGAAATCTTAACCTGCAAAAGAGAGCATAATTTCATAACATGGGATAAATCATAGTAGTGAAATGAAATCATAACTTAAAACATTACTCATTGTGGCATACACACATAATCATAGAGAATCATTTCTTGTTAGTCAAGACTCATTGCCAAGACTATCTTAGTGGACAAAGTCCCTTTCTGAATCGAGTAATCCTCGTTTCAGTCCTGTTTCACTGAACCGGTATAACCTACCATTCCAGCCATGTCTATCTCATGAGATATAAAATCTTTACCCAATGCATTGGAGGGAGATATAGGTCCCACCCATCTCTTAATGAATCCTTTCTTATGTGTGCCACCAAATCATAAATCATACATCATTGCATAACCCATGTAATAAAATGGAATTCTTAAACAACATGACATCATAAAACAATTCATATAAGATAAAGGAATTCATAAAAATATTTCCATCACAAAATAATCAAATCCATGTAATAATAGGGATAAAAACAGAACCCTTTTATTATCTTAAATGGAAAATAATTTTGATAAAATACTTGAACTCCATTCTTGAGGAAAATATCCTTTCTACTTCAAAAACATTTTTCCTTTCATAACATGTCATACGACTTTAAAATAAAATAAGTTGATTAAAAATAAACTTGAAAACTTGTAAATGAAGTTTCTTGGAAATAATGTTTTAAAAATCCATTCATTCCGTATAAGTTAAAAAAAACATTCTTCGTACTTTTGTCGGAAAAGTCAAAAAGTACCACGTACGACAAAAGATTCCTTTCATAGATATTACTAAAAACTCACCGAAGAGTAAAAATGGATTTAAACAATTGTAGGTGGATGGAAATAATATTACATATTGATGAAACATGGATGTGGATGATAAAATACACCCCAGTAAATACTTACGAATAAACAATCTCGGATAAAAATGAGATTGTGATATTTCCCTTACCTTAGGTCCGACTTGCTTTGTAAGTGTCCGAACCTCCTGTATAATGATTTAAATCATGTTATTGACTTACTACAGAATCATATTCATTGTTATGATATCATATATGGTTCACTTATGACATTATATTACCCGTTCTTTTGTAAATTCCATGTTAAAGAAGCGTTTTGGGTAAAATCGTTTCATTTATCGTAGGTGTTTTGACTTGTTGTTCTTGACATCATTATTACTTATATCATGATTTACTTACTTCAAGAATATAAAATATGATTTATATATCATATATATTCAGTATATATATATATATATAATAGGTAGATAAATAAAATGAAAAACACCGTTCATGGAGACGGTAGTCCGTACGTACGCATGAACGCTGTTTTCCTTTCCTTATTGTCTTGAAATGGAAGTAAGTAGATGACATACATATGTATATATATACATAAATCCAGTAGCTTTATTATGTCATATATTTCATTATTATTTCTTATATATACATTATAATCATTATTAAATGGTTAACATGGAGAATGAATCTCATCGCGTCGTGGAGACGGTATTCCGTACGTACGCACGAGCGATGATATAATTTCTATAAATATTGAATTGAATTGGAGTGGATTATACAATATATCAGAATCAATATGATGTTGTAATAACTATGTATAGTTATTCTTTACACCATTATACCCATCCATGTAAGGTGGTGGTGGAAAATAGATTACACCACGGCGTGGAGACGGTATTCCGTACGTACGCACGCGCGGTGATTTCTTTTTCCGTAGGATGGATAGATGGTGAAATAGGGTTGTTTCATACTTATAATAACATATCAGTATATGAGTGATACTGATGTTATTACTTCATAATGAAAAAACCTAAGAAGAAGAAGTGGAAGAAGAAATAAAGATGAAAGAATTGGTAACGGTAATTACCTCTTCTTTGAAGTGCCTCTTTGAGACCTCCTCTTAGGGCACTAGAATTGGTCTTTTAGGAAGACCAGAACCTCTAGGATGTTTCTAGGGAAGTGGAGAAGGAATTTTGGTAGGGGTTGGACGAGCTTGAGTGCTCAAATTGGTGTGAGGAGGAGGGGGAGGAGGTGTCCTTTTATAGGGGAGGAGAGGGGCACCTTAGGAATATCTCAAAATATTATTTTATATTAAAGTCAAAATCGGTTTATAATGGTTCCAAAGGGTCTTATTTCGAAGATAAAGTGGGGATGGGTCGAAATCCTATCAACCAATAGGATTTAGACAAGTTTAGGGTATTATTTTAACCTTATCAATTAGATTTAACTCTAAGTTAAATAATTTAACTTTTACCGTGTCTTTTTGTTTTCTTTCACTATATGGTTAATAAACTTACTATAACATGCCAAACGAACCCCAAATTGTATATTATTAATACATATATCCTTATCTAAGTCATTTGGCCGAACCTTATATTTTTAGGAATAAAATAACAATTAATAATATAATATTTGATTTAAAAACTATTTTGTGTCAATTTTGACACTATTTGATATATGATTTTTGTGAAAGTCATAACAGAATTATATGTTCGAAACAAGTTGATTAAATCAACACTAATATATCATAGTAACCTAGAAAATTAGTGTAATTCATAAAAAGTCTCAAATTACATTTATTTTGGTATTTATATTATCAATTTTGTCAATATTTCATTAATAAGATAATTACTGCATCATCTTTGTGTCATAAATAAATTAAATTATTTGATGTCTAAAAATTACAAATAAAATACCATCATGTAGTAAATCTTTTTAGCTTTCTAATGAATATTTACAATCGAATTTATCTTATGTATAACCCCATATTAAAAATGATTTACTTATTAAACTTTGGTTTTAACTATTTTAACCCTTCTTTAAATAAATTAATAATAAATGTCCTAATCTAATCCAAGTGGGCCTAAATGGTCATATTTTATTCCTAAGTTTGTTTTTGGTCGAATTACACTTGTCCAATAGAATTAGGACATGTGTTAGGGTAATATTAATATCATATTTACCCTTAGTTACCCTATTTACTATTAACCGCGGTAAAAAAGTAAAAAGTTACTATTCACCAAAAAATTATTTTCATCTCATTGAACCACATTTTAGTCCTTGATATTAACCGTGTCTCTTGGATTTTCGAAATTCCATTCACAGAAGCGGTAAAATTAAGTTTTATGCAAAAATTCAGTTTTTAACCTACCACTTAGTAGTTTCACTATTCATCAAAAATTGATGTTTTTCAGAACAATGCCAAAATTTCATCCCAAGCTATATTTCATATTCCGAATTCAAAAATGAAGTCTATTTTACCAAATTCATAACATAAAAGTTGCATTAATTAATTTTATAATTAAATCCCGCTGTTAAAACAAATAGCGTGTTTTTAAGAAACAATATCTATCAAAAGATTGACACTTGATTATGTCTGGTTTAAATGTGAAATTACATCCAATGACCAACATTGTATTAAATTGTAAAAATATATTCTAAATATAATTTAAAACCACTCAAATTAATAATTTATCACTATTAATTATTTCGATTAAAAAAGTTGCTTTTAATTAAAATTTAGTAATTTTCACTATTCATCAGAATATGAAAGTTATCCGAAAAGTACCAAAATTTCACCTTAGGCTAAATTCGATACTCCGAATCCAAAAATGAAGTCCATTTTGAGAGTTAAAATTTCTAAAATTTAAAAAGTGGTTATTACTATTCATAACGGCTAGTTTTAATAATATTTTAATAGCATATCATTGTTTCGTGAAACTCAGGATTACGTACCACACACGCTATCGAGGAAGGTTGCGATTGCGTGTAATGCAAGGCAAGTCAAGGATGCGTGTTGTGCAACCTCCTTTTGGTGTAGCGTACAACACAAGACATTAGTGAAATAAAAAAAAGAATATTTTTCATAAAATCTCGGGCTGTTACATTCTACCCCCCTTAAAATGAATTTCGCCCTCGAAATTCGTCGGGGTTATAAATGGTTTACTATTCGAAAGTTTCTTTAATAGAAACCCACATCGTAAAAGGGAATACCAAAACTTGGCTTTAAAAACTAAAGTATGAACTGTAACGATTACCCAAATAAACTAATCATTGGGTTTCCACATAGGTGAAAATATGGATATGGAAGAGAAATCTAACCATCATGTTCTGATGGAGAGTGGTAGAGAACATGGCTATGGAAAATCTAGTAATCACAAATCCATAGATTTGTGATGATATAAGGTACCATCTGATTCATCAGGTATAAGATCACTAGGACACCATTTTTGGTTTTCAAGATCATTTCCCTAAAGTTGAAAATTTGCTTAGAATAAATACTTACTTTATTTCGGTACAATCTCACTGTTGTTCGTGCCTTTAACAATTTCCACTTCATCTCTTAAATAAATGAAGTTGAATTTGTTATTCGTGAAGTGCTAGCAGATCATGTGATAGAATGACGGGTCATTCCATCTGTTTCAAACAAAAGGTTAGCAAAATTATATACATAAGTCGATCTATAGTGAGATTAATCACATATGGTTTCTAAAATGGACTTATACTTCATATATCATACTGCTTAATATAATAAAACTAGTTTCTACTAAACAGGGACTTCCTGTAGGTCAGTGGTAGGCGATAAAGGCCAGTCGCACTTCGGTTGTGGGTTCGATTCCTACAGCCTTGTCCGAAGCGATGGGTTGTCGCCCGTCCTGCAGGTTGTCCTTTTTCTAAAACTACGTTAATATAACATCCCATCAATAATATCGAAAATCTTCTATCCTTAAACAATACTAACTTATGTCCAACATAATCCAATCTAATCATTAGGCTTATACATAATACTGCAGTCCACTCTCATAATATAGTGACATCGATTACCAGAGATTTAATACTGTCGTTGATCCCCACATATCATAAGATATGTCTTGTTGGTCACATTCCAAACATTCAAAGTCCTTAATCGTGTATTCTCTTGAATACCTTAGTGAAAACATGAGTGCAGTTAAAAGTTAACACTTTCCACATACCAAAATCCTCAAAATTCTATATACTCAAACCATGATATCACTTAGTCCTTATATCAATCATGAGCTCATGAATACTATCAAACATTTAATTTTCTCCTTATCCCTTCATTATCCGCATATCATCTACATTCCAAAAATATCTGAATAACCTTTCATGGATACTGGTAACATTAATCATATACTTTCAAAACACAAGGAAAGACAACAGTGTAACAATCCATAGATGTCTCTTTATTCCAAAATTACACATGATAAACATGTAATCATGCCACTACATTCTCAAACCATTGACCGAGCTTCAAAAATTCTTTCATATATCATTTGTAGTCTCTTCATCATCATCCACATAAATACTACCCATATGACCATACTGATTCTCTTCATGAGTCTTTCCCTTAGAGCATTTGTTTGCATAATGCCCATACATTCCACATTTAAAACACTTAACCATTTTTGATGTCTTAGCAATACCATTATCCTCATCCATGGTGTTAACCGACCCTTTTCATTTGCACTTACTTGCTTTGTGTCCTTCTTTTCCACACCCAAAGCATCTTCCAGTTCCCTTGAAACATTCTCCTTGATGCCTCTTCCCACATGATTTACATAGGGGAAATTGAACTTTCTTTCCTCTATGATCATCATGAAACTCCATCTTTCTCTTATTAGCCGAGTCAGGAAACTTACCAAAGTTTACTTTATTGATCATATTATGAGATTTCTGATTCGGCATAATAATGATGTTTGGACTTCCAAATCCCATTTCATTTGGTTGCTCATAAAGAATATCATTCCATTGTCCATCATATCCTCCATTATTGTGAATCATCTTGTTTCCAGCCATTTTCTAAAACCCAAACAGAATAGTGTTAGATGAAAAAATCGTAATAAAGGGGGAGTAACTTAAATATCTATCATCTTTGGTTTAATCTAATATCGTTACCATAGTTCTAGAACTATATCCTATACGTATACTTATCCTTAGGGGCATCCCTAGACATACCTTAGAAATATCTCTAGGGATCTCACTAACGTTTTCGCATCCTAGTTTCCAAAGGTTGACTAAACCTTTCCTCTGATACCAACTGTAGAGACCCGTAGCTTGACGTACATTGACATTACATTACATTTGCGGAATACTTAGTACATACACACAAGGATCGTAATAGTTTAGTGTCTTTGGAAACTCGGAACGTAATCTTCTAATCGTGGTGAAAGATCTTCAAAATCTCCTATAAAGATCTTCCCTTTTTTTACCTAAAACCTTTCTTTATATCCTGGGGAAAAGAAAACATAAAAGGGTGAGCTCAAATGCTCAGTAAGGGTAAACAAAAGAAATATCAATCACATCGTATTCATAAGAACGTAACATTTTGGAAATCTTAACCTGCAAAAGAGAGCAAAATTTCATAACATGGGATAAATCATAGTAGTGAAATGAAATCATAACTTAAAACATTACTCATTGTGGCATACACACATAATCGTAGAGAATCATTTCTTGTTAGTCAAGACTCATTGCCAAGACTATCTTAGTGGACAAAGTCCCTTTCTGAATCGAGTAATCCTCGTTTCAGTCCTGTTTCACTGAACCGGTATAACCTACCATTCCAGCCATGTCTATCTCATGAGATATAAAATCTTTACCCAATGCATTGGAGGGAGATATAGGTCTCACCCATCTCTTAATGAATCCTTTCTTATGTGTGCCACCAAATCATAAATCATACATCATTTCATAACCCATGTAATAAAATGGAATTCTTAAACAACATGACATCATAAAACAATTCATATAAGATAAAGGAATTCATAAAAATATTTCCATCACAACATAATCAAATCCATGTAATAATAGGGATAAAAACAGAACCCTTTTATTATCTTAAATGGAAAATAATTTTGATAAAATACTTGAACTCCATTCTTGAGGAAAATATCCTTTCTACTTCAAAAACATTTTTCCTTTCATAACATGTCATACGACTTTAAAATAAAATAAGTTGATTAAAAATAAACTTGAAAACTTGTAAATGAAGTTTCTTGGAAATAATGTTTTAAAAATCCATTCATGCCGTATAAGTTAAAAAAACATTCTTCGTACTTTTGTCGGAAAAGTCAAAAAGTACCACGTACGACAAAAGATTCCTTTCATAGATATTACTAAAAACTCACCGAAGGGTAAAAATGGATTTAAACAATTGTAGGTGGATGGAAATAATATTACATATTGATGAAACATGGATGTGGATGATAAAATACACCCCAGTAAATACTTACGAATAAACAATCTCGGATAAAAATGAGATTGTGATATTTCCCTTACCTTAGGTCCGACTTGCTTTGTAAGTGTCCGAACCTCCTGTATAATGATTTAAATCATGTTATTGACTTATTACAGAATCATATTCATTGTTATGATATCATATATGGTTCACTTATGACATTATATTACCTGTTCTTTTGTAAATTCCATGTTAAAGAAGCGTTTTGGGTAAAATCGTTTCATTTATCGTAGGTGTTTTGACTTGTTGTTCTTGACATCATTATTACTTATATCATGATTTACTTACTTCCAGAATATAAAATATGATTTATATATCATATATATTCAGTATATATATATATATATAATAGGTAGATAAATAAAATGAAAAACACCGTTCATGGAGACGGTAGTCCGTACGTACGCATGAACGCTGTTTTCCTTTCCTTATTGTCTTGAAATGGAAGTAAGTAGATGACATACATATGTATATATATACATAAATCCAGTAGCTTTATTATGTCATATATTTCATTATTATTTCTTATATATACATTATAATCATTCTTAAATGGTTAACATGGAGAATGAATCTCATCGCGTCGTGGAGACGGTATTCCGTACGTACGCACGAGCGATGATATCATTTCTATAAATATTGAATTGAATTGGAGTGGATTATACAATATATCAGAATCAATATGATGTTGTAATAACTATGTATAGTTATTCTTTACACCATTATACCCATCCATGTAAGGTGGTGGTGGAAAATAGATTACACCACGGCGTGGAGACGGTATTCCGTACATACGCACGCGCGGTGATTTCTTTTTCCGTAGGATGGATAGATGGTGAAATAGGGTTGTTTCATACTTATAATAACATATCAGTATATGAGTGATACTGATGTTTTTACTTCATAATGAAACAACCTAAGAAGAAGAAGTGGAAGAAGAAATAAAGATGAAAGAATTGGTAACGGTAATTACCTCTTCTTTTAAGTGCCTCTTTGAGACCTCCTCTTAGGGCACTAGAATTGGTCTTTGAGGAAGACCAGAACCTCTAGGATGTTTCTAGGGAAGTGGAGAAGGAATTTTGGCAGGGGTTGGCCGAGCTTGAGTGCTCAAATTGGTGTGAGGAGGAGGGGGAGGAGGTGTCCTTTTATAGGGGAGGAGAGGGGCACCTTAGGAATATCTCAAAATATTATTTTATATTAAATTCAAAATCGGTTTATAATGGTTCCAAAGGGTCTTATTTCGAAGCTAAAGTGGGGATGGGTCAAAATCCTATCAACCAATAGGATTTAGACAAGTTTAGGGTATTATTTTAACCTTATCAATTAGATTTAACTCTAAGTTAAATAATTTAACTTTTACCGTGTCTTTTTGTTTTCTTTCACTATATGGTTAATAAACTTACTATAACATGCCAAACGAACCCCAAATTGTATATTATTAATACATATATCCTTATCTAAGTAATTTGGCCGAACCTTAGATTTTTAGGAATAAAATAACAATTAATAATATAATATTTGATTTAAAAACTATTTTGTGTCAATTTTGACACTATTTGATATATGATTTTTTTGAAAGTCATAACAGAATTATATGTTCGAAAAACGTTTATTAAATCAACACTAATATATCATAGTAACCTAGAAAATTAGTGGAATTCATAAAAAGTCTCAAATTACATTTATTTTGGTATTTATATTATCAATTTTTTCAATATTTCATTAATAAGATAATTACTGCATCATCTTTGTGTCATAAATAAATTAAATTATTTGATGTCTAAAAATTACAAATAAAATACCATCATGTAGGAAATCTTTTTATCTTTCTAATGAATATTTACAATAGAATTTAACTTATGTATAACCCCATATTAAAAATGATTTACCTATTAAACTTTGATTTTAACTATTTTAACCCTTCTTTAAATAAATTAATAATAAATGTCCTAATCTAATCCAAGTGGGCCTAAATGGTCATATTTTATTCCTAAGTTTGTTTTTGGTCGAATTACACTTGTCCAATAGAATTAGGACATGTGTTAGGGTAATATTAATATCATATTTACCCTTAGTTACCCTATTTACTATTAACCGCGGTAAAAAAGTAAAAAGTTACTATTCACCAAAAAATTATTTTCATCTCATTGAACCACATTTTAGTCCTTGATATTAACCGTGTCTCTCGGATTTTCGAAATTCCATTCACAGAAGCGGTAAAATTAAGTTTTATGCAAAAATTCAGTTTTTAACCTACCACTTAGTAGTTTCACTATTCATCAAAAATTGATGTTTTTCAGAACAATGCCAAAATTTCATCCCAAGCTATATTTCATATTCCGAATTCAAAAATGAAGTCTATTTTACCAAATTCATAACATAAAAGTTGCATTAATTAATTTTATAATTAAATCCCGCTGTTAAAACAAATAGCGTGTTTTTAAGAAACAATATCTATCAAAAGATTGACACTTGATTATGTCTGGTTTAAATGTGAAATTACATCCAATGACCAAAATTGTATTAAATTGTAAAAATATATTCTAAATATACTTTAAAACCACTCAAATTAATAATTTATCACTATTAATTATTTCGATTAAAAAAGTTGCTTTTAATTAAAATTTAGTAATTTTCACTATTCATCAGAATATGAAAGTTATCCGAAAAGTACCAAAATTTCACCTTAGGCTAAATTCGATACTCCGAATCCAAAAATGAAGTCCATTTTGAGAGTTAAAATTTCTAAAATTTAAAAAGTGGTTATTACTATTCATAACGGCTAGTTTTAATAATATTTTAATAGCATATCATTGTTTCGTGAAACTCAGGATTACGTACCACACACGCTATCGAGGAAGGTTGCGATTGCGTGTAATGCAAGGAAAGTCAAGGATGCGTGTTGTGCAACCTCCTTTTGGTGTAGCGTACAACACAAGACATTAGTGAAATAAAAAAAAAGAATATTTTTCATAAAATCTCGGGCTGTTACATTCTACCCCCCTTAAAATGAATTTCGCCCTCGAAATTCGTCGGGGTTATAAATGGTTTACTATTCGAAAGTTTCTTTAATAGAAACCCACATCGTAAAAGGGAATACCAAAACTTGGCTTTAAAAACTAAAGTATGAACTGTAACGATTACCCAAATAAACTAATCATTGGGTTTCCACATAGGTGAAAATATGGATATGGAAGAGAAATCTAACCATCATGTTCTGATGGAGAGTGGTAGAGAACATGGCTATGGAAAAGCCAGTAATCACAAATCCATAGATTTGTGATGATATAAGGTACCATCTGATTCATCAGGTATAAGATCACTAGGACACCATTTTTGGTTTTCAAGATCATTTCCCTAAAGTTGAAAATTTGCTTAGAATAAATACTTACTTTATTTCGGTACAATCTCACTGTTGTTCGTGCCTTTAACAATTTCCACTTCATCTCTTAAATAAATGAAGTTGAATTTGTTATTCGTGAAGTGCTAGCAGATCATGTGATAGAATGACGGGTCATTCCATCCGTTTCAAACAAAAGGTTAGCAAAATTATATACATAAGTCGATCTATAGTGAGATTAATCACATATGGTTTCTAAAATGGACTTATACTTCATATATCATACTGCTTAATATAATAAAACTAGTTTCTACTAAACAGGGACTTCCTGTAGGTCAGTGGTAGGCGATAAAGGCCAGTCGCACTTCGGTTGTGGGTTCGATTCCTACAGCCTTGTCCGAAGCGATGGGCTGTCGCCCGTCCTGCAGGTTGTCCTTTTTCTAAAACTACGTTAATATAACATCCCATCAATAATATCGAAAATCTTCTATCCTTAAACAATACTAACTTATGTCCAACATAATCCAGTCTAATCATTAGGCTTATACATAATACTGCAGTCCACTCTCATAATATAGTGACATCGATTACCAGAGATTTAATACTGTCGTTGATCCCCACATATCATAAGATATGTCTTGTTGGTCACATTCCAAACATTCAAAGTCCTTAATCGTGTATTCTCTTGAATACCTTAGTGAAAACATGAGTGCAGTTAAAAGTTAACACTTTCCACATACCAAAATCCTCAAAATTCTATATACTCAAACCATGATATCACTTAGTCCTTATATCAATCATGAGCTCATGAATACTATCAAACATTTAATTTTCTCCTTATCCCTTCATTATGCGCATATCATCTACATTCCAAAAATATCTGAATAACCTTTCATGGATACTGGTAACATTAATCATATACTTTCAAAACACAAGGAAAGACAACAGTGTAACAATCCATAGATGTCTCTTTATTCCAAAATTACACATGATAAACATGTAATCATGCCACTACATTCTCAAACCATTGACCGAGCTTCAAAAATTCTTTCATATATCATTTGTAGTCTCTTCATCATCATCCACATAAATACTACCCATATGACCATACTGATTCTCTTCATGAGTCTTTCCCTTAGAGCATTTGTTTGCATAATGCCCATACATTCCACATTTAAAACACTTAACCATTTTTGATGTCTTAGCAATACCATTATCCTCATCCATGGTGTTAACCGACCCTTTTCATTTGCACTTACTTGCTTTGTGTCCTTCTTTTCCACACCCAAAGCATCTTCCAGTTCCCTTGAAACATTCTCCTTGATGCCTCTTCCCACATGATTTACATAGGGGAAATTGAACTTTCTTTCCTCTATGATCATCATGAAACTCCATCTTTCTCTTATTAGCCGAGTCAGGAAACTTACCAAAGTTTACTTTATTGATCATATTATGAGATTTCTGATTCGGCATAATAATGATGTTTGGACTTCCAAATCCCATTTCATTTGGTTGCTCATAAAGAATATCATTCCATTGTCCATCATATCCTCCATTATTGTGAATCATCTTGTTTCCAGCCATTTTCTAAAACCCAAACAGAATAGTGTTAGATGAAAAAATCGTAATAAAGGGGGAGTAACTTAAATATCTATCATCTTTGGTTTAGTCTAATATCGTTACCATAGTTCTAGAACTATATCCTATACGTATACTTATCCTTAGGGGCATCCCTAGACATACCTTAGAAATATCTCTAGGGATCTCACTAACGTTTTCGCATCCTAGTTTCCAAAGGTTGACTAAACCTTTCCTCTGATACCAACTGTAGAGACTCGTAGCTTGACGTACATTGACATTACATTACATTTGCGGAATACTTAGTACATACACACAAGGATCGTAATAGTTTAGTGTCTTTGGAAACTCGGAACGTAATCTTCTAATCGTGGTGAAAGATCTTCAAAATCTCCTATAAAGATCTTCCCTTTTTTTACCTAAAACCTTTCTTTATATCCTGGGGAAAAGAAAACATAAAAGGGTGAGCTCAAATGCTCAGTAAGGGTAAACAAAATAAATATCAATCACATCGTATTCATAAGAACATAACATTTTGGAAATCTTAACCTGCAAAAGAGAGCATAATTTCATAACATGGGATAAATCATAGTAGTGAAATGAAATCATAACTTAAAACATTACTCATTGTGGCATACACACATAATCATAGAGAATCATTTCTTGTTAGTCAAGACTCATTGCCAAGACTATCTTAGTGGACAAAGTCCCTTTCTGAATCGAGTAATCCTCGTTTCAGTCCTGTTTCACTGAACCGGTATAACCTACCATTCCAGCCATGTCTATCTCATGAGATATAAAATCTTTACCCAATGCATTGGAGGGAGATATAGGTCCCACCCATCTCTTAATGAATCCTTTCTTATGTGTGCCACCAAATCATAAATCATACATCATTGCATAACCCATGTAATAAAATGGAATTCTTAAACAACATGACATCATAAAACAATTCATATAAGATAAAGGAATTCATAAAAATATTTCCATCACAACATAATCAAATCCATGTAATAATAGGGATAAAAACAGAACCCTTTTATTATCTTAAATGGAAAATAATTTTGATAAAATACTTGAACTCCATTCTTGAGGAAAATATCCTTTCTACTTCAAAAACATTTTTCCTTTCATAACATGTCATACGACTTTAAAATAAAATAAGTTGATTAAAAATAAACTTGAAAACTTGTAAATGAAGTTTCTTGGAAATAATGTTTTAAAAATCCATTCATGCCGTATAAGTTAAAAAAAACATTCTTCGTACTTTTGTCGGAAAAGTCAAAAAGTACCACGTACGACAAAAGATTCCTTTCATAGATATTACTAAAAACTCACCGAAGGGTAAAAATGGATTTAAACAATTGTAGGTGGATGGAAATAATATTACATATTGATGAAACATGGATGTGGATGATAAAATACACCCCAGTAAATACTTACGAATAAACAATCTCGGATAAAAATGAGATTGTGATATTTCCCTTACCTTAGGTCCGACTTGCTTTGTAAGTGTCCGAACCTCCTGTATAATGATTTAAATCATGTTATTGACTTATTACAGAATCATATTCATTGTTATGATATCATATATGGTTCACTTATGACATTATATTACCCGTTCTTTTGTAAATTCCATGTTAAAGAAGCGTTTTGGGTAAAATCGTTTCATTTATCGTAGGTGTTTTGACTTGTTGTTCTTGACATCATTATTACTTATATCATGATTTACTTACTTCCAGAATATAAAATATGATTTATATATCATATATATTCAGTATATATATATATATAATAGGTAGATAAATAAAATGAAAAACACCGTTCATGGAGACAGTAGTCCGTACGTACGCATGAACGCTGTTTTCCTTTCCTTATTGTCTTGAAATGGAAGTAAGTAGATGACATACATATGTATATATATACATAAATCCAGTAGCTTTATTATGTCATATATTTCATTATTATTTCTTATATATACATTTTAATCATTCTTAAATGGTTAACATGGAGAATGAATCTCATCGCGTCGTGGAGACGGTATTCCGTACGTACGCACGAGCGATGATATCATTTCTATAAATATTGAATTGAATTGGAGTGGATTATACAATATATCAGAATCAATATGATGTTGTAATAACTATGTATAGTTATTATTTACACCATTATACCCATCCATGTAAGGTGGTGGTGGAAAATAGATTACACCACGGCGTGGAGACGGTATTCCGTACGTACGCACGCGCGGTGATTTCTTTTTCCGTAGGATGGATAGATGGTGAAATAGGGTTGTTTCATACTTATAATAACATATCAGTATATGAGTGATACTGATGTTATTACTTCATAATGAAACAACCTAAGAAGAAGAAGTGGAAGAAGAAATAAAGATGAAAGAATTGGTAACGGTAATTACCTCTTCTTTGAAGTGCCTCTTTGAGACCTCCTCTTAGGGCACTAGAATTGGTCTTTGAGGAAGACCAGAACCTCTAGGATGTTGCTAGGGAAGTGGAGAAGGAATTTTGGCAGGGGTTGGCCGAGCTTGAGTGCTCAAATTGGTGTGAGGAGGAGGGGGAGGAGGTGTCCTTTTATAGGGGAGGAGAGGGGCACCTTAGGAATATCTCAAAATATTATTTTATATTAAAGTCAAAATCGGTTTATAATGGTTCAAAAGGGTCTTATTTCGAAGCTAAAGTGGGGATGGGTCGAAATCCTATCAACCAATAGGATTTAGACAAGTTTAGGGTATTATTTTAACCTTATCAATTAGATTTAACTCTAAGTTAAATAATTTAACTTTTACCGTGTCTTTTTGTTTTCTTTCACTATATGGTTAATAAACTTACTATAACATGCCAAACGAACCCCAAATTGTATATTATTAATACATATATCCTTATCTAAGTCATTTGGCCGAAACTTAGATTTTTAGGAATAAAATAACAATTAATAATATAATATTTGATTTAAAAACTATTTTGTGTCAATTTTGACACTATTTGATATATGATTTTTGTGAAAGTCATAACAGAATTATATGTTCAAAACAAGTTGATTAAATCAACACTAATATATCATAGTAACCTATAAAATTAGTGGAATTCATAAAAAGTCTGAAATTACATTAATTTTGGTATTTATATTATCAATTTTGTCAATATTTCATTAATAAGATAATTACTGCATCATCTTTGTGTCATAACTAAATTAAATTATTTGATGTCTAAAAATTACAAATAAAATACCATCATGTAGGAAATCTTTTTAGCTTTCTAATTAATATTTACAATCGAATTTATCTTATGTATAACCCCATATTAAAAATTATTTACTTATTAAACTTTGATTTTAACTATTTTAACCCTTCTTTAAATAAATTAATAATAAATGTCCTAATCTAATCCAAGTGGGCCTAAATGGTCATATTTTATTCCTAAGTTTGTTTTTGGTCGAATTACACTTGTCCAATAGAATTAGGACATGTGTTAGGGTAATATTAATATCATATTTACCCTTAGTTACCCTATTTACTATTAACCGCGGTAAAAAAGTAAAAAGTTACTATTCACCAAAAAATTATTTTCATCTCATTGAACCACATTTTAGTCCTTGATATTAACCGTGTCTCACGGATTTTCGAAATTCCATTCACAGAAGCGGTAAAATTAAGTTTTATGCAAAAATTCAGTTTTTAACCTACCACTTAGTAGTTTCACTATTCATCAAAAATTGATGTTTTTCAGAACAATGCCAAAATTTCATCCCAAGCTATATTTCATATTCCGAATTCAAAAATGAAGTCTATTTTACCAAATTCATAACATAAAAGTTGCATTAATTAATTTTATAATTAAATCCCGCTGTTAAAACAAATAGCGTGTTTTTAAGAAACAATATCTATCAAAAGATTGACACTTGATTATGTCTGGTTTAAATGTGAAATTACATCCAATGACCAACATTGTATTAAATTGTAAAAATATATTCTAAATATACTTTAAAACCACTCAAATTAATAATTTATCACTATTAATTATTTCGATTAAAAAAGTTGCTTTTAATTAAAATTTAGTAATTTTCACTATTCATCAGAATATGAAAGTTATCCGAAAAGTACCAAAATTTCACCTTAGGCTAAATTCGATACTCCGAATCCAAAAATGAAGTCCATTTTGAGAGTTAAAATTTCTAAAATTTAAAAAGTGGTTATTACTATTCATAACGGCTAGTTTTAATAATATGTTAATAGCATATCATTGTTTCGTGAAACTCAGGATTACGTACCACACACGCTATCGAGGAAGGTTGCGATTGCGTGTAATGCAAGGCAAGTCAAGGATGCGTGTTGTGCAACCTCCTTTTGGTGTAGCGTACAACACAAGACATTAGTGAAATAAAAAAAAGAATATTTTTCATAAAATCTCGGGCTGTTACATAAGTGACCTTTAAACATAAGTTCGTCACATGTGTGTTTGGAATTTCGAAAATCCGTCATAAATGGTTGTAATCAGTATGTTATTTGGAGTCCGATAGGGAAAACATATTTTTTGGTGAATAGTAACCTACCCTAATAAATAGTAACATACCCTTATGAATAGTGATATACCCTAATGAATACTATCCTCACATATGGTGGTATAAAATTAATATTCATGTTGGAAGTACGATATACCTATATTTTAGAATAAGTTAATAAATGTTTTAAAACTGGTTTTGATAAAAAATTATTATTTTAATTAAGTAATAAAATATTCATATTTAGAAAATTATTTTGGAAAAGTGGACTTCATTTTTGGATTCTACAATTTGAAAAATAGTTAGGGTTTATTTTTGGGATTTTCCAGAAATACTTGAATTTTTTATGAATATTAAAATTCGATAAATCACAATAAATGATAAATAATGGATTAATTGAGTCATCGATGATGTTCTGCTGATGTAATCCCACTTGGTTCAGGATAACATGATAAATTCACTATTCTTGGTCATGGAATACTTTTTATTCCTTGTATTGGGAAGAAATAATAAATTAATGATTATTATATTATGAAATCCCTCCTCTCCTCTACTATAAAAAACATCCCCTTCACTTGCTCTTCTCTCCCCTCCTCTCAAGCCTTGTGCCTTACAATTATTCTACCAAAATATCTCCCCATGCCCCCCCATTGTCAAAAGCTCTCATACCCTTCAAAATACCAAAACCTCTCCCCTTAAGAGGTTCTCAGAGGAGGAAGTCTCAAGAGGTAAATTCCTCTTCCAAATTTCCTCTTTTCTTTTAATTTCTTTTTTTGTTTCTTTCCTCACCTCTCTTCACCATAGTAGTATGATAAATGTAGTAACATCCATGTATTATAATTTCTTCATGCTAGTGTTATATTTCATAATCTTATCTCTTTTCCCCACCCTTTTATTTTAATGAATTGAAAGTACCGTTTGAGATGTGCTAATTTAACACATTCAAGGACAACAGTTTATCAATTTCTATTATTATCTTTAATTCTGGTCATGAAAACATTTGTGTTATGGTTGAAACAGATTATTATATATGAAATATATTCTATTTTCGGTTCTTTAATCCTTTGGTACAAATGGAATTATGTTATTAAGCAAAACACAATCTTTGTAATCAAATCCACCGATTAACAAAAACTGTTATCACTATGGTTATATATATAATAATTCAACATAACTCTAAGTAACCTAAATAAAATTAAAATCATATAATATAATGGATATGAACTAAAGAATGTATTTTCAATTCTGTACAACCACTTTCATCTTTCATATTATCCAAACTTGAATATAAGTGAACCGATCGTTTAAATCCAAGTAAACAAATGAGCCCGAACAATGAAATTGAACCTTATAACTAATAAAAAAGGATATCAATGAACTAAAAATGGTTATAATAAATAAATTTAATATGGAATAGGTTATTTAATTATTAATTAATAAAACTAATTTTTTTATTCGGGTCGTTAATAACAAGTAGAGAACACCAACAGATTTAAGGAATGGGATGCTACCCTTTTCACTCTTTATCATGATTATTCTCCATGATGTGCCTTTTGTGTAATAAAAAGTTATGGGGAATTTTTATACACCTTCCCCATACTTCCCTACTATTTGATATGTGATGAGAAACTCGTTATCTCTCTCATCAAGCTCTCTTAGTTACACCTGATACCATGCCAATAAACCATGATGGATTCTACCCAAACTTCCTTTATTCCTTCGAGTTGCTCTATCTTTCTTTTTACCAAAATTTAGTTGTATTTTCATTTATGTATAACTTCAACATTCTGTTTATATTATCCAAACTAATGTAACAATATCCATATATTATTCTCTTTAGTGGATATACATTCTTTTAAGTGAATCTCTCTTCGATACTTCCCAATAAGCACACTCGTTTTAAAGAAACTTCCCGAACTTTTACCCAATTTCAAGCGCTCTATATCTTCTTCTTTAAGACACCATTATCGTTTTAAATTATGTATGAAAACCTTCTTGGTTAAATTATTGTTTTATATAAAATAATGTCTTCTTTACTACTTTAAACGCACTATAGTTTTTTCCTTAAAACCGTGCAAAAATGTTTTAATACTAATGTTTCTAAAATACAATTATCATATGTTTTCACATATGTTTGACACCACTTACCATGTTATATGCCTATTTACCCTATTAACTTCCATGTATTTTCTAATTATTTCCATACATGGACACTTTCATGATACTCCTGTTGGTTATGATTTATGTCATGATTGTGGTACCCAATTTTTCCATGGGTACCCTTATGTTTGGGAATGGTTGATTATGTATGATTGTATATGTGGTAAGAATATTTATGTGGCAAGAATATTCATGAAAATATTGAGATGGGTGCGCTTAGATAGTGCTCCAATGCATTGGGTAAGGTTAATTCTCATGAGATGTGATGTGAAACAGGATTTGCGGTTAGCCTTCACCCATGCTAAAATGGGAAACGAGGTTGGCGGTTAGCCTTGACCCGTACTAAAGATATGATTTATGATTCTGCCACATTTATATGATTCCATGTTTATATGATCCCATGCTTATATTAAATGATTTTATAAGTTTCATTCTTTGGATATCATTATGCCATGCCTCCTAACTCATGTGCTTGAGATGTATCCTTATGTTTATTCCCTTACTGGGATTTTTAGCTCACCCCTTTGTTCATGTGTTCCCCAGGTAACCCTATGAAGATTTAAGGGCTCAAAGGAAGTTATAATCTCTTTATAGAGATTAAATAAATAAGTTTTTTTATCCCCATGTTTTATGCTATATGTACCTTGTCTTCCAAGACACTAGATTAACGATCCTTGGCTTGTACTCTGATGATTGATTATGCTCAAAATCATGAAATGTTTTATGTAAAAGACTCAGGTTGATATATAATTCTAATAAATGTATTATATGATTATTATAATTAAATTTATGGGTATTTAAATTTCCATTTTAAAATAATGCTCTCTTTGGGTTTATGGTTTATAAGTTTCCAAATCGATAAAGTAATTTTGTCTCAATTTTTATTCTTGGAGACACATGGAATGTTATGCATCTATATTTTTCTATGAGGTGTATATAATACAGTTTTAAATGTAATATAATTAATATTATAATTTTAATGATATTTTAATATTCATGTAAGTATATTATTTCATGTAGATTATGATTCAATGTAACCTATGTTGTAATTTTTATTACTGCAATATTAGCGTGTATCAAGATTATTTATGATTATGCTCCCATTGATGAAATCATATGATCTATATTTAACAAAATATTCGTAATGTTATTCTCCATTGATAATTAATGATATATTCATTTAATGGTACCATTTTTCTAAATGTTGTTACTAAATGTAAATATAAAAATGTTTTAATGAAATTCAAACTTTAATTCTCTCTTCGGTCGGAAATCTGTTTAATTGAAAAACTATTTTTTATTATTAATCCATAAAATGTTTTTAAATTGTATTTTATGATATTTTGAATTAAAAATTATTTTATAAATTTCTACTTTTTTAAATAGTTTTAAAACTATTTTCAATGCTTTGTTTGTAAGTTTTCTAGGTATTTTTAAGGAAAACGATTTTGAAAATGCTCTTTGACCTAATAAGATTTTTAAGTAATAAATTAAATTTTCCTCATGATATGTTTTGAATTATTAATTAATATTTTTTCATGTATTTTTAAATATTTTTTAAAAAATTATATGTTTTTGAGAAGAAAATTTTCAATGAAACCTTATTTTCCTTAAGAAATGATTCATCTGATCTTTCAAAATTGTTCCCCATTGAAGTTTACATTCTTTGAAATAGTTAACATTTTATGGGGATATGATCAATGGATACTATATTTTTTCATTCATTTAATTGTTTATGATTAATATGATATTTTTTCTATGAATCATATTTTCTTATCGTGGGTTATGTGATGGTAAAAATCACATCTATTCACATGTTATAATTTTATGAAATGATTACGATACCTATCATCTTTACATAATTAATTATATGGTTACATGTCTGTGATACACATTTTATTTCCTGGGTTACGCTATGATTATTAGGAAAAATAGCTCTTTCTATGGGTAATGATATTATAAATGTTTCATTATCATTTGATTCAAGTAAGTTTGATTTTATAATTTAATTGGTGGAACCTATATATCTCTCTGACACATTGGTTGTATATTTATATCTGATGATATAATGTTGGGAAAATGTTGACAGGATTGATCCATAAGAGGAAATTGGTGTTTCCTGATCCAAAATGGGAAATATGTGTGCCCAGATCTATTATGAGAAGATAGTGAAACTCGATCAACTATGTAAAAAAGGGGAAACCTGATCCACTATGGGAAGAATGGGAAACCCAATCCACTATGGGAATATGGGAAAAATTATCAACTATTAGAAGAAGGTATATCTTGATCCACTATAATGAATGGGATATAACTGGGGATGTTGGTGTTTCATTATCAGTGGGTGCATCCCCCATGAAGTGTCACGATCTGTTTTGGCGATGAGCCTCAGTTTATGTGGAATGTTTTTAGATTCTTCAATGTACAACAAAAATCTATGTATTATGCCAATTTTATACTCTCATGACTCATTTTCGTTGATTTCCTTGTGATTCATGTTTATAAACATCCAATTTCAATTCTATGACTCTCGATTATGATCATTGAGATGAACGGTATAATCTTATAATGCTATTATCATATTCTCATACCCTTATTCTAATGTTATACTTACTTATCTCCCATATTTAACATTAATGAGCATTTGAGATCTCCCTTTTATTTTGTTTCCTTTCACCAAAAAATGAATAATAGTTTTAAGTATGAATACTAAAGGGGAATATCTTTAAGTAAGATGTTTAAGATATTTCACCATGTTTTAAAATTATGTTTCTGTGTTTCCAAAGACATAAATACATTAAGGTCCCCAAGAATTTATTTTTGTAATGTGATTTAAATTCATCAAAAATATTGTAATATGGATGTCTTTTAATCCCTAGTCACTATAGTTGATATCAAAGGAATTTTTTTGTATCCCTTGGGAAACTATGATAAAAAAAACATTAAGTAGATCCCTCAAAATATTTCTAATGATATATCTAGGGATGTCTCTAAGGATATGTATAGGGATGAGTTAATGTCTTGGGACATGTCCTATAATTTGTGTAAAGTGTAGATTGAGTGGTTTTCTTAATATACATCCCTATATGGATACCACAAGTGGATGTATCTCTAGAAAAATCTACATAGGTTTTACAACCCCAAAAACATTGTATTGAGAAATAAGTGGTGGGGAATAAGTGCACGACAATAGTCCTTGCTGCACACCTAGTTTGAAAATCCCAGGGGATATGATTTTGAAATTGACAAATTCATTAAGAAACATCATGAAGTATTTAGAGAGAAGAAAAATGTGAACAACCTAGGATAATACTATTGTGTTAATGGTTAAACGGTTGGTGTTATTATTTAGACACCTAATTAGTAATTTTCATGGTTATTTTTTCCCATTATGATAATATTTTCCGAAACAATGTATTATAGATTTACTCCATGGAGGGAACTATAAGGATCTTACTAAATATTGAATTTTTTAGTTTTGGAAAGAATGAGCATTCTTCAAATGTATTTCTTATGTATAAATCTCCTAAAGAAGAATCAGGAAGACATCATGACTATTGGTTCAACTGATGATGATAAAGATACTGCGAATGACATATAGTTTTATGTTATATTCTAACAGTATTTTTTACATTAAATTGAATAAGAATTAATAAATTTATGTTGAGGTATCTTTAGACCTGATTCTAATTTCATATTAATGAAAATAAGTTTTAGGGAATAATTTTGATGATTCTTTGTTAATTTCTTGCGAAGGAAATTTGTTGAATAAAGTATTTATGTTTTTTAATTCAATGATTATATTATATGATTCGTAAATTATATAATGATTTTATGTTTATTTTTTATTATGTAATTTAAATAATTTAATAAATGATATTGACATCTTAGAAAATTGATTTAATAGAAAGTTTACATTAAAGGAAGGTAACCCATAATATGATCCTAAGGATTAGAAAATGATATTTTATATGGATAATCATATGATAATATAATTAGTATATTTTGGATAGTATTTAGGACCCTATAATTGTTAAAGGAATTGTTGGAAAATTTTATTATGCTATCATGGATTTAGTATATTAAATTTTTTTGTTTGAGGAATATATCAAATAATATTTGGAATATGAAAACATGATTATTTTCAATGTGGATTTATTGTAATTAAAGACATTACCACATTTAAATAGAATAAATTATGATGATATTCAAATGTTTGGTATGTCACAAATACGAGATACTTTGTAATTCATATGGGATCATTGCTATGTTGTTTTTGAGAAATATAATAACCTTATTTGTAATGTTTTGGACATTTGTCTTTCAAGTTAGTTATATGGTCGCAAATTTATTGAATGGTTTTTGTTAAACATAGGATGAGATTTTAGAGATTGGTGTATTATATCACCATATGATGATTTATGAATAAATGTTTCTACCCTTTTGTTGGGATTAAGGTAGATGGAATGACCAGAAATTCTATTTATGGATCTCATAATCTTCTAATGAATCCAGAATAACTAATTCACCATCAATTAATGGAACAAGATATGAATTGGAAATTCAACAAGGCCCAATAATGTGTGAGGTTATCAAAAAAATCATAGGAAAAGGGTCTTGAAATTACATTTTGTCTTGTTATAACAATTTTGAAGACATCAATGACATTTTTAAAGCCTCTTTTTGTTTAGGGATTATTTATCATTATCTTTCTCTTAACAATCTACCACCCCAAATATTTATAAATAAATTTAATATTACTGCACGAAACACTTAATCTTAACAAATCATCTCTTTGTTAGAACCTATCTATTAAACATAATTTCTCCACTATTGTGATTTGAATTTCAAAAAACTAATATACATGGTTGTGTTTAGTAAGATATTTAGGGTCTGATAAGAAAACCCTAATTTTTGGTCAATCGTAACATACCATTATGAATATTAATATGAACCTTATGGATAATAAATCATATTATTTATTATTGTCTTATGTTTATAAGACAATGATGTATTGATTAACTTTTGAAGGTGATATAAAACGAATTATAGTTTTAAAATAATTTTTTTGAATAATTTATAATTTTATATGAAAATAAAATTAATTATATTCTTATTTTTAAAAAAAAATTGAGTTTTTATGAATTATACACAAAAAAATAATGTTGGGTGAATTTTTGGGATTTTTATGAAAAACTCGTATTTTCTTTAATAGTAAAATATGATAGTTTACTATATATATACATTATAAGTTAAGTTCACTATTCCTCAAATTGTATCTAATGTAAGAACACTTGGTTCGAACACACATGTAGTTATTACAATTATGGGTCTTATTAATCAACACTATTGGTTCTCTTGATGTAAATAATAAAATAATGAATAAGATATTTTAATATCACCCATCTCCTCTAATATAAATTCCTCATTATTTCATCTTCTCTTAACTTCTCTCAAGCCTTTTTCCTTGTCTAAATTCTACTCCAATATCCTCCCACAATCTTTCCCCATGTCCATCATCCCTTGGACTCATAAATATACAAAAAACACTCCCCTAAAGAGTCTCTCAAGGAATATATATTCAAGAGGTTAATTCATCTTTTCATTTATTTTATTTCAGGTTCATTTCCTTTCTTTTTCATTACCCAACCCCTTACATCAAAATGTAATGATAAATCTTGTAATATAAATGAAATATAATGTTATTATTATAAATGAATAATTCATCATTATCTCCTATTTCCCATTATTTTATACTAGAAATAATAACACCATTATCATTTTTATGGCAGAACAGTAATTTAATAAATGTATAATGAATTATGTATGGTTTTAGAATACTTTTTAAACATTATACAAATTTATAAATCAAAATGTGTTTGTCGAGATCAAAAACTGCCAATTAACCCAAAAATTTATCATTAATGTTTTATATAATGATCCATATTCACTCTCAATGACCAAATAAATTTTATAACCATGTAATCTTATGGATGATTTATTTAACTCTTATTCCCACCATAAGGTGTTCAATTTAGTTTTCCAGGCACACCTTTTTAGTTATTCACCGTGCCAAATATTTATGTTTATGATATCTTCCACTGCTTTTCTTACCCTTACTGAGTATTTGATCTCACCACATTTCTTTTGTTTCATTTTCCCAGGTCATGAAGAGGTATATTATGAAAGACGTTCAAGGATAACCTAGGAGTAATGGATGTTGTTAGAGTAATTTCAATATTTTACTTCCATTAAAGATATAATATTAAACGTATATATGTTTATGTTTTTTCCAAAACTAATAAACTGCTTGTGCCTTTGGGATATAGAATCCATGTTATCATGCTAATGTAATGAATTAAGTCATTGACTACATGCAACTGGGGTTGGGTCTTTTCAGTTTGTATCAGAGTATGTTTAGAAGAGAACATTGAGACTATATATAGAAAACATATATTAGGGAAAAAACCCACAGATAGACATTAAGGATAAATATACAAGAATGCCCTATAATTTTTGTAAAGAATATATTATGTGGATCATTATAGAAAATAGATCCCTATCAGGATAATACAAGTTAACATAGTTATGGCACAGATAATCCTAAGAGTAACAACTTCAACAAAGATTTTCGGGCTTGAACTAGGTTATCCTGATTCATGAAAATAGGCATTACTACACACCTCGTTTGAAACTCTTAAGGTTTATTCTTAGAACAATTCACATTTTCATTATAAGAAATTATGAAGGATTTAAATATAAAATTTTCCACAAATAAAACATGTTTATGATTATGAGATTAGCTATTATGTTTAAGATTTCAATTCATTATAATTATTTTTCTACGATGAGATTACATATTATGATTCATAACATAATCTAGTGTATGTCGTTATTTAAAAATTGTGCATTGTGGATGGAATAGAACCCACATGAACGAACGTGTCCTATATAGTGATTTCCCTCCCATACAAGATAATGATGCAGGATATAGTGCTGAAACTGGTGCTGAGAAACTTATAAAAATACATGGATAGTAGACTCGGGTTCTGAATAATACACTTACCAATATAGACCATCCTGATCCCCAACATGGATGAGCTATGTTAGACCACATTATGCAATAGAAACCACCATGATTTAAGGTGATTATAACCCCATTCATAGCAGAGTATTAGATAAGTTCATTAGAGAATATATTTCTCAATTTGGGATATAACGAAATGGAGAAGATTGTCGTGGTGGTTTATCATCTATTGAGGGATATAGATAAGTGGTGTTATTTAATTAAAAACAAAAAGGAAGATGAATAAATAGAGGAAATGGAATGGATGGATTTTAAGGAAATATTCCAAGAGAAATACTTCCCACTTGAACAACTAACAAATATGAAAAAAAAAGTATCAAAATCTATGGAAAAAAGAGGATGAGAATGTTTCAAAGTATGAAGTTAACTTCACAAGGTTGTAAAGACATTATTTAGAATATATACATAATCTAATGATAATGATTAATCTATTATTTTATGGTTCATAGCCATTCATCCAAAGGGATCTAGTCTCCAAATGTTTCTCATCATATGAAGATACAGTCTCATGTACTATCATGGTGGAAAAGGAATTCTCTAAGCCTTATGAATTTAATGGAGAGAAAGATAAGAAGAGGGTTTCTAAAAACTCTCTAAAAATAAATCAGTAAATCATGAAGAAGTGAATATTTGTCCTTCCACCCTATGATAACTGCAGGAAGAGGCACCCTAGTACTTACCTAAAGGGATGGGTGTTTTTTACAAGTGTGGAGAAAAAGTCCTCCTATCCCTAGATTGTAAGGGTAAGAACGAAGATCCAAATTTTCAGTGATAAAATTGCAAGGGTTTGGGACATTAGGAAAATTATTTTCCTAGGGATCAAGGAAACATTCCTAAAAGAAGGCCAAGGGATCAAGTCTATGCTTATGCTATCAGAAATGATGATATTTAAATCACAAATTATGTGGTTCTGGGTACTTAAATTGTGTCCTCAAACATAGCCAATTCATATTTGATTATGAATAATCACATTATTTCATTATTCCTAGTTTTCCACAAAAATTAGATACTTTCAATTCGATTTAATAAAGTAGTTTTGAATAAAAACTCTCAAGGAATTTATCTTTGCAACAAAGATGTGTTAGGAAGTCCCCATTATGGCATATAAACGTCCTTCATGTACTGATTTTATTGTCATAAACATGATTATATTTGATATAATCCTTTCTATGGATTCGATTTGAAATCATGATATGAAAATATATTGGAATAAAAAGGTTACAATTTCTGAGGATGATGTAGAATCCATTATCTTCCGGGAAGAAACATCACCTTCTAATTATCATCTAGATCAACCCTTAGTAGTTTTACTAAATTTAATTCATGGGGGGGATGAGAACATGATATATATGAGTTAGGAATGAACTTTTCATATCAAGGATGTACCTATTGTGCATGAATATATTGATGTTTTTCTAGAGGATTTACCAAGACATCATCTAGAGCATGGAGTGGAGTTCTCTATTGATTTAATTCATAGTTCAAAGACAATATCAAATACTCTTTAAAGAATGTCCACTGTAGAAATAGTGCAGCTGAAGAAAACACTAGTGTAATTGAGTGATAATGGATTTATTCTCCCTAGGGTTTCCTTATGGGGAGCCCCAGATATTTTCATTAAATGAAATATGGGCCTACGAGGTAGTGCATTTACAATAAAGAGTTCAATGCTATAAAAATAATGAAAAGTTATCCCCTACAGCACATTGATGATTTATTTGATCAAATTCATTGAGCCCAATATTTTTGGAAGATTTACCTTCGATCTGGATATCATCTGTTGCATGTGAGAACGGAAGATATTCCAAAGGAAACATTTCGAACCAGGTATGGCCATTATGATTTTACAGTAATGCCTCTTTGACTGACTAATTCACCCACTATATTCATTAATAAAATGAATATGTGTTTTAATGAATATCATGATGACGTTTTTTTGGTATTTATTAATTATATATTGGTATACTATAAAACCTACAATGATTATGAAAATATGTTGATTATTATTCTAAAGACTGTTATAAGAAATAAATTATATGAGATGTTTAGAAAGTGAATATTTGGGAATCAATTAGTTTTTTTTGTCCATATTGTATCTAATGATTGAATATCTATTGACAATGTGAAGTAAAAGGCTATTCAAGAATGGCCAACACCAAAAAAACATAACCAAGGCCTAGTTTTTATTAGTTTAATTGATTATTATAATTAATTCATTCAGAAGATCACAACCTTAGCCAACTCGTTAGCAAAGATTACTCAAAAAGGGGTTAATATCATATGGAAAAAATAATGTGAGGAATGTTTCAAAGAAATAAATAAGAGATTAGTGAATGCTCTGATCCTAACTCTACCTTCTAGGAATGATGGGTTTTCTATCTATAGTGATGAATCAAATAAAGGACTTGGTTGTGTCATTTTGATAAATGTTAAATTTATATCGTATGCATTAAGGCTGTTAAAAAGTCATGAAAAAAACAATACTACTCATGATCACGAGTTTGTAACTGTGATCTTTTCTCTATAAATATAGAGACATTGTCTCTATAGTGAATGATGTGATATATATATATGGATCAAAATAGTCTGAAATATAAATTCTCATTGAAAGAAATCAACATGAGGTAAAGGTGATGGCTTGAGATACTCAAGGATTATGATTGTTGCATACACTACAACCTAGGAAACGAAAATAAGGTAGTTGATGCATGTAAGAGGAAGGATTGGGTAGTTTTAAAGAAAATGGGTTTTTAAAGGGTTCATGAATTAATGGATCAACTAAGGATGGACATGAAAATTATCAAATATGGTGAAACATTATTACTTTTTCAATTGTTTTCCCAACCATATTTAATAGAAATAATTTAAAGTTCCTAGCCATATGATGAGAATATTCAAAAGAAAACTAATGATGTTAATGTTGGGAAGCTGCAAGATTTCATATATGATGATGTAATTCATAAATTTGGGAAGATGATTTGTGTTCTATCTATACCTGAGATAAAAAGAAATTTATTGGATGATTCCTATAGTTGAAATTTTTTTACACACTATGGTTGTACTAAAATGTATAGAGGTTTGATGGAACATTTCTGGTGGGAAAATATGAAGTAGAAAATTACTGCTTATATATCAAGATGTTTAGTATTTCAACAAATGGGGGCTGAAAAAACATCCTAGAGAATTCATGAAAACTATACATTTTCTTACTTGGAAATGGTATGAAATCACCATGTATTTTATCAATATATTTCCCAAAACTCCAACAATGAATGATGTAATATGGGTAATTGTGGATCATTTTACAGAATATGCACATTTCCTTGCAATAAAAGAGGATTTTCCACTAGATATCCCTACATTACACAATGTGAATGGAGTTTTAAGACATCATGAAACACCTCTTTCAATAGGGTCAAATCATGATTTGTGATTTACATCAAAATTCTTGCAAAAATTTTCAAAAATACCAAGATATTTAGATTTAATTGAGTACTTCTTATCAAAATCAATCTAATGGGAAATAATAATGTACGATCTAAGCATTAGAAGAAATGTTGAGATCAATATCACATAATTTTCATGGTATGTTGGATCAGTATTTACCTTTGGTGGAGTTTTCCAACAATAATAGTTTCTATTCTATCATTTAAATGGAAACTTATGAAGCATTGTTCGGAAAGAGATGCTGTGCACCAATAAGTTAGGATTCTATTGGAGAAAGGAAGCTTGTGGTCCTAGAGTATGTAGGGGAAAGAACAGTAAAGGTAAATAATATTCAAAGCTATATCAAATTATCTTAAAGAAAGAAACAGAGCTATGTTGATAATTAAAGGAAGGATTCTGAATTTCAAGTTGGAGAACTTTTTTTCATGAATGTATCTCCATGGAAGGGTGTTATAATATTTTGGAATAAAGGTAAACTTAGCCCTAGGTACATTGGACCTTTGGAAATCCTAATGTAAATTTGAGCTATTGCATATCATTTGTTAATTTCACCTAGCCTATCTAATGTACACAATGTATTCCATGTCTCATTATTAATGATGTACATGCCAGACCTAATGCATGTCCCCACTTCTAAAGATATAGAGCTGGAACCTGAATCATCTTGTTGTGAAGAGCTTATCCTAATTCTAGAGATGAAGGAAAATGTGTTGAGGAATTAGATGACACGAATGGTAAAGGTACATTGGAAAAAATCATATAATTGATGAAGAAAAATGGGATCTTCGGGAGGTTATAATGAATTAATACCCATATATTTTTGTGAGGTAACATTCTGGTAATATTGAGGATGAAATTATTGGAGTGGGAGAATTTAAACCCACAAGGATTTATAAATAAATTTAATATTGAATGAATGAAACAATGAGTCTGTATGAAACACCACTATTTTTTAACCTTGATAGTAAACATAATTGTTCCCCCTCAATGATTTGAATTTCGAGAAACTGACATACACGGTTACATTCAGTAAGATATTTAGAGTCTGATAAGAGAAACCTAATTTTTAGTGAATAGTAAAATTTTCATATGAATATTAATATGAATAGTAATATGACCCTTGAGAATATTAAATCATATTATTATTTTATTATATTATGGTTATAAGATAATGAGGTCTTCATTAATTTTTCAAGGTGATATAAACCATATTATAATTTCAAATTGTTATTTATTGAATAAATTATGACATTATTTAAAAAAAATTAATCATATTTAGAAAATTGCCTTCAAAAAATGGAGTTAGTTTTTTAAATATAGACATTAAAATATGGTTTGGGTGAATTTTTTGGATTTTTTTAAAATACTCAATTTTTTTAATAGTAAAATACAGTAATTTTCCATATAAATACATCATTAGTTAAATTCACTTTTATAAGAATCATTGATGATGTAATAAAATTTTTTAGAACAAACATTAACTTATAACTATTTTGGGTCACATGAAGCAACACTATTTGTTGTGTTGATGGAAATAATAATATAATGAATAAGATATTCAAAAATCACCCATGTTCTCTAGTATAACCCCCCCCCCCAACTCCCTCTTCTCTACACTCCACTCTAGCTTTCTATCTTGTCTATATTCTTCAAAAATCTTCTACAATTCTCTTCCCACACTTCCATAAGACATTGGGCTCATAAAAATACCAAAACATTTATGCTAAAGAGGCTTTCATGGAAGATAACTTCAAGATGTAAATTTTTCTTCTTATCTATTTTATTTCGAGTTCCTTTCTTTTATTTTTTTTTCATCCCCTCATTTAATCCAAATTTAATAATAAATTACGTATAATAAATTTAATAGATTTTTTTATTATAATAGAATAATTAATTATTATCTCTCTTTTCCCCTTCTCTTATACTAGAAATTAATACACCATCTGAGATGTGTTAAAATTAACAATTCAAGGATGACAGGTTTTCAATTTCTATTACAATCATCAATTATGGTCATCATACCAATATGATGGTTGAACTGGACTATAATATATTTATTATAACATATATAATGTTTTGTAATCTTTTTCACATAAGATATTAATTTATAAATTAAAATGAGTTCATCATGATCAAAAACCGCCAATTAACCCAAACAATTATCATTAATGTTTTATATAATGATTAATAATCACTCCAAATAACCAAATGAATTTTATAACCATATAATATTATAGATGTTATAAAAGAAAATACAACTTCTATTTAGGACAACAATTCTCGTCTTACATTTTTATCATTACATGTATATAGGTAAACCGGTCATGAATACCAAGGATGAAAACACTCCCAACCAATAAATTTGAACCATGTAAACCCATCAAAAAGGTCATGAATGAAATTAATAAGAATATAAAAGGCCAATTTCATAAATATAAGGTTCTGTAAATATTAACTAATTGATTTAATTTTGATATACCTGAAACTATGATCATGTCAAGAACACCATCGGATTTGAGGTAAATGTTTTCTGCCCGAAACTACATTTTTATTCATGTTAATCTTATTCTATACTTACCTCAATTATATTATTATTTATTCATATTTACTCTTCATAAATTCTGTGTGAATTTCCTATATATTATTACCAACCATAATCCTACTTTAATTTGTGGTGAGTTATATGTTTTAAAAGGACCTATCAAAAATTCTTCCTAAAATAGAAGCCCAATTCAAGGGAATTTCTCAAATTCATACCTATTATTAGGGGCACACTATAATATGTTTTTAGAAAACTTTATATTTCTAAAATAACTGATTTTATTTTAAAAATAAAATCTTACATCATTTCTTGTATTATAAAAATGAATTTCCAAAATAACTCTTCTTTCTAAAGTAAACAGGATTTTTCTTATCTCACATTTAATTCAATGAGATTTATGATTTATTCACCACATATTCCTTTCTTGGGGAATATTAATTTCCATTTGATATATCAAATCATGAAACTTACTATTCTTATGATATTATATGTAATAAAGAATTAAATGTTTTAAGGTGGTATAAAACACTTTCGAATGTTTAACGATCATTTTCCTCAAGAATTTATCCATGATTTAATCAGAGTATTTTCATATATGATTATGATTCAAATATTTTATTGTTTTATGGGAAAATTTGATTAAAATATATCATTTATTTTACTTATGAAGAATAAATGGGACTTAGAAACCAACTTGTGGGGCCTGCTATATCCTCTCCATGCATTAGTATGTCTCATGAGACAAACTATGGTCTAGGCTTGTGACCTTAATAGAATTGTTGTTTATGGTCTTGGAAGGAGCCCTTGACGGTATGCTTATTATATATGACATTATGAATGATGGTTCTGGTAGTATAGGAAGCTCAGGGGTGAATTTTCCCACTTGGATTTTTGTCATTAGCAATGATCAATATGGTATCAATACGATGATAAACGCAAGACTCCACGGATAGAATCAAAGAAATTGAAATTTAAGAAGAATAGTCTGGGAACCACAAATGAAGATCATCACAGGTTGATTATAATTAATTTAATGAATTTACAAGAAGTACCTTTTATGGAATTATTTTTTTGTTGATATTTTTGATCATGTTCCGATGTGATTCGTCATTGCATCACAGAAGCCAAGTGTAGACTTCCTCTAGTGGTGATCCACACATGCACCATGTATCTATGGAAATTTCCAAAGTAATCTATGGTTGCTAGCATGGAGATGACTTTGCTTGTGTTTTCCACCTAAGATTTTCTTGATCTGATGGAGGAGGATCTCTCTTGGTGGTGTGAGCATTCTTGTAGAAAGGAGTTCTTTTAGCCTTGAAAGAATTATCCAGAATTTTTGTGCACAACGATTCTTGGGAAAAGTGTTCAGGTTGTGAGGATATTTATAATCATGTTTGAGGTTTTAGAGTTATGACAATAAATAAATGTGTTACACGTTTTATTTATTTCATTAAATCTTATTGAAAACCCTATGTTGAATCATTAATTCTTTTACATGAGCCCATGCTGATAATAATAAATATCATTCAATAAAACAATATTATTTCCTCAAAATCCCAACTAAAAAAACTACACAGCTTGTAATTATTAATACACGACATGTAATCACTAATACAAGGTGTGTACTTGTTTTTCATTTCCTTACTAAAATGAAAACTACACGGCTTGTAATCATTAATACATTGCATGTACTTGTTTTAGAAATAAAAACTACACGACATGTAATCATTAATAAATGGCATGTAATTGATTTCATTTTATTCTTCCTCCATTATTAAACATGAATAATTATTAAACCACATTGGAAAATAATCATTATTCTACTTTAGATACTTGGATAAATGTAGTGTGCGACCCTCTAGGACACTTTCTCATTGGAATTAGGTGGGCTTTCCTATAGTCCAAGATTACTGTCTATCAACGGGTCAAGGCACCCAAGAGAAAAAATTTGATGCCTCATTGACATGTCAACTCATATGAACACTTACCATGTAATTTAATCCATTTGTCTCAATATCTCATCAAGAGGGTTTCTTAACAATGTGATAAACCTATAATCTTGATCTGTCATTCTTGGACTTCTAGAAATAAACTCATCGTTACACCATGGCCATTGAATTTGTGAGATAGTTCTACTTCAATGAACGGGCCCGAGATATCTACTTCCATAAATATGGAAGGGAAAATTCCTTCCTCGACTTATCCTTTAACAACATGTCATTCGTGACGTACCCAACATACCCTACTTCCCACCAACAGTCTTCTTGATGGGTTTCATCAAAAAATATAAGTGCCTGAGTCTTGACATGAGTTAATGATAATCTTCCGGTCTAAGGACCATTAGACACGTTGGTAGATTTTAATGTCTGATGACACCAAGACATGTGAAATTACTACTAGTGGGTCTTGTATCATAATCTCCCATCTTGGAGATTACCAAGTGGGAACTCTATGAGAGAGAGTCTCGTCTTCTTACGAGTAATCGCAATTATGGTATGTATACTATGTGTCCTATCATAGTATGTCATCCAACCATTGAAGTTTATTTAAGAATATTTTTATAGAATTTCAAGGTTCTCATCATAGTAGGGATCTTCCATGTCCTTATTAATGCAAAAAATATTCCAGGAGATCATTATATTATATTCATGAAGAACAATGAACAATAAGTGTAAATTCATTTAATCAAATTACAAACAGTTGGTTCTCAAGACACCAACTCTAACGAAGTCCCACTTGGACTAGAGCCAACTGCCTACGACTTTTAGTCTTCTAGAACTCACATGATGATCATGTTTCTGCTGAGTAAAGGCTTTTTTCAAGGGGTCCACCACGTTTTCTTCCATGGAAATACTACTCATTGCAACTTCACCTCTCTGAGAAGAATACCTCAAGAGATGATACTTCCGAAGTATGTCCTTTCTCCACTAATGTGATGTTAGATCTTCTTGAAGTTCCACTGTTGTAGTATTATCACAATAGATTGTGATAGAATATTTACTGCTAGGTATTACATCCTTCTCTTGGATGAATCTTCGCATCCATACTTATTCTTTAGCTACCTCAGAAGCTATGTTATACTCAGACTCCACTGTAGAATTTGCCACCACACATTGCTTTGAGCTCTTCCAGCTCACTACACCTCCATCCAAACTGAAGATTTATCTGGTCTATGACTTCATGTCATCTTGATCATTCTGGAAACTATAATCTACATGTCCTCTAATGTGTAGTTACTCATCTCCTCCATAAACCAGGAACATATCCTTAGAATGCCTCTTATATTTAAGGATAGTCTTGACTGCCATCCAATGGCGTTCTCCTGGATCAGCTTGATATCTACCTGCCGAGCATAATGCGTAAGAAACATCTAGCCTCATACATATCATAACATACATCATTGTTCCAATCAAGGATGTGTAAGTGATCCTTGCCATTTTAATTCCTTCCACATTTGTCTGAGGACACATTTTCCTGGAAATATGAATGCCATGTGACACTGGAAACAATCCCATCTAGAACTGTTTCATACTGAATCTCTTCAGTATCTTGTCAATGTATGTACTTTTACTAAGGCCCAGCATTCTCTTGGATCTATCAAGATGGATCTTGATACCAAGAATATATGCTACCTCACCCAAGTCTTTCATAGAGAAGCATTTATCCAACCAAGCCTTAACTGACTGTAATATCGGTCCTTCATTTCCAATTAGTATTATGTCTTCAACATATACTATTAGGAAAACCACTACACTTCCACTAAACGTTTTGTAGAAACAAGGCTCACATTCATTCTTATCAAAGCCAAATTTCATTACGGCTTCATCAAAACGAATGTTCCATGACCTCGATGCTTGATATAATCTATAAATGGATTTCTGCAACTCGCATACCTTGTTGGCATCCTTTGGAGTCACAAACCCTTCAGTTTGTTTCATGTAGACATCTCCCTGGAGGTTCCTATTAAGGAATGCTATTTTGATATCCATTTTCCAAATTTCATAGTCATGGTTAGAGGCAATGGACAATATGATTCTAATGGATTTCATTATCAGAACCGGTGAAAAGGTTTCATCATAGTCAATTCCTTGATGATGTCTCAAACCTTTTGCAACCATTGGCACTTTATAGGTGCTGACTTATCCATCTACGTCTAGTTTCTTCTTGAATACCCATTTATTACCAATAGGCTTTACATCAACTGGTGGATCTACCATATTTCATACATGATTTTCGTACATGGAATCCATTTCAGAATTCATGGAATCTTTCCACTTGGCAATGTCTGTGCCTTTAACAACTTCCATGTAGGTAAGAGTGTCATCATTGACAACCAATAATGAGTCACCATCTTTCGTGACAAAAAAACCATATCATTCTGGTTCTCTCACCTCTCTCGTGCTCCCACAAAGTTCTTGTGTCTCTAGAATAGATTTTTCTTCCATGGGGCTTTGTGGAATCTGTTCTTGTACCAACTTCTGTGTATCCTGATCCTCAACCACATCGAAGTCTATCTCGCTCCCACTATATCTTTTGGATATGTGCTCCCTCTCAAGGAATGTGGCGTCTCTTTCCACTGTAACATTTTTATCTAAGGGGTTATATAGGTAATATCCCCTTTTTTCCTTGGGATATCCTTTAAAGATACACTTTGTGCCTCGGGGTGAATGTTTGTTACCTGAAGAGGCCTTAACAAATTCTTTGAACCCCACACATGTAAATTTGATAACATGGCATTGCGTCCACTCCATAACTCATATTGAATACCATTTATCAATTTAGTTGGTACTTGGTTTATTATGTGTTCTTCTATTTGTAATACATATCCCCAAAAGGGATAATGTAAGACTCACATGACTCATAATTGATCTCACCATGTCCAATAGGGTGTGGTTCCTTCTTTTACATACACCATTCCACTGAGGTGTGTAAGGAGGAGTGAGTTGAGATAGAATCCCAAACTCCCGTAAGAAATAAATGAAGTCCTAATTAAGATATTATCCCCCTCTATCTAAGTTGAGTTTATTAATATATTTACCAAGCTGGTTCTCAACTTTATTCATGTATTCTTTGAACCGATCAAATGAATCTGACTTATACCTCATTAAGTAAATATATCCATATCTACTAAAATAATTATAAAAGGTTATGAAGTACAAGAACCCACCCCTTGAATCAACTATAAATGGTCCACACACACTAATGTGAACTAATTCTAGAAGATAATTATCCCTTCCACCTTTCACACTAAATGGGGATTTGGTCATTTTTCCATGTAGACACGAATGACATACACCAATTGGTTTTAGTTTGAAAGAATCTAAATAACCATATTGATGTAATTTTGTCAAAAATTTAGCATTGACATAACCTAGATGGTGATGCCAAAGTTGGGTGTGGTATGACTCATGTGAATTAACTTTTTCATCGATTTCCATTACTTTGTTTGTGTAGTCAGACACATAAAGGTTGTTATATAAATGTGCCCTACCAAAACAAATGCTATCTTTATAAAAGTAGCAACATTAATTTCCAAACATGAATATGAATCCATTAGTATCTAATATGGATACTAAAATAACGTTTTGGGTTATAATGGTACATAATAACATCCTTTCAATACCTAGACCATCCCAGTAGGCAATGTGAGGTAGTAGTCTCAGACAGCTACAACAGCAAGTCTGGCTCAATTGGCTGCTAGTAGATCCACCTCACCTCATTCAATCTTTCTGAATCTACATGGTTCTTGTATTTGGATATAGATGTGATCACCAAAAGTAGTATCAAATACCCAATTAGTATAAATAGAGAGATTTCATTCGATGAAAAATGCACCTGAAGCTTCCCCTTGCTTCTTTGGCTGGGTGCAGTTTTTCTTCCAGTGGCCCTTCTTACCACATGTGAAACAAACAGCCTCCTACTCTTTCCACCCCTTTGATCTTCCTTTTGTTGGAAGGCCTTGAAGAATCTTTGGGCTTAAATCACTTCAAATTCCCTTTCATTTTACTCACCATAAGGACAAAAGGCTTTTCATGCTTCATATCATTGTTCATTTGGTGAATGAGGATAAGGATATAAGATAGATACTTCTCAATGTTGTTCATGTTGAAATTTACATCAAAGTTAGAGAATCTCTGGGGGAGATGCAAGAATGATATCGGTACCCAGTTCTTCGGGGAGTTTAAACCCTAGAACCTCCAAGAGCTCAATTTACCCAATGAGATTGACTACATGAGTTCCAGCTGGGGCACCCTCTCCAAGCTTGCTTTGGAATACAGCTGTGGAGATCTCAAACCTTTCTTATCTTTCTCTCTCTGGGTATAGACCACGGAGGTGCTCGAGCATTCTATAGGCATCCATGTCTTCATTATACTTCATGAGCTCAGTAGACATTGATGATAGAATCAAACATTGAACATAGAGTGCATCGTTTAAATGTTGATCATAGACTAATAAATCTTCATCACTCGCCCCTTGGGAGGAAAAATTAGGAATTGAGGACTCTAGCATGTAAAACTTTTATTCATGGCGTAGGATAACCTAAAGGCGCCTAAACAATTCCTGAAAGTTGCTGCTGGTGAGGATATTGTCTTTATCCAGAATTGATCGCAATGAAAATGTGGTGGATGAGTTTTTCATATTGATTCTATAAATTAAAAGTACATATTTATTAGTAGCATTTAATTACATTTTGTAAAAAATAACAAATGAATTTATTAATTATGTATTTATTTTATCAAGTCATAATGGGCCTCACCATTGAACATGGAATGTCCAATTTCCATGACATTATAGTGGCAAGGATCAATATCCCCCTTCACATAACCCTAACAAGGGTTGGTCAATATATGTGAATGTATTTAGGTAGGGAGGTATTTACCAACTGTGAGCTTATAGTTCATTGATCTGTTGAGTGGACTCCCCAATCTTGAAATCCTAACTTGTATTTTTTCAAAACTTTCCTCCATTTTACAACAAGTCTAGAAAGGGATACTCCCCTTGTTGTAAAATGATATAGTCAACCTGAATCTTTAATAATAGATTCCTTTATAAATGTATGTTTCCCAAAAATGGATGGTCAAACACATAGTTTTATTGAGTATTTCCCTTAATCAAGTAATGGAAGTCTTGGTCTGAATTAATATGGTATTTGGGAGATTTTATTCTTTATATGTAGTTTTCCATTATCACATGCTTGTTAATATTAAGTGATACTTACTTAAGTGGTTAACCATGTTCTGATAATGTATACTCATAGTCCAGTTTTTATTTTCTTCCATCTTTTCATGCTTGTTTATTACATTAATTATGTGATCGCGACAACACACACATACTAAATAAATCATCCAATTAGAAGAAAATAAAATAATATGTCATGATCATGATATTATATTGGTTAGCTTATCCAGCGGTTTTGAAAAGCTAACCCTGACCTAGGGAAAAACACCTTGATCCTGATGGTTCGTGTTTTGCAGCTCCCACATGTCCACCTTTGTATCATCTTGGGTTGGTTTTTCCTCAGCTCTGATTTTGAACTGTCTCCTCTAACTTGGGAGATCCTCCAATACATGAGGATTACATTAAAGAAACAACGGGCACGCATGCCCTACATATTATTGGAAGAAGACTCATAGGACAATGAATTTAAATAAATTTAAATGAAACCATACACACACAAAAGTTCTTTGGTCTAGCTCATGATCATCCATAGCATGCAATGACATTTACACATATATTGAATTAAAATTCGTTTAATCATTCTATTATTTAAGATAAGTCGAGCTGGAATTCAATTAATTATGATCTTATAATTAATCAATTTTTTATCTTAAATTCTTTTCTAAATTTCCTTGATATTCTTATCATCCATATTCCTTGTACGGTGTATTTTTACTTTTCGAGGAAACCAGTTAAAATTAAATTTTGGGAAAGTACACGTTGTGTAGGCTTTATTAACACGGCGTTTATTTTTTGTCAACCATTATCTGAAGAACACGCCGGAGGATTTGGAGTGTTTTCTATACTTTTGAATTTTTAGAGTACACAATGTGTAAATTAATCTAACATGGCATGTACTTCCTTGTTATGTGGTTACTGGCCTGGAAATCCTGGGTATGTGGTACATGGCTTCTCCTTGTACATGGTTTCACCTCGGTTGGATTATACTACACGATGTGTTGATCCAACATACATGTCGTGTATTCATGTTTCCACATGTTTTTCAGTTCTGGTCAACACGGTGTAATAAATACATAGATATACTCAATTCACATGGTGTGGTTTAGCATACTAGTACCAGTTCATTGATCCTAAGTACACGATGGGTAGTTTTCACTACACGCCGTGTATTCTTGTGTGGTACAGACAGAAAGAGCAGCTCCTCCGGATGAGTTCCTTATTTTTATTTTAATAAAAATTAAAATTAAAAGGTCATTTTTGTGATGTGAATCATGAAACGAATAAGGAATAACAAATCTCATTCATTCAGATTTATAGAATGATTTATCATGATTTGAGTCAAATATAAATTCGTAAATTATCAATGACAATTTAATAACTATTATCAACATTGTAACCTGGCTCTTATATCATTTGATGGTTCCGGGCGCAATGGATGTGCATGGGTGGATGTGCCCACTTGGATTTTTGTCAATAGCACTGATCAATCTGGGATCAATATGATGATAAATGCCAGACTCCGCAGATCGAATTACAGAAATAGACAATGAAGAAGAATAGTCCCAGAATCAGAAATGAGGATCGTCAGAGGTTGATTATAATTAATTTAATTAATTAACAAGAGGTACCTTTTATGGAATTCTTTCTTTGTTGATATTTCTGATCACGTTCAGATGGGATTCGTCGTTGCGTCACAAAAGCCAAGTGTATACATCCTCTAGCGGTGATCCACACATGCACCACGTATCTCTGGATGTTTCCAAATGAATCTTTAGGTGCTAGCATGGAGAAGCCTTTACATGCATTATCCACCATAGATCATCTTTATATGATGGAGGAGGATCTCTCTCAGTCATGATGGAGTTCTTGGAGAAAGGATTTCTTTCGGCCTTTAAAGAATTCTCCAGAATTGTTGTGCACAATGATTCTTGGGAAAAGAGTTGGGGTTGTGAGGATAGTTATAATTGGGTTTGAGTTTGTAGAGTTATGACAATAAATAAATGTATTACACGTTTTTATTTATTTCATTAACTCTTATTGAAAACCCCAGGTCGAATCATTAGTTCCATGACATACACCCATGCTGAATATAATAAATATCTTTTAATAAAATGATAATATTTCCTCAAAATCCCGACTAGAAAAACTAAACAGTGTGTAATTATTAATACACGGCGTGTACTTGTTTTTTCTATAACAACACGGTGTGTAATCATTAATACACGGCGTGTACGTGTTTTTCATTTCCTTTACAAAATGAAAACTACACGATGTGTAATTGTTAATACATTGCGTGTACTTGTTTTCAAAATAAAAGCAACACGGCGTGTAATCATTAATACATGGTGTGTACTTGTTTTCATTTTATTCTTCCACAAGCATTAAAACGATTTATGATTCCTTGAATAATTATTAAAACACATACGGGAATAATCATTATTCTACTAGAGATACTTGGATACACTTAGTGTGTGACCCTCTAAGCCTCTTTCTAGTTTGCATTAGGCGGACTAGCCTAAAGTCCATGATTACTGTCTAGCAACGGGTCAAGGAACCCATGAGATAGAAGTTGACGACGCATTGATGTGTCACCTCATATGGATTCTTACTATGTAATTCAATCCCTTTGTCTCAATTTCTCATCAAGTGGGTTTCATAGTAGTATCATAAACCTATATTCTTGATATGTAATTCTTTAACCTCTAGAAATAAACTCGTCATTAAACCATGGCCATTGAATTTGGCCAACAGTTCTATTTCAATAAAAGGGCCTGAGATATCTGCTTCCATAAATATGGAAGGGAAAATTCCTTCATCGACTTATCTATTAACAACATGTCATTCATGATGTACCCAACATACCTTAATTCCCGCAAACTGTCTTCATGACGATTTTCAACAAGAAATATATGTGTGTGAGTCATGACATGAGTTAATGATAATCTTCCAATCTAAGGACCGTTATACATGCTCGTAGATAGTAATATATTATTATACCAAGACATAAGGAATTAATACTGGAGGGTCGTTTCTTATAACCTCCCATCTTGTATATTACCATGTGTGAACTCTTTGAGAGAGAGAGTCACATCTTCTTACGAATACTCACACATGACGATCTGTATACTATGTGTCCTATCACAGTATTCCATCCCACCGTAGAACTTTATTTAAGAATATTGTTATAGAATTTCAAGGTTCTCATTATAGCATAGATCTTCCATGACCATATTAATGCAACAAATATTCCATGAAATCATTATATTATAGTCATTCAGAACAATGAAAAATAAGTGTACATTCATGTAATCAAAATAAAAATAGTTGGTTCTCAAGACACCAACTCTAACAATGAATTACCTCATTAAGAAACTATTAATTGATAGTTCGTGAGGTTAATCAACTAGTATAATATCCATGATTATTCTTTATTATGTCATTATTTATTAATTTTTTATTAAGTCCATAAAGTGTTGAAGCTTATTTTTAAAATTATGTGTTTTATTTATTCACCATGCCTAATGATTATGTTTTTTATATCTTCCATTGTTTTTCTTACCCTTACTGATCATTTGAGGTTACCCCTTTTCTTAATTTTCATTTTCTTAGTACAAAAAATGTATATTATGAATGTCATTTAGGGATAACATAGGATTTAGGGATGTTTTCACTGGAATTTCAATATTTTATTTCCTTTCAAGTTGTAATGTTGAGAAAATGTATGTGTCTGGATTTCCAAAACTACAAAACTATTCATTCCTTTAGGATATGAGTTTATTGTAATCATCCAAATGTAATGAATTAAAGCACCAGATCCAGGAAAACTTGGTTCAGTTCATTACAAACCTTTTTCTCGATCACTCTCTATGATAACTTGATAGTCTTTTTTTTCATTGTCCATTTTTAAACTTCCCACCTATGTTCTCCTATGTAGGAAACATTTTATGAGTTTCATTGGTTAACGATTATGTTTCTGAATTCCCTTTTTTACTGAAGTTTTATTATTCATTTTTTATGATATGAGGTTACATGAATTCATATTTAATGTATTAAAACATGGATGGCCTAGATTAATTTCAAGGTGGAAATTCATTTTAAGGGGGGGTATAATGAAACACAATGTGATTTTGGGAATTATTTTTTCAAAAGAATATAATATTTTATATATTATTCATTTCAAAGAAAAATGAATATAGATTTGTTATATGAAAGAAGTAAGTTTGGATTTCATTATACGATACACCATGTTAAGGTTCAAATGCATGCAACACTTTCATTATATTACGATACACAGAACAAAATTTTAGGCTGTTGCTACACACAATATTGAGTCCCTTCAAAATCTTTCATTATACTCAACATCGAGTTTTACAGAACTACAAAATATTGTCAATATTCTTGGTAAAATATTATTAATGTTTTTACCATGAATATTTAATGATTTTTATGAATAAGGTTAATTAAATAATGAAAATATAGCTAACAAATGTATATAACAATATTTATTTGGTGGCCAATTAACTTGAAATGAAATAAACCCATATGATTAAATAGAAAATATTTTACTAGAAAAATATATAAATTTATTAGAACAATTTTGTTAGATGATTTTAATTATATATATACATTTTATTTATTAAAATATTTGGAATTCATCTTATTTTCTTCTTGGACAAGAGATTATAATATATCTAATTTTACACATAATGATATATACTTTCAAAAAAGTAATTTTTCCACCCTATAATGGTGCAAATGTTGTAAAAAATCTCTGAATCCATTATAATTTTTATCTGTAAAAATTAATTTCATTTTTTAAATATTAATAAAACAATTTACTTTCAGTGAATTATTCACATTTTTCTAAGAAGTGCCATTATTTAATGAATGGTGAAAAACACTGAATTTTAATTAAAAACTACTTTTCCATCTAATTTGTTAATATAGTTTAAATATATATTAATTTTGTTTCAAATTTTAATTAGATAAATTGTACATAAATTAATCCAATTTAGGAAATTTTAGTTTATTTTACACTGAAATTGCATATAAAAAAATTTCAATCTTTTGAACTATTTCACATTAAAACCCCTCTTTCACGACACGTCTGTGAGATTATTCATAAATTAATTTCTTTGAGTTATATGTTTGTAATTATAAAAAATGGATTCCATATTTTTTTAGAATAAATTTTATTTTTTGGTAAGTTAAACATAGTTTTTGGAACAAAATGATTAGTGAAATTATATAAAATTAATTACAGCAATTACAGAAAAAAATTATTTTACTTAGTGGTTAAACATTAATCATAAGGGAAAAAATGACATAGCCACATGTCTACGTAGGGGGGAGTTTATTTATGGGGGATTTTCTCATTACGAAGACTTTCACATTCAAATGAAAGTTCTCATTTTTGAAATCTAGAATACGATCCTTAGAGTTCCAAAGCCTAAGGGGGAGTTAGTCGTATTCACCATTTTCCATGAACAAAGGGAGATAAGCTTTAATTTCAAAGTCTAAGAAATTTATTCCAAGTCCTTATATTCTTTTTCATAAGTGTGTTTGTGCTTTCCATAAAGGGGGATATTTTTGTGTTAATAAGGTTTTCCTTATGACTTTTCCATTCCTTCTTTCAAGGGGGAGATTGTTAAGTCAATATGGTTTCCTTATGACTTCATGATTCCTCTTATTTTGAAAATCACAAACACCTTATTTCAAGGAAAAACTCATTTTACCCCTTGTTTTTACTTCTATAAGGAATGTTTCCATACCCAAGGAAATTTACCCTTACCTAGATTTCATTGTTCATATCATAAATTTTCTAAGTGTAAAACTCGGATTGAAACCAAAACCTCATAATCAAATAATTACCTAGATATTAAGCATTCGGTTTTAGGATTCAAATTCTCAGAATTCTGGTTACGAACTCTTTTGAGTTCTGACTCAAAATTATGAATCAAAATTCTGGTTATGAACTTCTCTGAGTTCTGACTCCCAATATTCAATACGAATTCTAGATACGAAATTCTCTGAGTTCTGACTCTGAATTATGAATACGAATACTAGATACAAAATTATATGGGTTCTGGCTCTGAATTGTGATTTCTAATTCTGGATAAAAACTTTTGTGGGTTCTGACTCTGTGTTCTCTAAATAACAAGCTTTGAACTCTTATGAGTTCTGGCTCCGAATTCTCATGAACTCCAACTCTGAACTTTTTCAGATCAGGTTCCGAATACTGGTGAAACCAGACTTCGAATTTCCATAAAATTATGACTCTGGAATTCTATAGAATTCAAGTTTCAAATTCCACAAAAACAGAATCCGAATATTCTTGTATTATAGACTTCAAATTTATTTAATTATATTCTGAACTTTCACTTAGTTACATTCTGAACATTCACTTACTTACATTCTGAATATAAGTTTTTGGTTATGATTACACTTGTTTTTTTCTAAAATGATGTCATCACTTCAGTTATCAACTAACCATTATTTGATTGGCAAGTGTACAAGTCCCTCTAAAATTCAAGGAAGAATATGACCGTTAGAGGAGGGAGCCGACCGTTGGAGTGTTTCCTATAAATAAGAACTCATTTGAAAAGATCTTGAGACACTTGACAACATCTTTGACATTCGTGCTTACATGTTGTTGATGTGATTTATAGAGAGAGAGGCTCTTATAAACTCTCAGGCTTCGTGTAGAGAGATTAAATGGCTTGTTTATGCTTTTCTTCATGAAGATTGGCATCGTGCGACTCTGAATGTTTCTAGGTACAATCGAGGGCTTCCAGGGATAGGAAGATAGAGGTGCGGACTACCTGATAGTTGAGGGATTGCGGAGATAGCAATACAAACTCTGATATTCATATCGAGGGCTTACACTAGTGTGGGTAAGATAGAATTTTTTGAAAGTATAAATCAAGGGACCTCTTATCTAGGGTTGTTGGATACCCTTCTCTTTGGGTTAAAAGAGTTATTGTTTGTTACTTGTAGTTTTACTACATTGTTTTCCGCTATGAATTTGTATTGTTGAGGAAAGTATAACTTTCTTATACTCCATCACATTTGAACTATGATTTTGTTAGATTCTATATGCTTTAAGGTAGAATCATAGTTATTGTAAACTTTTGATAACTTTCATTTCTGAAATCACTTTTTTGGATTCAAGCAAGTTGTTAGAACATATAGGGCTTGTGAATTATCTTGTCTAACCTTGTTAAACATAACTATATTTGAAATTCCAAAATAAATTTTTAAAAGTACAACTCACCCCTCCTGTCTTTTAGAATCTCATGATTAAATATTTGATCCTACATTTTGTATTATAGAGTATATCATACTCACATACCATCTCACATGTGTATGATGAATATAAATATTTAAGGTAAAGGGTTCTCTCGTCTCATGTTCATTTTGGTGAGACATATTATGTGTTCACCAATAATTTACATTGTTTGTTATATATAATTTTCATTAATATATTATATAATAATTATAAATAAATTTATAGGTATTTAAAAATACATTTTTTAACATTATTTCATTGGGTTTACGGTACAATTGTTACCAAATTGGTAAAGTAATTTTGTTTTAATTTCCCATCTATGATATATATTCCATGTTATGAACCGATATTTTTCAATGAAGTGTATATAATTCTATTTTAAATATTATATTATTATTATCCTCTATTTAGTGATATTTTATTCTTAATTTAATTTTATTATGTTATTGGGATTTTTATTCAAAGTTATTGAAGTGGTGGCATTGAATTCCGACAATCTCATCATTCATCAAGATTTTTTATGATTATTCTTCCATTGATTAAATATTATGATCCACATCTTATGAAATATCAATAATTTTTTTATAAAATAGTTGTTAATTAAATTTTAATGTAATGGTATATTTTTTACATTCTTTTATATTTAATATAAATAAAAATATTTTTTATGAAATAGATCTTTGATTCTCTCTTCGAACAGAAATTTGTTTTATTCAAAAACCATTATTTCTATAATTTTAAAAAAAAATGATATTTTTTATTAATTCCCATGTAAAAATTTATTTAATATTTTTTTTATATATTACAATATATCTTAAAATCCTCTTAAAAATTCTTTTATATGTTTTCAAGGAATTTTCAAAGAAAAATGTTTTCAAAATGATAATTTATTTAGAAAGAGTATTTAAATAAGAAATTATATTTTCATAAGGAAATTTTTAAAATTAATTGTTAAGGATTAATTTATATGTTATCATGTGACATTTCAAATAAAATGATTTTGAAAATGATTTATTTTTTAAAAATTTCTTTTCAATGAATGGATATTTTCCTTAAGAAATTCATCCTGTTATCATTCAAAATCCTTACCCATATTAGTTGACATCATTTGATATAGTTTATTATTTACTAAGGATATGATCCAAGGACACCATTATAGTTATTTTTTAAATGGTTCATTTTTAAGAAGATGTATTTTCAGTAAACATATTTCACTTTAAATTTTTATATAGATATATTTTAATTTTTTTATAAAAAATCAAGATAAATTATGTAACAACTTAATTTTGTTTTCCCCAACCAAGTTAAATACTTGTGAACTTTAGGCACACCTCCCCATAGTCCATATGATTTTAAATAGCATTAAGGGTCAGTGATCAATACTAGGGGGACTATACCCACTTTATCATGGAATTAAATTATAGTTAAATAACATATGCATCCATCAATAGAACATCATATTACATATATTCTAGTATAAATCAAACTATATAAATAAACGATTTCCATGTTGTAGTAAAAATGAACCCCATTCATAATCATTCAGGTAAATCGGTATGAATACATTCTTTCAATGGATGATCATATATAAGAACTAGATTAGGAACAAATATAAACATAAGGGGACATTTCCACACTCTCTTAAGCCCCACTGTAGTCCAATCTCCAGAAATTGTTTTATCTTATCATACTTAATACCTATATAATTGAACTTATAAGATTTGTTTTTTCTATATATATGTTAGGTATATAGGTTCCGAGTGCAGCGGAAGCATGTTATAGGCTTTTCCCAAAATTAATTTTAATGTTAAACAACATTCAATCTGAGATCCATCACAATATAAAACGCCAAATCTTTGGAAATGAATGAGGAACAAAAAAATTAAGAGTGAATCCCGGAACCATAGAAATAGGATAATCATATGTTGGTTATAATTAATTTAATTAATTCACAAGAATTACTTCGGTGGAATTATTTCTTCGTTGATGTCTCTTATCATGATCCTATGATCCGTCATTGCGTCATATAATCCAAGTTTAGGATTAATCTAGCGGTGATCCACACGTGTTCCACGTATATCTGGACGTCGCCAAAGGGATCTTCGGGTGCTAGCGTGGAAGAACCATCGCTTGTGATGTCAGCCTTCGATCGCCTTGGTTTCTTGGTATTGATAGCGTTCTTGGAGGAATGAGTTCTTTCAGCCTTGAAAGAATTCTCTAGAATTGTTTTGCATAACGATCGATAGAAAATTGTTGGGGTTGAGAGGATATTTATAATCAGGTTTGAGGTTTGTAGAGTTATTATAATAAAAAAACTTGTTACACGTTTTATTTATTTCATTAACTATTATTGAAACCCCCATGTCGAATTATTAATTCCTTGACATGTGCCCACACTGATTATAATTAATATCATTTAATAAAAAATATAATATCCACAAAATCCTAACTATAAAACTACACGACGTGTACTCATTAATACTGGGTGTGTACTCATTTTCCACAAAACTATACATCGTGTATATTTAATATACACAACGTGTACTTTTATTTTCCATTTTTCTTTATCTCCTCCTTCACATTTATTAGACCTTGAGTAATGGATATTTATTTCTTAAATAAATGTAACTGCATTACTCACTAATAAGTATATTATTTCACCCAAAATATATTCTCTCGAATAACTAGTGTCGAAATAAGTTCGATTAGGCTTTATTAATTAATTATTAAACCACAGTCGGGAATAATCTTTATTTAACTTGTCAAATTAATATTTAACTGAGATACATGGACACACTTAGTGTGTGGCCCTCTAGGCCTCATTCTCAGTGGGATTAGTCGGAGCCTGCCTGAAGTCCAAGGTTAGCGTCTAGCAACACACCAAGGCACCCATAGAGAAAGTAGTTAATTCCACAATGACGTGTCACCTCCTATGAACGTTTACGATGTAATATAATTCCTTTGTCTCGATATCCCTAATCAAGCGGGTTGCATGCTAGTGCCATCAACCCATGTGATCGATTATTCTTTATTTGACTTTCTGTAATTAAACCCACCCATACCTTACCATGGACATGAATTTATTTAGGCGATATCAATTCTATCAAAGGGCCTGAGATATATAATTCTGTTGAGGAACAGAAGGGACAAATCCTTTCTCACATTATCTATTAATGCGGTATTACTCGTGACGTACCCAATGTATCCTACCTTGCTACGAACATTGTGTTGTCACATTATTCGTGAATACATCTACGTGCGTGAGTTGTAATACCCATTAATAATAATCTTAAATTCTAAGGACCAATACAAATGTTTGCAGATAAGAACATCTAATGACACTATGAAATGTGGATTTCTACTGGTGGGTCTCGTTCTCATAATATCCTCCAAGATATTACCAAGGGCGCACGCCATGAGATGGTTCCTCAAAGTTCTATGATTCCTCACACCTAATGGCTTGTATTATTTGTGTCCCTCAAATAATATCATCCGGCCATAGATCATATATTCACGAACAGTGTTATGGCACTTTCGGGTTCTCATCATAGCAGGGATCCACTATGACCCTTTAATGAAATAGCTATTCTTAGGACATTATCTCATGCATTGCAGTGCAGAAGAACAATCATGATGTGATAAGGCTTTTATTAATGAATAAAGTAAAAAGTAGTTGGTTCTAGGCCACCAACTCCAACAGACTCCCACTTGGACTAGATCCAACTACTAAGAACCTTTAACCCAGAAGCTCTCACATGATATTCATGCTTCTGCTGAGATAGGCCTTTAGTCATGGGGGCTGCCACATTCTCTTCTGTGGACAATCTGATCACAGCAACTTCACCCCTTTGATAGAAATCCCTCAAGAGGTGATACTTCTGGAGTATGTGATTTGTCCGTTGATGTGACCTTGGTTCTTTTGCAAGATCCACAACTGCATTATTATCAGAATAGAATGTAATGGGATCTTTACTACTAGGAACCACATCAAGCTCCTATAAAAAGTTATGAATCTAGATTGCTTCCTTGGCTGCATCATAAGCCACTATATATTCAGACTCCGCTGTAGAATCAGAAACAACTGGCTACTTTGAACTCTTTCAGTGCACAACTCCTCCATTGAGACAGAAAACATATCCAGATTGCGACTTCAGTTCATTCTGATCTGTCTGAAAACCAGCATCAGAAAACCCTCTTATGACAGGCTCCTCGTCTCCTCCATTTACCAGGAACATATTCTTAGTTCTTCTCAGATACTTAAGGATAGTCTTAACAGTAGTCCAATGTTGTTCTCATGGATCTGCTTGATTTATGCCTACCATGCTCAGGGCATAGGCAACATCAATCTTGGTACATAACATGGCATACATGATGGATCGTATAGCCAAAGCATATGGGATCTTAATCATTCTATCTTTCTCTGGTTGTGTCTGAGGACACATTTTCTTAGAAAGATGTAGGCCATGTGACACTGGAACCAATCCCCTCTTGGATTGTTCCATACTAAATCTCTTTAGTATCTGGTCATTGTATGTACTCCGACATAGTCCAATCAGCCTCTTGGATCTATCACGAATGATCTTGATCCCTAGAATGTAGGCTGCTTCACCCAAGTCCTTCATGGAGAAACACTTGTTCAACTAGTCCTTAACTGACTGTAAAACTTGTACATTATTTCCAATAAGCAATATGCCATCAACATATACTACTAGGATAATGATCGCATTCCCATTAGACCACTTATAAACACATGGCTCACATTCATTCTTAATTAAACCAAATTCAGTTATGGCTTCATCAAATCGAATGTTCCATGACCTTAATGCTTGCTTCAATCCATAAATAGATTTCTGCAACTTGATAACCCGTTTGGCTTCACATCATGTCACAAACCCTTCTAGTTGTACCATATAGACATCTTCCTGAAGGATCTCATTAAGGAATACTGTTTTAACATCCATTTTCCAAATCTTGTAGTCATGGTAAGCTGCTATGGCAAGTATGATTCTTATGGATTTAAACATCACAACTGGTGAGAAGGATTCATCATAGTCAATTCCTTGACGTTGTCTGAACCCTTTAGCCACTATCCTTGCATTATTGGTGCTAACGTGACCTTTCATGTCCATCTTTTTCTTGAATACCCATTTGCATCCAACATGCTTTACATCAACTAGCTCATCGACCAGAACCCAAACTTGGTTATGATACATAGAATCCATCTCAGAATTCATAGCTTCTATCCATCTTGTAGCTTCTGATCTTTCTACAGCTTCCTTGTAGTAGAGAGGTTCATCATTGTCTAAAAATAATGATTCGCCATCATCGGTGACTAGGAAACCAAATCTCTATGGTTCCCTTACCTCTCTTGAGCTCCTACGCAGTACTTGTGTTTCTGGAACCTCTTCCACGGGGACCTATGGAACTTATTCCTGTACCAACTCCTGTGTATCTTGAGCATCAACATCGTCGAAATCAATCTTGATCCCACTATCCTTTTTTAAGATGTTCTCCCTCTCATGAAAGATGGCTTTTCTGGAGACAGTCACTTTATTGTCTTGAGGGTTATATAGGTAATATATTTTAGTTTCCATGGGATATCCTATAAAGATACACCTCGGGCCCTAGGGTGCTAATTTGTTGCCTGAGGAGGCCTTAACAAATTCCTCGCATCCCCATACATGTGTGTGCGACAAAATGGGTTTCTTTACATTCCATAACTCATAAGGAATTCCATTTTCTGCCATAGTTGGTACTCGGTTTAATGTTTATGCCGCAGTTTGTAATGCAAATCCCCAAAAGGATAATAGAAAATCCACATGACTCATCATCGACCTCACCATGTCCAATAAGGTGCGGTTCCTCCTTTCAATAACACCATTAAAATATGGTGTATAAGGAGGAGTGAGCTGATATAGAATCCCAGACTCTCGTAGAAGATCAATTCGCTCTTGGTTCAGATATTCTCCACCTCGATCTGATCAAATCTTTTTTATCTTCGCACCATGATGATTATCTACATCATTCTAGAACTCCTTCAATTTCTCTAAGTCCTGTGACTTATACCTCATTAAGTATACATTTCCATATCTTCTCAAATAATCAGTAAAAGTAATGAAGTAAGAATATCCACCTCTATCTTCTACTAGAAACGGTCCACACACATCTGTGTGTACCAATCCTAGAAGCTTTGTGGCCCTTTCACACTGTCCACAAAAGGCATTTTTGTCATTTTTCCTTGTAAACAAGCATGACATTTATCAAGTGGTTTTAGATTAGTAGAGTCTAAATAGCCATCTTGGAAAATATTTTTCAAGCGCTTCTCGTTTACATGACCGAGACAGTGATGCCACAACTGGGTGATGTTTCAGTAATGTGAGTTTCTTTCGTTATCGATTGCCACCACTTGGTTTTCATAATTTAATACATAAAAACAATTATTTAAATGTGCCATACCACATTGTTCTTATAAAATAGACAACACTTATTTCCAATCATGACAATAAATCCATCCATATCCAAACAAGATGCAGAAATTATGTTCTTGGTAACACTAGGCACATAATAACAGTTACGTAAAACCAAATTCATCCCAGTCGACAATGAGAGGTGTAATAGCCAATAGCCAATGGAGCCAGCCTTGCACCATTGGTAGCTCGAAGATCCACCTCTCCTCTGTCGATATTTCTAAATCTACTTTGTTCCTGCATTTGAATACAGATGTGAGCCCCACAAGCAATATCTAATAGCCAATGTGTAGAAATAGAAAGATTGCACTCCATAACGAACGAAGCTTTAGCATCCTCATGCTTTGGGGTGCAGTTTCTCTTCTAGTGGCCTTGATTTCCACATAAAAAACACACTGCCTCTTATTCCTTGCCCTGCCACTGGATCATCCCCTTCTTGGAGGGATGGTGCTTAGGGGATTTAGACCATTTATAAGTCTTTGGCCATTTTTCCTTATCCTTCCTTTTCTTGTTCACCATAAGGACTGCAGGTTTGTCATGCCCCATGTCCTTGTCGACCTAGCGAATCAAGGTAAGATGCTCTGATAGACTCTTCTCATTTGCTCTCATGTTATAATTGAAAATGAAGCTAGATAAGGTCTTGGGCAGTGATGATAGGATGAGATCTTTACGTAACTCATCCGAGAATTTAATTCCTAATATGTTCAGGTGTTCCATGTATCCAATAAGCTTGACTACATGAGGCCCAGCTGGGACAGACTCTCCATGCTTAGTTGTAAACAAAGCATTGGAGATATCATACATCTCCTGTCTCGCCTTCTCTTGTTAGAGATCCTTAAAGTGAGACATCATGCTATACGCGTCCATGTTTTCATGTTTCTTCAAGAGATTATTAGACATGGCCAATAGAATGAAGCATAGGAAATATGTGGAATCATCCATGTGTTTCATATAGAGAGATAATTCCTCATCACTGGCCTCTTTCCTAGGTGCAACTGGAATAGGCTCTTCCATCACATACAATTTTCTTTCGTGGCGAAGGATGACGCGTAAACGCCTCTGCCACTCGTGGAAATTGGTGCCGGTGAGAAGGTTTTCCTTCTCATGTATGGTTTGAAATGAAATGTTTGAAGTATTTTTCTTGTCATTTCTACAATTAAGATGAGAAAATGTTTTGTACTTTATTACAAAAATTAGATAAATTAATAAATTAATACTTATTAGTCTCCCACTATTTTACCGAAATCCAATAGCCCTCACCATTAACTTCAGAATATTCTGTTTTCTTGAATATTCTAGTGTCAGGGATCCATATTGCCCTTCGCATTACCCTAACTAGGGTTGGTCAAGGAGCTTGAAGGGTTTTAGGTAGGCATTCCAAATTGCAACTGCATAAACTCGCAACTCCTTGATCTGCTAAGTGGACTCCCCAATCCTGAAATACTTTTTTTTGAATTTCCTCAACCTTTGCCTCTTGGTCACACCAAGTCCTGCTGTGGCAGTCAACCCTTGATGTGAACCAAGTAAAGTCAACCAAAAACCTTGAATTAGAATTCCCCGATAATTGAAAGTAGCCCAACTAAGGTTGGTCAAGTACTTCGAACTATGGTTCGATTCTAAACAAGATTATGGAAGGCTATAACGACTTAATATTTCTTTTGAGGGATTTTATCCTTATACGTAAATTTCCAATTTTTTATCTTTTATTACATGCTAGTTAATATTAAGTGGGATATACTTAAGTGATTAACCAAGTCTAAGATAATATTTACATATAAGACGGTTTTATTATCGTTCCATCTTGCATGCTCGTTTAATTCATTAATTGTGTGATCGTGACAACACACCCACAATAAATAAACCATGCAACTGAAATAAATAACATAAATGGTATGATCATGACCTTTTCTATTGGTTAGTTTATCTAGCGGTTGATAAAATAACACAAGACCTATGAGAGAAACACATTGAACCTTTTGGGTTCGTGTTTACAGCTTTCCACCTGTCCACCTTTGTATCTCTTTGGATTGGAATCACCTTGGCTCCTGACTTGAGCCGCCTCCATTGGCTTGAGAGCTCCATCCATTACATATGCATTTATCTCGCACACAGGTGTGGGGTAAAAGGGGTTTTTACATAAAATAATCCTTGGGCGTGTAGGAACTACATATTAATGATGAGATGGCTCGCAGGTCAACAAATTTATTTTAAATAAATAAATTAAAAGAAACCATTCACAAACAAAGGTCTCGGTCTATCTCATGATCATCCATACATGCAACTATATTTACGCATAAATAAAACTAGCATTAAACTCTTTAATCGTTCTTATTTATGATAAATCATGCTTGAATAAATTAATTATCTTTAATTAATCAATCCTTTTATCTTAAACCCTTTTCTGATCTTCCTTGAGATTCTCATCCATCATAATTTAAAAAAAAAATTCATTTAAAATTGTCCTTGTACGTAACTAGAACCTTGGAGGCAACCTGGTGAATTCCCGTTCATTATGCAGATGTTAAATTAAACACATATATATAAAACATCTATCACGTGTTGTTCCTCGGCATTACACCTACACCATGGTACACGTCTCAAGGGTTTGTATAACATAATAATAAATTTTAATAAATCTACATAATTTGGGTCAGTACACGACGTGTAGTTCCGACTACACGACGTGTACTTTTTCTTCATCGTCCATCCGATGTACACACCCGGGGAAAGGGCGTGTTAATTTACTTCAGAAATTTTCAGAGTACACGACGTGTTCTATGGGACACACCCCATCTAGTTTCCACATTACATGGTTTCCAGTCGGGAAAGACGTGTACAAGGTACACAGTCCAACCCAACCCCGAAGGGACTACATGTCATGTTCATTTGGACCAAATGGCGTGTAATCAGGAAACTGTGTGCCACATGTTCCTAGTCAACACACAGTGTCATAAATGAAATAGTTATACTCCAACGCACAACCTGATTTGGTGGATCAGTCAATGCATTGAACCTAGACTACACATCCTGTACTTCCGAATACACGCAGTGTATTCTGGTGTTGTATGGCCAGAAACGTTTGGCTCCTCTTGATTAGTTCCTGTATTTTATTTTAATCAAAATTATAAGATAAATTTGTTTCTGTGAGATTAATGAGAAACGAGAGAGGAGGAACAGATCTCGAGATTTATATTTCTAGAACGATTAAACATGAATTTAAACAAATAAATTTTTAAATGCGTAAAACATCAAAAAATAAACTAAATAATTATAATCAACGATATGACCCCTTTGATACAACTTTTAGGTTCCGGGAGCAGTGGAAGCGGGTTGGCGGGTTTTACCAACATTAATTTTAACGTTAAACAATGTTCAATCTGAGATCTGTCATGATATAAAAAGCCGAATATTCAGAATTGAATGGGGAATGAAAAACATAAGAGGGAATCCCGGAACCATTGAAATAGGATCATCATATGTTGGTTATAAATAATTTAATTAATTCACAAGAATTACCTCGATGGAATTCTTTTTTCGTTGATGTCTCCGGTCACAATCTTGTGATCTGTTGTTGTGTCGTAGAATCCAAGTGTAGGATTCCTATAGTGGTGATCCACACATGTACCACATATCTCCGGACATTGCCGAAGGGATATTCAGGTGCTAGCATGGAAGAACCTTCGCTTGTGATGTCCTCCTTCGATCGCCTTGGTCTCTCGGTCTTGGGAGCATTCTTGGAGGAAGGAGTTCTTTCAGCCTTGAAATAATTCTCCAGAATTTTTGTGCACAACAATCGATAGAAAAGTTTTGGGGTTGTGAGGATATTTATAATCAGGTTTTAGGTTTACAGAGTTATGACAATAAATAAATGTGTTACGTATTTTATTTATTTCATTAGCTTTTATTAAAACCCCCATGTCAAATTATTAATTCCTTGACATGCGCCCACACTTATTATAATTAAAATTATTTAATAAATAATATTATTTCCTCAAAATCCTGAATAGAAAATTACATGGCGTGTAATCATTAATACAAATCATGTACTCTTTTTCCACAAAACTACACGGTGTGTATATTTAATATACACGGCGTGTACTTTTATATTACATTTTTCTTTATCTCCTCATTCACATTTATTAGACCTTGAGTAATGTCTATTTATTTCTTAAATAAATGTAACTGCATTACTCGCTTATAAATATATTATTTCGCCCAAAATATATATTCTCTCAAATAAATAGTGTCGAAATAAATGCGACTAGGCATTCTTAAATTATTATTAAACCATATTCAGGAATAATATTTATTTAACTTGGTCAATTAATATTTAATTGAGATACATGGACACACTTAGTGTGTGACCCTCTAGGACTCTTTCTCAGTGGCATTAGGCGAAGCCTATCTAAAGTCCAAGTATAACGTCTAACAACACACCAAGGCACCCATAGAGAAAGAAGTTAACGCCGCAATGACATGTCACCACCTACGAATGTTTTCTATGTAATATAATCCATTTGTCTCGATATCTCTAATCAAGTGGGTTTCATGCTATTTCCATCAACCCATGTGCTCGATTATTCATTCTTTGACTTTCCGGAATTGAACCTGCCCATACCTTACCATGGACATGGATTTATTTAGGCTATATCAATTCCATAAATGGGCCTGATATATCTACTTCCATTGTGGAATGGATGGGACAAATCCTTTCTCACATTATCTATTAATGAGGTATTACTCATGAGGCACCCAAAGTATCCTACCTCGCGGCAAACATTGTGTGGTCACATTTTTCATCAACACATCTAAGTGCGCGAGTTGTAATACACATTAATAATAATCTTAATGTTTAAGGACCAATTCACTCATTCGTAGATAGGAACATCCAATGACACTGTGAAATGTGGATTTCCTACTGGCGGGACTCATTCTCATAATATCCTCCTGGATATTACCAAGGGCGCACACCATGAGATGGTGCCTCAAAGTTTTATGAGTCCGCACACCTAATGGAATGTATTATTTGTGTCCCTCAAATAATATCATCCGGCCATAGAACATATATTCAAGAACAATTTTATGGAACTTTTGGGTTCTTATCATAGTAGGGATCTGCTATGACCCTTTATTGAAACAACTATCCTTAGGAAATTATCACTTGCATTGTCATGCAGAAGAACAATTAAGATGTGATAAGGCTGTTATTAATGAATAAAGTACAATGTAGTTGGTTCTAGGCCACCAACTACAACAATGTATGTCTCCAATGTTACATTTTAAAGGCATGTGTACAAATTTTAATAGGAACCCACTAATTTCCCAATATGATATGCCACAATATGATCCTTTTATATACAAACAAAATAAATTCAACCAATAATTTGTATTAAATACACACAAATATATATAATCATGTTGTGTTATCATGTGATAATAAGGAATCTAATATTTTGGAACATACCTTCCTCAAAAAATTATGGCGAGTCCTGAAAGTTATAAAGATATTGTACTATAATGATGATTTGAACTCGCAATTAATTTTATCATTAATAGATTAAAAAATAGATCATGTTAGGGGAATATTTCAACCAAGAACCTAAGTAAAAAACCTTACCATGGGGAAAAATGAATTTTTACTATCCCTTTATTATTAAATCATTGATTGAAATACATAACAAACATAGGATAAGAGAATCATAACCTAATTCATTGAGAATAACCACTGGATGGGGTACCATGAGAATAAACATCACGTCAAATACTATATCAATAAATTTAGTATTAACCATGTAATTTCCAAAATCCTTATGGTTTGGTAAATTTAGGGGGGATTTGGGTTTTTAGCCTTATCGTAGAGTGATTTTTTAGATATAGGTTTTTTATAGGAAATTCAAGGGTGGGGAAATTCCAAGGGGTGTCTTTATGTTTATTTGGGAGTTCTGGTTGTTTGTGGGGGAATCATGCATGGATCAAAGGGGTGGATGGGATACTACCATTTAAAAGAAACCGATGGAGTACTCGGTCTAGGTACACTTGGTACCCAGTCTAACACCCATAAGAATGGTCCCTCTGGATGGGACACATGTAATGATATTAAAATTTCTAAATACAATTCCTCTAATGATTTAATTAAATGTATTATTATGTAATATGGATATATAAAACACATTAAATTATTTGGTTATACTATATTGGATTTACAATACCATTAATAATCATTATTGTTGATAATATATCATTTTAACAATGACGACATGATTAGTATAAATATTGGGTTTTAACAAATTAAATGCACATAGAAAATGTAATTGATAGCCTCAACCAATAGAATCATACCCTATAAATCCCATTTAATAGAGATTTAGAAGTAGATAACATCATCCATATCTTCCTTTTACCATTCCCAAGATGAGATCTAATAACTCAAGCATGAGTGAACTGTTTATGAGAGACCTTTAAGATCATCAAGATCATGGCCCAAACCATGTTTTCCAAAGCACTCCATGGATGTCTCACCATATCACACCACAAGTTTAGGGTATTTTCTATTGTATTAATGGTACATGTATCAAGACCCTAGAAAAATTAGTATTTACATTATTTTTTATAGAATAATGAATATTTTTTACTCCTATAATTTTTACTTTGTAAATGATTTTTATTTTGATATAATAAAACATAAATTTTATTTTTGAGTAATCTAAAAATACAAATATGGAATTTATATTCAAGAATTAATGTATTCTTTAAGTAAATAAAATTTAAATAAATTTTTATTATTTATTAATTTTCATTAAATATAAATGATCATATATTTTTTTGTGAATTCATAAGTACAATTTATAATGTTTGGAAATTAGTTATTATAAAAACGACCTAATATTTCTTAATAACTACCAAATATTATATTAAAATTGAAAATTCAAATATTTAGGAAATTATATTTATGAAAATAAATCTATATTTTGAATCATAATATCAATATTTTCAAACTATGAATTTTTCATTATTTTACGAGACAATCAAATTGTAAAGTAAAAAATTAAATATCGTTGAAATATACGGTGTGTATTATCAAACTATAATGACCCCAAAATATTCTAATAAATACCATAAAATTAATTAAAGACCAAATATATTATTTAAATTCAAAATAAAATTATTTTAGTTTTTTTAATAACTTTTATAAATCTTTAGTGAATCTTCCAAAACCATAAATATATTTTAAGGTTTTTAAATCATTTATTTAAGAGTATGGATAACTTCTATATATGTAAGGGTATTATTTTTTAAATTGGATACCTTTACCATTTAAAATATTGAATAAATTCACTTTTTTTTATAAACCCTGATAAAAATACTTGGTAATGCATCAGTTTTTGGGCTTTTATTGTAAAAATTCCAAAACCAGTGTTTGGGAATTAATTAATAATTTCCCACTCATTTCATATAAAATACCACAGAAAATAATATTTCTATTTACTAAAAAACCCTGGATCATGTAATTACTCTTCCCTACCCTCAATAGAGTCCTTTTATGGTGCCCCAATCCATTAGGAAGCTCCTCGGAAGCATTTCCAATCACATACTTATATAAGGGATCCTTTCCTTCTATCACTTATTCTAGTTTCTTTATTATCTTATGTATTCTATTTCCAAATCCTAATGTTGGGAAATGTATTTAAATTTCCATTTTACATCCCATTTGATGTCAAAATGATGATATATCCCTTTCTCTCTCATTAACAAATTTTAAGAATTTTTAAGCAACACTGTTATGCTACCAAAATTTCACCATGATTTTCCATGACAAAAAAAATTGTGTAGTGAATAAAATACACATTTAATATCTTTTGTATTGAAATTTATACACTTATAATTATTTTAATTGGGACATAAATTTATTTACTCCATTATATTTTATCTTGTAAGAAATTATTATGATGAATTAATCAATGTCATATGATCTATGTGGCACACATAATCATGGGAATGAAATTAATGTGATGGGATCACTCGAAAATATACATCACTCAGATAAATTGGGTAATGTTTAGTGTCTTGAGAAAGTGTGTTGGGGTACAGAGTGAAACTAATTCCTTTATGAGAATTTTTTTCATCCTAATTTCTTGTTATTTATCCTTGATATAAGTTTATGATGTAGTGTCTTAATTTGTTTCCACTTTTACCATGTTCTCTTTATGATTATCAATCCATATCATGTCCAATTGTTCATGTTCATGATAATCACACATTTTATTCCCCATTGATATTACTATTTTCTAACATGTAATACCTCATTCTATGGTTATTCCCTTACTGGTATTTGTAGCTCACCAATTTCTTATGTATGCCCCCATGTTATACCATGCAGTTTTAAAAGCTAGGGAATTTTAGTATCATATTAGGTATGTTTTCAATAATGTCGTTATATCTCATGTTCAAGATGTTATGCTATGCACCTAATTGCAAAATAAACTAGACATATCAATCATATGAATTTTGTTATGTGTAATATTATTTAATAATTAAATAATTAATTTGAAAAAAAAAAGATAAGGGTTATTATAGTTGTTATAAAAAGAAAATTTTAGTTATATTTTGGATTATGATTAGAAAACTATGGGAAAAGACCTAGGGAAAAAACTGTGGATTAGAAAACATCCATAAAGTTTTTTTAAGAACATTGTAAATGTTTTATCAAGAATATAAATCCTTGTATATATACTATAAGTGTATGTGGATCTTGAACAGATGCACATAGTGGTAAAACCAAAAACACCACATTGAGATAAAATCAACCGAGAACTGGTGCACAACAATGGGCCTTACTTCACACCATGTTTGACACTCCAAGGTTATATTCTCTTGTAAATTCATATTCCCATTACAACCCATTATTAAATGAGTAGATAAATATACATTAGAAGAAATTTTAAGAAATAGATCATAAATTAAATATATCGATGCCTATAAACTCATAAGTTAACAAATTAATGTTATTTATATGTTACCTATTTAATATAATTGGATTCCACCTATCTGTGTTTAATAACATAAAAAATAACATCTATATTTTTTCCCATAAATCTATTCAATGTCATGAAATAAGATGAATGAGGAAAATAATAAATGGAATAAGCATTGTGATGATGACCCCAACGAGATACCCATCCCAATGGGAGTAGTAATTGTGAACATTATGATGACAATGTCTCAATAGTCTTAGGTTATAAATAGAAACATAGAATAGGAGGAACATAAAAAATCAGATTAAGAAATACCAATATACAATTTATCCATTTATGTGACAATGTCTTCTAACTTTCAATAGATTGTATGATCCCTTAATCATGGAACAATGGATAAGATATATCAAGAAGATATCCTATACCCATTAATACTCTGATTAAGAGAAATTTGTGCTAATTTTTTATCAAATAGAGGGGTAAGATAATAAGTGGTGTACAATGATCGAGAATAAATATCCCGAGGAAGAGATTTACATAATGGGGTGGAAGGAATTCTATAATTTTTTTGATAAATATTTTCATCAAACTCTCTAAAATAATATGGAATGGGAATTGTTTTACCTCATAATAATACATTGAATATTTTAGGGAATACAAGAAACAATTCACCAGACATGAATGTTATTCCACTGACAATGTCATTACCCCTGAATCCAAGGTTGGCAGCTTATTTGATTGGATAAAACATAGCTTATGAAAAGGCTTGGTAATCTAGGAATTTGATAGCTATGAAGGAATTGTTTTATGTGCCATCAAATTCAAATTTGAGATTGAATAATCTCATGGGTACCATGGGAATAATTACAAGAAAGTATAGTTCACTTCTATTAGTCTTATGAGGAAATCAAATAGTGTTATGAAAATTTAACATCTCACTTTTCAAAGGTGTAGCACCTTGTAAATTTTGTTAGTGGAATTATTAAATGATTTAGGCTTAGGACATAATGGAACCTTGATATAAATTACTTATAGGAGGAACCCACTAATGTGATGGAGAAAAGGAATTCTCTGGTGAAACCATATATTACTTTTCATTGCAACAACTATAAGGAATTGAGGAACTTTTGAAACTAATGCACTTGCAAAAGGGTTTTAGAGACAACCAATATTCCTACATGTAAAAATGAGATCTTTTTTTATCACAGTCTCCAAGGAGGATCCCAACAATGTAGTGATAACATGGACTCTATTTATTAATTAAAGAGTAGTGACCATAGTATTTGATTTTGGTTCTACAAATTCCTCTAAATCAAAAAATATTCTTAGAACTATTCAAACACCACTAAAACCAATAGATGTAGAGTTGTTAGTCAAAATGGAAAATTGGGAATTTATTTCATCATATGTATGTAATTACTCCCCTATCAGAATTTGTTGGTTGAACATCCTAGAAAACCTTTTGATACTCCCTTTGGTATAATTTTAAGAAATTATAGGAAAGGATCCTCTTTATTTATATATATATATATATATCCAAAAAAATTCCATGTTAAGTAAATCAATCTCCATATTGAAAATATACCCCTAACTCTGTACAAATCCAAGGAGGAGGTTGAATATTCTTCATCACCAACATATCAAGCATGAATATTTTTTCCTGTGAGAAAGAATATATAGACTAAATGATTATGTCTAATGAAAGAGACTTCTTTGAAGTCATACCTATTGAGAGGGAATATGATGTTTATTTTCCTTATAAATTTTTTGGTATTCCTCATATTTGAGAGTTTAAATTTTCAATTGATCTTACACCTGGGGCATGCCTATTATCTGAGTCTCAATATAGAATGGATGTTGTAGAACTTGAAGTGATGACGAAATAACACTAAGAGAATCTAGATAAAGGGTTAATAAACATTGGTGCATTACCATGGGGTGTAACAGTATTCTTCATTAAGAAGAGGGATGGGCCAATGCACCATTGCATTGATAATAAAGAGCTCAAAATGATCATGATAAATAAACACTATACTCTTCCACTGATTGATGAATTTCTTGGTAAGATATTTAGCTCACTATAATTCTATATGGTATATATTTGGAAATGGTATTACCATGTTAGGGTGATTAATGAGGATATCCCTAAGAATGATTTTCATACAGGGTATGGGAACTATGAGTTCATAATAATTCCATTCAAAATCATTAACTCCCCTAAAATATTCATGGAATTAATGAATAAAGTCTTTATATATTACCTGGAAAAATTTATGTTGGTCGTTATCGATGATATCATCATATACTCTAAAACTAAGGAGGATCATGAGGATCATATGACCACTTTGTTAAATACCATATGAAAAGAGAAGATATATACCAAGTATTGAAAATGTGAGTTCTTATTAAAGGAAGTCCCATTATTAAGTAATATCATCAAAATAAATGTGATATTTTTTGACCCTTTAAGGGTAGATGAAATTGAATGATTTTCCAGGCCAAGATCTGTGACAAATATAGGTAGTTTCCTTGGATTTTTGGGGTACTATAGTCGATTTGTGAGATATTTATTGTGATTGTAAAACTATATTACCATGATAACTACTAAGGTAGAAAGTATTTCTTGGAACGTTGAATGTTAAGAGAGATTTATGGATTTTAGAAGAAATCTCATCATTGCACCTATAATCACAATACCCACAAGTGGAGAACATTTTGTGGAATCTAGTGATGATTTGAAGAAGGTTTTAGGATGTGTGTTAATGAGTTATAAAAAATGGATAGCCTATGATTTATGTAAGTGGATTGTTTGCGAACAAAACTACCCAACACATGATCTCGAGATAGATACATTAATATCAGTATTCATTACCTCTTTGGGGAGAAGTGTGAGATATATATAGATAACAATAGCCTTAGTATATATTCATATAGAAATAGATGAATTTTTGCCAATGATGTGGTCAAAGATGATCGAGGACCATGACTGTTGAATCCACTACCATCGTAGCAATTCAAGTAAAGTGGTATTTTCCCTAAGTATAAAGGATCTATAAATTATATCACTAATGTGAATTTATTGGGATCCTATATTTTTATACATGAATCGGATGGACATGCGAATAATAAAGGATGGAACGTCATCAATCCTTTCAAACATTATTGATCAATAATCTCTCTTATAAAACATAAAGGATGCTCAATGAAATAATGTGGGAATTTTGAAGAAAGTGGAAACATTATGAATTGAGAAATTTGGAGAGATCAATGTTAATGAAGAATGAGTTGTAATATCTGGTTCAAGGATATGTGTACCATAAAATAATGAGATAAATATATAACATTTTAATGATTCATGTATCTCAGCTATTTCTATTCACTTAAGGAGAAAAAATATTTATTAAGATTTATGAGATTACTATTTGTATAACAATATGATGAAGATCGCTGAATATACATAAACATGCCTGATATTTCAACATGTGAAGGAAGATAGGAAAAATTCTAAGGGGATGCGGCAATAATTACCCAAACTAACATTTAAATGGGAAAAAATTATAATTGTTATTTTCTACAGACTATTGAATAGTTCTAGAGGAAAAATGATATATAGGTTTTTATGGAGAATCTAAAAAATTCAAATAACATTATCAAAATATTAGAGGTCATATCACTCTAAAAACATTCATGCATATACATAGAATATGTGATAAGGCTTCATGGAGTACCAATATTTATTGTGTCTAATCGACATACAATATTTACCACTATGTTTTAGAAAAGAATCTGACATGCTCTGAACACTAGAATGAACTTTAGTGTGGCCCATCATCCTAAAACTTATTACTGGGCTAAGAGAGATATTGTTACGTAAGAATACATGTGAAGATCAAGTTCAATGGAAATCAATGGAGGGTGGGACCAACATCTATCTCTGGTCGAGTTCTCATACAATAATAGTTTCCACTCAAGCATAAAAATGGCTCTATAAGAATCCCTTTATGGGAAAAGATTCATAACACCAACATGATAAGATGAAGTTGGTTAACCTAAGCATATTGTAAATTACATTGTAGAGTAAATTGTAGGAAAGTTGAAAACCATTAAACATCGCATTAGGAGAACCCAACATCAAAAGAGGAGCAATGAAGATAGTAATCAACGAGACCTAGAGTTTATGGTTTATGAAATGGTATTCCTTTAAATATTTCAATGGAATGAGGTCGTGATATTTTGGAATAAGGGAAACCTTAATCCAAGATACATTAGCCCCTTTTAGATCATTGATCACATAAAAGTGGGGGACTAATAACATGATCTCCCACTTAACATATCTCAAGTAGAAGATGTTTTCTATGTATCCGTTTTGAGAATGTACGTACCAGAACTCTCAGATGTACAAAATCCAGATATGGTGATATTATATAATGATATTTCCAATGAGGAAAAGCCATTGAAGATCTTAGAACATAGATATAATGTTATGTGAAATAAGATGGTGCACCTTTTCAAAGTTATGTAGAGAAACATAATGTTTGGTGAATCTATTTTTAAACTAGATGAAGTGATTAAACAAAATTATCCCCATCAATTTTTGTGTGGGTAATGAATATCTTTAGGGTGAAATTTCTAAATGGGGTAATATTGTAATGACATGAACTTTTATAAACAAAATTCACACTGTGATTTAATTAAATTTTAAATAATTTAATATTGTTATATAAAACACATTTAATTATTTTGTATTATTATGTCAGATTTAATAGACTGTTATGACTCATTTTCATTGATAATATATACATTGAATAGTTATCAAAATATTAGTATAAATATGGGGGTTTATCAAATCCAATGGACATAGAAAAAGGTAGTGATAGACTCAACCAGTATGATTGTACTCTATGATGCCCATTTATCGGTGTATTCTAAGGAGATCGAATCACTATATTTTTCCATTGACCAAGAACAAGACTAGATCGAAAAACCAACGCATGTGAAAAAACATTTATAGGAGATGTTCGATCTCATCGAGATCATGACCCAAACCATGTTTTCTGAACCACACAATGAAAGTATCACTATCACACACTATATTGTTAGGGATGTTGTTGTTTTATTAATTGTATATGTATGAAGACCCTTGATATGTGAGTATTTAAATTATTTCTTAAATTGTAATGAATATATTTTCATCCTATTTTTATTACATTATAAATTCTTTTTATATGGATACAATAAAATACAAATTCTATTTTTGATTAATATTCAAATTAAGTTGGGGAATTTATTTTTATGTATTAGTTTTATTTGAAATAAAAAATATTTCCATAATATTTTATTATAAAATAGTTTTTAATATATATAAATGATCATAAAATTTTTGTGATGTCAAATGTAATTTTTATAAGGTTTTGGGAACAATTATTGTCAAAAACCCAACATTTCATAATAAATATTGATTCTTTTTTTAAAAGATAAATTTAAAATACTTAAAAAATTCGAAAATGGTTACAATTTTCTGAATCCTAACAACACTATTATTCAATGGTTATGTTTTCATAATTTTTCTAAGACATTTTAATTTTTGGGTAGCAATTAAATAGGGTATAAATATACAGTGTGTATTATGAAATTATAATGACCCAAAATTTATTTAATAAACACTATAAAAGGATTCCATTACCAAAAAATTGTTTTCCATTTAAAATTATTTCATTTAATGTTTTTTTGATTAATTTTATGAATCCTCTTTGAATCCCCCAAAACCATTAATAAGTTTTAAGATTTTAAATAATTTCTTTAAGAGTATGACTCACTAGCACATAAGTAAGGGTATTATTTTATTAATTTACATATATGTACTTATAAAATAATGAAATAAACACCCATTTGGTATAAAACATGGGAAAAATAATTGGATGGTTTGTGGTTTTGGATATTTTATTATATAGTGTCCATAACCTATGTTTGATAAATGATCAAGAATACCCACTTATTTATTATATAAACCTACCCAAGATGTCATTAATATTCACTAAAAATAATTTTATATTGTCTATAATATTCCCTATGTTTTATAGTGTCCTCTAAAAGTTCCTCAATCCCTCAAGATGCTCCTCCCAAACATTAAGAGTCACACAATCTTATAAGGGATCCCTTCATTATATCATTTATTATAGTTTCTTTATTATCTTATGTTTATCATTTAAAAGTAATAATGTTGGGATACTTATTTAAATATCCATATTACATTCCATTTTATGTAAAAATGATGAAATGCCACTTTCTCTCTCATCAACCAATATTATGAAATTTTAAGCGACGTCCTTATTCTGCTGAAACATCACCAGGATTTTCCATGAAAAAACAATTATGTAATGAATATCATACCCATATCCTATTAACGGTATTTAAATTTATAAAGATATAATTATTTTAGTTAAGACATATATTTATTTATTCCAAAATCTTGTATCATGGAATAAAATACAATGATGAATGAATCAATTTTGTATGAGATATGTGGAAAACTTTATCATGAGAATGAAATGAATGTGATTGGTGCACCTAGAATTATATTGATCCAATAAATTGAGTAATATTTATTCTCATGAGACGTCATGTTGGGATAGGGAGTGGACCTGATTCCTTTAATGAACTTTTTATATTATGAATTCTTATTTTTTATCATTGACCTACTTTTACAATACATTGTTTTAATTTTTTCCACATTTCTGGTATTTACTTTGTGATTATCATTCCATATCATTTTTCATTTTTCATTTTTCATTTTTATGATTATCACTTCATTTATTCCCAATTGATATTCTTATTTTCTTACATTTATTACCTCATTCCATGTTTATTCCTCTAATTTGTTTTATAGATCACTCATTTCTTATATATGTACCTAGGTTATCTCGTAAAGTGTTAAAAGACATGGATTTTTAGAAGCATGATAAAGATGTATTTAATAATGTTTTTGTAACCCATGTTCATGATTTTATGTAATTAATCTAATTCTATAAGAAAAAATATTTCATAATCTTCACAGTTTTATTATGTGTAATATTACGTATTAAATCATGCATTGATGTGAAATAAGGATAAGGGTTGTCATAAACCAGTTACATTAAGGCCTTAAACAAGAGATCTAGTTTTGTGTCGTTTTCTAACCAAGAGAAGACACATAACTTCAGGGTTATCCCCTAACTTAATTTATTTATTTACCATCATTTTTATACTCATACATAGACATTTTAATGTGTTGTGTGAAAACTAGTTACAAATACCAGGAAAAATTTTGAGCAAACACTTAATAATAACACCCCAAGACCAAACACTACTACCCCCATACCCCACCAACCTCGATATGAACACCATGATTTCTTATAGATATTATTTTTAAATCACACACTATAGGATTCCAATAGCAAAAAGACCATGATATCCACATGTACCAAAATTTCAACATTTCGTAGAGGGTATAACAAGCATCAACCTTCTATAAACACCCATAAATGGCCATAATAATCTAGGAAAACAATCTAAGAGACCACCAATAAACACTTTGAACATTTGAATGTCTAAACTAGTGGAGAAATTATTGTTATCAACATACAATGAATCAAGGATGATTGATATCTAAAAACTATATAAAATTTATTTTGTAGGGATGGGAATAATATTTCATTATGGTGAATTAAATATAACTCACACCAACTAAAAAATTGATGGAGATGTCCTAGAGAATTAATGAACAAGAAATAGAATAGGACAAAAATAAGGACAATAAACATACATAAGGGACATGAGGCCAAATAGAAGACTGGGAAACCAAAAAATCAAGGGAAAAACACCTATTAAGAAAGTGAAAAATAGTTAAGGGGAGATAGAGGAGTTGACAATGAAAGATAAAAAAATGGGCATCTTTGACGTGTCAACAAACACACATTAATTAGAAAAATAAAAATTTGGGAATCATAAAACTAACATTCAATGTAAACAACCTTAGTTGTTGTGTTACACAGACAAAGTTATAAAATGGAATGTAGGGACAAGGTGAGTGAATATTGATAAAATTAATTTTAGTGAAGAGAATCCATATATACATGGAAGAGGATGAAGCTTCCACATGGAAATATTTAAAGGCTTGGACTTTTTCAATCCCTAAAATTTTAATTTTCTTGGTGTTGAAGGTGATTGGATATGAATTTGAAGGAAATGGAAGGAGTTTTTGGTGCGATTCTCATTTACCATCCCAAATCGCATTATGAATAGATTTGTTTTGTCATAAAGGTTTATGTTGTTGTGTGGGTATATGGATTATGATGTCAATGGTATTATAGTGCTTTTTTATTTAATATTTTTTAATGATCAAGGTTTGGTTAATATTACATGGGGATGTAATTTACTATTATATTCGAATTGATTACATCATGAAGCTTGGAATTAAACATTATATATCTAGAAATACAATTCCTTCATTATATTTTATTGGGGATTATTTCACCATAGTGTATAGGTTACAACATGATTTTTTGGGGAGAATTTATTTTGATGGGTAAGGCTTGGAATTTCACATTAATTCCTAGGGATTTGGATATTATTATATGGGGCTTCATATTTCACTGTTATTCCCTTTGATTTTATATTCAAAATAGTGGTTGACTGTGGGAAAGAGATAAATTAATTTGAGGATAATGTTGGGAAACTCATATGTAGGTTGGATTTCACTATGATATTACGTGTCATCATGTTAAGAAATTTTTCTATGGTTTTCCAATATATTCAAGATTCATAAGTCCTTTATCAATTCAAGGTATCTTATTTTATAATTTATATCATTACTATTTTCTTCTATGTTCTCATCATTCCATGGATGATTGTTTCCCTTGATTTTGATAGTTCTGTGGAGGGTTTTGATGGAGATTTTCTTTATGGGGGTGATATTTTAAAGGTTCATGAGTTTGTTGTTAGAATTCAAATTTTCATTTTCATTATTCCTTATTCCATCTCTGTTCTTTGATAATTGATTATTTTTGAAGTATGATATTTAAAAAATATATTTTTATATATTATGTTAAAATGTGGTATTATCATTATTTAGTTATTAATGTGTAAATAATAAACATAAATATATGGAGATACAGAACTAGTGTTAATATAATTTGAAATGTATGGTTCTATTACCTTGAATGTGACTATGCTTATATTCATGTTTTCATATTATAATATTTTATAGATTTTGTTGTAGAAAATTTATATGGTTATGATTATTAATGTTATATTATTATTTAAAAACTAATATAAAATTTGATAATATTGAATTATGATGATAATAATAATAAAATTATGAATTGTTAATATTCATTTATATAATTGTTTAAAATATTTTTATCTTGAATTTAATATTTTGAATTGAGGTATGATACTACTAATAGATACTAAAATATTTTCTTTTGAAGGATGATTTAACCTTATCATAGTAATAATTAATTTGGTAATAGAATATATTTAATTATAGGATTAATATTTTTGGATTTTTAATCATAGTATTTTATTCTTTAAGATTATTTTCCATTGTTTCAGATGAGTGGAATATTTGTTGAATATCATTATTGATGGAATCAATATTTCTTTCTATAGTTTATATAATTATTGTACCCAATATGTGTTTTAAATTTAAAAATATTAAATGTGTGTTATATTCAAAGGATTTAGAAATTTTCAATATTATGAAGGAGGACTTTGGGGGGTTATTCTTATCATCATTTCCATCCCATAAGAGATTTAGTGATTCAGGGAAGGTTAGTAAAATGTCTCAATAGGGATTTTGTTTTAGAGTTTGGTAGAGTTTAGAGTAAGGTACTGGTGGAGATTTCAAGGATTGGGATGGAAACAGTATCATTTAAACATAGTACATGAAGTATGAATATGAGACTAGATATGTCATAAGAGATAAAGGACCTATTTTATCTGATGTATGTAACCTACATTAACTGAATTATCTAAGTGAGATAATAGTTATTAACGTGTAAATACATATTAAGGGTTCAATCAACATATGTTTTTTACCAATGATTGAATTAGGTGGATAATGAGAACTAGGATGACCTTAAATTATATGATTATAAGAATTCATATTTTAGGATTATGAAATCCTAAGCCATTTATGTTTTATAGGTTTGAGTCTTTGTTGATGTTCTTGTCATGATCAGGCTAGTGATATGCTTCAGAATGGACCCACTGATCATTATAGAGATGATGAAGATTAGGATGATGCTTGGAGAAAGACATGGTGTGAATTTTAGTGTCATAAAAAATGGTGTATGACTGTTATGTTTTTTATCAGTATATCAAAATATGGTTTGGGGAACTGGATATAATTTTATATTTGATCCCCACATGGATGGAGTATTGGATCCTATTATTAGTCATTATTTTATTTAGTGTTTCTCATCCGTAGTGGATTTTATTTTTGGGAAATTTCAATAAGATATTAGTTTCATGGTAGATGCTCCATGAACAATTCCAAAATGGGTTTCTTTATTCAAATATTAAGGAAACATATAGATAAGAGATTATTTCCCTTCTCTATAAGACTTAATGCCTTTAAGATTTTGTAACTAATTTTAACAACCTCCACGGATATGATTCATTCCTTCTACGAGACAATGAACCTAGAGAATAGAATTTTGAGGTTTTGTTACCACCAATAATCATGATTTAGGTCACAAAATTCACATTGAAAATGTTTAATATAATTTTTCAAATGAATATTTTACTAAGAAGATGTTGGTTCAGACTTGACCATAATGATAAGGAATTTTGTTTTCTTTTTAAGGGGAAAAATTATGGGAATTTGTTATCAATTTTCTGGATTATTAATATTTTAGTAACTATAGAGTCAAATTCATATACCCTTAACTTATTTCATTGGAGATTTAATTTTTATAACCAATAATAAAAAATTTGATGTTGTATTATTTTATTATAAAGGTCATAGTTATAACAGGTAGTAGTGTTTAAACTTCCATGATACTCATTGTGGGTGATGAGACATTACTAGTTCAACCCTTGTAGCAGTTTCCTCTAATGTAGATGTAATGGAATTCAGGTTACTAGAGTTTTATATAGCCTAGAAATATTGGTAAATTCCTATGATAAACCTTTTATTCCTCCAAAACATAGGTACATGAGGTTGAGCTTGGTCAAGTTGGTTGGATTTAGTAGCTTTAATAATCGCGAGGGGTAAGATGAGGTTTTCTACATGTGAACAATTTCACACAATTTAAATGAATTGAAATTGTACAAGATACCATATTATTAACTTCAAAAATAGTATATGACATGTTTGATTTCATTGTGAACCAATCCTTAATTTCACATACATTATTTAAAGATCTCAGACACAAGGTGGTGAGATGTCTATGATCCTTAGTATTGACTAGCCATTTGAGAATTAGGGTTTCTTATATGAAATGGGTATATATTATTGCATAATTTTGGGGAAACAAGAGTAGAAAATAGATTTCATAATCTAATTAATATTAACTAAAAATGAACTTATTGTCATGTATTGATTTTTTGGTGCACGCTATTTTTTATTTATGTCCTAGAGGGATGGTTTTCAATGAAGTGTAAAGTGGGAATACCATTGTTATAACTGAGCAGGAGAATCACATGGGATATAGTCATTCAAAACATGTATCTCATATAGTGAAACAATTTTTTTTGATTTTAGATGAGGTTTAGTCGGGGGAGTTTTTGAAGGCCACAAAAGAGTTCATTTATTTTCTCAGCAGGGATATTGAGACCATACCCCCTCGATGTGATATCATGTTCAAGATAGAGTTACAACACACTGTCGATCTTATTTTTATACTCCCATATATGATGATGCATGTAACCCACCACTATTTTTATGAAATAGATTTGTTAAGATAATATTTTTTCAATGATACCCAGCATTGAACACTATACCACATTAATCATACACTACACATAACATAGGTTTAGATAGCATTTCATGCAACATTGATTTACTTTGAAACATCATTTTGTTATTGAAATTATTAAGAAAATAAAATTAAAATCTTGATGCATGAATGGGTGGTTTAGAAAGGATTTACTAAATTATGAATGTATTTTTTACACATGTATATATAAATAATTCTTTGGTGTAAAATTAATTATAAATGAAAATAAAAACCATTTTAAATATAAAAGGAATTACTTTTACCTAAAAAAATATTAAATTTTTCAGAAGATTTCTTTATAACAACAATTAATCAAATAATTATTTTTTTATTAAATTAATGAAATATATATATAGTATTCAATATAATTTTTATCCTCTTTATTTTATAGGAATAATAAATCTAGTGTTATTCTTAAAAAGGTATTTTTTCTAAATGATGTTTTATCACCATCAAATGGGACAATTTTTTTAAACATAAATGTTAAAACATTTATCAATTATATTTGAGAAAATAAACTTATTATTTTAAATAAGTATATCATAATTTTCATTGGATTAATTTAAGGTATTTATATAATAAGTTTCATGTTTCATTGAATAGTGAAGAATATTGAATTATAATTGAAAACATATTTTTATTCTATAATATTAATATTGTTAAATTATTATTTTTAATTGGTTTTTAAGTATAATTAGTTTTATTTTTAATTCATTAGTCCAATTTATTATGTTGGAACAAATTTCACAGTGAAATTGAATTTAAAATCATTTCAAACCTTTGTATTGTCTCCCTTTAAAAAACTCATCATCTCATCCCTTTTATGGGATAAATTTGAAATTAATTTTAGCCATATCTGTAATCAAAATTTTGAAAAATTAAATCAATATTTTGAATCATAAGGTACAAATTTATTAAATAGAACCCTTTTTATTTTTTACAATAAGAATTATAACATTATTAATTTTCATTACCACTATTAGATGTAAAAAATTTAATTAAGGGTAAAAATAATATTATCACCATTATTAATTTAACATAACACTTGAAAAAAATGTAATTGTATTATTTTAATGATTAAAATAACACATAAGGTTATAAATTGAATAATTTAATTTATATTTTTTCCTGAAAATGCAATGGGTATTATAAAAATCCATGATAGGGACAAAATGTAACACTCTTACATTAAAAATGTATAATATTTTTAATGTTGGGTTGAATATAATATATGATCGGACATTTATATTATTATGAGATCTAAAAGGTTTATAAACATCATGGAAATATATTTTTAATTTTTAATGAACAAATTAATATTATAAATAATTACACAATGTTGATGGAGTAATTATTCAATTAATAGACAACATAATTATGTGATTTTAAAAATATTAAAATAAATATAGTCCAAATTATTTAACTTCCTCCATGAATAGTATATCTGAATATGACATATTATGGGTTTATTAAATTTACTTTTCCAATTTTATATTTCAATATTGATTTTCTTAAAGTAAATGTAATGAAAAGTGTCAAATTTGACAGTAATCATATTTTATAAAAACAATATTTAAATAAATTTGTTAAAAATCATAAAAATAATAAGTAAACATTGGATAAATAATGTTTTTAATATCATAATGTTTCCATTTATGGTTAAATTTATTCCTTATAAGTAAAATATCTACCATTTAATATTGAAAATGTAGTTGTCGAAGTCAAAATTAAAATAGGTTAACTAAGGGGTAATAAAAACTATAAAGGGAAAAATAATAAAATAATTTATTTAAAATATATTAGATTATGTGATTAATACTAAATAACAAAAAATATTTGAATACCTTAAAATTTATATGTATTTTGATTGATATTTATTTATAATTATTTAATATATTGGGAAATTCCAAAAGTTCCCCTCACCTTCATTATAAAAGGATACCTCCTTCGTAATCTCATTTCACCACATTGAGTCTTATATATTGACCAAAATATTAAAAATTATCTTATCCACTTACATATACTAATTTTTTTTGTCTATGGTCTTCCAAAATTACAAACTCTTGAGTCCATTGGAGGAGATATAAAAGATCCATTTCAAAAAAGAGGTAATCGCTCTAAAAGATGACTCTTTTTTTATTATTATATACCTCCACTAAATATGTGATATGTATCAAAAAATAAAAAAAAATCATAACTATAAATATTCTTAAATTCTATTTTTATTATTATCACATCGATTAAGATAACATTTTCAATAGAATAAGAAGTGAATGTATCGCTCGCGTGTACGTATGACTTACCGTCTCAACATAGTGATACAATTTATTTTCAATCACCGTCATTTATGATCGGTAATTATGATGTTATTAATGTTTATATTTGTTATTTACGAAATAAATATACATATTTATATAAAATATAATTTTTACATTTTTACCACCTAATCTTTTGGTAAATGATAATGACGCCCATCTGTACTTATGTCTTACCATCTCCCGGATGCGGCGTGAATACTTTTTCATGTATATTTCACATGGATGATATTAATGAATGATATTATGAATATATATGATATTGATAAAATATTTATTATTATTCAAATAATTAAACCATGGTAAAATTATATAGTTTGGCACTACCGAACCGAAACATGCTTGGAAATCTAAGCTGATATCACCCAAAACAATGATTTTAAATTATTAATAAAATGGTGATAATATGTTATAAACAAATCATACATTTTTTGATTGATATATTGATATGGAATAAATATTTAATAAATCCATATATATTTCACATGAGGTTTTAACTCAATCTAGGAATGATGTGACTTTTAGTAAGGTATTTTTGTGTAACTTTTATTTATATTGGATACATGCATTATTTAATGCTTGTCTCATCTATGTGGTGTGTATACTGGACATGAATTTATTCTTTGTGTCTTATCATGAAGATAATGTTATATTAATATTCATATAATTTTCTTTCTTTCATGGTATATATGATTCAACTAATTATAATTTGGTAAGGTTTTATTTCACAATCTCATCATTATTCAAGATTGTTTTTATTTTATATCTCTATTAGGGATTATTTATATTCTTTTACATGATTTCAATTTTTTCAAATTGTTTTTAATGTTATAAAATGAGTATTTAAATTTATTTTTACCCATTTTTCCTTTTTATTAAATAATTTGGAAATTACATTTTTTTATCTAAATGATCCTCTGTGAATTTTCTGACAAACATATATAGAATGAATGTTTTTAACTTATAAGAGATGAACATAATTTTACCCCATAATGAAGTATTAATTTATAGAGTATTCCTTTAAAATATTATAAATTTATTTTTAAAAAAAACTTTTTCATTATACTTGAACGATTGTTTAAAAAAAATATTTCATAAAGGAAAGGATATATTTCTCATGAATTATTTCAATTGATCGTTAATAAAAAGTAAATTTTTCCCTCAAATATGTCATTATGTGATGTCACATTTTATTTACTAGGGATATGACCCAAGTTTACCATTATTATTATTTATTAATGGTTTAGTTTATGATAGAGTGATTCTTATGAAACATATTTATTTCCATGATTTGTCTGGTGAAGAAATGTTTATGAAACTAATTTCATTACATTGGTTTTGAGATGGTGAAAAATTTATTGTTATTTGGAGCACATGTGTATATTTTCAATTATTTGAAGTGTGGGATCTATATCTCCCTCCAATAAATTGGGAAATGAATTATATATCATGATATAGTTAACAGAAAAAAGTTGATGTGCTTAATCTATTAAGGGAAACATGTGATAAGGACTCGAGCTAGAGTCTTGGTTGTTGACAAGGATATATGAAATTTTTTAAAATAATTATTATTATGAAAAATGATTTATGATATGAAGTTACGTTTCATGATTGATTTATGGTGAATCTTAATTCTTATGATTCATGACTTTTTAAATGTTAAGTATTTGGGCAATGACTCGTGTTTATGATCTCTGACAATTTGGGTATGAAATTTTCATGTTATACTCACGATCACATACCCATATTTCTTATATTTTAATTTTATTAGATAATAAATTTATACCTTCCTTTTTTACCCTTACTTAGTATATAAGATCACCCTTTCATTATATTTCTTTTACAAAGTTTATAAATAGACATTTTAAGTATGGGTACTAAAGGGGAAGACCTTTGTATAAAACATTGAAGATCTTTCTCTAGACATAATTTTTGTGTTCCTTGTTCCCAAATAAACTAAACTATTATATTCCTTAGAAATTAATTTCTATAATTTAAGGAATATTAATCCAAAATAAGTTTTAATATCTATGTATGAAAATCCTGGGTCATTATAGTTGGTTTTAGAGGATATTTTTTGTCAAACATAGGAAACTAAGATGAGAAAACCATAGAAATACCCCTCAAGATAAGACAATGTATAAGTTAAAATCCTAGAGTTTTCATAATTATCATGAACATACTTTTATTAAACATAATGTGTCATTTAAAGAACTTTTATAAGTAATTTTCATTGATTTTGTGTCTATACATAAATTATTAGTGCTTCTCACACTATTCTATCTAGTTTTAGTCAATGGTTGGAAGCTGATGTAACCACATTAATGATGTTTTAAATGTTCAATTCAATTATATTTTCCAATGAAAATGAACTTTATGGGAGTATGAATTAAAAATCTTAGTGTTTTGATCACACAAATTTTTAAATATATGAATTATGATGGACATTCAAATGAGAAAATGAGGGACCAAAACTCTATTGAGCCTTTCCTGAGGTATGGTCCACAATATTTTAGTGGGCATTATAATACATAAGTGGAAGATTAATGGATAAGTACAACTGAAAATATATTTTCAGATCTCTAATGATTAGAACATGATAATTTCATATGGGTTTTCTATCATTTGGAGGGTGAAGCAGATCAATGGTGGAATCCATTCAAGAATACGAGGCAATGATATGAAATTGAATCTACATAATGGTAAAAGTTCAAGAACATATTTTTCAATATGTATATGACTAGTTTTTTTCATATGAAAATGGAAAAGGTGTTCCTAGAGTTAAATAAAAATTATGATAAATCTGTTGGAACCTCTGAAGAAAATTTTATAAGACTTTTGAGGTACGCTTCTAGAATTATAAACCAAACTTAATATAGGGTTAGATGCTTCCTCTGTGGAATAAAATGAAGTATCCAGTGGGTGTTATCCTAAAGTGGCTTCCGTAGATATGAATAAATACTTTTGTGTACACTCCAAGTAAAAATTAAAATTAGTGATACCCTCAATTACCACAGTTTTGATAAGAGATGAAATTTTGAGACTTGTGAAAACTAAAATAAATCACCTGGGGGAAAGAAATTCCAACCATATGCATGCCATAAATTTGGGATAAACATCAATGGATGTGTTTGAATGGAACTGGGGGTGCTTTATATATGGAAAGGAAGGAAATAGTTCTCATGAATATCAAAAGGTGATGAATATGTTGGTTAATAAAATAGGGTGAAAGAGGATTCCCACAAATTCACCACCCACAATATTGTGATATAACTGTAAAGAAAATGGGAACTATTCCAATGAGTGACCAAATCCAAGGGTTAATAATCAGGATCAATGCTAGAAACCACATAAAGACAAATACAAAATTAAATATCTAGAAATAAAAATTTGATATATGGAGTATGATAATGAAGATGTTTTGAGATTGGGTTTTTATGTAATGTAATTCAATAATAATGTTGTAGAAGTTATTACATGGTGTTATGGAATAATAAAACATCTAAATATTTTCCCATTATATTTTTTCCATATGTATTTATGTGAAAATTATGAATGGAACTGTTAACCATGACATGTGATTATATTGGTATAATGATATTTTTAGAAAACAAAGGATTAAGTGAAGGGTAATCCAGAATATGTCTTTGATGTTGGGATAATGAAATATAGAGATGTTGATTATGATAAAATAAATGGGATAGTTTCGATGGCCTTTAAAATGATATGATTACATTGTTTTTTATTGTATCATGGATGTATTTTATAGATTTTTTGGATTTATGGTTTGAGTAAAGAGTTATTTTTTGAAACAATGCATGTTTTCACTAATGTTTTCTGGTAATTTAGGTTATTATCATGTTTCAATAGAATACATGATAATGGTATACCCATATTCAGTATGAGACAATTAAGTGTTACATCTTGTTTTTTAGGGATAAATGATATGTTTAGTGACCTTATTTCAAATCTCTTGTATTTTAATATTTTAGATGGTTCGTAAGGGTATCCATATATGAAAATTTTTAAATTTCAATTTGGATGATGTTTTAGAGCATAATGTTTCATAATATAAATATTTATTCATATTGGAGAACATGTTCTGACCATTTTGTTGGGATAGTGATTATATATGGAAGGGATGAATTTTTATCCCATTAGAGATCTTATGAACCACTAGTTCTTCTAGAATTATAATTTCATCCTCATGTTTTCATTGAATAAGATATGAAGCGTAAATTGATCAAGGCATAAAAATGGTAATTTTTTTATGAAATCATTAAAGTATATCATCTCATAAATATTTTTAAAATTTAGGAAAAATGTAATTTAAATAAATTTTTTCATGTTCTCATATTTTGTATGATATCAATAACCTTTTTCATGCATCTATAGGTTTTGGATTTCTGGTAATTAACATTATCTTGAACATGTTCTCAGTGACACTCCATAAAAAACGTGATAGTTAGTTTTCTCTTCTTTATCCATGTTTTCACTTTCCCATATGGTCCTCTATGGGGAAATATATTTATGAGTTACTTTGGGTAACCGTTATGTTCCCATTTTTTGTTTTTAATGGATTATTTACTATAAATTTTTATAATGTGGGTTTCTATGAATAAAACTTTAATGTATTAGAACATTGATGACCCCAATGAATTTAAAAAATGAAATTAATTTTAACTATGGTAGAATGTAAAACCCAGAAATTTTTTTGAAACATATTTTTTTAAAAATCTAATTTAATTGACACCTTTCATTGCATGATACACCTTGTTAATATTGTACTACACAAAACACTGGCTTAGGTTGTGTTACATGCAATAGAGAGTTTCCACAAAACATCATTTTATTGCAATTTTGTATGTAATATAATTATAACATTTATATTAGAATGGTGGGTCTAAATAAGATTAAATAAATTATGAATATATGTTTTACATATATGTATATATAACTAATTCTTTTGTGATCAATTAATTATAAATGAAAATAAAAACCCTTTTGAATATAAAATGAAATAATTTTCCTTAAAAATTATATAATTTTTCGAAATATTAGATTATTTTAACAAATAAATATATAAATATTTTTCATTATATTAATTAAATATAAATATATATATTGTACAATAATGTTTATCCTTTGTGTTTTCTAGACATAATAAATATCGTTTTATACTTAAAAGCTATATTTTTTCGAAAAGTAGATTTATCACTTTTCAATGTTGCGTGTGTTTTAAAAATAAATTTAGATGATTTTATAAGTTATATTAGAAAAAATAATTATAATTTGATATATTTCTATCAAAATTTACTTTCGTTGAAATTTTTTTTTATTTTTTTTAGATAAGTTTAATGTTTTCATGGATAAAAAAAATACTGAATGTAAATTGAAAATGTCTTTTTTGTCTAACATATTTATATAGATGAATTATGTATTTAAATTTTTAAAATATATAAATAGTAATTATATCATAAATTAATTCAATATTTCTCATTAGAACAAACTTCACATTTAATTCGGATATAAAAATGTTTCATACAAATACAATATTTCAATTTTCAATAATCATCATCTCATCTAATCTATTGGATTAATTTTCAATTAATTTTATCCTTTCATATATTCTTAATTTGTTAATATGGATTCCATATTTGGTATCATATGGAAAAAAATTAGGAAATAGGTCCTTTATTTTTTGATAATATGAATAGTATCTTCAGTAATTTTTATTACCATAGTTAATTGTAATTTGAGTAATTAAGAGTAAAAATAATATTATAAATATTATAAAAGTAACCCAGAACTCTAAAAAATTTAATTTTATGAATGTAAATCTAAAAATAACATAGAAGGTCCTAAATTTAATAATTTAATGTACACTTCTTGATGAAAATGACTTGGATATTATAAAACCCAAAGGGAGTGATAAAATGTCACACTCTAAATTTTAATAAGTATAATATATTTATATGGGTCTAAATAGAATATAAGTTATACTATAAAAATAATATTAAAATATAATGGGTTTATATACATAATCAAATTTTATTTATATTTTTTAGTTCATAAATAATTATCATAAATAATTATTGAATGGTGATGCAGTAATTATTCAATTAATTAAAAAATGAATTCAGTGATATTATTAATATTAAATTAAATATAATATTAAATAATTAATGTTATTGATTAATTTTAAGGGTGAATATGAAATATTAGGGGTTTATTATGTTAATTTTTTTGAATTACCTTGAATTATTGTTTTTCTTAAAGTCAATGTAATGAATAGTGTCAAAATTGACCCCCATGATATTTTTTGAAAATAATATTTTATTAAATTAGTTAAAAAATACAAAATAATAATTAAGGATATTGGGGATTAATTATGGTCTAACATATCATAAATGAGCCAATTATGGTTCAAATTAAACCCTTAAAGTTAAATCTCTACCTCTTAATATTGATAATGTTATTATTGTAGTTAAAATTAATAAAGGTAAACAAATGGATAAAAATAGATAGGGTTTAAAATTACACAAAAAAAAATTTAAATTTATTTTTTTATGGTATTAACACCCAATACAATGTTATATTAGAATAAATTTCTATTTAAAGTTATTTTTATTGATATCTAATTTAATATAATTTAATATTTTTAGAAATTTCAAAAGTTCCCCTCACCTTTATTAAAAAATAACACGTAATCCCACATCTCATTTCACAAAATTGATTTCTATATATAAACATACTATTCAAAATTATCATATCCAATTAAATATCCAAATTATATAGGTTTTAATCTTCCTAAAGAACAAACATTAAAGTCATTTATAGGATATCTGAAGGATCCGTTTCGAAGAAGAGGTAATCACTCTAACCAATAACTTCCTTTTTCTACGCTTCTATACCTCCTATTAAAATTTAATTTATATCGAAATATAAAAAATTAGTAATACTAAATATTATTACATTTCATTATGATTATGAAACCTCCAATAGAAAACCCATTTCTTATCAAATAAGAACTGAAAGTATCACTCGTGCGTATATAAGACTAACTGTCTCCACATAGTGAAATAATTAATTTACCATTACTTTATTTTATGAGTGATAATTATGATGGATTTAATTTTTATATATGATATTTATGACATAATTATAATTCTATAATGAAAAAATCGTATCTAACTTTTTACCACCTAATAATTTGGGAAATGATAATTTGACTCATGCGTACGTATAGCTTACCATCTCCACGATGTGATTTGACGTATTCATCATCTATATTTCAAATTGGTGGTAATAAGGATGAATTTTATGAATATATGTTATATATATTCCATAATTATTAGTCCATAAATTATGAAACCATAATCACATTGGGATTTTCAAACCGAAACATGCGTTGAAAATGAAGCATATTTCTCCCAAAATAGTGATTTTAGATTCTTAATAATTAAGTGATAAGATGTTATAAAGAAATAATTCATGGTATTGTTGATTTAAGTTTATGTAATAAATGTATAATATATTAATATTTATTATACTTGAGGTTTTTATATTAACAAAGAATAGTTATACTTAAGTTTATGTATTTTTCCCTCGCTTATATTATCGTGGGACACATGCCTTATAACATACATTTTCTCATCCATTTTGTATATACTTCCTATAAATTTATTTTATCAGAATTTTCCTAATTATTATGGAATTATCATATTCATATAAATTTTTTATTTCTTGGGGTGTATGATTCAATCGTTTATAAAGAGATAAGGGTTTATTTCACTATCTCATCATTATTTTACCAATTAATTGTAAAGCTATGTGAAAATAATTTTATTTTTCATTTTCAAAACAAGGCTCTTTGTGACTTTCATTGTCAAAAATATATTTTAAGGAATGTTTTGTTAATATTTTTGACATCAATAGAATTTTAAACCATTATGAAATATTAATTCTTATAACATTACTTTACAAGAACACAAGGATATTTTCAGTGAAATAGGTATTTTTTATAATTTCTTGGCTCTTTAAAAAAATATTTCATAATGGAAATGATATTTTCTACAAGAATTATTTGATGTGATGTTTTAAAAAATAATTTTTTCCTTCTAAGATGTCCTTATTTTCTATCACTGATTCTTTAATAGGGATATGAACCAATGATAAAATTCTTATAATTTCTATGAATGGTTTTTTTTTATTATTTAATGATACATAATAATCCTATTTCATTTAAATTAGTTATGTTATGATATAAATTGATTTTGAAACTCATTTATTCACTTTTTTTCTGAGATTTTGAATTATTTATGGCTATATTACAAACTCACGTATATATATATCCTTTACTATGTGACGGGTGGGACCAATACCTCCATCTAATTAATTGGGTAAATAATTTTATCTCATGAGATAGTTAGTTGAAACTAGTCGATGTGCTTGATCTATGATAGGAAATAGGTAGATGTGCTTGATACATTAAATGTAACAGGTGACAAGAAATTATAAGAGATTATTATATGTTAACCTTAACATATGTAATTGATTTATATACTTATGATGATTACACAATAATTTAGTATATGATCTTATGTTTCATGATTAAGTTATGATGATGTTTAATTCATATGATTCTCATATATTCAAATGTTAATGTTATATTACATTAATCTTGTTTATGATCCATGATATGTTGGTATTAATTTTATATGAAATTTATCTTTATTGGATACCGATTTTTATTAGCATATTCCTTTAGTAGATAATAAATTGACAACTTACAATTTTACCATTACTGAGCTTCTGAGCTCACTCTTACCTTATGTTTCATGTCAACATGTTATTATGATATGTTTTAGGTATGGGTACAAAAGGGGAATATCCCTTTAGGAAACATTGAATATATTTCACAAGATTAGAATTTTGTGTTCAAATATTCCAAATTCACTAAATTATTTTAGTGCTCAAGAATGTTCTTGGGTAATTTAATGGATGTTTATCTAATAAAAGATGTAATATCTATGTATGAAAATTCTAGGTCATTATAATTATTTTTCAAATTACTGAGCTAAGGATCCAAGTTGCTAACCCTTTACTGAGGGGGTTCATACTAGAATTACATCCTTGAATGCATGAGTCTTATTTTAAAATAATGTGGATGGTAGTCTATAAATTTGTAGTTATTATATTCACTCAAATACATTGATGGTGATGATCCACTACCCCCTTCAAAATATTGAAAATCTATTCAACCAGTTGAAGGGATCTAGTAAATTCGCAAAGATCAATTTCTATTCTATGTATCATCCATTGAGTGTGAATGATAAATATATTTATATTAATACCTTAAAATGTCACTATGGACACTATGAATTCTTGAAAATTACATTTTGTGTCATTAATACATCATATTTGTTAATATTATTAATGAAATCAATGTTTTTTAACTTCCCATTACAATTTTTAGTAGAGATTATTGACAAAATCCTAATGTATTTGAGGTATTAAGAGTTGTATGTAGTGTATTTTAGGGATATTTCTAGGTTCTTAAGTATAATAAATTGTTTGCAAAGTTATATATTTGTATGTTTTGTGTGATAGAGGTCAATTTATTGGGGTACATAGTATTTTAATGGGGAGTGTTTATGGATCCTTCGAAGATAGAGACTATTGTTTCATAGGTAGCCCCCAAAAATGTTAATGAAGATTAGTGTTCCTTGTTCATTATGGATACTATATAAGAATTATTCTTGGATTTTTATATAATTTTTACAACCTTAACTAGGGATGATCAATCCTTCTCGTAGAACGACTATTGTTAGGATGCTCTTGATTATATAAAGGTACTTTTGGTCAGTTCTCTTGTTCTTCGCTTGCTAAGTTAATGAGTTTTGATTGTGGTATTTTTCAATCATTTGATTCATTCATAGTATTAAACCAGATGTAGTAGAGACAAGTAATCTCTTATGGGTATTGTATTTTATAACCTAATGAATGTAACTTTACAACCCATGATCTTGATCTTTTCCTAGTTGGGTTTTTCATCTAATTTTGAAGAACTATCTCATCAAAAATCATGTTACTATCTTCATGTATAATAATATTCTGAAATAAATATTCTCTCAACATTATTTGACTTTTAATCAGTTAAAGTCAATAGATTTATTTAAGGATTATGATTTAGATATATCTTATAAACAATAAAAATAAAATTTTATAATTAATGTGATGTGTAGAAAATGTAATGGAGATATCATTTGTGAGTTCAAAGATTCACAGAGTGTTATCGAGGAGATTCAAAAACTGTACCTTGATATGGATCAAGGCGGTGGTAGATGTTTTATTTATCATAAGATAATGAAATAATACATGGTGAAGAAATTATAGTAACTATAGTTAGGGGATTATAAAGTGAAATTTTAGAATAATCACTAGTGAAAATAATACATTTTTTTTTGTTAGTTTTTATTGGGTTTTAATGTCAGTTAATAGGTGATGTTATTACATGGGACTTTTTCAATACATTTATTAGGTCAGTTATAAATAAAAAATGTATTAAATATTTTTTTTGAATGTTTTTTACATTTGTTTTTCAATTTTTTATATGAACAACATTATTAGACATCAGTTATATAAAATAATAGATATAATGAAACCTTTTCACATCAGTTATTTAATATCCAATGTGAAAGAGAGGATAAAAATATCATTCATGTAGGTTATTTTGTATCTCACATGAAATAGAGAGGAAAATCATCTTCCATATTGGTTATTTCATGAGCGATATGAATGAGAGGGATACTTCCTCTTTTATATTGGTTATATAAATAACTGACCTGGGATTTCCATCGAGAAACCTGATTCTAAATTTGTTTTAATAAATAACCAATGTTTAAAAAGGGTACAAATATATGTTATCATATAATTGATGTGAAAAACTACTATTAAAATTTTTCACGTAATTTACCTAATAACCGACTTAAAAATGATTTTTTTTAATTTAGTTTCATCTCAGCACCCTCCATAGAAAAAATATGAAATTACAAGCCGAGAAAAAGAAAATAGTAGAGAACGAGCAGAAAAAATACAATTACTATTATAATTTAAACATTCTAGTTTACAATCTATATTACAAACAAACAAAAAATGAACCAAACTTGTGAAATGATACTCCCATTCATTTTTTAGGTGCCTCAAATCCTTTTCACTATTAGATGAAGCGTCATTAAAAATTTACAATTTATAAATAAATCATTTAACATGTGTGAATGTTGAATAAAATCAATGATATATTAATGTAAATTTTATAAATAAATCATGAATTATTGAAATTAAAAAGCATGCTAGATGCAATTATATCATACATAAATATTAATAATAGTATTCAAAATATTCATCTCCCTTTTTTATGAATTTTTTTTAAAAGAAATTATCAATTCTAAATAAAATTTACAATTAATATATCTATAATTTTATAATTGTAAATGTAATTCAAATTTTATATTACATATTTGATCTTGGAGTTTTTTTCTTGTGTGGTCTCTCTATAGAAATCAGATTCCTTATTTGAAAATGATATGAATAAAATAAATTTAATTGATTATAATATAAATAATTAATAAAATACTCACACTTACATGTTCAATACATTCATAAAATTTACTTTGACCTCATCATAGATTGAGCATAGACATTACAATGTCATCTATCTAAAAAAACACCCAAAATCCAATGGACACAAATATATAAGAAATTTTAATATGAGTGGTTAAAATATTAAGTGATATAAAAGGAATTTTTTAAAAATATGTATCTTAATTTTAAAGACATGGAAACATCCAACTCTGAATATTTGAATTCTTATGAAATTTATAAGTAATAAAAACTATTATTTCTAGAAGAGTCATTTTCCTATATATAGGTGAAATAAACTATTCATCCATAAATTCATATACATATTTCTTATCATGCTATTTTAAAATTATATAATGATTCCAAATAAAAAATAGGTGTAAAATTTAAATAAATTGAACGATTGAAATTTTTTAACCAACTTTCTTAGAAAAATATGTATTATGTAGATTCCCAACTTTTCTCTAGAAAAAATATCCCTGATATTGTTTTTTAAAAGAGTCACATTCATTGTGTACCAACAAAACAACATTTTAAATTTGAATCTCATATGCATCCAATAACCGATTTGAATATCTTAACAATTAATAAAAACCATTAGACAATACATCTGAATTCATAACACTTTGAATATGAGAATGACTATACAATATTAATGAAATTTAATATATTTCAATTAAAAAATAGATAAATATTTAAAAATTATAATGGTAAAAACAATTTAATAACAAAATTAAATAAATGATAAATTATAAACATACCTCTATGTTAATATGTCAAAGAGGTCTATATGGATAAGCTAGAAAATGGATAATATTTTATCCAATTGTATTCACCAGATCTATATGACATGGAATTATTGATGATCTATCTATAATATCTAGTACAATGACCCTATTATGATCTATCTCAATCTGTTGATGATGAATGGTATCACCAAAATAAATTATCATCCCATAGGCAATAATATGTTCGCGATCATCAACATATATATCATAATAACTAGGAAACTGTGGAGGAGGGGATGTTAGAGTAGGATATAAGGGCGTGGGTTCGGAATGCATAGATTTATGAGCAGGATAAATTTTACTGGAAATTTATTGTAGAGGTGGTGGAGGTGGAAGTGGTGGAGGAGTAGGATCAGTAGTCTAAAACTGTTTTTTCATGTATCCAAACATCACATATATGGATGATCTAATCTTGTCTTCCATATCCACTAATATATCATGAACATCAACTTCAAATTTTTATATTTCCATATAAACATCCTCCATTGAAGAATATTAATAATTGGAAAATACTTTTTTTACCAAAAAACCTACCGAGTGTCCATGTAAACGACCCGAATGTTCAAGATTTTCTAGTTCTGAAAAAAAAAATATCCCACCTCCCCTAAACAGTAATGACCCCATATTTTCTCTATTAATCAAGATAATCTTATATGGGATATTTAAAAAATACCTTAATGAAACATAATATATAAAGAATTTATTTGACTAAAATAAGTAAATAATGTAAACATTCTGCAATAATCTCAACTACAACCCTTGAGTCTTCTATAATATATTGTTCTTTTTCCCATTTGATCCCTAATCTAATTTTCATGTCATGGTGGGGGTGGAGGGAGGATTTTTAACCTCTAATATTCTATATGACTCATCCCTTAGTTTTTTAAAATTTTCATCCATCATTTACTTTTCTAGTATCATATTCCACCCCCAAGATAATGTATGAGTGTATAAGTTTCTTTCATGGATCTCTCGATGAGATATCCTCAATTTCTATAAACTAATGATTTAAAAATAATTAATTGGGTCATTAATATAAAACAACTATTAAACGGTAACACCAAACATATAAAAAATTATTCTCCCCATCTTCTTTGAATTTTTTTTTCCAGTTATAATCATCTATAAATGGATTTATATGACATATATTTTCATGTGTCCTAGCTCAAAAAATAAATTCTTATTGTGAGGGTAGATTTAAAATCCCTTGACCTTTAATCATCCAATTATAGACATTTATTCATAGCTACTCCAATAATAGGAATATCATTAGTCATGTGATAAGAAGGGTGAAAACCTACATAACTAAAATAATTTCAATATAATTATAATAATTTCAAAAAAAACATAAATAAAATTGACTAACGAAGGTGAGATATGGTCACTATGTCAACAATTCTCCAATTATATATCAAAAAACTAACTTTACTTTTATCCTACATTGATATAAATGTCTATAATTTTTTTCTTATAGACCTCTTGGAATATTATTGTCATCAAATTATAATGATATCTTTAGGTATTGACTATAGGAAAGGCATAATTTTGTTAAACATGTGATGCACTATTTACACACCATAGAACTATTTTCTCCCATAGATGTTGTTGTATCCTATAAAAAAGATGACGAGGCTCATCAATAAGGGCATGTGTGTGTTCCTCCATAGAGGAATGAGTACGATAATCTATAGAAGTATGTGATGTATTAGCTGATGGATCATTCAATATCATTAAAATCATTGAAATAAAGAAAAAAGTAAATAAAAATAAAAATACAACTATTACATTCAAATGAAAACGAATATTTCAAATGAAAAATGAAATATTATCCATCATTAAGTAAACTAAACTAAACTTAACACATTTTTTTCATGTTTTTTATAGTTAACTAAAATTATAAAAACAATAATGTGATATGAATTTACAAAAAAAATTAAAGAAAATACAAAAAAGTTGTGTTGATAGAAGAAATGATCAATCCTAATAAATAATTATTACACCTAATAGAATATTTTTGGACTATACTATTATACAATATAATTATTTTATATTTTTCCATATTAAATTTAAAATAATTAATTTTAAAAAACAAATTAATAGATAATTTACATAAAGGTAGACATAGTAAACTAAACCTAACCAGATTTATATAAAAAAAAATTAAACATGTTTGTTAGAATATGTGTTTTAATAAAGAAAATAATATTAAAACATCTAAAATTCAATAAAATTTTAAAAATTAAGCAAAAAAACATATGTTACCTGTAAAATTAGAATGGTACTAAAGGATTATTTTCCCTAATTCCATTGTTATGATCATTCCATATTAAAAAGCCATGTAATTGACACGATCATCTATATTTTTTTTAATATTTCTATGGAAGTAGTGATCTCACATAAATTAGAATATTATCAATTTTATCATCACCGTAATACTGTTTTCCCTTATAAACCAATATACCATTTTATATAGTATTGATTAATAACATAGATTTTATTTTTCATTCGTCACCATGATAAAAGGATCATTATTTTATTCTAATCAATTCATATTAACTACTATAATTCAAAATTAATTGTTAATGACACTATTGTTATGAATAAACCATTTTCATTTTAACAAATTAACATAAAATGTAATGTAATAAACACCCGAAATTTATTCAATGACTCCATAATAAGAACATGATGTAGATATTGGTGTTTTGTCTTTGGAAATTAAAAAACAAATTACTTCTAAGAACACCAATACACCACAATTATGAACATGACTTCTGTTGTCCTTATCTTTTGTATGAAATATATGACCAGTAGAATCAAACCCATAACATGTTATCAAATTTAAACTAGGACCTCCCACTAACTATCTCAATTTATTAAATGCATCTGATCTACCAATCACTAGCTTTTTAAACCATGATTTTTTTGTTATGCTAATTCAAAATCCATTTATCATTCTTTTTTGGATAACATTATTTTAACAATTTAATGTAAAATTTTATATATGGTTGGGCATAATATATTTTATTATGGATTTATTAATGTAACTTATTTATCTATTCACATGTTAATGATTTTATATTGAATCCATGATTCCTTGTTCCACCCAAAGTGACTCATTCATTGAATGATGTAGGCAAATCAATGTGCTCTACTATAGAGAAATAACTCATAAAAATTATGAAACAACATCAGAAATATACTTATCAACAATGGAGATGTTAAGTTGATATGAAATCTTAACATAACCACTTAATATCTTCATATACCATTCAAAAGGATACATCCAACGTAGATATATAAATTTCTGTAAAGATTTATTCATCTCCCCAAATGAACCATTAAATGAACCAATATATCAAAAAAAGGATGGAGGAAAATACATTTCCAACTGAAAAAGTATATAAATTGTTTTGTTCTCTAATTATTTCAATGTTATTAGATCAATCACCTTTTGAAAAATTGAATTGAAAAAATAACACTCCTTCATGATATTCATTCTGACACAAATGGGAAATAATTCACTCAGTGCAACTAGTTGAAGTTATTGCATCATGACATGACAATATGGAAATTTTATACCTCTCAACTTTAAATCCATTAAAGACACTAAATTATTTTCATTAGAAGATTAAAACTATTTATATTTTATATCATAAAGACAAAATAAATATGATTTTCTCCTTCTTGGATAATGTATTACAAGATAAAGTTATGAATGTTCTCTTTTTAATAGGAGTGGGAGAAAAATTCAAACATATTCTATCTGAGAGTAAGTCCAATTTTGAATTCAAACCAAAATTATTCTTTCCTTTAATATCTAATAATGTTTGAATAGGGATATCACATATGTTTTTCCACCTTTATGATGTGAAATTTTTATTTGCATCTTGATATCATCAATATGGAAGTTAAAAAAATATTGATCGTTTCTTCCAAATATTTCTATCATTATCATATTTTTGTAACTTTTTGAATTTCATATCAATGTTTTTCGCCATCTCAAAATAATTATTAAGGGAATAAGGTTTTGGACCTGAAAAAAAAATTATTCCTTAAATGCATTTTTAATCTTCAATAAGTGTGATCTATAGACAAAAATAATTATATGAGCCATGTGTACAATTATTCTCCCATATTTTAGTTGATAATACGATGTTTATTGTTCATAAATTAGTGAAACTTTATTACCACTAACATTATATCCATAAAAATTTCCATATGATAAGAAGTCATTTATAGTAAACATATCATCACATGAATTTGAAAATATTACATTTAATAATAATCATACATCTTAACACATTCCTCCAATAAAAGATTCAAATCATCAATTAGTGGTGATAAGAAAACATCAATATCATTTTCGGGCTATTTTGGTCCAGATATCATTTATCTCATCATGACATATTTTCATATCATACAAAATTCACGAGATACGTTGTAAATTACCAATAAAACTGGCTACAAAATATCTGTGCTTTTAACACTTCAATATGAATTCTATACATCCATGCATAGTCCAAGTATGAGATTTTTTTCGTCATTTCCAAATACAGGAAACTAGTGTTCAATTTTCATTCATTATAGACATTCAACTAGCTACCGTAATTTTCCATCACATATCCTTTTATCTTTATTCCACCATAACATTATTTTTATAATATGAATTTCCAAATAATGGTTTATAATTTAGAATTCTAAGAAGATACTAAAATTTCATGGTATGGGTATCTTTATCTTCAAAATCATCATGTAATTTTTTCATCTTTTACCATGGAATCCCAAAATTTGGACACTCTAATAGAAATTTTTAATATTTCATATATAGAACATATTCATTCACATAGAGATGAATTTTCTTGACCCAAATCGCATAAAGAATAAAATTTTCGTACCTTAAAAATATGAATATGTAAGATCATTGTCTTTAGGGAGAATACACTTTAACTATTATATCACCTTTGTAAAACTCTTGTAACTCCATCAATGTTTCACCTCCAACTGAATCAATATTGAAACCATTGATACAACTGTATATTCCATACAACCTAGATATAATTTTTTCAGAATTACAACATAGAATCTAAATTTTTGGTTGTTTCTCAATTTACTCTACTTGAATATCACAAATCATTTCATCAATTTTATTAGATTTATAATCTTGCAACGGTTCATCATTAATAGATCCAAAATTTTATCTAGATTCACCAAAAAATCCAGGGTATGTAATTCAAATTAAAATCATGAAAAATTAAATGATCTTTGATCTATTTTCTTTAGAAATTATTAATATTTATACATTTCAGACATTTTAATAAAATTCATTTTTTAGAATATTTCATTTAAAAAATTCCAAAAAAAGCATCGACACCTGGCCTATATTCATCGCCTGTTTGAGGTGAAATAATCAAACTTCATTTAAATATTATCTATGTGAAATATCAAAAATAAATATAAAAAACATATTTTTTAAAGAAATAATATAGTTGCGATAAAAATTATTTAGCGGGGGAAATATATATTATTTCAATGATAATAATGTTTGTAAAGTAATAGAAGGTAAAATTCTATAACAACATTAATGATAATTGGGTGATAAACAGCCTAATAAATTTCCAAATCATTATAGTGATGCAATACATTCACCCAAAAAATAATTATAAAAGATACGTATATATAGAATGTAAATGATAAAACAATCACAATCCTAACATATCATATTGAAAACAAGATAAATAAATTGAATTAAAAAGTATTTATTTTTTTTCATAATCCATACTTATAAATAAGTTGGGTGGCGTCATTTAAATATATATCAAGTAGAGAATAAAAAAATTGAGTGTGTTAACATTAATGAAAGTTACATTATAATAACATTGAAAAATTACAATAGAAAATAATATGATGTTATATTTAAATTTAATATTAAACTTTATTAAGAATGGGGTATCTTATAAAATACCGAGATTGTAAATGACATAAAAAATTATAGAAAACCAAGAATAGAAACAATATAAGAAAAATAGAAAATTTTGATGATAAAATTTATTCATGATGATGTAATTACAAAATAGATTCCATTTGAAAATTTATAATGTAAAAAACAAATGAATGTAAACTTAATAAGTGATTAAAAATATATAAAATGGTATCCATAAAATAATATATAGAAAATATACATGGAGGATAATTATTCTATGTTGAAATTAATGGGATTAATTAGATAAAAATAAATGAAAAAAAGAGTGTGTGAAAATATAATAGGGATAAGGAAACATCCTTCTAAAATATGGAATATATTAATAGGTAGATTAATATTTATATAGATTTTGAACCATCAGAATATTATTCTGAATATCCCTTTTAAAATAAATGAAACTACAAATTTTTTATATTAATATTATTTCCCTTCCACTTTATTTGAATATTAAGAAACAAATATACAAATATAAATATAGAAATGATGAAAACACCAGAATTACATATTGAAAAAAATAATTTTAATGTGATCCAAACAAGGAAAAGCATATTTAATAGGGAAAAACTAATTTATACTAGAACTAAAACCATAAGAAACAAATTCACACCTTCGAAAAGGTATTCGAGCATTTAGAAAAGCTTGTTGGAGGTGAGTAAATATATTATTGACTATGCAATTTCAAAGATGATAAAACCTAAGGGAGTATAAATATGGTATTATAAAAATGAATCCCTGCGGATCAAAAAAATGATAGATAGTGATTTTCTGCAAAAGAAATACTAAAAAGGGATAAATGAAAATATGTGAGGCTTACATTAGAGATGATCATATCTATCTTCGATGCATAATATGTAGCTGATGAAACATGATGTTTTATTTATATCTTAATACGATATTGGACCACCAAATCAATGAACTAAGAGAGTTAGGGCTTGGGAGAAAGAGAAATGACACCTGCATCATTAGAATGGAATACCTAAAACTAAATTATCTGTCGATTCATAAAATTGTATGATATTTATAACATTTTTTCTATTATAACTTTTGTGAAAATTTATCTCATTCACATCATTTAAATTATAAAATTAATGTGAATTATCTATGACCATTGATTTTTCATGTCATTTTTTATATAACTGATGTGAAAATGGATTTTCCATTTCAGTTTATATAAACACTAACATGATAAATAAATAATCCCCAATAGTCATGTTGATTCAACATAACTAACAAAAATAAAAATTTATAAATAGTTTTTATGCTAGTGTATCATACTATTTTTAAAGATTTAATATGATGGATGGTTGTAAAATGATCAGTATCAGGTTATAATTCAGGGGAGGCTCTCTGTTCCCTTTAACAATGAATATAGTGGTTCTTCAAGTGTTTTTAGCTCATCCTTGACTATAAATCCTAGTGTAACTAAGATGTATCATTCCTTGACAATTCCTTTTTTGTGGCTAGGAAAGGATAATTCCATAGAATAGTTCATTTATTAATTTTAGTTCTGTCAAATGATAAAGGTAATACATTGTATTACTAGTGGTTAACATCCACCATTGGATTTTCTTCAATAAAAGTGGGAGGACATCTCTATGGATTTTATTACTCTTCTAAAATGAGAATGGGGTGGGTATGATTCTATATAAGTGATTATGTATTATTCAAAAAAAGTCATATCACTTATTTGTGACTATAGAGATGATAATAGTGGATGATTTTTCGTTAATGTATATGGAAGAGATTGTGCATCTTCATTTGGTTTAAAGATGATATTATCTAATTTTGATCCTTATATTACTTCATGTATAAGTATGATTATTTAAGGTGATTTTGGTCTTCAATTATTACTTATTATTACGTTTTACATAAATATGGAAGGTCAGATGGAGTGGATCATTTTGAATTTATGGGACAGGTCAGATGGAGTGGATCATTTTGAATTTATGCTTTAGATTTTTGGAGGATCATAGATGAGGCATATGACAACCTACATAATTAATAAAAATTAGTTTAGGATTTATTTCATAAAGATAATGATAATAAACCTGGATGATCATAAGGAATATTACCTTTGGGAAATTAGGTATATAGAACATTAACTTGAAACAGTAATACAACAACAATATTTAAAAATTTCCCTAAGATGCCCTTATATTCTATCATTCTTCTAATACTACATGGGATAACCTGGGGACGTATATAAGATAAGGGTGATCTATAGAGCCCTGTAAGGGAATAATCAATTCCTATCATGGTAAAATTAACACATTATAATCAAAAAGACATATCATGTTGATATAAAATGGGTGAAAATAATAAAAACAATCTTCAAATAAAGATATAATATGATAACATCAAGGAGATATAGGATTGAAGAAACAACCTAAAACACAAAATCACAAGCATAATTCAAGTTTAATCACCAATGCATGAAGACATAGTGGTATTAGGGTATCCTCTTATCCATTATACATGGTGTCCAATGAGATAGAATACATTTACCATTGTATTTGAGGGATACATAATTTCATGCCCACCAGCCAAATTCTTATAATTTACATGAATTTTTGTGCCACATAAATCTTAAAACAAATGAAAATATTTCACAAACATTATTCCCATGATTAAGGAGTGTGGGATATATAAATTGAAGTAAAAATTAAATTAATTATATGTCCATATATTTGAATAACCTTGATTGAAAATGTGAATGATTATTCTCAATACAAACTTTTGGCATGGAAAATCCCAAGATAATTTCAGGAACATAACGGGTGTACATAAGGGTTCATCGAAGGGGTAAATAAGATTGAAATGTATTTTTTAGAAAATACCTCGTGATGGTGATTTGGGGTTGTTTTATATTCACATGGTTTGAGTTTGTTAAAAATTCTGGTTGTCAAAGAATGCATGAAGAGTTAGAATGAATTTCTAAACTGATCGTGTGATGAGATATTCTGTAGTGCTCATAATTGTATTTGGAACTCGTGATGGGTCAAAAAAAGCTCTATAATATTACAACACTAACAATACAAAGAATGAATTGTAATATCATGATAGGATCTCATGAAGTTCATGATTTTCTTTTAGTATCACAATGGGATCTCACACAATGCTTATGACTATATTTTCATCTCATGAAGGGATCTCGTACAGTGATCATGATTGTAATTTGATCCCATGATGGCATCTCATGTAGTGATGATTATTTTTTTTAGAGATCACATTAATATCTTGAAAAAAGGTAAAATAGGACTCACATAAAGCATGAATGTGAATAAATTATATGGACTCGTTCAAAGTAAAAATAAAGACTTGGGACTCATGAAAAATACGAACACAGAACAGGGACTCTTATAAAGCGTGAATATAGATTCGTACCATTTTTCATGATTGGGGTTCACACCCAAAGTTCATGGAGTGTGTGATTCTTGTGAGGTGGATAGTTGTCCAAAAAATTTTAGTTAAGGTAGTGGATTTATGCCTATAATAACCCTTAAACGTTATTTAAACAATGAGTATGTTGTGATTAAAATACTAATCTGAATCATCATCTAAGAATATGTATCATGGAGAGATCATTTGGAAGTGTTTTTTAGAGAGTTTTGGTGAAGGAGAATATGTGATAGACACTGTGTATGTTTTTTTCATGATTTGAATAGAGTCTTACACAATGTTTGAAAGTAGATTCATGAATGTGGAATTATTAAAGAGGGATCACCCCAGGATTTTAGGAAAAGTGTGAAAGCGGTCTTGCACCAGGAACTCATGGTCAACATGAAAGAGACTCATGGAAGGGACTCACACTATGGGATTGGACCAGGGACTCATGTTAGTGTCTCACACTAGGGTCTTTTGAAAAGGGCCTCACACTAGGGCATCACACCAGGTGTTGGGTCATAATAGTGATAACGAAGAAAAAGACACAATAGTGGTTGGGGTGAATTTTAAAATTTAATATCGTTAAAAAAGCATTGAAAATTAATCTCTTGTTTCATAGAGTTTATTTACTTTTCTTTTAAATATTAGATAAAAATGGAAATAAATAAATAAAAGTAACCCAATTATGTATAATGGTTAAGGGAAATAATATCCAATAGAACACTACAACAACCCAGAACTCCATGAGAATTTTGATTTAAACTTGGTTCTATTATACTAATACATTTTATCCATAACTAAGTGTAGGTGGTTGACACATTTACAAAAAGACTGAAAATAACTTAGTGGTTATTTTACAAGAAACTGATTATCCACAACTTAGAGAAAGAAGCTGACATGTAAACCATGACTGAGTCCGAGTAGTATAAAATCCACCAAATCAATAGAGTTTGATTCTGTTAATGATCTGGGTTTTACTTCAGATTTACAATAACAGATGATAGATGATTTCAGATAATAAATTTTTCACAATAGAAAAATAGATTGGCAAATTAATGTAGGATTCCATTAAACAATGATAAAGAAAAAAATATAGATATTTAAAAATTTATGTATTCAATGTGTATCTATAACAAATTATTCTTCATTATTTTAAATGAAGATAAAAAAATAAGTTGTAGTAGAATCTACAACAATAATAGAAGCAGCAAAAACAATGAGACAGTAGATGAAAACATAGTTGTCCCTTAAATTTATCTCTAAATAAAATGACACATTGTTTTGTATGTATATGAAAAAATCTATATATTAAGAACTTCTAGTTAATAATCTCTTATATATATATATTTTCCCACACATACATATATATCAATGATGAGAATTAATATTTTTTCTATTTGTCTAGCAGCTCCATGATAATAAATAACTCCAGAAATATTTCAGATTAAATCGTAAATGTTGGAATTCAAAAACATTCAAGAGAATTGTATCATACCATAAGAATAGTAATGATTTAATCTGTTTAATATTAGTCATAAATTTGTTCATAATAATCATTTTAATCAGTAATAAATGAGATTTTAATATATCATTAATACCATCAAAACTTTTTCACAAATCATGGATAAAATCATGGATTTAATAACTCCATTATTGAATATTCAGACATAGGGTTTCTTCGTAAAATGAAAAAAACCCAAATGCAGGGTTGAATTGAAAAGTAGGTCTAATGTTCCATATGTTTTTTTCCTAAAATATAGGGTTCCTTAATTACATAGGGTTTCTTAACCAAACATTACCTTTTCTAAAACATAAGGTTCTAGCCAAACATATAATTCATAGACCATAAATTTTTTTCGAAAATGTAGTGTTGATTATCCATATGCAATATTCCGAATGAGGGGTTCCATATTTAGAATAATATTTCAATCATAGGGTGTGAGTAGCGCTTCTAGAATATGTTAAAACATATTCTGAATACATCAACTAATATTTCTAACGAATCAATGACTTCATTATAAGTCTAGAATAAATATTTCCATGAATAATAAATTCCTAAAATTCAATTAATAATAAATTTATTGGTAAAAAGTGTGGGAATTTCTGATAATAAAAAACAGAATGAAAATAACGAAAATTTAGAATCAACACATTCTCAAAAATCCCCCAATTTTTTGATGGTTTAAAATCCCATGTTAAAAAATATGTTGAAATAAAAAAAACATATCCTCCACTCTACCCCAATATCCTTTGTTTTTTATGTATACAAAATAAAATATTTTACAATAAAATTTCACCCCCAATGTATTTGTAAGAACATTATTTATTGAAGGAAAAACATTTCCATTATAATATGAAAACAAAAAAGACACCACCTTTTTATGATATTAAAAATATAAGAGTAAAGAGTCTCTATAATAAAATATCTTAAAAATACGTAAAAAAATAATAAATTATGGAGAATAATAAATTAATTACCTACTAAAAACACCCCCTGAATCATAGTATTTAGGATATTAAATAAATTAAAAAAAGGAATTTGACTAATTTTTAACTATTTATTAAAAAATTATAAAATAGAAGTATTAATTTTTATGATAGAATAATTAAATATTAAATACATGATTATATAATATTATTAACAAAAATAAATTATGGACAAAAAGTTACAACATAATCTTATTGAAAAATATATTTTTAAATAGTAAAATAATATTAAATAAATAGAAAATGATAAGGGATAGAAAGAAGGTGAAGGTTCATCCAATATTTCCAAACATCAAATATTATCCCTTATAGAACATAGTACTTTTTATTTTCCTTCTAATATGATTTTAATTACTTATATTCTTTGATATAAAGAAGAGAATCATTTTTATCCAAAAAAACATTAACATATCATGGTCTAACTTTGTGACAACTTCTTGTTTGAATTATTCAATAAATATTAGAATTTCTCTTTTATGAAGGATTCAAAATCATTTTCCACAATCAAAATATTTATCATACTTTGATATAAATTTTGCAATAAATCAAAATCTAATTTGGATACATAATTTTTATGGAGGTAATCATATGACCATTTAGATTCTTCTAGATAACCCCATAGTTTTAATTCTTCTTCATTTTGAATTATAACCTTGAAAATAATATTTTTGATAAGTTAAATGAGTAGAAGATACTTCATGATCATCATGTATTTTAAATTTCATATTTCTTCCAGAAGAAATTTCATGTTAATATTCAATAAATGAAATGGATAAATGATATTAACATCCTTATCATCCATTTATAATAATTATTTTCTTCTGAACCTGAAGATCTTGAAAATCTCATATAATTATGTCTGATTCTTTAGAATATTTTTTAAAATATAATTCAAAGAAGAAAAATTCAACATTTATATGATTTAGAACAAGTTGAAACATTATATTATGGCATTGCAGAAGACACATCATTGTCTTTAGCTAAAACATTCAGAAAAATTATGACATATTACATAAGAAGAGTTTTCTGGTGTTGATAAATAATTGATAAATATTTTAAGTATACGAAATATAATGATATGAAAAAATGAGGGAAAAAATATTTTATTATATTTACTACAGTTTTAAAATATTTTAAAGAAAAATTTATTATATAGAAGTATATTTGAAAACTAATTTTTATAAAAAATATAATGTACCATATGTTTAAAAATATTTAAATACAAATACTTTCTGAGTATGGAACATTTGTATTGAGTTTTTTTATAAGAAGATACATTAGAGATATTCACTCCTTTAAATAATTTAACTAACATCCATCAATCAACCACTTAAAAAATTATAAATGGATATTTTTTTTAATCTAATCTAACATCAAACAAAAATTATTTTTGGTTCCTATATACTTTTAGGTCTAGTAGTGTTAGAAATTAAATTTCATGGAAACCAAACTTGTTTATTTTTAGGTTTAAATATGATATTTATGTTAAAATTCTATTTTGATTCAATCAAAAAAATTAAAAGAAAATTTTGGTTTTAAAAAATAGATATCACATTCATAATGGAATTTATTACCACAATAAGTTTTTTTAACAGTAGATATGTTTTTTCTATTTAAATGATGAACAAAATAGTTCTTATATATTTTTTCTCTTTCATCATTAATTCCTTTTCTTGAATTTTTTTTTGGTTTTATATTTTTACCAAGGATTTCATGTAACTATTTTTCTCCTTTTATATGAATACTATAGGCTTGTTTTTAATCACCAATCTCAACCAATTGTATTTTAATTTGAATATCGAGTAGAGCACCTGATTTAGAAGAGTTATATTTTAAATCTAAAATATATTTTGAGAAATTTTCTATATATAAAAGAAGAGTATCATAATATTTATTAATTGTTTTGGGAAAATTATTTAGTGATTCATAATTTTATTGTAATATAAAAAAAATATTGGTTCATTTCATTATAAGATAATTTTTTATAGCTAGAGTTTTGATAGTAAAAATATTATACCTCATGATATGTATGTTCTAGTAGAAATACCATTTTATTTTTATTAATAAATTCAGATCATATAGAAAATTCATTTTGTGATTTAGAAGTATTACTCTATGTGACTTTCATTATTATAATTCCTTTTAATTTGTTATTGGATTTCCATTGTGCTTTTAGTAAATAAAGTTTTTCCTTTGTATAAACTTTTACCTTGCATTCACAACATCTATTATCATTAGTCTCTTTATTTTTTTAGGTATATATTTTCGAACATTTTACCTAGTTATAATATATATTTATCAAAATATATATCATTTGATTCATATGATTCATTCATAGTCATTTTTTGATAATCTTCTTCATATTAAACATTTTTTAAGCTTTAACTAGTATCATATCTTTATATATCATTAGTGTTCCAATCAAGTCTTTCATATAATTTTTTTATAGGTGTGGATTGACGTATATCTATAGATATTCTATTCTACTTTTTGGGTTGTACTTATAGTACTTTTAATGCTTGTTATGATTGTAGAATTGAATTTCCCAAAGCCATAATATCATTGACTATTTATATCCACTGTCTATTAATCTAGGTTATGGTTTCATCCCCACTCATTCTAAATGTATTGAAATATAATTTCACTGTAGTGTACCTTAATTGTCTGATATTTTCAGTTCCTTCATAGAAAAAAAAACAATCTTCTACATCTTATATGTAGCAGGAAATTGACACACAATATTGAATTCCCTAATGCCTATACCATAAAAAAATATAATTGATTGGTTTTGAATTATGATCATATTCTCTTATGGTATCATTACTCTAATTGTATAGTTCTTCATTAAGAATTTCATAATATTAAACTACCATTATGAAAACCCCTATTCCATGATTTTTCAGGTATATGATCATAAGACTTTTACAACATCCTTATGTATCACCGTTAAAATATAGAGCATGGATCATAGACATACCTTGTCTTGAATTAGTCATTTTTACATATCTTCATTTGAATATTTAACTCAGGGTTGTTAGAACCAAACAAACACAAGAATTCTCAAAATAAATTTTTTTATATTGAAATATCGAAGATAATATTCCAAAAATAAATTGATAGAAAAATTTAACATCCTTTGAAGTCAATAGTTAACATCAAAAAAATAATGAAAAAAAATTCCAGTAGATTCCTACCACTGAAACCAATTGTTGGTTCAGGATGGTGATGATGAAGATAAAGACAGTAGAGGGGGTGAATTTTGTACTTCAATAACATTAAACAATAAAAAATTTCTCTTTTTTGTCAGTGAACCTTTCCTTTTCTCTCAATGATGAGAGAGTAGTGGAAAAAATAGTAATCGAACACAATGATATATAGTGGTTCATGGCACAATGATCCCCTAGTCCACTCAACTTGTAATCAACTCCATTAGATTTGATATTTTCACTAGGTCCTATGATCCTATGATCTTTAATCCACAACTAAGTGCATATAGATGATACATTTACAATAAGGCTAAAAAGATCTTTTTAGTTCTTTTATAAGAAATATATTATCCACATGTTAGAGAAAAAGTAGAAACCTAATCCATGATTGATTCTAAGCAGTCAAAAATCCAACAAATCAATAAAGATTTATTTTGTTGGTGATATCGGTTGTAATTCATCGTTATAGTAAAAAAACAGGTGTATTCATATCTTTAATATAGAACATTATTAAACATGTTATTAACATTATATCAGATTTTTTTAAACAATTATTGATAAAAAAAGTAGTTAGATGTGTAAACATGTATGTATTCAATGTTTATATCTGAATAAATTTTTTTATAAAAATGAAAATGTAATGATAAGGTGCAGTAGTAGAAAAAAAATAACAAAATAAGAAACAACAGTGAGATGAAAGATCAAAACATGTATGTCTCAAAAATGTAGCTGTGAAAACAATGACAAAAGATTTTGTATGTATATCACTTTTTCTGTATGTTCACTGATTCTATATAATCACCACTTCTGTGTATATATATTTTCACAAAAACAGATATATATATATATATCAAGGAATTGCATCAATATTTTTACTATTAGTTGTGCTGCTCAAGGTAAAAAAACCCAAAAGTATCATAGACTAAATAATGAATATTTTAATTCAAAAATATTCATGAGAGTTTTAACTCCCTGTAATAATAATAATTTACATTGTTTAATATGAGACTTTATATCAATCATTATGAGACATTAAATCAGTCATAATTGAGATTTAATTATATCTGTAATACCATCAAGATTGTTTCACAAATAAATTATATAATCTTCAATTTAATAACTCCATCAATGTATAGTAAAACTAAAGGACCCTTCATAAAATTAATGTAAACTGAAAATAGGGTAGGAAATGTAGGGTTGAATAGAAAATTAGAGTTTATGTACAATATGTTTTTCCTCAAACATAGGGTTCATTACATACGTAAGGTTTATTAAATATAGTTTTCCATTTCACAAATTTATGTTTATATAAAAATATAGCATCCCTGAGTGATACATTTTAAATAACATAGGTATGATGGTCTATATGTGTTTTTCCATACATAGGGCTTCATAATTTTGTTATTATTTCACATGTATGGTATGAAATGTGTTTCAATAATATGTTAAAAATAGTTTCAGAATACTTCAAAAATTATTCCTTGTGAATCAAAGAATTAATTATATGTCTAAAATATATATTCCCATGATTAATAAATTCATTAAATTATATTAAAAGTGAATTCATTAGTAAAACAAAGTTAGGGATTTGTTTGAATCAAAATCAGAAAAATAAACAAAATTGTTGAATTAGGAAATGCTCAACACTAGGATCATCCCAAGTCTCGTGCCAGGATATCATGCAAGGGATCATGAATATGTGTCTTGATTAGTAGAATCACACTAGAATAGTGCGTATGGGCATATTTGCCTACATGTCCTTATTAATATTATAATTTTTCATATATGAATTTTGAAGGATAAGACAGAGATAGAGGATCTACACTATTTGAATATACTAGTAGAATGATATTTTTCATAGCTGCATTCAACGAAGTGAATGGAAGACTTAGTATCACATTATGATCTATCCAAATTTTATGTAATTAATATGTATACAATAATGATAAGTATATTATAGTTTTCTAGATTTTTTATTTTCTATATTCCGGTGTTTCCACATAAGTTAATGAGCATCTTAAGAAGAACATAAATAGATATACTACATACCATTGAAGATTATTTCATTTGTGATAATAAAGGTACCCATGTGTCTATATACATTGATTGGATCCTTTTTGGAGTAGTGAGAAAAGGAAGAGGAATAAGGTGATCCTTTCCAATGGAAGTAATCCATTGAAATATATTTAGTGAGTGACCATTGTGAAAGTAGTTAGATGGCTCTAAACATTGTAAAGGTAGTGAACTTAGGCATAGAATTAATCTAGCCTGAAATGTGTAATTTGGCTATGTGCCTTAGTGGATTTGGTACATAAGAACATTTCTGTTGTATTTCCCATGTATGTAGCCCAGTGTGGGTGAAGAAAGTAAAATTTATATTTATCATGCACGATTTAATTTCTATTAATACATTTCTATGATAAATAGGACAGATGAGTGTTTTGTTTAACAACAAAACAAGATATGAAGGTGTAGTTGTTTCAATCTGTCAATCCTTAATTCACCCTCCGCTCAGGGTACTTAACCAATTTGGGATAAGAATTGGTTCAATGGTTTATAGTATGTGGTTCTCAATTTATAGAAGAAATGGATGTTTTCAATCACAAATGGATTCCAATCATTGATGGAAAATTTTCAATTACGGAAGAATCACATGCAACATAACTTACAATATTTATGAATGGTTTTTTTATGATAGTGATGCATGGAGTTTTGGCCAATATCAACAATGGTGCTTTATTATAAGCTGACTAAAGGGTGTTTGATACTAATTACAATGCAATCAATTCTTATAGGGAGACCTATCTAATACTCTGTATATGAAGGTGATGTTATGTAAGTCTTCACATTATATATTGGAAAAGTTTATAAATAATTGATAGGGTCCGTAAAAAGTAATAGAAGAAATGGCACATATTCTATAAAACAAGTACGATGATCTTAAAATACACCCTAATGAGTTTGTTGATGCATTCTTTGATAGGGTTCATTTTACGATGGAAGACATGTGTGATCTTATAGAAACTATTGAATATTTAAATATTTTCAAGTTCATCTGGATAAGTCTTTTACCTTGGTTCAATTTGAATGTTTCTATATTGGAAGATAAAGATCCAAATGAGATGAAATTGGATAGCGTGCACAATAATCATACTTCAAATTAAATGAGAAATAATGATAATGAGTGTGTGGAAAACGAGATGTCAAAAAATGTGGAATTCAAGGCCAAGATGAAGCTTAATATTGATGATGGGTAGTAATAAGAAAAGGAAGATGTTGTCATGTCATTCATTTCATCAAAATTAAAAATTAGAAAAGAAAAGATTAATGGGAAACTTAAAATTTCTCTTTTTTATGTGGAATGGTTGGACGTCATATTATGTAGTGTCATAATAAAATTCAAGATGATGATGAGGATGAAGTTGAAATTACAAGGACTACATATTTAGGCTATTTGAAATGAAATAAAAATTTAAAGGAAAATTTCATCCAAAAAATTTAATATTGTTTCAAAAGAAGATGACAGGTCAGAAGAAACTGAGGATATAGAGTTAGAGGACTATCAGGTTCATGAAGTGGATGTTATGATTGTATTTGTTAGTGGATCCCATAAAAGATAATAAAGTGAAATTAGTGGTGACGAAGTCAAAGGAGGAGTTTATATAGAGGATGAATTAGACGTTTTACTTGAGTAAATAAATGTTTAGAGAGACAAAATGTAGAAATACAAAAATTTGGTTCATAATGAAAAAATTTATAAGTAACAGTGGAATGAGTAGAATTCTGAGATGAATGAAAAAATTGAAAATCTGATGCCTTAAATAATAGAGAGCCCAAAAAAATATAGGTTAGTAAAAGCTCAAAATTGATCTACAGAAAAGATAAATATATATTTTCACTAGAATTTTAATAGATAAAATCAGACATATCAAAGAAATTAAAGAGGAATTCATCATCATACGATGAGGTTTTAAGGATCAGGAAATTTTTTGACTCTCAGTATGATATCAGGGAGGATAATCATTCTGAGAACAAAAAAGATGCATGTGGAACCTAGAGGTATAAAAGAAAATAAGAAAAAGTCAAATCCAAATTATAAGGCTAGTATATGGTTTTACAAAAAATAGAATGTAGTAGTCGTTAATGTTAGTCAATAAGCACCCATTCTAAAATTGAATATTGATTGGGTACAAATCAAAATAAGATGATTTTGAGAACCCAAGGGAAAACCAGTTGTGTTTTAGTGACTCGAGAATGAACACCACATTAGAGGTTATTGTTGTGAAAAATGTGGTAGTTATAAAATGTCTATTCTATATCGAAGAGGTACCAAATAGAACAAGGCCAATAGAGGCATCTATACAGACCTCAATATTCCAAGTCACAATTCAACAATGTCTATTTTGGGTGTAGAAGACATAGAAACATGGAAGTATATACTCATAAACAATGAAAATAAATGTGTTGAATCAAGATAAATGTGATCATAAGTAGTATATATATTTATTATCAAATTAGCTAAAAATGAAAAATTGGTTTACAGATATTCAAGATGAAGCTGAAAAATCATATTACATGGAAGATCAGTATTATCAATATATATTTGGTATTAATTAAAAAACATGGATAAAAAAGATGATATATGAACATGTAGTTGTGTATAAATTGCATTAAAAAAATAAGGTTTCAATAGAATAAAGATCATTAATAGTTTTAAAATATCTCATATTATAAGAAATACAAAATTTGTGAAATAAAGAAAATATGATGTCGAAAGAATTGTATGATTTGGTAGTTATTGTGGCCTAAAAATTATTGTCTTAGGAAAATCAATGTTTAGTGGAAAAGAAATTATCCATTAAGATTCATTGGTTGTTGAAGGACTTAGTCACAACACACTAAGTGTCATCCAATTATGTGATTCAGTTCATGGAATAATCTTTTCCAAAAAATTATCTATTATCAATGAATAAGATAGTAAATTTTGTTTATAGGGAAATAGTATGAAAGTTAATATCTAACTTGTGAGTGGAGAAGAATAAATGAAATTTATATCCAAGTAAAAAAATTTATGTAATAAATGTTTGGTCACATGAGCCAAATGTCCTAGGAAGATTTAGTTCAATAATATGATGCTCATTACCTCCAAAGGTTATCACGTGATCGTACTCATATGTGTTATGGTTTTCAACATGAGAAGATCATTTGAAAGACATATAATGTGAAATAGAAATAATAAAAAAGGTTATCGAGTTTGTGTATATTGATGTATGTGGACATATTTCTCCCAGATCTATTGATGGGAGGAGATATTATGCTATTTTCCTTAAAAAAATTAGTATATGGGAATGGGTTTTAGTCATCACTCAAAAGTCTGATTTGTTCAATTTCATAACAACTTATCAAAGGGAAGTAAAATAGGTGTTGGGTTAATGAATCCAGAATATTTGAATAAATAGTGGATGAGAGTTTAGAAACAGATAATAGGATGATCATCTTAAGAAGCATGGGATAAGGTACCATGTTGCAGTAGTATGAACTCCACAATAGAATGTAGTAGTTGAGGTAAGATATTAAATAATCAACAGCCTAGACAGAACAATGATTTTTGAAAAGGATATTACATAGAAGTTTTAAAATGAAGCAGTGATGATATTAGTATACACTTCAAATTAAACTTTATTATGTCTAAAATAAATGAGGAGTCTATATGAGTAATGGAATGGAATGAAGCCCGGATTAAAGTACTATAAAGTCCTTGGAAGTTAGCGTTTCATTCACAATAAAGAGAATCATTGGATGTTTGAATCCTATGGAGATGAAAAAATATTTCTTGGATACTCAAAGAAAATAAAATCATATACATTTTTCAATAAGTGGATGGGAAATATATTTTAAATAAATGATGTAACTATAATAGAGAATGAGATGAATCTTCAATAAAAACAAGATCAGTCTTAGCAGGATATTGATGAATAGATAAGAAAATTAGGGGATGTTATAGATCTTGAGGCTAATTAGCAATCATATTTAGATAATTAATAATATGTTCACAACCCTTTTTTCAAAAAATTTAAGATATTATCTAAAATTGAAACACATAACATAATCAGTGATCAGAAAGTGCCAGAGAAGATAAGGAGGATAAATACTCTACATAAATATTTAATCTTAACATAGGTAGAGACTAAATTTTTTTTTCATGTATCTAGAGATGAATTTTGTTTCCTGTATGAATGACTAGATACAGCAAATTGAGAAGAAATAGAGATGAGAGATTGTTATGAGGCCAGAAAATAAGAATGTCATTGGGGAAAAATGTGTATTTGGTAATAATATGAATGAATATAACACAATTGTTCAAAAAAAGCAATATTAGTGTGTAAAGGGTACTCCCAAATAATGGGTTTTAATGTTGATGAAAAATTATAACCATTTGTGAGGATATATAGAATAATATTATTCTTTGCCATATGGGTGCAAGGAGGGTTCAACATTTTCTAGATGAACGTTAATCCATCATTTCTAAATGGAATTATATAATAATAAATTTATATTGATAATCCATATGGTTTTCTTATTAATGAAGATGAGAACAATGTTTTTAGGCTGAATAGGGAACCATATGGATTGAAATAAGAACCAAGAGAATAGTATTCATGTCTAGATCGGTTTTTCAAGGTGCTCAATTTTTAGAGTGGAAGATTATATTTCAACATATTAGTCAATAATGTGAACAATAAAAAGATGTTGTAGCCGGTATATGATTATGACATAATATTTTTGCATTAGATGATGATCAGTTCATGAAATTCATGAGAAGTTGGTTCAAAATGTCAATGAATGGTGAACTAAAATTTGTCCTTGATTTACAAGTGACATAAGGAAAGAATGGGAAATTAATTTCTCAATATAAATATGATAATGTGGTGTTGAGAATATTTAGAATGGATAATTCAAAGTAGATGAATAATTTGGTGGCAACCCGGATGAAACATACACATAATGATGAAGGAAAAGAAGTAAATCTCATAAAATATTGGCAAGTCATTCGAAGAAAATTGTATTATACCTTGACATGAAAAAATATTGTTTTTTTCACTTTTCAATTAGCGTGGAATCAACAAAATCAGAGGAAAAATCACTTGATTTTAGTGAAATAAATACATCATATGTCAAGGGTGAGAATAATTTTAATTTTCTATATAATTAAAAAATATCAAAAAAAATAGGCTATAGAGACGGGGATTGGTGTGGAGCATCAGATGATAAAAAATCATTATTAGGTGTTGTGTTATATCTTCATGGGTTATGTGTTTATTGGATAAAAAAGAAACTAGATTTCATCTCATTGAGAACCGTAGAAGCTGAATATATTGCATATACTCATGATTAAAAACAATTATTATTAATAAATCATTTGCAGAAAGATATGGGAGTTTATGTGAAGTCTTTGTTTAGAATCCTTTGAAATGTTCCAAGTTCATTAAATTTCAGAAAACCCATTGTATATCACTGGAGGAAAAATAATATTGAAATAATGTATCATTTTATTAAAGGGAAGTTGGATCAAGGGATTGTGAAGTTGGAGTAAGTTCCTACATAACTACAAGTTGTAGAAATTCAAAGATATTATTGACCAGAAAAATAATTTGAATGTAATCGACTGGATCTTGGGGTTTTTTCAACTACTAATGATTGAAAGAGTGTGGATGTGGGACCCCCTACCCTTGAGTTATAATGAGTTTTTTCTGATATGTTGATCTATATCCATTACCCAATGGCAGACCACAACAATGTATCCTTTGTAATCCCTAATAATGGAAAAGAAATTATGTCTATTATAGGGAAGAAATTTCTTAATTAAGATAGGGGAGAAGTTGACCATGGGATTAGTGATGTAGGGAGAGATTCAAATCTGAAAATGCTACAGATGATCGATCATATGTTTTATATCTTGACTGGTGATGTTTTTTATGCTAGAAGAAGAGTGAGTTTTAGATTGAAGTGATTCATGGATGAAATTTTCATGCTACAATTGCTTCTCACACCGATCACAGATCATGTGGGATAGTGAGTGTGTCGTCTAACTCTATTATCTTTATCGAAATCACAATAAGTGAAATTTTAAAAGAACATGGAAGATTATTTAATGTAGTATCCAAATGTTAATAGCTTTCAACAAACCCCAAGGGGGATTATTTTATGAAAAAATCCCTCATGACAGTGATTTTTGATTTGTAACGTCCCAGGCTGGCTTACCATCGAACCGGTGGCCAGACCGGTAGGTCAAATGGCCTCAAGCGCATCTCCCCATATGTCATAGGCTGCCGACTAGCGGCGAGTGTCTCGAGAGGTGATAGTGGGGACACTATACCCTCATATCAGAGTACCACAACGGTATTATTAGAGTAAATAATATTCAATAGTGGATGTATTAAACAATTGAAAGGAAGAAGCAAAAGACCAGTAATAACCATTTTATAAAAGGTGGCAAATGCCAGTTTACAATGCATGCATGTAGAGATGAAGATACAGTTATGAAAGCAGGAAACATTACAGCATGCATTACAGACAATACAAAAAGAAAAGACAACAAAGCTAGACAGAGAATCTCCTGAGCATACCAAGATCCCACTTGGTCCTTTGCTCCAAACTCCTCAGGTACAAACAGCACATCACACAACCTATGTCCTGCAAGCAAGAAGGTCTACTCGGGTACCCCAGTGCAATGGCAGCCCGAGTAGGGTGTGAGATATAAATCTTATTAGGTCGGCACTGTAACACCCCAAGATTTTATGATAAATATTATTTTTAATGTATTTTGTTGTACCCTACACCAAAATTAGCTTGTGATATATGCAACACCATATTTGCTTGCAGTATACGCAACACTATTCTTGTCTTGCATTACACACAATTTCAAGTTTGTTTTGTAGAAACTATTCTACGCAACATTATGTACAGATTTTGTTTAATGTATAAATGAAATAAGTTTTGATTATGTTATACGCAACACCAATCATAGCTTTCACTACACGTAGCCCTGACTTGTCTTGCATTACACGCAATAAAGACCTTCCTCGATAGCGTGTTTAGTACACAATACCGAGTTTCACTAAACAAGATATTATTATAATATTATTATGAACTAGACGTTTTGAATAGTAATACCCAATTTTTGAAATTTTATAAATTTTATCTTTCAAAATGGACTTCATTTTTGGATTCGGAATATCAAAATTAGCTTAGGGTGAAATTTTGGTACTTTTCGGATAACTTTCATATTCTGATGAATAGAGAAAATTACTAAATTTTAATTAAAAACAACTTTTTAATTGAAATAATTAATAGTGATAAATTATTAATTTGAGTGGTTTTAAAGTATATTTATAATATATTTTTACCATTTAATACAATGTTGGTCATTAGATGTAATTTCACATTTAAACCAGACATAAACAAGTGTCAATCTTTTGATAGTTGTTATCTCTTAAAAACACGCTATTTGTTTTCACGGCAGGAATTAATTTTTAAATTAATTAATCAAACTGATATGTTTTGAATTTGGTAAAATAGACATCATTTTTGAATTCATAATATCAAATATATCTTAGGCCTAATTTTTGGTATTTTTCTGGAAACTTTCATTTTTTGATGAATAGTGAAACCACTAAGTGGTAGTTAAAGAACTGAATTTTTGCATAAAACTTAATTTTACCGCTTCTGTGAGTGGAATTTCGAAAATTCAAGAGACACGGTTAATATCATGGACTAATATTTTGTTCAATGAGATGAAAATATTTTTTGGTGAATAGTAACTTTTTACTTTTATTTACCACGGTTAAAAGTAAATAAGATAATTAAGGGTAAAAATGATATTATTATTACCCTAACACATGTACTTTGTATATGTATAATTAGACCAAAAATAACCTTAGGAATAAAATATGACTATTTAGGCCCACTTGGATTAGATTACGACATTTAATGTTAATTTATTTAAAGAAGGGTTAAAATAGTTAAAATCAAAGTTTAATAAGTAGATCATTTTTAATATAGGGTTATACATAAGATAAATTCGACTGTAAATACTCATTAGAAATCTGAAAAGATTTCCTACATTATTGTAGTTTATTTTTAATTTTTAGACTTTAAATAATTTAATATATTTATGAAGCAATGATGATGCAGTAATTATCTTATTAATGAAATATTGACATAATTGATGTTATAAATACCCAAATAAATGTAATTTGAGACTTTTTATGAATTATAATAATATTATAGGATAATATGACATGTTAATGTTGATTTAATAAACTTTTTTAGAACTAATATTTCTGTTATGATTTTCATAAAAATCAATTACCAAATAGTGTCGAAATTGGCCTAAAATAGTTTTCAAAACAAATATTATATTATTAATTGTTATTGTATTCCTAAAAATCTAAGGTTTGGAAAAATGACTTAGATAAGGTTATATATATTAATAATAAACAACTTGGGGTTTTTTTGGCTTGTTATAGTAAGTTTATTAACCTTATAGTTCAAGAAAACAAAAAGACACGGTAAAAGTAAAATTATTTAACTTAAAGTTAAATCTAAATGATAAGGTTAAAATAGAAACCTAAACTTATCTAAATTATATTTTATGAGAGGATTTCGACCCATCACCACCTTATATTCTAAATAAATAAAGTTGGAGCTATTTATAACCAAATATGACTTTATAATAAAATAATGTTTTTAGTTTTTCCAAAGGTGCCTCTCTCCTCCCTTCTAAAAGGGCACATCCTCCCTCTCTTCCTCACACCAAGTTGAGACTTCAAGCTCGGCCAACCCCTTCCAAATTCTCTTCTCCACATCCCTAGAAACATCCTAGAGGTCCTGGTATTATTCAAAGAGCAATTTTACTTCCCTAAGAGTAGGTCTCATAGAGTCGCTTTAAAGAAGAGGTAATGTCTGTTACCAATTCTTTCAACTTTATTTCTTCTTCCACTTCTTTCTTCTTTAGTTGTTTCATTATGAAGTAATAACATCAGTATCACTCATATACTGATATGTTGTTATAAGTATGAAACAACCATATTTCACCATCTATCCATCCTACGGAAAACGAAATCATCGCGCGTGCGTACGAACGGAATACCGTCTCCACGTCGTGGTGTAATCTATTTTCCACCACCACCTTACTTGGATGGGTATAATAGTGAAAGTAATTAATATACATGATTATTTTAAAGTGATATTGATTCTGTAATATTATACATACACTTTAATACAATTCCACGATCATGGGAATGATATCATCGCTCGTGCATACGTACAGACTACCATCTCCACCAACGCGATGAGATTCGTTTTCCATGATTAACCATTCAAGAACAATTATAAAGTATATATAATGAATAATAATGAAATATATGACATAATAATGCTATTGGATTTATTTATATATATGTATGTCATCTATTTAGTTTCATTCAATTCAATAAGGAAACGAAAATAGCATTCATGCGTACGTACGGCCTACCGTCTCCATGAACGGTGTATTTCATTCCTTTTATCGATCTATAATATATATATATATATATGTATATGATGAATATATATTATATATAAATCATTTTTTACATTCTAGAATTATGTAAATCAGGATATAAGTAATAATATCAAGAACGACAAGTCGAAACACATACGATAAATGAAATGATTTTACACAAAACGCTGCTTTAACATGGAATTTACAAAAAAACGGGTAATATAAAGTCATAAGTGAAACATATATGATATCATAACAATGAATATGATTCTGTAATAAGTCAATGACATTATTTAAATCATTATAAAGGAGGTTCAGATACGTACGAAGCATATCGGACCTAAGGTAAGGGATAATTTTGCAAATCTCATTTTTATCCGAGATTGCTTATTTGTAAGTATTTACTAGTGTTATTGCTCTCATCAATATCCATGTTTTATAAAAGTGTATTCATTTATGTTTAACGTCCTTTTTACCCATTTTGACTTTTACCCCATGGTATGGAATGAATCTTTCTTTTATTTACCATACAAGGTACTTTTTGGCTTTTCTGACAAAAGTACGATAAGAATGTTTTTTTAACGTATACAGCATTAAAGGATTTATACGGTTTTATAAAGCCTTATTTTCATGAATCTTCCTCCAAAATATTTCATGACTATTTTCAACACAATCCTTTTCTTTTAAAATTTCATGACATTTTGTGAAAAGAAAATGATTTTGAAGAAAAAGGGATATTTTCCTCAAGAATTCATTTCAAGTGTTTTATCAAAACCATTTTCATCTAAGATGACATTATTTCACATGTGTATGTTTCAAGTATCATGACTCTATGATTTACATGGTTTTAATTTTATAATGATGAAATGATATCCATTTTTTTTTGTATGGATTGCGTTATGATGGAATGATGTTTATGAAACCCATTTTATTCTTGGGTTATTATGAATGATTTTTGTTTATATTGTGGCACACGAAAGAATGATTTAAATATGAGATGGGTGGGACCTATATCTCCCTCCAATTCATTGGGTAAAGATTTATATCTCATGAGATATACATGGCTGTAACGGCAAGTTAAACAGTTTCAGTAATACAGGACTAGAACGAGGAGTGAACTCGATTCTGAAAGGGACTTTTTCCACTAAGATGGTCTGGGTAGAAATGCCTTGGCTACTATGGAAATTATATCATGTGCTTAATGGTTTCCACAATTACATGTTTTATTCCCATGCTAATTTATCATGATTAATGTTTCTTCATGATCTATGCATTGCATACTACCATGTTTTATGTCATTGCTCAAGATTTTTTATGTTTAGATTTTATGCTCATGTTTTTTTTACATTCAAATGTCTAAGGATTGTTTTATGTTCTCTATGCTTAACCTTACTTAGCATTTGAGCTCACCCCTTTTATGTTTTCTTTTCCCCAGGATATAAAGAATGGTTTTAGGTATGAAAAAAAGTGGAAGATCCTTATAGGAGATGTTGAAGATCTTTCACCATGATTAGAAGATTATATTCTGAGTTTCCAAAGATACTAAACAATTACGGTCCTTGTGTGTCTGTTTTTGTTATGTATTAATTATTCCACCAAAGTAATGTAATTTCCATGTATGTCAAGCTTCAGGTCTCTGTAGTTGGTATTAGAGGGAGGTTTAGTCAACCTTTGGAAACTAGGATGCGAAAATGTTATTGAGATCCCTAGAGATATTTCTAAGGTATGTCTAGGGATGTCCCTAAGGATAAGTATATGTATAGGATATAGTCCTAGAACTACGGTAACGATCTTATAATTTAACCTAATATGTTAGATATTGATGGCACTCCCCCATTACTATGTTTTTTTCCCTAGCATGATTTTTTCTTCTCACAGAATTCTTTTTGTGTTTTAGTTAATGGAGGGAACCAGAAGGAATTCGGTTAACATTGAATCCAATGGACAAGTTGGTGACTATGAGCAACAAAATTGTGTAATGCCTAGAGAGAAAGATATTGTGATTGTGCCGAATCATTCATCACGATATATGATTAACAAGGTGAAATTTAGTGGTATGCCTAATTCATCAAATAAGAGGAAGGTATACTTTTATGCATGTTCGCATGTTGAGGAGCATAAAGAAAGGAAGATTGGGATTTCTAAAGAAGGGAAGAAGAACCTTGAGAAATACCTCAAATGGAGGGGAAGAAGTTATCTGTGTGGAGAAAAGGGTCATAGAGTGACAGAGTGTAATGGAGTTCAATGTCTTATTTGTGGAGAACATGGGAATTACCCAACTCAATGCCCTGAACTAAAAAGTTACTTCTAAATCAAGGAAGAAATTATTCCAGGATAATCATTGAAGTGGATAGATTAAAGTGTTTATGTATTGGTATTCAATAATATTGTTTTTGAGGTACTTTTATGGTGTATTAGAATATTTTTTTATTAGTCTATTGTGGTTTTTAATAATTTTATGGTACCAGTAACCATGGAAAGTGATTGAGATATTTTTGGAAAAAAAGATGATATGTGCATAATGAAGGGATAAGGAGAAAATAATATGATAGTAATCATGAGCTCATGACTGATACAAGGAATAAGTGATATTATGGTTTGAGTATATATAATTTTTGGGATTTTGGTGTGTGGAAAGTGTTAAAATTTAACAACATTCATGTTTTCACTAAGGTTCAATGGGTATTCATTCTTTAATAGAATACAAGATTAAGGTATTCACATGTTTGTAATTTGACTGAAAAAATATATCTTATGATATGTGGGGGATAAATGATGGCATTCACGTGGTTTTTATGTGACATTTCAAGTAATCGTTTTCTTTATACTATGAGCTTGGACCGAAGTATTTTAGATAAGCCTAAAGATTGGAATGGATTATGTTGTACATAAGTTAGTTCGATATTATTGATGGGATGTTATAGTAATGTAGTTTTAGAAAAAGGACAACCTGCAGGATAGGCGACAGCCCATCTCATCAGAAAAGGTTGTGGGAATCATACCCACAACCGAAGTGCGATTAGCCTTTATCGCCTACCACTGGCCTATAGAAAGTCCTTGTTTAGTAGAAACTAGTTTTATTATATTATGTGGTATGATATATGAAGTATAAGTTCATTTTTGGAATCGTATATGATTAACCTCACCATAGATGGACTTATGTATATTTGATAACTTTTTCTAACCTTTTTTTTGAAACGGATGGAATGACCCATCATTCTATCACATGATCTATTAACACTTCACAAATAACAAATTCAACTTCATTTCTTTAAGAGATGAAGTTGAAATTGTTCAAATCATGAACAATAGTGAGATTGTACCAAAATCAAGAAATTATTTCTTCTAATTAAAAATTTTAAACTTTAGGGAAATGATATTGAAAACCAAAAATGTTGTCATAGTTCTCTTATATCCGATGAATCAGAAGGTGCCTTAGATCCTCACAAATTTATGGCTTTGTGATTGATGGATTTTTTATAGCCATGTTCTCTACCACTCTCCATCAGAACATGATGGGTATATTTTTCCTCCATATCTATATTTTCACCTTATGTTCTCTTATGTGGAAACCCAGTGATGAGTTATTTGGGTATCCGTTATGTTTCTAACGTTCATTTTTTTAATTGAAGTTTTAGTATTCCTTTTTACGATGTGGGTTTCAATGAAAGAAACTCTCGTGTAATAAACCATTTATAACCCCGAAGAATTTCAAGGGCGAAATTCATTTTAAGGGGGGTAGAACGTAACACCTCGAGATTTTATGAAAAATATTCTTTTTAATGTCTTGTGTTGTACGCTACACAAAAATTATCTTGTGATATACGCAACACTGTATTTCCTTGCAGTATACGCAACACTATTCTTTGCTTGCATTACACACAATTTCAAGTTCATTTTGTAGAAATTATTCTACGCAACATTAGGTACAGATTTTGTTTAATGTATAAATGAAATAAGTTTTGATTATATTATACGCAACACCAAACAGAGCTTTCACTAAACTCATCCCTGACTTAGCTTGCATTACATACAATAAATACCTTCCTCGAAAGCCTGTGTAGTATGCAATACCGAGTTTCACTAAACGAGATATTATTATAATATTATTATGAACTAACCGTTATGAATAGTAATACCCAATTTTTAAAATTTTATAAATTTTATCATTCAAAATGGAATTCATTTTTGGATTTGGAATATCGAAATTAGCTTAGGGTGAAATTTTGGTACTTTTCGGATAACTTTCATATTCTGATGAATAGTGAAAATTACTAAATTTTAATTAAAAACAACTTTTTTAATCGAAATAATTAACAGTGATAAATTATTAATTTGAGTGGTTTTAAAGTATATTTATACTATATTTTTACCATTTAATAAAATTTTGTTCATTGGATGTAATTTCACTTTTAAACCAGACATAAACAAGTGTCAATCTTTTGATAGTTATTATCTCTTAAAAACACGCTATTTGTTTTGACGACGGAAATTAATATTTAAATTAATTAATCCAACTGATATGTTTTGAATTTGGTAAAATAAACATCATTTTTGAATTTATAATATCAAATATAGCTTAGGCAAAAAATTTGGTATTTTTCTGGGAACTTTAATTTTTTGATGAATAGTGAAACCACTAAGTGGTAGTTAAAAAACTGAATTTTTTCATAAAACTTAATTTTACTGCTTCTGTGAGTGGAATTTCGAAAATCCGAGAGACAGTTAATATCAAGGACTCTAATGTGGTTCAATGAGATTAATTTTTTTTGGTGAATAGTAACTTTTTACTTTTATTTACCATGGTTAAAAGTAAATAGGATAATTAAGGGTAAAAATGATATTATTATTACCCTAACACTTTTCCTAATTGGATAAGTGTAATTAGACCAAAAACAAACTTAGGAATAAAATATGACAATTTAGGCCTACTTGGATTAGATTAGGACATTTAATATTAATTTATTTAAAGAAGGGTTAAAATAGTTAAAATCAATGTTTAATAAGTAAATCATTTTTAATATAGGGTTATACATAAGATAAATTAGACTATAAATATTCATTAGAAAGATAAGAATATTTTCTACATAATGGTATTTTATTTTTAATTTTTAGACTTTAAATAATTTAATTTATTAATGAAACAATGATGATGCAGTAATTATCTTATTAATGAAATATTGACATAATTGATGTTATAAATACCCAAATAAATGTAATTTGAGACTTTTTATGATTTAAAATAACTTTATAGGTTAATATTACATGTTATTGTTTATTTAATTAACTTTTTTCTAAATAATATTTCTGTTGTGATTTTTAGAAAAATCAATTACCAAATAGTGTCAAAATTGACCCAAAATAGTTTTTTAAAAAAATATTATATTATTAATTTTTATTTTATTCCTAAAAATCTATGGTTCGACCAAATGACTTAGATAAGGTTATATATATTAATAATAATAAACTTGGGGTTATTTTGGCTTGTTATTGTAAGTTTATTAACCTTATAGTGTAAGAAAACAAAAAAGACACGGTAAAAGTAAAATTATTTAACTTAAAGTTAAATCTAAATGATAAGGTTAAAGTAGAACCCTAAACATGTCTAAATTCTGTTTTATGAGAGGATTTAGACCCATCCCCACCTTATAATCGAAATAAATCAATTGGGAGCTATTTAGAACCGAATATGACATTAAAATAAAATAATATTTCTAGTTTTTTCAAAGGAGCCCTTCTAATCCTTTATAAAAGGGCACATCCTCCCTCTCTGCCTCACACCACTTATATCCTTCAAGCTCAGACCAACCCTACCAAACTCTCTTCTCCACTTCCCTAGAAACATCGTAGAGGTCCTGGTCTTCTTCAAAGAGCAATTTTAGTGCCCTAAGAGGAGGTCTCAAAGAGGCGCTTCAAAGAAGAGGTAATGTATGTTACCAATTTTTTCAAATTTATTTATTCTTCCACTTCTTCTTCTTTAGTTGTTCATTATGAAGTAGTAACATCAGTATCACTCATATACTGATATGTTATTATAAGTATTAAACAGCTATATTTCACCATCTATACATCCTACGGAAATCGAAATCACCGCACGTGCGTACGTACGGAATACCGTCTCCACGCCGTGGTGTAATCTTTGTTCCACAACCACCTTACTTGGATGGTTATAATGGTGAAATTAATTAATATATATGATTATTGTAAATTTATATTTATTCTGTAATATTATACATACACTTTAATACAATTCCACAATCATGGGAATGATATCATTGCTCGTGCGTACGTACGGACTACCGTCTCCACGAACGCGATGAGATTCATTTTCCATGATTAACCATTCATGAACGATTATAAAGTATATATAATAAATAATAATGAAATATATGAAATAATAATTCTACTGGATTTATGTATATATATGTATGTTATCTATTTAGTTTCATTCAATTCAATAAGGAAACGAAAATAGAGTTCATGCGTACGTACGGCCTACCGTCTCCATGAATGGTGTATTTCCTTCCTTTTATCAATCTATAATATATATATATATGTGTAAATGATTAATATATATTATATATAAATCATTTTATACATTCTATAATTATTTAAATCAGGTTATAAGTGATAATTTCAAGAACGACAAGTCGAAACACATACGATAAATGAAATCAATTTACCCAAAACGCTGCTTTAACATGGAATTTACAAAAGAACGGGTAATATAAAGTCATAAGTGAAACATATATGATATCATAACAATGAATATGATTCTGTAATAAGTCAATTACATTATTTAAATCATTATACAGGAGTTTCGGATACGTACGAAGCATATCAGACCTAAGGTAAGGGATAATTTTGCAAATCTCATTTTTATCCGAGATTGCTTATTCGTAAGTATTTACTAGGGTTATAGCTATCATCCATGTCCATGTTTTATAAAAGTGTATTCATGTATGTTTAAATTCATTTTTACCCATTTTGACTTTTACCCCATGGTATGGAAGGAATCTTTCTTTTATTTACCCTATAAGGTACTTTTTGGCTTTTCCGACAAAAGTACGAGAAGAATGTTTTTTTTTAACATATACGGCATGAAAGGATTTTTACGGTTTTATAAAGCCTTATTTTCATGAAGATTACTCAAAAATATTTCATGACTATTTTCAAAAAAATCCTTTTCTTATAAAATTTCATGACATTTTGTGAAATGAAAATGATTTTGAAGAAAAAAGGATATTTTCCTCAAGAATTCATTTCAAGTGTTTTATCAAAACCATTTTCATCTAAGATGACATTATTTCACATGTGTATGTTTCAAGTATCATGTCTATATGATTTACATGGTTTTAATTTTCTAATTATGAAATGATATCCATTTTTTTGTATGGATTACGTTATGATGGAATGATGTTTATGAAACCGATTTTATTCTTGGGTTATGATGAATGATTTATGTATATATTGTGGCACACGAAAGAATGATTTCAATATGAGATGGGTTGGACCTATATCTCCCTCCAATGCATTGGGTAAAGATTTATATCTCATGAGATAGACATGTCTGGAACGACAAGTTAAACTGTTTCAGTAATACAGGACTGGAACGAGGAGTGAACTCGATTCAGAAATGGAAATTTTCCACTAAGATGGTCTTGGAAGCAGTGCCTTGGCTACTATTGAAACCATATCATGTGATTAATGGTTGCCACAATTACATGTTTTATTCCCATGATAATTTATCATGATTAATGTTTCTTCATGATCTATGCCTTGCGTACTGCCATGTTTTATGTCATTGCTCAAGATTTTTGATGTTTAGATTTTATAATCATGTTTTTTTACATTCAAATGTTTAAGGATTGTTTTATGTTCTCTATGATTACCCTTACTAAGCATTTGAGCTCACCCATATTATGTTTTCTTTTCCCCAGGATATAAAGAAAGGATTTAGGTAAGAAAAAAAAGGGGTAAGATATTTATGGGAGATGTTGAAGGTCTTTCACCACGATTAGAAGATTATATTCCGAGTTTCCAAAAACACAAAACTATTACAGTCCTTGTGTGTCTGTTTTTTTATGTATTAATTATTCCGCAAAAGTATTGTAATGTCCATGTATGTAAAGCTTTGGGTCTCTTCAGGAACCACCGTTGTCAACCCAATCCAGACAGTGTATAATAATTAAACAGTGAGTAGGTATGGATAAATAAGTAAGCAGAATTACATAAGTAAATAACACATGTCCAGGTTCCCAAGGGACACCTGACGGTTATACCAGCTTCGGCTAATTGCCGGTAAAGTAACATGATCATGTAACCATATATATATATATATATATATAATCATTTAGATCATAGATGGAATGGGTTATGAATGCCTCCCACCCATTAATAAGGAAATAGTGGGCACAAGGTAGGAATGCCTCTCTTCCCTATAGGTCAACTGGAAAGGGGTAAGAATTCCTCCCACCCATTACTAAGGAAATAGCGGGCACGATTTAGGAATTCCTCTCATCCCTATAGGTCAATTGGAAAGGGGTAATAATTCCTCCCTTCCATAATTCTAGATTAGTGGGCACGAGGTAAGAATGCCTCCTTTCCTTATAGGTCAACTGGAAATGGGAATGAATGATTCCCTTCCATCACATTCATTAAACTGGCAGGGGATATAACTGCTTTCCATCCGTCACATTCATAATACTGGCATATGGTATAACTGCCTCCCATCCAGACATGTAATCATCAACAGAAGTCAAATGTCAAGGGGCATGAATTCCTCCCTTCCAGACATGTACTGTCACACTGGTATAGGGTATAACTGACTCCCATCCAACCATGTATCCGTCACTAGGTGGCCTCAGCATGCACTCACCTTTATTATCATTCATTATGGGGCATCAGCATGTGTACACTCACAACACAAACATGTCTATAGTATACTACTTATGGAATTACCTAATAATCATTAAAAGAATCATACCACATACACATAATCGAACACATTCACGTTCATACTAAAGGAAACCCATACGTAGTATCTAAATCAAGATATTCACATATTCATTTTACTAACATAAGTAGTGCTCATTACGTTATCCCAAGGCATGGTCGTACTACCCTAGTTTGTTCCTTACTAGTTTCACCATTCCATCTTAAAGGATATGATTATCATTCTTTAACCCTTTGATACCTTCTAGAGGTAACAAGTCATTTAGTCTTAAGTAATCCTACTATGGTTATCATTTTACTCAATTTTCCTAAACATGGAAAATTTACCCAAACACTAGCATCAAAACCATTTCATTCCCTCTGTCTCAACAAAGATAGTTCACATACAAAGCATCAAAGAGGCACTAAAACAACTAGCAGAAAGTACAAAAAGTCTATCACTACTTTTTATCTTGAAGATATCACACCTATGATTGAGGTGTTTTATTATTAAATCGTGAGTTTAGTTAGCAGGCAACCATTTTTATCTTATTCCTGCAATTCAAATTATTTTCACAAAATCATTTATTAAAGACTAACTTGCAGAATTCAAATGCTATGACCATGCAGAAATAACTCATTAATACTTTACATTAAGTTAAAGGGAAAGGAGAGGGACCCTACCTCAAGGTGGATCCATCTGTCCACTCTGGCTCTTGATGCTTTCAAACTAAGAGCCGTTGCTGCTCCCCCACGAGGCGTATGTGATTTCACATACAACTTATGCCTACATAGGTGAGCTGCCTATGCTCCAGCAAATCGAATCCAACCCAAACCTGCCAACGCACAAACAAAAACATACCAGGACCCATTATAACCACTGAGCAATTAATTTAAAAGCTGTGAAAACAAGCCACAGGTAAAAAACTTACCTTAAAATCAAATCAGCGGACTGAAACAACCACAATCGGCTATGACTTTGGCGGAGGACCTTGAACCAAACCTTAAAGTGTCCCAAGGGACCTTCTAAACCACCCTAGAACAAGAATAATAAGAAATAAACTGAAATAAACATAACCCTAAACCTAGGGAGATTTGGCCGAACCAAAAATAGGGCATGTGAATCCCTAAAATCAGCCAATAAGGGAGGAGGAAGGAGGGATGAGACATAACATGAAGATTTGATGGAGAAATCACTATGAATGGGGGACGAATGAAGGTGTGGCAGAGAGGGGGGGCTCACACGAGGTCGGCGGCTCTAGGGAGGGGGTTCGTGCGGGATTGGTGGAGAGAATAAAGGAGAGTCCTTATTTTAGATTGGGTTTTCATTTTTATTTTAAATTCATTTTAAATATTTTAAAAACCCCAAACAGGTCACGGCTTGGGCTGCATAGTTTGACAAACCGTGTGCCAACCGTGCGTTCCCCACTGGACACCCAAGACACCTCACATGGGCTGGCCACATGGTCTGAGAAAGACGTGTGCAGGCTATGCAGACTCCTCTGTCTCCCTGATCTAAGCCGCAGGGTTTTGGGCCACATGGTTTACGAAATCGGGCACCCACTGTGCACCTTCTGCTGACCTTTTAAAAACCAGCTGCCTTCGGGTCCGACACTATCATGAACCCCTCAAGACACTTGGGAAACATAACGGGCATTCTCCCATGTGCAAAAACATTAATAAGAAGTTTCAAAACCTTATAAATCTCGTTCCGAGGCCTGATCATAAATTTGACTGGTTCAGTAATTGAAAAAGTTCAAATTCATTCAGGTTTTAGTCCAGTTCAAAGTGCGGGTCATTACAACCTTCCCACCTTAGAACTTATCGTCCCTGAGAAGCCTTCAGGAACAATGTACACATCACAGATCCTACAAGGGTCAAGAAGCTTCGTTAAAACGATCATGTTTCATTCACAAACATCCAACACATCCTTATGTATCCATTAAACACTATAGCACTTAAGACACCAAAGCTCGAGCCAATTCCTATTTAACAATCGAAACACCACAACTACTCTTTATGTGCCCATATACCCAGAGACACGAACCTGTCTTTGTCTCTCCAAGCATCCAGCCGCAGGTACTTCCCATCTTAGATTTTTAACATTAAGCATCCAACTGCTAACTATGGTTCGGACCACTGTTGGAAATAACATTCAAAGCATGCCCCAATAATTCCCACGACGCTCCTAGTGTGATAGAAATAGATCAAATGATCGATTCTCCATCGACCCCAAGACCCAAGTCGAGCCTATTGTTCTTATAAAGCAACGGCTGATACAAACCACCTACGCCTCTACCTGATGATGTGTCAGAGAATGGTATGTCACCAACCACAGACATCAAACAAGAACCCCGAATCAAGCCATCTCTAGCAGACTAGTCAAGAAGATGCCTGGATTAAATGGCTGACACATTATAAGCTGAACAATGATGTCTTCTCCCAAGGCATCTCACACTTACCACAAGAACATTCACTGAACCTCATACCCGACTCCCAGTGACGCCTCTAAGATCAAACCATGAGAGGAACCACACCTCCCATGTGCAACACCAAAAGAGAGCAACCAAAAGAGCTCAACAACATTTAAAACATTAGCGTAGTGTAAGACCGATGCTCTATTAGTGCATCCAGGACGAAAAATTTTTTTGGGACATGCTCGTCACATAACAGAGTACACTAAGAAGATTTTAAAAGGATTTCAGTTAGTCATACCCAAAAACTGGAAAGGAGAACATTCGAACCACTCCTGGTCGACTCTAAAAAAGAAACTCGGCTTCACCTGCCGACACATAAAGACTTCTAAACAGATCAAAATGCCTTTTTCCCACACAAGGAATTCTGTGATTGTTCACGATTTACCATTAAAGTCATCCATGACCAATGGTGTTTCATGAAAGGAGTTTCATACACTGCCAACCAGATCAAAGTCGTGCTGCCGAGCCAGAATAGACAAATAACGACACCTGAAAGCCTCAAAAGAATTCAAAAAAAACTTGACCATTCCCAAATGGTCCTTCTTGACGTGTTCCTTCTACCTGGAAGAACACACTTCTCTAAACAGACATGATGCTTCCCACCTTAGATTCAATGGTTTCACTAAAAGAATAAATGACCAGCTTCACATAAGAGAACCAATTCATAATGATTAAACGGTCGTGTGTTGCTCCTCCAAGCCACGATCACCACGTCGAAATGCACATGAAATCCAAAGCAACATGACCGGCGTGTCAACCACCTGAGTCTTCTGAAAATCACCCCGAGCATTGGGAAAACTTGATTCTAAAACGTCGTATCGCCTTTTATGACTGTTCACATGGACAACGAATTGCCAATCGTCCATTACATAAGGAGTGAAACAACCAACAAGCAACAAACCAAGCCCAAGGCATGTCTACAGAGCAATACCTGATGCTCAATCCCATAACAAGAACAAAAGAAGAATGACCACTTGTCCGAAAAAGGGTGCTATTAGAAACTAGAAGTCCTAAAAGGGACAAAAACAGTCGAACGGTACCAAACGTCAGAAGACTCACAGTGCTAGTAAGGCATAAAATCTCTATGGGCGCTACCTACCATGGGCTAGCGCCTCACCAAGAACAATCGTCGACTCAATCATATGGTCACGCTAAACAATAGTCATCAGGCTCAAAAGCCTAACATTCATGTCATTTTCCAAAAGAAATCAAACACCAGTGGAAAACACCTACGGTTCCATCTCAAGTCACGTGCAAGAAAGACTTAACTTACCTCACATGAGGTTTCAACAGAGGACACCACTACATGTTTCTTTTCCATGACCTTTGTATTTAATCACATTCTTTCATTTAATCACTTTAAAAGATTCAATTCAAAACTTCAAGTTAACTTTCAAAACCAAAAAAAAAATCACTAGGAACCTGATAATTTTTTAAAAAATAGCTCAAAGAAAAGCAGACAAGTCCTAACAAACTCCCTTTTAACCATTTAACATTTATCAGACATCCCGTCTTATTCCAGCAATTTATCATAATAAATTCATTTTAAAAAATTCAAGTGACCTACGAGGGTCCCAACAAGCCAATTCACATCAGATCAAAACAAAACATCTTTTACACAAATAATCATTTCACAAAGCATGTTTCCATCACATTCATTATGGGTTTCCATTTTCCAACACATGAAGCTCTCATACACTCCATGGGTTGAAATATGGCTACCATTAGAAGAAATAAATTACATTATAGAAATAAACATGCTCAAAACAATCATTCAGTCATACAGGTGGCCACCTACTAACCTGTAAAGTGCCCATACACTTTACAATTTGGAATTTGGCTCCCTTCATTCAAAACAAATTTCAATTCATCTAACAGTTTAAACTTTAGCAGACCTTTTTTGGAAATCTGATTACATAGGTTACACATTCCCAGCCATAAGGCTCCCATACACCTTACAACTGAAAATTGGCTCCCGTCATAATTGCAATCATTTAATTTGTTCAATGCAACCAATTCCATATTAACTGAACCTAGCATGTTATCGAAAGCAGTAACATAAAAACATACTATATCACAGAATCCTAGAATTACTACCACAACACATATCACAACAGTAGGTGTCAACTAATACATCCTAGATGGAATGGCATTATGAATGGTATGGAATTTCTTACAATGTGCCAATATGATGCATGAGATGGCATACCCTCATCTCATCGGGTTGTGACTAAAATAGAACCCACAATTGCATCAACATTATCAGGATAAATCTAGTGCGTCACCAAATGGTGAAATCAAATCAACTGTAATAATGAAAATCATTTAAATAATAATTCCATTCGAGGAAATTTGGATTTTCCATATGCACAGGGTGGCCAATCCTAGACACAACTTATTACCAAATTCTAGTTTCTTCATATCCCTTTCTATCATCTCCAAATAGTAAAGAAAACCAGAAAAATAATCTCCTCTGATACCACTTTTTAACGTCCAGGCCCGGCTTACCATCGAACCGGTGGCTGGACCGATAGGTCACATGGCCTCAAGCGCATCTCCCCGTACACCATAGGTTGATGACTTGCAGCGAGGGTCTCGGGAGGTGATAGTGGGGAGACTATACCCTCATATCATAGTGACACAGTGGTATAATCTGAGTAAATAATATTCAATAGAAGAAGCTGTAAACAATTGAAAGGCAGAAGCAAAAGACAGGTAATAACCATTTTATAAAAGTTGGCAAAAGCCAGTTTACAATGAATGCATGTACTAATGACGATATAGTTATGAAAGCATGAATCATTATAGCATTCTTTACAAAAAATACAAAAAGAGATGACAGAAAATCCTGGCGATGAATCTCCTAAGCATCCCAAGCTCCAGCATGGTCCTTTTCTCTTAACTCCTCAAGTACAAATAGCAGAGCACACAACCTAAGTCCCGTAAGCAATAAGGTATACTTGGGTACCCCAGTGAAATGGCAGCCCGAGTAGGTTGTGAGATATAAATCTCACTAGGCTAGAACTACTGGTGTCAACACAATCGAGACAGTGTATAATAATTAAACAGTGAGCAGGTATGGAAAAATAAGTAAGCAGAATTAAAAAAGTAAATAACACTCGTCCAGGTTCCCAAGGGACACCTAACAGTTATACCATCATCATCTCATTTTCGGTAAAGTAACATAATCATGTCAATATATATATATAATCATTTAGATCATAGATGGTGTGGGGTAAGAATGCCTCCCACACATTAATAAGGAAATAACAGGCACAATTTTGGAATTCCTATCATCCCTATAGGTCAACTGGCAAGGGGTAAGAATGCCTCCCACCCAATAATAAAAAAATAATGGGAACTATGTTAGAATGCCTCTCATCCATATAGGTCAACTGGAAAAGGGTAAGAATGCCTCCCTTCCATAATTCGAAATTAGTAGTCACGAGATAAGAATGCCTCCCGTCCCTATAGGTCAACTGGAAAGGGGTAAGAATGACTCCCTTCTATCACATTCATTCAACTGGCATGAGGTATAACTGCTTCCCATCCGTCACATTCATAATATGGGCATGGGGTATAACTGCCTCCCATCTAGACATGTAATCATCAACTGAAGTCAACTATCAAGGGGTAAGTATATCTCCCTTCCAGACATGTACTGTCACATTGGCATGGGGTATAACATCCTCCCATCCAACCATGTATCTGTCACTAGGTGGCCTCAGCATGCACTCACTTTTATTATCATTCATTATGTGGAATCGGCATGTGCGCACTCAAAACACGAACATGTCTATAGTATACTGCTTATTTCATTACCTCATAAGCATTTACAGAATAATACCACATACACATTAGCAAACACATTCACGTTCATACTTAAGGATACCCATCTTAAGTATCTAAATCAAGATATTCACATATTCGTTTTACTAACATAAGTCGTGCTCATTACATTATCCCATGGCGTGGTTGTACCACCCTAGTTTGTTCCTTCCTTGTTTTATCATTCCATCATAAAGGATATGTTTATCATTATTTAACCATTTGATACCTTCTAGAGGTAACAAGTCATTTATTCTTAATTCATCCCACTATGGTTATCATCTTACTCAATTTTCATAAATATGACAAATTGACCCAAACACAAGCATAACAACCATTTCATTCCATTTGTCTCAACAAATCTAGATCACATACAGAGCATCAAAGAGGCACCAAAACAATCCACCAGGAAAGCCTAAAATGTCTATCAGTACTTTTTATCTTGAAGACAGTGCACCTTTGATTGAGGTGTTTTAATATTAAATCATGAGTTTAGTTTGCAGGAAACCTTTTTTATCTTGTTCCTTCAATTCAAATTGTTTTCATAGAAGAATTTATTCAAGAATAACTTGCAGAATTAAAATTATAAGAAAGTGGAGAAATAACTCTTTACTACATTAATTTAAGTTAAAGGGAAAAGAGAGGGACCCTACCTCAAGGTGGGTCCATCCGTCCACTCCAACTCTTGACACTTCCTAACTAAGAGTCATTGCTGCTCCCCCACGAGGATTATGTGATTTCACATATGACCTATGCCTACACAGGTGAGCTGCCTACGCTCCGAATTAGTTAATCCAACCCAAACCCACCAACGCACTAAGAAAAACATATCAGGACCCTTTATAAAAACTAAGGCATTAATTTAGATGTTGTGAAAAAAAGATATGGGTAAAACCCTTTCCTCAGAATCAAACCGACAGATTGAAACCACCACAATCCTTTACTCCTTCGGCGGCAGACCTTGAACCAAGCCTTAAAGGGTCCCAAGGGACCTTTCGCACCATCCTAGAACAAGTGGAATATGAAATAAACCGAAATAAACACATCCCTAAACCTAGGGTGATTCGTCTGAATGAAAAAAAGGAAAGGGAAGCCCTAAAATTGGCCGATAATTGAGGAGGAAGGAGGGAGGAGACTTACCATGGAGATTTTAAGGAAAAATCAGCAAGAATTGAGGATGAATGAAGGTGCGGCCAAGAGGGGGGGCTTGTGCGAGGCCGGCGGCTCCAGGGAGGGGGTTCATGTGGGTCTGGGTGAGAGGAGAGGGGAGATTCCTTATTTTAGTTTAAGTTTTCATTTTTATTTGAAATTCATTTTAAATATTTTAAAAACCCAAAACAGGGAACAGTGCACAGCTTGGGCCACACGGTTTGGAAAACCATGTGCCAACCATGCATCCCCCACTAGACACCCAAGACACCCCGCACAGGCTGGCCGCACAGTTTGGGAAAGCTATGTGCAGGTCGTTCAAACTCCTCTATCTTCCTGATCTAAGCCGCATGGTTTGGGCCGCAGAGTTTGGGAAACCATGCACCCACCATTCTCCTTCTACTGACCTTTTAAAAAATGGCTGCCTTCGGGTTCGACACTCCCAGAACCCCTCAAGACACTCAGGAAACTTAACAGGCATTTTCTCATGTCCAAAAAGATTAAGAAGAAGGTTCCAAAACATCAAAATCTCATTTTGAGGCCCGATCATAAATTCAGTTGGTTCAGTAATTGAATAAGACAAAATTCTTTCGGGTTTTAGTACAGTTCAAAATGTTGTTCATTACAAGTTGATTGTGTTAGTTGGAAATGTTCGAGGTTTTTGACAAAGGCTGGTTGTCAAAGAAGTCCAGAACAGTTAACCTGAATGTCTGAACTCATCTCGTAATGATATCTCACGTAGCACTCATACTTGTCTTTGGAACTCATGATGGGCCACACAATAAACTGATAAACAATAATATTTACAATCAAAATATTGTATTGTAATATCACAATAGAATCTTAGGAAGTTCATGATTTTCTTTTAGTATCATAATATGATCTTGAATAGTGCTTTGGATTTTCTTTGGATCTCACAAATGGATCTCGTGCAGTGCTCATGATATTATTTTGGTCCCATGATGTGATCTCATGCGGTGATCATGATTGTCTTTAGAGATTAAGATTGAATCTTATGTAGAAAGAAAATAAGACTCGCGAAAATGAGGAATGAAAATTAAGAACATAGACTCATGAAAATCCGGAATACGGACCAAGGACTCACACAAAGTGCAAATACAGACCATGGACACATGGAAAGCGTGAATGTGGAGTCGCATCGGGGTTATCTCTAGGGGATCATGCTTGGATTTCAGAGGGTGCATGATTCATGTGAGATGTATGGGTTTTCTCATTTTTTTGGAGTTAAGGTAAATTATTTTGGCATATAAATATCCCCCAACCTATCCATAATCATTGATAATGTTATGATTAAAACATTCATTTGGGGCATCATCTAGGACAATGTCTTTTAGAGAGATCTCACTAAAGGGTTTCACATAGAGATCTCAGAAACAAGAATATGTAATTGACACCACCTATGTGTTCTTCTCGATATGAATAGAGTTTTTTTTACAAAATGAAAATCGAACCATGAAAGTGGACTCATGAAAGAAGAATCATAAAATAGAATTCGTACCGAGATCCATGAAAAGAAGAAAAGTAGTCCCACCATAGGAACACACACTCCATATAATAGAGGACTCACAGAACAGACTAATTCCAGGGACTCATGCTAGGATCTTTCACTAGGGTCTTGCACAAGGGGAATCACAATAGGGTCTCACACTAGGATCTCATGCATAGGGTCTCATGATAGGATCTCATCAAAGGGGTTAAACAATTGGGTATAATGCAGGGGAATCACTCCAGAATATTTCTTTTGGAGATATTCACATAAATTTACTTGTGATTAATATCAGTTTCAGATATATATTATAAAGGAGAAGAATAAGTTAGAGAATCTTCATGATTTGAAAATACTTGTAGAAGGAGCCTTTTAACTTCTACTTCCAAAGTAATGAAATAATGATTTAGAATCACTTAATGATCTTTCCATTGAGGGGGAAATTTATTTGAACCCAAAAAATATAAGTCTACAAAAGTTGAATTGAATGTGGAAGTTTAAAATCCAGGTGTTACCACAATCTTTAAGGAACAATATAGAATGAACATCTACACAATATCTAATTATAGTTGCATTTTCATTCATTAGGGATAATAAAAGAACCTTTATGTCCATAAACTGGGAGTGGTACTTTTTTGGAGCAGTGAGATAATAAATAGGAATAGACTGATACTTTACAATAGTAGTGATCCATTGAAATAAAATTATGGAGTGACTCTTGTAAAATTAGTGAGTTTAAACTAAACTTCATAAAAGAAGTGAGCTTTATCATAGAAGTGATCTATCTCAAAACTGGTATTTTCAAAGTGAGCCTTAGTGGATTTGAAACAATCATACATTTACATTATATTATTCATAGACATAGCCCAGTGAGGGTGAAACAAGTAAAATTTTTGTTTCTCTTTCATGATTTCATATCTATTCATACATTACTATAGAAAAGGGAGAGATGAGTATTTTGTTTTACAAAAAAACAAGATCTATAGTGGAAACTGTTTTAATTAGTCACACCATGATTCCCCCAATCTCAAATTATTTATCTTTTTTGGAATAACAGGTCTTCCATTATTAAATGGGAACCATATGGAATGTAAAAAATAATGTGTAAAATCACATTTCAAAATGAAAAATTCGGAATTAAATTTCATAATACAAAGAGAGTTCCTAAATTAAAAAGGGAGTGTAGAGGTTCTATTACACTGATATGGTGCTCTAAAATATTGAGGGAATATCATGAATAGTATAGAAACAAATTTGGAATTATTTATAGAGGTATGCAGATAGTAAACTCATGATTATTGTTGTTTTAGTGATGATGATTGGGAGGATGTGTGGGTATTTATAGAAATAGTGGGGGAATTTTTTCTTAGTATATAAATTAAGGTTTTTGAATATATATGATAAAATAATAAAAACCAAAATAAATCACATGGTTTCTTTAAAATAGGAGTTATTTTCAATATTGAATATGAACAAGAACTTAACTACTGAAAATAACACCATTGGTGATGTGTAAGCGGGTCTTGTTTATAAAGAATTGATTTTAAAACAGTAAAAATATAATTTAGGTTTTGGAATATTCATTAACTTTTTATAAAATTTATTAAATAATTTAAAAAATAAATTATTTTAATGGAAAAAATATTTTTGGTTGTGGATTTCTATTTAAGAATTTATATTTTTCCCAAAAATATGATTATTTCAGAAAATTATAAATAACTCACCACTGGATAAAATCAACATGAAGAGTTCAAAAATATTATTTATTTTATCAAAATTATTTTATAAATATTATAACATTAACATTAAAATAAAAAAGATTATTTATTGAAAATTAATAATTTTTACGATATTAAACACTTTCCAACTATTATAAACATTGATTTGGACTTCATTAAATTATATTATAACTTATATATTACAAAATTATTATCTAATATGAATATTTTAATAAAATATTACTTATTTCAAAAAATATTTAATTTACCAAATGTGTTTCTTAATTGAAAATATATATTTCCCAAAAATAATTTTTGTTTTCTTCGTTAAAAAATCTAAATTTTTAAAAAATATATTATAATTGATAATATAATAATAAAAGGGACAAATAAAATAATTATTATTTAAAAAATGAAAATATAAAAATTTATAGTACTAAAATCTATATACATAACCCATTATTACACTCGTATATGTGTTTTGTGTATGGACTGTGATGATGGGGCACTCTTGGTCTGGTTCGGTGATCGTGTTTTAGAACGTGATCTAGAAATGCTTGATCATATCCTATTATTACTTTCATTCATGCATTAGTTGTTTAATTTTATCTTGGGTTTGGTCCAGGTAAAATCCCAATTATTATATCTCCCCCAACAAATTTGATAAATTTGATTCATAGTGTTCAATCGTACTCATTTAGGCTATCGTTTATTTCATCAGTTTGAATTGGATTTTGTAATATACCTTAATATATACTAATGATAATGTCTTGAATGAGATGTCTATATTACAAATGGTTATGATTTACAACAATCTTTTAAATTTTAAATAATATAACTTTAATGGGTCAAAATAACCAAATTTGTTCATATTTTTGCGATAAAATCATTACATAATATGAAATCTACTCATTTTTTAAGGGAATTTAATTTATGAAACCTAAATTTGTAATATTATAAAACCTTCAAAAAAAATATCCCCAATATTCTATTTTTTTACTTAAACAAATGAGGGTACTTCTATTTCATCACCTCTTCTGGTCCCCAACATGCTTCTTCAAAATTATGGTCCCACCACATCACATCTTCTAGGTGGGTTGTATTGCATAATATAACTTTGTCTCTAAGATGAAATAACATCACCGGATGCTCCCTATATGAATTATCATTCTACATGGATACCACCTATAGATTCAACACTTATTAGCGTCTAGTAAAACGTACTTAATAGGGATACAAGAAACACAACATGTACTTGAGATAGGTTTGGTGGGTGTTAATGTTGTTGGGACTCAAATCCAATGTAATAATGGATCTCAAATGGGCTTATTAATATTATAATATGATATCCATTCTCAAAAAACCTCATTAATTTCTTCTATGGTGATATATAATAGAACACATTAACTCCAACCTCAAATGTTAGATCACATCAATGATTCACTTCAACAGATTTTTTTTTCAAATTTTGATTGATTTCATATGAATTTTAACGGTTTGAGAAATCTAGATCAATTATTGTATAAGATAAGGTCCCATAATATTCCTCTCTCCAACTATATCCTAGTGTGTTCGATTCCAATAACTCTTCCAATACAAATACTTATTAGATGAAATTTCAATGCCCGAATGGAGACTATTGTTATATGGGAACTCCATCAGTAGAAGTTGATGATACCAAAATAATTGCACATTCATTGAACATAATATCAACATATCCCCTAGAGTTTGAATTATTATTTTTGACTGAACATCTATTTAAGTGTGATATGTAGTATTCCAACTCATCTTTATATCCAATGATTGTGAAATACATTTCCAAAATCATAAGGTAAAACTAATATTTCTATCATAAATAATTTATATAGCAACTCCATGCATCATTAAAACATCCCCTATATATATATGGGAGAGTAGTTCATGAGATATATCTTACTTGATAGCATTTAAATGCACCAAAATTTTAAGGTGATCAACTACCACCTAGATTGTGTTATTTTCCTTAGATGTACCATGGATTCCTATGACGAAATCTGTTGTAATGTATTTTCATTTCCATAAATTTTTGAAAAATGGTTTCATTATACCCTTAGAGTTCCAAAATTAATAATTTATTAGTTGGAATACAAAGTATCAAGATTTAAATTCTACAATATCCCTCCTCATGTTATCTAAATTTTGTTTCTTCAGGTCCATATACACCTTAGATCATCCTAGATGAAAATAGAAGGATGAGATAGACACATTTTCCAATAGTTCATATTTGGTTTTTTTATATTATATATTTCTGGGATCCAAACCTTATAAATATATATTTATAAAATTTCAACACTGGAATATTCACTACATTTTTTATAGCTCCACGTCATTTTTGGGGCTTCCTTGATGCTCTTAAGAATTGACAGTTGATTATATATTTAAACAAAGAATGATAAATATACTTTTATAATTCACATGTCAATCCTTATCATGTCCACGAAAAATGGGTCTATTTCAATCCTCAGCATGGATATGGTTTTAGATTCCTTTCTAATCAGATCATTACGACTTTGTTTTCCTTCTCGTTATTATAATTGATTGAATAATATTAATTCTTTAGTAGCTTTATACACCTTAATTGGGGCATATTAAGATAATTTTTTGGGAATATATACTTGATTATTTTGTAATCTGTATATATGTCACACATTTGTATTTAGAGATAATGTCACAAAATCATCAATGAAAATATCACTATTTCTAATTTTAGACCATGTGTTGGGTAGTTCATCTCCTGGAACATTAATTACATTGAGAAATGGGTTATCATTTTTTCATCTTTTATGAGTAAAAAACATATACCTTTTTAAATTCATCATTATAGATCATAAATCCATCCCCCTAGTGGGTAATGTGAGTACATGTGTAGTGACTATCCTCTTATTAAACTCTTTAAATATCTCCTTTTATGCATCAATATAAACAATATTACCCCTTCCAATGTAATATCGGTTAGTGGGATTGAAAATTGTGATATGTTTATCACAAATCAGAGATAGTACCCAGCTAATCTAAGGAAACTATAGATTTTTATCATATATGTTGGTCTGGTCATTTCATTAATTTCCTCTGTTTTATAATGATTAAATGATATATATTTACTAGTGATAAAATTCCCCATGAATTTTACTTTCTTCATATAAAATTTCATTAATTATAATTCATAGAAAACTTTTCATCTTCTCAATGTCTCTAGTATGTCGTTAAAATACTCCTCTTTCTCTACATTTCTTTTAGAGTATATAAGAATATCATTTACAAATACTACCAAAAAGATTTTAGGGTAATATCTAAAGAATCTATTCCTAAATTCCATGATGATAGTTAAAGAAATAGTTATTTCAAATGGAATCACTATAAATTCACAGTACCCTTACCTTATATGAAAAAATGTTTTGGGGATATCATCCTTCATCATTACTTGATAATATATCAACTGGAGATCTACATTAGATAAATATTGGGATCCATAGAGATGATTAAATAAGTTATCAATCAATGGAAGATGGTACTTGATCCTTATAATGATCTTATTGAGCTCAGAATAATCAATGCAGAGGCTCATTGACCCATCATTCTTCTGGAAGAAGAGGACTAGTGCACCCCATGGTGAATTATTGGGGTGAATGAAACCTTTATATTGATTATCATAGACATTATTCCTCATCTATTGAAGCTCAATAGTGGCCATTCTATGTGGAATATTGGATATTGGAAAATATTCAGGTATGAGCTTGATTGAGAACACAAACTCATAGCTAAGAGGATGACCATACAATCATTTTTGAAACACATTTGCATATTCCCTTAAATTGGGCATGTCATCAAGGAAGATCTTTTTCTTAGTATCCATAATTTCAGATGGATATTGTAGAGACAAGGGTTTTTGGCCCTTTCAGACTTACGAATATTTCTACGAATAATTCCAGAGGTAGGCGCGAAGACGGCGTGCGATTCCGAGGCCCGGTGTGCCCAGAATTAATTTTCTAAAAATATTAAGTATTTTTATACTATGCACGTGGCAGGGGTGTGATATCTCCTAAACGGTAGCTCAGAATGAAAATATGATGGCACGGTTGCCTCCGGAATGTGTTGTTTACCCTAGGCGGTATGTAAACTTTGCGGGTGCGGGCCTGCGGTGAGAAACGCCAATGGGGGCGTTTTTGTAAATAAGTAACGAAGTTAGTGTGCGAGCGTCAGCTTGAATAACTTCTAAACGGAGTCTCGGATGGAAAATCTGAGTTCGCCATTGCGTTCAGAACGGCACGTTTACCCTAGGGGTGACGTTACTTTTGTTCGCATCGGGCGTCGGGTCTGAGGCGGGTTTGGCGTTGGCGGGCGGCTTATATAAATATCAACACCCCCCCCCCTTATCGTTCCTCTCGACGTTCTTCACCGTTCTTCGCCGCCGCTCGACCGAATCGAGCAAACGAAGCGCCCACGAGCTCGGAATTTGACGTTGAACATTCCAGGAGCGTGCAGTGGAAGCTCTGGAGCGCGGATCTAAGGCAGATCGCCGGCGTTTCTCCCGCGAGGTAGGCGGATTTGATTTTTAACCCCTGATCTCGTTTTTGTTGCGTTTTTCTGCAAATTGAAGTCGTAGCGGTGTAGATCGAGTCCCGAGGGTCGTGTAGACGCCTCCAGATTGTAAAATGGACCACCGGGGTGCCCCCGGCAGTCCGCGGAAGATCCGCCGGCGCGGCAGCTCCAGCGGCGCGTGGCGGAGGGCTGCCGGCCAGGGCGGGCCGGCAGCGGCGGCCGGTCCGGCCTCTTTTATCATAAAGGGGTTTTTAAACCCCCGTATCTTGCAATCCGGGATCCGGATTCACGCGCCGTTTGTGGCGACACAACCCTGACGACAAGGCGAACCCTCTGGTGTGGGTTTGAGGGTTTAAAGATTCGGGATCGTGGCCCAGGAGCTAGAAACATCATATAAAATAATATTATTTTATTATTTTATGACTTCGGGCCGTTGTAACTTCTACCCGGAGCGTCCGATTGACGTGTCGTCAGTGGCGTTGAGACCCTAATGGTACGACAGACTTTTTGAGATGGTTTCCGGGTGTTGGGACTGAGAACGGGGTGCGGGCCCCATGAGGCCGGGTTTTGGCGTTTGTGGTGAAACGCATCTTTTTCACCAGGAGTCCGATTTTGGCGGATGATTAGTCGATCCTGTGTGTTTTTTCGAGAGTATCACAATGGTGCAATCCATTCGATGTGTTTTGGGATCCAGGCATGGTCCCCACCCGAGCTGGCTTTGGTGAATAGTACCTTTTCACCGGGTGTCCGTTTCGGACGAGCGAGTAGTCGATTCCACTTGTTTTCCTGAGGGGATCGTAGTGTTATAGTCCGCTCGATGGGTTTCGGGATCGTTGTGTGGGACCCGCACGAGCTAGCTATGGTGAATAGTGCCTTTTTCACCGGTGCTCCATTTCGGGTGAGTAAACAGCCTATCCTCGGTTTTTCTCCACATGGAACGCGATGGTGGCCTCGGTTTTGGCCTACGAGGTTTGCAGTGTGGCGTTGTGGCGGGTCGCTCGGGTTAGCGATGTTTGGACCAGCAGTGGTTGAGGGTTCTCCCTTGGTTCTTTCCTACGAGGGTTCGTGTGGCATCACAACCTTCATATGGGTTTGTGATCCTCTCGATGGGATGTTTAAACTGTTAGAGTTGTGGCATCCCTCCGGTGGGCTCAGAGAGGATCCTCTAGCATCTTTACCCTAGATCGGGTTCTTGGTATCGCTATGACCACTTATTCACGGGCGGCGATCCCCTATCTAGCAGGTTAACCCCGTAGGGTTTGTGGCATCATCGAGAATATGATCCCCTATGCGGTGGGTCGTGAACAGTATGGTTGTGGAATCGTTGGTTATACGATCCCCTACTCAGCGATTGGTGTCGGTAGGGTTGCGGTATCGTTGGTTATGTGATCCCCTACTCAGCGCGTGGTTTCAGAAGGGTTGCAGCATCGTCGGTTCGATCCCCTACATCGTGAGTTATAACAGATAGGGTTCTAGTATCGTTGTGACCATCTTTATATGGACAATGATCCTCTATCTGAGTGTGAAGCTTCTGTCGAGCGCCAGATCGGGTTGTGGTTTCCCCCAGCGGATACTGGGTGTGATCTCCTATCTGTGAGAACTACGTAAGCTAGATCGGGTCGTGGTATCCCCTAGTGGACCCTGGGAGTGATCCCCTATCTATGATCTACGTATACCGGAGTGGGTCTTGGTATCCCCTAGCAGACCCTAGCGGCGATCCCCTATCCGAGGAGTTTGGTGGTTATGTTGTTTCAGCGATGTTTCCTCAGTGATGTTATCCGACGAGCGTGGTCTCTCGGGTGAGCGTCTGAGATGTTTGTTTGGGACCCGATGGAGTGTATCTCTCGGATGAGTGTCATCTGGTATGATAGTGTTCGTGTGGTGTACTCTCCTGTTTGGGGGTAGTTGCTTGTGATGAGTTCGGTACCTCTTGTGGCTTTGTGGCGTGAGCTGTGTATATCTGGATTGTTCAAGGTGTATGTATGGGCATACACCTGAGTTGAGCTGAATAGTTGTGTTTAGCTGAGGATGGTCACGAGATGGAGTTTCTCTCTCTTCTGGGTTCCCTCTGGCTGGGATGATCGGACTGATGCCTTTCAGTTGCTCTCTTTGGTTTTGGTTTTTGGGGTGCCTTCTGAGTATGTTTATACACACCCCTGCACGGGCTTTTCCCGAACATGTTTTTGTCTTGTGCAGACCACATGCCTTTTGATGGAGTCCCAGGAGGACCCAAAGCAGGAAGATCTTAGTGAGCGAGTTGACCGGGGTGTTTACCAGAGCTGTGCCGAGGGGGCTTTCCGGCAGGTGTTTGTGGCAGCGTTCCCCTTCTTCAGAGCAGGTTGGACGCGCTTTGTAGTTTTATTTTGGTGGGCCCTGTTTTCCCCTTTGTACTTTTGTTGTTGCACTCTGGTTTGGGATAGATTGTATTCATGCATTTACTTTTCAGTTTCTATATCTCTGCACTGTTGCATGGAGGTGTTTGTGGGTGCGTGTGTATAGGTACCTTAGGCTAATGCCTCCCATGTGTGTGATATCCTACTCGGTGCTGGTCGCCAGCCCCTGGCCTATTGGAGGCGGGCTTGGGGAGTCGCATCTTGAGCCCCGTTTGGTTGGGTCATGACAGAGTGGTATTAGAGGAGGTTCCACCTTTGGGATCTCAGAGCGTAGCTAGTCTAACTATGAGCTTGGTTCGGGTTGCATAGCGGTAGTGTTAGGATGTTTCGAGTTCGGTTTTCAGGCCAGAGACTCCAGTGTTGGTGCGGTGGCCGACGTATCCATACACTAGGACTCTGATAACCTACCTTTCGACTCAGGACATTAGTACACTGGTCTCGGGGACATAATGGTACATGCATCATATAGGACTGGGTTTTTGGGTTTTCCTTGTCCTTCTTGAGTCAGCTCTCCAGATATACTCTTTGATTGTGGTGTGTCTTGAATGTATTTCAGGATTCCTCCACTATGACAGCCAGCAAGGGTTCCGCAGCAGGATTGTGCTGACGACCTGCCCCGTGTAGAGGCTGTGGAGCAGGACGCAGGTTCTAAGGTTGCACCTCCAGGTGGTCTGCCAGTTGAGCCACCAACTGTTGAGCAGCTGATTGTTTCGGCGGTGCAGGACGAGGTTGCGTGCAGGCTGAGTGCGCTTCACGAGTTCCAGAGGCAGTGACCTCTGAGGTTCCGGGGTGATCCAGACCCACATCCAGCTGATGACTGGCTTGAGGCAGTCACCCGAGTTTTCTGCCTAGTGAGGACACCTCCAGATCAGAGGTGGTCCTAGGGGTGAGCCTTCTGGATGGTTCTGCCAGGCGATGGTGGATTTTGGTGACGTAGTCCCATGACGAGGAGACGCTCACGTGGGCAGAGTTTGAGCGGCTCTTCAGGGAAGAGTTCTATCCGGTGACGTTGAGGTTAGTGCGTATCCAAGTGCTTCTGCAGCGTCGACAGGAGAGCATGATTGTGTCGGAGTACTTATCAAGGTTTACAGACCTGTCACACTAATCCTTGGTAATGGTTCGAGACTCGTTCTTTAGGGATCGGAACTTCAAGCAGGGCTTACGCAGGGACATCCGAGCAGGTGTGGTTTCCTTGTCCCTACCCTCCTATGCTGGAGTGCTGGGGCAAGCATTGGTGGTGGAGAGTTTTATGGCTGATCAGATTCCCCCTGTTAGTGATGGACACTCGAGGGATGAGACTTTATCAGTCGGACCGGCATCTGGTAGCCGACGACAGACTCAGGGGTCATGACGTGGTCTACGTTTCAGGAGGCGACCCCAGGATGGAGTATCTGAGGTTCAGGGATCACAGGGCTTGCAGGCCAGTTTTGGTCAGCCACAAGAGAGGCGGTGTTACGCTTGCGACAGTCGGGGACATCTTGCAAGAGATTTTCCGACCCAACGTGCTGTTGAGAGGGAGCCGGTTGATGGACCACCTTGGAATAGGTAGCGTCTCGAGCAAGGAGGTCCGCAGGGCGGCGGACGTGGCGGCGAAGCTGGTGCAGCAGGAGGCGGTGGTAGGCAGTACCAGTTTCCACCACCCCCACCCCCAGGTGGTCCCTTCCAAGCTCAGGGAGCTGGTGGCCGAGGGCCAGGAAAACTGCATGCCCTGTAGGCAGTCGGCCCAGAGGCACCGCAGATGGATCAAGGTACGCCTTGTGTCTTTTCTAATTACTACAGTAGTTTGTCAGACACTGTTTAGCGGTACACTTTCCTTTTGTTGCTTGCTCGAGTTTTGTTCAGGGTGTTGGTAAGACCCTGTGTGGGAGTTGTTCTGCATGCTTCGAATGCGTGAGTAAAAGGGATCCTTCCCCCACCGAGACGTATTTTTGTGACGCAATTAAAACCGTGCGGGTGAGTTAGTGCCGCCTAAAGCGGATAGTATTGAGGTGTGGTGGATGAGTCCCTCTGACTTATGCATTCAAGCATGGGTGTTTGTTGGTGATCTCGCTGGTGTGTGAGACCCAGTTGAGTGTCAAATCGCATTCCTTATAATTAGGGCTTTTCGGGGACAAAAAGTTCTAAGGGGGGAGGATGTAGAGACCTGGGTTTTTTTCCCTGTCATATTTTGGAATATTTTTACGAATAATTCCAGAGCTAGGCACGAAGACGGCATGCGATTCTAAGTCCCGGTGTGCCCGAAATTAATTTTATAAAAATATTAAGTATTTTTATACTATGCACATGGCGGGGGTGTGATATCTCCTAAACGGTAGCTCAGAACAGAAATCTGATGGAACTGTTACATCCAGAATGTGTTGTTTACCCTAGGCGGGGTGTAAACTTTGCGGGTGCGGGCCTGTGGTGAGAAACGCCACTAGGAGCATTTTCATAAATAAGTAGCGAAGTTAGTGTGCGAGCGTCGGCTGGAATAACATCTGAACGGAGTCTCGGATGGAAAATATGAGTTCGTCATTCTATTTAGAATGGCGCGTTTACCCTAGGGGTGACCATACTTATTTTCGCATCAGGCGTCGGGTCCGAGGCGGGTTTGGCGCCGGCGGGTGGCTGATATAAATATCAGCCCCCCCCCCCCCTATCGTTCCTCTCGACGTTCTTCGTCGTCGCTCCGCCAAATCGAGCAAACGAAGCACCCATGAGCTTGAAATTCGATGGAGAACATTCCAGGAGCATGCAGTGGAAGCTCTGGAGCACGGATCTAAGGCAAAACGTCAGCGTTTCGCCCGCGAAGTAGGCGGATTTGAGTTTTAACCCTCGATCCCGTTTTTGCTGCATTTTTCTTCAAATTTAATCCGTAGCAGTGTAGATCGGGTCTCGAGGGTCGTGTAGACTCCTTCAGATCGTAAAACGGACCACCGGAGTGCCCCCAGCAGTCCGCGGAAGATCTGCCGGCCACCCGGCGAGGCGGCGCACGGCGGAGGGCCGTCGACCAGGGCGGGCCGGCGGCGGTGGCCGGTCCGGCCTCTTTTATCATACGAGTGTCTTTAATCCCCCGTATCTTGTAATCTAAGAGCCGGATTCGCGCGCCATTTGTGGAAACGCAACCCTGACGACGAGGCAAACCCTCCGGTGTGGGTTCGAGGGTTTAAAGGTTCGGGATCGTTACCTGGGAGCTAGAAACGTCGTATAAAATAATATTATTTTATTATTTTACGACTTCGGGCCGTTGTAACTTCTACCCGGAGCGTCTGATTGACGTGTTGTCAGTGGAGTTGAGTCCCTGATGGTATGATAGACTTTTTGAGACGGTTTTTGTGTGTTGGGACTAAGAATAGGGTGCGGGCCCCACGAGGCTGGGTTTTGGCATTTGCGGTGAAACGCAGCTTTTGCACCAGGAGTCCGATTTTGGCGGATGATTAGTCGATCCTGTGTTTTTTTCTGAGAGGATCGCAATGGTGTGATCCATTTGATGTGTTTCGAGATCCAGGCATGGGCCCCACCCAAGCTGGCTTTGGTGAATAGTACCTTTTTCACCGGGTGTCCATTTCGGATGAGCGAGTAGTCAATTCCGCTTGTTTTTTCAAGGGAATTGTTGTGGTATGATCCGCTCGATGGGTTTTGGGATCGTTGTGTGGGCCCCGCATGATCTATCTTTGGTGAATTGTGCCATTTTCACAAGTGCTCCGTTTCGGGTGAGTAAATAGCCTATCCTATGTGTTTTTCTGCATGGAATGCGATGGTGGCCTCAGTTTTGGCCTCGGAGGTGCACAGTGTGGCGTTTTGGTGGGTCGCTCGGGTTAGCGACGTTTGGACCAGCAGTGGTTGAGGGTTCTCCCTTGGTTCATTCCTACGAGGGTTCGTGTGGCATCACAACCTTCGTATGGGTTTGTGATCCTCTCGATGGGATGTTTAAACTATTAGAGTTGTGGAATCCCTCCAGTGGGCCCATAGCGGATCCTCTAGCATCTTTACCCTAGATCGGGTTCTTGGTATCGATGTGACCGCTTATTCACGGGCGGGGATCCCCTATCTAGCAGGTTAACCTCGTAGGGTTTGTGGCATCATCAGGAATATGATCCACTACGCAGTGGGTCGTGCACAGTAGGGTTGTGTCATCGTTGGTTATACGATCCCCTACTCAGTGCTTGGTGTCGGTAGGGTTGCGGTATTGTTGGTTATGTGATCCCCTACTCAACGTGTGGTTTCGGTAGGGTTGCAGCATCGTCGGTTCGATCCCCTACATCGTGAGTTATACCAGATAAGGTTCTGGTATCGTCATGACCATCTTTATATGGACGATGATCCTCTATCTGAGTGTGAAGCTTCTGTCGAGCGCCAGATCGGGTTGTGGTATCCCCCAGCGGATCCTAGGTGTGATCCCCTATCTGTGAGAACTACGTATGCCAGATCGGGTCGTGGTATCCCCCAGCGGACCCTGGGAGTGATCCCCTATATGTGAGCTACATATACCGGAGTGGGTCTTGGTATCCCCTAGCAGACCCTAGTGGGAATCCCCTATCCGAGGAGTTTGGTGGTTATGTTGTTTCAGCGATGTTTCCTCAGTTATGTTATCCGACGAGTGTGGTCTCTCGGGTGAGCGTCTGAGATGTTTGTTTGGGACCCGATGGAGTGTATCTCTCGGATGAGTGTCATCTGGTATGACAGTGTTCGTGTGGTGTACTCTCCTTGTTGGGGACAGTTGCTGGTGATGAGGTCGGTACCTCTTGTGGCTTTGTGGCGTGAGCTGTGTATATCTGGATTGTTCAAGGTGTATGTATGGGCATACACCTGAGCTGAGCTGACCAGTTGTGTTTAGCCGAGGATGGTCACAAGATGGAGTTTCTCTCTCGTCTGGGTTCCCTCTGGCTGGGATGAGCGTACTTATGCCTTTCAGTTTCTCTCTTTGGTTTTGTGTTTTGGGGTTCCTACTGAGTATGTTTATACTCACCCCTGCACGGGCTTTTCCCGCACATGTTTGTGTCTTGTGCAGACCACAGGCCTTTTGACGGAGTCGCAGGAGGACCCGGAGCAGGCGGAGCTTAGTGACCGAGTTGACCGGGGTGTCTACCAGATCTGTGCCGAGGTAGATTTCGGGTGGGTGTTTGTGGCAGCGTTCCCCTTCTTCAGAGCAGGATGGACGTGCTTTGTAGTTTTCTTTTGGTGGGCCCTGTTTTTTCCTTTGTACTTTTGCTGTTGCACTCTAGTTTGGGATAGATTGTATGCATGCATTTACTTTTCAGTTTCTATATCTCTTCATTGTTGCATGGATGTGTTTGTGGGTGCGTGTGTATAGGTACCTTAGGCTAATGCCTCCCATGTGTGTGATAGCCTACTCGGCGCTGGTCACCAGCCCTGGCCTATTGGAGGCGGGCTTGGGGAGTAGCGGCTCGGGCCCCGTTAGGTCGGGTCGTCACATATATGCTTACTCATAATTTAATAATGTCCATGTTTGAAATGATGACACCAAATTAGATCCATTATCCTCCTCAAACAAGTATATAATCATAGGGATATTTATGATACATATGGATATTTCAATCTCCAGAAAACATATGTTGGCTCTATGTAAGAGGAGTTAATCCTACCCCAAATTGCATAGAATTTTTATAAAAGTATTATATCAACTTTTACAAGGATGTTTAACACATAAATATGGATAAGACAGTAGTTATATACTTGGGATGTGATGATTTCCCCATTTTATGTTTTCACCGTCAGCTACACTTCTATTTTTGAGGTGTTGTTTGATTTTTATTACTAAACTTGTGTGATGTTAATGAATTAATAGACACGGAATGAAATTTTACATTCACTATTATTTAAAAATTTTCCTATGTACTTATCCCCGCATAATTATTTGGATCCACATTAGCAGTTGTGTTCACATTGGATTTTCATTTCTCTATTGGGAATGACTATTTTTGTTAACAATTATAATCTATAATCATTGACTTATTACATTGATTAACATATTTACCTTCTTCCTTGAATTTGAAATATTGGAATGTAGTCATAGGGTTAACTGGAGCATTCCCCTCTTCCATCACATTATAGGGTTTATTCCATCATAATTTTTTAGCTAGGTTCCCTTATTTATTATAACTAAAAATTTCCTTCACCCATTCAGGAAATTTAAAGGACGTGTCTTTCTAATATTTTAGCAAGTGGGCAGTAGGAATTTCATCCCCTGTGTCATTTCTCTATTAAAAATATAGAATTAAAATATATTCGGCACTTAATATCTCTAGAATTATGATCCCCTTGATATTTACTGATATCCATTTCGACTTGAGGGCATAACAAAAAATTTCATCATAGCTATTAAGGCCTTAAATCACCAAATATTTTCATATAATCTTCTTTACCTCACTAAATTAGTGGTCAAAATTAACAATTATAGATTTGGAAAAATCATTGGCGTATCTTGAAGGTCATTTGATGTTCATAACATTCACCCCAGTAGATTTATCATCATTTTTCTAGAGGCTTGGGAAATCCATATCTATTTAACATTAGAGAGTTCCGGAAACGTATTTATCAAAAGATATTTTTATATATTCCCTTCCCCTCTACCACACGGATCTCTCCACTAGTTTTTTTTTATTTTTGATCAACATACACCATTGATCAACTTCTCATTCAATACAAAAAAATTAGGAACAATTTTTTATTACTCCTAGAATTGAAGGAAGAATAAGACTATAGATCAGTCTAGGTAGATACCTTATACAAATATATATTGACGATATCTAGAGTTTGTGGTCATTTATGTGGTATTATTTCATTTTTCACAATGATTTCGTGATCAGAGAATTTATAGACTGTGTAAGATATCACATCATTTCTTCGAACAATTTGAGATTGTTTAGTGGGATGGGCTAGTAGATGATCAGATAGTTCTTCCTTAGAGGTATCATTCCATGAAAAATATTATCCATGTATCTTAAATACACAATTATTATTATGATGGGTCACATTATTTTGATCATGATATAATTGAAGTGGAAACAATATATTATTTTGAGAAGCATCCTCTACATGTTTTGGATAGAAACATAAAGACTCTACGTAGAATGTCATTTCCACTATTGTGGGTGCTATATCAATATAAATATATATAGGATATTAACTAGTAGAGGGAGTATGAATTAAATTATTAGTGTCTAGATTTATTATCTGATGATTTTCAAATATCATGGGAAAGAAAACTCTTGGATGTTTCTTGTTAAGGAGGTTTTGTTTTAATATCCCTCATTTTCAAAGAGTTAAAGATCCATTATTTTAAAATTTAAAACTTTTTTCAATCTAATAAATTTCCTTAAATATCTAATGAACGTTTTGGGTTCTTTTGGGTCTTGTCTGGAGCCCATAGCTCTAGTTTTCAGATAGACATTATGTGACATATTATTGGTACACAATTAATTGTAAAAAATAGTTTCAATCATGAAACCCATATTTTAAGGATCATGGTTTGAAAACCCATGATATGTATAGAACATGGATGTGTACAATGGTGTAGTTGTATTTTAGATCTAAGAAACATTGTTACAAAATGGTCTATGAAATAGTGAACATAACTAGGGAAAGGGGGAAGGCTCTTGGACCTTGATCATGCATATGCTGCACAAGGCTATTAAATAGTGATCCTATCTCTGTGAGGGGTGAGTTCAATAGGACAGTGTAGTGATGTGGTTTGTTTACAGTTTGACCAACCATGTGGCGAAATCAATGACCCTTTAAAAATTGGTGAAATGACATTTCCCTTCCCTTTTTAAGAGTTTCTCTCCTCATTTCCCATGAGATAGACTTTGATCAAGCTACCTTTTCCGAAATTTTAATCAAGAATCATATATCACATTAGATCCATCATAGAAGTATCTTCAATCCTATTTATTAATTTCTAAATTTTTATATATATTTGGAATGATATTTCAATGAAAACTAATATGCCCTATTTTTAGTGAATTGTTTAATTTAATTGATTTATCCCATTATTTACCAAATCCAAAGTTGATATCTGATGATGATTCATCTACTATTATATGGTAGGTGGTATCATGATTTTATATAAAAATTATGATATCTATAAAGTGAAATATCATGCCAAAAGATGGACATTCCATGAGTCACTTCTAAAATATGAATTTTCTTTAATGAATTGTTTTTCAATGGTGAGACATAGCCATATCCCCTTGAATATTATCATTCCATGACAAATATGACTTGACCACCCCTTTTGTGTTTTTATTATATAACACGATGATTTCATCATGTGTATTTGATTAAAACAAATATCGGGTGGATTATACTATAAATATATTATTCAATTGGGTAAAACACATTAATTAAAATTCTAGATGAAATAAATGAAATTTGAATGGTTAGGTGATTTCACTTTACCCATGTGAAATTATGAAAATTTTCAATCACTAAATTGGATTAAATTGAATCATAGTGGTATAAATTCATTTCTTGGTTTATGTTAAATTATGAATTATAAAAATAAATAAATGATATTAAATTAAATATGAAATTGGTAATACTTCACTCAGGTATTATTATGACCATTATTTATTATATTAGGATGGTTATCCTTAGAAATGTATTAGATTCCCTCATTGGGTTTGGCTTGACTACCCTGAGGATGTACATGATTCATGAATGATATTTACAAGAGCTGATACCCCTCTTAGACTTGGTAACTATCTTATATTGTTAGCTTCCAATATATAGCTCCATAGACTCATCAGTTACTTCTATTTAGATATAGAATTCCTTGAATTACTAATATCCTGTGGGGCATCGTTAATTCCTATGGGGCTATATGAAAACAAATAATTTATAAATCTGAGAAAAATAATAAAAATATAGTACTATGAATGTGTGAGTGTTCAACACAAATAGAAAGATCACATGTTATAAATTAATTAAATAAATAAGAAGTGGAATTGATTGGATTGTTGTCAAAAATATAAACAAAAAATACATATTGGATTTTTAAATCTGAATATATACATGCCGGGTTTAGTGATCTTTTGGTTTGTTTGCTCTAAATTATATTAATATTGATATTATTCATGTTTGGTGTCATAATTTAGTTATAAAGGATCCATGGTGTCGCTATCCTGCCCAAATCTTGAGATTCCACCATTGGAATAGTCATATACTTGGTGTAAACAAAAAACATGGTTACCAAAATCCATATTTAAATATGACTGACCTAGAGTGCATAATGGTCATACAAAAACTATGGTGATTAATTGATACGATTATATAAAACTCCAAGTTCATGTGCAATGGTCCTATGATTTTATAAGAAAGATATTTGGAATTAATAAAATGATTTTAAAAAACCCAAAACATGAATCATAAAAATGAAACTATCCCAAACTGTATATTCTCCTACAATCACATCACCCGATACAGAAGAAAACTACTCACTAATTCTAGGAATGATGAGATCGAGTACCAAGGGTACACGAGGAATAAATTTAGAGAAAATGGTGGTGAAGCAGGGCTCCGGATCGTAACTCTGTGTGTGGGAATCATTGGTCAGTGTTTCTCTATTTCCTTTAGTCCTAGAATATTCCCAATATGGGGATAAGGTATTATTTTTATAATTCATTACATAAAACCCTTGGCGTTGGTACAGTTATTTTTCTATTTACCGACGACATCACGATGTTTAATGGAATTTCACATTGTGTAATCTCTTAATTCTCAGGTGTCATGAATTTCATCATGAATATTCAAAAAACATATCTAAAAAATTATCACATAATGTATATGGAATACAAGACATGTAATTTTATATCACAATGTATATACAATTCATAACTTGAACTACCATTTCCCTTTCTCTTTGAGATATCACACTATATAATGAGATACATGATGTGTAATTATTCTCCTCCAGTTTCATAACTCTACATTGGCTTAAAAATATTTGTGTCATGACACTCCAGATCACTTGTGGGGTGATGTGTCATCAAGATCAAAATTCCATCCCCATTCATAACATTTTCATTAATTTATTAAAAATACAATAAAACATAAATCAAATTATATCATTCACAAATTCAAAATATTTATTGATTAAAATACAGAAATAAATTAATTAAAATATCATAACATATATCCCTGAAATAAAGATATCAATTACGTTAATGGGATCTGATTGATGTATTAGGATCCAAATGAACATAAATTATCTTCTTGGGCTCCAATCAGGCCTAACATGTGGCTTCCTAGGACTTATTCCTAGAGTTTGGGATCATTATCATTAATGAAATTCATTTCCAATGAGTTCATCGCTAGGAAACACTCATACCAATAATTGAAAAATTAATGTGTTATTATTATGTGTTTGATGAACTTTATGAGTTAAAGTATTCCTCGGTTATAAAACTAGTCCAATAATATTAATATCATTATTGGGTCACATACTTACAGAAATTCCATCTTAGGTTGCATCTTGTTTGGTCGGATGAGTGTCCTTTAGGATCTAGAGCTTTTGTTGTTCATTTATTTTACTAACTTATTTATTAACTACATGTTTTCTATATTATATTCATTGATTATATATTATTATTCACCACTATTGGTGTCCTACTGAGTTTTACTCATTCCTTGTTTGGTCCACTGATTGGTACCTAGACAGACATCATGGATGTACATTCAGATAGGGGAAACAATCAGTTTGAATTCATTACTTATTTCCCAGTATTGAGTATTGTAAACAAGGACTAATCATATTCTCTTGAATCAATTAGAGATGACATTTTGAATATTTTTCCTTCGGTATAGAATTTATTTTATAGTATGCTTGACCCCATATATCTTTTGATCACCATTTTCTTATACCATCATGAAATTATTTTAGATATGATTTTGATAGTATTGATCCTAATTTATGTTAATCTAGATTTTTATCATTTTCACTAATAATTATTTTATTATACAAGTGTTTTGTGCTATTGTAATGAATGTATACTCAGGAGAAAATATGGTGGAGAAAGGGGAGAGAAGAGAAAAACACGACCATAAGGATTATTATTCTTGCATGGGTATGAAATATGTGGAAAGTTAAAAAAAATTACATCCTAAAATGATCACGTTTGGAATTAGGAAATATTTCATTGTGGAATGAGCATTACTATTTTGAAAAAATGAGTTCTCATAGATGATGCTAGTCCGAATTGGAATTTTGTAGAGGTGCTGAAATCTACTTCCAGTTTATCTTTCTTATATTTTTACACACCTCCACATGTAAGAATAAAAAACAAATTTATAACATCTCATATTTAATCCAATTAGTCTGATATGTAAGAGTGGGTTAATTTATTAAGGTACACAATTATTACATGAGTTCTAGTTATGATAGGTGATAAGTGGTGTAAATATCATGATCGCACTCAACGAATTATAGGGATTTGGGTATTTTTTGATTTGAAAATTTGGAAATGGGGATGTGATATTACAATGTATTTTTCAAATATAATGACTATAAGATAATAACATAGAGAATGAGGTTAGTTTCAATGAATCAGTGTTTACTAATAATCCAGTAATGGGATTAAAATTTCGACCATGGAAATTTTAGAATCACTCATACTCAGATTTGGATTCATATCTATAGGATAAACTAGTTTTAGTAGCACCTATATACTCAATTATATATTGAAACATCTATTGGTAATCCTATTATAATTTCCAATAAACTATATAATCCAAGATTCATCCATAATGCTAGAATTTTGGTGGAGGTTGATATATCATGCACTCTTGTGGATGTTTTGGTGCTAAAAATAAGGGATTATAGCATAAATATTGCCATCCAATATGTGAATAATCCTATATTCTACATTAGGTGTTGGATTTTTTTGTATCTTACCTGTGATTGTAACAGGAATAAGTAATGAAATTTTTTCACTTGATAAAGGGGATGGTGATGCTAATTTCAGAAGAATGATGGGAATGGAAGAAATACCTCGTAACTTTAATGGAAAATTTTCCACTAGACCCTCCTATGTTAGTGGGAATTGATATCTAGGGAACCATCCTATGGAGGGAACTTGTCTAAAAAATTAATAGACCCTACCGATGATTGAGGGGACTGTGTATGTCTAAACTCAAAAATCTATATATTCAAAGGGATATGGGTTATTTCATATCAATACTAATGGATTTGTGGATGTGAACACTTAAGGGATCTCATATGAGGAAACAAGGTCTCCTTCTTCAAATGATCAACCCCTTCCAATCTCTTAGAACATGAGTAATGAAATTTACACTAGAATCACTAAGGATAAAGGGGATATGAAAGACAATTTGGAGAATGATATTCATAATTAGGGCACTCCAAAAAGACATAAACCTGTCACTATCAAAGGAATCAACTGCATTCCTTCTCACAGTAATAGAAAAGTGAAGGTCCTATGTAGCTTGATGAATCTTCCTATAAGGATATTTTTATCCAATGGTGGGAGCTCATAAGATTTTCCATTTATCTCACCAGACAGTGTTGGATAGTATGATATCATGTTGAATATTCATGAAAATAATGATAGTCATGCTATTTTTTAAGTTGAATTAACATAATTACATTCCACTATTTATTCCAGAAGATATTCATCCACATAAAAACATTCAGATCCTCTATAATAAAATAACAAATTCACTCATTTTAGTGGATCCTTTTAGGTAAATGACACCAATGATCTTATTCCTGAGTATATTTGGACTATAAATACATATGGATTCTAGGAAACTCATGGTAAAATTATAACTATGACAATTAAGAACATGGAGGATTTGACAGTGGACATTAATCCATGGGATGAGAAGAAAAAATGAAAAGGGAAAGATGGAAAGGTCATGAAAATGTGATAAAACAAGGAAGGCCTCTAACAAGAGGCAAGTCTCTCAAGCAATTAATGATTTTTTTTATTTGAACACTCACCTTATAGAGAATCCCCTAATGGTAAAGGCCCTTAGAAACATTATTTTGGAATGAAAACCTATTCATAGTGGAATTTATCAGCTAAAAATGATGTTTTAAAGATTGGAAACATTGAAATGGGACTCTATAGGGTAAAAATTTATTTCTAATGTTTCATAGGGCCTCAACATGGGTCATTTAAGTATTTTTAAGCATGAAATCATTCATATTAACACATGCATTAAAAATATCATATTATATCTATTTTACTTCAACATTTAATGTTGTTCAAATTATGTGTTATTTGTGTGTACATCCACATTATATATTAGGAGAAGAAAATTTTGGGAAGATATTAATGAAATATCAAATAATTTGAATAAAAAATGGTATGTCATGGGAGACAACAACAATGTCATGATGCTAAATGAAAAAACATGATCAAGATTTAACAAAACTAAGACATGGAATTATGTTCTCAGATTGATCATTGCAAGATTATTTAAATTCAAATGGTTGGATCTGATTTCACATGGAGAAGACACAACTTTAATGGAACAAATTAAGTAATATGGATAGATTTAATATGAAAATAGATTATATGTGTGGTCCAAATGGGGTTTCAGACTTCTCCTTTCATAAATATCACTCAAATCAAAATCCTATAATTTTTAAAATCTCTACTCATCATATAATGTTGGATCTTATACCAATTAATTTAAACTATGGATGGGGTTTCATTCCTATATGTAAGGATAATATTTTTGGAGCATGGAATATGTAACCTATTGTAATCCCCATTTAGGGGATTTTGGGAAATTAAATCACACTATGAAGATTCACTGTGAATAGAGCAATACTTATTTATGTATTCTTTATCTAGAAATCAATGTTACTGAATAACAACTTTTATATAGGAAAATTATAAATTAGCTCTAGAACACTCCATCTAGATATAGAATTCATGCTCAATCCAATATTGATAACCTCTTAATGGTCATGGAATGTTTTGAAATAAATCATCAAAATGTGAAATGGATGAAGGATGGGGATAAGAAATCAAAACAATTACGTATACTGCATGAGGATACAAGGGTAGGAACATGGAACAATTCCATCAATGTTAATGGATGTTTACATATCTTTGAAATTTACATTGAAATGTATGTGGTGGATTACATTAATGAGATGTATGCTGATGATGTGATGGATAACTAAAAAAAATTTAAATTCATACTTCATTAATTGAGGATCATCAATAACATGCCCTTATCATGAAACCTAAAATTTTTTAATTCAATAAATATCTGTTATTTAATAAAATGGAGAGTTTCATTGGTCAATATAGATTTATCGACATATTCATCATGTTTTATTTGGATATTTTGCAAGATGATTTTAAAATTGAAATCATTTAGTTCCTCCCTCATGCTTATAAGACCCATGAGGTCAAATTTAATTCCATTTCTTTGATACTCAAGAATAAAAATTAAATTGAAATCAAGGACATCGGAATAGTTTCCATTTGGAATATTTCCCCTAATATTATTTTTATGTTCACTATGAATAGGATGTGAGGAATAAATAATGATCACATTACACTAAATCGATTTATCTATTTTCTAGATAGAATAATTCATAATTTACTATTTTCATCCTTTGAATGTGTCAACATAATAAAGAAGAAAAGAAAAGAACAAAAAAATCACTCAAAATTTACATTTCAATGTTGTTTTATACTCTAAAATGGAACATTTTATTTTCTATCCTAAATAGATTTGGATTCTCCAATGCCATTATTAAATTGGTGTACACTCTCCTTAATTCTAAAAGGCTTCCCATTATAAATAATGGATATCTAAGAATATTTTTTCAATGTCCCAATGGTTTCAGGTAAGGATGTCTTCTCTCAGAGCTTTTTTTCCATTTATGAGGATTATTTTAGTATATTCCATATTGATAATGATAAATTTGGAATATATTCTCCAATTAAATAATATATGAGTATCTTCACCCCATGACTTCTATTGTATGCTTATGATGTCCTTCTTATTGGACATGACACAAAGAAAACCATATCTTCCATCAATGGTCTCTTTTCTCATTATGAGGATGTGGATGGATATTCTATAAGATGGTGAATGTAATTAATTATTATTTTTTTGTGATGAAATTTCATTTGGAAAAAATAAAAGAATCAATGAAAGACTTATAGTGAATAGGTTATATTTTCCTTACAATTTTTTTTCCATACCCATGAATTGGGGAAAAGTGAAGAGAATTTCTTTTCATGGGATATGCTCTGGAATCATTAAAAAAAATTCTAGGTGGAATGGAAAATCCATGTCTTGAGAAGGAACGACGTTCTTTGCCAACATAGTTATCACATCTAAATTTATATACTCATTATCTCTTTATGGATTTCTATGATTCTATATTAATTAGATTAAATGCATGATAATAAATTTTATTTAAACTGGGTTTGTGTATGAAAATATATTGGTCATTGTTGTAAGGAAAATATGAATCAAACCTATTGAGATGGGGGTCCTTTGTGTTAATGATCTTGGATATTTAATGATGGTATCTCTGGAAAGTTTATATGAACCCTCTTAGCATCTAATGAATCTTACAATGATTTCATATCATGTAGGTTAAAAATGAAATCACTATATGTGTTATCATACTACCTTGCATCACCAGTTTGGCCCTTTATCAAACACTTATTTAATTAAATTATAAAAAAATGTATTGTTTTTGGTATGAATAAAATGTGACCTGAATCACTAATGTACACATTGGATGGACATCCCTCTCATTGAGAGTGTGAGTGTTCCTCCAAATAGGTTACATATGATCTTTTCTGATTTAATGATGTATTATAAGAGTCCTAATTTTATTCCTTCAGAGGTTGTTTGGGAAATTCATAATTATAAATTTATTGATAATGATAATTTTATATGGAATCAAAACACCAATTGATAGTTCAATGTTAATGATCATTATATAATGTAATGTGATGGATTTTTTTTCCAACCATCATGACTGACTAATTTTAATGTACAGTTCATACAACCCTCAAGGTTCCTAATATTATGGAAATCAGAAAGAACAAATTACCTACACATGATTAGCTAAAAAATAATGTCCAACACATTATTTAATCTAGCTAATTATATTTTATAGATATATAAAATAGAGATTATCTCTTCAAGGATTGTTATTTTTCATGTTTTTATTATTTTTAGCAACCATCATGTTTGGAATTGACCTCAATATTGAAAATAATTTTGGGGAACATATGAATTTCATCTATCATGTTTGGAAAATAAACTAGGTCCAATAATTACTCCTCACAATAGTTTCCTTGATCATTTATCATATATTGAGTCTATAGAATGAATGTTTAATTGAAAACAAGACACCATTTTTTATATAGTTATGATTTAATTGCATAGATAGGTATATGTGGCTTCAAAAGTGAAAAGTAGTACCATGAACAACTATATCAGTTATCTTCTAATTTTGAAAAGGCTGGGAGTTCTGGGTATACCAAAAATCCCCTTATTCTATATTCTATATGCTTGATTCCTTCTATCACCTTTTAGATATTGGTAGTTTTAAATTGTGTAACCTATGTAATGCTGGGACCCTCCGGTTGTGGGGATATCTTTAGAAACCTTCTTGGAGTTGTTAATGGTTTCATTTATCATTATATTTGAATTGGTAATAAAGATAATATAACGTAATGTGATATGATTTATGTTATCAAATGTGATGTATGTTATGGTTGGAATTCCATTTGGGTTAAATATGATTCTGAAACATCTGATATGGATCTGAAGGCATGAACAATTAATTACCCATGGAATCTCTTACCTTATTGGATTGATTTTATTCACCCTTCCAATATTCTTAATTTTAATGGTTTTCATGCTTATAGAGAATATTACTCGCTAGGGGATGATCTGTCGAAGAGGATGATCCTAGAAATAGGCAAAATGTGGGATTTTAGGACCTTGTATTATTGTACACTAGTGGTGGGTGAGGAAATACAATGAGTTATTTAGTATTGTTTGTTTAAAAGACCATGTAATTATGTACATTTCGTGTTTGTTTTATTTAAAAAAATTTATGACCAGATTTGTTTGTGTCCTATATTATCTTGGTATGAATGTATCATCTCCCTATTTAACCATCATAGACCATCATTTATCGTCTGTAGCCTTTGTAATATGGGGAGGCATGATCAGTCCGTGAGGAAATTGGGTGGGTGCCACGTATTAGGGAACAAGGCTTAGAACATCACATTAACACTATAAGGTAGAAGGAAATGACACACCACTACCATCCTACCAAGATAAAACCATCAAGTGAAATCCTTTGGAACATCAAGACTCAATATACCGAACCACTTTATTTTCAAAATTAAAATATTCATATAAAATAACATAGGAGTATAATTTAAAAACCAATTTTATTTCTTTTATGTGTTTTAATTTTATAACAATTGAAGTTGGATTCATGTATTATTTATATATATTTTTGTATATGTCTTTTTGTTTCCCCTAAGAGAATTGGGATTTCATAGTAGTCATCCAATGTTTCCATAAAATGTGGTCTTAAAGTGTTATTTAATTTTATCTATATTCATTTATGTTTTTGAGTATGATTGTTTTCATATTTAATGGATTTCAATATAGATTCTAATTTAAAGGGTGTTTATGTGAATATATTATGACGGGTAATAAGGTTAATGGTTAAGAGCAGTATATACAGTGTGATTAAAGTGTTGTGTTATGAATTGAGTGCATGTCCTCGATTTAGAAACCAATTATGTTTTGTGTTTGATATTTTACATTCCCATTTTTAATTAGGTACATACTATAGGGTTGCGGGTTAATTTTCTTTGAGGTTTAAATATTGATATTTACATTGAATATATAGAAGGTTCTATGTCTTTTTAAGGTACTTTAGTAGTGGTTTATGAGAACATATAAATAATCGACAAAAATGGTCTCCTAAAACAATTGCTTTTAAAAAAAAATATTTTTGAAACCATTTCTTATTAGATTGACTATATTTTAAAAAAAAATATCTATCACATTATTTATTAACTATGTTTTTGCAGCATGATTACTTAGTTTTTAAATATAGTTATTGATACTTATTTTACATGGGGATTCCCTTACTATTGTAAAATTATGTCACATTTTCATTTGTGAATTATTAGTATGTATACACATGGAAAAATTTTTAATTCCCTTGGAGGTTATTGTATTATTGATATTTTGGTAAGATACATATACCTTGTTACCATATAAATACAAGTTTATTAAAGATGATTAGTGATGGGATGGATATTTATGTTTTTTGTAGGTGTATTAAATAGGATGATAACATGTTTTTTTATTTATTATTAAGGTACCTAATCTGTTAGTATGCTCTATTATTCAATATATTTCTATCCCAGTTTATTATTTCTTTTTTTATGCCAATGATACTATAAAATTTTAATATAGTTATGAAAAACATAAAATTCAAATTATTATGGGTTGAATTGTATAACCAACATATATGTGGTTTATAATCCAAATATACTTGGTTATATGGAATTGGGTTTGGTATAAGGATCCTTGAATATATTTCATATGAAATTGGGAAGTGTGAAAGGTAACTCCACTCAAGATTATGAAATGTGACTCTGTTTGGGAGGATCCGTTGGGTGAATTTTTTTTTTAAAGTTTCTCATTCACCATATAGGTTTGTATATGGTGTACATTTATTTCTTCCTCTCATGGGAGGATGATGATTTCCCCCAATATATATGATTTTGAGATAGATGTGTTTTACCTGATGGATGTGGTTTCCCATGAAAACATGCTTTTCCTCAATGAATAAGTTTCCATTTGTTGTTACGTTTTTATGAAAATATTTTCACTACCATAGATTGGATTATTGGATTGAAGTAGGTTTCAACTCAGCCTGTGGTGTGGGATTTATAAATTATAGTTCATATTATATATATTGAATGATATATAATATAAAATGTGGGTTTATTTATTTCAATTAATTTATATATATTCGAAATTTTTTTTGAAACTTTTTCTTATAAACAATTGGTTATTAAATTCGGTGAGTTTTGATCTCTTGAAAGTGAATATTGAGTCTTCATACTCATATCCTACATGTGAAACTAAGTGGAAATAATTTTTAAATTTTCATTTTAGGAATATAAAGGTATATAAATATATTCTTGGATTAATTTTAGATTATCTAGGTGATGGAGTGTATTAGTAGGTCTGGTCTCTATCAAGTATTAGATCATGGATGACCAATATTAGAATGATATATTTTTCATTAAACTGCATCTATGTATTTGAATTATATACATTGTTAATATATATTTCATTTATGGTTGGGAAAAGGTTGTGTTTTGGTTGTATAACTATATTGGGAATATTTTATATTGTATTATAGGTATTGAAGATACTCCTATCATATAGATCGTTAATTTATTTTTGGGAACAACGGAGACAGAGATGTTTTATACAATATTTTGGAACCATCTTGTATTAACCAATATTATCAATAAAAGTGGGTAAATTATTCCATAAAAATTAACATCTACACTCAATGATAGTTTCCTCCCCAAGTAAGAAGGGACTATTCTTAGGGTTTATGATGGTATATTTTATAATTAAGGAAAATCATATCAGGTAATTACATATGGTATGAGAATTATGATTTCATTATTCTAGATTTTTTAAACTTAAGATAAGATGGTTTACTGTTTGATATTATTTTGAAAAACCTATTTATGATGGAATAAAAAGTTACTATGGGTGTATGAATGTTTAGTTTAGTAATAATTTGTATGTGTGTATTTTTGGTTCATGTGTCTTGAGTGTGAAATAATGAATATTTAGAAGATTCATTGATTAAACTTGAATATTAAAATATAATGGATTTCATTAATTATAGGAAAATAATATATTAAGATGTGTTTCCCTGAATAACATATTAGGAAAACACAATTATTTAATGTTAATCACATGTATCATTATATTGTTATTGATGATATGTTTTATATTTATTATTGTTCTAATAATGGTATTTTATAATTTTAATACATAAACTATTAGTATGATATTTTATCATATAAAATTTTAGGAATTTTTTTATAAAAAATAAATTTAAACATAAAGGGTTTTAGAAATGTGATTACATCATTTATAATGAACTATTGAATGGTTTTGTACATAGGGATTATGGAATATGTTTTGTTTTTTTAAAACGAGTGGGTTTTAAAAATGAAATTATGTTAGAATTTTTGAAATTATGATTAAATTCTATTGGAACTATTATCATTAGTTATCTATAATTTTTAGTTCATAAATACATTGCTTGGAAATACATAGGTTAATCATTGAGAAATTAGTTGTGAGGGGAGCCCTAAGAGGTTAGGGTAAGTCTAGCCTTTTGTATTTTTTCAATATTATGTGTTCTAGTATGTCATTATTTTATGATGACACTATTTATTTACTAGTCAATTTCGGTTTTGGGAGTTGATAGTTTGAAGCCCGATGAGTATGATTCAATAAAATTTTACATGATTTCTATGATTTATTAATCTAAATTGTTATATAATCTAGGGTAGGATTTTAAATTATATTTTTATGAAAGAAATTAATTATAACGGGGAGTTTATAATAACCCATGTCACTATTTAAAAATTAATGTATGTTTTAAATATTTATTTATAAATTTTATTTTAAAAATAATATATTGTTTGAATTTTTTTTGATCATGAGAGTTACTATTTTTAATGTTTTAAGAATTATGAAATGATTTTTTGGACTTGGGATTATTTTTGGAAAAGCCTAAATTAGATGTTAATTATATTTTTGTGTAGTTACTTTATTATGTGGTTATAGTAATAAGATATTGGATACACAAAATACTTCCACTGGTTTCTAGATAAAGTGTTTAGTAGTGCAGTCCCCACTATGCTACCACTGGGTGGCCATTGGGGTTAAATTAGAAACTCAATGGTTTTAGGTTTTTTTATTCTTACTCATCATAGGTAATCTTTTTATAACTAGAAACTATTTCTGAGATAGTTAATTGTTCCCTTATCAGTAAGAGGATCATTAGAAAAACTAAGGATGTGAGATAAAGTGGTTCAATTCTTAGATAGGTAATTCATTTTTCTATTTTTAGAATGCATCACTAAGATTCTTCTCCCTAGGGATGTGGCTACCAAAGTATGTGCACCAGTAGAAATATGGTACATCATTCTTGTATAAGGCCATGTCATATGAATCCACCGTGTAATAGAGACATACTTGAGTAATGAACATGTGCACGAATGGGTTGTACTCAATGATTCATGATGAACCTTTCCACTAGTGTCTAATGAGAGGGGGTCTTGACCAACTCTGAGTTCTAGAGTGGGATCCACATATGCATCTCATGAATGGTGTTAGAGTAATATAGGTTGTTTGGGATAAGGAGGTGGTATTGGATGTGGTATCTAATCCTCCAAAATGATTATCCAATAGAGTAAACTCACATAATATAGTAAAGATATAGTTCATGGCCACATATCCTGCCATATTTATGAAAAACAACCTACGCTAGAGGATTGGGGTTTCAAACTATCTATAGTCTATGGTACGATTCTAGTAACCTTGACCTCATAATGTTATTTAGTTGACATTTGAGATTCCTAATCCTTTATGTATCTTACTATCATGGAGTGTCTTTATATTTTAAATGAGTATTTATATGGAGTGATAACACTTGGAACTTCATTGGGGATCAGATCAAAAGGTGTCCACCTATGCAATGGGTGCACCATATAGATTGAAAACTATCAATTTATATGGAAAATTTTATTCCTTTAGAAAATTGGAAGAAACTTTGTTTTGGTTATGAAATATTCAGTAACCTACTATGTCCATAATGATTACTATCTCCAAAGGTTTTTTCATCTCATATCCTAAGTGTAGTGACTATATTTACTAAGGATAATGAGATGCACAGGCGAGTCGAGTTGGACCTAAGAATCATGTACTAGGGATAGTAAGAGCCCAAATTTCAATTTGTTTTTTGGATCAACAAGGATCATGTCAAATATTTTTCTAACCAATAGTGGATTGTCTCTATGTTGTTTTCCCTAATTTATTTTCAAGGATACCTCCAAAGTGTTAGATGGAGTTTACTGTATATCTTATTCTAAGAGAAACAACTATTTATATTACTCCTTATAGGACATAACCTAATGATGTCTACAAGATCAAGTGGTATCTAAAAGAATTTGATACTAATAGATTTATATGACCCATTACAGCCCCATGGGGATCACCTATCCTTTTAAACAAGGAGGTATATGGATCCCTCAAGATTTGTTTAGATTTTCAGAATCTGAACTATCATACCATTAAGAACTAATATTCCCTACCTCTTACAGATAATCTCATCAACCATATATTAGTAATCATGGTATTACGAAAGATTTATTTTATATTTTTCTATCATCCCGTTTGATTCAGAACTTTAGATACACCTCAAATATTTTTTGAATAATGTATGGTTGATTTGAGTATCTGTTAAAATTGTTTGGTCAGACAAACACTACATCAAATTTCATGGCCCTGATGAATTGAGTATTCTATCACTATATGGATTGTCCTGTGATCAATTTCATGATTGAAGTGTTGGTGTACTCATAGAATCAATATGATCATTCCAAACACGTTGAAATCATATTTAGTATAATGAGATACATCACTTCTATTCCATGTTCATAACATTCATTTTTTTATTGATAAGGTTCACTTTGAGGCTCACATTATCTAAGATTAAGGGGTGTATGTTGACCCATAAAAGGTGAGAGTTGTTGTAATATGGGTTTATCCCAAGAATGTTTTTCAAAAAAATTTATTTGGATATGTGGGTATTATAAGACTTTATTCACGACTTTTTACACCTTCCAAAAACACTTATGAGGTTGAAAAATAATGTTCTTTGGTTCTATTGGTCAGAGGCCTGTGAGGAAATCATTCAAGATCTAAAAGGATGATTTACATTAGTAACATTCTTGATTATTCCATAGTTAGGAATAATATATAGTATGTATTATAATGCCTTAGGTATTGTGTGAGGAGTTATTTTGATGAATGGTTATCGAGTAGTAGAATATAAGATTTACTAATTGATTCTAGATGAACATAATAACTTGAAAATTTATCTAGATCTAGTAGTTTTGGTTCATGCCTTACGATGTTTGAGGTATTATTTATTTGGAGAGTGGTTCATAGATTAAAAATACCATAAATGTGTCAAATATATATTCAGTCTACACAATTTTAACCATAGATTGTGAAGGTTGTTTTAATACCATCATTCATTTGATTTCATGCTTTCTTATAAACCTAGGAAGGCCAATGTAGTGAAAACATCAGTAAGAAGGATGACAAAAATGTAAGTAGTTTAAGTGGCCAATTGTTAGTTGAAAGTGATAAATTAGTTTCCAAATATGTGTTTAGAGGTATTTGATCATCATTGATATCATGTACCAAAAAATTTTATTTGACCTCATTTCTACTAGATCAAATAAAGATAAGAACATTTTTTCATCCTGATTGTCTATTCTTAAAGGAAATAATTTCCGGTGATGATCAGCCACATGGATGGGTCATTGGTGAGGATAAGATCTTGGGAATTCTTGTGAATGTACAGTTTTATATAGAATTATGAGAGGAATTAATGTGAAAATATAATGCATCCTATTATCCAGGGAATCTTAGTCTTATGAGGACATTCCGTGATTCAGGCCACCAGTATTGGTCGCCATGCATGAAATTTAAGATATCATGTTTTGTTACTTAGTGTTTCATCATCAGTTGGTGAAGGTGGAGCACCATTGACTAGCTGGAATACTATAACCATTACTAATTATTGAGTTGGGATGATAAGATGTTACCATTGATTTTATGATGGGTTTTCTTAGGCCACCTCCTAGTAGTGAAGCTCAGTGGGAATTACGGATAGGGTAATAAAGGCCTCTCATTTTATACCAATCTTAGATACCATGTTATTGTATGTACATGGTAAAATGTACATCTGTTGGAATATCATAATTCCTGGTATCCCTAATATTATCATATCAGGCAGAGACTCTTACATTACATAATGTTTTTTTTAGGGAATGTAGATGGCTCTATGTTTACAGATACTGGTGAGTGTATCCTATCCCAGAAAAACCAATGATCAGTCCAAATGTACTTTTTATGTCTTAAATGATACGGTCCGATCATTTGTTCTTTATTTTAGAGGAACACTGAAAAAATATATACCTCCTTTTGAATTTTTCTACATGGAAAGTATCCATGATATGATTCTTATGGATTCTTATGAGGACCAATATGTTAGGACGTGTCATATATCCATATGATGGTTATAGGTAGGATGGGTAACACTACTAGGATCATGAATCATTTAGGATACATTAGAGTAGGTATATGTTATCAAGAAGCATGTGGATATTGCTCATTATAGCCATATTTCTTATAAAGATATCCATCGATGATCTCTATAGATTTTGGTCAAGGATCAGATATTCTTACAGGTTTTACCAAGATTGGTTTATTGGATAATTCTGATATATGGTAACCCATTCCCTAATTTTTTTCAGACATTTTTTCATTTTTGAGAGGGTCGGGGTAGTATCTTAATAGACAGTTCTTCCTTAGAGGTACCATGAAACTTATAACATCTTCCATGTATCTCAAAGATACCATTATCAGATTGAATCATTACATAATTTTGATTCTAATGGAATTAAATTCTAAACTGATGATTATTTAGATAATTATCGTATACATGTTCTTGGTTAAAGAATTAAGACTCTACATGGTAGGATAGTTTTTATAGTTCTATTGTTATGGCAGAATGGTAATGTATAAGATGAGATATATGAGTGTGGGGGATGTATGTGATTAGTGTATGTATTTATTCTAAGACTGTAACACCCCAAAATGATAAAAGGTTAAATGACTTAATGATAAGACTCATGTCAACAAGGTGCACCTTCCTTTTCGGGAGCCTGTCTGATTAGAACTCCACAGTTAAGCGTGCTTGGTCTGGAGTAGTGATCAGGATGGGTGACCTTCTGGGAAGTTCCCCAGGGTGTGTGTGAGTGAGGACAAAGCACACTGAAAAGAACATGTGTTGGCCTGTGGGGACTATCATTAGTCATATGACCCGTTCGGGCACGTGGGTGGACCCTGGGGGGGGCCCCATGTGTCTGCGGGGCAACTGGTGGTACCTGGTGGGCCAGGACCCGACATCCATGTTAAGACGGGGTGGTTGTGCTGTCACCGGGACCCGGTTGTCACATTTCGTATCAGAGGAGGAACCCAGCCTTAAGTGCGGTGCACTGCCTGGGTTGAGATGTAGGGCCCACAACGAGGGCGTTGTGCTCTAAAGGGGGGTGATTGTAACACCCCAAAATGATAAAAGGTTAAATGACTTAATGATAAGACTCATGTCAACAAGGTGCACCTTCCTTTTCGGGAGTCTGTCTGATTAGAACTTCACAGTTAAGCGTTCTTGGTCTGGAGTAGTGATCAGGATGGGTGACCTTCTGGGAAGTTTCCCATGGTGTGTGTGAGTGAGGACAAAGCACACTGGAAAGAACATGTGTTGGCCTGTGGGGACTATCATTAGTCATATGACCCGTTCGGGCACGTGGGTGGACCCTGGGGTGGGCCCCATGTGTCTGTGGGGAAACTGGTGGTACCTGGTGGGCCAAGACCCGACAGCCATGTTAAGACGGGGTGGCTGTGCTGTCACCGGGACCCGGTTGTCACAAAGATAATTTCCCACATTCTTTTTAAGGGAAACTATTTTTGTATTTGTTTTATGTAGTGGCAGTTGTATGATAACATCTTTTTATTGAGGTATTATTTCTTTAAATTACTGTTTAAATAACTTTTTTACTATAATAAATGTGCCTAGATGTTTAAGGAAGGGTTCATGATTGTCTGGTCTTGTTTAGATCCTAATTCTCACATTTTTGGAGAAATAGTATGAGGTACACAGTTCATGAACAATTATAGTAACCTTAAAAATCAACCATGTGGTCCATATATATATAGGTGATAAGTTTGGAGAACCATGTGAGGTTGGTCACATGATCATTCAGAATGGTGTGTGTATAATTTTGAAATGAAAAGAATGTTTATATCATGTTTTTTCTAATAGTTTTCCTAAATTTTCATGGGGGGCGGCTCTTGGACAGTAATCACATATATGTTGTGCACAGTTATTAAACCATGCACCAAGTGGGTTGAGTGAAGGGTGTGTTTCTAACACTTTCTCCAGGGCGCACGAATCCATCTGTTGAGGATGCGCTATTTATTTCCCCGCATTCTATCTTTCAAAATGCGGATGGCATCTGTCACCTGTTCAAGGATGTTTTCACATTGATCGAAACATGATTATGGGATATCGATTCCTCCTTCTGTGCATTCCTCCTTGGAACTCATTACCTTGTCTTGGTCACCTTCATATGCTTAAGATGTTGTTAATGAAACTCTTCCCAGTGGCATGTCTTCAAGGATGCCGGTTAATTATTGTGTTTCTATCAGGATTAAAAGTGGTTCAATCTGGGTAGCAACCTTTGGTCAGGGGAGCAGTCATGTTAGACATCACATTCATGTTAGGAAGTTGGAACACTGGCACGCATGTGTTTCTTTCCATTATGATAAGGCCTCTCGAGGGCGCATATTCCAAGGAATCCCACATCGAATACGGGAAATTATATGCCATGGGAATGTCTTTGAGGTTTTCCTAATCTTACCATGTTTAACAAAGGGTATGTCGTGAGTTTAATGTCTGGTAGATATGGACCAGACTGATCAGAACACTTGTGAGAGTGGATCAGAGGGGTGCTATCACAACAGAGAGCACAGATATTGGAGCTAATGCATGAGTAGTTACCAAATTATTTCTTGTAGGAATGGGAAATGAGGAGGCATGATCCCACTGGGACATGGTGGCCTAGTATAGAATTAGGATGGTTGATGGAGGGTTGAGTGTGTATGAATAATGAGATGGAACTGATGTGAGGACATCAGTGATGTTGGGCTTGAGCCTCAAAGAGACTTACAACATATCCCCCATGGTAGGGAATCAAATTCAACATAGTTCTGCAATGGCGTTGGGACACCTAAGAAGGAGGCTTGTATGGAGGGGACCCAGAGGCAGTGGAACCTCCGGGTTTGGGGCTGACCTTCCCAAAACACATTGGCTTGAGGGAATGTCTAGGATAAGACATGGGTGATCGTCTTGAACCTCAGGGATGTGTCCTACGTACCTTGTCTTGGAAAGGGTCAATGCCCATGTAGTTCAAGAAGGGGCATGGAATTAGGGTGTGCACAGGGGAAAAAGACCCAATGACATGTTGGGGATTATGTGTGGTTAGTAGTCCGAGGTTAGTTTGACACTCAAGGGCTGACCAAAAATTTGGGCCCCAACAAAGAGGACTACAACAGCTTACCAATGATTAAGGAACACAATGACTTACCGGCAGTTTGGATTTACAAAGAATTACCACTGACTGGGATTTATAATGGTTAGTTGCTGATTGGGGTTGACAATGGCTTACAACTGATTGGGGGACAGTTTTGTGTCATGTGGTACAGAAAGTGGCGTACATTTTAATGTCAGGCAGGACGAGGGTGGACCAAATTGAAGAATCCAAGACCGATGGGAGTTGGGATTGATCCTTAGGGAGTATTCCTATGTATCTTGCCTTGGTAAAGATTGAAATATACTTAGTTCGGATGAGGAATTGGTGAACCGATTTAAAGGGGTTCATGACCAATGGTTTTTGGGATTAATCCTCCAGGAGGATTCCTACATTCCATCCCCGAGTAGGAACATATTCCACATAGTTCGTTATGGTGTTGGGGCTCATGATCTAAGGAAACCCATAGAAGATGTCATAATCAATTCTAATTCTAAGTCCATGTGAGTCATGCTCGTTGTGAGAAAGAAGAGGCCGCAATGACCTAAGGACCACATCACGAAAGGTGCATCTATTGGATGTGGAATGGGGCTTACACGTGGTTAGTGGCCCAAAGAGGTAAAAGGGGCTTACACATGGTTAGAAACCCCGAGAGATGAAGATTGGGACTTACTCTAGAATAGAGGCCTGAGTGGTGACAAATCCCAACATGAGAGGAATTTGGCCTGGAAAAGAGGAGGATTCTGGTGCGTATCCCCCCACTGGTCTTTGTCCATGAAGAAGATTGGAGGATCGGGGATGCTAACTCTTGCACGAAAGGCTAGGGGCTTACACCAAGGTGGTTTCCCATTCCTCATGGCCAGATGACGCTCCAACAAAGAGGATCTCATTCCAAGTGAAGAAAATTTCACTCCAGTAGGGATGATCGGGCATGGAAAATGTACGAGGTGGGGCTCCCCACATGCAACGCATGGGGAATGGCTGTAGTTTAACTTCATGTGCTAACAATGATGATGCTTGGTTGTTTAACGTCGTGTTTCTCAGACAAGGCGAGTTTACTCTACACCCCCTAGTAATTACGTGATAGATACCCACCCACCCATGGGGAATCGAAGGAATCAATAATACCATGTGAAGGGGGTGTTATGGAGTGATCCATTGAAAGGCCTGTGTTAGTTTGGCTATGCGAAGAAGAAATAGCTGTTAGTGTGCCTATGTAAAGAAGCATGAGGAAAAAAAATGAAACTAGATGCACTACCCAAGGGACTTTGAAATCACTTCATGAAAACCTAGAGGGTCTCATAAGAGAAGGGCATGCAATATAGGTGTGTTTCACATAAGGGGGCTCTAACATGGTGCCTTAAGGTAAGGATGACACATGGAGCGCCCAATGGGAGTTGCGTGAAATATGAGAATATGCGTGAAAGATAGAACGTCTACTCACAAACCAGGGGGTTCACGCAAAATGGGAGGTTGTGTGAAGGATGGTACTATTACACGGAAAATTGGTTCGATGCTTGGGGAAACTTGAGCGCAAGAGGTATCATTTGCATGAAAATGAATTGGCGTAAACGGAAATGGATGAGGATAATGCACAATAGGGCTTATAAAAAAGAGGAACCTTGGAGGACCTGTCTTTCATGATCCAATATCATGAAGCCATAGTGTTTTTCAGGAGGTCTCAGAGGAGGTTCGTTTCATGTAGTAGGGCATCGCTTCGTCTTTGGTCACCGTCCCCGAAGGACAGGGGGTACATGTTGTTTTATAGCTGAAGTCCTTAGAGGTATCACGCAAGGGGAACTACATGCAAACAACTATTTGATGTCACAATGGGCGCGCAAGGGTTTTTTTGCTAGAGAATAGTTTGTGCACCTCCCATACATTTTCATGCCAGTGCCTTTTGTGGTTTCTGGGTGGTCACTGTTGAAGCCTTCCTTTAACATCGCATTGGGTGTGCAAGGGTTTTCACGTCGCCGGATACCTTTGTGCTTGGTCCTTAACTAATTCTCAAGCACGACAGTGCACAAGGGCCCCTTTGGAATTTCATTGGATGCGCAAGATATTGCATGCCAGGAGGAGTATTGTAAAAAACTCCACGATATTGTTCCCAACACCTTTGTCCATTTTAGATTGGTTTCCGCAGATACCTACCTTTGATGTTGCATTGGGAATTCAAGAGTTAGCATGTCAGAGGGTGTTTTCTATGCATCCCCTAAATCTTGCATACCCCCACCTCCCAGGTCGCAGAATCTTCTCCATCCATTACAAATACATGTTTTCATGTTTATCATCTCAATTCTAGCCTTATTTACAATTTGGCGTCGAAAATACCCCCCCCCCCCCCGAATCAAAGATAAATGGGGAACCAAATATCATATTCTAGATGGCATGCCCTTTTCTCTAATGCGCGAAAATTGTCCCGATCCGCGCTTAAGTTTCTCGAGTCGACTCTAGGTTTTTCACGCTTTTCGACCTTTTTCACATAGAACAACACTTTTTTTGCTTCCATATATTTTTTTCACCGAATCATCATTCTTTTGTGCCCATACCTTAGGATTTTAATACTGACTGCCCAATAGACTGATGCCAAGAGGGAGGCCGATGTAGCAGCAAGGAGGACTCAGATGATCTCAAACCCTCAAATTATTCATGAGAGGAGGGTTGATCCTGATAACTAGATACTTTTTGGAAAGTTTACGCAAGATCAAAAAGATTATGTCTTGATCGATAGCCTAATGTTATGGAATGTCAGCCTTCTAGAGGAGATTCTGATGCTTGACATTGTGAAGGATACACCGCAGTCATGGGTGACTCGAGATGATAGTCTCTTGCAGTTCCATATTACAAAAAATAGACATCATACTAGGGAAACATAGAACACATCCATAAATTTCCTAAATCCTAAGACCAGGACTATTTTAGGAAGTGATACGGTTCCTGATAAATCTCCCACTCTTTATGAAAGTACATTCAAGAAGCTGAAGAACTGACGTGATGAAGGGTTTGTAGGAATGAGATTTCAGATCTGGGGGAAACAACCCTAAGGAATGGGCCTGGGTGTACTGGGTTTTCCCAAAATGCGAGGAATTTGGGTTATAGCTACAATATATTGGCCCTTTTAATGCCGTTTGGAGATCCCAATTCCACACCTAATGATAGTAGGATCTTGTAGCGGAGTTATTCAGTCACCGGTCCCCTAAAACCAACACCTTCCACCTCCACCATGGGGATAAGGACATCCATCTATGGGATGTCCACTGCATTGGGGGAATCCCCTTAGATTTGTATCAGTATGATGAGTTCCTCTCGATAGGGAATGTCTGGGGGGATATGACACACCTCCCCATATTGTCATGGAACCTGCGGGAGCTGGCTAAAGAAGAGCTGAAAATAAAATATATTCTGAATGACAATTATAATTTAGGGTTATTTAGTCTTTTCATGATGTAGGAAGAGACTTTAAAAATGCCTGTCCAAGGGAAGAAATTCTTGAACACATCTTAGAGGGGAAAAGTAGGATTATACTAGAGAGTCCTAGAGGCAGGAGAGAAACGATCACGGGGCTTTGGAAAAAATGAAATTTGGTAACAAAATGTAGGATATGACAGGATTCTTGTACATTCTCGAAAGTATGGATATATCTAGAGAGGGATACAAGGATGGGGGTCTACCCATAGATTCTATGGTCAGGATTATGATGGTGAAGAAAAAGTTTAACCTGGGGGTGCTAGTGTTGGCCATGCTGTACATTATTCTGTGGCGTATCTCGAGGGAATGTACACCTAGGAGGATATGAGGACCATTCCATATTTTTCATGGCTGAGTCGCAGCCCACTATGATGGGTATGACTTCTTGAATTCCATTCAACCCGGGTAACGTTATGTGGCCATCCCTCTTGATCATTGTCGGAATCCTCCCACTGAGGCTCAGAGAAGAGAAGATCAGGATCAAGATCGATGTCCACACCCACATCGACTTCCACCAATTCCCAACCCTGTTCGGTCAATTGGTAGATTATGGGAGGGGTCCACTAGGGTAGAGGGAGTAATTGCAATGAATATTTGGAGGTGTACTAGTAACCTGGATAGATGTTAAAATCTTTTGTAAACTGTACGTGCTGACCTGGTTTGCCAGGAAGCATGGGATCATGCCACAGATGCCGAAGAAAGCTTATATAGAGGTTCGGGAAGAATGAAATCTATGTATTTTCCACCAACTGTGGATCATGTTTATGATAGAAATATTGGTAGAAATAATCACACTTCCCCCCAACCGATGTTAGTGTATGCATGTCAACAGTTTATGTTGAACAATGGATAAAAACATATCCCAAGGAAATTTTTTGGAAATGAATATGGAAAATCAAGGAGCCTAGTGCAGAGACCAAAGATCAGGAAGGTATAAAAGGTGCCACAGGAGAGGTGAGACAAATAATGGGTCGAGTGGCTAGTATGGCATAGGCAGGTACTTCATCGGCAAGAGAATGTCAAGCAGAGAATGTGACTCCACCTTTGGGGGAAGGGTGGTCCATCATGCAGCCTCATGGTCCAGCTAGGGAATATCCTAAAAAGTAACTAAGTTAACTTTGGAATCTGACTACTGATGATATCTTCCCATCACTTTGGTCTGCTTATAGAACACTACGGAAGTCTCTATACACTGAAGAATTGTGCCAGAGGTTGGTATACATCGGGATCGATTTACAAGACATAGATAGCATCAAGATGATATATAAGGCAAACATTCATCACTGGCAGGCATACTTGATACCTATAGATATTTACTCATGAGAATGGGGGTGGTATGAAGAACCACATACCCTGGTGAATGTGATGCTTGTCCAGGAGCATTACCCAGAGAAGATACCATCCGAGGATGAAATAATAAGCGAAAAAGAATTACAAAAGTAATGATAAGAAGAAGAGTAATAAGGGGAAGAATGTGTAGATTAAGAAAAACAAGAGGAGGACCAAGTTTATGGTCATGGTGGTTATGGACCATCAGAAGCTCCTGCTCACCAGTGATGCCCTCGGGAGAGTGGTGGAATTTTAGGCTCGAACACAAAACTAATTGAGCAGCTCGAGGTGAGTCATACTGTTATATCCACTGGATTTTATCTCCTCAAAATCACCATTTTTTCAATCAAACTCTGTCCCATTTATGACTAAATGGGCATGGATTCCATGGAATCCATCCCTGTAGGGGATGAAGTTGCACCTAAGGATGTAAGGGAACATTCTCAGGAACCTGTCCACATAACCAAATGTGGGGAAACAGTTATGGCTAGGAAAATTTTTGATGAGCTTGAAGGAAGTGATGAAATGTCTTTCTATAATATTCCTTATGTCCCCATGGTCTGGGAGGAGGCATTACTGGTGAATGAGTTAACAAGTGTTGAAGGATCCATTGTAGTGGTAGTTACTGTAATGACACAGGTGCTGGACATTGTTGTGCTTGTATCCCGTAAGCCTTTATCTTCACTGGATCTATTCTTTATTGGGATGCTCAGTTGACCAAGACACTGATCCCCAATGAAAATATTTCATGTTTGGTTGCACGACATACCATTGGGTCTGGAACATCTGTGGGAGCCCTTCTGGTGACCACATCAAGTCTTGCATAAGCAGTCATTCGAGGTGGCCCCGTCGGGGTAGTTGATGAGCCAGAGGGTGAAATAATGGGCAGAAATGCTTCTGGGGTGGAGTTATAACCCGACGAGGGTGAAGTCACTGATGAAGAAATAATTCATGAAGAAGACCCTACCATTGAACTCATCACTTATTTCCTCGAATACAGGCCTGCAGACCCTGATTAAATTGAAGATTCAGACTCAGACACTACTGAGGAAAGATATATGACACGACACAAGGTGTGGAAGTTCATCAAATACTTTCTCATACAGCCATAGGAAGATTTGATAAGAGAGATGGGGTCTCTCCCCACCTAGCTATGCTTTCACTGCCCTCGAGGGGTAGATGCTTGTCATCTTTAGGTAATGATCTCTGATTACATGGAGGAGAATATATTGGGGAATATATTGTATTCAGATGTTCCTCAGTGCGGGAAAGAGTCATTGAATACTCAGGAATTTCTGGAGGTGGAGAAGGAGGTCCAATATCTTGAATAACAAGTGAAAGAAAGAAAGTAATTCATTCCAAACCTCTATGAGCTCTTCGAGCAATTGAGGGATCATATGGTGGATGCTCAAGAGCAGATAGTGTAGGAGAATCACCAAAATATTGAGCTCCAAAATAAACAATCAAGGGAAAGGGCTAGGGATAATGAGTTACACCATGCCACTTTTGTCAAAGATAAGGATCTCAGGGTGTGGGAAGCGATGCTAGAGGACATAAGTCAGAAGGTGGAAACTTTGGAACAATCAATCCAAAAGGTTAATCCTTAAGGGCCTTGTTTTGGACGAACACACAATTTTTTTATTTATTTATTGGTGCTTGTTCTGGACTGCATTCATGAACAGATTATTTAGTTGTTTATGCAGTTTAATGAAATCAAACCAAAATTGTGAATTAATTATCAGCACATCCCTAAGATCACATTGTCCATGCCTGATGCGAGGAAAAGGGATGTTCGCATCATTACTTCATTTGGATATGGGATTGCCAAATTTGTTTTGGGAATCTGGGGTATAAACAACCCATCCAGGCTCCCAAGAAGAATGGGGGAGGTCTGATTGGATAATGAATCTCTCAAAATAGTCATATTATCACCATCCCAATGTACTCTAGTGCATGAGCGGGGTAATGCCAGGGGCATTGTAATTGATCCAAACCTAGGGTAGTGGAATGTGTGAATCATGATACCCAAGAATTGAAACACTGTAGGGATGGTGTGACAATGATGGATAACCACTGACCATGTTTGAAACAAAGTATCCTTATTGTGTTAGCTTGGAATGGGTATAACTAATGAGGGCTGAAGACTAACCATGTTCGAATCACAGGACCAATCTCAAAATGTCATCTATTAGTCTTTCAGAATGATAGCCCAAGATAATAAGCAAGCCATAGGCTGAGAATCCATACAATTAGGGGGTTCTTTTAGATATGAAATAGGACATTGTTCTAAATAAATGGCATGAATAATGTGGAGGGTCGAGTGATGGGTTGTTTGAAGGGAGTCCAACACTCCTTAAATTACGCCACCGTGGTTAAGACACATTAGGTGGGAGCATCGGTCGGATCCGGGATCATACCTACTTCCAAACATGACCTCTCTGGTAATGATCTAGAATGGATTTTAGTTTTACATCATACCAATAATAGTGATAAACACGTAGTTTAAATGTCATTTGGTGAGGATGGTTCACATAGTTTAAAGGTCAAACTACTTCGGCCTAGATCGGGGCTGAGGTGCCAGAAGGGTTAATGACCCTGGGGCTGGGCCCAAGGCTAATTTCTTGGGAGTCTCTACGTATCCCATTAGAATGAGAATCAAGATGAACATAGTTCTTAATAATGACATGGATGGAGGCCAACGTTGATAGGGAAAATTTTCTCTGGCGAGGAAGCTGGCATATCCCATAGTTATCATGGGGCATCCTGAACTTGTTCAGGGAAGAACTGAAGCTAAAAGTCAGTATTCGAGGACATATGGGATTGGGAAATTTAACGTCATACGATAGGATGAGAAGTGAATGGGGAGACTCCAAGAAGGGAGTATGTGATGTGGTATCTTTAAACCCAATTTGAAGGAGGACATAAGGACTCCTCACCTCTCCACGTGTCACGAACCAGACCGGGTCTACCCTGAACCGGTCACCTGAGCCGGTCCACGACAAGTCCTGAGGGGCGTTCTCGATCCCCAGGGGATAGAAACTAGTGTATAAAATCAAGATTTAATCATTGGAAATGATTTTCGCCCAAACGAAACCAGGATCAGAAAAAGAAAATGAACAACACAAAACAGATAAACACTAACAGCAGAAAGAAAAGCTACACAACCAAACGTACCTCCCTGAGACCCCACGGGTCACCACCCATCTGAAGACCAACATTGCTCCAACACTAAGCAACAAAACCAGAACAACCTAAACCAGGGGAGACCTGCAACTGAAATGGTAAATGATAGGCATTAGTACAAAAATACTTAGTAGGAAATCCAAGAGTAACCAACGCCCTATGCCATTAACTTTAAAAATAAAATCAGTTGTGCTAGTTTGAAAATAGGGATAATTTAAAATAATGTTTTCAGCCTTTTAGAATTCAAATAACATGCTTTTACATTTAAGGAAATCATTTCATTTCCCATACTTTTCCACGGTATAATTCCAACTTACTTTGACATTTCAAATTAAAAGGAAAACAATTTACTTCAAGGTATGGTTTTCACACAATAGGGAAACATGCATTAAACATCAGAAAAGAAAATCACTCCACTAATATCAAAAGAATTAGCAAGAACCATGGTTAAAACCCATACGGTTCATCTAACTCGTGTGGGGCCCTAGAACCTCGTGTCTCGGTGTAAGAGTAACCATAATAAATATTTGTTCTCGTGCACGAGCCACTAGTAGGAGATCATCCATAACCTAGTGGTCCCCATCATCATCACATGTTTAGTTACTATTGTTGTGTCAATCCAGCTAAGTGAAACTAGGCCAGAGCCACTCTTGTATCACTAGCACGCTAGTCTGGTCTGCCCACCTAGATACCTCGGGTTTTCCATGTGCCCTTCTTCAAATGGTTGTGAGGATTTATCAAAAGAAAAAAAATGAACATAAAAATTTCTTTATCCACAACTCACTCAATCTCTCACCACCATTCTTCCTCCTTAATCACATTTCCCCTTTTACATCACACAACCACGCACAAGCCTTTACACTAGGCACATATCACAAACCTCACATTAAAATTGCATCACAGTTTATTTCAAATTAAGGGGAGTGTCTCAAGTGGGGTTTTCCATATTAGAAAACCAATTTCAAAGTTCCAAACGATACACATCACCTTACAAGGAAATTTAAAAAAAACATTGTTTCTCAACACCTTTAAGTGTCAGGAATCAACTAGAAGCGTACATGTACAACCAAGGTAGTGCATGTTTAAATAATGCTTAAATCAACACTTAAAATGAAGAAATATTTTTAAGAAAATCAAACCATCCTCAAAACCATTTTTTGGAAAACACAAAAAAACAAACATATCATTATAGTTTTATAACAAACTGGTCGAAAGACCACACACCTTTAGAAATACTCATTTCACATTCAAAAATTCTAATAAACCAATTTACATGAATCAAAACAATTTATTCACAAAATATAAATACATATATATATACATATTTATACATTTCATATGGATTAAATATAAAATCAGAATACACTTTAAAAAAAATACCATGCAGTAATGGAAATTATAATTAATGGTCAAGGAATAGGGAACATACCTCGATTAACAAACTAAACCTGATGATGCAATGCACCTCACACAGGCGAGTACATGCGCGCAAGCCGAAGACCTCTGCATTATTGAATTATTCCGCCAATGTGTTGTAACAACACCAAAACACAATAGAGACAACCAAAACATTGATATAAAGAAAAACTCAAATAGAAACATGCTACATAAACTACCTCATCGTAGACCCGCTCGACTGTCAGGGTCGCACGCCAGTCAAAGGGGCGGCGCGCACTGGGAGGGAGACTTCCGGAGGTCGCGCGCCGATTGCTGGGTGCGCCGCTACCTGGCACAAGATGGGGGCGGCTGGCCAGACCACGGAAAGCCGATACGTGGCCGGCCGAAGGTGTGGCGGGGCTGGCTGGAGTGCCAGAAAAGGCCAGGGGACACCGGCAGGGCGGGGGATACTGGTAGGTGGTGTCGGAGCCAAGAAGGGGTGCCGAAAAGTCTAGGGAACGCCAACAGGGTCGCCGGAGAATGGTGGGAGGTCATCGGAACATGGATGGGGGAACCATAACAGCGTCGGACAGCATAGGCGGGTCGTGCGGGGGTACGGGAGCGGGGCGCCAGAGGTCAGGTCGCCGGAGGAGGTGGCCGGTAGGTAGGCAGTCTCTGGAGGAGGCGATCGTCGTAGGAGGCTAGAGGCCGGCAGGCTGGGTCGCCGGAGGTCAGGAGGCTGGGACGAGGGGACGTCGGAGGTAGCAGAACGGCGTAACGGGGTCGCCGGAGTGGGAGGGGAGTGATGGAGGTCAGGGTTCATGCGGAGGACGGGGGTTGCGCGGAGGATGGGGGTACGGGAGCAGGGTCGGGAGGAGGCCGGTGCGGGAGCAGGGGACGCCGGATGAAGGTTGGGCATGGGCGGAGGGGCACTGGATGGAGCATGGGGCGGAGTGAGGTCGAAGGGGAGGGGAGATGGGTGCTGGAGGGAGCAGGGCGCACGTCCGGGGGGCCAAGGCGGAGAGAGGGCAAAGGGGAGGGGAAACGGGGGGAAGCGCGCTGAAGGTAGGGGAAAGGGGGGGAGGTGCCTCATGAGAAGGGGTAGATTTAGGGTTACAATATATATATATATATATATATATATATATATATATATATATATATATTAATATAAATAATAATAATTATAATATTAATAATATGAATATTATAATAATAATAATATAGAGAATAACGATAATAATAATAATAATAATAATTACTATATTAATAATAATAATAATACTATAAAAATAACAATAAAAAAATAAAGGGCAATTTCCCGACATCTGGGCTCACCGCGCGGTGTCTGCCAATGGCGTGGTTACCACGCATGGGTCCGAAACATAGTAAAGTCTCTAAATGACAAAAATTTTAATATGGGGCTCTGCCCAGACCTCGGAGATAAAAAGATATAAAAAAGAAAACAATTTAAATAAAAAGGTGGGTGTGAAAATTCTCCCCACAACAAGAACTTTCTGCCCCTAGAAAGTCACCCAAAAGAACGATAGATGAAACATGAATCAATGCCCGGTTGAAAAATGAAAGAGACCACAATCCAAGAGAATGGGAGAACATGATAGGGTTCTCCCCACCACAAGAACTCAACTAGTGTATAAATATAACACTTGACCATACCACCTCGGGAAGGGGGGCGTCACAGGAACTCCCAAACTAACCTTTATAGCCTCAGCGAAACAAATCATCCACTAAAACATGGAATTCTAGAACTATACCAAATCACCGAACACTAGGGAAAAAGAAAACTCCAAGAAGATTTAACCCACAAAGTAAACCCAAGAATTCTCACAACATTGTTTCTCCCAAAGACACTTACATCTCTAAAAAAACACAGCAAAACCGAGATCAACTCATGCAAGATCGAAAACCCCCTTTAAGAAAAACACGTGATCTAGAAAACCATAATCAGACAAACGAGACTGTTTGGATTACAAATTAACATACTCATCCAAAATTCATGACAACACAATGAACCTATGAAAACTCCAAAACTTTAAGAGTGGAAGAACGATAACAGAAGGACCTTTTATTCTTTGTTGCTAACATCGAACACATAACCCGAACCAAGGCTTCACACCCCCGTGAACTCCTGACTGTGTGTGAGCTTCACCACAAGACCTGTGGCTGGGGATCTGATGGCTGAAAAATCTATTTCCTCACAGTCAGTCATTGACATTATCCGATAACAACATCCTCTTCAAGCGATGATTCCTACAAAACCTATCTAGATGATCTAGACAACTGCAATGATGACACATCACAGAAGGGGTGTAATATGATAGCTTTGTATACCCTAAACATCCATATTGATGGTACACCATTAGACGGTCCGATGAACTGTAGGTCAGAGCCATTGCATAGGACTCTTTGGAAAGAGATCCATCTGACACACTCTGCTCATCAGATGGGGGACCTTCACAAGCATTTGGATATGGTGGATTGCCAAACGTCTGTGCTTCGGGGACCAACTCAGCTAAAACACCTCATGCACCAACTTCTCAAAAGTCATGCTCTGAAAAAGGGAAGACTCTCTCCATGATCTCTGGATGAAGACAGCTTTAATGTCATCCCATGTCTCCCCAACTTACCGTGATGGCGGGGCGAACCACTGCTACTCATCCAGATCTGGACCTTTGAAAAAACCCAAAACGACATGCACTCTATAGATTTGGTAGTTCCCAATACTCAGAAGTCGTTCTCGACCTCTTCAAATCACTATACTTTCTCTAATAGTCCCTGATCGCCGTAAAGGACAGTCAACGTCTGGTAAGGACCAAAAACTGGGCATGAATCATCAAAACTCTGGGAACCTTTCAGGGCAGCATTTCTGAACAACGTATAAAACACCAAGCCAAAAGTTATATCAATCAAAACAAAATAAATAAAACACCCTCATCCAAAAATAACCTGCTCAAATCCAAAAAAAACAAACACAACCCCAAATAAAATCACCTTTTTAGAATCCCATTTTCATTATAGTTTTCAAAACCACCTTCTTTCATGACCACCTTCCAGATACCAATCCACTTTCAATCCAAAATCACTTTCCAAAAACCATTTCCCCTTAAAAAAACAATTCAGAAAACAAGGTCAAACCTCTTATTTCAGATACACACCCAGGTAATCACATGAACTATTTCACATGTCTCTATCTTCTTTCCATTCATATATGAACCAACACACACATCCCATACATTCACACACATGTGGAAATGTTCATAAAGAGGTCCTGATGTTTCACCCTAGACCATTTTTTAACCAAAACCAAGCAAACAATGTATTTCCAAATCAAGAGATTTCAGTTTTTAAAACCATTTCATACATTTAAAGTCCTTTTAAAGAAATCAGTCCCATTTTCAAAATCCCTTTCTTCCATTTCCAAAAATTCACTTACACAAACCAGAACATAAACAACACTTAAATTGCATCAAACACCAAAGTGAGGGACTAGTAGTCATGCTTAACCTGGCGACATGGTAGTGGGACATGTCCCAAGTTGGAATTGACCACTAGGAGGAATCCAAATTGTGCACCTGGACTCCACATGGGTCAATACTCAATGTGAAATCACGATGTGACATCGTCTTGCCTCCGTTGTCATCCCTCAATTCAAAACAAACCGGGAAGAGATAATGACTCAATTCCAGGACTACCCCTGGTGACTCAAGCTGTGGAATGGTCGACGGTTCATGACGTCCTCCCCGTACCTACCATTTGAGTCTTGACAGTCCTAATCTCCACCTACCGGACAACCCAAATAACAAGGTTCTGCTCTGATACCATTTTGTCACGAACCAACTCGGGTCAACCCTGAACCGGTGACCCGAGCTAGTCTGCGACATGTCCCTAGGGGCGTTCCTGATCCCCCTGGGATGAAAACAAGTGTCGAGAATCAATATTTAATCATTGGGAACTATTTTAGCCCAAAAAAACCAGGATCGGTAAAAGAAAACAAACTAAACAAAACAGAAAAACACTAACAGTAGAAATAAAATCTACACAACCAAATGTACCTCCCCAAGACCCCACAGATCACCACCCATACGAAGACCAACATTGCTCCAACACTGAGAAACCAAACCAGAACAACCTGAACCAGGGGAGACCTGCAACTGAAATTTTAAATGATAAGAGTGAGTACAAAAATACTCATTAGGAAATCCAAGAGTAACCAACGCCCTATACCCTTAACTTTAAAAATAAAACCAGTCATTATAGTTTGAAAATATGGCTCATTTATAATTATGTTTTTAGCTTTTTCAAATTCAAATAATAGGCTTTGAATTTTAAGGAAAGCATTTCATTTCCCATACATTTCCAAGGTAGAATTCAAACTTACTTTGACATTTCAAATTAAAAGGAAAACAATTTCCTTCAAGGTATGGTTTTCACAAAAGAGGTAAACATGCATTAAACCTCTAAAAAGAAAATCACTCCACAAATACCAAAAAAATTAGCAAGCACCATGATAAAAAACCCATAAGGTTCATCTATCTCTTGTGGGGCCCTATAACCTCACGTCTCGGTGTATGAGTAACCGTAACAAATATATGTTCTCGTGCACGAGCCACTAGTAGGAGATCATCCATAACCTAGTGGTCCCCATCATCATCACATGTTTTGTTATTGTTGTTGCGTCAATCCAGCTAAATGAAACTGGGCCAGAGCCACTCTTGTATTACTAGCACGCTAGTCTAGTCCACCCATGTAGATAACCCAGGTTTTCCATGTTACCTTTTTCAAATGGTGGTGGGGTTTTATGAAAAGAACAAAAATGAACATAACACTTTCTTTATCCAAAACTCACTCAATCTCCCACCACCGTTCTTCCTCCTTAATAAAATTCCCCCGTTTTACATCACACACCCACACACAAGCCTTTAAACTAGGCACAAATCAAATACCGCACATTAACACTTGCATTACATTTTTTTTCAAATTAAGGGGAATGTCTCAAGTGGGGTTTTCTATTTTAGCAAACCAATTTCAATGTGCCAAATGGGCCTCATCACTTTACAAGGAAATTAAAAAAAACACAGTATCTCAACACCTTTAAGTTTCAAAAATTAATTAGAATCCTTCATGTACAACCAAGGTAGTTCATGTTTAAATAATTCTTAAATCTGCACTTAAAATGAAGAAATATTTTTAAAAAAATCAAACCATCCTCAAAACCCTATTTTGTAAAACACTAAATAAACAAACATTTCATTAAAATTTTATAAAAAACCGGTTGAAAGACCACACACCTATGGAAATAGTCATTTCACATTCAAAAATTATAAGAAATCAATTTTCAAGAATCCCAACAATTTATTCACAACATATATATAAATATATATATACATATGTATACATTGCATATGGATTAAATATAATGGTAGAATACACTTTAAAAAAATACCAAGCAGTAATGGAAATTCTAATTAAAGGTTAGGGAATTGGGAACCTACCTCGATTCGCAAACTGAACCCGATGATACAACTCACCTCGCACAGGTGCGTACACGCTCACAAGACAAAGACCTCTGCGTTGCGGAATTATTCCACCAACGCGGTACAACAACAAAAAAACACAATAGAGACAACCGAAACATTGATATAAAGAAAAAATCAAATAGAAAGATTCCAAATAAACTATCTCAGTGTAGACGCGCTCGACCGTTGGGGTCGCGCGCCAGTCAAAGCAGTTGCACGCACTGGCAGGCAGAACGTCGAAGGTCGCGCACCGATTACCATGTGCGCTGCTGCCCGGTGCAAGATGGTGGAGGCTGGCCGGACTGTAGGAAGCATGAACACAGTCGGTCGAAGGTGTGGGGAAGCCTTCCGGAGCACCGTAAAAGGCCGGTGGATGCCGGAAGGGTGAGGGATGCTGGAAGGCGGTGCCAGAGCGGAGCAGGGGTGCCAGCAAGGCTGGGGAATGATGTGGGTTCACTGGAGAATGGTGGGAGGTCACCAGAACAGGTTAGGGGGTTCTAGAACAGCGCTAGACAGCAGAGGTGGGTCGTGCGGGGGTGCGGGAGTGAGGCGCCAGAGGCTGGGTCGCCAAAGGAGGCGGCCGACGGGTAAGCAGTCGCTGGAGGTCGGGAGGCCTGGATGAGGGGACACTGGAGGTGGCGGGACGGTGCGGCGGGTTTGCCGGAGCGGGAGGGGAGCGGTGGAGGCCGGGGGTCCTGCAGAGGCCGGGGTTGCGGGAGTAGGGCCGGGAGGAGGCCGGTGTGGGAGCGGGGGACGCCGGACGGAGGCCGGGCGTGGGCGGCGGAGCACCGGACAGAGGCCGGGTGCGGGCAGCTAGCGTGCCTGGGGCGGAGTGAGGCCGGATGGGAGGGGATCTTGGTGCCGGAGGGAGCAGGGTGTGCAGCTAGGGGGGCAAGGTGGAGAGAGGCCAGAGGGGATGGGAAACATGGGCGATGCGCTGAAGGTAGGGGAAGGGGGGAGGTGCAACATGAGGGGGAGGTAGATTTAGGGTTACACAATATATATATATATATAATAATAGTAATAGTAATAATAAAAATAATAATACTATAAAATAAAAAATAATAATGATAATAATAATCATAATAATAATAATAATAATAACTATAATAATAATAATAATACTATAAAAATAATAATAACAAAAAAAGGGAAATTTCCAGACACCTGGGCTCACCGCGCGGTGTTCTCCAACTGCGCATTGATCGCGCACAGGTCTGAAACCAATTAAATCCTCTAAAAGACAAAAATTTTAATCTAGGGCTCTGCTCGGACCTCGGAGCTAAAAAAAAGAAAATAAAAAAAAAGAAAATATATTAAATAAAAATGCGGGTGTGACACCACGTATCCTGAGAGGAAGTTCTTTAGGCCAAGGGACCAATAGTGAATGTTAGGAAGGGCAAGATGAAAATCAGTTGGGAATTCCTACGTATCCCTTGAGGATCGGAATCATGCTGCACGTAGTTCTGAGAGAGTAGTTTAACGTCATGTAGGATGATGAAAGGCATTTGTGGCATGGCTGTGTCAACACAAATACTACCAAAACTACTAAGCCCACATGAGTCTTGCTCGATGAGGGAAACAAGGACTAGGGATGGGACTTTCCTAGTACTGCTAGGCACAAATTATGCGAAATAGGAGTCATGGTGAATGATGTCCCCATAATTGTGACCATCCTACTTAACACACGTAGATTCACGATGGGGTAAAGATGAGTATGATGGAATTAGAAATGAACATAAGGAAGTGGAAAAATGTTAATCGTGATGCTAGAGATATGGACCACAACGATGGCGGCATGACGATAGGGGATAACTATTGAACCTGTTCAAATCCCATCATCCATATTGTGTTATCCTAGAATGCGGATAAAAAAATGGGGGTCGACCACTGACCATGTTCAAAAATCGGGACTTGAATGAATTGCTCATCCGAGGTCCCTAGGGACATTGGCCCAAGATGGTATGTAAGACAATTTGGTAGAGACCGGTCCATAAAGGGGATCCCTTCAGAAGTGGAAGAGGATGAGGATCCAAATAATGGGATTACGATTCTTGGACATGGAACGAAGGAATGTCCCTATGGAAATTACATAATTCAGGCTCCTGGTCACAACACATCTGAGTACGAAAATAAATCATATCAAATAGAGGGATTTGAGTCCCTTTCCTAGGACAAGGGTCCTGGGGTTGAATTATTCCATCATAAGGTCATAGGATAGTCTATAAATGGGGGGATTTATTTAATGTATTGTGCATAGGGTGGCGAAGTTGCCAAACCCGATGCATAGTTTCCCATAGGGAGATGTTAGTTTAGGGTCATAGAAATCGTACCAGATTGGGAAAAGGCATGGGAGGCACATGGTGTGGATGATGAAAAATACGACGTGATTGAAAACCCAAGAGGCACATTCCACACCACAAGTTACCAATAGATTTCAGGCCAAAGGGACAAAGAGAGGGGGAAAGATTTTAGATTCATGGTGTTGGACCCAAAGACAAGGTGTTTGGGGTTCCTACATATCCCATGAGGATGGGAATCAAGCCGTACATAGTTCTAGAAAATTACGTGTATTTTAACTTCTTGTAGCTAGGACACAAAGTGGTCTTAGTTAATTGTCATAGAGCTCGAACCATAGATGGAAATTAAGGATGGAGTCACATGGTGAAGTAATTTAAAAACCAAATATGAATGAGGACAATAGGAGTCTGTATCACCACAATGTGCTCCATGGGAAACTTCTAGGTCGGGGAACAAAAGTGAAAGATAGTCTAGACCCAAGGAAATGTGCCTGGGAATTTCTACATAACCCATGTGAATGTGAATCAAGGCATATACTGTTTTGAATTTGGCATTGTAAGGTACTAGTTCAAGGGATAATAGGGTCATGTGGGTCTTGCCACACCACCAAAAGAAGTGGCATTTGATAGATATTTTTTGTTTCTTAGGATGAATGTGTGTTTCTTTTTGTGAATTGATGAACCTAGTATGGAATTCCTAAGCATCACCATAAGAATAAAACTGAATAATGGAATTAAAAAATGGTATTGTGGGTGACCGATACAAAACATGATGTCCCCTAGAGTGAGGACATCACTACGCTACGCTGTTTTATGTCTTGCGGCCAATATGATAATGTCATAGTTTAGGGTCATGTGATAGGAAAAAAACCGGAACATTAACATCTCATAGTACAAATTCAATTGTTTAAAGTCATGTGAGACTTGGAAACATAGTTTAAAGTCGTATGGATCAGACATATACAAGAGAAGCACGGTTCAAGAGGGGATGTGCATGGCGTGATAAAGCAAACCTGAAGTGAATGAGGATGAGGTCCATATCACACTGCGCATGATTCTAGGAAATAAACCTCAGGCCGAGGGTCCATAAATGGTTAGATAATATGGGGTAGGAGAGACTAGCTCTCAGAAGGGTCGTATGTGGTGTAGCTCTTGCAAACCTGAAGTGAATGAAGACATAAGTCCATAATAGAAAAAAAAATACAAGATGAGATCTTCAGCACAATATGGGGGAGAAAATGGTTTCGGTACCATGGACAGGGGTGTCCCAGATGACTATAGACACATGAAACATTATGTAGGTAATGACATACCATAGCTCCTAAGCCCATGTGATCAATGCTTGATGTGGGAAACAAATAATATGATCAGGATCTCCCTAACATATAAGAGTATGGAAATGATAGAAGAAGATCATGCATGGTCTGTTTTGATGAGAATAATACTCTTGTCCAAGGTGTATGGATGTTTGAAGAGGTAACATGACAAAATGAAATCACTTCACCCAACATTGGGGACTTTTAGGGGTGGCAACAACGATGGAGGATGGCTGTTTACATTATTCGGAACCCGCATCCATATCATGTGACCTAAAATGGTAATGAAAAATGATCATTGACTACTGACCACATATTCAACGTGGGACTTGTATCAATTTTTAATTCGAAATCCTTGATGACATTGGCCTAAAATCAGTGGAGATCCCTTGGGAAGAATATCCATGCCATTCAGAGGTCCATTCAAATGTGAAGGTTGATGGATGCCCAACATGGATGGGATGATAAAATCATGAATAAGCATGTGCAGTTTAACTTCATGAAGGATGAGACTCATGGGGAGACCTTGGAGTTTGGGGATGGGCCTACAGACAAAATGTTCGGGAGGTCCTACGTATCCCATGAGGATGTGAATCAAGTCATATGTAGTTCTGAAATGGCCATGCAGTTTAACGCCATGTGGTAAGGATGATGGAGGACAGAAAAACAATGAGGGGAACATGGTGTGACCTTCGTAATCTTTCCATGTGTGGGGAAAAATATTCTTAGGTTGCACAACGTTGGATCTTCTAAGGGAACAACCCCCAGGAGGGGTAGTAAAATAAGAAGGGCATGGGGCTAGACTCAAAAGGAGTCGTCCGAACATTCCTACATATCCCATGACGATGGGAATGAATCCTTACATAGTCCTTGAAGTATAGTATAATGTCATTTCAGTACGAAATACTTTTTAATGTCATGCAGGACATAATAGTTCATGGTAGTGCAGGACTAGATAGTTTAAGGTCATGTAGGACCGTTTTAAGTTTAACAACGTGTCGAAACACTGACATTTTAAGTTCATGTAGGACCATATACTTTTTAAGGTCATGTAGGAACCTCTACAGTTTAGGGTCATTTAGGAAACTCTATAATTAAGCTCATGTAGGACCTGATTCACTCAGGAAAAGTATTTTTTGAGAAACTTTTCATTGGTGGGAGGAGTTATATGCTCTTTATCTATGGTATCCCACCTTTTTATTATATAACGTTTCTTTACAAAATACAAATTTAACATATCGGAAGATCTTTCAGGTTTAGTGTCTTGGAAATTAGGAACATAATACATTAAAACAACAAAAAACATCATTTTAATACACTTTTAAGGCTTCATCATAGGTTCATCCTATGTACCATTACTGCATCTCATAACCTAGAGACATACATCAAAGGAAAGGGTGAGCAGAAGGGCCAGTAAGGGTAAACAAGGGAATCAGTTTACTTGTGACATCAATAAGAAATTGAATAAAAACATAAGGACATGACAAATGGATGTATAGGAATATGATAATAAAAATAACACGAAACATAACTTGAATATGTGGCTTCAAAATTTCATTTAGACGTTCATTAACATATCACCAAGGTCCATCCCCAAGGTGTCATAAATATTACCAAGGTTATTTACCAATGTATCGTGAAACATGTCATCTCTAGAGATTAATTATTTACCCAATGAATTAGAGAGATATAAGGGTGAACCCTTAATATTTGATTACTTACATGTGATCTACATAGATCATAATCAAACATTTCATAAATAACCTATAGAGAATAAAAGAAATGGGTTTCATTTCAAAATCGTGATGTTTTAAAAGATCTTAAAAATAAGATCATTATATCATTTACAACCAATGGAAAGGGAATGAGGGTTATATGTATGTCAATTACAGAATAAAATATATCGTATTTATATATTTATGAACACCCATAGAATTTAAATAGGTCTGGGTATTCACATAAATAAACAAGGGAATTTCTTGAGACAAAGAGATAGAAATTTTGAGACGAAATTTCTACAGCATAACACCTATATAACATGGTTTTAGAAAACATTGAAAAGAGAGGGGACAAGGGTCACCCACTCATAAATAATTCATAATATAGTATGGGTACTGAATAAGATCATGGTATTGATATTTTAATGTCATACCACATGAAGAGGAAACATGAAGAAAAAGAGAGGATGTGATTTCTTTTACAAGAAATTCATCAGCCTAACAACGTCACTTAAAAATTCAGAAAACAAATTGATCAGAGAAAAAAGGGTCTCTAATCATTTGGAAATGAAATGGAAAGTAATAAGAAAATACCCTCAACATTAAGAGATGGAAAATATAAGACACAACATAAAGTATGTCATGACTTAAAATAGGAGGCTGAAAGAATCCCTTACCTTGAAGACTAAATTTGAAAGCGTGAAGTTAGAGAGCTTTGGAAGCTTGAGGGCACCTTGGGAAGACTCCTTGGGAGGTAAGAAGACGATAACTTCATTTAGGAGGATTTTGGAATGAAATTAATTAGGGAAATGGCTTTGTATTTATATGAAAAATGAGGGAATAAATTATTAATTTTCAAGGGACACCTCCTCAGTGGTATTTGAAAAACCATGGGCCTGCCCATGGTATTTGACCATGGTATTGGCCACATGGGACACCTCATAAAATATATCACTATTAATAAGTCGACCATAAAGCTTAAATCATTATTAAATCATTAAAGATGTCATTAAACACCCAAACTCAAAACTGTATTATTACTATTTACTGATAATTCAATTGTTTCAGAAAAATCCCAAAAAAATCACCCTAACCTAAAATTGATTCTCTAAATTCAAAAATGAAGTTCATTTTATGAAAATAATTTTCTAAATATTTTTAATTTAATATTTAAATAAAATCATTTTTTATTCCAAAAATAAAACTATTAAACTATAACTCATTTTGTAACACCTAAAAAAGTAATCAAGGTCCCATACAATTATCATATAACCGTTAGACAAAAAAGTAACAATTTATGATTAAATTTTATAAAAATAAATTTCCATTTTAAATTATTAAATTAATTATACAATTTTGTGTAAATTGTTTATGACATACAAAAATACCAAAACATAAACTATGATCATTTTTTCACTTTTAAGATGTCTAAATTGTATTTATACATTCATGAGAAAAGTTTCAATTTTTTTGGTCAATTTACAATTCAGTTCTATTCATTACTATTCATAGGGGTATGTTACTATTCACCAAAAATTATTTTTATCTTATTTAACCACATTTTTTACTCTGATTACAACCATGTATGACAGATTTTTGAACATCATTTCACAAGAAAAAGTTATTTAATAATAAAATATTTTCTCACTATTCATCAAAATAAAACTATTCAGAAAAAAATATTTATCAAGAAAAAACAATTCATCCAACACTATTCATAAAATAAAATACCTCTTATCAAATTAAAACATCTTAGAAAATTTCTAAAAACCATCCTAGGTTAAATTTGACACTTGAAATTTAAAAATTATTTTTATTTAACCATAATAATTTTCTAATTATGAGAAATTTGAAATTTATAACATAAAAATGGTAAAATTATTTTATCATTTAAATTAAAAAATAAGTGCTTTTATTCATACAATTTAATTAAAATAATCATTATTCCATATAACATTATTTTTTATAATAATTATATCATTTTTGAAAACTACAATTTGGTTCTGAAGTAATTCATTGTGTTTCTATTATAAAACATAATAAAACGTTATTAGGAGGAAAGAGATCCATAAATAAAATAAGTTCATTTTTTCGGGTCGTTACATTCTTCCCCCTTAAATAAATTGTGTCCTCACATTTTTATCTTGTTTGAAATTTATTACTATTAGGAAACATATCATTATATAGTAATTTAATGTATTAAGAGTCATACTTAAAATAAATATTATTCTTTAATAAAAATTTAATTTTCTATAAATCCTTTATATAGATTCATAAAATGGTTATGATTAACCAAACATATCCCCGAGGAGTGTCGTAACCAAGAGTGCAAGAAGGCCCGTTTTCATGTACAAGGATACCCCGAGTCAAGCCCAAAACTCCTTTTCTGGGTTTTCACTCCTAGGCACCTCTGTGCTAGAGCTGCCTTTACCTGCTCATATTTATACAGTGATGTATTTGCCTGATAAAGCACTTACTCGATACTCACCAAAATACCAGGATGTTTTCCTATATTTAAACTTTTCTATATGGATTTTCCTAAAATTTTTATATCATTATTTTCACAAATAACTAAACCATCCTCTGATACCAATTATGACATCCCGCCTTTTTATTACATAACTTTTATTTACATAATACAAATATAACATATATGAAGATATTTTGGGTTTAGTGTCTTGGAAATTAAGAACATAATACATGAAAACAACATAAAAAATCCTTCTAATACACTTTTAAGGATTTATCATAGGTTCATCCTAATTACAATTACTACATCTCCTAACCTGGAGGAATACATCAAAAGAAAGGGTGAGCAGAAGGCCTAGTAAGGGTAAATAAGGGAATCAGTTTACTTGTGACCTCAATAAGAACTCGAATAAAAACATAAGGACATGAGCAATGGAAGTATATGAATATCATAAATAAAATAAATTGAAACATAAATTGAATATTTGGCTTCCACATTTCATTTTGACATTCATTAACATATCACCAAGGTCCATCCCCAAGGGGTTATAAAATTTACCAAGGTTATTCACCAAGGTATTGTGAAACTTGTCATCTCTAGAGATTTATTCTTTACCAAATTCATTGAAGTGATATCTCGGAACACACTTAATATGCCTTTAATTAAATGTGATCCAAATATATCATAATCAAACAATTCACAAATAACTCAAAGAGAATAAAAGAAGTGGGTTTCATTTCAAAATCGTGACGTTTTAATAGCTCTTACAAATAAGATCATTATATCATTTATAACCCATGGAAAGGGAGTGAGGGTTATATGTATATCAATTATAGAATAAAATATATAATCTTTATATATTTATGAACACCCATATTTACATAATAGGTTTGGGTATTCACATAAATAAACAAGGGAATTTACTGAGAGAAAGAGATAGAAATTTTTAGACGAAGTTTCTGCAGCATAACGTCTATATAACATGGTTTTAGAAAAAATTTAAAAGAGAGGGGACAAGGGTCCCCCAATAATAAATAATTCATAATATAGAATGTGTAATATATAAGATCAACTTATGGATATTTTAATGACATACCACATGAAGAGGAAACATGAAATGAAAGAGAAGATTTGATTTCTTTTACGAGAAATTCAGTAGCCTAACGACGTCACATAAAAATTCAGAAAACAAATTGATAAGATAAGAATCGTCTCTCATCATTTGGACATGAAATTTAATATAATACGAACATATAAGAACATACCCTTGACATAAATAGAAGGAAAATATAAGACACAACATAAAGGAAGTCAAGACATAAAAGATGAGGGTGAAAGAATCCCTTACCTTGAAGACTAACATCGAAAGCTTGAAGGTCAGCACCTTTGGAAGACTAAGGAAACATTTGGAGGACTCCTTAGGAGGTAAGGAGACCAGATCATTGTTGAGGGGGATTTTGGAAGGAAATTAATTCGGGAATTTGCTTGGTATTTATAAGAAAAATGACGAAATAAATTATTAATTTCCAAGGCACACCTCATCGGTGGTATTTGAAAACCCATGGGATTGAACATGGTATTTTCCCATGGTATTGGCCACTTGGGAAACCTCATAGATTATCTCACTATTCATAATTCTACCAGAAATCATACATCATTATTACATCATTAATGATGTCATTAACCGCACGAAACTCAAAACTGTATTTTTACTATTCACCGAGAATTCAACTGTTTCAAAAATACCCCAAAAAATCACCCTAACCTAATATCGATGCTCTGAATTAAAAAATCAAGTCCATTTTATGGAAATAATTTTATAAATAATTTTATTTTTATTTTTAAATTAAATCATTATTTATTCCAAAAATACAACTATATAACTATAACTCATCTTGTAACACCTTAAAAAAGTAATAAAGGTCCCATAAAATTATCGTATACCCATAAGACAAAAACGTAAAAATTTATGATTATATTTTATGGAAATAAATTTACCTTTTAAATTATTAAATTAATTATAAAATATTAAATGAAATATTTATGACATAGAAAAATACCAAAACTTAAACTATGATCATTTTTCACTTTTAAGATGTCAAATTGTAGTTATACATTAATGTGAGAATTTAATATTTTGTTGGTCTATTTACTATTCATTACTATTTATAAGGGTATGTTACTATTCACGAAAAAATTATTTTGATCTTATTGAACCAAATTTTTCACGCTGATTACAAACATGTATGACGGATTTTTGAAAATCATTTCACAGAAAAAGTTATTTAATAAAAAAATATTTTCTTACTATTCATAAAAATAAAACTATTCAAAAAAACTGTTCATTAAGAAAACACTATTCATCCCACACTATTCATCAAATAAAATAGTATATATCAAATTGAAACTTCTTAGAAAATTTCTAAAAATTCATCCTAGGTTAATTTTGACACTTGGAATTAAAAAATGATGTTTATTTAACAACAATAATTATCTAATTATAAGAAATTTGAATTTTAAATATGAAAATAATTAGTTATTAAAAATAATAGCACATAGAAAATGAATAGTGAAATTGCATAGTGAAATTTATAACATAAAAATGGAAAAATTATTTTATCATTTAAATTAAAAAATAGGTGTTTTTAATAATATTATTTAATTAAAATAATAATTATTACATCTACCTTAATTTGTTATAATAATTATATAATTTTTGAAAACTACAATTTGGGTTTGAAGTAATTCATTGTGATTCTATTGTAAAACATAATTAGAATTTATTATGATGAAAGCGATCCATAAATAAAAGAAGTTCATTTTTTTGGGTAATTACATTATCCATGGTAACTAGAGAGTATGCACCATAAGGGTAAACCTAGTGAATAATGTAAGGTCCTTCCCATTTGGGCTACAGATTTGGTGGCTTCTGTCTAGGTATCATTGGTGTTCTATGATCCAACACCAGGTTTCCTTGTAATAATGAAGGGAGGCAAAAATTCTTTTTGAAAGATCTAGAGATCTTGTTCTCATGAGTTTCCATATTGTGCAGGGCACAAAGCATGTTCTCGTCGAGTGTTTCCAATTCATCCAGACGGACATCTATAACTTTATCTGGTGTATGCTAATCATTGAAATCTATGTGTAGTGAAGGAAACTAAATCATGATGGGAAGAACTGCCTCTGTTCCGTACACTAGAGAGTTTGGGGTCACCTGTATGGAATTACGAGTTGTCGTTCGATAAGCCATGAGGGCATTGGGGATCATGTCCGGCCAACTCTTCTTGTTCTGACCAACCATTTTCAACAAGATGTCAGATAGGGTTTTGTTGAATGGATAGATCATTCCATTTTCATGCACTAGATAATGGGAGGTATGTTTATAATTGATGTTGTACATGGCGTACAATTCCTTCAGCTTAGCTGCCCAGAAGCTAATGTCGTTATCAATGAGGAACATCGTGAGGCACTCCAAATCGGTAGATGATGTTGGAGCTCAGAAAGTCAATGATGGAACTAACCTTGACCTCCTAGAGAGGGACTATCTATGTCCACTTGGAGAAGAAATCCATAGCAGTCTGGATGAACCTCCACTAGCGAGCTATCACCTGTGGATATGGTCCCACGACATCGAGTCCCTAGACTGCAAAGGGCCAAGAGTTCATGGTATTGTGGAGAGGCGCTGGAAGACGATGAATAACGCTCACATGAATTTGGAATGCATGGATCCTTTTGGAGAACATGATGATGTCATGGATCATGGAGGGCCAAAAATACCCCAGTCTCCATATCTGGTTAGATAGTTTCAGCCCCGTCTGATGAGCCCCCTAGGAACTGGCATGAACCTCCTGCATGACTAGAGAAATCTCAACTCCTTGAATGAAATTGAGGAGAACCCCATCAAACCAGCACTTGTAGAGGATCTTCTCATGTCCAAGACCATCCTGGAGGGTAAATTTTAATTTTTGGCATCGAATTATCTCATTCTTAGCCCAATCCGTTGGGAGATTACCATTTTGGAGATACTAGACAAAGGAGGTTCTCCAGCCATGAGTCACCTCAATCACTATATCCGAGGGACCTAGAGGTCCTGATGTGGAGGCACCGGCGGTAAGGTGGCTTACAAGCGGGCTACCATCATAATTTGGTGTGACAGGAGTAATGAATCTCTAGTTTTCCATGTGTATAATAAAATCATCATTTTTAGGCTCCACAAGGAATGAATTTAGGGTGGTTAGGGCATCAGATCGTCCGTTCTGAGATCGAGGGACATGGGTAACTTCTGTCCAAGATGGGAACTGCGCCATTAGCAGGACGGTGCATTCCAACAATGGTACAAGCTCTGGCTTTCTGATGACATAGTCACCATTGATTGACTTGATGACTAGTTTGGAGTCCCCTTTCACATGGAAGTGGGGACCGTCAATCTCAAGGGACAGTTCGAGGCCAGTAATGAGAGCCTAATACTCTGCCTCATTATTGGTGTGTCCTTATGACAATAGGAATGTATACAACAGAATGGATTTTTTTGGGTAGTGAAGAAAATACAAAATCCTACTATGTTGAGCAAGGGTTTATGAGCCTTCTACCTTTGTGGATCTAGTAAGCACCATCAAAGTGCATTTTCCAGCATGACATGACTCGGTCTACCGAGATAATCGCTTCATCAGGAAAATCGTTGTCCAAGGATTGGTCCATGAGAGCTAGAAGGGAGGAAATAATGTATGCCAATGCATTCCCATTAATATCCCTCTGAGGGACAATACTAATGTCAAATTGCTAAAGGATTACATCCCACCAAGCTAGACATACTGTCAAAATTGGGAGATCCAAGATGTACATTAACAGGTCGACCCAGAACACTAGCTATACCTCATGATGCTGTAGGTAAAGTCACAATTTCTATAATGAGAATACCCGTATGAGGCATCTCTTCTTGAAAGGGGAGTATCTATTCTCCGTGTGAAGGAGCATGTGACTGAGGTAGTATATACTATTCTATGTTCTCTCATTGCTCTTCTGGGCGAGAAGGGAACTGAGAGATTATTCTAGGGCGGTCACGTAAAGGACCAGCGGCTTTCCAGAGATAGGTTGCATTCAGAACTGTAGTTGGAGTAGGTACTGCTTGATTTCCTCAAAGGTTGTCTGACATTATTCATCCCACTAATAGATATTTATTTTCTTCCTAAGCCGAGAAATGTTCTTACACTTTCCATCTAAATTCATGATGAATAGGTGTATGTAGGGAAATTGGATTTGGAAACCTTAAATCTCTTGGTGGTCGTTGGAGGAGACATATGACTCATGGCCTTGATATTCTCTAGGTCTATCTCGATGAACCTATATCTAATAACGAAACTGAGGAAATTTTCACATGTGACCATGAAGGCACACTCCAATGTGTTCATCTTCAAGAGGTGACAGCGAAGGAAGTTGAACACTTTCTCAAGCTCTTTTAGACGGTCCTGATTCTGGAAAGATTTGACGACAAAATATTCTACATTACATTCCACCAATGTCTCTAGGATCAGATTATATATGTGATGCATAGTGAATTGGAAGGTGGACCCAACATTCTTTAAACTGAAGGGCATGACATGGTAACAAAAAGTACAATGTGGTAACCTAAAGGCCATAGAATCCTTATCCTTAGGATCCATTCAGTTATGGTTATACTTAGAGTACCCATCCATGATGGAGAGTTCCTGGAACCCAGTAGTGGAATAAATTAATTTCTATATCACAGGAAGGGGAAAATTTTCATTCGGATAGTGACGGTTGAGTTCCCGGAAGATGACGTAGACACCGATTTTTCAGTTCTTCATCATGACAGGAACGATATTGGCTAACCATTTTATGTAATGGTCCTCCTTAACGAAAATGGATCTGATGATCTTATCAACTTCAGTCGCGACCATCGTTCCATGAGAATGGTGCATCTTCTAGGAGGCAGCTTAAACCTGCGATGATTTTCTAGGAGGCCTAGGCAGTGGATACCTACCAGAGGATCTAGTCCTGGAATTTCATCATAACTCTTGGAAAATACATCACAATGTTGTTTGAGGATGTCCACATACCATTTTTTCTCCTCTAGAGGCATAACTGAACTTATCAATGTGGGTTTTAGATCAACCTCGCTACCATTGTTCACCTGCACTAATTCATCGGTTGTGTTCGAGATGACCTCTTAAAAGGCAGGGGAGCATCCTATAAATCCTCTTATTCACTTATTGAGGATGGATCCATTATTGAAGGAGTTTACATTCTGTCGACAAATACCGATGGGAGGTGGGTACCAGCCTGAGCGGTAGTAAACACTACATCTGAGAACTCTTGTGCTGCCAAAACAATATCATTGAAGGATGTTGATACGATCCCATCTAGGATTCGGCCCAAGGATGCATGTTTGATAATATAAAAGAAATTGTGGTGCATCATCTTGAGCCAGATTAACCTAGACCGGAAAAAAAAGTATGATGTATTGTTGTTTCCATGGGGAGGACATCCTGATACCTTATGGGAGTTGATGTATCCAGGATCACTTGAGCCTAATTCATGTAGCGATACAATGTGATCTTCTAGAATTGCATATAAATGAGAATGTGCTTACCCATAATTCAATAAATGATTAATAATTATCCCATGTCTAGGGTTGTAGCCACCAATCGGTGGACTCGAAAGATGTAGGAATCATGAAGGTCTGTCCACGGGTCAGTCGCAGTCGTGGCATACTGAACCGAATCTGCTTGTACTTTCTCTTGTAATAGTCGACATCTATGTAGCATGATTCACATGAGGAAAATGGAAATGCATCACATGGGAGTATTCCCACTCATCCATTGAGGTATTAATTAAGGAAATGGTGATATGATGAAGGGACCACCGCATGCAGGTGGAGCCATGGCCTGCCCATCAACGCAATGTAGGCAGCATCCTGAGAGACAACAATGAACTCGGTGCTGGATACCAGATGGAAAAACATGGTTTTTAAGTTGATCATGATGAATGTGGTCTATTTTATCCTATCATAGCCATGGAGTTTTAGTTTAGAGGTGTTTGTCGGAGTGGATACTCAAGAGGGGGGGTGAATTGAGTTTCAATTAAAATTTATGTTTTAAAATCCTTTACCAAATTTCCCCAATTTAAAATACAAATTGAATTTTAGTGAATTTGAACTAAATCAAACATTCAGCTAGGTTCTCAAGGGATTGATTAATTCCCAATTAATCTAATCCAAGGATCAGATTATCTTTTTAAACTAACTTACTGATTTACAAATAATTCAAACACTTGCTAATTCAATTATCAGAGTAACTTTGAAAAAACAATTTAGGTTTTAAAGCACTTGGCAGTCGAATAAAAGGTTTTAGATAAAACTAAATAAATCACAGCAGATATAACCAAGAGGTTCAGTCTCAAGCCGAGACTTAGTCCTCTCAAAAATTTATATAAATTGGATCCACACCCTAGATCGGGGTTCTCAACAGATTACAACTGTCCAGGTCAAAGAACTCTACCACAGTTCTTCGTGGGAAAGAAAACAACAGAAAATACAGCTGTCCAGGTCACACACGACCTCTACCACTATCCATAGTGGGAAATAAAAGATGTAAGGAGTTTGAGTGAGGATTTACAGATCCTCCAGTTATGGTTCAGGAGACAGTGTGTGTAAACTTAATACAGATGATACACACTGCTCGTAATGTAAATAATATATCACTGAGTAAGATATAGAGTTTAGAATGTCTCTAGTGATTGCAGTGTATCTCTGGACTTCTTCATATTTGATCAAAAATGATTCTGAGCCCTCTTATGGTTTCTGTCTAGAAAATAGAGTGTCGTCTGCTTGACATCCAGGTTTAGAGATAGTGAAAATGTAGTCGATGAAGTTCTTCAAAATCCTCATGAAAGTAAGGAACTCTTCTTGAGTAGGCTTGAGTGTGTATGAGCTTCTGTGTCTTCTTGATCTTGCATGAATATCTGTATGATATCTGTATATTCCTTGTATGTTCTTAGTGTCTTGTATATCTTTCCTTTTTCTCTCTCTATGTCTGTGCAGCAACTGGGACTTCTTGTATTTATGGCATGAGATCTGGGAAAAGAAATAATTTCTTTTTGCAGGTATGAGGTACGGTTTCCTAACATCCAACAACCTTTATTAAATAAATGACAGAGCATTAAAATATACCTGATATGACCATTGGTTAGATTAAATAAAGATAAAGAAATTAAGACAGCGCCAGATTCTATGTAACGGTAGATCTGGATATCGGTAGCCTTGTGTATCGGTAGCCTCTTGTGTAACGGTATCCTTTCTATCGGTAGACTTCATGCATGTCGGTAGATTTGATCAGTAGCGGTAGACTTAGTGTATCGGTGACCTTTCATGTAACGGTAGCCATCATGTACCGGTAGCTTCCTTGGTGTATCGGTAGACTTGCATAACGGTGACTTGTCTGTATTGGTGATGTATCAGTGACCTTCACATATTGGTAGGCTTTGTTGTATCGGTGATCATCTCGCAATGGTAGACTTGTTCGTATCGGTAGGCTTGCACGTAATGTTAGACTTGATCGGTAACTTGTCTGTATCAGTAGGCTTTTCTGTAACGGTAACTTTCGCATATCGGTAGGCTTTCATAATGGTAGGCTTCGCATATCGGTGACCTTCATGTATCGGTAGGATTTGATGTATCGGTGATCTTCGAATATCGGTAGGCTTTTCATATCAGTGACCTTTACATATTGGTAACCTTTTCATAATGGTAGACTTGTTCTGTAACGGTGACCACTTGTCTTTTTAAGCATTCTATTGGCAGAATGGGTCATGTTAGAATATATATCCATTTAGTAACCGAATTATCTGAAGATAATATAAACATTATAATGTATAAATATGTGCATGGTGTACAGAAATACTAAAATAATTAATTATTCATTAATCAATATATAATTGAGATTATCAAAATATAATTGAGCATAATAAAAATATATGATTTAGCAGAGTTGGGATTATCAAAATATAAGTTCAACTAATTTTCCCAAAGGGCTCAACAATCTCCCCCTTTCTGATAATCACAACCTAGAAAAACATATGCCAAAGTATTTAAGAATATTAAATTAATATCAGAGGAAAAATTTCCTAAGAAAAACATTAAAATAAAGTTCTCAATTTTTCTCCCCCTTTCAATTGCACTCCCAGTTCTCATTTGGTGCATTTTCTCTCCCATTTTTCGCCTTTTGGTGCATTTTCTCCCCCTTTGTGATTAACAAAAACAAAGGTAGAAGTAGAGAAATGTAGAGACAAAAAGAGAAAAGATTGCAAGGAAATAGAAACACAGTAATGTGGAGAATGTAAGAGTAAATTTTCATTAGGGTACAAAAGGTACAAAATGAGAAAGCCAGTATTACAAAAATAGATACAAGTGAACCCTATCAAAAACATCTAGATACACTCAATAATCCTCTTGAACAGGAGTCTTTCCCTTAGGATCAGAAGAGGGTGCAGGTTCAGATTGAGTAGGTGGATTAGGAATAGCTGAAAGAACAACTAGAGGGTCAGCCACTGAAACTATACCGAATCTGAAATTTGTGCTCTTCTGGGAGATCATGGTGTCAAGCTTCAAAGAGCCTGAACTGGAGTCAACTGAGGTGTACTCCCAGAGGTAGAGGCAGGAAGGGCAGGATGAACAATCACAGGTTTGGCATCCAGATGCAAGAATGGTAGCAACAGGTTCCTGAAATCCATAATAATACTGCCTCCTCTCTCCATTTCTGACACAAAATCATCTCGCTTTTCAATGAATTTATCCAAGGCAGGAGTAAGCTCTCTGATCTTACTAACCTGTTCTCTGAAAGCTTGAGTCACTGGAGGCAACTTCATATTTCCATAAAAAGCTTTAAATGGTTGGTCATTTAATGCTTGGTATAGAACTTCTCAAAATAATCATCCACCTTATTTTTAATTGCCTCTTAAGAAGTAGTAGCTTCCCGTAGGTGATCACGAACAAAACTACTAACTTCTCTAGTGGTAGCAAAGATCTAATTATATGAGGTACCACTGGTACTGGCCTTAGCCAACTCTTCCTGAATAACATATCTGATCTATTCAATATTAACAGTGGAGCTGGATGAGTGAAGGGGTTTAACTAAGAAAGATATAGTATCCTTGAAAGATTGTGTCAGATTACTAACCACCTTCTAAACAATTTCATCTTGACTGTTCAAATTTTCATTGACTGATTTCTTAAAAGCCTCAAAAACTTCCACAAACTGTTTGACTACCTCTTTGATATATCTGATATCAGTATTCACTTGGGTTTGAGAGCTGTTCATGGAAGTCAATGAAGCAATTGATTGTTTGAGAGAAACTACATCTCTTGTCTAACTCTCAATTTGAGTATGGCACACCATAACTTCATCTATCATTCCTTTCACTGGACTAGAAACATCACATCCCAGAGATAGCTCTAGGGATTGCTCCACATTCCTCATTTCATCAACCAAAATGTGCTTTAAATCTGCCACTGATTCTCTCAGTGCTTCTTTAATTTCAGCCTTTAAGGACTCAATTTCCTCCTTGGTTGCCAAATTCTCATCTACAGCAGGTAGGATAACGGATTCCCTTTGGGACTGGTCTTCCTCATCCGAATCTCCATAGGAAATTCCAAGAACTATATATCATGGATCTGATGTCCAACCTTCAATTTCATACAACACAAAAACTGAACCGAGAGGATCCCCCTCACTTAGAGCATTCTCCTGAGGAATCTCCTCCAACTGTTCTGCTCGATGTAATTCTACAACTTCTTCTATAACTACAGAAAATTCAATAACCATTTGCTCTGAGTCATCAATGACTCTCTCATCAATAGATGTAGATTCTGCTTCCTGATCAGGCACTATCTTGACTGTGTTGTCTATCAGAGGGCTCAAACTGAGCTCTTCTTCATTTTCCTCATCATTTGATTCATCAGAAACAACCTTCTCTTCATTTTCAATCTGATCTGACTCGGTTGCCTCATCCTCTTCAGAGGTGTCTTTGACAAAAATCTGATATGCTTATTCTTCTTCTTCTGTAGTCTCAGTGTTATTGTCCTTTAGAATAGTTTCTCTCCTTGGTAGTTCTTTTGAGGGGCCAGCTGCTCCATAGGAAATGTTTTGAGTCATAGGGCTAGGAGGTAAATCAGGGTCTCCTCCTTCCTCAACTGATGTCTCTTCCTCCTCAGCTTCATCATCACTGTAGACCGGTTCTGGATCATCTAGTCCAAGACCAGGATCCCTCACATCCTTTGGTCTAGAAGGATGATCCACAGGAGTATACTTGTCATAGATTTTTTCCATCATCATTAACCCATGATTTCTTCCAAGGGTTCCAGCTTACTTTCATAAACTTACACATAGTCCTGGTGAGGCAAAAATCATCCTTAACCACAACAGTTTCATCTTGAGGTCCAGCTACCTCCTTTGCTTTCAACATAATAGAAATCAACTTAGAAAAGAAAAGTGCATTGGACTTAGACTTCGGTCTAGTCATCTCCTCAATCTGAATCATTAACAGTCTGCATAAATTCACCTTTACTCCATGATTTTACAGATACAACAAATAAATATCCTGAAACCTGAGGGTAGCAAAATATCCTCTCCTTGGACTAATCACATGCTGAATGAACTTGAAAAGTAGTTTGTCCTCCCCTGCCATCTCTGTAAAAATGACCTTTCTAGGAGTTCCATTTCCTGTTAATTCCAACAAGGCATCCTCATATTCGAAGAAGTCACTAGCAGTAGGTATGGATTTTGAATAAAATCCTTAATCACCACTATGAGGAATTTAAGCTTCTCAGCCCATTCAACTAAAGAAAATGAAAACGTTTGACCATTCACAAAGGAAATTATCCTATTCTCCTCTTCTGATGTCTCAAAACAAACAAACTCATAAAACTCTTTTACCAGAGTTGGATAGTATGGTCCATTATTGTTCACGAAGCATTTGAGCCATCCTTGTTCTTGTAGAACCTTCAAAATCAATGACTTGCTTTCTAGCAGCCATTCCGCACATAATTCCTTTTCCACTACAATTTCTCACTTTGATAAATGTGGATTCAGGGGATTCCTTCTAACAGCATCTCTACTACTTCCACTACCACCAGCATTCGTTACTTTCTGCTTCTTAGCTTGCTGCGCATGACTCCCTTCATCCACTGAGGGTCGCTTCCCATGGGCCATATCAGATTCTGAGGCTTAGGTTTTTTGCTATCTTGAGAGGCTTAGGTAGGATGGATTCAAATAGATAGGTTCAAGGTGATTGAGTGATGTCTAGAGTCAGATTTAATATCATTTAGGATTCACAAATAAAATAAATCTTATATTAAAAAGAGATGCAAAGTCTTGACCTTATTACAAAAATTTAAAACAGCACGAGAGATGTACCAGTGAGGTGTCCTAACGGTGAGGTCTAACGGTGAAGTTTATCTAACAGTGAGGTTCATCCTAACGGTGAGGTTCATCCTAACGGTGAGGTTCATCCTAACGGTGAGGTTCATCCTAACGGTGAGTTTCATCCTAACAGTGAGGTTCATCCTAACGGTGAGGTTCATCCTAACAGTTTTTAAGAGTATGCTATCATTCGTAGTTCATGTCTAATGAAACTTAATCTTTCTGAATTTAAAGGCTTAGTGAAAATTTCAGCTAATTAGAGTTCAGTTCCAATAAATTCAAGGGTTATATCACCTCTTTGATAATGATCTATTAGAAAGTGGTGTCTAACATCAATGTGTTTGGTTCTAGAATGAGGAATAGGGTTCTTTGAGATGTTGATCGCACTAGTGTTGTCACAGTTAATTGAAACATGTTTAAACTCAAATCCATAGTCCAATAAAGTGTGTTTCATCCACAGAATCTGTGCACAACAATTACCAGCAGCTATATACTCTACTTCAGCAGTAGATAATGCAACTGAGTTTTGTTTCTTACTACACCGTGATACTAGGGACTTTCCAAGAAAATGACATTTTCTAGATGTGCTCTTTCTATCTAACTTGCATCTAGCAAAGTCAGCATCTGAATAACTTATTAAATCAAATGATTGTTCTTTTGGGTAAAACAGTCCCAAGTTAGCATTATATTTAAGATACTTGAAAATACTTTTAACAGAAAGTAAGTGTGACTCTTTAGGGTTAGCTTGAAATCTAGAACACATACATACACTGAACATAATATCAGTTCGACTATTAGTAAGATAAAGTAAACTCCCAATAATGCCTCTATAATTAGTTAGATCTACTGGGTTCCCAGTTTCATCAATATCTAATTTACAGGTGGTACTCATAGGTGTATCACTTCCCTTAATACTATCCAAACCAAAACATTTTAATAAATCTTTAGTATATTTACATTGATTCAAAACAATACCATATTTAGTTTGAAAGATTTAAAATCCAAGAAAGTACTTAAGCTCTCCCATTAAGCTCATTTCAAATTCATTTTGCATCACCTTCGAAAAATCAGTACATAAAGACTTTTTAGAAGATCCAAAGATAATATCATCAACATAAATTTGTACTATTAAAACATCTTTTGAATTTATTTTTATAAAAAGAGTGGGATCAGAAATTACTTTTTTAAATCCTTTTGAAATAAGAAAATTTGTAAGTCTTTCATACCAAGCCCTTGGACCTTGTTTTAAACCATATAAATCTTTAGAAAGTTTAAAAACATGATTTTGAAAGTGAGGATTTGAAAAACCAGGTGGTTGTTCTACAAAAACATCTTTAACAATAAAACCATTTAGAAAAGTACTTTTCACATCCATTTGATATAACTTGAAATTCAGATGTGATGCAAAGGCAAGTAAGATCCTAATTGCCTCTAATCTAGCTACAGGAGCAAAGGTTTCCTCATAGTCAATTCCTTCTTCTTGATTGTACCATGTGCAACTAGTCTAGTTTTGTTTCTAATGATATTTACAAATTCATCAACTTTGTTTCTAAACACCCACTTTGTGCCTATGGTTAAAGTGTCCTTAGGTCTTTCTACTAATTTCCAGACTTTATTTCTTTCAAATTGATTTAGTTCTTCTTGCATAGTTATTACCCAAAATACATCATTGATAGCATCATTGATATTTTTAGGTTATAAATGTGAAAGAAAATCTTGATGTTCAACCTGATTTCTTAGAGAAGCTCTAGTATGTGTTCCTCTATCTAGATTACCTACAACAGCATCTAAAGGACGGTTCTTTAAGATCCTACTTGGTCTTGAAAAGGTAGGGCTAGAGATTTCAGGTCCATCAACAGGTTGGGGGTCAACAGAAGTAGGTTCTGGAAAATATCCAGAACTGGATGTTTTAACTATTGGTCCACTGTCTTTATCATTAAGGTTCAAAACAGAGAGATCATCTTCAAGATTTTCAAGAGAGGTGTTAGGTTCATGTGGATCAGTTTCATCAAACTTGTTGTAAATAGATTCCTCCACACATTTGGTTCTCTTATTGAAAACTCTATAGGCTTTACTAGAAATAGAGTAACCTAGGAAAATTCCTTCATCACTCTTGGTTGCAAACTTGTCAAGATTATCTTTGGTATTAATAATAAATACTTTGCAACCAAAAACTCTAAAGTAGTTAGCCTTAGGTTTCCTATGGTTCCACAACTCATAAGGGGTATTCTTAAGAATAGGTCTGATCAAGACTCTATTGATAATATAACAAGCTGTATTGACAGCTTCATCCCAAAAATAAATAGGCAGGTCATACTCATTGAGCATGGTTCTGGAAATTTCCTGAAGGGTTCTATTCCTCCTCTCTACTACACCATTTTGCTGAGGGGTCCTAGGGGTAGAGAAATTGTGACTATAGCCATTGTGTGAGCAGTAGGATTCAAACTCATGATTTTCAAACTCACAACCATGATCACTTCTCAAGGTTTTAATCTTAAGTCCACTAAGGTTCTCTACAGACTTGGAATATTTAACAAAGTAAGAACAACCTTCACTTTTGTGAGCTAGAAAATATACCCAAGTATACCTAGAATAGTCATCTACTAGAACATAGACATAGTGCTTCCCATTTAAACTAGAAAATCTAGAATGTCCAAACAAATCCATGTGAATAAACTCTAGAGGTTGAGAAGTGGACACTTCTTTCTTTGATTTGAAAGAAACTTTATGTTGCTTTCCTTTTTGACAGGGATTACAAACTTTATCTGCTGGTAATTCAAGTTTTGGTAGGTCTCTAACTAAGTTCTTCCTAGTAATCTTTCTAAGTGAATGTACATTGAAGTGTCCTAATATTATGTGCCAAAGCCAAGACTCTTTATGAAAAGCATTTAAACAAGTAATATTTTGCATAGCTAAATAATTTAAATCAACAGTATAAACATTTTCATTTCGCAGAGCAGAAAATACTAAAGCATTTTTAGAATTAAAAACATTGCAAGAATCATTTTCAAATTTAACATTGGAGACATCATCACATAACTGAGAAATACTTAACAGATTATATTTAAGTCCATCAATGAATAAAACTTTAGAAATTAATATTGAGTCAGTGTTACCAATCTGGCATAATACGATGATTTTCCCTTTAGAATTATCACCAAAAGTGACAAAACCTCCATCAAATCTGACTAAGCTTTTAAATCATGAGAAGTCTCCTGAGATATATATTGAACATCCACTGTCCAAGTACCAAGTATTACTACAGGATCTCTTTAAGAAGGTTCCCTACAAAACAGATTTAGATAGGAAATGATTTTGGTACCCAGATTTTCTTGGGTCCAGACAGGTTAGCCAATAAAACTTTAGGTATCCAAATTTGTCTTATGGGTTTTATAAGGTTTGCAGAATCAATATATTTAGACAGATAAAATTTATTAGATCTGTAACTATGAATATAAATAGTTGAAGCATATGAACTTCCAGAACTATAACTATCTACATTCTGTCCAGATTTAGGAATAAATCTAGTTTTGGTAATATTTCTTTGTCCATGTTGGTATCCTATACCAGTAGTATATCTAGGTGAAATATTCTTACCTATCATTTGAGTAGGAGTGTCTTTTCCATTTTTTAACTTTTCTAAATCCTTCCTAAGTTTCTCATTTGACAATTTTAGTTCAGTGTTTTCCTTAAGTAACTGAGCATTCTTTTCTATTTCTATGTCAATATTAGATTTATGTTTAACAATTAAAGAATACTGTTTCTTTAATCATTTGTGTTTGTCTTTTAGCTCATTACAGTTTTCTTTCCAACATATCATAGTATTCAAATAGTTTAGATTTTGACATATTTTCAGATTCAGAAACATCTTCAGAATAATATGTATTCAAAGCAGGAGTTTCAGATGCTACCTCAGAAGTGTTTGTCATAAAATACATGTTTGCCTTATTTTTTATTTCAGTTTTAGAAGCTTCAGATTCACTGGAGCTATCCTCATAAGCACTCCAATTACCCTTCATGGCTTTCTTGTACTTACTGTCCTTGTAATCATATTTCTTCTTGAATTTGAGATTTGGGCAGTCTGAATTAATATGTCCTTTTCTTTTTCACTCATAACAGACAACTTCATCACTTTTATCTGTCTTTTTCCAGTCCTTCTCTCAATGTCCCTTATTGTTATACTTTCCTTTGTAATTTGATTTTCTGATGAATTTATTCTTCCAATAAAATTTCTTAAACCTTCTTGCTATGTGATCCATTTCTGCATCACTGTCAGATGTACTTTCACTTTCTCCACAGCTTGAGCTATCACTTACAGCTTGAAGTTTCTCCTTATAGTTATTCTTTGAAGTAAATGTCTTGAAGGCAACAGACTTCCTTTTTGGTTCATCTTCAGCTTCTTTGTTTACCTTCAGTTCTTCTTCATACATCATCAACTTACCGATAAGTTCCTTGACTGGCAGTTGACCAATATCACAAGATTCTCTAATTGAAACAGAAGTGCCCCTCCATCTTTCAGGTAGGCATCTCAAAATTCTCATGATCTGCTCCTTTGATGAAACGTCCTTTCCCAGTGAGATCATTGTATTGACAATTTCGTTAAACCTGAGATACATATCAGAAATGGGTTCATCAGGCTTCATCTTAAAATTATCATATTTAATAGTATAGGTGTTCAATCTCATTTCCTTAACATTAGATGTTCCTTCATGAGAAACACTTAAAGTATCCCAAATTTCATATGCAGTCTTACAAGCAGATATTCTATTAAATTTATCATCTCCTAGAGCACAATACAGATCATTCATATCTTTTCAATTATTATTTTAGGCTGTATTAGTAGCTTTATTCCAAGTAGATCTAACAGTAGTAGGAATTTTATATTCTGATTCCATGGCAGTCCAAATATCAAAACCCATGCTTTCTAAATGAATTTTTAACTTAATCTTCCACTAAGCATAGTTGTTTCCATTGAAAAATGGTGGTCTATTAGTAGCAAAACCTTCAAGTCCGTTATCCATGATAACTAGATTGAAAGAGAAATTTTAAAGAGATAAAAATTTAGAAATAACAGAAATTTTGAGAACTTTAAAATACAACTAAAATCACATTTGAAAAATAGAGTACTTCAGAAAATATTTTAAACACCTCTGATACCAAATGTCGGTCAGAGTGGATACTCAAGAGGGGGGTGAATTGAGTTCCAATTAAAATTTATGTTTTAAAATCCTTTACCAAATTCCCCCAATTTAAAATATAAATTGAATTGTAGTGAATTTGAACTAAAGAAAACTTTCTGATAGGTTCACAAGGGATTGATTAATTCCCATTTAATATAATCCAAGGATCAGATTATATTTTGAAACTAACTTACTGATTTACAAATAATGCAAACACTTTCTAATTCAATTATCAGAGTAACTTAGAAAAACAGTTTAGGTTTTAAAGCACATGGCAGCGGAATAAATGGTTTTAGATAAAACTAAATAAAGCACAACAGATATAACCAAGAGGTTCAGTCTCAAGCCGAGACTTAGTCCTCTCAATAATTTATATAAATTGGATCCACACCCTAGATCGGGGTTCTCAACAGTTTACAACTGTCCACGTCAAATACCTCTACCACAGTTCTTTGTGGGAAACAAAACAACAGCAAATACAGCTGTCCAGGTCACACACGACCTCTACCACTATCCACAGTGAGAAATTAAAGATGTAAGGAGTTTGAGTGAGGATTTATAGATCCTCCAGTTAAGGTTCAGGAGATAGTGTGTGTAAACTTAATAAAGATGATACACACTATTCGTAATGTAAATAATAAATCCCTGAGTAAGATATAGAGTTTAGAATGTCTCTAGTGATTGTAGTGTAGCTCTGGACTGCTTCAAATTTGATCAGAAATGATTCTGAGTCCTCTTCTTGTTTCTTTCTGGAAAATAGAGTGTCTTCTTCTTGACATCCAGGTTTAGAGATAGTGAAAATGTAGTCGATGAAGTTCTTCTTATCCTCGTTAAAGTAAGAAACTCTTCTTGAGTAGGCTTGAGTGTGTATGAGATTCTGTGTCTTCTTGATCATGCATGAATATCTGTATGAGCTCTATATATTCCTTGTATGTTCTTAGTGTCTTGTATACCTTTCTTTTTTCTCTCTCCGTGTCTGTGCAGCAACTGGGACTTCTTGTATTTATGGCACGAGCTCCGGCAAAATAAATAATTTCTTTTTGCAGGTACGAGGTACGGTTTCCTGAAATCCAACAAACTTTATTAAATAAATGACAGAGCATTAATATATACCTGATATGACTGTTGGTTAGATTAAATAAAGATAAATAAATTAAGACAATTTCGGATTCTCTATAATGGTAGCTTTGGATATCTGTAGCCTTGTGTATCGATAGCCTCTTGTGTAACAGTAGCCTTTCTATCGGTATACTTCATGCCTGTCGGTAGATTTTATCAGTAGCGGTAGACTTAGTGTACCGGTGACCTTTCATGTAACGGTAGCCATCATGTACCGGTAGCTTCCTTGGTGTATTGGTAGATCTGCATAATGGTGAATTTTTTTTATTGGTGATGTATCGGTGACCTTCACATATCGGTAGGCTTTTTTGTATCGGTGATCTTCTCGTAACGGTAGACTTGTTCGTATCAGTAGGATTTCACGTAACGGTAGACTAGATCAGTAACTTGTCTGTATCAGTAGGCTTGTCTATAATGGTAACTTTCGAATATCGGTATGCTTTCATAACGGTAGGTTTTGCATATCGGTGACCTTCACGTATCGGTAGGCTTTGTTGTATCGGTGATCTTCGCATATCGGTAGGCTTCGCATATCGGTGACCTTCACATATCGGTATCCTTTTCATAACAGTATCCTTGTTCAGTAATGGTGACCACTTGTCTGTTTATGCATTCTATTGGCAGAATGGGTCAACTTAGAATATATATCCATTTAGTAACCGAATTCTCTGAAGATAATATAAACATTATAATGTATAAATATGTGCATGGTGTACAGAAATACTAAAATAAGTAATTAATCATTAATCAATATATAATTTATATTATCAAAATATAATTGAGAATAATGAAAATATATGATTTAGAAGAGTTGGGATTATCAAAATATAAGTTCAACTAATTTTCCCAGAGGACACAACAAGAGGGACTCAGGTCCTCCTCAGACCACCCCAGTTTTCTCAGTGTCCGAGTCAGGATTAGGTTGATCCCAAAACCTGTGTCGACATGGCAGTGACGAACATCCACAACATTAAACAGGACGATGATATACATTGGGAGAATATTCACATATATAGTAGAGCCTTCATCCTCTCTATAGAATGAGATGATGGCCTGACCTTTAGCATGCTCGACCACCTCCGCATGAAAGGCTTCAATGGTTGTTACCTCTGTCACGAACGAGAGGAGGATTCTTAAGGCATTCATGAGGGACTCACACATATTTGCTGACATGTGAAGGGCCAAGTGGATGGAGAGCCTTTTTGGAATACTAGAAATATTTTTGAGGACGTCATACTTTTATTCCTGGCAAGATCTTCTACTTACAGGAGGTAGCTCTGTCACATGAGGTATGGTGGGCCCTATTGACTGGACGGGCAGCTGACTAGTTCTTAGAATATCCGGCTGCTCTCTAGTCAAATCTTATAAAGTGACCAGTGAATGAGGGACAAATAATTGAGACCGGTCTATAGCATAGCGTGGCTGGTCACAATGTGGTTCAGGTGGCACTTCCTAATCAAGAAACACAAATAGGGGTGAAGGTGGAAATTATGACACTAGATGAGAAGGATGAGTGTGCTGAGCTCTGCGTTGGGCCTGCTGCTTGGATTCGGTAGAATGCAAAACCTGGCTGGAAATACTGACCGAGACACTCTGACAAACCATATTTCCACTGCTCCATCGACACAGACGATGGGTGGGAACATTGGGGTGATCTGCCTGCTGCTCCTCACTGTCAGAAATAATGTAGGGGATTACCAGCTCTATGATTTTAACTGAAACTTACCTGTGACTGTCACTTGAAGAATCATCCACAACTAGACATATTTTGTTGAGAATATCCATATATGGGTTAATTAAGTCTCTGTGAGTATGGGATGATGATGACATTGGTGGGGGACCTTGTTTTCCCTTGCGCCATCGGTGATTTCTCTTTTGAGAATGGGATGACTAATATAACAATGCATAACTAGAAGCTGCATCTTTTGAAGTCTCTTGTCGATTCAGGCATGCACAGATAATACCATGGCCATGAGTGACTACTTTATAAGACATACTGTCATCATAATTCTGGGATCCACGGTTAGAAACCCGATGTCACTCACCTTCTACGTCACTACAACTATTGGGCTTCACAAACACACATACTACATGTGTCATAGCTGGGCCCAACCTGACTATGTTGTTGTCAACCTGGTCCTGAAGCTATTCCATAAACACATTGAAAAATTTTATGGTGTTCCCTATGATTTGGTGATAGGGGCAGTAATTGGGGAAATAAGTGAGACTTGACACTTTTGGTCTCTTACATTCAAGAAAGAGAACAATTCCCTCTTATAAGGAACTTCGAAAATAACCAGGGAATTGAGCCTCTTTCAATGAGTAGTTCTGGTTCCTCTCATATGGGAAAAGGGCCCTCAGATCCTAACTCTGAAGTGGGGTTGGAGGAGCTTGTGGAAGAGGTGGAACCTGGTTGTCTTTCTTGGGTGGGGGTGGCACATTATGCTGGGGAATCTTCCTATTCTGAGGTGGGTGCTGTTGGGCCCGATGATGCACCTGTGGTGGTGGGCCTCTTTAAGGATACATTAGTTGCTCCACTGGTAATAATTATAATTCTTTAGGGCCTCTACTTGGGCCATCATGGTGGGGTCGGCACTGGTGACCCTTCTCGTGGGGATTGCAAGAGGCAACAGGCGTGCCTGGCTTGCCTATTCCGGAGCTTCTTCTAGGTGCTACACCTTATCAGAGAAGACTCAGAATGCTCTAAGGTAATTCTGGGAACTAAGGGAGGGGACCAATTCTATCTTGAAATTACCCACACACATCATCATCAGTTTCTCCTAATTCAATGTCATGTCAATATAGTATGTCAACTCCTTCCAATGGGAGACAATGTTCGACACGTGCTCATCCGGCCTCTTCTTTCACTTGAAGAGGTATGCAATGCTCATCTTCCAAGTTGTGGAACTGAACTGAAAATGAAATTTCCTATGGAGGACTTCCTAGCCAACTATGGATCTTATGGGTAGTTTTTTGTACCAGACAAGTGTATGTCCTTCCAATTTCTGCACAAAACACCAGAGTTTGGCAGCCACCTGTTACGCCCGAGTTTCCAACAAGGTTCCACGCATTTAGATTAAGTGGTACTGATGCTACAGCAGGTCCCCAATTCTATTGAAGGGGGAAAAGAAGGATTTCCTAAACCTGGTGGTGCTGGTATATCATCCACGCATTCCAGATATGGCTTGCCATCAAGCAGGATTTCCACCTATCGAGTCTCCAATGCCTCAAGGTGGACAATGAGTGCTGCCATTGGATAATCTTGGTGGGGGTTCCTATTTTTAGGGGGATCCCTGACCACTAGTGCATTTGTGGGTACTTAAACATTTTAAGCATGCTCAACGGCTCATGGAGAGGCTAGTTGAATGACCTGTGGAGTAGTTGGGGGAACCTGAGCTAGGTCCTGAGGATTATCATGTCATTTAGGAGGATTTAGAGATACATAACGTTCCCTCAATCCATAGTCTCCGGCTTCAACCCTTTCTATGTGGGAAGGATGATCTAGGTCACCTAGAGGAAATTCTCCAAATGGGATTTTGTGTTTTCCATTCTGCCCCAGTCAAGGATAATCGTAGTCTGGTCGTCGCTCCGCAACACGTTCAATAGGGAGGTCATCAACCATCCTCTTGTGATCATCAATTATTTGATTTTACATGACTTTTTCAAGAACTTGTTGTTCATTCTGAACTATTCCGGTCAAGTATGAGTGTTTGAAGCCTCCATTTTTCACTTTTCCCTTATTTAGATTCCTACCGAGGGTTAATGACTCGGTAGGTATAGGTTGACAAAGTAATTTCTTTTGATGGAGAGTGATCCTTCTCAACAGATCCAATAGGTGTGAGACTCCCTCAAGGGGTAGGTCCTCTATGAGAATATCTAAATCGTTATCACACCTAGATAGGTCGGTAATGTTAACCGTGACCCTGCCTGGAGGTATATCCTCTATGTTTATTGGAAAATTGGGTTGGCACCAGATTGAACTGAAATAGAGGGCCATGTACAACCCCCAACCATGGATTTTCGCATTTTGAAAAGCCTCGTTGATTATCCATCAGGGCACTTTAACGCTCATGACGCATCATTTTTTGGAGGGTCCAATGGCGGCCTGATGACTCAGGGCACAGGGACATGGAGAATGCAGCCAAATCAACCAAATGGAATTGTTGACCAATGTCTTCAAAGTGTTATTGAAAATCTGGGTAGTCCACTCGTCAATGATGAAGATAGAAATGAGTCACCCAGAGGGTATTGAAAAAGCATCAGCCCTCCTCCTGGGTGAGTGCTTATTGTGCCCTGAAATTTGGCACTGCAACCGGCCAAAAATTCTCTGGGAAATGGTCTTCTATAAAAATGTTCCCCCAAGATCCTAAGCACGGATTCCAGGTCTGACACTTGATTTCCCCATTCATCGACTGGAGGTGGCTAGGGGACCAGGAGTGGTACTTAAGGATACTGTTGAGATGGTAGGATGGACAGGGGAGAATATGGTGTGCAGGCTAACAAGGCACCGCATCTCGGGCTATTCTCCAAAGTGTGCAGTGACTTGGCCACCATGGTGCGATAAGATGGGCTGGCAACTACAGTTTATGGTGCAAGGATTGCGGATGCTGGCGGTGGCCAATGCTGTTGCTCGTTCACCATCAGTCCCCGAAATAACTCTCCATGTTCTTTGATCGAGGAAGATAATTCTCATGGTTATTATGGTAGAAATTTCATATCTGAACCCTATGTAGATGCCAAATCATCGTCCTCCTGGATGTATCTGTGGAGGGAGAAAGGGATTCGGTGGACCTCGCATTCTGAAAGTATAAGGCTGATGCACCTTGTACCTACCCCTTCCCTTGACACGGAGGATCGAGGTGAGGGTTCCTTTGTTGAATCATATCCCACCTTAGAATTTGAGAATCAGATGTGTTTAATCTTGGTCTAAATCTTTATGGTACTATTTTTGGGGCAGCGATAACCCTTCCACTTAAACCGGGATGGTTCTTTAGGACATGGTAGATTTTCAGCGCGAGGATGAACTTCGACCATGCTGGTACTGGGTGGAGAGGACTTCTGCCTGAGTGAGTTGGGGTGTGAGGAGCACCTAGATAGATATCAAAAGGATCACTGGGAGGACCTCCATTTCCACTGACCGATGTGTGGAGGTAATATCTATAGAAATTGATGGAGCGAGTAGGACCTCTGTTGTAGCTGGTAAGATTCCATGTTGGACCTCCATGCTGGTTACCCCTAGTAGCATCAGTGCAAGGATGGTCCTCATACTGTTCAAGTTGAACACGGTTAGGACCTCCGTGCAGGGTGCTAATGAAGTGAGTATGATTGTCCCGAAGCAGCCCGAGTCGACCCTAAATCGGTAACAGGGGCTGGCCTACAACATATCCTGAGTGGCATTCTCGATCCTCCCAGGATGGTGACAAGAACCAAGGGCATCAACAAAGTACACAAGGGAACGATTTCAACCATATCTAAACAATCAAACAAACAACGGAATGAAATGGACATGCCAAAATACATTTATATAAAAACTGAACTGAACATTATTTATACAAGAAACAAAAAGTACAACTAAACCAAAAAATCAAACTAAACAAACCTGATAACCATAACTCCATGTGACCCTTTTGGTGATACTCTGACATAAGAATCACACATTTCCCAAGGAGATCTAACTCAAGATGAAACCTTCACGATGGATAAAAACAGAAGAATACTATATGCATGAGTATTAAAACTCAGAAGATTAGGCCAATATTCTATTACTAATGCACATCCTCTAAAATAAAAGGAACATCAATTTCATGTTTTAAATACAAGATATAAATGTTATGTTTTCCAAATGAGGTCCCATGAAATATAATAAAATTACCAGACAAAAACATTCATGTTTTATAAACAAGATTTCTAGTATCTATTTTCAAAGAGGTGCAACTTGAAAATGAAAATAGTTTTCAAGACGGTTGCTTTAAAGATTTTACACTTTTAAATAAATCACACACACTATTGAATTTACTTACCAAACAAATAGTATGATGATGGAGAATACAAAATATCCAATGAGCACAAGTCATGGGAACACCCTAAGGAACTAATTAGTTGTGATCCCCAGGTACCTCATATCTTGGTGAAAGTAACCATAATAAATATCCATTCTCATGCACACGAGCCACTAGTAAGGATCATACCCATAACTGTAACAACCCAAAATTTTGAATAAATCTTGTTTCCTAATTTTGTGTGTTGTTTTATTTTATTTTTATACTCAACAAAAATTTTTCATTTGATAACATGAGTATAATTAAAATGAGACCGTTGGGTTTTGACTGTTATATGACCATTGGTCAATATGACCGCTGTAAACTAAACGTTTCGATTATTTTCTCTAAATACAAGTAATCTTGTTTAATTAATATAGAAAGAAGATTCGATGGTCTCACCCAGTAGTCTTAGACCGATCGAAGCCCATTTAACAGAACTTGGGAAGGAGGTAGCACCACTAGGCTTTACTCTGGACCAAACCCAAGCTGAACTTCATCGTGTGAAGCTAGAACGGGATCTCCTTCGCGAGAAGTTCAAACTGATAGAAATTACTAGTCGTGCGATGTTGGCCGAGCCTCCCTCATATTCTCTCACCTTAGCACACCTTACACTTAGGTCCTATTCTGGTGTGATAAGGGGCTATGTAAGGAGACCGTAACTTCCTTGTGTAATCCTTTGTTTTAAATAAAAATTTTGATTTCTTCTTATGATGAAGTTTATGAATTTTCAAATGTCCGGATAAATATAGTATGCATAATTTTGATGAATTTTAGAAAAAGGATATTTTAAAAATGTTTAGGTAAACCTTAAATAATTAAAAATGTGTAATGATTTTCAAAAAAATGATCTTCTACAATTATGTTCAGTACGAAATTTAGAGTCTAATAAGATCAACTTTATTTTTGATGAAGCGTAAATTATGAATAGTGATTTTATTCTTAGGATTAGTAATGTGACCAAATGGATTAGTAATATCACTTAAATAAAGTATTAAAATAAGCTAGGAACTTTGATTAATTAATGTGATTCAATAAAATGGTTAAATAACGGTTTCATAAATTATTATTCAAGTATTAGTTTTTTCGGGTGAATAGTGTTTTTTAATTAAAAATTTAATTAAAAATATTTAGAAAATTATTTTTATAAAATGGACTTCATTTTTGAACTCAGAGCATCGATATTATGTTAAGGTAATTTTTGGGGATTTTTCTGAAAAAAATGAATTTTCGGTGAATAGTGTTTTTTAATTAAAAATTTAATTAAAAATATTTAGAAAATTATTTTTATAAAATGGATTTCATTTTTTACATCAGAGCATTGATATTTGGTTATGGTGAAATTTTGGGATTATTCTGAGAAAGTTGAATTTTCGATGAATAGTGAAAATATTGTTTTTAAGTTACGGGTGTTTAATGACAACATTAAATGATGTATTAAGTATGTAATCAATATGGTCGATTTATGAATAGTAATATAAGGTATGAGGTGTCCCAAGTGTCCAATACCATGGGAAAATACCATGGGCAATCCCATGGTTTTTTCAAAACCACTAATGAGGTGTCCCTTGGCCATTAATGTCTTGTCCCCTCACTTTCCCTATAAATACCCACCCTTTCCTCCTTTAGTTTTCACTCCCAACTCTCCCCCAACGAATTTATGGTCTCGTTACCTCCCAGGGAGTCCTCACAAGGTTCCCCCAAGCCTTGAAGGTCCAAACCTTTGAGTTTTAAGAGTTACGTTTTAAGGTAAGGGATCCGACCTCTCTCTTTCTTTTCAAGAAATCTCTTTTATGTAATTTCTTTTATGCTCCATGTTCTTATGTTAGTGGATGTTATTTTATACTCCTCATAATTATATTTTCATGTTCATATAATTATAGATCCCCTCTTACTCTCATTATTTCATTTTATGAATTTTAAGTGGCGCCGTCAGGCTGCCGAAATTTTTGTAACGGATTCTTTCTCCCTTCTCATTTTTCAAGATCTATTTTCATGTAAAGTATTTCAAGTTCCTTTTTATTATGTTGGGGTATGATCTATAAATTTATCATACTGATATTTTATGATCATATGATGAGATACCCCATTTTATCTCTTTAATTCAGTATTTTGACGTTTTAAGTGGCGCCGTTAGGCTGCCAAATTTTTTAAGTGGTTCTTTCACCTTTCTCTTTTTTCAAAGTTCTAATTCCATGTCAAGTCTTGAAAGTTCCTTTTTATTATGTTGGGGTATGATATCTAAATATATCATACTGATCTTTTATGTTCATATGATGAGAGACCCTATTTTATCTCATCAATTCATTTTTGTTGAAGTTTATGTGGCGTCGTTAGGCTGCCGAATTTCTAAGGGGTTCTTTCACCCTTCTCGTTTTCAAGATCTACTTTCATGTCAAGTCTTTTAAGTTCCTTTATATTATGTTGGGGTATGATCTATATATCTATCATACTATTGTTTTATGTTCATATGATTAGATACCCTATTTTATCTCATCAATTCATTTTTTGTTGAAGTTTAAGTGATGTCGTTAGGCTGTCAAATTTCTAAGGGGTTCTTTCACCCTTCTCATTTTCAAGATCTATTTTCATGTCAAGTCTTTCAAGCTTCTTTTTATTATGTTGGGGTATGATCTCTAAATCTATCATACTGACCTTTTATGTTCATATTATGAGAGACCCTATTTGATCTCATCAATTCATTTTTTTTTTTAAGTTTAAGTGACGTCGTTAGGCTGTCGAATTTCTAAGGGGTTCTTTCACCCTTCTCGTTTTCAAGATCTACTTTCATGTCAAGTCTTTCAAGTTCCTTTTTATTATGTTTGGGTATGATCTCTATATCTATCATACTGATCATTTATGTTCATATGATTAGAGACCCTATTTGATCTCGTCAATCCATTTTTGGGAGTTTTAAGTGACGTCGTTAGGCTGCCGAATTCTCATAAGAGAAATATTATTTTTGTCTTCCTTTAAAGTTCTTCGTTTCATATGGTATATCATTCAAAATTCATTACCATGTTCTTAAATACTACATATTCTGTTCCCATACTATTTTATGTATCATTTTTGAGTGGGTGACCCATGTCCCCTCTTTTTTCAATGTTTTCTAAAACCATGTATCGTAGACGTTGTGCTGCATAGTTTTCGTCTCAAAATGCCTCCCTCTTTATCTCAAAATTATTTTATGTTATTAAGTGAATACTCAAATCTCTTATTTATACAGGGGAATTCACATATATATCAAAATTTTCTATTTTAAATTCTGAGATTTACATACATGAAATCCGCTTTCCCTTTTTCGTGGGTTTAAAGTGACATAAAGATCATGTCTTTAAAGATGTTTTTAAAACATTATGATAATGAAATGAAACCCATTTATTTTATGATATATGGGTTGTTTATGAAATGATTTATGATGATATATGTGGATCACATGATAATAAATACATTTCAAGGGTGCGCCCGGATAGTGCTCTAATGCATTGGGTAAAGACTTAATCTCTAGAGATGACTTTTTAGACTGATACCTTGGTGAATAACCTTGGTAATTTTTAATGACACCTTTGGGATAGACCTTGGTGAAATGAAATGATTGTCAATATTAAATGTTGCAACCACATCTTCAAGTTATGAAAAATTTTATTTTTATTATGATGTATCTCATGATTTCTTTCTCATGCCTTAAAGATCTTTTCATGTCCTTATTGAAGTATCTAAAGTTCACATGTAAAATGTTTCTCTTGTTTCCCTTACTGGGTCTTCTGCTCACCCTTTCTTTTGATGTATGTCCCCAGGTTATGAGATGCGGTAATGAACCTAGTATGAACTTAAGGAGAAGCCTTTAAAGTGTTTAATAAGAATGCTTTATGTTGTTTTCATGTATTATGTTCCTTGTTTCCAAGACACTAAACCTTAAATATCCTCAGTTTTGTGTAATGTAATGAAAGTTTATGTTATAAAAAGACGGGTTGCTATAGTTGGTATCAAAGGATGGTTTAGTTATTTGTGGAAATTAGGATATGAAAACTCTAGGAAGAACCCTATAGAAAATTTTAAATATAGGAAATCTTCCTGGTATTTTGGTGAGTATTGAGTAAGGGGTTGCCAAGCAAATACGTCCCTGTCTAGATACGAGCAGGTAGAGGTGGATCTGGCACAGATGTACATAGGGGTAAAACCCGAAAACACCGCTTTGAGCTAGACTCGAATAGGAACTGGTACACGACAACGGTCCTTGTTGTACTCTTGGTTACGACACTCCCGGGGGATATGTTTGGTAAATTCATAAGATTAGTATGAACCATTGTTAAAGTAACAAAGATAAAATAAAATAAAGATTCACATAAGAATATATGATCATGGATAACCTAGATGGGAACCTAGGGGATCAAAAGTTAGGGTATACTTTTCTTATACAAGTTATCCTTATATGCTTTCAGTTCCTTTTCATGATTATTGGCTAAGTACTTAAGCCCCTAATTATGATTTCTCTTCTTAGTTAATGGTGGGAAATGGAAGAACATGTCCCAACAACCAATGTGATAGGAAATGCGACGATTGTCGTATTAATATGACAGGGATTATTAGGGGATTAAAAGATGATTATTATTTTGGAAGATGTTTACTATTTTGGGGACCCTATATGATCAAGGTAAATAGATTACTTCGGTATTTTCATTGAGGAGTAAGGTTGACTTATATTTTGAAGAATCGATAAATTTAAGGTGGACTTATATTAATTTAGGTTACTTATGGGAATGATTAACCTATCTTGAGTAAAATATGTTTAGGTTAGATAATTTTGTTATAAGATGTTAGGAGTGGTTGATGTTGTTTGGAGATGAACAATGAAGTTTATTTTGGAAGACTATGTTATCAAATCCTTCTTGTATTTGGGTTTCAATATTAGTTTGGTTTATTTTGAGGAATTTTAAGGACCGTTATTTATGTAATGGTCTATGATGAACTTTGGGTAGTACCATGGAACTTTGAAGATTTAAAAGTAGTTTCCATTCCTATGGGATTCTTTCTTTTTGATGAGTTGTTTTACCTTAAACTTTCTGTTTTTGGGATAATGTTTAAAGATAGAAGAAATAGATAGTTAATCTTTTGTAGATTATGTGATTCTCTAGAAGATGATTCTTGTGCTTTTTATGAGACCAAGTGTTTTTGAATTCTCATCATTTGGAGAAAAGATTAGTGTTGGTAGGGACATATTAAAGGATGAAACTCTACTTGAAGGTAGGTATATTTTCTTATGTTTTTGTTCTATGTAGTAAATGAATTCCTCAAAATTATGAAAAGGAACGTAAAACAAAAACGTTGTTGGTTTACGTTTCCTACTAGGTAATCAAAGACCGTTTACACATATCATAAGTTTGGGATTTTCTTATGGTTAACTTTCTCCTAATCATGTTTTCTATCACTCTCCCTTAGAACGTGACCCTTGGTTTTTTCCTCCATGTCCATGTTTTCCTACATGGGATCCTAGTATGGGTTAACTCGGGTGACCTTTGTACTTCCCTTTCTTTCTTTTAAAGTAATAGTTTTACTGACTCCTTTTCCAATGTGTGGATTTCAATAAAATTTCAAAACCCAATTTTAAAAATTGCGAGGATGCAATTTCTTATGGGGGGAAGATTGTAACAATCCGAAATTTTGAATAAATCTTGTTTCCTAATTTTGTGTGTTCTTTTATTTTATTTTTATACTCAACAAAAATGTTTCATTTGATAACATGAGTATAATTAAAATGAGACCGTTGGGTTTTGACTTTTATATGACCATTGGTCAATATGACCGCTGTAAACTAAACGTTTCGATTATTTTCTATAAATACAAGTAATCTTGTTTAATTAATATAGAAAGAAGATTCGATGGACTCACCCAGTAGTATTGGACCGATCGAAGCCCATTTAACAGAACTTGGGAAGGAGGTAGCACCACTTGGCTTTTCTCTGGACCAAACCAAAGCTGAACTTCATCATGTGAAGCTAGAATGGGATTGCCTTCGCGAGAAGTTCAAACTGATAGAAATTACTACTCATGTGATGTTGGTTGAGCCTCCCTCAGATTCTCTCACCTTAGCACACCTTACACTTAGGTCCTATGTTGGTGTGATAAGGGGATATGTAAGGAGACCGTAACTGCCTTGTGTAATCCTTTGTTTTAAATAAAAATTTGGATTTCTTCTTATGATGAAGTTTATGAATTTTCAAATGTCCAGATAAATATAGTATGCATAATTTTGATGAATTTTAGAAAAATGATATTTTAAAAATGTTTAGGTAAACCTTAAATAATTAAAAATGTGTAATGATTTTCAAAAAAATGATCTTCTACAATTATTTTCAGTACTAAATTTAGAGTCTAATAAGATCAACATTATTTTTGATGAATAGTAAATTATGAATAGTGATTTTATTCTTAGGATTAGTAATGTGACCAAATGGATTAGTAATCTCACTTAAAGAAAGTATTAAAATAAGTTAGGCACTTTGATTAATTAATGTGATTCAATAAAATGGTTAAATAACGGTTTCATAAATTATTATTCAAGTATTAGTTTTTTCGGGTGAATAGTGTTTTTTAATTAAAAATTTAATGAAAAATATTTAGAAAATTCTTTTTATAAATTGGACTTCATTTTTGAACTCAGAGCATCGATATTATGTTAAGGTAATTTTTGGGGATTTTTCTGAAAAAAATGAATTTTCGGTGAATAGTGTTTTTTAATTAAAAATTTAATTAAAAATATTTAGAAAATTATTTTTATAAAATGGATTTCATTTTTTAAATCAGAGCATTGATATTTGTTTAAGGTGAAATTTTGGGATTATTCTGAGAAAGTTGAATTTTCGATGAATAGTGAAAATACAGTTTTTAAGTTACGGGTGTTTAATGACATCATTAAATGATGTATTAAGTATGTAATCAATATGTTCGATTTATGAATAGTAAGATAAGGTATGAGGTGTCCCAACTGGCCAATACCATGGGAAAATACCATGGAAAAGCCCATGTTTTTTCCAAAACCACTAATGAGGTGTCCCTTGGCCATTAATGTCATGTCCCCTCACTTTCCCTATAAATACCCACCCTTTCCTCCTTTAGTTTTCACTCCCAACTCTACCCCCAATAAAGTTATGGTCTCCTTAACTCCCAAAGAGTCCTCCCAAGGTGGCCCCAAGCCCTCAAGGTCCAAACCTTTGAGTTTTAAGAGTTGCGTTTTAAGGTAAGGGATCTGACCTCTCTCTTTCTTTTCAAGAAATATCTTTTATGTAATTTCTTTTATGCTCCATGTTATTATGTTAAAGGATGTTATTTTATACTCCTCTTACTTCACTTTTTATGTTCATATAATTATAGATCCCCTCTTACTCTCATTATTTCATTTTATGAAGTTTAAGTGGCGCCATTAGACTGCTGAAATTTTTGTAATGGATTCTTTCTCCCTTCTCATTTTTCAAGATCTATTTTCATGTAAAGTATTTCAAGTTACTTTTTATTATGTTGGGTTATGATATATAAATTTATAATACTGATATTTTATGATCATATGATGAGAGACCCCATTTTATCTCTTTAATTCAGTATTTTGAAGTTTTAAGTGGCGTCGTTAGGTTGCCGAATTTTTTAAGTGGTTCTTTCACCTTTCTCTTTTCTCAAAGTTATAATTCCATGTCAAGTCTTGAATGTTACTTTTTATTATGTTGGTTTATCATCTCTAAATATATCATACTGATCTTTTATGTTCATATGATGAGAGACCCTATTTGATCTCATCAATTCATTTTTGTTGAAGTTTAAGTGGCGTCGTTAGGCTGCCGAATTTCTAAGGGGTTCTTTCACCCTTCTCGTTTTCAAGATCTACTTTCATGTCAAGTATTTCAAGTTCATTTTTATTATGTTTGGGTATGATATATATATCTATCATACTGATATTTTATGTTCATATGATGAGAGACCCTATTTGATCTCATCAATTCATTTTTTGTTGAAGTTTAAGTGACGTTGTTAGGCTGTCAAATTTCTAAGGGGTTCTTTCACCCTTCTCATTTTCAAGATCTATTTTCATGTCAAGTCTTTCAAGTTTCTTTTTATTATGTTGGGGTATGATATCTAAATCTATAATACTGACCATTTATTTTCATATTATGAGAGACCCTATTTTATCTCATCAATTCATTTTTTGTTGGAGTTTAAGTGACGCCGTTAGGCTGTCGAATTTCTAAGGGGTTCTTTCACCCTTCTCATTTTTAAGATCTACTTTCATGTCAAGTATTTCAAGTTCCTTTTTATTATTTTGGGGTATGATCTCTATATATATCATTCTTATAATTTATGTTCATATTATTAGAGACCCTATTTGATCTCATCAATCCATTTTTGGGAGTTTTAAGTGATGTTGTTAGGCTGCCGAATTCTCATAAGAGAAATCTTATTTTTGTCTTCCTTTCAAGTTCTTCGTTTCATATGGTATATCATTAAAAATTCATTACCATGTTCTTAAATACTATATATTCTGTTCCCCTAATATTTTATGTATCATTTTTGAGTGGGTGACTCATGTCCCCTCTCTTTTCAATGTTTTCTAAAACCATGTATCGTAGACGTTATGCTGCATAGTTTTCGTCTCAAAATGCCTCCCTCTTTATCTCAAAATTATTTTATGTTATTAAGTGAATAATAAAATCTCTTATTTCTACAGGGGTATTCACATATATATCAAAATGTTCTATTTTAAATTCTGGGATTTACATACATGAAACCCGCTTTCCCTTTTTCGTGGGTTTAAAGTGACATAAAGATCATGTCTTTAAAGATGTTTTTAAAACATTATGATTATGAAATGAAACCCATTTATTTTATGCTATATGGGTTGTTTATGAAATGATTGATGATGATATATGTGGCTCACATGATAATAAAGACATGTCAAGGGTGCGCCCAGATAGCGCTCCAATGCATTGGGTAAAGACTTAATCTCTAGAGATGACTTTTTAGACTGATACCTTGGTGAATAACCTTGGTAATTTTTAATGACACCTTAGGGATGGACCTTGGTGAAATGAAATGATTGTCAATATTAAATTTTTCAGCCACATCTTCAAGTTATGAAAAATTTTATTTTTATTATGATGTATCTCATGATTTCTTTCTCATGCCTTAATGTTTTTTTCATGTCCTTATTAAAGTATCTCAAGTTCACATGTAAAATGTTTCTCTTATTTCTCTTACTGGGCCTTCTGCTCACCATTTCTTTTGATGTATGTCCCCAGGTTATGAGATGTGGTAATGAACCTAGGATGAACTTAAGGAGAAGCCTTTCAAGTGTTTAAGAAGAATGCTTTATGTTGTTTTCATGTATTATATTCCTTGTTTCCAAGACACTAAACCTTAAAGATCCTCAGTTTTGTGTAATGCAATGAAAGTTTATGTTATAAAAAGATGGGATGCTACAATAACCTAGTGGTCCCCCAAAAACAAAATCATCATAGTTTAGTTAGTGTTGCCACTGTCAAACTTGCTACATGAAACAGGGGCCAAACCCCACCGAATGACTAGCATACTTGTACACGTCCTCCAGCCTAGATACTCGGGATTCCCATTAGTGCTCAATCAAGAAACACATATTATCAAATACAGTTTCCATATTCAAATTCCATTACAAAACCATAAACCCGAAAACAACCCGCTAATATGCTTCACATTTCTTTCACATATCAATAAAACACTAAAAAGTTTCTTAAAACAATTTCAAGGATTATAACGAGGCCTTGCACATAAAATCAATTCAAAAATGATATTATTAGGCCACAAACCCATCAAAAACATAACAACCCAGATTTGAGCCCCAAAACCAGTTAATAAATCATTTTTATTGTCCATAAAATTTCCCTATAAGATAGAACATGAAATATACCTAGAAACCATTTTATCAAGAAATTTTTTTTCCAATCGGTCCTTCAAGCCATTCTCAAAACTATCCATTGACCAAGGAATGAATTCCAATTTTATTAAAGAGGTGTATAGACACCATTTACAGAAGAAAAAAATTCCTAAATCCCTTAAAACATTCAGGTTACATATTCAGAACACAACCATTTTTATAAGGATGTGAAACATGCCATTTTCTGACAACTCAGGCCAAAACACATTGTAAACCCAAACCCATTGGTTTGTAAAAAAAATAAAAATTGGAAAGACATATGAGGACCCAAAATACCATTTATAATTTTTCATATTCATTTATAAATCCCAACAAATAATTTTTAAATCAAACATCACAAATAAAAGCCAACCAAGAAATTTACCGAACGCATGACATGCCCTTTTAAGCAAAACAATTTATGTTAAGAACTTGACAAAGAATAAAACACCAATTTCCTCACAAAATAGTTTTGAAAGATAGTGGAACATTTAAACAAACACTTAGTGTGCACATTTATGACAAAACAACACTACCTTTCACAAAACAAGGAATAACAACCATTTTGCACACCAAGTAAATTTACAAAATTCTGAACAATAATAATAAACACATATATAAGATGATAAAAATAAGAAAACAATGAATATTAAGAGATAAAGTCATGTGCAAGGGATATCCTACCTCAAATCCTTGACGTAATGGAAGCGCACACCCAATATCACCATCTAAGATTTTACAAACCCTAAACCTATTATGAAAATATCCAAATGAACAAAAAACCCATAAAAAATAATAGGATAGAAGAAACCTAGGTCTATCATGACTAGTGTAGATTATAAAACAAAGAAATAATGAAAGGAGGAAGAAGAGGGAGGATAAAGGAGAAGGAAACTCATCTTTTCAACTAGAAAACTCTTCGTATTCCATTAGATCTGCAACCGTAGTGAAAATTGATTGGGCTGGAAATTTTTGGAGAGTCTCCTAACATTTTTAAGAACCTGGGAATGAAGATTTGTGGGAAAAATAGCACGAATTGAAGGAATTATGTCTGATAGAATTTACCTTATCAATTCTAGATGATTTGAGAGATAATGACACATTTTCCCTAATATGAGACTCATATGAGCTCAAAAGAGGCAAAATCAATAATGGTGGTGAGGATAAGGGAATTGGATTCAAGTGGGAGGTGGAATCACTAAAAAATAGTAAGGCAGTAATTAGATATAAAAGAAAAAAATTAGTTTTTATAAAAATGGAAATGATCCCATGGGCTGGCCCAATAACTAAATAAGTAACCACAATTCACCATGATTATGAATTTCTATGCGGTCAAAAAGGATATGTTAGTTTTAATATATCAGTTTAGGACAAGGGGTATTGGAATGAGTCAAAAATGATAAAAAAAATTAATGCATTATAAATGAAACAAAATATGTTTTTAAATATGGAAATGTGCTCACAGTTGGCCCAAATCATGAAGTAACACCCCCTTCTCCAGAATCATCTAACAAGAAATGGACAACCCAAATTAGGGTGATTAGACATATATGGTAGTTAAAAAATAAAAATTAATCTCACACAACACCCAATAAAAGGATCAAGATTTTCAATGAACCAGATCAAAAACATGACATGAAAAAAAAACCGGGTGCGATAATTCTCCCCCCCCCATTAAAACATTCTTCCCCCAGAAAGATATAGCACAATCCAGCTGATTGATCAACACCTAAGGATTTGTTATCAATATGGTCTAGCCTCCTAATGTAATTAAACAACATCAACCATTAATGGAAATTAATTGTACTACCTCAAATAGAACTCCAACTCTAAACCACTTCCTGATAATCAACTGAAAGATCAGGTCACTTCCTCAACATCCAAACCAAGAACCCGGTTATTGGGCCTTCCACAAATGAACCCAACAATAACAAAAACCAAATAGAACTCAAAAAAAAACTAAATATTTAACACCCCAAGATTTCATAGTACATTAGTTCTTCAATGTAATTCAATAACTTACACTACATGCAACATCGAGTCCAAGCACACCACAACCAATCAAACTAGCTATATGAATAGTAATGCAACCTTTTTAAAATTTTATAAATTTTATCTTTCCAAATGTACTTCATTTTTGGATTTGGAAAATCAAAATTATCTTAGGGTGATTTTTTGGTATTTTTCTAAAAACATTCAATTTTTGATGAATAGTGAAAAACAATAAGTTAATGTTTGAAACCGAATTTTTATTTAAATAATTAATTATTTTATTTAAATTTATTTTATGCCAAAATAGATACATAATACCTATATAAGTCTAATTTAATTCATTGGAGTCATTTTATAATAATTTTAGATAGATAAAAATTCTATTAAACTTTTCACCGTTTTTTACCCATCTACTAGGAGAATTTAAAAATTCACATAAAACATAATTTTACCACTTCTGTGAGTTGAATTTCAAAAATCCAAGAGACATGGTTAATATCAATCAGTAAAATGTGGTTCAATAAGATAATTTTTTTTGTGTGAATAGTAACTTTTTTACTTTTATTTACCACGGTTAAAAGTAAATAGGGTAATTAAGGGTAAAAATAATAATATTATTATCCTAACACATGTCCTAATTCTATTGGATAAGTATAATTAGACAAAAAAAACCATAGGAATAAAATATGAACCTCTCTGGTCCACTTGGATTAGATAAAGACATTTATTATTATTTTATTTAAAGAAGAGATAAAAGAGTTAACATCAAATTTTAATAACTAAAACATTTTTAATGTAGGACAATACACAAGATAAATTAGACTATAAATATTCATTATAAATATTAAAATATTTCATAAATAATTTTATTATTTTATATTTTTTATAATTTAAATAATTTCATTTATTTATGACATAATGATGATGTAGTAATTACCTAATTAATGAAATATTAAAAAAATTGATACTATAAATATCCAAATAAATGTAATTTGAAACTTTTTATCAATAAAATATATTTTCTAGATTAATATGACATATTAGGGTTTTATAGATGAATTTATTTTGAAGTAAAAATGTTGTTATGAATTTAGAAAAATCCAAATACCATATAGTGACAAAATTGACATAAAAGAGTTTTTAAAACAAATATTATATTATTAATTGATATTCTATTCCAAAAAATCTAAGGATCAGCCAAAGGACATATATAATGATAGTTGTATCATTAATGAACCCCTTGGAGTTATCTTAGAAATATATATTATGTTTATTAACCATATAATATAAAAATACCAAGAGACATGGTAAATGTCAAACTATTTAACTAAGTGTTAAATCTAAAAGATAAAGTTAATATAGTGACTCAAACCTATCTAAAACCTATATGTTGAGTGGTTTTCGACCCATACCCACCTTAGACTTTAAATAATTCATTTTGGAGCCATTATAAAACGAAAAGTATTTTATTATAAAATAATATTTCTACCTTTTCCTAAGGTCCCCCTCACCCCTCTTATAAAAGGGCACTCCCACTTCTCTATAATTCACACCTTCAAAGACATTTGGCTTGGACACCCTCTACCCAAATACCTTATCAACTGTCCTAACTTCATCCTAGAGGCCTTACTTTAGTTATAAATCCATCCTAATGATCCCTTTTGATCAAATCAAATGGAAGAACCCAAAGAAGATGTCAATATCTCACCACCTCTTCAGGTTCCTTTCTTCTTCCACTTCTTTTTTCTTTGTTGATTCCATTATAAAATAATAACTCTAGTATATTCTATATACTGTGATGTTATTATGAATATGGTACAACCATATTCATTATTCTATCCATCATTTGAATGACATGTCCCCATACATGTGTACGTACGAACTACCGTCTCCACGTCGGGGTGTAATTGTTATTCGACACATTATTAATTGGATTGGTATAATAATGTTGAGTAATTGAAGTAATTAATAAATATAACATGAGAATGATTCTTAATATATTATATAAAATCCAATTAAATATTATTTTAATATCAAAATAATGATACTGTCGCTCGTTCGTACGTACGGATTACCATATCCACGAACGCAATGAGATTCATTCACCGTCTTATCAATTCAAGAATAAATATCATTTTATTATTAAAAATAATGTTTAGAGACATGATATCATTCTGGATATGAATAATATACCTCCCATCCATAAAAAATATGACTCACATAACAAAGAATATAAAGTGAAACGAATTTGTTAACACCTGAAACGATGATAATACTAAGATATTATTAACAAAGCAATGTTAAAAGATAATATATGATATGATATTAATGTATGTGATTCTTTTATAATTTAATAACAATTATTTCACTATTATACAGGTGGTCAAAATACCATCTACCAATGAAAAAGTACAAAGTAATGGGTTTCTTATTTCACTTTTAATTCCGTGAAATTTCCATTGTTCACCACTTATTTATTGCATGTGGTGTGTGTAATAACCATGATAGTATTAATTGTGTAATATACATTAATTTATGGATATTTAAATCATCATTGTATGATCCTTATTTCATGGGTGTATGTCTTTTAAGTTACCAAATCGATAAGGAATTTTGAAATTTCAATTTCCACTGATTCGGCTTTACACATACTTCATTGATTATTTTGTTTGAAGATTATTTGTGGAGTCACTATTCATTTGATTATGTCATAATTTCCACTCCCCTTTCTATGGATATACTTTTGATACACATAATCACTCCATTGATAAATTCTCATGTCATTGATATGAATTTGATAAGAGTAATTTTAACTCAATCTTCATTTATTGCGTTAAACATCCAATTCATTGGTGTTGTTTTTACAGGAATATGTGTGAATGTACTCTGTTTGATTTACACTGAATATAAAATCATATTTAGTGTATTTTTATTTTTCACACATAATTATGTCATTGTTTATCCTTAACCTAAGGATACAGTCTTTATAAAATATTTCATCTCAATTTACATTCCATTGAGACTTCAATGTTCTCATACACCAATTCTCTTTTATACAGTGTATATAATGTACTTTGACATATTATATCATGAATCCCTTTATTCTCATGATATTATAATTTTTTTATTACCTCAATTATTTTTATTCAAGAGTCTCTCCTTTGGTTAGGAACTCTAACTAAAATATCATTTTAAATGTTTTAATTATTTATTATTCAAAATATTTCTCATTAATTTCCATGTTTTAAAATTGGGTTTAAGGTTTTATTTATATGGATATTAAAGTTTTAAAATTAAAATTCCTTTTAAATGATTCAATGTGGTATGTGACACTTTGATTAAAAAATCTATTTTAAATAGCTTCTTGACAAATTGTGTGACTTTTAAATGTTTTCAAGAAAAAGGGGAATATTTTTCTCAAATAGTTTTGATGATTATTTTCATCTATGTAAATATCATTCATTATTCTTGATTGAGGTTAATCTGTTATAATACAATCTTCCATATTTTATTGAATGATCTATGTTTGACTGCAGATGTGCTATCTTTATACCATTCATGGCTTATGGATAACATATTGATATTTCGTATTCTCATCTTAGTATGAATGTTTATGTTATATTTAAACCTATTCATATATGGAATGCATTAGACTTAGTAAGTGACAGGTAGAGTCCACTATAGCTCATTGATGCATTAGTAGGTCTCATGATACAAACTAGTGTCTTGTCACAAGGCCTTGACAAAATCTTATTTGTAGTCTTGGAACAAGGCCTTGAATATGTGGTTATGATAGTCTGGAATTATGCATTCCATCATTATGAAAGTGGTTATTGGTATTTCATGTGATTATTCAACTAGTAGAATATCCATGTGAATAAGTAAATGGCATTATTTAATTTTTTTTTTCCATATTATGCTGAATTTCTAGTTTAAAAGGATTTTTTCAGTAATACACTACCTTAAAAGTTTATGCTTATTTAAGAAAGTTTCTTCTATATTGTTATCCTTACTGAGAATCTGAGCTCACCCCTTTCTATGTTTTATTTTTTCCAGGATGTGAATAAGTATTTTATGACTGACCTGCAAGGATATTCTAAGGGGATATGAGTGTGGACTATGGAGACTATGTTGTTTTAGTTTTTCACTTTATCATGTAATGTAATACTTATGAATGTATCTATTACTTCCAAGGCTACTAAACTAATCGGTCTATCAAGACATTCTCTTTTGTGATCATGCTAATGATATGTAATAATTCACTGACTCTGGGTAACTGGGGTCAGGGCGTTATAGTTGGTATCAGGGGAAGTTGAGTAGAAACTTTGGAAAAAAGAATTTAGATAAACCTTGATTAGAGTACATAGTCCTATGATAGAATTTGAGGATTACTATAGAGGAAATTCATAAAATTTTTGTATTATAGTGATTTTGTGAGATTTCCATGAAATACATCCTTGTCTTGATACGAGCAGGTAGAGGCGACTCTAGCATAGATGTAGCTAGGGGTAAACCCTGAAAGCACCGCTTTGAGATAGACTTAAATGAGAACTAGTGAACGAAAATGGGGCTTGCTGCACTCTTGGTTACGACACTCCCGGGGGATATGCTTATGATAATTTACATTTTCCTTACAAACCGATTTGAATTATTTTAATATAAGATGAGAATAAATGACCCTGGTTAATCCTAAGGTGTTTCAAACTGAAAATCTGGTGTCATGATATTCTCTAAATGTTTTTATGATTACTATTACTCACACAATGCATTCAGGTTTTAGTCAATGGATGGATTCCAAGGTAATCATAGTAACTTTGATAATGATGTACAAGGTGGGAACAGTGGTAGAAATGAGCAAAAAAATGGAATGTTGATAAATGTAAAAGATATCGTGTTCATGCCAAATTAGTTTTCTGAAAATATGATCAACAATATATATTAACCAACTCCCGGACTCAACAAAGAAGAGAAAGATGATGAATGATAAGAGCTTCAATAGTGGAGACCATGGAGAAAAGAATCCTTAATTTCCATCATGCTTGAAATGTGGAAGAAGAAACCCAAGAATGTTCCTCAATGGAATAAAGAAATGATTTACGTTTGGGAAAGAAGGTCATAAGTTATGAATTGCCAAAGAAAAATTAAGAGCACTATGGAAGAAAATAAAAATGGTCCCAAGAATCTATTTACCCTCATTTTCTATAAATATAGGGGACCTGGACATTACCTGAGTGAATTCCCTATTCTATAGGATATTTTCTTGGTCAAAGAAGAAACTATGTAGAAATAAATGGTTGGAGAAATTTTTAAATGTATTAGTGCTCCTTGTTGATGGGATTACATTGGAATAATTTTATATTGTATTTGTAACCCTGGAGTTGTCATCTCAAAATGAAATTTAAGGAAGATTTATATTTTCTCTTGTGGATATAGTTATAAATAACCATTTGGTTTTATATGATCATTGCGTTTGAGGAAATTACAAGTTATTATATTTTGGGATGAAAATTCAAGGTATGATATAACATTGGTGGTTAAATTATGTTATAGTTATTTTGAGGAATTTTTCTCATTTTATTAATGTTTTAAAATATAGTTTTTAAAAATGGACAACATGCAGACCATGTGACAACCCGTCACGTAAGACAAAGCTGTGGGAATCGGACCCACAACCAGAGTGCCATTAGGATTTATCACCTACCACTGGATTACATGAAGTCCCTAGTTAGTGTGAATAATTATATTAGTTAAATGATTTTATTCATCATTAATAAGTTGATTTTGGAAATTATGTCTTATCAAATGAATACCCTTAGTATAGGAAAATGGTATGGTGATGAAGTGATAAATGTTAATTTGGAAGACGTTCACTTTGTTGGGAAAACTATATGCCCAAGGAAAATAGAATACTATGGGCTTTCATTTGAGAAGTAATGGTAGATTTTTTTTCTATGTATTTCTTGTGGATTTATAATGATTTGGTTTATTTATGAAAATTATTTACCTATAATAGAGAATATGTGATTAGGTTAATTAATTTTATGTATGTGACATTAAGAGTAGTTGATATCATTTGGAGATACAATTTAATGTGGAAGACTACATAACCAAATACACCTATGTTATTGGTTTCAATATTAGTTTGGATTATACTGAAGGATTTTAAGGACAATTGTTTATTGAATGATATTTATTTAACATTTGGGTATTGATGGTTTAATTTTAGAAATTAAGATTCATGTTTCTTTCTCTAAAGGAATATCCTTTTGGAAGATCATCATATCTTGTACTAACGATTTTGGTTTTGATTAATCTCTAAAGAAAAGGTAAATATGTAGTTTCTCCTTTGTGGATCATGTGATTTTATAGAAGTTAATTCTAGGTCTTCTAGTGTGACCAAGTATTCTTGAATACTCATCATTTAAAAAAAATATGAGTTAGTGGTAGAAATTTATTGAAGAATGAAACTCCACTTAAAAAGTATGTATATCTCTTTATGATTCTTAGTCAATCTCATAAATAAATTCCTCATCTTTATAAAAAGTAACTAAAAACAAAAAATATGTTTTCCATTTACTTTTCCTATTGGGAATTTAATGACTGTTTGTCCCATCACACGTTTTGTTTTTTTCTTATTGTTAACTTTCTCTAGATCATGTTTTATATCCCTCTCCATCAGAACCTGACTCTTATTTTATCTTCTATATCCATGTTTTCTTACATGGAATCCTAGTATGGGTTATCTTGGGTGACCTTTGTACTTATCTTTATTTATTTTAATGTGATAGTTTTATTGACTTTTTTTCCGATGTGGGACTTTTCATTATATTACAAATCCCAATTTTAAAAATTTCCAGGATGCAATTTTTTGAAGGAGGGAAGAATGTAACTCCCTAAGATTTCATTGTACATTAGTTCTTTAATGTAATTCAATAACTTACACCACATGCAACATCGAGTTCAAGCGCACCACAACTAATCAAACTAGCCGTTATGAATAGTAATACCCACTTTTTGAAATTTTATCAATTTTATCTTTCAAAATGGACTTCATTTTTGGATTCAGAATATCGAAATTAGATTAAGGTTTATTCTTGGTATTTTTCTGAAAACTTTCAATTTTTGATGCATACTGAAAAACAATGAGTTATAGTTGAAAAACGAATTTTTATTTAAAAAATTATTTATTTTATTTAAATTTATTTTAGGTCAAAATAGATACATAAAATCTATATATGTTCAATGTAATTCATTGGAGTCAGTTTATAATTATTTTTGATATATGAAAATTGAACTGAACTTTTCACCGTCTTTTACCCATCTCCTAGTAGAATTTTCAAATTCACATAAAACATTATTTTACCACTTATGTGAGTTGAATTTCGAAAATCCGAGAGACACAATTAATATCAAGGTGTAAAATGTGGTTCAATAAGATAAAAATAATTTTAGTGAATAGTAACTTTTTAATTTTATTTACCACAGTTAAAAGTAAATAGGGTAATTGAGGAAAAATCATATTATTATTACCATAACACATTTTCTAATTCTATTGGATAAGTAAAATTCGACCAAAAACAACCTTAGGATTAAAATGTGATCCTCTTTGGTCCACTTTGATTATATTAGGACATTTATTATTATTTTATTTAAAGAAGAGTTAAAAGAGTTAAAATTGAAGTTTAATAACTAAATTTTTTTTTAATATAGGGCTAAACCTAAGATAAATTCGACAATAAATATTCAATATAAATCTAAAAATATTTCCCACATAATGGTATTTTATTTAATTTTTTTAGAAATTAAATAATTTAATTTATTTAAGTCATAATGATGATGCAGTAATTACTTAATTAATTAAATATTAAAATAACTGTTATTATAAATATCCAAATAAATTTAATTTCAGATTTTTTATGAATTACACTAAATTTATAGGTTAATATTACATATTAGGTATGGTTATATTAATTTTTCTTTAATTAATAAGGATGTAATGAATTTAGAAAAAACAAAATACCAAATAGTGTAAAAATTGACATAAAAGAGTTTTTAAAACAAATATTATATTATTAATTGATATTATATTCTTAAAAAATATAAGGATCGGCCAAAGGACTTATATAATGATATTTGTATCATTAATGAACCACATGGGGTTCTCTTGAGTGTATATAGTAGGTTTATTAACCATATAATATAAAAATTCAAAGAGACATGGTAAATGTCAAACTATTTAACTAAGAGTTAAATCTAAAAGATAAAGTTAATATATTGACCCTAACCTATCTAAAACCTACTAGTTGAGTGGTTTTCTACCCATACCCACCTTAGACTTTAAATAATTCATTTTGGAGCAATTAGAAACCGAAAATGTTTTTATTATAAAATAATATTTCTAGCTTTTCCTAAGGTTCCCCTCACCCCCCCTATAAAAGGACACTCCCCCATATCACTAATTCAGACCTTCAAAGCCATTTGGATCAGCCAAAATCTGCCCAAATACCCTCTCAAATATCCTAAATTCATCCTATAGGCATTACTTTAGTCATAATTCCAACCTATGGAGCCCTTTCAATGAAATTTAAAGGAATAACCTGAAGAAGAGGTAAATATCTCACCACCTCTTTCATGTTCCTTTCTTATTCCACTTCCTCTTTCTTTGATGTTTAAATTCTAAAATAATAACTCCAGTATCTTCTATATAATTGGATGTTATTATGAATATGGTACAACCATATTCATTATTTTATCCATCCTTTTAATGACAGCTCACCATACATGCGTACGTACGGACTACCGTTTCCACGTCGTGCTATAATTGTTATTCAATAAATTATTATTTGGATGGGTATAATAATGATGTGTAATTTATGTAAATAATAAATATAAAAATATAATTATTCTTCTTATATGATATACCATCCAATTATATATTATTTTAATATCAAAAGAATGATATTGTCACTCGTTCATACGTATGGATTACCGTCTCAATGAACGCGATGAGATTCATTCCTCATCGTATCCATTAAAGAATAAATTTCATTTTATGATTAAATATAATGTTTAGAGACATGATATAATTCTGGATATAAATATGATACATCCCTTCCATAACAAATATGACTCACATCACAAAGAATATAAAGGAAAATGAATCTGTTAACCCCCGAAATGATGATAATACTAAGATATTATTAACAAAGCAATGTTAAAAGATCATATATGATATAAAATTAATGTATGTGATTCTTGTATAATTTACTAAAAATTATTTCACCATTATACAGGAGGTTAACCTACCCTCAATCAAGGAAAAATTACAAATTAAGGGGTGTCTTATCTCACTTTTAATTCTGTGAGATTTCCATTGTTCACCACTTCTTTATTGTATGTGGTGTCTGTACTGCCCATGACTGTATTCATTATGTAATATAATTTAATTTATGGATATTTACATCATCATTTTATGATCCTTCTTTCATGTGTGTATGTTTATTAAGTTACCAAATCGATAAAGGAATTTGAAATTTCAATGTCCACTCATTGGGCTTTATGTATACTTCACTGATTATTTTACTTCAAGATTATGTGTGGAATCAGTATTCATTTTCTTAGGTCATAATTTCCACTCCCCTTTCTATGTATATAAATTTGTTACACATAATCACTCCATTTATAAATTCTCAAGTCATCGTTATTAACTTGATAAGAGTAATTTTTACTCAATCTCCATTTATTAAGTCAAACATAAAATTCATTGGTGTTGTTTTTACAAGAATATGTGTGAATGTACACTGATTTATTTATTCTTAATATTTAATAATATTGAGTGTATTTATATTTTTCACACTTAATTATGTCTTTGGTATATCCATATCCTATGGATACAGTCTTTATAAGAGATTTAATCTCAATTTACAATCCATTGAGACTTCATTGTTGTCATACAACAATTCTCTTTTATATGATGTATATAATGTACTTTTACATAGTATATAATTAATACATTTATTCTCATGAAATTATAATGTTTTTATTACCTTAATTATTTTTATTCATGTGTCTCTCTTTTGGTTAGGAACCCTAACAAAAATATAATTTTAAATGTTTTAAAGAATTATTATTCAAAATCTTTCTCATTAATGTCCATGTTTTAAAAATGGTTTTAAGGTTTTATCTCTATGTACATTAATGTTTTAAAATTAAAATTCCTTTTAAAATTTTCAAAGTGGTATGGGACACTTCGATTCAAAAATCTATTTTAAATGGCTTCTTGAAAAATAGTGTGACTTTTAAATGTTTTCAAAAAAACAGGGGATATTTCTCTCAAATTGTTTTGATGATAATTTTAATCTATGTTAATATCCTTCATTATTATCAATTGAGGTTAATATATTACAATACAATATTCCATATTGTATTGAATAATTTATGTTTTACTTCGGATTTGCTATTTTTATACCATTCATGGCTTATGGATAAAGTATTGACATCTCATATGCTAGTTTTAATACGAATGTTTATGTTTTGTTTAAATCTGTTCACATGAGGAATGCAATGGACATAGTAAGTTATGGGTGGAGCCCGCTATAGCTCCTAGATGCATCGGTAGGTCTCATTAGAAAAACTAGTGTATTGGCACAAGGCCTTGTCAAAATCTTATTTGTAGACTTGGAACAAGTCCTTGACTACGTTGCTATGATAATCTGGCATTATTCATTTCATCGTTATGAAAGTGGTTATTGGTATTACATGTGATTATTCGACTAGTAGAATATCCATGTGAATAAGTAAATGGCATTATTTCATTTTATTTTTGTCATATTATTCTGAAAATCAAGTTTAAAAGGCTTTTGTTTTAGTATTACATTTCTTTAAATGTTTATGCCTATTTATGAATGTTTCCGCTCTATTGTTATCCTTACTGAGAATCTGAGCTCACCAATTTCTATGTTTTATTTTTTGCAGGATGTGAAGAAGTATTTTATGACTGACCTGCAGGGAGAGTCTTATGGGATATGAGTGTGGACTATGAAGACTATGTTCTTGTAGTTTTTCACATCATCATGTAATGTAAGACTTATAAATGTATCTAGTACATCAAAGGCTACTAAAATAATTGGTCTTTCGAGACATGATCTTTTCTGATCATGCTAATGATATGTAATAACGCACTGACTTTGGGTAACTGGGGTCGGGGTGTTACAAAATATACTAGTGGATTACCAGATGGACTCCCCACCATTAAGAAAAAACTATCACTAGATATGTTCTTAGGAGGAAAATCAATGAGACCTATGGTGGGTCTCCCAACCATTAGAACCCAACATGAAATGAAGAAAAAAGAATTCAACATAAGATAGAATCAGGCCTCACTCACACAATCCCACCAAAACTCTCATACAACAACCTACCTACCCATGTTGAGAGGAACACAACATGAACATTTAAGCTTCCCATTCTCAAATGGAGGCGGCAAGAACTGGGCCCACACTCTCTGCACGGATCCAAACCCCCACCAATTATGGAGGGTAGGGTAGGGGACCGAATCATTTTCCCATTGAAACCACAAAAGAAACAAAGTAATTACCTCACTGAAATGGTAGAAGTATGATCTTAGAAATACTACTCAAAATCATAGGACTCTTGAATATACGTTAGCTTCACTCTGAAACTATTTCTAGAGCTCTGATGGATGAAGCATCTCTTGACTCACAGTTAGGATTTGATAATCCCCAATATGTACTCCATCACTTAGTTTCATACAGTACCACATAATACTCCCAGGAAGAATCAATAGATCAAGAGACACCATGAAACTCTCTTCCTAAACAACAAATTTTTATCCTAAAAACCATAGAGATACAAAACACTATTTTCTCTCACTCGTAATGAGGAACTTAATGAACAAGGCAGAAAAAAACACCACCTAAAAATCACCGAGAACATCTACTACAACCGAGAGAATCACTATAAAGGGAAGACACATTATATCGAGCCCAAACAACTCTCTATTTGAACAAATGGGATGAAGTATCATTCTAAAAGGTGTATTTATCATTTGAAATAATTGACTACGATGATCAACTAGAAATCATGACAATGGAGAACCATTTATGGCCACATTACAACATCCAACACATCTTTAGAAACCCACTAAACATTACCCCAAAACTGTGCTACCAACAAGATCACATATCAAGATGCAACAAGAGTATGACTTCTAGATCATATAGATGCTTACAGAATAGAAAACACTTATAAGAAATAGGATAAACCATCCACATAACTATCATTTTATAACAAACACCGCAATTATTCTTCTCATAACACTTTTGAAATACAAATAAACTATCTTGGTGGATTTTCACATTCACCAATGGTGTTTCATAAAGTCTCACTCACATGAACATTTATGTGACGTCCCATGAACTGGAATACTATGCCATTCCGACAATTCATCCATATATCCCTAAAACATTTCATGTGAGAACCCATGAAAACACATAATGTAAAAAAACATCATCATTACATAAATAATCGTGTACCTTCTAAAGGAACATTACCCACCAAATCAAAATCCATTTTTATATTTCACAAGAGAGGACATGATTCATCAAGATCCATTTGGTTAAAAAAAATCATTCCATTTAATAAAACTTCCAAAAACAACCATTATATTACGAATATCCCTTTCCCATTTTTTTTAAAAACAACAGCAAGGTGTATTTTTATAATCTGTCAACCAAAAAGGCCAAAACCCTTTTCCAGAAAAATAGTACCCACTCAATACCAAATTTCGAAAACCAATTCATCATATTCAAAAACTTTTCAACAGGCCAAAACATGCCATTTAAAACAATGTTTCATAATTACTTTAAAATGATTCACACTTTCAGAACCTTTTATTTCATCAAACCACAAGTTTAGATTAGGGAAAATCCAAACCTGTTAAATCATTTCCACTTCCTCCAAAAAAAAATTCACAAAAGCACAAACATCTGAAACCATTCTTATATTTAATTTTTGAAAACACCTTTTCCACTTTTCAAAAACCGAGCACTCCTTTAAAACTCATTTTTAAAATTCTCACAAAAGTATTTTCAAAACAAAAATTCATAATTCAGGAAAGGTCCAAGAGACCCAAAAAAAGGAACTAGTGTCGGTGGGTGACTTGGCCATATGGTTGGCGGCCATATGTCAAACTCAAAACCCACATGTAGATACTTATTAGAACCATGCCCTGGCTCTACATGGATTGATAGTCCTTGTGATCTCATGGAGGCCATTATTCATACTCCCCTTGACATATCCCAACACCAAACAACCTACAAGAACAAAATACACTCATAAAACTGGACATCCCATGTAAACCTGAGGATCATAAAGAGAAAGAGTTCATGACGCTCTTCCCGAACTTATCCCTCAAGTAAAAAAAATCATAAACATCTACCTTGATATTCCCCAAATAATAAGGGCACGCTAAAAAAAGGTCTGCTAAGAGCCAACCCCCTTTTATACCATTTTGTCACGAACCAACCCTAGTCGACCTTAAACCGGTCACAAGGGCTAGCCCAGGACAAGTCCCGAGAGGGATTCCCGATTATCCCGGGATGGTGACAAGAACCAAGGGCATCAATAGTGTACACAATGGAACTATTTATCCCATATATAAACAATCAAACAAACAGTTTAATGAAATAGACAACCCAAAATAAAATTATATAAAAATTGAATTGAACATAATTTGTACAAGAAACTGAAAGTACAACTAAACCATTAACTCAACTAACCAAACCTAATAACAAAATAACTCCATGTGGCCCTTCGGGTTATGATCCAACATAATGATCACACATCTCCCAAGGTGATCAAACTCATGCTGAAACCTGCATAAGGGATAAAAATAGAAGTAAAATATAGGCGTGATTATTAAAACTCTGTAGGTTATCCCGATATTATATTCCCAATGCACATACATTAAAATAAAATAAATATCAATTTCATTTTTTAAATACAATATATAAAGGTATGTTTTCCAAATAAGGACCCATGATATATAAAAAAAATTACCAGACAAAAACAGGCATGTTTTATAAACAAGAATGCTAGTAACAATTTTCAAATAGGTGCAACTTCAAAATGAAAATAGTTTTCAAGTGGGATGCTTTAAAGAATTTACACATTTAAATAAATCACACACAATACTTAATTTACAAACCAAACACACCGTATTCTTATGATGATTAGAAAATATCCAATGAGAACAAGTCACTGGAACACCCCTAGGCACTAGTTAGTTGTGAGCCACAGGTACCTCGTATCTCAGTGAAAGTAACCATAATAAATATCTGTTCTCGTACACATGAGCCACTAGTAGGGAGAAATAAAATAACATAGTGTCCCCCCAACAACATCATAATCATAGTTTATTTAGTGTTGTGATTGTTAAACTTGCTACATGAAATAGGGGCCAAACCCCGCGGAATCACCAGCATACCAGTACACGTCCGCCCACCTAGATACCCGAGATTCCCTTTAGGGGCCAATCAAGATACACATATTATAAAATAAAATTTCCAAATCCCAATTCCATTACCAGACCATAATCATACAAATATCTCTCAAACATTCTTCACATTTCTTTCACGAATCTATAAACCACTAAATAGATTCGTAAAATAATTTCAAGGAGTATAATGAGGCCTTAAACATAAAATCCATTCAAAAATGATCTTTTAAGGCCAAAAAACCATCAATAAAATAACAAACCATATTTTAATGCCCCAAAATCAATTAATAAATCATTTTTATTGACCATAAAGTTTCCCCAAATGATACAACATGAAATACGCATGGAAACAATTTTTCAAAAAAACAAATGCCAAACGGGCTTTTAGGCCTTTTTCAAAAATATCCTTTGACCTAGGTATACATTTCACTTTTATTAAGTAGGTGTATACACACCATTTAAAATATAAAAATAAATTCATAAAACCCATAAAACATTCAGGTTACATATTCAAAATACAACCATTTTCATAAGGATGTGAAATAGTCCATTTTCCGAAAACTCGAGCCAAAACGTATTGTAAACCAAAACCAATTTGTTTGTAAAACAAAATCCAAATTGAAAATACATATGAGGTCCCAAAATAACATTTATCATTCTTAAAATTAATATATAAATCCCAACAAATAATTTTTAAATCAAACATCACACATGAAATCCAACCGTAAATGTACCGAAAATGTGACATGCCCTTTTAAACAAAACAATTTATTTTACACACTTGAAGAAGAATAAAACCCCAATTTCATGCCATATTTTATAAAAGATACTGTAACATATTTAATATATAATAAACCATGTTCTAATCCTCACAAAATAGTTTTGAAAGATAGTGGAATATTTGAATAAACACATGGTGAGAACATTTAGGACAAAACCACACTACCTTTCACAAAACAAAGAATAAAATCCATTTTCCACATCATGTGAATTATCCAAATGCTGAAAATTTATAATAAACGAATATATCAGATGATAAAAATATGAAAATTATGAATCTCAAAAGATAAAGGCATGTACATGGGATATTCTACCTCAAATCCTTGGCGTAATATAAACGCATAACCAATATCACCACTTGAGGGTTTACAAACCCTAAACCTATGACGAACAGACCCAAACGAACAAAAACCCCATAAAAATCATAGGATAGAAAAACCCTAGGCCTATAATTACTAGTGGATATTATAAAACCAAGAAATAATGAAATGAAAAATAAGAGGGTGGATAAAGGAGAATGAATCTAACCTTTTCAACTAGAAAACTCTTATAATTCCATTAGATCTGCACCATTAGAGAAAAGGGAATGGGCAAGAACTTCGTGGAAAGGATCCAATGGTCTGGAAGAAACAGGGAAAGATTATTTGTTGGAAAAAGAGCATGAATTGAATGAATTATGTATGAAACAATTTACCTTCTCAATTTAGGATGATTTGAGAGACATGGACATGTTTTCCCAAATCCATGACTCATATGAGATCCAAAGAGGTAACATCGATAATGGGGGTACGTATAGTGGTTTAGGATTCGAATGAGATGTGGAATCACTGAAAAATATTAAATATTTATTAATATATCAATGAAACATATATTTTTTTTAAAACAGGAAATGAGCCATGACCTGGCCCAGTATCTAAATAAGTTACCCCAATTCACCATGCTTATGAATTTTTAAAGGGTCAAAAAGGATATGGTAGTTTTAATAATTTAGTTTAGGATAAGTGGGAAGTGGAATAAATCAAAAATGACAAAAAAATTATATGAGTTATTAAAGAAACAAAATACGTTTTTAAATATTGAAATGGGATCACAGTTGGCACAAATCATGAAGTAGAAACCCTTTCTAAAAAAACTCTTAACAAACAAAGGAGAACCCAAATTAGGGTGATTAGAAATATATGGTAATTCAAAAATAAAAATTAATCTCACACATTACCCAATAAAAGGATCATTATTTTTAATGAACCAGATTAAAACCATGACAATAAAAGAAAAAAACAGGGTCTGACAATTCTCCCCACTCCTCTGATTGCTGCTACTGGGAGAACCTTCTCCGTCCACTGTAAGGACATGGGGGAGACCCCCACATTGGATATTGACTTGATGTGTAACATCTCTATGTTGGAGCCCTGTGGCAGGAGGAATTACTCCATACAAGATGTCATCATCATAGAAGAGGCTTTCGTACTGAGTGTCACTATTGTGGGAAGGACCCTCATTCAGATTGAAGGCGGCATGAGGCAGATCTCCATGCTGAGCGTGTTAGTGGGGATGACCCATTTCTCATTGTTGGTGGTATTGAGAGGAAATTTGTAATGGGTTTCATTGTTTTGGGTTGGTTTTTGGCGGGCGCTCCCTGCTATGGCATACAGGAAAGTCGACCCAGCCGGCCCGTGGGGCGGTTGGGGCCTCGATCTGGGATGGGTGTATGAGTGACCCTACCCAGCATGCATAGAGGGCTGATGGTATACTTTGGAAGTGGCACAAGCCACATTAGTTTCTGAAGTTGATTCCCCTTGGCAGGCATCCTCCACGGCATGCGCCCGACGCTGGCGTTAGGTCAGTCGGATTGGGGTCGGCGATGTAGGCACATAGCTTACCTGCTCCTAGACTCATGGGGCCGGGTGGTGGTGCAGGTGCAGCCTAGTTGGGGACATCCCTAGGGTCCCATATAATGCATTCCTAGCTGGGCTGGCTCCAACATGTGCTGCCTCATTAGCATAGGGGAGGTAGTCATCAAAGCGTTCTAGGAGAGACTCCTAAAATGGTTGTGAATCGGTGTGGGGTGGAGAGGCTCCTTGTACTGCCCCTGGGGGTAGCGGTGGTGAAAAGTAATAGATTCCTCTAAATTATTGTGGCCCATATCTTGAGTCGGGATAATTCCATCCTCATCATATCGTCATAGGAGGTCATTTACCACTCTTTGCTGAACGAATTCAGATGGGGGGATAGGGCGTGGGCACCCAGCAGTTGTGGGCATGGAGACTGTCGTAGAAGCGGTGGAGCCATGCGGGAAAGCCACGTTGACAGTCCCCCAGCAGCATGTGTCAGTGGATGGGTGGTGATCAGTTTCATATTGTGGCATCATTGGTCCTGGAAGGTAGGGAGATTAATCTATTAGTGCTGAAACAAATAAATCCTCACCCAATTCCCCAATGTCATTCCTTCTTCCATGGCTGGTAAGAAGGATCCACGCTAACAAAGTCATAAAATGGATGTCCAACGTTCAACTGCACCAACTTCTGGTGAGTTTTATAGTAGGCCCAATATTTTTTTGGTAGGACCTGGTTCCAGATACATGGATATGGTGAGATTCTAGTCCAGTGATGTCTCGAACACTACTAATCTCCACCTTTAAGAGAAGAACTTAATGTCTGTTTCCCTATTTCTGTTTCCAATGCTTTCTCTGGGGCGCATGCATCCATCAGCTAAGGATGCGGTGTTTTTTTCCCTACATTTGTGCTTTCCAAAGTAAAGCGGCTTCCATCCCTTGTTTGGGGTCGTTTTCACCCTGATCGAAATGTGATTATGGGTGTTAGTTCCTCCTTCTGTGGATTCCTCCTCGGAACACGTTTCCTAGTATGAGTCTCCCATATAGACGTAAGAATTTTTTCATGAAACTCTTCATATTTCCATGTCTTCATAGTCCCCGTTTAATTACGCTGCTTTTTTCAGGACATTCCAGGGGGTTCAGTCTGGGCAGTAACCTTCGGTTGGGGGAGTATTCATGTTGTACATCACCGGTGTGTCTGGATGCTAGAACACTGAAGCGTTTGTGTCTAGTTACCTTATGATAGGGATTCTTGTGGTCACGGAAGCCTGAGGCCTCCGACGTCGAGTGTGGGGAATTATATTCCATGGGAATGTCTCGGAGGTTTTTCTCAGCTTCCCATGATTAACACACAGTATGCCACAAATTTAACATCCATTGGAGAAATATCAGACTAATCAGAACACATAATATAGTGGATCGGAGGGGTGCAACCACAAGAGAGAGAAAAAATATTGGGTCTAACATGTGGTTAGTAGCCTGATTATTGCTATTGGGAAGGGTAATTGAGGTGTCATGATACCACTAGGATGTGTCGGCCCGGGTGAGAATTAGGATGGGTAATGGAGGGTTGAGAGTTGATGAAGTATGTGATGTAACTAATGTGATGACATTAGTGATTTTGGGCTTGAGCCTTGAAAAGGATTCCTATCTATCCTTGTGGAAAGGAATCAATGTCCATGAAGTTTGGCGGGGTGATGGGTTACCTTACGAGGCAACCCATATAGAGGGGACCCAGAGGAAGTGAAACCTTCGGGTTGGGGAATGGCCTTGCAAAAACACATTGGATAGAGGGAAAGACCATGATGAGACAATGGTGATGGGTGAGAACTGCATGGATGTGTCCTATATACCTTTTCTCAGCAAGGATCAATGTCCAAATAGTTCAGGGCGGGGAAAGTAATCGTTGTGTCCATGGGGGACAATGACCCGATGAAATGATATGACTTAAAGGTGGTAAGCATCTCGAGGTTGGTCAGACGGTCGAGGGATGACCAGAGATGTGGGTCCAATCAAAGGGGACTACAATGACTTAGAATTGATGGGGGAACACAACCTATTACTATCAATGAGGATGGAAAACAACTTACCATTGACTGTGGTTAAGAATTACTTATAGTTGAATGGGGTTAACAATGGATTAACGCTGATTGGGGGACAGTTTAGTGTCATGCAAGACAAAAATGGGCTTACAGTTTAATGTCATACAGGATGGGGGTGGACCTACATGACATAGTCAAGACCGATGGGAGTTGGGATTGAACCTTAGGGTGGCCTCCTACATACCTTTCCTTGATAAGGATCAAAGTCCATGTAGTTTGAATGAGTAATTGGTGAACCGAAGTAAAGGTGGTCAAGACCAATGGCTGTGAGGTTTTAACTTTAGAGAGGATTCAAACATACCTTGCCTTGTCAAATATCAAAGTCCATGTAGTTCAGTATGGGGTTGGGACTTACTCTTTATGGAAGCCCAAAGTGGATGTCATGGTTGATGATTACTCTAAGCCCACGTGAGTCATTCTCGGTGTGAGAAACAACAGGAATCAAAGACCTGAAGAACACATCAGGAAAGGTGCATCTATGGGAAGTGGAATGGGGATTACATGTGGTTAGAATCCTAGAGAGGAAAATGAGGCTTATGTGTGGTTAAAAGCACAGGGATATAGAGATTGGGAATTACTCCAGGATGGAGGCCTAAGTGGAGACATAGCCCAATGAGAGAAGAATTTGGCATAAAAGAGAGGAGGATTCTGTTTCCCATCCCCCCTATAGTCTTTGTCTTAGAATAAGATAAGAGGAGTAGGGTTTTTTCCTCCCACAATAATGGAGTTGGTCTTGCACCAAGGTTATGTCCCTTTACCTGTGGACAGACGACGCTCTAGAAAAGAGGATCAAATTCCATGTGAAGAAGATTTCACTCTCGTGGAGGCGAGCAGGCATGGAGAATGTTCGAGGTGGGGATCTTTTCATGCGTTGCATAGGGAAAGGATACAGTTTAACGTTATGTCTTGAGGACGATGATGCTTGGAATTTTAATGTCATCTAGCTCAGACGAGGAGAGTACCCTCACCACCCTAGGATATACATGACCGATTCCACTCCTCTCATGGGGAAAGGAAGGCAATGAGTAATGTTCTGTGAAGGGGTTGTTATGGATTTATCCATTGAGGGGACCATGTTAGAATGGCTATCAGAAGAATTAATAGTTGATAGCGTGCCTATGCGAAGAATCATGAGGCGAAGCAACACAATGGAAAGCACCGCCCAAGGGACTTTGAAATCCATTCGTGCATACCTGGGGTGTCTCATGAGAAAAGATCATGTGAAAGATGTGTTTTGTTAATAAGAGGGTCTCATACATTGTTCCTTAATGTAAGGATGACACATGTAGCACACAAGGAATGTTCCGTGAAAAATGATAGGTTTCACACAAGATGGAACGGCTGCACGCAAATCCGAAGGGTGCACACAAAATGAGAGGATACGCATAGGGTGGAATATTTGTGATCAAAATAGCTCGGATGCAAATGGAATCATGTGTGCAAGTTGGATATTTTTCATGAAAATGACATTATGTAAAAGGAAATGGATGATGATCATACGAAAGAGGGCCCACCCAGAGGAAGACCCTTAGAGACCATATCGTGAAATATCTAATAACTTGAGGCCATGGTTTTTTTCGCACGGTCGCGGAAGAGGGGAATTTCGCGTAGCAAAGAATCACTTCATCTTCTGTCACTATCCTTAAATGGAAGCTGGTACGATTCATTTTATAGCCGATGTTCTTAGAGGTGGCGTTCAAGGGGAGATGTGCACCAAGATTGTTTGATGTCCATTGGGCGTGTAAGGGTTCACGTGCCAGAGTAAATTTTTCACGCCTACTAGAAATTTTCACGCCATAACCTTTGGAGGTTTATGGGGGGTCGTGTGGTAGCCTTCCTATAATGTCACATTTGGTGTGCATGTTTTTTCTTATAGTTGGGTACCTTCGTACTTGGGCCTTAACTGATTCTTGAGCACGCCGGCACGAAAGGGCCCCTTTGATGTCACATTGCGTGTGCAAGATTTTGCGCGCTGGGAGGAGTTTTGAGTGAAACTCTATGCTCTTGCTTGCCAGTGACTTTGTTGGTTTCATGTGGGTCGTCGTAGAATCCTAACATTGACATCGCATTGGGCATGCAAGAGTTTGAAAACAAGAGGGAATTTTTGTGCGGATCCCCCAAATCTTAGGAGCACCTGACTCCTGGGTTGCGGGATCATCTCCTTCCCTCTAAATACGTTTTTTCTCTTTATCATCCTGATTCTGGCACTATCTGAAATTCTGCATCAATAGATTTCCATGGGATAGTGAAGGCACATGGTTATGAATGGTTTAGAAAATAGTACATCAAAATCATGCCCTCTATAAATGAGCGGAAATGATTATTTTCACTTCAATTATATAATGTTTATCCCCTCATTTATTACCAACTCAGTTCATAATACTTTTATCCTTTAATTGAGAGATATCTATAGCCATCAAGCTATGTTTTAATCAAAATCCTCCACCTATCAACTAATTCAATAATTTTCTATCATGTTGGATGCTTATCAATAAGATCATATATTCAATTAAACCGTTTCAACATTTATCTTTCCATCGAGATTACTTTTTCCATGCAAGAAAATATTCCATATTTTTTTGGTAATTTTTCTACTTATTATATTTCTTCCATTATATCCTGAATATAAAAATGATATTGGATGAGGAGTCATCTACTGATACAAGGTTGGTGGTCTCATGTTTTTACATAAATGTTATTATTTCTATAAAGTGTGTTGTTATTCCGTGAGACTGGCCTTCCGTGTATCACCTATAAAATTTAATTTTTCTCTAATTAAATTTTATTCCATGATAAGATATTACCACAAACCCCTTGATAATTACCAATGGTTGATGAACATGACCCAACCACACATTTGGTATGTTTGTTATATTCTATGGGATTTCTCCATGCCTATTTTTCAAAACCACCCCATATGGTGAGTTATTATAGAAATTTGTGATTTAAATAGGTAAATTTAATTAATTAAAATTTTAGGTGATTGTATTAAAATTTGGATGGATAGACCATGTTACTTGATCCATGTTAAATTTCTAACTAAGACCATCACTAAATGATATTAATTAGAAATATATTCTAATAAAATAATTTCATGGTCCTTGCTAAATAATAAATTATTCCTAGGAATAAATGTGAGAAAATGAAATGTGATATAGATTATACAAAACATGGATCATTCTATGGCCATTATATAATTTTATATTATAGATTTACTTGGGAACATCTTGTATTCCTTGTTGAGTTTTCTTTGACTACCTAGAGGACACCACCTACTTGATTGATCTGTTTTCCAAGAGTAAATACCCCTCTTAGACTCACTCTATCATTTATTGATGACTACCCAGACATATCTCTATACAATCATCAGTTACTTCTCTCTAGATTTAGAATGTCTTATATTATATCCTTAGATAAAGATTGATGCCTTAGGATGCACACTACCTCAAATTATCTTCTTGGTCTATATTCAGTCTAGCATAAGGATAACAAGGAATTGTTTCTTGGGATCGAAATAGTTATCATTATAGGGGTGCATTGTTGAGGGTTCATCCCTGGAATACCCTCAAACCCCAATTACCCAACTGCATGATTTATTTATATGAGTTATATCATCCTTCTAATGTCATGGATTCCTTGGTTATACCTTGTATCATGTATTATTATTGTCATTATCCCACTGTCTATTACTTAGTAATATTCTGACATAAGTCAAAGAAGGTATGGTCGGATAAGTATTATCCAGAAAGCCAAACTGATGAGGTTTATTTAATTTAATACCTTATTTATTATCCACACACTATTTATTTTATTTTCACTAACTAGATGACATTATTCACTATTTGTGGTGTCCAATTTTGTTTTAATCACACCCCGCTGGGGAAACTGATCAGTGCTTGGACAGACTTCATGGATGTTAGTAGGGACATGGGAAAGTACCCATATTTGGATGCATGAATTATATCTTAGGATCAAGTATTAGAGAAGAGGGTTAATCCTACACACATTATACTATTATATATAGATTTGGGTACTTCTGTCCATTTTATATAATAAGTATTTTATTGCATGCATGCTTCCATGTATCCCTTTATCACAATATTTTAATAGAATCATGAAATTATTTTGGATTTTTTTTCTATTATTAGTGAAGATATTTTTTTGTTAATATGGATGTTTCTCTTTTATGATGATGATTATTTTATAATACCAATGTCTTGTGATCTGATAATGAAGGTATATTTTCTCCCAGGTACCATCATAGATAATTACTACTAGTTGGTAGCCTCTACAGTTTGGGGAGGAATGCCTGAGGACATAAGTTCACTAGGTCAGTATACTTATTAGTAAATTATGATCAAGATATCACATGAACACTATTAGAGGGAAGGAAATTTCACACCACCATCTACCTCCAGATATAAAACACTATAGTGAAATCCATTGGATCATCATCACTTTATATACCCCATATAGTTCATTTTCATAAACAATTTTTTTGATCTACAACTACTTCAGGCTGAAATTTCATACTCTTTTTTATTCCGTTATTTGTATTCTTTTGATAAATACTAATGTGGGTTTTATTTTTTACATTTAATTTCATTTAATTAATCTTTTGTGTTTCACATCATACAATTGGGATTTCATAGTAGTCATTAAATGATTCCTTGATATGAAAGAATAATTTGTTTTTTAATTTTATCCATATTAATTTTTGAGTATTGGTATAATTTGATGAATATATAATCCCTTAAAACAAAAAATATAATATAATAGGGGTTGATTTTATCATATAATGATTGGTAATTTTGTTAGTGGTTAGGAGTAGTCCAGGGAGTGTAATGACAGAGTAGTGATAAGAATTGATTGAAATACCTATATTTATAAAACAATTGTTTATTGTGCAGGTTATTATAGTTCCCAATTTGGAATACGAAATTTATGAATGAGTAGATGTTTAAAATTAGGTGATGTTTAGATACTAATATTTATATTGAAAATTTTTTAAATACCTGATTTTTTTTTTTCTTGAGTTGGGTTATCATAGTTTAAGAGAACGTATAAAGAATTGAAAAACATGATATTTTAACAAAATGTTTCATCTTTATAAAATATATTTTTAAAACTATTCCCTTTTAATTGATGTTAATTAAACAATTTTATCTATCCTTTTATTTATTATCCACGTTTTTTAAACAACATTCATTAGTTATTAGATATTGTTACTGATCCTTATATAGCAAGGGGGTTCCCTTGTTATTATAAAATGATGAGATACTCCCATTTTCACATCATTAGTGTGTATAACCATGGTATGATTTTTAATTCTACAAGAGGTTATTATATTATTAACAATATGGTAAACATATTATACAATGTTAACATAGAAACATGAGTATATTAAAGATTATTTGTGATGGAATGAGTTTGTCTGTGTTGTATAAGTGTATTAAATAGGTTGATATAATTATTTTTTTAAATATATTATTTAGGTTCATTGGAAATTGATAATGTCTCATATGAAAGTTGGTTATTGATGTTATTTATTTAAATATATAAGTATAATATTTTAATATAGTCATAAAAAACACTTTAATTATGGTGATTGTTTGTTGTGTTGTGTACCCCACCCACACATGGATTTTGTAAAAAACTTGGTTATATAGAATTGGGTTGGGCATAAGGTACCTTGAATTAGTTTTATATAAAATTGGAAAGGTTATATGGTACCCTCACTCTAAATTATGAAATGTGACTATATTTTAGATAAACCCAAGGTGACATTATTTTTTATATGAAAATGTTTCCATTTCCTGATATAAGGGAGCACATGGAACCCATTTATTCCTCCCTTCTAAAAAAGTCTGTTGTTACCAAATCGATAATGTTTTCTAAGTGGATTAGATTTATCGATTAGACAAGTTTTACCTGGTGGATATACTCATCCTCAAGAAACATGTTTCTTTAGTGGAAACATTTTTGGGAATACATTTTCCACTATCATAAATTTCATGCATGGATTGAAGTAGGGTTTGAATCACTCTATTGTGTCTGAGTTATCTTTTATAATTCTAATTATATATATATATATTTATAGATATTTAATATAAAATATGTGTTTATTAATTTAAAATAATTTATATATGTTGGTAATTTGTTTGACACATTAACTTGTAAACACATGGTAATTCACTTGTCTGGGTCTAAAACTATTGAAAGTGACTACTGATTCATCAAACTCACACCATAAATATGAACCTATGTGGGAATATAGTTTCACTTAACAATTTTGGGATAATATGGAATATTAATATCTACATACATTCTTTCTAGACTTGCTTGGTGCTTGATTCATATTAGATGGTTGGGTCTCTATGTGGTATTGGAGAATGGGAGACCAATAGTAGCATGAGGTATTTATTTAACATAACCAAATTTATTCATTTTATTTATTTATTATTTCAATCTATATTTTATTTCCTCTTGGATTATGGTGTTTCTTTGGTTGTATACATATTGAATGAATGATATATAATGTTATATTTGTATTTCAGGTAATCCCTATCGTATGGATATTTATTTTAGTTTTGGGAACATATTTGATATAGATTTTTCATGGAAAATTTTGGGAAGAATCTAGTGTTAATCTAGATTATCACTAAAATATAGGGAATTGTTCCATACTAGTTAAACTGAGAACAAAATGCTAATTTTTATCCCCTTGAAATTAGGGAATGCGATTAGGGATTATTATGGCCAAGTTCATGTCTATAAAAGATTCATATTAGGTCATTAAAAGTGGTTTGAGAGTGGGGTTTTAGTTATTATCTATTCTCTAAGGTGTAGAAATAAAGGATTGTAAATTGATATGAATTTAATTTATAGACTTGACCAGCCTATTTATGGATGAATATCAAGTTTATTGAAATGTATCAATGTTTAGTCTAATAAAATACCTAGGAGTGTGTTTATGGTTTAACTATATCGATTGGGAAATGTTGAATTTCCTGAAGATACATTGATGAATTATGAATATTACAAGATAATTTATTTAATTAATTATAAGAAAATAAATATGTAAGATATGATTTCCAAAATTCCTTATTAGGGGAAAATCTATTAAGGTTAATCAGATGTATTGTTATGTTGTTATCGATGATATATTTTCTATTTAGTATTGAAGTAATAATTTTGTTTTATTGTTTTAATATTTAAACTTTTATTAAGATGTAATATCAATTCAAAAGTAAGGAGACCAATTTTAAAGTAACTTGTTAAACTTTAAAGAGGTTATGAATGAAATTATATCACTTGTAAATTTTTTGGAAGGGATTTCTAAATGGGATTTTATAATATGTTTTGTTTTTTGAAATAAGAGGGTTTTAAAAATGATATTACGTTATATTTTTTCAAAGTAAGCATAACTCAATTGGAATTATTTTCATAAATTTATCATAATTTATATTTTATAAATATAAAGTTAGGACAAACATAAGTTAATAATCAAGGAATTTTTATGCTGGGGAAATCCAAGAGGTCAGACTAAGAATAGTAATTTTTACTTTGGAAACCATATGTGTGATAGTATGTCTATTTTGTCTTATAATAAAATATTTTCAGTAGTCAATTTTAGTTTTAAGAGTTTTTCATTATAATAATGGAGATTATTTATTTAAAAACCATTATATGTTAGCTATGATTTAGTTAAAAAAAGGTATTTAATCATTGGTAAGAGTTCACTTATGTTTTGTATGAATGAAATGAATTAATATAGGGAGTTTATAGTAATCAATATATATATTTAATTATTAAATTATTTATAGAATTTTTGTTTCAAAATTTATTGTAAAAATTTGGGATTATTTTAATTATTTTTTTTGATATTGAGAGTTTTTATTTCTAATATTTACATAATTTTTAAATTAGTGTTTGGAGTTGGTAATATGATTAGAAATTACTAGATTTTATGTTAACTTGTTTTTTTAAGATACATTCATAAGTGGTGGTAGTAGTAAGCCATTGGATATATAATAGTCTTTTAGTAGGTACTTGATGAACTATCTAGTGGAGGAATCCCCACTGGGTTACAATAGGGTGGTTGTTGGGGTTTTGTTAGGTTCTTGATGGGGAATATTTTTAATCTTCCAATAATTGAGGGAATTTTGGTATTTGTGAATAAAAATATGTTAACCCCTAAAAATGGATTCTTTCATACACATTTTTAATGGGTTTTAATAATCATATGTGGGATCAAATTTCTATTCCCTTTTTATCCACTCATTTCCCTATCAATCAAAGGAACCCAAGGATCTTTTTATTAAAAAAATCATTGTAATGATTTTCCTAAATTTATCTTTCCCATTACCCTTTACTCATTTATATATTACATTATCCAAGGTTGGTATTTCATAATGGATTTCACTAAATAATTGGGAAATCCATCTTAATTGAAAGGGGCTTACATGAGTTACATAAATAAAGGTGAGGGTGGTTTATTTCACTCATTTGATAACTATTTTTACAATAATTCATTTTGGGTGAATTATTCTCTAGATTCATTTTATTTGGATATGAATTTATATATTTATATGTTTAATTAATAGGGGTTTTGATTTTTTTTGAGTGTAGAGTGTGTGTTTGTTGTTTTTTGGGAGGGTTTATGTGAATTTCTATGTTTATTTATTTTTTAAATTTAATTAAGTGGATTTTATTAGTTGTGAAATTTTATTTATTAACTTTAGATTACTACATTCTGGTTTATTGAGTGTGATAAAATCATTAATGGGTTGTTTTGATTGGAAGCCTCTGAATCTCATTATACATATTAGAGTGTTGGTTGTGATGTTTCTAATACCATGTTTTCTAAAAAATATTAAAAATTAAATATTTATTTTAGGAATATAAATGTATGTATTTGTAAAATAATTTTATATATTTAACTAAATATATATTCATTTCTCAATTAGATTCATAATCTTGAATATTTTTGGATTAGTTATGGTTGTTACATAATAATATTTTATATTAAACATTTTTTAGTATTATTAAATCAGTGATTGTTTTAAAGGTTATTAGTAATGTTTTAGTTTTTATTATAAATAATTAATTCTATGTTTATATAATGTTGTCATAATTTTTGTTAGGTCATTGAAAAAAAATTGTTGCAATGGCATATTTTGGCAATTGTAAGTGATATTTTTATTTGTTAATTCTCATATAAATGAAAATATTATTAAAAATATGTATAGTTTTATCCCTATGTATACCACTGACTATTAATTTCTCACATGAGTTATAGTTGGATCATAGACCAAGATTCTTTGGTGATATTGTTTTTCATTACAAATATTAATTTTTTTTTCTTTATTATAATAAAAAACAAATTATTTCTTAATATATATAAATATAATGAATTTTAATTCAATTAACCACACATAACATTCTATTGAGATGTTTAGTTGAGTAGTAGTGGCTGGGTTGGTGGGATAGAAAGTAATGATTTGTTCCATTGATATTTCGATGGTTTTCATAAATTATAAATTTTTTAAATTGAATAATTTGCAATGGAAACACTCTTATATTATGATATGGGATATTAGGATAATAATTTATATATAAGCAATTTTTACAGGTTACCATTTCTTTTCTTAAATATGTTTTTAATATACCACCTTTTGGGAGTATATTTCATTAATATTTTATATTCTTTAGTGTTTTTATCTTTATTTAACTAATTATATATTTTTTATATTCATTCATTTAATTAACTAATTTTTTTTAAACATTTGATTGGGATTTATTATTAGTCATTCTATATTTCCTTGGGTATTAGATCATAGTGTTTTTGATAACTTTATTCTTATCAGTTTATTTGATTTTATTTTACTATTATTTTTATCTATGGATTATAATATAAATTTTAATATATTTTAGTGTCGATGTGGGTGACTATTTAAGGGTATTATGGCTAGTTAAATGAGTATCCTATGTATTTTGATAATAAATAAGATATACGATTTGAGGGGAAGACCAAAATATGGTGGTGGATTGTTGATGGTGTATGTTATTTTGGTTGTTTTTTGTGTTAAGGTTTTTCTTAAGGATAGGGGTTAAAAGTTGTGCGGGGTTTGATTAATTATATTTAAATTGGGAATTCATTGAGTTCATGTATTGTTTTGATGATATTGATTAAAAATGGTCTTCAAGGACATATAAATAATTAACATACATGATATTAAAACAAAAAATGGATTTTCTTCTTAAATATTTTTCAAAAACCATTACTTTCATTTAAATTTAATTAAACTATTTTATCTATCATTCTATTTATTATATATTTTTTTAAATTTCATGGTTAATATTTATTTCATAGATCTACTGATATTTATTTACATGGAATTTTACTTGATGATATATAATTATTTTATATTTCTATTTGTATATCATTAGTGTGTATACAGATGGTAAAAATTTTAATACTTGATGGGATTATTTTATTATTGATATTTTTTAAATTTTGTATGCCTTGTTGACATGGAAACATGAGTTTTACAATGATGATTAGTTATATACTAGGTAATATGGGTTGTTAAAATATGTTAAACAGGTCAATAACATGTATATATTTTACTAAATTTATTATGTAGGTTTGAAAACTGATGAAAATAGAACATACATGGTATATTTTTTTCCCATCTCATTTTTTATAATTTTTCATATATTTGCATAATATTTTAGAATTGTTGTGAATAAGACCTTTGTAATTATGAAAACAAGTTGGCTTGTATACAACTACGATACTTGGATATGTTTAAAATACATACACATGGTTATTTAGAATTTGTATGGGTATAATATGCTCAAACATAGTTTTTTATTATTGGTTTCTATTAAAGTGGGATAAGTACATGAATTTTTTTATAAAACAATTCACATTATATGATTGACCCTAAACTGACATAACATTTAAATGGTACATTTTATATTTCCCAATATGAAATTGGAAGGGTAAATAATTTATTATTCCCTTCTGAATGAGGATGAGGATCTTACCCAGAGGGTAGTTTTTTCATAGTAGATAGGGTTTTATGAGAAAGTTTCTTTTCCCTAGTGGATGGATTTTCCTTGACTGACATTTTTTCATTGGTGTAAAGGTTGTTTTTTGTACAATCATTGATTGAAAGTTTTTTATTCTCTTGATGGTATATGATTTATCCATTATGGTTTATTTTAATTATACAACGAGTGATATCAATTATAAATGTGTATTTATATGTTTTAATTATTCACATATATAGATAAATGTTGTTAATTCAGTCAGTTTCATACACATGGATATTTACATGAGGGTGTTGAGGTCACTTGGTGGTGCCCATAGAGTCTTAAAGCTAATACCATACATGTCAAACTTAATGGATATATAGTTATAATCTAAATTTAATATATAAAAGTTACATGGATAGGTTTTTCGATGCTTTGTAGGCTATCTAGTTATTGATATCGAATTAGAAAGTTGAATCTCTCAATTGTGTCAGTGAATAGCAGTCCAACATTGGTAGGATCAAATTTTTCCATATTTTGTTGTATATGTATTTTTACTATTGAGTATGTCTATTTTTCATTTATTTATACGTGGGATATTGTTATTTTTTTGTTACATATATGTAAAATATTGTTTTCAATATTTTTAAAATCATAACTACTAGACATTTATATGAATTTTTTTCTTTTTTAGGAGCATCTAATTTTAGTATGGTTCATGCTATATTTGTGAAAGATTCTAGTTTGGGATTATATTATAAACATAAGAGGGTAAATCATTCTCCAATAGTTAACTCAAACCCTTAGTTCTATTTCTCCATCCCTAAGAATCAAAGAACTCACTTAATCTATATTGTTGTTTTATTTGTGACTAAGGAAGATATAAAATGGGGATTTACATACGAGTTTCACATGATTAAAACCAAACTATTCAAACAAAATTTCCATTCCTGACTATATATTAGTTCATTGGATAATATCTTAGTTCAATGATATCATCATCATACTCTATATGTGTGCCCTCACATTTCCCTTTATTCATGACACTCTCATAACATTCATAAAATTCTTAAATAAATTAGATTTCACATGCAAAAACTGCATCTAAGATCCCATAGATTTTCATGTGAAAATAAATAAATAGATAATTATATCTCCCATGGTCTATCATTATAATATTCCATTTAATAATACTTGGATTTTTATATCAAATGTTTGTACTATACGGTGATTGATAAGATGTTTATCCATAAAATATTCCTACCAATACTAACACTCTAAAATTATGACACCCTAAAAAGTACACCACTCATGAACCCCACTAGATGTAACATGAAAATATCATCCAGAAAGCCTCCCTCTGGTGGATAAGGATACCATAGTTATTCAATCCACCACTATATAACACCATCAACCTTCCATGATCAAATAAATCACCATGTCTCTATGAGTTTAGGACATCCTATTCACATATACCAACAGTATAATATTCAAAGGACATATAAAAATACAGAACACTATCAACATTAGAAAATTCCTAAAAATTTCCATCCATTTCTAATGGGGATTATAAATAAACAAACATTCATATGTTTTACTATTTTAGATGAATCCTAAAAACCCACAATAGATTTACATTATCAATATATGTGAGACGCTAAATGACCTTCTTCCATGAAAATGTATATTCTCTTACCATTTATATATTTTCCCTTCGATGTTTCAAACTACTAGATTATCATCCATCTTTCTAGGAAAATATAATTCAGTCAATTATGAATTTGTCTTCCCAATTGAAATATGACCATGTTTTAGAACTCCTATGATTGGTTAGTATTTGTCAATAATTTATAAACAACATTGACACAGGGCCCTTGTATACCTTCAACATGAAGTATCACTTGATCAATGATAATGTCACATGAAATTCATATTATATTTAAATATACCTTATATGTTTCCACAGGGGTCATATATAATAATAAAAACCAATATCACCATATAATGGTTATGATCATGTCCCATCATTCTATATAGCATATAGAATACCTCAATACACACTCCCAACCCTCCATCAAAAGATATAATCTATAAACCAAATATTTATGACAAATATATATACCATCCTCATACATCGTATTAATAAAATCTCACATTTCTAAACAGATAGAAAGAATTAACTAACTCATACTGATCCAAATTAATAATGTCTCATAGATAAGAAAATTGTATACAATCTCATTCTAGAGTACTACTATCCCTGACCAAGGCTACAATGAGTTTTATCTGGCCAATACTTGGCCCATACCATGAAAATAATATTGGAATCTTATTTTTCATAGCCTTTAAAAATAGACATTCACTTGATAATGAACTATCCAGTATTCTTTATTCTAGGTATATTTATATAAATCCACCTAATTAGTCATACCAACTAATGGTTTCCAAAACATCTAGTTATTTGATTACTATATTAAACCATAACCTATGTATTTAGTTTGCATACCAATCATTACACATTGAACATCATTCCTATACTTACCCACTCTTAGGATATCATTATACCCATATGAATGCCATAGTATAATCATGTCAATGTGAAAAACACTTAGTAAAACTACTACCGTTGGTTTCATCTAATTAACATTCTTGTAATATGTTATTTATAAAAAAAACCAAAAAATTATTATTAATTTTTATTTAAAAAATAACATCCTTCCAAAACATTTATAAGAAAAATTTAATATAAATTTTTTCATAACACATTACTAAATTTAATATCTATTCATAAATCGATGCCAATATTTTACACATACACTTTTGAGTAATTATTCCTTGATTTTTAAATTTAATTAAATATTTTAAAAAAAAATTGTATTGATTTATTTAATTTTTGGATGATTAAAAATTTAAAAGTGTTTTTATTAAATTAGATGGAAATTTAATATATATTTTTTGTTTTTTAGAAAATTTATAAAAAAGGGAAAACATTTATAGATATTTTATGTGAATTGTATTTCTTTTTTATATTGAGTAATGTGGACCTTCAATCATCTAACCTTGGAAGAGTTTACATGGGCCATGAAAAACATGGTATCAAGATATCCTGGTGTGGGTTGGTGTTAGACATTAGAATCATGTATAAATAGGCTTACTATTTTTAGGCACATAGTAGGAGTTTTGGAGGCGGTAGCCAACTGATACATGAAAACCATTAGATCAATTATTTAATGGAGTGCTCCCACCACATATTCTATTTTGGTAAATGGAAAAAATTAAAAATAGTACATTTATAATCAAATTTCCATCATCTCTATCACTATATGGATAATATTCTTTAGTAGGATAATATATATTCCATTATTCAGTTGTGTATCACTTTTATTCCATAGATCTTCCATGACTGCTAGGGAGAGCATGGCATCTATCCATGGCCTCAATAACATGACCACACTATAAATTCTTTATGTATCATAGGACCTTGAATATGATTATACACTAATCATTGTTGCGGGGTAGTTCATTGTTGTAAAAAATTTCCTAAACAATGTTTGTAGAATTTTAAAATTCATGCTTTAAGGTGATGCAGTTTGTGGTTCATCCTTTTATAGTGGTCTGAAGTGAGAAGAAATTGTTTTAAGCACTATGATGTTTTTCATTTCTATTTTCCATGTGGACAGAATGTGAAGAATGTATCATTTTCATGACTATAGCTATAGCGTGGTTTATTTTAATAATATTGTAACAAACTGACCCATGTAGATCCCCTGAATTGTAGTGTGTTGAGTGTGACACCTAATCCTACCTTTAATAGGCTTGGGGATAATGATTACAATTTAGTAGGAATATAAAACGTAAGGGATGCCTTAGGCTAATATACCTTTATACACACACACAAATATTAACTTCAACCATGTTTTCAGTAATATAAACTACTTATTGGAAAAAATTATTGAATGAACAACTAATATACCATATGAGAGTGCAATTGTTAGTACAAAAAAAATAAAGGGGAAAATATATTCCCATAAATTAGATATAAGGTCTAACCTACTATATCTATGTTGGTATCAAAAAGAAAACACACATATAATCTATCCCCACTATACAATTCCAAAATCTCCCCACCAACCACTAGTCCTCCTAGGACACCTTCAAAAGGCATGTTGTCTACATAAGACCTGACATGTGTAGGAATAACCAAAACCATGGTGAGTATAAACATAACCAGTATAAAACCCAAATAAAATCAAACTGAAATAATTAATAAGGGACTAAGATCTCATTCAAAAAAAGAAGGGTGGTTAAATATGATAGCCTAGATATGCTATTTTAGAGGTACTCAAGTATCACATCATAGTCTATCATAACTAGGAAAACGTAAATAGTCATTCTAGATCTCACATTCATTAGTCCCAAGAATTATTTTTAGTCCCTCTTATATGATAATAATACAGGATACCAACCTCATAAAAGTTTTAAAATTACCAAAAAAATAGAGAAGGACCCCTCTCCCATATGATCTCTAGATATAATAGAAATCCTACTCTATAGATAAAGGATCCCTGCCAGCGTAATGTTGATGAAATACCTGACTCTATTTGAATCTTGTATGTGGATGATCTCTACCACACTCATACACACATGGGAAAATTTCAACTCTTATGAAGGATCCCTTTCCCATTAGGTGAGATACCCGACTCTCCATTGGGATTAAGATGGTATAACAAGAACCTTGATGAAATTTTAAGCGTTATCTAAAAGAATAAAACATGTCTTATAGTAAAAACATCATGTATCATGATGTATAATTTGTTCCATATTTTTCCATATCACATGTAATTTTATTCCCCCTATATATGTTGTGTTGGGGGTAAACATGAAATATAGAAGTCATATAGGGACTATTTCATTCATTTATGCATGTATCCATGTATCCATGTAATCTTCCAACGCATATGTACAATATCCATTTTAATATCCATTTATATGTCCTCATGAAGGTACATTACAATCTTATGTCCATGGGGGTGATAGGGCATTTAGATAGGACCCATGGTTTGTGTTATTATTCTATTCCATAAACCATTTCTATAATAATTATCATGATACATGACATGTATTCATATAAACTAAACATCAAGTTTACTAAGAATTATTTAAATTTATTCAAAAATTTCCTAGTGTTTCCTATATATACCACTAATCTTGTTAGACACAATGTTCATTCCCCTCGATCATGATGGTAACTCCCCATGTCATTGATTTTCTACATTTGATTTATAGAAATCAAGATTCTATTTTCCCATTCTGTTCCCTGTTACACCTTGGTCAGTAAATTAATGTTCCAAAACACTTTTTGATCATTTAAAATCCATTATTAATTTACATTGCCTTCACAGAGCATCAATTCCACCATCTATTGGACAAAACATCACAAATCTCGGGTTAGTCATGTCTGAAATTGGACTATCCATCGATCGATCGGTATATCATAGAACAATGTTGAAAACTAGAAGAATTAGTGGATAAAATGACTACAAGAATTTGATTTCATTAATTACTTATATTATCTTATCTACAGATCACATTCATGGATACCAAAGATGAAAAATAGAACTCTGATATGATGAACAGTCAATTATTTGGAAAGGATGATTCACATTGCCATAAAAATCTATGATCTACTAATTAACATTAGATGAAATGATTCTTGTTCATCATTTTAATAAAAAATAGGAAAATAAACAAAAAAAATCATTTCCCTACCACGTGCTTAGATTGATTATTTTAATAGAGCATATCCATTATGATTCCATTGATGAGATTCACTATGATCAACATTGGGAATTCAATTCTCCACGTTCATTCATCATTTATCCTTGATCGCATCATCACCCACCATTGCACTCACCATTGGGGCTCTCTATACCCTAGAAATATTCTAGTGGAATGCATCCAACCCTAGGGAATTCTCCATGGAGATGTTTAAATATACAATTTCTAGTTTATAAATTTTATAACATAATAAAAAAATTCTTTTTTTATTTTATGTTAAATTCCACTAGCGACTACAACAATCAAAAATCCATGATACCGATAAATCATATGTTCCACCTAGGGAATAAATTGAGTTTGGAATTTTATGACAGTCCCGGTTTTTTTATTTGACTCACCATTCAAATGATAATCAATTATTTCAAAAAAAATACATGTGTATGATATATAGTTATTAATATTTTTTATATATCAATAACGAGGCCACATAGGCCCTGAATGTTTATGTCAACTCAACACCTTACTCTGAAACCATTATTTTAAATATTTAAAAGTCTTTAATAGTAATAAAATTCTATCATTACATTCTATCCACAATTAACATTTTTCATTTCAAACGAAAGAACCTACTAAAATGATGATGGTTCTGAGCTTGCATACGGTTCACCCACTCCTCGGAAATCTTCTAGAGGTTCATGTGTTTCCATAAAATGAAAGATAAGGAAATGTATTACACATAGAGGATATAATTGTTCCAATACATGGTCGCCAATAGTTACTCTTTAATGGTATCACCATTCTCAATGCCTTTATCTCCAAATCTATAACTTATGATGGGTCATGCACGTATCCCCTCAGCAGTAACACATGGAATTCATCATGATCCCAGTCTAATTGTGGTGGTAATGATATGTGGTAAACAACATCTTGAACCATATGTAGTAATTTTAAATAGAAAAATAATTTCAAATAAAAATTTCCACCTCGTCCAAATCTCCCTATGTCATGACTCAACCTAATGGGGACCAAACAAGATCTACCCTAAGCCCACATCCATACTCTAGGGGATGGTGACATGAACAGAAATTAATAACCTAAAAAAGAGGCCTTTATCAAATTTTACTATTCCCATAGACACATGAACATCTCAATGTATATTATAAGAGAAAGAAAAATAAAATGATTCAATATCTAGAATATAACAATGAATGGGAAAAAATCAAGTGTGTGCAAAAGTATGAAAATATAAACTAAAGTAATAGAGAAAAATATACACCCAACTAGAAAGATATCCAAACCTAAAAAACTAGAAAGTAAAAGTGCTTATAGATCATATATCATGATCTACAATATATGACAACAAATACACAATCCAATTCAATATGTATCCCTATGATCATCTATAGTCACCACCGACTTGTCTGTTGTCATCACTAGATATGATACGTGTGTGAAAATCCCATGAAAGGATTAGTATTTACATAGATTATAGGATTCCCGGAAATATGAAAGGTTATCAATAATTCAAATGTTATGAAAATATAGTTGAAAACATAACATAAAGCAAGATAGTAGACAAAATCTTACAATATGGAGACATATTTTAACTCCTTGAGATTTTTATGAGGTATTGTTTTTTAATTTTGTTGATGTCTTCTGTTGTATGCTACACTAATAAAATATTGTGCTACATGCAACACCATCAAGCCTTGAGGTATACATATCTCTATTTTTTTCTTGTGTTACACGTAAGGTTTAGTTATTGTTGCTGATTTAATTACCTGCAAGAACGAGATTATTAAAATAAATAAATATTATTATATTTCCTTATTACCATGCCATTATAATAGATGGTATGAACAATATTACATGAATTATGAAAATATGACTTTCACAAGTTTGTGTAATTAATTATTTGGTGATCAATTAATTATATGCGAAAATAAAATCATTTTTAATTAAAGGAATTTTTTTTGGAAAACAATTCAAATTAATATAAGTGAGTTTTTTAAATGATAAAATCAAAATTTATGGATTTTTTAAATGAAATATATTTGTAATATATTTAATATAAAGTCTAAAATTCATATTATAAATTTTCTAGACAATATATAAGAACAAAGTCATTTTTTTGAAAAAGAAGTCTTATTAAAAAAATTCAATTTTGCTTCCTATTGATGGTGAAACAACTTTGAATATAATTTTCTACACTTCATTATATTATATTTTACACAATAAACTTATTATTTGAAATTGGAGTATCTAAATTTACTTTAATTTATTTTTTGGTATTTTTTTGATAATTCCACGTTATGATGAATAATTAAAAAATAAATCATTTTAATTGAAAATTACATATTCATCAAATTTATTTTTAGTCTTAAATTATATGATTTAAAGATTTAAAGTATAAATAGATTATATTTTTATCATTTAATATTATTTAGGTCAATGGGATTAATTTTACATTGAATTTAGATGTAAAAACATTTCGATATATTGATTATTTTATCTTTTAAAACTAGATTTCTCATTTTGATCATGTAATTAATTTTAAATTCATTATTGAAATTTTTTTGTTTAGACATGGAGAACTAAATTCCATATTATGAATCTGTGGGTCCAAATTATTTATGTAACTTAATTTGAATTTTATAAAAATATAAATTGTCACTTCAGTAATTTTTATTAATATAGTAAAATGGTAAATCATGTAATTAAGAGTAAAATTAATATTATAAGATTACTCTAACATTGTTTCTAATATTATTGGATGAAATTTATAACGAAAAAATAATGTGGTCTAAATGGTATCTTTTAGAAGCTAGTTATATGAAATTCTCATATTTAAAATATTTTATTTAATGAAATGTTTAAGATGTATTACTCAAATTTTAATAAATATATTATTTTTAATATGAGGTTTTATATAAGATAAATTTTAAAATAAATACCCATTTTAAAGATAAATATTTTTAATTTTTATAAAATAAATTGTTATCTTCAAGGCTAATAAATTGATGATGCATAAATAATTTAATTATTGAGAAATAAATAAAATAATTATAATTAAAATTGTAATGATAATACAAATACTAAAAAAACATCGAAAAATATTATTTTATGAATATATATAAAAGATAATCATCATAGGGTCAAATTATTGGCCACATGGTGATGCATGAAAAATATTATGAAACTAATAATATTTTATATAAAGAGATGTTAAAGTTGTCAAATTAATGTTTTAATAAATATAACATTTTTAATGTAGAATTTTATAGATGTTATATTCAAATATGAAGATTATTATTAAATATAGAGTATTTATATTTATCATATTATTTTTTATATTTATTCAAAAATAAGTATATTAAATAATTACACAAAAATGATGTTGTAATTATTTTATTAATATAAATAAAAAATAAATGTTATTAATATTTTTAAATAAATATAATTTGTATTATTAAAACAAAAAACTAATTTTATTAATTACATTTACCTCTTAGAAATATAAAAAAATATATTTTTTTGAAGTGAACATGTTATCATCTTATTTTAAAAAACCAATATATTGAATAGTGTCAAAATTGACAATATTGATTTCTTATCAAAATATTTTATTACTAAATTATTTAAATACCATAATACATTTTTGAAAAATATAAATAATTATTATGTGGTTATAAAATGAAAATTTTCATTTATTGTCATATTGACATCAAATAAGTAAAAATTTCACTATTTTAATAATGAATAAATTGTTATGTTAGTTAAAATTTAAATACAACAACTAAGGGTTAATTATTATGATAAGGTTTTAATTGATAAGAAAACTAATATAAAATTTATTTTATGATTATATTACAACCTTATATCATCTAAACTTCAAAAATATTATACGTTTATGGTTTTTGGATGTGGTTTTATTTTATTATAAATTAATATTTTTGGAGATTCCAAAATGTCTCCCTCACCTCAATTATAAAATGGAACCTCCCCCCTCACTTAATAACCTCACATTGAGCGTTAAATATCAACTAACCCCTAAAAATTAACTTATCTACATTTTTAGTACAGTTATATAGGTTATTTCCTTCTCAAAAGACCAACTCTAGTGTCCCTGGTAGGAGATCTAGGGGCCATGTTGAAAAAGAAGTAGTCTCATCTATCAATTCTTTCAAAATTATTTCTTCTTATAATTCCTCTCCATGACTTGATTAAATTATAATTAAATAACTCTAGTATAAATCATAATATTAGATTTTATTTTTATTATGGGACAATCAGATTCCACCTTTTATTTATCCTATGAAAAAACCGAATCACCACATGTGCGTACATACAACTTACCATCTCTATGTCGTGGTGTAATCTGTTTTTTCACATCCCCTTCAGTTGGATGGGTAGAGTGATGGAAAAAGTAAATAAATTTTTTATTAGAAAATTATATTTATTATATAAAAAATATATACCATCCACTTTTATACCATTCCACAATTAAGGTAACAATATCATCACTCATGCATACTAACTATCGACCATCTCCATGATGTGATGCAATTCATTCTACTTGATATCTATTAAAGAGTAATAATATGAATATATATAATGAATAAATATGATATATATTAAATTTATATAATTAGTTTCATTGTATAACTATAACCTAAGAAGAAGATCCATAATATATACAACAAAACATGCTTGAAAACATAAACTATTTAATACATAACAGATGAGTAATAATGAAATTTTGTTTACAAACATTGATATAGTTCACATATATAATATAATAAATTATAAATTCAGTTATTGAATAATTTAATGACATTATTTTAACCATTATACAGAAGGTTCAAATTTACACCAAGGGATTCAGATCTACGGTAAGGGATTATTCCTTACTAACCTTTATTTTATTGAGACACAAGCAGTATACAATAATTATTTATTATACATAGTTTATAAACATCCTCTGATTTTATTTTATGAGTCTTATCCATAATGATTTTCAATTTTCTTAATTTTAATTCTTTCATGGGATACATAGTTCTATTGATTATAAAGTGAAGAGTTTTTCATTCACAATAACATCAATATTTATAATTGCTTCATTTTATATCTCTGTTGAGGAATATTTATTATACATGTCCATGTTAAATGAAAATGTTTTCAAAAAATGTTTTAATATAATTATATGGATATTTAAAGTCATATTTACCTTTTACTATAATATATTAAATGAATATTTATTTTTTCAAAATGAGGTATTCTTTTACTTTTCAAGAAAAAGTATGAGAATTATGTTTTATTTTATATTATATATCATTAATGAAATTTGACACTTTAATAAAACATTATATCCATGAATATTTCCTTACAAGATTACATGGTTATTTTCAAATAAATTTTTTTCATTTAAAATTGCACAGAATTTTAATAATAGAAAACATTTTTGAAAAAGAAAAGGTATTTTCCCCATGAATTATTTTAAATAATTATACCAAAATTATCTTCCATATAATATTACATTTTTCATGTTATATATGACTTAATGGGGAAATTTTTAACACGCTTATTATCCATATTATTCATATTATTTTCTTACATTTATGATAGAATGGTATTTATGAAATCCATTTATTTCATAGATTATATTCTTATAGAATGATGTTTATAAAACAAATTTCACTCCATGGGATATTTCAAATACTTTATATTCTTGTGGCACACATATTTATGGTTTTCATTATGAGATGGATGAGACCTATATCTCCCACCAATGAATTGGGTAATGTTTTATCTCAGTAGATAAACAAAAATAGAATAAGAAATGATATCAGTTCAGTAGTACTGATTTGGAACGATGAATGATCTAAGATAAGTAATACAAGTATAGAACGATAAGTAAAATTGGTTTGGTAATACTGGGAAAGAAGGATGAGTGAAATCGGATTAGTAAAAGTATTTATCCACTATGATGGTTTATTAAGAGAGCCTTGGCTAATGTGGAAATTATTTTCTATGCATATATGTTTTCCACAATTCTATATTTTATGCAAATTCTATTTTTTTATGGCTTATGTTCCATTATTATTTAATCTTTATTAACAAAAAAAATTTATTTCATGACTCATTATTTTGATATATGATATGTGTGGTATTATTTTTAAAAGTTATTTTCATGTTTTTACATTCTTATTTCGATGTTTTGTTTGATATTTTCCTTCTTTACACTTATTGAGCATATGTGCTCTCCATTTTCATATGTTTTCTTTTCCCCAGGATGTAAATAATGTTTTTAGGAAGAAAAACTAAAGTGGAATATCTTTTTTTAGAGTTTTTGAAAATAAATTACCAAATTTGAATAATGTGTTCAATGTTTCCAAAGTCAACAAAATAATATGGACTTTGGACGTCTATTTGGGTAATGTATTTTGTATTCCAAAAAAGTAATGTAATATTTGTGTACATCAACATTGAGTCATTAGAGTTGGTATCAAAGCGACAGTTTAGTAATCCTTTGGTAACTAGGATGTGAAAACATTAGTGAAATCCCAAAGATATTTCTATGGTTATGTTTAGGTATGTCCTAAGGATATGTCTAATTATAGGTTACAATAAAAAAAATTTGGTAACAATCATAAATAATCTAGAATTAAATATAGGATATCATAGAATGAAATATTATATGTAATTTACCTTAATTATGTGTTTTTCATCTGTGTAAATTATTTATCAGACTTTTCTTACTAGTATTATTAAATAGATAGAACTATATAGAACAAACATAACTTTGAATATTTTAGATGTTGAAATCAAGGGAATTATATGTACTAAGTGGAAATATCATGAAGATATTCACAAAGGTGGTACAAGTATTGGTAATACAACTGAGGATAAAGAGACATCAAATGAAATGTTAAAGGTATGTGATTATCTAAAAATATTTTTTAAGTTAAACATTTGATGGATTATTATATTAAGGTCGGGGAACCTTTATACATGATTCACATTTCATATTCTTAGAATTAATAAAATTATGAATCCTGAGTAATGGGTCATGAATAATTTTGGATAATTTGATTCTATATGTTTTGGAATACAAGGATTATGTATAATTATATTCATTATATGTTTTTCATTAATTATTGAAAATTATTGGTTGAAAGGTGATGAAGACATAGAAAACAACTTTAAGGGGAAGAATATAGTCTAATTAAAGGAATGTGACCCTTAATGTGTTCAATATTTGGAGAAAATTGTGTTTATATTGGATAAAGATATGTTGGATATGATTAATTGGATGATAATAATTAACGATTTGTCGACACGGGGTATATGCTATAATAGATGATGTTTAAAGCTTTATGGACTTAAAGAATATATCCAATAAAAATTGGAATAAAGAAACATGAGTGTTTTATATAAGTATTTATGGTAATTTAGGTTATTAATGTTTCAAGAGAATACATGATGAAGGAATTCATATTTTTGGAATGTGAACAACAAGATATATTTTACGATATATCGGGGATAAATGTTATTCTTATTTAGTTCACCTCTTTCAATAATTTTTTTTATGTTTTTATGTTTTGGAATCTTTGTAATAGAATACATTTATGGAATCTTTATGTTTAAATTTAGATTATTTTTGTGATATTTTATTATTATATCACCATAGGTGGGTTTTTTATATTTGATTATTTGTGTTAACCTTTTAATTCTAATGAATAGTGGACTGAATTGAAAAACTATGTATGGATCTCATGATCAGTTAGTATTTCAGGAATTCCAAATTTAACATCATTTCGTGGAAAAATACATGAATTTTAAATTAATCAAGGAATGAAAAATAGTGAGATTGTACAAAAACCAAGAATATATTCTAAGGAAAATTCATTAGAATTATAAAATAGATCATGATGTAAAAAAGGTTGTCCAGTTATAATCAATATTATGACATCACTAACCCCTTTAATTCATCATTGGTATATGGTTTCGTGACAGTTAACATTCTATGGATCACCCTTTATCTTGTGATCAGTTATCTTTATCAATTTCAATGATTATTTACGCTCTTCATCCATGTGCAAATCATCACCCATGTTATCCTTAATAGAAACCCAGTTATGAGTTACATTGGGTAACCATTATGTTTCTAGCATTAATTATTAAAAATTTGTTTTATTAGAAAATTTTAAGATGTGGGTTTCTGTGAATGATACATTCAAGTATTAATCCTTATATAACTGAGATGAAATTCTAGGGAGAAAATCATTTTAAGAAGGGTAGAATGTAAAACCCCAAGATTATATTAATATAGAATGTTGATAATTTCATTGATGTATTGTTTTGTATGCTTCGCGATGATAATTTTATTCTACATGAAATGCCTCTAGAGCATGTGGTGTACAGATTACTATACTTGGCTTGTGTTACAAAAAAGTTCGAGTTATCATGATTTATTATATTTAATAAAAGATAGTGTTTAAGAGAACAACTAAATATTATTGTGTTACCTTAAAACGTATCCATTATAATGGAAAGTATACAAAATATTAATTGAATTTTCAAAATATTATTTACACATGTATATATAATTAATTCCTTGGAGAGAAATTAAATTATAAATGAAAATAAAACTCTTTAAATAAAAGGAATTTTTTTTAAAAAACTAATTAATTCAAAATAAGTGACTTTATAAAATAATAAAACCAACTTGATGGATTTTATTAATGAAATATATATATTATATTATCAATAATTTTTCTTAAAAGTCATCTTATAAATTTTTTAGACTAGATATAAGAACAACTTCAATTTTTCGGATAAAAGAAGTATTTTTCAAAAAAAAAAAAAATCGCCATTTGATGGAATACCCATTTAAAATATTGTTTTTAAAATATTTTTAAATTATATTGGAAAAAATAAGATTTTTCAGTAAAAAGGGAGTATCAAAACTTTCTTTGGTTTATTGTTTGGTATTTTTATGATATGTTTCACGTTTTGTAGAATAGGAAAAAAACAACGTGTTTTAATTGAAGACTACTTTTTAAAAATTATTTATACTATTAAATTATATATTTAAATGGTTTTAACATATAAATATATTAAATTTTTATCATTGAATAAAATTTAGGTCATTGAAATTAATTTTACATTGAATTTTGATGTAAAAAATTTTACAATCATTTGCATATTTTAACATTTTAAACTTGTTTTCTCATTTTGACCATGAAATTAAATTTTAAATTAACTATTGAATCTTTAGTGTTTAGAATTTCTAAAAATGGATTCAATATTTGGAATCAGGGGGTATAAATTATTTAAATGGATTTCTCTTACTTTTGGGTAATATGAATAGTAACTATAGAAATTTTTATTAATACGGTAAAAAGGTAAATAGAGTAATAAGGGTAATTAGAATATTAACAAATTACACAAAAATATCTCAGAATATCATTGGATGATAGTGTTTCAGCCTAAATGATCCTTGTATATAAATAGAATCCTTTGGAGGCCACTATGATGAGGTTAGGTCAATTAATATATTTTATTTAATGAAACATTAAAGATGTCTTACACTAATTTTAATTAATATATTATTTTTAATATAAAGTTATATAGAATATAAATTCAACTATAAATAATAATTATAAATATAAAATATTTATATTTATGATGGTAATATATTTTTAATTTTTAGAAATTAAATAATTACATTAAAGGATTATATAGTGATGATGCATAAATTTTTTAATTTTTTAAAAATCAATCAATTAATTGTAGTTAAAATGATAATAACCAATAAAATACCAAAAAACATGGAAAAATATTATTGGTTTAGTATATATCAACAATAATCATATAAGGGTTGAATTATTAACCATTTTGAGCAACATAAAGTATATTATGAAACTTAATTTTTTTATCTAAATAATGTTAATGTTGTCACATTCATTTTTTAATAAATATTAAAAACACATGTAGGATTTTATAGAAGTTATATTAGACTATAAATAATATAATGAAATGTAGATGATTTATCTTCATCATCATATTTTTTAGTTTTTATTCAATAAAAAATTATATTAAATAATTACAGAAAAGTAATATAATTATTAATTTATTAAAGAAAATATCAAATAAGTGTCATTAATAATATTAAAATAAATATAATTTGGGGTAATTAATATATACATTTTATTTAATAGTTTATCTTGACTGATTTGGAATATAATAAAAAAAATCTAAAGTGAACTTGATATCTCCATATTTTTTAAAAACATTATATTGAAAAGTGTCAATATCGAAACTATTGATTATATAAAAAACTATTATTTTATTAAATTATTTAAAAATCATAATACATTTTTTAAAAAAATATTAAATAATTATGATATGGTCTAAGATATTCTAAATTTTTCATTTATAGTCTAATTGACATCAAATAAGTTAAAATTACATTATTTTAATATTGAATAATTTTTTTCCCTTAGATAATATCAAAATCGAATAACTGAGGGTTAATAATAGTGATAAGGTTAAATTTATACAAACACGTGTCTATATTTTTTTTAATGATGAGATTATAACCGTATCTGATTAAATATTCTGAAATAATATATTTTGGTGGTTTTGGGATGTGGTTTCATTTTATTATAAATTAATGTTTTGGGAGATTCCAAAAAGTCTCACTCACTTAAATTATAAAAGGGAACCTCCACAGTTAATTCATCACCCCACATTGATCCATCAATATCAGAAATTCGCTAATAATTTACCTTCTAAACTACTATAGAATCATTCAAGAGGCTCTGAACTTCTCAAAAAGCTGACACTAATGTTTCTAAGAGGAGATCTTGACCGAACTCACCGAAAAAGAGGTAATCTTCTCTACCAATTTATTCAAGCTTATTTATTCTTCTACTTCCTATTCATGTGTTGTTTCCATTATAATGTAATAAATATAGTATAAATTATATTCTGAGATATTATTATTATTATGGAAAACCCATATTACACCTTTTATCCATCCTTTGAAAAATGAAATCACTACGCTTGCGTATGTACGACTTACCTTCTTCATATCATGGTGTAATCAGGTTTTAACCACTACATGACATGGATTGGTATAATGATGGATATACTAAATGAATACTATTATTATAATATGATATTGATTGTGTAACAAAATATATACCATTCAATTCTATACCATTCCACAATTAAGAGAATGATATAGTCGCTCTTACGTACGTATAACCAACCATCTCCACAATATGATGCGATTCACTCTACATTATCATCATTAAAGATTGATTATATAAATGTATATAATGAATAAATATGATATGTATATTACATTAGAATCATTATTTAAATTATATAATTATATAATAATAATAAAACTCATAACTTATTCGACAAAACATGCCTGAGAAAATGAAGCAATTAATACCCAAAAGAAGAGTAAAAGTGAAATGTTATCAACAAACTAGAGATAAGATCATAATATTTTGTATCATAAATATAAATATGGTTCATTATTAAGTTGATGAAATTAGTTAAGCCATTTTACAGATGGTTCAGATATATACCAAGGGAATCAGACCTATGGTAAGGGATTATTTTTTTCTAAACTTTATTTATGTGAGACACAAGCCGTATACACTAATTTTTTCATATACATGGTGTATTTACTTCCCATGAATGTATTTTACGAGTCATATTGAGAATAGTATGCTATGTTGATAATTTTAATTCATTCTTGGGGAATACAATTCTATTGATTATAATGGGAAGAATATTTATTTCCAAATCACTCTAATATTTATAATTTTTTATTATTAAGTCTCTGTTGAAGAATATTTTCCATCCATGTCCATGTTTTATAGTTTTTCATAAAACGTTTTACTATTATCCTATGGATATGTAATGTCATTTTTAACTTTTAATGCATAGTTTGAAAGGAATATTTCTTTCTTTTTCTATAAAATCTACTTTTTGACTTATGTAGAATAAGATTGCGAAGAATGTTTTCGTTTATCTTATAAACCATGAATGAAATTTTATGCTTTCATAATGATGCATGTCTTTGAAGATTCCATTATAATATTACATTGTTATCTTCAATGAAATTATTTTCTTTTAAATTATTATAGCCTATTATGAAAAGAATACATTTTTGAAAAATAAACGATATTTTCTTCACGAATTATTTTAAAGCGCTATATAAAAATTATCTTCCTTCTAATATAACATTCATTGATGTTATACAAGGTTTAATATGGATTTTTTTTATGGATATTATCTCTATTATTCCTATAATTTTATTATGGTTATTATGGAATGATATTTATGAAATATTTTTCTTTTTCATGGATTAAGACATGATGCAATGATGTTTATGAAACCCATTTAAATCCATGGGCTATGATAAATGATTTACAATCTTGTGGCACACATATGTACGGTTTTCATTATGAGATGGGTGGGACCTATATATCCCTATAATGCATTGGGTAAGGATTTTTATCTCAAGTGATAGACATGACTCAAATGGGAAATGATCTCGATTCAGTAATACATAGCCGAAATGGTAAATGATCATGATTCAGTGATATAGGGTTAGAATGGTTTGTAAACTCAATTAAGTAATAAAGGGTAGGAACAAGGAGTGAACAAGGTTCAGTAAAGGACATTCTCCACAATGATGGTCTTGGAAATGAGCCATGGCTAATATGGAACTGATTATCAATGCTTATGTATTTTCCAATATTCCATGTTCTATGCCAATACTATTATCTCATGGCTCATGTACCTTTGTGATTTATGCCTTATGAACAACACAAATATTTTTCTGGGCTCAAAATTTTGATATATGTTATATCTAGTTTGATTTTAAAATGTTATGTTCATGTTTTTAAATTCTTATGCACATGTTTGTTTGATATTTTCATTATTTACCATTATTGGGCATCTGAGCTAACCCTTTTCATATGTTTTATTTTCCCCAAGATATAAAGAATATATTTAGATATGAAAACTAAAGGGGAATATCTTTATGGGAGGAGTTTATGATCATTAGCCAAATTAGAAGAACGTGTTATATTTTTCCAAATGAACTAAACCAATATGCTACTTGGGAATCTGTTTGCATAATGTATTAAGTATTTCGCAAAAATAATGTAATATCCATGTATGTCATGGTTGGATAATAAGATATATATATATATATATATATATGTGTGTGTGTGTGTGTGTGTGTGTTCAATACAATGAAACCCAAATGAGAGAGATGTGGATCGCCACTCACAATGCTGCCCAGGAAGAGATTTCCATCAATTCTAGAACTCTATTATTAATGCATAGCATATCCCGTGTCTGTCCATAGGAGTAACTGTCTGGAGGGCACAATCCTCGTCGTTGTTCAACACAGCCGAGGGAACACTCTCCATAAGAAGTGGACACAAACAATTAAGCGTCAGGGGGTTCCACTCAGTTTAAAGAGGACACACTCCCTATCTGATAGGGGATATAACTCTGTAGAAAGAGGATACATTCACTAATTCTATATAGGGAACCACTCAGTGAATAGAGGACCCACACCCAAATTCCATTGGGCTGGGCCACTAAGTGTGGAGAGAACCCACACCCAATATGCACTACAAGAAAACATGGGGTTTCTCTAAAGATTTTTTTGCATATATAGGCGGTTTAAACCACCTCAAAATGATGCACAATGCTTTCTAAAAGCGTCGTGTATTTGTGTGTCGATAATCTTCTCGTGGAGCTTTTGGTGAGGATATTTTTTATTTAGCAGAGTTTCATTTGGAGGCATTTTAAACCGTCGGTAACTATTTAGAGGCCATTTTTTATTTTTTTAATTCTTATTTCTGTAATTAATTTATTTACTATTATTTATTGTTCATTTATTATTGTTTATTATTTATTGTTTATTTTTTATTTTTTATTAGTTAGTTTTTATTTTTTATTGTATAATATTTACTATATATTATTTATTAGTTATTATCCATTACATTTTATGAATTATATTTTTTTTTATTACATATTATTTTTATTTATTGCAAATAATTATTATTTGTCACACCATGCATGCATATTCCATGCATGCCATGCATAATTATGAAAAATATTTGCGTTGGGAGAGATTTGAACCCGTTATCTCCTCGATATAATGTAAACTCTTTACCACTCTAAGAAGTCCTTCATCTGGTGAGTAAACAGTATGTAATATACAAATACATATACAAAAAAATAATGATTTAAAATATTAATAATTAATGAACAAATATAATAAATATATAAGAAATAACTAATAAAATAATAAATAAATCATTAAATAATAGATAATAGATAAATAATAAATAGATTATAAATAATTTATAAATAAAAAATAAGTATGTAATAAATAAATAATTATTAAATATTAAATAAACAATAAATAAATATAATAAATTAATAATAATAGATAATAATAAATTATTATAAAGAATAAATAATAATAAAATAATAATATTTACTAATAACTAATAAATAAATAAAACCTAAATAATAAATAATAAATAATGAATAGTTAATAATAAATTATAAATTATAAATTATAAATAAACATTAAATGCAAAATTATTGAATAATAAATAATATATATTAAATAAATATGAATTAAATAATAAATACATAATAAATAGACAGTAACTAAATATTAAAAAGATAATAAAAAAATAAATATTATATAAATACATAATAAATAACAAATAAATAACTAATAAATAAATAATACATAAGCAATAATTAATAAATAATAAATAATAAATAAATAATAAATAATAAATGAATAATAAATAATATATTGATATTAAATAATAAATTAATGATAAATAATAAATTAAATTGAAATAAATATTAAATACACAATAAATAATTAATAAATAAATATTAAATTATAAATAAATACATAAATATTAATTAAATAGATAATAAATATTAGATATAAATAAATAATAAATGAATAATAAATAATAATAAATGATAATAAATAATAGAAAATAAATAGTAAATAATAAATAAATAAATAATATATAATATATAACAAAAAAATAATAAATAAATTATAAATTATAAATTATAAATAAAAAATAAAAAAATAATAAATAATAAATATATTTAAATATCTATAAACATATAATCATATATGAAAATTTACAAAAAAAATATAAACAAACATTTTTGTTTCATAATTAAATATAAACACACTATGATATATAATTGTATATTAATATAAATTTATATATAAACATAAGTAAATATATATATATATATATTTACACACAAATGATATAAAATACATCAACATAAATATTTTTAAATAATTAAAGATGTATATAAATATACACAAATAATTACATATATATGTATTTATTTAAATATATTAGAATATATTCATAAAGATAGTTTTTTTTATTTGCACACAAATTTTTGTATATAATCATTACTTGTATAGGTATATATATATATATAAAAATTTATGAATTATTATAGGGTAAATAAAATATATAAATATCTAATATGAACTAAATGAATAAAAATATTTATTTTTATTTTGTTTATATGTTTAAAAATACATTTATATGTAAATATGTATTTATAAAAGTGAATTTTAATAAATAAATATAATAAAATATCTATATATTTAATTATAAATAAAACTAAAATGTTAAAAAAAATCAAAACCACAATATATATGTAAATGTATTCCATGGGAATAAATTTATTCTCCACCAAAAATTGTAATAAGCCCCCTTAAACGAAGCTGACATTCCATCGAATGTTCAAAAATTATAGTACACCAATTAAAAACCATGTTTTGGATGCCTTCAGTGTCACTTTTGGCCTCGGAAAAATAGTGATCAGGGTCCCCCAAGTTAATTTTATATAGCTCTTGTCACATGATGTGATTTGATATGGGGTATAACCCAAACAAACACCCAGATCAAAAGTTATGGTCATTTAATTTTCAAGTTTTCTTATCTAATTTTAAAAAAATATCCTAAATTTTATTCATTTAATTATTATTATTTATCTCATGTGGTTTTAGTTAATTTCATAAATGAAAATTTGACTAGTTTTGCAACTAAAATGGACCCGAGGATCAAAAGTTATGTTCAATTGATGTTGAAGTTTGATTTTAAACATATTGAACAATTATTTTTACTTTCACATTATTATTAAATAATAATTATAATTTTTTGTTAATTAAAACATTATAATTAATTATAAATATATATAATAATCTATATAATAAACTAAATTATAAATAATAAATAATATATTATAATTAAATATATTTTTAATTGTTTCCTTTTATTTAGAAATCGATTTTTAAAATTTCCGCTATTTCTGGGTGTTTTAGAAAATGATACTAAAAGGTTATTTTTTTGAACAGAAAAATAAATTTAAATTAAATTTAAAAACATTTAAAACTGTTTTAGAAACGACCATTAATTTTTTTGGAAAACATTCAGCGGTGGTTTTTTAAACCGCCATGAAAAAGACATAGTTAAATACATATTTTAGTATAGTGATGATTTGGTAGTAAAACATAGTAGGCATATGACTTATGCCCCAATTCCATAGGGGGTGTTACTTTGATAATAATAGACCCACAACCTTACTATTCTTGGGGTACCATTTAGAGGATAAATAGAGGACCCATCCCTAATGTTGTTGGGGTACAACTCACTATAAGGAGGATCTCTTGTCTACCTGATAGGGGTACCACTTAGTGGATACAAGAGGTCTTATTCCCTAATTCCGTAGGGGGGTACTACTTAGAAGAAGGTTGACATACACACTATATGATGGGGGTTGAGGGTACCACATAGTGGATAGAGGACCGTCACCCAAGTTCTATAGGGAAGTACAACCCTAATGATCATGCCCAATCAAAACCATCATTGAGTGATTCCTAATTAAATGTCATGGACATAAAATTTCATATCATATCTTTGAAGCAACAATAAAGAACACCATCGCGTTCTATATATAAAACAACTAAATAAATCCTATTCACTTTCCAAAATACATGTCCTAGCAAAAGAGATATGAGTTGGTGAAGTTTCTACAGAAGTAAAGTATGGTTACAAGGTATGTTAGGATACCCACATGACATGTGGTTCTGACTCATTTCCTCGCAGTGTCCCTGAATGTATATGTCCTTCAACCAATGTAAGAGTACATGGCATGTCCAATGATCTTGAGGTTCTTCTAGTGCTCTCTAACTGTGTCCATGTATTTCTTCCCATGTCTATGTACTTCAGTACACACAGTGCTCTATGTCATGTCTTCCCTCATGGGGTCCTGCCTATGTGCTCTTCCATGTGGATTGTATATCCAAGTAAGGATACATGGATTGTGGCCCAGCCACACGACATTCCATATTAATAAATATTATAAATCCAAAATGTTGTAGACAAGGCCCTAAATACTGTGTTTTCTTTGGACTTCATGATCTATAGTAAGGATTTATCAAGAAACACTGATCCATTCCCTCATATCCATATCTATCCATTATTCCATCAAATCCCTCATTTTCCACCCTAAAATGGGGGAATCTTCTTATTTCTTTTGTTTCAATCCATCCAATTGCCAGAAATTGGTTTTCATTTATCCCGCTCAATGCTCTGTGAACTACATGTATCTCTCATACTGCACAATATCCATTTTAGCTTCCAATCATCAAATATGTCACCCACAACTCACAAATCAACCCAAACAATCTCTTGATTTCTAATCAATTCATTGTACACGATTTTTCCATGAATTCCAGGGTCTGATCAAACTCAATCCCTCCGGATAGTGTAAAACCATGGCCCCATAGGGAAAAAAAGTAGAATGTAAAGAATATTTTTGGGAATATCAAACAAAAAGGTTTAACAATCATTGGAAATTTGTTCTTGTCCAATAAACAATAATGGGGATATCCTCAGTGAGGAAAATGAATAATCAATTTCATGTCACTATGCATGCACATGCCATGGTCAACAATGGATGTTGATCAAAGTCAAAGAGGTGATAAAACTAAATAGTTTAATCAATTAAGGAAAAATACATAAATTGATGATTCCTACCTAGTTTTGGATCATTCTTCAATGAAGAACATGATCACAAAGAAAGAGGAATAATTATTTCATTCACAGTATCTCGATCTTCCTTGATCCTAAGTCTCATCATCATTAGATTATGATTCAATAATGGAGGAGGAATAATAACACTATATACGGTCATAAGGTTATGTGGATAACATGGTATAAATATCCATAATAGAGTATTAATATAGAATATAGAATTCAAATAATTAATGAATTATTTAAATTAATTATTTTATTATCAAATTTAATTCACCGCCAAAAGTCACGATATATGAATTCCCTACATAGAACAGTCTTAAGTCGGCCCTAGGGTAAGAATCACATTATAATCAAGATTGTGGCCTTATATTTCTTATATGAGATTCCATTTAATATTTATCCTTTTTAAAAAAATAGTTTAATATAAAATATATTCAATAATTTTATTAAATTAATTTCAGACACAAAAGGCCTTAAAATCACACATTTTCTTAGTGAATGTATTTAAAAATATATATTTATAATTATTCCAAAGTCATAAACTTCTAAAATTTTCTTTACATAATTCCCTTATTCATTATTTTTATCCCTCAAAAAACAAAGCAAACAGATCAGGATACTGAGTCTGTATCTGGCTCTCCTGCTCCAAGGATCTCTCATAAATGCTCCCATACTCCCACAACACATGAACCAAGGGGATGGTACATCCACATAGTGTAATCTCCTACTGATTTTAAAACCCCAAGCTTCCATGGTACACTTCTCTATGAAAAATATAGTAGAGTGTGTTGTACGCAACTTCGAGTTCTAACACACCGCAACCAATCAAACTAGCCGTTATGAATAGTAATACCCACTTTTTGAAAATTTATAAATTTTAAATTTCAAAATGGACTTCATTTTTTTATTTATAATATCTAAATTAGCTTAGGGTGAATTTTTGGTACTTTTCTGATAACTTTCTTATTTTGATAAATAGTGAAAATTACTAAATTTCAATTAAAATGACTTTTTTAATCAAAATAATTAATATTGATAAATTATAAATTCAAGTGATTTTAAAGTATAATTAGATTATATTTTTACCACTTAATCCAATGTTTGTCATTGTGCATAATTTCACATTTAAACTGGACATAAGTAAGCACCAATCTTTTGATAGTTATTATTTCTAAAAAACACCCTTATTTGTTTTGACAACGGGAATTAATTTTAAATTAATTTCTACCACTTTTGTGTTTTGAATTTATAAAAATAGATTCCATATTTATAATCAAGAGGTACACAATGTGTAAATAGTAAACTGTTATTTTTATACATTTTGAATAATTATTTCAGTAAATATTTTATTTACCATGGTTAAAGGGTAAATCCGGTAAATATGGGTAGAAACATAATATTATAATAATAATAAATTACCCTAAAACGTATCCTAATATTATTGGTTGATACATTCCTGACCACGGGCATCTTTTCTTCGATTTTGGGACCCCATGGAGCCACTTTTAAGTGATAATGACACTTTATATTAATTAAGTTAAAGTAAAAAACAAAAATGACACAAGCATATATCTTTTGGAAAAAAAAAATTTACATTGGGTTATATATGTTATATTTTAGACTATAAATATTAATTAGTAAGATAAATATATTTCCTAAATAATGGAATCTAATTTATAATTTTTAGAAATTGAATAATTAAATTTATTTATGACACAATAATGATGCAGTATTTTCCTTATTAATGAATGAATCAAATAATTGGTATTATAAATGTAAGAATAAATATAATTTTAAAGTTTTGATGACATACACTAATTTTATTGGTTAATATGAATTGTTAGGATTTGTTAAATTTATTTTTATCTAATTAATAAAGTTTTTTAGACTTTAACAAAAATCATTTATTTAATAGTTTCAAATTGACATAAAAGATATTTTAAAATAAATATTATATTGTAAATTGATATAATATTCCTAAAAATCTATATTTCGGAAAAATGACTTATATTATGATATTTTCATGATTAATGAACAACTTGGGGGTCTCTTGGAAGTTTATAGTAAGTTTATTAACCATATAATATAAAAGTGCAAAGAGACATGGTAAATGTCAAACTAATTAACTAAGAGTTCATACTAAAAGATAAGGTTAGTAAAGTGACCTAAACCTGTCTAAAACCTATTGGATGAGTTTTTTTCGTCCCATAACCACATTAGACTCGAAATAAATTAGTTTGGAGAAATTAAAAACAGAATATGAATTTATTATAAAATATCATTTCTATCTTTTCCTAAGGAGCCCCACACTGCTCTTATATAAGGGCACTCCCCATTATCTCTAATTCACACATTAATAACCATTTGGATAGGTCATAACCTGCCCAAATATCCTCTAAAAATCCCTCACTTCATCCTAGAGTCCTTCCTTTAGTCATAAAGAATACTTAATGATCCCTTTTGATCAAATCAAAAGGAAGAACTCGAAGAAGAGAGAATGTTTTCACCACCCTCTTTCAAGTTCCTTTCTTCTTAAACTTTTTATTTATTTGTTATATCCATTATAAAATAATAACTCCAATTAATTATATATACTGTGATGTTATAATAAATATGGTACAACAATATTCATTATTCTATCCTTCATTTGAATGAAATGTCACCATACGTGCATACGTACGACCTACCTTCTCCACATCCTGGTGTAATTGTTATTCAATATATTATTATTTTGATGGGTATAATAATGATGTGTAATTCATGTAAATAATAAATATAAAATTATAATTATTCCGTATATATGATATAACATCCAATTATATATTATTTTAATATCAAAAGAATGATATTGTCGCTTGTGCGTACGTACGGATTACCGTATCCACGAACGTGATGAGATTCCTTCCCCATCATATCCATTCAAGAATAAATTTCATTTTATGATTAAAAATAATATTTAGAGACATGATATCATTCTGGATATGAATAAGATACATCCCATCCATAAAAAATTATGCTCACCTAACAAAGAATATAAAGGAAAACGAATCTGTTAACAACATAAATGATGATAATACTATGATATTATCAACAAATCAATGTTAAAAGATCATATATGATATCATATTAATATATATGATTCTTTTTTAATTAAATAAAAATTATTTCACCATTATACATGAGGATAACCTAACCTCGACCAAGGAAAAAGTATAAATTAAGGGGTTTCTTATCTCACTTTTAATTCTGTGAGATTGTCACGACCCGTCCTCGGGGCCCGTGCCGTGACTACCCCAAGCCCGCCTTCCATAGGCCAGGGGTTGGCGACTAGCACCAAAGGCGTAAAATCCCGATAACTGGGAAGGCATTGCCTTTATAAAGAAAACAAGCACCACAGAGTACAAGCGGAAGTAAAACACTAAGTACAAAAAGAAGAGCTGAAAAGTAAAAGGGGCCGGAAATACAAGCCCAACTGTAAAGTACAACTCAAAAAGGAAAAACAGCAACTGAAAAGTAAAACTGCTACGCCGAGCTGTCCACTGGAAATCCCACCTGAAGGGTGGGTACAGATAGCTCCTCTGCTCCTCGGGTCCCGCCGTCTGCTCCGAGTATATCCCGCCCAGTGGTCCACCTCCGGGTACCGCCTCGTCGTATAGTCCACCTCCAGATACCGTCCAGTCCTCGAACACTCGGCCTCTGTCAGCTCTGTCCGTCGTCTGCAACCAACACAACGAGGTGCGGGCATAGCCCGTGCAGGGGTGAGTATAACGATACTCAGTAGGGACCCCGAGACCCTCAAGGTCTCACTAAAACCAACAAGGATAAACACAAGAAGATCTCAACGGATAAACTCTACTTAGGTATATGCCCATACATATACCTAAGTTATCAAGTAACCCATCTCAGTCATGAGGAAACACAAGGATCATGAGATCAACGGATAACCACTACCCAGGTATATGCCCATACATATACCTAAGTTATCAAGTAACCCATCTCAATCATGAGGAAACACAAAGGTCAAAAGTCTCAGCTCAAACCAGGATTTTCATTATCGAAACCGTAACTGCTGAAGAGCTCCGTCTCTAGAGTGTACAGTGGTCCTGTCACGACTCCGAGGCCGCCGCTCACTAACCTAAGACTGCTGAAGTACTCCTCCTGTCGAGTACTGCGGGTCTGCTGCCAACTACCAGGCGCTCCGTCCGCTGAGGGTCTGCTGCCAAATACCGGGCGCTACCCAGATAGCCTACTGAGGTACTCCTCCTGTCGAGTAACGCGGGTCTGCTGCCAACTACCAGGCGCTCCGTCCGCCGTGGGTCTGCCGCCAAATACCGGGCGCTCCGTCCACTGGGCTAGTCGACTCACTCCAAGTCGAGTCGGTCAAGCAGTCGTCAGGTCTCAGCCGGCTACACGGTCTCCGTACTCTGCACGCTCGTCTCCGGGAGGGTCCGCTCCACGAGCTACTGGTCAATACTCCAAGTATCACAAAGTCCCGCAAAGAAGTATCTCAAAATTCCGTCTCGTCACAGGGGTCTCAACGCAACAGACGGCGCGTCGATCGGACGCCCGGTCTGTGAGTTATTAGCCTTTTCGTCCCAGGGGCCCGGTTGGTTTCGAGTGCGAACCAATCCCGGCCGTATCTCAACTATACCCCGAACTCCCATAGGGTATACTCATAGGGACCGTTACTAAACGTAAACACCAACGCCGCTGACGGTTCGTCAAACGGACGTCCTGTCTGAAAGATATCAGCTTTCCCGTTCCAGGGGCCCGGTTGGATTTCGGGTACAATCCAACCCGGCCATACTCCGACTGCATCCAAAACTCGGGCGGAGTATGTCAAAAGTTCTGTATCGTCAAGAGGAAGTCAACGAAACAGACGGCGCGTCAATCGGACGCCCGGTCTGTGAGTTATTGGCATTTTCGTCTCCGGGGCCCGGTTGGTTTTTAAGGAAAAACCAACCCGACCGTACTCCACCTATGTCCGAACCTCGGGCGGAGTATGCCAAAAGATCCGATTCACTAAGAGGAACACAACGCGACTGACGGCGCGTCAATCGGACGTTCGTGGCTCAAGATATGAGCGTTTCCGCTCCGAAGGCCCGGTTGGTTTCGTGAACGAACCAACCCGGCTGAACTCAAAGTAACCCGAAACCTTGAGTGCGATATATCGAAACGACCGTCTCGATCCAAGGATCGCGTTGCCGCAGACGGTTCGTCATTCGGAGGTCCGAGGCTCAAGTTATGAGCCAAAAACCAAATCAGGTTCGAAACGGGGGGGTCCGGGTCCGGGCCGACCCGGCCCGACCCCCCCCCCCCCCCCCCGGGGCGGTGCGGCGGCGGCGCGGCGGCCGGCGGCGGCGGCGGACGGCGGCGGCGGGCGGCGGCGGCGGGCGGCGCGGCGGCGGCGGCGGCGGCGGGCCGCGCTGGCGGCGGCGGCGGCGGGCCGCGCTGGCGGCGGCGGCGGCGGGCCGCGCTGGCGGCGGCGGGGGGGGCCGCGCTGGCGGCGGCGGGCGCCGCACGGGGTGGTCACGCGGGGGGCTTGATTGCCCCCGCTGATTTAAAAAGGCGGCACGGCTTATTGCCGTGCCTTTGCCAAAAAAACGGCCCCCGCAAGTGGGGGCCGGCTGGACGAACCGGGGGGCTTTGCCCCCCCTCCTTTAATGAACCGCCCCCCTCATTAAGAGGGGGGTTTGTTGAACCGGCCGGGGGGGTTTTTCCCCCGGGTTTTATGACATCCGGCCGGCCAGCTGGCCGGCCGGTTTTTACCAACGGGACCGGAATTTCCGGTCCCGCCCTCGACTTCCGACGCCGGCGGCCCGGCCGCCGGTCTCCTCTTCCGCCGCGGCCCGGAACCGGCCGCGGTCTTCTCGTCCCGCCGCGGCCCGGAACCGGCCGCGGTGTTCGTCGTCCGGCGCGGTGCGACGGCACCGCGCCCCTTTCGTCGTGCCATGAATCCTTCCAACGCGGCGCGACGGCGTCGCGTTCTTGAAGACTCTCCTCGGCGTAGCGCGGCGGCGTTGCGGAAAATTATAAGCATGTTCATCCGCGTGGTGCGACGGCACCACGCCACTTGCTTCCACCCGCATGAATAAAACGAGAACTAAGGAGGGGGGGTTCGGCCGTGTTCATGCGGTCCGACCCCCCTCACGTTAAATAATAACATAACTAAAGAATATCCAAAAGCCTCACGTTTAGTCATGCTAAAATCCATGATTCAAGAATGGAATAAAATAATCAATAAATAACATCCCCTACCTCGGTTTTAAGATTCGAAGAATCGTCTACGATCCGCGGAAGACGGCGTCGCGGAAGTCGGGCGTCGCGGTCGTCGTTCGTCAAATCCGTTGACGAAGTGCTATGCCCGAAGAGACACGACGATGGCGGATCTTCGTTTGCCGATGAAGGTTGTCCGAAGAAGAGATGGCGTCCCCTTCGTTGTCACGGTGAACGAAGAAAGGAGTTGCGGCGTTCTTCGTCGGAAAAGAGAGTGTTCCTCGTCAAGTCTTGAGGAAAGTCAAGATATAAAGAAAGCAACGATCTCAAGAACCCTTACCTCGATAGTCGTACGTTGACGGAGTCGTGGAAAAGATGATACGGAAGAAGAACGTCACGTCGCGGATAAGGCGTCGCGGAAAGTCCGCGTTCTTCGGCGAAGAAATTCTTCGTTGAAGAACGACGTTCTTCGCGTTCTTCGTTCTTCGAAGGTTCTTCGTCAAGGCTTGGAGATGAAGGAAAAGCTCTCCAAAGACAAACAAAGAACTCTCAATAAAATAAGAATACCACTTATTTTATTAACACACAACTCAAAAGGATTTCAAAAGTTTGAATTTCAAAACATTAATTAAACTCACTTATTAATGACATAAGTTATAACTTAAGTTTACAACATTAATTGTGAGTTGGGGAGGGTTAGAGAATATGAAGGGGTGGGGTTCGTGCGGGCCCCACCACCCTCTTAACCTCCCAAGGGAAGTTGGGTTGTCACCCAACTTCCACCCAAAGGATAAAAACACTTAAGGAAGATAAAAATAAAAATTGAAGTTAAATTTTTATTTTAACATTCACAATTTTATTTTTTTACAACTCCCCACGTGTAAACGCAACTTCAGGAAAGGTCTCCTTAAGCGAATATCGGCGCTGCGAGTTCATCGGTGCCCTCGGATTTCAATTCCGAGCACCGGATCAAAAGTTAGGAATTCCCGCTCGTTCGTTCACTGAACGTACCCGAGCCAAACTTCGGAAATTAATTCCGGGCACTCCGGGCCTCGGAATCAGGTGCCGTCTGAAACCGCGCTCTTGTAAAATTCTAAAGAAAATTAAGAAAAAATTTCCCTTGAATTTTACGGGTCTTTACATTACTCCCACCTCAGGGCTTTACGTCCCCGTAAAGCTTCAACTCACACTTAAGGGAAACAAAGTAGTACTGAGCACGCAACTGAGCTTTACGCTCCCATATGCTCACCTGAAGATCTTGTGCTACCCGAGAAGCACCCCAGAGGAAGCAACCGTTCACGTAGAACCTACTCTTGTCGATCCTCAATCTCTACTAGAATCTCTGTGCTTACCGCCCTGTCATCGACGTCCAACTCCCCGGGGTCGATGACGTGTGAAGAAACATACACGTATCTCCACAGCTGAGACACGTGGTGGACACTATGCACCCGGTGCGACTGAGGTGGTAGGGTTAAGCGGTAAACCTCCTCGCCTACCCTGCTGAAGATCAAAAGGGTCCATCGAACTTCGGAGATAACATGCCGCCTCGGCCACATCTCCGAGACCTCATCGGGTTGAGACCGTATAAGAACGTGTTCGTCACCCTCGAACTCAAGAGGTTTCCCTTTTTAGGTTAGAACTGAACTCAAACTCCTGCTGCCACAGGGGTAGGGTTGACCAACTCAAGAGTGATCGGTCACACCCTCTTATGTCTGAGTTTAACATGAGCTGCCCAGGGTTTCCTTTTCGCCGACCAAGGAAAACCCATTCCGACGTTTGCCTAAAACAGTCAACCGGGGTATGATTTGTGAATCAAAACCATACCCAGATCAACGTCGTAAGGCCTCTACGCTGCCACCAAGAGATTCCAACCGAAACTCTCTCCTCGAGGTCAAATCACACCGTCGGCGTAAGCGTGATTATCGAGTCTCCTCCCAAAGGTATCTCCAGACGTGAGGGTCAAGTCTACGGCTTACCCGGAACCTCTAGGTCTGGGACATGATTCGTGGAAGGGTAGAATGATTGGTTCCTACGTCTATAGATATGGCAGCTCGTAGTAGACATAATCCGTACCCTGAATCATTCTTAGAGCTCCTGGGTCACACTCCTTGACCGCAATGCAGCTATTCTCCTCCCCAGCCCTCCTGCTCCCTGAGCCTGGCGGGGACTACTAAGTCGGGTGGTCGTAACATGTCGAAATGTATACCACCACATGCTGCTCTCCAAGCTCTGCTTCCACGTCTGCTACCCTGCAGATTCATCTGTCCTTAGCACTTCCTCCTCCTGAAACATTTTACACGCCCGAGTCTCTGCTACCGGTACCGCCGGTAGTGTCTGCTGACCAACAGGTAGTGACATAGCTGGCGCTCTACCCGTAGGTACTAATCCAGGTATCGGTTCGCGTACCGAAGCCTCGTTACTATAAGGACCAACCTCATGGTCACTCTCTGGAAACACCTGGAGCTAAGATCATCATCCGCTCTACTAGTATCCAAGCTAGGCGTAGAACTCTAGCATTCGTCTCCATCCAGTCCTCTGCTGCCTGGGAAATCTGTCTCGCCTCGTATCCTCAGAGGCCTCTACTGCTGGAACTCGTGCATCGCGCTCTGCTAGCGTGCACCGTCAGCTAGTGGCATCTGCTGCCTAACGGGTGGTGGTGCTGCTGGTACACCACCCGAAGGTGCCAACACTGAAAAAGGGCCCTGCACTGGAGTCTCGCTGCTCGGTGGGCCATCATGAAAGAAACAACGTAACACGATCAAACGATTATACCTGGTGAGCTGACCTGGTTTGAGCTGTTTTAAGGGGAAAAAAACCTTTGAAAACACACACGCAATCAGTGTTTTCGTGCACAAAGTCGGAAATCAGTTGTCAGGGTCCTGGTGTATGGATACGTCGGCCGCCCGCACCAACACTGGACTCCCTGAACTGAAAACCACACTCGGTACTCTCAACACTATTGCTTCACAGAAAGAAACATCAGAGTTATAAGTTCTGCGGTAGAACCGAACTCCTCTGATACCAATTTGTCACGACCCGTCCTCGGGGCCCGTGCCGTGACTACCCCAAGCCCGCCTTCCATAGGCCAGGGGTTGGCGACTAGCACCAAAGGCGTAAAATCCCGATAACTGGGAAGGCATTGCCTTTATAAAGAAAACAAGCACCACAGAGTACAAGCGGAAGTAAAACACTAAGTACAAAAAGAAGAGCTGAAAAGTAAAAGGGGCCGGAAATACAAGCCCAACTGTAAAGTACAACTCAAAAAGGAAAAACAGCAACTGAAAAGTAAAACTGCTACGCCGAGCTGTCCACTGGAAATCCCACCTGAAGGGTGGGTACAGATAGCTCCTCTGCTCCTCGGGTCCCGCCGTCTGCTCCGAGTATATCCCGCCCAGTGGTCCACCTCCGGGTACCGCCTCGTCGTATAGTCCACCTCCAGATACCGTCCAGTCCTCGAACACTCGGCCTCTGTCAGCTCTGTCCGTCGTCTGCAACCAACACAACGAGGTGCGGGCATAGCCCGTGCAGGGGTGAGTATAACGATACTCAGTAGGGACCCCGAGACCCTCAAGGTCTCACTAAAACCAACAAGGATAAACACAAGAAGATCTCAACGGATAAACTCTACTTAGGTATATGCCCATACATATACCTAAGTTATCAAGTAACCCATCTCAGTCATGAGGAAACACAAGGATCATGAGATCAACGGATAACCACTACCCAGGTATATGCCCATACATATACCTAAGTTATCAAGTAACCCATCTCAATCATGAGGAAACACAAAGGTCAAAAGTCTCAGCTCAAACCAGGATTTTCATTATCGAAACCGTAACTGCTGAAGAGCTCCGTCTCTAGAGTGTACAGTGGTCCTGTCACGACTCCGAGGCCGCCGCTCACTAACCTAAGACTGCTGAAGTACTCCTCCTGTCGAGTACTGCGGGTCTGCTGCCAACTACCAGGCGCTCCGTCCGCTGAGGGTCTGCTGCCAAATACCGGGCGCTACCCAGATAGCCTACTGAGGTACTCCTCCTGTCGAGTAACGCGGGTCTGCTGCCAACTACCAGGCGCTCCGTCCGCCGTGGGTCTGCCGCCAAATACCGGGCGCTCCGTCCACTGGGCTAGTCGACTCACTCCAAGTCGAGTCGGTCAAGCAGTCGTCAGGTCTCAGCCGGCTACACGGTCTCCGTACTCTGCACGCTCGTCTCCGGGAGGGTCCGCTCCACGAGCTACTGGTCGATACTCCAAGTATCACAAAGTCCCGCAAAGAAGTATCTCAAAAGTCCGTCTCGTCACAGGGGTCTCAACGCAACAGACGGCGCGTCGATCGGACGTCCGGTCTGTGAGTTATTAGCCTTTTCGTCCCAGGGGCCCGGTTGGTTTCGAGTGCGAACCAATCCCGGCCGTATCTCAACTATACCCCGAACTCCCATAGGGTATACTCATAGGGACCGTTACTAAACGTAAACACCAACGCCGCTGACGGTTCGTCAAACGGACGTCCTGTCTGAAAGATATCAGCTTTCCCGTTCCAGGGGCCCGGTTGGATTTCGGGTACAATCCAACCCGGCCATACTCCGACTGCATCCAAAACTCGGACGGAGTATGTCAAAAGTTCTGTATCGTCAAGAGGAAGTCAACGAAACAGACGGCGCGTCAATCGGACGCCCGGTCTGTGAGTTATTGGCATTTTCGTCTCCGGGGCCCGGTTGGTTTTTAAGGAAAAACCAACCCGACCGTACTCCACCTGCGTCCGAACCTCGGGCGGAGTATGCCAAAAGATCCGATTCACTAAGAGGAACACAACGCGACTGACGGCGCGTCAATCGGACGTTCGTGGCTCAAGATATGAGCGTTTCCGCTCCGAAGGCCCGGTTGGTTTCGTGAACGAACCAACCCGGCCGAACTCAAAGTAACCCGAAACCTTGAGTGCGATATATCGAAACGACCGTCTCGATCCAAGGATCGCGTTTCCGCAGACGGTTCGTCATTCGGAGGTCCGAGGCTCAAGTTATGAGCCAAAAACCAAATCAGGTTCGAAACGGGGGGGTCCGGGTCCGGGCCGACCCGGCCCGACCCCCCCCCCCCCCCCCCCGGGGCGGTGCGGCGGCGGCGCGGCGGCCGGCGGCAGCGGCGGACGGCGGCGGCGGGCGGCGGCGGCGGGCGGCGCGGCGGCGGCGGTGGCGGCGGGCCGCGCTGGCGGCGGCGGCGGCGGGCCGCGCTGGCGGCGGCGGGCCGCGCTGGCGGCGGCGGCGGCGGGCCGCGCTGGCGGCGGCGGGGGGGGCCGCGCTGGCGGCGGCGGGCGCCGCACGGGGTGGTCACGCGGGGGGCTTGATTGCCCCCGCTGATTTAAAAAGGCGGCACGGCTTATTGCCGTGCCTTTGCCAAAAAAACGGCCCCCGCAAGTGGGGGCCGGCTGGACGAACCGGGGGGCTTTGCCCCCCCCTCCTTTAATGAACCGCCCCCCTCATTAAGAGGGGGGTTTGTTGAACCGGCCGGGGGGGTTTTTCCCCCGGGTTTTATGACATCCGGCCGGCCAGCTGGCCGGCCGGTTTTTACCAACGGGACCGGAATTTCCGGTCCCGCCCTCGACTTCCGACGCCGGCGGCCCGGCCGCCGGTCTCCTCTTCCGCCGCGGCCCGGAACCGGCCGCGGTCTTCTCGTCCCGCCGCGGCCCGGAACCGGCCGCGGTGTTCGTCGTCCGGCGCGGTGCGACGGCACCGCGCCCCTTTCGTCGTGCCATGAATCCTTCCAACGCGGCGCGACGGCGTCGCGTTCTTGAAGACTCTCCTCGGCGTAGCGCGGCGGCGTTGCGGAAAATTATAAGCATGTTCATCCGCGTGGTGCGACGGCACCACGCCACTTGCTTCCACCCGCATGAATAAAACGAGAACTAAGGAGGGGGGGTTCGGCCGTGTTCATGCGGTCCGACCCCCCTCACGTTAAATAATAACATAACTAAAGAATATCCAAAAGCCTCACGTTTAGTCATGCTAAAATCCATGATTCAAGAATGGAATAAAATAATCAATAAATAACATCCCCTACCTCGGTTTTAAGATTCGAAGAATCGTCTACGATCCGCGGAAGACGGCGTCGCGGAAGTCGGGCGTCGCGGTCGTTGTTCGTCAAATCCGTTGACGAAGTGCTATGCCCGAAGAGACACGACGATGGCGGATCTTCGTTTGCCGACGAAGGTTGTCCGAAGAAGAGATGGCGTCCCCTTCGTTGTCACGGTGAACGAAGAAAGGAGTTGCGGCGTTCTTCGTCGGAAAAGAGAGCGTTCCTCGTCAAGTCTTGAGGAAAGTCAAGATATAAAGAAAGCAACGATCTCAAGAACCCTTACCTCGATAGTCGTACGTTGACGGAGTCGTGGAAAAGATGATACGGAAGAAGAACGTCACGTCGCGGATAAGGCGTCGCGGAAAGTCCGTGTTCTTCGGCGAAGAAATTCTTCGTTGAAGAACGACGTTCTTCGCGTTCTTAGTTCTTCGAAGGTTCTTCGTCAAGGCTTGGAGATGAAGGAAAAGCTCTCCAAAGACAAACAAAGAACTCTCAATAAAATAAGAATACCACTTATTTTATTAACACACAACTCAAAAGGATTTCAAAAGTTTGAATTTCAAAACATTAATTAAACTCACTTATTAATGACATAAGTTATAACTTAAGTTTACAACATTAATTGTGAGTTGGGGAGGGTTAGAGAATATGAAGGGGTGGGGTTCGTGCGGGCCCCACCACCCTCTTAACCTCCCAAGGGAAGTTGGGTTGTCACCCAACTTCCACCCAAAGGATAAAAACACTTAAGGAAGATAAAAATAAAAATTGAAGTTAAATTTTTATTTTAACATTCACAATTTTATTTTTTTACAACTCCCCACGTGTAAACGCAACTTCAGGAAAGGTCTCCTTAAGCGAATATCGGCGCTGCGAGTTCATCGGTGCCCTCGGATTTCAATTCCGAGCACCGGATCAAAAGTTAGGAATTCCCGCTCGTTCGTTCACTGAACGTACCCGAGCCAAACTTCGGAAATTAATTCTGGGCACTCCGGGCCTCGGAATCAGGTGCCGTCTGAAACCGCGCTCTTGTAAAATTCTAAAGAAAATTAAGAAAAAATTTCCCTTGAATTTTACGGGTCTTTACATTACTCCCACCTCAGGGCTTTACGTCCCCGTAAAGCTTCAACTCACACTTAAGGGAAACAAAGTAGTACTGAGCACGCAACTGAGCTTTACGCTCCCATATGCTCACCTGAAGATCTTGTGCTACCCGAGAAGCACCCCAGAGGAAGCAACCGTTCACGTAGAACCTACTCTTGTCGATCCTCAATCTCTACTAGAATCTCTGTGCTTACCGCCCTGTCATCGACGTCCAACTCCCCGGGGTCGATGACGTGTGAAGAAACATACACGTATCTCCACAGCTGAGACACGTGGTGGACACTATGCACCCGGTGCGACTGAGGTGGTAGGGTTAAGCGGTAAACCTCCTCGCCTACCCTGCTGAAGATCAAAAGGGTCCATCGAACTTCGGAGATAACATGCCGCCTCGGCCACATCTCCGAGACCTCATCGGGTTGAGACCGTATAAGAACGTGTTCGTCACCCTCGAACTCAAGAGGTTTCCCTTTTTAGGTTAGAACTGAACTCAAACTCCTGCTGCCACAGGGGTAGGGTTGACCAACTCAAGAGTGATCGGTCACACCCTCTTATGTCTGAGTTTAACATGAGCTGCCCAGGGTTTCCTTTTCGCCGACCAAGGAAAACCCATTCCGACGTTTGCCTAAAACAGTCAACCGGGGTATGATTTGTGAATCAAAACCATACCCAGATCAACGTCGTAAGGCCTCTACGCTGCCACCAAGAGATTCCAACCGAAACTCTCTCCTCGAGGTCAAATCACACCGTCGGCGTAAGCGTGATTATCGAGTCTCCTCCCAAAGGTATCTCCAGACGTGAGGGTCAAGTCTACGGCTTACCCGGAACCTCTAGGTCTGGGACATGATTCGTGGAAGGGTAGAATGATTGGTTCCTACGTCTATAGATATGGCAGCTCGTAGTAGACATAATCCGTACCCTGAATCATTCTTAGAGCTCCTGGGTCACACTCCTTGACCGCAATGCAGCTATTCTCCTCCCCAGCCCTCCTGCTCCCTGAGCCTGGCGGGGACTACTAAGTCGGGTGGTCGTAACATGTCGAAATGTATACCACCACATGCTGCTCTCCAAGCTCTGCTTCCACGTCTGCTACCCTGCAGATTCATCTGTCCTTAGCACTTCCTCCTCCTGAAACATTTTACACGCCCGAGTCTCTGCTACCGGTACCGCCGGTAGTGTCTGCTGACCAACAGGTAGTGACATAGCTGGCGCTCTACCCGTAGGTACTAATCCAGGTATCGGTTCGCGTACCGAAGCCTCGTTACTATAAGGACCAACCTCATGGTCACTCTCTGGAAACACCTGGAGCTAAGATCATCATCCGCTCTACTAGTATCCAAGCTAGGCGTAGAACTCTAGCATTCGTCTCCATCCAGTCCTCTGCTGCCTGGGAAATCTGTCTCGCCTCGTATCCTCAGAGGCCTCTACTGCTGGAACTCGTGCATCGCGCTCTGCTAGCGTGCACCGTCAGCTAGTGGCATCTGCTGCCTAACGGGTGGTGGTGCTGCTGGTACACCACCCGAAGGTGCCAACACTGAAAAAGGGCCCTGCACTGGAGTCTCGCTGCTCGGTGGGCCATCATGAAAGAAACAACGTAACACGATCAAACGATTATACCTGGTGAGCTGACCTGGTTTGAGCTGTTTTAAGGGGAAAAAAACCTTTGAAAACACACACGCAATCAGTGTTTTCGTGCACAAAGTCGGAAATCAGTTGTCAGGGTCCTGGTGTATGGATACGTCGGCCGCCCGCACCAACACTGGACTCCCTGAACTGAAAACCACACTCGGTACTCTCAACACTATTGCTTCACAGAAAGAAACATCAGAGTTATAAGTTCTGCGGTAGAACCGAACTCCTCTGATACCAATTTGTCACGACCCGTCCTCGGGGCCCGTGCCGTGACTACCCCAAGCCCGCCTTCCATAGGCCAGGGGTTGGCGACTAGCACCAAAGGCGTAAAATCCCGATAACTGGGAAGGCATTGCCTTTATAAAGAAAACAAGCACCACAGAGTACAAGCGGAAGTAAAACACTAAGTACAAAAAGAAGAGCTGAAAAGTAAAAGGGGCCGGAAATACAAGCCCAACTGTAAAGTACAACTCAAAAAGGAAAAACAGCAACTGAAAAGTAAAACTGCTACGCCGAGCTGTCCACTGGAAATCCCACCTGAAGGGTGGGTACAGATAGCTCCTCTGCTCCTCGGGTCCCGCCGTCTGCTCCGAGTATATCCCGCCCAGTGGTCCACCTCCGGGTACCGCCTCGTCGTATAGTCCACCTCCAGATACCGTCCAGTCCTCGAACACTCGGCCTCTGTCAGCTCTGTCCGTCGTCTGCAACCAACACAACGAGGTGCGGGCATAGCCCGTGCAGGGGTGAGTATAACGATACTCAGTAGGGACCCCGAGACCCTCAAGGTCTCACTAAAACCAACAAGGATAAACACAAGAAGATCTCAACGGATAAACTCTACTTAGGTATATGCCCATACATATACCTAAGTTATCAAGTAACCCATCTCAGTCATGAGGAAACACAAGGATCATGAGATCAACGGATAACCACTACCCAGGTATATGCCCATACATATACCTAAGTTATCAAGTAACCCATCTCAATCATGAGGAAACACAAAGGTCAAAAGTCTCAGCTCAAACCAGGATTTTCATTATCGAAACCGTAACTGCTGAAGAGCTCCGTCTCTAGAGTGTACAGTGGTCCTGTCACGACTCCGAGGCCGCCGCTCACTAACCTAAGACTGCTGAAGTACTCCTCCTGTCGAGTACTGCGGGTCTGCTGCAAACTACCAGGCGCTCCGTCCGCTGAGGGTCTGCTGCCAAATACCGGGCGCTACCCAGATAGCCTACTGAGGTACTCCTCCTGTCGAGTAACGCGGGTCTGCTGCCAACTACCAGGCGCTCCGTCCGCCGTGGGTCTGCCGCCAAATACCGGGCGCTCCGTCCACTGGGCTAGTCGACTCACTCCAAGTCGAGTCGGTCAAGCAGTCGTCAGGTCTCAGCCGGCTACACGGTCTCCGTACTCTGCACGCTCGTCTCCGGGAGGGTCCGCTCCACGAGCTACTGGTCGATACTCCAAGTATCACAAAGTCCCGCAAAGAAGTATCTCAAAAGTCCGTCTCGTCACAGGGGTCTCAACGCAACAGACGGCGCGTCGATCGGACGCCCGGTCTGTGAGTTATTAGCCTTTTCGTCCCAGGGGCCCGGTTGGTTTCGAGTGCGAACCAATCCCGGCCGTATCTCAACTATACCCCGAACTCCCATAGGGTATACTCATAGGGACCGTTACTAAACGTAAACACCAACGCCGCTGACGGTTCGTCAAACGGACGTCCTGTCTGAAAGATATCAGTTTTCCCGTTCCAGGGGCCCGGTTGGATTTCGGGTACAATCCAACCCGGCCATACTCCGACTGCATCCAAAACTCGGGCGTAGTATGTCAAAAGTTCTGTATCGTCAAGAGGAAGTCAACGAAACAGACGGCGCGTCAATCGGACGCCCGGTCTGTGAGTTATTGGCATTTTCGTCTCCGGGGCCCGGTTGGTTTTTAAGGAAAAACCAACCCGACCGTACTCCACCTGCGTCCGAACCTCGGGCGGAGTATGCCAAAAGATCCGATTCACTAAGAGGAACACAACGCGACTGACGGCGCGTCAATCGGACGTCCGTGGCTCAAGATATGAGCGTTTCCGCTCCGAAGGCCCGGTTGGTTTCGTGAACGAACCAACCCGGCCGAACTCAAAGTAACCCGAAACCTTGAGTGCGATATATCGAAACGACCGTCTCGATCCAAGGATCGCGTTGCCGCAGACGGTTCGTCATTCGGAGGTCCGAGGATCAAGTTATGAGCCAAAAACCAAATCAGGTTCGAAACGGGGGGGTCCGGGTCCGGGCCGACCCGGCCCGACCCCCCCCCCCCCCCCCCCCGGGGCGGTGCGGCGGCGGCGCGGCAGCCGGCGGCGGCGGCGGACGGCGGCGGCGGGCGGCGGCGGCGGGCGGCGCGGCGGCGGCGGCGGCGGCGGGCCGCGCTGGCGGCGGCGGCGGCGGGCCGCGCTGGCGGCGGCGGCGGCGGCGGGGGGGGCCGCGCTGGCGGCGGCGGGCGCCGCACGGGGTGGTCACGCGGGGGGCTTGATTGCCCCCGCTGATTTAAAAAGGCGGCATGGCTTATTGCCGTGCCTTTGCCAAAAAAAACGGCCCCCGCAAGTGGGGGCCGGCTGGACGAACCGGGGGGCTTTGCCCCCCCCCTCCTTTAATGAACCGCCCCCCTCATTAAGAGGGGGGTTTGTTGAACCGGCCGGGGGGGTTTTTCCCCCGGGTTTTATGACATCCGGCCGGCCAGCTGGCCGGCCGGTTTTTACCAACGGGACCGGAATTTCCGGTCCCGCCCTCGACTTCCGACGCCGGCGGCCCGGCCGCCGGTCTCCTCTTCCGCCGCGGCCCGGAACCGGCCGCGGTCTTCTCGTCCCGCCGCGGCCCGGAACCGGCCGCGGTGTTCGTCGTCCGGCGCGGTGCGACGGCACCGCGCCCCTTTCGTCGTGCCATGAATCCTTCCAACGCGGCGCGACGGCGTCGCGTTCTTGAAGACTCTCCTCGGCGTAGCGCGGCGGCGTTGCGGAAAATTATAAGCATGTTCATCCGCGTGGTGCGACGGCACCACGCCACTTGCTTCCACCCGCATGAATAAAACGAGAACTAAGGAGGGGGGGTTCGGCCGTGTTCATGCGGTCCGACCCCCCTCACGTTAAATAATAACATAACTAAAGAATATCCAAAAGCCTCACGTTTAGTCATGCTAAAATCCATGATTCAAGAATGGAATAAAATAATCAATAAATAACATCCCCTACCTCGGTTTTAAGATTCGAAGAATCGTCTACGATCCGCGGAAGACGGCGTCGCGGAAGTCGGGCGTCGCGGTCGTCGTTCGTCAAATCCGTTGACGAAGTGCTATGCCCGAAGAGACACGACGATGGCGGATCTTCGTTTGCCGACGAAGGTTGTCCGAAGAAGAGATGGCGTCCCCTTCGTTGTCACGGTGAACGAAGAAAGGAGTTGCGGCGTTCTTCGTCGGAAAAGAGAGCGTTCCTCGTCAAGTCTTGAGGAAAGTCAAGATATAAAGAAAGCAACGATCTCAAGAACCCTTACCTCGATAGTCGTACGTTGACGGAGTCGTGGAAAAGATGATACGGAAGAAGAACGTCACGTCGCGGATAAGGCGTCGCGGAAAGTCCGCGTTCTTCGGCGAAGAAATTCTTCGTTGAAGAACGACGTTCTTCGCGTTCTTCGTTCTTCGAAGGTTCTTCGTCAAGGCTTGGAGATGAAGGAAAAGCTCTCCAAAGACAAACAAAGAACTCTCAATAAAATAAGAATACCACTTATTTTATTAACACACAACTCAAAAGGATTTCAAAAGTTTGAATTTCAAAACATTAATTAAACTCACTTATTAATGACATAAGTTATAACTTAAGTTTACAACATTAATTGTGAGTTGGGGAGGGTTAGAGAATATGAAGGGGTGGGGTTCGTGCGGGCCCCACCACCCTCTTAACCTCCCAAGGGAAGTTGGGTTGTCACCCAACTTCCACCCAAAGGATAAAAACACTTAAGGAAGATAAAAATAAAAATTGAAGTTAAATTTTTATTTTAACATTCACAATTTTATTTTTTTACAACTCCCCACGTGTAAACGCAACTTCGGGAAAGGTCTCCTTAAGCGAATATCGGCGCTGCGAGTTCATCGGTGCCCTCGGATTTCAATTCCGAGCACCGGATCAAAAGTTAGGAATTCCCGCTCGTTCGTTCACTGAACGTACCCGAGCCAAACTTCGGAAATTAATTCCGGGCACTCCGGGCCTCGGAATCAGGTGCCGTCTGAAACCGCGCTCTTGTAAAATTCTAAAGAAAATTAAGAAAAAATTTCCCTTGAATTTTACGGGTCTTTACAGAGATTTCAATTGTTCGCCAATTATTTATTGCATGTGGTGTGTGTACTTTCCATGATTGTATTCTCTGTATAATATACATTAATTTATGGATATATAAATTATCATTTTATGGTCCTTCTTTCATCTTTGTATGTTTCGTAAGTTACTAAATCTATAAGGGAATTTGAAATTTCAATTTCCACTCATTCGGCTTTACACATACTTCATTGACTATTTTACTCCATGATTATGTATGGAATCAAAATTCATTTTCTTATTTCATTATTTACACTCCACTTTATATGGATATACTTTTGAAACACATAATCACTCCATTGTTAAATTCTGAAGTCATCGATATGAACTTCATAAGAGTAATTTAAACTCAATATCAATTTATTGATTTAAGCATCCAATTCATTGGTGTTGTTTTTACAAGAATATGTGTGAATTTCCTCTGATTGATTTACACTGAATATTCAATAATGTTGATTGTATTTATGTTTGTCACACTAAATTGTGTCATTTATTTATCCTTAACCTAAGGATACGGTATTTATAAGATATTTCATCTCAATTTACATTCCATTGAGACTTCTTTATTGTTATACACCGATTAACATTTATAAGGTGTAGATAATGTACTTTTACATATTTTATCATGAATCCATTTATTATCGTGATATTAAAAAAAATTTATTACCTCAATTATTTGTATTCAAGTGTCTCTCTTTTGGTTAAGAACTCTAACTAAAATATCATTTTAAATGTTTTAAAGATTTATTATTCCAAATAATTCTCAGTAATGTCCATGTTTAAAAAATAGTTTTAAGGATTTATTTATATTGACATTAATGTTTTCAAATAAAAATTCCTTTTAAAAGTTTCAAAGTGGTATGGGACACTGTGATTTAAAAATCTATTTTTAAATTGCTCCATGAGAAATAGTGTGACTTTCAGATGATTTCAAGAAAAATTAGGATATTTCTCTCTAATAGTTTTGAGGATTATTTTCATCTAAGTAAATATCCTTCATTATTCTAGATTGTGGTTAATATAATACAATACAACCTTCCACATTGAATATAATGATTTATGTTTGAATATGGATGTGTTATTTTTATACCATTCATGGTTTGTGGTTAAAGTATTGACATTTTGTATGCTTGTTTTAATATGAATGTTTATGTTATGTTTAAAACTTTTCATATGAGGAATTAATTGGACTTACTAAGTGATAGGTGGATCCCACTATAGCTCCTTGATTTATCGGAAGGTCTCATGAGACAAAGTAGTGTATTGTCAAAATTCCTTAACAAAATCTTATTTGTAGTCTTGGCACCAGGCCTTGACTATGTGGTTATGATAGTCTGGCATTATGCATTCCATTATTATATAAGTGGTTATTGATATTGAATTTGATTATTCAACTAGTAGAATATCCATGTGAATAAGTAAATGGAATTATTTCATTTTATCTTTGACATATTATGTTGAAGTTCATGTTTAAAAGGATTTTGTTTTAGTTATACATTACCTTAAATGTTTATTCTTTTTTATGAAAGTTTCAGCTATATTGTTATCCTTACTGGGCATTTGAGATCACCCCTTTCTATGTTTTATTTTCCCCAGGATGTGAAGAAGTATTTTATGAATGAACTGTAGGGATAGTATGAGGATATGAGTGTGGTCTATGGAGACAAGATGTTGTTGTAGTTTTTTTACTTTATGATGTAATGTAAACTTTATGAATGTATCTATTGATTCCATGGCTACTAAACTAATCGGTCTTTCAAGACTTCATATTTTGTGATCATGCCAATGATATGTAATAATGCACTGACTCTGTGTAACTGGTGTCGGGGTGTTACAATTGGTATCAAAGAATGTTTAGTACACACCATGGAAACTAGATTTAGATAAACTCTGATTAGAGAACAGAGCCCTAATATAGACTTTGAGGTTTAGTATAGAAGAACTTCCTAGAATTTTGGTATTGTATAGATTTTGTGATTTTTCCAAGAAATACATCCCTATCTGGATATGAGCAGGTAGAGGCAGCTCTGGTACAGATGTACCTAGGGGTAAAACCCGAAAACACCGCTTTGAGCTAGACTCGAACGGGAACTAGTGCACGACAACGGGCCTTGATGCACTCTTGGTTACGACCCTCCCAACGGATATGCTTAGGATAATTTACATTTTCTTTACAAACCGATTTTAATTATTTTAATATAAGATTAGAATAAATGACCTTGGTTAATCCTTAGGAGTTTCAAATTAATAATATGGTGTTTGGATATTCTCTAAATTATTTTATAACTATAATTACTCACACAATGCTTTCTGGTTTTAATCAATTGGTGGATTCCAAGGAAGTCATAGTAACTTTGAGTATGATGTACAAGGTGGGAGCGGTGGTGGAAACGAGCAACAAAATGGAATGTTGATAGGTGTAAAAGATATAGTATTTAAGAAAACCATTTTTCCAAAAATATGATCAACAACATATATATTAACCAACTCCCGGACTCAACAAAGAAGAGAAATTTGATGAATGATAAGATCTCCAGCAGTAGAGACCATGGAGAAAATAATCCTCAATTTTCATCATGCAGGAAATGTGGAAGGAGACACCCAGCAAAGTGTCTCGATGGAACAAAGAAATGCTTTACGTATGGGAAAGAAGGACATAAAGTGAATAATTGCTGAAGAAAAATGAAGATTATTGTGGAAGAAAATAAAAATGGTCCCAAGAATCCATTTATAGTCATTTTCCGTAAATGTAGAGGACCTGGAAATTGCCTGAGTGAATTCCCTATTCTATAGTATATTTTCTTGGTCAAAGAAGAAGCTATGTGGAAATAAATGGTTAGAGAAATGTTTAAAATTATTAGGGCTCTTTGTTGATGAGATTACATTGGAATAATTTTCTCTTGTATTTGTAACCCTATAGTTTTCCATATCAAAATGATATTTGAGGAAGACTTATCTTTTATCTTGTGGATATAGTAATAAATAACCATTTTGTTTTAAATGATCATTGGGTTTGATGCAATTAAAATTTATTATATTTTGGGATAAAAATGAAACGTATGAGATAACATTTGTGGTGAAATTATATTCTGGTTATTTTGAGGAATTTATCTCATTTTGGTAATGTTATAAAATATAGTTTTTGAAAAAGCACAACATGCAGACCGTGTGACAACCCGCCGCGTTGTAAAAAGATGTGGGAATCGAACCCACAACCAAAGTGTGATTGAGATTTATCGCTGATCACTAGATTAGGTGAAGTCCCTAGTTAGTGTGAATAATTTTTTTTTGTTAAATGATTTTATTAATCAATAATAAGTTGATTTGGGATATTATGTCTTATCAAATTAATACCCTTAGTATAGAAAAATGATTTGGTGATTAAGTGATAAATGCTATTTTGGAAGACGTTCACTCTGTTGGGAACACTATATACCTATGGAAAATCGAATACTATGAGATTTCATTTCAGGAGTAATGGTATATTTTTATCTATGTTTTTATTGTGGATTTATAGTGATTTGGGTTATTTATGTAAATGATTATCCTATAATAGAGAATATGTGATTAGGTTAATTACTTTTAAGTATGTGACTTTAAGAGTAGTCGATGTCATTTAGAGATACAATTTAACGTGGAAGACTACATAACCAAAATCTTATATGTTTTGGGCTTCAATATTAGTTTGGATAATATTGAAAGATTTTAAGGACAATTGTTTATTTAATGATATTTATTTAACTTTGGGGTATTGTTGGTTTAATTTTAGAAATTATGATTAGTGTTTCTTTCTCTAAAGGAATATTCTTTTGGGGGATCATCTGATATTGTACTAACCATTTTGGTTTTCCTTAACCTCTAAAGACAATTTAAATATATAGTTTATCATTTGTGAATCATGTGATTCTCTAAAAGTTGAATCTAGCTCTTTTGGAGTGACCAAGACATCTTGAATACTCATTGTTTTAAAAAAATGAGTTAGTTGTATAAATTTATTAAAGAATGAAAATATAATTAAAAATTATGTATATATATTTATGTTATAAGTCAATCTCAGAAATTAATTCCTTATCTTTATATAATGTATCATAAAAAAATAATAAAAATGTTTTTCGTTTACTTTTCCTACTGGGAAACTAATGACCATTTGTCCCATCACAAGTTTGTGGTTTTCTTATTGTTAACATTCTCTTGATCATGTTTTCTATCCCTCTACATCAGAACTTGACACATAGTTTATCATCCATATCCATGTTTTTTCTACTTGGAATCCTAGTATAGGTTTTCTCGGGTGACCTTTGTACCTCACTTTCTTTCTTTTAAAGTGATAGTTTTATTGAATATTTTTCCGATGTGGGACTTTCCATTATATTATAAAGCCAAATTTTAAAAATTGTGAGGATTTAATTTATTGAAGGAGGGGAGAATGTAACACGCCAAGCTTCCATTATACGCTTCTCTTTGAATAATACAGTAGTGTGTGTTGTACTCAACTTCGAGTTCTAACACACCACAACCAATCAAACTAGCCATTATGAATAGTAATACCCACTTTTTTAAATTTTATAAATTTTATCATTCAAAATGGACTTCATTTTTGGATTTGGAATATCGAAATTAGATTAGGGTGAATTTTTCTCACTTTTCGGATAACTTTCATATTTTGATGAATATTGAAAATTACTATATTTTAATTAAAATAAACTTTTTTAATCAAAATAATTAATAGTCATAAATTATGAATTTGAGTGATTTTAGAGTATAATTATATTATATTTTTACCATTTAATCCAATTTTGGTCATTGGACATAATTTCACATTTAAACTGGACATAAGCAAGTGTCAATCTTTTGATAGTTATTATCTCTTAAAAACACGTTTTTTGTTTTAACGGAAATTAATTTTAAATTTATTTCTGCCACTTATATGTTTGGAATTTATAAAAATGGATTCCATATTTAGAATAATGAGGTCAAAATTGTGTAAATAGGTAACTTTTATTTTTAGACATTTTGAATAATTCTTTCAGTAAATATTTTATTTACCATGGTTAAAGGGTAAATCCTGTAAATAAGGGTATCAAAATAATATTATAATAATAATAAATTACCCTAAAACGTGTCCTAACATTATTGGTTGATATATGTCAGACCATGGTCATATTTTTTTTGATTTTAGGACCCCATGGATCCACTTTGAAGTGATAATGACACTTTATATTAATTAAGTTAAAGTAAATACAAAAATGACAAAAGCATATATCTTGTAGAAAAACAATTTTTTCATATAGTTATATATGTTATATTTTATACTATAAATATTCATTAGAAAGATAAAAATATTTAATACAAAATCGTGTTTATTTATAATTTTTAGACATTAAAAAATTAAATTTATTTATGACACAATAATGATGCAGTATTTTCCATATTATTGAAAGAATAAAATAATTGTTATTATAAAAGTAAATATTAATATAATATGAACGTTTTGATGATATAAAAGAATATTATTGGATAATATGAAATGTGAGTATTTCATAAAATAATTTGTATCTAATTAATAAAGTTGATAAGACTTTAACAAAAATCAATTATTAAATAGTGTCAAAATTGAAATAAAGGAGTTTTTAAAACAAATATTACATTATAAATTGATATAATATTCCTAAAAATCTAAGTCTCGAACAAAAAACTTATATAATGATATTTATATCATTAATGAACCACTTGGGGATCTCTTGGAAGTTTATATTATGTTTATTAACCATATAATATAAAAATACAAAGAGATATGGTAAATGTCAAACTAATTAACTAAGAGTTAAAACTAAAGGATAATGTTAATAAAGTGACTAAAACATGTATAAGACCTATTGTTTGAGTTTTTTTCGACCCATACCCACATTAGCCTCTAAATAAATCAGTTTGGAGCAATTATAAACTGAATATTAATTTATTATAAAATAACATTTCTATCTTTTCCTAAGGTACCCCTCACCCCACTTACAAAAGGGCACTCGCCCTTCTCTATAATTCACACCTTAATAGCCATTTGGATCATCCAAAACCAGACCAAATATCCTATATACTTCCCTCAAATAATCCTAGAGGCCTTAATTTAGTTATAAAGAAAACATAAGTATCCATTTTGATCAAATCAAAATGAAGAACCCGAAGAAGAGGTAATGTTTTAACCACCCTCTTTCAAGTTCCTTTCTTCATAAACTTATTCTTTATTTGTTATTTACATTGTAAAATAATAACTCCAATGTCTTCTATATACTTTAGTGTTATTATAAATATGGTACAACCATATTCAGTATTCTATCCAGCCTTTGAATGACATGTCACCATACATGTGTATGTACGGCCTACCGTCTCCACGTCGTGGTGTAATTGTTATTCAATACATTATTATTTGGATGGGTATAATAATGATGTGTAATTCATGTAAATAATAAATATAACATAATAATTATTCTGTATATATGATATAACATCAAATTATATATTATTTTAATATCAAAAGAATGATATTGTTACTTGTGTGTACGTACGGATTACCGTCTCCACGAACGCGATGAGATTCCTTCCCCATCATATCCAATCAAGACTAAATTTCATTTGATAATTAAAAATAATGTTTAGAGACATGATATAATTCTGGATATGAATAAGATACATCCCATCAATAACAAATATGGCTCACATTAGAAAGAATATAAAGTAAAACAAATCTGTTAACAGTAGAAATGACGATAATACTAAGATATTATCAACAAATTAATGTTAAAAGATCATATATGATATCATATTAATGTATATGATTAGTGTATAATTAATTTACAATTATTTGACCATTATACAAGAGGTTAACCTACCCTCTACCACGGAAGAAGTACAATGTATGAGGTTTCTTATCTCACTTTTAATTTCGTGATATTTCCATTGTTCACCACTTATTTATTGCATGTGGTGTGTGTAATGCCCATGATTGAATTAATTGTATAATATACTTTAATTTATGGATATCTAACTCATAATTTTATGGGACTTATTTCATGGGTGTATGTTTCGTAATTTTCCTACATCGATAAGGGAATTTGAAATTTCAATTTCCACTCATTCGGCTTTACGCATACTTCATTGATTTTTTTACTCTATGATTATGTGTGGAATCACTATTAATTTTCTTATTTCATAATTTACACTCCCATTTATGTGGATCTTATTTTTATACACATAATCACTCCATTTATAAATTCTTATGTCATCAATGTGAACTTGATATCAGTAATTTTAACTCAATCTCCATTTATTGAGTTAAACATCCAATTCATTGGTGTTGTTTTTACATGAATATGTGTGAATGTCCTCTGATTGATTTACACTGAATATCCAATCATATTGAGTTTATTTATATTTTTCACACATAATTATGTCATTGATTTATCCTTAATCTAAGGATACAATCTTTATAAGATAATTCATCTCAATTTACATTCCATTGAGTCTTCTTTGTTGTTATATGCCAATTCACTTTTATATGGTGTATATAATGTACTTTGACATAGTATACCATGAATCCCTTTATTCTCATGATTTTACAAAGTTTTTATTACCTTAGTTATTTTTATTCAAGTGTCTCTCTTTTGGTTAGGAAATCTAACAAAAATATCATTTTAAATGTTTTAAATATTTATCATTCCAAATATTTCTCATTAATGTCAATGTTTTAAAAATAGTTTTAAGGATTTATTTATATGGACATTAAATTTTCAAATCAAACTTCATTTTAAAAGTTTCAAAGTGGTATAGGACACTGTGATTCAAATATATATTTTTAAATGGATTCTTGAAAAATAGTGTGACTTTTAAATGATTTCACGAAAAAGGAGGATATTTCTATCTAATAGTTTTGATGATTATTTTCATCAATGTCAATTTCCTTAATTATTCTCGATTATGGTTACTTTGATACAATAAAATCTTCCATATTGTATTTAATGAGTTATGTTTTACCGTGGATGTGCTATTTTTATACCATTCATGGTTTGTGGTTAATGTATTGACATTTCGTATGCTAGTATTTATAAGAATTTTTATGTTATATTTCATACTTTTCATATGAGGAATGTATTGGACTTAGTATGTGACGGGTGGAGCCCGCTATAGCTCCTCGATGCATCGGTAGGTCTCATGATACAAACTAGTGTCTTGGCACAAGGCCCTGAAAAAATAATATTTTAAGTCTTGGCACAAGGCCTTGACTATGTGGTTATGATAATATGGCATTATGCGTGCCATTTTTATGAAAGTGGTTATTGATATTTCATGTGATTATTCGACTAGTAGAATATCCATCTGAATAAGTAAATGGAATTTTTTCATTTTATCTTTGTCATATTATGATTATGTTCATGTTTAAAAGGATTTTGTTTTAGTTATACATTAAAATAAATGTTTATGCTTATTTATGAAAGTTTCCTCTATTATTTTACCCTTATTATGCATCTGAGCTCAGACCTTTCTATGTTATATTTTTCACAGGATGTGAAGAAGTGTTTTATGAATGACCTGCATGGATAGTATGAGGATATGTGTGTGGTCTATGGAGACAATATTTTGTTTTAGTTTTTCACTTTATGATGTAAAGTAAACTTTATGAATGTATGTAGTGATTCTAAGGATACTAAACTAATCGGTCTTTCGAGAATTGATCTTTTGTGATCATTCCAATGATACATAATAATGCACCGAATCTGGGTTACTGGGGTCGAGGCATTACACTGATCCTAAATCACCACCGAGTGATCCAAAAAAGTGGATCGGTCGTCAATGTCCATCTCACCCTATTCAATAACTTTCATGGGGTCATGTATGTATCTCCTCAACTATGACATGTAGAGGACAATATGCACCATATCTAAATGTGTGGGTAGGGAGAGGTAGTATGTAACATCTACAAACCTCTATAGGATCTCAAATGATCTGACATACCTCATGGATAGCATGCCACCATAGTAAAATATTTGAAATACTCATTGTGGGGAGACTCTTATGAAAATATGGCCCCCTTTATCAAACACCTATGGTGTATAATATTTTTCTATGAAATATTTATGCCTGCTCTAGGATATCCTCACGTACTCGTGGATAACCTGGATATTCTCCATCATTGCCTACACAATCATTAGACCCACAATAGACACATCTATAATCTTTTTCCAGCTTAAGGGTGACTTAAATAGTATCTAAAACATGACCTCGTAAGGTTCGATGATGATACTAGAGTTTTCATTATTGTTTTATTCAAAATATACAAATGGAGAGTGATCCATCCCACTCCACCCAAATATTAACACAAAAAATCCTCAACAAACACTCTTATAACTGGATAATGCACTCAATCATCCCACCAGTATTGGGTGAAAGGATATACTCATCCTCATCTAAATTATTAATGAATTTTTTATTCCTATCCATAGCTGTATCATTAACTATACATCACAGTCAGAGGAAATACTCAAGTGAACCCTAGGAAGGTGAACAATCACTCATACATACATCTTCCCCAAACCCTCTTACAAATTTTCCTTCCTAAAATAAAAAAATGTTCCAACATCATGAGTTAGTAAAATATCACCCCATAGTTTCAAGAGACCTCAATATATATAGAAGGCCTATCACATTTTCATCGGATATTCCATCCCATTTCCACTTTGAAATCTATTGGGGATTCCACAAACCTTACATAACATGGTGTTCAACCATCACCAACTGATAGATGAGACAATGTGAAACAAACTCAGCCACACATCCTCTTATGCCAACCCTTGAAAAAAATTATTAAAGGTATCTACACATCTTTCCCAAATAGATATATAAAACTAATTGAGAAGTATATAACTCCATCATCACCTCCCCTTTCATAGTAACTAGGACAAAATTCCTTTGTTAGAAAAAGATGATGTGATTCCATCCTTATAAAAATCCATAATGTGAATATCCAAGGGATATCTAATCACAAAAGGCCTCACATTTTATGTTACCTAATAGGGAATTTCTCACAGGATGATGGTGTCTAGGAGTAAGCACCATCGACTAAATAATATCAACACACTCATGCTCAACTAGCGTCAGTAGCAAGGAAGCCAACTGCTCAGACGCTACCTCACCCAAATGATACTGGTTCTTCCTTCTAAGGGAATGTACTACTATGTTTCCCTTCCCAAGATTATAGACTGCATCTAATTCATAGTCCTATTAGAACTCTAAATGACTCCACTATACATTTTTCATGTCTCTTTTTGTGAAGATGTTACTTGAGACACTTATGGTCTATGTAAATAACAAGGTGATCTCCCAAAAGATGGTAACTCCACATCCTTAGAGAGAGAAAAACTCATTGCATCTCTAGGTCATGAGTATCATATTTTTTATGATGGTGTTTGAAATACATCAACTCATATGTTATTATTACATGACACAATAGCAACATGTATCCAACCCAAGCACTTGAGGAATAACAATGCACTTCGTACTCCAATCCCTCCTTTAGTAGTCTCAAAATTGGGGCACTCGTCAACTTTATACTCAAATCATAGTATTCCATCTAGCACTTATTAATTAAACAGGGTACCCTTTCCACGTTAGGGTGGTCGAAGGGGCTTCATTCAGGGATAATTATTCAAAACACCTTTGGTAGAACCATTCCTAGCCAATAAAACTTGACACATCTGACACACTCTTGGGTGGCTCCCATGATAGAACTACATTGATATTCCCTTTGTATATGTCCAAAAAATTCTATAAAACGAAATTCTCTAGGAAGTGAAAATCATTAATCTAGATCTGTAACTTCAAGATATTTATAAAATTTTGGTGCTCTCGAAGTAAATCTAGGACCAACATCATGTTTTATACATGCTTCTCCTTTAACATAGTGTAGATGAGTATATTTTTATTGAAGTCAATGAAAAAATAATCCAATTATTGCCAGAAAACCTATCCCTAAAAGTCATAAACAAATTTAGGTATTATTTAAACTTAAGGGAATCAGCAATAAATCATAATTTATGTAGAGACATTAGAGTTCTAGCTACAAAAGATCGGCCTTGGAAAATATCTACTGGTGGTAGCTGAACTGGAGATTGATATTTGGGAACTAGATCAGGCCTCACAACTTGTCAAAGTGGTCATAAATCCTTGGAAATGAGCACTTGTTTATTATCATGGCCTTACTAAGGTTATAAAAAAATATTGTAATCTCTAATATACTATTTTCATGAACAATACTGGAGTTACCCATGGGGACACACTGTGTTTATAAAGAAAATATCTTTAAGTTCTTCCAACTGCAACTGCAACACCTAGAGCTTGGTATGGGCCATTATATATGACTCATAAGATACCAGAGTGGTCCTTGTATTCATTTTGATACAAAACTCCATATTCCTCCTCATAGGTAGTCCAAGAACGTTCTTAGAGGATACATCCATAAAATCATATGAAACGGAAGGAATCAAGATTCCAGAAGAGATTTCTGCAGCAAATGATACACATAGAAAATTATGGGTGATGGGCTATAGAATCCTTATAATAAAACCCACTCCCAACCATAATATATCTCTCTATCACAAAGGATACTCTTGTTCATTTAGTGAAAAGGTATCTGACTCATTTGCGGTGGCGGACAATCTTTTCATGGACTGTGGAAAAAAATCAATTCCCAATATGACGTTATAGGGTTCCATTTTGATGATAAAATGTTGCAATGCGATCCTCTCTCCACCAAGTGATTGCACAAAGTATTAGAAGATAAAATATATCGAAGAAGTTCTCATTGTAGGAACCTCATGGAAAATATTTAGGGAAATTAGCTCAACTAGTAGCTCTATCTCTCATACCAGGAGTAAATAAAAGAAGGAATTAGTCACTATTAAGTGTACTAATACTAATGAAAATTTAGAATAACCATAGTGCATACTTCTAATCATACTGTGTACCATGGGGTGCTAAAACACCATTTCTTGTAGCTGTATGTGGCCCCCACTGCCAACTCCTTGATCCTGATATGAGCCATATGATGGTGGTGGTGGAAAGATATCATAACACTGTACAACACCCATAGATCTCTGTCATAGAGATCCACCCACTCCTTAGATAGTTATGCTTCCCTAGAGAACTCTCTTACCACTCTTGTGAGATCTCTAATCCTAATGCTTTCTTTAGCATGGCGGTCCCTCGGCTATCTATCTGCCCACCTAAGAAAACTGTGTCGGGTAATTACACGCCATGTGATCTCACCCATCACATTCATTGAACCACCCCTATTTTGTAATCCATGGTCCTCTATGATGTCCTTATGTCTTAAAAACACTTTCACTACGAGAAAAAATGATTTTTGCGATGAGAATAAATCTTGTCGTAAATAGTCCTTCGAAGAGGTTATTTCTGACGAGAAAATCAACCCGTTACAGATAAATAATTATTTTCAGCGGGCCTAGGTGCCCCACCGCATGAAACATACGCATGGTTTGTTGCGGTTTGAGCGTAAAGCCGCACGAAAGGGTATTTGTGACTGGTCCTGTCGCAAATAACCAGCGGCGATAAAAACCTTTTTATGACGGGATGTTGTCCCGTCACAAATAGTGTGTCTGTTGGTTACTTTTTGCAACCAGACCCATTGCAAATAACCTTTTAACCGCTGACAGTAATTAATGTGACTGAAGGTATTTGCGACGGGGCTCGTTGCCCAAAAAAAAATTTGCGACAAAAATCCAGTCGCAAATAATCATGTCGCAAATAATCTCGTTGCATCTAATCTAACCTATATATTCCTCCTATACCGTTTTTCTTTCTTCTGTCTCAATTCCTTCATTCTCTGCTTCTCTAAACTATAATTTTAGTGTGAAAATATTTCTGAGTATGTTTTTTTCGAAAAAGTTGTTAAGACGACTACAATTAAAAGAGATCAAGTTTAAAGGTATTTATGTTTTATTTAATTTTGTATTTATTTCATTTTTAATATTAATTTTAATAATTGTTGATTAGTTTTAATTAACATAGATTTAAATTGTTTTGTCATCAGTATTTATTTTTTATAATAAAATTAAATTATTTGTATAAATTCTTAGTAATTAGTAATAAATAATAATTATTAACGATAATTTTTAATGTATATAAATAATTAGCGGTAATTAGTAATTAGTAGTTGTATTTTGCAGTAATTAATAGTAATTAACACTAATTGGTAACTATTTAAAAATAGTAATAATTTGGAAACCATAGTAATAAATATTAAAAATGGGTAATAAATACTAAGAATTAGTAATAAATACTAATAATTAGTAATAAATACCATTTATTAGTATTTATTACTAATAAATAATAATGAATGCTAATAAATCATAATAAATATTAAAAAATAGTAATAAATACAAGTAAATGGTAATAAATAGTAATAATTAGTATAAAATAGTAATAAATAGTAATTGTTAGTAATAGTTAGTAATAATTACTAATAATTAATAATAATTAGTAATAATTAATAATAATTAGTAATAATTAGTAATAGTTAGCAATAATTTCTAATAATTAGTAATAAATAGTAATAAATATTAATAAATACAAATAATTAGTAATAATTAGTAATAATTACTAATAATTATTAATAATTACTAACAATTAGTAATAATTTGTAATAATTAGTAATAATTAGTAATAATTTCCAATAATTAGTAATAAATACTAATAAATTCTAATAAATAGTAATAAATACTAATTAATAGTAATAAATAATAATAAAAACTAATAAAAACTAATACTTAGTAATAAATACTAATAAATACTAATAAATAGTAATAAATACTAATAATTATTAATAAATAATATCAATTAGTAATAAATAGTAATAAATAGAAATAATTAGTAATAAATAGTAATAAATAGTAATAAATAGTAATAAATAGTAATAAATAGTAATAATTAGTAATAAATATTAATAAATAGTAATAAATAGTAATAAATAGTATTAAATAGTAATAAATTGCAATTATTTGTAATAATTATTAACAATTAGTAATTAATAGTAATAAATAATAATAAATAGTAATAATTAGTAATTATTAGTCATAATTTGTAATAATTTGTAATAATTATTAATAATTAGTAATAATTTGAAATAATTAATAATAATTAGTAATAATTAGTAATAATTAGTAATAATTAGTAATAATTTTTAATAATTAGTAATAATTAATAATAATTAGTAATAATTAGTAAAAAATAGTAAAAAATAGTAATAAATAGAAATAATTAGTAATAATTAGAAATAATTAGTAATAATAAGTAATAATTATTAATAATTAGAAATAATTAGTTATAATTAGTAATAATTATTAATAATTAGTAATAATTATTATAAATAGTTATAAATTAAAATAGTAAGTAATAAATAGTTATAATTAGTAATGATTAGTAATAATTTCATTAATTAGTAATAATTAGTAATAATTAGGAATAATTAGGAATAATTAAGAATAATTAGGAATAATTATGAATAATTGTGAATAATTAAGAATAATGAGTAATAATTAAGAATAATTAGGAATAATTAATTATAATTAGGAATAATTATGAATAATTAGAAGTAATTAGCAATAAAATAAATGTAAAAAATTGTAATAACATGGAACAATTTTCAGTGGACTGATGACACTCCTTTTTCTCGATGAATCTTCTCCTTTCAACTCCCACCGACTCAAAACATTATGGATAGTATGATTCTACATATGAATATCCAATCTCATATGCACGAGTGTTAATATGCATTCAGAGGACCACTTTTTTCATAATGTTTTTTGCTGGTGATAGTTGCTAGAAGATGATTCATTGATGAAAAGGGGGCTCTTTTGTCTGACGCCTCATTTAATTGCATCTTTCTTACACTGAAATCACAATGAAGAATCATCTCAGAGGTATGCTTATAAATTATCATATGAATGAGAATGAATATGCATACCTCTAAGCAGATTCTACATTGTGATTTTAGTGTGAGAAAGTTGCAAATAATTGATCCATCAGAGAAAGGAGTATTCATCAATCCACTTGAAATTATAACATACATAATTATTGGTAATTATTAAGAATTAGCTGTAATTATTTATCTTGTTTTTTGGATAGTGTTTTTATAATGTCAAATTATTCAAAAAAAACTAATGATTTTATATTTTGTAGAAAAATATGGAATAAGAAAGTCGATAAAAGTAATTATTAGATGATCACGTTTGGATAAATCAACGTATAAATCCAAATGGTTCTTGTATAAATCCTATATATATTGAGGGTGTTGGAGCTTTCATATCATTTGCATCATCAAAACCATAATTTTTTTTCGAAGGCACAATTATGTTTCCATGTAAAAAATGTTCTATGAGAACATTTGACACATTTGACAAGGTTGTGGGACATCTCTTGCAGTTTGGTTTTCAATAAAATTAGTTTTTTTGGTATGAATATGGTTAAATCCGTTTTAATAAAGAAACTAATAACATGATTCCTAATCCATAATGGTTTCAAAATTTAGTACATGATGTTGTAGGTCCATATCTTCAACAAAATGAAACTCATGATGATTTTGGTTTAATTCCTAATTTGGAACCATGTGAATTTTTAGAGTTTTTTAGGTTAAATGAGGATGCATTATATCCTGGTTGCAATATTAGTATATTAGAAGTGTTTTCAAAATTTATGGTCATCAAATCAGATAATTCAATGTCAGACAACTGTTTCGATCAAATATATTCTTTGGTTAAAACACCATTACCTGAAGGAAATGTGTTTCCTGTAAATTACTATGATAAAAAGATGTTGGATTGTAATATGGGCCTTAGTTATCAGAAGATTCATCCATGTGAATACGATTGCATCTTATATTCTAGTAAAAATGAGTAGTTGGATAGTTTTTCCGCATGTGAAAAATCAAGGTATAAAGAAGTGAAACTGGGGAAGTATTGATCGATTCCTGTAGAAAAATTAACATATTTCCCCCTTAAACAAAGGTGAAAATGGTTATTTATGTCTCAGAACACAAAGTTAATGATTTAATTGCAAAAAATAAAAGATTTAAACTGATAAAAGATTGAATCATCCATTTATGGTGATTCATTGAAACATTTTGACAGACTTCATTCGTCTTTTACTTTACAAGCCTGAAACCTACGATTGGGTATTTTTACTGAAGGTTTCTTTCCATTTGATTCTAATGGTTGTTAGTATTCTTGTTGTGCGGTATTTATTACTCTGTTAAATTTACCTTTATTGATGTTGATTAAGGGGCCCTATATCTTTTTGACCTTATTAATCTAGGAAATCCGAAAATGAATATTCTTGTTTTTTGAAACCATTGATTGATGAGTTAAATTCATTGTGGAGAAATGGTGTTAGTACATATAATGTTGTTGTGAAACAAAATCTCATTAAAATACCCATTGATGTGGATGATTAGTGACTTATTGGCATAAGGCAAGTTATATGGATGGAGTACACAAGGTCCAAAATCATGTACATACTGTATGAAATACAAAAAAACCTTTATCCTCATTAATTAAAAAAACCCTTGTTATTTTGACTGTAATTGTAGATATCTTCAAACCGATCATCCTTTTTTGAGGAACACATCTCATTTCAGAAAAGGAAAAATTGAAAGGGATGAATCTACAAAAAACGATCTTAGTTACAGAGTTAAAATCAGTAGTATTTTTATCTCCTACCATAAAATTTGGGCCATCAGTAAACCAACACAAAATTCATGGATTTGGAAAAGAAAATAATTGGATTAAACATAGAATTTTTTGGGATCTTTCATATTGGTCAGATTGATGGTCCTCCACATGTTGGATGTCATGCATATTCAGAAGAACTATTTTTATAATTTATTTCATACAGTTTTTGATACCCAAGGAAAGACCAAAGAAAATGTAATGGCATAATTTGATCTTTCCCAAATTTACAGATGACCAGAACATAAACTATTTCAAACTGTCAGATCATAGAGGTTAATGAAGCCAAAAGAAGCTTATACACTGTCCTAAGAGAGTCACTTATTATTTTGTCAGTGGATTGTAGATTTGATACTTCTAAATGGCTATGCTTCCAATTTGGGTGTATGTGTTAAGAATGGTTGTATTACCAGATTACAAAGTAATGATTTTCATGTTATAATTGAAATACTTATGCCGATTGGATTCAAAGGTAAATGTAATTCTATGATTTGGGATTAAATAACGAACATATCATATTTTTTGACTCATTTGTGCTTCGAAAAAAGGATAATATGCACTAAGAAAACTGGAAGAAGATGTTTTTGTAATTATATATAAACTGGAAAAAAAATCTTTTTGTTGGCATTCTTTAACACAATAGAACATCTGATATTAAATTTTCGACATGAAGCTAAATGTGGTTGTCATGTATAGTTTTTATGGATGTACCCATTCGATAGATGCATGCTAAAATTTTAGGAAAATGTACGTAAAAAAGAATTAGATAAAGGTTCAAATTTGAAAGATTATTTGCAAGAGAAAAAAATGATTTTTCTGCTCTCATTATTTTGAATCTGAATATCCCTCAAAACACAACAGCATGGGATGGAACTAGGGGAATGTTGAGGATGAAATGGACAATCAATTATCAGTTCTTAATCTTCCAGAGCTTGGCTTCAATGTAGTACATGAACGATGGTTTTAGATGATGTACATCACAGAGCTCATAGATATGATATTCTCAACTTTGAAAAAATGACATCATTTTTATTGTGAGTTCTTCTATCACATAGTTTATAATTTATGTTACATTAAGTAAACATATTTTATTTTTAGTTTATATGATAATCATATTAGGAAATAGCCTTCACAAATTATAGTAGTTGCTCTTGAATAACGCTAACAAAAAAATTCTCAATGGTTTCCCAAAATGGTAACATAAATAATTGATGGTTAAACATATCAATTCAGTTTATTATTTGTTATATTGATATTTTTTTAACAAAATTTTCAGGTTTCTCAAAATTCTGATAAAATTGATAATCTACTGTGTATATTGAGTGACCCCCTATCAAAAATGGTTAAATAATATAATGCATAGTCGGTGAATTATTTTTTATTTCACACACGTGTATATGGGAAATCAAAAAAATAAAAACGAAAAATGGATTGTGGTTGAGAGGATCGCAACATAGAGAAACCGATGTTGACTTTTATGGAATGTTGGATAATATTATTAAAATGGGTTATCTAGGAAAAAATTACTTAACAAAGATTAATAGTCTGTGGTTGAATACTGAGTGAGGCTTTCATGTTCATCATATTCATGGAATCATCAATATTAAATATAAATGTATTCTGTTAGTAAAATAAACATTTTTACAAGCACAACAGGCACATAAAATATATTATGCAAAGTATTATTCTACATAAAGAGATCTAAGTAATTGATGGAGAATAATAAAAATGAAATCTTGGGAAAATCCATTTACTCAAACTGAATGCGGTTCTGATTAAGTACTTGGAATTAAATTTTTTCAAGAGATAACTCGAAATCCATCTTTTTCCCAAAGAGACATGAATATCAATGATGACACTCTACAATTAATCGTCGATGGTGAAAATGATGTTAATGATGTGAAAAATGAATTTGAAATGGAAAGAAATGATTAAACCAAAACACATATGGATATTGATGATGCTGATGATGAATATGAAGGCACTGAGATTGTCATATTTCAAGGTAATGATTATGGTGAACCTTGACACAGTTAAATGCTAGTTATAATCATCACTAATATATATCTATATGTAATATTTTTTTTAAACTATCGGTTAAAACCAAAAATTTTGGGTTTCAGATGGACCATGATCTATTTTTTGAGTTAGAGGAGGATAAGCTAACTTTGGATAAGGAGTTTTTGGGATCATCTTACCCTCAGCCTACTGGTGGTTCAGGGGGTACGCGGAGGGGGCACAGTCTTGCATGACGGATGATTCCAAACCTTATCTCTGAGCAACATCCATTCCTTGGCATCGATCAATGCACGTAGAGGTATAGTAACCTGTGTATTTTAGATAGCTTTCATTATTTCAGTTATATAATAATTTTTTGATTATTTTCTCTTTTTTCACAGTTTTGTGCATGTAGCTATTGGACATGGGTGCACTATCAAGCAAAATTATTTTTCTCACCCATGGATCAGATTAGAATAGATTCCAGTTGATGTGTAGCTTGGAATGTTAAATCATTAGTCGGTATGTACAAAAATAATATTAATTTATTAATTTATTTCATTAATTACTTGATATTATAAATTATTTTTAGGGTTTATGGTATTCCATCGATGATAGCATGCGTGACGTTACCCATGAGGCATGGGGGTGTCTATGAATGAGCGTTTCTATCAGTTTTTGCACAATTAGAGAGGGAAATCCATTACGAAATTAAGAGTGATAGTATTTGATGATTCATGTAGATCCCACCGACCAGACTACATTTAATCTCATGTTTGTGATTGATTATGATCACATTGGTTGATTATTGGATTTCAAAGGAGATCTTCATTGGGAAGGGAAAACCTGGGGAGATTGGAGGTGACACATTGAGCTGGTAGTCGTACATTCAGTATGTATAGAGAGTATATGGTAATTATCTTTTTTATATAATTTATGTAAGATTACATATAAATAGTTTATTTTATATTCATATTGGTATTTAAGAATACTGATATTACAGAGTAAAACGTTTATCGGAGAATGTACATTGATCCAGCCACTAGAGAGATTATAGGTGAATAGCAGCATCAGATTGTGGTCAGTATTAATTCTTTTTCAATTTGAAAATTAACTGCATATAATATTTTCACTATTTTAATTTCAAATTGGAAATAAAAGATTCATATTAGGTCGCGACCTCTCAGACACGGGCTGTGAGTCGGGCCGAGACATCTGATCAGACAAGTGCCGACCATTTTGATGGAGCGACAGGGATGCAGGCGACCTAGTATGCCTTCAATAAGTGCCTAGTAGTTGGTATCAGCTCTCATTTGACTCCCGATACTTATTATGGTACTGATGCGATGTAGGAAACTAACTCAAGAGGATCTCGTGGAGAGGCATCATCATCTGGATCAATGTATCAGGAGCAGTTGCGAGCTCAAACTGAAGTTATAGAGAGTTTGTAGAAGCAACAAGAAGAGATGCATTAACAACTACAGTAACAACAGCAACAACAAGATGACCACATGGAGTACTTGCTCAATCTGACTCGTAATTTATTGATAGAGTTTTCTCCACCATCTCCTCCAGCTCCTCTAGCTCCTCTAGAAGAATGTCCCCCAAGTAATTTTTTTGTTCTATTAAAAACATTTGAATTCATAATTTGTTGTAATATGAACTATTTATAGTTTTTTTCTTTTATATTGGCGATAATATTGAATAATTTTTTTTATTTTAAATATTTATTTATTATTTGTATTATATTTTATAATTTTTGTTTATTTTACATTCAATAATTATAATATTAGTACATCAATATTTTATTATATTTTTTGAATATTTAGAATTTTAATATTTTTTATTCTTTTTATTATTTTAATAATATTAATATTATTTTTTTTCATTTATAATAATTTTATTAATCTTTTTTATTTTATTAAGTATTTGTAACTGGGGCTTTTGCAATGGGACCCCATTGCAAATCGATTATATTTATTTTTAAAACATATTTGCGACATGTAACATTACATTTGGAACAAATAATTAGTGATGGGCCCATCGCAAAAGGTTTAGGTATATATATCATATATAAACAGAGAACTATTTGTGATGGTATGACGAACCCGTCACAACTACTTTTTGTGAAGGGCCTATCACAACAGGTTCTTGTATATATATAATGAATTTTGTCGGAGATCTATTTGCAACACTATTTTCTACAACGGTCAATTTTTGATGGGAACCTATCGCAAAATAGTTATTGCGATAGTCTACCATTGCAAACATCCCATTGCAAATAGCTGAAATTTCAGTAGTTATTCTTGAGTCTGTTTATGGGGAGGTCTCCTATTCCATGTTCCTATCGAATGGATCCTGATAGAAGAATAAAACTTATAATTCCCACTGCAAGCTCTATCATCCTAACATACCACTAATAGGAAGTTATCAGTCAACAATTCGCACTCCAACACCGTAGAATAGATGGGCATGAAAAAGGGTACCATAATAACATATATATTTTTGCAGAGACCCTTCTCAAACATCCGTTATAAAAAGTACCCATCTTGGATTTGGTCAATGGATTACTGTGTAAGGTCTATGAACCTTTCATCATGCTCATCCAATGTAATCCCATCCTACTACAGCTCTAGTTTCTCTTGAATCCAAGCCGAGCACAAAAAGGAGGGCTAGTACTCCTCACAGAATAACTACTAGATGTTAATCCATGAGAGTGTCGACTCATCAATAAACTGTATAACAAGTCTCCAATAGCACCCATCTACCTCATGGAAAAGGATAACTTCCATAACAACCACATGATCCATTGGTTTCTAGATAAGCCTGCATAACTGGACAAAAAAACTCTAGAAAATATTCTAATTTCTAGGGATATGTCTCGCTACAGAACCTCATTAGCCTCATGTGATGGGATTCATGGATCGCCCTAATCTTGTGTACATTCTCATCTTTCCCTATTTGTATTATCTTATAATCAAAAGGATTATTTTCTACTACCAATCAACATGAAAGAATGATATTGTAGGATAGACCTTGAAATGAGGCATCATCACTCATCAAATCTCCATCATGATCTAGATGTAGTAAACAGGCCGAATGTCTTCATTGAGGCATCCTATAAATTTAATTAATACATAACATGGTTATATGATCACACTCACACACACACACACACACATGCATATTAATATAATAACGATATTTCTCAAGAAGGATATTCAAATACTCAATCCTATACAATTTGTGTACCATTTATTCCTCTAACCAGTGTCACGGTATTTTGATTTGACTACAAAAAATGTTTTAGCATTATGAGTCTACACTCAAGTAGTTATTATCCTAGGGAACGAATAGGTTGACCATTAAACCAACACTAAATTCTATAGTCTAAATGGAACACTCTAAAAATAGTGAAATTGTTTCCCTAATCTGATCAAAATTATAATAAAGGGACTACAAGAAAAAAATCCCAAGGAATGAACTACATGGATACAAATATGCCATGAACCAACCAAAAAAGGGCTCAAGCTTCAACTAACCCAAGCCCACCACCATAGGAAAGGATGGTGGAAATTTCCAAAAGGAAAAAACTAAATGAGAGGCATTTTCCTTATGTACCTATACATACACATACACCTTACCACATCAATACAGAAGTGAAAATAATAATAAAAAAAGATAAAATATCTAGAATATAACAATTCATGTGAAAAAATCATGGGTGTACAAGAGTACTCCAATAAAAACTGAAATTAAAGGAAAAAAATACATGACCAATAATAAAAATGTCCTAACCTAAAAAATCATGAATGTAAAAGTGTTGAGAGATCCCAACTCTAAATATCAAAGCTCCGACAACTGTTCACATTCCAATAAACTAGGTATACCTATGCTGTTATATATTGACCATTTCAATATCCTTATCTTGTATAAGACATGACACATGTGGGAAAAAAATCCATGCATGGTTGTTTATATTCATACCCATTAGGAAACCTATATTGATTAATGGGGAGAAGTAAGAGACACAATATGAAGAGAAAGTTGATAGATCAACACAAAAAAACATGTTAAACCCCCAAAAATGTAGCTATAGAAATATAAATATAAATATTTAAATAAATAAATATATTCTAAAACCAAAAGAACCCAAATGGGAGTGAAGGGGATCTCTATATCAAATCCTAGACTAGGAAAGGTGTGGCATCAGTTCCAAAAGTCCATCATTGGTAACCTACATCTTGAATGTCTATCCAGAGAAGTAACTGTGTGGGGGACACACATTTTCACTATGAAACATATTTTAGGAGACATAATCTCCAAGAATAGGACCCAAAACCTATTGAATTAGGCTGGTTCCACTTAGTAATAGGAGTAATCATGTCCTATCTAATTGAGGGGGGGAGGGTAAAACTCGATAGACAGAGTACCAACACCACAATTCCAAAAAGTTTACCAATTAGTGGATATATGACTTGCACCCTAATTCCTTAGAGGGTACTATTCTATGTAGGGAGGGACCGCCACACTACAATTCCTTAGGGGGTATCACTCCACATAGGGAGCACCCGTGAACTATCGAATAAGGGTGTATAACTTGGTAGATAGAGGAAAAACCCTAATTCTATGGGGTTAATTCACATTAAATTGAGTACCCACACACTGATCCATTTGGGGTACCTCATAGTGGATAAATAGAGGACCTCCACCTAAATTCCATTAGGGGTACCACTCAGTATAAGGATGACCCATGCACTATCTAATAAGAGATACCAATATGGTAGATAAAGGACCCACACCCTAATACCATAGGTGGGAACCATATAGTATATGGAGGACCCATACCTAATCTGATAGGGGATACCACTCAGTTGATAGAGGACCTTAACCGTAATGCCACATGGGGAACTTCTCAAATGATCCTGCCTAATAACGTTCAGCGTTGAGAAAATTGTAAATAAGTGAAACACCCAAAAAAATTCCCATCATGATTTATAATTCATTAGAGTGGCCACCATAAAATTCTATAGGAGGAAAAACATAGAGTATACTAATCACAAGACAAAATCCATGTCCAAACAAAACATATTAAAGAAGTTGAATTTTCCTCATAAGAAATACAGTGGTACATGATGTTTCATGGAACCCACATCGAATATGGTCCAAATCCATTACCTGGATGTTTCCCCAATATTACATGATTTTTTTAACATGTAGTACTACATAACTTGTAGAGGGTCCACATGTCATGTTCGAGCCACTTGGGGTCCTACTCGTGCCGAGATCCATATCTATGTATATCTTCCAATATAAGTGTACTTTGGTATTTGAAGTTCCCATGGTTGTGTCTTATTTAATGTGGTACTATCTATGTGATCCATAACATATCATGTATATTTGTGAAAGGATATAGAACATGTGTCCCTATAACATATAGTGTCATATTTAACATTATGAAAAACCCCAACCACTGAAACCAAGGCCCAAAATATCCTGTGTTTTTCAAATTACATGGAGTATAGCCATGATTTTTTGATAAACTTTTATCCATGTGTATGAATCCATATGTGGCCATTCTAACTTTGAATCCATCATTTTAACTCATTAAAATGGTAGAATCTTCCTCCATTTGTCGTATCTATCCATCAAGGGACATAAATTGGATTTCAGTTAGCATGTTCATAGGCTATCACACTATGTGTATCTCTAATACTTTATAATCTTCATTTTTTTTAGATAATAAAACCATAAAATGAATCATTAAAATCATCCAAAACGATCCTTTGGTCTCTGATCTGTTCATTTCATGTAATTATACCTGAATCTGAGGGTCAGATCAGACTCGATCCCACCCAGACATTTCGAGGAATGGACCTATTGACCAATGTATAAGAAAAAAAAGGATTGGGTGGTGTTGAAGGGAAAACGATTTAAAAATCATTGGTCATGTTTTCTTGGACATTGAATAGAAACGTGTATATATAGGGCATAAAAACGAAATCAAAAATTTAATTTTAGTACATAGGGACACAGAATGGATAACAATTCATGAAAATCAAAGAACCGTATATGACCATGATGTAAAATTTAATCAATCAAGGATGAATAAAAAAATAGATGAGTCTGGCCTTGTTTAGGATCACTTTTTGATAAAGAAATCACTCACAAATTAAGTGCACAAATTGTTCTATTAATAATGACTCAGTCTACGTCGATTTAATGTCTCTTCCTCATAAGATTTTGTTTCACCCATAGAGGATGAAGAATAAAAAACTTGCCGGTGCCAGGGGTACGAGGCTAGCCCTGAGAAAATATCCATAATGGTGTATTAATTGAGTATCTAAAATTATTTTAATTAATATATTAATTAAATTGGTTTTTATATTTTCCAAACGAACACACTTCCAATGGTCGCGATATCTAAGTGCCATACACTGACTAGTATTTCGTCATGCCTATAGTAAAAATTATAATCCAAACTCAACCATGGTATTCAATTTTTGATCAATTATTCCTTTTACTATTATTCCACATTATTTAAAAAACAAAATATATGTAATATGAAAATATTTAAACTTTTTATGTTATTTAGTCTAATAACATCGGGCCTTGGAATCACATTATGTCTCAATGCCTTGATCCAATAGTATATGTAGAAATATTCCAATGTCTTACAAGAAAAAAATGTCTCTACACCGTAGTCCTTATCCAGAAGAGACTTTCAAAAACACATGGTCGCCATCATAAAAACCTTTTGTCCATATTTTTTTGTCTGGATAGAACTTATAATAGATCTGAGTAGTCCTCATCCACTCATTGATGATTTTCACCTTCTCCATAACCACTAACACCTTCTTTAAGAACATATGTGTCATCTCTCCAGGCTCCATCCAGATCATAGGTAACCTAGAAGGTATCATGTACAATACGATGAATTTTGTAATGCCAATGGTCGAATAAGAATTGTTTTTATTAACAATATCCACCATGTGTAGGTGATCCTCCCAACTGTGGAAAAAATAAAACCTATAATCCTAAAACATTTCCTCTAGAACATGAATGGTCTACTATATTTGGTCATCAATCTTGGGGTGAAACTCCAATCTCATCTGGAATTGAGTCCCAAAATACTCTTTTAATAATCTTCATAATTAAGATGTGATGTTATCATCACAGTCTAAAACAATTTTTAAGCTAATTCCATGAATTTATACTATATATTACATGTAAATAAATCCAAAACTATGCACTGAAATTTTCTCAAAGATGGTTAGGATGTGGGATGACTTGATGAGTTGGTTTATGATCACTAAGATAACGTCATTACCATTATTTGATGATGTATGTTTTTCACAAAATATATTGATATAACTTCCTACTTTCACTCTGACACCTCAATGGGTTTGGATAAACATTCATCAACATGGTGCTTGGGTTTCATTTGATGTATGGTGAGGCCTCAATCGATAAGCTTATCAACATTACTCTTCATACATGGACATAAAAAATCAGATGTTTAATGTCTTGATACATCATCTTCACTTTTAGATGTACCGTTAATGGGGATGTATGAAAATCCCATATAACATTCTATATTTTCATGATTGAAACTATCATGTATCCTGAAAATATAATTATGAGTTCCTAAACATAAAAATTCCATTAGATGTATGCCTTTTGGATAACTCATCACAAAAGGTATCACAATCGATATCTCTAAGTAGTGACTCATTGAAATGTTGAAGAAAAATATGGGTAACAACCATTATTTGGAGGTATGATGCTCCACCATTGTCTGAAAATAATAATTTCAATGATATCAACTAATTTGAAAACTCACCCAACAAATGGAAATTTTCTTTTCTTTTAACAGAATCTTCATCCACATTTAATTTATCAAAAGTATAGAATATATCGAAGTAATAGTGTTATAGTAATTCTAACCATCACATTTTCCTCAGGTTAAGATCATTATATGATAATATGTACCTATGACTTTTATGGTCTGAATAGATACTAAATCAATCTATCCTAATATAGTGTCTTATTAAATCAATGAGAAAACTAAATTTTCATGCTCCAAATCATGTGTTGTGTAATCCTTCTCATGGGGTTTTAGCTGCCAAGACCTTGAAGGAATCATCATCTACCTCTTCATCATGTTTCATATAAGACTTGATATAGAGGCATCATAGAACACCATGTACTCAACACCACCTTATAGATGTATCATTATGAGGATGCTCGTCAACCTCTTTTGAAACTTCTAAAAATCCTACATGAACATCATTATCTACATGAAAGGATAGCACTGTCAGGTCGAGGATGTAACAAAACAACAAGATTCTTCAAATAATGTCACCCAAATTATACTTCCATGAGTCCCAAAGTGCATTCTCAATCTATAATGGATGGTGAAAACACTAGGGTATCATATAAATAATCATTGTACTGATTTCAACCTCAATATAAATATTAAAAAATAGAATCAACCAATGGAAAAATTAGGGCGTGAGCACTAAATATCATTAGCATAAACCCAAATAATATTATCAATCTCTATAAATTTCTATCCTTTATTATATAAATCATATTTTAAAAAAAATTAGGTCAAATTTATTTCAATATAAAATAATCTTTTGGGTTTCTTTTAAATAAAAATTCATTTTCAATTACAAAAGGAAATATAACATTACATTTATCCATTATGAATATAACGATGAAAGAATCATGTTTAAATAATTAATATCTCTATAAAGTCCAAAAATTATCAGATAATATGAAAATTCATTTAATGTATCTATACAACACAAAGGGGAAAATCACAACACACAGTTATACAGAAGCTATAAGAACAAAGCCACTATCTATCATAAGTGACTCAAAAATCCTATGAACATTAACCCCCCATAAGGCTACCCATTAAAAAACAAACCATCATGGGAACCTCCCATAGTGATATGAAACTCTACTTGGTCTCTCATGGGTCTAGTTTTCCCTTAACCTCTACGATATTCTTGATGTGATATTATATTTCTATTTCATTCAAGAAACCAAATTCATGTTTCATAAAACGTTTTCCACGTAAAATCCATTTCATTTTATTTTATGAAAACTTGTAAAAAAATTGATAGCCATTCCACACCACTACTATTATTTAATAATAAATTTATTTTTAAACTCTTAATTGAGTTAATCAATTAAACACATCATGTGTTTGAATAAAAATCAGCAAAAAATCATTTTATTAAAAATTTCTATATCTATCTATAATATATTCATTCTCACTGATTTAAAATCATTAATATAGTATATGAAAACTAAAGGGAATAATAATAACATATCGAATATGATGGAAAAATCCATACAATTTAGACACCAACATCAAGACTTATGAAAACCTTGTTTCCTTATCAACCGGTGGTGGGAAATGATTAAATTTATCCCTCAAGAGACTATATCTTCAAAAAATATCATAAATCGTCAATAGACATCCTTAGATCCTAAAATAATAGCCTAATTGGGTTCCAAATAATGATAGTAGAGAATTATTGATGATAGATTCAGGGAAATTATGAGAAACTAGTATAAAAACCCAGTATTCCGTAATTAGATCCACCAAAAATAACAAATGATAATAAAGGAATCATAGGGATTATAACACCCCAAAAATTTATTTTTTTAAAACTACATTTACTGTATATCTTTCTTAACATACAACACTGAGCATTAATAATGATATGATACACTACAAAAAATATTATTTTTTAAATGTGACCCCAAAAACCTAGCCATTAAATTTGAGGTATTAGTAAGAATATCCACATTATAAAAATTATGTAGAATAGTTTTATATATTTTATAATAAATAATTATTCAATTTTCATTATTTTCATTTTATGCTTCAAAAATATGTTTTATTTAAAAATAGGTTTATTTTCAATTTTTTGGTGTACACTATAGTTAATTTCTACCATTTATAAAATTTTACTTTTGGAAATTAATTTCCATTTTTGAAATAATTATTCTAATATTTTCTTCAGTTGTACTTTTTTTATTTTTCAAAAGAGATATATTTTTCAGTGAATAGAGAAATATACTATTTTTGTTAAAACTTTCATTTATTTTCACTAAATCAAGTAATTTAAATTTCTCATTATATTTAAAATTTTATATTAAAATGAAATAAGTATTTTTCAAGTAGATATTATATAATTAATTTCATATTAATCATTATTATAATTTATTTTGGATGTAAATCATTTTTATGCTTAAAAATGCATTTTTCTAAATACAAATATTCAATGAGTTTTAAACATTTATATAAAAATTTATTTATTCTAATTTTATAAATTTAATTATAGAAAATTTATTCCATATTATTTATTATGAGGTGCAAATTATTTAAATAGGTTTCCATTTTTACTTTTTTTAACAGTAACCATGGTATTGATTTGTCAACATGGTAAGGGTAAAATAGGTAAAACGATGCTAAATCCCTGGGATAAGGCTATAAAATTTATATAAAACTCAACTTTATCATATTTTATGACTTAATTTTATCCATTCTCATCAATTTTTCAAATATATGTAAACTTGGTGAAAATTTTATTTGATTAAGACCCTAATATTATATTAATTATAGAATAAATATAACGTTCCACTATATTTGTTTTAATATCTCTAAAATATTTCATAGAGATAAAAAGTGATTATGTTTGGTTTTATGTGTTAATTTGAATAAAAATTGAATTTGTTTATCATGTAATATTTTAAATTCTTTAAGACATAAAAATTAACTTACTTTCTTACTAACCACTATAAATGTTCATTCTCAACTAATAGAAATATTAAATAATTTATTTTGAAAATATTTAAAAAATATAATATGGATTAATTATATTTTTCGTGAATTTTAAACTTAAACAAAATATATTATTAATGTTTTAAAAGGATATAATAACATTAAATTATAATCTTGTAATCCTCATTGTAAAACTATATGAATAGTTTTTAAAATTTTTTGAATAGTATCGTATATTAAATACTATTTTATGAAATGATTTTTAATTCCTAAAAACCATATATTTATAAAAGTGAATGATATTTTCTATATAATATCAATCCTCTTCCACTTATGGTTCATGTTTCCTTTTATAGTAAAATTAATTTCCCTTAAAGGGTAAAAAACATTAATATCACAGTAATAATCATAAGGGTTAAAAGGGGAATACAACATAGAGAGAAGAGTTGAAAAATAAACTAAACATGCATAGTTGTTTTTATTAAAATTTCAACTAAGCCTCCTTCTATATTAAAAATATATCAGTTTGGTTCCATATTAAGATGAAAATAAATTTATATTAAATTTATATTTAAATTAATTCAAAAGGTACCCCTCCATTCAATTATAATGGGATCCTCCTCCTCTCCACTATTCACAATGTTTGATCCATATGGCATGGACAATACCTCATCTAATAAAATCCTCGCATCCTTACACACATCATATATTGTATATTATTTAAAAATACTATACTTTTAAGGAATAGTTTTTTATCTAATGTTGGTTTCTCAATAACGACGTATAACTCTTAACCATGTAGTTTAAAGTCTATTTCATCTTCTACCTCTAATATATTTATGGTATCCATTATAAACTATTTAATTTAGTATCATTAATATATTATGTTTTTATTATGATGATGTATCAAACAAAATTCACATCCTTTCTATCCTATGGGAAAAAACATCACACATACATACCCATGTTCTACCACCTCATGTTATTTATGGAATTTTCATGTATTAATTTTTTTATATTTTTGGTACAAAAAATTACCAAAACATGATTTCAAATAAATTAATTCCTCCTTTAGTATTTTTTAATGGAATTTTTTTTCATGGATGTGTTGCGATGTCTCAGGCCTGGTAAAGTCATAATTAATGAAATTGGTTGGCCAAATGTCAGGAAGCATGTCTCCCTAGTTTCTAGAAGCTATGAACTAGTAGTGAGGTAATTTGATGGTATGGTGGAAAGAATATATCCACATAATCAAAGTGTATCACAATAGTAATTGATATTGAAATAGTGTTAATAATATAAAAGAGTTTGGTATGTAAATAATCAAAACAAAATAACAGTTATAAAGTAGCTGAAAATTAATCTACATATGACATTTTCATGAAATAATATAGAAATAAAAAGAGGAATAATTGAATAATTCGGAGAATATAGTACAAAATATTCAAAAGGAAACCAAAAATTCCAAAAATATATCTCCAAGGAATCCTAATCACTAGCTCAGTCATCTGGTCCCAGGCTACAATATTAAAATAAAATCAAGCATCCATAGATGGAAAATCCATGTATCATTACCTTCATCCATATAATCTTCCTAGGACCCAAACAATGGTACGAAAATGATATGATTAAAAATCATTAATACACCAAAAAAATCTCTCATACGAATCCAATATTTGAATATAATCTGTATCATTTCTTATTATATACATGAATGATGAAAATATATAAATGTTATTTTCAAAACAATATAGTTTATGAATATAAACATGAATAGTATAGAATATATATATGATTAAAAAATATATATAATGAATATTAACTAGGTAAAAAACCCCCAGTTTTGTCTCACATCAGATATCTCTAAATGTAAAAATATTAGTTGACTAAAAACCCAAGTCATGTGGCCATGTTTTCTACATAGAGTTCAAGGAGGTTGTATAAGGTGACCTCAGTATAAACATGATTTGATCCCAACGAGATAATCCAATGTTATCCATGTAGAAGGATATCAAGTTTATACATAAGATATAATAAAAGAAACTAAATTTTTATGAAAAAATTAGGTTTATCATTAGTATAATATCGAGTCATTCACAAATTTGTGACATTGACCAAGTCAAAAAAAAATTTACCACTTGTAATACATACCAATTAATTATGTGGCATCTGTTGAGATCACTCTAGGAATTCCTAGTCTGGAATCCAAGTGATACTCATGGAAGAATACACCTTTAACAGTTCATCGTAATCCAAAAATAGTAGAAAAATTATATTGGATATGTAAACATGGTCCCAGAGGACTATCTATCTTGTTTTATAGTTTCATTTCATTCATTACAGTAACCATTTAATATACCACTAATAGAAAGGTAAATTATATTTATCCATATCATGTTTAAATTTATTTAATTCAATTATGGTTTCTAATTACATGTATCAAGATTAGTACACATAAATGGTAGTTTGGTTATATATCAAGAATTGTATTCATTATAATTTAATTATACCAACCCCATGGGGTTATACATGTTGAGTTATTGAGCCCATAATAATATTAATGTATCCAAATACGTGTATATGTGATGATGTATAAAATTAAATAATTAATTTACACAGTTTGGAGACAATATGTAGAATGCCAGGCATTGAGAAAAAAATATGAAAAATTATAAACACCATGACATTTATGTATAAGTAATAGGATACCTACCTTGTCACAATTGAACAATCCTCATCTAGAATAAGCCTCAAAATTGGTATGGTATGAGAGAAATTATAGAAACATAAACACTGTAAAAATATTGTATATAAGGGTGTACATAGATAATGTTGATGATAGAGAAGAAAATAAGGAATGGATGTATGAGGATTGAAAGACATACCAAGGGGGATCTAATGTAATAGAAAAATATCAAAAAAAGTTAAAATGAATAAAATATCTCAATACCTATAAGGAGGAAATATGATAGATCCCACACATAGGGTGATTCTCTGTGAATGGGGAGGAGAATGGGAGGAGAATGGGTTAATGTTTGGATGAGAAAATGGTCTTTTCAAGATTTTTAAAGGTGCACTTGGTTCGGCCACATGGATGGAAAAATCATTCACCAACTATGTGAACCTACTATCTAGGTTCAATCCCCTCACATGGTTCATCTGTGGAGTTTGACCAACCAAGAAAAAACAGTTAGTTCAGTACTATTGGAAGGCCCAAATCCCTCATGGTCTCTACCTATGATAAGAAAACCCATGCATTGAATGTGAATCATACATATTCAATTTATTGTCATGTTTCAAAGGTCTGTGACCCCTATTATGTGATTTTATTACTCTTCTCCTTTTTTATAGGGATGTTCAGATGAGGTGCACAATTACTGCTAATAGAACGCTTACTATTCCCCTATCCCTTTCTTTCAAAGAAAAATATGGACCCTAAACCAATATTGAACACTCTCAAAACATTAATAGACCATCAAGAAATTTTCATTTTGATAAAACAATATGTTCCAATAAAATTAAAAGGGCTAGTACCTCAACAAAAAAAAACTGGGATCTCATAACCTTTCCTCTTTATAAAAACTCATCCCAGGGATTCCCTTATGAGGGTGGTTGAGTTGTATCATAGAATAAATCCAGACAATAAGTGTTTATATCATAATTTAACTCCTAGGTCTAATACTATACATGGTTCTTATTCTATATAATCCTTGATATAGGAACTATCCTACCTCAGAGAGTATTCATGCGATGCTCAATGATACAAACTCGATACCTCTAAAAAGAATAATTATCCTCCAACTTGATTTCCTCCTAATAAAATACAAGAGATAAGTCAAATTAAAAATGATGAAGCTTAGAAACATGGAAGATTATATTCGAAGTTTATTAACATTGAGGAAGATCTATATAATATGCCACCGATTTATCACTTCCTAATATCTTGAGAGGCCCAAAAACCTAGGTACTAACATCACTTGTCTCTGAATCTATCGATGACCAATATAGACGACACTTTTAAGAAAACATGATCTCTTACCTCAAAATATAGAGGTCAATGTCAACGATATGTATATGAATTCTATATATATTTATCCATAGCCATAAGTTTCAAACAAGAAATACCGACTCAGATGTCCCCTAAATGAGATGAGGCTCTAGTAGAACTACAAATCCTACCTATAACTAACAGAAGGGTGAAAGTAAAAAAATAAAATAGAGTTAATCATATATATCTATTTAAATAGTCACTAGAAAACTATTATTTTAGGTGAACTTATCTTGAGAAAATTTATTTTCCCATGAGCCTCTAAAATCTTAGATGCATGCCTATACCATAACCTATAGTACCTATATAGTATATCATGAATTACTATAATCCAGAGCATGATATGTGGTACTCAAAAGTACTTATGATCTATGATCCCTGGGAACACATTCCATAATTGAGAAGTGAACTTGTAATCCTTATCTGATAAAATGGAATGTGGAACACCAGGAAGGCGTATGATCTTTCAAATATAAAATCTCCCAATCTCATCCGCTGAGATGGTCCGTCAAATCAAAAGGAAGTGGGAAAACATTATCCTGATGTCCACAACCACCCATGAAATGTCACTACCTCACGGTGATCTGGGTATTTCCATAATAAAATTTATTTCTTCTTTGTCCTATTTTCACTATGAGACATATAACTAATATATATACCAGTATGGCACTGGTCTTCCACCTTCAACTACTAATAGGTGAAAAGACTTATAACAAAAAATATGATCTACATTTTTATCCCAAGATACAAATACTGGTGGAGTAAGTCACAATCCATCTTGGTTATCCTAATATGTGATTCCCAATTAAAAGCATCATATTCTCAAACAAAATAAACTAACATGTCAATATGTACCCAAACACATCCATGTATATATAGAATCTCATCGTCATCAACCACCCAACTAGGATATGGGTCATTACTAGAAATACCATGCCTCAGAAAGAAACATTCAAAATATGTACGTTTCCACCTATTTATATTATATATAAGTTAATCCATCACTACTTCCACGAGGATAGGATTCTTGTTATAATCCATAACATTGAGACGAATCATAGAATGAAGTCTCATCATCATCAACCCACTACTGGCTTCAAAACAAAATGAGACTATGTTTTCCATCTAGTAGAATCAGTAACTACATTTACATTTCCAGGCATGTAAGAAATCTCAATGTATAAATAATGAAGATATTTCATCCATCTTCACTATCAGAGGTTCAATTTGTGTAGAGTTAATATATATTTTAGGATTTTATGGTTCATGTATACCAAGAACCATTCAACCAATTTGTAATGACTGGAACAATGCTAAAATGGAACAAGAACTGCAAACCTGATATAATTAATTGGCATAGTATGCTCATGGGGCCTCAAATGATGAGACTTGTACATAATGAAGTGATTCCCTTGCTTTAAAACAACTTATACCCTAATAACAGATGCCTCAAAGTACAATTTATATCCTATTCTAGGATGAGGTAACACTAGTATAAATACTATGGGATTACTTTATTTCAACACCTTAAAGGCCTTTTCATCTATTTCTGACCATCTGAAGACTATACGTTCATTGGTCAATCCTTAATTTTATGTGTTAAGGCATGAGAAGGTCTGAATTAAATGAAAACAATAACCAGCTAGCCCCAAAAAACTTTATATATCAAAGTCATTCTAATGAAGATCTAAGGAAACAATCACTACGGGAAAAATGGGTATTTGCGACGGGTTATTTGCAACGGGGATAAATCCCGTCGCAAATAGCCCAGTTAAAAACTTATTTTGCGACGGGGGTATTTGCCCGTCGCAAATAAGTAGCCTTTTGCGACGGGATAGCTTTCCCCGTCGCAAAAGGACTGGCGCCTTTTGCGCGCCAAATCGCGGGAAACATATTTGCGACGGGGGAATATTCCCGTCGCAAATAACCGACGGTGGTAAAAGGTATTTGCGACGGGAATATTCCCCCGTCGCAAATAGTATGTCGGCAGGTGGTTATTTGCGACGGGACCCGTCGCAAATAACTATTTAACCGTTGACCGTAATAAATGCTGGCTAAGGTATTTGCGACGGTACCCGTCGCAAATGGTCCCGTCGCAACTAATCTAACCTATAAATACCCACATCCGTTTTTTTCAAATCATTCTCAAATTCCATCTTCTTCTTCTCTCAAAATTTTATTTCTACAGTTCAGCTTTTCTCAAGTTTAATTTTTTTCTTCGGAGTTGATATTGAAGTTTTGAAGAACGATCAGAGATCAACCTCGGATCAATTTTCAAGGTATTTATATTTATTTTAATTTAATATTTATTTTTAATGTTTTATTAGTTTTAATTATTCTTAATTAGTTGTAATTTAATTATGTTTACATTGTTTTATTACTTAATAATTAGTAATAAGTACTAATAATTAGGAATAATAACATTATTTAATTATTAATATATTTTATTATTAATATTAAAATAATATAATTTTTTATATATATACAGTTCTCTTTTCATCTGTGTGTTTGCTGTCTTCATATGTATTATTTGTATATGGAGATAGAAAAACACACAGATGAAAGGAGAATTGTATATAAATTAGAAAATTATATTATTTTAATATTAATAATAAAATATACTAATAATGTTATTATTCCTAATTATTGGTAATTATTCCTAATTATTGGTAATTATTCATTTAATTACAAATAATTAAGAACAATTACCAATAATTAGTAATAATTAGTAATAATTAGTAATAATTAGTAATAATTAGTAATAATTACCAATAATTAGTAATAATTAGTAATAATTAGTAATAATTAGTAATAATTAGTAATAATTAGTAATAATTAGTAATAATTAGTAATAATTAGTAATAATTAGTAATAATTACCAATAATTAGTAATAATTACCAATAATTAGTAATACTTACCAATAATTAGTAATAATTACCAATAATTATCAATAATTAGTAATAATTAGTAATAATTATTACTAATTATCAATAATTAGTAATAATTATTAATAATTACTAATAATTACCACTAATTAGTAATAATTAAGAATAATTAGTAATAATTAAGAATAATTAGGAATAATTAAGAATAATTAGGAATAATTACCAATAATTACCAATAATTAGGAATAATTAGTAATTATTAGTAATAATTAGAAATAATTAGTAATAATTAGTAATAATTAGGAATAATTAGTAATAATTAGTAATAATTAGGAATAATTAGGAATAATTAGCAATAATTAGTAATAATTAGCAATAATTAGTAATAATTAGCAATAATTAGTAATAATTAGCAATAATTAGTAATAATTAACAATAATTAGTAATAATTAACAATAATTAGTAATAATTACCAATAATTAGTAATAATTACCAATAATTAGTAATAATTACCAATAATTAGTAATAATTAGTAATAATTACCGGTAAATAGTAATAATTACCGGTAAATAGTAATAATTAGTAATAATTAGAAATAATTACCGCTAAATAGTAATAATTAGTAATAATTAGTAATAATTATCAATAATTATCAATAATTAGTAATAATTACCAATAATTAGTAATAATTACCAATAATTACCAATAATTAGTAATAATTACCAATAATTAGGAATAATTAGGAATAATTAGTAATAATTAGGAATAATTAGTAATAATTAGGAATAATTAGTAATAATTAGTAATAATTAGTAATAATTAGTAATAATTAGTAATAATTACCAATAATTAGTAATAATTACCAATAATTAGTAATAATTAGTAATAATTATCGGTAAATAGTAATAATTAGTAATAATTAGAAATAATTACCGGTAAATAGTAATAATTAGTAATAATTAGTAATAATTAGTAATAATTACCAATAATTAGTAATAATTACCAATAATTAGTAATAATTAGTAATAATTAGTAATAATTAACAATAATTAGTAATAATTAACAATAATTAGTAATAATTACCAATAATTAGTAATAATTACCAATAATTAGTAATAATTACCAATAATTAGTAATAATTACCAATAATTAGTAATAATTAAGAATAATTAGTAATAATTAAGAATAATTAGTAATAATTAAGAATAATTAGTAATAATTACCAATAATTAGTAATAATTACCATTAAATAGTAATAATTACCAATAAATTCCAATAATTACCAATAAATAGTAATAATTAGTAATAATTACCAATAATTAGTAACAATTACCAATAATTAGTAATAATTACCAATAATTAGTAATAATTACCAATAATTAGTAATAATTACCAATAATTAGTAATAATTACCAATAATTAGTAATAATTACCAATAATTAGTAATAATTACCAATAATTACCAATAATTAGTAATAATTAGTAATAATTAGTAATAATTACCAATAATTAGTAATAATTAGTAATAATTACGAATAATTAGTAATAATTAGTAATAATTAGTAATAATTACCAATTATTAGTAATAATTACCAATAATTACCAATAATTAGTAATAATTACCAATAATTAGAAATAATTAGTAATAATTACCAATAATTAGTAATAATTACCAATAATTAGTAATAATTATCAATAATTAGTTATACTTAACAATAATTAGTTATATTTACCAATAATTAGTAATAATTACCAATAATTACCATTAATTAGTAATAATTACCCATAATTACCAATAATTACCAATAATTACCAATAATTAGTAATAATTACCAATAATTAGTAATAATTACCAATAATTAGTAATAATTACCAATAATTAGTAATAATTACCAATAATTAGTAATAATTATCAATAATTAGTAATAATTATCGATAATTAGTAATAATTACCGATAATTACCAATAATTACCGATAATTACCAATAATTAGTAATAATTACCAATAATTAGTAATAATTACCAATAATTAGTAATAATTACCAATAATTAGTAATAATTACCAATAATTAGTAATAATTACCAATAATTATCAATAATTAGTAATAATTAGTAATAATTACCAATAATTAGTAATAATTACCAATAATTAGTAATAATTACCAATAATTAGTAATACTTAACAATAATTAGTAATATTTACCAATAATTAGTAATAATTACCAATAATTACCATTAATTAGTAATAATTACCAATAATTACCAATAATTAGTATTAATTACCAATAATTACTAATAATTACCAATAATTACCAATAATTAGTAATAATTAGTAATAATTAGTAATAATTACCAATAATTACCAATAATTAGTAATAATTAGTAATAATTAGTAATAATTAGTAATAATTACCAATAATTACCAATAATTATAAATAATTAGTAATAATTAGTAATAATTACCAATAATTAGTAATAATTACCAATAATTAGTAATAATTATCAATAATTAGTAATAATTACCAATAATTAGTAATAATTATCAATAATTAGTAATAATTACCGATAATTACCAATAATTACCGATAATTACCAATAATTAGTAATAATTACCAATAATTAGTAATAATTACCAATAATTAGTAATAATTACCAATAATTAGTATTAATTAGTAATAATTACCAATAATTGGTAATAATTAGTAATAATTACCAATAATTGGTAATTATTAGTAATAATTACCAATAATTAGTAATAATTAGTAATAATTAGTAATACTTACCAATAATATTAGTACTATGAAAATAATAAAAAATTTATATAATATTAAAATTATCAATATTTGTAACATGTTTTGCTTTATTCTCAACATATTCAATTCTTAAAGGGTCAATTTTTAGGTCTATCTCAATAAAAAGTTTGCGTCAGTCGTGTATGATCTAAACTCTATAATTATCTTAGCTTGAGTGTTTTTTCTAAAAAATTATTCAAAACTAGTAATGATTTTATATTTTATAGAGAAATATGGAACAACGAGGTCGTCAACAATCATTATTAGGTGACCGCATATGGATAAATCAACGTAGAAATCCAAACGGTTCTGGTTTAAATCCAGTATATGTAGAGGGTGTGGAGACTTTTTTATCATTTTCGGCATCAAATCCAGAATTTGTTTCAGAAGGCAAAATAAAATGCCCTTGCAGAAAATGTGCATTGAGACCGTTTGACATGATTGACAAAGTGGGAGAACATCTCTTGCGTTTTGGTTTTCAACCAGACTATGTATTTTGGTATCAACACGGTGAACGCAGTTCCAGAGCAGGTGATACCAACTTGATTCTGGATCCATCCCGGTTTCAAGATTTAGTACATGATGTTGCAGGTTCATCTGTTCAACATACAGAAACTCCGGCTGATATAGCTTCAAATCCTAAGTTGGCACCGTCTGAATTTTATGAGTTGTTGAAGTCTGCTGAGGATGCATTATATCCTGGCTGCAAGATGAGCAAATTAGAAGCAGTTTCAAAATTTATGGCTATCAAATCAGATAACGGAATGTCGAACACATGTTTTGACTAGATATTTTCTTTGCTTAAAACACGGTTACCCGAAGGAAATGTTTTACCTGCAAATTACTAAGAGAGTAAGAGGCTGGTTTGAAATTTGGGACTTACTTGTCAGAAGATTCATGCATGTTCAAATGATTACATTTTATATTCTGAGGAAAATGAGTCATTGGATAGTTGTCCCACATGTGGGCAACTGAGATATAAAGAAGGACAACACGGGAAGTCTGGTTTGATTCCTGTAAAACAGTTGAGATATTTTCTGCTTACATCCAGACTCCAGCATTTATTCATGTCTAAGAATACAGCGACAATGATGTCATGGCATAAAGATAATATTTCAACCGATAAAAGTTTGAATCATCCAGCCGATGGTGATTCATGGAAACATTTTGATAGAGTGCATCCATCCTTTGCTTTAGAAGCTAGAAATGTTCGACTGGGGATTTCCACTGATGGTTTCTGTCCGTTTGGATCTTATGGTAGTCAATATTCATGTTGGCCTGTTTTTTTAACTCCGTACAATTTACCTCCATGGATGTTGATGAAGGAGCCATATATCTTTTTGACTTTACTAATTCCAGGACATCCGAAGAAAAATATTGATGTTTATTTGAAACCATTGATTGATGAATTAAATTTATTGTGGAGTACTGGTGTCAGTACATATGATGTTGCAACGAAACAGAATTTCATACTGAGAGCAGCATTGATGTGGACAATAAGTGACTTCCCGGCTTATGGGATGTTATCTGGCTGGAGTACACATGGTCAGAAATCATGTCCTTACTGTATGGGAGAGAACAAAGCATTTATTCTCATTCATGGAAAGAAACCTTGTTATTTTGACTGTCATCGCAGGTTTCTTCCAACTGATCATCCTTTTCGCAGAAACAGATCTCATTTCAGAAAAGGAACAGTTGAAAAGGAAGGACCTCAAAAAATGCTATCAGGTTCGGAGTTAAAATCAGTTGTACTTTCATTACCTCCCATCACTTTCGGTCCCACAATAAACCAACAGAAAATTTCTGGTTTTGGGAAAGAACACAATTGGATTAAACGTAGCATATTTTGGGATTTTCCATATTGGTCTGATTTGTTGGTCCGACACATGTTAGATGTCATGCATATTGAGAATAACTATTTTTATAATTTGTTTCATATAGTTTTGGATACGCCAGGAAAGAGCAAAGAAAATGTAAATGCACGTTTAGATCTTGCCCAAATTTGCAGGCGTCCAGAATTGGAACTGTTTGAGAATGTCAGAACAGAAAGGTTACTGAAACCAAAAGCAGCTTATACACTGTCAAAAGAAAACCGTTTATTATTTTGTCAGTGGATTTAAGATTTGAGACTTCCAGATGGTTGTGCTTCCAATTTGGGTAGATGTGTAAAGAATGGTCATATTACTGGATTAAAAAGTCATGAGTGTCATGTTATAATAGAAAGACTGCTACCCATTGGATTAAGAGGTCTGTTGAATTCTGTGATTTAGGATTCCATAACAGACATGTCTCAATTTTTTCGGGAAATTTGTGCGGCTACAGCAGATTATGATGCTCTAGGCAAACTTGAAAAAGATGTTGTTCTAATTATATGTAAACTGGAAAAAATATTTCCTCCGTCTTTCTTCGACTCAATGGAACATTTGATGTTACATTTGCCATATGAATCCAAATGTGGAGGTCCAGTACAGTTTCGATGGATGTACCCATTTGAAAGATGCATGCAAAAATTGAAAAGAAAAGTACGTAACAAAGCATCTGTTGAAGGATCTATTGCAGAAGCTTATTTGCAAGAGGAAATATCTTTTTTCTGCTCCCATTATTTTGAATCTGAGTATCCTTCAAAACACAACCGAATGGGAAGGAACGAGAGGAATATTGATGAATTCCATGGTATTTATATACAATCATAATATGTATATATGTATATATAATAGTAATTATGAATTATTTGCTAACAACATTGACATTTTCTGTTTCAGATGGACGACGCCACATTTCGTGAGTTGGCGGATGTTGACTTGACTTTCGATGCGGATGAGTTGCTTCCAGATGACCCTCAGCCTGCAGGCGCTTCAGGGAGTACGCGGAGGGGGCGCGGTCTTGCACGATTGATGATTCCTGACACCGTCCCCGAGCGACGTCCACGTCTTGGGTTTGATCCACGCACACGGAGGTGTGATAACCTGTGTGATAACCTGTTGATTTGACTAAGATTTCATTAATCTATTCACATAATAAATGTTTATTATTTTTACAGTTTTCCGCATATAGCAGTCGGACAGGGCAGCGCTATTTTGCGCAACTATTTCTCTCAACCGTGGACCACATGGGAGCAGATTCCCATTGATGTGCAGCAGGCCATGTTCGGCCATTGGTTGGTACGTACGTAAATAAATAATTTTTATTTTGAAAATTATTTCATTTCTAACTTGATATTTTGATTTATTTGTAGGGTTTATGGTATCCGATCGAGGATGCCATGCGTGACGCCATCCACGAGGCATGGGAGGTGGCCATGCGTGATCGCCTTCGTCATTTTTTGCACAATTTAAGAAAAGATGCGATGAAGAAAGCAGGAGTGTCAGATTTTGACGAGTCATGTAGAGCACACCGACTAGAGTACATTTCATCCCATGTATGGGATGGATTATGTGCGCACTGGTTGAGTGGTGCCTTTCAGAGGAGATCATCGGTGGGGAGGCAGAATCGGGGGAGACATGAGGTGACTCATCGAGCTGGGAGTCGTTCTTTCGGTACTCATAGACATCATCTGGTACGTACATTATTTATAAATATTTTATATAACTATAAATATTAACAGTTTATTTTTTATTCTTATAGGCTGTCGAGCACCCCGATATTACGGAGTACGACTTATATCAGAGGATGTATAGTGATCCTGCTACTGGGGAGCTCAGAGGTGATCGTCAGCATCACATCGTGGTTAGTATTATTTATTTTCAAGTTTAAAAATTAACTGTATATAATATATTCACAATTTTAATTTTAAATTGAAACTACAGGAGTCATATGAGGCCGCAGCGTCACAGGCCCGACCTGAGAGTCAGGCCGAGTCATCAGATCAGACCACTGGCCGTCAGTTTGATGAGGCGGCATGGATGCAGGCCACCCAGTATGCCTTCGAGAAGGGCCGGGTAGTTGGTATCAGCTCTCGACTGACTCCCGGAGATTATTATGGCAGTGCTGCGATGTCGGCGTCCAGCTCGAGAGGAGCTCGTGCATCTTCTTCTGCTACACAGTATGAGGATCAGTTGCGATCTCAGACTGCACTGATAGAGAGTCTCCGACAGGAGTAGGAGCAGATGCGTCAGCAGCATGAGGAGGAGCGTCGATGCCAGCAGCAGTTGTACGAGGAGCAGACGAGTCGGTGGCAGCAGCAGCATCAGGAGCAGATGGAGTACATGCGCCGACTCACTCATGCTTTAGGGATGGAGTTTCCTCCACCACCATCTGCAGATCCCCCCCCCCTCCCCCCCCCTCCCCCCCCCTCCTTCAGATTAGAGTTTGTATTTATGTTATAAAATTTGTGAAATCAAAATATGATTTTTTTTCTATTCGTAGTTTCTGTCTCATTATAAAATATTTATTAATATTCTATTATTTTTTATTTTTGAATTATAATTCTATTATTATTATATTAATTAAAATAATTTATTATTTTTATTTGTGAATTATAATTCTATTATTATATTAATTAAAATCATTTATTACTATATTATTATTTTTTATTTTTGAATTATAATTGGATTATTATTATATTAATTAAAATAATTTATTAACAATTTATTTTTTTATTTTTTTTATATTATTTGCGACGGGATACTATTCCCGTCGCAAATAGTATTATTTTTTTTTTTGAAAAATAGTTTTTGCGACGGGCACCATCGCAAATAGTTTTTTACAAATATACGGAGGTTTAGTTGCGACGGGGATTCTCCCCGTCGCGGAAAAGGGCTTTAGCGACGGGCCCGTCGCAAAAAATTGTTATTACGACACCGTTTTCAGCAACGGGTCATTTGCGACGGGACCCCGTCGCAAATACCTGTTTTTCTAGTAGTGAACAATCCTTAATATCTCATAATCCACGAGTACCCGTAGATTTGATATAATATGATTAATTAAGTGAAAATTATCGACCAAAAAATAGAATTTAGTAATAATTGAATATAATAGGGTGTATATTAGTATACACAATATGATGTCAAAGTGTTTGATGTGATCTTGTTTAGTTTTGAAGTTCCCTAATTTTTCAACCCCAAAAACATCCACAAAATAATATAGGTACTGGTGGAAAACAAACCTCGTCATAAATATAAATACAGAAGTGGTGGTTTTTAGATCGAATGACCTATTCAAATAATATTACATTCCATAACATCATTAGAATATCATAAATAGAATATCTAAGGTCCTCCACTACACCTAATTTTATCATAATGCCAAATAATTTTATCATAAGACCCTAGATCCATAGATATTGTCAAGGAGACCATCTATACGAGGAAGTAATTAACATTTCATAACTATTATCATATTTTACCAACATAAATCAATACATATACTTTGAGTTCTATAATCCTTATTGAATAATAGAATAGGTGGACCAAAAAGAGATGTACTGGGTCATATAAATCATTTGTTCATTAGGTCCTCCAACTACTTCTTAAGTTCCCGATGCTTTGTTGATTTCATTCTGTATGGTGACTTATAAACTGTTTCAAATTTTTGAATAAGAATAATGGTGGACTCCACATATCTCTTTGGAGGGAGCCTTGAAAAATAATCAAGGAAGTCCTCTATGAAAAATTCCACCACTATAGTAAAAATGTTTTTATATTCACAAATCATTACAAAAAAGACTGGTAATATATGCTAACACTCTACCCTTCCCATGTTTCCCAGGTCTAGATTGACATGAATGAAATCTAATTCTTCTTTATGAACATAGTAAACACCCTCAGGTGATAAGAAGGAAAACATCAATGATAAATATAAATATGGGATCTATAAATAATTAACCAGTCCATCCTAAATTATATCAAATATTTTCATATTGGTGATGAAAGGGTTCCATAAAAAACAGAAACCTCATATCTCAAGGGGAAAATCTGTACATTAGTATACCCATTTTTGTCATAATCCAAACATAGTATTAAGTGTCATTCACCAACAAAATTACTCATTCTCAATTCAAATACTATACATTAAATCCATAGATATAAATAATTGTAGAGTGCATATGTCAAATAAACATGTTACTAAATTCAAGTCTTCTAAGATCATACCTCGCACTGTGGATGTCCCAACAGTATTCTTCTTAGAAATATCCCGACATTTATTTAACATGGCTGATCCCAACTCTTCAATGAAAAGCTAAAATCCCTGAGATGGTCCGCTATACTTGCATTGGACATCATATGCTGATATTCTATGACGTCAAATACTACATCATCTTGATCAGTCGATGGTGCTACAGCTTCCTCCTCACATTGATTTATAGATCCCACACAAAAAATTAGAGATGATACAGAACCTATTCCTCTAGGAGATAATGCAAATGTCATGAAAAATACATGGATATGAATTTTTATACTATATTATCTATACTCTACTGGGTCTATATCATCCAAAGGATTAATGTTACTTTATGTTCCACACTTATGGAATACCACATAGATTCTACTGTGTACACTCTAACATCCATTTTCCTCATAGTAAATCTTGAATCGATACTTCCTACCTCTAGATAATGATCTACATGTCATACAATCCATACGACCATTCCCAATACCTTTATTTTATGTCTTATTTTTATCAATGATATGGGACTAGTTCAGCATCTCATAAATGGTAGTCAATCAGAGGATGTTCACATGAGATTATATGACATTACAATGCCCATCCTTAAAGCGTCTCTTCCTGGAGAACATGTCACTAGAAATAATAGGTATCAATCACCGATGCTCAGTGAAATGTGAAAAGTGATCTATAATGGACATATAACCATGATCCAGATTCCTAGACTCCCTACCATGATCATCCATCAACATTTTCAAGAAGAATTACTCATAGAAACTAGTTTTTAATCCCTCCAGGACATTACATGATGTTGATATGCCTATGTGAAAAAAACCCACCATCACTTGGCAGACTGAAAATAATATATTTGTTAGCTTCAAACTACATTATAAAGGTGAGTCTATATTATCATTTATTAATAGTATGATTTATATCCATGTTTCTATAGCATGAGAACCACCTTACACTAAAAATGTAAGTGGGTGCTACTACTAGAAGTCTCTCTGTAACTCGGATGTAGTTGCTATTGGATAAAAAGATCATTTAATATAATTAACTACTATTAATAGACTCTATATAATATGAGAATTAGTTCTCTACCCATTTATAATAAGTGGTACTATAGGAGGTGTCACATGTAGAATTATAGGCAGGTCAGGTACCACTACTTTAGCATCATGGTCATTGCCACCACCATGGAGGATTACCCAAGGACATCAAGTTGGTATATATCTACAATACCAATCCAAAACCTCATATAAGATACTTGGAAAATAAAATTATTGATATGAAATAAGAATAGGTTCACTTGATAAATATAAGACTTAACTAGTTTAGAGGTAATTCATTGAATGTCTAACATGCACGACAATAGTGAAAAATTATAGACACCCAATATTTAGGGAAAAGTAATAAATCAGATACCTTATCCATTAGTAGACTCATCATATAGTATATACCTCATTTTTTGTCTAGAATGATAGATAATGATAATCTAGAAAAATGACCTGAAAATTGGATATATTTTGTCGCACAGAGATATCATCAATGATAGAGAAGACTGTGAAGGAAAGCTAGGGGATTGATTTACATACCATGCGGTTTCTAATGAAACTCATGGTGGTTAAAATAGAGTATGTATGTATAATATCAGTAAAATCATTAATGAAGGAAGAAAAAGTGAAATCATGTGTGGGGATTTGTTCTGTAACTGTGTAGGAGAAAGGTTTAAAGGCTAATGGGGAAAAATTATGTTTTACATCGTTTTAAATGGATGCACTGTTTTTCCACATGGTAGGCCAGTCCATGCACCAAACATGTGAACCTACTGTTCAGGAGCACACTGCTCGCAAGGTTCAATCATAGAGTTAGAAAACAAATGTGTGAAAAGTGTGTTCAACATTTCCTCTTGGCCACACCCTACATGGTCTAGTAATAGGGTTAGATAAACCATCGGAAAAACAGGTGTGATGCCTCTGTAATTTATTTTAGATTTTTCATGGGTTTGAAACCTGTACTACATAGTTTGGATAACCATTACCATTCCTTATGTGTCCACATGGTTGAGGTGCATGGTAATTTATAACTATGTGACTTTCTCTTTAATTCAAAAAATTGTAACTTTGGGCCCTGAACAAATCCCTAATGCTATGAAAATATACCTGAACAATTTAGGAATTTCCATTTCTTTAAAACAAAAGGTTTAAAATAAAATTAAAAGGCTATGTACCTTAATGAAAAATTATAATCTTATGCATTCTATAACAAATTATATTATTTTATTTCATATAAATTAATAAAATATTTTAATAAATTAATTTTCACTAAATTTTACATTATTTACAAATAATTAAAAATGTATATTTCTAAAACGTTTCTGAACAAGTAATTTTCTTGACATTTTAAAAAAAATCATTTAAAAATGTTTTATTTTAACATTTAAAACCAGATTGGATTTCCTTGACATAATATCCATTTTTTTCATTTAATATTATGTATAACGTTTCCATGCTTCATTTAAAAGAAATATTTTTACTGTATATTTTAGATATTTTTAAATTTTATCTGATTTAAAAAATAAATGTGCATTTTTTTCAAGAAATATTCAATGAATGTTTTAATAGTTATTTTCTTATATTATAACATCTAATGAGGTTACATATTATATAAATGGGATATAATATAATGGTACCATCCATGATCTTTCTTTAGATGGATTATTGTTATGTTATAATGCAATGTTATTGAAACCTGTATCATTTTCAAGGCTTATTATATAATGATATGATGAATGTTTTATTAAAATAGTACACACATATGTATGGATTTCATTATGTGATGGGTGGGTACATTAACGAAATTCAATGTATTTTTTAAAACATTATATCTCGTGTGATAATTATGGGGAAAATTTAACTTTCACAATCCACTCTAAGAAATATATAGGCATTCTAGATCTACTAGGATATGGGATATAGGTGGTGATTCCTATTCCTCTATGATATTAGCAACTGTTATTGATTCCCTCTATGCTATGTAATGATTTTCATTGTAGTTAATCTTGACATATGATATGGTTTATATGCCAATGATGTTTCCAAACTCTTCTGAAATGTGGATATGACTATGATTTTTACTCTTGGATTATGGTAGATTTTTTAACGATTCATTATTATTGTGATATAATTATGTTTTGGGACACGACTAATGGTTATTATATATAAATTTTTTATGTATGATTTTATATTTATAATCACATTTTATGATACCCTTATTCTAATGATTTTATTTCAGATGAAAAGTTATTGATTTGTCCCATGTTTATCCTTACTAAGAATCTAAAATAACAACTTACATTTTTTATATTTTTTCCTAGGTTATAAAGATGGTTACTAAGAATGATGTGTTTATTAGGGAACCTTATGTAAAGAAAGATGATGGAAATGGTGAATATTGTACATTAATAAGATTTTTATGTTTCATTATCATAGAACACTCTACCTTTAGATTTAATGGGAGTTTTTATTTTGTAGATTTATTAAATATGCATAGAAAATATATAATATCCATATATGTTATGATTTTTTTCTTCATTTTGTATCATAAGTGGATTTTTTATTTTATGAGATTAATATTAGAAAATTTTGGTGAAAACCTAAGGGGATAGGTTTATGTATAAGATAATATCCTATTGTTTTTGGAAAAGTAGAAATTTTTTTCTTCGTTTTGAAAATACATTATTGTCAGGATTTTAAATGTTTATATGGATAGGGTATAGATTCACCTTTATGTAACAAATCTAAAAGAGATGGATTTGTTGTTAACTAAATATTCACTGATCCATAGTTAGTGTCCATATGAATGAACACATACATAAACAGTCTTGAGGGATATTCTTTAGTTAATTCCCATTTTCTTTAAAACCCATTATAAAAGATTTGAATAGATTATGACCAAAAATATCATAGGTTAAATATAATGTGTCATAAATTGGAAATATGGTGTCATTATTGAGATATACATTAAATGAGTTTTTTATGATTACATGATAACCTAAAATGATTATAATTTCTCATGCTTTGTGTTTTGATTTTAGTCTAAGGATAATACTGGGAGGAATTATGTAAATAATGAAACAGAGGGAAAATGAAATGATTTTCATCATGAGAACCAAAGAAAACAATTGTTGGAATGTAACACTTTATTATTATTCCTAGTCATAAATATTTTTATATCATAAAAACCTGAATAAAGTTGAATTTATAAATTTTGAAAATAAGAGAATATTTGAGTTTCATGATGATCGTAAGGGAATGATGTTTCGGCTTCTTATATGTTGAGAATATAGGGAGAAGCACCCCCAGAAATGTCTCAAAAGAATAAGAATATTTTTTAAGTATGGAATAGAATGGAATAAAGTAACTAATTTATGAGAAAAATGAATAATTAGATGGAGGGAAATAATTGACATTATAAGGTACCATTTATAGTTCGATGCCTTTTGTGTATGGAACATTGTTATTATCCAAGTAATTTTTCTAATCCAAGGGCTAAAACCTATACCACATATGATTTTATGCTCTATAAATCATTATAGTATAATTTTTATGTTTATATTTTTTAGGATTAAATAATTATATTTTCTTTGTTTTGATAAATGATATTCTGGTTTTATGAATCATGAAACATTTAAGGATTTCCATATTAAAGTTTTTCTTTAAGAATTTACATGTATATGTTTAATGGTACTAATAACCTAGAAAATTTATCTATTGGTAAGGCTATATTTTTGGATGTAAAATGATTTAGGGATAGATGAATCATAATATGTTTAGTTTATTAACATAATAATGTTTAGTTTGTATAAAGAGATTATTGATATTAATAAAGTATATTTGGAATTTTGTATAAAATAATTTTTTGAAAAATATTTTGTCACGACCCGACCTCGGGGCCCGTGCCGTGACTACCCCAAGCCCGCCTTCCATAGGCCAGGGGCTGGCGACTAGCACCAAGGCGTAAAATCCCGGTAAACAGGGAAGGCATTGCCTTTATAAGTAACAACCACCACAGAGTCAGCAAGCGGAAAGTAACTACAAAGTGCAGAAAAGTAAAGGGGGCCGGAATACAAGCCCAACTGAAAGTACAACTGAAAAGGAAAAGAACAGCAACTGAAGAAAAGACGACGGCCTCGTGTCGTCCACTGGAAATCCCACCTGAAGGGTGGGTACAGATAGCCTCCAGGCTCCTCGGGTCCCACGTCCGCTCCGAGCACGTCCCGCCCAGTGGTCCACCTCCAAGTACCGTCCTGCTCCACGCCCCAACCGTGATCAGCGCTGTCCGTCGTCTGCATCCAACACAACAAGGTGCGGGTATAGCCCATGCAGGGGTGAGTATAAGCTACTCAGTAAGGACCCCGAGACCCCCGAAGGTCTCCCGAAATCCACAAAGGATATAGCACAAAAGGAAGGTGCAATCACGAAGTAACATCTGACTCGACTTAGGTATATGCCCATACATATACCTAAGTCCCCAATTCTAGCTCTGCTCACGAGCTCAAGAACAACTCAATCCACACAGGAAAGCAAGACTCAAATCCACAAAGGAGAGTAAACAGTAAATCCACATAGGATAGTTCAACACATTCCACAAAGGAGAGTAACATAAGATTCAGCTCAACCAGGTATACTTTTTCAGATGACGTCAAAGATGATCACTGATCCATCTAAGTCGTCGGACCCACGAAGGATCGATAGGTACTAACCTCGGCAATGACCCACACAGGATCGGGCCCACACAGGACCTGTAGCAATGGCTCACATAGAACCGTAAGAGATGACCCACACAGGATCGGGCCCACACAAGACCTGTAGCACTGATCCACGTAGGATCGCTGAGTGCAGTAGTTGACGCAGTCCACTGAGGATCTCTGCACAGTCGTCGCTGCAGTCCACGAAGGATCTCTGCTCTGTCGTCGTCGCAGTCCACGGAGGATCTCTGCTCTGTCGTCGAAGTCACAGCCAGCGCTAGGGTTCCCGCACACAGCGAGCTCGTTTAGGAGGGTCCGCTCCATGAGCCGAGAGGCTGATACATCAACTGACACGTAGTCCGAAGTTGATGTATCCAAAAGTTCCGTATCGACAACAGGATCTCAACGCAACAGACGGCGCATCAATCGGACGCCCGGTCTGAGAGTTATTGGCATTTTCGTCCCAGGGGCCCGGTTGGTTTTTAGGGAAAAACCAACCCGACCGTACTCCGCCTGTGTCCGATCCTCGGGCGGAGTATTCCAAAAGTTTCGTCTCACTTAGAGGAAACTACCACAGCTGACGGTACGTCGATCGGACGTCCGTAGCTCAAGTTATGAGCGTTTCTGCTCCGAGGGCCCGGTTGGTTTCGTGTACGAACCAACCCGGCCGAACCCAAAGTCTTCCGAAACCTTGAGTGTAATATACCGAAACGACCGTATCGATCCAAGGATTGCGTAGCCGCTGACGGTTCGTCAATCGGAGGTCCTAGGCCCAAGATATGGGCAAAAGACCGGAGAGGGCCCGAAAACAGGGGTTCTGGGCCCGGGGCGACCCGGCCCGAACCCCCCCTGGGGGTCGGCCGAACCGGGTCGACCCGAACCGGGTCGACCCGACCCGGCCTGGGTGCGGCCCGGCCGACCGGACCGGCCGGCTCGACCTCGGCCGAGTGGCCAAGGGGCGCCGCGGGTTTGACCCGCGGCTTAGGTGGAACGCGGCCCGCGCGGGCCGCGTGTTGGGTGGCCGGACCGCGGACGCGGTCCGGCGGTTCGCCGCCGCCGCGGCCGAGCCGCGGCGGATCCTCTGGCGGCGCGCCGGGCGCCGCCGCCGCCTTCCGCGGGCCGCCGGAGTTGCTCCGGTGGCCCGATTCCTCTCCCGTCTGCGCCGTTGCTCCTCCCGGGGGCCGATCTTCACTGCGGGATCAACGGATCGCCCTTGCCGCACGGTTCGTCGTCGCTTGCCAAAACCGCACACGAAAAGGATCGGCGGAGGGTTGTCGGGTCTTGTTCGTTAGACCCGCACCCTCCGCGTTAGTCATAAACAACGGGAGAAAGGGGCTACAACAATTTTTAATCAAGATAAAAATTGTTCACTTCTTTTTCTTTTAAACGGCAATTCAATTTTAATTAATTGAAAATATTCATGCCGGTTCTTTATTCAAAAAGAAATAAAAACACGGGAATGAATCATCAAGAATTAAATCCCTACCTTGTCGTCATCGTCGGACGAGAGGTCGTCGCGGATTTGGTGATCGTCGCGGAAGAGACGCTCGTCGCACCGCGGGAAGGAGTCGCGCCGACGATCTCCGGATCAAGATCAAATGGATTTAATTAATTTAAATCCGTTGATATCGAATTATAAAAAGGGAGAATTTAGAAGATTTGATTCTCACCTTTAACCGCCGATCGTAGGTTGGCCGCGGAAGAAGAAGCGCCGAAGAAGAAGAAGAAGGTCGCGGAAAAAGTTTGTCGACGTCGCGGATCACGGTGTGCGTCGTCGAATTTTGGTTCCGGCGTTCTTCGCGTTCTTCGCGTTCTTCGCGTTCTTCGCGGGGAGGGTGGAGGCCCAGAGAATAAAGAGTAATCCTCCAAAATAGACACGTTGGTCTATTTTATTAAATCGCCAACGAACGCAAACGCGTAAGTAACGAACCATTAAATTCGTTGAATTAATTCAACGAATGAAACAGCCCATTTAATTCACGAAATAAACCGCCCAATTAAATGGTCTGTTATGAAATTAAAGAAAACGCGCCGGTTGACTTTTCAGTTACTTTGACGGGTTTTCGCGGGTGCGTTACTTAGCGAAAGAAACGGCGGGGCTCGTGCGGGCCCCACCTCACAAATATCCTACCAAGGGGTAGGGTATTTCCGGATAGCACCCTATCCGCCTTAACTCAGTTCAAGTGGCTTCCAAGTGACTTCCAAGCGGCTTAAGTGAAATAAAATAAAGTTGTCGCACAACCTTTATTTTATTTCCGACTTAAAGCCCAAAATTTTAAAAATCACGGTTGAGCAAACGCAACTCTGGAAGAGGCGTTTCTAAGCAAATACCGGCGCTGCGATTTCATCGGTGCCCTCAGAATTCGATTCCGGGCACCGGTTCAAAAGATAGAAAAACCCGCTCGTCCGTTCACTGAACGTACCCGAGCCAAACTTCGGAAATTGATTCCGGGCACACCGGGCCTCGGAATCAGGTGTCGTCTGAAGCTGCGCTCTTGCAAAATTCCAAAGAAAATTAAGAAAAAAATTTCCTTGAAATTTGCGGGTCTTTACATTACTCTCACCTCAGGGCTTTACATCCCCGTAAAGATACATCAAAAACTAGGGGAACAAATGGGGGTACTGAGCACGCATCTGAGCCTCCCGCTCCCAAGTGCTCTCCTGGAGGTTCCCGTGCTGCCATCTGACGCGCACAAGAGGAATCGACTGCCCACGTAGGACCCGCTCTTGTCGATCCTCGATCTCCACTGGGACCTCCGCAAAAGTCGCCCCATCGTCCACGTCCAGCTCCCCAAAGTCGATGATGTGCGTCGGGTCGTGCACGTATCTCCTCAGCTGAGACACGTGGAAGACGTCGTGCACCCGGTGCAACTGAGGTGGTAGAGCCAGGCGATAAGCCACCTCTCCTATCCTGCTGAGGACCTGGAAAGGCCCGATGAAGCGTGGAGACAACTTGCCGCCTCGGCCAAATCTCCGTAAACCACATCGAGGTGAGACACGCAAAAAGACGTGGTCGCCATCCTCGAACTCTAGTGGCCTCCGCCTCCTGTCAGCATATGACTTCTGTCGGCTCTGAGCTGTCCTCATCCTCTCCTGGATGATCTGGACCTTCTCTGTCGTGGCTCGGACCATCTCTGGTCCCACGAGTGCTGACTCCCCAGGGTCTGTCCAGCACAACGGTGATCTGCAGGGTCTGCCGTACAACGCCTTGTATGGTGCCATCCCGATGGTGGAGTGGTAGCTGTTGTTGTACGCGAACTCCACCAAGGGTAGGTGGTCCTCCCAGCTGCGACCAAAGTCGAGAACACATGCACGGAGCATGTCCTCGAGTGTCTGAATGGTCCTCTCAGTCTGACCATCCTTCTGAGGGTGGAAGGTTGTGCTCAGATGGAGCCGCGTCCCGAACGCCTCCTGCAACCCCTTCCAAAGCCGGGAAGTGAAACGAGCATCTCGATCGGAGACGATAGACGATGGCACACCGTGAAGCCGTACGATCTCCTGGACGTAAAGACGTCACAAGCTCTCCACTGAGCCCTGCTCTCTGATGGGTAAGAAGTGTGCCGACTTGGTGAGTCGGTCGACAATCACCCAAATGGAGTCGTGACCTCTGGAAGTGCGTGGAAGTCCAGTCACGAAGTCCATAGATATGCCGTCCCACTTCCACTCCGGGACCTCCAAGGGCTGTACCAAGCCTGCTGGTACCTGATGCTCTGCCTTCACCTGCTGGCAGGTGAGGCATCGTGAAACGAACTCTGCCACAGCTTTCTTCATGCCCGGCCACCAGTGCTGTCGTCTAAGATCCTGGTACATCTTCGCCACTCCGGGATTCACCGCCAAGGGAGAAGTGTGAAACTCTCTCAGCACCTCCTCTCGTAAAGCGACTGGTACGAAGGTACGTCCTCTGATAAGGATGTCGTGCTCTGCTCCAAGGGAGAAGCCATCAGGTGCCTGACCTGAGGATATCAGTGCACGCCGGGTCTCACAGTCAGCGTCCCCACGCTGAGCCTCTCTGACCCGCTGTAGAAGTGGAGGAGAGACTGTGAGAGACTGAAGAAAGGCTGCTCCGTCTCTATCCACGAAGGATATCTGTAAGGAGGCTAGCTGCTCCGTCGCCTCCTCAAGTAGCTGAATGCCCATCCTCCTGCTGAGGGCATCGGCTACCACGTTCCCCTTCCCAGGAGTATAGACTATCTCAAAGTCATAGTCCTGGAGGAACTCAAGCCATCTCCGCTGTCTCAGGTTCAGGTCCTTCTGAGAGAAGATATACCTGAGACTCTGGTGGTCAGAAAAGACTGTGAAGCGCTCGCCCATCAGATAGTGCCGCCAAGTCTTCAGAGCGAAGACCACTGCTGCTAACTCCAGGTCATGAGTGGCGTAGTTCTGCTCATGCGGCCTCAACTGACGTGATCCGTAGGCGATCACGGCCCGCTCCTACATTAGGACGCACCCGAGTCCAGTCCCTGATGCATCGCAGTAAACTACGTATCCAACTCCCTCCTCAGGCAACCTCAAGATAGGTGCGCTGGTCAATCTCAGTCTCAGCTCCTGGAAGCTCTGCTGACATCTGTCTGACCACACAAAGGGTTTCCCCTTCTTTGTCAAGGCTGAGAGTGGTGCCGCAACTCTGGAGAAGTCTGGAACAAATCTCCGATAGTATCCGGCTAGGCCCAAGAAGCTCCGCACCTCCGTCACGCTCCTAGGTGGCTCCCAAGCTAGCACTGCCTCGATCTTCGTGGGATCCACGGCAACTCTCGCCTCAGAGATGACGTGCCCCAAGAAATGGACCTCACGTAACCAGAACTGGCACTTTGAGAGCTTTCCATAAAGCTGGTGCTCTCGGAGTGTGTCTAGCACAACTCGCAGGTGGTAGGCATGCTCCTCCTCAGTCGTCGAGTATACCAAAATGTCATCAATGAAGACCACGACAAATCGGTCGAGGTATGGCTGGAAGATCCTGTTCATGAGGATCATGAACACTGCTGGAGCATTGGTTACGCCGAACGACATAACCAAGAACTCATAATGGCCATACCGACACCTGAAGGCCGTCTTCTGCACATCCTCGTCTTGAACTCTGAGCTGATGATAGCCTGACCGGAGGTCTATCTTCGAGAACCACCGCGCTCCCTTGAGCTGATCGAAGAGGTCATCAATCTGTGGCAGCGGATACTTGTTCCTCACTGTCACCTGGTTCAGGCGACGATAGTCAACACACAGTCGCAAGCTCCCGTCCGCCTTCTTGGCGAACAATATCGGGGAAGCCCAGGGTGAAACACTGGGTCGGATAAACCCCTTGCTCTGCAAGTCCTCCAACTGTACCCGCAGCTCTCGAAGCTCGGCGGGGCCATCCGATATGCTGGAGTAGATATCGGGGCTGTCCCGGGGTACAAGTCGATGTAAAAGTCTACCTCTCTACGAGGAGGTAGCCCTGGAACGTCGTCGGGAAAGACGTCCACGTACTGGTCCACCACTGCAGGAAAAACTGGACTTCGCACGTCCACTGCTCCTAGGATGAGGCTAGCCAACTGATGAGAGATGGGCTGCACTCTCCTCCGCGGAAGTCCATCCTGTGCTGCAAAGGTTCCCTTCTCGCCGGTGAAGGTAAACCTGCTCCCGTCGGTGCGAACACATCGCACCTTGCGCCTAAAACAGTCGATCTGGGCATGAACCGTGGATAGCCAATCCATGCCCAAGATGACGTCGTAAGGCCTCGATGCCGCTACAAGGAGATCCCAGCCGAAGCTCTCGCCTCCTAGAGTAAGCTCACACTGCCGGTACCAGTGCGTAATCGTCGAGTCTGCTCCCGTAGGAGTCTCTAGCCGTAAGGATCGAGCCAACGGCTCAGTCGGAATCTCCGATCTCCGAACAAGGGCAGAGGCTATGAAAGAGTGACTCGCTCCTGTGTCTATAAGTACTGCAGCAAGGGTGGAATAGACACAAATCGTACCTCGAATCATCTCTGGCATGTCGGGGTCGTAGGCCTCCACTGCCTGGAGCTGGGCCTGTCCCTGCCCGCCAGCTCCCTGTGGTCGAGGTGGCCCTCCTGGTGGTGGTGGGGGTAGAGCCTGGAAGCGTCGCCCACCACCCGCTGCTCGGCCAGCTCCTCTGCCTCGTCCGCCTCCTCCCTGCGGACCGCCACGGTCGACCCTCTGCCTCTGCCTGGGTGGCCCCTCCACCGTCTGCTGCTCCTCTGGTCGGCGAGTCGGGCAGTCACGAGCCATGTGACCCTGCCCGCCGCAGGAGTAGCACAGCCTGCCTCTCGGAAGGCTGGCACTCCGCTGTGTGCCCCGCACTGCTGAGCCGGTGTCCTGAGGCCGTCTGCGTGGGGGTCTGGTCTTCCTGGACCCGAGAGTCATCCGTCGGCTACCTGCTGCCGAAGACTCAGCTACCTGCCGCCCTGCGCTAGGTCTCGCCGCTGAAGAAGGCTCTGCCAGGAAGCTCTCGATCAAGAGGGCTCGCTCCAGCACTCCCGCCTGGGTCGGAATGCTGAGGGAGATCAGCGACGCCCGAATCTCCTGTCGCAAGCCCTGCTCGAAGGTCCGGGCCCGGAAGAAGGGGTCCCGTACCATGTCGGTCGAGTAGCGAGATAGGTCAGTGAACCTCGCCGCGTACTGAGCGACCGTCATGCTGCCCTGGCGCAGCTGGAGAAGCTCCTGGATGCGCACCGCTCGGAGGGTGGCCGGGACGAACTCAGAGCGGAAGAGGCTCTCGAAGTCCATCCAGAGCAAGGATGCCTCATCGAGAACCTGGAGCATCAAGCTCCACCATCGTCCTGCCGCCGCCTGCAGGAGGCTCGCCGCGAGAATCACCATGAGATCCGCTGGTGTCCTCACTAGCCTAAAGATTCGTACCACCGCCTCTAGCCAGTCCTCGGCGGCCTGGGGGTCCGCCTCACTGCGAAACCTGGGCGGTCGCTGGCTCTGAAACTCATGCAGTGCCCTGAGGCGACGTGCATCGTCAGCGTCTGGTACTGGTAGCATCGGTGGCTCGGCGGGTAAAGCTACCGCCGGTGCCACTGCTGGTAAAGGGCCCTGCACCGAGGCCTCGTCGCTCGGTGGGCTGCCGTCGCGCCCTACACTCGGAACCCTAGCTGGCTGTCGTCGCGGGGCCATCCTGAAAAGGAGAACAAGAGCACCACAGTCAGAACAGTATACCTGGTGAGCTGGCACAAGTAATCACAAGGAAAACATGAGACTTTCATGAAGCAGATCAGTATACCCGGTGAGCTGACAAAAGTAATCACAAGGAAAACTTGAAACACACACGCAATCAATGTTTTCATGCATTAAGTCGGAAATCAGGAGTCAGGGTCCTGGTGTACGGATACGTCGGCCGCCGCACCAACACTGGGCTCCCTGAACTGATAACCACACTCAATACACTAAACATTATTGCTTCATATAGGAAGGAAAGACGATCTGCGGTAGAACCGACCGCCTTTGATACCAATTGTCACGACCCGACCTCGGGGCCCGTGTCGTGACTACCCCAAGCCCGCCTTCCATAGGCCAGGGGCTGGCGACTAGCACCAAGGCGTAAAATCCCGGTAAACAGGGAAGGCATTGCCTTTATAAGTAACAACCACCACAGAGTCAGCAAGCGGAAAGTAACTACAAAGTGCAGAAAAGTAAAGGGGGCCGGAATACAAGCCCAACTGAAAGTACAACTGAAAAGGAAAAGAACAGCAACTGAAGAAAGGACGGCGGCCTCGTGTCGTCCACTGGCAATCCCACCTGAAGGGTGGGTACAGATAGCCTCCAGGCTCCTCGGGTCCCACGTCCGCTCCGAGCACGTCCCGCCCAGTGGTCTACCTCCAGGTACTGTCCTGCTCCACGCCCCAACCGTGATCAGCGCTGTCCGTCGTCTGCATCCAACACAACAAGGTGCGGGCATAGCCCATGCAGGGGTGAGTATAAGCTACTCAGTAAGGACCCCGAGACCCCCGAAGGTCTCCCGAAATCCACAAAGGATATAGCACAAAAGGAAGGTGCAATCACGAAGTAACATCTGACTCGACTTAGGTATATGCCCATACATATACCTAAGTCCCCAATTCTAGCTCTGCTCACGAGCTCAAGAACAACTCAATCCACACAGGAAAGTAAGACTCAAATCCACAAAGGAGAGTAAACAGTAAATCCACATAGGATAGTTCAACACATTCCACAAAGGAGAGTAACATAAGATTCAGCTCAACCAGGTATACTTTTTCAGATGACGTCAAAGATGATCACTGATCCATCTAAGTCGTCGGACCCACGAAGGATCGATAGGTACTAACCTCGGCAATGACCCACACAGGATCGGGCCCACACAGGACCTGTAGCAATGGCTCACATATAACCGTAAGAGATGACCCACACAGGATCGGGCCCACACAAGACATGTAGCACTGATCCACGTAGGATCGCTGAGTGCAGTAGTCGACGCAGTCCACTGAGGATCTCTGCATAGTCGTCGCCGCAGTCCACGAAGGATCTCTGCTCTGTCGTCGTCGCAGTCCACGGAGGATCTCTGCTCTGTCGTCGAAGTCACAGCCAGCGCTAGGGTTCCCGCACACAGCGAGCTCGTTTAGGAGGGTCCGCTCCACGAGCCGAGAGGCTGATACATCAACTGACACGTAGTCCGAAGTTGATGTATCCAAAAGTTCCGTATCGACAACAGGATCTCAACGCAACAGACGGCGCGTCAATCGGACGCCCGGTCTGAGAGTTATTGGCATTTTCGTCCCAGGGGCCCGGTTGGTTTTTAGGGCAAAACCAACCCGACCGTACTCCGCCTGTGTCCGATCCTCGGGCGGAGTATGCCAAAAGTTTCCTCTCACTTAGAGGAAACTACCACAGCTGACGGTACGTCGATCGGACGTCCGTAGCTCAAGTTATGAGCGTTTCCGCTCCGAGGGCCCGGTTGGTTTCGTGTACGAACCAACCCGGCCAAACCCAAAGTCTTCCGAAACCTTGAGTGTAATATACCGAAACGACCGTATCGATCCAAGGATCGCGTAGCCGCTGACGGTTCGTCAATCGGAGGTCCTAGGCCCAAGATATGAGCAAAAGACCGGAGAGGGCCCGAAAACGGGGGTTCTGGGCCCGGGGCGACCCGGCCCGAACCCCCCCTAGGGGTCGGCCGAACCGGGTCGACCCGACCCGGCCCGGCCGACCGGACCGGCCGGCTCGACCTCGGCCGAGCGGCCAAGGGGCGCCGCGGGTTTGACCCGCGGCTTAGGTGGAACGCGGCCCGCGCGGGCCGCGTGTTGGGTGGCCGGACCGCGGACGCGGTCCGGCGGTTCGCCGCCGCCGCGGCCGAGCCGCGGCGGATCCTCCGGCGGCGCGCCGGGCGCCGGCGACCCGCGGGCCGCCGGAGTTGCTCCGGTGGCCCGATTCCTCTCCCGTCTGCGCCGTTGCTCCTCCCGGGGGCCGATCTTCACTGCGGGATCAACGGATCGCCCTTGCCGCACGGTTCGTCGTCGCTTGCCAAAACCGCACACGAAAAGGATCGGCGGAGGGTTGTCGGGTCTTGTTCGTTAGACCCGCACCCTCCGCGTTAGTCATAAACAACGGGAGAAAGGGGCTACAACAATTTTTAATCAAGATAAAAATTGTTCACTTCTTTTTCTTTTAAACCGCAATTCAATTTTAATTAATTGAAAATATTCATGCCGGTTCTTTATTCAAAAAGAAATAAAAACACGGGAATGAATCATCAAGAATTAAATCCCTACCTTGTCGTCGTCGTCGGACGAGAGGTCGTCGCAGATTTGGTGATCGTCGCGGAAGAGACGCTCGTCGCACCGCGGGAAGGAGTCGCGCCGACGATCTCCGGATCAAGATCAAACGGATTTAATTAATTTAAATCCGTTGATATCGAATTATAAAAAGGGAGAATTTAGAAGATTCGATTCTCACCTTTAACCGCCGATCGTAGGTTCGCCGCGGAAGAAGAAGCGCCGAAGAAGAAGAAGAAGGTCGCGGAAAAAGTTTGTCGACGTCGCGGATCACGGTGTGCGTCGTCGAATTTTGGTTCCGGCGTTCTTCGCGTTCTTCGCGTTCTTCGCGTTCTTCGCGGGGAGGGTGGAGGCCCAGAGAATAAAGAGTAATCCTCCAAAATAGACACGTTGGTCTATTTTATTAAATCGCCAACGAACGCAAACGCGTAAGTAACGACCCATTAAATTCGTTGAATTAATTCAACGAATGAAACAGCCCATTTAATTCACGAAATAAACCGCCCAATTAAATGGTCTGTTAAGAAATTAAAGAAAACGCGCCGGTTGACTTTTCAGTTACTTTGACGGGTTTTCGCGGGTGCGTTACTTAGCGAAAGAAACGGCGGGGCTCGTGCGGGCCCCACCTCACAAATATCCTACCAAGGGGTAGGGTATTTCCGGATAGCACCCTATCCGCTTTAACTCAGTTCAAGTGGCTTCCAAGTGACTTTCAAGCGGCTTAAGCGAAATAAAATAAAGTTGTCGCACAACCTTTATTTTATTTCCGACTTAAAGCCCAAAATTTTAAAAACCACGGTTGAGCAAACGCAACTCCGGAAGAGGCGTTTCTAAGCAAATATCGGCGCTGCGATTTCATCGGTGCCCTCAGAATTCGATTCCGGGCACCGGTTCAAAAGATAGAAAAACCCGCTCGTCCGTTCACTGAACGTACCCGAGCCAAACTTCGGAAATTGATTCCGGGCACACCGGGCCTCGGAATCAGGTGCCGTCTGAAGCTGCGCTCTTGCAAAATTTCAAAGAAAATTAAGAAAAAAAATTCCTTGAAATTTGCGGGTCTTTACATATTTGGTTTTATTATTCCTTTATTATTATTTATATTATTTATGGAAATTATTAACATATTTCATTGGGAGTATATTAATAGGATATTTACATTTTTGGTATATGAACTTATGAGATATTGATATTATTTGGACATAATTATAAAGTTGATCATTGAATACTATGAGATAAAATCATTCTAATCTGTGGGATCCATTATTGGTCTTGGATTTTTTTTAGAGTTTTAATGTTAATTATTTATGTTTTATATTATTTGTTTCTATTGAAATTTTATAGATTAGTGTATCATGATTTATTCATATTGGATAACTTATACAAACAATTTCGGTTTTGGTAGATATCTAAATATAGGAGGAATTATATTATTTTTGTGGAACTTATAATCCATTAAAATATAATTTCCATGATTAAGGCAGGATTCTAAATTTTTCTTCAATATTTATTTCTTGGAGTATGATATGAGATAAAAGTGGAAATTTTTCAATGAATAATCCATGATGAAATTATACATATGAAAAAGAATGAAATCATATAAGTATACTTTCTCATGTATTTTATCTTGATATTAAAATAATACATCAACTCTATGAAAATGATCCTAATTTTTTCCCTTTTACCGTTATTTATGATTAATCAACGATCATATTTTTCCGTTAAGGATTTATATTCTCTTGTCCAATAACATTCTAAACCACTCTATATTATAACCCAGAAATTCTTTCTGTCCTACATGTCAATATTTTCAACTCACGATAATTTTTTACATATATTGGAACCCAATTATGTTTTATTTTTCAATTCCTTTATCGTACCCATTTTTCATTTTCAAAGTTTCTTTTATTACACCTTTAAATAATGTGTCTTTTGAACAAATTTATTTAAAAATATTTAACCATTGATTACCACGATTAAAATGGAGAGAGAAAAATATATTTAGGGGGAGGTGGTGGAATGAAACACCTCTAAAATTTAGTTTAAATAAGTATTATACTCGACATATTTCTTAACAAGCAACATAGAGTGTGAATGAAGTTTTGATATACTATAAAAATATTATTATTTAAATGAGACAATTTTATCCAAAATGGAAAATTAGTGGTGTGAATAAGAATAACTACATTGTGAAAAAAACATATAATGTTTTTATTGAATATAATTTTTAAATACATTTTAAAAAAGTACTCAATTTTCTCTAATGTTATTTTATAATTTAAAAAATATTTTCTTCACAAAAGTTTTATATTTAAATTTAGCAATGGAAATTGTTATTAATTTATTATATTTTTATAAAAATTATATTTTGGAATAAATATACTTTTTTAAATAATAATGATGATGTTATCTTTAGATATGTTTTTGGAATTTTTCTGAAAATATTTATTTTTTAATGATTGCAGAAAAATAATTTTTTTTGTAAAAATATTATTCATTTTCATTAAATTATGTTATTTAAAATTACTATTATTTTTTTATTTTATATTAATGTAAAATAATTATAATTTAATTACATAAAGTAAAATTAGTTTCATAGGAATAAGCATTATACATTATTGGCGAGTAAGGTCATTTTTTGGCTTAAAAATAAGTTTTTCTAAAACAAATATCCTTTAATTTTACACATTTATAGTAAAATTAATTTATAACACTTATATAAATTTAATATTTAAATATAGATTCAATATTTGGAATTAGGAGGTTCAGATTTTATAGATTGGCCTCTTTTATTTTTGATCAATATTAATAATAATCTTTGTAAATTGTTTTCACCACTATACTAGTAAAATAGTGAAAGGAAAGATAAAATATTTGGATAAGGATTAATAATCACTTTAACACTAACCTTTATCCTAATGTATGAGTTTATTTTGGATGACCTCATCCATGTAATGAAAATATGGCAGCATCGTGATATTTTTCGTCGATAATGAACTTAATATTATCTTAAGTAATGAAAAAAATTTAAAATGTCACTCTATTTATTTTAATATATATAACATTTTTTCATAGATATAAAAAGATTTTTTGTTCAATTATAAGTTTTTATTGGATAGAGAAATCAATTTTTTTTATGTTAAATTATTTATAGTTTTTAGTGATGGAATAATTTTCTTAAACACTTTCACATTACCGAGATAGTTCTTGTTAGAGAAATATAAAAATCAAATAAATTATTTTAAAAATATTAAAATAAAAATAACGTGGATGGATTATTGTGTTCAATAATTTTTTATCTATATATAACATATTAACAAAGTGTTAAATTTAGATTCCAATTACTTTTCTATCATTTTTCCTTTAATTGAATCTGTGTGAATAGTTTCAAAAATTACATTAATAGTAACCTATGATAAATAAGATTTTATTAAACTGTTTGAAATTCATAAAAAATCTTATATTCATCCAAGTGAATGATATATTCTTGATTATATCCCCCATTTTCCACATAAGGGTTTCTATTCCTTTTTCTTTTCTTTTAAAGTGTAAAAAAAGTTAATATAATGGTAATCCTAAAAAAGGTTAATGTGGGTGTTAAAACTATGTTATCTGTGATATAAAATCACTTTAACATATATAAATTTTGTATATGATTGGGTTAATAATATTTCATATAATATATTAAATATTGTTCAATGTGTTTCCATTTATCATGCATATTAATTAATATTAATTTCAACTGTAGGTAATTCCAAGGGTACCTCTCCCCTCACTTATAAAAGGGAACTTCCTCATATCCCTTATTTATAATGTCTTACCCTTATATATTGTCTAGGACCTACTATAATTCCATATTATCTTCATTCTACCAATAATAGATCATATAATACATTCAAAAGTGACATCATTTCCTGGGCTAAGGTGTAATCAGAAGGACGCTTCTCACAGAAGTGGTATAACCCTTAAATGCGAACCTTCAATTTTATTTATATTCTACCACATTGAAATGAATGGAATATATTCTAAAACCATAACTAAATTATATTAAATATTTTTTTTGTTATGACTATTGATAAATCACTACCATTTCTTACCAACCCTTTTACACATATTATTAAATTATTTAAATACATACATAAACACACATACAGAAACCCGTTTCTCGTAATGCTCTCGTTTCTTCATAATGGCGATCAGGGGTTTTCTTCCCCTTCACCCTTGAAATCGATGGCGGACTTCCTAACTCATGGTCATTTTGATTCTCATAAGCACACAGATCTAGTGCTCGTGAATCAAAAATTCTCGGATTCTCTCCATCATAAGGTCAGATCTCAAAAGCCCGATTTGAATCTGGAAGTTGAGCATGATCGAGGATCCCGGGGGAAATCGATCAAAATTCAGGACCATCATGAACCCTCGGGCTGGAGGAAGAATGGTTTATCATTCGCGGAAGCCCTCTCTGGTTCTAGAGAGCCTTCCAAGGATGATTCACATAAACCATCTAACATAACGAGATTGGAAAATGGAGGCTTCTCTGTCGAAGCAGATCTGGAGGCTCTCCAACAGAGGATTGACCTATGTAAGTTCTCTATATTAGGTCGAGTGATCTACTCGAAGGGTGATAGACCCTGGCCATATGCTGAACTAAAGAACCGAATCTCACATTGCTGGGGAAATAGGGAATGGAGATTAATCCCCATCGGGAGGGGTTTCTTTCATATCATCTTGCAATCTGGGGAGGCCCTGAACTCAGCATGGAGCATTGGAAACTTGCAGCTGAAGCCTGGACTTCTAAGTCTATCCGAATGGGATGTAGACTTCAACCCCTTCAATCTCAAGCAATCCAATGCCCAGATTGGGATAAGGTTTCATGGTCTAAATTGGGTGTATTGGCACCCACAGATCTTGAATGACATCGCATCTTGTATTGGCACTCCTATCCGAATGGATCAATGGACCATGGATGGAGAGCTTGGTTTTTTCACTCGCATGCTGATAGATGTAAACCTGGAACTGAAACGGCCTAACAGTATAGCCTTCACTACTAAAGGTAACAGATCGGAAGTGAGAGTGGAGTATGAAAATGTCCCTCCTTTCTGTGAGGTATGCAAGATGGTGGGGCACTCGGTGTCCAACTGCAGAATCCCACAGAAGAAGGTAACTGCTCCAAAAGAACCAGAATGGAATGCGGCCATAAAAAGAAAGATGCATAAAAATATCCCTGCTGAGAAGAATGGAGTCTTCGGGCAGGTTGATCCTTTGTAGGGTTCCCAGAAAACTCAGACAGTACCTTGTCCTGCCTTTCAGAAACAAAGTCAGACCTCTGTCCCAGAAAACCTTAAGCCTGGTTCCAGTAAGAAACAGACTTGGGCCGACAAATTGGAGGAAGAGAAATCTCAAGAGGCTGAGGAAGCATTGATGAACTCTCTTCCTGAGAATAACTCTATGATACTTCAAGACCTGGATTCTGAAATCTCAAAGGATATTTACAACCTGGTTTTACTCTGCTAGAAAGAATTGGAGGAGGAATCCATCTTCCTTGAACTATATAGTGACATTTTGAATCTGGTATGCTTCTCAAGGGAGTGATTTAATGATACTGAGGCTCAAATGGACCCCTCTAAGATGAAAGACACTGCCAAGGCTGCTGTGGTAGCTTCTCAAATCAGTCCTTGGGAAAATATGAATGGGCAGAATACTGGGCATGCTGGACAGCAAAATCATGGATCTAAAAACCTAAACAAAATAGGCTCTGTTGATACAGAGGATATTGCTAAGGATGCAGATGAACAAAACCGAAATGGCAACACCAATAATGTGCCAACTTCTATGGATAATCTGGAAACTAGGCCAGAAATAGGGAATGCAACCAAGGAGGAAAGCATTATGAATAACAAGATGTATGTCTCTGACCAGCTTGATGGCTCCACAGCTCCCAAGAAAAAGGCTAGTAGACCTCCAAAAAAACCAGCGGGCAAAAATATGAGGGGCTTCATCCCCGGAACCAATTCCAAATGAAAATTCTGTTTTGGAATTGTCAGGGCCTTACTAATCTGTAAACCATCAGATCAATCCAGACGATCATCCAAAGGCATAAACCTGCTCTTATAGGCCTTTCCGAGCCTAAAAAAATCTTCCTTCCCAATCATGCTATCTTTCAGATGTTGGGCTTTACTTTAATTGAAACCCATAGGTGCTCAAAAAAAAAAAAATATCGAATACTCATAACCCTAAATATTATGAGCCCTAGTGCCTTTGGAAGACTAAGTTAATAAAAAAAGAAACGAAACTAAAACAATCCATATTTATTTTTTATTCTCCATAGTTATAGAGTAAAATTATTATAGCTCCACAAATTGCATGGGATAACTTTGGGAATACATAAAGTAAATGGGTGAGATAAAAATCCCAGTAAATTAACAATTATGATAAGAAAACAAAACATGTGAGTCAAATGTACAAAATAAAAGTGAAGTATCATGAGTAATCACATATATGAATAACATAAATAACATGTTATCATATGATCATTGTAATATAGTAAATGTGGAATCAATATATTACTTGTAATAAACATTAGTAAAGGCTATCTTTGTAGAAAATATCACAAGGTGGAAAAAGTCCCATAATGAATTAGATTTACTCCTTAATCTCATACATAGCATATCAAGAGAATAAAAATTTACCCAATGCATTGGAGTACCATCTTGGTGCACCTAGTTTAAAATTTTCATGATTTATGTGTTCTAGAATTATTGAATCAATAAAAATCAACCACAAATGAATTATCCACGGAAATACATCGGGTTTCATAATCATTCCTTATATCAAAATTGAAGGAAATTTTATAAAGAAGGAATTTGAGAAATCAATATAAGGTATGTATTACCCCCTAAAAATAAGATATATTAATGTAGGTATGTGTGTGAGAAATATATATATATATATATATATATATAATTAAGAAGAATTCTATAACATTAATGTGATAGATAATGTGAGTTAGAGAAAGACTGGTCGTAAAAAAAATGAAACGGTGGTGTATAGAGATCTGCAAACTTTAGCCTGATCCATGTCATGATTTCATTATATTACTTAATAATAAACTTATTTTTAATTTTTAATGATATATAACCATTTTCATGTAAATTTTTCCTTCTCTATTTATTTATTGATATTTAATATTTAATTACATAATGAATTAGCTTCATGTAGACGTTTTGATGATGTTCAGTTCATATGTCCAAAATAACTTTGGAAAGTCGGCTCAGGTCAAGTAGATTATTATTTATAATATATAGTATAATAATAATGAAATAATTTAATTTTCATACCTAAATTATCCTTTTTTATACAATTCATGAAGGTTGGTTATGAAAAATGAACTATTTTACAATCATGCAGATGGTAAGCCATACGTATGCAAGTGTGACATATGATTTATTTTTATTTATCATGATATAAAGTAGGTAAGTTTTATTTTACCATTATATAATTATAATTATATTCTAAATATCATATCATATTATTTATATAGACTTAGATATGCTGCCTATGTAATAGCCTAAGACCTGTAATTTCAGATCTGGTGTTAAAAACATAAACTTTACATTTTTGGATTTGATACCAATAAATGTGGCCTAATTATTCCCATACGAAATTTACAATATAAAAAATGAAAAAATGAATTAGTTACATACACAAGGTCATTTTCGGTTTATATTTTAATATAATTAGTACAATCACATAATAAACATGGTTCATAAAAAACTATTTTATAAAGTGAAACATTATCTCCCATTATAACCAGCATTTCTTTTTCCATATTAAGTCTCCAAAAATTCCCATTAAATTTTTCACATATCAATAATTTTTAAATTATAATTATTTATCATAATTATCCATAACTTGGTAAAAATACACATAAGAATGGGTGTGATAAGATGCTCACTATGGGTAAGCATGATAAACATAAATCAATAATATTATAAAATAATATTTTAATTATAATGATATAATATAATGAACATAACATAAAAATTTAATACCCAATATTATAAAGATAATAAAAAGTAGTAATGTAATAAAAAGATAGGATATCACAATACATGAATCATAATAATGAGAAATCATCATAACTCAATCACCACACATAATCTTAATTCATAAATTTTTGTGGTAACAAAATAAATATAAAAACCATTTCATATATTATAGTAAAAAAATAAGACCATAAGATTAGTAATAAAATCCCCTTTCCCATAGTAGATCAAACACATCGACTTGTTTCCCAAAATTGATCAATCACATCAACTTGTTTCCTATAACTAATGAGGAAAATTAACTTCTTTCCAATAACTATCTCATGATATATAATAATTTTTCCAATTAATTGGGGGGAGATATAGGTCCTTCCCATCACATAAATAAAATCATTCATATATATGACTTTAGATAATAAATCATCAACATATCATAACCCTTGAATGAAATCTGTTTTATTAAAATTTCTTCATAACATAACCCATGGAAAAATAGGTTTCATGATGATTTCAACTTTTTATCATGACCAATCATCATCCAAAAAAAGAATAAGGATGGTATCCTGGGATCATATCCCCTTTAAATCCAGAGTAACAAAAATTTATTCCATATTAGATTGAAAATTATTTTAAAATATCACTTGGATTATTTGTTGTGGAAAACAACTTCTCTATTTTTAAATTAATTATCATTAAAACAATATGTAATTTATAAATTAAAAAATTCCATTTGAATATAAACTTATAAATATATAAATAATGAATCAAAATAATCATGGTTACATGATAGTGTGAAAATAAAATCATTTTGTATAAGTCAAGAACATATCTTTCAGACATTGGAAGGAAAATTAAAAAAGTACCTTATTATGAAAAAAGATCCCTTTCAAAAATATTTTTAGAAATTAAAATATGGGAAAAAATTATATTAATAAATTTTATGAAGGTATTAATTTTTTAAATCAATTTTGGATAAAAACATGGATGTGAAATAATCCTGAGCATAGACTTAAACATAAACAATCCCAAATAATATTGGGATTGTGAAATAAACACCTACTACTTTGGTATCATATGAATAATAAGACCCATGAATGAAATAAATATAGATGGATATGTATATCCCATTATTTACATGATAAGAATAATAAAATACATTCATGGGAAGTATATACACAATAAAAATAAGACATGTAGTCTAAAAGGCATGTGTCCCACATAAATAAAATTGAGAAACAATCCCTTACCTTAGGTTATAGTTCAATTAAATTTTCATGAACGTATAGTATAAATAATTTAAATTTATATTAAATATATAACAAAATTATTTATATGATTATTATATTTCATTATATATATATATATATATTTAAACTCATCCATATTTATAGATATTCAAAATGAATTTCATCATTCTAGGAGAAGGTAGGTCATACATACGCTTGAACATTGTAATCACTTTTTGAAGGATGGAAAAAAGAAAGGAAAATAATAACACATCGTCACTGAATCATTATTTAATCATATATATCATATATATTAATCATATCCAACCTAATTACCATCCATGTAAAATAGAAAAAAAAATTAATCTCATCACTCCATGGAGGTAGTACTCTACAGTATGCACGAGCGATGTAATTTATTTTCCATAGGTTGGATGCTAAAAAGGTAGATATTATATTATCATAAAATAACACTAATTATGTCATAAATATAATATATAGACATTAAAATCATAATATTAACCATCCATGAAATATATATTTGGAATATTAAATATACTGCAACCTGGAGTTGGTAAAACGTACTAACACACGAGCTATAGTACAACATACCATTTGATAAAACAAGAATGTATCATGTTTCTTTCATTATCATAATAGCATTTTAGAATATTTATTATTATAAAATTTTTATTTTATAAATAATATAACAGAATTATAGGATGTTAATGGTGAATAAAATAGAAAGTGATCTATTAAGGCAATTATCTCTTCTTTGAGATAACTCCATCTAATCTAATCATTTGTGATCTCGGTTGGAATTTTGAGAGGAAAAAATGTTTATAATGTAGATAAAGAATTTTATAAGATAATTTATTGTGGTATTGTCGAGATAAAATATTAAATTTGGTTTAACTTAGTTACAGAGGAGGTACCAATTTAAGATTTTGGTGAGGATATATTTTGGAATTTTTTGAATGACCAATTTATAATAATTTCAATCTCAACACAAATACAAAAAAAATTGATTATAAATTCATATGGGATGTTATTTTAGATAATATATTATACCATTTTCCAATATTATGATTTTAATTATGTTAAATGAATTAATAATATATAATTTTAATATAATATAAAATTTTTCAACTTTGACAATATTCAATAATTTGACATTAAACACATCAAAGTAAAATGTGGTAAAAAATATTTGAATACATCAACAACATGTTATTATTGTCACTAATATTATTACAACAATTTAATTCTATAAATTTATGTTAATTTTAATATTTTAAATACCATTTTTATATTTCTTCATTAATTTAATAAATAATGTTTTGGAGTTGTGTAATTACTTACGGTAATTATTTAATTACTAAAAATTATAAATAGATTACTCTCATGAATATATATTAATTATTCACAAATTTATATTAATATTCCTTCATAACTAATATTTATCAATATATAAACACGTAAATGACATTTAAAAATAAGGTATGGTGATTTTCTTCACATTATATAGTTTAAATAATTTATATGTAATTTTTATGGAAATGTTTTCTTTTAAACAAATCTAATTTCATCATAAGTTTATTATAGTCAAATTTAATTCATAAAAAAATATTTATTATGAATAAATTTTTCCTTATCACTTAGTTTTAAAATAGATTTACCGGATTTACTCTTTACTAAGGTGATAAATTTCTCCACAATTAGTATCCATTTAAATAAAAAAAGCGTAATATTAAATATATTTTAACATCCTGATTTTAAATTGGAAATAATTTTTTGAAGATTCAATTTTCATGATGTGGCATAAATTATTTTTAATATAAATGCCTTAAATACATTGGAAAATAATTTATAATAAAATGTTTTTAAGCCAAAAAATGCACTTAATCCAAATTAAAATATTATGATGTTTCAAATAAACATAATTTTATTATATCAAACTAAGAAATACTTATATAACATTGTGAGAAAATTCAAATCATTATGACACATTATATTAAAAAAATGATAATTTCTTAAAAATAAGCATTTTTCACAATTTAGTTAATAATAAATGTTTTCAATAAAATAACAATATTTCACACTAAAGTAACATTGATATATTTATTTAAAAAATTGTGTCGATTTTTTCCGATAATGTTTCCAAAAAAAATTATAAAAATCAATTATAATATTTTTTCATAATAATTAATAAAAATTCATTTTTGATGAAAACATATATTAGAAGAATAAACTTACATTACTAAAAATGGAGTTACGAATTAGTACATATTTATATTGAGTATGGAATTTTTATATAATAAATATAGTTATTAATCCTATTCATACACTCTAATTTATTTTATAGGTGATAACATTATATAAATTTTTTTTAAATAGTATATCACATTTTGTTTAAGCTCAGGGTTTCATGTAATTTAATATATTGAAGAAGGTAAATTTATTTGAAATAAAAATTTTGAAAAATATTTGGGTGTTTTATTGTCCACTGCTTAATAAATTTAATCTTCCCAATTTTTTCTTGGTAATAAATATATTTTCATTTGAAAACTCATTTATGTAAACCAGAATCTTAACAAGGGTTAACAAAAATTTCTCTTAAAAAGAGGGAAAGGGAAGTATAATGGTCAGTTGGGATTATACCCACCAGTTTTTTAAATAGGATAATATTTGTGGTATGTGGATACATGGACATGAAAGAAAATTAACGTCTTTATATAGTTGATCCTAATAAATTTAATGATCATGATAGTGTTTACAATAAAAAAACCATAAACCAATTATATGAAAATGACCAACAATTCATCTATATTATAGGTTATAGGATAAAATTATTCAATTGAGATTCACTTCCGATAGTTGAATCATTCCATTACTATATAGATTATAAAAATAAGGAAATATACATACTTGGAATGAATAATTTTAAAATTTAATAAATTTATATCATAATATCATCTTTTAATATAAAGGATGAGTATTGAGGAAGAATTTTTCATGCCTGATGAACTAAAAGAAACTTATATTGGATTTATTAATCAATAAATGAATAAAAATTTATTATTTTTTTAATTAGAAATTTAAAAAACCAAAATGGATATCACATGATAAGATGAAACATAAGAAGAATATCCTTCATATTAGGAAAACTAATTTAATATCAAAAATTCAATAGTAATACCTAAGGATTGACATATACCATTCAATAAATAACTATACTTAAAATTTTTCAAAATCACCCAGATTAATAATGAAACTCAAAAATTAAGAAGGATTTGATAAAGTCATCTTCCAAGATAAATTTATCATTTATCTCATACAATTTTAATGACAAAAACAAAAAACCACCAATATATAATGACCATTCCAATAAATAACCTAAATCACCATAAATCCATAATAAATAACATTTCTCTAAAATAAAATTAATAATTTATTCCCAAAATAAAATTCCATAAAATATGGTGTAACATAATCTTATAGGGTTCCAAAAATATTGATTATCTTTCAAAATAATTTTAATCACTTAACATAAAATCAATTTCTATTCCCATGTTTATCTATATGATGAAACATATGATCCAAAAAAAGAACTTAAATTGCATATATCATATATTTTAAATAAATAAAAACTATTTCATACTAACTAGGCCATGATATAGGCCAGCGGTAGGTGATGCACCCTTATCACACTTCTATTACAGGTTCTTTCCTTGCGACCTTTCCAGTTGTGCCGTGATGTAAACTAACCAAAAGATCGTCTTTTTATATCTAAAAATATATTAATATAATACTTATAATTGAATTGCCTGAAGTCCTTAATTATTAATAATTTTTAATAACCCCTCTTTCAGGGGATGGGTGGGAACCCTTACAAGGCCCATAGGCATAGTGATCACATTTCCCATAGTCTTAAAAGAGATTACATGACCCGAAGGTCATAGGGAATTAAACCTGACTATAACTACAATTAACTACCCCTCCCCAACATCTGAATCATGATGGTAGTCATCAGCCATTGCATGGTCATTTGGATAATCTTCATGTGCAAGCACAGGCTGGTCCTGATGGAATAGCCATACCTTCTCATTCATCCAAATCCATTGGTTCTGCTCTGTTGTGTGCGCATGTTCTGAGTCCTCCTTTGGGGTTTCACTTTTTGTAGAGTCATTCAGTGGATGTTTCATGTGTCCAGATGGCCTTGAGGTTTCCCAAAGTCCTTAATGGTTGCCCAAAATCCAAACTCACATGAAGGCCTTGGTGGCTCGAAGGCCTTAATGGACTCCAAGCCCAAATCGTTGGCCCAAGATGAGTAGTTCCATCTGCTACAGTACCGAATAATACCTGCTACAATAACTACTATACTGACTTCTATATAAATATTCAAGGTCTTATAGACCCTAAAAATTATAAATAATTTTAAAAAACATGTCCTCAAAACATTAACACATTTTTTTTTCATTAGCAATTCATGTTAAACCAATGGGTTATATATGCCAATCCCAAAATAACATTTACCTCCATAAATATCAATTATGTAAAACCTCAAAAAGGATGTCTAAGACTATGAAAATATGGATATATTCAAACTCATATATCCATTGTGGTATCCATAACTATTAAGATTACTTTCAATGAAAACATCCTAATATACAATGTTCTCTAAACCCTCTATTAATACCAACTTTAATAACCTGAGACTCAATCTTTGGAATATGCTAGGTAAAACACAACCCTTATATTTCTACCATTGATATAGATAAATGTTGCCCAATTTATCATATAAAAGACATAAAACATAAAAAGGGAATACTGGTCACATACATACCTATGGAACATTTAGGTTTAGATATTTTAATAATTAGGAGAAACTCTTAAAAAAATATGTTCATAAAGATAATAACATATCCAACTATAATTTTTTTTATTCTATATTATGTCTTAATCATATCCCATAAAAATTATTCACATATGAATCCTTTTTAAATTAATGTAATTTAGAATCATTATTCGTAACATGAGAAAAAGAAACAAAAGAAAGGGTGAGCTCAGATAAGCGGTAATGTTAGGCAATAGAGATATCAATTGATATTCCTATAAAATCATATTATAATCATAACTGTAAATAATATTGATTATAACATACTATTTTCATACCCAATATAATAAATATCATAAACATGAGTTATGGACTAAAGATTTAGCATTTCTAAATACACGAATCATAAGAAAGATAAATCATCATAACTCAATAATGACCTTTATGTTCATGTCCTAAAAATGTGTCGAAATAACATAAGTTTAAAAACTATTTCATATTTGAAGGATAAAAACCAAGAACATTGGATCAGGCATTAACACTTGTTTTCTATATTGGATAAATCACATAAACTTGTTTCCCATAACTATCTCATGATATATAAATAATTATCCAATGAATAGTAGAGAGATATGGGTCTCACTAGTAACATAATGAAAATCATATATGTTTTCCACAGGATCATAAATCATTCATTATTTTAGAACCCATGAATGATGTGTGTTTAATATAAATTTCATCATATCCATACCCATATAAATGAAATGAGTTTCATTAACATTCCATCGTTTCATCATAAATGTAAACTATAAAGAAAAATATTATTTATGAAATCCTAGGATCATATATCAAGTAAATATTTATTAATAGAAAATGATGTCAGCAATGATTGATAATTTTTTTTAATGATCAACTAGAATAATTCATGAGGAAAATAATTTTTCTATTTTAAAATCATTAATATTACAAAAAAATCCATTCACTTATTAATGATTTCATTCTTTTAAACTAATGTTGAAGCATTATAAAAGAATATTTAGGGGATTTGTAAAATATGATGGAGGGGAAATCCAATCATGTCGTATATATTAAAACACTTTCATTTTCCCCTTTTATAAGAAAAGTCAAAAAGTACATAGTTTCTAAAATGAAAAAAAATATTCATTTTGTATTATTTTGTAAAAATTAATATATGGCAAAATATCATTTTATAAATTCACAGTATAAATTAAATAAAATTTTGAAAATATTTTTCATAAAACATGGACATGTAAAATAAATATTCCCCAATGGTGATTTAATCCTAAAAAATCCCAAATTATAATATGATTGAGAAATAAACATTTAGCACTTCGATATCATTTCATTCATAACCCACATGAATGATTGAACATTATATAGATATATGAATCCCAAAAAAATCATGAAAAGAATCATAAAAGTCAATTTTGGTAGTATATACGTCACCCAAAAGAAACATGTAGCGTATACAGCCACTGTCTCACATAAAGAAAAGCAAGGAAAAAAATCCCTCACTTTAGGTTTTTATTCCAAAGAATGTTCTTTGACTTCATGCATAATAAATTCAAATTTATTACAAATATATTCCATAATAATTTACATGATTGTTATATAATATATATATATATATATATATTTTATGTCATCAATAATGATGGAGACAAAATGAGTTTCATCATTCATGGAGATGGTACATCATACACACACATAAACACTATATTCGTTTTTTAAGGATTGAAGGAAATAAAGGTAAATAATATGTATCCTTAAAAATTCATTATTATATAATATATATCAAATATATTTATCATATTCATCCTCAATACCATCTAAAACAAATCAAATTACTATGTGGAGGTGGTAGTCAACACATATACACGAGCAATATTATTGTTTCCCAACAGTTTAGAAGGAAAAATGTAGAAATGATATCATCTTACAAGATGGATAATGATTTCATAAGTATCATATATACTAACAAAAACTATCAATGAATGTTGTGGATGGAAAATGAAATGTACCTCTATGTGGATATGGTAAGCCATACGTACCCACGAGTGATATGTTCACCTCCCATTTTATAAAATATGGTTGGAAAATCGTGTTTTCGTAATCATAATAATTTTTTTTATTATTTAGGATAGTGATTTCATTACTTTATAAATAATATATCATATCTCGAGGAAGTAAAATGAGAATCAAAAGGAATGTTACTGGTAATGATGATTATCTCTTTTTTGAGACGAATCCATTAGATCTACTCTTAATAGTTCTAGAGTTAGTGTTTTGAGAATATAAACACCTATTTAATTATTTTATGTAATTTTATAGAATAATTTTGTAGGTTATGGTCAGTATATAAGGATCAATTTTGTGTAATGCGGTGAGGGAGGATGTGCTCTTTTATAGTTGAGGTAAAGAGTACTTTTTAAATTCATTACAAGATTAATTTATAATAAATTAAATCTCAAGCCAATTACATCCAAATGGAATATACATTCATAGGGGATAAAATTCTAGACCTTATATTATTATCTTTTTTAAATTTTACTATTTTGGTTATTTTTAAGTAATTTGATAATATATTATTTTCATAATATATCTGTTTTTCATTTTTTACAATATTCATCAGTTTGACATTAAACACATCAAATTGAAAAAATAAATTTGAACCAAATCATTTAATAAATCCCTAAAATTTTATTATTAGGTATTAAATTATAAGATCAATTTAATTATTTCAATATATATTAATTTTATATTTTTTAAAACCATTTTTATCTCTTACAATAGTTGAATAAATAATATTTTGGCGTTCTGTATGTTTTGATGATAAATATATAATAATTAAAATTATACAAAATATTCTTACAGTAATGTAATATAATTATGTAGAATGTTTCTACTAATTTTTTTTCATAAATTTTTTTTGTCCCAATGTTAACACATAAATGATATTTAAAACTAAGGGAGTGACATTTTGTCAGTTCCTTTGGATTAAATAATATATTAGTCATTTTCATGGACACATTTCAATTAAAAAACTTAAATTAGAGTTGAAGGTGTGAAGAATAGAATTTTATTCATCTGATAATAATTAAAATGAATAATTATGGCGTTATCACTTAATGTTTTCATAGATTTACCTGGTTACCCATTACTGAGGTGATAAAATTCACTACAATTACTATTTATTTTTAAAACAAAATAAAGGGTGTCATTCACAAAATTTTAACCCCATCATTTTAGAAATGGAATAAAATTTTCACGATTAATGTTCATGTATTGGAAGAAATTACTTTTAATATAAATGCATAAAATGCAATGAAAATACGTTTCTTGAAAAATGTTAATTTATAAACCAAAAAAATTTACTTATACCAAAATCAAGTATCATGATGATTCAAATGATGTTAATTATGTTATTTATAATAAAAAATACTAATTTTAATATGATATCAACTTAAATTCTTAATTATACACAACATTAAATGAAAATGAATGTTTTACAAAAATCAGGGTTTTTGACTATTCAATAAGAAATCAATTTTTTCATTAAAGTTACCAAATATCACCAAAATAAAAATATTATTTCTTTATTTAAAAAATAAATTTAATTTTATCATATTTATTTTATATATGTTCAATGAAATTACATATAGTATTTTCTCAAAATGAAACTATAGAAATTCATTTTTGAAGATTTTTTTTTCAATATTCAAATAACATTACTAAAAACTGTGTGATTAATTAATAAAAATTTATATTTATTATATACTTTGTATATGATTCATATATTTATTATTCCTATTAATACAATTTAACATAATGGCTAGGTGATAACATTAAATAATAAAATTTTTAATAGTAAATTATGGTTGAATTAAACTCATGATTATGTGTAACAATATATTTAAATTATTTTAATTATATTCAAAATAAAAATTCATAAAATTATTGGTTTTTATATTCCACATGCCCTGATAGTAAAAAATGAATCCCATAACTTTGCGAGGAAACTATCCACCGTACACATAGATGATGTTATCATTTTACAAAGGAAGTTAAGGTAAGAAAGTATATGATATATTATTCTTAATAATGAAAAATATTTCATGAATATAATATATATAAACTATTTTTTGTTCATGAATATCCAAGATATGTGATGATGGAAAACTAATAAACACGATTTGTGGGGTGGTAGTCCGTCTGACATAAGAACACAGGTTTTTTTACCATTTTATAGATGAGGAGGTGGTTTTATGTATTTCCATTAACATAATTACAAATTTTTATGTGTGTTATATAAAGTTTACTATACTGTAACTATTGATTAATAATTTAAGGTGGTGAAATAAAAATAAAACCAATATTCTGACTTTACAACGATTCATCTCCTTTAGGAATCCTTTTTGGATTATACATAAATCCACCTAGATTGGATTTATGATACAAACGAGGTCTACAAGAAAATTTTAGATATGTAGGGATGATATTTATATAGTTCTTAGAAAAACAGAATATATTTCAATTTTTTTTATGGGGAGGAGATGAGGTTTTTCTTTTAAAAGTGATAGTGAGTAATAGTTTTTTAAATACCCAAAGTATTTAATATTGTAAAGTCAATTTCAAGCTAGGTCCATCAAATATAAATAATATATATATTTTATGGTTTATATTATCAATAAATAACTCCAAAATTCAAAAATAATCATTTATAAACATGTTATTATATTTACCTTCATGGTTACTGGCTTTTAAAATTTTAATTTTTATCACGGTAACTAGTTTTGTATTGTTTTTACTATTATTTATAGAAAAAATTAAGTTGATATTATTAACTAATATTAAGTAAAGTAATTAAAATATTGAATCTGTTTATCAAAATCAAGATTCGTATTTGTTAGAATTAAATTTAAAATTAAACCAGCAATATGTATCGAAAAAAGGTGTTTCAAAAAATGCATTTTCAAGCAATAAACGATATTATGTTAACTATATCAATAGATATCATCATTATTTAAATTGAAATTCTCATAAAAAAGAAATATAATATAACAATTTCATTTAATTTTTTTATTTTAATTCTTTAAAATGGATAACATTTATTCACTTTAAAATAGTTTGTAGAAAACCGTGTTTTAAACATAAAAATTATCTAATACCAAAATCATGGAAATTTCTGATTCAAATGAAATAATTATGATTTTTATAAATAAAATGGTTCATATATAACATTAATACAAAATTTAAAATATTACATACATGTAATCTACTTAATTTCATGAAAATAAATGGTAGTAATAGAAAAATCTGCATTTTCACTATTCATTGAAAAATCAAAAAATGCCCAAAATTCCCAAAATTTTACCCTATGATTTTTTGAATATAATGATTTAAAAGTTATTTTTAATTTTATAAAATATTATTAATAATATTAAAATAAAGTAATTATAATATTTTTTAAATAAATGAAATAAAAAAAATTATGAAGAGAATATATTTCAAACTTGACTTCATTAAAAATTCAGTTTATATTTTAAAAAAATTATCAATAAATTAATATATATTTGGAAATTTATATATATTAAAAAATTATACATTTACCAATTTATTTTCTAATTTATAGCAGTCATAAATTATCATGGTTCGTTTAAGCTCTCTGTTTCATGTTGTATTCTCAATCAAACATAGTTTTCTTTTTGAACAACGTATGGAGTTATATTATTCAACTCTTAAAAAAAATTGACAATAAAAATTTAATATTAATTAATAATATGAAAAAATGTGAGGGTAGTTCTTCTTCATTTCATCCTCTGGTTTCAGAGTTGCCTCTTCATTTTTATGGTTCCACTAAAACACATTGACCGAGTGAGTTATCTTCTTAGGTAGAACATTATATATATGGTCCAAGATCTTTATTATATTTCCCTCATAGTAGATATATTTTTATAGTTTTACCTCGTCGAAATTTAATAAATATTATAGATCTGGTATGTACTTATTCAAGAGGGATACATGGAATACATCGTGCAATTGAGGAAGGATTTGTGGGAGTGCTAGTCGATTGCCCCATCTTCGATGTGATCGAGAATCTCAAAAGGGATGACATACCCATGGGTTATCTTTTCCATAATAAAAAACCTCATGAATATCAACCGGGGAGATATTTGTTTTAATACGTTATCTCAATCGTTAAACTATAGGTCTCATCAATGATTGTCATCATAGCTATTCAATCAACTCTAATCTAGCATTATGTGTTGTTGAATGGTCTTGACCATTTCAACCATATCCTCGATAATTTAATGTCCCAATATATTGTTTTCACATACATCAACCAACACACATGTTTTCTACATCACTTCCCATAAATAGATTCTTAAGAATCCATTGGGATCCTTGAGTGAAAACTAATATTGTACGAGAACCCTACCAGAGGAATATGTAGATACAATTCACTGTTGAAGTCTATAAGACATGATCTCAAAATGTATTAAAAATTATGAATAATATGCTCTAATTGGCCATCTATATTGGGTTTATTATACAAAATAAAGTCCAACTCAATATTAGAGCATGTTGTAGGATATTTCACAACATGGAGGTAAATCATGGATATTGGATAGATATAATCCATAGTGGTGTCTCGTGTAGCCTCACCACCTCTATGATAAATATCCTTGTAGGATGATAAAGTGACAAGTCCCCCTAATTATAATGAATTGTGAATTTTTTATGATAATCATACAAAACCCAAATGGAATTATTTACGCTTTATGCCCTTTGTGGAATAGTGAAAGAGTCAACAGAAATTTTATCCTATTTCCATATTGGTATGGGTAATGGTATGATAATCTACCTATAAATTTTTGTTTCCATGTTCACATGATAACATAATATAAAATTTGATGTATATCCCATGATTTGATTCTTCATGATGTCCCACCAATAGTTCTCTCAAATATACTGATACCTTTCATGCTCTATGGGTGGATAAAGAATGTAAAACCATGTCAATTATTAAGAATCTATTTAATTATCACAGAATATTATGGTACACATAGTCATGAACCAAATATTTAATCTTCTTCATTATCATTGTTGTACTTTAAGGATCTCCATTTACATAAATCTTCCACCTTCTTCTATATTTCAACATTATCTCTTTGATCATCCTCAATATTCAATAGAATGGATGGTTGGGCAATCATTTGAGTAAGTAATTATGATGTTTCTTACTTTATTATTACCATATCCATCCTTTTCATGTTTAATATGATTTGATACTTTTCAATTCTAATCAGTGATAAGGTTTCAAGAAACTTTTTCCCTTATAGTATCTACCACTTTTTTCTTTCCTATGTTTATAATAGATTGGGTAGTCACCTTCCATAATCATCTCTACCTATCATCATTAGAACATATTAATATTAGTATGTGTGAATATATATTTATGGATCTTATAATCTATAAATATTTAATATTTCTCTCCTTAGAGAAAACGACTCGATGTTTTCAATGCAATGATCCATGTAGCCAACTTCAGATCATTTGTTGGATATTTCCACTCACAATAATTCATCTTATATGAGGTATATGATATAAATATATCATTTTGGATTAGTAAAAAAACCAATCCATTATTTCAATTGTTAGTATATACCCTAAAAATTTCCCCACATGAGGGAATCTTGGGGATTGGTGTAGTGATTATCCTCTTTCTAAACTATATAAATCATTCAAAAAATTTTCTAGTCTAGAAAAAATTTAACCCTTTTATGTATTTTTTGTTAGTGGTTTTGAAAATTATAATATGTTTCTACGAAATAATATATAATACCAATCAAGTATATTTAAACTATTGATCTCTATTACTTATGATAATATTGGCTAATCTAAAATTTCATTTTTCAGAGAAGGGTTTATAGATTACCATATATTGGTGATGATATAACCCAATAATGATAGTTTCCTCTTCAGGAACTCATATTTAATATAATTTGTATATAACCCGACCTTTCCCAATGACTTTATCATAGTATTCAAATGATCCTCATGATTATCCATTCATTAAGAGTTAGTCAAAATATCATCTATAAATATTACAATAAATATAAGTCCCCATCCTTAAACATTACATAATCATGAGTTATGTCAAGAATTCAAATTGAGGATATTTTTGGGTTTAGTGTTTTGGGGAAATAGGCCACATATGGTATATTACATCTCAAATATTACAATGTAGAGTATTATACTTAGTATCCATTTTTTCATAAAATAAAAACTCTTAAAAGAAAAAATGAATTCTTTTCTTGATATAAATCTTCTAGAATTCGTTATTTCTCTTACACCACCTTATACAATGTGAAAAACATTTAAAAAACATGGGATGATCATAACAAGATCTTTAAGGGATATAAAATCAAGAAGGAAAACAATAGTCCATCAACACATACAAATCACAAGCTCTTTAACATACCATATGAAATCATAAGATTTATGAATAACATATAGAAATCATAAAACATAAAGGTAACTTGTGGCATCCATAACATACATACATTATATCTTTCATAACAATGTAAGGAGTTACATTTGGAATACCCATCAAAGTATATTCTATAAATCTTTTAGATGAAACATTAATGATTACCTTCATCACGTTACCCAATGAATTGGAGAGATATCTTAGGCTCACTTACCATAGGATTATCATGGAACCACCCATATGCATAGACACTTCCCAAGAACCATAACAAAACCATAACACATATACATGCATAAAGGAAATATAACATTTTCATATTGCAATCCCAATATATCATTTTAATATTTTAACATAATAAATCCATTACGAAAAATATTTTCAATACCAAAATACATAAAAATAGTACATGGTATTTATTTAACTTTTAAAAACATTACAACACCTTAATGAAGCCAAATATCAAATAATACTCACGGTGGAGGAAAGGTCGTTGTCACCACATACATTAAAAAGAATCATTATTTTTTTCATTTAGTAAAACACATAGAAAATAAAAGAATAATTTTGAAAAATAAGTATAAGAAAAAGGTGTTTATTATACTGCATATAAAGGAATGCCGTGTATAAATCGATGTAAGCATCAATAAATGGATATTGAGATGAAGTCCCTTACCTCGTGTTTGACTGGACTTGTCCTTTATTTAATATTCTAAATAATAAAATAATGATAATTTATTCTTGCTTTAAAACCATTTTATAGTTTATTATTCCTTTTATATTACTTATTAACACGTTATTAACATTATATTGTCATTTAGGTTAATAACAGTCATTTTTTCAATATTCGGTACGTGAGTCAATAATTAACTTCTTACAATTTTAATTTGTCCATGTGGTTAAAAGTATATTATCTCCCGAATGATAATCATTATTTAGATATCATAAATATCGTATATATCTCATATATAAATGTATTTATAATAATATATAACATTTTGAGAAAAGAAATGAAATGCATTGTTCATGGATATTGTAAGTCGTATGTACGCATGAATGCTACTTTCATTTCTATTTTTTATTTATTTGAATGAAAATTTAAAAATAAAAATGTATATTATAATCCATCATAATATCATATATAATTTCATTAACACTATACATTATACATTCCACATATGGCATGAAGGAGTCATATCCCATTGAGTGGGCGGTAGTCTACACTTCCCCAAATGAAATTATCATATTTACCCATTATGGAAACTATAAAGTTATGCTATAAAAGAAAAATAAGAAATCATATTGACAAAATAAATATAATACATATCATATATAAATATAGTTTCATCAAAATCTTTACCATGAGAGGAGGTAAGAGATAATTGAACAATCATTGTTTCGTGAGGCAGTAGTCCGCCGTCCACAGAAACAATATGTTTGTATCAATTAGGTGGAGATGTGTGGATGTGTAGTTAGAATCGATATCATAAAAATACCCTAGTATATTTAAGATACTTTTTTTGATATAATAGAATGTAATAAATGGATTTTATGGGGTTGGAGAGGGAAAATAAAAGAAAAAAAATTGAGAGAAGGTGTTGCCTTTAAATCAGGCAACTCCCTTTGGTTTGATCCAAAAGACTTTATTAAAATGCCTTCATCGCAAAGTAAGGATTCCAAGTGTAATATAAGGATACTGGGAGCTTAATGGAGAATATTTTGGATAATCCATAGGGCTTCGGAGGGGTGATTAATGTGTTAGGGGTGGTGTCCTTTTATAAGAGGGTGAAGGGGATCTTTAGGAACATTTGAAAGTATTATTTTATTATAAAAATGATTTTCAGTTTCAAAAGGTCCAAAACTCATTAAATTCGAAGATAAGATAAATATAAGTCGAAATTAAATCATCTAACATTAATTGGATATTTTTATTTTCATATTTTGTAATCCTTATGTTTTTTATTTAACATTTTGTTAACTTATTTAACTTTTACCATGTCTTATAGTATATTTATACTCTATGGTTAATATATTTACAAATAAAATTACAAGTGAAAAAAAATGATCATTAATGACATATGTAACATCATATAATTCATTTTTCAGAATATTATATCTTTATGAATATTATATGATTTATTAAAATATTAATTGATTTTAAAACACATTTATGTCAATTTATAAACAATTCATATCAAGACTATTAAAAAACTATAACAACTTGATAAATTAAAAAACACATGATTAATTCAACTATAACAAGTCATAATCATACATCAAATTTTTGGATGTCAAAAAAAGTTTTAAAATAAATTTATTTTAATATTTAAAATCTCAATTATTTAAAATAGTCATTAATGAGTTAATCATTTCATCATCATTGTGTCTTAATTAAATTTATTATTTTGATGTCTAAAAATTATAAATAAAATATCATGAAGTAGGAAATATTTTTATATTTCTAATGATTATTTATAGTAGAAAATATAATTTATATAACACCATATAAAAATGTTTTTAATAAAAGATATATGTTTATGTTACATTTTCATTAACATTAAATTAATTTTTATAAAATGTCATATTCAAATCAAGTTGCCTCTATTGGGTCCCCAAATCAACCCAATGATGCCCATGTTAAGACATGTATCATACAATAGGATTATGACACATGTTAGAGAAATTTAATATTGTTATAATAATATTTTTACCCTTATTTTCCAGATTTACCCTTTAACCAAGGAAACTAAAATTTTAACTGATGTTTTCAGAATGTCTAAAAATAAAAGTTACCTATTTACACAAATTTGGACGACTAAATTATAAATATGGATTAAATATTTCAAAATTCAAAGCACAAAAGTTGCACAAAATAATTTAAAATTAATTCCCATGGTAAAATCCCAAAAGGATGTTTTTATGAATTAATAACAATCAAAAGATTAACACTTGTTTATGTCCAGTTTCAAAGTAATAATTATATACAGTGTCAAAAATTGGATTACATTTAAAAAAAATCTAATTTAACATTAAAAAAAATAAAAATGACAATATTACTATATAAATAAAATAGAATAAAAGGCGATATTGACTTAAAATGTAGTATTTTTACTATTCATTAAATAATGATATTTTTCATAAAAATACTAAAAATTTACCTAAATAAAAATTTTATGTCTAGATTTTATATAAGAAGTTTATTTTCTAAAATGAAAAATATAAATTTATCCAAAATATAATTAAAAGTGGTTCTCCATTAAAAGGTGATAAATCGACCATTTAATTAATATTAACGTATTTCATGCTTAAAATCAGATTCATTCTTATATTAGGCCTTTAAATTTTGTTGGATAAAAGTGAAAAAAAATTAACAAACATGTATATTCATAATGTAGTTAGTTATTTTCATTAAATCCTATACAATGGCAAGGTGTTAACTAACATTTAAAAATAATAATAATATTATATTATTTCTCGGTATAACTAATACTTGTGCGAGACATAAGATTTCCCTGATAACCTTTGTTGCGTGTTGCGTACACTATCAAACAAGGTATACACTTTAACATTATATTATTATATTATTCATAAATATTAATAGGTGTCAAAATTTATAATTCTATAAATACTTAGTTCCTTACATCCTTCCCACTATTGGAAATTGTGTCCTCACAATTTCAAAATTGGTCTTAAAAACATCACTGAATGTCCCACAATGGGAAAATAGTCAATATAACTATAACATTTTAAAAAAGTGAAGTACACATGTCACCCAAGATAACACATTCTTGAATTCCATGAATGAAAACAAGAATATGGATGAGAAACTATGTGACAAGTTCTGATGGAGCGTGATAGAAAACATGATCAAGAGACTGTTAACAATAAGAAAACCAAAAACATATGATAGGTTAAATAGTATTTGATTCCCTGGTAGGAAAAGTATATGGAAAATTTTTTTGTTTTAAGTTTCATTTCATAATTTTGGAGAATTTTTTATGACATTAAGTAAGAACATAAGGAAACATACTTACTTTTCATGTAGAGATTCATCTTTTTATATGTTTCTATGAAGAACTCATATTTTCTCCAAACAATTAGTATTCAATATGACTTGGCCACACATGAAGCGCTAGATTCAACATCTATAGGACCATATAATCCACAAAATATGAATTATATATTTTCACGGTCATTATAAATTAAACCAAAAAAAATGTTTAGTGCCAGATTAAATAATACCCAAAAAGGATAATCTTTAAAAAAAATAAATTATACCCTTATTCTCTAAAATTTAATAAACAATAAAAAAATTTAAACAAATACCATTCAATATATAATTATCCATAAAATTATTCAAAATAATATGAACTATGTTTGAAACCAAAAATTCAGAAGGATTTGATCACATTGTCTTCCACAAAAATATTAACAGGTATCTCCAAATATCATTGGCTACTCTTAAAGATGAGTACAGAAGTGTAATTAACCAAATATAATATTCTATATGATACGTTAATAACTTCCATAAATAACCCAAATCTATATATGTCTACAATAAAACATATATTATTCCAAAAAAATTTCAAAAATTACATCACAAATGAAATCCCATAGTATTCTTTATTCATTAGGCATATAATGTTTCCGCAAAAGAGAGAAGGTCTTCCCATAAAACATTTATAACATAATCACCAAATCATTTTCCTATATAAAGGATATCGATTTGATAAAATATATGTTCGAAAAATATACTTATTTTTTATCCATAAAATCATTTATTTGAATAATAATTAGTTATAATAACTAGAAGGTTCACATAGTCTAGTGGTAGGTGATACACCCTTGGCACCCTTCAGTTGTGGGTTCAATTCCTCTGGCCTTATTGAATGTAACAGGTTGTCACCCATCTTGCGTGTTGTCCCTTTTTATAAAACTCAAAAATAACCCTAACATGATTTAACATAAAGGGTTGTATTATACCTCTCATTTTAATAAAAAACTCATAATGACCTCAATAACATAATTAATGAAATCTTATATATATTTCCCCTTTTTAACTCAATAAAATAACACTATTCCCAAATAAAGAAAATTATACCTTGATCGTTGTGTCCTCTGGGTTTCATCATCATATTTTTCACATAAATCGATGGTCCATGAATTAATACAATAATATAGAGATCCTTCAAAATCATCTTCTTCCGTTATCGAAATACACTTCATACAACTTGGGTCATATGTGTGTTCATAAAAAATAGTTTCGGAAAATAATCATGTAAGACATATAATTTTAAAACATCTAATTAAACATTATTTTTATAAAACATTTGGACTAAGTTTTATTAGAATATTTGAATCAATGGTCCTTTAAAAATACCATATGTATATTTTGAAAGACTATATTTTTAAATTAAATATAATTAAGTTGTGGAAGGGTCTCCTTCTTCAACAATTTTTTAAAATCATTATATAATTCAATGTTGTGTGATATGTTAAAATATTTTAAAATGATTTCATAATATTAAATTTTCTTACTAATATGTGAATATTGAGAAAATATGTTTTGACTAAATATATCCCATGATTCACGATGGTATAGAGTTATATAGAGATGTTTGATATCTGAAAAACAATTGCTTGAAATTTAGTATTATGTTAAAAAAAATTCAGAATCATGTAGACAAGACCTTTCAGTAGTTATTGTAAGAAAGTCATTTGCAAGAGATAGAAATTTCGTTTCACATCATCTTCCTTCCATTTTAATAGAATTTCCATGATCTAAAAAAGTTTTCAAATAAGGATTTAACATAAAGAGTAGACATACAGAATAACCATGTGTCTAAAAAAACTCATTATCCCTAAAGTTGTCTAAACTGAAACTTGATACTAACTATAACCCTTATATCCTTAATCATTACATAATATTGACTTTATTCAATAATTCACAATGATTATCTTTTCAGGATTCGAGTTTTAGAGAATAAGGCCACAACTATTACATTACATCTCAAATATTACATAGTAGACACTTCTTCCCAGTATCAATTTTTTTATAAAATAAAAACTCTTAAAAGAAAACATGAATTATTTTCTTAATATAAATATTCTCTAATTTTTCATTTCTCATACCCAACCATATACCCTATGAAAATCATTTCCCAAAATTTGGATGAGCATAAAAATCTTAGTATGGGATATAAAATCTAGAACGAAAACAATAGTCCATCAACACATTCAAGACATATGATATTTAATATACCTCATGAAATCAAAATATTTCTAAATAACACATAGAAATCATAAAACATAATGTTAACTTGTGGCATGAATAACATACTTACATTGTAGATTTCATAGCTACGTGGTGAGTTACATTTGTAATACCCATCACAGTATATTCACAAAATATCTTAGTATAAACATTAATATTTACCTCCATCATGTTACCTAATGTATTGGAGAGTTATATCGGGCTCACCTTCCATATGATGATCACGAAACCACACATATTCATAAAAAATGCCCAAGACCTGTAATATAATCATATAACATGAACAAAAATAAAGGAAAGTTAGTATTTACACATTCCAATCACAATATAACATTTCAATATATTGACATAATCAATCCATTACCAAAACCATTTTAAATAAAAAAATATTTAAAAAGAGTATATGTTATTTATTTTCCATTTAAAAACATTACAACTTATTATGAAATCTAAATATCAAATAATGCTCGCAGTGGTGGAAATGTCATTATCACCTCATACGTTTAAAAGAAATATTCTTTTTGTCATTTAGAAAAACTCTTCATAAAAAAAAATTCCTTTTGAATAAAAGTAAAAGTATATGTGGTTTATTATAAAACATATAAAATAATGTCATGTATTAATCAAAGTATACCTCAATGATATTAGATTCAAAAGAAGTCCCCTATCTCGTGTCTGAAATGAATCATTCGTTATTTAATCGCTTGAATGATAAACTAATGATTATTTATACTTGCTTCAAGACATTTTTTTAAGTTTATTACTCCTTTTATATCACTTATTACAACATTATAAACATTACATAGTCATTTAAGTTAATAATGGTCATTTTGTCAATATTTGTTAGTTGAGTAAAAAATATCATCTTATAATTACAAGTTCTCCATGTGGTAAAAATTACAATATCTATAGAATGATTTTAATGATTTAGATATGATATATTTCATATATATAACTATTATATAAATGTATTTATAATAGTACAAAACATATTAAGATAAGAAATGAAATTCACAGTTCACAGAGACAGTAAGTTGTGCGTACGCATAAATGTTACTTTCATTTATTTTTTTTATTTAGTGGAATGAAAATATAATGATACATATTTATATTAAAATTATAGTATAATATCATATATAATTTCATTAAATCCATCCTTTAAACATTACAGGTATGCCATGAATGAGTCATATCACATTGAGGGGGTAGTAGTCTGCACTTTCTCAAATAAAATTATCGTATTTACCCATTATGGAAATCATAAAGGTATTATATAAATGAAAAATATTTAATATTAGAGACAATATAAATATAATATATATCAAATATATATAATGTTCCATCATAATGACCACCATGAGAGGTGGTAGGAGATAAGTGAACAATCATCGTTTCGTGAGGCAGTAGTTCACCGTCCACAGAAACGGTATGGTCGTATCCATTAATGGGATGAGGTTGGCTCCTTAGCCATTATTGATAAAGGATCATGAGATATAAATGTCATTTGATTTGCTGAATATGTACAAGAGACTAACATATCCTAGTATGATAGTATTTTCATCATAGTCGGTGAATAGAATGACATCATACAATTCCATATAATAATTTTCCACATGATATAATTCATCAGAAGCAACCTCAAACTTAGTTTCTTGAGGTGTCTACAATGCCTCAAATAGTGCTTCTTAGAGGACTTTCATCAGAATCAGAGCTTCCAAGAATGATAAAATAGCCGAAAATTGGGCTAATTGCTTCAAAAAATAATATTTTAGGTGAAAAGGTCTCAATTTTTAGAATGAATAATATATTTTTCAGGCACATTAGTTGATGATGTTCCTGATGTGGATGTAACATCTTTTGGGGGGTGATATGGATGTGCTTCTATTCTTGTTGGATTAGGTTGGCTAGGCCTTCTTAACTGTAGACGAGGTGGTGGATTATCTTATAACTGATATTATAAAATAATCATGTCATAAAATTCCCTATATTGTGTGGATTAAGAAATCCATCATTCCTTTTGAGATCAATGGATAGACTTCCCATGTGATTCTGTTGCATAGATAGTTCGAGCGAGGGTTTGGTGGAAGTGGTCTCTCCTACCATGACCATGTCTTCCCTATATCCTCAACCCTTACAACCTATACTCCAAATTACCTAATCTATTATAGGGAAATAAGGTTAATAATTAGAATAATCATTTGATAATGGATACATTAAGAGAATATCTTTAATAGAACCAAAGGCAAACTCTTTATCTCATGAAGAATCAACCTGAGGGGTCGACTTTGGTTGTACCACTTCACGGGGAGGTGTCCATGCTTTTGAGATGCTCAGAATGAATTTGTATAAGGTCATGTAAAAATTTGTATTTAAAATGAGCACATATTATTCTTCCTTCACCTTATCCTTTTAACCATGTCAATTCTTTGAGGATGGGTCTTTATAGGACATAGATTTTGATGAAGCTATCTTTGCAATAGAGAAAGCCGTAAGAGATATTTATGGTTATTTAATCTGTGTTCATAGAATGATTTGAGTTGCGTTGACGGGTTTTAAAACCATCCAATCACTAAACATCTATGCACTCTTAATTTTAACATCATTCCATTCAAATTCCTCCTTGACATTGGTAACAAAATGAAATGCCTCCTTGTCTAGTAAATCTTTCTATTACACTGGACCAAAATCCACCATCATTCACAGGTTTTATATGAAAAAAAACAATCTTAGATGGGATTCCCTAGAATTTTATGAAATAGGTAAAAAATTTTGTGATATCCTAATCGCCATATTTTTTAGGCTTCTAGTGATTTGAGAACTGGGATATGTTGTTTTCTAATGGTGAGATGAAGTAGCTGGGGACTTGTTCATTTTTAAAAGAATAGACATTGTTTTTTAACACCTCAAAATATTTCCTCCTCTTATGTATTTGACCACATTTATGAGGTTTTCATTTGTGTGATGCTTAAAATGTGGATCCCTATGATATGGCTTATGATTTGAGGTAGGAATGGGTATAAGGGAATGCTTATGTGTAATAATAGGAACCAGTGACATTCCTGTTATCCTTCCATGAGTTTATGGGATTACCAGATACCTCGATTTGGTATCTATGATGGAGTTTTCCAGAAGTTCGTAAATTTTGGCCAGATCCCAAAACCCCCTATGTATTTCAATAGGATCAATGGTGTGCACAACTCATTATTTATATTTTATAAACATATAAGAAACAAATATTAATGATGGATTGGCAGGTTCAAGGAGTAATTCAATCATTTATACTGAGAAATTAATTCTAAGACACTTTAATTCCCACTTTTTTTTGCAGTTCATATGATCATGATTTTTTTTGTCATGTAGTGTTGAGATAAATAAGAAGAATAATTTTTTATGAAGATCTTCCCATCTCATGATTACCCAGGGCTGAAAACTCATGTACCATAAAAAAGCTACACCCAAAAATGATTACATAAAATATATGAGTTCATCTTCTGATTACAACTAAGGGGCCCCTATAATGAGATCACAATAAGAGATGAACTGTGTCAAGTGTTGTACCTAATGTGCCGATCCATTGAAAATTATAAATACTGGATTTCCAAAATATGGGTGAGGATGGGTAAGATCAACACATCAAGGGTTAGTCTTATTTTATGGTTGTACTCACACAAGAAAACCTTACAAGGATTCCAATTGTGTCTATAAGGACTCAATGGTATTTATAAGAATCCAAGGAAAATATAGACAAGAAAAAACATGAATAATGTGTGGTGACTGGAGCCTGAACTGGTGTAACGACTGGCATGACCACTGTTGTTGACTTTGTTGGTATCTATATTGGGTAACCAGTAGGGGAAGGGTGATAAGGATGTTTCTAACCATGTTTTATCTATTTTACTAGTGAAGTTAATTCTTGATCTTATATTCCAGTATTAAAATATTTTGGTTTTTGATGTCCTACATTGGTTGAATGTCCAATTTCTTCATTAGTGGTTGCAGAAAACATTCATTGCTTAGGTAAACTAACTAGAAGTTCATGTTTAGGGTATGATTGCATAGAATATCTGGAATGAATACTTCCTCATAGTAACTCCACAGTGAATTTTCTCAACCATATCATTTCATCCTATTGATGAGAAAATATTTCTTCTAGTTAAAGGGATTGAACTTCTAGGAGGGGGGTGATACATTGTATGAACTTCATCTTTTCACTTTTTAGGTACCATTATATGATGTAGAGGTAGATTATTTTAGGGGATACATATGTTTTGTGTGAGCCACTGATTTTAGGTACACACACCTCTTGCATTCATTTCGGTGTGGACCCTCTCAGGAACATAAAATTCATCTTCAAAATCCCCTGATTCAGTATTATGTTTGGAAGGGTCTTCAATTATTTCATTGATGAAATTCATAGATGTGTAGTGTATGAAATTCATTCTTTTGAAATCTATATGAGACTTCATTTTTTATGCACCATCCACTAGGTCTTTTCCTCTTCTTTGTTGGTTTACGAGTAACTCTTTTATAAATAGTGGCCCAAATAGAATCTATGGATAATTGAATCATATGTGTTCCAAGTGAATATAAAAAATCATTGTATATGAAAAAGTCATACAATTCACACTGAAAAATCTTCTTTAATTAGGATAACATATATTCCCACAAACGAGTGAATTCATGAGGTGAAAAAATCCTCCAACTCTATGTGTTGGGTCTATTCATGTTATGAATTCAGAACCCTTTATGATTGGTTGGATGATCCTAAGGGTTGTGTTATGAAATCACTCATCCCTAAGGCCTGGCATTGTTCCCAAACTATTGTGTTTGATATTTCCTCAAATTCACATTTGATTTTATAGATTCTGGTCTAAACTTGGTTTGGGTGCATTATTCGACACCCACATAAATCACCCATTTTGGAAGACCATTGTTCTATTCCTGAAATTTTCTCAATATATTGGCTCAAATAATCTATGAATGATACCTACATAATGTTCTCTGATACATGACATAAAAGTATCTCAACAACCTACTATCTTCTAGCATGACATTTATAAATGTCATTGAGGGCCTATTACTGTTGAGAAATACTTTAGTCAGAAACTTATTCAATTTTTTTGTAGCTGGCTTAGGGAAATTAAATTTCATGATATCACCTTTGGAGGATTTTTTTGGGATTGTAGTGTAATGAATTTCTCCATTTATAACCCATCATCTTATATAAGCCTCAGATGGGGTATCTTCCATCATCTTTTCCAACCTCATTAATGCATCAAAGTATGGATGTCGAAGTCCCATTACTATTTATTGATCTTTTGATGTCGGGAATCTTGGGTAAATGCCATGTCAGTATGGAATTTCACCCATTCCACAATAATAACTTGTGTTTTAACTCATAATATGCTAATACATTTTATTTTATGTGATTACTAGTTTTCAATTAGTAGATGTAGACATCATGCGTTTAATCTTTCGTTAAAACCTCTGGAATACAATATTTAGAGGCGAATAAAGAAAAATAAAGACTACTATGTCAATTTTATCTTGCTATTTCATCATGTTTAGAAGTTCTTTTTCATGTTTCACAAGGGTTTAATACACCTGGTTCAACCAAATTTGTTGATTCCTGATTGATTTACCCAAAGAGAAGGGATTGGCTAAGATTACCTAAGCTATGTTGGAAGAAAAATGCCCCAAGTGTGGTTCAGAGAAACACTGTCATCTTGGACAATATTCTGGTTCAAAATGGATTTCACCTACTAGTGACAACGTATCCGACATGACTGGAAATGTATTTGCAAGAATGTCAGGATAAGGGGATTTTCTCATCACTACATTTTCAATGGGATAATTCTTCTGACAATGTGAATCACAACTATGGTGGGAAAATTCACGAATAACAACATCATAGTGAAGACCATAATAGTGTATTACAACAAGGGGATTTCCCTCATTCTCTACAGCATTCTCGACACATTGAGGGTCAACATGGCTCTCATCAAGAGACAAACTCTTGAGATTGACTGAATTGTTTCCATGAATCAAGCCTTCAAGGTGAAGTTTCTGATGGGGACCTTCATAATTATTGATATTTCTCCCATAATTTTGTATCAAAAGGGTATGATCTTTAGATATGGAAGATAAATGTATGAGGGCTTTATGAAATCTAGCATCATGTAATTCATGGTCATAGATAGACTCTTGATTTTCCAATCATATATGAGGAAAATTCTTCTTAGATGCCTTTTTACAAGATATTTTGGACACTTTCTAGTGTAATTGGATAACATGGGTAGGTTCTTTTGACTACCTTGGATTTTCATTTAGAATAGGATGATTACCTCCCATTGAAGAAGGTGTATTTTCCTGATACTACTATCTATATAATTATTGGGAGTTTTCCTCATGAACTTCATGGAATGGATCATAGGTGTTTGTCTCCACTGAGGTGTTATAAATATGAGAAACCACATCTATGGGGATAGAGTAATGTGTCTTTACCTTATGAACTATTATCCTAACTATGATGATTTACTGGATAGTCTTAAGGATGTGGGAATGACTTTTCATTAGCGCTTTTACCATTGCCAGGATATGCCTGGTTATATCAGCTACTAGAAGGAGGATATTTTCCTAATACATATCTAGGGTAGGTGTATGTTCTTGATCATGTCCCACATTTATTTCAATTGGATATTGAAAATACTCTTGTGTGGAGGCATTGATTTGAGTCTTCCCCTTCTTTTTCTTGGGACATTCCAACTGACATCTCTGTTTGATGCCAAACGATGTTGTTGATAGGCTTGATGGGTTATGGAAGGTGTGTGTGTATTCTTTCTCTTTGCCACCAAAAATGGTTGGTGGACTTCATTGACAACTTCCAGACGATTTTACTGGCATGTTGGGTGGGTGCAGATAGTGTATCTTCCTTCATTCTTGTTGCCACCATATTTTTTTGGTGAGATTATTTGAATACTCTTAGGTGGGTCTACTAGTTGGATGAATGATGTTGGATGGGTATATTTTCACGATCATCATTTCCCACTAAACTAGGCTAGTTGGATTTTTTAGGGGAAGGTGTAAAACTACTTCCTATTGGATGGTTTTTGTCCACGATGGGCCTTTCTGCATGCCCAGGTCTACGAGACCTGAGCTAGAAAACTGAAAGTGACACTCGCATCATGTTGAGGGTTAACTGCTGGACAACATTGGTGATGTAAATTTCTTGAAGGATCCCTTAAAAAGGAACCATGTGTCTCCTGGATGTGGTTGTAGATGGCCTCTTGATCCACCTACTTGAAATGTTAGAGTGATTGTTTATTGCATTCTATGGATATGATCCTAAAATGGTTGAAGAGAGAGGTCCATACCGTCTGCTTTAGGGCCACATGTCATCATTTACTAGACTATTGGTGGTACTAGTTGATCTAGAGGGCCTGTTGGTTGACATCCAAGGCCTGGATCAAACCATTTTTATGGTACTCTTGGACAAGTGAATTTGGGACCCAGTGTTAAAGATTTTGTGTCGGTGATGACTTCTTTCGCAAGGATGAAGTTCTAGTATGTCTAGATTCTAGGAAATTCATTGGTGAAAACTTGAAGGAGGACATTTAATTGAAGGAATTTATTGTAATAAAGTCTTTATATGTGTGAAAAAACAAATAATGAACTCCAAAAAATCATTATCTCACTTGACTAAACACATTCAGGATGGATTTCCCTATCCAACCATCATTTCTTTTGATAATGGGAAGGGACTAAAATGTATGTGAAACTATAATCATTGTTATGTAATTAGATTGGGTTCACCATTTTTTTGGTTCCTACATAAATATCTTCAATCATTTATATAAATGAAATGTTTTGATGAATCCTGGTTAGTAAATTTATTTTATATTGGTAAAGAGGTGCGATGGTTTAAGTCATTCATGTGGGGTTCATCCCCAAAAACATTTCCAACATCCAAATGGTTTCCAATGGGTTTGTTTTTTGAATCATAAACCCCAATGGTTCTATATTTATGGGGATAGACATTCCAATGGAAGGCACTCATTAGGTGTTTTGACTTATGATTTTTATGAACTCACATTAGTCCAGAGGATCGAAGGCCAGGCTCATCACACTATTTTGAGAGAATTATTTCCTATTATGTGACACTGTATTTGATTTAATATATTTTAATGAAGCATTTGTTAATTCCCATGTAGTATGTGGGTCATACTGAATAAGCAATCAATTATTAGCATGTGTGGAATTCAAAAACATTTTTATGTATTGGAGGTTATTAATTGATGGTTATATCTATATATATCGGAGGATCTTCAATAATTGTATCCTATAATATACTTATTATATATTAATTGGTCATCATTATGATGATGTTTGTTTTCAAGACACACATTAGGGCACTCTGGAGTTTATAGTCATCCATGTAGATGAAGGACACTCTAGAGTTTATCATCAGCTTGGGAGATGATAATTATTTGATATTGGGAATGAACCCACAAATGGGCTTCCTTTTATCCTTGTGAAGGGAATCAGAACCCATGTATTTTGGTTCCACTTACTGGGGAACATCATACCTTTTCTGTTCATGTGATGAGGCCCCAAACATAACATTTTATGACATGTGGTGAGGAAATTTAGGAAGAAGTTCCTTAGTCAGAGTTTAGTGTGGGAATTATGCCAAAATATACCAAGGAACATGGAATGTTTTTGATTTTCCAATTTGAATTTTCCCCTGTGGGGGATATGGAAAAAAAGAATGAGTTTTGATTTAGGAGTTGGGTTTGAACATAATGGATGCTTTCTCCATATCCCATTGTGATTGGAATAAAATCCACGTAGATTGGTGAGTCTTATAGGCGGGTATAGCCCTTTTGGAGGATTATGCTTGGGATTTCCTAAAGTGGATGCCCTTATAAAAGGACCATGATAGATATCGTAACTCACGTTGTCTTTGAAGCATAACTCGGTGTTTACATTTGTGGAGGATTCCCAGATTAAGAAAAATATGATTGGCGATTACTCTGAATGAGGATTAACATTAACCTCAGGCCTTGGATGGCTTCCTACGTATCATGGTTAACATGAAATAGAGTTCACATAGTTTATTCCTTCAGGAGGATTGTGTGGATTCCATGATCATCACTAACATATATGTCCACAATATTAAAACATGGTCTGAGGAACAAGAGGTAGTGGATGATTTTAAAAACCACATACTTTTCATCCTCAAATGGTAGAACATGCTGGTGAAATAGTGTAAGAGTTCAAGGCTACAACACATCCATCTCCTCACTATACATTAGAGAAGATTACAAGGAAAGGAAGGAATTGTGGTGAAGGATATAGTGGTGGAGAGGAACAATACTGAAACCACCCAAATGAATGGACAGGGGCATAAACAAGGATGGATTCCCTAATATTTGTTCCACAAGAAGAGGAGGATATAATTCCATGTTCAATGGAAAACCATGTGTGATATTTAACCCAACTAGAAATTAAGGGATCACGATCTTAGAGATGAGAAAGGAGAACATGGTCCAAACCATAATCCCCTTTTTCGGAAGCTCCAAAAAACAATCCCTAGTGTAATGTTCTTCATAATTGTGGATTTAAAAATCTACACATGCACCAAGGATCCTAACCCTTTGATAGGTCAAGTGCAAAAATCCTTTAGCTGTAGAAATACAAACCTAAATATGAGCAATCTAACATTTCTCTTACAATTTCTTTATATGTTATGACATATTGTAAGAAACCATATCATTATATAAGTTATAGATCTTGATTTTGGGTGTTTTTGAGGAAAATAAAGATATTGGTAAATTTTCTAAGTACATGGCATGTACCAGGTTACTGCGGGTAGTAGTGTACTGGTCGTGTAACAGTCGAGTACATGGATTTCTAGACTGCCTAAATTGGTTGCTGGTTGAGGCTTGTACAAAGTGTCTACATTAAATTAACAAGCCGTGTACTTTTATTTTTAATTGATATATCATACCAGGGTCCTGTCTAACCCTCTTTTTTATCTTCTTCTGTCCATGCCTTATGAAAGAGTGTACAAAATCACTAAATCTTCTATATTCCATCGATCCTTCATATGTGCTCTAAATCAAACATTGTTGGTTGCATTGGAATCACCTCACTTATTTCATGGTTCTTCTTGAATATCTATTTATGATTTCCCCCATTTCTTGAGTTATCCGAGGTTGAATTTTTTTGACCTTTTTGTTGATCTAAAACGTTCTAGGCCTATTCAAGGTACAACATTCAAGAGTGTTTATCATAAAACTATGAGTAAGGATGTCTGTTTCCTTTCAAAGATTGTTTTTGAGTTATATATGCATATGATCCGGTTAACCCTGATTTCGATATTTCTTGTTAAGGAATTGAACCATGTTATCATCTTCCTGATATTGATTTTTAGATTAAGGGTTTTGGTAGATTCTTAATGCTAAATTTCATGTTTTTGGAACTCCGCATGGGTTCGTTTTTTATTTGAATGATTATGGACATTTGGTGTAGGTTGTCCATGCGAAAAACATTGTTTCCTTGCATTACTGGTTTGGTTGGAATTGATTTCTTGTTGCTTCTTGTTAAATGCATGTTTTATGCATTGTATCTTCTTAGACTTGTATTAGTTGAGATTACATTGGGATACTGGATTTCATTTGTGTATGATTTTAATACACAGGTCTATGAAAACCTAGTGTATTAAGACCATAGGGGGAATTGACGTTGAGGGCTTCCCTATAGTGTCTCTTATTTTTACAGTGATAAGACCACATGGGGAATTGACATTGAGTGCATCCTCAGAGTTCCATTAGTATACTGTTATGATACCACAAGTTAAATTTAAATTGAGTGATTCCTTAAAGATTCTGTAGTTTATTATTAAAAGACCATAGAGGGATTTAACGGTGAGTGTTTCCTCAGATAGTCTTTGTTTTTGTGATACCAAAGTAGTTATATCGTGTAAAATTTCCTAGAGGGTTGTTATATATTTATTGAGTTGATGATATGTTGAACCAGATTGGTTAGAATTTTAGAATGTTCCCATAGTATTTTTTTTGTGGATGATTGTGATGATCCATACATTCCAAAGAACAATCTTTGAAATGGTCTTACCTGATTGTTAGATGGTCTTCAAAGACATATATTTATCTTTTATACAAGGGATATATAAATTAGTCTAGATCGTGGGATTTCATTATTCAATGGTGGGATAATTAACAAATGTAAATCAATGTAATTTTAAACTATTTGATTGTTTACTTTTTATTACTTCCTAATTCATTTATTAATTTTTCATATTTCATGCTATATATACTCATTGATTGTTAGGTACTAATCTTATTCTGGTTGCCTACTGGGATTCGTCTCACACCCAGTTTTTGTTATGATTTTTGACCGAAATAGAATATATGTTTATAGGTGTAGAAAAGGGAAAGATATCTTCTAAATTAGTTTCTTGATTGCTTTTGGATCTGGAGAGCATTGGACCAATATGAGGATTGTGATGTTGTTACAGTTATTTACTATTTTTAGAACATTGGTTTTAAGTGTTGTATTTCTAGCATTGTGACTTGTTTTGATTCTTTCTTATATATATGTAACACGAGTCATATATATATATGCTCGAAATTTTTATCTACTATCATTCATCTGTTGTATACTTCTATTGTATGTTATTACTGCTTCTGTTGTTGTTTATTATTGTTATTCCATTAGATTTCTCTTATAATGAGGGAATAGTTTTTCCACTACCACACCCAATGCCCCCACTTCTAGTAGGAAGCCTCTGGATTTTGGGGACATAAATTCGAGGTCATGTACCAAACAGGTATGGGGAGCCTTTGGGCGGAACCTGGATATGGAATGATATAGGTCTTAGTGGAATATTTTATTTGATCCCTTCATGAAAAGAGAGACAAAGGAGGATATGGCCTACCATGGATCATTTTGGAGAAGGCCTGATGAATGGACTGTGTAAGATAGAAGGTGGGTAAAATGTTTCGGGCTCACCCAAGGGGGATTCGCGATGAATGACCTAGGCGAACATATACACTTTTGGAGAAAAAACAACTAGGTGACTAAAAATAGGCAAGAACTTAGTCAAGCATTCTAGGGTCTCCATAGGTGTTCTCGGAGGTATGTCACATAAGTACAGTGTTAAAGAAAGGGATCCCATACTATTCTTCATTGATTAAGGGTTGGGTGAATGCCTTATTCATGTGTTGTTTACATTAAAAATTGGGGGGGCGTATGTTATTCTATTCCCCTTTAATTCCCTCTACATTAGGTGTTAGAAAACTACATAAAAGGTTTCTATGGACATGATGGAAGCACTTAAGCAATCAGAGCTTCCATTGACATTTAGGAAAATTTTCTCATCCAAATGAAGACCACATGGGCCTATTAATATGAAAAATATGGGACCTTGTGTAAAGGTTACTTTTACTCAAGTGGTGGAATGTAAATTCTTGCACACCGATGGTGCCTATGGGTACCTTGAAAAATCTCTTCTTTAGGGATTTGTTATTCTTGGCATTCATCATATATTTTCTCCTATTCTTTCTATGAAATTTTTCCATTATTTCTTGTCATCTATGTGATAAAATTTAATGGCAACACTCATTTACAAAATTAATTTTACTATCATTATTATTCTCCAAAATCAAAATTATTATAAATTTATTTGTTCATCCATTAAACATGTAGAAAATACCTCACCTAGAAAATATCCCACATCACTCTAGAAACATATGAAAGTGAAATATTTCTCCTTTCCAAATGTTCAGGTGATATTACCATATTATATCCATGATTATATGTCATGTACCAATAAAAAATAATGTGATACTAATGAGGACATACAAAAGGGTTTTATATGGTTCAAGGGATGGCAGGATATGATGTTTAAAAATCATAGATGGAAGAGGAGTGTTTTATCCCTTAAGTATAAGGCATGTCAAAATTCAGCAAGAGTTTAAAATGAATTTACCCACTCAACCTCTCACAGAGAGTATCACATTCAACTCATTATCCCCTTTGTTCATTTTGTGTGGGTCACAATCAAGTAGTGCATAATAATGTGTAAAAATTCTCTTTGATCATTTTATATATATTTAGTCATATATTTTTTCTATGTAAAACAAAATTGTATATAAATTTTTTTGGATATAAAGAGGGAAATATATATTTCACAATGATATTATTTGGACTTTGGACTACTTCCCAAACCAAATGTTATCACCCTTTCACTAACCCCATTATAATGAATATTTCTATTAAATTTCCATTATAAACTCTCGCTTTCACACTTACTGTAGAAAAAACATGAATTTACATAAAATATTTTCATGTAGGGATACACTGTCTTGTAATTTTCATAAATAAAAAAAATTTCATGGTTTCATAGTTTTAAGAAGGGTAAAATGTTAAGAAGTACAAAAAATAGAGGTTAACTTTATAAATGGATTTTAAATGAACAATGGATTCTATAATGAATATTTCACACTCAAATCTTATGGATTCAAATAGAATCAGATAAAGTTATAGTTTCCATACATCAACAAAGACTCTCATTAAAGTTATTAAAAGGAAGAATATGAAATAAATAGATTAGAATGTCTATCGGTTAAGGTATTAAGATATTGGACAACACTAATGAGGAATGGGTTTCAAAAATCCATTATACACCAAAAAATTATTTTAGAAAAGAAATTCTAAAAAAAGATTCCATATCAACATTTATTTGATTAAAAAAATTAATTTTTACAAACAATTAACTCAATCATGAATGATGATATTGGATATTATTATAATGATCTAATAGGTATGAAAATATAAAAATACATTGTAACAAGTGAAAAAGATAATAAATAAGAAAGATAATGAAAATCCCAATGAACATAAGAAGGTGGGGGAAATTAATAATACAATTTAAAAATATAAAATGAAAAAAATAGAAATAATATGAAAACCCTAAAGATCCCATGAATGTACCCACCCCTTGCACCTAGAGTGTGCAGTGTACTCACTATAATAAATGATAATGTGGAAAGTTAGTATAAAATCTTGTTGGATTCACAAGTATGTTCCTTCTTGAAGATGGATTCCCTTACTCAGATGTTTTGTAAGATCCATGAAAAATTGTTTTGGTGACTTCCCATTGACATTAATACTTCTACCACTCTGGTCATAGAAAATAACTATTTCCCCAAAAGGGTAAAAATTAGATAGAGTGCAAGGATTGATCCATTGGGAAAAAAGCTTAGCAATGTGGATATTTATTCTTAAAATGTACATGAGTTCCTTTTCACCAATATGAATCTTCCACTGATGAATCATCTTATCATGGATAGAACATGTCTTCTCTTTTTAAAACTAGGAGTTCTCATATGCATCATGATAAATTTCATCCTACTTTTTAATCTATAGATTTCTAGACTGATATGCATCTAAAATATTCATATAAAATTACTCAATAGCCCAATATTCATTTTTCTCTACCTACACTGAGATGTGAAAAATATTTCCAAACAAAATCATATGTGGTGAAATTCTGAACAGGGTTCTGAAAGCTATATGGTATTCCAAAAGTGCATCATCCAAGTGCAGACACAAAGATTTCCTATTCGGTTGTACAATTTTTAAAATATTCAATTAATGACCTAATTTTAGATCTCTTCTTGTCTGTTAGTTTGGGGAAGATATGTAGTGGAGAATTTATGAACAAAACCATAATTATGGATCATTATTTCATCTTGCGATTGCAAAAGTGTGAATCTTGTTCACTGATGATGTATATTGGCAAACCAAACCTACTATAAATATGTAACCTCACAAAATCAACCACCACAATAGATCTATCGGTCTTTTTATCCTTTTCTTTAACCCATTTAGATATGTAGTAAAAAACAAGTAAAATGAACAAAAATAAAAAATAACTTCTAAAATGACATATGATTTTAATGCCCCATGCATCATATATTTCACCAAATAACAAGGGGGTTGGAGAATTTTATTCCCCTTGGAGATATTGCCTTTGAATTGACATTATGTACATGGCTTAGAAAACTAATGGGAATCCCTATACTATGTTAGAAAATAATTTTCTGGTTAATTTAACTTTTTAGGTATACATTGAGAGCTGATATAGCCTCCACAAGAGAAAGAGTGGAATAAACTAAAAATAGAGGTAAACTCTTGGTCATGGGCACACCAATGAATGAAATGATAACTAAATTCTCCAAAAATAAGTGTTATCCAAAAGGTAACATCTTGAATAATGTTTAAATCTAGTGGATTGTGATGTACGTAAATCATTGGGGACCCAAGAAACTACATGAAAATTTTAAATCTCTACATACTAGTGGGTAAGGTCCAAAAAATCATAAAGGTTATAATGAGGGAATAATTCTCCCATGGAAAGGAATGATCCATGTTGGTGGTCTAACATTCGGGGAAATCCAACAAATGTTGACCACTACCACATTTTATACACATCTCTTAATGCAAATCTGATGGTTAAACTCCTAGAGATAGATCATCCACCGAATCAGGTGGGCTTTGATCCATGTTTCTTAAAGAGAAAAAATATGAATAATTATCATAATAAATAATGATTTTTTATACATGAATACATGAAAAGAATTTAACAAGGAAAAAATAATAGAACAAAGTTATTTTTTCATTGGAAATTTAGTTTTCTTGGGTGAGGTCATTGGCATGCGAGGTATTTGTAATGATATGTGGAGAAATATCAAGCAATTTTTTATAAAACTTCCCTAACTACAAAGTTAGAGGTATCAGACATATGTTTGATGGGGAGATCCAAAAATGAAAGTTGGATTATGGAAGGATAAATGAGATTCCTCTTTAGTGAGTTTAATGAATTATCAAAATCATTATAAAAAAACTCATAATCATTTTTATAATAAATGGGTCAAGGAATGTATTATATTACAACTGTATTTATTGAATTATTGTTAAGAACAAATATGAACAAAGAATTATCAAACTTCACATTTTTATTTGATATTTTACGGATGAAATTAATTCAAATTTTGAATTATTCACTCGAATTCCCATATTTTAAATAAGATCTCCAAGAACTATCAGCCGCTGAACCAAGAAATGGAATAGCATGTAATTTAATACAATATCTTTTCAATCCAATGGTTTAGGGAAGAACCTAGGTGTACTAAATAGTAATCAAATGTATATCCATATATTATGATATCATCCATAAAATTTTATACATTACACAATATACTCATAGAATGTACTCAACCTACATAACTGACATGTGCCAACAATATTAGGGTGACCAATGGGAAACCTTCTATTGGAAAATGTGAAGATTGGATAGGTAAATAATACCTTTTATTAATACTTAGGGTCTATATATATTTGAAAATAACCCCAATATAAATCACGGAAAAAATAATGGGAATTAGTACCCAATATCATTAACATTTGGTTAATGAATGGATGATGAATACGGTCCATTTGAGAGACGTGATTTAGTCGAAAATAATAAATAAAAACCCTCCATGTATTTTTCACATGGGTTGGAACAAATTGATTTTTTTCTTTTTACCAAACCATTATTCTAGTTTTAGGTTCCATTTCAACTGGTCTAACCCATTAACTATTAGATATGGGATAGATGATATCTACAACAATTATTTTACTATCTACAAATTTTAAAATTCCAAAGAGGGTAGGATTTAACCAAATTTGATCTTTCCTTATAGGTTTATCCTTTTCATCTAAAAGTATTTTGCGCATAATAATATATTGTCTAATTCTTATAATATCATCCAATATTAATCATATCTTGTTTTTAATTTTTCTTAAAAGGTCTAGTAATTTTTATAAATTCTGTAGAGATAAGTTTATGGAAATAATGATGGTAAATCAGTCAATACCCTCACGATAGTTATATTTTATATCACATGGAAGTGGTTTTAATACCAAAAAAGTTTTTTTTGATTCATAGATTTGATTCAGCATGTGTGAGGTCCATGAATCTATCTATCTATTCATGATTATTATTCAAGTAATTATTATCAATGGAAGTTAGATTTTTAGAATCATTGACAATAATGATTACCTCAAAATGAACACACTCATTTATTTAACAACAAATTTAATCATTTATGAACCCACAAAAAACTCAAAACATTAATAAAAAATCATGTCATCTAAGGGTGAATAAGAGGAAAATTAATCCATGTATGGGTCAAGGATAGAATTTTGTGTGTGTGTTGTTATAGATAACATCCATAGAATATATGGGAAGAGTGGAGTTTTCTTCAATGGGGAGTTTCATTGCATCAAGGATGTTTAAAAATACAATTTAACTACAGAAATCCATGTAAAACATACCATTGTGAATGTTGATTAAATTATATTTTTTATAAGGAATGGACATATAATTATGAGAGTATCATGTCATTAGGTTTGAGTATCTTCCATCTCAAGCAAGTTGAAGTCTGTGAGAAAGATGAGATTTTTTACTCAATTTAGGACATCATTGATCAATTTATATGGGTGTGTCGTATTCCAATTAAAATGTTACTTCATAAAACTTGTTGGATGAATCTCTCTAACTTATAGAAAAGTATACCTAGAGTGATGGATTACATTAATTAAAGAAAAAAAATATAGTATTTATTTATGAATGAAGGTATCCCCTTTAGTGTTAGGTATCACAAAATTTCTTGTATCCTTGAATTTTATTGGCATTGCTGGTTTAATCAAGGAAGAGACATTCCATAAATGGTTGACTCTCTTAGTCCCCTTTATCTATCCTCTACGGGTGTGGAGTTCATTATGAAAATTTTTATAGTGATTGATTTTTTTATCTAAATCCAACAACACAATTTTATCTTTATCGTTTTTAAATGCATCCATTTTTTATTTATCAATATCATTATCAAAATAATTCTTAAATTTATATAGTATTTTGGGGAAGGAAGTAGAATTTATTGTTCAGGGGAATCTTCAATAAAAATTTTTTTACCCTTTTTTTCTTTATTAAAAAATTTTTTAGGTAAAGAAAGAAAGTTTCCATGTGTGAAGAATAACATTTTCATATAATAAGTAGAGGAAGAAACTTATTCACACCTAAAATGTGTGATGGAACGAACATTACCTTTGTATTTTTAATTATAAACATGTTTTGATGGTAATTGTCCATATCCTTGTATTCTTATCTCATCAATGGTGTTTAACAAATTTTCCCAATAGAGTTCATAGGTCCTAAATAGATGATTTCATGGCCTGTTGGGATGGGAGGTTATGGGTTTCTATATTCTTCAGCATATCCTTTCTGATTGGTTTATGTTTGGGTGGAGGAGGATTACATAGAGAATGTAAAGGAAATGATGGTTGTGAACATTACCCTATTCATAACAGTTCTATTTATGGTAGCTTGAGATAAAACCTTGTCGATACTATGGATGTTCTTACTGCTCGGTTTTTGGATTTTGACTAAATGGTTATTTTATGATGTTTGGTCCTTTTTGAAATTAAATCCAAAGAAATACTATTGTAAAATGATCAGTTTAATATTAATGTTGGGATAACTTGTTAGAAAAATGAGTATTATGAGAACAAATATCATAATGTAATGGAATGGGAGGAGAGAGTGAATTACCTTGAGCATGAGATAATTTTATTATAAGGGTGTACATCTCATCACATTTATAATATTACTATTGTTCAATGGATGAATGGATTGCCTCATTAAATCTTTGATAGTGATTAATTATAGGAGTTACTATTTTTTTTGCAATTTCAACCATGTTTCATATTACGTCACGAGTGGAATAGGTAATTTAATCAAATAATAAAACACCACCTACAACATCTATCATTCCATAATCCATGATGAAAGGTACTGAATTTTCAGTTTTTAATAATTTCATGGCCAGAGAATCTTGAACAATTAATTTTTTATCATTCCCAATATTAATAAAGGCTCTTTCCTTATATTTTACAAATAAAAATATTTTCGTTTACAACTCATGAATTTCAGCAGGAATGGAATAAATTCTATATAAAAATTATTTTTCAGTAATTCAATCCCCAAATTTTGGTCAACAGATAATATATATAGTATTTGGCTACAACATCACAGGATATTGTGAATTCCCTAACTTTATAGGGTCATCAGTCATATTTTGGTGTTTTATGGGAGAGAATATTATGTGAAACTCTTTGATAAGTTTTTCAAGTTCCTCACATAGTATTACATAGAATTTTTGATTGAGGTGTATGAGAGCTAATGTTAGCTCAAAATTGACTACTTCCTCAGGATATTGGATGTATGAAAGTTGGTACTCTTGATCCTAGGTGGTCATTTCATTGATGTATTTGTTATTTTCAAACAACTTTTATGATTATTGTTTCATGATTCAATTAGTTTAGAACAACATGAGGTTCCCAAATGGGTTACTCAATGATACAAGACATTACCACTATTGATGATAGAGTGATTTGTCTCCGACTTCATAACCAAAACTCACTGAATAAACACACGAATAACTCAACATGTTGTGCATGTTTTTATTTTATTTCAAAGTTATACCATGACTTAAATGTAAATGGACATGATAGAGTTTATTGTAGTTCTATAGATTAATATGATCCAGAGAAACACTACAATTGAAAGGGTGAAGAAGATGTTGTGAATGATGAGTGAAACATAACATGAATGGGTACACACAATCATGATCATATTAATTTTAGTGTAACCTAAAATTATTTAAAAACAGTAAACAAAAATAGATCGGGATGGAAAAATATGCAAAAAATGGAATTAAAAACAACTTTAAAATATTACAAATACGAAGCTCGTGATTTAAATCACATTAATCCCCAGTTTATTAGAAAGAGTTTAAAACTCCATAGAAATTGTCAAACCCATATATTTTTAAGAATAAATTCTGAAATACACCATAACATATACGAAAGGGGAAATGACTAAATTGGTTCACCAAAGTTAAAGATCTTTTATTCTAGGCCAAACACCAAAATTATGGTCATATGCTTCTTGTTTATATCCAAATTTGGAGGTGGTTTTGGGCACCCTGATTTCTAGATACCACTAGTACCATGGTTTTATGATGGTAAAATTTATTATAATTCCTTGAAAAAAAGAAAAAATGGGTTTTCTACCTCCAATATATCTCAATGTCAAATTTTGGGGACATTAAATGTATAAAATGGGATATATTCTTATAATATAGATTTTTTTATTCATAAATATTTATTTAATCATATTGATCGATTAAGTTGGGCCCCATACAAGATGAATTGGTATTGGGGGTATTTAATATAATTGTATCCCACTGAATTTTGGATCATAACTCCAAATTTCATCCTAATTGGATATAGGTTTTAGCTTCAGTGTGTGGTTGAGACTACATGTGTTATTTGATTCCTGAATAGTTGGGCCTATTTTTCTTAAATATTATCATAAACCCAGAAACTAATCTCTACATAAAATTTAATCATAAAAACTAGTGAAATTACAATTTTTAATAGTTATAAAAATAAAAATATTTAAACAAACACAATATTAATTTTTTATTATATTTTGAATATTTAATAAATTTTTTTTTTCATACAGTGGGGGAAGCGGGAAATAAAATAGTGAATCATTATGTGATCATGATCACTTGTTAAATTTATATTTCCTCCCTTATTTATTAATTAAACATCTTTAAATTTATTTTTATGTGTTACTGATTTTTATTTTCTTTTAGATCGGTAATGTTTTTCATTTTTATCAAAATTTTTTAAAATATTTTAAAAATTACATTAAAATTAATTTTTAAATTAATTTTTACCAATATTTGTTTTGGAAGTTTTTTTAAAAGGAATCTTACAGACATTTTCTGAAAAAATGACAATTTAAATTTTCATAATTTTATTAAAAGAATCAATATTTATAATGTATTCGGTATGACCACTAATTTTTTTAATGCATCGTTTTTACGTTTCAATGTTTATTATCAAATTAGATGATTTATATATTGTTTTATATGTTAAATAATTATTTTCAAAATGGAATTGTTATTTTCTTCTTGAAATGTTCTGAGTGATTTTTCAAAATCATTTTCCATCTAAGATGAAATTCTTTGATGTTTCTCAAAATTAAAAGGGTAATTTCCTAAAAAATGTATTTAAATATATTTTAATTCATCAACATAAAAAATTCGTTCAATTACTTATGATCCAATTGGGATATTTTGTTATGCTATTATAATCATTCATTATTATTATGGATTAAAATTATTATAAATGGATTGTCATGGAAGACATTTATTTTCATTGGGTTAATCTTGTTTTAATGAGATTATTACTCAAACCCATTTAGTTTATATTATTTAATAATCATTAAAATATATTTTTACGGAACCTAATTCATTTAAATTGGTAGATCATGTAATAAAATAAATAAAGTGTGTATCAATGATTTTATGATGAAATAAATTCTCTATGTTCTTTATTCATGATATAGTTCTTGGAAGCTATTCGTAATGATGGGTGGTTCAATTATAAATAAAGTATATGTGTTTTAGTTATAAACCAATTATTGGTTATTTAATTATAAACCAAGGATGGTTGGTTTTGTTATTAATTATGAAAATTTAATTCTGTTGTGAATACCCATTATTTATATATATATATATATGCATTCTTCTTAAAAATAAATAACCATTAATATAACCCAAGTATTGTAAATGGATAGTGTATTTAGAATCCAAATTTATTAATAAATATAACATAGACTCCATATATTATTTTCACCTATGATATCCTAAAATCCATTCATGCTATTATGTTTTCATGGGATAAACTTGGTAATATATATAGAAGATAATTATCTAAGTATACCAATAAGGGAATTTACATGATAAGGAGACATAATATGTGAGTCATAGGTATAACCTGATATGATAAAAGATAATTCACTTGAGTAATATAATGGAATCATAACGTAAATAACATGACATTAAAAGATCATGGAATCAATGGAAATGGGGATGAGAAATAAAACATGACATAATAAAGAGTTAAGGATAACTTCAAGATAACATTACATGGTGAATAAAGTCCCATAATGTATTACGTTCAAACCCTAATCCCATACATGACATCTTCTGAGGCATAATCATTACCCAATGTGTTGGATATCTCTCATGGTACACCCATAATTAATCTTTATGATCTACGTGTTCCACATAAAGGAATTAGTCAGAAGGAATAACTTAAAAATTACAAGTAGAAAAAAAATAGGATCGGTAATCTTTCCCCATATCATAAACAAAAGAATATTTATAGTTAATTAATTTTATAAATAGTAATAATTCATATACTACCCCAATAAAGGTAGAGGAATAAACTAGGTATATATATTAATGGAATTGATATATAAATTTTAAAAAATAAATTTCATCAATGGTTGTTTTTATTAATGAAAGTAATGTTAGAAAAATTTCTTGAGGAAAATAAACTTTTCCATTTTATTGACATCAAATGTTGCCATCATAGATGGAAAATGATTTTTAAAGTTCACAATAAACATTTCTTCAAGAAAATATACAATCATATTTTTATAAGAAATGAAAAAGATACTTTATTAAGATAAATAAATGATTATTAATATTATTTTTTTACAAAAATCCAATAAATGATAAAAATGAAAATAAAAATTAATATTAAAAAATTTTGATAACATTTTTAGATATCATATGTTTGGAAGTAGAAGGATTTTAGAACAAATATAAAAGTGAAGAAATATTTTTTAATAGAATTTACTCAAAAATTATTTTTACCAAAGAGAGGAAAATTGTATTATAACATGAAAACTTCAGGAATGACTGTAATAAACATAAATTTAAGGTGGTTCTTATACAATGATAAAATAACTTTCTTTATTTGGAATTTAATCAAATGTAATCTGGATTAAAAAGATATTGAAACATAAACCCTTACCAATTAAAAATCTTTTGAATCATACCATACCATAAACAGAGTAGATTAATTATATCATAAAACATCATGAATTATAATGGATTAATAATATATTATGAGAAGATTTTACATATACACCATTCAAAACAAATTAAGTTCATAAAATAAGATTTCTCTGAAATAAGAATGTTTTATGATGAAACCATTTCAATGTTTGTATCAATAAGGCGAGATATCATCAATTTGAGAATTATGTGTGAAAAATTTGGATCCACTAAAATATAAGTGTAAAATCAAAATAAATCAATAAAAAGTCATTTCATAAATACCATTGGCATTATACTATCAATGGATTAGTGGTATAACCCAATGAATGGAAATTAAGTTAAGAAACCTCTTATCTATCACTTCTCTTTAGTTAGGAAGTTATTAACCATTTTATTGTAGTTTTAAAAATTATTTTAACATATAAAATTATAATATTATAATTCAAAATATTATATATGATCATTTTATAAATTCTTATTATATAATCCTTAATAATATTTTATTAGCAATATTGGTTTGGGTGTTAATTTCCTTGTTTCCTCCTGTATATTGTATCATGAATATTCATGATCATGAGGACAAATTATAGTTACATAATATAAAAAATTAAATTAATCGTATAAATATAATTTTTTAAATTTGATATATATTTTTAATCAATATTTAATTTTGAACATGGAGAATGAATCACATAATTCCGTGAAGATGATAGGTTGTATATATGTACAGGTGACGTTATGGATTCTTTAATAGGTGAAAGGGTAGTGAATTGGATTTTATATTAAATTTATAGAATCAATAGAAGGTCATAAATATCAAATATATTCATTAAATGTATCCTTTTTCTGTTCAATGTTAATTGTTAGTGAAAAATGAATTACATCGCTTCTTAACATGTTTGACATTGACCTTTATTCAATAGATGATAATCTAAGAAATTATAGGATATATTTATTTTCAAGTATTAGTAATATTTCATTTATATACCACTATAAAAATTAAATTAATCCTTATTAAATTAAATATAAAGCATTTGTCAAAAATGAATCACGTTGCTTTGAGGTGGTAGTCCACTGTACACACGAACGATGTTATCATATTCTCTATAGAAATGGAATTTATGAAAGTATATTTGAAATTAAAATTAAATAAGTACAACTATATAATAAATATAATATATAAATAATAACACCTTAATTATATCTAGATGTGAGAATCCATTAAAGACATTGAATTAAGTCGGTTCGCGAGGAGGTAGGTCACCATACACATGATCAATGCATTTATTTCATATTCGAGGGAATAATATATGTTTTGGTCATTATGATTAATTAAAAGATATAACTATATCTAATAGGTCAATATTATTATATAATTATTTTTTAATAAATTTTATGGATGTGGAAGAAGAAATAAAATATAACACATGGTTAAGGATGTTACCTTTTTTCAGACAACTACTTTTAGTTTTCCCAAAAATCCATCAATGGTTGGATTAAAAAAATTCTCATAGGATGAGGTTAGGTAATTGGGAAAGTGATATGTGTGGGGATTTTTAAAAGCAATGGTTTTTGGAATTCTTTAAAGAAGAGGATTTGGGGTTGCTTTTAGTAAGTGGGGGAGATGATACACATGAAATTTTGGAAATTAATGAATTACACTAATGTTTTTATAAGGAAAAAGAATACAAAATTGAAAATTTTCAAGTATTAGATGTTATAAAGTCTAAATAGGTATATAAAATAGTAATAATCCATGTTTTGGGTCATTTATAATCTATATCTTTTTATTTTAACCCCCTAGTAAACCAGTTTTTACCATAACCATAGTAAATAATATTAACTATTTTACTATTCTCTATAGTAAAAACCGAGTTGAAATTATTTGATAATATATAATATACTAATTAAAATTATGGAATTCAAATTTCTAATTTATTTCAAGGGGGTTTATGAATTTAATTTATAATTAAACCCCTATACTTTTGGATAAATTTTTTTTTTCTAATGGAAGACATTGAAATGAATACACAGTTTTTATATCATTATTCAAATTGAAATCCATTAGAATATCAAATATTAGTATAATTTTAATTAATGAAACTCATTTTAATTTAAAATGAATTTAAATTACAAATAAACTTATTAAATAATTAAAAACTATATAATGATGTCAACATATGTTGGTATTTTTCACTATTTAACAAAAATTTATCAAAAATTAAATCAAAGATAATTTTTACATATATGTAATAAAAATTATTTTGATTTTTTCATATAAATAGTATAAATTTTTCAATTTTTTTTTTGTTTTTTTAATGTTTGAGAAATCCTCACCAAAAATTACAATTTTTTAGAAAATATTTTTTTCTCATTCAAATTGATGTTTTTTTATTTCTAAAAAACTTATTATCATTAAATTTATTGTATATTTTTTGAAAAGTTGTTTTATTGATTTATATTTTCATATTCATATCCACCAATTTAATGGATTGTTTCTAATGTTCATGTCTAAATAAAAATATCTTAATATAGTGTCGTGTTTTGTTTAAACCAAGGTTTATTTATATCATAAGATTTGAAATATATTGAAATTATTTAAAAGTAAATAACTCCTAATTTTTATGGGTGTTAAAGTCTTGTATAAGAATTTTTTATCATATATGTTATCCAACATAATATTACCCTATTAATATATTAGGTTATTATATTAAACCCACCTAAATAAAAAAATCCTCCAAATTTAATCATGATATCGATAATAAATGGTATAAAATTTCAAGAATAATTTTTTGAAACCCATATCATAAAAAGGGATAATACAAGTCTACATTATAATATGGAAATGGATGAATGAAATTCACCCATAATAACACATTATTTGGATTCCATGTAGGATAAAATTGGTGGGAAATGAAAACATAGACATGGAATTGAAAACTGAGACCTAAGGAATAATAGTGAGTGACAAAGATCATTGATCACCTGAAAGTTAATGATAATTAGAATATCAAAAACAAAAAAAAAATAATTTATTGATGAATTAAAATATAATTTATTTATCAAATATAAATGTAGTAGGGTAACCGTTTTTTTCAAGATCTTATTCCTTGAGTTAAGGAATATTTTTGGATCGAGATAGAGAACACTAAAAAATATACATACATGATATATTTTTATTACAAAAACACAATTTAATATTTTTTTCTTATTTTATGAATTCTTTACATTGCCAATGACTATATGGAAAATAATATCAAATATGAATTTTTTTATATGCTAGATGAAATAAAATTTACTTTAAATATATCATAAGATCAATAAAAGAGTAAAAATATAATTCTCTGAAAATTATTAATACAAAAATGCTTAGAACAATGTAGAATAATAACCAAAATGAATATAAATATATTAACCTTAAAATTTATGAAGGCTTAACGTAGATTTTTCCTTAAATAAATTACCATATATACCAAATAATTTTAGTAACCTCAACATGAAATAAGGCTTTAAACATAAATATTATCTCGTACCTTTTCAACATAAATATTCAAAAATTAAAATATAATCCGCCCAAATTATCCATTATTTCAATCATAATAGTTATATATATATATATCCTAAACAAAGATAAAATTTCACAGAATGTAATTAATCAAATTTAAATTCTAAAAATTTTAAAAAAATTAATCCACTAATATGTTTCTTAATATCCACATGATATTTTTCCACCTATATATTTATGAAAAACAATTTCATAGTTACCAGATCTTCACATAGGCCAGAGTTAGGTGTGGAACCATTACCACCCTTCAGTTGTGGGTTCAAGCCCCATGAACATTCCGGATGCGATGAGTTGCCTCCTGGTATATGATTTTTCATTTTTTGTAAAGCTATGTAAAAAAATTTATGATAATAATATTCTTAATTCACATTTATCCTAAAAAATATATAATAATATGATGAATTTTTTTAAAACATTAGTCATGTAAATATTTTTTGAACCACAATGGTTATCTATACAAGTCACTCATTTCCACAAAAATCAACAAACATTAATTAACTATAATTTTATAAACATAAAAAACATATCCAATATTATCATTTCTAGAAACATGTGTCTTAAATAGTGAATCAACTTTCTATTAAAATAAACTTCTAGGCCATTGGTACGATTAAAAATATTCTAGAATATACTTAAAGAATACTATTACAAAAAAATCCATTGAATTTTCATGATTCTTGTAACCATAATACTATTGATTAATATATTCTAACTATATAGTACTAGAGTAACAACACCTAAAAACTACAATAATTCCACTTAAATTATTTTCATTCATTAAACCCTTAGAAATAATCCTTTCATTATGGGAATGACTTTGGTAATGGACAAGTTCACCACATATAAGTCCTCAAATACCTTGTAAATTCATTTCTATATATCATTTATTTCCATATATAAAATATATTCCACTCCATTTGATATATTATTCTACATTCATATTATCACATTATAGATATTTAGGAAATTGAATATTCTTTTACTTATCATCATTTACACTTAAACTTAAAGGTTACTCCATCCTTTTATTTTATGGGATTGAAAACTCAACTATTCCCCAATTTTTAATCATAATTTGAGATATACCAATTTTTATGATAAAAGAAATTTTTAATTCCACTTTATTTTAATTTTATCATTTCAAAAAGAAAACCTTTACATTTCCAATCACATTGGTTATTGGCGAGATTTCTCATACATACATCCATAAAGAGAATAAATGATAAGGATGAATTAACATAAAAGGGGAATCCTATAATCATTTATGTAATACAATTTAAATAATATGAATTTCTTAACTAATTTGTATATAGTTTTCAATCAAGGTTATCTATTGTAATTATTCGTATTAGCTTCTCTTTTTTTTTTCTAGACATTAATAATCATTTATAATGAGTTTGTGAATCTCTAAAGATTATCCCTTTGGAGGGTTAATAAATGTGTACAACAAGGACCATTGTCATGCACAAGGTGACAGTCAAGTCTAGATAAATGTTCCCTTTTTAGAGTTATTACCCATATGTATAGCTACACTTGATCCACATCCCCTTCTAATATAATGAAAATGATGTAATTTCATGGAATCCACTCACTCAATCCTTCAACAATATTCCAAGATATTTTAATATAATTAGTGTTATCCATATACTTATCCTTTGGGTTATCACTGAAGTTTTTCCATCGAATATTCAATGCTGAAATATGACTTTCAACAGATACCAACTATGGATATCCAAGCCTTTTACATATATTATTACATGTAAGTAACCATTAATACAATAGTAGGATTGTAAGTGCAAAATGTCTTTGTATGAATAGTTTCTTAATATATAAAACACGGAACTCATATTTTTTTTTTCATAATAATATCACTAAATCCAATTGAGATCCCGCATCTATATATGATAACTTATGGAATACATAAATAAATTGATGATCCAAAAACCTATTTAAGGGAATAAAAATTATAGAGAAAAAGAACTTGTGAGTTAATGGTATAACATAATATCATAAAAAATAATGTACATGATTAATCACATGGAATAATTATATAATTAACATGATATAATATGATCAGGGAATCATAGGAAACATGGTTACAACATAAAATAGTACATAATCATTAAGCAAGTCTAACTTTCAACACAAAATCACATTGTTGATAGTCCCATTATAGATTAGGTTCACTCCCTAATCTTATACATGACATCTCATAAATTTATAACATTACCCAATTAATTGGATCACTATCCGTGAGAACCCATCAAAATATGTTAACTATATATGTTTCAAACATAAAGGAATCAATCATAAGTAATAATATAAGAATTAACTGGTCGAAGATAATTGGTTACATAATTATTCTTAATATCATAAATAATAGAAATTTCGTAATAATTTAATTTGAGAAAATATAATAAGGTGTGTATTTCCCCATCAAATAATGGGATAATAAATAAGGTGCATATTTTATAGAAAAATATACATAATTTAAAAGTAGTCCATAAAATAAAATGTTGTAGTTGTTTAAAAAATACATTTTAAAAAATTATTAATGAAAATTACATTTTCACTATGAGAAACATTAAATGATATCATAAAAAATTAAAAATTACTTTAGAATATATCATTTAACATTTATTAAGGAATGTATCATTTATATTTTGAAACAAATTATCTAAAATCTAAAAAATTAATAAATATTAAATAAAAATTTTTGTAAATAATATTTGAAACATAACATGTATCATTTTAATAATTTAGTGGTTATGTGGGAAGAAGTGTTCCATTAATGATGAAAACGTTAAAAATGAAAAATATTTCATTAACATTTTAGTAAGAAAAATAAAAAAGTTCTTAGTGTGGGAAAATAATAGAAGATTACAATATATTGTTTTTTTACAAAAAAATTAAGTGTAAAAATGACTTTAAACAATCATAGTAATTTTTTTTTAAATTTATTTTAGAAAATGTGTTTTTTGAAGAAGATGGATTTCCGACCAAAGCATTAAATGAAGATGTATTTTCTTAAAAAACATTTATCAATCATTTTATGTAACAAATAGAATAAAATGGTAATATTAAAATAAAATTAACAAATTAGTAGATTATATTAAAATGACTTGGTGTATTAGTAAATGTTTAAATAATTTATTCCAATAGAAATTCATGAATAAGTAACCCTATTAAAATTAGAATGAAACATAACATCTTACCTCTTTGGTAAGATTGGAATCACATATTCCCAATAATTAAGTAAAATAATTGAAACTAAAAATATCATTACGTGGTATCAATTGATGATATATTATTACAAGGGGAACTATATATACCATTAAAATGAAATTAGGTTCATAAAATAATTCGTGTCTTAATGAAAAATGTTTGAGAGGAAACCTATAAATTGTATATGTCATTTAGGATAGATTTAAAAAATGGGGTAACTCTGAGTAACATATTTATATACAAATTAATTAATTTTTAAATGAAACCCTAAATAATAAAAATTCATTACACACATTATTTTTGAATTATATAGTCAAATATGTAGTGATATTACATAGTGAATGAAAAATGTGTTCAGAAGCTCATTTATTCACGATTTTATTGGTTGAGAATCATATAACCTATTATGTAGTTGTTTGAAACATATTATTAAATATTAATAGAATCATATTATTATTTATATTATGATATATGATTCTTTTATGACATTTTACAACCTATTAATTAATAATATTTCATTATCACTACTGTCTGGGGTAATAATTGTTTTGTTTTCTCCATCATATTTGGTAATGAATTTTATTTATATAAAAAATAAGTTATATTTAAATAATATCTTGAATTATATTAATTTTATAAATATAAAATTTTAATTAGATAAATACTTAAAACCATTAATTAATTTTTTTCATTGAGAACAAATCTCATCTCATTGTGGTGGCTGTAGGCCATACATACTCACGAGCGACACCATCATTTTGTTAACAGGTGAATGGGTAACGAAGTGTGTTGTATACTAATTTTAAAGAATAAATATTAGTTCTTATATAATAAATCTTTTAATTAAATTTATCCTTTTTTTATATTTGATGTTTTATGTTATTGATAAAATAATATCAACGCTTCGCGTGGTGGTAGTCTGGTGAACAAACAAACAATGTTATCATTTATTCATTGGATTATATGATAAAATATTATATGATATATATATTTTTAAAAATGAATATTATTTTATTAATATAATAAATAAACATAAAATTAATGATTATTACCTTCTATGATAATTTAATGTGAAAAACGTATGACATCGATTCATGAGGTGGTAGTCCATTTTACAATGAAACAACATTATCACATTTAATATAGAATATAAATTTATAATGTAGATATGATAATATAATTCCAGAAGAATTATTGTATCATAAATATCATATATAAATATTATATACATCATTATATCAATCCTCATAATTATGTGATTAAAATCAAATTACATCAGTTTACAAGGCCAAAGTCCTCCAAACACATGTTCAACAGTTTTGTTTTTCATTTGATAAAGGAGGTGATAGATTTAGGACATGGAAAAAATAGATTTTTTTCAAATATATAGAATATAATTTGGTTATTTATAAACATATTCTAATAAAATTTTAATGAGGTGGAAACATAGATATTCTAAAAATCTTATTAAAGAAAGTTTTATAATCATCATAATTTTTTTAGGTTTGCACCAAAATCCATACAAGTTAGGATTTATGATAAGAAAATACTTATATTATGATGGGAGGGATGCAATTATGTAATTTTGGTAGTTATTAGATGATACAACAAGTTTTGATAGCATTCAAGGGATTGGAGAGGGAGTCTCCTTTTATAAGTGGGGGAGAGTACACACATGGAATTTTTGAAAATAAAGAATTGAACCCACATTGTTTTAATAATAGAGTATCTAAAATTATCCATTTTTGATATTTATGATATATAAGGTCAATATATGACCAAAAAATAGAAATTAGACATATTTCAGGTCATTTTTACCATTATTGCTTTATGTTAAGCCATCGTAAACATATTTTTACCTTAGTGGTGGAAAATAGTATTTACTACTTCCACCATTACTTATAGAAAAAGTAAATTTAATTTATTAGATAATATAAATTATTATAATTATGAATATAAAATCAAATTTTCCAAATTAAACTAAATGAATTAGTATATGTTAATTGAAAATCAACCCACATATGTGTCAAAAAATGGTTTTTTCTAATGATAAACCATAAAGTGATTAAGATGTTTTTATATTAGAATTTAATAAAAAATTTATTCCAATGACATAAATATTTATAATTTTAATATTATTTAACTAAATTTACTTAAAAACAATTTAAAATATATTTTACCTTTATATGATATTTAAATGAAATTTAAATTTTCAATAAAAATTAATGTTCATTCATTATTTATAAAAAATAAAACTTTTTTAAAAATAAAAAAAATCTCCAAAACATAATTTTTAAATATTTATTTTAGAAAATGAAATGAATTTTTTCAAATAAATTTCATTATTATGGTGAAAATTTATTTAACATCATGGCCACAAAATTAAACTTATTCTCCTTTTATAATTATGAATGTTTTTTGAAAGCATTTTTGGATCATTTAAATTATTTTTATTTTATTTCTAATAAATAGATAAAAAACAATTTTTTATGCGTGTGAAAATTTTTCATAATTTACTTACACATATTCATAACCTCAAATTTAATGGCAATGTTATAAGACTATATTTATATAAAAACATCTAAATAGATTAACACAATATTGTTGACCCTGGGGATACGTGCATCACAAGCTATAAATGTGATTTAATTTATTAAAAAAATAAATATATCACAAAGTAGCATGGTGTTACATTCTCTTCTAATCTTGATTTTCTGTATCATATTTTCTATCAAACATGATGTTCCTATTTTAAAAAATCATGGGGTTATATCTTTGATAAACCAAATGTTAATATCTTATTAAAATTTAATATTGTTCCTAACAATTCAATTATAACCTCATATTGCTCATGGGATCATCCTATAGTTGTGAATATATTATAGTAGTTGTTGTTAAATTTAGGGATTTATTATTTAATGTTTTAAATTGAAAAATAATTTATGAATATAGTAATTAATGGCAACTAAGTGCCGGGTCATAATCATTCTTGAAACTCTATGGTGAACCAATGGGCCAAGTAAGATTCGTTTACCCATTCCCTTCACCACATTTGTAAGTGTAAAATAATAAATATTAACACATAAAATAACACTCTATAATAATTACTAAACTATAACCAAAAAAATTTATAATCACAATCCCATAATCCCGATAACAATGATTTCCACTATATAAGTCTGAGCCAAGAACACATGAACTGATCATATTATTTGATTCCATTCGGAACATATTGTCAAATTATTCCTAGATAGAGATGGTTTTGTATTTATAATTGGAATGTAACTCCTCGAGTTTTTTATTTTATTTTTTTTATCATAAATTAATTTTATTTTAGAAATTATGTTACCAGAAATATAATGTTAACAGTTTTTTAAACACAAAACTATTTTATGTTTGTAAAAAATGCATCACTAGGTTTTCATACATTACACATGATAATGTATTTGAACAAATCCATGATATATTATTCATAGATTTATTTAAATGAAACCTTTATATAATAGACATTAAATGAAGAGATATGAACAGTAAAAATACATTCTTAAAATTAAATAAAATATTCTAATTTAAGATAAAAAATTTGATAAAATATTATTAATTTTAAGAAAAATCATTATATATTTCAAAAATTCTATTTTCTCCCAAAAATGCTATTTATTTCTTTATTAAGAATATTAAGAAAATTATTTATTCAAAATTTAATACACATTTTGTGTAAAATAAACATTGTTTTTTAAATAATCATCAGAAAATTATATTATCCTGAATTTTTGGGTTTTTTATAAATAGTTCCATTTATAATGAAAATTGAAATATACATAATTTTAATTAAAACTTCATTTTTGTTTAATTTATTTTTAATGCGAAATTATATTTTATATTGGTTATAAATAAATATTAGTTCGATTATAGATCCCATGATCTTATTTATGTTATTTTAATAAATTTAATATTTAATTTTTATATAAATACTTTTCAACATGTTTAATTTTTTTAAACCCCATATTATTATCATTTATATGGGATTTTTTTGAATTAAAAAGTTTCAATTATGTCAATAGAATTTAAGAAAATGGACTCTATATTTAATTTCTTCATTATTTTTGATATCTTATAAACTCAATATAATTTCTTACCAAAATGAATTGTAAATATTAGTAACAATTATTTACCGTGATTAAGCAAAATTGGGTTTACTGAGGGTTAATATAAAATGAGAAGGGATAAAAATAACTCAAAACAATTCTGATACCCATTTTCAAGCCATATTTTGTAATATTTTGTTCTACTGTAGATAATTTTCAATTATTTGATCCTTTTCACTTGAAAAACTGTCTGTGGTATTCTTTCTTTTAAATAATTACAAGTGTGCCACTCACCTCACCAATTAAAGTCTAACCATTCTATGGTCATCTTCACACAATAAAAAAATTTTGTTTCAAAATTACCTACTATAATAACTTTAAAGTTTCACTCATACCATCATATAACTGTTGTCATGGATAGAAATCCTTCCAATGATGGATGTTGGTGTGAACATGAGGATAACAGTTGAAGAAGATGTAACATCATCAATGATCAGTTTTGTTTTATTTATTCCTCCACCGAATTCAGTTTCTACTTTTCCATGATAATTTAACAACCTAAAAAATCATTAATATTAAGATATATTTTTATGTAATAGTAATAACCTAAAACTCTCCCCATATCCCTAAAATGGGTTATGAATTCATCATTCATGTGTTTGATGGACTTCCACATCCTGAACCGACGTCATTCATTTTTCCATTACCACCACTGTAGTATATAAATAATGATGTATTTATTTTAAATATTTGATATTTTTATTATTTTTTAATTATTATGTAAAAAAAATCTTCATGAATTTCTTTTTTTGTAATTATATAACATCATACATGTGTATAATGACCTACCTCCTCGTGGAGTGATGTGATTTGGTCACAATTTTGAAGGAATTTATTAATGATGGTTTTAATAAAAAATGTTATATATATGAAACTAAAATTAATTTTAAATGGTAATATATCATTTTACTTTTATTCTTTCAACTGTAAAGGAAATTAAAAAACGTTCATGGGTACGTATGACCTACCATCTCTATGAATGTTGTATTTCATTTTCTATCAATATATTTTTTAGATTACTACATTTAAATACATATTGAATATATATGATATTTATATCATGGTTAAAATTATTTTTATGATGAAACCATCATTGATATAAGGGTACCAAAAATAAAATTTCAAAATATATTCGGGAAACAAAGTGGTTATTAATCAAAACACAACATTAATAAAAAACTATTAATAAAAAAGTAATAAAAGGTCATAAAAATCTTATATTGTTTTATATATATATATATATATATTTTGTAATAGATTTATAATAGATTTATATTAATTTTACCTGAATTTTTAATTTTAACAACAAAATTTTTGACTAAACGTAGGTTGCTTATTTCCAAAAAATTTCTTCGTTGAGACATTTATTATGTAATGCAACAATATTATTTCATGAGGTGTATATAAAAGACCTATTATATGTAATATCAGGAATTAATTTATCATAATGTTTTTTATTTTCCATTTTATTTTATTCCTTTAGGAGGACTATGAGTCAACATTGCCAAAGTGGTAATGATTTTATCTTACAATCTCACAGTTTTTGAGGATTTTTTATGAATATGCTTTTGATGATTATACCCTATTATTCATATATCTATAAAATGATGACTTTTATTATCATTTATTTATTAATTAAATATTCATGTAACAATACTATTTTAATACTATTTGGTACTAAAAATAATTAAAAATATGGTTTTAATAAAATTAGACATTATTTCTCACTTCAGTTGGAAATCCATTTTGTTACAAAACCATTTTTTCTAAAAAGGTTTTCTAAATTTTATTATTTTTCTAAAATTAATTTTATATTATTTTTTATTAATGGTTCAATTTTATCAATTTTTTTAATGTAATATTCATGTTGTTTTCCAAACAATAAAATTTTTTATTTTACAAAAAATGTGAATTCAATCATTATTTTAATGTGCATGGTATTTATAATGTCATGGGTTCATGAATATTATATTATTTTATGTTTCAATTCTATTTTTTAAGGTTAAATTAAAATAAAAACATTTACAAAATATTTTATATTTTAAGATTTTTTCTTAAAATAGGAATGGCTGTATTCCTCTAGAAATATTTAAATGGTTACCAAAATTCATTTCCAGCAAAGATGACATCTGTTAGTGTTTCTTAGGCCTTATTTGGTATATGATACAAGGGTATAACTATTAGTTTTATCTTAATGTTTTATATTTATGACGAAATGGTGTTTATGAATCCCATTTATATTCCACATGTTCTATAGTGATAATGTTATTATAAAACCCACTTAATTTTCCATGGCTTATGCTATGATAAAATGATGAAATTATTATTAAACCTATCAAATTTTCATAGGTTATGGTTTCATAAAATTTTTATGAAACACATTTCATTTCATAGGTTATGATTTGATTAATTTTTTATGATCTCATGTAACATAAAAATATGGTCTCAATTACGAGACTAGTGGGACCTATATCTCATTTTAATGCATTGGATACTGATTTATATATCCTGAGATAGAATGGAATATAAAATTGGTAGAAACTTGTTCAGTAACAGAAGTTTTGAACTATGATGGTCCTGGTAGTGATCTATGACTACTATGATAGTTCAAGGAGTGAACCCTTTCAATTAGGATACTAAGGAACTAAGGCACGACTAATATTGAAATGATTTTATATAAATATGTATGTGACACAAATAAATGTATATTTCGAATCTTATTCTCTCATGGGTAATTTTCATTGATTAACTTATGATTATTATCTTATGAAAACCAAATATTTATTTCATGATTTAGGATTATGTTAATTTATATGGAAAATATGTTTTTCAAATATTATTCTCAACCCACCATACCCATACATACATGTTATTCTTATGTATATACCTTATTTACTCTTTCTAATCATCTAATATAACCCATTATGTTGATTCCTATACCTATGATAAGTTTAAATGTATTACCTATGTAATGACTAAGGAGTATTCTAGTTATGAATTACATAGTGGGAGATGACGTAGTTTAAATATTCACTAGTTGATTTTTTATCTATTTTTCAAAAGTCTGTAAACTAATATAGGCGTATGGAATATGTCTATGTAATGTAATGAATATTTAAAAAATGATGTAATATCTATGAATGAAAATACTTGGATTCCTTAGGTAATTCCTCTCTATACACTAAGGGATAAGTACTAGTGGTGAGGGGTTATTGATAATTTTGGGAAAAATATACCCTTAATATTAATATACTAAATAATAGGTAAACCACATAATCCTCAATAAACTAAAAATTAGAGTACATATATTGTATCTGTAGTAGAAATATTATTATAGAAATAAACTTTACCCATGTATATTCCTATAATTCATATAAATAGAAAAATAAAATATAATCATATGATCATATATAAATAAGGAATACAAATAAATAATTAGAGGCATTAATATACTTTCTAATTACTCACCAATGTCTTATTTCCATAATCAATTCAAGATTTTCTAACTTCATAGTTGTGCAATGATCCCTAGTCCAATCTATATTCCAGGTAAATTGTTACCACATTTATCAATGTACATGTGTAGTGTATGAGTATAATGAATAGTAAGATACCACTATAGAGGCCCCTAAAGTATGATACAATTCAATCCATTTATATACATGAATAATATATTAAAAAAATAACAATAAATATAAGTAAAATAATGTTAATATATTGGGTGGTAATTGGGTTTCCATGATGCTTGAACCAGACATATGGGGATAGTATGTGTGAGTTATTGAAGTCATTCTAATTATATAAAATTATGTAATTATAGTATCCAAACTATTTATACCACAAATAGATTAGAATTCGAATCACATTAGTGGAATATCACAAACATCTAATGGAAAGAAAAACCACAAGGGTTTCTATGGACTTTAGTTAGTCATTTAAAATCAAAACATAGTCAACAAGTGGAATAAAATAATTATATAAGAATATTAAAACCTATTCCCTCAAGAAGAACTACAAAATGAGAATCTCAGAGAATATCATTTAGGTCCCCTAGTATTAGAATATATTGTGAATATTCTATACTTATAGTACCTCAAGACTCAACCTCAACCCCTGACATCTACGACATATTTTTAATTAGTGTTTAATGATAGAAAATTAAAAATAACTTCGGGTAATATAAATAATTATATAATATATCCATTAGTTACTTATAAATTCCTAACACTCTTCTAGTGTTATACCCACATAAGGATTCATACAAATTGAATCCCAACACTAGGGTCCCATTCCTCCCATGAAAAGCCCATTGAACCCATTGTAACTCAAAAAAATCACTTAGAACAAATGAATAATAAACCAAATTATACTCAAAATCATAATTTATGGAGATAAAAACTTATTATATATCACATTATACACAAGGTTGATCATATCATAGAATCTCATAATATTTATACTAGATCTTCACACATCATACAAATTAAAACCCAATGACCACCTTAGGGAAATCAACATGTGTAGTTTTTACTAATTATAATGTCACACGCTACATATAGGGGAGAAATCACTGTAATGTTAAAAAAAATCACTCATACCCTAGGGAGGGTACATAATCAAAATATAAGGAAAAAACCCACAATTACCCTCTGATTAAAATTTATGAGTCCTTATATCATAATCCATTTAAAATATTTCCCTTAATTTGACTATCATCTATTCTCAATCCATATGAATTTTCTATACTGACCTTGTACCAAAGATTTACCTGTCCCCACAAATAATAAATGGAAACATGAACCCAAATGCTTAAATATCTCATAAAAGGTTATCCTAAGGATCATAGACCATACTGAAACCCCTACCAACAATCGATAAGGTGATCCACTCACTAAACCCCTAATCATGTAATTTCTACCATTAAAAATCCCTAATAGGGTACTAATGATTAATTAGTGTGTTAACATCTAAAATACATCATATAACTAACTATATGGTATGTACAGAATGTGAAATCACATCTAAAAGGTTCTAATCGGGATCCTATCATAAAAAATGATTATCTGTAATACAAGTATGATACCCATCTAAATAACCCATGAAGGACCATCCAAGACTACTAATCATTTATCTAATGATTTGAAATCCATTCAGAGTCTATCACATTATACTATTCCATTATCACCCTTGATATTTCTTAACTAAATAGTCCTAAAAATCAGTCAACCTAGTTTGGAATATTCATTCTAATAATAAAATCCATTAAATATTTTATCTCATGATTCCAAAAACTCTTAATCTTTGTTTTAATGTCCCAAACCCCAATTCTCCTGACCATACACCGTAACATATATGAGAAATTAAAAATAATGATTATTCATTCAATCTCTAATTACCATAATTCCTTGAGAGTTATCACATCTATTATTATAGCTTGATTCAACCACAATCACCTATATTTAAGGAATTTGACCCCACCCAATAGAGGAATTACAATGGAAAATTAGTGAATAGTGAGATACACTGGAAACATTGGGGTGTATAAGGTCGACCCTATCTATATAACATTACTATAATGTTTGAAACATGAATATTATACTGAATTAAGTGTCCATAGACATATATGTACTGGTGGGAGGGTCTTGACCTAGTATGGATGTGTGATCAACCAAGAAAAGCTTATGGAGTTTGATTTTTTTATAATATTTTACAATTAATAATTCAAAATACTAACAAGAAGGCATCCAGGGACCCAGTGTATGACCAATAGCTACCTATATATCATACACAATCTTTATTAACCTACATGATATCTGATTGAGTAGATGGTATAACTCCATTGAGTACTTGGTATAAGGAAACATACATAAACATTACCTAATCTGGAGTTTCATGTCATGATTTCATTCTCATACATTTTAGGATCTTTTGAGGATTATAGATTTAGAGAATTAGTACATAGCTCTTATATAACCAAACCATATAGTATATAGTGAACACGTTCTATCTGGTATCGATTTTCCCTCCATATAATTGTTTTAAAATAAAACATTATTTATTTTCAAGAAAAATATTCATGACATTCAACATGACCTCTTCCTTTACTTTAACCATACTTTAACCATGTGAAAAATATTATAAAAATATTGTATGAAAACAAATATCTTATTAATGGACATAAATAAATAAAACCACTATTCTAGTGGAAAACATGAAATCAAATTCAATTCTTACCTTTATTAGCCCATTTTTTGAGAGTATGAAATAAAATATTTATACATGATAAAAACACTATTTTTTCTCAAAAAAATTATTTAAAACCCATACCAATTAAATAAAAACCATTTTTTGAAACATAGAGTATCAAATTCATATCCCTTTTTAAACCCATGTCAAATATAACTAGAGGCGAGTTAAATCCATTGGAGAAAAAATCTAGTAAATCTCTTCTTATTTATTTTAAATACAAGAAATATTACCATATGAATTATAGTTAAATCAGGGTACACCCATCATATAACCTATATCGAGATCACCTAGAACTATTTGGGCACACCCATCATATAATTTATACTAGGATCATGATATGTTATATGGTTTCACCCATCATAAATTATATATCAAGCTCACCCATTTCATATATCATGATAAAGTTCCAAATCATGGTTAATTTTTTTATGCTTGCACAATTTCATAATATTTTTTTTTAAAAGATATTTTATACTCATATGTAAATCACTTTTAGATAAAAAATACCATTTTCTTTGAAAAACTCATTTTCAATACCAAAATAGATGTCTCTTTTACAAACAATAATCAATATCTAAATACAAATAAAATGGGAATGAAGTTTTTTTATGAATAAAAAATAAATTTTTTTATGGGAATCCAAACTTCAAATATTAGTTATGGTGTTTGGGAATGTCGCTGTCACCATATACATTAATATAGAACATTTATTTTTTTATTTATAAATAAATTCAAATATTACATTGAATGAATCCTTTTTGAAAACATTTTAATGAAAGAAATAAATTTACATTTATAAAAGTCTCATGAATATATAATTTCATTCATAAAATAGTTTTTAAAAATCATGTACATAAAAAAGAAGAGAGTTTGAAGGAAAACATTAAAAGATGATTTATTTTATTAAATTAAATCATTTGAAACCTTTGAATCATAATCCCAAAGAATGAATAAAATTATATAAATTATTAAATTTCATGACAATAGTGAAATTCATGAAATAACATGTAAAAGGGTTTGTATATGCTACTGATAAATAAATATACATGCATAACATCAAAAAATTTATTAATAAAAGGAGATTGAGATAAAATCCAATAACTCGAGTTCAATTTTTGACACTCATTCTTTATCTTCCAAAATAAATAACTTGTGTTAGTGAATTAATTTCATAATAACATTTTTCATTTTTATTATTAATTTAATATAACTATTAAAAAGTTATATTCAAATACTTAATATATTATGTTTACATTATATGTTTTTGAGGATATTTGGTTTAGATATCCAAAAATGAATTTGGTAGGTTGACTAGGGTAAAAGTTGTCATTATATCAACATATGCAGAATAATGAAGATGATATAATTATTATTTTAATACAAAAATATTACTTTTTAAATCCAATAATGAATGATTGTTATGAAAAATGAACTATGTTATGATAATGGAGATGGTAGATCATACACACTCATGGTTAACATTTAAATTTTCAAAGATAATTATAGAATAAATTAATGTTTTATTTTATCTTTATAGAATGATAATAATATTATAGGCACAATATTATTTTTTAAATATACTAATATATAAAATCTATATGACTTAGTAATTAACAAATTGTCATAACGCTTCATTGAGATAGTAGTCTACACATATGTATGAAAGAAATATTATTTATTACTGTAATAATGAAAATGATATATTATATTTTTATAAAGATAAATATTTCATGAATAAAATAATTATTTCATTATATCATATATATTCATTATGGGTATCCTTATCACAATCCATTAAATCATTAGTTAAAAAATATCACATCGCTTTGGGAGATGATAGTTCGTTATACACATGAGTGACGTTATCATATTCATAAGCTAGTAGAATGTAAGAAAGTAAATTTGATATAATAACTCCATAAGTATAATATTTTTACGTATATCATATATATATATATATACACACTTTAAATCCATAATTATAAATGTATTTGAGAGGAAATGCTGGAAAACAAACGACATTGTTTCATGAGATAGTTCGCCACCATACACATGAATGAGGGTTTTTTATCCTATGTAATGAAATTGGAGATATATTTAGGTTATTAAACATACATAATAATATATAAGTATATGGGATATAATTGTTTTATTATATAATCAATGTTGAAGACAATTTGAATGTGGTGTATTAAGAAATATAATAATGTTGATTGGTTAATCATGAAAATTATTCTTAGAAAAACGTCCTTAAGTAAGAAACAAAAGATTTAATAAAAAGAATTTTTTTATAAATATGGCACCATGTATTGGGTTTGGATTTTAGGATGTTATTTATAATAATAAATGAATATTCAATGGGATTTGATTTTGTGAAGTGGAGAGGATATGTGATGGCCTTTAATAAATCATGTGAGTGAAACAATTTTTGTCACTTAAATGAATTATTTTAAGGGTAAATTTCATTTAATTTACATTCATTCTTTTTTGGGGGCTTCCTAAGATTTTTTTTGAGGAAATGGTGAGTTATCATGAATTGGGTCAAACTGTGAGCCCATTTTCATATTTTAAAAACAATTTCGTTTCATTTATAACTATTTATTTTTTTAATATATTTCAAACATTGAAATTACTAAATGGCCTCCCCTGACCTATTAACACCATAATTTAAATTTGGACTCTTTAGGTATCTATAATATTTGTCGATTTGAGTTTTTATTTAAGGAATAGGGACATCCAGAAAGCACATCTCCAGTTTTTAAAAAAATGGCTTACTTAATAAATTATACTATTTTATGGATTTGTTAGTGATTTCAATTGTCAACCATTTCCACTGAACCCAAACACGCACCTATCCCCTTTCCCCCCTCATTGGAGATCATATTCATCATGAATTAGTGAGAAACATTACAGGTTTTCTCAAATCATCTATATTTGAAGAGGTAACTTCTTTCCTTCATAACTATATCAATTATTACACTTTTTCCGTCATTCCATTTCCTAATTCGACCATTACTCCTCCTCTTCGAACCTAAAAACTATTGAATCCCTCCAAGTCTCTCAAAACTTCTTTGGAACCCCATTTTTAAGGGGTATTGGGTTAAGGAACTTCAAATAATATCAAGTTAGTGTCTCTCATCATTAGTTCCCTCCTTTAATATAAGTTTATTTCAATTTATTTCAAGTTCCAAATGACATGGGGGTAGGGTTTTAAACCTAGGGTTTATTCTTTAGTTTTATTGGTCAATTATTTTGGTTTTTGGTTTGATCTAAGTCCCTCTTGATGAGGCAGTGGTGTGACATGATTTTCGCACAATGATTCAAGGGGTTCCTTTGATTTGGTAGTTGATTCCTTTTGGTATGAAATATTTTCCACCTAGAAGCTATGTTTATGGTACTTTAATGTCTATTACATTTAAATTTTGAGGCAAAAATTGTTTTTAGTAAAAATTATAAAGAAAATAAATTTTAAGTGGCATTTTTTGGTGTATTTGGGGTTTTCCCTAAAAATAATATATTGGTTTATTAAGGGATTCCCAATAATTATATATTTTATTTTATTTAACTGTATTTAGGATTAAAATAATGTTTTAAATGTTATTCTCCTTTGGTTTTTTCTTCCAAAATGGTTTTGGGTGACGTTTATTAAGTAAATGATTTTTTAAGAACCAATTTTATGTCAAATTGGGTGTTTTACATGGATATTTAATGTGATGCTTGTTGGGGTTGTTTTATAACTCATTAAATGGGTTTATATAAATGTTTTTGGTGCTAAAAATTCTATTTTGTAAAATATTATTTGGCCCAAAGTGTTCAAAGTGGGGTTTTAAAGATGATTTTTGTGTGAAAAGCATTGAAAGTTTTTGTGATGTTTTTTGTAAATTTTTATTGTTTTGTGATTTAAGAGGAATAAAGTGTCAAGAGATACTATACTATTTTTATGTTACCACCAGTGATTCTTCATATGAGAAGGGATATATTTATATTTCAGAAATCATTTGAGCACAAATGTAGAAGCCTGAGAACCTAGGTGGGCGGATTTGTACTAGTACGACGAGTTAACATGATGGGTTTTGTCACTAATTCACCTAGAATTTGGATAATGACAAATCTAACTAAAAAATATGGTTGATAATTTTGAAAAAATAGGTTATTTGTATGTTCTCTACTATTGGATCGTGCATGAGAATGGACTTTTCAATAGTTACTTTTCACCAAGGTACAAGGTGTATAAGGCCCGAGACAATCTAGTGCCTATTGGTGTTCCCGATTTTGTTTCTCATTGTATTTGTGTTATTTACCCTACTAATAGGGTGTGTTTTTATGTGAATTAAATTATATAACATGTATTATTTAAATTTTTTGACATTATAAAAGTTTTAGTTTGAAAATAGTTTTCAATTGAAAGTTATGTTTCTTGGAATATATCATTGCTTTTATTTACATACTAAAACTTATTTCTTCTTCACATTGTATAGAATACAATTTGGAATCATTGGGAAGTATCTTATTGGATTTAGTAACACAATATTTTTACAACCCTTGGGTGTATTCATACTTGTTTATGTTTGAATCAGGTAAAGGAAAGGATTAGGGTTGTTGTAGATCGCGGTGTTAGTTCCCATCCTTGGTGTGGAGTGGTGGAGACAAATTTTGGGTGATGAACCCTTGTCGGTTAGAGTCCTTGTGGATGTATTGATACTATATTTATATGTATTTGGACCAGTTTTATTGTATTTATAAATGTGTATTCAGTTCTTGTTTTTTAAGACATGTATGGCGCGAAAATTTCACATTTATATTATGGATTGTTTTTAATGTTTTAATATTTAATACTCAGGTAAATCATTCCCAAACCAAAATTAATGATTCTTGGGCACTTGTGCCAGCCTGTGGGGATATGAGAGACCCTTCTGGACTTTCCATGGGCCGGGTTTGGTGCTGGTATTGGTGGTGACAAGATTCTTTTTGTGAGAAAATGGTATCGATGTAGGTTAACATGTTTGGGTCATATTGCTATTTTGGGATGAGTTGGGTTAGGAAAGAACTAGGAATGTCTGGGATATTGGTTTTGGTTTAGATTAGGATGCCTAGCCCGCACCTCTCATCAAAGACCTTGATTCACCAGAGGATGTTGGAATTTATGGATTGATTTCACTTCCAGGTGAGACGTGTGGGCTACAGACCACACATGGACATCGGGTGGAGGAGGAGAAGTTGTTTGTTTTTTTACTGGAATATATTTAGATTATTTATATTTGATGTATTTGATAAAACTTTTCATAATTATTGTATTGATTATTGTTTTCTGACTGTTTAATTTTGTAGCAACATGCCTCCTCGGAAAGCACCCATGCACCCACATGATAAAGCTGGAGAGAGTTCGCCCATACTGATTGTACAGAGGCTAGTCAAGGTTGTAGTCCAGGTTGTCCAAGATCTATAGAAGAGATATAATCTTTCTCTTATTCCTTCTAGGGAAGAATAGACGTGTACTAGAAAAGATAAATCTCAACAGTTTCTGAAATACAACCCTCATAACTTCTGAGGCAGCTCAGAACCCCAGGAAACAGGGGAATGGCTCAAGAATATCGACATAATTTTTGAGGTTCAGGAACCACCCGAGGATCTTAGGGTGATGAGTGCCTTATTTCTGTTAGAGGGTCCCAGATGTAAGTGGTTAGAGTTAGTTCTTTATTGTGGGAAGAATGTGCTGATGCATTGGGGAGATTTCAAGGTATTCTTCAATGAACAGTACTGCCCTGAGGTCATGGAATATTCTAGGTCCTGAGAGTTCATGGAACTTGTTTAGGGGAATCCTTTTGGGATAGATTACACCAAAAGATTCACCGAGTTTGTTCTTTATTCCCCTGAAATTTTCTCGAATGAACAATTGACGACCTAGAGTTTTGAGAAAGGCTTGCGACCAGAGATATACTCCCAGGTCTTTCTGTTCAAGCTAAGGACCTATGATGAGGTCTTTAACCAGGAATGTATGTTGGAAATTGACAATAAAAGTAGCTATGGTTTTTCTGGGACAGTATCAGTTGTGGAAAGTGGCAGTTCTACAAGGAAGAAGAGGAAGCCGGAGGATCATGTGAAAAGGGAGGTGGTAGTTCAGGCCAATCCTCCACACAGTTTTTATCCAAGGCTTCTGATGTGAGATCAGTCATTTTCCACCAGTGTAGGAAACCCATGTACATTCGACCAGAATTCCAACATCCTTTGAATCCTTGTTAAAAGTATGGAGGAATGGGGCATTTACATCGCTTTTGTGGGATGGCACATCCACTTCCGAGTTGGGCAATTTCAGTGGCATCAAGAGGAGTTCCAGCACAGTCCGAGATGTCAAGGACTTGGGGATCTCAATTTGGAGGCTGTGATGGTAGGTATGGTTCATATTAATGGTATTTCCAGTTCAGGGAACATCAACAGACTAGCATTCATCCTTAGGCAAATATTAGAAATATCCATGCGGTGGATTAGGCACTAGCAGAATCATAGGTGGGATGGTCGATAGTTTGATGTACCGTTTTGATCTCATATTTTATAGCTACTTCCCATTATGATATTAGACCCTTTTTTTCATTCATTTCTTCCCTTTGTGTGGAAACACTAAATTTAGTATCCGAGTTTTGTCTTTTGTGATGGAGTTGGTGACTCTGCTAGGAACGAAGGAGCAGGGTCTCAGGTGACCCTCTTGTGCACTTTTTGTGTTAGGGAATGAGATGGAGTGGGAGCTCTTGTTCCTAGATATGGAAATGATTGAAATAATACATGGAAAGGATTGGCATGTACACTTCCAGGAACGCAGTGATTTCTAAAAATGGTGGGTGAGTTTCACGACACCTGATGGGAGTTGTTGGGTTTTTTTGCAGAGAATGAGATCCTCGGTCGGGTCGCGTAGGGCTTCTACTCCCAGGGATGGGCAGTCATATCATCCAATTATCATCGCTCATGCTAGATGACGATGTAATTTCTCTTGAAGGTGCACAACCTCATGTAGTGACTGAGTTTCCGGAGGTATTCCCAGATGATTTTTCAGGTTTTCCCCTAGTGTGGTACATTGTGTTTTCGATTGATCTAGAATTGGGAACACAACCACTTCTCTTCCCTCATATCTTATGGCACCCAAAGAGCTGAGGGAATTAATTATACAAATATATGATTTATAATCCAAAGGATTCATTATCCAGAGCATCTATACTAGGGCCTGTTTTGTTTTGTTTGCAAAAGAGGATAATGGATCTATTCAGTTGGGCATTAACTACTGGATGATGAATAAGGTAACAATTATTAACAACTCCACTTTTCCTAGAATATATGATTTGTTCGATCAGTTGAAGGGGGAAAAGTGTTTCTCAATGATAGACCTGCATTCGGGGTATCATCAACTCAGGGTGAAGGAGTGAGATATCCCAAAGACAGCCTTCCAAAGCAGGTATGACCACTTTTAGTATTTGATCATGCCCTTCAGATTGACCAATGCTACAACATTATTTATGGAAATCATGAACATGGTGTTAAATTAGTATCTTGATTCATTCATTGAGGTGTTCTTGGATGACATTCTAGTATACTGTAGCTCGGAGGGGGAATGTGAACATCACTTACAGATCATTTTGGGTACCTTGTAGGATCATCGCCTATATGAAAAGTTGAAAAAGGGCACATTCTGGATCACAAAGGTGAATTTTTTGGGGCTTGTGATCATGGAGAAGGGGGTTTTAGTGGACCCCCATAAGATCAATGTGATCATTTCATGGGAGAAACTGATGAGTGTGCTTGAGATCTAGAGTTTCCTTGGCCTCGATGGTTACTATAGAAAATACGTTTCGAATTTATGGTAGCTTGTTTCACTGGTGACCGCACTCACCCAAAATGGGGTAAAGATTGTATAGGGACATAATGTTAGGAATCATTCGAGGAGCTGATGTGGCGGTAGACTACCACCAACCATGCTAATTTTTCTATAAGAAGGAATTGGGTTTGTTGTCTATTGTGATGTGTTAGGTATGTGTCTTGGGTGTGTGCATATATAGGATGATCACCTGGCAGCATATGGCTCTCTCCATCTCCAACCACATGAAATTAACTAACCAACCCATGAATTGGATTTGGAAGTGGTGATGCATGATTTGAACACATGGAGTCACAACATCTTCGAGTAGAAGTTTGTGTTATACTATGATAATAATATCTTTTCCTATATCTTCTCAAAGAAAAACCTCAACGTGATGCAGCATAATAGGATAGAGTATATGTAGGGGTTCGACTTTGACATTGTCTATACCCCATGAAAGGGTAATGTGGTGGATGATGCATTGAGAATAATAATTCCAGTGCAGGCTTTGAGGTAGTCCAATGATGAGTGGTATTTGATGGGGATTTTATCTCAAATTCATGTGGAGAACACGAAAAATAGTAGAGGTTCATTCTTTCAGAGCATCCAGTTTACTCATTCTCTGTTGGAGTTGATTAAATAAGAATGCCCCAATGATGAGATTTTATAGCGGTCGAAGTTGTTTCTTCATGCTGGGGTAAAATCCTCTGATTGGTCATCATCTCCCAAGGGAATCTTCTGTTTCAAGGGCCGTTCAGTAGTTCCATTATCTCTTTGGAAGGTGTTGATGGATTAAAACCATCGGTATTAGTGGGATTTCCATTTGGGTGCCACCATGAAGTATTATGATGTCTCTCGGCAGTTCTGGAGGCCTGGTATGAGATGATACATAGTGGAATTTTTGTCAAGATTCTATACATGGAAGCAGGTGAAAGTATAGCATCAAAGTCCCCCCATTTTGCTCCAGCCATTACCCATTCCTACCTATAAGTGTGATGAGGTCACCATGGAATTCATTGTTGGCTTACCTCATACACCTCGGTGTAAGTATGCAATTTGGGGGGTGATTGATCATTTGAACCAATCATCCTACATCAATCCGATCAAAGAAACAACTAATGTGGATGAGTTAGGCCATTTGTATCGTCAGGAGGTGGTGAGACTCTATGGCATTCCATTAGAATTTGTCTTAGATAGAGAACCTCCTTCCCCTTCTTAGTTCAGGTAAGGCCTTCAGAAGGCCTTGGGGTATCAGATTAAAATGAGCATTGCATACTATCCTTATATGGATGGTCAGACAGAGAGAGCGAATCTGATTTTGGAGGACATGCTCTGTGCATGTGTCCTATACATTAGAGGTTCCTAGGATATCATTATGGTGTTGCATGAGTTTTCTTATAATATTAGTTATCAATCTTCGATTCAAATGGTTCCTTTTGTGGTGATCTATTGTCGGCCCTTTCGGTCCCCCCTCTATTGGACTGAGGTAGGTGAGACCTCACTAGTGGGGCCAAGTCTGGTGTATGAGACGTCTGGGAAGGTCAAGTTTATCAGGCATCATTTATTGACATCTCAAAGTCACCATAAATCATATGTTGACTGGATGCGTTGAGACCTTCAGTATTCTATCGGTTATAGAGTATTCTTGAAATTGGCCCCTGATCTGGGCCATCGTCGATTAGGGAAGTAAGGGAAGATGACAACATATTATGTTAGGCCATTTGAGATCACCAAACACATTTTTATGGTTGCATATAGTTTTTCTTAACCTTCTCAGTTTACATCCATCCATGATGTCATCCATGACATCTAGTTAATGAAATACAACCGAGATCCATCCCATGTACTGAGTTTGGAAGAACTGTAGATAGAGCTTGTCTGTTATTGAGCTTCCGGTGAAAATAGTGGGCTCCCAAGAGATGGTGATTTGAGGTAAGTCCATTCTGTTGGTCTAGGTTCATTGAAAGCAACGGAATAATGCACATGAGACAAGGGAGATCAGGTTATGGGTCGAGAAATAGTACTTGTTATTATTTTCCAATCAAGATTCACGTTCACTTTCTGGGGTGAAATGTCTTTCATAGTGGGGAGAATTTTCACATCCATGAAATATTTTAAAACTAAATTTCATTAAATTTCCATTCATTTTTTGTTTTGGGGATTTATCAGGATTTTTTTGTTGGAAAGGGTGAGTTTTCATAATTTGGGTCAAACCGTGTGGTCATTTCCATATTTGAAATATTTTTTTTTCTTTTATAACAATTTAATTTTCAATATATTTCACTCATTAAAATTCCAAAATAGCCTCCCCTGACCTATTTACACCTCCATTTCAATTTGGACCCTTTAGGAATCTATAAAAATGGTGGATTTGGGTTTTTATTTAAGGAATTGGGCCTGCCCGAAAGCAAATTTCTATTTAATTTTTTTTAATTAATAAATAATTAAATTTTAGCGATTTGTCAAAGATTCTAATTGTCTACCAAGCCTACTGAACCCAACAGTGTGGCCATCATCTTTCCCCCCTCTTTGGAGATCGTATTCATTGATAATTTGTGAAGAACTTCTTAGGATTTCTCAAATCATCAAGATTTGAAGAGGTAACTTCTTTCCTTCATAACTCTCTCAATTGTAACTCTTTTTACTCCATTACACTTACTAATTTGACCATTACACCTCCTATTCAATCCTAAAATCCATTTCAGCACTCAATATCGCTCAATACCTCATTGGAACCCGATTTTGATACGGGATTTGGTGGAGGAACATCAACGAATATCAAGTTAGTGTCTCTCCTCCTTAGTTCCTCCCCATTCATTGTTGTTTAATTCAATTTAATACAATTTCAAAATGACCAAGGGGTTGGGTTTTGATCCAAGGGGTTATCTATGGGGTTTCATGGTCAATTCATGTGGTTTTAGGTTTGATCTATGTCCCTCTTGTTGTGGAAGTGGTGAGACATGATTTTCGCAAAGTGATTCAAGGGTTTACTTTTATTTTGAAGATGATTCCTTTTGTTATGAATTATTTCTCACCTAGATGGGTTTTTTGGGTATTTTAATGTCTATTTTATTTTAATTTTTATCAAAAAATTGGTTTTAGTTAAAATTATAATGAAAATGAATTTTAAGTGCCAATTATTTGTGAAATTGGTGGTTTTTCAAATAAATCTTTTATTAGTTTATTAAAGGATTACCTATAATTATTTATTTGATTTTATTGAACTGTATTAGGGATTAAGATAATGTTTTAAATGTTCTTCTCCATTTTTTCTACAAATATGTTTTTGGGTGACGTTCTTTAGGTAACTAATTTTTTGAGTATCAATTTGGTGTCAAATTGGGTGTTTTACATGGTTATTCTATGTGATTCATAATGTGGTACTTCTATAACTCATGTAATAGGTTTATAAATTTTTTTTAGGTGTTTAAAATTATTCTTTGGAAATCATTATTTTGAACTCAGTGTTCAATGTGGGGTTTTAAAGAGAATTTTTTGTCTGTAAAGCATTTTTTAGTTTTTGTGAAGTTGTTTGGAAAAAATAAAAATGTTTTGTTTTGTGATTTAAGTGGTATAAAGTTTGTATATAACCTATACTATTTTTATGTTACAAGTAGTGTTATTTATATAAAAAGGGATATATGTATATTTATGAGTTGTTTTGAGCACAACGGGGGAATCCATAGTACATAGGCGGGCCGATTTGTATTAGTACGAATTGTGAACCGGATGGGTTTTGTCCTTGTTTCACATAGCATTTGGATAAAGAAAATTCTAACTAAAAAATACAGACGATGAATAGGGACCACTAGGTTATGTTTATTTTTCCCTACTAGTGGATCGTGCATGAGAATAGGTTTTTTTATGGTTACTTTACACCGAGGTACGAGGTACATAGGGCTCGAGACAATCTAGTGCCTATATGTGTTCTTGATATTGTGGATTATTGGATTTGTGGTATTTTACATAGTATTAGGGTGTGTTTGGATGTAAATTACAGTATATAACATGTATAATTAGAATGTTTTAACATTATGAATGTTTTAGTTTGAATACAGTTTTCTATTGAATGTTTTGTTTCTTGGAATTTATCACTTCTTTTCTTTTCATATTAAAACCACATGCTTTTACATCTTTTATTGCATGAAAATTGAAATAATTGGGTGGGATCCTATTGTAATTATTCTTAAAATCTAATTACACCCCTTGGGTTTAAGTATACTTGGTTTTGTTTGACATAGGAAAAGGAATGGCTTTGGGTGGTGGCGGTTTAGGGTGTTAGTTCCCATTCTTGGTGAAGAGTTGGGGAGACTACTTATGTGTCATAACCCCTGGTCATGTGGAGTACTTGGGGATGTCTTGATGCTATATTTATTTTTATTTGGATAAATTGTATTGTATTTAAACCATTTCATTCTATTCTAGTTTTCTCTCAACACTTGTTTGGCACTGATATTTATGATTTATATTATGGATTGTTTTTAATGTTTTATGACTTCGTACTCGGGTAAATCATTCCCAAACATAAATTTATTATACTTGGGAACTAGATCCACCCCATGGGGATAGGTAATGCCCTTCAGGGCTTTCCATGGGATGTGTTTGGTGCCGGTATTGGTGGCGACCAGATTCTGTTCGTGAGACTTTTAATTTATGAAAATAAAAAGGTGTGCTCGTAAATTTCAAAAATAAAAAGGATCAAAAATTAAAAATTCCATACCCATTAAAATTATACGTTGAAATATGTGTATAAAATATAATTTAAAATGTTTTTAACTCATTTTAAACTGTATATTCTCTATTTTAACCGTAAGTAAATCTGTTCTCACCCTAACTATAATAATTCATTTTTTCTGTTTCCACTATTCATTATGGTCAAAAATTAAGTCACCATATTAAAATATATAAATTATTTTGTTTATAAATATATAATACATTTTAATAGGTTCAAAACACAATAGTGGAATGAAATAATTAAAAATTAAACCCACAAAAGAGATAAAAAAGAGGGTTTTTCAGGATATGTAATTTTGATAAAAAAAATATGGTTTAATATTAATTAATTGATTAATAATAATAAATTTATGATTATAAAATAATATTTATTGAAATGTAACATATAAATTTTATTTTAAACATTACTCCTTAAGAATTCTTTTAATAAATTAAAATTGATAAACATTACCCACTGGAATGTTTTTTAGAAAAATCCCATTTGAAAAACCCAAAAAAATTGTACTAAAATAAAATATAAAGTTGATTTAAAAGTAATTAAGTATATTAGATATAAATAAATAATATAAATGTAAAATAAAATATTATTCTAAATATACTATGTATTTTAAATTAAACAATATTTATAAAATAAATGACTTTTATAAAACCTAGTATTTGTCTGTATTAAATGAAAACTCAATATTTTCTATAAAATAAAAAAATCAATATTAGTAAATATTGATATTTTCACATAAAAAAATATTTTAATTTTTAAAATTTAAATTATAATATTTTTAAATTTATCTTTGAAATAAAATATTGTAATAAAAGTTTTTAATTAAAACTATTTGTTTTTTTATTTTGAAAAAATTATTTAATAATTCAGTAATAAATATAAATATAATATAAAACATGATTTTTTTTATAACATTAAATGGTTTTTACATTCTTCCCCCTTTTGGAAATTGTATCCTTAAAATTTTATTCACTTGAGTAAAAAGTGGGACTATGTTTCCCTCATTATATTTATCGATCCCCATATTACATCTTCCACTCTATGTTTTTTCCATAAAACTATTACATGATGAATCACCATATTACAAAACACATTCTTGTTATTGTCAAGAATCTGAATAGTCTATTCCCTATAATAATGGTTATCTTAAAACTAAACAACATGAGGGATCAATGTATGATATGAATCTGACACATAATTTCTTAACATCAAGACATGAAAAAAAGTGTCCCTATGATAAAATCGATTGTAAATCCACTCATTTGGAAACTGATCCTCATTTATAATGGAAATCATATAGTTCGGTGAACTATGGAAATGACATCCCATTTTTTCATAACTGATTATAATTTCCCATGGAGATACTTAAATAAAAACATGATCACCAACCTTGAAAGAAATATGGTTCCTCTGGTTACATGTAGAACTTTACTGCCTGATCAGAGTCATCCTCATATGTTTCAAAATCAACTAGACCTTTTCACCCATTTAATTTAATAGATATTGACCAATAAATTTCCTTTATCCTACATAATCCCTAAAATATAGTGTTGGATATCACTTTCAATAAAATGCCCCATATGGATCCACCTATATATTTAAATGAAAATAATTCTAAAATAAAACATCACCAAATGAAAGATTTGTATCACAGCCTCCTTGATAACCTATTAAAAAATAACTAATAATAAATTCCACAGTCTTAATCATTGTATAAGAATATACATCATATTTATTATGAAATGATGTAATGAAAAATAATTCAATACCCAATTACTTCTAACATATTTTCAAACTATTAAATATGAACCATGGATCGGGTTATAATACAATAGACAGAGGCACTCCACATTACCTGACTGTCTCTTTTAGATATATTCATTAAATATTATCAAAAGATATATAGTCTCAAGTGGGAATTAAATTAGTATATTTAGTTAATCAATAAATAATAAGCCACATAACATTATTACATAGAGATGTTCATAAAAACCCCACCATGAAATCCATTGATATATTTTTATATTTACATTCTATAACTACAAAAGGACGAATCATTCCCTTAAATAATTATTATTCTTATTTGACCTAAAAAAATCAATGATCTCATTGTATGTTGAAAAATATCTCTTTTCATATCATCCCACCAATAATATTCTAGATGGTCTCTGTACATCATAGTATTTTAAGGATGAATGAAAATCGAGAGCTACAAGCCTCACTCAAAAAATTATTCCATAACTGTGAATTATAGGGCACCCAAGATCTCTCTACATATATGATAACACCATATTCATTAATAATAATCTAATGAAAATTAACCATATAAACATATGCAATATTTTCATTAAAATCATGATCCTACTTCTAATCATTCTTAGTTATTTATAATAAAATAGAATTTCACTGAAACCAAAAAAAATAGACGATATTCAATAATCCAAAAATCTTGGAAAAAATTCATCAAACCATTTACCAAAGGGTCTTGTTTGAAACATAGTAGGGTAAAGGTAACATTATTTTTCTAAATTAACGAGTTATCCACTTTTTTACCTTTCAAAGATAGGAATGAAATGCTAAATCATAATACGTGATCATTTATAGTTTTATTATTTGTATCATTTTGAATTATTTATTAGTGAATCTATACATCAAAATGTTGGGATCTGAATATTTTTCATAATATACACTATATAAATATTGTCCCCAAATTTTTATAATAAAAACAAGGGTAGCTACTTGTAGATCATGTTTCGGTAAATTAAGGTCACAATGTTTCAGATAATGTAAAGAATTTGTAATTTTATGATAATTCTAAATCCAGACACAACCAAGTCTATTCAATTAATAATCAATGTAGATGAAAAATTTTCCATTTCTAGAAGGTAGGGACAAAACTAGAGCATTTACCGATCTACATTTTATTTCTAGAAATGAATCAAATCATTATTTTATCTTGATGAATTTAACTCCTTTTCATGTTTTCTGAGTCACTGGGATGGAAAACTGAGAAAAGTTTTCCATAAAATAGCATTTGTACCCCAAAAATAAAATAAAACTACAAATCATTGTGATATTTTACGGTCTTGTCTAATTCCAAAACTGTAGTTTTATAGGGTCAACAATACATCCATCTTCAGAAACATTATGTCCATGTAATTAAATTTATTACAACAAAAATTACTACATCTTAAATTTTCTATATTTTTTCTTTTCATTTATGGATTTAAAAAACATCCTTAAGTGACTTTAATGTTATCATTATCTTTTATAATATTAAAAAATATGATCAATAAAAATAACCACAATCTAATCCAAGAATTCATGGAAAACATATTTCAGTAGGTCCATAAATACAATAGGGGGAATATAAAACCAAATGGAAAAAAATACAAACTCACAAGGCCTATATAGATACTGAATCATTATCTTCAAAATATAATCCTCTTTCACCTTCATCTAGTGGATCCCAATGCTCAAATCAACCATTAAAAAATACTGATCTCCCTAAAGTCGACTAAAAAAATAATCGATATGAGGAAAATCATACTATTTTATAAAAATGATTTTATTCAAGACTAAATTATCAATGTAAAGGCTCATTGAACAATATTTATTTTTGAAAAAAAATGAGAACCAAATGGTTATGTGATAGGTTGAAAGTAACCATTATCTAACATATAATTTAGTTCATTATTTAATTTTCATTTTTACACATGATCCATTTGATGAGGTGTTTTATAAATATTATTAGCAATCGTAATTAGGTCAATAGTACAATCAACCTATCCATGAGGAATAACAATATGAAAATTATCGAGAATAACACCCATGTATTCATTTACTACTATCACATAACTAAAATAAATAGTTTGTTTATTTTCAATTGCATGAGTCAGCGCCAATGAGCATGTACCATAGTGGTGGCGGGACTGTAGTAGTGTGAGTACAATAGCGGTAGTGGGATTGTAGTAGGGAAAGTACTGTAGCAGTACTGTTCACAAGGGGTTCTTTGGGCAAAAAACAATTGGGCTTTCAAGCCTTGCATTCAGGCCACTTGGACTTGTGATTTTGGGCTATTTAATTGGTCTCCCTCTACCCAGTCTAAAGAGGTCTTTGCTTTAATAATAAATAGAGTTTTCAGCCCCAACCATTAAAAAAAATTTTATGAGCCAAATAATATTAGCTAGTATCGAAAATAAATTTCTTTGTTTCATGGTAATTTATCAAAGTCATGAAATCATGGAACATAAAATTATTGTCTCTTAAATCAATAATGTCGTGATAAATTGAAATCCAATCTATGCCATGAATGATATGAAACTCTAATATGGAATGATCGATAAAAGATTCAAGAAAGACCGTACCAGTGATAAGAACATGAGTATTATTATAAATATTTGCAACCTTAATATTTCCACCATGAGTTTTTATAAAATGTTTAGTCATATATTATTGTAGTGATATTATAATATAAAAAATCATATAAATTAAATAATGAAATGATATAGCATCAAATAGGGCACCAGAAATTTTTTAATAAACATGTATCATACCTTTCAACACTACATATTATGGTGCAACATCTACTGTAAGAGTAAAAACATTATTTTACACACCTTTGTATTTTTGATCATGATGGTTTCCATCCCATGAAACTAACATCAATAACATGAAAGAATAATAAACGAACTCATTGCATCTAAAAATCCTCATTGTTGGAAAGGAATATGTTACCTCATTCATGGATTCTTTATTATTATTTTCCTTTCTATCACTTACCATATAACCAAACTATGCACATGCATAACACTTCCTGATTTCATAATAAATTATCCAAGGTTATTTTTACCACACCTAGAATAATATGGGAACATTATTTTCATACCTCCATATTTATATGATGAAATTTCCTCATCACCTTATATCATAACAATTTCTTTATTTCAATATAACAAGCAACATAAGGTTTAGAAAACATGATCTATTCATTTTTATCATATGGAAATATATTCTCATAGATTTTAAATTTATGTGAGCCCAATTATTTTTGTATACATTGTCTCACTACTGATTAAATATATTATTTTTGTTATTGTAAATTATTGACCTATGAGACATTATATCTGGAACCCCGATAAAAATCACCACTTGGCCTCATGTACACCTCTCTATATTGAATAAGATATTGAGTAGATGTTAGTGTCAGATATAACAAGTGGGGGGGGGGTATACCATCTTTATTATAGAAATTCAAAAATAAAAAACAAAATTAACTACAAATAATACTAATAATATGAAGTAAATCATCAAGGAACCCATTAATTAATTGTGTATGTACCAACTATCCAATGGAGTAAACATTTAATGTTCAGATAATCTTATGGTCCAAAAGAATAAAATAAAACATTCAATACCATCCCCAAATAGGTCCCAACATAATGTCTGGACCCCTAATCCATTTACTATACCAACTCCCATACCATCCATCTAACATATGGCCTTTTCCCATATCCTGAACTTCAACTTTGATTTCATCTTGGTACCCAAAAAAGTCCCAAGTAGGGGGAGATTACAAGTCAGTATCCCACAACCAATGGTGTCTACAATAATATATGGGCATAAATATATTATACATAATTACATAAAACTAAAATATACAGATGATAAAATAGGTTTCATTTTTCAACAGTATTTCAAATGGACAAATTTATTCTCAATCCCAAGATACACTTGTAGACATATAACATTCCATGACTCTTTCTAATCATATGAGCCATTAGTCAAATGGGTTATAGGTCGATGTACATAGAGGAATAATAATTGTATTCAACTGGGTTTTAGAATTCCCTATCTAACTACCCCAACAATAATATGAAACACAATGTATATTACATTAGATTAAGGAGAATATATCCATCCTATGATCGTACAATCCATAGGGGAACCTGTAGCATCTTTATATCCCACCCAAGGGAGAGGATTATCAGTTAAATACCCTACCTACAATTAATCACATTTCCAAAGTTCAACATCAAATACCTAGAATAACACAATTATAAAAAGGGTGTGCATTTAAATTTTATCACATATCTAGGGTTAATTACATTCAACATGTTCTGAACTGTCATAGAATGTTTAATTTACTACATAACTACTCTATAACAAAATTTCAACACATTCAATACATTTAAAAATAATGCAATGACTCTTTAATAAAACATAAAATTAATCCATTTACATGCCATAACTCATTTACTATTTAAAGGTATGAAAAAATCTAATGTATTCCAGGTTTGAAAAATAGAAATAATTACCTTTGGAATTATATCATATCCCTTTCAATTTAAATTTAATGAACCCAATTCCATGTAAAATTTAGTGGCACACTCCATTGGGGGGCTTAATCCAGTCCATTCAACCGTAAAAGATATAATAGGGATCATGAGGATCCCAACACATCATTTTAGTATCAAATTTATAATTTTATACAATGGAATTCAAATTCATGATATAAAATTACCAAATAATGAACCACATAGAAAAAAATAAAGCAAAAAAAATTGTGATAAAACTTGTATCTCTCCAACCACAAGTTCATAGACGAACACTCTCTAAAATCCCCTTGATTATTACCCAAAAACCCTCAACACCTAATCTATAGATCTATTATAAAATAAATTTTTTTATGATTTTGTTGGAGAAATATTATTATATACCAAATATTCTAAGGAATATAAAAAAGTGTAGTAGTATACTCACCCAAAGCATGAATTCATAGATAATGGTGCTTCAAATAACACAATCTTGATAGAGAATAACATTGAAAGAGGGAGAAGCCTTGGTTAAAAACTCTTACTACTGGAGATAGAAATATGATGAAAACCAATTAAGAACTGATAAAGAACTATAAGGAAAAATGATAAATTCCCTCCATGAAATTAGTTGCATGTTTTAGATGCATGATTGGACAAATAGTGCACTTACTGTTTCCCTACATCTATCTAAGAGGGTTCCTAGGTCACATTGTTTCATTGAAAACCCACACTATATTCCAAATTATCTAAAGTCCATATGTAAGGAAAAAAATCTAATTTTACATGACTTACAATATCACCTTTCATGGGTTTTCAACCATGCACCCTCCCCCTATAGGTTTAATAGATACAGTGCTCAATTTCTACTAAACATGCTCCAATCCTTCTCCATGAACATTATGTCCTTTTTTATTCCTAATTTGCATGATGACCACCTTAGATAGATGTAAGAACCCAGTTTTTGCTGCAAAAGGATTTGGAATATTCTTTATATTATTCCAGAGCAGCGCCCTCAGATGGCGTGCGATTCCGAGCCCCAGAGTGTCCAGAATTAAATCTTCAGTGCGTTCACACCGGAAATGCAAAATAATTGGGATAACTCCTATATGGTGATACAGAGCTGAGATCTGAGTGTACATATGGGTCCTTAATGGGGTTTTTACCCTAGTAACGACATACAACTTGTTGGCACGGGACGTTTGGACCCCTCGCTCGCTTTCAGAATGTTAAACGGATAAATTAATTAATTTATTTATTCGTTTAACGGTGAAACTCATGTATCTCTTAAACGATAGCTAGGATGGGAAAACTGAGTGCACTGTTGAGTTTGGAGTGTGCCGTTTACCCTAGGAGGGGTGTAATCTTCGCGGGCGTGAGACGTTTGTGAAAAATGGCCCCAGGGGAATTTTCATAATTTCGCGGCTTTGGGCGTTCGGCTTTATAACTTTCAAACTGACGCTCGGAATAAAATTCTGAGACCACCGTTGTTCTCATAGTGTGGTGTTTACCATAGGGGAGGCATAACACCAACCCCATCGGGAGTTTAGAACTTGGGTTAATTTGAGGGTCGAAATAATTAAAATTTTAATTATTTTGTTTTCTTTATTTAAACAAACCCCCCTTCTCGTCTCCATTTCATCCCCTAGCGAAAGAAGGAGCTCAACCAAGGAGCTCTCCTTCAAGATCTTCTCCTCCATTCTCTTCGAGGTGTTGCGAGAGACCGACGAATCGACGACAAAGCTTCGGGCTTAGTACCACAAGGTAGGATCTGGTCCTCTTTGTTTCAATTCATGCACCTGTTCGTTTACATTTTATGGTGTCAAAACCCTAACAAAATACCTTAAAAATACCATATCTTCCTAGTTCGTATTTTGTACTTCCCGTTGCCAATTTCGGATTCGAAATCTGAGTCACGAGCTAACCGCGATCGATTGTCGAGTATTGGGTGTTGATGGGGGTTTCTGGCCGGTTTGGAGGGGCTCTGGCCGGTTCACGGCGGCAGGACCGAGCGTCGGAGGTGGCAGTCCACGGAGGCTGCGGGCGAGTCGGCATCACGGGCGGGCGGCGACAACAGGCCGGCACGACGACACGGCGATGCGGCGGGGCTCCTAAGGCCGGGCGGCGGTGGTCTCCTGAGCGAGGTGTCTTGCGGTCGAGCACAGGTGGCACAGGGGAGTCGGTGTGAGGCTGGGCATCTGTGGCAGTGCATGGCTGAGATGGCGAGGCGACATCGGCTACGGGAGGCGGAGGCGCCGGCATGCCTGTTGCGGTCGGGGGAGGTAGCCCCGAGGCGCTAACCTTGGGGGCTGCAGGAGGAAACCAGGACCCACCTTTTGTGGGTCCTTTTGGGAGAAGAAAAAGACCGGACGAATGGCCGGTCTGGTTTTAGTTAAAAAAATAATATTAATAAGTTTATAATAATAATAATAATAATAATATATTATTATTATTATTATTATTATAAAATGATTTATACGTTAATAAATCATAAACCAGGAGTCAGTTTCGTGAGTCGTCTACGGCGGCGCGTGCCTCGGAATGAGAGGAATATTTTGAGATGGTTTCGGGAATTTTAATTCCTGAAATGAGGGGCTTGGAGGCGCAACACATCTTTAAGTGAATTGACGTTTTTCCAGGGATCTTGTTTTGGACGGCGTAGACACGTCTGACATCTGTTTTGAGCGCCGTCAGCGGCATTGGGACCCTGGCGCCGGGGCGAAGCTTTCCAAGGTGGTTTTGGGCGTTAATTCCAGACTTGAGGAGTGGGCCCCACAACCCATCTTTTGAGGTGTGAGCAGAGTTTAGGGACTTTCTCATCAAGCATCCGTTCGGGGCATGCAAGCAGTTGATTCTGGATGTTTTTCCGAGGGGATTGCAATGGTGCAACACGCCCGTTGTAATTCGGCACGATTGTGTGGGCCCCACGAGGTCCGTTTGGGCTTTGACGACAATTTTCCATCTCTATCACCGGGAGACCGTTTTGGGCTGGTGAATAGTCCATCTCGTGTACCTTTTCGAGATGATCGCAATAGTGTGATCTGTTGGCAGTGCTTCGGGACCGGGGTGCGGGTTCTGCATGGTACCGCTCGTGCGCGGTAAGCCGGAATGTATCTTTTTCTCCGGATATCCGTTCCACTTAAGTGAGTAGTGGTTTTGACGTGTTTTTCCGAGAGCATTGTGATGGCACAGTTCGCTCGACCTTTTTTGGGGACATGGTGTGGGTCCCACCAGACCTGGCTATAGTGAATAGTACCTTTTTTACCGGGTGTCCATTTTGGGCGATTGAGTAGTCAATCCCATGTGTTTTTCCAAGGGGATCGAAGTGGTGTGCTTCGTTTTTTCAATTTCGGGATCCTGGGGTGTGCCCCAAATGGGTTGGTTACGATGAATAGTACCTTTTCCACAGGTTGACCCCATTTTAGGGGAGTAAGTAGTCTATCTCTCATGTTTATCTGCGAGGATTACAACGGTGTAATCTATTCAGGTGGGCGGAGCCTCATACACAATCTTATTAAAAGTGGAAATATGAAAAGTGCCCCAGTGGCGGTTCTTATACCGTGTTTGAAGCGGACCCTTAGCGTGTGATCGCGTGCACTCCTGGGAGAGTGAGGTTGGTGTTTAAAGAGATGTGGTTGGTTGTGCCTCATCCGTTGAGGTGGAAGGTTGGAGTTGTTACGTTAATCCTTCGGGTTGATGTTGGTTTCCGTGTGCACGATAGCCTTTGGGCTGGAACGTGGTATACTCTAGGAGTATACGGGAACACTTGGAGTTACATGTGGTTGTTTATACCTGAGAACATTTGTGCGTTTGGTTGGGGTTGACTTGGGACCACACATCGTGTGGGCCCCATGTGCGTGTCATATTCTGCATAACGTACTTTTGACCTCTCGTGATGTAGATGGTTCCTTTGTTCTTGTGGTTGACCAGAATGGTTGAGTTTTCCCCTGGTCCTGTTCTGAGGTTGTTTCCAGCAGGACTGAGATTGTTTCGAGCATGGCTCGCCAGCATCACCATCCAGTGGAGATGGCCAGAGAAGTTTCGGGCTTACCCTCTAGTGAGGCTGGGTAGTGGGTTGCTCATCAACTTTTAGGGTTTACCCTCTAGTAGATACTGGGCTGTGCATTGCTCACGAACTTCTAGGATTTACCCTCAAGTAGAGACTGGGAAGTGGGTCACCCGAAACTCTTAGGGTCTACCCTCTAGCAGGGACTGGGCAATGGGTCACCTGACGACCTCTTAGGGTATACACTCCAGCAGGGCAGGGCAGTGGGTCTCCCGTCGTCTAGTTCCAGGTCCTACCTCCAGCAAGGCTGGGCAGTGGGTTGCCTGTCGACTTATTCCAGGTCTACCGTCCAACAAGACTGGGCAGTGGGTCACCTGTCGACTTATTCCACGTCTACCATCCAGCGGGGCTGGGCAGTGGGTTGCCTGATGATGTATTAGGGTTAACCCTCCCACAAGGCATGGCAGTGGGTCTCCTGATGATGTATTAGGGTTTTCCCTCCCATATGGCGGGGTAGTGTGTCTCCTGATGATGTTTTAGGGTTTACCCTCCCACAGGGAGGGGAAGTGGGTCGTGTGATGATGTATTAGGGTTTACCCTCCAGCAGGGCTGAGCTGTGGGTGACTCGATATCTTGTTACGAAATACCCTCCATCTGGGCTGGGCAGTGGGACACCCGTTGACATTTCAGACTCAGTCCTTTCTATTAGGCTAGTCTGTGGGTTTCCTCCATGATTACCAGAGCATGACCCTTGGTTGTACGGGTCAGTGATGGAACGACCTTGACTTTGAGGAGACCTCTTGACTGCAGGGCAGTGACGAGGTGCGGTTTGACTTAACCCAGAACTCTTAAGTATGAGGGGCACTTTCCCCCACCAGGACGCATCCTTGTGACGCGACCTAAAACCGTGTGGGCGAATCAGTGCCGCCCAAAGCGGATTGTGTCGAGGTGTGGTGGTTTTATCCCCTTGACTTGTAGTTCAGGGCAGACATGCGGGATGCTGGGCATCGATGGTGTTTACTTTTGGGACTGTTGGTGACTCAATTTTCTTGGGCTGAGCTACGGGATGGAGATCCCCTTACGATCTTGTTCGAGCTTCTTGATTGAGTATATGGATATGTATATACCTTGTTCCAATACCGAATTCTTGGGCTTGGTTACTCTCCCTCTAGGAGAGGCGAAGACGCGCGGGGTATGCAACATGCTTTCTGTGTCTAGCTTCTTGTGGTTGGATGAGTCTACTCTCCTACTATAGGTAGCTAAGACTCGACGAGAAGTTAATCTTGTCACCGTTTCTATCTCCTTCTGTTTATATGAGTCTACTTCCTTTCTCTTGTTGTGTTGAGCTGGACTCTTTACTGCACTCTCGGTTGTACTCCCTTACTTTCCCCTGTTCGATCTACTGTTCACCCATCGATACATCCTTTGTTTCTCCCTTGAGCCTTCGGGGTATAATACTGAGTATTTTTATACTCACCCTTGCTTGGGCTTTCCCTGCACATGGTGTGCCCTTGGAGATGATGGACATGTTGGTCGTGACGTCAGAGGAGATTAGGATCTTGGGAGCTTGGACCACATGCGGTGGTTGGAGTTGGGTTCTAGGTGGGGGACTTTCGCAGATGTTTTACTTTTGTTTACCTGTTGCCGGGTTTTGGCACTTTTCTGGTTGGGTGCGTGTTTCGCCCCTTTTCATTTCAGGTTACTTTCATCAATTTCATTGTACTTTTAGAGGTCGATTCCCATTGTGGTTTATTTATACCAGTTTCCATTTTATTTACTTATCTTTTCTTTCACTCTGCACTTTTGTATTTAGTGTGCTACGTGTGTGTGTGTGTACAGGTACTCAGGAAAAGGCCTCCCCGAGTTGTTTAGCCTTCTATGCTTGTCTCCAACCCCTTTCCAATGGAGGTGGGCTTGGGGTAGTTGCTTCTCAAGCCTAGATAGGTTCGGGTCGTGACAAAGTGGTATCAGAGGTGGTCATTCCTTGGGGCATTGTGTGGACATCCCTAAAAAGGAATTGTTTGGGATTTAGGGCAATAGTGTAAACGTGTCTCAAGAGCGGCTCTCAGGACAGGGTGTCCAGTGATGGTGCGTTGGCCAATGTATCCATTCACCAGGACCTTGATAACCCGCTTGTCGACTTGGCATGCTGAGACATTTGTTGCAAGGAAAATTGGTTTGTGCATCACATAGGATTGAGACTTTGACTGTCATTCTTAAGTCAGCTCCCCATTGTTGTTACTGTTATATACATATATGCTCATCTGACCGCGACACTCCTTGATAATATTCAGGATGTTTCTGTGAAGACATATAGCCAGGATACCCGATTTGGTTCATGATGACAACCCTGTGAACTATGAGGCCTCAGTCCAGGACCCATCCTGTGAGCCCCTTTCTTCGGGTGGGCCGGTAGCAGCACCCCCACCTGTTGAGCAACAGACAGCTTCAGTAGAGCAGGCAGGGCTAGAGCGTAGGTTGAGCGTGTTCCGTGAGTTATAGTGGCATATACCACTGAGGTTCAATGGCGATCCAGACCCTCAGGTAGTAGAGGTTTGGCTAGAGATAGTGGTTCGCCTCTTCAGGCTTGTGTAGATGCCAACAAATCAGAGAGTGTCTTTGGAAGCCAACCTTTTTCGTGGAGCATCTTCGCGTTGGTGAAGTCTGGTGACCCAGTTTCTTAGCGAGTCGTCGCTTTTGTGGGGAGACATTCAATTGTTGTTCCATGAGGAGTTTTTCCCCTCCTTCTTGCGCTCTATTCGAATTCATGAGCTCCTGCAGTTTTAGCAGGGAGGGATGATGGTGGCTGAGTACGCGGCTAGTTTCATAGACCGTGCACACTTTTACACGGACTTGGTCCATGACGACAACATCCGAGCGCGGAAGTTGGACCAGGGTCTTCGCCGAGAGATTCGTGCTGTCATAGTACCCTTGGGCATTTCCACATATGCGAGGATTCTAGAGCTTTCTTTGGTGATAGAGGGCTTCCCATCACGTTCTAGCATTGGTGGTTGCAGCAGGTGCCCTACCACGACGGAGGCACCGCCATGATCGGAGTAGTACCCAGAGAGGTGGTGCTAGTAGAGGAGCGGGAGGAGCTGTTTGTGGGGGACAACTTTACGAGGTCTTCCCATCTCCACTAGGCGGTCCACGTCAGGCTCCGGGAGCTGATAGTTGGGACCACGAACAACCACAAGCTTTGTATGTCTACGACCCTATAGAGCATGAGGTGTTAAGAGGTACGGTCTAAAGCTCTTCTACTTCTTGAAGTAGAATTGTTAGACTCTCTGTGTGGAATGCTTTCCTACCTGCTCCTTGCTTGAGGTGTTACCAGGGTGGCATGGGGCGTTGGTGTAACCATGTGTGGGTATGATAAAAGGTGTGTGACCTTTTTCTTTCCTCGATGGTGTCGACTCCATCTCTTTCAGAGCATTTAAGAGAGTCTTGGTTTTGAGACATCGACGGTGAAATATTGTGTGACCATATATCCTTGGGTGTTTCACCATATGGATATTATGAAGGAGGAAATCATCGGGCTGTGTTCCAGGTGCGGGCGGTGATTCCAGTCGTGGCGTGCAACGTGGAGGTTCGGTCGGGGAGGCGAGCTAACCCCGAGAGCCTTCGGGCCATTTGAAACTGTGCAAAAGGGATGGTGATATTCCCTAACACCTAGACCTAACCCCAGAGGCTGGTTTGGGTGCATGATGTATCCCAAGTGACTCACCTAAGAAGAGGTGTGTATGCTCCTATGGACGAAATCTACAAGGGCATACCTCATGTGAAATAGATCAATCCTTTGGTCTGTGTGTGGTGGCACAGAGCTGTGCGTGAATTCTTTTGGGTACAGGAGAGCCAGGTGTGGGATTAGTACCATGAGTTGTTCCCTGGTTTTTCTTTTCAGGGATTAAAATATTGAAGGATAGAATGATGTAAGAACCCATTTTTTTTCTGAAAAAGACTTTGGAGTATTCTTGATGTTATTCCAGAGCAGCGCCCTCAGACGGCGTGCGATTCCGAGCCCCGGAGTGGCCGGAATTAAATTTTCAGTGCGTTCACACTGGAAACCCCAAATAAATGGGATAACTCCTAAACGATGATCCAGATCAGAGATCTGAGTGTACAGATGGGTTCGGAATGGGATTTTTACCCTAGAAACAACATAAAACATGTCGGCGTGGGACGTTTGGAACCCTCGCTCACTTTCAGAATGTTAAACGGATTAATTAATTAATTAATTAATTCATTTAGTGGTGAAACTCAAGTATATCTTAAACAGTATCTTGGATGGGAAAACCGAGGGAAACGTTGAGTTCGGAGCGTGCCGTTTACCCTAGGAGGGGTGTAATCTTCGCGGGCGCGGGCCGTTTGGAAAAAATGGCCCCAGGGGCATTTTCATAATTTCGCAGCTTTGGGCGTTCAGATTTATAACGTTCAAACAGAAGCTCAGAATCAAATTATGAGACCACTGTTGCACTCAGAGCATGGTGTTTACCCTAGGGGAGGGGTAACCCTGACCCCATTGGGAGTTTCGAACTTGGTTTAATTTGGGGGTCGAAATAATTAAAATTTTAATTATTTTGTTTTCATTATTTAAACAAACCCCCCTTCCCTTCTCTTTTGCATTCCCTAGTGGAAGAAGGAGCTCAACCCAAGGAGCTCTCCTTCATGCTCTCCTCCTCCATTCTCTCCGAGGTGTTGCGGGCGGCTGGTGAATCGACAGCAAAGCTTCGGGCTTAGTCCCACGAGGTAGGATCTGGTGCTCTTGGTTTCAATTCCTGCACCTGTTCATTTACATTTTATGGCGTTGAAACCCTGACCAAATTCCTTAAAAATCCCATATCTTCCTAGTTCGTATTTTGTACTTCCCGTTGAAATTTTTGGATTTGAAATCCGAGTACCGAGCTAACCTCGATCGATTGTCGAGTATCGAGTGTTGAAGGGGTTTTCTGGTTGGTTTGGAGGGGCTCTGGCCAGATCACGGTGGGAGGACTGGGCATCGGAGGCGGCAGTCCATGGAGGATGTGGGCGAGTCGGCGTCACGGTCGACCGGTGGAAGCAGGCCAACACGACGGCACAACGACGCGGCGGGGCTCCTAAGGCAGGGTGGCGGTGGTCTCTCGGGCAATGCGGCTCGCGGTCGAGCGCATACGGTGTAGGGGATCCGGTGTGAGGCTGGGCATCTGTGGCGGTGCAGGGTCGGGATGGCGCGGCGGCATCGACTGCGGGAGGCGCCGGCGCCGGCGCGCCTGTCGTGGTCGGAGGAGGTAGCCTTGAGGCACTGACCTCGGGGGCTGCGAGAGGAAACCAGGACCCGCCTTTTACGGGTCCTGTTGGGAGAAGAAGAAGACCGACCGAACGACTAGTCTGGTTTTAGTATAAAAATTAATAATATTAATATTAATAAGGTTATAATAATAATAATAATATATTATTATTATTATTATAAAATGATTTATACGTTATTAAATTATAAACCGAGAGTCGATTTCCCGAGCAATCTGCGGCGGCGCAAGCCTCAGAATGAGAGGAGTATTTTGAGATGGTTTTGGGTAATTTTAATTCCCGAAACAAGGGGCTCGGAGGCGCGACGCCTCATTAATTGAATTGACATTTTTCTGGGGATCTTGTTTTGGACGGCGTGGATGTGTCTGACGTCCGTTTTCAGCGCTGTCAGTTGTGTTGGGACCTTGGCGTTGGGGCGAAGCTTTCAAGGGTAGTTTTGGGCGTTAAAGCCAGAGTTGAGGCGTGGGCCCCACAACCCATCTTTTTAGTTGCGATCTTCGTTTAGTGACTTTCTCATTGTTCGTCCGTTCGGGGTGTTCGAGCAGTCGATTCTGGATGTTTTTTCGAGGGGATTGCAATGGTGAAACCCGACCTCTCTAATTCGGCACGATGGTGCGGGCCCCATGAGGGTCGTTTGGGCGTTGATGGTGATTTTACATCTATATCACCGAGTGACCATTTTGGACAGGTGAATAGCCCATCTCGTGTACCTTTTCAAGAGGATCGCAATGGTGCGATCCATTGGAAACGCTTCGGGACCGGGGTGCGGGTTCCGCGTGGTACCGCTCGTGCGCGGTAAGCTAGAATGCATATTTTTATCCGGATATCTATTCCACTCAAGTGAGTAGTGCTTTTGACATGTTTTTCCGAGAGCATTGCGATGACGCAGTTCGCCCGACCTTTTTCGGGGACGTGGGGTGGGTCCCACCCGATCTAGCTACGGTGAATAGTACCTTTTTTACCAGGTGTCCATTTTGAGAGATTCGGTAGTCAATCGTATGTGTTTTTCCGAGGGGATCACAATGGTGTGCTCCGTTTGTTCTGTTTTGGGATCTTGGGGTGGGCCCCACACGGGGTGGTTACGGTGAATAATACCTTTTCCACAGGTTGACTGTTTCAGGCGAGTTAGTAGTCTATCTCACATGTTTTTCCATGAGGATTACAATAGTGTAATCTGTTCATGCGGGTGGAGTCTCATACACGATCTTATTAAACGTGGAAATATGAAAGGCACCCCTGAGGTGGTTCTTTTACCGTGTTTGTAGCGAACCCTTGGAATGTTATCACGTGCACTCCTAGGAGAGTGAGGTTGGTGTTTAAAGAGATGTGGTTGGCTGTGCCTCAGCCGTTGAGGTGGAAGGTTGGAGTTCATACGTTATTCCTTCACGTTAATGTTGGGTTCCATGTGCATGATAGCCTTTGGGCTGGAACGTGGTAAACTCTGGGAGTATATGGGAATGCTTGGAGGTACATGTGGTTTTTTGTACTTGAGAATGTTTGTGCATTCAGATGGGGTTGACTAGGGGCCACACGTCGTGAGGGCCCCATGTGCGTTCTGTGTTCTGCTTAACATACGTTTACCTCTCGCGATGTAGAGGGTTCCTCTGTTCTTGTTGTTGACCAGAAGGGTTGAGTTTTTCCCTAGTCTTGTTCTGAGGTTGTTTCCAGTAGGGCTGAGGTTGTTTCGAGCATGGATCGCAAGCAGTACCATCCCGTGGAGATGGCCAGAGTAGTTCCTGGCTTACCCTCCAGCGAGGCTGGGCAGTGGGTTGCTCATCAACTTCTAGGGTTTACCCTCCAATAGATACTGGGTAGTGGGTTTCTCACTGTAATCTAGGGTTTACCCTCCAGCAGAGACTGGGCAGTGGGTCACCCGACACTCTTAGGGTCTACCCTACAGTAGGGACTGGGTAGTGGGTCACCCGACGACCTCTTAGGGTCTACCCTCCAACAGGGTTGGGCAGTGGGTCACCCGTTGTCTAGTTCCAGGTCTAACCTCCAGCAAGGTGTGGCAGTGGGTCACCTGTCGACTGATTCCAGGTCTACCCTCCAGTAAGGGTGGGAAGTGGGTCGACTGGAGACTTATTCTAGTTCTACCCTCCAGTGGGGCAGGGTAGTGGGTCGCCTGATGATGTATTAGGGTTTACCCTCCCGCAGGGTGGGGCAGTGGTTCGCCTGATGATGTATTAGGGTTTACCCTCCCATAGGGCAGGGCAGTGGGTCGCCTGATGATGTATTAGGGTTTACCCTCCCATAGGGCGGGGAAGTGGGTCACCTGATGATGTATTAGGGTTTACCCTCCAGCAGGGATGAGCAGTGGGTGAACCGATATCTTGTTACGAATTACCCTCCAGCAGGGCTGGGCAGTGGGACACCCGTTGACATTTCAGACTCAGTCCTTTCTACTAGGCTAGTCTACGGCTTTCCTCCATGATTATCGAAGCGGAACCCTTGGTTGTACGGGTCAGTGATCGAACAACCTTGACTTTGAGGAGACCTCTCAATTGTAGGGCAATGACGAGGTGTGGTTTGAATTAACGCAAAACTCTCAAGTACGAGGGTCACTTTCCCCCACCGAGACGCGTCCTTGTGACGCAACCTAAAACTGTTTGGGCGAGTTAGTGCCGCCCTAAGCGGATAGTGTCGAGGTGTGGTGGTTTAAGACCCTTGAATTGTAGTTTGGGGCAGACGTGCGGGATGCTGGGAATTGATGGTGTTTACTTCTGGGACTATTGGCGACTCACTTTTCTTGGGCTGATCTACGGGATGGAGATCCCCTTAGGATCTTATTCGGGCTTCTTGATTGAGCATATGAATATGTATATACCTTGTTCCAGTACCCACTTCTTGGGCTTGGTAACTCTCCCTCCAGAAGACACAAAGACATGCGGGGTATGCCAGGTGCTTTCTGTGTCTATCTTCTCATGGTTGGACAAGTCTACTCTCCTTCTATATGTAGCGAAGACTCAATGAGAATTTCATCTTCTCACAATTTCCAGCTCCTTGTGTTTGGACGAGTCTACTTCCTTTCTCTTGTTGGGTTAAGATGGACTCTTTACTGCACTCGCGGTTGTACTCCCTTATATTCCCCTGTTCGATCCACTGCCCACCCTTCTATACCTCCTTTGTTTCTCCCTCAAGCCTTTGGGGTATCATACTGAGTATTTTTATAATCACCCCTGCTTGGGCTTTTCCTGCACTTGGTGTGCCCTTGCAGACGATGGACAGGTTGGTCGTTACATCAGAGGAGATTAGGATCTTGGGAGCATGGACCGCATGTGGTGGTCGGAGTTAGGTTCCAGCTGGGGGAATCTCCCAGCTGTTTTACTTTTGTTTACCTATTTCCGGGTTGTGGCACTTTTCTGGTTGGGTTTGTGTTTTTTCCCTTTTCTTTTTAGGTTACATTCAGCACTTTCTTTGTACTTTTAGAGGTCGATGCACATTGTGGTTTATTTATAGCAGTTTAAATTTTCTTTACTTGTCTTTTCATTCACCCTGCACTTTTGCATTGAGTGTGCTGCATGTGTGTGTGTACAGGTACTCAGGAAAATTCCTCCCTGAGTTGTTTAGCCTTCGGCGCTTGTCTCCAACCCCTGGCCTATGGAGGCGGGCTGGGGTAGTTGCGGCTCGAGCTTGGGTAGGGTCTGGTCGTGACAACAAACCCATGATCTCATATTTTTGGAAAATATATCTTTAACCACTTTAATGGGTGTTAACTCCAAATCTATACAAGAAGACACCACCATGAAAGGTAGGGATCATTTATCCTCCCCATATTATAAAAAACCATCCATGAGGTGCACTATAGAGATCTCTAAAACACTACAGAAAAATCTTTGGGTGAATGGATAATATATATTTTTCAATCTCCCTTGTTTCCTCTAAAAAGATACAATAAAACCACCACACATTAACAAATAGAATGATATTACCATCAAGGGAATTTTCAATGTAATCCACAAAACAGACTAGATAATCCACAATTGGTCAATTGGCCTCAAGATCAATATCATCAACATTGGGCACATGATAGAAAGTCATGGTGATAGTTTTGAAGCTGTGAGAGATGGATTTATTTTATGTGATGATACCTATATGGAATAGCTATTCTGTATTCCACTGGTCTTATTCTATCTATAATCTCCAGCAACCCCACATGCATAGGAACAAACATTCCTTGTTTCCAAATTTGATAGTGACCCAATCTCAATAAACCCTGAACGAACACACAATCACCTCATGTAAACTCAAGTGGTTGATGAAATCAATCAACTTATGACTTATATCTAATATGATTTGTATCCATACATTTTCTTAAAAAATATACCTAGTCTAACGTTTCTTACATCAGACCCAGTGCTAAAAACTATGATTCATCTTCTTGTATAAAATATATGGTATATATATATGTGGACTTAAATAGAGATACCAATATGAATCCATCTAAATATTCACATGATAAATGTTATTATATGAAGAATTGACGACCACTTGATATTTACCATACAATCCACCCAAATCTAGGATGCATGCCACCAATTTTTTCCTTTAACATAAAGATAGTATGCTGTGACGTTCTATCTATTTAAGGTAAATATCCATACATAGATGTACCTGAGTACCCATTTAATTATAAATCCCTTTCAAGAAACATGAAGTAAAAATATGTCATGATCTAGGATAACAAAATATGTTACCTCATTCAGATATATAGTTCTGTAGACTTACAAATCTCCCATCTAGTCAATGGTCAACTTCTCTAGTATGAACATGAAGTGCACAACCTTTTACAATGGATCCAAAATCACCCACATTGCATCTTTCTTCCACATTGTCCTCGAAATACACACAACTTAATCCTTTGTATGACTATCACACTTCCACTCTAAATTGAGAAATGGAAATAATAGACCACCAGGTCACCAATTCTCAGCATTCACATGCATAAAGGTGTATCATTATGTCATAAAGTCTAAAAACTATTTTTTTCATCCCTGACCACCAATATGGTCTATGATGATCTCAGAACATTTTTTAAACCAGGGTCTTCCAAGTACATTGAGGCATGACACTCACATGTCTATTATTCCTGGATACTTGTAGACACAAATACATACCCATGGACATGAATGATCTTATCCTCATAAAAAGTCCCATAGGAAGGTGCATACCCACATTCAGAACTGTCTATCAATGCTATAAATTTTTAATCCTCATACTATCTCATATTTACAAAAATTATAAGACCAGGTTCAATTGATCGGTCATCAGTATGATCAGCTCATGGTCCTTCTGAACACTTATATGTATCTCATTATATAAATCCATAATCTTTCAATAAAAAATTGACTATTTAACTACAAGAGTCTTCAATGCCCGGATGATTGTCACCTATCGATAGTTAAAGGTTCTGGTGTTCTGATAAGAAATAGTGTATCACTCGGGTCGAATAATCAATGATGATAATTTTTATAGTTGGTTGTTTTATGTTGATTGTATTTTGATTGGGGGGGTTGTTTTCAGAGCTTCTGAAATAATTTATGGTTGATGATTTATTTAAGAAAATGATAACTATTGGGGTGAGTTAAACATTAGATAGTTAATCTTGTGATATCCTTGAGCTTTTCTCCATTATTCACTAAATTAACACCCACGTAACATGTTGACATTGATTGGAATTACTATGCGTTAAGGCTTTAATCCACACATTAACACATCATAGGTTCTAATCTCAATCAATACATGTTGATGTTATTTTATTTATGTTTCCATCAATCCATGGAGACCACTCATTAAACAAATCATTTCATTAATCCATGACATCTTATGACCAAAACACACAATGTTAAATTAAAGAATACTCATTGATAAAATACTACCAATCACTTAATATACCTATATATTAACTCCCCCATTGATAGATTAATTCAAACATTAAAAGGATTAGAAATATGATTTAATAGTTTTATGAAGATGTATTATAAATAATGTGAAAATAATAGGATAATAAAAGATTAGTGTGTTGATCACACACACGATCATTAAAGGAGAGTTGAAAATGAAACATTTGATTGAATGTGGAAGAAAAAGAAGAGAAGGGGATAAATCTGATTTAAACTATATTATGAACACTAATATTATACTATAGATGGTGGAAAATAATATGATATATTGAATAAGAACCATGCATTAAAACATAATTACCCAAAAAATACATACAAGATTACAACAATGAAGAACACAAAATTAAATGAAAACAAAGAGGGGACGAATGGTCTTTCAAGTGAAAATGTTAGTATAGAAGGACTTCCCAAGACTTCTGAAAATATATGGTCATCCCAATGTGTTCTCTAATTTTATGAAATGCCAACTCCATGAAAAGAGAAGAGGGAGATGTATTTATATCTTAAGGTGGTGGACGGTTTGCATTCCAAAACTACCCCTCCACATAGCATGATGATTTGGACATCCATACAACTTATTATAGAGGTATATCCTTCTTCAAAGTTATATATAATAAATTTAGCTGACTACTCTCAAATGTGGTTTCATTTGGACTTATTGAGACAATGTAATGGCCATTTTATTTAAAAACATTAATATTTCCACTTCAAACCAAACTTTTTAATGTCCAAAATATGAATAGGTTTTTGAATAGGAAGATGAACTCAAATGGGAACACTTTATTCAATAAATACTTCATCAAATATCTTCTCTTTCATAATACAAAATCTCAGCTCGAATGGATGTCTCCATCAGGAGAAATATCAATAATGGTGTGCTAATGGCATTTCCTGAACAAAATGGTTGTCTTGTTTTAAATTCATCTATTGGGTCCCTTTTCTTTAGAGTTGGGCCTTCAAATTTAATCCAAGATTAATTGTATTTTTCCACTACAATTGGAGGATTAATAAAAAATTTGGACTTCTGCTGTGAGCCCAAAAATTCAATCTTCATACCTGGTCCAATTTCTGCACAGATTCTATAGGTCTTCTTGTTTGGATCATATGACCCTCCAAATGGATGCTTTGGCCAAAGGTTACTGGTAATGAAATGTTTTAATTTAACTAAGGTACCCTAGAAAATTATAATCATGAAATTTGAATAAGTATGGTGAGACTAATTATTAAAACATTAAATAGACTTAAATATGGATGAATTCATATAGTTCACTAATATTATATTTAATATTTAAACATTAATATTTTGCCCAAATTATGAAAATTTCATATAAAATCAGTGAAGGGAGTATATAATAAATAATTAAAATACTAATAATTTCAACTCCCCAAACATATTCTTGTGCATTTCCTCATATTATATAAATATAAAAACATAACATAATCATTTTTACCCACAAAAAATATAAAAATTTTGATTTCCCCAATCAAGGGAGGTTTAAAAAATTTTACTCATCCATATGGAATTCCACCACAAGTTGTTACAGAATTAATGATAAAAAAACAATTCAATTTTTCACTCTCAAATATAGAAATGTAAAATGGTGGCACACAAAGCATACTCATATCATAATGATAAAATTAATTTATGGAGTTTCACTCATTCACCAACTAAAAGTGGATATCATAGATTTTTTAAGAGCTATCAGCTTACATTACCAATCCTAATGTGCACAAGAATCAAAGGTTATTTTAGGGGTTTTATTGTGGCTATGGGTTATTAAGAAGATGATATCCAAAATATTGTAAAAATGTAGTAAAACACCAACATGGAAAAAGAAATGCACATTTTTTTAGATGAGACATGAATGAAAATGGATAAACATTTTTATGAGGGAATTAAATTGTGAAATAAGACACAATATAGGATGGAAATTTGATGTGGATGAGAAGATGAAATATTTACATACCACAAAACTTTTCTCAATTATATAAGTGTTCATTGTTTTCTTTATTTTTTTATTTTTTCTAATGTGGAACTTGAAACAGATCTCACAGTCATCTACCAACCCTTGTTTGATCTCCTCATGATACTAAATGTAATAGTTATAACATGATCAAAGGATGAGGAAGAGTGATTTTTGATAGACCCCAAACACAAATAATTCTTTTTCTTTTTCTTTATTTTTATTCACCATTTTTTGTACACTTATTTATAACAATGTAACAAGATAAACATATGTACATTCCCTAACTCCACTAAATGAAAACCTATCCCTACACTTAAATTCATGGTCGAACTCTATAATATGATGGAATAGTGAAAATCAACAATAGGGTACCCAAAATGAAATACTTTTCCCCCACACATAAATTTAAAAAGATTATGAAATGAAAATACATGTTGTTATTGGGTGGGATAAGGTATCGGGCTTGTAATGTGGCTATCAAATAAAATGTTTTCATAGTATTGTATGTGATTTAAAAAGGAGGAATAATCTATGGTTAATGGGATACTATTTGGATATTATAATTCACCTGTGGTTTGTAAAATTCTTCTATCACATTAATTCACAATAAATTAGTAAATTAAGCTCGAAGGTCAAAAAAATCAAGATTCAAAAATGGGTGTGAAAATACAAATTTTGAAAATATGACCATAGGTGGACTTGGCATGAACGAAATTGTTGTTCCTCATAGGGGGGGGGGGGAATTGTTTTCCAAATAAAAAATTTAGCATTAAAAATTTTTTGGTTTTGAAAAAAATATTATTTATCCAAATATATGATGAAACCAAAAAAAATTTGAGATGAAACCATGTCTTTTAACTCCCCAAAATTGTTGGACAAAATTTTAAAATTAGAAGGTGATAAAGTATGACTCCTGATTTTTCATATTTTTCTAAAAAAAATTTCGTTTTAATGTTTTTGTAATTATATATAAGGAAACACCCACACAAAATATTAAGATAAAAATAAAAGGGTTTGATAATGAATATGGTAAAAATGAAAGAGATGGAAAAAATATGAGATAGGTAGATAGAAGAATATATATAGAGATAGTTAATGGGAAATAGGTTCCCCCTACTTTGGATTTTGTGGGTCGGCGTCTCCATCCGGTGGTGGGTCAACTATGGATCTGATGGAAGTTGATGTTGTTCCAAAATAGTGTTTCTTATCATGGTTATACTTTAACCAATTTACGTTAACTATGAATGTCCTTTTTGAAGAGGGTATTTGGACATGCACTTCACCAAATAGGTAAACATGAGAAAAAAATAAAAGAACCTTCCCAATGATAATTAATCTTACCTGGGTGAAGAAGAAATTGAGAGTTGAAAAGAAATAACATTTAAACTTCATGAAATACCATTCGTAGGATGTGATTTCCATTGAGTGACTATGATTTTTCGTTATTGAGATTTAAATTCTTATAAGAATCAAGTCGACGATCCTCCAGTTCAGCCAATTGCATCAATATTTCTTCACCAGATTTTTCAGAATCAAAAGTACATGATTTCAAATCCCAAAAAGACTTATATTGGACTTCAACTAGTAAATGTCATGCTTTAACAAAAACTATCCTAAAAGGATACATCCCAATTGGTGTTTTATAGGTAGTTTGATAATACCAAATTTCTTCACCAAGTATTTAAGGACTGTATTTTCTGGTGGGTTTTACAATTCTCTCAAGCACTTATTTCACTTCACTACTAGAAATTTCATCCATGCCATTTTTTTGGGGTGATATGCAGTAGAAGTTTAATGTAAAACCCCTTTATTTTTCAAAATAGATTCCATAGATTTATTACAATAATAGATTCCTAAGTCACTTATCACGGAACGTGGTGTGCCAAATTGGTGGTTTATGTGTGCATTTATGAACCCACTAATAGTATTTGAATCATAATTTCTCATGGGTTTAGCCACAACCCACCTAGAATCATAATAAACTACAAGAAGGATGTTTGAGAACCTATTCCAAGGGGGAAATGGTCGCATGAAATCAACGCCCCAAACATTGAAGATCTCATGGAAGACTTAAGGCTTTTGGGGCACTTCATTAACTTTGAAAATTGTTCCAAACGTTTGGAAAGTGGGTCATGATTTGAAAAAATCATGTGATTACTTGAAGAGTGAAATCCAGTAGAATCCAGTGTCCAGGACCTTTCGGGATGTTGTTTGTGGTCCAAAATGTCCGCCTCTGGGAAGTGAGTGATAGAATTCTATGATGGAGGAATGTTTATCTTCATCATCAAATATCCTAATTACCATGTCATCCCCAATTTTCCTATGTTTATTTTGTTCCCAAAAATAGTATTTTGAATCACTTTTCGTCTTCCTTTATTATCTTCTAATTTTTTTAGGATAAATATTAGTAACAAAGTAGTTTACAATTGGTGTATACCAAGGAAACATTGTAGTGAGAGATGAACGATGCTCAGTTGGGAATTTAGGTTCAATGATTTCATAAAGAGAAGAATTAGAAATTATACATAGATGATCAGACATAGGGTTTTATATTCTAGGTCTATCTTTGATTTCTAGGTCCAACACATGGATCATTAGGATCCATCTTATTAGCCTCAGTTTGGAGTCGATTTTATTGATTATGAAATTTATAGATGAATGGTATGTGAAGATGATGATTTTGGAACCTAATAGATAGGTATAGAATTTATCTAAGGAAAAAAACACTGCCAAAAATTTCATTTTATTCATAGTTTAGTGAGATTGACTTTCATCTATTGTTTTTGAGTCATAGTAGATGAAATTTGAAATTTTTTCTATTATTTGACCAAGAATGGCCCCATTGGCCCTATCAGAAGCATAACCGACCAATTCAAAGTGTATGGACTTGTATGGGGTTGGATTATTTAGGAAGATGTAAGAGAAGATTTATTTCAATGAAGGCTCTCTTTAAAGCCTCAACAAAATGGAATGAAATATCATTTTTTGAGTAGCCCAGTGATTGGGAGGGAAATCCTACTAAAGTTATTAATGAATCTATGATAGAAACTGGCATGGTCGAGGAATTAATAGATGTTTCAGACAGAAGTGGGTTCAGGAATTGATTGGATCACTTCAATTTTTTCATGATCAACTTCAATATAATATTTTGAAACTATGTTCTCTAGAATAAAATACCATTTTCATCCACGAAGTGACATTTTTCAAGATTTTACACAAGTATACACATGACACACTTTTATTGGACTAGAGTGAGTGAATTCAAGAAAGATTAAAAGGACTCACCAAAAATGGTGAAGTCATAAATGAATAAATCCATGTATTATTCAATTAATTCTGAAAAGATACTCATCATACACCTCTATAATATTGTAGGAGCTTTGAAAAGGCCAAATGGAATTCTTCTATATGCACATGTTCCAATGGGGAAACTGAATTTATTATTTTCCTTGTCTTGGGGTTGAATTGGGATTTGGAAGTAGCCAGTGAATCCATCAAGAAAGCAATTTTTTGAATTTTTGGATAATTATTCTAGCATTTGATCAAGTAATGGAATAGGGTAGTGATATTTTTGTGTTTCAACATTGAATTTCCAGTAATGTATGCACACACTCCATTTGTTCTTCACTCAATTTGTGACTACCTCTCCATGTTCATTTGTGAGAATAGTTATCCCACCCTTCATAGGTCCATGTTTGAATTGGAAAAACCCATTCACTATCAGAAATTGGGTAGATAATACCAGCTTGAAGAATCTTGTTGATCTCTTCCCTAACTTCCTCAAGTATGAGTGGATTGAGTCTACTTTTTTTTGTCTAATTGGGTTGGATGATTTCTAATGATGGATGTGATGCATGGAAAGAGCTGGGTTGATTCCTAGTACGACATACAGGGTGAAACCAAAGGCCTTTTTTTCCTCTATAACTCTACAGTTTTTAATCTCCCATGTTCCAGTAAGTGAAGTAGAGACATGGGGAGTATAAGAGTGATCATGGATATGGAATGCATATTTTAGGTGTACAAGAAGTGGTTTCATATCAGCCACTTATTTCACTTATGGTATAGAAAAATCGGTAATGGAGGAAGTTATTTCCATTTAATTTGATTCATTTTCCTTAATTTTTTCCAAGGTGGAGCACTAGAGACCAGTATTGATGTAGGATTCTAGAGAGTTTTCTAGATTTTTTAAATTTATGGAATCAATTATTAAATGTTCCACATAAAAATAACCATTTAGGATCTGGTTAATTCTATGGTGGATTTTCAAATATCCTATCTCTTAAAAACATGATGAACACGATGGAATGTGGTTCAATTTACACTAAGAATATTCCTTAGAAGAATTGATTAAGAATGCATAGTGGTATTCAGATGTGTATCACATGGCTTAGAAAATGTTGATGTTGACCAGTTGGTCTCCAAATTCCATGAATAATATGCTTGAATAGACATCAATATGGGTTCAATAAGTCATAAGGAATGGTATTCCTAGAATTAGGGAAGATCGATAAGAGTTCATCTCAACTTCTATGTCATGGATGTAGAAATCAGCAGGGAAGATATGGTCATTCAAAAGAACAAGGATATCACCGATTATTACCATAAGACTAAAAGTTCTTTGATCGGTCAATTGAATGAAAAAACCCGTTGGGTGAAAGAAACCAAGACCATGGTTGGAGAAGATATATTTCAGCATGGCATTTATTTAGGCCCCTATGTTAATGAGTGCATCATTGAAATTTCAACATTCTATTTGGCAAGGAACTACAAAGGTACCTGGATCTTTACACTTTATGGGAATATACTGTTGTGTGTAAATATTTTTTAATGTCCTATGTTGACTCTTTTGGGTGAACACTTCCTTGAGAAACATGGAATACATAGTAATTTTTTAATGGAATCAAAGAAGATAATGTTGACATCAACATGTATAAACATATTGATCATTTCAGGATAAGGTATAAAGTACTTCTTTAGCCTAGAAATGGCTTTAAGAAAAGGAATTTTGTTTCTAAGTGGTATGGAAGCAGGTGGGGAAATGGATTTCGACTCCTTTTTGAGTTTCTTTTTCTTTTCATTTTCTAGGTCAACATTTAAAGGGGGTTGTAGAACATAACTTGAGGCATAGAAATTTTCTTCCCCAATCAATGTACAATTTCACATATATTACCATTGGGTTGGGTAATTTTTGAGCTAGTATTTGGGAAGAATTTGATTTTTTTTGCTGGATTAGGTAGGATTCAAGTTAAACATTTTTTGATTTAATGTTTTTGAGGCTGGAAAGGGTGAAGTAGGAAAGATCTTCCACTGCACATTCCAGCAGTTTCTTGGAAGAAGAGGCTTGTCTCGGAATGGGATAACCTCGATTTGGGTTCAGGGGAAAGCGACTTTATTGGTTAGAAAATTGGGAAGGATCACTAGGATATTGGAACCCCGAAGGAGGAAGATAAGGATTCATCCTTTGAGGTTGAGGAATAAAATAATAATGTTGTTGGATGTTACGAACAACTTGACCTTATTGGAATTGGTTTGGGTTTTGAGATGGGAACTGAGGGGGATGAGAAATGGGATTACCATACCTCATTCCTTGGTTGAAGGTAGATATAATGGCTCATAATGGGGTTTTTTGAAGTTTCTAAAAAACTGACCAGAATGATGAGGGTTGGTGTGTGAGCATATGCTGTATTGAGATCCATTAGTTCAGATGAATCATAGGGATCCTCATGATATTGTGGACATGTGTTAGTTGAATGATATGTGGAGCTATATATTCCAATATTCTTGATAGTTATCTAAAACCATGATTGTGGATAAGATGAGGTTGGGGTTTTGGAAGCCCTAAGTATATGTTGTAGAAGACCTGTAAGCTCACTCATCCACTAGGTCATCTTGTTTGGATCAATCGATTGACTATATTGGGATTGTTTGAGTTGAGCATGTGTTCATGTATGGAATTGTTGTGTGTTTGTATCCTTGTTTCTTATGAGATCTCATGAAGCTATAAGAGTTTTATCAACAAGATAACCTCCACTTGTGGCATCAATGAAAGTTCTCCTCATAGACAATAACCTATCATAGATGTATTCGATCAAGAGTTGGTCATGGATTTGGTGGTTTTGGTAGGTTGCAACCAGAGTTTTGAACCTCTCCTAGTACTTAGGGAGTGATTCATTTGGAAATTGACAAATATCAATTATTTTATTTGATATAGAAGTACTACAAGAATAAGGAATGGATTTATCTAGAAAGAGTCGCTTTATGTCATTCCATGTGGTTAAAGAACAAGGAGGATGTTAGTAGAACCATGACATAGCAGATTAAGATAGGGATAAAGGTAATTCTTGGAGTTTGATTTAATCCTTTGAAACCTCTTGATGATTCATGGTGGAGCACAACACTTGGAACTCATTATGGTGGAGATGTGGATCCTCATTAACTAGCTCTTGGAACTGAGGGAGAATATGAATCAAACCTGATTTGAGTTCAAAGTCAGCATCTATGTTTTTATATTTTGTACCAAGAGGTTAGTAATTCATATATGGGGAAATAGGTTCTTTAAGTTTTTTATCCCTAGGATTGTCCATATCTAATTCAATTGGAAGGACAAAGACCTATTCTTGAATGAGAATATTATCTCTTATGTTGCTCCTTTTTTATTGAAGTGTTCACTCAATATTATGATCAAGAAAATATGAGGGATTTTTTGGGAGGCTAAGATGCATTAATTGATATTTTGGAAGTAAGTGGAAGATGGGTTTTTCAATGTGTTTTTTTTCAATTTATGATATTTATGAGAAGGCGTGTTGTTTTGGGTTTTTTTCAATTTTTTTTATTTTTGTGTTTTTTGTGATTTTTTACCATAACTAAAAACTAATGTCTACTTAATTACAGCATCCCTGAAAATGGGGCAATTTGAAAGCTTGGCCAATTTTAACCTATCAATAGTTCAAGTTTCCAGTTCTCTACTAATGTGTATAGCACCACTCCAGTTTAATCCTTTAATATGACAATTTTTAATACTCATTTGTTTTTAGTTGATTGTATTTTGATTGTGTGGGGGGGGGGGGGTTGTTTGCAGAAATTATGAAAAAAATTTATGGATTATGAATGATTTAACAAATTAATAAATATTGTGGTGATTTCATCATTTGGTTGTTAATCTTGTGATATCCTTGGGCATTGTTTTATATTTCATTAAATTAATACCCCTATCACAAGTTGACGTGGATTGGTATTTATAAGTGTTATGGATTTAATTCAAAGCCTTAACATAACATATGGTTATAATATCAATCATTACATGTTTATGGTAGTGTATTTATGGTTCCAATAATCCATGGGAACCACTCGTTAAACAAAACAAGTCATTAATCCTTGACATGTTAGGTCCAACATACACAATGTTAAATTAAGGAATACCCATCAAGGAAATACTCTAAATCACTTAACCTCCCTAAATTTTAACTCACCCCAATTGTAGATTTACTCATCCACAAATATTATTATAAATATGGTTTATTATTTTTATGATGATGAACTGTAAAGAAACTGAAAATAACGGGATAAGAAATGAGTATTGTGTTGAACACAAACACGATCATTGAAGAGAGTAAAAAATGAAACATTCGATTGAATGAGGTACAAAAATAATGGAAGGGGTTTTAAATTTATTTAAAATAATTTAAGAACATTAATATCAAACTAAATAAGGTGGATGCGAATAAGAGATATTGAAGAAGAATCTTGCATTAAAACAGAATTACAAAAAAAGGAATACAACATTACAACAATGAAAAACACAAAAGTAAATGAAAACAAAGAGAAGAGTGAACATATCTCAAGTGAAAATGTGAGTATGGAAATTCCTCCCAAGCTTTGGAAATGCTTTGAACATTCCAATGTGTTCTATTATCTTTTGAAATGACATCTACTTTCGAGGAGGGGAGGGGGATGCATTTATATCCCATGGTGGTGGACTGTTTGGATTCTAAAACGACCCCTCTACTTGGCTCGATGATTTAGACATCCAGATAGCTGAATTTAGAGATTTATCCTTCTTAAATGTTATATATAATAATGTTTTCCAACTAATCTCAAAATTTGAAGCATTTGGAATCATGTATACAATGTTATTCTCATTCGAGTATGAAATGTTAAGTTGTCAATTTCAATCCATTTTTTTAAAGGACAAAATGTGAATTAGTATTTGAATAAGAAGATTCCATCAAATCTGAACACATTCTTCAACAAGGTCTTCTGCAAATATCTTATCTTTAACACAACAAAATTGAATCTTGAATTGATTTCCCTATCAAGAGAAAAATTAATAATGGTGTGCTAATTTCATTTCCCTAACAGAATGGTGGTCTGCGATTAAATTCATCGGTTGGGAACCTTTTCTTTGGATTTGGGCCTTGAAATTTTTATCAAATACGAATGGAATATTAACATGACATTTGAACATGAATTAATGTATTTGGACTTCTTGAGTGATCCTGGTATTTTAATCTCCATAGCTGGTCCAGTTACTTCCCAAATTCTGTAGGTCTTCTTGTTTGGACCATATGACCATCCAAATGGACGATTTGGCCCAAGGTTCCTCCTAATGAAATGTTGTAATTTGATTAAGGAAACCTAAAAATATGAATCATGAAATTTGGATATTAAGGGTGATGGTTATTATTAAATAATTAAACATACTTTAATCTGGATGAATTCAAATAGAGCTCTAAAATTGTATTTAATATTTAAACAATAATATTTCACAAAAATTGTACACATTTCATATAAAATCAGTGAAAAGATTATGTCATAAATTTGGAAAATTTTAATAACATCAAGTATACATCATTATTCTCAAGGTATCTACACCACTATTCCACATTTCCTGCATATAATCTCACCCAAAATCAATAGATATCATTTAATTAACCCTTCCACACAACCTAGGATTCAAATAATACATTGAAAATATGTACCTATGGAATTTATGGTTTGTATAAACCACAAAATTCTCATCCAAAATATAATTATACCAAAATGTATGGGCACAAACCATTTTAGACAACATGAGAACATATAGAAGTTAGTTATATAAAAGGGGCCTCATCTACCGTGACCTATACACCATCACTCTATCTCCCTGTATTAATATTACCCCTATTATAATCTCATATGCACTAACAAATATGGTATAATTATCACCTAGATTTGGTAAGATCAAGATCAGTGCATTATTCAAATTCGTATTCAACAATTGGAAATAATTCACATATGCATCACACCACTCAAAACATATACTCTTATAGGTCATGCCTCTGAGTAGTTCTAATTAACATGAATTTTTTTAATGAACCTCATCTAGTAACCCACTAAACCTAAAAATCATCGAATATTAATATATTTCCAAGGAAATTACAAAGAATACAAAACTTGAACCTTCTCTAGGTACACCAAAAAAACTTCCACCAATATTATGTTACCCATTAAATGTACATTTTCTATACCGAAGTGACACTTTGATAGCATTATGTATAGAATAATATTACTTAGTGTAATCCATATGATGTCAAAATTTGGGGTATGATCATCATCTGTTTGGGAATACACCATGATTTCATAAAGAAACAATTATGAACTAGTCTATGTATAGGTGAAATATTGAATTCATCATGTCCCTAAACACTAAAATAGAATTCATCAACACAAAAAACATTAAAAATAACTTATATAGATCATAAATTATTAAAAAAGTATTCCCTAATATATTAGAAGGCCTCACACTCAACTGATTAATCCTTGAATGAAAATCAATCTTGGAGAAAACAAAATCACCCATTAATTGAAAAAATATATTCAATACATGGAAGAGGATATCAATTCACAACCATCATCCCATTGAACTTCTAGAAGTCTACAAAAGAAAAAAACATTCCATCATTCCTCATAGAAAAACAAGTCTTTTAAACCCCATGTTAAAATTCTCTAATAGATAACACCATTATTATCTAACTCCGGCAACTGAGTCTTGAGATATAGAAGCTTGGTTGGTGTTATTCAAAACAAAATAATTGAAACTGGTTCATCTCTTCAAATTATCTCAATCGTGAAATAAACCACTATCTTAGGTAGAAACCCTTATAAGTCATTCAGAAAGACATTCTAGAACCAATACACCATTTGAGGGAACAATTTCTTCCACACTCCCTCATAATCCAATCAATGACATGAAACGAGTTTTGTGATGTCACTCTATTGTGAAAGAACAAGGCATGTATGACCTTCCATGATATACCATTCCCCTTAGTGAACATAAGTGTCATCCTATATAGATGTGAAAATCACTATCTTATTGTAACAATAAATTTGATCTCGGTATGTAAATAAAATTTCCATCCCCAATATTATGTCAAAGCCTCTATACAAAATAATTTTCAAATCCTAAATGAATTAATACCCACAAACCTTGAGGGAACACTTTTTATATTGATAGATACCCTCTGATTGAACCCCAACGACATGTCAATTGAAATGAAAAAATTATATACTCTAAAAAAATATGAAACCATTTGTAAAAAAGGTAGATATAATTTAATGTGAATCCCCTATACCAAATAATGTTCTAGAAAGCATAAAATCGATAAGGATATTACCTTTTAAAGTCAATGTTCTAACCTCATTACCAACCTGAGATGGATGAATTCCTTGTATTAGTCATGTTTCACTACCACATGATCCTATATATATCGCCTAGGTTGTGCTACCATATTGATATTGATGCTACACCCTTTGAGTGTCATGTCTAACTCCCATACTAGTATGACCTGAGGAGCTTCAATTACACGAGTTATGGAGGTAGAATACCCCTTTTTGGTGGCATGTACTGGTCTAGGTCCTCGATCACTTAATATATATCAATGGTTTATATAGAAACTTTTCTCATGACCATCATCCCACAAGATATTCCTTACACTAGTTATTGTGTACAATAATTACATATGTTTCCCGACCAACCAAAATGGAAGTAGATTACAGAACTACATCCTAGAGTGGAAAATTTTATCTCATGGGTATTCGGTCAACCAATACCCTAGTAGAGATTCTCATGAAGAAACATTCTACTATCAGAAGAAAAAACACTACACCAACAAATTGATACTATTTTTATACAACAAGAAGCCTCCTTTAGGTACTCCTTTGAAATGATATCCTGATCCACTAGCTCAGTAAACCTCTTGAAATGAAAGTTATTTCCCTGGGATTTGATCACACATATAACAATATTTGTAAAAAGACTTATTATATTTTCCGTACATCCTATCAACATAATGATAATACATTGTAGGTTTGTTAGGGATCCAGAATAATATATCACCATCCCGATTCCCTTGGTTAATCACATGAACACCTTAGCCTTACTTTTCCTCAAGGTCTCAGGGTAAATGTTCTATATGAACTTCTCATTGATGTAATTCCACAACATACCATCATCCTACCAAGTTTGAACTCAAATATAACACAATTATTTCTCTGGTGCTATAAATATATATGTTTTGTATTTGTACTGACTCTTTAATAGAGTTTTTGAGTGGTCTAGTATTGTTTGTATGGGCTAAATCCATATCTAAGTACCCTCAGACCCACCCTCTATAAAAAATGATTTAGGGTATTGTAGTTGAACCTCTCTTATTCGGTTAGTCATAATCATCAAAACTGACAATGGGTCTCTCTTAATAATCCACCGAAAGGAGAAATGTTCTCATGGAACTAATCTTCACCTATATTTATTGGAACCAATAGGGGTTCTTGTCCCACTACTAGAATATAATTAATGTTTATGTCATTTTGTTTCACAACTGGTAAACATTGTTATGGTGGAATCTCTCTTTGAAAAAAAAAACAAAAATCTCAATAACATAGAATACATAGTTTTAATTATTGACACAATATAAGTCTCACAATTAGACATAACTAATCCACTATACATATACTATCCCAATAGGTAAAATCACACCCCTTCACTACCCTCGACCACCCTTAACCTATTCATTGGTTAACATGGGTTAAAAACATATATAACCAGAAAAATTTCATTTAAAACCATTTCATCAATTCTAGCATCTAAATAATTTGAAATTTTCTCATTTGGAAAAAATTATAACCAATCCAATTTATCACTATTCAACATTAAAAATTTATGATTTCATTATTAAACATATTTTCCTTAAATATATAAGAATAAAAGAATTAAATTTCATTTTCCACACATTCTTCCATAATTTTCTTTTCCCTAAGTTCCTAACATGATTTTTTTCACAAAAATATAGAGTTCCTAAAATGATTCATTCATATAAAAACCTCATTCAATTCCAGAACATGAACAAAATGATCTTAAATAAAAACAACAATAAGTGACTCAAAAAATCTGAAATAACATATAATTGAAACAAAAAATATTATGAAAAACAATACCACCCTGGGTTATGGGGTTTTCCCCCACACACAGGTTAGCTACTCACATGAATTAGTTCATTACCAAGGCCTGAACCCTCCAAGTCTAGGTCTACCATTCCCAAAATAAAATAAAGAATATAAAATACAGCCCTAGGAAACCAATTTGTGTTGTCCTAGTACGGGAGAGGCTATAAATGATTCCCTGATCCAGATAACCATATGACTTCAATTGTACATCCAAAATAAAAAATACTATATTCCCAAACTGGGTAAGTACCAACTAACCAAAGAAATAAATTTTTCATTCCATGATAGTCTGAAGTGACAATAAAAAAAATAATACATAGAATATAGTCCAAAAATAGGTCCCAGCCTCATTTCTTGTCCCCTCATCCATGTACTTTACTGACCCCCATATCGATTATTTAACATTGGACTTTTATCCTTGTCCTAACCTTTAACCATGTGGTCTACTTTGGTGCCCAATGGTGATTCGATCAATGTTTTATTATAATTTAGTAGGTCACTACAAACAGTTTTCACAATAACATCCCATTATAAATAAATGTATACAGAAATATAGTAAACCATAAACCAAAGATGATAAATGAGGTTATAATATTTAATAGTATTTGAATTTTACACATTTATTCTTTATTCCAAGAGATTACCATACCAATCAAACATACACCGACCAATGTTATTCACATGAAATATAATTCAAATGGATATCAATTTGACATACACATAGCATCCATACAAGTGTATAATTTGAATTTGAAATTCCATGTTCAACTATCCAAACCATAATATGAAACTCCATCTCCATATGCTTGGATTCAGGAGTATCATTCCATCCTACATAATCATACTATGAAAAGTGGTCCTCGAACCATTAGCCAGACCCTCTAATGGTAGAGGAGCATCATTACAACATCCACCTAACCATTACGCTCATTTTCAAAGGAAAACACCATTTCCCTATTTAAAAAAAATATCAATAAGTGTTTGAATTTACATTTGATCATATTTCTATGGTTCATTACATTCTACATTTTCACAACTATCATAGTTAGATTATATAAAACTAAATAAAATTACAATAATTTTTCACCTATTTCAATCCATTTAACCATATGGAAAATCCCCTTTAATCAAAAATCACATTTTCCCATTTAAATCACATAACTAATTTACACTTTCATGTTAAGACATACATCCATTTGTTCAATATAAATTTACAAAATAAAATTACCAATGGTATGATCTCACAAACTCTTCAATTAATCATTTAAAAACATAATTCATTGTTTAGGGGAGTGTCACACCCCATGGGTGGCCATAAACCTGGTATAATCATCCTCAAAAGATCCAAAAAGTATCATAAGGGACAAATTACATCATTTTAACACCCAATATACCATTTCATACCAATGAAGTCAAATTCATAGAGTAACAGTACCAAAAGAATAACAACATACACCTGAATAAACATCAAGACTATTAGATAAAACATATAGACCACATACATTATGTGTGTAGAAGAACATAGGAAAAAACACAACTCTTGATTCGAGACCAGACTACCATCAATTTATAATAATGTAATTCACTAGAATACAATGGTTATGTACCTTTGGAAGAAGAAATACAATTATACAATGACATTACCAAAAAATAGATAAAATAGGAGTTGTAAAATCACTTAGAGATTTGATTCACAACCAACAACACATTAAATGACCCAAGATTGAGGGAGAGTCACTATTGAAGGAATATGGATCCCATCATTTAAAATGATTACATTTGGATTCTGAAATAGGAAAAAAATTTCCTAAGACCTCATTAAACGTATGAGGGGATTCAGAAATTACCTCCTTTAAATGAGGCTCATAGTTTGGCTACATGGATGGACAAAACAAGATCAACTATGGGAAAACATATATCTAATAGTGGGTTAAGGTCACATAGTCTTTAATAAATCCCACACAGTTTTGGACACTCTCCGAAGGCAAAGGATTTTTCACTTTCCAAATCTACATATTTTCCAGGTTCTACTTTCATGGTATGTAAACCATATAACCTAAAACTAAATTCAATATTTTTAAGGGAAATAATTAAAAATAACTGTATTCTAATAGTGTTCCCTACACAATATAGCAGCTTTTCTACCTCTTTTTTTACTAAACCCTCTAAACACCACCTAATTTCTCCCATATTCAAAAAAATCATTTCATTAAAAATTTTGATGGTTGTTATCTATAAATTTAATTAATAATACACATCATATACTTCTTATGAAGTCAAAACAATCAGCCCCCCCAAATGCATAACATACATGGATAGTCTTGTAGAATTGGATACATACATGGCATAAAAATATTCATTATTTCTTAAATTCATTTATTTTGTTCTATCAAGATTAAAAAAACCATATAGAAATATTTCACAAGTATAAGGTACATAAATGATTACATTTACCTAGAATGGATATCATATTTATCTCTAGTATCTATAAACAATGGCGACAACTGATTTTCATCACATTCACAAAAGATAAATGATAATGGTTAATTTGGACATTCCAAACAACACATGACTTCAAATATCATCTCTTTGGAATTAATACATATTTTGGACACCAAATGGTCAGATGAACCACTAATCCATGGGGTATGATGTCTCATTAAATGATCCACCACTATCATGTTCCACCATGGTAGATATAGTTGGACTCTAGTATTGGTTCTACCACCATTTATAGCTAGTGTCAAATAATCCATCACTATAAAAAAATTCTATTATAACTAAAACCATCTCAAGATGTTGATTTGGAAATATACTTCCTTTTAGTTCCTTCCCACTATTTCCTCCCAATTTATCCTATGGAAAACCATTATGATGTAGAATATTTTTGATGAAGAAACATGGGAATATTAAAATGATGAATCATTTCAACATATCCATTAAGTTAAATATTCGAAGGGAACAATATTAACAATATAATAATCCCTTAGTTATCAAATAATTTCCCAAGAAAAAATCTATGAGGAAATGGACTTAAAAATTATATAATCATGAGTTTTAAATTAAAAAATTATTCTTTTATATTTTAAGACATTTTAAGGTTTTCATTTTTAGTGAATGATGACATAAATAAAACATAACAAAACATTATAATAAAAAGTGGACACTTTTGATCAATATTAATTTTTTCAAAAATAAAAACATTTAAAATAAAAGAATTTTTTACATGAAAATATACAAAACATTTAACACGTCCTCTTCCATTACCATTACCATACTCAAACTATATGAGAATCATTTTAGAAAAATTTTGAGAACAAAAATATCAATAAGGAGAATAAATAGATTAAAACATGTTAATCTTAGGAATAACATGAAAATCCAAGTAACGTTTATGTTATGTTCATTGTTCATTGTGCATATGAAATAAAACATTTCAATATAAAAATAAAAAACAATTTTTTTCTTGAATAAAACCATTAAATCTGATAGCCTGAAAATAAAAACCCTTTTTTCATAGACTATAAATTGATAATCCATTTTTAACCTATTTATGAAATTATTAGTAACTTGTTAAATCCATAATAGAAAACCTCTGGTAACCACCATATTATTTCATAATAATACAAGTTACAAAACCTAATCAATTATATTGATATTTGGGCACAATCATTTTATAAGAAATATTAGTCACACCTGACACAATATGGGCACACCCATTTTATATGCTATATCCGGATCACCAAGTATTATCTAGGTACACCCATTATATAAGATATATCCAGATCTCCCATTTATTATATATTTATCATTATCAATACTATTAATAAGAAATTATTATGATATCACTTTTTTCTCATAAAAACATGAAAAATACTTTTAAACTCTTATGAAAATCAATTTCGAATATTAAAATAAAATTTTGTTTTAAAATAAAATTTTCTATAAATAATTAAACCTTTACTATAAAACCACCATTTTAAATTAAAAAATTAATGATTTGATTTTTAATTTATTACAACAAGAAATACATTAATGTAATAGAATCATCAACAAAGGGATACAGTTTCTGGGAATTTCAATATCACTATATATGTTGATATAGAATATTCCTTTTCTCATATGTGAAGAAAGTAAAGCATTCCATACAATGATTAATTTTTTATAAAAATTAAAAAAACTAATAAATTTCATTTAGTGGAACTATCATTTCCATATAATTTCATTCATAATTTTTTTTAAAAAAACCATGTACCTAAAATAATGTATAGTATGTTTGAAAACATTAAATTTTGATTTTTTTTAAAAAAATCATTAGAATCGTTCAAATCATAAAACAAATGAATGAATAACATTAAAAAAATAAATTATAATAAGAATATAAAAATTCATGATATAACATGTGAATGATACTATATAAACACTTAATTAAACAATATAGGTGAATAAAATCAAAATATGCCTTCCTGAAAAGATTTTGAGAGGATGTCCCATGTCTTGAGATTGATTATTCATGACTATTATATATCATCCTGAATAATAAACATATTTTAATTATTTATTATCAAAATACCCCATCTCATGTTTAATATTCCTTTCATTTAACATATTAACATTCTATATTAAATTACATAATCAATTATGTTTGCGTTGTATGTTTTGATGATATTTAGTTTATATGTCCAAAAAATGACATCTGCAAGTTGATAGCGGTCAAATAGACCATTATTTAAACATATAATGAATAATAATCATAAAATTATTATTATGTGTATAAATAAATTGTATTTTTAAAAACCACTGAAGAATTATGTTTATGAAAAATGAACTACGTTATGATCCTGAAGATTGTAGGCCGTACATACGAGTGAGTAAATTTTCTCTTTTATCAATGATCATTATGAAATTATAGAATGTATTCTATTGTAATTATATAATTCTAATAATATCATAAATACAATATTTATTATTTAAATATACTTATTAATATCATCCATGTGATTTATTGTTGAAATCTGAGTCACAACGCTTCGTGGAGGCTAACATCCACACATACACACATACAATGATATCATTTAGTAGGGTAAGAAATAAATTGTTAAATCACACTTTTTGAATGATAAATTTATAATTAATAATTATATCATATATATCACATATATTAATTAGTTTTATCATTATTACCTTGTACTTAAAACATTTGTGAAAAATTAATCGCATTGCATTGCGAGGCAGTAGTCCTCCACACACATGTGCAAAGTTATCGTCTACTACAAGGAATGGAATGTATGAAGGTATATGTGATATAATAACTCCATATGTTTTATTATGTTTTAAATATACTATATATAATTTAAATAGATTATTATTAAATCCCATCAGGGGTGATAATGGAATATAAATAACATAGATTCTTGGGGCGGTAGTACTTCGTACACTTGAATGATAATTTTTCATCCCATTTAATGGAAGAAGAGATGAATTCAAGGTATAAATTTTGCATAATTAAATTTTATTATATGATATATAATGGTGTTATTAGATAATAATAATTCAATTATTTCTAAAGGATTTGGTAGAAGAAATAAAATAAAGAGCGTCAATAAAGCACAATATACCTTCTTCATACAACATCCTTAGGTAAGCACCATAGACTTTCTATAATGGATTTATGATAAAAAGAAGGTATCTAGGTCATATAATGGTTGGTAATAAAGGTTTTGGGGAATTTATTGGCCAATTTAAAGGGTTTTTTAGCTTTGAATGAGAGAGGAGAGGGGGTATCTGTTTTTAAGTAAGCTGTCTGACACACTTGTAAAATTTGAAAAGAAAAAGGTGTACCCAAATTTATCACATTACAAAAATCTAAAAAATAGTCAATTATAGAGACTAAAACATTATTATTTTTAAATATTTTCATAAAATAATTTTTATATAGGTTTTTATTGAATTATAACTCTTATCATTTTATTTATACCCCGGTAAATCCCTTTTCACCATAATTGTTGTAAATAATTATTATTGTTTTCACAATTCATTATGGAAAATAATTAAATAAAAAATACTATAAAATATAAAATATTATTATTATTAATATTTAATATATTTTAATAAATTAAATCCACAAATTTTTTAAAAATTTATTTAAAATAAACCCGTAGAGACGATATCATGTGGGTTTTTAAGATATGTATTTTTTTAGAAAAAAGATGATTTTATTTTTCCTCTATGGATACAAATAATCATTGCATGAAAATAAAATAATATTTATTGATATATATTCTATACATTTAATTTTAAATATTATTAATTTGGTATTATATTAACTAATTAAAATGAGGAATCATTATGCAGTTTAAAATAATATTCATAAAAATATCATTTTATACCTTGAACAAAAATTTACATTAAAATCTAATATATAGATGATTAAAAAGAAATTTATTGGAATAAATATAAACAAGTAATTATTATATTACATAAAATCATGTTTAAAATATAATACTTATACATTTCAAAATTTTTTCATTATAAATGACTATTTTACATAAATATTTATTTTCCACTATGCATTGAAAAATAAATATCTAACAAAAAATTCCCAAATTTTAATCAATGCAAAATTTAGAATAATGATTTGAAAAATGATATTAATTTTTTTAATTAAAATTATAAATTTAATAAATTATACTTTTAAATAAAACCATATAATAAAATTGTTTAATTAAATATATTTCTTTTTTTATTTAAAAAAATATTTTATATTTTCATAATGAATATACGTATACAAATAAGCATGATAGTGATTTATTATTTAATAACCTATGTTTTTAAAACTGATGGTATATAATAAACATTTAATTTTACTATAAAACACACCACATATCTGGTACATCCATACAATTTATTTGATAAATCTAATAATACCGATAACATATCCCACCTCCTCTATGATTCACCCAAATTTATGGAATTCCATAAGAAGAAAAAATATCATGTAAAATAATTCTCAAACAAATAACAAAATAATTAAAATAAAATCTAAATTTGAAATTATAAACTTCTCCACCCTCAATTCAATTATACTCTGGGTTTTTTCAATTACACAAACCCATATCATAGGAGGTAGTGACAAGTTATTCAATACACTGATCCATTAATAATGTAGGCCTCAAATATTCTAGCCTGAATTATTATTGATTGGGAAAAATTTTAAAATCATTTGACATTTTAGTTATATTATCATCATTAATTATATATATATAATGATATAAAATATTACTATTTTTAAAAACAAAAAAACATCACCAAAAATAATTTGAGTTTTTATAAAAACACTATGAATTTTTTTATAATATATTTATTGACAAATTTTTTAAATTTCGACCTCATTTTATAATGTAACATTTAATGATAACATTGTTTTTAATCTATATTATTCAAATAATGGATATCAAATTTAAAAATTGAGAACCAAATTTATTGGTTCTATTTATAATTATGATTTAGTCAATATAAAATTTGATCAAATTTTATCTAATAAAAGTATAATTGGAAAGTAATAATAATGTTTTTTATAATTAGAATTATTTTATATTTTATCAACTCATCAAACAAAATATAATATTTTCTTAATAAAATTTAAATATATTAAAAATTAGGATAATAACTCCTTAATCCGGTACCATTAACAACATTGACTTTTTTGTTGGGATTTATTTTTTTATATGAATTGAAATTCATTATTTACCAGGTGGAATAATTTTGATGAGTCAAATTAATATTTCTTATATAATGATTTCAAAAATTCTAATTCATTGATGAGACCACAAATGATAATAATTATATATATATATATATATATATAATTTCATATCCTTTGTGTATTATCCTAGATAAAATATGTAATTTAATGAATTATTTCATTTAAAAATATATGTTGAAACAAAATCTTTATTTGAATATTTAATTAGAATTATTTAATTTTATTTTTTCATTATAAATCAAATTAAATGTTTTTTTGAAAATTTGTCTTAAATATGGTGTAAAGATCAATCATAATTTCATATTATTAATCAGGTAGAAATAAAAACCTGTCATAGTGTAGAAACAATTAACTCAAAAATACATTTATTAATGAATTTTAAATCCACATAGATTTCGATGATTAATATAACTAAACATGAAAATAATATTTATTTAACAATTATAATCTTTTACATTATTTAATGTATAAATCGAGTCTTATTTTTAAAAAAATCATTGCAAAAATTGATTTTGGATACTATGAATTCTCATTTTTCCATTGACCAAAATGTTTATTCGTTTCCTCTATGTCCCTGTTAGAATTAAGATGATCCTTTATTTATATTTACATATTATATAATGAAAAAAAAACATCTTACTAATTATACCTTATTTAAATTATTCCTAAATTATGACTGGAAAAATTAAACTCTAGGTAAGGAATTTTTATAATTATACTCATTTTATAACTATATTTTTCTTAAACTACATCAGATTACATACTATAAAATGTTTTTTCATCCATTACAGCTGGGAAGAATCCCAATGAATATAGAAGTGTTGAGACAGTTGTTATTGTACACTCTGTTGTGGTACCTCCTCCAACAACATCTATTTTTGTTCAAGTTTTAGAACGACGGATTGATCATATTTCCCTTGAATGGTATATATTCTAAAAGTGTCCACCAATGTATGATATACATGAGGTTAAAAAAGATACAAAAATTGAGGGATCTATAGTTTTTTAGATTGTTGTTGTAGGACTATTGGAAAAAACATTTCTCTAAGAGTACCTAAACCATCAACTTCTCCTCATATTTTTTCTCCAACTATTCCAGCTAACTTAGTCACAAAGAGTGACAAGGATATTATTAGAATGAATACCATTTTAGATTTTAACCAGCTTTTGAAAAGTAATGCTCATATCCAAAAAAATATTATTGAGAATGATTATAATTATTTTTTTCTGTTGTTAATCAATAATATCAAACCTAAAATGAAATATCGCATCTTGGAGATTGAGATTTATCATTAGAGTATTAGTAATGATTTAGAATATATAGTCATTTAATGAAGAATTATAGTACAATTTTAATTCTTCTCTGGGAGATATTTTGAAAAGTCTTTAAACTGTGTCTTCATGGACATATATATCCACAAAACTTCCCACAGTTAATGCTGATTAGATCCAATATTTTATCATAGAAGTGGTTACTACCTCTTCATGTGGTCCTTGTAGTGGAGAATGTGTCATACTATTGGAGATTGTATGGATGCTTGATTAGAGTATAGAGTATGATCATATGATGATCGTATCATATTCCAATGATATGAATGTTGATAATGGGAAAATAACTAAATAATAATATATTATTTCTCAAGGATATATAAAAAGCTTTCCCTGGATGCTCACTTGATGTTTTTGGATCAATATTTAGGGATGGTACCGGTTACTCAAGCTTTCAAGGATAAATTTCACTAGTTAAAAAAAATGACACATGTGATGAATGGATTTATAGATAGAAAAGGATATTTCTATATTTCTATAGAAATAGGTGGGGTGATTACAATATAATTTATCAATCTCCAAAATCCATTTCTTCATGTCCAAGTAACTAAAATTGTTTCTCAGGAATCCTTTATATTACACCTAAATAGTGTATCAGAATTGGAGTTACCTCATATCCAACTAATATTATTCCTACTATATTAAATCATTTCCCTCTTCACCCTGCTAAAGCTATGAGACAAATCAAACCATTTATTCATCTAGAGTCACAACCTCCTCGAGATCTGGGTGGAATCTCAGCTGGTTCTTCGTCTATATTTCCTATAACTTCTTCAAGCACAACAACATTTGCTCATGAAAAATCCAATGTCAATGGAAAATTAAAAATGTAACCTTCTACCAAACCTTGAGAATGTTTCAGAAGTCATTTTGTTATGATGGCATATTATATTTGAAATAAATTTTTGATTGATCCATTATTGATGTCATATGACCATCTTTGTTAATTATTTATTCTTCTACTCTTTATATTTATTTCTCCATCATTTACTATTTTAATCTTATCATATTTACCTTTTCTTGATCTTAGAAGAGGGATAATTCATATTGAATATTTATTTATGGATAATTTTTATGGAGTTATTTTTAAGGAGAATTATTCAGAAATATTTTTGTTATCTATATGCACCCACTAAGCTTCATTATCATCAACACACTATGAATGTTTTTTCTTCCATTTTTCTAATTTTAGCTTTAATATCAAAATTTATGATACATTAGATACCTTTCTTTAGTTGTTCAATCATATGTTTGATTCCATGATTTGTGATCATCAAAAATAGGAGATTGTTGACCTGTCTATTATAATGATCACAAAATTATTTTTCTAATGATATTATTGAATATCAAGTTTTTTTGGTATATTATAATTTGAGACTAGTGATGTAATTTTATAAGTATAAGTCACCATTGATGTTGAGACACCACTACTGATGAGTCACAGTCAAGACTGAATCATCGCCAAGAAGTCACATCTTCAAACACATCTCACCATGATGATGGAAAAATCATAAAGTCATGAAATGAGTCATCGTCACAAATGGCAAAGCTGTAAATATCAGATCATCAAGGATGTTATGCTGCTAGAGTAAAATTTTTGTCACATAGAAGACACCACTAGAATGACTCACCACCATCCAGACTTACCACAATATGGATGACTTATAATTAGATAAATCAACACCAAAAGTGTCACTGCCAATATTAATTTTTTTTAAATAGAATACACTACCAGTTTTGTGTCCCCATTTTATGGAGACACCACCATATTCTAAGACACTGTCATATAGAGACACATCCCGAATCACACCGCTTGGCTAAGGCACCACAGCTATTTTACATACTCATATTGTATTAAATTACTCTAACGTATATATTAGGAAATTTAATGCCAAACATATTTTTAATGATTGCATCCTAAATGTTAAAAATACTACAATGATTTAAGTGTCATATATACAGTACGAGGAATCATTGAGGAAGAAATAATCTTGGTTCTACTTCTGATAAAAGTGTAGAATATATTTTGTGAAAAATATACTAAAATTAACTGATGTGGAGAAGACTATGAGAAAGCTAAAAAGCTCGCTCTTACAGACCATCCACAGAGAGCCGAACCATATTTTACGAACATAATGATATTACATTCAACTGGGAATCAAAACTACATAATTACATCAAGACATCCTACATTCAAAAACAAGATTATACAAAACAATATTTTTTTAATGTTTTAAAGAGAACCCGACTAGAGTTTAATTTTAAAATACATTCAAGCGACAAAATCTACTCTACATATAGACCGAGAATTTATAATCCTTTACAATCCTAGTAGAGCTGTTCTATTTACATTCTTTAACATTTTTAGAAGTATTTTAAATATTCTATTTTAAATATGCACACAATCCTATGAATCAAACTCAAATATAAATATATATATTCCTATCTCATTATATACTTTTACTCCTGTTGATAACTATTACAGAGGTTATGGGTGGCCTATTATGGGTTTTACATCGAATTATAATAGTTGAAGAGGACATTTGTAACCTAGATAGTTTGTAAAGTATTTTAAAGCCCAGTCCAAAATGTGGATAATATTTTTTATTTTATATATGATGCTTAATTAAAGGTGGTAACCAAGTGGAGAGGACTATCTCTCATTTTTACAGTGAATCTCTTATTTCAAATTCGAACTTTATGTTTTTTATGTTATTTCCCTTTTAAAATTGAAACTTTTTCATCCAAAAGAATTAATACTTTATTAGTCAATATTTCTTAGTGTTATAATATTTTAATTATTTATATTGATATCAATGGAATATGTAATATTGTGTATATACTTACCATAGATCCTATCAATCATTAAGAAACCTTTTGAACGATTAGAGATTATATTGATATACTATATTAATCAAGTTGGATGCTTGAAATTAATTGGAGGATTTAAAATTAATATTTTTTAACATGAATTTTTATGGGTTTCTCAAATAACAAACATCTTCATATAGTCTCTCTGAACTACAAAGGGAAGACCTACAACTATCTCCTCCTCTATTAAATGGTGAAAAATGTAAATTATGTGTAAGACAGACTACCTCCTCACAAAAAATTTACCTTCCATCACCATTTCTCATGATTGGATATTAGTATTTGAAAAATGATTATATATTATATTTATGATATAATTACTATTTTTTAATTATAATATCATATATAACTTTTTTACTTTTGAATCAATAGGGAATAAAATAACATTTCTTGTGTGTATGACAGGCTACAACCACATGAAGTGATATGAATCATCTCTTACAAATGACATAAATGGAAGGTAATAAGGATTAATTTTATGTTTACATAATATATTCATGACATATTAATTTTTTGGTAAAATGACATCATATAATTTTATACAATATGATCCACTTAAAAATGATAATGTTTTTTGTGTGTACTGATGACAACCACGTTGAAAAGAAATGTGATTCATTTTTGTTAAATCAACACATGGATGGTATACGTAGTATAATTTAAATACATTATTTTATATTTATGATATATAGATAATATTGAAGAGATAAAATAACACTTTCTTTATTTTCAACATGAATGTCGACAAATGGAAATGTTACTCATGTGTACTTACAATATACTATATCCATGATTGTAACATAATTCATTTTTCCAAACCATATTTCATGGTTGGTTTTAGAATTAAAATTCAGTTATAATAAAGATAATTAGGTTATTATTAATATTCTATATATTATTAAATAATTATATATTTGACCATAGTTAACATACCAAAGTTGTTTTGGACACACGCTTTGTTTATCATTAAAACATCTGACATGAAACTGATAGTATAAGTAATTAAATATGACATGGTAAAAAATAAAATAAAAGTAATAATGAAATATAAAATTTTTATTAATAAAATAAATTATTTATATATGTTTTTTATTTTGGAAGAGAAGTTATGAACATTATAAATCATGCTCGGGGTGAGGGGTTCTTATCGAAACATCATTCTTTGAGACACATATTCTTTTATGCACCAATAGTATTTTAAATGTTTTATATACTACCCCTTTACATACTACATAATCATTTATTCAAAATTCATGGTATTTTTAGTTAAAATCTATTTACATAATTCATGGTTCTTTTTATTGAAATATTACAAAAGGTAGTATGGGTTTATGCTTCAATTTCATTTTTTTCGTGATTTTCCATGCTTGTATTTACATTAAAAGAAATTATTTTATCATGGTATAATAAAAAACTTTATTTTATTACACTATGGTTATTCATGAAAATTTCAATTATTAGTCCCATTAACCTCTATTTGGAACATAAAATGATTGAGGCAGTGTTTTTAATAAATTTTCATTTCATTTATTTCTTCCACCAAAAACACTTTTTAATTCATAACCACATTTCCTAAAAATGGATTCAAAATTATTTTTACTATTAATATATTATTCATTATTGTCATTTTTAACAATTTTTTACTAAAAAATAGATTAATGGAATATTCCCTTCACTTTCCAGGAATTTTACTCTTTACCTTTTACAGAAAATGTGATTGGAATCTTTATTTTATGGTGTATGAAATTGTTGTTATTTTCCTCCTTCATGAATTTTTTTACATAAATAATATATTATAATTTTATAAGTATATTTTCAATGAAAATGATTTAAATAGTAATTTTTTGTTTTTTTATTTGTTTACATTAAATTTTAATGTTGATTGAAAGTTTTATTAATGATTTTTTATTATTTTTTAAGGTATTTATATTCATCAATGATATCAACATTTAATGTTTTGGAATTATTATGAATTATTTATATATATCCCCCAGAAGTATAAAGACCATACTATATTCCTTGTATGGGGATTTATATTCATTATTATCATTTTTCAATTTCTTTAATTTTGGAATTTCCATTGATTATGATATGAAAAAAGATTATGTTATTAATTTATTTACATGAGATTTTATTTTTTTTATTCATTTTTATTCATATACTTATGTGGAACACATGTGTATATACATGAAATTAATGTGACTAGTGGTCCTATAATAATATATCCCACCAATGAATTTGGTAATGTTTTACTCTCACAAGACATCTTGTATGGAATTTGAGAGTGAACCAAATCCATTATAGGAATCTATCCACCATGTGATGTATTAATATTAGTTAGTCATGGATTATTATTATATCATGATTTATGTTTTTTAATCGTTATCATGTTCCCAAGACCATATAAATCCGTTTTATTTATTTCATTATTCTATGTGATTAATGATGATGATTATTTTTATGCTAACATTGGACTCACACAATATCTTTAATTATCTTGGTTACTCCCTTAATCTTATTTTTAGGTCAACCAATTTGTCTATGTATTCCTAATGTTATCCCATGTATTTTAAAATCATTCAAGGACTTATGAGTTTATTATGGGGAATTAAATAAATATTTTTTTTATTCTCACTTTGATGTATTATTGACCTAGTATTCGAAAATACAATAGGGATTAATTATCATTGTGTTATATAAATTGATATTTAAGTATAAGAACCATGTAATAATACATGTAAAATTAACGTGTCATTATATTTGGTATCAAAGAAATTGTTTTGTCAACCATGGATACTACAATGAGAAAACATTAGTGAGAACCATAGGGAAAAGTCTAAGGATAAGACATTATATAGTATTTATTTTTGAATATTTAAAAGTATTGTCAAAATGGTTTTATAGAAATTACATCCATGGAATGATAATCTAAGTGGATGTTGTTCTAGCATAGATATACCTAGTGCTAATAAATCTACAAATGGCATGTCTGCCATGACTCAACTAATACTTGGTAATTAATAGTGGAAAAAATTATGAACCTAGATTGACACACCCAGAGGATATACTTTGGATATTTATAAATTTATTATGAAAAATTATGAAGGTTGAATTTTTAGGTTAAAAAACATATTAAGATCCATTATAATAGATAATGTATATTTAAAACCATAAGACTATAAGTCAGCACATACTTATAACTTATATGATAATTATTCTAGTTTTATAGTTTTAACTTTGGTATGTTTAAGAAATATAATCTTGATTTTTTTAATCATGTTAGTTAATAGTGGTAAATATGAGAGAGAATTCCAAAAACCAATGTGATAAGAGTTATAATAATTTTCTTAATGAGATTACTAATGTATTTTAATGGAGGTTATACACCTTTACATCATTACAGATGATCTATCTCATATTATAATCAACAACTGGAATATAATTGAATTTTAAAATACACTAAAGAAGATAGATATGTGATTTCATGTAATTTCAACTAATAAAATAGGAAATTGAAATAATATTCAATTTCTAAAATTTCAATAAATTTTATAATAATAACCAAGATTTGTACATAAATTTTTTTAATGATTTTTCTTACATCGAAATAATAAGAATAAATATATAAATTTCCAAGGAATTTGATGTCTTATATATGGGAAACATGGTGAGAATTTGAGTAAATTCCATATACTACTAGATAATAGGTCTATACGCATGTTTTTTAAAAAAAATATTGTTATAGACCCACCTATACTCATGGTTTTCATGAACTATGGGTATAAGTAAGATTTTGTAACATATACCCATGGTTCTTGCTAAACCATGGTTATATGGTACTCTTGTAAGCTTGGGAAACCATGTAATTATGTAGGAATGCTATAGGAAAACATATACTAACAATTCAAACTCAACCATGGGTATAAGTGACTCTATACCCATATTTTTCATGAATTGTGGGTATAAACATCGGTATATAAGCCTATACCCACGGTTCATTAGAACGGTGGGTATCGAAGTCAGTTACACCAAAGATTTTAATAAACTATGTGTATAGGGTCCCTTATGTTTTTCATATGAATATCTATATATATATATGATAATATATGTATATTTATACATAATTACATTTGGTATAGTGGTAAGGGAGTTTAGTGTCATAGAAGTGGCATGGGAACAAAAATCTCCCAATACTTATTATTTATTCCCATGTTTTATGAGTAGTTATATAAGATAATATATATATATATATTAATGTAAGGGAATTTTTTGTACTAATATGGTACTTGGGAAGCAGAGCAACAATGCTGGTTTGAATCATGTGTGTAAAATTAAATTTATACCCACATTTTATAAATATATATAAGATAATATACATATATAATTTTAAGTGTATTTGGTTTAGTGGTAGGAAAATTCATGGGCTGATTGGATGTGGATTGTTCGAAAACCGTAGTTGTAAATTGTTTAGAAACATTTTATATTAATATATTTCAATAAATATAGATATATATTAACAGAGTTTCACTAGCTGGAGTGGTGAGGTGATGTGTATTAAAGTATTGGTCATGTGTTCAAAACTCACTGTTCTGCTTATTTCTATACAGCCACTTTAGATTAATATATTTATATGGATATAGATATATATAAAAATATGTTGAATATAATTTTTGGTGAGAGGATTTGAGGTAGATGATAAGGTTGTGGGTTTGAAACTCTGTCTCCTTGTTTCCAATTAATTTTATACCCTCAGTTTTAAAATTGTGGGTATAAGGCTATGAGGTGTAAAGTGGCTATAACCCAGTGGATATGAAATAGTGAAAAAAGATATACCTATGGTTTGTAAAACCATGGGTATAGGACATGGAGCTATACCGACACCTCAGTTTCCCATGGTTCCAAAAACTATGCGTATAGTCAGTACCCATAGTTTTTGGGTCTATACCCACAGTTAGGAAATGTGGGTATATGTCATTTTTTAGTAGTGATAAATTAAACAAGAATAAAAAAGGTTATATGTTATGAAAATCATTAACTTAGAATGAAAAATTTTTTTAGGTGTTGGATCTTAAGAATCATGTTTCTGAATAAGTTTTATCAATGTTATCTTTGTTATAAGAATCATGAATCTGTATAGAAATTTTCTGATTTATTTTTCTATATGGATTTTCCAAAATATGTTGACTAGTATTAGTGATCAAGAAAGATTATATAATTTTCATAGTGATATTCTATAGGAATAAAATTGAGTGAGTAAAATATAATCTTACAAAATATCATGATGTTATGGTTATTATAGTCAATTAAAAGTAGTTATTTTTCTAGATAAGAATGATATGGATTGAAAACCGTAATGGTAAAAAAGGTTGAATTGAGTTCCAATATAATTTTTAAATATATTTTAAATATTATTTATAAATTTCTCAGATCATGTTTATTTATGAATAATATTATCTCATATGTCATTTAATCCTTTTATAAAAAGGAAGACCCACAATCTATGTCACAACCCATTATATATTGTAAGGATACACAACTGAATGGTGAAAAGGGTGAAGTTAAAAAAATGGTTCATGTCGACACCACAATCTAATATAGAGAATCCAAAATATCCATTGATGATCACAAATATAACTGATATCATCCTTATAGTGAACACATACTGTTTTTATAGAAGGAATTATAATACGATGGTGGAAAGTAAAATGGATAGAGATTTCACTAATGAAAAAACCCTAGAGAAATATCATACTATCTCTAGCCTCACTCTCCCCAAACATAATTTTAAACATCACATAATCTTGTGCACAATATACATTAGAAACTCTAAGCTGGTTCGTCCTTTAAGATTTTATAATTCTTGGGTTTCTTATCCATATTGTGGTAGCACTATAAAAAAATCATGGGACTATAAAATTTTGTAAAAATCATATCACATGCACCATAAAGTCAAAATTACATAAAAAAATATAAAATGTTGGTTTAATTCCAAATAATACCAAATTGAAAATTAAATCACTACTTTGGAAGGGAATCTCATCCAAATTCAAACAGCTACCATTAGATCTGATTTTATTATAGATTATCCACTTGAAATTAATCTCACAACCAAACATAACACACTACTCTATATTAAGGATACCATTAAAAATAATATATTTAAAGAAAAATGTATCCATTATAGAGGAAGGAATATAATTTTTTATAATTATATAGAAATAATTATAAAATATTATAGGCCTATACCTTTTCACAATGATGGGGAAAATTACATTGATACTGATGATGTTATTTCAAATCATATTGTTTCTTATATAGACAACATTTTCGACAGACCTAATATTAATAATGTACTTCTTATAGGTGTTATTATTTTCACTATAAATGATGAGGATAAATTCTTCCTAAATAGAATTCCTTCTGATCATTGAAAGAATGATTTTATCTTTAGCTTAAATAAAAATAGTTCCCATAGATCTAATGGTCTCAGTAATGGATTTTTTCAACATAATTGGGATGTTATACAACATTATTTTTTTAGGTTGGATAAATTTTTATTTTCCAATGGTATGCTTATTCATGGTAAAAATTACTATACTTTACATTGATCCTTAAAGTAGATAATTCACCTGAGATTCATTTCTTCAGACCTATTGTTAATATTAACAATCTCTATAAAAATTTGATAACATTATTGATAATAAACATGAAACTATCACTGATTAAATTATCTCTTGTAACCATTTTTTGTTTTTATGTGTGATGACCCAGACCCCCCTTGGTCCCTTCCTTTGCCAAAAATCCGGTTTCCTTGCGGGGTACCGATCGGTGACACCGATCGGAGAGACCGATCGGTGAGACCGATCGGTGAGACCGATCGGTGAGACCGATCGGTGACACCGATCGGAGAGACCGATCGGTGAGACCGATCGGTGAGACCGATCGGTGAGACCGATCGGTGAGACCGATCGGTGAGACCGATCGGTGCGATCGATCGATGAGACTGATCGGTGAGACCGGCCGACGTCGCCCGGCCTTGCCAAGTTGTTCCAGTAACGTTCCTTTTTCGCAAATAGGGTTTTAAACCCTATTATGCCTTGTTAAAAATATCTTGGGAATCCGAAACGCGCACAAAGGTTTTAATTAAATGCTTCATTAATTCATGGGTCGGTTAAAACCACCCAGTGCCATTAATGATGAGTCAAGCCACGTGGTCAACCCACGACTCCCTCGTCTTCCGTGGTTTTGTGTTTCATCTCAACCATCCCCAGCTCTTATAATTAAGGGTTAGGCCATGGCTTCCCCCCTTCTTCGATCGTGGCTCTTCTGGTGCATCGGGACCGCCGCGTCGTTATCCGTAAAGTTCCGCGCCCCCGGCCTAAACGTCGATCATCTATCAACAAGTAGGGAATTTCTCTCGTCTCTCACTTTTGTGTATCATGCGGGGTGGGCGTTACTTTTGTTCCTATGGAATTGGTTGAACCAAACCCTAATGAAGATAATAAACGAAGTTCTAAAGGAAGAAGGGGAAGGGGTTGTGATCGTTGTTATGCTTTATCTTGTGATCATCCCTTTTGTTGTACTGGTCTATGTTTTCTGAAAATTGAGGCCGTTGGTGGTCGTGTGTGTGCACTTGAATCCCCTCGTGATGTTTTAAATGGGTTGCTGAGATTGTGAACTCCTGCTGTGAAATTGGTTAACCACGTATATCCGGCTGAATAATTGAAAGCACCAGGATCGGCCCTTTTGTGATAACTCCCGGTTAGAACACACGGAATTTGAAATCATGGAGTGTGTTAAATCGTTTAAATCTGAAAATCCCTGACTTGTGTTGGTAGTGGTTGGTGGTTGTTTTCCCTTCGGGCCGTTTGCTGGAAATGTGAGAGGGGATGGGATCCCCTGTTCTTTTTATACTCTCGGTGGCTGTGTGAATTTGGGGGATGGGATCTCCTGTTGGCATGGTTTCAGTGGTTGTGAGTTTTTATCACAAATTGGGGAGAGATCCTCTGTTGGCAGAACCGGGTGTGAGTGTTTTGGTTGATCTATGCTTTGACGTTTTCCTTGGTTATGCTTATGGTAGTTGCCCAGTAGTGCTTAAAATTAATTGAACATTTTGACTGAACGTGAAACAAGAATGGGACAAATGGTTTTGTGGGCAAGGGTCGTGAATTGTGACTCGGACGCTGTGGTATTGTGTTCTGTAGGTTGGCTAGGAAAACCTAAGTTTTGGGTGAGTGTTTGTTACCTATATCTATACTTGTAGCTTTGTGTTTCTTATTCACGCCCCACCCAAGTTGAGCACTTAGTGCCGAACACCCCCATTTATGGGGGAAGGGTGTTTTTCCCAACACTATACTTAGTGGCTGGTTATTAGCTCCTTTTCTGCTCCCTTTCCCGGATAGCCCAAGTACCTTCGGGCAGGCTGTGATGGCCTGAAGTCCATTATTAGCCCAAGAACCATCGGGCAGGGTGTTGTGGTGGTTGGCCAGGTGTGTGCGGCAGGTGGTTTCCCAAGTGTCTTCGGGATGAGGCCCAGGTGTTTTCGGGCGTGGCAGTGGATCCTTTAGCCCAGGTGTCTTTGGGCGTAGCGGTGGTTGTTCTGGCCTAGGTGTTTGCAGGCATGGTTACTTGTGATAGTTGAGGCCCAGGTGTGTGCGGGTGGGATTTGGAAGTGGGACTGCGTGTGGTTGTGGCCCAGGTGTGTGCGGGCGGGATTTGGCAGTGGGACTGCGTGTGGTTGTGGCCGAGGTGTGTGCGGGCGGGATTTGGCAGTGGGACTGCGTGTGGTTGTGGCCCAGGTGTGTGCGGGCGGGTGTGGCAGTGGGACTGCGGTGAGAATGGCGGGATTGGTCCGATGCGTAGGATGTCTCAATAACCAGTGGGGAAGTGGCGCGGGGTACCCAAACATCGATGTGCTCTTATTATATATATTACTTGACTTGCGTTATTTGGGGAGTGAGCCTTGGTGAGGCCTGGGATGGATAGTTTGCCTTGTTAGTTGTTTGGTTCACTCTTTTCTCACGGGACTTTAGTACGTTCCCCCACTTGTGCACGAGAGTCTTGGTTTTCCCTACTGAGTGTACTTGTATGCTCACCCTACGTTTACTTTCAGGTTTCCAGGAGGACTACCAGGGCTGCGCGGGACCCTATTAGTCGGACAGTTGGAGTTGTCGCTGTTGTCGTATCTTTGTTTTCTTTTGGTATTGTACTTGAGAGCTTTCTTTTTCTTTTGTACTTGTACCTTGTTGTAAACTGTTTAAACATGCATGGGGTCTTTATTTGGGTTCATTTATATAAACTTGTTTCTTTTCCTTTTTGGGAGGTCGACTTGTCCTTTTTCCCGATCCTAAATAATAAAAAAAAGGGTAATGCCTTCCATTTGCGAGAATTTTCTATACCCTTGGTGCTAGTCGCCACTCCGGGACCTATTGAAGGCGGGTTTCGGGGGTCATTATCTCTCCTTCAACTTAAAGAAGGAAGGGCCTGGCAATCCGCTGACTCTTCCCTCCTTTTGGTGAAGGCGGGTCGTGACAGAATGGTATCAGAGGTGAGGTTGAGAGATAGGACGGAGTCTGGAGTTAGGCACAGTAAGGATTGCATGGGATGGTAAGGCAACAGCGTTGGGTGACCTTGGTGCGTGAATTAGGCCAGGGAGGACCGGCTAGGACACGGGATTTTAGGGCCCCCCGTGATCCGATGCAAGGACTCTGGACCTACCGAACGACCAAGTGAGGCCACACTGATTGCAGGGTAGAGACCCTAGGAAAGGTACATGCATCATAAATGACTTGTGTTTTTGTGTTTCTGGGATGTCTTGGGAAATTAAGAATAAATTAAATCTTAATAAGTTTTGAGAATGGTTTTCTTTGCACTACTGGGCTTAGGCATTCCTTGTTTACCTTGCAGCTATGGCACCTGGAAGGCGACCACGTGTGGTACAGGCGATCGAGACTCCTGAGGCTACTTTGGCCAATCGGCAGAGAGCTGATCGGGAGGAAGAGGACGACCAGTGGCAGAAGACTCTTCGAGCCTTTAAGCGACAGGCCCTCGAGAAATATGAGGGCAACACCTCCGACATGAAGACAAAAGGCTGGCTGGAGGAGCTAGTTATAGCCTTCGGCCTGATTCGGGCCCCGACGGAGTACTGGGTTCCTCTGGCTGTTAGCCAGATGCGAGGAGCGGCACGTCAGTGGTGGATGCTTCACCTGGGGAGTAGGAAAGAGTCTGAGGTTGCTTGGGCGGACTTCGAGAAGGAGTTCCGGGCAGAGTTTCTCTCCTCGACAATGAAGGCGGAGAAGAGGCAGGAGCTACTCTCCCTCCAGCAGGGGAGCATGTCCGTGAGGGAACTTGGAATCAAGTTCAAGGACCTCCTGCGTTTTGCTCCGGACCTCTTTCCCGATGAGGAGTCTCGGGAAAGACGTTTGGAGGAGGCGCTCCGACCCTCCCTCCAGTATGCTGTTACCCCCCTTTACCCTTCCGACATACTTAGAGGTTCAGAAGAAGGTCGAAGTGGTGGAAAGGATGCACGCTCTAGGCGGACTGTCACGAGAAGGGATCCAGCTGGGACCATCGAAGGGGAAGGCCGTCAGCACCAGGCCTCCAGCATCGGGACCCTCCAGGTTCCGACCCGCAGGGAGCAGGCCGCAGCAGTTTCAGTTTTGATCCCCTGGCCCATGTTCTTTTCCTTCAGGCTCGGGACCACGGTGCTTCATCTGCGGGAGCCCTGGACATCTTCGGAGTCAGTGCCCCGATCGGGTGCAGTACAGCAGTGGCAGTCATCCCCAGCGTCCGCCGCAGCAGCAGTTCCCAGCCAGACCCTTCCAGCAGCAGCAGCAGGGACAGCGAGCTCCCGCTCCTCCGCAGACAGACATAGGAGGGGGAGGCCGACCTCAGGGCGCTCCCCAGGGACCTCGACCAGGGCGTGGTCGGGGAGGTGGCCGACAGCCGAGGGGCAGGGGAGCTGGGCGTGGACAGTTACACGCCGCAGAAGCAATAGTTCCAGCAGGGCCAGAGGTTGTTCGAGGTACGATCAGTGTGTTTAGCACTCTTGTTTATGCTTTGTTCGATACCGGAGCTTCGCACTCCTTTGTTGCACCCAGTCTAGCCCGCGCCTTGGGTCTAGATGCCGAGAGACTTCCAGTGCCCCTGGTGTTGAGCACACCAGTTGGAGGTCAGACCGACTTGCTGTTCGTTTGTCGGGGATGTAGACTGATGTTGGGGCCACATCAGTCGGTTAAGGATCTCCTTCTGCTACAGATTCGGCCGTACGATGTCATCCTAGGCATCGACTGGCTATTTTCTGTGTGCGCCGTCATCGACTGTTTCCAAGGGAGGGTGGTGTTCTCCGGTTTGGACGGCCAGCGTGTTAATTTCACCGGCGAGCGGAGCTGTCCGAAGGGAAACAGGAGGGAGGAACCTCTCCTCTCCTTGTTGACCGAACTGACGATAGAATCAACAGATGAGGAAATGGTGGAAGTACCAGAGATAGTTCGTGAATTTATGGATGTCTTTCCTGAGGAGGTGACGAATCTACCCCCTCGACGTGACATCGAGTTTGGGATAGACCTGCAGCCCGACTCTCGACCAATCTCGATGGCTCCTTACCGGATGGCACCTTCGGAGCTACGGGAGTTGCGGATACAGATTGACGATCTGATGAAGAGGGGTTATGTTCGTCCAAGTGCATCACCGTGGGGTGCCCCAGTCTTGTTCGCAAAGAAGGCAGATGGTGGCCTCAGGTTGTGCATCGATTACAGGAGGCTGAATCAGGTAACGATCAAGAACCGCTACCCTCTTCCAAGGATAGATGATCTTTTCGACCAGCTGAAGGGGGCAGGATGGTTCTCGAAGATCGACCTGCGATCCGGGTACCACCAGCTGAGGGTGAAGGATAGCGACGTCCCAAAGACGGCGTTCAGGTGCAGGTATGGGCACTTCGAGTTCGTGGTCATGCCCTTTGGTGTTACGAACGCCCCGGCCGTGTTCATGGGGCTTATGAACTCCATCTTTCGGGAGTACCTGGATCGGTTTGTGGTGGTGTTCATCGACGATATCCTGATCTATTCAAAGTCAGAAGAGGACCATGCAGAGCACCTGAGGACGGTTTTGGAGGTCCTCCGACAGCACCAGCTCTATGGGAAGTTGTCAAAGTGCAAGTTCTGGGCACGAGAAGTGCACTTCCTCGGACATGTAGTGTCTGAGCAGGGAGTAGCAGTCGACCCATCAAAGGTTGAGGCAATTGTTTCTTGGGCAGCACCCAAGAATGTGGCGGAAGTTCGGAGTTTCCTCGGACTGGCAGGCTACTACCGGAGATTCGTACCCAACTTCTCCCGGGTAGTAGCCCCTTTGACGGCTTTGACCAAGAAGGACCAGGTTTTCATGTGGAGCGAGCAGTGTGAGTCGTCCTTCAGCTACCTAAAAGAAAAACTGGTTAGTGCCCTAGTGTTGAGATTTCCAGAAGAAGGGATGGCCTATGAGGTATTCTGTGATGCTTCAGGACAGGGCCTGGGGTGCGTATTGATGCAGCGACAAGGGGTGATCTCTTACGGGTCCAGGCAGCTACGCCCCCATGAGCGGAACTATGCCACCCATGACCTGGAGCTTACAGCGGTAGTGTTCGCATTAAAGCTGTGGCGACATTACCTCTTTGGGGAGCACTTTGTGGTCTTCACCGATCACAAAAGCTTGCGCTATATCTTCTCCCAGCGTGACTTGAACTTGCGACAGCGGAGGTGGGTCGAGTTTCTCCAGGACTACGACTTTGAGATCTCATACACTGAAGGTAAGGGAAACGTTGTGGCTGATGCCCTGAGCAGGAAGCCGCATCAGGAGGTGGTTCGGGAATCTGCTGATGCTTGGAAGGCGATGGGGGAGTTGGCTGCCTTGCACTTGGATGCAAGGGTGGAAGGTACTAGAGGCTGTTTGTTTCAGATGACGGTACAGTCCTCTTTGTTGAAGCAAGTGGAAGAGTCTCAGTTGGGAGATCCTGAGGTGGAAGTGTTGCGGGATCGTATCGATCAGGGGAACGCCCCGGAAGGATGGTCGGAGGACAGCCGACGTCGGATGCTCTTTCATCGGAGGTTGTTTGTTCCAGAGGTGATGCGTGATGAAGTCCTTCGTGAGTTCCATAGCTCAGCCTTGGCAGTACATCCGGGTGTTTCAAAAATGTACCAAGGCCTGAGGGGACAGTTTTGGTGGCCCGGGGTGAAACGAGCAGTGGCAGAGTTCGTGGCTAAATGCCTGGTGTGTCAGCAGGTGAAGGCTGAACACTGTGTTCCTGGTGGTCTGTTGCATCCTCTAGATGTTCCCGAGTGGAAGTGGGACGACGTCTCGATGGACTTCGTCACGGGACTACCCAGAGCTCAGGGCGGGCATGATGCTATCTGGGTAGTGGTGGATCGATTGACAAAATCTGCTCACTTCTTGGCTATCAAGGAGTCAGGACCCGTGAGTACCTTAGCACAGAGGTACGTGGATGAGGTGGTGCGTTTGCATGGAGTTTCGAAAACGATCGTCTCAGATCGGGACACTCGATTCACCTCACGAGTCTGGAAGGGGTTACAGCATGCTTTTGGCACCCAACTACGCCTTAGCACTGCTTTTCACCCTCAGACTGATGGACAGACAGAGCGGACTATCCAGACCTTGGAGGACATGCTGCGAGCATGTGTTCTGGATTTCGGAGGATCATGGGTACGACACTTGCCTTTAGTAGAGTTTGCCTACAACAACAGTTTTCACTCTACTATTGGCATGGCTTCTTTTGAGGCTTTGTATGGAAGACCATGTCGTTCACCCTTATGCTGGGCAGAGGTTGGTGAGACTGGTACTCTTGGACCAGAAGTAGTGCAGAGCACCACGGAGAAAGTCCAGCTAGTGCGGGAGAGGATGAAAGCAGCTCAGGATCGGCAGAAATCTTATGCTGATCGTCGGAGGAGGCCCCTGAAGTTCGAGGTGGGAGATCATGTGTTTTTGAAGGTTTCCCCTCGACGGGGGCAGCGGAGGTTCGGAAAGGGGAGTAAGCTCTCCCCTAGGTTCATCGGACCTTTCGAGGTGCTGAGGCGAGTTGGCGAGGTAGCATATCAGCTGGCCCTACCACCTCAGTTGGAGAGGGTCCATGACGTCTTCCATGTCTCCCAGCTTCGTCAGTACTTACATGATGACTCTCATGTCATCAACTGGGGAGAGCTAGATGTGGGAGGAGACGCGACCTTTGAGGAACGACCAGTCAGAATCGAGGATCGCAAGGAGAAAGTGCTCCGTGGACGAACCGTCGGCCTGGTTCGTGTGTTGTGGAGACATGGCGGCCTCGAAGAGAGTACGTGGGAGAGGGAAGAACAGATGCGTGCCCAATACCCCGAGTTGTTCTAAGCTTTGAACCTTTGGTGCCTGTTGTGACAGAACGTTTGACCTTTTTGTCTATGAAATGTGCTAGTTCCTTTCCTCTGTTATGTGTGGAAAGCCCCGACTAAAGGGAAGGGGAAACCCGACCCTTAATCAGGACGCATTAAGGTGGATGCGATTAAACCCGTGCGGGCGAGTCAGTGCCACCCAAAGCGGATAATATCTTGACATGGGGAGGGGAACTCCCCAAACCCACATGACCGGGCGGTTTGGCGTGGTATGTTGCTTGGTTCTTGACAGGGAGTGTTTTCAATTAGCGGGGGTCCACTCCTAAGAGGTATCTTCGAAGATGGTTGTTCGGATCCTCTCTTTCCTTCTGGTTTGTTTTGATTCTTGGGGACGAGAATCGTTTAAGAGGTATCTGATGTGATGACCCAGACCCCCCTTGGTCCCTTCCTTTGCCAAAAATCCGGTTTCCTTGCGGGGTACCGATCGGTGAGACCGACCGGTGAGACCGATCGGTGAGACCGATCGGAGACACCGATCGGTGAGACCGATCGGTGAGACCGATCAGTGAGACCGATCGGTGAGACCGATCGGTGAGACCGATCGGTGAGACCGATCGGTGACACCGATCGGAGAGACCGATCGGTGAGACCGATCGGTGACACCGATCGGAGAGACAGATCGGTGAGACCGATCGGTGTGACCGATCGGTGAGACCGATCGGTGAGACCGATCGGTGAGACCGATCGGTGTGACCGATCGGTGAGACAGATCGGTGAGACTGGCCGACGTCGCCCAACCTTGCCAAGTTGTTCCAGTAACGTTCCTTTTTCGCAAATAGGGTTTTAAACCCTATTCTGCCTTGTTAAAAATATCTTGGGAATCCGAAACGCGCACAAAGGTTTTAATTAAATGCTTCATTAATTCATGGGTCGGTTAAAACCACCCAGTGCCATTAATGATGAGTCAAGCCACGTGGTCAACCCACGACTCCCTCGTCTTCCGTGGTTTTGTGTTTCATCTCAACCGTCCCCAGCTCTTATAATTAAGGGTTAGGCCGTGGCTTTCCCCCTTCTTCGATCGTGGCTCTTCTGGTGCATCGGGACCGCCGCGTCGTTATCCGTAAAGTTCCGCGCCCCCGGCCTAAACGTCGATCATCTATCAACAAGTAGGGAATTTCTCTCGTCTCTCACTTTTGTGTATCATGCGGGGTGGGCGTTACTTTTGTTCCTATGGAATTGGTTGAACCAAACCCTAATGAAGATAATAAAAGAAGTTCTAAAGGAAGAAGGGGAAGGGGTTATGATCGTTGTTATGCTTTATCTTGTGATCATCCCTTTTGTTGTACTGGTTTATGTTTTCTGAAAATTGAGGCCGTTGGTGGTCGTGTGTGTGCACTTGAATCCCCTTGTGATGTTTTAAATGGGTTGCTGAGATTGTGAACTCCTGCTGTGAAATTGGTTAACCACGTATATCCGGCTGAATAATTGAAAGCACCAGGATCGGCCCTTCTGTGATAACTCCCGGTTAGAACACACGGAATTTGAAATCATGGAGTGTGTTAAATCGTTTAAATCTGAAAATCCCTGACTTGTGTTGGTAGTGGTTGGTGGTTGTTTTCCCTTCGGGCCGTTTGCTGGAAATGTGGGAGGGGATGGGATCCCCTGTTCTTTTTATACTCTCGGTGGCTGTGTGAATTTGGGGGATGGGATCTCCTGTTGGCATGGTTTTAGTGGTTGTGAGTTTTTATCACAAATTGGGGAGAGATCCTCTGTTGGCAGAACCGGGTGTGAGTGTTTTGGTTGATCTATGCTTTGACGTTTTCCTTGGTTATGCTTATGGTAGTTGCCCAGTAGTGCTTAAAATTAATTGAACATTTTGACTGAACGTGAAACAAGAATGGGACAAATGGTTTTGTGGGCAAGGGTCGTGAATTGTGACTCGGACGCTGTGGTATTGTGTTCTGTAGGTTGGCTAGGAAAACCTAAGTTTTGGGTGAGTGTTTGTTACCTATATCTATACTTGTAGCTTTGTGTTTCTTATTCGCGCCCCACCCAAGTTGAGCACTTAGTGCCGAACACCCCCATTTATGGGGGAAGGGTGTTTTTCCCAACACTATACTTAGTGGCTGGTTATTAGCTCCTTTTCTGCTCCCTTTCCCGGATAGCCCAAGTACCTTCGGGCAGGCTATGATGGCCTGAAGTCCATTATTAGCCCAAGAACCATCGGGCAGGGTATTGTGGTGGTTGGCCAGGTGTGTGCGGCAGGTGGTTTCCCAAGTGTCTTCGGGATGAGGCCTAGGTGTTTTCGGGCGTGGCAGTGGATCCTTTAGCCCAGGTGTCTTTGGGCGTAGCGGTGGTTGTTCTGGCCTAGGTGTTTGCAGGCATGGTTACTTGTGACAGTTGAGGCCCAGGTGTGTGCGGGCGGGATTTGGCAGTGGGACTGCATGTGGTTGTGGCCCAGGTGTGTGCGGGCGGGATTTGGCAGTGGGACTGCGTGTGGTTGTGGCCCAGGTGTGTGCGGGCGGGATTTGGCAGTGGGACTGCGTGTGGTTGTGGCCCAGGTGTGTGCGGGCGGGTGTGGCAGTGGGACTGCGGTGAGAATGGCGGGATTGGTCCGATGCATAGGATGTCTCAATAACCAGTGGGGAAGTGGCGCGGGGTACCCAAACATCGATGTGCTCTTATTATATATATTACTTGACTTGCGTTATTTGGGGAGTGAGCCTTGGTGAGGCCTGGGATGGATAGTTTGCCTTGTTAGTTGTTTGGTTCACTATTTTCTCACGGGACTTTAGTACGTTCCCCCACTTGTGCACGAGAGTCTTGGTTTTCCCTACTGAGTGTACTTGTATGCTCACCCTACGTTTACTTTCAGGTTTCCAGGAGGACTACCAGGGCTGCGCGGGACCCTATTAGTCGGACAGTTGGAGTTGTCGCTGTTGTCGTATCTTTGTTTTCTTTTGGTATTGTACTTGAGAGCTTTATTTTTCTTTTGTACTTGTACCTTGTTGTAAACTGTTTAAACATGCATGGGGTCTTTATTTGGGTTCATTTATATAAACTTGTTTCTTTTCCTTTTTGGGAGGTCGACTTGTCCTTTTTCCCGATCCTAAATAATAAAAAAAAGGGTAATGCCTTCCATTTGCGAGAATTTTCTATACCCTTGGTGCTAGTCGCCACTCCAGGACCTATTGAAGGCGAGTTTCAGGGGTCATTATCTCTCCTTCAACTTAAAGAAGGAAGGGCCTGGCAATCCGCTGACTCTTCCCTCCTTTTGGTGAAGGCGGGTCGTGACATTATGGGTAAAAATATTTAGGACTTTATATTCCATACCTCTAAATGCACTAATATTTTTATAAAATCTTATAGTGGAAGCAGTATTTCCCTAAAAAGTGACATAAAAATTAATTTTAAACCATTTATTGGATCTTTATTTATATGTCCTCAAAGGATTCTATTTTAATAATCTATTCATTAACATAATTAAAACTTTTTTAATGCTATCTAGAATCTACATTATGATAAATAGCTCTCTAAAGGGATACTATACTACCAACAACAGTGTTAAACATGGTTATCCCATCTCTGACATTATTTTATCTATTTCGGAGGACGAATTAAGAATACTATTCAATCTCCTAGTCGAAAATTGGAATCTAATGCCTATCTATGCATCTATGAATATTGTTTCACCCACAGACCTCCACTTTGTAGATGGTATCATTATTTTATTATAATGATGTAATGGAAATTTTCGAAATCTTAATGTTGTTCTATCTCATTATGAAGAGATCTCCGATCAAGACATCAGGATGGATTAGTCCTCTATATTTTATGAAAAATGTTTCCGGCTAATAGTAAATCCAACATTATTAGTAATCTATGACTAAAATAAGGATCCTTCTATTTTAACTAACATTGTGTACGAATATATTGTGGTTGACTGAAAAGTAGTTACTTCTCTAAGATGGATGACCAGATTCAAAATTTACTTACCTATTTGAATAGAAAATCCATATTTATGGAAGGTAGAATTTCCCTTGTCAAATCTTCCATTATCCCTAGAATTGTTATTTTTTTATGGTCTAAAAATGGGTCATTGTACATTTCATGAAAATTAATATCTACATCAATGTTTTTTTGAGGTGTGTAATACATACCAAATGATAATTAGTTAGCATATCATGGTGAAACTATTTTAAGTCCATATGCAAGGGTGGTATTGGAATTAAAAATATTAAAATTATCAATGATTCCTCACAAGGTTGAATTAATTGGGATTTCCTTCATAACAACTCAATTCCTACTACATTCATTAATAATATATCCCCTTACAAGATGATGAATTGTTACATTAATCACAAGGAATCCCTTATTTGGTCATACATTAAACAAGGTTTCTATAATATTATGTCATATTCTAGATAGATGGTTTCCAAAGACTCTTCTTTAAATTTTTTGTTAGATAATCAGTCTGGTTTTCCTCTATATTTTATGGTTGATCTAAATCGTTTCCCTAAGAACAATAATGTTTCTATTAAATTTATATTGAATTATCCATATTTTTTTATTCTTAGATATGTTAATCATGTCTTTGATAATTATCACATTGCTAACACTAATGAATTTTAAATTTGGAAACCTTCTCACAATGGCAAGATTGACTCAATTTTTTTTCAAACATTTATTTTAGAAATATTGACAATGATTTTTAGTCACTATTTTTTTGATAATACATGGATAAAACTCTCTAGAGTGACTCTATTTTGGTTTATTTTTCACAACTGGCTCCCCATTAATACTTGTCCTCAGTATTTTGAGTCAAAATTTACTCTAAATGATGTATATTCAATAAGCACTGAGAAGTCAATGACCACATTTTTCTTTCATGTTTTACTTTTACTAATAATTGAAAATATATTCTTAATATATTTGATTACATATGACTTTTTTTATTAAATCATATCTCAACTTCAGCACTATGATGCTTCTGACACATTTCCCCAGATAAAGAACCTATTTTTTTGGATAATTTTTCTGATATTCTTCATGTGATCTAGTATGATAGAACTGTTTATTTTACATCATAATAGACCTTTAACTCTTTGTTTAGGAAAATTTAGGATACTTTCATCCATACAAGATGATTACAAAATTCAGTATGGGATATACAATAATAATATTTTTTATTAGAGTAACTAATGGCTCATAAGTGTTGAAGGGATTTAAAGTTAGCCTCATCACAATTTTGATGAATTTTGGAAATTTTTGTTGCGGCTTAGATTAAGGTTAATGTTGATAGGGCCATTAAAGGAAACCTGTAGCCCTCATTATGTGGATGATTATACATGAACCACCTTCAGAGGCTACATGTGTGATTCTATGGATCATATGGATCTTACTTATCTTGGGGGTAGAAAATGTTAATTTTCATTATGAAATAACCTTCAAAATGCAAAATGAATGGAACAATATCTGTATTTCAAGTTAATCAACTACCATAATGAAAGATTTATAGAATGGAATGGAGCATCTTGTGTGGCCGCTCACAACTTGATGGATATATTTACTTCACTCACTAACAGAGATTAATCATTAAATTACTCATGAGTTTGATAATGTAAACATGCTTTCATATTGGAATTACAATAATTGGTTCATTTATGAAATCACCTGGTCAGAAGACCTCCCTATTGATATGATTTCCCTTTATGAAAATTAATGTAAATTAATATCTTATTTTATTATTTTTTAACAATTATTTTTTTATTCCATAATGTTGCCTTTGTTTTATGATAATGGAACCAACCATTTGTTTAATTTTTTTCATTATTTGGTTATTTAGGTTATATGGTATATAACGTTATTTTGTTAAGCAATGATATAGGTTAAACAATTAGATCCATTGTTGAATTTTGGAAATTAATATATTCGCCTTCATTTTATTTATTATGTTACATTGTGCTAAATATTTTGGTTTTGATAAAGATATAAAGAATACCTATTACTATTTTTTGATTCTTATGATCTATTAGAAGTTAATTTTAGTGCATATAGAAAAAAAATTCATATTTTATATTCATTTCCATTGAGTATTAGGTAGAGTTTAAACTTATTGATGCACCAAGAAAGTATGAAATTGTGTTTATGAAATAGTGTGACATAATGTTAATATATTTTCACGTTTTATCCATCATGATAAAAATAATAATCCCAAAACTCTAGGAAAAAGGAATTGAAAAAAATGTTCTCTTATTAACATCATGTACAATTAATCAGTAGTCTTTTAATTCATCACAGATTTATGTTTTGGTGGTTGTTGAAATTTTTATGATCATTCACATTCTTGTGATAAATTATCTCTACAACTCACCATAATTATTCAGTCTTTTCAAGTAGATCAATATTTTAAATTCCAACTTATTTACTCCAATATTTAACCATATTTAGGTGATATTCTATATTCCCTTAATTTTTCCCTTTCCCATTCAGTAGAATGTTTTATTAACCCTTTTTATGATGTGGGTTTTTCAAAAATAAACTTTCAAATGTTAAACACATGATTTCTGAGTTTAAGGTGATATTGTGAAGACATAAATTAATTAAGGTGGTATAATGTAACACCCATATAATTTAAAATTTCACAATTCTAAATAGAATATGAAACATGAAACACTGAGTATAAAAAAACGTTTCCATATTAATAATATATTATTATTTAAAATTTATAATATTGAAATAAATATTAAATAGGAGTGTACGCACTAGATTGAACAATTTATGATTTTATATAAGCATTAAAAAAATTTATTGGTAAATTCATATTAGCTAACTAATCAATTTTATGGAAATTATTACTATTTATTAAAATTATATTTAATTTTTTTACTAATTTTAGTGATAAAATAATATAGGTTTTTTAGTTTTAGAAATTGTATTTGATAAAATTTATTTCATTTTTATATCAGTATATTGAAATAAAATATGGTTCAAATTTTTTTTTTCTGAAAATTTTCTTATTTTTGACGAATAATGAAAAATAATTTTTTTAATAAAAAATACATTTTCATTTATGGTTTTTATAGAACCAATTTTATTTTAACATGGTTTTAAAAATATAATTAGTTTTATTATATATTTTTAAATCTCTATAAAGTTACTTAAATCAATTTCATATTAATTTGTTATATAACATTTTTTTATAACATTTTGAAGTTTTTTCATTTGGAAAATCATTTTTTAACATGCCTTTGGTTTTTATTTTTAATTTAATTATATAACTTATGAGATAATAATTAGAAAAAATAGATTCCATATATGGATTAAATGTTATTTATATTATCTAATATGATCAAATTAACTTATTATCATAATGAATAGTATAAATAGTATGAAATATTTCCCATAGCTATAGTAAAAAAAGATTTCTTAGGGATTTAACTATAATGATTAAGGTTAATAAAAACAATAATTTTATAAATATAATTTAATAGTAATATATTGATATTATATATTCTAAGGATTCAAAATTTTCTATTTTGGACCCTTTTGGGATGATTAAAATGTGGGTTTAGTTATTTCTTATGGGGAATTCCAATTATATCCTCTCGCTGACTTATAAAATCCCACAACCTCTCATTTCCTCTTCACACATCCAAAATAAATGATTTTGATGATACATATTATAATAAATAACATAATTCCCTATCATCATCCTATTATACATGATTAATTATAAATACATCCTGAAATGAGTTTGGTAGAAACCTAATATTGTTGTTTGAATAAGAGTTAATGTCTTTAATTGGAATTTTATTTTTTCATCTTCAACATCCATAAATTATTATTAAACTCTGATGAAATAATGAAAATAGTAAATTAAATTTAATTACAACTTTTAATTTTATGTTCATGACTTACAACAATATCTTTATCCTCGAATGGGAAACAAAACCTCTGATTGTGTGTACGATATACAACCACCTCACATTCCCATATAATTTTTTTTCCATCACCACTTCTCGTGGATGAATTTAATGATATTTATAGTGATTATATATTATATTTATGATATAATTTTACTTATGTAATTATAATATCACAAATACATTCTGAATAACCATTATATTAGGAATAATATAATGTCACTCGTGTGTAAGGTGAAGTACTGCCACACCAACCGATGTGATTCATTTTTCACTTATTCTATACTTGGAAGGTAATAAAGATTAAGATTATGTTTATATATTAGATATTAATTAAATAATAATAATTATATAAAATAAATATAAAATATCATTTATAATATTTCTATTTATTAAATAAATTAAAATGTTATTCGTGTGTATGTCAGATTATCACCTCACGAAGCAATGTGATTCATATTCATTAACGCATCAAATGGATGGTATAAATAAGGGTAATTAACAAAATAATATGATATTTATGATTTAAATATCATCATCAAGGTTAAAAATAACACTTACGTTATTTCTATCATTATATTCAGAAATTGGAAATGTTACTCATGAGGGTATATGGCCTACCATCTGCATTATTGTAACTTACTACATTTTTCAAAACTACATTTCAGGGATGGTTTTAAATGTATAATTTCTATATATAAAATATAACTATTTGAGTAATATTATTATTCTGATGATTTAATAATAACCTCTTTGATCTTAGTCAACTTACCTAAGTGATATGGGACACATGATCTATTTAATGTCAAAACAAATAATGTGGGATTAATTTGTTATGTAAATAAATATAAGATGGTAAAAAATATAATTAATGAATAATAAAAAAGAAAATAGGCTTCCATAAAGTAAATAATTATCATATGTTTCTTTTTATTGAATATAAGTGATTCATTTGACGATTCAAGATCTAGGTCAGGGTTTCTTCCTAAAACATTTTATTTGAGACTCATGTTTTTTTTATAAATGAAATTTATTTTGAATTATATTTATATTACATTTTTACATGATATATCATGGATCCATAATAATTCTTAGTGTTTGAAGTTAAAATTCAATTAATTTGTTCACATGGGTTTTGATTCAAATTTTACCGAGGTCGTATTTGTCTTTGATTCAATCTCATTTGATTATGGATTTTTAAGGTTGAATTTCCCATAAAGGGAATTTTTTGATCATCTTCAAAATGAAACATTATATTTTTTTACCATATGGTTATTCATGAACTTTTAATGTAATAGTTCAAATTTAACCACTTAGGTACTTAAATTGATTGAGATAATGTTTTTAATAAAATATGACTTTATTTTTAATTCTGATTGAAAATGATTCTTCATCAATATCCATGTTCTCTTAATATGATATAAATAAAAATACTATTAAAAATGATTTTTAAAATTCAATTTATCCCATGTTTCAATTAAAAAATCTTTTTAATGGAATTATCTTTCTGTTTTCCATAGTAGTTAATTTTTAACTTTTATTAAAAAGGTGAAAGGAATATTTATTTTAATCCTTAGGAAATGAATGTTTCTTCCACCATCAAGAATGTAAACTTGTGCTATATTCTAGTTCTCCTAAAGACCTCTTGTGATTCTCTCTATACTCTAGAGGCTTTTGATTAGAATCAATGTTTTTGGTGAGTTTGTAGATATATTATGTCCTTATATAAGAGTAGAACAAAAAATAAATACATAGATATCAACTAAGATAGTAAACAAATAGGGTAAAAAAAATCAAATAAAATAAAATAAAATAATTATATGATAATTAATGAAATTATTTAAAATAGGAAACTACTATTTCATACATAAAACACTGGACACCAAGTAGGTTAGTCATATGTACATATGTATATAAGTATTATGAAAATAAAAGTACAGTGATCTCATTCTAACTTAGATACAAACCAAATACCTAGTCACAAACACATTTCAAAGCTAATCCAACACAATGAAATGAATCCGCATGAGTGAATTTTCATGATAATTTATCCTTGAGCCTCATCTTTATCAATCAAGCAATCTGTGTTGAACATGAAAAGTATACATAAGGGATAAAAACACACCACTTCACATGTAAAGGGGTGAGAAAATAATATCTATAGGATTCCCCAATGAGGACAAACTAGATCTCTTATCATAAGTACATTCTAATTAAATATACTATGCATAGAAGATACACAAGAAGAAAAGGAAAGTAAAGTAAATCATGTGAAACCATAGTCGATCCCTGTGACAATGATCCCAATCAAATAGATAATGTTACACATGTATATATATATTTACATGTTTATATATATATTCATGTAAATATATATATATATATATTCATATTTATGTGTATAATTTTGTATGGTAAAAATTAACATAAATCAACAGTATTTGATCCTTGGGTAAATAAACCTGATTAAAAATACATACTTTTGACAAATATAAAAATGTTTATAAGAATCATATTCCAACACAAGGGGATACATGTCCTTAAACTATGATCATCTATAATCACCTCTAGTAACTAGGATGTTGTGTGACAGGTATCAACTATACTTCATACAAATATGGAATGATGTTGGATGAAATATCACCCTATCCATGTGAAATCCATTTCGATGTCAGATTACCATGTACCTACCCGAATGAAATCCCAAAACAACAAATTAGTTAATACCTAATAGAGATAACACTTATTAAAATTTTAATGAATAATCTGATATAGTATAACAACATAGAGTCTTTCAATAAAATTCTTGAAAAATTAATCACCAAACAGGACTAGATGATACTTTAATGGTGCATATATAGATCCAAGGGTGTATCATAGGCATTGGATGAAGAGATTAAATCAATAATCATATATATCATTATAATCACACGTCTTGTGAGAAATTATCCCACATAGAAACCTTTGGCACCCCCTAAATTTCTATTAAACTATCCATTATTAGAGACACCCTGTATAAGTGTATTTGCAAGTTAGGATCAACAACCAAGCATTATACACCTAAAGAAAGTGTAATCATATTGGAAAAGGAGACATCAGAAAATTTTAGAAGTAACATTCAATAAACTATCTATCATGAGAGATACCCTATGAAGTATATCTAGACATACCAATAGAATAGATTGTAGAAGATGGATTCAAGGTTGGTCTTCTTGAAATCCCATAAGAGTAAGGTTTAATATCTATACCCAATTAATTATTTCTCGATATCATGATCAAATAATAGTAAATAGGCATGTATTATCATCTGAGGTCCAGTAAATAATATTTTTCAACCTAATGATAATATTTCTCACTATGTTAATGACATCAGCTATAAACTATGATAGACATTTTGTTAATATTGTTACATCATGAGTAAACATGTAGAAGCATAAACAAATGGGTGAGGGTACAGTAACACCTAAACCAACCACTACTGCCACATAAATAATGGATTACTTGTTTTTATGGGTTATAAGGTGACACCTCCTACTATATCTACCCAAAAACCCCATGAAACTTTCTGAGGGTGTGTCAAACACTTTGCTAAACACTCGTTCCCCTATTTCATAACACCAAAGACAAATCCTACTCAGGATCCTCTGTAGGGGTAAAAGAAAGAAGATTAATCCTTTTCTAGATCCTCAAAAAAGAATAAGTGCAAAAAGAGGAATCCTATATGGTATCATCAAGGACTATAAATATGTAAGGTGACCATTTTTAGGTCCTACTAGTCATCAAAAAGGAAGATATTTCTTACATGGTATTCTAAAAAATGGAATACATAGGAAGATGAATATAATGAATGATACATATATTGAATAAATAGGAAGAGAGATCCAAAAATTGATTCCCCAAGATAACATGTAATCAGTGGAAACACATAAGGGACTCTCAGAAACAGAAACAAGGTAGTGGAATACAATATCAGATCCTTAAGGAAGAAACATAAGAAGAGGTATCCAATATGGGATCCTCATAAAAAATAACAGTAAAGCCTCTTGGTCTTGAGAGGAACATATCAAATGGGATAAATAATAAAAGGAAGAGCTATGAAGAATAATAAAAGAGATATAACTCATGGATAATATCAAAAAAAATTTCTTACTCTCAAGCGATAGTGGGTTTCGATTACCAAAGGAAGAACCTCAACATTTAGTTAAAATCCAGAAACCCCTCCATAGATTCCTAAAATGACCTCAAGGGTTCCACCATCACCATTTAAATATAAAGGTACCACAAAATATACTACTCTTACATCAAAATATGACTATATGGTGTAATAATAAAATAGCATAAGGACGGATAATAATGGAGTAATACATGACATGTAAATACTAGTACATAGTGTTTACACTCAATGGACCACATGGGCATTTATCTCACCTAGAAATGGTATGTAAATTCTATGCATAGGAAATCTAGTGAATTTTAATTTTGTATACCCAACATGTGGTACAAAACTATGTAACTCACCTTACCTATAAATGTAGTTTTCTCAACAGTGTACCTCTACATGGCATGCAACCCACATAGGGCCAGACCATGCACTCAACACGCCCATGTGATCAACTACATGATCGAGACCTAGTACATGGTGTGTACTTATAGATGGTCATCTTCAATAAATTATAATAATTCAATAATAGTGATACTGAACTAGATGTCATATGATCGAGATTTATGAATAAAAAACCCCATCAAATTGGCTTGAAACCCCATTTCTCAACAAAATGTATCAGTCGGCCATAAAGTTGTCCCACATGGTAATAAAAAAGATTGAAAACTATAATGAGAAAATATTCATAGATTTACAGAAAAACCTAAAAAAGGATCCATTTGTGGTGAATTCTCCGAAGCTTCACTGATTTATAAAATCTTCAATTATGACATGATGATTAGCTCCACCCACTACTACAAAACTAGTAATTAAGAACATTGGAAATTTTCCGCACTAGAGAAAAGTGATGATATATGGCATTTTATCAGTGCTAGAGAAATATCTAATATATTTAACACTTTATCAGCTTTTTTATTTCAAAGAGGATAAAGATCACATTTATCAGTGATTTATTTTTTGCGCTAATAATGGACCCAATAAAAAAATGAATAATTAAATTTATAAAAATTAAAAATGTGTTTATTGAAAATATATTGAAAATTTTATGTATTAATTAATTATTTATATAACTTAAAAAACTGATTATACTCTATATATTTTATATATACTAACAAATAGTATGTATTAAATATATAGATATAAAAATTAAAAATTAAAGAAATTAAAAATAAAAATATATAAATTGATAAAAATATTAATCATATTATTAATTGTATGTTTATTTATAATTTTAATTAATAGAATACATTAAATATATAGATATATATTAATGAATATAAATATGATTTATATATTTCAAATTATTTATGTTCTATATTTAGTGAAAAATGGTTATTCTTTAAAAAATAAAATGAATTAGAAATACTAATTAATTGTGTAGTGTAGTAGACATATATTGTAATTTTGATTAATTTTTCAATTTAACATTGATAAAATATCTCTTATATTGATTTCATATATACTTAATTAATGAATTTTTATTTAAAAAATTCTCACGAAAAACTTATCCATTTTTTCAATATTATTAAAGTGTAATTACATTGAATTTATTAAATTTCACTCACTTTTAACCCACAGTCACTTAAAATTAGATATTAATAAATAATTTTCTAGAATTCCTATAAAAACATTTCTAAAGAAATATTTATACAAAAATATCTATAAATAAATATATTTTAAAATGTACTTACTAAATATAAAAAATTAAATATTTATATTTATAAATAGATAATTTTTTTAAAAGTATTTAAAAAATGATAAATAATTAATTATATATATATTATTAATTATTAATAAATAATTACATATTTAAAAAATATTATCTAAAATATAATTAATTTACTTAAATACAGAATATATTTACTATATATATAATTATATAAATATATATAAAGATAATATTATTCATTTAAAAAACATTTATATAATTATAAAAAAATAAAAAAATATTTAAATTATTATAAAATTAAAATAAGTATATTTATATTAGGATTGTATTTAATTTATATATATATATTAATTAATTATAAATATATTTATTATTTTCTTATTTATAATTATAATTATTAATCTTTTATAAGCTCTATAAAATGGGATGATAAAAGAATATTTATGATCATTAAAAATTCAGCACTAATATATTTTGAATTTATGAGCGCTTTTTTAGAGCTGATATTGACCAACAATTATTATTTCCAAAATATTGCTGATAAATATGTTTTTAATCAGCACTTAAATAATAAGCACTAATAAAAGTTCTCGATCTAGTTAAGACAACCTCACCTTTTGTGAACCCATCGTGATATCAGGAAAAAATTATTTTACTAACCCTTTAAGGGTGATCCTCGTTCATTATTCCCTTTCTCCAAACACTATTTGCTCATAAATTTCCCTCAATCACTTCACCCTAAGGTCCCAGATCTATTCAATGGCATTCCAAATATTTAGATATTGACCATGAAGTACAACATGACATCTTCAAGTATAAATCTCACCTTGATTGTGGGTTTAATGAAGTGTATTCATTTAGTGGACACCTTCGATATGATAATCATCGAGTCATGGGGATTTTATAATTGAGTAATAGTTGATCTACTCAACAAAAGGAACATCATTATTCATTCATCTTCTAAGGAGGATTTGTTCTGGGCATGGTCCAGTGCCCCCCATATAAATTGTGACATTCCAACAGTAGTGATTTTGGTTATTTTCCCAATTTGTTTTATAAATTTTCATAATCCATTGATTATACACATTCTATGGAATATTGTTGGTGGATATTTCATTTTTGATTATAGAACCCGGCCAGTTTCTCACTTTTTTATCCACACATTTTCATAGAAGTTGATTTCTTAAGAGTGCCTACAGATTATATTTCAATTACAGCGGGTTAAGAATTTTTATCCAAACAGGTTGGGTGGTTTGAATTCTTGGTTTATTTCAATGGTTTGTGTATGAAATTGGATCATTCAACACCTTCTGGTAGGCATGGGACCATGAACCACGAACAACAGTATGTTTCAGTTTTGGGAGATAATGGCAAGGGATTCAAGACTGGTGTTGGTGATGGGATGATGGGGTAGAGTCAGTTAGACATTTCTATTGACCAAAGCAATGAAAAGGTATATCAATGAATGTACCATGGGGTGCATCTCCTTGGTTAATTGATGCTCGAATCACATAAAACCACTCTACTTTCACAAACACACAACCTATATTTTCTAAAAAAATTATCCACCATCAGACTTCCAGTTGGAGTTAGGGTTTCTAAAGAAAACATCGAGATCTAGATGCAAGGATCTCATATTTTCTTCAACCAAGTAATGTAGGCCTATGTTTTTCATTTATAGGTTCATATTTTATTTCAAAAATTTTCATTTTGAGATCTTGATCTGAGTGTTTCATATTTTTCTTTTTTAGGTTCCAATTTCCTTTGGATATTTGTGTTATGATTTTTTTATAATGTTTTTATTTTTTTTATTATTCATTTTTTCTTGGAAAAATATTTTGGATATCCATTTTTACACTTTTTAGAATGTTTTTTTGAATCATCTTACTTTGATATCTATATATATACCCCATATTTCATTGAAGGATTACTTTTGTAATATTTTTGAGATCATATTGAATCACCTCAATTCCACAGATAATTTAAATAAATAATTTTTTAACTAGATATAATATGAAGTGTTCACTACTAAAAAATGGGCTTTATCAGTGCTCACAACTGGCTTTAAAAGTGCTAAAAAGGCTATGTAAATAACAACACTGTTATATGGGTTTCCCTTTTATCAGTGCTCTAAAAAGAGCTGATAAAGTCCCCTTTTAATAGCACTAAAAAATCATTGATAAAATGCCCCTTAGTAAGTACTTTTTAGCGCGAATAAAAGGGTCCTTTATCAGCGCTTTTAAAAAGAGCTGATAAAAGTCAAAAAAATAAAAAAAATTATATAATTTGGGGAGAAATTTTAGGAGCACTTGAACCCTCTATCAGTGCTAGGCTGACCCCCTCCCTCACTCTCTCCCGCACACACAACCCTTTTCCTCCACCCGAACTCTTTCCCACAACTTCCCCCCTTTCACGGCTCCACCTTTACCACTAAGCCATTTCGTTTTTTATCTATTTAATGATATATCTATCTATTTATATATATATATATAGTTATATTTATTTGTATATTGATATATATTCATGTTAATATAAATATATTTATTCAAATATTAGTAAATATATATTTGTTCGTATATTAATATATATTTATATTTATTTATCTATATATTTTGAGATATTGTTTCTTATCCGTATATTTATTTGTATATTAATATATGCTTATAATATTAGTTTTAAAAACATTTATGAAAAAAATATGTATTTTATGTGTTTTTATAAATAAATAAATACATACATACATACTTATATACAACACACATACACACACACACAGACACACACATACACATATATATTTACGAATAAATACATATATATATATATATGTGTGTGTGTATTTGAAAAGCCATGGAATGTTAAAATAAAAATAACTCGTAATCTAGAAGCCTGTTTCAACTCCACAACAAGTCAAATCGAAGAAAATGAAACAATATTCGACATGATATGTGGTACATCCCTAACGAACATCATGATCAGATGTTATTCATGTTTGAGTATTAAAAAATCAGGTTATCCTGACTAAAAACTAAGTTTTGGAAGCCTTATGGGCCCTTTTTGTCCTTGAACAATGTGACAAAATATTTTCTTGGGTCACCAGCACATAGATCTTATCGTAGGCTTCGATTTGATATGCTGTAGAGCTCAAATGAACAACCAGATCAAATGTAATGGGAGTTTGAAGTTTGAGATACATTTTCAACTTATTTTAGATATTTTATTAATTGTGTTGAATATTTGTGTCTTCAAATTGTTATTAAATGATCTTTAATCAATAATAATTAGTAAATTATTAATTAATAATGATTTTTTAATATTTTAAAGCTATTTTCATGAAATTTCCTAGATATTAAATGTAATAGACTATTTAAATGTATATAAAACATATTTAAATATTATATATTATATTTATATCTATATAAATATACATATATAACAATAATTTATTTTTCATTATTTTTTTGAAACATGAAATTTATCACCAGTAGGAAAATGCGCTGATAAATCCCCACTTTATCAGCGCTAAAAAAATCATCGACAAAAGGGTAGCGCTTCCCTTGATCGTTTTTATAGTAGTTATTGGGTATAAAACACTTAAATTAATGAGACAATTGGAATATATGTGTATGAGATAGAGGTTGCAAGGGTTTGTGATTTTTTCTCCTTAATCTGTGATTAAACTTGTTGATGTGTATTATTTATTTATGCCAACTTCATTATGGACCTCCCTAGAATCTCAAGGATGGGTCAACACATATTATATGGTATCCATAGAATCCCTAGGTTGATACATAATTTGTTCCAAAAAATAGAATAGATGTTATCAAATTATATATATTAGAAATTATATTTAGGTATTCATCATTTTAGGTCTATATATACATTTTTGGTCTCTCTAAAAATTTAATTAATTGTAATTTAATTTATACTTAAATAACCAGTTAAATGTTGTAAACTCATATTATGTTCAAAATAATAAAATTAGATTACTATATATAACATCTATGAAAAAAAATTAAACTTTCCAAAATTTAAATAATTATATTTTTTACACAATTTTCAACGAATAATAATTATTTATAAGAACTATAATTTCAAAATTATTATTAATAGTATTTTTTTGTTTTAGTAGAAAAAATTGTATTATATATATATATTGAATAATATATTGTAAATTATTATTTTTTTAAATATGATAAATAATATATATATATATATATTCAAATAAAACTACCAATATAATACACACACACATATATATATATTCACAAAAGATTTCTGGAAAACCATGTATAAGATTAAGGTGGAGATGATTTTTACATGTCTCAAATTATGTATGGATTGTTTCATTATTGTATCAAAACAATCTGAATGTGTTTTCTCAGTTTTGAGTAGGTCACATGTCCTTTTTATTAAAATTGATGTCATTTTCAAATAAAAAGAAGCACGTGGAGTCATGCATATCACACCACACATCACATTGAAGTACAACTGATTCCCACACATTTAAAATGAAATATTGATCATTTTACAAAATTATATAAAAAATCCAAATGTGTTTCATCAATTTTGAGTTTGTCTTTTGTTTACTAAAATTTCATTTCAAACAAAAAACACTCCCTTTGACAAATACTGATCACATCATATATCAATTTGACATGATGATGATTACTATACATCACAAAGGATTTATGAATCGATTTCCTAAATTATCAATAAAATAAAATCATGGTTTCCTTGTTTTTAGTGAGTGATTTTTTTGTAATGAAATATTACTTTTAGACTCACAAAGGACACATTGTGTCATACCGATCACACCATGCAATTAATAAATGTTAAAATGATTCATACACATCTCAAATGACATATTGATCATTGACCCAATTGTGAACTAAGTCCATTCTAACATTGAACTCTTTAAATAATTATATAAAACCAAATCACATTTTCATAAAATAAAACCATTCATAAAAACCATGGTTTATTGGAAAAAACATTAAAAAATATTAAAAAATTAATTATATTAATTTTTTTTATAATTCTTGTGGATAATTTTGATGATAAAAATTAAAGTTATCCATAATTATCTATGCCTCCACAAATAACAAAATAAATTAATTTTAGTATCATGCACTCATCAGCTAAAATTAAACTAAAGGATCCTAGGACCCCAAGTTTGCACAACACTATTGATGTGTATTCTTATATTTTACATTTCCACCCTCTACATTTCATTCCCTCCCTCCAATATATTATTTCTCTAGTTGTGTGGAGCCTTTTTCTTGATAGTGTTGGTGGAAATGGTGTAATTTAGTTAATTACTCAATTCAGTGGTGTAATTCTCCCAAATAAAAGCCATTTCCCCTTTAAGAGATGACAATGAAGTAAAATTTTCATCCTTATCTTTTTAATCTCCCAAAAAATTATTATTGCATTTTTTTCATGATAGTTATTCCCCATCACTATTATGTTGTTTGAACTTCCCTGATAATTATTCATCCCATAATTGTCTACCACTAAGAGTATTTCAATAAACCTAGTTGCAATTTCAAAATTTATGGAGAATATGTGTCAAAATTCAAAATAAAATTATAACTATTCAAGAGTTGGTCTGATGAGAATGACGATTGTACTAAATTGTGTTCTTTAAATGGGGAAATGTCTCCCATTTGTGAGAATTACACCATTTACACTAGTTATTAACTCATCACCTCTACCTCCACTAAATCCTTCTAGATAAAATCAACATAAAAATAATGGAATGATTGAGTGAATTGTGGGAAAGAAATATAGAGGGTGGACATAGAATAATCAGATTACATAACTCTTGTGCTATGAAACATTGGGATCTTGGGTTTTTACTGTGTAATTTCAATTGATGTGTGTATGTTACTGGAATTAATTTATTTTATATGACGTCGTTGAAGAGGTAATTAATAATTACTATCATTTTTATCATTTAAATTATCCAAAATGATCCGTGTAAAAAAATAATAAAATAATTGTTGGATGATTTTTAAATTTTATTTCCCGATAATAAATGGAATTTAAATAGGATTTAATTTATTATAAGAATTATATGGTTTAATATGATAATAAAAAGAGGTAAATATAGGTTTTTACTCATTTACCACTTGAAGAAATGATCCATAAGTCATTTGAGATGTTTAGGAATCATCTACACACCAATACGACATATGATGTGACCACTATGACTCAATGTGTCTGTCATTAGTTTCAAATTGAATGTTTAGTTAAAAAATCTCACTCACTTAAAATATATGACATTCTTGAATTTCCATGAAAATATAGGAAATAAATTCTAAAATCCTTGGAGACATGTATGAATCAATTTCGCATCAAACCGATACACAGTGTTATCAGTATATGTCAAAGTGTGAATGTATTGTTTAAAATAACATTTTAGTAAAAAAACAGCTGACATACTGAAAAATAAAAAAAAAATTATGGTTTTGATATAGTAATAAATAGATCCATAATTCATTTTAGATATTTATTAATTAACTACTACTCAATTTGATGCTAGGTGAGTATGGTTTGTCTCCAAGTGCATCTTTTTATTTAAAAATGACAACAATTTTAATAAAAAGGAAAACTGACCAACTCAAAATAGAGTCAACACATTAAGATGAATTTGTTAATTTTGGGTAATAATACATATGTCATTTATGAAATGTTGGAATCTACCACACCAAAACCCGACACATGGTGTGCCAGGTATGACTCAATGTTCTTGTTATTAGTTTAAAATCAACAGTTTTTTTTAAAATCTCACTCATTTAGAAAAGGGAAAATGTTTTCATATTTTCATGATAATTAATGTAGATGAATCATGGGTAATTTTTAATTTTTGGGAATTGGAATAACATCAATCCAATAAATTATGAGATGAATATGATTCAAAGGGAATTTTTCCATTTTAAATTTATATTTAAGTAAAAATGACATGTGGTGTACTAAATAATGAGAAAACAAATTAATATTTATTTTATACATTATGAAAAGGATCAATAAACCATTTTTATTGTTTAAGAATTATATTAACCTCAATCCGAAGCATGGTGTAATAGATATGACTCAAATTGCAACTTTTTATTTAAAATTTACTTCAATTTTTGTAAAATAGGCAACTCACCAACTGAAAACATAGAAAACATATTTGTATTGTTTTCATACTTTAGGAAAATGATCCACAAGTAATTTTTGACATGTAGAAATAATGTGTATCTCAATATAGTGCACTATGTTTTTGGTATGAGTCAATGTGCCCTTTATCAGTTTAAAATAATCATTTTAGATCAAGAAGTGTCAATAACTCAAAACTAAACAAACACACTCTGATTATCAGTATAATTATGGAAAGAAAAATTCATATTTAATTTTTGACATGTAAGAATTGGTATCATGAAAAATTGACACCTGATATGATTGGTATGATTCAATGTGTGTATTTCATGTTTAAAACACCATTTTAGTAAACATTTTAAGCGACGTACGTAAAAATGTGGAAAACACATTAAAATTGTTTTCATACATAAGGAAATAGATATATAATTGATTTGATATAATTATGAATTATCCCACCTCAATCAGATGCATAGTGTTACTGGTATGACTCGATGTGCATTTTTTCAATATATAATTATTATTTTTGATTAAAAAACACATCATATCACCAAAAACGAGAAAACGATACTGGATTGATTTCTCTTCATTTGAATTCTATATTCATACGTTATTTTTTGGATTTTGTAGAGTTCTTTTTTCTATGGTGTGGTGTTACAACAAACATCACTCGTGGGGTAGTGTTTTGTATCAACACACTTCAATATACTCCTTTATTAGCACATATACCACCAAATATATATTTTTATTACAAATAAAAGCACTTTTATTGAGTAAGTGCGAAACCAACAAGTACACCCAAGCCTTCAAACACTATAGCACATTACAAAATTATTAAAGACCAAATTAAAACTAGTATACATGCTATCCTTAAACATCTTCATGAAGAGAGATGTTACCTCTTTTCTAGGGTCATCTTTTATGATGCATTCGAAATGGGATGCCAACTTCTCCAAAGCTCGCAAGAACTCTTCCTCATCAATTTTCTTGTTGTTGAAACCTCTGAATTGGATTTGGTGTTATTTATCAATCCACTCACTTTGTTCCTTGGTCGATTCAACTTGTATTGATATTGCTTTCATCTGTTCCAAAGTCTCGGCAGAATCATGGATGTCTACCACCTTCTAGCCATCCCCTCCTCGAAATGCACAAGAAACTCCCATGGATCTTCCCTGATCACAGACTCCCCTTTCGGCATCCCATGCATCCCTTTCACTCCCACCTTACCATGTGAGGCTAATTCACTCAGTTTCACCTCCTCTTCCACTACACCTGACTTGTCAGTTAGCCCAGTTCCTGCCTCCCTCTGCGTACCCCGAGAGGCATCAACCTTCATCCTTATTATCACCTCCGCTATATGTAATTGTCTCCCCACTGATTGGGACTCGAGATCCTTGGGTTTACCCTCATTTTTAGTTGACCATGTCTCCATCGGTCTATGTGGAAAATAGTAGTCTTTACGCCCTTCAGTTTTGGCTTCTGAGAAACAATGCAGCACCCTAGGTACCTATTCCCTTCGTTCCTTTTCTTTCATCATTGGTTATACATGTCTTTCCGATCCCCTCCAAATCCATTGTCCTCAAAAAATTGACCATCACTCTTAGAATCAGTCTCATAAGATCCCTTGGAGTTACCCTCAGACTCAACCTCATTAATCAAGTTCCCAAACCGATTTTTGAGGGGAATACAAGAATGATCTCCCCTCAGGTTGAAGTCTTTCCGAGAGTCCAGTGACCAGCTATCCCCCAGTGAAATATGCTCCCACTCCTGGCCAACCTTTGACTTATTCTTTCCATTAGACACCCTTCTAGTGACCAAGTTACTGCCAGCCCTCCTCGCCATTGCATAAGAGATGGTAATTTGTCTTGCCTCAGCCCCAAAAGCTGAGCCATATACTTCAGAAGCTCCTGTAACCTCCCCCCGATCCCGAGTATGAGCAGTAGGTGAGACCCGAGAACTATCAGCCACATCACTATCCCTAGAACCCCTCGCATTGGTCCTGTTGTGGGGGGGGGGGAGTAGAGAAGTCACATCTCATCCTCATGAAGACTGTCGCGACACTTGGACCTGGAGGTACCAAGTATGGTTTGTGCACCAAAACATCCCCTGAGTATTTCACTATCTCTGGTTTACCCCAGTGCATCTCTTCTTTCTCATCCCTACTGTCAAAAGCCCTCACCATCTAGTTCTCAAAAACTTCAGCCAGCACCACATTCCCCTCAGTTGTGCAAATCACATCATGCTGAACCCTATGCCCTCTGTGACAGACAGAGACCGAATGCCCTATTTTTTGGTATCCCATGTAGAAACTAGGCCATGATTCAAAGACAACCCTTTTCCTCCAAAAAAACTCATCACCAACCGAAATCCACAAACACTCCATTGGGGGCTTTGAAATGTTAGCCTTGACACATACCCGAGGAGATATCAGATGACATACTGCCGCCGTCCGATTATCAGAACACAAAAATATGCCTACCATATTTCCTAACATTCTAATAATTGAGGGTTTCTGGAAAGGAAGAGTTAAATAATAGAATCATACCCATATAGTAGCTGAGGGAACATCACGATTCATGATGAGTTTTGTAGACTAGCGGGGAAGAGAGAAACCATCTGGTCAACAGTGGGGATGAGTTTTGATTGCACAAAGGGCTCGGGACCAGGCAACTATCTGGTCATCCTCTGAGGAGAAGTGAACCATCTGGTGTCGCCAATAGAAGAGAACCACCACTGTGCGCTCTAGGAGAGGCCAATAATCAAAAACGAACCAATCTAAATCATTGACCGAGGGATGTCGACACCTGAATTTGACAAAAAGTGTCAACTGGTGAAGGTATAAGGCCTCATTGAACCCCTTCGTAGAATGAACAAGTTGGGGAGAGCCACTGAGAAGGTTTGGGACTATAGGGAAAAGTGAAGGAATACATTTTTAGTTCTTTCTTAGTACTAATAAAATAGACGAGCTTTTAACCTTTCTCCATTTTTCAACGCTTCTCTAGTGTGACTAATGTCCATTTTAGTGCTGTTAAAGGCCAATTTTTAATAGTTTTTTCGTTATATGTTAAGGCACCAATTTTATTATCTCTCTATATCTATCACCATATAACAATTCCCTATTAGTCATGGTGAAGGAAACCCATGATGGTTCATGAATGATAACCCATGGAAGGAAAATAATGAAAATAAGAAAAAATAAAACGATGAAAAGAAATGAAAAATAAAACGGGGCCTGAGCCCTACTAGGCACCCAAAATGAGTTTATGTACCTCCCAAGAAAAATACATAATTCTAGACTCAATAATGAGGATATAATATCAATATATAACTCCATTCAAATGATATATATGAATTAAAATGTGAGGATATATTAATATTGAATTAAATATATATCAAAGTTTAATTAATACACATTGAATGGTTTATAATTATACCAAAATAAAATCCAATGTTTAGTAGCTTATTATTGGAAAAATGATGTTGAATGAAAAATTACCCAATTTCATATTCTCGGAGGACATGAATATTGTACCCCTTATGATCATCTAAAATAAATAAATTCACATTGCGTCTCAATTTTTACATTGAAATAACTAGGGTCATTATAGCTTCCACATCATAATCCTACTCATCCTTGATATTCTTCTCTTTTAAATGACAACCATGATATATTCATGTGAAACTAAAAAAGTATCATATCGTGAATTTCTAATAACCAATATCTAACAATCAACAACTATTAACTCACAGATGATATTTTACCATGTCCAATTTGATACTCCCCACCCTAAAAGAATCCTTATATCTCTCTCTCTCCTAAAAACGCCCTTTCTTGTATCCCATGAATAGTTTACATAGAAAACCCTAGATTTCAATAATAAAAGAGGGTAACCATGCAAGAATTTATAATATTTCACTCCCAACCAAATGGATTACATTATAATACTCTATATGTATAACCACCTTAGGCTTATTCATCGAACAACGACTGATAGTATTATATAAAAGATGATTGACATAGATCTTATAATATCTCTATTTACTCAGAATTTCATTTTAGATAGTGCATTAATACCTATAACTAATAGTACACTAATATCCCTTAAAAGTGGGTATATCTCTCTTGATACTTTCTGACATCAAATAGGCTACACTTTCCTTTAACTAACTCCTAACACTACATCTATAAAAAATGTGTGTGAAAGCCTAAACATGGTTAAATTTTATTTTGGTGGGATATTCATTTCTAAAGTACCTCTCTACCATGAATGGGCATTATTCTTTTTATCCTTAAATATTAGTAAACCATTTGCATGATTTTTTTTGAAAACATATGTACTTTTCTCACATACGAGCACTCATAGATTTTTTATGTAAACAGTAAGACACACAATAATCATATAACATATTCCCTTGACTAAAACTCTAGTGAGTCGTATGATACTAAATCCAACTATACCATGATACATTACATGGAAGTACAAGTAAAAAAAAATCATTATTGTAACTCCTCTTCAAAATCTAGCTCCTCACATGTTCGACAATTTATTCCATGAACAACCTTCACCCAAAATTATTTCAGTCATAAGAGCTTACCTATCCACTTACTACATTAACAATAGTTGAAACATTTTTCAATAGGGTTAGGTGACCAAATATTCCAAATTGTTCAAATCATTCTCGATACCAAACCACCCAAGGTTTTATGAGAAAAGAAAAAGGCATCAGTATCTATATGTTGCACAACACAATCACTAACCATGAATCCATCCCAAATAAGAATATAACCCATCATATTTTGTAAAAATGAATCCATAAACTAGGGACATCATATATTACACCATTTTACCTATATCAAATGTAAAGTCCACCTAAAATGGTTAATGTAAAATCTAAAGGTCCCTTTCTCTCCCAACTATACATACATATCATTTTTTATAATTGGGAATTCCGGTCTAACATCCTAGCGCAAAGGTCAAACCAATCCATGGAAGGTAAGGACTACATAGTCCTAAAAGGGTAAAAATAGTTAAATTAACCTACATGGGCTTGATAATATATAAATATATTAATAAGGGACTTCCCCATGGTGGGGAATATATCAATATTAAAGAGACACTAAATTGAAATTAACAAGGAATACAATTGCGGTTATACCCCCTCGAGGCCCAGTTCCGGGGAAACATCCTTCTATCTATCATCACTATACTCAGCGACCCAACTAAATAACACAAGAAATGGTTATTTGAGTATAATATCATATCTTTCTATTTGGGAAAACACATTATAAGTTTTTACTAACACATTAATTAAACTATCATATTAAAAAATACCCCATGAGGTGTCCAAAACTACGAACCATACACCATATCAACCAACTAGGGTCATAACACCTATCTTTCATGAGGACTGAGTCATCATCCTCAATACTAAATGCCTCACCATACATCCACAATTCTTATGTTTAGAATAAAATATATATTCAATTAGGCCCAATTCAATATAATTCTACAAAAACAACTATATGTGAAAACATGATTTAGGTTTTTTGGAACATTGGACAATTACCACTTGTCATCAGCAAAATTAAACATTATCAAGCCTATAAAATTAAAATCCTACATTATATATATGATGCATGAGATGCCTGATTCCATTTTTTTACACAAATAAAAAACATTCACTAGACACTTTCCAATGTCGAAGAGAGAAAAATTTATAATAATTAATATAATATATAAAACATGTCTGTCTCTTAAAGATAAAAAAATAAAAATAACACATATAATATCATGAACAATATACCCATATGACTAGAAACAAATAAATTATTTTTAGAATAAGTCTTCTTGACGGACCAATATGATATCCTTTATAGGTTTTGATAGAGTCTTAATACTCATCTATACCATATCCTAAATATTAATACAACATGGAAGGAACAATGATGATACCAATTTGTAATTTCATGAACCAAATTACCATAAACTAGTTCTTTATATAGGTTTTTTTAGGGAATCATGTGTGACACTTCAATGATATATAATTCCCAATACTAGGGAGGACATAAGGCATGTTGGTGGAGAGACTATTCACTTATATAAGAGTGAATCAATTTAAAAAATAACATGATGTCATAAAATAGGATAAATGTATTGGGTGAATTAGTATTAAACAAACTATAATGGATGAATGTTGTCATAATAAATGAAATTCAACAAAATCCCCAACATCCCTACCATACATACAACATTGGCCACCCACTGTGGCGATCCAATATACAAGTGTACATAAACATAACATAAATAAAATTACATGGATACCCAACTAAAAAATGAATTACTACCTAATCGATCTATATTAACCATTTAAGATGCACTATCCAAATAAAATAAATACACATGAGTGAGTCCACTCAGTCATGAAACACTATGCCTCATCCTTATCAATCATACAGTCTGTGATCAACGATAGACTTATGGTCTGGACGCAAATAGAGGTTCTTGAATATGGTACAAAAATACTTTCAGTAGGCCACCTCAATGATGGACCTACAATATACTAGCATAATTACAAGTACATCGATTATGATTAGCATAGTTAAGACATACCTAGAAATTATACTTAATTTAAATCAGGCGAAACCATAGTCAATCCATAAGTCCGTGATCCCGATCGACTGGGAAATGTGCCAGTAAGTATATATATATATATATTCCAATATGTATATATATATTCCTAAATATATATATTAATATTTAATTATAAAGTTAATATAAATACATAGGATTTGATCCTTGGGTATATAATCAAAATACAAAATACCTTCTTCGTGAAATGCTTGAATTGTCTCTTATAATGATACTTTTACCAAGAGAGATTGATTTCCAAAACATGGGATAAAAAACACATTCCTCAAGTAACTAAGATGATTGGTTTCATTTATCAAATATATATACTAGAAATATGGAAAAGACCTGGATTTCTTACCACTCTATCAACATATAATTTAGTCTGATATCAGATTCCTTGGTCCTTACCCATAGGCAACCCTAACATTTAAGCTCAAATAATGCATAAGGGGGATGACCCCTAGGTTATATGTATGGAATACTCTAATTATCGGGTATAAAAACATGAAACCATTAAATAATTTTCTCCCTAGAGACATCCATAATAAATTACTAGAGATACTATAATGGCATGTCCACCAATCGTCATAAATATCATAGGCATTAGGTTTTGATATCTAATCTATCATTGGGGGATCAATATAATCCAACTACTTTGGTGAAATTAACCCAAATGAAAATCATTATAATCCACCATAATTCTAGTGAACTAGTAATTTTTAGTGTGACATAGTGTAAGAGGGGTTCAAAGTCACCCTCAAATACCTATATATGTGTCCTAGAATAAGGAGGAATCCAAATTGAAAACATGACTTCTGGTAATAGTAAGACATAATAATGATAGGATCATGAGAAAAACCCTAAGGAATACATTTAAAAATAAAAATAATTTTTTTTAAAGATATATTCTAGGTAGTATGCCTGTCAATCCCATATTAGTATGTCTCATTATTTAGATCCTAGTAAATATGTCTATGTATCATGATCAATTGAAAATAAATAGGAAGGGATCACCATTCAGGCTCTAGTATGTAAATTTCAGCACCCACATAATTATATCTCACAGTAAATTAAGCTTATCTACCACAAAAAAAATATTTACCTATGATTGGCATATTTCTATCATCAGTAACAACGTGAACGGTTAAACAAAAGATTGAGTCATAAAAAAACTTAACCCACCACTATATCAACATCCATACTAGCCTGCATGTTCGATACGAGTTGTAAGGTGACACCTGCTACCATATCTACCCAAAACCATGTCACATTATATTGTGATCAATCAAACATGAGGGACCCCAATGGGTCCCCTAAGTCATAATAATACAGAGAAATCATATTTTGGATACTCACAAGGAGTAAAATTAAAAAGGGAGATCCTACTCAAAAAACATTAAAAGGGTTAAAGATAATATAGGCATCCTATATAGGATCATTGATGTCTTGATATATGTGAATGTATCCATCTTGGTATCAAAATAGTCTATACATAAGAGGAAGTGTCATTTATTGGACCCTCAAAAATGGTATACGTAGAAATATGATTACTACACAAGATCCATGGAAGGATAAAATAGAAATATAGATCCTAAAAAGAATTACCTAGTTTAGAATGAATGAAAATGTGTCGCACATTTGAACATTTAAAATAGTAATAAGGTGGAGGCATCCTACAGAGGATCTATATTGTTGAAACATTACAAAAGGCACTCTATAGGGGATCCTTGGAATAAAAGTAATATTATGACCTCATAGGTCTGAAGGACACATATCTCAAGGGGGAAGTACTCAGAGTAAGAGATATGAATCATTGAATAAGAAAAATTACACACGGATCATATTATATCAATTAATATCTCTAGTATGAGAAAGCTTGATTAGATTTCTTGAGGAAGAACCACTCCATTAAGTAAAACTACCAAAATTACTCCTTGTATTCTTCAATTAACCTCAAGCATTACACTATCCTGATACACATGGAAAATTACATAATGTTTAATAATAATAAATATAATTTATAATCCATGTTGTACTATTAAAAAAACGTAAATAATGGTAATAAGGTATTCGTACACAACTTGTATATCCTAGTACATATGGTGTACTTTCAAAACCACACATTAGCATTTACCTTATTTATAAATTTCATTTAAGTAATGTATATGGAATGTAAACTACATGGGGTACCTACCCATGTACCACACATGGATTTTCCATGTATTTTTTTTGACACACACATCTTCACATGGTGAGACCTACATGGGGTCTTACTATATACTCTATATGGACAATTTCCCTTTCATGAACTGTCTGACCGGGTACCCACCTACACTCCTATGTCCAAGTACATGTTTTTATGCACTATACATGGAATCAACTTCTATAATTTTATATTTATATAATGATAAGAACAAAAAACATGTGTTCCTGAACTATACACCGTATGAACATGATTATCGAATGAGAAACCCCACAAATCGGACAGAAACCTTGTTTTTATCCCAATAATATATAGATCATACTTAAATGTGTCCTAAGATGTGATAAATGGGTATTGAATATCAAAATTGAATAATATATAAAGATTTATAAAAAATGAAAATGGAATCCATATGGGAAAAATCCGGTGAAGCATCACATGTTTCTAGGATTTCGGGATGCCACATAATGATTTGACTCTTTCCAAGATCTGTGTTATTAATTCTCTTCTTCTTCCCTCTCTCTCTCTCTCTATTTATTTCTCTCTCACTCTCTCTTTCTTAGTCACTCACTCTATCCCTCTCTCTATATCTCTCTCTCTCTCTATCTATTTCTTTGTCTCCATCCCCTATTTCTATTACTATGAAGGAATTCCACATAGGGGAATACATGAGAATCAATGGAAGGTAAAAATAACATTGAAATTGAATAAATGAATGGAAAAAGAAAATGGTGCCTTAGACCGGGCCATTTTCCCATGACCAACATGGCTTTATGTACCTCTTATGAAAAAATCCCCATTTCAGACTAAATGAAATTGAAGGAATCTCAATTTGATGCTCCATTCAAATGGTAAAACTGAATGAACATGTGTGAATAAATTAATACTTAATTAATTATATATTTAATATTAATATTTTCTTATAAAATAAAATAATTCAAAATTCACTAAATATCTGGCCATATTGTAAAAAACCCCTATTGGGCCAAAAGGGTGGTCATAAAAATTATCTAAGGTCATATTTAATGGAAATAATAATTTTACCCCTTATCAAAATCTAAATGCAAAAATTATTATTTCTAGTCAATTAACATTTTAGAAAATCATGGCTCATTACAATGAATATAATTTTACATGAATATTCCATTATAGTATTACAATTATATATTCAAAGAAAATGAATTCCACAATATTATTTCTGAATTTTAGATTTTAAAATTGATATTCATAATGGATAGGTTATTTAACTTATTATTGTTTAATATATTTTTTATGTATTTGTATTTATCAATGAAAATACACATTAATGTTATGGAATGATTCTAAATTATATATATTTACCCCAAATTCATACTAGCTTAATATCACATTCATTAATGGGGTAATACATGCCTTATGTTGATTTATCAAATTCCTTCATTAATTAATTTACATTTATTATGATATTTGACTAGATTTTGAAACCCAATTTCATTCTATGGGTAATTATTATGTTCATTCCTTATTATTTATATCTTTATATGGCATGAATATTCATGTATATAAAATTAATATGATGGCTGGTCTAGAATATATATCCCTCAAATGTATTGGGTATCAATTATGTCTAATGATATTTGATATATGTGATTATATATTGAACCTAATCCATTATGGGACCCTTTACTCTATTTCATGAATTCATGGAAGTTAATATTGACTTATATTTTTACTATTTTATATCATTTCTAAATTCACATGTTTCCATGATATTATGATACCATGTTATTTATATTATAATTCTAGGTGATCACACATGGGTCTTCTCTTTATTCTTTAATTTAACTTGCATTGTATGTTTTCTTATCATGTTTAATCCCTTATTGGGGTTTTAATATCACCTCTTTTTCTAAATATCCCATATGTTATCCATTTTAGTTAATTATATTTGTAGGATTTAGTGGCTCATTATGGTGTAGAATATATTAAGTTTTATTTTTATTCTAACTATGACATATTATAAATAAATTATTCTAATGACACTAGTACTTCACGATTTTTTTGTTATATAAATTTTTATTTATGGATAATAATCATTTAATAATATTTTAAAAATGAATAAGTATCTATAAAAACCTATTTCTCTTAATTCCCCACATTTTATTGGGGCCACAAAGCCCCCACACAATACTCCACCATGGGTAGATACTCTCCCCCATGTTACCCCCATTCTACCACACAGAATTTCTAAAAGTAGATGCGCCCTATAGAAACCTAATCATTATATATATATATTGATACATTATTATAAACAATAAATATAGGTAAATAGTACACAAGGACCATGAGACCAAGTGACTTTGTAAAACTATGATCATAATACATTAAAGATAACATAAACATGGAATACTTATTTTTTGTATTCCTTAATATGATATTAAATAATTTGGAGTACCTAAAATGGTATTGGATAATCAAAAAAATATATAAAAAAATTAGTGTATCCGAAAATTCTATAATGGGAATAAAACAATTAAGGAAATATAACATGCGTGTCAAAGGTATAACATGATATCAAAAAATAGAAGTCTCATGAGTAAACATAATTAAAGAAAAATAAATGAACATTATATAAAAAGATCATTATATCAATGGAAACATTGAATAAAAATAAAACATAATATTAAAATGATTCAAGGATAACATCATATACAATATCAGTTGTTGGGGAAATTAAAATAATAGATTAGGTTTACATTTTAATCCCACACATGATGTATCATTGGTTTATAACCTAAACCAATTTAGTAGATTCTTCTATGAGATAACCCTCCATAACGTGATCATGATTTATATGTTCAAAATTAAGAAAACAAACCATAAGGCAAAACATAATAATTATCTATGAAATGAAAAAGTGTTTCCTAATGTTGAATCATATCATATTCAGAAAAATTATCATAATGAAGGAATTTTAGTTTCATCATTAAGAAAGAATTAACCCATCAAATTAGGTGAGAATAAAATAGGTATATATTTGATATATATATAACATCAACTTTTTTTCATTGAAAATATATAGTTTTAAAAATAATTCTCAATAGAAAAAACTTTTAACATTATGTAACATAAAAAACAAGTCATCTAAGATGTAAAATAAATTTGAATGTTCGGTTTTAATAGATTTTGAGAAAACTATGATTTAAATTTTGAACAAAATTATTTAAAATATAAATCATTATTAGAAATTAATTTTTTTTAAGAAAATATCATTTGAATCATAAAAATTAAGGTTTAAACCATTGAGTTATCATGATGGTAAGAGAGTTCTATTCATGCTGAATATGTGAAAAAAATCATTTCACTTTTTTATATGAAAAGTAAAAAAACAAACATGTTAAGAAAATTATATAATGATAACCATTAATTTTTTTTATATGAAACTAATTATGTTTATAAATTAGTTGATACAATCATAGTGAAACATTTTTTGAAAAAAAATTTATATAAAAAGAATTATTTTTAAACGAAGAGAGAAATATTGTAATATTTTCATAAAAATTTCTTCTTAATAATTTTATTTACCAAAGAGGGGAAATTGATACTCTGACATGAAAATATAATTAATAAATATAGGAGAATAAAATTTATGTTCTTTATTAGATAATAATAAAATAGTTTTCTTATATGGAAATTCAACCATATGAAATCCTGAATGAATATACATTGTAACATAAACCCTTACTAATTGGTATCTTTTGAATGATAACATACATTGAATGATGTACATTAATTATAACCTAAAATATATTGAAATATGAATGATTCATTATTTATTATGAAAAGGGACAATATAGACACCATTCAAAATAATTTTGGGGCACAAAAGTAAATGTTTTTCAAATATAGATTTTTAGATGAAAAACAAAAAAAAAGATTGTATCATTATGGTGGGAGTTAGTGAATAGGATGATAATATGTCACATTTTTAGATAGAAAATCATAATATTTTTAATAAAACACAAAAAAATCAATAGTCCTTTCACATATACTTTTTGTGTAATATAATCAATAATGTAGTCGTATAACCCTATAAATGGAAATAGAGTTAAAAACCCACTTACCTAGAGAATCCCTTTAGTTAGGTGAAATATAAACTATTGTATAGTTGTTTTAAAAATTTCAGTTACTTAATCAATGTTATTATTATTTATAGTATTTTATGTGATATTTTTACAATATGTTATTTCCTATATGGTAATAATAAATCATTATCAATATTATTTTGTGTGTCAACTACCATATTTTCTCTTTAAAATTTCATTACAAATGTTCTAAATCATGATCATTGGTTATAGTTCCATCACTCCCAAATATGTTTTTATTATTAAAAATATCATTTTTTTAATAGAAAGATATTTTAAATCATTATTTAATTTTGATCATGGAGAATGAATAACATCGCTTCATAGAGATTGTATGTCGTACGTACGCATGAGCGACAATATTATTTTCATAATGGGTGAACAGGTAATGAAGTGTATCATTTAATAATTTCTAATAAAAAATTATTATTCCATATAAAGAAAATATATTATTTTAATTTATCCTATTTTACTTTAAAATTATATTATTATAGAAAAATGAAGCATATCTCTTCATAAAGTACTAGTCCATCATACACATGAATGACGTCATCATTTATTCAATGGATTATAAGGAAAGAAAAAATATGATATAATTATTCTTAATAATTATTAAAATTTTATAAATATTATATACACACACAAAATTAATTCTTATTTAATTCTATATTAAATTTTAGTTAAAAAAGAGTCGCACAGCCTCGTGAGGTGGTAGTCCATCGTACTCCTTAAGGACATTATCAAATTATTTACAAAATATATAGTATGAATGAATATATGATATTATAATTTAAGATATATAATTATATCAGAAATATCGTACTATTATTTCAGATAATTTAGTATATCCATTCATGTTAAGAGGTGATGAAAAAGGAATTATGTCTGTTCTCAAGGCGGTTGTAAGTCATACATATAATCAACTGTTTTTCATACCATTTGAGTGATGAAGAGATTATGGAAGAACATTATATTAAGTTATAAAAATATAATTATATTTAAATTTATGAGGTTATTATTTTATCATGGATTAATAATATTTTAATGATGTGGAAGAAGAAATAAAATAAAACACTCGGTAAAGGACGTTTCCTCTTCTTCAAAAGAAATTATTTTGGTTTTAAACAAAATACTTCCTAGGAATCTATTATGGAGGTAAAAATGTTATAACATGATATTAGGTATAAAATTAAGTGATTTTGTTAGGTATGTTATGATTCAAAGGATTTTGGGAGTGTGGAAAGGAGAATAGAGGGGGTGGCTTTTTATAAGTGGGGAGAGGAGACATCAAGAATTTTTGAAGAGAAAGAATTAAACCCACGTTTTTCTCATAAAAATAGTATTTAAATAGATAATTTTTAATTAAATAATATATTATGATGATATATGATAATAAAATAGGAATTATATTTGATTTGGGTTATTCATAACCCTTTACTTTTAAGTTTTACCCACAATAAATCTGTATTTACCTTATCCTTGGTAAATATTATTTACTACATCACTTTTGTTATGGGATGAAATTATTCGTACAGTATTAGTAAATATAAATTATGCTAATAAACAATATTTAATCCATTTATTCAAATTAAAGTTATATTAGTGACTCAATTTAATTTAAAATTATTGTTGTAGACAGGTAAAAAATATAGATTTTTCAAAGAATACAATTCAAAATTTAAAAATATGTTATATAGAAAATAAATATGAAATTGATTTCAATGAAAAATATTATTTAAATTTAAATATTATTGAAATAATTTTACATTAATACCAATTAGTAAACTAATTTTTCTTTTTTATGTAATTTAAAAAAGTTTGTTTCCAATAACAACCAGAATTTTTCATTATTCATCAAAAAATATTTCTTTTCAAAAAATTATAAAAAAATCACCAAAAGATGATTTTTAAATTTATATTTAAAAAATGAAGATTATTGTTTAAAATAATGTTTCTATTTTTTGTATAAATTAATTTTAAATTATGTTCGCAAAACGCGTCATATCCATATTTTAAAAAAATATAGTTTTTCAGAAAATAAAATTCTTTTTTTTCATTGAAGTGTTTATTATTATTTTAAAGACTTATAGATAAACATTAAATTTAATTTGGAAAATTAAAAACCATGTAATTTTCATAGTTTAATTACTATCATTCATACCCACTGACATAATATCTTTGTTGTAATGGTTATGATTAAATAGACATATTTTAATAGATTATCTTGTTTCATTTAAACACGGTGCGATTTTCATCAAACGATAGTATAGAGATTAAATTTATATAAAAATAAATATTTTGGAAATTATATTGTAATTAAATTATGTTATAAAATAAATATTTTTATCATATATTCAATCGAACAAATAGTTATTCATTTAAAATATCTAGGCATTACATTATTCGTCTTAAACAAATTTACATCCTCAGAATTTAATATTTATATCATAAATATAGGGTTTAACATTTTAAAATTACTTAAATAAAAACCCAAATAATAAAAAATGTATAATAATACACCCACTTGATAAGAGAAAAAAGTATGTAAAAAGGTCATCTGTAATAACACGTAGTAATTTCCCAATGAGAGAATATTAGTGGAAAGTGAAGATAGGGACATAGAATAAAAATTTATGTCATTATGGATAGTGATATAAATAAATGATCATTATGAAATGTATTATCAATAGAATGGTAGGTACCTGAAAACCATAATTTTTTATTATTTACATGAACATTTATTACTCATATATGAATGGAATAGGATAAAATTTTTATTTCTGGAGTTAAGGGATTCCTTTTTCATATAGACTAAGAAAATATGAAATTATACTTACCTGAAATGTATAATTTCATCCATTAATCAATTTCAACCATATTATAATATTTTTCTACAAAAAAAGGGAAATAAAAATTAATTGTTTTGTTTCTGAAGCACTAAAACTATATTTTAATTGATTAGACAATGTCCAAATTAATTACAAGATTTTACTCAAATATTTTATAAAACCAAATTAATTATAAAAAGTTATCTAATATAATACATTAATCAATAATAAATAAATTATATCTTCGAATGATATACACAGTCTATTCAATTAGTGCCTTTCAATAAAACTCATTAGGTTAAATATCAAAAAATTTAATATAATTCTTCCAAAATATCTCTTTATGTTAAACAAAAAGGCTATATGTACATAGAACCAATAAAACATCTCGCAAAATTTTTTTACTCACCATGAAATAAAATTTTATAAATATTGAAATACATCCTATAATAATTTGGGAAAACTATCAACCTTAAAATCATAAAATAATTATGGTATCTATTACATGTAATTTAAGGTAATATTAAGAGATATATGTTTTAAAAATTAACACAACCCTTAGGTGTTTTATAAATATTGTAACAAAAAATCATTGGAAAACACACTTGTATAGAATAATTCATGAATATTGATACAATAATACGCCAACTATTTTACATAAATGATTTGGTTATTCATATATATTACCTTGGTCTTGGGGATAACAATTAGTTATGGAATTGAGATAGATAATTCCTATGTTCCAACATATAATACAATGATTTCATTGGGAATTAATTTCTCTATGACCTCCATTTCCACATATAGATTATATGTCCCACTATTTGATTTTTTTCTAGGTGCTTCTTCCTACCATATTGACATGTATAAAGCCAAATATTATTCCATTTATGTTCATTACTACAATATTTTTATAAAATCACATACTCCTATTATTTTACATAATATGAATATAATTTATATTGTTGATGAAAATCATATATCATGATAGGTGATTAGGCATAATTACAATATCTTTTATCCAATCATCTTCTAATTTGGTTTCTCATAATAACTAATGATTCTATAACTTTTAGTATTATCATAATTTCTCATGAATATATGAGTTAAATAAAAAAATTAATACTATGAGCATTAATAATTATCGTGGGAATGAAAATAATCATAAAAAATAATTAATAGGATGTATAAATCCTGAAACCTTCTATTCGATCAATGTAACCTTAGTTTATCATAGTTCATTTTTAGACATCATCAGTTCAAATCCATTATAATAGATTATAATTATATAGTGATTTTACAAAGAATATAGCTGGAGAGCATCCAATAGGAGCTTTTTAAGGCCCATATTCATGTATGAGGTAGTTCATTAGTCAATCTGAGAAGGATTTTTAAAAGTTCTTACCCCTGGTAAAATATCTTCCAAATCCGTGTCCACTATTAGTATTTGTACCTGAATAAAATTTATCAAAAACCCTTCATTCTTTACATCACCCTGATTCCAAAAAAAATCATTATACTTATTCATAGCCTTAGATTCATCCATTGGTTTCTCGTTACATATTTCTCATACATTTTCCAAAGGATAACCAAAACATTCATTTGATACCAACAATAGTGAAAAAATAATTTTATATATAATCTTACATGATTATTAATCAAAATTTTCCATTAATACAACAAAAGGATTATGAATCTTATTTTATTTATAATACTAGGATCAAAATACATAATATTGAACTAAAAACTGAAGTCCTTAAATATTTTTCATACCAAAATGATCTCCTAAATTATTTTGAGATCCTAAAACATCATGGGACATCCTAGGGAATATATAAGTAAAGGGTGAGCTAGAAAGACATGTAAATAAACTACCCTATTAAGTATACATAACATTTGAGTTGATAGTATAACATGATATCAAAAAAGAGAAGCCAATTGATTTTTCACATCGATAAATAATAAAAATAACATGGTATCATAATATTGTAGTAACATATGAAATGCGTAAGAAACACATATCATCATGTAAAAATGATTGAAGTCTATCTACCTAGAAAATATCATATGGAAGAAAAAGGCACATAAAAAATTATGTTTATTACCCAATCCCATAAATGAAATCTCATGAGACTATAAAATTACCCAATTCATTACAACACTATCTAGCCACACCCATCATAACATGTTCATGAACATTGTGTTCATATAATGGAAATAAATCATAACAAATAACATATTAATTAACCATGTAACAAAAATGGTTTTCATAATATTTATTCTTATCATATTTAGAGAAAACTTCACAATGATGAAATTTAATAAATGATCATAAGGCTTTTATTTAACTATGAAAGGAAGGAAAAATAAACACGGTATATATGTGAAACATATAAAGCATAAAATATTGTGATATTTGATTAAAATTTATAATAAACAATCATTATAAAAATAAACATTTCCCATTGAGTAACATCAAAATATATATATATAGATTGAAAATAATTTTGAAAGATCACTTTGAAATTTTTTGAAGAAAATATTATTTCTATTTCTAAAATAATTATTTAAAATATTAATTTTTTTGAAATTTAAAGGAATCATTTTCTGATTAAAAAATTTGAAACAATAAAACAGATTATTTAAAATATTTAATGGTGATAATGGTAGAACAATTTCATTCGTGGTGAATACATTAACAAAACAAATCTTCCATACATATTTTTTTTATGTAATTTAATAATGTACCTTTTTCAAAAAACAATAGGATGATTAATATTTTTTCTGAAAAATAAAAATAAAGATACAAATTTCGTTAAACATGCATAATATACCAATGTTCAATTTTTTTATAAAACATAGATTTTGGTGATGAAATAATCTCAGATCAATTAAGAAATAAATTCATATTTAAATACAAAAAAATATCAATAATTTTAAGTAACAAAGAGTGGAAAATATTAAAATTACATGAAAATTTCATGAATAAATAGTGGGGAATAAAAGTAAAGGGTTTTTTTGTAAAATAATAAAATAAATCCTTAAAATTTGAATTCTATAAAATTAATCCCAATTACAATTAGATTGAATCATAAAAGCCTTACCCTTTACTAACTATTGAGTCATAACATCTCATAAATGAATTTAGTTAATTACTACATAAAATCTCATGTTGCATAAAGGATTCCTGATATAATATGTTAAGGGGTAATGTATACACCTTTCAAAATAAATTTGGTGCATTAAAGAACATGGGTAACAATGAATGATGTTTGACACAAAACCCAATTATGTTCATATCATTTAGTTGAAAGAGAAATTATTAGAGGATTATTTTCAAAAAAACGTTGATCCACATAAAAAAATTGTATATACAATTTTCAGAAATCATAATTTATATCATATATAATTTTGGCCTTATATAATCATTGATGTATTCATTCAAACCTATAAATGGAATGTGAGTTATGAAACCCCTTACATCACCCTACCCTTTATCTGGACTCTCTATAAACTATTGTATGATTATTTGAAACATGTGATTTACTTATAATATCTACATTTTATTTTTATAATAACATTAATGATCATTTTATAACATCATTTAACCCATATATTAAAAATTATTCATTATCATTATTGTGTATGCTGTTAATTATGTTGTTTTTTCTTACATGATTCATCATGAATGTTGTAGATATTTAACATATGTTTTATTTATATAATCTTCATAATATTATTAATGTTATAAATATCATTTTTTTATTAGATAAATCATTATAATGATTATTTAATTTTGAACATGGATAATGAATCACATAACTTTATAGAGATGGTAGGGCCTATATAAAAATGATTGATGTTATCAATTCAATAATGGGTGAAAGGGTAATTAATTGTATTTTATATTTATTTTTATAATAAATATCTTGTCATATATGTCAAATTAATATTTTTTTCTTCATAATTTTCCATTTTTTATTTTTCAAAATAAAAAACTATTTCTAATAAACAAATTCACTATATCAATATGGCCTAAGTGTTTTAGAATGTTTTGTAAGAAATATATATATATTTAATATAAATACAATAATTTATTTTTAATTAATTTATAAAAACTATATTATTCCTTATAAATATTGTAATGATTATGTTTACAACTAATTGGAGTCAACATTGTCAGTTCCAGAAGTTATAATTTCTATCAGGAATGTCATAATGACAATGAAATAAGAATCAGACAGGTAATGGTACCAATTTTTTTATTGATAATCATAATTATTTTTATCTTCACATTGTTAAGGAATTCAAATGTTAATGATTTTGTTTACAACCCGAATACATGAAACTTATTTCAAATTTAAGAAACTTCTTTTAAACTCTAATGTGGTAAATAATTTTTATATCATACATTCAGTTATTTCAGATCATTTTGAGCTGTCATGTTTTAGGTTTCCTACTCATTATAATAAAAATAGATATATATTACCATTGGGTGGGAAATTGGACTTTTGGAAGGATGCATATAAATACCTTAATATTTGAAGAGTTTGAAGATTTTTTGGTCTGCTGCTGATGCAAATTCATTTTCTCATTTTTGAAGAGGTATATGGATTTCAAAGCGTGAACATATTATTCCTAGTCAATTTAATTTTTTTGTGTGCTTTAGTTCTATGAAACCAATTTCATTTTGTCTCCTTATAGACTTTTGATTTTTACTATTTCACTAGTCATCATAACGATCAATGGATTCAAGGGATATGAAGATAGAGAATCTGATCCTTCAGATCAAGGGCTATTGGGGATTGGAAAATTGATCAAATCATTACATCAAAGGATTTCATGGATAGGAAGGAAAATCCATTATGAGGTTTATATCATGTTCCTTGGTAAGGGGAAACATACATTATTGTATGTATGTAACAAGTGAAGCCATTAGTCCAGGATATATACTATGTCTCTCTTAATTATTAAAAATTGTCTTCTTAATATCTTGAGAGTCCTTCATTAATTTACAAGCAATTAGATTACTTATTTTTACCTAGTTTTTATTTTTTAATACCCATATTAATAAAATTTGAAACATCAAGTTCATGTTTTTATTATGTTTTTTTCTATTTAAATATAATTTCGATAAAAAAAGTATTTATCATATTCCCCATGTTTACTATACTTATACTATAATAAATAATATCCATAGTGATTCAGATTATTCATTCTGATTTAATTAAACCAAATCTACCCTAGCATTTAGTGACTTCATAAATTAGATAGAGGGCCATGTTCGATAAACCTATTTTAAGAGGCTTTGGATTTTCTGTTTATTTATGTTAAACTATGTTTTTAAAACTAATATTCACCCCTCTTGTATGACTTCAATTATATGTATATTCTTCAAATCCTAATCATAATATTTATATATATTAATCCAACAATTGGTATAATATCTAACTTCTACTACTCAAATACTTGAATATATTTTTAATCCTTACTATTGATTTTTTAAGACCTGTTATATTTTCTTATATAAATTTGACTCAGTAATGTGTATTGTAGAAAAATAATATCATTTTCATAAAATATGGAAGGTTTTAAGGTCAGATCCATTGACAATATTATTACATATAGACAACATATCATTGAAGGTTATAACTATAAGTACTATAGAGATAGGATAAATACATTTTTTCTATACTGGGGTCTATAATTTCATTATATTGTCCAGAATTGTAAAATTACTATTAATGAATTTACATCATATACACATCACGAAAAATAGTAATATCAATTAACTTACAAATTTAGAAATACTTTGTAGAGTTCAATGATAAGAAAAATATATAGTCAAATTTAATCATGTAAAGATGCTAATAGTTTCTAGATGATTCTTGAAGTTACACATTTTGGGACTTCAAATGTTGCTGATACCAAGAGAGTTATGTTAAGAGTATATTATCAATTATTTTATTTCATACCTTGACAATAATTTTCTAATATTCATAAGAGATTCTTGGATATTATTAATAGTTCATAAGATATTGGTGAGAATTGTTTTGATGGTGATATTCTTGTTAATAAAATAATTGATATTATTCCCAATGAATGGAAATCGATGAGAAATTTTGTTGATGACAAAAAAAATTTGAACTATCATACTCTTTATGATTTGATTGGAACCCTTATGTATTATGATGGTATATTCCATAGATATGATAAAAATTAAAAAATGGTGGTGATTATTTTTCTTCCAATATCATTTCAACAAATTCCCAATCTACCAAAAATGTTGTTAAATATTAAAAGAAAAAGATGTTTGTTTTTCTATATGATTCAATTACTAATGAACATTATGAAAATTAACTATAAAACCTATTTTGAAGGGTGAAAATAATAATTGGAAATAATGTTTTCAAATATTGATATAAAAAAGGTCATAAGGATTGAAATGATAAGAAAGATAAAGAGACTTTTTATGAATTCAAGAAATCCAAACACACAATGAAAAAATATTTTTTACTGAAGAGGAATGAAAGAAATGAAAATAATTCAGAAAGAAGGAAATAAAATATTATAAATACAATGGAATGAATGTTATGAATGTTGCTACCACATGAAGTGCAAGTAGAGGCCACAGTTTAGATAGTTCATCTCAGAATGAGAGTTTTTGAAAAATGAACATATAAAAATTTTCAAACATAATAGTGGTTAATTAATGATTAATGGAAAAGTTACAAACTAATGAAAACCTTATAAAAATGACTTTATGTTATAACTATTTTGATGATAATGATTGAATATCTTCAGATGCATATTCTTCCTTAGACAAGGAAGATAATACCCTTTATTCTAATGAAACATTTTCTCCCTTTAATAACATCATTTAAAATAAGAATTGAAAAATATAAAAAAAATAGATGATGAAAAATAAATCCTTCTAGGGATTAATCATGAAATTATGATATAACAATACAAACATCATAACATTAAAATTACATTGATCAAACTATTTTTGAAAAATAAACTATTTCCAAGCACCATGGAAAATTTATTTTTGATAAATATAGTTTACCAAATTGTTTTGAAAAACATATTTGATGGAATATTAAAAATGATGATAATAATTTTGTTGTAAAAATATGGTCTAACATTTCTTGGTAGATGATAATATTATCAATATTTACCATTTTTAAATAAATTTTTTATAAAATTTTAATAAATAAACCTCATGGTACTAGTACTATAATGTATTTTATCATATAAAGAACATCTTTTTAGAAATGTTTCTTTTTTCAACTAACTCCTATCATTTTTAATTTAGTGTCAATGTTGTGTAAATTTGAATAATAATTGTTTGATAAATAAATTTAAATCATTATGTTTTCAAAGATTATATTTCATATTTAATGAAATATTCTCCAAATTAAATCGGACCTATATGGTTACCAAATATTTTATTTTCTAACATTATCAGACCACACTTGCTTTGGGTTATAAAAACATATTGTTTCCCTTTTAAGAAAACCAATAATTTACAAGGAATAAATATAAAATATTTTATGGATAATGGATGTTCTAGGAATATGAATAGTAATGATGAAATTTTGAAAATGATCATCATGATGAATGATAAAAATGATAAAATTAAAGATAATTATCCTAGAGAGATTATAAGTATAGGTAACATTATTTTTCTTAGTAAATACTAAATTTCAATTTGAGTTTTCTAAATATATTAAAACCAACCATATAATTATAATTCAATTTTATGATGAATGTTATATTTTGAAATTCCGTAATGATAAATTTCTAGCACATTGTTCCAAAGATGAATTTGTTCCTTCTAGAGTTATTAATCAGAATTTTTACACACATAAAATAGAATACCTCATGTTCGAATTATTAAATTGACATCATGAAATAGATTCTCAATAATGGATTTGGAATAGATTTTCAGGACTCTGTTACCATAGAAACATGTCAAATTTTACAAATAAAGGACTAGTTAAGGATATACCTAAACATATGATTGGTTTTTCATATTTCTATTACCCTTATCAATATAGTAACAATCATATGTTTGGTTTTAAAACTATTATTTTTGTATGAAATTATGATTATCTTCTGTTTGTGGAAATATAATTATTTTTTCCTAGACAAACTAGAGGTATTTGTGGAAAATACCAAGTATATGTCATTAATGATGATTATAATAGATAAAAATCGATTTATTTTCCCATAAAGAAATCCAAATCATTCTATAGTTATAAAACTTTTGTAGAAAAAGTTAAAATTGATAAAAAACATTCTATGATATCTATTCCTAGTGATCATGGTGGAGAATTTGTAAATTCTAATTATTAAACTTTTTTCCATAAGAAAGGTATTGAACTGAACTTTTGGGCACGTAGACCCCCTAGTAAAATGGGATAGTTTAATGAAAAAATATAATTCATTAAGAAATTACTAGAACCATGATCAGTGATTAATTGTTTTATATTTTTTAGGATGAGGTTGTTTACACTTCCTACTATACTATAAACCTAGTTTTAATTAGAATCTTTTCTTAGTTAAATTCCATATGAGTTGCTGGAAGGTAGAATGCCAACATTTTCTTACTTGAGAGTTTTTTTAAATTATTCATCCTTAAGTAGATAGATAACATATATAAATATTCACCCAAATTCAATGATTTTTTTAAGATTATTCCCCTACATATAATTATATAGCTGTTTTAATAAAAAATAATAAATGTTGAGGAAATATTACATGTTATGTTTTATGAAACTGACCCCTATTTTTTCAAGAAACCTCAACCAACTTACATAGATGTTGTTTCTAAAAATTATTTTCAAACATTGTTAGAAAATTATTCACATAAGGGTATTCCAAAATAATATTTTTTTGTTTTTAATAATTATAATGAATTTCCACCTAATGTTAAACTAAAAACTATTCAAAATCCAAATATTACATCATTTCATAAGAATCATCCTAGTGAGAGTATCAATGTTGATGTTGATCAATCTGTTAAAAAAAGTTCAATATAGAATGAATTTTATCATTTAGATTTATTATCTTTATTTGAACCTAATAATCCCGATGATGTTTGGGGTGATAAGGATTGGATTAAAGAAATTCTAGATGAGGTCAATGAATTTGAGAGGTTAAAATATTGGACTTGTTGAATGAATTAAAGAAACTTCTGTAAATTGAGTGAAATGGTTTATTAGAAATACATTTTTTGAATGGAATATTTCATAAAAATAGAGATAAATGTGACTTTTAAAGTTATAATCATCAATAAATAATAGAGTATGAGTAAATATATTAACCATTAGTTATACATGAATCTATTTTTATACATATATCATTTTTAGTGTTCTATTATTTCTACTGTTTTAAAATTAATGTGATGTGTGACTTTAATAATGGATATGTTCAAGAGGATGTTTATGTTGTAAATCCTAGGGGTTTGGAAACAAAAAAATACAGAATACCTTCATGAACATAAAAATAATATATATACACTGTAGCAAGACCCTAAGGCATGGTTTGATTGGTTAATAGGATTTTGCTAAAAAAAATTGTTAAGGGATCCATGGATCCCACACTATTAATAAATATATTTGACATAAGTATTATGATTGTTCGATTGTATATTTTTTAAAATATATTAGGCTCAACTCCACCAACATTAGTGGATTCCTTTTACAAACTTATGAAATTTGAGTTTGAAAAGAATATAATCGGTTTGTTATCATATTGTCTTGGTTTTAAAATTTCTCAAAAACCGAAAGAAAAGTTTATATCTCAACATAAGTATATAAATTATATTTTTATGATGATTGGATAAATAAATTCTAAATGTATTATTAATCTTATTGGTACAAATAATAAATTTTACCTTGATGAGTCTTGGAAACCAATTTATCCAAACAATTTTACAGGTACGATAGAATGTTTTTTTATATAATTCCAGTTATACAGATTTTATTGTTTTCTATATTATTATGTGCTATATATTAAAAAAATATAATGGAATACCATTTAAAAAATTTAAAATAAAAGTGTTATTATCTTAAGGGAACAATACATTTAGGAAATTTATATTATTCTACAACTGTTTCTAAACTAATTTTTTTACTTATACTAACTTTAGTGGTGATAGAATTGTTAAGAAAAGAATATATAGAATATTTAATTTCATATGAACTTACTTAGTTTCCATGCCTTTTAAGAATAAACACCTTTTAGCACATTCTATAGATTAATACAAATATGTGGTAGCTAGAAGTTTTTGTGCTCATTTTTTGGGGATAAAACACCCACTCACTAACTATGACTTGAGATTTTCTAAAAATCTAATACTCTTTGATAAAACATATGGTATTTTCTTAAGTAATAACCAACAAAATAATTCACTTGCAAATCATATATATATAGGAACCCATTTTTTTAGGGATCACACAGATAAAGGATATATATTTTTACAATTCACCAGAACACATGATCAACATCCTGATATTTTTACAAAACCTATTCCTTATGAAATATTTGAATACATTAAGAATTATCTGAGGTTGATTAATGAAAATTAATCATTCATATATAATTGATTGTTACCCATATCTTTACATTTATTTACTTCATTTTAATTTTGGGATTACATTTGTTTTGTTTTATTCTAAATGAATTATTTTTTTAGCCATTCGGTTTCAAAAAATATTAATTTTTTATAAAATATTTATCGTAATGAGTTTTCCGAAATTTTTTATTTAATATACTTTTTGGATTCATAATTAAATAATGTATTTTAGATAAGAAAATTGTTTCAAAATGTACATATAAAAAATATATTAATTATTTTGGATTGAAAATTTTTATACTCAGAATTTATCATAATTTATTTTTAATTATATGAACTATAAAATTTAATTTTCTGTGAAATGATATCTTTATTTTATTTTCAAATTATAATATATTTACTTTCCATACTAAAACTATCTTATTTAGTGTTTACATTCATAACTATCATAATCTGTTAGTTTACAAACACCATAAAGTATATGGTAATCATATCGATGAAATATTATCACTCCTAAAGGTACTCTTCTGTTATTTTATTTTTTTCACTAACTCATTATAATATTTATTTCATTATCATTGTTATATTAATATTAGTTTTATAAAAACTATGATTTTTCTTGTTTTTAAAGGGTTTTATTAATTAAAATCAACTTTAATCTGATAAATGTTTAAAACCTCATGAGTATAATTTTATAAAATATTTATTCGAAGTAATATAAACTTTCAAATTTAATTGGTTTTAATATAAACTATTGGATATCATTTAGGTGATATCTTAACAACTATATCAGTTATATAAGTAAGGAACCCCTTTGACCCACATTGGTTGTTTCATTGTTTTTCATCAAAGTCGGTTGTTCCTTCAAATTGCTCAGTCTGAAAGTGATCATCTCTCCATTCAACTCACAGATATAAGTATTGATCTCATGAGATCTTATATAGATTACATGAAATGGAATATATTATGTAAATGGTTTGTTTAAATATATTTTATTGTGATATATGATTATACTTTGAAAAATATCATCTATTGTGATGGACGATAATCGTTCTATATGAAAAAATTGTTCATGGATTTTGATATTTTCTACCACGATATTGTCCTTCATTTTATTCCTTTGTTAATTTTTTCAATGATGTTGGGAGAGAAAAAATTTATTTTTTCCATGTACAATATGTGATAGATATTATCTTATAATAATGTTGTGAGTCTTGTAGGACTATCCTTAGAAGGGGATGCTTATTTTCCATCACAGAAGCATCCAGAAGATCATGGTGTATTTAATAAGAAGAAGGAAAAATACTCATTGTTTTATAATTATGAAAAAAGTTTGGAAGGTTTATTATATGACACCAGATAACCATTTAATTTATTTATAAATTCATATGTTTATCAAACTAAGGAATGGAGAACCTGAAAAATTAAATGTTTCTGATTTTTTCAAACCGTAGTTTCTATTAAACATCAAAATGATAGATTATGTGTTTTTTAGTTTCTCAACCATGTAAAATATCAGAAAAAGAAAAATAAAGTCAAATATCATTTTGTTTATGGTCATCTTAAGTATATTATTTGTTGAATGTAATATTTTTTTCAATATTTAATATAAATCTACATTGATGATGGAAAATAGTTCCTTCATACTTAATGATTCAATGAATATAATAAGGGTGATGTTTAATAGAAAGGAAAATATGTTTTTTGAATAGATTGATGTAGCTACGTCAGAAGAAGAACTATCATGGAATAAAAAAATGATTGAAAATAATAATTAAAAGAATGATGAGGCATCTCCTCCAAATGAAGAGAATAAAAAATGTTCCTCACGAAGTATTTTTAGATTGGATGTAAATGAAATCGGAAATGAAGTTAGGGGTAATAAAAATTATACATGATCATTATGAGGGAAAGGTATTAAGAATTAATGATTCTGATATGATTATAAAATAATATAAGTATAATAAACAGAATAAAATAATACTTGATGTGTAGCTTTGTGAATTTTTGGTAATGGTTTTGAGATACCAATAGGAAAAATTATTTTAACCTCTTCTCAAACTGGTCAATGAAATATATATTTTATATTATATTTTAAAGAAACCTATATTGTTCATGTAAAATTTCATTTCATGGATTATAAAGGATGAAAAAATTATGGTGATAAATAATTAGAACCACCTTTTATAGAAAAATAATCAATACTGTCACCAGTAGGAAAATGAGTTTTAAGAATAACTAGAGATCTCAAGGAGGTGTTTGGTAATGTTGTGGATGAATAAGTTTATGGGAATGATAAAGAAGGAAAATAATTAAAATAATAATAATATAATAAAATTGAATAAGAAGTCGTAGAAGAGGAATATGAAGAGAATAGAGTTGATGGGAATAAAGGGGAACCTAATAAAGAAGGATCAAAATTTGATAAAAACTAATTTGATTCATCATCATCATAATCATAATCATGGTATATAACTTCCATATCTAATAAGTAAATTATATATTATAGTTATAAAGAATAAAAAATTTTATAGGAAGAAGAAAATTCATAAAAATATATAGATGGAGAAAAAAATTTAGAAACCATGGTTGATGATAAATATATCACCAATTATATGGATATCTTCTAAATATGGGATGGAAACATATTTTCAATGAAAGATGAAAATTTTGTTTCAATGTTTGAAACTAAAAATAGAAAGAAATAAAAATATTCAATAATCCGAATAACATCCTCATCAAGTTTAGAGAGATTAATCAGATTCTATAGATATAATTTTTTTTGAAGAAGTTGATTATATATTCCGTTAGTTGAAATGAGTGAACTGATATATATAGTTGGATTTGACTACAATGAAATCTTATGAAGATGAAATTAACGTACTAAGTAATCAGAACAATAAATTTTTTGAGAATGTCCAGATTTAAGAATATAAGGTCATTTGGGAGAACCATGGTGATGAAAGACTATTTTCTTTCTTGAACACTTTCATAATTGTTTTTTCGAAACATTTTAAGCATTTCATAAAGAATTAATTATTTTTCATGAAATTTAAATTTATTGAATGTTTTCCAATTACGATTGGTTGAATGTTCTTTCATATTTATTTTCTGGATTATTAGTTAATATATTATATTGTTTCACATGTTTGTATTTATAAAATTTCAAGAAACATTTTTTTCCTATTCTTTTTTTAATCCAAAATGTGGATAATATTTTAGAAAGGGGTAAAATTATTCATAAATGGGGTGAAGAATCAAAAAATTGAGAGTTATAATAAAAAGGGGGATATATTTATGAAGGGGGAGAATGTGATCTTTAGGGGAAGATATTATCCTATAAGAGAGTTAATCATTTTAAACATCATTATCTCAATAATATTGAAAATATTTATAATATTAGTAGAGTTATAGATGAATGATTAAATCTAAATATAATTTTATTTTATGAGAAAATTACTATATCTTTTGAAGTTATTTTCCATTAATTTATAAGGGTTTCTCTTTCCAAAAAAGGGGAAATTTTTTGAGTCAGATGTTTTAATTTTTTCTTTTCTATTACAATGGATATAGAAATCATAATATCTTTCTTAAATACATATTTAATATCATTTTATGTTCTTTGTTTCTTAGAATGAATTTGTATAAAAAATTATATTTTTACCATAAATAGTTAATTTTCAAATGTTATACAAGTATAAACATTAATTTCGTCATTATGATTATCGTAATGAGTATGTGTGCAATTAATCATAACTATATAATGAAAATGAAAGACCAAACAGACTGATACTAGTACCCATTAAATATCTATAATACTAATAAATATTATCAAATTGATATTGTTATGTAATTCTATCAGATATAATTAAGTTTATAATCGGAATATGTAAAACTTATTTACAATTTATAGAAAATATTTTCCACTATAAAAGAATAAATCAATTCGACATCAGACATTCAATAATAACCAGTCGTTATGATAAGTCATGTTTTATGTGATTAATTTTTTGTGAAAATCTCAGATAATTATGACAATTTGGAGAGATATATGATCATAAGATGGATAACTATAGATATTATGTCCTTTGAAAATCATGGGGTTTTTAGAGATCAAATGATTAATTTTAATTCTCCTTATTTTGGGAGATATCTCATTGTTTCATATTATTAACACCTTATCAATAGTCTTTAATTGTTTAACAATCTATTTTACAAAGGAAATATTATTATTTTGTCTCTTTATAATCATTATCATTGTAATATGCATCCTATAAATATAAAAATTGAGGGATTCTTTGGATAGGAAGATAGAGAAACCAATCCTTCAGATCTATGGCTTCTAGGGAATGGTAGATAGAATTGATCATCATTTGAAGGGATTAAAAGGATACGATGATAACACTATTTCAATCCTCATATTGAGGGAATCCATGGTAAGGGATGAAAAACATTCTTGTATGTATAAAATAAGGGATACCTTTATTCTAGATTGTTGAATACCTTTATATTATGGTTAAAAGGGTTATATTTTAAATATCTTTAATGACATTATTAATTTTGTATGCTATTTTATTACATGTTATTTACATGTTTTTATTTTTTGTTTCACATTTTAATAGAAATTAAAAAATGAAATTCATTTATCTATTCTATTTATTTTATTTGTATTAATAAACATAAGATAAAAAATATATTAGAATTTATTGTATATAAGGTGGTTGGAATTCGTATACATTGATATATCATATCTATAGTGGTCCCTATAATTCATTATGATTTAATCAGACCATAGTGAGGCTCTAATTTAGTGACACTAAAAATAAGACATGGGGTTGAGTCTGGTCAACCTACATTAAGAGGCATTGGGTTTGTTTTTTTTTTAATTTTTTTCAACTAATATTTTAAAATTACAATTCGCCACCCTATTTTATGTTTTCCATCATAAGTATATTCTTACGATCCTATTTTCCAAACCCCTGACCCCCGAAACCCAGAGTTGATGAATTGATATATTATATTGTAATTAATAAAAGAAATAAATCCCCGATGGACTGATTAGTTTAGCTATTTTGGAAGAATACATTTTATACCTGATTCTAATAGTACATTTGTAATGATAGAAAATAAAACATGATACATAATAAATTGAAATAAACTACATCCTAGAATGATTATTCAAGGTTCTATACTTTATAACCTAGGTAAATAAAGAATAATAAGGGGGGATATGAAATTACACTAAGTTTTACATATAGTTAAATAATGAATCAATTATAAGTGATTTAGAATCAATTAGACAGAACTAATATGACATGATAAATACATGAAAACAAATTCCATTAATAAGATGGGAATAAAAATTTATCCATATATTTTGACAATGTGAAATCATCATCTAATGAAATGAATGAATATTAAATAAATGTAATTATTATTATTTGGACTTCATGTATCTGTAACATGAACCATTATACCATCTAGACAGTTTAAGTCTCTTGGTAGAAACCATTCTGATTTTTCAAAAAAAACTTGAAGGGTTTTTCGCAATTTTTTTTCTCATCACACCTAATTGTGAATTAAGGTAATATATATGGTTTATTCCATCACTAAAAGTCCAAATAAATCTTCATAAAATGATTTAATTCAATAAAAATATCAATTTTTAGTAACCGTATTGAGTATATGATACAGATTAATTAATATTTCCTCTGTTAAAACAACATTCAAAATAAACACCATATGTAAAATGGTATAAAACTATGAAAATAATCATTTCCATGATACAAGAATATGGATATTTAATATAAAATAATTTTAGAAAGAAAATTTATCTCAAATGAGTAGTAGGTACACAACATAATAATTTTCAGATTCACAATAACAAGTAAGTCTCAATGAAATGGAAATTGAGACAAAGTCCCTTACAACATTGTAATCAGTCAGATAATATTAAAAAAATATAGCAATAATCAAATGAATCATTGAATGAAATTAATATAAAGAATAAAATTATATTATATTACAAAAGGAAGTATATATACACCGCATAAAATAATTGAGTGGTCAATAATGGTAATGTCATAGAAATAAAAGTGAGATGAGAATCACCGTACCTAATTCCCGAATGTGTTCTTCGATTGATCTTATTGATATGAATAATAAAATTTAGCATCACTAATTAATAATTTCATAAGATCATATATATCTAATTGATTTATTATGACCATATTATGTTCATTCATGGCATTTTTGATTGGTTTATGATGTTGAATTTTATTGTTTTGAAATAATTTCTTCCCACGTGTTAATTTATGGTTTACTTGTATTCAAGAATAGAAGTTTGTTTTTAATGTGGTCCAAATTTTTTTTTTTATATATTATTAGTTTAATTATAATGAAATAAACTATCTTATATTGATTTTGGATATATACCATGAGGATGACTCATTAGATAAAACTAAATTATAAACTCTTGGATTAACATGGATGTTTTTTGCACAATTGACTTGTTTTGTACAATTATTTTATATTATGTGTGTGTAAGGATTCAATAACAATTAATAAGATAAAATGGTTAAATTATTATCTGGTTCAACCATTCAAAATATTTAAAGACTAGTCTTAATGATATTAATACAAATTAAAAACCTGCATTTCTTGAATGTGATAAATTAACTCATTTCAGACAATATTTTTATTTATATTACAAAACGAGGGAAAAGAAAAGATGTTGATGAATATTCCATTAATATGACACAATTATAATACATATAATTTAATGGAGTTGTAATTAAAATCAGATGAGAAGTGGTGAGAATATAAAACATAACAAAAGAACATGAAATGAAAACAAAATAATTCTAAAGTTGAATTTACCTATTAAATCTATCATCCTTTGGGAGCCTCTTTAGGGGAGTTGATTTTGACTTTTGATGAGACCAAGTGATTATGGTCGTGGGAGAGTCACTAGGGGTGATATTTTAGAAGAATTTTGGCAAGAAAAAATGCTTGATAAGAGTGAGGAGATGAGGTAAGGATGGGTGGTATTTATAGTGGAGAGGAGGAGGGTTTTCTTAATTTTTTAATCTTTAGTTTATTATTTCTTCATAAGATAAGCAATAGTTACTATTCAATCTCAAAAAATATTAATATCTTCTTTTTAGTTTGAAATAGGTGGGCTTAAAGTAAAAATTCTTCTTGGAATAGTATATTTATATTAAAACATATATATACTGAAAATTATCATATTTAAATATTCATAAAAAAAATCGAGTATTTTAAAAAAATCCCTAAAATTCAACATACCAATTTTTTGAAATATAGAATCGAAAATTGAAATCCAATTTTTGAAGCAATGTTTTAAGTACATGAAATTTAATTTTTAATTAATATCTTCATTTAATCAAATAATACTAACACTTAAAATATTCACCTTCATTTTTATAGTGCCTAAATACTATTTATACTTTCATGGTTAATGTTACGATTTATAAAGGATATATTAATATACAAAAGGGTAGGTTTCAATTCATAAGGGTATGTTACTATTCATATGGGTAAGTTACTATTCACTAAAGATTTAGTTGATTCTATTAGACTGCAAATATCACCCTGATTGCAATTATGTATATACGTTTTTCAAAATTCCAAACACAGAAGTGGAAAATTTATGTTTAATGGCTATTTAATGAGTATCTCTTTTACATGAACCTGTATTGTTTCATAAGGACTCTATGATTCATGAAATATATGCTATCTAATGAATTAATGTTATTTAAGTGAAACATAATATAAAATGTTTTGGGCATTATATTCTTCCAACCATCAGAAATTGATTCCTCAAAATATTTCACATATAAAACCCTTTAAAAAGGTGTGGGTGGTTATTATTCATAACATCCTTAGGTACCCACATTGATTCTAGAATTTTATGTTTTTTTCGCAGAACCTTTACCACACAATTTATTCGATTTATTAATACTTGATCTCCAGTGTCCAGAATCTCAATAGATTCTTCATAGTAAGGAAAATCAGGTTATATCTATATTTATTAATAGGTGAGTACATGAGTTACATCTAGAATGTATATCTTTAATAATGAAACATGTAACACACTATGATATTTGGAGAGACTTGGTGGCATTGCTAAACGGTATGCTATAACTCGAATTCACTCAATAATTTCGAATGTTCTAATGTACCTGGGGCTCATTATCTCTTTCTTACCAAACCGTATGACATCCTTCCATGTAGATACATTCTAAAAGACATGGGGTACCACATGAAATTCCAAATCCTTTCTTTGTTTTTCATCATAACTATTTTTTCTACATTGGGTTTCATTAATATGGTCCTTAATTTAGTCTACATTTAAAATTTTATATTTAATAAGTTAGAGGCCTATAATTTTCCTGTAACCAACCGCATCCTGAAATTTTGGAATTCAACAAATATTTCCATATTATGCTTTATATGGAGCCATTTGAATACTATATTGGAAACTATTATTAGAGGAAAATTACACAAACAGAAAGTATTGGTCCCATATTCCATTAATGTCAAGGAAAATGATATCAATATGCCTTTCAGTGTTTTAATAATCCTTTCCGACTATCCATCAGGTTGAGTGTGATATGAAGTAATCATATAAATCTCAGTATCCAAATCCATCTAGATAATTTTCTAGAATATTTAGTAAATGAGGGATCTCGATCAGACACATTCAATAGAGGTGCACCATGAATTATTAAAACATCATTAATATAATGTATTACTAGGAACTGAACTTGTAAATACCATATTATAGCAAGGAAATGTGCTGATTTTATATGATGAACAAAAATTACCCAGAGTGTATCATTCATTCTAGGTTACCTTGGATGTCTTGTGACAAAGTCCATCATAATTTTATCCCACTTCAATATAAAAATATATATTCTTCGCATGACCACTATAGGATGTTTTCTCACACATTAACTTTTTTAAAAACTATACACCTTTTCCCATAGTCAGCAATTTCTCTATACTTGTTATCCCACAAAAAAATATTCTTTCAGATCTCTATTCATCATAGTTTTTCATGGTGTATGGTGAAATTCGAGCAATGGGCATCATATAATAGTTCTATTTTTAGCTCAGGTATTGATGGAACACATAACCACCTTTAAAATTTCCAAAATTGTTCCTCATAGACTATATTTACTAATCTTCTATCCTTAAGAGCTTTAATTTTCTTCAACATATTACCATCTTCAGATATAGTGATTTTTATCTTATCTATTAATGATGGTGTAACAATCCTTTAAAAAAAGGAATGATGATTCCCCTTCATTAACAATTCCAGTAACCGTGATGAACATATCCATGAATATAAGATCTTTCTCAATCCTAATTTTAGTTATAAGTCCATGATCATTCTATTATAATGCATCTACCACTTTATTATCATTTCATGGGTGGTGGTGTATTGAAAAATCATAATCTTTGAGTAAGTCAATCCATCCCCATTTCATCATGTTGAGTTCATTATCTGTAAAAATGAATTTCAAAATCTTATGATCTATATATATCTCACATATTTCACCGTAGAGATAATGTCTCCGTATTTTCAAGGAAAATATTACAACTTATATCTCAAGATATTGTGTAGGATAATTCTAATCATGTGTCTTGATCTGCCTTGATGAAAATGCAATAACTTTATCAAGTTTCATAAGCACACAACAGAGTTTATTCTTTAATGAATCACTACATATAAAAAATTCATCATTTATAGAGGGAATAGTCAAACTTTGAGCATTGACCAATCTTATATTCGGTTATTAAAAGAATTATGATCATTCTTTTTATAGTAAAAAATTACCCCTATACTTGTGATCTTGGTTAGAGGGTTACCCAATAGAGAAACATTCTAAACAAAGCTCTAATGGTAACATGAAAAGCTAATAACACTACATGTCTTGGTTATGATCATTGGTAAAGGCCATTATTTTATTAAATTTCTCTTTTCATGATCAAATAATATTCATTCATTATAGAGAATATGAAAAATAAATGAAACTTATTGAATCCCAAAATCAATCATGATAAACATCTCATACAATTAATTTCTTATAAGAGTTTTTGGAATAATATACACGTGATTTTCAGGGTCTTTGTTGATTTTTGATTATTCTAGTATATCATTGATAAATACCACAATAATTTCATCAAGATATTCGATGAATAATCTATTCATTAGATCCATTAAAACACATGGTACATTAGTCAGTCTATGAGATACTACTCTGAACTAGTAATTCCCATAGCTGGTTTGAAATTATGTCTTTGGAATATATTCCGTCCTCACACATACAAGATGATATCTAGATCAAAGTTCAATATTCTACAAATATAGGCATATATGATGAATATTAAATAATTCATCAATATGTGGTTGAGGATACATGTTATTTATTTTAATGGAATTTATTTCCCTATAATCAATGAATAGCCTCATGGATCCATCTTTCTTCTTGAAAAAGAGGATATGGGCTCCCCATGGAGAATCAATAGGTCAAATAAATTCTTTTTCACTCAATTATTCTAGTTGTTTCTTTTTCTCCACTAATTCTAATGTGGCCAGTCTATATAGAGTCACTTATATAGGTCTTGCACAATGAATTAAAACAGTAGAAAACTCAACATATTTCTATGGAGTATATATAGGTGAATCCTCAAAAAATACCTCAATGTATTCCTTGAAAATAAGTACATCATCAGTTTGATGATTTCATTCCTCAACAAAAATATATTTTGTTCTTTTCCACCCCAAGTATTTCATTTGGTAGAGGTAATGTGGGTGGATCATGATTACCATCAGATCACAAGGTTCTTTCTCTAATAATAAGAGATTCTATAGAATTCTCAAAAATAAAAACATATTTATTCTTTCAATAGATCATTACATCAAAATTTGAGAGCCTATTCAAACCAATAATTATATCAAAATCAATCATTGGTATTATAAAAATATTATCATGTAAAGTATGTGTATGTGTCAAAAATGGGACTGATCGACACATCTTAGTGGCATCGATACATCCCTTAAGAGTTCGGATAGGAAAATCTTTTATTATATCAAAATAGAAATGTATAATTTTCTTAGAAAATAGTGAAGATATAAAGTAATGTGATGACCCATAATCATATAATTCACTGGAAATGTTTGAGGAAATAATTAAAGTACCTACCACCACATCATTCAGAATTTCAACCTCCATGGTTGTAATTGAATAAGCTTTCCCCTTCTCTGGTGTCCCATTCTGAGTCATGTTTCATTGGTTTTTAGGACACACATTTTCCTAATTTCTTCTCTATCTGTAATTTTAGTATTAAATGCCATTGACTTTCTGGTTCCACATTCATTCAATTGATCGAAGAATCTTTTATACAAACTTATAGAAAATCACATTCCTTTAAAGCATTTCCTTGGTTTATTATTTACTTAGTTTATGTATAATGGGAATTTCTTCATTATTTTATTCTTATTTGGTGCTTTACCATTACCATGGTTATTATATTACCACTTATTATAGGGTATTACATTAAAAAAATTTGATCTAGAAAATTCCTTCTCTATTTTGACATAACTTCATATGATTTAATTATATGATGAAAATATTGATAATCTAGTGGCCTTTGATGACACAACATAAACCTATTAATGAAATGAAAAATCTTGTATTTTGAATCATGTATATTATCTATTGCATACCTGGAATATCTTATGAAGGTATCCTCATACACCATAACACATTTTTCATTCATTTTATTAGGCGGAGGAATTTCATCTTCATTAAAGATCTTTGTTCACAATGGAAATATATGTCGAAGAATATTTCAATAAAATTTATCTATTTCATATCTTCTATCTCTTCTCCATCCATGGTATTCTGGATCAAGAACATTCATTGATCAACATCACCATTGAAAAAATATACTAATAGTACTAAATTTTCATTTTCATTTCATCTTAATGCCATAAATATATTTTCAAGGGGCTTGATCCACTACTCATTTTCCACTATATTTGTATTCCCCATAAAACATGGGGTATTTTGACACATTAAAGGATCCAATATAGGTGTTGTAGAGTTATTCATCAGTAACTATGTTTGTTGTCCCAATATGGCCAAGATCTGTTCCTTTCCAACACTGACTGTGATTAATTTCTCAGAGGGGAAATCACTACATTTTTCACTAGAATGGATTCCACTTATTTCATTAGGCTCAATCAATAACCTACGACATTCACTAAATTAGGTAATAAATAATAATTTCTTACTCGCATACACTTAACATAATCTGAATTTTTATGCACAACTAATCTCATAATTAGAAAAATGTTTATATTTACTTCTAAACCATTTATAATGAGTTTCAAATAAAATGTGATTTATCATAAGAATATCATCTAATATTTTCAAATATAGTGTTTAGTAAGGCCCATTGTCATGTACTAGGGTACCCCAGGTAAATCCAAAACTCTTTATAGGAGATTTTACTCCTAAGTACATTTGTGTGAAAACCACATCCACTGGTAATATCCTAACATGGTTTTACTTCTAGAAAGACCCACATAACCTCTAATTTAAAAATATACGCGGATTTTCTTATGTGATTATCCCCAAAGTCTATATTTGGGTTATTTCCCCTATATTATGTTTCCTAAATCGAGTTTCCATGGTTTCTGCAAAACTTCCACAGACACCAACTGTAATGCCCCAACCCCATAAAAATAGAGCAGATGAATTTATTTATTTTATTGTCATGATTAACAGAAATAAAATCGTAAAAGAATCATTATTTTAGTAGTTTTTTTAAGAACATATTACATATATGATACACATAGCACAGTTAGATAGATAGAAATTACAACATGACAAATGATAAATGGAAATAAATGGCCTCCAGGAAGGGTTATTCAAGGTTCTCTTCTTCATAACATGGGGAAAGAAAAAAATTATATGGGTGAGCTCAAATTATAATTAAAGGTTTAAATAGTTGAATCCTGAATCAATAATAAGTTAATCATAATCAAATAGACATAACTAATATGGTATATTGAATAAATGAAAACACATGCTATCAATAAGCTGAAAATAAAACTACATGCATAGATTTTGTCATAGTAAAAAACTCATCGAATTAAATAACTGAATACCGAATTAATAGAATTCATATTATTTCGATGTCATGTATCTAGAACATGATCCATTAAACCATCGAGATAGTTTATGTATGTGGGATGAAACCCATCTGATTTTTTGAATTAAACTCAAATAGTTTGTCCCCAACATATTTGTGTCATGAGACCTATCGATGCATAGTGGGGATATAGTGGGCACCACCTATCTATGTAAATAAAAATAAATATTTATATAAATATTTAATACAATAGAAATATTACTTTTCAATATCTTTATTGATTATAAGATATAGATTCATTAATATTTCCTCTCTAAAAATGACATTCAAAATAAATAACACTTATTAGGTGGTATATAGTGAAGAAAAAAGTCATATCAATGATACAAGAATATGTATATTTAACATAAATATTATTTATAATTAAATGTGATCTAAAATGGTTAGTATATACATCATATATGATTTTTTGGTGCACAATACCATGTAAGTCTCAATGAAATGGATATTGAGACAAAGTCCCTTACCACATTGCAATCCATATAATCATATGAGCAAAAGTTAATAATCATCAAATGAATCATTTAGTAATATAAATATAAAAATAATAATTATATTATATATTAAAATGATGTATAAATACACAAAATAAAAAATGAGTGGCAAATAATGGAAATATCCCCAAAATAAAAGTGAGATGAATATCCCCTTACCTTTTGCCTGAATGTGTTCTCCAATTGATATTAATGACCTGAAAAAGGAAATATAGCTTCATTAATTTATAATTAATGAACCTATTATACATGTAATTGATTTATTATAACCTTATTAGGTTCATTTATGGACATTTTCAAGGGTTTGAGTGGTTCAATTTTATTGTTTTGGTTGTATTTTCTTCATTGATTTTCATGATCAGTTTACTTATATTCTTGAATGGATGTTGAATTGAAATGTGGTAAAACATAAATAATTGATAATATATAGTGACAATATAGATATATAAATTACCTAACAATGATTTTGGTTGTATACCATGAGGATGATTCATGAGATAAAAGTTAATGATAAATTCTTTGATTAACTTAGTGATTTTGTACACAAGGAATATGTTTTGAATTATTATTTTATATAAAGAATGTGTAAGGACTCCAGAACATTAAAAAAGATAAAATACATATATTATGATATTTTTTAATAATTAATTTTTTTTATGACAAGTCTTGATGATAGTAATGAAAATCGAAAACCTCTATTCCTTGAATATGATACATTAACAAATCTCGGACGATATATTAATTTACAGTATAAAAGGCGGAAAAAATTGATGGTGTTGGAAAATATCATTATCACAAAAAAAAAGTTCATATAAGGTATTAGTGTTTTCATATCATTTTTATGATAAGTGGTGAGAATATAAAAGATAACAAAGGAACATGGAAAGAAAATAAAATAACAGAAAAGAGGAATTTACCTCTTGAATCTATCTTCCATTGAGAGCCTCTTTAGAGGATAACATTTCGTCTTTTTTGGAGACCATGGGATTTTAGATGCGGGGAAGGATAATCTAAGGATATTTGAGATGAGTTTTGATAGGGCACAAGGCCTGAATGGTTTTAGGAGAGGAGGTTCGGATGCATGGCATTTAATTTGGAGGGGAGGAGGGGTTTCTTATTTTTCTAAACATTATTTTATTATTATTCAATATGATAAAAAATAGAGATGATTCTATGACCAAAAATAGTAATATGTTTTTATTAGTTATATCCATGTGTTCTTACAGCAGAAATGATACAAGGAATAGTGTATTTATCATAAAATGTATATATATGAAAAAATATCATATTTTACTTTTCAAAAAAAAATATGTTTTTTCAGAAAATCCCCAAAATTAACCATAACCATTTATTGATGTGTTGAATCCAAAAAGGAACTCCATTTTTTAAAAAATAATTTTCTAAATATAAGAAATGTAAATTTTAATTAAAATTATAATTTCATCGAAAAATGAAAAGACTTTAAATATTCACCATTATTTTTATGGTGCCTATATTTTATTTATAATTTCAGGGTTACAGATACAATTGATAAAGTTCATATTACTATTCATAATTGTATGTTATAATTCATAAGGGTATGTTACTATTTGTAGGGGTAGGTTAATATTAACCGAAAATTAAGTTGATTCTATCAGACTCCAAATATCACCCTGATCGCAACCAAATATTTTTGTTTTTCAAAATTCATAACAAAAAAGTGGAAAATTACTGTTTAATGTCTTGGTTATGAATATATCCAATAAATAACTTTGTTATGTTTCAAAGAGACTCATTACTTCATGAAATATAGGCTATCTTATGAATTGATGGTATTTAAGGGAAACATACCATAATTTTTTTTTGTGTTAAATAATTAGTATATTTATTTTTATTTATGAATCATAATATTTCGCATATATTAATTTGATTTATCATTTTTACCTTCCATGTAAGGAATTAGTGAAAAGTGAAACACTTCGCTTCACAAATTTGTAGTCTACTGTACACATGAATGAAATTTTCATTAATACAATGGAGTATAAGTTAATAAATTAAACAATATATTTCATTCCCAAAATTATTGGTATGTAATTTAAATCATATATAGACATAATATTAATCCTGATTACCTTCTAAGTAAATTTTAAATGAAAAATGAAACACATCGCTTCACAGGTCGGTAATCCATTTTACACAAAAATAATGTTCACACATAATTTGTTGAATGTAATGTAAGAATGTATACATGATAATATAGTTACAAAAGATTTATTATATTAAAAATATATTTTGTAACCAGTAGATACATCATTGTATCTATCAGTGAGAATTAGTGATTAAAAATGAAATACCTATGTTTGTAAGGAGGTAGCCCATCACAAAAAGGTTCTACTCTTTCATTTCCTATTTGAGTGAGGAGGATATTGTTGTAGAGAATTAAATTAACAGAAAATTTTTATTATAATTCAGATACTGATGTTATTACATCATAATGATTAAATAATATTATTAGGCTATGTTATAAGAAATAAAATAAAATTCTTCTCTTAGGTTGTTACTGCTTCTTAAAGAAATATGTAATGGCTTGCAACAAAATCCTCCATAGAATGAATTGTTGACCAAAATAATCTTATATAATGAGGGGAGAAAATTAGTAAATATTTTTGAGAATGGATTTTCTTTAAAAATTAGTTTTGTATTTTTTAAAATTATATGTTAGGGGGTGACCATTATATGTGTGAGATAGGACACACTTCGAAACTCTAAAATGAATGACTTACACTGACTTTTATCTATATCCCCAAGGATCTAAAATAGATCATTTTGGAATATTATAATATACAAGGTTGATATATTAGAAGAAAATATAAATTTGACATGTTTTGTGCCATTTTTAACAGTTATCATTTTAGTTTAACCCTTAGTAAACCGGTTTTTATGATAACCATGGTAAATAATTGCTATTATTTTCCATATTATAAAGGATAAAAAATTATGTTGAAATTACTAAATAATATAAATAATTTTTATTCCAAATATGGATTCATTTTTTTAATTTTATCTCCCATTATTTACATAATTTCATTTAAAATAAAACCAATATACATGTTGAAAAAATAAGGGTTTAATGAAATAATTTATAAATATTAAAAAAAATTATATCAGAATTCATTATGAAATTCATTTAAATAACCTAAATTATTTCAATTTTAATATAATTTACTTAATTTTACTTTCAAAATTAATTCAATTATACATAAATTTTGTAAATAATTTAAACAAAATGAAATTGTTTAATAAAAATTGTTATTCTTCAATATTTATCATCAAATATATCCTTTCTAAAAATTATCAAAATAAACACAAAGATAATATTTATGTGTAAATTTGTATAATGATGCTTAATTTTTAAAATAATTTTTCCAATGGTGGTAAAAATTATTTTTGAATTATGTGAATGAAGCTCGACTAATACTCCTTTAATAAATATACAGTTCTTTAGGAATTTTTTTTGATTTCATTCAAATGGTTCTTATTTTACTTCAAATCAATCGATTACCATAGAATTCATTTTATACAGGTGAGAAGAATATAATTATTGTAAATTTGTTTATTATAATTCATACCTTCCAACTAAAAAACTACGTTATAATGCCTATGTTTTAATAATATCATTTTATGAGAGTATCATGTTTTGTTTAAACACATTGTTTCATGCATCATAAGCTACTAAAAATATTGAATATATTTAAAAATTAATATTTCATAATATATACGGGTGTCAAATTCTCATATCTTTGTAGTGTTGTTTCTTATATACTCTATCAAATATAATAATTTGTGTTTAAAACATTACGGTGTAACACTTTAATGTGAAACTATATTTATATATCCTTTAATTGTAATTTATATACAGACCCCCTGGTTTCCCTCCAGCTGCATTGTTCCAGGATAATCCACTTCTCATTCACCAAAATGCTACCAACTACTTTCAGAACACCATTACCCCATGAGAACATTTTATCCCTTGACACTGTGTGATCCCCCTAATATCTCATATAGATGGTTCTTTATTATACCTTATAAAGATTTTACATTATAATACTAAATTCCATCTCAATTTTTTGTTTATTTTTTGTAATTTATTAATTTTATTATGTAATTTTTTTTCAAAATTATAGATTTAGGGTGTTTAACCTATTAAAATTTCATTTTTATGACCCATATTTTGTTTTCAAAGTCTAAGATACATAGTTTGAAATTGAAAAATAAATGAATAAATTCAGATATGAATTACTATTTGAAAAATGTGTTTTCATGATAGTAAAAATCAAGAAATAATTATTTTTAAGTGGCAATTATTACCAATTTTGACTTAAAAAATGGTCATTTTTACCCATCCAAAACAATTCCCGTCCACCCCCGACTACCTATTCTCGTACACACCAGATTCCCTTCCATTCGTGTCCTAGATTCCCTTCACCATGAACAACCACCATACTAACCCCCAATTCCATTACCCATGATGTTTAGCCTAGTGTACTTAAAAGTTTATCCAAAATGCCTTTAAATCCTCCACCAAAATCATCAAATCCTCAACCACACCCCCTCAATGGAATCTATGATGAGTTTTTTTGTTTAATGTGGTCTATTTTAAATCATTTCACCCCAATATAGTGGCTATCCAATTTACAGTCACCCCACACACTTATAAAAGGACCATAAATCTGATGACCATCACACCACACTAGGTTCATTTGTTATTAAAATTTCAATTTTTCTAACCTTATGGGCCTTAATGAAATTTGTACATAAATTAAATCTCATGATGAGTTATTTGTTCGATTGATCAATTCATTAGTAATATGGTTTTTAGGTTTTTTTGGATTTTTTTCTTTTAATTTTCATATAATTATTCTAGGAACTAAAATAAAATTTTGGATTTATTATTTTATTTAATTTAATTTTCAGTATTTTGGAAACATGGTGAGATATAAAACTATTTGGCTAAAAACATTATATTTATTAGAATTTTTAATTTATATATTTTTTTGATTTAATTGTTTTATTATTTTAATGTACACATTATTTTTAATAACTTATATATGTATATATAACATAATAATTTTTAGAATGTATTAATGATAAATTTTTTTTGTGGAAATGACAGAAACATATATATTGGATTTTTATTTTTTTAATTTGACATAATTAGATCCTCTCACGAATGGTTTAACTTTTATATTTTTTGATGATATAAATTAAAGAGTGTATTAAAAAGGAGAACCATTCAGTTTTGAAACATGATGTTGTGGTTTTATTCTATATTGACCCATTGAAGGAGGAAATCACACCAAGGAGGAAATGTTTTCACAAAAAAAATATGATAAATAGTTTATGTAATTTTCACATTATACCTTCCTTGAATATTTCCTAAAATCATTTTCCAATGGGTTCAATCACAATAATCATTTCCTTTATCCAACCTTAACATCCAACTCCTATTTCATGTCACTAAAAATTATAATTTCATATTGTATTATATCTCCAGATATCATGTATTAAACCAATTCACTACTTTATAAATACCTTTGTTGAATATCATTTGTATATCCATTGAACATGGAAATAGGTATGCAATATATTTTTATATTTGTATTAAATTATTTTTTTATATGTCTCAATTTTTTTATTAATTTTTATTCAGTTATTTATTTTTGGTGATTATTTTTCTATTATGTATTATACATTTATCTCTCTCATAATATATATCATGTTCATTTTTTAGAATTTTACGGTGAACTGTAACCAAAATATTATTTAGGGTATAACCACAAATGGATACATTTAGTTGTTTCCTTTAAATTTTTTCATATTTTTTTCATAATTTATCATATTATGTATTTTATAAAAATCTTTAATGCATTTTCTAATTTTTATATACACTCTCTTACTATTTTTTTCAATTTTATGAATAATGTAAATTTCATGTTTTGAACTAATTATATTTTTTAACCAAAAAATTTCAATCATTGTATAATAAATTCTTTAATTCTTCCCAAATATTATTCATAAAAGATAAATCTATATTGGAACTATTTTCTATTCCATTCCCATTTAAATCCCAATCTGATTGATGGGTTGTTTTATTCTGACCTATAGTGACACCATTAAAGGAATATTTTGTATCTAATAATTTTCTTATACATGTAGATTGATATTATCTAACTTTATAAACACATATTATTAAAAATACCTCTTACTAAAAATATATCAATTTTTATTACTGTGTAGCCTATGTGGTATTTAGTATCTCAATTGTTTGAATTAGATTCATTAGTACTACTTCTGCAATGGTCCCATATTTTTCTTACTTCTATGTGTTCTTATTTTTAATTACATTATAAACTTTATAGTACTTATATTCGAATTAAAGGTGAAATTAAATTTTTTTTTCACCACTACCCTCATTTTTTATTGTAGGTTATGTAAGAGTTACTATCCCCAATGTTAACTAATGATAGAAATTTTTTAGCACCTCTCACTATTTGATAGTATCCATGAGTGAATATAATAATTTAGTAATAATTCCATTTTCCTATCATTATTTGTTTTCAATTTTAATTCCTACAGCTTGTGTAGAAAACCATGTGTTTTTCATTACCGATATTAGATTAAAAGATTTAATTATAAAGGAGAGTGTAAATAAAATTTTTGTTTTGAAAGATGAAAAATTGTTTTGTTCAAAAGAAACCAAAGGTAAAATCATTTAATTCATATGATTAGAAAAAATACCTCTTATAAATTTTCATGTGTGTGTGTAACAAACCATCCTGGGGTGGCCAAAATCATTACTCGTGCTGGCCCTCTACAAGGCCCAATGTACATTCCCAATCACCATAAGATAATTCCAAGAACTATAGAATAAATAGACAAACATTGGGAATGATTTCACCTTAAATACACAATGAAACTTGTCTCATGTGTTACAATGTAAAGGTAAAATACTATATAAAATCAAGAGATATGGGGAACAAAACTATGAGACATAACATAAAAATCCATATGTTTAATCCTGGTATCAAAATATATATAATACCATAGTAATGTCAATATCTGACCATTTGAAACCACATACCCAAGACACCACAATGTGACACAAACTATGGAAAGTCAGGATTCATCAAGACACACTTCAACTTAATTGTATCCACAAAAACCAAGTATTCATACAATAGAATAATTATTCAGTGTGTGGGGAGAAATACACAATATTATAACACTAGGAATATATAGAATTTATTTCAACATGAAATCATTAGCATTATATTTAATATGAGACATATTTTATATTTTAATTTATTCTAAAAACATTTTATATAAAATAACCTTCTAGTTTACATATATATAAAACATATTCAAATAAAAAATAATATAGAAATAAACATGAAATGAAACATTAAGGGTTAAAGAAATAAATTATCCTTATATAAAAATATAAATAACTATTAAATCAAATAATGAAATATTACAACCATTAATAAACCAATAAAAAATGGAATCTAGCATATGAGAATATAAAACTATGAAACACAAGGAAAACTATGATGAAATACTATTATTTTTAATGATAACATGTCGCACTAAAATCCATAAATATCCAACAAAAACATTATATTCCACAACATAATAAAAATATATCAATAATATCAAGTGGAAACACACTTACTAGAAACATACATATGTCTACAACCCACTTCACCCAATGTTACCATGTGAAATTTTTTTCTCAATACATTCACATAAATCATGTCCATAATTTAATAAAATATTTCCATTGGATTATCCTTACATTTACAATGCTTGAAAAACTATTTTAGAGTAAAAAATAGCATTGAGGCTATCTATCAAAGACATATATTTTGAAAAAAAAAATTTAATGAAAAAAACATAACAACCATTTTTAGGCCAGTAATGATGAAAAAATAGCTCTCATAGATATCAATCCATCATTTTAACAATCCAAACCAAAGGGAAATACAATAATAACAAGGAATCCCTTGAAAAGGAATTATTTTATAGAGATCAACGCCTCAACCAATAATAAATATTTTTGCCTTAAAAAAAGATTGAAAATGATGAAATATTGTTCAAAAAATACTAAATTTATTTAACTATAATAAATTCCCCATAGAACACCCAAGATCTAACTATAATTCTCGAATAGGGTAATAGTGCATCAAGAGATAGAGTGATCAAGAGTAGATGATGAAAAAAATGAGTAATAAAGAATATAGTAGCACATTCGTTGAGGATATCCACTAATATAAATGAATAATATCTATAAGACCAAGGGGAGAACCTCCTAGGTTTCAAGGAAGGTATGGGTTGAACTAATGGGAGATTTGAATGAGATTGGGGTTCAACAATACAGAGGTTATTTTTTATTTATATAATTTTCATAAACTAATATGGGACCCAAAGGTAGGATGTATAGTTCGAAAATCAATGTGCTAACCATGTAATAAATACTATTTCTTGAAAATAAAAAATATAGTTAATTATGAGGACATTAATAGTTAGATAATATTTATACAAGCAATGAAACTAAGTTCAGTCCTAAACTCAAACATTAACATGGGTTACCAAGGGATCTCACAATGTTATACAAATCATGGAAAAATATTGAAATACTAATAGAATCAACCAATCCTTATCATATGTTAAAAAATGATTAATACTAATAGTGTACAGATAGTGAACCTGGATTGCTTCAATCAAAATCCCAAAATCCCAACCCCAAACTCTTGAAATCCATTAAAACCATAATTGATGGAAACTAATATAAAAAATAAATATGAACTATTGGGTGTCATAAATATGCATATAATGATACATTATTACCCTATAAAGAAGTCAATATTATAGAATTTTGATGAGATAAGGCCACTACTCCACTAATGGTACATTACACACCCACTTCTCAGGGATTTCCAATCCAAATACCCACAACACATGGACCATGGGAATAATTTTTCCATGATGTATCATATCAGGAAGATCCATAATCCATATAGGGTTTTTAACTATTAAGGTGTTGGAATAAAGATTAAAATCTTCAAATTAGAATGTATGAAAAGGGTTCAGTAGAAACATCCACAGTTATAAAACATGAAACACACAGCGAATTATCATGAAGCAAAATGGTATGTTAAACTGGTATTCAACATTTACATGAAATTTATCAACATTTAAAGGCCTAATAAATATTAGTTTCATATTACGATATCTTCCAAAAAGGAAATGTCCCAAAAAAGGAGAAACAATTTGAAAACAAAATTACTATAATCAAACTCCATTGGGTGACAACAACGGTACACACATGATTTTTGGAAACTCTAAGATATTTCAATACTCTTTTAGATCAACTGCACCTTCTATATCATATCCTGAACAATACAAAATCAATATAAAGACCCACAAATAACTCCTCCCAATATAAAAGAAATTTACATGGCCTCCAATACAATGTCTTAAAAGGATCTATTTTAATCAATGATGGATTACTATTTTTTGAGGCAAACACAACCATTTGTAAATACTTTTCCCATGAATTATTGAAATCAATCAAACATACTCAATGTATATCCTCAAGAATTTAAATTTATTTCATAGTTTGTACATCCATCCGAGGGTTATATATCGCTCTTAATATTAATAGGGTATCTGTTGCATAATATAATACCTTAAAAAATGATGTAAATAACATATCTATATCATAAAAAAGTTTATAATGTACATTATGGAGACATAAAATCACCCAAAAAATAGGTTTTCACGCTATTTTACCTATGATTTCTTATTAAAAAAATTGAAATGAGTTTATTTCACGATTCGATTAATGATTACACAAATAAAATTCTTCCCCTATAGTAAAAATTAAACTAAAAATGGATTATTTGGATATTTTATCCCGTTTTCTATACCGAGATGGGTAAAAGCATCAACAAACTAGAGAGACATTGGTGCTCCGCATTTATCTTCTGGTTGGTAAGGAATTAATATAAGAAGACTGAAAATTAATCACCTCACGCTGACCACCATGATGAACATCTAAAATCATGATATATCTTCATAGTCCTTAGGTGAAGAAGAAAAGATTACCAATGCACACAATCCATAAACTCCATGCATAAATCTATCAGAACAAAAAATATATCTTGGAAATTCAAGACACTATCAAGAGACTAATACGATTTCCCCTTGGACACCCCACCATAAAGGATTTCACCATTGTTTGTACAATTAGTTTTAATTAATTTTCCATGATATATCATACTATAAAATATAAATTCATATTTCACATATGCTAATTGCACTAGTAAATCATCTTTTTACACATCCAAGTTCATAATTGTAAAAATAATTATTAATGACGACTATTCTATAAATTCAATCAGAGAAGAGTTGGAACATTTTTGATGAGCACATTAATGACAAAATTCATTTTCATGTTTTTTATAAAATATCAAAAATAGATTTTCTGATGATAATAAATTGATCATATATATCATTGGTTCATATCCCTCCCCATAAAAAAATATAATTTAGTATCTTATGATCGTAAAATATTGAAAATTTAGTTATAATGATATAGTGGCATCAATTATATGATAAGGTTCCATTATATGATATTTTTGGATCATGGGTAGGATAATTCTTCTTTTGAGGGTACAATTTGACATTGAAAAAGTATACCACCACATTCTCATATATAAAGACACATCCTAACCCCATAAATGAGGTATGACAAAAAACAAAATTACCCAAACACATTTATAGATGAATTGGAACAAGAGTTTGAGTCAATATGACTATATGTTCATCAAATTATCATTGAAACTTATCACTATAAAAAACAACCACAATTATGAGTAAATTATATCCTAGGAGATATAATTTTACAAAAATACGTAATAAATCACATGTAATAACAATCCAAAACCCTAGTATCAAAAAATATCAAACACATTACTTGGTTTCTCCAATGACATCACAACCTAAATCTGCACTATATTCGCCAAGATGATTTTTATAGACATAATGTGGCCTAGAATATTTACTTAATAGATAAAAATTTAATTTTATATAGGTTTCTGTAAATTTGTTTTCATAAATGTTCTAATAACTCAAAAAATATGTTCCATATATTCTTCCTTCTTCATGGAAAATAGTAAAATATCGTCCAAAAAATATATGAGAGTGTCTAAGAATTGATGTGTGGTGTGTTTCATCAAATCCATGAACACTATAGGATAATTAGTAATACATAATGGGGAAAAATAGTTAAAATGAATGTATCTTCTATGGAATAATTTCTTAGGAGCATACTCATATTAGAATCATAACTGATGGGACCCAAACCGTAGATCAATCAATGAAAACCATAACGATCCCATAAGAAAATCAACTTGATCATAAATTACAAGGATCAAAATTCATTTTTAACCATCTATTAATTTAGAATTTAATAATGAAAAAGGGAAAAGGCTTCCATGTATGTTCTTTAAAAAGAGAACCAGAAAAGACCTATGTGATACACATAGAAGAAAAAATATTTTATCCTGAGTCATTTCAATAAAAAAATTATATTCCTTTAACTCAGTGGGTTTCATATGACATGGTGTCAAAGAGATGTGACTTATCCCTATAAGTAATTAAATTATAAACTAACCCTATTTTTGTAGAGGTATCCTTGAAACAAAACCAGGAAAATATTTAAGGTGTTGTTCTTTTAAAGGAGGATTCATACTACTTATCTTATAGGAAGAAATGTTATGAAAAACACCAAAAACTGTAATGGTTCACCATTAAATCAACAATATTAGGCCCTACATAACCAAATATTGGCTCCTAGTGTCCATGAAAGACATTATTAACCCCATAAAAAGACAAAGATTGAAATAAATAATGATTATAATTGATATGGGTATTAAAATTAACCATCCAATATATTCCAAATATGAGTTTTAATATATCACAATCAAAGACTAGTAAATCACACATGACCTCATGATGTGTGATCATTGCCAGATTCATAGTATCACTTCATCACATAAATAGATCAATGATTATTCACATAAATTTTGGGCCATATGAAACACCCAAGATACACCAACTATAACAATAGATTCACTAAGAACTTTATTACTAGATAAAAATTCATTAACCTTGACCACTTCATCCACTACCCCAAAAAATTAGGGAAAAACACATAAGAATAAAAATAATCTATGACCTTGAATTGATACTCATCATAAAACATATATCCTAGTGGTGTTACTTAGTGTATATATATTTTGGATAAATGAACTATATAAGAGAAAGAAGTACATAATCATGCACTAAATAGTCTCCCTAATCTAGTGTTCCAAACACATGAGCTATTACCACATATAACATTTAATGGAAAACAACTGTTTAAAGGACATTATTAAATGAAGAATATGTGTGTTCCTCTTGTAATTTATCTTTCATGATATAATCCCACCATCTCTATCAAATGAATTTATGAATATAAGTTGAAAATCATACCATATAGTCTTATAGAGTCTCCATTAAGTGGAAAGTTATTTGAATTCTCTCAATCTATTCTTCTAGTTCTTTGGTTCCTTTTTCACCATGAAAAAATAGTATATTTTTTTCGAATAATATAAAACAATATCTATAGTCTATTTGTAGTTTACTCAACTCACTTGATCCAGGCATTAAATTTTATAGATTATGATTTAATGTAAAGATGGTTTAACCATATTGTTTTCCAATGAGAATTTCCCCAATGACCATTTATCTTATTTGAATAGATCATTATTATAGGAATTATATATTATACACTGGAGATATCAATGGATTAGATTAGGAATTAATCTATGAATAAAAACATGATATTCAACAATCAAAATTAAAACCCTTATGAAATAAAGATTTAAGATGATGATAGAATCCAAAAGAGAAACTTGACAAGGTTCATATAAATAAATCCCAAATAAAGATGAATGATTTATGAAAACACCATTACTTCCCTTGGTAACTCATTTTAATATTAAATGGTGAGGTTGGTAGGAACTCTTCTACATGTAATACTCATGTTCTGGTGGTCGTCACTCAATCCTACCAACCATCATAGAATGAGTTCAAATTAATAACATTTTTGGGGAATTATCATTGGTTTCTTCATTAAAATATATCTAATTAAAGTAATGAACATGGTTTTTATTGGGCGCATAATACATAATAAATTTCTAATCATTTGAGAAATGAGTGATAATATAATATACTATTTTATAGATTTTAATTTGACAAGTTGAAGTGTATAATTTAAAACATTGTAATTATCTTGATTAAATTTTTAGATGTTTGGGAGAGATCACAATTGACGACTAACATAATGGGTAAAATATCATGAATTAATCCAATATAACATATTATAAAATTGAAAAAAATTTCTTCAAACATATTATGTTATTTTTTTCTTCTAAAATTCAATATACTAACACTGAATTTTAAGTAATATTCATTTTAAATAGAATAATATTTTTTACCTATTCATTCTATAGGGAATCCTATCTTAAAAAATCATAAGTAATTTTATTTGTATTTAGGAAATCAATATATTGAGGATGAAAAACATTATTATCTTCCACCAAATTTCATCAATCTATATGACTGTGTTTTCCAGGTATAATGTATTTATTTAGCTGGCTTGATTAATTTAATTATTTTAAATTTGTGATTAAATTCCAAATTTCATACACCTATATGTGTATAGTATGTATAAATTATTTTATGTTACACATATGTAAATATAAATTTTACAATATATTATATTTAATCACACACACTTAGGTCATCCTTTCCTTTTGTTGATTAACACTACATGTTGTTACAATATACATAAATTTTATACCTTATGCCACATATAATATCATTATAATATCAATTGATAAAATACACATTAATTTAAGCATGCATTAAAATTTAATTGGTGAAATTATAGTATGTAATTACACATTTATACAACACCAATAATAATAATTTTAAACCAATATTAATATTCACAATTTTGTGAAAAAACAACCATATATATGTATTCACATATATTGATACACTATATTAGTGAAATTAATAATGTGTGAAACATAAATATGAAATTAAAATTTCTATTGTATGAAATTATAATACAAATAAAATTTATGATTTTTTCGAAATCATAGGAAAATAACAATCTATCTATTTAAAGGATGTAAGAACTAACGACATGTCAATCTGATTTTATATTATTTTGGGTTATATAAAACAAATATTTCAAGATTTAAAATTATAAAATATAAATTTAACATTAAAAAAACAAGTAATATACATTATATTAATGTCAAATAATAGGTCAACTTTCTTTGAATAATTTATGAAGTGTTTGAGTAGAAAAAGTTAATCAAATATTCGGTGTGATAAACCAAAATGAATAATAAATTATTAATGATTTTAATGTAATTAAAAATTTATGTTAGGTGGTAGAAATATTGAAAATTTTTCATATTTCATTGAAATAATATTTTGAAAACCTAATACTTATTTTTGATATGTAGGAACTGATACTATGTCATTCCGAGCTAGTATTTTCATGGGATGACAAAAATCCCTTTTCAGAGTTTTGAATCACAAAATAATGGTCCATTTGTAATAAACAAAGTATATGAACTAGAATTATTTTTATCTCAGGGTAAAAAATGCTTCATTTATTTGGTATGTGTATGAGTAGATGAAAGGTAAATTTGTGTTCTTAGATTGAAAAAATAAGTATTTTTTAATTTTTTTTGTTATTTAAAATAATATATATCAAAGAAAAACCAAGTAAATTTCATCTGATATCAATTAAATCATCGAAATAGGACCATAGATTTATTTTTTTAATTTTTTAAATGATTTATAATCACTACATTTTGTTATTTTATTCGACTGACTAAAAACATCTTTTTAGTGTTTTTAAAATTTAAACAGGAATATAATTATTGATGCCATATAAAATGAACTTTTATTAATATAAAGTCATATGAAATATATCATTGAAATAAATTGGACGTGTAAAAGTTGAATGACTTTAATTACTAGATATTATTTACTCAGAACTACTGAATTTTCACCTTTTAAATATTTGATAATATTAAAAAACTAGTTCCATGGGTTCAAATGCAATAAACTATCCATGTATTTTTTTAAAAAATAATTAAAAGCCATAGTTTAATATATTAACTTAATAAATTTATTCTTAATAAATATTATTTTTCTTTTACATCAGATAATTGAAATCATTTTTATAGTGTTTTATAACACTAAAATGTGCTTATAATTGTCAAAACCGTTGAAAAGGTCCTTAAATTTAAGTGAACTCCCAGGAAAATAATCTTGGAATTATTTTTGATCGGTATTAATATAATACATGATAATTGGTCATTGTGTATGCTCATACTAATTGAATAATTAATTTATATACTCTTGGATTTCAATAAAAACATTTTTCATGGGGAGAAAATCAAGAAAACAACATTGTATTTATATAAAATCATATAAAACCTAGTAAATTTATAATTGAAATGTTAGAAGTAATGGAACCCCAATATGATTTTTTTGTTATGATGATCCAAAATACATTATTTGTGTTTTAAAACATTAAAACATTCAAATAATGGATATAACCATAGAAAAAACCACAAATTAATGTGAAATTACATGAATTTGTTTTTAATTATATGTGGTATATAGGATAAGATAGATCAATAGAATAGAATGAATTATAATCTTAGAAAAACTAAATATGTTTTTATAAAAGATTTCTCAATCATTGAAGAAATATTCCATGGGGGAAAAATAAAAATAATTTTCTATGATTACTGAAAAGAAAAAAAGGAAAAAACATTAGATTGTTTTTGGAAATATAAAAACTAGCAGAAAATTAACCATAGGTGACATTTTATCAGGATAAACTAAAATTAATTTTTATTGTATTGAAACATTAAAACATGCATGTAGTCATCAAAACCATAAAATAAAAAGTTATATTTTCCTGACATAATATAAAAACTATATTTGAGTTATTTTTTCTTTGAGTAGCAAAAATTACCACTAACAAAGAACGTTCTTAGTCTCACTAAATTATCGATTTCTAATTATTTTAAAGTCATTAAAAATTTTAATCAGTGGGTAAAAAAGGGAAAAATCTCAAATTTACATCAATTCATATGAAAAAATTATATGTATTTTTGAAATATAAGGACTAATACTACACTAATCATAGTCTTCATTTTAATTGGATGATTGAAAACACATTTTTATTTTTTTTAAATACTAAAAGGTTAATGTAAAAATTAAAGCTGTATAAAATTATATTGAATTTATGTGTAATCATATGAATAAATTGTTCAAATTATTTGTGACTTGTACATGTGGAAGTCACATCTATATGACATATAGTTTACTTGGACTAACAAAATAAGTAGTTTTCAATTGATTGAATATGATCAAAGACATGTGTAATGTGGATAATGACGAGAAAATGATATTGGTGTAACATCCAGAGACATATTACTATATTTCAATACAATAATTAGGTTCGTAAAAGGGCCTCAAATGTGCCTCTCCATCATCCAGAATCTGTTAACTAGTAGCAACGTCCCACAATGTATCTTAAAGAGAGACTATTCCCTCTTATCAGAGTAAGAAACAATTGAAGCAACCATATATATATTCTAAAACCGAAATAACCTGAGCGTATAAGTAGTAAATATAACAAGAATTTTATAACAAAATGTATAAAATGGAAGCTTGGATGACTATGTCATACTTACAACACCGATCACCCTTTAGGACGATCCCATAAAATGTGTAAATAAGTTAAATAAAAATAAAAGAACCAGGCTCTACTAAAAACTATGATCCAAACCACATACCTAGATCAACATAAAAAACCAATCTATCCTTCTTGATCAGTCTTGTGCCTCAACCAATCTTATTCTTTCAACCATGCTAATATTCTATTGTGTACCCCAATTCAATGCATCCTGAGTAGGGTGGGAGTAAACAAATTAGTAGCGAACAACCTATGTGGTCAAATAAATAGCTATTAATATGTAGTGTATGTAAATGTAAGATACTCAAAATAATATACATTAGAATAATAACTAAAAAATGAGAACAAATTAGAGAAATTATTAAAAGGTATGCTCATAGAATCTTCTCATCCTAGCTGACACACAACTAGAAATAAGGATTATTCATATATATAATGTGTATATATATCCCCATAAATATATATCACTATATATATATAAGTTATATTCCAAATAATATGAGTAAAACAAGTCCAAATTCAATCCTTAGATCCATGATCCTGATCATTTGGACATATTTTGAATAAGGCATTGAGTTGGATGTCATTTCACTCAATCTATGTATAATTAATTCAATCCATTGGTCTCTAATCCTGATTTAAAATAAATGCTTCAACAGAAACAATAAATATCACTATGAAAGATTTTTCACCAAATGGGGGAACATTTTCTAGGCTTGGGATCTCCCATTCTTGCCTCCAATTACAACAATGAAGGATTACCCATAAATGTTGGCCATTCTATAATTATGGCACTAAGAGGGATGTGATATCCCTAATTCCATGTGAAATGTATTCTGATGTCATATTCATAGTTTCAAGTCCATAATCAATAACAACATTCAACATGGATGATCCTTAAGGGGGACAACTCTTAGGCGATATGAATACTCTCTATATCCACGATGAAACTCGAAATCCATTTAATAATAAGATCAACATCCCTATTACTAGATACATATATGAAATTCACTAATGGATTGTCCATTTGATGATAGATTGTATCCTAGGTGTCACTAGAGAAGATCAAAATCAATCCTCATGTCTTCCAAAAACATCCACATCTTGAGGAGAAGTTCCCCCACCCAAAACCTTTGGAAATACCCTCGATCCTAGTGGTTAATAATCCAATGGGAAACACCAAGATGTTTTTTACCTTATAAACTCGAAATAAATATCTAAAAATACATATTCATAGAGGAATCTTAGTTAGGAAATGGGAATTTTAAAAATGGTAACCATCCACATCAAATCTCATTATATAGATTCAAGAATACGCCTTGTAATCTGAACCATATCATTAAATCCCATCAATATAATCATTAATGTACACGGAAAAACCTATTTAAATATTATATATTATAATAGTGACCATGATAATTCATTAATAAAACAACGGGGGTAGTTGGATTCTTAATCCCACCACTAATAACAAGGACTCCCATGCTTAATTATTTATTACAGGTTCTAGGTGAAACCCTCTACCACCATAACCTAAACTGGGGACATATTAGATCATGGTTGGATAAACATTGTTGAAGGGTACCCCAGGTAATTCCTCAGGAGATACATCCTACTCAAGATCCTCTATGATTTCATGCAAATTGAGGAATCCATATTGGGATCCTCTATGTCAGTACTTAAGAAAGGGCATCTATGTAGTGGTCATAAAAAGGAGTAACGATGTTGATGTATCGAACATGGGAACATTGAGAATAGAAAAATAGAAGAGGAATCACACATGGTGTCTTCTGTCTCATTCATAGTCTCAAGTCGATGAATGAAGATATCATACATGGTTTGTTAGTGACCCATGGTGTTTATCCATATAATTTCGAATTTTGAACTAATTAAAAATTCCATTGGAAAAAATATAATACGGGGGAATAACCCATAGAGTTATATTAGGAATGTATAAACTACTTTAAACATATAATAATATCATATGGTATATATGATAGAACACTAACATTTAGGAAGCATTACATTTAATTTATAAGGTCAGTAGCATCTCTTAACAACCATTAAAGTATATCTAAAACCTACAAGGTCCATTACTAGTACCAAACCAAAAAATGTTAATTATTTATCATACATTGTAGTTAATTAATAATTCTATAAGATATTTAAACAATTTAACAACCCAAATTACAAATGCATAATGCTCAAAACCTAATTGGATGGTCTCATCATAATAGAATGATGACATATCACTCAAAAACAACCAAAGAAACATCCAAAACCAATAATAGAGAATAATATATAAGAAAAAATTTAATAAATATGTTCAAAAATTAATTTAAATCTTGAATATTTATAAAATAATATCATGCTCACATACCTTAATTAAATGACATGCATCAACATGAATATGACATCAGGTCACCCTCTTCCTTGGAAGTGTATACTCCCTTTGACTAGTATATGATTCCACTTATCAATGGTGGACTTAGAAAAAAATTCTACAAATATAACAACTAGTTTCTGGGGATAAAGAGATGAAAAAAACAAAGGCTAATAAATTCAGTGGCTTACCTCATGGATTCCATCACATCCTATAATGTTTGATTCCAAAAAAGGGGGAACCCCTGTGGATGGATAGACGAGTAGATATGTTCCAGTGGGGGAGGAGAAAAGAAGAAAATTTGGGTTTCCTTTTTAAATATCAGAGGGGAATTAGGGTAATTTCATCCTTTCTAATGAGCCACATGCTTCCACCGTTCGGTTGTACAGGCAATGCAACAACCATATAGTTGACAATACCAAACTCTACACCCCATGAAAAATCATTTTGAACAGTACAATAGACCATTCATTATTTGTGCTACATTTATATGTTAATATATATAAACCCATATAAGTTTTCATTGACTATTGAATGGTTTCCCAAAACAGTGTGCCACAAAAACTAGTTTGAACATTTAGGATGCACAATTATCACTAACCATTCTCCAAACGTAAAAAATTATTAGAACCTTTCGAAAACTCTATTTTCAGGCCTTGAAGCCTCAAGAAAATACTAAAACCTATATACTATATTCCAAGACGCATTTTGATGTCTAAAATCTCCATACCATGCTATTTTAACCTTCATAATTATGTTTGGAGTTAGAGATAAAAATTTGACCCATCTAGTAGCTGGAAATTCAAATTACTTCAGTAATTTCCAACTCAAATACTAGGGGACTTATACACTGATTTGTGAGGAATAATTGGAAATATAAATATATTTTTTATGAAATGATGGAACAAAATATGTTCTAATTAGATTTTTTCACATTATGAATTAATACATCTTTTGAATGTTTCAAAACACTAAAACATTCATGTAAAAATCAAATCCAGAGTTAATGACCTCTTATTTAAGTGAAATAAAATTAGAAATGAAAATTAATTATTTTTATACACAAGAGAATAGAAGCAATCAATATGAATAGTAGTGTTATTAGAATGGATAAATATTTAGTTTTTAAAGATTTTAAGGTCAATCAAGACGTGTTCTCGTCGTAAAAAACATGAGATATTGATGGGTTTATAGTGAATTAACATGAAAACCACCATATATTATCTTTTTAAATAAAATAACTATATTTATGCCAGTATGGATTTTCATATTATAAAAATGATTGGAAAACATTATACTATTTTGAGATAATAATAGGTTTATATCATAGTGAATAATATAAAAATTAACACTATATTTATTTAAAAATATTAAAAAATCGTCATATTATTATTAAGAAGTACATTTTGATGAAAATTCATTCTAGTATAAAGTATGATCATATAGACTGAGTAAGTTTTTTTTAAAGATTTAAGAATTTTTTGAAATGATTTTATAAGGTTTAAATATTAAAAATTGACAACAGATTACTGTGAAATCAGTGGAAGACAACCATATAATTATAATTTAAATTTACTAACTAACACCATACCAAAATGTTTATTATTTTTCTTGCAGTGAACAAATAATCATTTAATATGTTTTAAAAATCTAAAAAATGATTTTAGTAGTCACAACCCAAACATAAACATCCTATTGATGTGAAATGAATAAAAAACCACTTTGAGATATTTTTCACCTTAACAAGAAGACAACATATTAGTATTACAAGATGTTTTATCCGTCTAATTGAATTGTCATTTATAAATATTTATATATATTTAATAACAGTTTCCATGGTGAAAAAACAAAGAAAACAAAATCCAATTTTCATAGAATCATAGTAAAATGAAAATGTATTTATTCTTGAAATATATGAACTAAGACTATGTTAGTCCATGTTATAAATTAGTAAACATGACTACAAACTCATTTTTAGATATTTAAAACACTAAATGATGTGGGTAATGGTCAAACCCATAAAAAGATTCATAGATTGGCATTAAATCATTGTATAAGTTTACATGGATTTATATTCTCATTTATGTGAATACCTCACATCAATCTAATTTGTAGTGCACATATAGACATGATAAAAAGTTTCTAAAGATTTAACAATCATTAAAATTATGTGTAAGAGTTTTAAATTCTAGAAACAACCTCATATTTCCTTAAAATAACAATACAAAAGTCAATGTTTTATTTTTGGTATATATGAGGAAATTGTATTCCCATATGAGTTTTCATACTCTCAAGATAACCAAAATCTACTTTTCATGTTTGGAATCAAATAAATGCATGTGTAATTGTTATAAAACAGAGAAAATAACCCCATGTTTACATGAAATTATTGGATGGATATATATGAATTAATTTTTTATTTTTATGAGTAAACATCCCACCAATCTGAGGTATGGTTTGCTCGGGGGGAATGGATAAGTAATATTTAATGATTTAGAAGCCTTTAAAATCATGTCCTAGTGTGTTAAACCCATGAAAAATCATAATATTTCCACGAAATTATCAGAACATAACCCCGTATTTATTTTTGATTTTTTGAAATTTTCTCCATTCCATTTCGAGATTTCATTTTCTCGAGATGATTGGAAACACTTTTTTAGTGTTTTGAAACACAAAAAAGTTTGTGTAACAATAAAAATGATATAAAACAACCATATAGTTGCACAAAATTGTTGGAAAATTATCATAGAATTATTTTTGATTTATACAAAAATATGTTATGTGGATTCCATTTGTGGTGTTCATAGATTGGCTAGATATTGTGTTTTCAAATATTTAACAATCTTCAAAAACATGATTTACCATGTCAAGAAAATATTGCTCACTTGGATTCCAATGAAATTGTTGGAAAAAAGCATTGATTGATTTTTAATATTTTTGGAACTATCTCCACACAAATAAAATTCATATTTTTGTAAAGATAATCAAAAAATCATTTTTATAGTTATAAAACAAAAAATGTGTTTTTAATGGTCAAAACCATACAAAAGTCGTTATATTTATGTACAATCATAAGAAAACTATCATTATATTATTTTTAGGTGTACAAGTAGATGACACCTAAACATGACCTATGATGTTCTTTGACAGAATGAATAATTAGTTTATAAATATTTGACAACCCTTAAAATGTGCTCTTGTGGGAAAAAGTAATAATAATTACCTAACATTTCTAGAAAAACATAAAATATAAAATTACTACTAATTTATGAAATTTTGGAATTGATTCTATATCTATAAATGTTTTATTTTTCTTTGGATGATATAAAACAAATTTTGTATTTTAAAACACTAAAATGTGAATTTAATAAAAGAAACCATAAATAATATCCTTATATTTATATTGAATCATTAGAGAATTTTATTAGAATTTCATTCAATGTGATTGAGTAGAAAAGATTTCAATATGACATGTGATGTGATCAAAATGACAAAATATGTGGTTTTTAAATATCCAATAGTATTTACAAACATGTTTCCTGGGGACATGGAAAATAAAATATCATGATATTTACATTAAATTACACAACAAAAACCTAATAATTAATTTATAAATTTAATATATGACACTATTCAAATCAGAGTTGTTGTTTTCTTTAGACAAACAAAAACATAATGTATGTCTTCAAAAAAACAAAACGTGCATTTAGTAGTTCAAACCCAATACAAATAGTTGAGGTAGACATGAAATGATATGAAAATTGTCATTGAATTCTTTTAATTATGTAAAAAAGGATGAACAATCATTATATCCCAAGTGTTCATTGACTAAGTTAATAAGACTTTTAGAAATATATTTATTGCATTTAAAAACATGTATTATAGGGGAAAAACTACACAAATGACCTAATATTTCCATGAAATCATTGAAAATGAATTATATATTTATTAATGAAAAGTATCAACTTATTTTCCATTAACCCATTTTCTTTCTTATGATGGAAGAAAACACATATTTGGAGTTTTGAACACTAAATTATGCATGTGACAGTCAAAATCATAGATAACAAACTTTTATTGTCATTAAATTATAGTAAAAGATTCTATTATTTATTCGCAATGTGTATGAGTAGATGAAACCTGCACCCAACATGGATTGTACTCAGAAATACTAAAAAAGTAATTTTAGAATATAAATTGACTAAGAAAAGAGTAAATTTTTTTAAAATTGTTGACAAAAAATGGTTATTATACTAAGTATTAATTTAAATTAACTGCAAGGTTTTTAATTACTATATGTTTCTTATTTTTAAAATTAGAATCCTATATTTTTTTAATTCTATTAAATGAGATGATAGGTGTGGATCATGGAATAACATTTGAAGGGGTTAGTTAGGATTTCATTATATTATATATGATGTAGACGTGTATAGAATTTAAATAATATTATTTGATTTTAATTTTTTAAAATACGAGTTATAGAGTGTATTAAATATATATATATATATATATATAACGAAATTAACCACCTAGAGGGAATTAAATTTAACAATATCAACAGACCACATGGACATGGGATATTGTTACCACCAAATGGCAGTCTTTATAGATAGAAACATCTATCCAAAATTAATCACCATTTAGAAGTCAATGGGATGGAACTACATTACTTTAGAGATGAATTTTGGAATCATATACATCCCCTTTTTAAATTAGTGAAAAGTAAATGGTTGTTTAATGAAATTTTTGGGAAGACAGTTAGGAATTTTGGCTAGACATAGGCTGATACAAGATACAAATTTCATAATAAAGGAATTGAAAAAAAACATTGTGAATGATTGGGTTGATATTCATGGATTATTATAATACAATATATGAATCACTAAATTATTAAAAATATTGATAATATTAGGATTATGGTCCTTTAATATATGTATCCTATGACTCATCACCAAAATGTTAATTTATGAAACTTAATAAAAGTTGTGTGTTAGCAAGGGTGGTCAAGTACTTGAGGTGTGTGTCTGGCCTATGTCAACATGGTTATTGGGTGTGTTTTTATTTTATTTATAACACCTCATTACAAATTTAAATTATTATTATTATTATTATTATTATTATTATTATTATTATTATGTGTGTGTGTTCGTGTGTATATTTGTTGGCATTTTTAATTTTTTTTATACATGAGTGTTCAAAAGAATGATTATGAATTACTGTTATATATATATAATCAATTTTATTTTTAATATTGTTAATATAATTTTAATATATAAGCACATTTATATGTATTTTGTTACATATTCCTTCACTAAATTTACATAAATTTATTAAAACATTTTAATAATAATGATTAGAATTTTATTTTTACCACAAACACACATAAACACACACACCCACATTCCAATATACATACATACCCACTCATATATTCAAATTTAATTAAATATTTTTTTATGAGTAACATCAATGATTATATAATGTTTATCAATACTTATTTATCAATATATAATATCAGTAAAAATTTACTGAAAAACATTATACTATGTCTGCAGTATAAAAATAAAAAAAATCTACCTTATGGTGGAGGAAAAAATTATTAAAACAATTCATGATTGTATAAAAAAAAGTGAATATAAAAAATTATAGGTTCTACCCTTTGGGTCCCCTATAAAAGAAACAGATTATTAGTAGAGTCCATTCAAGATTCCAAATATAAGGATTCAATACATAGAAAAGGTTATGAAAAGTGCAGGACATAAATAATATTTAATAATTTTCCTCCATCTGTGTTATCCTGGGTCCAAAAATAATCCAGTTATGTGTGATACCCTATTGGAGGAGTCGAATATTCTCTAAAAATCAATACTTTTAGTATTTTTGTACTCTCTTGAGAAGTATTTATAGGTATTCTATTTTTAATTCTCCAATGATGAACATAGAAAATTAATAGATTATTCAAACTATCATTTTGATTCGTGTAGTAAAATGAAATCCATTTATGATGGATTCACATTCGATAACTTTGAATCATCAACATTATTCACATTATCCTTGATTTATGGATTGATATTTAGTGCACAATAGTATATAACTTGGATTTGGTGGTTGAAAGAACTAGGTATCGAACTTTGGTTATCCCTAATACTGTCATTTCTATCCCCTAATAGAAGTCAAGAAAAATAATAACATGGAATATCTAATAATAAAATAAAATCTATATTTTCTTTTTACTCGTAAATTCACAGAACCCAAATCTTTATAACCCCAAACTCTATAAAAACCCTTCTACCCCTACCATTCTACCACCCTCCAAACACCCTTTTACCACCCCTAATACCCCATCATCCCTAGTTTCCTACATTCCACCCCTAGTCACACCCCCCCTGCACCCTACACCACCTGGTCATACCTCACAAGAAGCCTCAAATAACAATTAGTACACCATTATTTGTAATTGGTAGGGAAAGGGTATCCAATATTGGTAACCCAATTCACGATGGTTTTTTAAATGGGAAAAAATTGGAAGGATTTTTGTAGTGGTTGTGAATACCAGATTAGTAACCCCGCCATTATTACAAGTGAAATCTGCTTCCACGTGTTTCTCAAACCACATTGAAAACCAATTTTTTCATCCATTAATACATTATTTTATCATAATGGTAGTGTTATCGTAAAATTGACCTTTATAAAGGGATCTAGTAAAAATAGTATTTTTTGTACCTAGATAATAATAATAGGTCTTGAATTATTTGAATAATTAAATGTGAATACTATATTATAAATAATAGTTTTCCACATTGTTGTTTTATAAAGGGAATCATTTATCCAAACTTTACTCTTTTAAGGAATAATTTTTTTTAAAACGTATAGATGAAATAAAATAGATCCTCCCTGATACTGAATTATTGTTTGAACCTACATATCCTCAACCAAAAATAAATTATTTTAGATATCATAAAATTTTATGTGATATTTATCCTCTATGCATCAATTATATATGTGGTATTATCCACTCTATCATTATATAGAGGTTACTTATCTTGACTCACTTCATCATGATCTAGTAATGATAAATGAGAAACATTTACCATTATTGTTTTTATGAAATTTATAATAATAGAATATACTATGAAAATATTATGAGAAGCATCATGTTTCTATATAAAAGATGCAGTATTTGGTCAGCTTCGAGGACATCGATAAAGAACCTCATTAGAATTTTCAAGGGCATTTAGATTTCCTTTAGTCCTAAAATTATAAAACTCAAGTGGAAATTCATACAGTCCCTAAGAATAAAAATCATTATTTTTATCATCTATAGTTAAATAAGAGTGATCGATTACCCATGAATCCATCTCCTCATTAGAACGTATATTTAACTGTTTCAAAGATGATCTGTTATCGAACAACATCAATGAACATTTATTTTGAATAAAATATAAATCATTGTTCTCAGCATGAAAATTAATTTCCTTTAAAATATTCAATATATAGTAAGTCCCAATATCCATAGTAAATTGGGTTTAGTGTTGGCAGATGAGCCAATTTAATCTACATTTTTATAAAAATATTCATGAAAAACTCAATCTATTCCATTCACAACTGAGAATCTATAGGATAGTTTATAAGAAACATTATGCTCAATACAAACACATGAAATTAGGGTAATCAAGAGATTAATAGATGATTATCCAAACCTGATTGGGTTTTTAATAATATTTAAAGTCATAGAATGTGAATCTAGTGTAGATTTGATTATGATGAAGAATAATGAAAAAATATATATCAGAATAAATATGGATTAATGCTCATAAATAATGAATAGATGTCATTTATATGTAACCATCATGTTCATAGTATTATTTTACGCATAATGATTTCAATATAAAAAAACACAATAGAAATATCAATGTGAATAAAACCAAGAAGACCATCTATGGGAAACATTTTACACTAAAAAACATATTATTTCAAATTACATTTGTATCATTTCCTGATTTTTATAAAACCTCTTGAATAGACCCAAATGAGTAAATAAAAAAATAGATACATTTTTACCCTCTTCATCTGGTGACATGAAAATCAGATCTCCATTGAATAAAAAAGGTGTATTTGAAGGAATTAAAGAGGAAATTTCATATGAGATTTAATGAATGGAAGATGAAGATGTCTCACATGGTCCATAATTGAAGAATAATGAGAATGAAACTCACCATATGCATTAAAGATCAGTATAAATTCCTTAATCATTTAGATCATGGTCGATAGGCCATTCATGATATAAGAGAGGCATTTATAATATATCCATCATATATCAATATATATATGTTCATAAATATATATACACACACAAACATGTATAATAACATAATAATATATATATATATAAGTAAATTTATTATACTATATGTATATATACGTATATACATAGATACGTATATATTCATACAACTATATACATGCATATGTACTAAAAATGTTAAGTGAAATTGAAAATTTACTATAGAATTTTTCACATGAAATTTAATGCAAAAATATCTCAATAGAAATTTAGTGACAATTATCTGTGTAAATTTACATTTTATATTTACATTATAACTTTTTGGACAGTATGTATATATATATATATATTAATATACTTTTTTACAAATATACATTTACATATGTTTATATCTCTAAAACATCTATTTTTGGAATTTACATAAAAATTATCCCCGATAAAGAGTACTGAAAAACCCATGTGAACTAAATAAGAAGAATAAATATTGAAGACTCAACATGATAACTAATCCTTCATAATTACTCCATGGGATCACTTTTGCACAAATAAGTCTAGTTTCTCTCTATATTAACTCAAAGAGGAAATTACCAAACACATATCATGGTTAAATTTAATTCTAAAATGAATACATCTATATTAATATTATCACATAAAAAAATAAATAAAAACATACATATATATTAATTTTAATATTTGAAAATATAAATATATATAGGAATATAAAAAAATAAATACCGACAATTATATATGTAAATAAATAAATAAATACTTATATATATATAAAAACATAATAATATTAGTAAACACACACACATAGATGTTCATGAACAAACAAAGACAATAATATAAATATATATTTTATATTTACAGTAAAAATTTACAGTGTTAATTTTTCATATTAAATTTTCATTGTAAATTTCCATAGAAAATATTATGTATTTATTTTCTTGAAAATGTACTATGTGGTTGTGTACTAACAATTTACATGTATTTTTTCACCAAAAATACCCAAATATATATATAAATGTATATATTTATATATTTAAAAATAAACATAAATACACAAAGTATTTTATTTCACTAGATTTGATTACTAGAAATTTTCACAGAAAAATTGTACAAAGATTTTACACTGTAATATTGCACAAGAGTATTTCTTTGAAAAATTTACCAAAATATTCCCCTGTAAATTAATATATTTGTGTTTGTTTATATATATATATAAATTAAAATATTTTATTTTTCATCAGAAATTTATGATTTCTTTTTTACATATAATAATTATTTATAATAATATTATCTACGTCAAAATATTTTAAATTTATTATCCGTGTATATGTATTCTATTATAAAATGACAATAATAAATCTATTTAATATATTTATGTAATATATATATATATATATATTTTTGTGTGTCTATTTGTTGCTATATATACTTATTAGTAATATAAAAAAAAATTAAAAATAGAAAATATAAATTTTTATTATAAATAGACAACACACACACACACACACATATAGATATATAACTGAATAAATGATGGATATATAAACATATATACTTAACTACGTTAATATCATCATTTTATTTTACTCAAAAAGAGATTCATTATTTATAAAAAATTATGAAAATTTAGCATTGAGAAAGAATATTTTCATAGAGAATATTTTAAACTGAGAAATAGTGCATTTCTCATTAATTTAATAATAATGAGAAAGGCTCTATCATAATATTTCATAATTTATATTATATTTTACGATGATAAAAACCCAAAATATTCAAAACTTATTGAATAATAATTAGTAGAATCAAAATGATTAATAAAAGAGATGAATGAAAAAAAAACATTTATTATTTCACAACATAATTATACACAATTTTGGTGACACAACATTAATAAATATAATATATACATAATAACTACATGTCTAAAAGAGAGTTTCTATGAGTGACTAATTCATTTAATTTATAACCTAAAAAATCACCATATAATTTAAATTAATAATATATAATTAATAAAAAAAATTTCTTTATTTGTAGCACATAAATTTTTTAAAACTAATTAGAAATGGGAAAATAAAAATTTCATATTCTTTAATATGCCACATGTCTTAATTATGTGATGTTAATTTCATCATGTAAAAAATAACTCAATGATCATTAATATATATTTTCAATGAAATATTACATTTTTTTGGGTTATGAGAATGTGAAATGCATTTTTCACCTCTTCAAAACATTAATTGTAATAATAAACATTAATAAATTCCAAACACACATCATGTAAGAATGACATGGGGTTAATTTCTATATTTGAAAAATAAATTATTGATTTTTCCAATTGTTTTATAAAAATTTGAAATCATTTTGGTAGTTTCAAATAGGAACAATGATTTTTAAATTAAAAAAATACTTTATTGATTTAAATATATTGTAAATGAATCATCAATCATTTCATAGTGTAAATTGATAATAAAATTGTGTTTTTATGTTTGAACAATAAATAATTATGTTGATTTGAAATATTGTTTAAAATGGAAAGCATTCAATTTATGTCATTCAATAAAAGAATTTTCCGAATGACACGTGGCACCATTCGATATATCAAAACATAATCATATATAATTTTACTAGAGTATTATAAATATTCAATCTTGATTTCATAGTTTAAATCATGGGAAATTTGATTTGAAATAAAATGTCACATTTAAATTGAAATTAATCATTTCAATAATATAGATAAAATGTTACATCAGAATAACATTTGGTTAATTCCAACATATCAGAAATGAATAATTAATTACTATCCTATACATAAATAATAATCATATCTTGTGTTATTAGATTTGAGTATTGAAAATGTGTTTTGAAATTTTAAGCACATATAATAAAAAAACATTCGTTCATATAGGCTCCACCTGACATCTGAATGATATGGAGCTTTTTTGTGGGTAAATAATAATGTAATGATGAATTTCCTAAATATTCATGAAAATTTATTATTTGTATCCTTGTTTAGTGGATGTGACCCATTTTTTAAACTAAAATACGAATTTTATATTATAAAAATAAACATTATGTCATATTGACTAAAAATCGAATATTAATGATGTGAAAATAATTCTAATATACAAAAAATAAACAAATTATTTTCATAAATGATTTTCATGGTTATAAAATATTGTTTTCTTATCAATGATCATGTGACACATCTATTTAAAATACAATATCACTATTAAATTTAAAACAAGGACTTTAAATCGAACTAACTACATCACATGTTGGAATTTTTTATGGTTAATTTCTATATTAAAAAATAAATATGAAATCATTTTCATTGGGGTTAATTAAAATTTTAATTATTTATCATATTATTGAGCACAATATTCATGTTTTGAACTATGTTTTGTACTTATAATAAATAACACACTTTTAGTCATACCACACACACCATGGAACATAATTTGTTTGTTTCCTCTTAATATATTTAAAAAATGGAACACTAATCAGTTTCTTAGAGTATCATGATAATATGTTCCCATTTAATAAATTTGGTGCATGTGATACATGTTTTTAACTAATATACATATTAAAAATTAAAAACACACAATTTCAGTGCTTTCGAGTACCCCATTAATCATGATGATGTGCGGTTTATTTAATTAAAATTATTCATTAATATTTATACTATAGTGTCATGACAGTAATGAAATATATTATCATAATTGATTATGTGGATAATTTTTTGAAGAAAAATTATATTTAAATTGAAAGCACACACTTTGAGTCACACTAAACTCACCAAAAAACATAATTACATGTTTTTCAAACCTATATGTAAAAAATATATAGTATACCCTTTTAATCTTGTTTTATGTTATTCATAATTAATATAATTTGTTTTTATAATTTGATGTATATTATAAACCTCATCGACATATAAAATGGAAAAACAAAATGTCATTCATACTGGCCACACCATATGTCTGAATTCTATTGGGTTCATTTCATTAGTTTTAAAAAAATGAATAAAATATTAATTGACATATATTTTTTCAATATTATTATTTTTTATGCCCATTTTTAGTATATAAATCACGTTTCACAATATTTTTTTATTCAAGTTTTATTTATATTTTCAGCTAATTAATTTAAATAAATATGTTTATTTATTAACTAACATTTCAATAATTTTTTATATATGATAACACAAAATAAGTTTCTGAATTATCCATGAATTTATCATTGTGATCATCTATAATAAGTTAAAAAATTACAAATAGTACATAAAACACAGAAAATAATGTAATAAATAATAAATATGTTAATTGAAAGTATATATATTAAAAAATATAACATATATTAGCTATCTTGAAGGGAAAGTGAGTAGTTCCATGGGCATTGAAATTTATTATAAATATATATACACTGTTACTTGCAATACCTCATTTTGGAAGGTTCAATACCAAAAAAGTATCAATCGTTTTGGGGGTTAATTTTCCACTTTTTGAGGAGTAGGGATAGATTGACGATTAGGTTCATGGTTATCCAAATTGTTCATTTCAACTATGATCGGCTAAATATTTCTCCAGCAGAAACAATTTATTAAGTCCATTTTAAACCCAACTACATTGGCTAACAAAATGTTACGTTGAAATTACCAAATAGATCCCCTCAACTAACCTAACAATGAAACCAAAATATGAATATCAAATAATTTCCTAGATCATTATTTCAATACCGTATTTAGATATCTATGTACACATTAATATTAATGTTCAACCATATATTGAATTAGGGAATCATTGGAGGTGTTTTTTAGAAATTACCACTAATGAAAATGGATTTATATGAAAATCATCCTTTTTGACAAGGAATAAATGTTCAGGGCTATACATTATTTTTTATTCTGGAATCACTGTGTTGGACTTATATTTTTCTTTAATGTAGTGTTCCGAAGTGATATTTGTAAATTTTTAAATATGTAATTTAATATTTTCATTTAACTTGATTTTGTATTTACGGATTCAATAACATTGGTGTGATTCATAAAGATTCTAAGTTTGGTATTATGGAAAATGATGATATTATGTAGATAGAGCCAACCTCAATAATTTATTATAAAATTTCAATTTATTTATTAATTAATTGTAATATTTTTAGTATTTAATTTTTCTAATTTATATTATATTGTGTATTTATAAAAAATAGATATTTTTTATTTATTTGATATCTAATTAAGTAATGAAAATTTCACACAAAGGGAAAAATATATAAATAATATTTTAAAAAATGCAATTAAATAATTTAATATTTTGAAAATAAATATATTTACAAAATAAAGTTAAATATTTTAATTTTTTATTAGAAATTAGGTTTTTAATATCAAAATTTTTAATGTAAAAATGGTTTAGTTTTTTTATTGAAATTATGGAATTGATGGTGTTAAATTATATTTTTTAAATTTCCATGAATAGATTAAATTATGATATTTAAATTCATTTTTCTTTTGTATTTTTATTAATAGTTATGTGCATTGGTTAAAAATGTTTCGTGGAGCACCTATTTTGAAACATCAATGCTTCTTCCGTGTTAATGAGTTGAATGTTTAACAAAATTTAAGGTCATAAATTTTGTGGGATAAATGGTAAAAAAAGTAATTACTCCATATGGTGAAATCTTTGGAAGTGTGAATAAATATGAAGGGATTGGGAAATAAATCTAGTGAATAAAACTATAAATAAATAATGTTCCATTACAAATCATAGAAAACCATGGTATGGGTTAATTATTTGAAAAAATAGAGATATTATATTAGTTTTAGAAAATAGTGATTTAATACTATATTCGGGAAAACAATTATTCTCTAATATATTTAGAAAATAATTTTTTTAATTTATATTGTAAAAACATGGATTTTGTTTGTTTTTAATGATAATGTTATTTTCTGGAAATTTGTATTATAGAAAAAATCTTCGTTTTGATAGCAAAGATATTTTATTTTGATGTAATGATATTTTTTACAATTTGTAATTTTTTTATTAAAATGATTTTGATTTTAAATGAGTCAAATCAAAGGTTACTTGTATAGTTTTAAAACTATTTTTGATTTAACATAATTAATTAACATTGAGTTTGGAATTAATTTTTTAATGATAATTATAGTCATTGGGAAATCTTATAGTGTTTACACTCATCGTAAACATGTCTACTATTATGGACATGTATATGTTATTGGTCATGATGAAGGTAATATGACATTGTCCTTTCTTAGTATTGTTCCATAGTTCCATTTTGGAGTTATGGTGATAGGTATGGATTTCCTTGGATAAGGAGTATCATATTTTGTATGAGTCTTCCATTTACCTTTATTATTTTCATTGAATATTATTTTTTAGAGAAGTAAATTTATTTCCATTTTAATGTTTCTTTTTAATAGTATCATTTAAATATTTTATTCATAATCATTCATTGTTTTTTTTAAAAGGGAATAAAAAACCCAATTTTTTCTACCCCTCAACACTTCTAGGAAGCCCATGGAAGTTGAGGGATTCACATGATTTATTCTTACACTCTAGATTGGGTGTCATGATTCAGGATTCGAGGAGATGGTGTTCCAAAATGGTATCATAATTTGGTTATTGATTTATGTATTGGGATTTTTGGTACACATTTGGAATTGGGTGGTTTTAATTTTTAATACACCAGTATAAAGAAACAACAGACCCTTTCATATTGAAGTAAAATTTAACAAGAATTTACTATACATAGGGTTTAGTGATTATCTTGTTGAATTTTAATTTTATTGTGTTGTACCATATTAGGCCAAATCAAGAATAAAGTCATGAATGATAATATACTAGAAAGATACATTATCACTCGTAATTTTTCTAAAAGAGAAATATTTTATTTTATAAAATTTTATTCCCAATTACTTATTGGTGTTATTGTTTTTAATAATTGTTGATATGTAATTTTTTGGTGTAATAGATTGAACTATTTTGGTGAATATTTGGGAAAAATAATCCCATAAAATTGGATACAACTTTTTCATGATTCAAAATATATATTTCTTAAAGTATATATGATTAAATAATTTTATATTTTTGATGGAAATTAATTTGTCTATTATAGAATATTATGCTTAGAAAAATTATAATATGGTATGAGAAATGGAAATAGAAATGCTCCTGTGGACAAAAATTTGTAGAATATACAATGAATTATATCTAGGGGATTTTTAGGCATTATAATCATGATATGTTGATGTAGGATTATAGGGAATCATATTTCAGGAAGTATAATCCACCATCATTAATATGTGATGTTGGGATAGAGTATGTTAATAAACTGTAAGAGAAATTCAGTAACATCATCTTGTTTTTTGGAGTTTTGTGAACCTTTATGGTCAATTTTAGATCCTATTTAATAAAAGGGACTTCTCCTAATGTTATTATGTTAATTAGTATTCAATATACGATAAATATATTAAGATTAAGGGGTTATATTGGACATTCCATAATCAATAGTACAATAAATATATAAAATTGGATAAGATTTATGTGTTCTTAAAAATATATTTCTGAAATTTGTATTGGAATGAATATAAATTTATCTTCAATGATTTGGTAAATTTTATGGAAGATATTTTGATTAATAGAATGTGTAAGGAAGAATTTTTTGAGATAATTCAATATGTATATATTTTTCTAAGTATTTTTCTACTGAACATAACTATTTTTTTGATGTATTTTTCACAATGAATTTAGAATAATAAAACACAACATATAATGATAAGGATTATTATTTACTTCAATTATCATATTTACAATATAATTTTTGAGTGAGATAAATAAAAATCATAAATACTTATAAGGTAATTCAGTGTGATATTTTCATATGTTCCTTAGGAAAAAGACTATAGTGGGATCGTTTTTAGTGTTATTTTCAATGATTTTCAAAAAGGAGTAGTGTTGGTTCATCTGAACGTGTGTAGGGATAAAATATATAGAGTAGTGAACTATATCAAATTTATTTATAAACTGATGGAATAGTTATATGGCCTTTATATGAGCAGATATCAACACCTCATAAGAGTGAGGTGAAACACTTTTTTGTATATTTAAAAGTTGAGAAGGCCGAGTTTGGAAATAGTTCATCTACAATACATGATACTATCATGATAAATTATATTTTTAAATATTATTTGAAAAAAAATTATTATATTGATTTTCTATCTTTAAATGGTTGATATTTTGGTGAGACATGTGATGCTAATTCCTTATCCCAAGAGGATTCGAATACTAGATTGTGAGAGAACAATGAAAGGGTTTAAGTCTTTTTCTTTCCTAATAAAGAGTTTTAATGGTGAAATATCAAATAAAATAACTCCTAATGATATCAATACATTTTATTCATTCATGTGGATTTATTAATTATTTTAGTTTACTACTCAAACTAATTTCATTATTTTATGAGTTCCCTTTATAGTTCCATTGTGAGTATCCATACATTTAAGGAGTAGTGGGATATTCAAGAGATATGGTTGGGTCTGATAATGGGAGATTGCGTACCATTTTATTTGTTAGTGTGTGGTTTTATGTTTGGTTCATTGGATGGAAAGGATCTACCTCTACTTTAATGGATTTTGGATTAAAACCCAAACATTTTCCCTATGGAATGTTCAAGAAACCCACACATGAAAGATAACGAGTTTACAATAGATTTGTTACCTATAATGAATCATGTATCATTATCATAATACTCTAATGACAGTATATGTGTTATTAGAATTAAATATGTAATTAAAAAAATTGACTGTATGGGGTTCATTTGACTAAATGTTTCTCCTTCGGGATAACATTTGTTATTCTAATGAAGATGATGGTAACAAATGGTTGTGTATTGACTATTTAATATTGAATAGTGTAATGAAGAAGAATAAATATCTTATTATATGAATTGATTATTTAAATTACTAGCTAATGTTATCACATTGGACAAAAAATATAAATATTCATTATTTTTATCATTTAGTATAGTTATGAGAATAGGATACTCGAAAAATATTTTCTTTCGATATGACCATTATGAATTTTTACTCACACTATTAAATGTTCCCAACAAACCCTATGAATAGAAATTTAATGAAACATTTTCTTAATATCAACTATACATTTATTAGTGGTATTTATGGATTATGACATTATTTATTTAAATACTATATAACAACATTAGAGATATCCAATGATTTCATTAATTAGTATTCACGTTCACATGGATAAAGAAAAACAATCAATTATAATTTCTATATTAGTGTTATGATTTTCATAAATATTGTTTTATTAAAAACATAATTATATCTTGATACTAATAATAATAATAATAATATAAAATTTCAAGTTTATTTAAATACATTAACTACTTGTTGGTTAATGATGAAGAGAATTATGGTTTTAGTCTCTATACTTGATGAAAAATTGATATATTTTACTATTATGACATAAATGACTATTTGAACATCTTCAATTATAGAAAATAATTTGAATGTTTTTAATTTACCATAAAATTTATTAATTGTAATATTTGTTGAAAAACATACCCATTTCGTATTGTGTTCATGAATACAATGGATCAATATTTCTATGAATTTTTATATATGATATTTGATAATTAAAACATCACAATTATTGTGGAAGGTAGGTAGCTCCACCTAATGATCATTATTTAAATAAATCCATATTTTGAATTCAGATCCTAGTAATTCTATATTATAAATGGTTTCAAAATAAATATTATACACTACACCCATAAAATATTTCTATACAACTAAATTATTAATACTTTTTTGAAACAGAAATATTAATAAAAATTATAACAAAAAAACTAATTTCATTATATTTGAATTATGAGAGGAAATGATAAACTCTTTAATTTCAGTTTAGGGCTCTTGATATGAAAACAAGGGGGTTGTTTCACCGATTAATGATGTAGCATTATTATCAAGATTAGTAAATTTTGTTCTTAGTACTTATTTTTTTATTTGAATATTTTTGGTAACCATTCATATTAAAGTATAGTATTCTTCCTTGTTTTTCATTTACAAAATTAGTTTCTTGGAGAAATATAAAAAACACACACCTCTCACTCATTTTTTCTACTCCGGATGTTGAAAAACGTCCATTTGTAGTTATTTTTCATTTCTAGTAGATGATTCAACATGAGCGTAAATCAAATTAAATAAATCATATTATATGGTTTTCTTCTTTAAAATTTAATGTTACAATAGGTTTCACTTATTTCACAATTATGCATAAAATCTAATCGGGTTGTTAGGGTTTTTGACCATGTGTTGGTCATTCTTGTTATCATGTACTGAATCCACTATAGAAGACAACTATTATAATATTAATAGTGGACTCTCTATACCCCATTGTTTACAATAATTCATGTGTTGAAGGATAACTACACCACTTGTAGAGGTAAATTCATTGTTTCTTTTTAAAATATCCACATATATAATAAATTTGTGATGTTTGAACCACAATATATATTTCATGACGTTCCTATTTCATCCATATAATGAATTCTAATTGTCTATATTGTTTATAGTAAATTATTCATTGTCTTATGGAACTTATAATTTCATTAATAATATTCAAAAATTTTGTGCAACACCCAAAATTTCCTGCAGGTGTATACATTTTAGAAACTCACAAATTTAGAGAAACTCATTAAACACTGATGAAAAAAACATGGTCATATTGAAATTTTTTTCTTTTTTTCACTGATCTAATGTTCTCATTAATAATTATTCAGGAAATACAGTAATGACAAACATTCAAGAATATAGATCCTTTGGATCTTATTTTTGACTTTCATCTAACAAATGAGTGGGAAGTACTATTCACATAACTTCTGTGGCCCCACAGATCATTCAAAAACATTATGTCACTATAAAGAATGTTTCCTTCAAATTCACTATATATATGTAAATCTCAATGTTCAAGAAAATTCCCATATATTGTTTAATCATTAAAAATATTCAACAAATTCAAGAAACTCAATATTTTTTGAATTATCTAATCATTTGAAAATTCACCAATATTGAAAATTAGAATGAGGCTGTCTCTAAACAACACTTTTTTGAAAGATTCCAAATTTTATTGAATAATTATAATACTGTGAAAAACCATCCATTCCATATACTATAATTTTTCCTATCCTTTATATTTATTTACATTAAAATAAAAAAACACCAGGAGACAATACCATATTAATGACATAAGTTCCTTAAAAAACATTTAGACATTACTGACCATAATACCCCTCTTTATAAGAAAACATCTACCCAACTACCAGAAGAGATACTTCGAGCTTGCACAATACTGCACCATATAAGATTATTGTCAATATACATTGTTAATAACTGCACTAGAACTATTATAAATGCCTTTTTCATCTAAATTATTTGTAACATACAACACGTGAAGTCACAAATCCATGTGGATTAACCCTTTGCAAGTTCTCGAGGCTTATAGAGCTTTGAAGAGGCTCATATGATGTTTGGAGGATATTGGGATATGAGAATTGGGAGAAGTAAACTTTTAAAAAATGAAATTCTATTTCACACCATATAGAATAATTTTTCAAAATTAAAGAGGGTTTCACACCATTTAATTTTTCATGGTTTGGAAAATAAAATAAAATCAATAAGTGATAATTTTTTTAGTGGAAACAATCCCAAAGGCATTACATGATGTAAAATGGGATTATAGGTCTTGTAATGCCCTACTATTTTATTGTTTTAATTGTTTTCTATCCATCCAGGTTGTCAAACCCTACGACTACTACTTCACTTTCTCTCGACTCCAGGTGACCCAATGACCCCTTCTTCTATGTCTGGGGAATTCCTTCGACAAGGATCGATACATAGCTCCATCCTTCGATATGTAGGGACCTATCGTTGATATGCGGTAGGTTTTACCACCTTTTTTGGTTATTTTAAATTTTTACTCCCATGTATTAAATTCATGATATATAGGATGATCTCCTATATCACTAATGTGGTTCCATTATTTGTTGATGGTGAGGTGGTGTTGTAGCATCCTCTATTGGATGCAGTTCTTGCAGGGGAGGTGATGAGGGATCCGTTGCGTGGTCTATTTTTGTGTGAACAACATCACTGAACTTTTGAGTTAGGGAATTCATTTATTCTCTATTAAATTACTTGAAATTTTAGACCTATCATGATTTATCCCATTGGATCTCAATGAAATTTAGCTAATAATTATTTGAACCAGATTAATGAATTGTTATAGATTAGATACTGGGGTTTCTACTTTATACAATTATAATGGTTTTCCCTTTGATATTCTAGATAGTGCGATATTAATTCCTTCCATGGATTTTCATCATTTTCTATATGGAAATAGGTAAAGAATATATTGACGGATTTAATTATTTAATTAATTGTATAAAAGTTTAATGATTCATGTTTAATGAATCCAGTTTTTGGTGTTGTTGTTGTAATTTAATGATAATAAAATTGATGCAAGTATTCATGTATAGATAAATTGGTTTTTGAACTTGAAGCATGATGATTATTATTGATTATAGTATTAATGTAATGTTAAATTAATTTCTTAATTAATTTTTGATATATGGGATAGCTTGTTGCTTAGGTTTCTCATATTAGGAACCTCTGTTAATGAATCGGCTAATTCCAGATGGAATAAGAACCAGTTTTGTGATAAAATATCATTCCTTTGTACATTCTGGGTATCCCTCCTTATAAAGGACAAGAAATTAGTGACTTCGAGCCATGATAGATCAATGTATGTGAAGTCTGAATTCCTTCCTTGTAGACTGAGATCATGTTGCAATGTTTTCTACTTCTGCATGTGATGTACTCTAGATATGAGATTTGTGATGTGGGGAAAGGGGGAATAAATATTATGTGATCCTTGGATAGATGAGCCTAGAAGATTTTTGTGGTCTTTAGGGAGGGGAGTCTAAGTTTTTTTATAACAGTTGACACCTAGCGTGGCAAGATACATTAGTATATGCACATGGGTGTTGAGGATGACACAAGAGACCAAATAATAGGTTGAAGCAAGACTTTTCCATCCTTATTATTTTTGGATGATTTTTTGAATCTATTTTATGTTAATATACATTACTTTAACAATTTCTTGGGGCATACAGATGTTATAGGGTTACTCTCTTTCCATTAGAGGTGAACACATAAAGGGTTTTCCATGTTCTTTCAGTGTTTATCCCTATGTGGTTGTATGAGATTACTCTCCTAAAATTTGTGGTGATGACATGATTATAAGTTCATCTACTCCCCATATTGAGCCCATTGTGTTTGGGTAATATAGAATATTTTCATAGAGTACCAGGTGATATGGAAATTAAGGTTTCTAAAAAAATGAACAAATTTATATCCCATGGGTTTAGAGCTTACGTGGATGCAATGAGGAGGATGAAATTATGATAAGTTATGGACTCTTTTTTCTTAGGCCTTGAGGGCAGGGATCATTGTTGAAATGTTAATGAAAAATAATGTCTAAATTTCATTGGATAATTAATTGTTAATAATTAATTAATGTAAAGTGAAACAGATAAAAAGTGATAAATTAATGTAATGTAGCTCTTCAAAGGATGTGTGATTATATGATATCTTCTCATATTAGTGGTAGACAGGAGCCCAAGAGATGTTAGTTTCCATTGTGTGTAAGACTAGTTATACCCATAGTTTAATATTGAGATATATTATATCAAATCATTTTTGTGTTTCTATATGAAACTTCATCCTATTGGTAAGGGAAACAGATACCCTGGGGATTCCGAGCTTTGAGGGGGGGGGGGGGGGGGTAATCAAAATCCCAATGGGGGGATGTATGGTTGACTACCAATTTTTGAACCCACTCTTTTCTATTGTACATAACTTATGATGGTATGAACGGTAGTTAGTTTTACGAATATATGTTTGTAGATGGAAGTAATGGATTGTGGTAATTTCACACAAAAATATTATGGATATATTTCCCAAGGACATCTATATGTATATAGGTTATTGGATGTGAAGGATTGGGTATCTTTACTCAGCGTATTGGCTATGATGCCTTGAGGTATAATACACGGCATATGATACACATTATGTGATCTGTGTTGGCTTTCGAATACTACCTAGTTACATTGGTTAAGTTGATGTGGTAGTGTGATGCATGAGGTGCATGTTGAGACATTAGGTTTGTGTTGTGGTGCTTCACCCAGGTGTCTGTGGGATAGTATTTTTGGATAGATATTCTCAGGATGTGAGAGGATGCGATAGAGTGGAAAACCAGTGGGGAAGTGGTAGTGGGGTACCCTTGATATTCATTATTATATTATATTTACTTTTATGAGATACATGGGGAGTTTATCCATGGTGAGGATGTGAACATTGTATATCTATTTAGGAGGTGAGTTAGTTTCCATGGTATTTCACTGTGATTTTTCTTTCATTCATAACATTTTGAAGAGAGGATCTTAGAAGGATCATATTGTGTATACTATTATAATCACCCTACGTTTGTATCAACTATTTTTCAGGTCAGTTGGAGTATGTTGGATATCATCTTGGTTAAAATTATCTTGGGAGTTTTCAGGAGCTGTCTAGGATTTGTGGTCACGACTGTATATACTATCTTTTGATAAATGTAGTTTTCCTTTTCAATTATATTAACCATTGTATGAAATAACATATGTGTAATTTGGTTTTATTTTATGTTGTAGTATGAGAAGAAATTTTTTGATGTCTTTATTATCTATATCTTTCACTTATGTTCTAGTACATAGTAATGCCTCACATCAATGTGTATATTATAAATTTTATGCTAGCAACCTACAACGTTCCTACATTTAATGGTAATTGGGTGTCACAATATCTCTTCTCCAATTGCCGGCCGTAGAGAGGTATAAATTATTGGGAGTGGTTCATGATAGAGTTGTATCAAAGGGATGTTGAGGGATATTCTAGAGTTTGGAGATAGGAACAGGTGAGGTTGCATTTTTTGGTATATAAATGGTGTCAAATAATTTTAGAAGGTGTTGTAAATACAAGATATCGGTTGAGCCACAGCAGTGTTGGGAACCCTGTGATCTGATGCCCGAACCATTAATCTTATAGCGGATACTATGTGAGGTGGTATTGGTTGTAAGATAGAGTCCTATGAAAGGATCATACATCATTATTCTTCTTATTTGTGCTTAAATGGGTAGACATTCTGTTTGGTTAACCTAAAATGAATAAAATAAAAATCTAATTAAGGTCATAGTCTTCCATATTCTTGGTTTATAAGCACAAAATGTTTTTTCTTTTTTAGGTATGAATCTAGGTCGACTTCCTCATCAGGTTTTAACATAATATATTCAGAAGGTTGTGCTAGAAGATCACTATATGTTAGAGAATAACAATGAAAACACATGGAAGATTATAATGTGTCTGTTTAATCACTAGAGTTTTCAGAGTTATGAGTTATCCATTTCAGATGAATTCATAGAATTCAATTAGGATGAGTTTGAGGTAGCCTTAAATTTGATCTATTATTGGAAGGTGCACTGGGAATCATGGGTTGTGATGATGCTATGTGGGGTTATGTGGTAGTGTAAATACAAGTTCCTTAGAGATTGTGAAGAGTCGGAAATCTCATGGAAGGAGTTTTGAGACTAGTTTAGAAGTGAGATTCATTCGTTGACCATAAACACAGCCCGTTAAAAAATGATTCTTACCCATTGGTGTGGGAGCTCTAGTGTGTGATTGTTTGGAATCTGTTTCTGGAACCTTTCAAGATATGATTTGAACTTTTTTCCAAATGAGGAGGCATTGGCAAGGAATTTAGAGAATTCTTTACATCAAGAGATCCAGTGACATGTTACCATGATTAGGTTGAAGACATATCATGAGGTGTTAGAAAGTTCAAATCTCATTGAGAGGATGTTATCCTTAAATAGATAATCATGAGAGGGGGTTTTTCAAATTCCTTAAAAAAATATTTGGGGAACAATGTTCCCATTTGTTAGGATATAAGAACTTATGATCATTCGAGGGTAGGTCCTAGCACTGAATTTCTCATTTCACTAGGGATAATAGCTCTCAAACTGATAACAAGGTATCATAAACATTATTTCTTATGCGAGTAGTGGTCATCAGCAGCGGGTGTTCTTGAATTTTGTGTGAAGTCAGCATGGGCCAAGTGTTTCGCTTTCAGTTCCTCCATTATGGTAGTACCATACAAGGAAACAATAGGATGTTACTAAAGCTTGTGATTAATATAGAGGTTGTGATATTGGTCATGGTAAAACTAATGCTTTAGTGTGGAATTTTCTAGGTGAACCAGGCATCGTTTGATGAAACATTTCTTTATTTCTTCTTGGGTGCAAGCCTTGTTTGATCCAAGAAGGACACACTCCATCATATCCCCTTCCCTTGTCCATACTTCAGGACACGAGGTAGAGATACATTTATTTCCCTTGGTTATTACTTTATGAGTTAGAGATTGAGGTGAATTGTTTGGATTATATATAAATAGTGATATAGTGATGAGGAAGCCCCACTCTTTGATAGATTTATTATGTTTGCATATACAAAAATATTACATCATCCTTATCCTGGATTGGTTGTACTAGGTGTAAGATATATGGGATTTATTCTATAGGATGCTTGTGCTATTTGATGTTGAGGGAGAGCTAACCATGTTTTCAAGAAAGATATTCCCTCAGATAGGTCAGAGGCATGATAAAACCTTTTCATCATAGATGTATGAGAAAATGCTGAGCTCATCAAATGTTCAGGAGTTGGAATTTGTCAAGGTCATGGAAGAGTACCCCGATGACTTTACATATAATGTTTTGGTTTCACCCCCACGATGAGAGATCGATTTAGAGATCAAGCTACAACTAGTAATGTCTCCTACATCTATTTCTCCATATATGATGGTTCTTTATGAGTGAAAACAACTCTTTATATAGCTAGATGTCATCTCATAACACATGTTTATTTAGTAGAGTGTGTCACCATGGGGTCTTCCAGGTTTTTGTGTGAAAAATGATGATATAATTTTGTTCTTATGTAGTAATTATCATCATTATATCTATGTGATATTAAAGTAACACTATCCTATTCTGTAGATTGAAGATTTATTCGATCAATTGAATGGTGAATTTTGGTTCTCGAAGATCGATTTGTGGTCAAGATATCATTTGATGTGTGAAATGGATGGGGATATCACATAGACTGCAATTCATTTTCGTCATGGGAGTTACATGTTTGTTGGGATTTAATACCATGTGAAAAATGATCTAGATATATTCATGTGGTTAATGAACACTATGCTAATTGTGTTCCTAGATAATTTTGTGGTTGTTTACATTGATGAAATAATTTTTTACTTTCTTTCCATGGAACAGCATGCAGAGCATCTGCATTCTGTTTTGGGAGTTCATCATTGTGAGATATTGTTTTGGATGTTTTCTAAGTTTGAGTTTAAGAAATGATAAGTTCGTATATTAGGGAATGTTTTATCCAAACAAGAAATATATATATCTATTAAAGGTATAAGAATTTGTGTCATGGGTTTCCCGGAGAATGTGGTAGAGGTACGAATTTTTGATTCTCATGTATTCTATTTAATGATGTTCAAAGCTTATTTCTCTCATGATGTGAAACCTATAATATAATTGACCAGAAAGGATCAGAAATTTTTTTGGAATGTTCCATGCTAGGGATATTTTTAGTATTCAATGGGAAAGTTGGCCAGTGCTCTATATTTGTTTCATCCAATAGTAGGAGTTAATTTGTGGTTTTCTGTGACACTTTGTATCCTGGGATTCGAATTGTTTTGATGTAGTAGATATTGGTCGATTATTATGGGTCTCATCAGTTGTGTCTCCATTAGTGTAACTATTCCCTCCATGATCATGAGTTAGTGGCAGTGGTGTTTTTTAAAGCTATGGAGGAATTACCACATTAGTGAACGCTTTGTGGTCTTCACTGATAATATAATCCTAAGGAATGTTTTCTCTTATTGTGATATGAACCAGCACCAACACTAGTGGATGGAGTTCTTATAGGAATACATCTTTTATATTTTGAATACACATATAAAGTGAATTTTTGTAGTTGATGTGATAAAAAGGAAATCACAATGTGATGTAGTGTGTGGATCAGAAGGTTCATAGAGTGTGGTGGAAGAACACACATCATTCTATTTGGATATGATAGAATTCGGGGGTAGGGGTTGTATTTTAAAAATAATAGTGTAGTCATCTCTGGTGAAATTGGTGGAATATTCCCAGTTGGGGTATCAAGAGTTGGGTGTATGAAAAGACTGAATTGTTTGTAGGGAGGGCTCTGGTGGAAGGTCTTTGGATGAAAAAACTGAGTGTTGTTTCCGGGATGGATTTTTATTTCTTTGGAGATGTGATTTAATGTTCTGATAGAGTTTAATAGATTTACTTTAGTATTACATTCTAGCATGAAATAGACATTCTGATCTTTGACGAGTTAATTTTGGTGACTTGGTTTGATGTGTGTAGTTGCAAAGTTTCTGTTTTAATATTTTTCCTAGCATAAGGTGAAGGCCATGCACAGTGTTATCGGTAGTATTCTCCAACCATTAGATTTTCTTCAGTGGATGTGAGAGGACATCTCAATGGCTATTAGTACCTATTTACCAAGAGCATAGGGATTCTATGATTCTATATGGGTGGTAGTGGATCGTTCAATGAAATAATAAAACTTTATTGAAATCAAGGAGTCGATCCCACTAGATGATTTTCAAGGAATTATTAGGGGGTGATGGTGAGACTCCATGGGGTCCCAATGATGATAAATTTTTATCAGGATCCTTATTCTATATCTTTGGTGTGGAGATGTCTCCATCATGATTTTAGTTATCAACTATACCATATAACTTCATTTCATCCATAGAAGGACATTCAGATAGAGGTAGAAATCCGAATTCATTAAGACATGTTGCGCTCTGGTGTCCTATATTTTAGAAGTTTATAGATAAGACAAAATCCAATGGTACAATTCTCTTAGAAAAATTTATTTCACTCGATGATTGGTATAGAGTCTCTTGAAGCATTTTATAGTGGACCCTGTTATTCTCTGGTGTGATAGACCAGGTTATGAGAGTCAACAATTCGTAAACTGCATGTAGTACATAATATGACAACAATGGATCAGGCGATTAATATGAGGATGAAGAAGGTGTAAGATCGTCATAAATCCAATTTGGTTCATAGGAAGAGACCTATGGAGTTCGATTTTGGAGATCATGTGTTCTTGCAGGTGGTTCCACATCATGGCAATGAAGTTTTGGTCATGGGAGTAAGTTTTGTCCCCAATTTTTTGGTCCTTTCAAGATGATGGCTCATGTTGGAGTCATGGAATTTCAGATATCATTTCCCCTATAGTTGATCAGGATACATGATGCTTTTCACTTGTCATAGCCATGTATTTATCTTCATGACGAGTCTATTGTCATCGATTGGAGTGAGATCGATGTTGATAATGATGCGACCTTAAAGGAGTGTCCCGTAGAGATCTATGACATCTATGAGAAGGTGTAGTGTGGGTGTACAACCCCATTGGTCTGTGTCCTATAGAAAAATTGTGGCATGGAGGAGAGTACTAGAGAATGTGAGTTTCAAATTACCACTCATTACCCCAATATATTTGATGATTGGCTATTCTCATGCAATATTTTTTGTTTGTTTATTGAAGACAATTTATTTTTATGAGATGGATTTCTCTTGTTTCATGTTGTGGAATTTTATATTTTGATAGGTATCTCTCCCAGGAGAGAGTTTGGAAGATGTTTGGGGTTATTGTAGGGTTTTTTTCATGTTCCACTAGTGAGGTTCTGAGATCTTATGGTGGTTAAATAATTGAGAGGTATCTTATAGGGTGGCTATTCGGATGATCACTTTACGTTTCCTCTCTAAAATGGCTTTGGATTTTTGGGGAAGAGAATGTTTTTGGAGGTATCTGTTGAAAAGTCCCAAATCCAAGTGGAAGAACCATTTGTGTATTCCTAATTCATGTGTAACATAGAGGAGACTCAGATGAAGATTGGAGGAGTTTGGGTGTTAATAATGACAGCAAGGAACTTTCACATAGTGAAAGTGGGATTCTCACCATGTAGAATAATTCCATAACGTGAAAGAGGGTTTCACACCGTGTAATTTTCTAAGATTAGAGAAATGAAATAAAATCAAAAGGATTTAGTTTTTTAGATAAAACTAACCTTCATGCATTACACAATGTGAAAAGGGGATTACAAATTACGTAATGCCACACTCCTATAATTTTTTTAGTATCTTCCAACCACTCATGTTGTCAAACCCTACTGTAACTCCTTCAGTTTCACTCAACACTAGGAAACCTAGGGACCCATTATTCCATTTTTTTGGAAATTTCATTGATTTTATCGATCCCTAGAAATCACATTTGATCCGTAGAGATCTGTATACAATCCGAGGTACGTTCCACCATGGGTTTTAGGATTCATTGATCTGTTTACTTCAAATTATTCTAACCATTTTACGGATGATTATCTCCCATGTTTCTAATGGGGTTCTTCTCAGTTTTCATGATATGATGGTGCCCCAACGTCCATGGTTGGATGCTCTTATTGCAAGTGTGGTGATCGGGGATCCATGGAGTGGTCCATTCTATTTTGAAGATCGTCGAAGACCATTTTAGTTTGGAAATGGACTTATTCTCAATATATTAATGTGAAATATCAAATCTATCATGATTTAACCCCTTTTATCTCATTGAAATTGAGTTAATAATAATTTGAACTGGATTAAAAATTAGTATCGATCACATAACTGTGATGCTTCTTGATACTATGATAATGGTTTTCCTTTTCATTTGATAGATACTGTGATATGAATGACTTTTTTAGATTAACATGTTTTTATTAAAGGAAATTTGCAATGAATATAAATTTGGATGTAGATTTTTAAGTAATTAGCTATAATATAAATGTGAAATGCTTTATGAATCAAATTATTGTTGTTGTTATTTTAATTTAATGATAATAAAATTCATGAATGTATTCTTGAATAAAATAATTTGTTGTTGAACCTAAAGAATGATGATGATTTTTTGTAAAATAATTAAAGCAATGTTAAAATAATTATTTAATTAATCTGTGATAGTTGTGATATCTTCATACTTAGGTTTCTAACTGTTGGAACCCATGTTAGTGAATCGGTTAATTAATGGTGAAATAAGAACCATTTGTGTGATAAAATATAATGAAATTTTAAGGAATGAACTTACTAATTTCTTGTAATGGCCAAGTGACTTTTGATTTGGAGTTGTGATATATCTTTGGTTGCAAAGGTTTAATTATTTACTTTGGGGTCAAGTGACCATTTCTATATTTGTTCTCACTGCCTGTGGTGTCAATAGATAGAAAACTTTTGATCATAGGTCGGGAGGACCAAATATGATTTCAGTCTTGGATGGCTGAGCTTGGAGGGATGTTATGGTATGTCGGGTAGTGAGGCTAGGTTGTTGTGGTCGTAGTTGAATCCTAGAGTGGTTAGATGCATCCGTATATTCATGTGGGTGTTAAGGAGGACACCGAGGACACTATAACATGTTGAAGTTAGGCTTGCCCATTGTTATGAATGATGTATCCTTGTTTGAATCTAATTGTTTTTTATCTGATTTCATTTACACACTACTTGAGGCAAATATATGTTCTTCTGTTACACTCTTTCTATGGGAGGTGAATATGTCCAGGGTATGCCACATGTTTTCCTTGTTTATCCCCACATGGTTGGATGATCTTACCCTCATGTTATAGGTGAAAATGACATGATGGGTTGTTCATCTAGTCACCATGTTTAGACCATTGTGTTTGATAATATTAGAATGTTTTCCTATAGTACCCGGTGATACAGAATGTAATGTTGTCAAATAATTGAATAAATGTTTAATGGGGTTGGAGCACACATAGATGCAATGATGTGGTTGAAATTATAGGAAACATTGGACACAGTTTTCTCATTCCTAGAGGGAATGACTCATTGTTGATATGATAATGAAATGTAATTTTGAAATGATAATGGTTAATTAGTGAATATGATTTAATTAATGTAATATAAAATTGATAAAATGGGATAAAATAGAGTAATGTTGCTCTTTAAATGGGTATGGGATTATAGGATATCTGGTCATATAAGTTGTAGTAAAATGTGTGAGACATATTAGCTATAATTATTTCTAAGAAAATGATATTAACATATTGTATTTTCGTTCAATATTATATCATGTAATTTTTATGTTTCTATACACAATTCCACCATTTTGGTTATGGAAACAAACACCCTAGGGATTTTGAGCCCTGGCGGTGTGTTTTCCCCAATAAAATAGGGGAATGATGGATTGACGACTACCCCATTTTTGGTCCCTCTATCTTATCTTCGTATTTACATATGATGGTATACCTGAATGTTAGTTTTCCAAATATGTGTGTGTATAAGTCTATAAATGATAGTTGTTATTTGACACACATATATTACAGATATAGTTTCCTATGGACTACTACATGTATTACTCGTACAAGCTATGATTAATTGAGGATCCTTAGTCGGTGTATAAGCTTTGATGGATTGCGGTATAATAATTTTTTTATGATACATGTTATGTGAGCTATGGTGGATTTTAGAAACTACTTAGTTACTTTGGTTATGTGGACTTGGTAGTGTGATACACTAGGTGCATGTTGACGCATGAGGTGAATGTTGTGGTGTTTCAACTAGGTTTCTGAGGAATATCCATTTGGAGAGAGATTCTTAGAACATACGATATTAAAGAAGAGTATTAAACTATTGGGTGAGTCATAGTTGGGTGCACATGATATTATTTATTATATTAAATAATTTTAAATACAATATTTTTTTAGAGTGTCCATGGTGGGGATGGGAACATTGTATACATGTTTAGGAGATGAGTTAGATTCACATTTCATCCACTGTTATTTATTATGCCTTATTTAATTTTTCACAAGAGGCTCTGGGGAGGATCCAACTTAGTAAACTATTATAGTCACCCAATGTTTGTATCATCTCTTTTATATGTTATTTTGGGAGGTTGGAGATCAGACTGGTTTCTACTAGTTAGGGGGTTTGTATGAGCTATTTGGGCATTATGGTCACTGTCGTCTTTACATTCTTCTGGTACTTGAAATTATCCATTTCAGTTTTAGTAGTTATCAAAAATAATTAATTAAGAATATTGGTTTTTTATTAATATTGTTGTCTAGTCGGGAGTTCTTTGGTGTCTGTCTTATCTCTCTCATTAACATGTGTACTATTAGGGTGTAATACATACTATCTGTGTGTTTACTATGCCCTCATTTCTAGTCTCCAACCTAGGAAATATTAGAGGTAGGAACCAGATGTCACTGTCTCTCTTCTCTCATTTCTATCCTAGGAGGGGTGCACATTATGGGGAGGGGGTCGGGGCACAACAACTGAAAAACCATGATATACTATAATGACAGATTTTATAACAACATTATCTTATTTGTTTTGTAATCATTGTCAGTAAATGACATACCAAAAACAATATCACTATTAAATATTTAACAATTGGATTTAATGGCATGATATATGTAATTATTTCAATTTTAGTATTTTTTACATTTACATACGAATTTAGAAGAAGCTGTATTATTATATATTTTTTTAACACGGATAAAGGGTAACCTTTATCAGTACTAATTTTTATATCATATTTAATAGGTATAAAATATTTGAAATGATTATGTTGAATATAAAAACCCACTTAGGCCTTAGAGGAGCCATCATGAACTACCAGATACACCAAACCTCTGAGAAATCCATAGAAACTCACAATTAATTTGATATGTGTGAAATTTGAACCCTCATCTAACAATTACTAAACCAGAATCCATATTACTAGTCCGTATGATTTTTTAATATATAATTTACTAGTTATATATATATATATTTAAAATTTATATATTTATGTCTGTTTGTCTATATATATATTTATATATTTATTTACAAATATTTTTTATATAAAAATGTTATATAAATATATATATACATATAAAGTTTATATGTATATGTATATACATTTATATAATGTGTATATATACTATTAATGTTTTCATATATATATATATAATATTTAATGACATTTATAATATACTTTATTTTAGGTAAATGTTCAAATAAGAATAGACAATATCATAGTGGTTTAGACCATGCCATTTTCTATTCTTAGAGAGACTAGGTTGTGGGGAATTTTTCCATATTGCAGTGATATTCGTAGAGATTTATTTATTACCTAATAATGTGTGATGTTGTCTATATATATAAATTTTGTTATCATAATCTAGGGAGAATATCAATAATTGATATTTACTGGAAAAAGTGATAATGAATAGGAAACATTTACAAGGTAAATATTCCATCATTAATGGTCATGGTGTTAAAAAAATTACCTTCTAACATTATTATAAAAAATATGAAATTATATTCATTGATATGGTTCCTAAAGTTATATAAAAGGAGGATAAAATAATTATATAGTGAATGTAAAACCATTATCGTTATAGAAACTCCATGTGTGATGTTCTCTCAAGGTTTTTCCATTTTTTAATTAACTCCAAGGTTCAACCAGTCCATGAATAAGTAAAAATATTTCTCAAAGCCAACAAGATTCACCAAAAAAATAGATTAATATTAATGATGTATATATATACCTATTTACAAATGATATATATCATGATTGTGTCATGGATCATTGAGAAATTAGATCATCAGAAAAAGCCTAGATTGTTATTTATTTATTTTTCTCAGCCTACTAATAATTGAAAATTCAATTGATAAATCAATTGAAGTAATATTTATATAATAAAATTGAATACATTTTATCACCTATAAAACCCTTTAGTGGTATCTCATCCACATTGATAACATATGGATGGATTAAATTAATTAATTAATTAATTGAGAAAATGATAATTTTTAGAACCACAATGTATCAATGTTAAAAATGGGTGTAGTTATTGAATTTTACAACACTATAGAATTCATTTAAATCTAAATTATTTTTTCCATATTATATTTATTATACCATAATTTTTTTTATAAAAATACCCATAGAAAATATTCTTTAAAAAATTTAAACTTTTTTTTATATCACCACGACATGGTCAACTAATCACTATGCCTTAGTGATCACCACCATTTGTATTGACCAAGTCATTGTGGATGTTGATAATATTTGGGCCAAAATATGGTGGTTATGTTTCAAAATAAAATTATTTTTATGAAATATGAATCCATAATAACAAAATGATATATAGAGCTCACCAAATCATAGAGTATTCAAAATTTCTTCAAAATGGACTTGGTTTATAGTTTGAAAATTAAATCCAAATATCTTCACCACATGGAAGCTATAAAAACCCCACTATTTATTAAATATTTAAAAATGATTTATTACATAATATTTAACTTAATATATTTCATCATATCGGGAGGTATAGTGTCTTTAGGATATAAGAACATTAAATAACAACTTAAAACATGAAATACAATCTTTTTTGAAATAATATTTTATATGACCACAACCTTCCATCGTACTTAGCATTGCACTGAATAACCTGAGGACATACATAAGAAAGTGGTGATATATAAAGCTCAGTAAGGGAGTAAACATGAAATAACATGAGGAAGGCAATACATGTCAGTCAATAGGAATATCATTGGATTTAAAAAGAAAAATTAACATAAAGGCATGATATAACATCATATTCATAACATGGAAATGTAGAAACAACATACAACATGATATTAATATGAGAAAAGTCTCATTACACATTGATTAGATGAGTAAACCCTTATTTCACATGGATATGAATGATTAAACTATCATTTCACATGAATTTTCTTGAGTAAACCCTCATTGAACATGGACTACCATGATACAAAAAATTACCCAATGAATTGGAGTGATATTAAGCTATACCCTTCATAATCATTTCATTTTAATGTACAAGTTTTCCAAATCAATCATAAAAAATGGATTCATTAAACATCATAATTTATTCCAAAAAAAATAATGTGTAATAAATTAATGCAAGTACCCAATCAAAAAGTACCTGATCATATTGGTCAGTACGCTTGATAAAAAAATTGGTATGGTATTCACTACACAATGATTTTGGCATGGAAAATCGCAGTGCAATTTATGATATATAAAGACGTCAAATAGAAATTTATAAAATGGTTTGAGAAGAGAAAAAGAGGTATCTTAACATTTATACATGAAATGGATAGTTTTAGGATCATGGAACATAATATCATAACCTATTAAATGGAATTTAGATTCATAATATAAAATAAATTCTTGAATGTACTTGAGAAGAGGGAGATCCCTTACTGAATTTCAATATTGTAATTGGTGTACACAAGAGAGATTAATGAGATAGAAACAGGTCTATCATAATTCAAAAATAATATATGTAGTATGGGAAAGTTTTAAAACATACCCCATCATTTTTAATTGAAAATAAAAGGATGTATCAATATAAAGAAACTTGGACAAAAATTTAGAAAGGAATGAACCCTTAAAGAATTTCAGCATAATAATGAGTGTACATAAAAGAATCATTGGGGGATTAAAAAGAGTGAAAGTAAAATCTCAACATTTATAAATCAAATGGAATGTATCGGTATCATAGAAAATCATAAAGAAACATATAAAAATAGAATTTAATAAGCATAATATAAATGTGGCACTTAATTGGAAAAGAGAAGAGAGAAATCCCTAAATGGGATGTGTGACTCAAATGGCTTGGGGGAAGCTTCTTAGGATCTTTAGCGCACCTTGGGAGGACTCTAGAGAGTAGGGGAATAGATAGGATGAGATTAAAAAATATTCAGTGAGGATAAATGTGATATGTGGTGGTCATGTGTAGGAAATGTGGGGGAATTCATTGTTATTTTGGTTTTTGACACCACACACAAAAATATTCAAAACCACAAATTGTACTATGGTTTTTAAAAATTGATTATGGACAAGGGAAGTGGGAGAAATTATTATATAAGGCCATGGGATGATGATATCAAAATATTATCCATTCTTATGTAAAGGTGAGTCACACTCTCAATGAAATTATTTTAAAATCATTAAAAATATAATATATATTGGTAGATTTAATAATTCATTATTAAATAAAACAAACAAATATAAAATAAAATTATTTTAAAGGGAAAACATATATATGGCCATATATCCCATTTAATGCATTTTATTTCATGACTATTGGTTCATTATGATGTCATAAGACACATATATTTATATAGTATTTATTTTTTACCCAAACATTCGACTCTCTCCAAAAATTATCAAAAATCCACCATTGGATAATTTTTATGCCTTGGTTCCAAAATATTATTCAATTTATCTAAATAATTTTCAAAATTTTTAAAATATTACTATTAAAAGAAAAAAATACATTTATTGAAAAATGACTGGTTTTGGAAAAAGAAATTTCCAACCATTATAAAATTTACATTGACTTTATAAAAATTATATGATCATTAATATTTAAAGAATATAATCTAATAGAAATAATTTAATGAAATTATATTTCTTTCAAAAATACATTAATTCATCAAAACAGATTCCTTAATTGATTTTAAATAGTTTCCAAAAATAATATATGTTATATAGAAAATAATTTACAAAGAAACTATAAAAGAATAAATGTATATTTATTATTATATACAAAAATAATCATAATGTTATGGTGTTGATATGAATCACATTATTACACCATCATATCCCATGAGAGTAAGGTGTGTGATGGTGGGTCTTTCTTTTGTTCATTCATTGAACATGGTTTGTGTCATGATCTCAACGATTTGGAACTTCTCCTGTAAATGGTTTTGATCATTCATAAGATTTTGGATCTCACCTTGGGTTTGGTGTGGGGAAAATCATATAAATTCTATCTCTCATAGAAGATCTGATAAATGGGATTCATATGGTATGATCCTACTAGAATATTCAATCACATTATCTTTGTAAACCAACAAATTTTTTAATACCCTGTATTTATACAAGTCTTGTGATCCTCATTAAATAACTATATTATAAAGGGTAATGATACTTAAGGGTCATTTAAATACAACTCGATATAATAAAAAAAAGTGAATTTGTTTTCTATATCCCTAAGAAATTTAATTAAATAATAGTGAATTCTATTCATAAGTATTTGGGTCGTTCAAACCTTCCCCCATGAAGGAATTTCATCATCGAAATTTCCTTTTCACATATTAAAATAGATGATGGTAACTATGATTCATCACTTCCTCTAATTCCATCATTGCTTCCTCAAACATGTAGTTTCGCCACAATACCATGAAATGGGGAATCATCTTATTTCATAGAAAATTTTCTCTATGATATAATATGTTCAACAACTTCTCCTCATATGCGAGATCATTCTAAAGTGGTACCACCTCTAGAATGAGTACAAGTGATGGGTCAGGAATGTACTTTATCAAGAGTGATACATGGAATAAATATTGTACATTGGATAAGTTTTGTGGGAGTTCTAGTCTATATACCAATGCTCTAGTATGATAAATGTTCTCAAAAGGGATGATGTACATTTGAATAAGCTTTTACTTCTTTCCTAATCACACAACTCTCTTTCACGTTGATATGCAGATGAATACCATGACTCCACCGTTAGACTTTAGGTCTCATCAATGATTGTCACTATGTCACCTTTGTCAACTCTGGGCAACTTTTATGCGCTTCTTTAATGTCTTAACCTTCTCCACAATGTCTTAGACCATTTACGAACCAAGAAGTTTTCATTCCCAAATTTCATCCCAAAATGATAGTGTCTTGAACCACTTCCCATAAAAGTCTTTGTATAGATACATTTGGATTCTTGAGTGGAAATTTTTGTTGTATGATAATTCCAATAATGGATGATTTACGTCTATCCTCCTTTGAAGTCCATTGGGTATTCTCTCAATATGTCCTATAGTGTTTGGATTGTCTACTCAGATTGGCCATCAGTTTGAGGGTGATAAACCAGGATTATGTTCAAAAAAGTGTCAAGAGTGTATTGATGACTCCTTTTGATCATAGAGGCGAGTCTTGAGTATTTAGTAGACATAATTGATAGTGGTACTCCATGTAGCCATACTAATTCTATTATATATATATATATATAAATTCCAGTTGATATAGTGGTAAAATATCTCTAATTTCCATGAAGTGGGTGGTCTTTTTAAGATAATCCATAATAATCCATATCACATTGTTTCCTTTGGATGTCTTCAGATGTCTGGTGACAAGTTTTATTATGAATTTTTCCCATTTCCATGTTTTTATGAGTAGTGTTTGTACCATCACCTTATAATTGTACCACTCTTCCTTCACATGCTGACATAACAGTCACTTTTATATGTATTTTGTGGTATACTTATTCAAGTTATCCCACTAATAGTGCTCCCAGGGATCATGATACATCTTCAAGTTTCCTAGGTGACTAGATAAATTAGAACAATGTTCATCCTCAAAAATTTATGTTTTAACTCAGTATTTGATGGAATGAGTAGTCACAATCTAAATCTCACAATTCATTATTTATTATCATTGAAATCTATTGATTTATCTTTTCTTATATTCACCACTTTCTTATGAATTCCATCATTATCATTTTTAGTATCATTTAACCTTCACAAAAGAGATTTTTGAGCAATTATATGTGAATTTTTTAATGATTTCCACTTCCTTATGTTTCTCAAGTACATCTACATAAAATCTAAGAAGATTGGATCCTTTTCAATTCTCATAAAATATCGAATTTCTGGGCCCTTTTCACTCACAAAATCCTCCACTGTGTTTACATTCCTAGGGTGTTAATGGATTGAGAAGTTGTAATCATTTATGGGATCTAACAATATTCATTGGGGAATATTCATCTATTTCTAAGTTAATATATATTTTAGACTTTTTTGATTTGTATATATTTCACAGAACTCCCTAAAGTGATAATACTGCCATATTATAAATAATATATTATAGTTTCCAACTACAGATCATTCATGGGATAGTTTTTCTCAAGAAACTTTAACTACCATGAGGCATTGTCAATGATGTTTTCATTTCTCAACAACACGCACCCTGATACCTTATTCAAAGGATCACTAAAGATTTCAAAAAGATCCCCACTTGTTGGTAGTTCGAGCACAGGGGTAGTGGAAAGTTGATTCATCAACACCAGGAAGCATTCTTAACATTTATCATTCCATTAAAACTAGACTCCCTTCCATGTTATCTAGGCAAGAGGGTTTGACAATCATGATAAATTTCTCAAAAATTAGTGATAATATCCAGGTAACCCCAGGAAGGTACATATATCAGTCACATATGTAGGCCTCATCCATCCCTCAATTTCATTTGTCTTGGTAGGATCCATTGATATGTCATTGATTGTGATGATATGAACAAGGAATGATACATCCATCTATAAGAACACACAGTTGCTATACTTTTCATTGAATATCCTCTTTCACAAGGTCTCTATCATAGTCTTCAGATGCTCCTCCTACTCCACCATGGTTTAGAGTATTTTAGAATATTGTCTATAAATACTACCAATGTTTTTCAAGTTAATATCTAATGACTATATTCATAAAGTAAATAAAGATTACTGGATAATTAGTGAGTCTAAATGAAATCACTATGAACTCATAATTCCCATACCTCATATAAAATGAATTCTTGGGGATATCTTCCTTTTTTACCCTAACATAGTTAAATCTCAACCATAAATCCACCTTGGATATGTAATGTATTCCATGTATTTTATTGAACAGGTCATTAATTCATGGAAAAAAATACCTTTTGATTATCATGATTTTTTGGAGCTCATGAAAATTGATGCAAAGGTGAATTGACCCATCATTCTTCTTTATGTAGAGGAATGGTGCACCCCACAGAGTAGAACATGGGAATATAAACCATTTATCTAGATTCTCTTGTAGTTGTTTCATTAGATCCTCAATATCAACAACAACAATTCTATATAGATTCATGGATATTGGAAACTCCCAAGCTATTACATCAATCTGGAATTAAACATCTCTTCTATGAGGAAGACCATTAAATTCATTGGGAAACAAATTAGTGAAATCCAACACAATAGACATATCCTCAAGGATGATTATTTCCTTATACTCAATAATATGATAAAATTATACATTCCCATAGGGTATTTATATCCGTTCATGATATGATGATTCTAAAGAATATTCATCCTCATCCATGAACTTGTATATAATATTGGGTTAATTCTCCATATGTAGAGTGATTTCCCTCTCACATAAATTTATATTAGCTATATATAGGGAAAGCTAATCCATGACAATAATTGCATCAAATTCCACCACAGGGAGTATGATGAGTTTCACTAGGAAGTTCAATCCATAAATTATGAAAGGGGAGAATTTATATACATAGGATGCAATAATTTACCCTTTTTCTATTTTCACCAATAATTATACTTCCATGCTTTGTGGAAGTGTTGGACTATCATAATAAAATTTCGCTATAAAATATAATATGTAAAAACAGAATCAAAAAGTTCATTCACTATTCATGAATGAATAACTAGAATACCTTTAACCAATTAATTTTTCGGATTCACTTTAGTAGTAGTGATGGAAAAATCACACCCTTGCTACCTTGGAGGTTGTTGTTTATCTCCAATTACCCTAGCCATAAGGCCCTAGTTCACAATGTTTCCTATATCCTTGCAATTATAGAAATGAACAATGCGTTGAGGGTCAACAAGAGAATTAAATTCCTCTATCACAATGATGTGTTTCTCCTACTAGAAATTATTGGTTATCTTCCCTTCTCTTCCACCCCAATATCAATTCCTTAATCCAATTAGGAAAATTTTGGGGTGTTTCGTTCCACAAATTTGGAATGCTTGTTAGAGGATTTTCATAGAAAAATTGGATTTCTCTATATATCCTCTAGAATTTATGACCGCATTATATATCATATCACCATGATACCCCTGAGATTCACATATATTCATATCAAAATTGAGGAGATATCATAAAATTTATTCATATTTATCAATGTCAAGGATTGGTAATGTTTTTTTGTAGACAAGAATTAATCCCTCTCAAGAAGTGGGAAACCACGCATATGAGGGTCATGAAAAAACCCGAGGTGTACTGTGAATGTCTTGTTATGTTTTTCTCAAAATATGTGATGGATTCTTCATATTTTTTCTTCAAGTCAAGGAAGTACCATTCCATCTTCTATCAGAGGGTGCAAGTAAAATATTAATAATTTTTTTGTTGGGAAATCCTTTAATTACATCTCCCCGATCTCTTACTCATGATTCATATTATTGATCAATGTACACCATTGATCATATTCACCCTCTATATGATAATCAGCATTTATAAACATCTATTTTTTTGGAGCATTGAAGGATGGAGAAGATCTTCTCAATAGAGTTGATCCAATTTTCAATTATTGGGGGATCAAATGATCCATTGAATGTAGAAGGCCTTCGTCTCATGAATCCCTCGATTGTGATTTGTTCATTCTTGGGGGGGGGGATTTTATATTCCTCTTCATTCAAGTTTTTATTAAAAATGTAAAGACATAGAGATAGTATCGTGAATTTTTTTGGTTCCTTCTCCAATCACAATCGCCATCCCATTAGGGTAGTAATCACATTGATCTTCACATCAGTTGTTATCCCGATTACTCATATTACTGGAGATTGGTTAGAATAAAAAAAATTAGTGGGTTATATTAAATAGATAAAAGTATAAAGGGGAATTTTATTTAATTATTGGGATAACTTATAAATTACATTTTCACCATAACATATGACTTTCAAGGCTTTAATATAGGTTATCCATGATAAAATTCCTAAAAAATATTCTTATGGGATTTATTGTTCCTTTAATAATGGTTCCTATTATTCTTATTAATTTACCAATGAATAACCCCCAAGAATGTCAGACATAGAGTGAAGCAGTTCCTGTTTTCGTACACCAGTTCTCATTCATGTCTATCTCAAATCAGTGTTTTCAGGTTTTACCCCTAGATAAACCTCCTTAAGAGCCACCTTTAATTGATTTTATCCAGACATGGATTTATTTTCTTGATAAACCACTTAATAAATAATAAAAAATTTATGGATTATTTTCTTATACTCAATCTTATCCATACAGTTTTAATTAGATTTTTATAGTTATAATCACAAAAATATCTAAACATATACTCTAATACCAACCATAATAACCAAGCACGTTATTTCACATTTAAAAAATTATATATCATAAAATTTCCATTAATACTACTCATAAGATTGATAGGTCTAGTGTATTTGGGGATTAAGAACAATTTATGACTACTTAAAAAATTAAATAGTCATCTTTATTGAAAATTTATTTTACATTACCATATCATTCCTTCATACATTGCATTACATGGGAAAACCTAAGGACATATATAAGAACAAGGTGAACTATAAATCCCAATAATGTAATAATAATGGAATAAAATGAGGAAGAAAATACAAGATAATAAATTGACATATAAATGTAGCGTAAAAGAGACATGAATATAAAGGCATGACATAGAGTGATATTCATTACATATAAATTTGGAAACAACATACAAAATTATATAAGCATGAGATAAGGCCAATTAAACATGGATTACCATGTGTAAAAACCAATTGCACATTAATTAGAATGATTAAAAACTCATTGAAAATGTATTAGTATTAGAAAAAAGTCATTTCAGAAGGTGTATTGGTATACAAAACATTACCCAATGCATTAGAGCACTGTCAGGGTGCACCATTCATAATCATATCATTTTCATGTATAAGTGTTCCACATAGATCATACGATATGGATTCATTAAACATATTAATTTATTACATGAACAAGGAATATGGTAGAAGAAAATGTATGTAACCAATATATAATTACATGATCATAAGTGTGAATAACATTGATATAGAAATGGTTATTGTATTCACTACACGATGAATTTGGCATGGAAAACTGTGGTGCTATTTCAATAGCATCACGGCGTCAAATAGAAATTTAAAAAATGGGTTGATGAGAGAGAAAGGGGTCTATCATCATTTATACATAAAATAGATAGTATGGGGATCATGGAACATAATATACATACATATTAACTACAATTTATATGCATATTATAAAATAATCTGTGAATGGAAATGAGAATATAGAAATCCCTTACAAAATTTAGGCATAGTAACAGGTCTACATGGGAGGGATTAATGAGATATAAAGTGGTATATCATCATTAGAATATAATAATGGCATTAAGAGGGAGGTACAACAAAATACCCTATTATTTTTAATTAAAAAAATAATGTAATAATAGAAGGAAACCTGGAAACAAATTGTGAAAGGAAGGAACCCTTATAGTTTTTTAGCAAAGTAATGGGTGTTCTTAATAGATCATAAGGAGATTAATGAGAGTAAAAGGAATCCCAAATTATTTATAAATAAAATCAAAAGCATGGGAATCATGGAAAATCATAAATTAACATATAAAAATGGAATTTAAGAATCATAATGTAAAAGAGGTTCTTGAATGAAAAAAGAAGAGAGAAATATTATAAATGGATTTGTGACCCCAATGGAATTGGAGAGTCTTATTAGATGCTTTGGGGAGTATTTGGGGGACACTATGGGTATGGGTAAGTGTTTGGATTAGAATTAATGAGTTTGAGTTAAGATAAATGGGTGGTAGGTTGGTTTTATATAGCACACGTGGTGAAATTCCTTATTATTTTGGTTTTGGACAGTACGCACAAAAATATTCTAAACCACAAACCATCCGATGGGGTTTTCCCTTGATTTCTATAAAAAGGGAGTGTAAAAAACTATTTTATAAGTCCATGGGACGAAAATATTAAAATATCATCCTTTCCAATGTGGATGTGAGTCACACTCTAAATGAAATTATTTTAAAATCAAAAAATATTTAATAATTCTTGTCGGATTCAATAATGCATTATAAAATAAAAAAAAACAAATCTAAAATAAATTTAATTTAAATTTAAAACATATAAACTTTCCTAAAATCATTTTTATAGTATTTTTTATATCAATATTGGGCCATTATGATGTCCTAAAATAGGGTATATTTTTACATGTTATTAAATTTTAACGCAAAAAAATCAATTTTTTAAGAAAATTAATAAAAATAAACCATTGGATAATTTAGACATCCTGATTACAAAAATAATATTAATTTTAACTAAATAAATTTATAAATATTTGAATATTTAATTTTAAAATAAATATATTATTTATAAAAAAATGACGGGTTTGGGAAAAATAGTTTTCAAAATATAATAAAAGCTACTTTTTATTTCATAAAAATTACCTGACCATTAATATTTAATAAATTTAATTTAATAATAATATTTTATTAAAATGTTATTTATTTGAAAAATACATTTATTCATCCAAAAACATTCTTTAATTGAATTCGAATATTAATCAAAATAATATTTGGGTTTTTTAAAATTATATAAAAAGTAACAAAAATAGAATAAAAGTATATTCAGTATTCAATATAAATATAAATATAATCATAATTATATGGTATTGATAAGTATCCATTTATTACACAAGAATACACCCTAATATTATGGTGTGTGATGGTGTGGATTTCTTTGGGTCATTTGGTGAACATGGTTTGGTTCATGATGTCAATGAGTTGGAAATTATCCCTTAAATGGTTTCGCTCATGATTATATTTGGGGATCTAGCCTTGTTCTTTGTCAAGGGAAAATCAAAAAAATTCTATCACCCTCAAAACTCCAATAAATGATATTTTTAGGGTATAATCTTACTATTTGAGTCCATCACTACCTTTGTATGCACCAAAGGATTTGTTAAAACCTAATATTTATACTAGTCATTTAATTAGTTTTAAAAGACTATATTATCAAAGGTGAGGATACAAAATGGTCATTTAAATATAATTGGATATAATAAAACTAAATGATTTCATGGGTTTTTAATATACATAAGACATTTAGTTAAAAGAAAGGAATTTTTTTCATAAATGTTCTAATTGTTACATAAGAAATCATCATTATCCACTTACAAGAGTTATCACCCCGTGGAAGATCATGTTGAGGTGTAGATAAAAATGACCATGTTGTATGTAACATTTTAATTAATGTTATTTATAATTAAAATTAACAATTAACATCACTATGAAGGGGAAAAGGTCCACTCAAAATTCCTAGGGATCCATAAAACATAAATAAATACTTCATATATATGAATTAGTATAAAGTGGTTTTATATGGGTTTCCAGTTTATAAAATATTTATTTATAATAAAATTTAGTGTAATATATAGGTGTTAATATTTATCTAGGAATAGTCATTAAAAGGTATTATAAAATTATTATTCCAAAGGACTTATTTGTAAATTATTAAAACCATTAAAAAATATACATTTGAATATTTGATAAGTGATTTTATAAAAATAATGTGTATGATATTTACATTAAATAAAATAGTTATATAAAATATTAATTGTTTATTTGACATTAAATTAATTCATTAATATCATATAATTTATATCTTATTTTCTATATATTTAATTCCATGTAAATTGATAATATAAAAGAATTTGTATTAGAATAAAATAAAAATGTTCATATTCGCATTATGTAATATATATAAGAAGTTTGGTAAATTATAAAATGCAAATAAAATATTTATTTATTAATTATTCATAAATATTTAAATAATGTTTTCATTTAGGAATTTCTTATTTTCTTATTGATTCAGGACTATATTAATTGGATTAAATTGTTTATATAATGAATTTGTCTTTTATTTTTTTAAAGTGTTTAAGTAACATATTTAAATTATCATCAATTCATCTATCTATAAAATTAGTAGATGAATTCATATTGCTTAAATCTTATAATTATAGGGATTATTGATTGTATATGATTTTAATAATTTATACGATAGAGTTTTATATTACGCATGCGTGAGATGAATTTGAATATGTGTAAATATAGTTTAATTTTTATTTTTGTTAGTAAAATATGATAGGAGTTTTTATAAGAATTAAAAATCAATAAGGTTTGAAAATAATGGTTTTTTATGGAATAAGATTAACAAAAAAATCATTATAATCATGCATACATGTAAAGGGAATACAAAAGATAATTTAGTACATTTATAATACCCATTAAATAAATTATCTATTACATTAAATCAAAATAAACTCTCATTGGTACCTATATCATAAAACTATGAATGATTTTCCAAATTAGGGTTTTGATGGATTAATTTTTTTAAAGAAATAATTTTATGGTTCACCCTTTGATTTGTGTGCTTATATTTCTTCATATACATTGATATACACATACCTGCGAAATCCAAAAAGTTAAGATTAAAGAGGAATATATTTGTGATTATCCATATGAAATATTGGGAAAAAAGATGTATACTCAATTATCCATGAGGAAAATATTTTTTGATCCAAATGATGAACTACATAAATAACTATTTTATGAGAGGAACAACACATAAAACTAAGATGTTTTTGAAATATGGATATTATAACAAAAATTTATATGATGAAACTTAAAAATGGGTCATCATTTTAATGGGATAACATATTATAAAAATTTTTATTGTTCAAAATATAGAATCAAATTAATCATTCCACTTTGGTTAGGATAACAAAACATGATTGACCTCTATCCCATAGCTTATTATGTGTTACATAACCTTGATTCTTGGTGAATTAATTTCCACAAAGATCTCCACTTGTAGATGTAACACTGAATATCTATGTTGTACTTAATTACATTTTTTTACTTCTCATGTTACCCTTTTCTACACAGATATAACAAACTCTCAATCCATTAAAGAATTTAATAAGTTGATTAATTAATCATTTACCACATATTGGAAAATAATTATTTTACTTATTCTATTTATCTTGTAATTAATCATCCTTCTTCTTATTCTCTTACTTCACTTTGAATCCATATAACAAGGAGAACTATTTTTTATTATTATACTATGCAGAAATATTTCATAGTATGATGAAAATATATGAGAAACGGCCGCACTTCAACGATTTATCTTATGTCTACCAAAGAAGTTTTCAATCATTAACTTCGTGTCATTTATGAAGTCTATATTATAACTTTCTAAAATTGTAATGTTAGTTTCATACTCCATAAAACATTCATCCTCAATATTATTTAAACTAAACAATATTCTCTTCATATCATCTTATTTTTCATGAGGGAAATATTTATAAAATTTTATCTCCTTAACAGTTATCCATTCCCTGAGTACTATTTTTTATTCTTCCCTAGTATTCGGGATCAATAAACACCATTGATCTGCATTCCCATTGTGACAATACACTATAAGTGTAACCATTTCCTTTTCATCACTTCACAATCCCATTAATATCATCTCTATGGACATAATACATTTCTCAAGTACAATTGTATTAGTAGTAAAACTAAATGATTAGGGATTCTGTGGCATAAAGTGATCTCACATACTGTATTCTCTCTATAGAATAGGTTTTTCCATTTTGTTAATGGTATTATTCATAAACTAATTATGCTTCCATTATATAGCCATAATTCCCTCTGTTTAATATTAGATTTATGTGTTTCCTCAATAGGGAACACTCAACATTTTCCACAAGTACTGATATCATTCTTCCATCGACGCATCATTTATAAACAATGTAATATATTGGATTATTTAAAAAGATTATAAACATTGTTTAATTGTAAACATTGTATAAAAATTAACATAAATTGGCTTGTTAATGCATTCAAAATATCATAATAATGAACATGGATTCTTTGGGGGTAATCATAACATTTAAAACATTCGAATTTTTTTATCAGAAAAGTGAGAATTAACCTCTGTCTATCCACTAAGAGTTCCAAACCAGTTGTGCATTAAAGCTCATTTTCTCCTACCAGTTTATTCTCGTGTCAGGCCTAACAAACTATTTTAGAGATGTAACCCCTATGTACAAATGTTCCAGAAAAACATCAACATGTAGTATCTATATAGGGATGTATTTATAATAATATTCGAATAATCTACATCTTATAAAAATTTTATGATGTTATTATATACTTTTCCTCAATGTCTATGTTTTTTTTATTTTACCTAAAATATGTTTTCTTAAATATACTCTTCAAGGTTACTACTATAATTCTTCTCATAGAAACTGTAACTCCACGAACCCATAATATAGGAGTCAGTGCCTTACATTATTACACTGACATAATTATAAGGAATCGAATCCTGAAGTGTGGATCAACATCAATGCTTTTGATAACTAGATAACAATAATTATGCACATATTACAGTGTGAAATATAAAATTAAAAATAATATGTAAAAAGGACTAGTAAACTACATCCTTGAAAATCCATTCAACTATTCTTCTACATATCAAAGATAATGAAAAAGATAATGGTGAAATAAAATTCTTATTAAGGGAATATAAAAAATTATATATAATGAATCAATGGGCATAACCATCAGATAGAGGTAACTTACTGATAGAAAATTCCATATAAATATGTCCATAAGGAGTAATAAATATGGCATGTTGGATTACTAAAACAGATTCAAATTAATAAATAAACTGATAATGAAATGCATCCATAGATATTTCAATGATAAATTTGCATAGATAAAAATAATAATTTAATTTTTAATAAAGTAAATTATTAATTATTGGATGTCATGATTCCCTAGAACATGATTATTTAACCTTCATGATTTATTAAAATAACAGTTTAAACAACTTAGATTTGGCCAACTAATTCATCTAATGAGAAAATCAATGCATTGTGAGTCTTGAATTAACCCATCCTCAACCCATATTGTGAATGCCCAAAGAATTCCTCATATATTGAAATAATTTTTTAATTCACAAAAAATGTGTCTTATCATATATCCTAGTTGAATAAAAGATACATATTTATCAATAATTTCCCCAGTTAATAAAATAACTATCAAAGTGAAAACCATATGAAACAATGTAATACAGTTTCTGGAATAATAATAATATGAATTTCCAGAGAAAATGGATATTTTAGAAAAATTTATTTTTCAAAAAAAAGAATTTTAAGGATGTAATTTTTTCATGATAATGGTAACTAATCATAAAATAATGTTATAATACAATGATAACTTCTACCACATTTAAATTTTCATGTTAGAACTCCTCAGATGAGATAGATCAATGTGAAACATAAAATTATATGAATTATTTGTGAATAATGAAATTAAATTAAATGGGTAATTATATACACCGTAATAAATTTAATTGATTCATGATAGTATATAATTCTCAATGGAAGGTAAATTGAAATGGAAATCCCTTACCATATGTTTCCATTTGGGTGAATTTCCTTTAAGCTCATGTATAATTTTTTTAAACAAGTTAATATCTTATAATATAATGACAATATTTTTCAAAATAACATATATTATCTTCTTATTATATTTTTTTACTTCTTGTTTAATTTCTTTCATTGTTTTTAATATTTTGGGAGTTAGTTACACAGTTTTTTGAATATGTTTTGACTTTTTATTTTTGTTCATATTACATATATAATGATTTCATAATGGAAAAATTTTAAAACATGATTTTATAATTTAAAAATTGTGTAAATATTTATTTATAATAATAATTAATATATGGATAATTTAAATAAAAAGCACCTTTTATGTATATAATAGGTTTTACGTACACAAGAACGATGTGCTCATTTTCTTGTCATATTAGAAGATTTAAAAGTAAATAATATATATGTATATTATAATTCTAGTATAATTATTTTATCATATACATAAAATATTTGAATTATAATCATAATTTATACATTCTTTGTATAGAGTGAACTAATCAAATCGCTTTGAGGAGGCAGTAGTCCACACGACTAGAATCGATTTAATAATATTACAAAAAATTGGAAGTCATAATGGTATGAGTTTTATAAAAATATGAGAATAATAAAGGCATTTAAAATATTATATATATATATATATGTGTGTGTGTGATATAAAATATAAATACACAATTATTTACAACCATGAAATGTTCTAAATGGATGAATCAATGACATCTGTTCATGAGGTAGTAGTCCGCCGTTCACATGAACTGTAACTGAGTATCCCATTTAATAGATCTGAATGAAACTATAGGATGAACAATTTTCATAAAAAATATCCGTATTATTAATATATTTAGGATATTATATATTCATGGTAAAAAAGGATTTTTGATTTGGATAAGTAAATTATACAAATGTGATCATTGAAGAAATTTACTTCTTATTTAGGTAGCACCTTTTCTTTTATACAAAACAATTATTTTTGTTTCCTTATAAAACTTCTGATCCCTCTAGGAAGAGGGAAGTGATTAGGGGTGATTATTTTGGAGAATTATTATTGATACAAATGGGATGAGATGTTTGAAAAAGTGGGATGGATGACAACATTTTAAAGTTGAGGAGGAGTAGAATTATTATAAACTATAGAAAGAGGGAATTCAACCAACATTTTAGTCATGTGATGTAGAAAAAATAAAGAAAAAATACTGATAAACATGTTGATATGATCTAAATATTGACCCTAATGGATTTTCTACAAGTTTCTATGTCATTTCAGAACTTTTTTTAAGGATTAGTATATTCATAATCAAATTTTTCTCTTCATCACTGTAATTAATTTTAATTACCATAACTAATAATTTTTTTTAAAAATTGCACGTATTAGAAATAATAAATTAGGTTAATGTTAGGTTTTGAATCATTTTTTCCAAAATTCTGTCACAGACGTTGTAGAAATTAATTTGAAATTAATCCCATAGATGGGATGAAAAATATAGTTTTCAAAAATAAAAAGTCAAAAGTTTTGCTATGTTTTTATATCTAATATCATTCTGAAACAGATTACTATGAAATAAATTGGATTAATTGATATATAATTTTTCTAAATTTTCAATAATACTAATTTTAAATATTATTTCACTATATAAATATATTATATGAAAACAAATACTTCAATTAAATTTACGTATTTTTCAATATTCTTCAAAAAGAAAAATTCATAGAAAAATTCCAAAAATTCATCCTAAGATAATTTTTAAAAATAAATTTTAGAAAATAAGTTAATTTTATTCAAATTAAATTTATAAAAGTATCAAAATATAGTTCTAAAATATGAGTACAATTAAAAAGAGTCAATGCATGTTTTATTATAATATATTTTCTTATGTTTAATATTTAGTTTGATGCTATCTAATTCATAAAAAATATATTCAATGAATTTCCAAAATATTTTACTTAATATATAATATACGTTTCATTAATTTTATTTATTAATATTTTTAACATTAATTAAATATGATAAAACACCTTTGTGGGTAAGAAAATATTTTTTATAAAAAATCCCTTATGATCAATTGGTTCTTATATTCATTTTAATTAATATATAACCAATGAATTGATCCACATTTAGTCATGATTTAGTTAATATTATTCATAACAACTATATTAATATCTAGGTTATAAGTTATTATATTAAATAATAATATATTATTAATATGTTTTTTTTGGGTAAAACTAGGTCTTGTGTGTAAATAAAGAATTTGAAAATATACATTATTGCATATAACATAATTTATCATAAATGTTCCATATGGAGAAATCTAAAATTTTTGTTTTTCTTAAATTCCAAATATTGTGTGTTATGTAATATTAACTTGTTTTTGTGTATAGATAATGATATAAAAACATTTAATTTATTCAAAAAGTAAAATTCTGTAAATTCTAGGGATGTTATATAGAATATCCCTTCCATAAACTGGTTAACCAAACTAATATAATCAATTTAAATGAATAAAATTTATAGAAAATTAAAGTAAAAGAGTAATTAATATAGGAAGATATCCTAAACAACACCAAATTTATAACATGATATTCCATAGACATATATATTGAAGCTCATGTCAAAATATCAAAACCCAAAATTAGGTAAGAGACCAAAAAATGGCCAATAATTACATTCTAATATTAAAATATCCAAATATATCCTCATGACCTAGTGATACCATATCTCCAATAGAGCACTAACTATGGTAGTCAAGAGGATACACCTATATGGATAGTTTCATTCCCTTAACTTATGTCCTATAAAATGATGTCTACATATGCCCAAAGGCATAACCAGGTTGTGAGGAATGATTCCTATTAGGATACCACCTTGAATCTATTTAAGGCTATTAAACAATAAAACCCATTTAAATAGTTTGAAAATTCATTTTTTAAAATTTATTCACTTTGAAATCATGTCAATTGAAATCAAGCCTTTCTAATCAATTTAGTTTTTCTTTTATACAAAATCTATTATCTATAACACTTATTAATATACATCAAATAATGAAATAAAATAAAATTATTATTATGATCCTACGCAAAATTTCAGAGTAATGGTAAATAATAAATATCATCTCATAACCAAATAAATTTATATAGTCACAACAAATGATATTATATTCAACAAGTCACTAATAAAATAGAATAAAATAATATTAATAAACATGGAAATGAGGGATATGATCCATGGGATCTAACCATAATGGTCTAACGTGAGTATGATTAAATTATAGTTTTCCATAATGATTTAAATTTTTAATCCATCGTGGTAGGTTTTAGTTCCATCTCCCAATATATCTCTCAGTATATTTGTGAAACATGTTGAATCTCGCTTGGTCTTCCTCCCAAATACTCTCTAGGCCCTTTTGAAAACAAGGTGAAAATCTATTGGTCTTCCTACCATAGGCACCAACCATCCCAGGGAAAACACATGCTCACACCCAAGGTATCTTATATTATAATAATTTTTGAACATATTAATATCACATGTTCCATACACCAGTAGAAACTCCCGATGAAAATTTAATAAAAAAAAATTCACATTTTGATAAAAAAACATTTTCAAGGTATAAAAATATCTATAACCTCGTTTGAAATGTATTTTAAATGAAAAAACTACATTAATCATGTTTATTAAACCCTTGATGTTCGTATAAGAAAAATACCTTTGGAAACCCCACATTAAATATTCATTTTCAAAATACAATCATGGATCACTTGAAAAAAGGAATAATAATAAATCATAAATCAACAAAAATGTAATTTGATAAGCATAGAGAAATAATGATTCATTATTCAATGTAAATCCAGGCAAAAAATCCTCAAATAGAGAAACCTACATCAAAAATTGTTCCAAACAAGTCACCTTTTAATACTACCAACTATTTTATGAATAGAGGACCACACACACCTAATTCAAAACAATTCAATCTAAAATCCCCAATAAATGACCCATGTATTTCCAAATGACCATTCATGTTTTCAAAATTCCATAAAAATGGAAGGAAACATTATGTAAACATGTAAGGATGAATAAATCATGTATGAAGAGGAATAAATCATGAAAATAACTGCATAATAATGGATAACACACCACCAAGGAGATTAGAGAAGAACAAATTCCTAGAGGAGGGGATTCTAATGAAATGGGGGAAAATATAGGATGAGACTTAAAATCCAATAATTGAATTATCATATAAATAAAAAAAATTGAGGACCTAAAAACCTATGATTATTTAACCTAATTGTTTGAAAATATGTGGTCCTACAATATGGGTATAATTGTATCTTCAAAATATAATCCTCATAGATACTACTGATATTTAAATTATTTTAGAAATGATGATCTAACCACGAAAAAGATCACTAAAAGGTCCCAAATTGATATATTTCAAGGATAAGGTGATAAGGGTTTGAAATATACTCATCCAATAGGTTTTTGACAAGTGTAATTATTATATTTTACATTATATTTTCATTTTATTTAAATCGTTTATTAATGAGGTAATCGATGCATCATCATGGTGTCAAACAAAATTTAATTTATTTAATGTCTAAAAATTAGAAATAAAATACCATACTGTAGAAAATCTTTTTAGATTTCCAATTACTATTTATAGTCCAAGATATAATTTATGTAGACAAAATTAATTTTTTTTTACTAAGGTGTTACATACTTTTGTTATATTTAACTTTCATTAAAAATAAGAAGATAAAAAGTCACTATCACACAAAAGTGATTCCATGGGGTCCCAAAGATTGGCACAAGGAAACCCATGGTCTGCCATGACACAACCAGTAGAATTAGGACACATTTTTGTGTCATTTATTATTATTATGATATTATTTTATTACTGTTAACTACCTGATTACTAATTAATCACGATAATTAAAGATAATTACCGTCGTTACTTTTCATAATGTACAAAAACAAAAGATTCTTAATTACATAATTTGAACCTTCTCTTTCATAATATGGAATCCATTTTACCAAATTACAATCATAGAAATTGCAATAATTAATTTAAAAATAATTCCCATTGCCAAAACATATAGCAGGTTTTTTTAGAAATAATTTCTATCAAATTTTTTAGAATTGTTTATGTCCAATTTTAAAGTGAAATTAATCCCAATGACCAACATTGGGTTAAATGGTAAAAATATATTCTATTTACACTTTAAACCCAATTTAAAATATAATCTATCCATATAATTATATTATATGAAAAAGTAGTTTTGAATTAAAATGCAGTATTTTTAACTATTCATTAAAAAATGAACATTGTCAGAAAAATACCAAAAAATTATCCAATGTAAATTTCAATGTTCCAATAACAAAGAATAAGATTATTTTGACAAATAGAGCTTATAAAATTGTCAAAACATATATTTAAAAATGGTTCTCTATCAAAAGGTGGTAAAATAATCTTTTAAAAATATTAGAGATTTCTATGATTATGATTGTATTTATTCTAATTTTAAGTTATTTAAACACTATCTAATTCATAAGTAGTCATAGAAATGAATATATATTACTCATTAATTACTTGGGATGTTACATCCTTCACCACTTTAGAAAATTTCATCCCTGTAATTTATTTACTTATCGAATAAGTGGGGGTATTTATCTCTCATGGAATTTTCAGATTCCCATGTTTCCTCTTCACTCATGTGGTTTTTCCACAATACCTTTACTTGATGAATCACCTTATTCCACAACACTTTCTCCCTGTAGTCAAAAATCTGGACCGGTTGTTTCTCATAAGATAGATTCTCTTCCAGCTGGACTACCACTGGACTCAAAACATGAGATGGATCTAGCATGTACTTCCTTAACATTGAAACATGAAAAACATTGTGTACCTGAGATAACATCGGAGGTAAAGACAAATGGTATGCAACTGATCCAACTCTCTCTCAAATTTCATATGGTCTAACAAGCCTTGGACTCAGCTTTCCTTTCTTACCAATTCACATCACACTTTTCCATGGAGATACTTTGAAAAAAACATGATCACCTACCTCAAAAGAGAGATCCTTCCTCCTGTTGTACGCATAACTCTTCTGCCTGCTCTGAGCTATTCTCATGTGTCTCTGTATCAGCTGAACTTTTTCTACCAACTCTTCTACCAATTCCGGTCCCATAAACTTCCTTTCACCCACTTTATCCCAAAAAGCTGGAGTTTGACACCACTTCCCAAATAATGCGTCAAATGGTGCCATCTGTATACTGAAATGAAAACTGTTATTATAATAAAACTCATCCAAAGAAAGATGTTGTTCCTGACTTCCCTGATAATCCATCGAGAAATCACGTAGCATATCTTCCAATGTCTGAATCATTCGTTCTGACTGCCCATCTGATTGAGGATGAAAAGTTGTACTGAAATTTAATTCCGTACCCAATGACTTCTAAAGGCCTTTCCATTAGTTAGAAGTGAACCTGGGATCACGGTTAGATACAATGGAGAGAGGAAATCCATGTAACCAGACTATCTCTTTAATATAAAAACGGGAATGTTTTTCTAGGGAAAAAATACCTCGTATAGCAAGGAAAGGAGCATATTGAGTCAAGCGATCAACAATAACCTAGATTGCATTATTACCTCGGGGTGTCTTTGGCAATCCCACAACGATGTCCATTGATATATTCTCTCATTTCCACTATGGCACTGGTAAAGGCTGAAGCATTCCATTCAGTAACTTCCACTCTACTTTAACCTGTTGACAAGTCAAACAATTCATAGTAAAATCATCAATATCTCTTTTCATTCCATACCACCAGTAATAATTTCGAAGATCTCTATACATCTTAGTACTGCCTGGATGAACTGAAAAAAGAGAACTACGAGCTTCACATAACAACACTCTCTTCAATTGTGAATCACAAGGCACACACAATCTCTTCCCAAATATCAAAACACAATCATTATCAATGTTGAATTCAGGAAACATACCCTTCTAAACCAGTTCTACCTTTTTCTACAACTCACTGTCTTGCTTCTGTGCTTGCGTAATTATGTTTGATAGAGAAGATTTCACTGATACCTAAAACAAAACAGAAGGAAATTATGCACCAACAACATCTATTCCATTTTTCATCAAATCCTTTACCAAAGGATCATGTTCTAAACACAACATTTTTAATGAATCATTTCTTTTTCGACTCAAAGCATCAACCACTTTATTTTCTTTTCCCAGATGGTAATGAATTCTACAATAATAATTATTTATTTATTCTAGTCATCTCCTCTATCTCATGTTCAATTTTTTATGAATGAATATATACTTTAAACTTTTGTGATTGGTATATATTTCACGCTTTACACCATACAAATGATGCCTCCAAATTTTTGAAGCAAAAACAACAGCAGCTAATTCCAAATCATGTGTAGGGTAATTTACCTCATGCGTTTTCAACTAACGTGAAGCATAAGAAATTACCTGATCATTCTGCATTAGGACGCAACCAATTCCCTTCAAAGAAGCTTCACTATAGATAAAAAACCCACCATTCCTTCAAGGAAGTGCCAAAATTAGAGCATTCACCAATTTTCATTTCAACTCCTAAAAACAATCATCACATTCTTTTGTCCAGATAAACTTAACACCATTTCGAGTAAGCTTAGTCATTGGACTAGATAACATGGAAAAATTTCTAACAAACCTTCGGTAATAGCCTGCAAAATCAAGGAAGCTAAGAATCTCAGTTACATTTGTTGGTCTTGGACATTCTTCCACAACCATTGTTTTTGCAGGATCAACAATTATCCCATATTTAGAAATAATATGACCAAGGAATGAAATTTTTTGTGACTAGAACTCACACTTTCTTAATTTACCATACAATTTATTTTCTTTTATAGTTTTCAAAATGACCCATAAATGTCTTTCATGCTCCTCTTTAGTTTTAGAAAACACCAAAATATCATCAATTAAAACAACCAAAAACTTATCCAAGAACACATGGAAAATTCTATTCATAAGGTCCATGAAAATAGTAGGTGCATTGGTTACCCCAAAAGGCATAACTAAAAATTCATAATGCCCATATCATGTATGAAACATAGTCTTCGGAATATCTGATTCTTTTACCTTCAACTAGTGGTACCCCGATCTCAGGTTAATCCTTGAAAAATACTGAGCTCCCTGGAGCTGATCAAAAAAATCATCGATATGAGACAAAGGATATTTGTTCTTAACAGTGATATTATTCAAGGCTCTATAATCAATGAAAAGTCTCATAGAACAATCTTTATTTTTAACTAATAAAACAGGATCACCACATGGTGATGTGCTAGGTCAAATGAAACCTTTCTCTAATAAATCTTGTAATTTCTACCTCAACTCTAAAAGTTCAATTTGAGCCATTCGATAAGGGTTTTTTGAAATTTTCTTAGCATCAAGAACTAAGTCAATAGTAAATTCAACTTCCTAATTTGGTATTATTCCAGGAAACTCATCAAGAAAAACATCAGTATACTCATTTACCACTGGCACATCATTAATATGAGTAGTTCCTTTGCTTTCAACAATATGTGCAAGGTAACATTTATTTCCATATTTTACATGTTTCTCAGCCTCTTTATATGTTATCAATAGTAAGGGTTCATTCTTGTACAAAAACTGAATTTCTTTCAGAATAGAAAATGCTTTAGCTCAACATTAAATCTTAGAATGGTAAATAGAGAGCCAGTCCATACCCAGGATAACATCAAACTCTACTAGAGGTAAAACAGTAATGTTTAAAAGTAGGTTCTTTCCACAGATAAGGATAGGAGGATTCTTATAAATTCATTTTTCCTCAACATTTCCCCAAGGTGTTTTTACAACAAGTTTAGGAGTCATTTCTTGAGATGGAATTCCCATTTTACTAGAAAAGTTTTCAAAGATGAAAGAATTTGTAGACCCTGAATCAAACAACACAATGGCATAATCTGAAAAAACAGACAAAGTACCTGATACCACATTATTTGATGGCCCAACATCTGCTGAAGTAGTTCAGAAGGATTTCACCACCCCTTTCTGCTTGTAGTCTGACAACTTCCCATCACTCAAGCTCTTTTTTGGACACTCGTTTTCATAGTGACCAATCTAATTTCACTTAAAACATTTCACAAACTGTAAATAAAATTTGGTCTCACCATCACACTGATATTTTTAATTGCAGTCACAAGCCTTATGTCCCATTTTACCACATCAGTATCACTTTCTAGAATTTATAAGACATTCCCCAGTATGCCTTTTACCACATTTATCACAAACTGGAAACATATTTTTCTTACCATCAAACCTTTTTAAAGAATTCTCCCCTTTCTCCTCCCACCTCTGTCTCTTCTTATGTTGCTTTTTATATAACACTTGATCATCAGAAAACTCTATTTCCACCTTCTCAGCACATCGAACAAGCTTTTCATAAATTTTGAACTCACGAGAAGCTAATGCCCTTCGATATTTTGGCTTTAATCCTGAGTAAAAATGATTGATTTTACTATCAAGGTCTCAGATAAAATTTGGATCATACCTTTCCAATCGAGTGAAACTTTCTTCATAAGCAGCCACTGAGTCATCCTCTTGCCTCAATTCAAAGAATTGTTTTTCCATCCTAAGTCGAATAGCCTTAGGAAAATACTTCTCAAGAAACATACATTTGAATTCATTCAAGTCGAGAGAATCAATCTAATCAGCATCCTTGATATTTTTAACCATCGACCACCACTGATCTCTTTCACCCTCCAAACGGTAAATTGAAAGACTAACCTTTTGATTGTCTGAACACCCCATGAAATCGAAAATTTTCTACAGTGCTTTAATCCACCCTTTATCTAGCACAGGGTCAGATGATCCTCTGAATGATGGGGGATGTTGCCTCATGAAGTGTTCCACCACTGACATGTTCCCCTACGGTTGATCTGGCTGATCTCATGCATGGATACCACCACCATTTATCACTTGAGTCAACTACACCATTACTGTAACAAACTGTTCAGTTCCAATTCCGACCATCTCAGGATGCTGATTCGGAAGGTCATTTCCTTCTGTATGCCTTTCTAGCACTGCTTCCCTGTTTCCTCTACAGAAAACCATTCTATACAAACATGTCTTAGATGAAGCAACATGGTAATCTTTAAATTCTATATCATTTCAATTTTAACATAAAAAAATATTTTTGGATAATCTTTTAATAGAAATTATACCTCATAAGGTTATCTAAACCGACCTATGATACCAACTATAAGGCCCCAACCTTAAACATTACTTAATCATGATTTATTTCAAGAATACACGTTGAGGATCTTTTCAGGTTTAGAGTTTTATAGAATTAGATCTTAAATCATGAATTATATTCCACATTTAAAAAAAGTAGTTACATAAAATATAGTACTCATTTTCCCCTCAACGGAAACATATTTAAAATAATACATGAACTCTTTCTTAACACTTCCTTGACACTATCATCACATCATGTACCTTTCCCTTGACCAATGAAAAACATTTCAAAAACTTGGGATGAGCAAAAAAAGCTCAGTAAGGGATATAAAAGTACGAAATGAAAACATTAGTCCATGTATGAAATCATATTTTACTCATAAAACATAATAATTTTAACATACCTCATCAAATCTTGTATAAATCATAGAAATCATAAGAGATAAAGGTAACATGAGGAATTCATAACATTCTTACATAGGGAGTAACCCTCATAGTTACGTTTGTAATACCCATCATGGTATATTCCCTAAATCTCTTCGGAGAAACCTTAATGTTTAACCCCTTCGCGATACCCAATGCATTGGAGAGCTATATCGGGCTCACCCGCCCTTAGTATATCACAGAACCACCCATCTTCATAACAATGCCCATGAACCATAACATAATCGTATCACAGAAAACATGAATAAAGGAAACATAACATTTCCACATTTCAATCACAAGATATCAATTCAACAAATTGATATAATAAAAACATTATGAAAACCATTTTCAATACCAAAATAAATGAAAAGTAAAACATGGTATTTATTTTTTTTAATTTAAAAAAAAGTTATGGTTTGTAGAGGAATCCGAAACTCAAATAATGGTCACGGCGGCGGAGAAGTCGTTGTTGCCGCATTCGTACGACAAAAACACATTCCTTTTGTTGTTTAGTAAAACTCTTCATATAAAAAATATTCCTTTTGAATAGCCATAAAAGTCAAAGGGGTTTATACACCGTATAAAATAATGTTGCGTATAAACCAAAATATGCCTCAATAAAAGGAGATTAAGAGAAGTCCCTTACATTGTCTCCGACTTGACAAGATCCTTCTTTAACCTCCAGAATAACAAACTTTAGTTAATTTATACTTTCTTAAGAACCTTTTTAAAGTTCATTACTCTTTTTATATCACTTATTACCATGTTATGAACACTATGTAATTATTTAATTTAATAATGGTCGTTTTTCTGATCATTGGTACTTGAGTCAAAAATAAACTCTTTATAATTACTAGTTGTTCATGTGGTAAAATATCCATTATATCCAGAATTATATTCATGATGTTGATATCATATATATCATATATATCCATTTTATACATGAATTTATAATATTACATAACATTTAGAGGTATGAAATGAAATGCACCGTTCATGGAGACGGTAAGCTGTACGTACGCATGAACGCTATTTTCATTAATATTTCGTATTTTATGGATTGGAATAATAATGATAAAAAGATATATTATAATTAAAGTATAATATCATATGTAATATCGTTAAATCTATCCTTTATGCATCCCACATATGGCATTAATGAATCAAATCACTATGAGGGGGCGGTAGTCCGCACTTCCTAAAATGAAGATATCGCATTTACCCATAATGGAAACCACAAAGGTATGCCATAATTGAAAAATACTGAAGCTTAAGGAAAATATAAACATATTATATATCATATAAAAATATAGTGACATATTAATGGCTACCTTTGAAGGTGCTAGAAGAATATTGAACAATCATTGTTTCCTGAGGCAGAAATTCGCCGTCTACTGAAACTGTATGCTCTTTAACCCTTAGATGTAGGTGTGTGTAAGTGTAGCTCGAATAATTCTTATTAAAACATCCTAGTATATTTATGATACTTGTGTTTTTACAAAATAAATGAATAAAAAAGATTTTAGGGGGTTAGAGAATCAAAATAAAACAAAAGAACATTAGAGAAGACTTTACCTTTAAATCGGGTAACTCCCTTTGGTTTGAACCAAAAGGGTTTATTGAAGAGCTTCCTGCCTAAGGTAAGGCTTATAGGATGAGTATAGGGATTTGGAGAGATAAAATAAGTAGAGATTGGCCGAGCCAAAGGCTTGAGAGGTGTGGGTAAGGTGGTGGAGGTGGGGGCCTTTTATAAGAGGAGGAGAGGGCACTCTTGGAAAGTCAAGAAATGTTACTTTATATTAAAATGTGTTTCAGTTTTAAAAGGTCCCACATTGATATATTTCGAGGATAAGTTGATTAGGGTTCTAAATATACTAATCCAATAGGTTTTTGACAAATGTAAGTTTTAGATTTTACATTATCTTTTCATTTTATTTAAATCGTTTATTTATGAGGTAATCGATGCGTCATCATGGTGTCATACAAAATTTAATTTATTTAATGTCTAAAAATTAGAAAAAAATATAATGATGTAAAAAATATTTTTAGGTTTCCAATGACTATTTATAGTCCAAGAGATCATTTATTTAGACAAAATTGAAATTGTTTTCCTTAGGTGTTACATACTTTTGTTATATTTAACTTTCTTTAAAAATAAGAAAAAAAAGTCACTATCACACAAAAGTGATTCCATGGTGTCCCAACGTTTGGAACAAGGAAACCCATGGTAGAAAATGACACAACCCATAGCATTAGGACACATTTTGGGGTCATTTGTTATTATTATGACATTATTTTATTACCCTTAACTATCTAATTACTAATTAATCACGATAATTAAAGATAATTATCATTGTAACTATTCATAATGTCCAAAAAAAGAGCCTTAATTACATAATTTGGACCTTATGATTCCAAATAAGGAATCCTTTTTACCTAATTCCAAACACATAAATTTCAATGATTAATTTAAAAATAATTCCCATTTTCAAAAAAAATAGTGGGTTTTTTTAGAAACAATTTCTATCAAAAGTTTGAGAATTATTTATGTCCAATTTCAAAGTGAAATTAATCCCATTGAGCACCATTAAATTAAATGGTAAAAAAAATTATTTACAATTTAAACCCAATTAAAAATATAATCTATCCATATAATTAAATTAGATGAAAAAGTAGTTTTGAATTAAAATGCAGTATTTTTCACTATTCATTAAAAAATGATCATTGTCAGAAAAATTCCAAAAAATTATCCAATGTAAATTTCAATGTCCCAATACTAAAGGATAAGTTTATATTGACAAATAGATATTATAAAATTGTCAAAATATAGATTTAAAAATGGTTCTCCATCAAAAGGTGTTAAAACAATCTTTTAAAAATATTAGAGAATTCTATGCTTAAGATTGGATTTATTCTCATTTTAAGACTTTAAAACACCAAATAATTCATAAATTGAAATATATAAGAATATCTATTACTCATTACTTAATTGGGATGTTACATTCTCTATCATCAACCATTTTTATGAGTTCTTATGTCACGTCATTATGCTGCCGAAATTGCACCGTGCTTTTCCAAGCCAAAGTCATTGTGTAGGGAATACCGTGCCCATTTATCTATCAAGGTTATTATCCTTTATGTCCATTTACATATTGTTTAAAGAGTATAATTTTTTTATTCCACATTCATTTATCTTGGAATAAATGATTATGTTGATTGATTTAATGTTTTATGATCCATGTGGCACACTTATGCGTGAAAAAGAAATGTTTAAGAATGGTGCACCCTAATAGCACTCCAATGCATTGGGTAAAGTATATTATTATGGTTCGTCATGTGAAATGAGTGTTTACTCATGCTAATTCAATTTCAATGAGGGTATACTCGTGCTCTATGTGCATTATGGTTTACTCATGCTCCATGTGCAATGAGCTTTGGCTCATGCTAATTTCATGTTAAGTGTTGTTTCAACATTTCCATGTTATGATTATCATGTTTTATCATGAATTTATGTTTATGATTATCTTGTGATATATTGATATGCCTATTTTCTAAAATTTATTGTATTCCTCATTCTATTCAATTATTATCCCCTTATGGGGCTTTATAGCTCACCCTTTTCCAATGCTTGTCCTCAGGTTATCCCATGCAATGCTATGTATGAGGGAATGTAGTGGTCATGAAAAAGAAGTTTTCAATAAAGACGTTTCATTTCAGGTTTTATGTTGTTATGTAATTATCATATTCCCCAAATTCATTGGAAATATCTATCTTCTATGTTTTATCAAGTAAATTTTATGTAATAAATTAGTTTTAAGTGTGTTATAAAAAAGTAGGGTTGTCATAGTTTGTATGAGAGGATAGGTTTAGTTATTTTTTGGATTAGGAATAGAAAACCCCTGTAAATCCTTTGAGACAAGACTAAGTATAATAAAAACATCCCTATGTTAGGATGATCATTGAGTAAGTGTTTTATCAAGAAAATACACCCCTCTCTGGATACAAGCAGGTAGAGGCGGCTCTGGTACCGATGTATCCTAGGGGTAAATACCGAAAACACCACTTTGAGCTAGACTCGAACAAGAACTGTTGTACGAGAATGGGCTTTGCTGCACTCTTGGTTACGAAACTCATAGGGGATATGCTTTGGTAAATTCACAATCTTAGTATAGACCATTATTAAAGGACTAATAAAATTCTGTAAGAATATATGTTTGAAAGGAGATCATGGATAACATAGACCAAATACAATAGATTCATATGTTAATGAAAAAAGTTATTTATAAGTCATCAGTTTTGTCTTTGTATTACCCTTTATGTGTTACCCCTAAAATTCCGATTTTTCCAGTGAATGGCCGACAAAAGGAGCACTTGGGCTAACATCCGATGTAAAGATCAATGTGATGACTATACTAATTAGATTCCCAATCCAATGGGAGAAGGAATCATTAACTTTTCCATGCTTGACTCTTAGCTAACTCATGATTTGAATAGAAAAATTCGTTAAGAGGAATGTTTAACATCCGTATGAAATAACAAGTCACTATCGAGTGATTCATGAGACAAATGACTCTTACTTTTAATGGATCATTAGATCCCACCACCACTGAATAATGGATCAACTCCATAGAAAGGATCTTCTCTATCCTTCAATGTTTGGAACAAGAGATGGTTTTCCTTTCCACTTATCATATGGAGGGTGAATCTGATAAATGATGGACATTGATAAAAAAATTTGAAGCCTAAGGAGGAGATCGAGGCATTGGAATGGAAGGATTTTCAGAAGATTTTTTTTGATAAATATTCTCAGTGCACTCTCCATCTTATGATGGAAAGGGACTTCCTTGCCCTCAATCAAAAAGATAATGAATCTGTTGGAGCATACGAGGAAAAAATCACAAGGCTTTCACAATACGCTTCCAACTTTGACGTCACCCCCTAATGAAAGGTTGAACACTTCTTTAGTGGTATGAAACCTAGCCAACAGAAAGCGTTGTTGGTACATGAATTTGACAGCTATGAATATATTGTTTGATGTTCCCTCACAGTCGAAATGGAGAATGGAGAATCTCATAGGTATCATGGGGATAAGAATTTCTATGTGGACATCAATACTAGCGGTCCGATGGATAAATCCAATGGTGCTAAGAAGACTGAGCAGCCCACTTGCCAAAGGTGTGGAAATAAGCACCCTAGAAATTTCATGAAGGGTAAGAGAAATTGCTTTAGGTGTGGTAGATAAGGGAACCTAGATATTAACTATCAACAAGAAAGACTAGCTGTTGCGACAAAGGAGAGGAACATTATGTTCAATCCTCAACGCGTAGTTCATTGCTACAACTGCAAATAACCATGGAATATTTCAAATAAGTTCACTAAGCCAAGGGTTTTCAGAGGAAACAAACAACCTCCAACGTAGCAAGGGAGAGATTTTTTCCATCACTACTTCCGAAATGAACCCCGAAAACGAAGTGGTGACGGGTACACTAGTTATTCATTCCAGAATAGTGAACGTACTTTTGGATTCAGTTTCTACACATTCTTTTATATCACAAAAGTTTAGTATAACAATCAAAGAACCACCACAAATCATGGAAGTGAATATATTGGTAAGTACGAAAAATGGGGCAATCATTGAATCCCATGAATATAACTCCTCCCCTGTCATAATCTGTGGATTAAACATCCTGGAGAACCTCGTCAAACTCACTCTAGTGGAATTTGATATAATTCTTGACATGGATGGGATTTCCTTACAAAGATCCAATATAAATTACCGTGAGAGGTAAATCAATCTCTATGTGGAGAATCGGCCCCTGATTCATTAAAAGTGCAAGGAGGAAGATGAATCTTCTTTAGCTCCATCATCCAAAGCATAAATATTACTGCCCTATGAAAATGCGTATCTGGATCAGATGATTGAGTCTAGGGAGGCAACCATCCCAGAAGACATGCCTATTGTGAGGGAATTTTATAATGTGTTTCCTAAGGAGTTGACTCGTCCACCTCCTATAAGAGATGTTGAATTATCTATTTATCGTATATCTGGGTAATTTCCAATATCCAAGACTTCGTATAGAATGGATGTTGTGGAGCTTGAGGAGCTGAAAAAAAACTATAAGAGAATCTAGATAAAGGGATTATATGCCCAAGTGCTTCACCATGGGTTGCAACATCCCTCTTCATCAAGAAGAATGATGGGGCAATGTGCCTTTGCATCGATTTTCCGGAGCCTAATAAAATCACAGTAAAGAACAAGTAGCCTCTCCCCCGAATTGAGGACTTGTTTGATCAGTTGAGTGGATAAAAATACTTTTCCAAGGTGGATTTACGATGGGGATATTATCAAGTAAGGGTGAAGAAGGAAGATATCCCCATGACAGCTTTTCGAACAAGATACGGGCACTATGAATTCATAGTAGTGACTTTTGGACTCACTAATGCTCCAGCAATCTTCCTAGACGTGAAAAATAGAGTCTCTAGAGATTACCTCGACATATTTGTGGTAGTATTTGTAGATGATATTCTTATATACTCCTTAAACAAAGAGGATCATAAAGAGCATCTAAGAACTGTACTAGAGACCTTGCGGAAGGAAAAGCTCTATGAAAAGTACAACAAGTGTGAGTTCTGGTTGAAAGAGGTCTCATTGTTGGGCCATATCATCACAAGAAATAGGATATCTGTGGATCCCTCCAAAACTGATTCAATTTATGGATTGACAAGGCCAACATCAGTAACATATATCCACATCTTCTTGGCATTATCTAGATATTATCGACGATTTGTGACAAATTTCTCATGATTGTCCAACCCTCATACCAAGCTTACACGGAATGGAGTAAAGTTATCCTGAAGTGATGAATGTGAAGAAAGATTCAAGGAGCTTAAATGGAGGATTATCACTACGCCTGTGATGACTTTAACCAAAAGTGGATTATGTTTTGTGGTATTGAGTGATGCTTAGAAGAAGGGCCCGAGATTTGTGTTGATGAAAAATGAAAATGTCATTGCCTATGCTTCATGGAAATTGAATGTTCATGAACAGAACTATCCATCACATGACCTCGATTTGGCTGTAGTGATCTTCACTTTAAAAATTTTGCAGAACTATCTCTTTCGGGAGAAGTGTGAAATATATACGGACCACAAAAGACTCAAGTATATATTCACATAGAAATAGTTTAACATGAACCAATGAATATGTTTAGAGCGGATCATAGACTATGAATTCTTAATCCATTACCACCCTAGGAAAGCGAACAAGGTGGAAGATGCCCTATATATAAAGGACCCAACGATTCTATCATTCATGATAATTTAATATGATCCAATCTTCTTATATTTGATGAAGATAGACATGTGAATAATAAATAAGGGATAATCATCAATCCTTTCACAAATTATTTCTCAATTGTCACTTTTGTAATGGTTAAAAAAGATCAAAAGGATGATGTGGGAATTTAGGAAATAGTGGAAGCTATCAGAAAAGGGAAATCTACAGAGTTTAATTTTAATAAAGAAGGAATTTTGATATTTGGGAAAAGACTATGCATTCCATCATGTTCGGAGCTGAAAAATGAAATTTTGAATGATGCACACAGTTCAAATTTCACTAGTCACACAGGAAACACATAGATGTACTGATATCTCTGGGAAAATTTTTGGTGGTAAAATATGAAGAAGGAGATCGCTGAATATAAATCAATGTTCCTAGTGTGTCATAAATTGAAGGAAGAGATGAAGAATTCTACGGGGATGATGCAACCATTGACTATACCAGAATGGAAATGGGATAACATCACCATGGAATTTCTCAACAGACATCCGAAGAAGTCCAAGGGAAAAAATGCAATATGGGTTGTTTTGGATCGTCTTACAAAGGCTGCACACTTCATTTTTATTCATTTTTATTTCTCATTAGATTAAATGGAACATATATATATCAGGGAATTGGAAAATTTTCATAGAGTACCACTATCTATTGTGTCTGATGGAGATCAAAGATTCACCTCTAAGATTTAGAAGAGTCTTCAACATTTTCTGAATACTGAACTGATCTTCAGTACGACATATCATCCTCAAACTGATGGACAATCTAAGAGAAATATCCATAAACTTGAGGAAATGCTGATAACTTTCTCAATGTACTTTAAAGGAGGATGGGATCAACATATTCCTCTAGTTCAGTTCTCTTATAATAATAGTCTCCACTGGGGCATCCAAATGGCACCATATAAATCCCTTTATGGAAAAAGGTGCAGAACACCTGCGTGTTGGGATGAGGTCGGTGAGAGTAAGCTACTTGGACCAGAAACGGTTGAAGAAATGGTGGAGATGGTAAAAACCATTTAGAATCATATCAAGACAGCCTAGAGTCGATAGAATAGTTATGCAGATAACCGTCGCCAGGACCATGAGTTTAAAGTTGGAGAAATGGTATTTCTACACATATCACAGTGGACGATGGTCATGAGGTTTGGAAATAAAGGGATGTTAAGTATAAGTTACATCGACCACTTCAAGATTCCTGATCATGTCAGGGCTATGGCCTATTGACTAGCACTTCCACCTACCATGGCCAAAGTACATGATGTCTTTATTGTATCCCTCTTAAGGAAGTACATATCAGACCCTTCAAATTTACACTCTTCATAGGTGGTACAATTAGAGGATGATCTATCTTATAAGGAGGAACTTGGGAAGATCTTAGATTGTAGAGAAAAAGTTCTACGAAATAAGAAAATGCCCCTCGTTAAGGTGTTGTTGAAGAACGAAAAGTTTTAAGAACAAAAGTGGGAATCAGAGGAAATAATGAATCTGAGTTACCATCATCTATTTTAGCGTGGGAAGTGGAAATTTTGAGAGAAAGAATTTTTAAGGGAGTCAGATTGTAAGGACCCAAATATTAATGAAAATAAATCCCTCTTGATCTAATTAAATTTATATTTATGTCAAATGTTTATATAAAATGTCATCTTCTTTGGTTTTATGTTTTTGATTTTTAAAATACTGTTATTAATTGTGATTGTTGATAATATATTCGTTTAACAGTTATCACGTGATTAAAATAAATATTGGGCTTTAACAAATCCAATTTACTCAGACAAATGAATCGATGGCCTCATTAAGTAGAAGTTACCCATACGAAGCCCATTTGTCAGAGCTTGGAAAGGAGGTTGCATCATTGGGATTTTCTCTTGACCAATCCCAAGCAGATCTTGAATATGTTATCCTTAAGTGGGACCACCTCTGATAGAAGTGAATGGTGATAGACATTACCAGCCAAGTAATGTTATCCGAGCCACCCCAAGAGTCTATCAAAATCGCACACCTTATTCTTCAGACTTGTGCGAGTGTTAATAGGAAAAATGTAACAAGACCCTAAAACTATGGTTATGTACATTATTTTTTTTATATAATAATGAATATAAATTCATTTTATTATTGTTTCCTTGTAAATAGTTTTTAAATAAAAAATAATATTTTTAATTAATGTTAAACTATGAAATATATTTTGATGAATTAATAGAGTTTATGAAATAAAAATTATTTTAATAAAATATTATGTTTGTTATTAAATTAATTTTCATTAAATATAATTTATCATATAATTTTAAGAATGAAATTGTAATTTTTATTAACGTTTGAAAGCCACTTTTTTCAAAACCCATGAATTTTCAATGAATGTCAGTTTTTATTTTAAAAGATAAAAATAACATATTTAGAAAACTATTTAGATTAAATTAATATTATTTCTAAAATCAGGATGTCAATATTATCCCACTGTGAATTTTTCAAAAAAAAATTAGATAGTTAAAATTATGGTTAAAGATTTAATACCGTTTATATATATAATGTGTTTTATGACATCATAATGACCCAATAGTGATGTAAAAAAATACTATAAACTTTATGTTCGGACAATATATGTTTTACCATTAAAATATACTAATTTTGGGGTTGTTTGATTTATTTTACAAAGAATTAGTGGACCATTCATGACTTATTAAACATTTAATCGTTTTAAATTGTTTTCCTTGAGAGTGTGACTCACCTTCACATAAGCAACCCCATTATTTTAAGAAATTCATACTTTTTCCAAATAAAATATTGTCTTCCACATCCCTTTTCCAAAAAACATGGTAAAAAACCATGGGGTGGTTTGTGGTTTTGATTAGTTTAATGTGAGGTGTCCCAAACTGAAATAATAAATAATTCATTCAAATTTCCTATATAAACCACCGATGATCTCCCTTACTCCTCACCCAAATCCTTTGGAGTGTGTCCAACATATTCCCTACTCTGTATAGAATCCTCCCAAGGTTCCTCAAGATTCCATGAAGCCTCTATCAATCCTTTCTCAGACCATTGGAATCACACTTCCAAGTAAGGGTTTATCTTGCTTTCTCATTTTTGTCTAATATTCATTAAATTGTCATACCCATTTAATTTCAAGTATAAATGTTTGGGTATGGTTTTTCACCTCCCCCATACTACCCTATTTATGTTTGAATGAAGGGACACCCATTTCTCTCTCATTAAATGCCTCCCATGTACACCTGTTACTATGCTGAAATTCCGAACGGAATTTCTCTCCCCTCATTTACATTCAAGAAATTATTTTGTATCATGAATCTAAATACCATTTAATTTGTTGGGACATGTATCTATATGACCCACTTACTGTCCATGTCATTTAATATGATGATACTCCCTTTTCTCTCTCATCAAAAAATGTTATAAGTTCTTATGCCACGCCGTTATGGTGCCTAAATTGCACCGCGCTCTTCCAAGCCAAAGTCACTGTGTAGTGAATACCATGCCCATTTATCTATCAAGGGTATTGACCATAATAAACATTTACTTATTGTTTAAAGTGTTTCATTTATGTATTCCACATTCTTTTATCATGGAATAAATGATTATGTTTAATGATTCAATGTTTTATGATCCTTGTGGCGCACTTATGCATGAAATGAAATGTTTAAGAAGGGTGCACCCTAATAGCGCTCAAATACATTGGGAAAAGTATAGTATCATGATAAATCATGTGTAATGGGTGTTACTCATGTTAATTAATGTGTAACGCATCTTTAATCATGCTCCATGTGCAATGAGGGTTTACTCATGATCCATGTGCAATGTGCCTTGGTTCATGCTAATTCTATGTTTAGTTTTGTTGCCATATTTCCAAGTTATGATTATCATGTTTTATCATGCCTTTATGTTTATTCTTCTATTGTGATCTATTGATGTTCCTATTGTCTAAAACATATTGTATTCCTCATTTTATTACATGATTATCCCATTATTGGGCTTTATATCTCACCCTTTCTTATTCATGTCCTCATGTTATCCCATGCAAAGCTAAGTACGAGAGAATGTAGTGGTCATGTAATAGATGTTTTTAATAATGATTTTGTATTTCATGTTTTAAGATGTGATTTAATGATATTAAGCCCCCAAAACACTAAACCACTTGATCTTATATGTTGTATCAAGTGATTTTTATGTTCTAAATTTGGTTTATGTGTGTAATAAAAAGTGGGGTTGTCATAATAAAACCATTATTTTACAGATAAAAAAACACTACTACGAGCTAAAATCACCTCCAAATCAGCACTACCATTCCTAAACACTCACTTCCACCTATATAGCACACACCATAAAACCATTTCACCAAATAGAAACAAATAAGTTTTAAATGAATATTTAAACAAATTATTATCTGTTTTGAAACATATAGTTTTACAACCCATATTAGATTCATTATTCTACATATTAACCATATTTAATGAAACCCCTTTCAGTAGTCACCACTCATCCTCATTTAGCCTTTTCTTAGTATTTTGAATCACAACTTATTTATTCCCAACCACTAGTCATTTAATTACTGGTCACACCCATAACCATATTGTCTATATCCAATCAAATTACATCACCATCTATAGAAAATATCACATGCCACGAATTCGAAAACAGCATAACAAAATTAACACATCCCACACCAATAAGAAACACATTTTTTACTCCACCGCCACTCGTTAAAGCCCCTTCCAATTATAATAAAAAATAACTATACCAAATTAATAATCAGGCCCACATCCAAATATGGCCATAAAATCCCAAACTAAGACATTCATATTTACGTTATGGGAAAAAGAAACTAAATAATTGAATATATATAAATATCATCATTAAAATCCATAGTAATTTCATTATCAACATGTTTATTAGTTAAATCATATTTATCTAATAGTATGTACAACATCACATAAAATTCAAGATTCCACACAACCAATTTTTTACCAAAATTAAATTATTATCGTTTTATGAGAGGTCATTTCAATAGTTTAATCATGAAAAAAATACATGGATCATTTTATTAAAAAAATAACAGTAGTAAAAACCACATCATTTTTCATAAAAATATCAAAGATTCATATACAACACATTTTATACCCTTTCCCTTTGATATCATCACATAGACTGTTATTTTGATAATATAATTCATACTACTTATCCAATGAAATTAGAAGAATGTTAATTCTATAATACAAAAAATAAATAAATAAAAGATGTCTTGAATCCCCTACGTTAGTGTGAATATTTCACGACTTACTACATTATGTATAAAGGACAGAGAGATGAACATAAGACCAAAAACCTAAAAAGATGACTCAAACATTCTAATATGTTGCAACAAACTATCAAAAGATGACTTGAAACCAAATCCAACTATTGTTTAATATTTATATGGATAATAGAGATAGAAAATGTGGAGGAAGGGAAAAAACTAGCTTAAATCACCCGATGATTATTCTTCTCCACATGGAGTTCCAAAATAATCAAATGGTATTCAAATCTTACAAATATGATCTTTGGTTATGTGGGGTTAAATGAATAATAATGGTATAGAATAGTGTATGTTCATACACTATCTATAATTAATTATTCGAGATTTTTATAATAATTCTACTATGTTTTTCGTTTTTGAAATCACACAAACCCACTAAATACTATATTAATAGATGTAGTAATTTTTTTTTATCAAAGTAGAGAATATAATATTCCCTTTATTGTGGATCAGGCTTCAATGGTGATGAAATTTAATTCCATTTAAAAAATTACTTATTTTTGGGTTTTTATTGATAATTCCATTTTAATTCCAAAAAATAAGTTCTATGTAAAAGTAGAAGAATTTTTATGGGTGTAATTGTTTTATAGTTGAAAATATACTTCTCAATCCAAAAATATAAATTTAGATGAAATAATTAAAGGAAATTTTCATTAAGGGATGAATATTACACATTCATTTACTAGTTATATATAAAAAACACTCTTATGTTTGACAAATTAGCCACATCATGGCTCTTACAACCCATTATTTTACACATTTTAAGATAAATTTAGTAAAGGATATGAATCTCACCTTCCAAATTGATTATATTTCGTATCAATTATTACTGATAAATTAATTTTATGTAATACATATATTTCATTTTTTTAATGTTTCTATGTATTTCTAATGTTAATTTTACATATGAAAACAATACTATTATACAGGATAATATTAATTTTATTATTTGACAATATAACTTTTATATTTGAAAATAGTGAAAACTCATTAGTATATTAAAGTAATTTTGTAAATATGTAAGGGTAATTTCATAGTAATAGGGAATATATTAGTGCCATTTTATTGTTTATGTAAATTCATAATTGTCATATGAGACTTATTAAAAATTTATAATATATATATATATATATGATTACTTAAAAAATTTATGGATTGTCTTGAAAAATTATTTGACCCCTTCTAAAAAATATAGTTACTTTAAAACTAACTTTTAGAATAACATAATCCTTTAATAACCTATGATTCTTTTAGAAAACATACCAACCCTCCCAAGACAAATAATAAAAGAATATAGTTATTGAGTAAACCTGAGGTGTTATATCTGATACCTGTAAAATTATTCTCATCCACAATAATCAAAACAAATATAGATGGAAATCATAACAAGAAACCTAACTCTTCCAAGTAGATACCACTCAAATAGAGACAACTCCAGCATAAAGGAACAATAAAACACATGAAACAAATAATTTCAGATAAATCTACATTAAATTGAACATCTTATTATCAATGAATAACACGACTCAATATAGTTCGGGATAACGATAATGATTGTATAACTCACAATCATACAAACATTCCTATAAACCTCCATGCCTCTATGCAGACTTATCCTATGGAATATCGCTCCCATAAAAAACCATTTCCCTATTATCATGAATATCAAATCGCCCATCCATATCAACTAGCACATCCATGAACTCTAATCCATCCTCAACATTGAACACTCCCTAATCAAGTACATGGGAGAAATTATGAATATATCAATAGATTTGTGGCATATGAATGGCAACATGGAACTAGTATTACAATTGGTGAATCCCATTTATGATATTACACTTCAAATGATGAGGGAAAACTCTTATTTTTTTTTCTAGGAACTAAAACATCAGAGGTATTCGTATCTAATCAGTATATGGATTGTGATGGTCTTGCACATCCTTCATCCATTATTCAATAAATTGAGCCTTCTCATTCATTCTCAACACCAAATATGGTCCAATGACTAAAAAACATCAAACATATATATAATTAATGTGAGATATGTAAGGAAATAATTACAAATCCATGAATATAACATTGTTACTAGTTTGGTGGTAGTTTTTATAATATGATAAATCGACCAGGGGTTAGCAATTATACCATGATCCCCCAAAATCCAGAATACATGTTCAGAATGTATCTCCTAATATATTAATGGCCAGCTCCATTTGATTAACCGTACATGGATTAAATAATGTTTTGAGGTGTATATGAGAGAAATATTACATTAAATACCTGCATTGACCCATAATAAAAAAGGAAGATCCCAGTCAGATATGAGGGTTATTGGTACCCCATGAAGCATAAATATCACACCTAAATTCTATAATGATATAATATCCATTAAATTTTACTTCATGATGGGATGAAAATGAGACCATTTCATTAATAGATCTAAAATCACCCAAATAGATTAATTTTCTCATTAAGATTGAAAAAAACTGGTGATGAAATCAACTAAAATTTCATCTAACTTCAACTCAGGGACACCCATTAGTCGTAAAAATTCACTTGAAAATAATGATTTCCATTACGTACTGATAAACCAGAAACCACCACACAAACTCAACAATAATTTTTTTTTATCATTGACAACCATAAAAAACTTGTTATGTAAGGATACATGTATGATATATCAGGATTCCCTACCAAGGGAATTCAATGAATCTCAAAAAAACCTCCACATGCATCAAAAAAGAGGGAAATAATCTCTCTAGAAATAATATATAATATTTATTGTGGCACTCCAGATGTACACCCTAGATATGGTGTTATAAAAACTTGCCTTACATATAATATTTGATAACTAGTGATATTTATCAATTAAAAATTACATATAGTTCAATAACATATTCAATACATCTCACAAATAGCCCAAAAATTCCAATAACAGAAGGTTTAGTGTCTCTAAATACTAGCTATACAAGAAAATTAGTTAAATTACATTTGATCTTTTTTACATTATGATACAAAATTACAAAAACTTCTAGACTCCTCATTTGTTATAATCATATTCATAACCATGGGAATATAAACTATAATCACCCTCTAATTCTCATGGGCTTGAGAGTAAGAAGAGTCATTACTAGGCCTAAAGCGACATCCCCATGATGCCAAAGGGTGGAAATAAATGCCGAATGGTTTCAAATACAATTTGTGGAAAATTTACCCATTATGAAATTAACCAATTAACCTACTAAGAAAAAACAAATATTCACAATATGTTGCATGGACAAATAGAAGACAACTCAATAACTTCATGTATCTCAGGATCACATCAAAGTATAGAACATCATAAGAATAACCAAGTATCAATGTACACAAGGGATATACTACACAAGACTCTCTAAAGAACTCAAGACTCCATTCTCCAGAAGCAATAAGATACAAAATATCCGAACTTCACAAAAATCACAAGGTAGTGAAAAAAAAGAGTGAAACATTACCTTTGCCCTAGTTCTGGAAGATAGCATCTAGAAAAGCACCAATGATTCAAAGCAGTGATGAGTATAAAACTCAGTAAGTTTTCCCCAATGAATTCCCTACTCAATCCACTTGGATAGAAGAGTTATGAAAAATTATATAAAAAACTTAATATAAAACCATTTCTCAAAAATTGTTTATTACTAAATATAAACATGTTTTCAAAAATGATCACTACCAAAAGCATACAAGTGCAATTGAAACACATTTTCCCACCAAGATATTTTTACAAATAAATAACTAAAAAATATTTACAACCATTTTACAATATCCCTTTATTATCATACCCAACCATTCCTTTAAACCATGGAACGGACCATGCGTGCTATTTAATGACAGTTCCATATCCATGAGCGGTTTATCGTCGATCAACCAAGTCGTCACAAGGTAATTGTTTCCCATGTTACATTAACCCTTTTTCACTGAAAACAGGGTCATATTTAAACCAATATCCTATATGCTACATGAACACACACCACATATTCTGAAAAATTAAAAAACAAAACCTTTTAATAAAAAACATTTCTATTGAAAACAATTCCCGTCAGAACCATTTCAATGCCCAACAATTTCAATAAAACGCTATTTTTTTGGAAACCATTTCTATTGAAAACCACTGTCTCATCAACCATTTAAAAAATCCAGAAAATACATAAGATAAAATAATCATATTAAAATCATGAAACTAATCCCCCTTTGCAAAACTATTCACCAAGATCAGACAATTTCACAAAAACCATAAATCATCAAAAATGATGATTTTCCACGCATTTCCCAATAAACAAACCAATTTAAATATAATCCAATAAATTCTATCAATAGGAGATGAGATTAAAGCCATAGACCTCAATGGTTTTGACAAAACTATGAAAATAGACAAAGAACACACAAGAAAGCGGGTCGATTCTCCAAGAACGACCTTAGATCTCTTATCCTTGCAAGATCACAACTCAACATTAAATTATTTGGAATCCAAAAACGTATATTTACCCAACATAGGTTCAGATCATAGAAATATTAGAGATTGGAACTGTATATCTAAGAAGATCTAAGAAAACATGACAAATCTGGAAGGAATGGAGATATACCTCAAGAATCAGACTCGAAATCACCAAGGAAAGGAATTAGGTTGGCTTAAAATTCTGTGGGGAGGGTTCTCTAGCCTTCTACGAAGAGTTATCTCAAAATAGGGTCGTTTTGAATCCAAAACGAATTATATAGAGAATAAACGAGTAAGATCCTATAAAATAGGATCATGAAATGACCTCTGTGCTAGGTTTGACTACACGGTTTGGGCCAACCATGTATGGATCATGCGACCTCCCTTTTTTCCCAACACTCCTTATAAAACCCAAAAACTCTTCCATCCATCACCTTTAACCTTTTTGTAATAACATATTTTTTATGGAAACATCCTAACTAATGGAATCAACCCATTTTAAGGAAACACCCCACATTATGGAAACAACCCGCTTTATAGAAACACCCCCACAATATGGAAACAACCCACTTTATGGAAACAACAGACATTATGGAAACACCCAACATTATAGAAACACTCTTTTTAATGGAAACTCTCCACTCCATGGAAACTCTCTATTAAAGACACACAAATTAATAAAACATGAGGAAAGTGGGTTATATACCCAAAATCAGGGGTACTGCATTCTCCCCAGCATTTTTATATCCGTCCTTAGAATGTAGAAATCCCACGCTGACAAAAATGCATTTATTCCATTGCTCTATAATTTCATTCCCACATTCCCATGTCTCTTCCTGAATTTGACAATTTTGTCTTAAAACCCACACTAGGCTGATGATTTTCCCATTCAATAATTTCTCTTGTCTATCCATAATCAACACTGGGATACATACCAACAATTAATCGGGTTCTATCTCAATGTTATCTTATCTGATCACATGGTCAAGATAAGGGTGATTATTTTTCAACTCAGATACACGGAACACATTATGCATCAATCTAAACTATTGTGGTAATTCAACTGATATTATATATCTCCAACCCCTTAATTTATCTCAAAATGGACAATATAAATAAGAGATAACTTTCCATGCTTCTTAAACCGATGATGTCCAAGCCTTGAATAGATCTTCAAATGGACATGATCTCGCCAAGAAAACGTCAATTGTCGTAGATGGTGATCTTCATAAGATTTCTAAAGACTCCAAGCCGTCTCCATCTTCTTTATAATCAACAAGATATTCTCTATTGTTTTATGGAAATGGCTTGGGCCGATTGGTGATGTTTGTCCCATTTCCACCCAGCATTGTTGAGGACGACAAGGACACCAATACAATGCTTTAAACAGAGCCATGTGTATTGAGTCTTGATCGATTTTATTTTATGAGAACTCCACTATAGGTATATGCTCCTCCCATGAGCCCCCCAAATATATTATATATTCCTGTAACATGTCTTTCAACATTTTTATCATCCGCTCAGATTTCCCATCCGTCTATGTATGATACTCCATGCTCATAGTCAACTGAGTCCCGAGAGCTTGCTGTAATGATTTCCTAAAATGAGGCGTGAACCTCAGATCGCTATTTGAGACTATTAACACTGGTACATCATGCTTTTTTCACTACTTCTCTTATTTAGATTTTTTAAAGATCCTCTAATGTGTGACTTTCATGAATAGGTTTGAAATGGGCCGACTTGGTTGGATGATCCACTATCACCCAAATGACATCATGTTTCTACACCGTTCATGGAAGTCCTATAACAAAATCCATTTCTATATGATCCCATTTCCACACTAGTAAGGAAAAATATTGTAACATACCAATTGTTCTCTGATGCTCTTCTTTAACATACTGATAAGTTAATCACTGCGAGACAAACTCATCGACCATCTTTTTCTTATCACTCCACAAAAAATGTGCCTTCATCATCTTACACATCTTTTATGTACCTGGATATACATCCCATATGGAATAGTTGTATGAATAATGGAGTTGTTATTGAAAAACCATATATACTACCATCCCATCTAAGAAACCCAAAACGGAACCCCCATCAAGATTCCAGCCCTCAGTGGTCTCCCCACCATTGAGGTAAGAACATACAACAAGACATTCTGTATCAGATTTTTGTGCCTGTTTGAACATTTTTACTAAATAAGTAACAAGCGTAGCCGAAAAAAACTACAACATCACCTTGGTCTTCACATTCCACATTTATGTCATCTAAGACCGACAACAACTGCCATTCATCTGAATCTTATTTCTCCAACTGAGCATTTGACTTTCAACTCAATGCATCCACCACAAAATTTCATTTCCCCAGTGTTTACATCATGTCAATTGATTTTTTTTAAATACTACATCCATATCTTATCCCTCAAATTCAAATATCACTATAAGAAAACATGTTTCTACTTGTTGTGATCCATCAACAATGTAAATTTCTGTCCAAATAGATAATGTCTCCGTGTTTTCAAAGCATGGACTACTGTAGAAAATACCAAATCATCTGTTGGGTAATTATTCTCATGCACTCTCAACTGCCTTGAACCATATGCAACCACATAATCTATTTGCATGAGAGAAAAACCCAACCCTAGTCTTAAAGAATCACAATTCACCACATACCCATATTCTGATTCTAGCAAGAGAAAGATAGGTGCCGATGTAAGTTGAACGTTCATTTAATAGAATTGCTTCTGAAATTCTTCCATCAATTGTAATTTCGGATTCTTCTTCATCCGAGCTGTCATTGGTGAAGATAGTCCTGATAAATCACGCACAATGCATTGGTAGAAACCAACTAGACCAATAAAACTACGTATCTCAAAAAAATTCATCAGTAGATGCTAAAATATAACATCTTCTATCTTTTTCAGATCAACATAAACTACTTTAAAAGAAAATACATGGCCAATAAAACCTACTTCGTGTATCCAAAAACCAAACTTTGATAATTTCACATACAAATGATAATCTCTCAAGATTTGTAACATTATTTCCAGGTTCACCTCATGATAATATCTTGTCTTGGAATACACCAAAATTTCATCCCCAGACACCACAACAAGAATAATATAGATATTTTTGAAATATCTGATTCATCAATTCCATGAAGAGCACTGGTGCATTCATTAGATCGTAAGGCATGACTATATATTCATAGTGGCCATGTCTATTTCTAAAAGTTATCTTTGGAATATCCTATTTTCAAACTCTTAATTGGTGATATCCTGATCGCAATTAAATCTTGGAGAACCATTGAGCTACCCTTAATTGATCGAACAGATTATCAATGCGTGGAAGTGGATATCTGTTCTTTATCATAACTTTGTTAATCTTAAGAGAATTAACTCACAACCAAAGAGTTCTATTTTCCTTCTTCACTGTCAAAACTGGTGATGCCCATGGAGACGTACATCGTCAAATGAAACCCTTTCATTCAAGATCCTCTAACTGTAAATTCAATCCCCATAACTATATTGGTTCCATTTTAGAAGACTAAATGGAAATTGGACTGGTCCTTGGAAGGAGGTCAATAGTAAACTGCACTCCCATGAGAGGTGGTAACCCTGAGAAGTTCTTGGGAAAGGAATCTAAAAATTGATCCACAATAGCTGGAAAACGATTTCCCTCAATCTATTCAATTTATTCCAAAGTCAATGATACCAATTGGAAAGAGATACTTCCCACCATTGGTGACAACAAGCTCTTAGAACCATTATTTACAATCATCTCTCCTCTAAAGTGATTCTTGATACCATCCTCAGTCATGAAACAAACTGTTCTCCTATAATAGTTGATTTGATCCATGAACCTTGTTATCCAATCAATACCCATGATTAAATCATAGACATCCATATCCAATATCAATATGTCCCATTTTAGCTCAGCTGGATAAATAGTTATAGCACATACTCTACACACAAAGGCTATACATTCCCTTTCACCGAGAAGAGTTTGTAGTTCCAAAACAAAAATGCGTCATTTCGAATATTGAACATAGAAAGTCAATAACATGAGAAGCATTAAAGGAATGTCTTGCACTAATATCAAAAAAAACATTCACAAAGGTAGAATTCAATAGAATAATTCCTCTCACTATAGATGGTGTAGCTTGATCATCAATAATCATCTGCTCAGCTCCATTCAAATGCTTCATCACTACACTATTCTCCTTGTTTTCCTACTGAGGTTGCGCTGGTTGAAGAGTCATGGTATTTCAAGAATCACAATGGCTAGCTTTGCTCTGCTGACAAGAATGATTCTTCAATCCTCATCCAGTCGAAGAATACGATGATTGCGACACCTTAGAAGTGTCTCGAGCACCTGACCTTGGAGCACTACGACAATAGCACTAAAGATGTCCAATATTGTTGAAATTATCACATTCTATAGGATGTGATGTAAAATATAGGTTTATAGGGCCAAGAGAATCACATTTTAAACAACCTTCTTTGCTCTGGAGTTATGGAGGAAGGTTTGCTGATCTAGCAATCTAGTTCTGATTTACACTTGCACCTTGGAAATATGAGTCCTTTTTCTGCTTGTTCCCTGTGGTTGAGTTCCCACCATTTCATGTAGGTATCATCATGCCTCCTCCCACAGATCCCGAGATATCACGTTTATCCGCATACTCAGTGACATAAAGGATCTCCTCTTTTAGGCTGAAGAAGTCCATCATTTTCAGGTTCATGATTGTGCAAGGATAGAATTATTAGTTGGACAATTCCTCAAAATCCTCCTCTGTAAGTCGTTCATGCAATTTAACATGAAACGGTAAATCCCACCACTGAAGTGCAATATCATCGAGTATATACATCGCTATTTTGATCGTTTGATCTATCAGTGTGCCGATGAAGTCAAAGATATGATTCATCCAACATAGCCATGCCCATGACTTTTCAAGTTTAGAATGACCCTAAAAATTTGGTGGATTCTACTTCATGAACTGGATGGTATAATCCTTATGTCATGGATCATTCCTCCAGTTCCCTATGTCCATATATTGAAGAGCATGGACAATAATCTGAACTAGATCTCCGTTCACACACAGTTCATGTGCAACCACATTCTCTGCAGCTTCTTCAGGTTGGTTTCAACGATACCTACCAGGTTCCATTTTCTAAACAAACAACAAACTCTATTAATCACACTCTCTAGGAACTGTTGGCATAGCTTTTCAAATTCTTTCACATAAATTATCACAATATTTTATTCTAAAACAACTTTTTTCCCACGTTCAAATTTTTTTTAAAACACTTCACATGCTTTTGAAAATTAAACCATTTTCAAAATATGATAAGCATTCTATTTTTAAAAATCATTCATTTGAAAACAAATTCCATTATTTTAAAAAAATTAATATTTTTTTTCACAACCTGATTTATTCCTTGAAATGATATATGAACTTCTAGTTGGAATTAATTCCTCTACAATGCATATCATTCATGTCTCCCTAGATAAAGCTATGATAGTGAGATTTCAAAATTATAGAAGTGTCTCCAAACATTTATTTAACCAAATCCCTGGTAATGTGATGCTTAGCGTAAAAGGGTTATCTACTTTATTTTATTCTATACATTTCTTGTTTCGATAATCATACTTATTTTTAAAATTTCCACCCAAGGAATCGAGAAGAAGAGATTTCATATCCAAAACAAGGAATATCAATGAATACTTTTTAGGCAAGGATAGAAAGAGATGATACCATTTGTAATGACCCACCAATTATCATTTTCTTTAGTGTAAAATGAGTCATTACTAGGAATTAAGATACATCCCTAGGACACCAAAGGCTGGAAATAAATGTTTAAGTGTTTCAAATATATGTGGGGGACTGTTTACCCTTTATGAAATAAACCAATAAACCTACCAATAATACCCAAACATTAACTGTATGATGCATGAACAAATGGAAGACAACTCAAAAACATGATGTATCTCAAAATCACATCAATGTTTTCAACAACAGATTAATAACCATGTATCAATGTACACAGTAGATAGACTACACAAGACTCTCAAAAGACATCAGGCTCTATGATCCACAATCTCGAAGCTCCAAAATATCCGAATAACCCATACATCACTAGGTAGTGATAAACACATGTGGAACATTACCTTTTCCCTTGTCCTGGAAGATAACTTTTGCAAAATCACCAAAGTGCCAGTGCAGGGGTGAGTATAAATCTCAGTAGGTTTTCCCCAATAACTTCCCTACTCATTCTAATACGATATAAGAGTTAGAAACAATTATATAATTTTTTTATATAAAACAATTTCTCAAAAATAGTTTATAACTAAATATAAACAATTTTCTGAAACCATTTAATACCAAAATCAATCAAGTGCAATTGAAACAAGTTTTCACGGCAAGATATTTTTCCAGAAAAATAACTAAAAAATCTTTAAAACCATTTTAAAATATCCATTTATCAGCATACCCATAAATTCCTCAAACTCATGAAACCAACCATGCATGTTATGTTATGACATTGCCATACTAATGAGAAGTTTCTTGTAGATTTACCAAGTTGTCACATGGTATTTGTTTCCTATGTGCCATTAACCATTTGGCACTAAGAACAATGCCATATTTCAACCATGCCTCATGTATTAAATTACATTGTGCCATTAAACCTTTGGAACTGAGCACAATGTCATATTTTAACCAAGCCCCAAACATGAAATGTGAACACACACCACATATGCCCAACTATCAAGACAAAACAAACCTTTCAATAAAACACATTTTTATTGAAATCAACTTCATTCAAAACCATTTCAATTACATTCCATTTAAATAAAACTACATTTTTTTTAAAACCATTTCTATTGGAAACACCTTATTCATAAACCATTTAGAAATTACAAAAAATTACAAATTTAAAATCATCATTTTATATTCATGAAACTAAACCCCTTTGAAAAAACTATTCACCAAGGTCACACAATTTCACAAAAACAATAAATCCTGACAAATGATGACTTTTACAAGAATTTCATCGTCAATAATACAATTTTAGTCTATTAAAATAATTTATATCAATAGGATATTATAGTGAATCCACCTACATCAATGGTGTTCACAAAACATTGACAATAGACGAAGAACACACAAGAAAGTGGGTCGATTCTCCCAGAACGGCCTTTGTTCTCTTATCCTAGTAAGTTCAAGACTCATCATATAATTATTTGGAATCAAAATACATAGATATAACCATTTGAGGTTCATATTTGAGAAGGAATGGAGATCGAATATGTATATCTATGAAGATCTAACACAACCTGAAGAATTCGGAATGATTGGTGACATACCTCAATAATCGGACACGAAATCACCAAGGGAAGGCTCTAGGTTGCCTCCAAATAGTTTGGTGAGGGATCTAAAACCCTCTAGGGATATTAATCTCAAAATAGGGGATTTTTGAAGAAAAAAATAAATATATAGAGCAGAAAAGAGTAAGCTCGTAGAAAATAGGATATAGAATTGACCTCTGTGAAAGGTTTGACCGCAAGGTTTGGGCCAACCGTGTATGGATCGTGCAACCTTCCTTTTGGTCACAACACTCCTTATAAAACCCAAAAAATCACCCATACTTCACCTTTACCCATTTTAAGGAAACAAAATTTTTATGGAAATATCCCACCTGATGGAAACAACCCACATTATGTAAAAACCCCACTTTATGGAAACAACCCACTTTATGGAAACACCCCACTTAATGGAAAAACCCACTGTATAGAAACAACCAAATATATAGAAACACAGAAATGTATGGAATATCTCTATTTTATTGAAACTATTTATTTTTTATAAATCTCTATTAAAGGAACACCAATTAAAAAAATGTGAGGAATGAGGGATATGTACCCGAAACTGGGGGTACTACAGAAAAAAAAGGAAGAACCAAAAATTCATAGTAAGAGAAAAAAAATAAACCATTCATCATGGTTATTATTATATGTGTATAAGTAAAAAATATCATTGGATATGTATCTTATTAAAATTAACATGAATAAATATAATTTTTCTATAGTTCAAGTTACAATAATATGTAATCTCAAATGAAAAATTTGTCATATGGCCTAATATTATGATACAATGATACTAATCGATGAAAGAAAATAATAGTCATATGACATAGAAATATATATTTTCCTTAAAATATAGTTTAAAAAAATTGAAAAAAAACATAAGCATAAGGAAATCATAAAACTGTGATAAAATAAAATAGTACACATAAATGAATATGCAATGAAAAAAATGTCAATTAATCATGTTGTGAAAATAGAAAATTTCCATTAATTGTGTTTTGATCAAAAAAAATATCCATGCACAACACCATTATCAAATGAGATATAATTATTTAACCAACAAATTAGAGAGATATATTATACCCCAATAATTATCATATATACTTATTTTTGTTATAAGATATTAATCATTCATCATAACATGATAAACCACAGAATAAAAATGGGTTTTATATAATTTCTAAATTGTAGCACATTGTGTGATATAAATAGTAAATGGGTTGATATAAAATATTAAATCACCCTAAAATATTTTTTCGTCATGGAATTCGGAGGATGATTCATAATACATAAATAAAAAAATTACACACCCTTCGGAATTAATGATGAAAATGAAAGTGTAATTTAAAAGATTCTTTAGAAAAAATTACATAACATTATCTGGATTAGAATATTGTATAAGTCAATTGGAAAATAACATTTTGGATAAATTGAAATGATTACATTTTCAAACATTATTGAAAATTTAATATCAATAATGGATCCCTGAAAAAAACATAATTCTTGTCAAGAGTAAATATAGAGTTTAAGATAAAATTTATAATAATGAAAGTAAAAATCCTTTCCAAATTTTAAAAACCCCTTTATTGAAACCCAAATAATAAAAATAGAGAATAAAAATCCATTTAAAAATGAAATAGAAAAATTTATAAATCATTAGATATATGAAATATATGGATTTATAAATAATTTTGGAAAACACTTTTGGGATATATAAACATAGATATGGAAGAGAAAAGCTTGTCTAGATTGGATGGAATTAATGTTAGCAACATAAAATATTAAAAAGAACTAAATTCATCAAAGAAGATATATTTTATTGTGAAAATGCAATTACAAATAAATAAAGGGGAAAATAACATTTAATATCCTCAAATGATTGAATAGAAAATAATAAACTTTTGTAAAAAATTATAATTATAAATCAAGAAAGGTATTTTTGTTCATGAATATCCATTATGATGGTTTAATGTTTTGTTAGATCTATTATAACTAAATAGAATAATTTAATCATCTCTTGGAAAGATCCTCAAATATGAACATATATGTGTAATTTCTAGGGAATGAAAGAACAATATCATAATAGGGGAATAATTTGAAAAGCAATGAGCTATATTATAGGGGAAATATGATTTTTATAGTTTTTTTGAAGGGTTGGTGGAAGGATTCATTTATAATTGAAGAGAATGGAATTCTACTATCTAATTACAACATAATTCAAAAAAATAGAAACAATTATGAGGAATATAAATTCAAACATGAATATGAAAGATGAAAATAAGTTAGTTGTTCAGTAAATTCTTTATACTATCATTTAATGATATGATTTTAGGATATTTTATATGTTTACACATTATTTATCGCTTTAACAAATTTCAATCTATATTAAGGTGACAACTATTTTCTTAAATATATTATTTTAATGCCTAAAAATGAAATATAAACTTTCATATAAATTAAATATTAACATTTCAAATATGATACCCCTTTTAAATGATTCAATTTTTAAATATGATAAAACTTAATTATAAAATAATAAATTTATAATGTGTTAAAATTTACATTTTGGAAAACATATTTTCAATACTAAAATGACTTTAGGATAAAATTAAGAATGTTTCTGAATATAATTATAATTAATTTTATTATTATGTAAAAAATATTGTAATATGGATTTCAAATCAGTCTAAAAATTACTTCTATCTTTTAGATATTAAATTTTATGAAAATAATCAGTGAATTGTTTATTTGAAAAAATTATTACTATTGGTTTTAAAAATCACATCATAAATAACTATATTAAATATTATAATTTTTAATAAATTAAATCATTATTTAATAAAATTTTTAGATGAAAAAAATTACTTCTATGTTATAAAGTGATTTTTATAAGATAATTATTTCATAAATGTTATGATATTTGTTAAAAACATCATTTTTCATATTCACCTAGAATAGATCCTTTTTAGAAAAATATAATAAATATTCCACAGTATAATTTTAATTTTATAAATTCAAAAAATAAACTTCATTATTTCGAATTTTAATCCAAAATTTCTATAATTTTACTTTTAAATGGAAACATAAAATTTTAAAAAAAAATTATTATTAAAAAATATTTTATCAAAATATTAACAACATTTTTTTCTACATCATGTTAATTAAGAGTAGATTTATAATTAAAATATTTTCAAATAATTAATATATTTATCATTATTTAACCATAATATTTTTGGTTTTATATAAAAGATGCATAGTACATGAAAATTCTATTTTTAGGAAAATATATTTTAATTAAAATAATATATTTTTCATTATTTATTTAAACTTATAAATGAATTGGTATTTAAGAAAATTATTTTTCCTCATACATGGATGTTAAAATTCTTTTATTTCAATTTACACCCACCTATTCAGTAGCTACAATATAATTGTAACAAGTAATACTTATAATTTCTATTACTTATATGTATCCCAATTCATTTTTGTTTTCTATTATCAGTGGAAAAATTTATTCCACATAGTAATTTATTTAATGAAAATATATAGTAAAATATTAGGGTGTTAAATTCTACCCTATTTAATAAATTAATTCCATACAATTTTATTTTCCCACAAAGTTCATAATATTGAAAAATTATTTGTGAGTAGGGGTATAGTATATAATTAAATATAAACCTCACAAACTTAGAAAGTAAAACAATATTCATCTCATCATTGATTATTAAGAAATATATAATGAATTCAATCTTAATAAACAGTCTCTATTCTTATACTAAGAAATAATTTTAGGGTTAATTTTGTAAAGACGTAGGAATATATTATTTTTGATGTTGATATGGGGTCTATGATAGGATGAAAAGTCAAGGAACAATGTCAAATAAAATTAAAATAAATGGGGATTAATGTGATCATTAAGAGTATCGAACCAAATTTTTATTGAATAATATTATTGTGTCGGGTTCTAAAAAAACACTCCAAATATTTTCCACCAATAATATAATATATAGTTATTTATGTACTTAGAAAATATTCATGTAATATTGAAGTATGTAAGACAATAATCAATTAGGAAACATTAGTGGTTGATGAGTGTAGCATCCACCCTAAATTTTAATAACCCAAATTAGTAGTAGTTATTTCATAAGACATTTTGAGTTACATTTAATGGTTTCTCATGACTATTATCCTAATAAACCTTAGGATTTAGGTATTTATTTTCACAATGCCCATTATTATTATATTTCAAACATTATATTAGTGGTGGTGAATTAGTTTGACCCTTACCTTAATTAATTTTATTTTCTGTCATCTTCATCACTTTTTGAAAAATAAAAGTCTATCGGCTAGTCCTTCCACATATGATAATTTTTCTCATTCATCTAATAAATTAACTAAGGAGGTTCCTCCAACATATTTTGCATGTATGAGGTTTAAATTTCATTTTTCTAATTAATTCTTAAAATGTATTTCAATGAAAATATATTTTCCATTAATTTCCAAAACAATGAGATACCCAAATTTAGATTTCTACTTTATGTACAATTCAAATAAATCTATCATAGGTATCAAAGTCACTAATTTTTAATTATTTTCCGAAATAATGCTTTTAGGTCACTAAAAATCATTTAATCATAAATTTAGGGTTATTAATAGAAATGTAGGTATATATATAAATGTATTCTTATTTTAACCTTTTCATTATAATGGATATATCCTCGTTTTATTTCGTCTATAAAAATTCTCATTAATGATTCATGTAATGATATTGAGGAAACTATTTGGTGATCAATATTTTCCTAAACTCATATATTACTAAAAAGTAATTTTTTTTATTTTTGGTATATTTTTTAATTAGGTTCCACCATTGGTTAGCCTATCCTTATATAACATAGATTACTAAAACTACATTGTAATAGTCTGAACATTAGAGAAATAAAAATGTATTCTATATTGTGTTAACCCATTACACAATAATTAGTGGGTAGGATGAGTCACTAAAGGATGGAGGTTGAAATCTTATAGAGGAATTTATAGAATTTTTATCCTATCATGGTGTGCTTATGAGATAAACATATTTCACATTATTATTCATAGATTGAGAGAGTTGAGTGAGAATTTACAACGATTTTTCACTACATCTACTATCCCATTTAATTGATCAATGGGATATGAACACCTTTTCAATCAAATCCCTTTCTAACATAGTTTCTATTTTCTCAAACCATTACCTATATGAAGAAATGTGGAGGTAAGAAATAATTTATAAATTAATAAAATGAACCTATGGTCTATGAATTAGTAGATATTAAATTATTAGAAAAAAATTTAATTATAAATATCTATATTTCTATCTTGGTTATTCATACCCATTTCCTTTTATATTCTCTAATGTAAATAACTCCCATACAATGTTTTTTAAATTAAAGGTCAATTTGAAAAAACATATCCATCAAGATAGTCAAACTATTTGTGTAGTTATTAATATTTATTATACATTGTTTATACATTACATTATACCAAAAAATCATTTCATGTGTTAATATAATTAGTTGTATATGTGTGGATTCCATGATCCATTATTCATATCTATATAGGTATATCATTTCTATAAAACCACACAATATCATTTTTATTGATAAATTTCATAATTTTATCCTATAAATGCACTTATCCTTAGGTGTTTTATTAATTTTATCTCATCATGACCCCCACAAAATTACTAAACCAAACTGTGAAAACAACCATGGTAACCCATTCCAGTACTATGAGGTTCGATGCTAAAAATTAATCATCATAAAAACTATTCAAGACAGGTTGGGATGAATGAAACCAATTAACATATATTTAAAAAATTTAATCAGTACACATCACCAAATAATCTCAACCTCATAATAACATATTGTTTATTCTCTTCAAAACTAGATAAATATGAATATTATTTTACTATACTTTTAATCATTTTTTAGTAATCTAACCAAAAAATACCCCCTTCTAATTTTCTTTTAGGTAAAAATCATCTTCCCAATCGGGATATTGGAAATATAATAAAGGCTTGATATCAAATTTTTAATAATAAAGAACATATCAACATGTCATAATTTGTAAAATCAAAAGTATTTGGGAATTATTGAGCATAGGAGGACTATATTATATAAAATTAAATTGAAAAATAATATTTATCTTTATTTAATGATTGAAGGACATGTATTCTCAAATGATTAAACATTTACCACAGAATAAACATATGAGACAATAAACACATTCATTTTTCTTAGTCATAATAATAACACATAAAAATATGTATATTCATATTAACATATCATAAGAATGATTTATAGATAATACCCATGTGTACGGAATTTATAGATCTTTTGAGAAAATCAAATCATTACCACACATTAATATGTGAACACACAAATTTTCCATGCATTATGGTGTGAATAAAACAATGATTCCATGGATTTTCATTTGACTAAAAAAAATTTACACATACCATTAAAATATAATGTAATAAAGATCATTAAAAAATTCATTTGGGGAATATATAAACCCAATTCATCATTATCCATACATATGAGTGTTATCTAATATCAAAAATTCAACACTACAAGAGACCCCATAGATAGAAAATGAATTTCATATTATTTTCAAATGGTTAACATAAAGTGTTATCGACAGTAAATCAATTGATACAAAAAATTAAATCACCCTAAAGGATAATTTCATAAAGTAATTTATAGGGTGATTAACTCTATAATATCTACATCAATTAGATTTAAATAATAAAATTGATGTGAAACATAAAACATTATTTAGATTGAATTTCATAATATCACCATAATAAGATGATGTCCATATTCACATTGAAAATATTATTTTTATAGAAATTGAAATGATTATTTTTTCAATCCTTTTTTACAAATAAATATCATTAAATGATCCTTGAATATAGATAATATTTTTTTCAACTGAAAAGTGGAGTGTAAGATAAAATATATGATTTGTAAAAGATAAATATTCTGATCGTTTTAAAACTACCTTTATTCAAACCCACATCATAAAAAAGGATTAATATAAAATTATTTAAATGACATTAAATATATACATATATGAATATCAAAATAAAAAAAATATATGGATTTAATAATATGTGCTATGCGAATTGTATGGATGAGTAAATATGAACATGGAAGATAAAGTTTTCATTTTGATAGGTTGGTAATTACTCTTAAAACAATTAAATTTTATGTGGAATGAAATATATCCCATTCTTTTGTCCAGATAAACTTAACACCCTTTCGAGTAAGCTTAGTCATTGGACTAGATAACTGGGAAAAATTTCAAACAAACCTTCGGTAATAGCCTACCAAACCAAGGAAGCTACGAATCTCAGTTACATTTTTGGGTCTTGGCCATTCTTTCACAACCATTGTTTCTGTAGGATCAACAGTTATCCCATCTTTAGAAACAATATGAACAAGGAAAGAAATTTGTTGCGACCAGAACTCACACTTTCTGAATTTCCCATACAATTTATTTTCTTTTATGGTTTTCAAAATGACCCTTAAATGTCTTTCATGCTCCTCTTTACTTTTAGAAAACACCAAAATATTATCAATTAAAACAACCACAAAGTTATCCAAGAACTCATGGAAAATTCTATTCATAAGGTCCATGAAAACAGCAGGTGCATTGGTTACCCCAAAAGGCATAACTACAAATTCATAATGCCCATATCTTTTATGAAATGCGGTCTTCGTAATATCTACTTCTTTTACCTTCATCTGGTGGTACCCCGATCACAGGTCAATCCTTGAAAAATACTGAGCTCCCTGGAGCTGATCAAACAAATCATCGATATGAGACCAAGGATATTTGTTCTTAACAGTGATGTTATTCAAGGCTCTATAATCAATGCAATGTCTCATAGAACCATCTTTATTTTTAACTAATAAAACAGGATCACCACATGGTGATGTGCTAGGTCAAATGAAACCTTTATCTAATAAATCTTCTTATTTCTCCTTCAAATCTAAAAGTTCAATTTTAGACATTCGATAAGGGGTTTTTGAAATTGTCTTAACATCAAGAACTAAGTCAACAGTAAATTCAACTTCTTGATTTGGTATTATTCCAGGAAACTCATCAAGAAAAACATCAGTATACTCATTTACCACTGGCACATCATTAATATGAATAGTTCCTTTTTTTCAACAATATGTGCAAGGTAACATTCATTTCCATCTTTTACATGTTTCTCAGCCTCTTTATATGTTATCAACGGTAAGGGTTCATTCTTGTACAAAAACTGAATGTATTTCAGAAACAAAAATTATTTAGCTCAACAGTCAATCTTAGCATGGTAAATAGAGAGCCAGTCCATACCCAGGATAACATCAAACTATACTAGAGGTAAAACAATAATGATTGCAAGTAGGTTCTTTCCACATATAAGGATAGGAGGATTCTGATAAATCCATTTTGCCTCAAAATTTCCCCAAGGTGTTTTTACAAAAAGTTCAGGAGTCATTTCTTGAGATTGTATTCCCATTTTACTAGAAAAATTTTCAGAGATGAAAGAATTTGTAGACCCTGAATCAAACAACACACTGGAATAATCTTAAAAAACAAACAAAGTACCTGATACCAATTTATTTGATGGCCCAAAATCTGATGAAGTAGTTGAAAAGGATTTCACCACCCCTTTCTACTTGTAGTCTAACAGCTTCCCATCACTCGAGCTCTTTTTTGGACACTCGTTTTCATAGTGACCAATCTCTTTTCACTTAAAACATTTCAATAACTGTAAATAAAATTTGGTATTACCATCACACTGATATTTTTCAGTGCAGTCACGAGCCTTATGTCCTATTTTACCACATCGGTAGCACTTTCGAGAATGTAGAAGACATTCCCCAGCATGCCTTTTACCATATTTATCACAAACTAGAAACATATTTTTCTTACCATCAGACCTTTTTGAATAATTCTTCCCTTTCTCCTTCCACCTCGGTCTCTTATTATGTTGCTTTTTATAGAACACTTGATCATCGAAAAACTCTATTTCCACCTTCTCAGCACATCGAACAAGATTTTTATAAATTTTGAACTCACGAGAAGCTAATTCCCTTCGATATTTTGGCATTAATCCTGAGTAAAAATGATTGATTTTACTATCAAGGTCTCAGATAAAATTTGGAGCATACCTTTCCAATCGAGTGAAAATTTATTCATAAGTAGACACTGAGTCTTCCTCTTGCCTCAATTCAAAGAATTGTTTTTCCATCCTAAGTCGAACAGACTTAGGAAAATACTTCTCAAGAAACATACATTTGAATTCATTCTAGTCGAGAGCACCAATCTAATCAGAGTCCTTGATATTTTTACCCATCGACCACCACTGATTTCTTTCACCCTCCAAACAGTAAATTGCAAGACTTACCTTTTGATTGTCTAAACACCCCATGACATCAAAAATTTTATACAGTGCTTTAATCCACCCTTCAGCTAGTACAGGGTCAGATGATCCTCTGAATGATGGGGGATGTTGCCTCATGAAATGTTCTACCACTGACATGTTCCCCTACGGTTGATCTCGCTGATCTCATGCATGGATACCACCACCATTTATCACTTGAGTCAACTGCGCCATTACTGTAAAAAACTGTTCAGTTCCAATTCTGACCATCTCAGGATGCTGATTCAGAAGGTCATTTCCTTCTGTATGCCTTCCTAGCACTGCTTCCCTATTTCCTCTACGGAAAACCATTCTATACAAACATGTCTTAGATGAAGCAACATGGTAATCTTCAAATGCAATATAATTTCAATTTTAACATAAAAAAATATTTTTGGATAATCTTTTAATAGAAATTCTACATCCTAAGGTTATCTAAACCGAACTCTGATACCAACTATAAGGCCCCAACCTTAAACATTACTTAATCATGATTTATTTCAAGATTACACGTTGAGGATCTTTTCAGGTTTAGAGTTTTATAGAATTAGATCTTAAATCATGCATTATATTCCACATTTAAACAAAGTGGTTACATAAAAGATAGTACTCATTTTTCTATCAATGGAAACATATTTAAAATAAAACATGGACTCTTTCTTGACACTTCCTTGACACTATAATCACATCATGTACCTTTCCCTTGACCTGTGAAAAACATTTCCAAAACTTGGGATGAGAAAAAAAAGCTCAGTAAGGGATATAAAAGTACGAAATGAAAACATTAGTCCATGTATGAAATCATACATTACTCATAAAACATAATCATTCTAACATACCTCATCAAATCTTGAATAAATCATAGAAATCATAAGACATAAAGGTAACTTGAGGCATTCATAACATTCTTACATAGGGAGTAACCCTCATGGTTACGTTTGTAATACCCATCATGGTATATTCCCTAAATCTCTTCAGAGAAACCTTAATGTTTAACCCCTTCACGATAAACAATGAATTGGAGAGCTATATCGGGCTCACCCACCGTTATTTTATCACAGAACCATCCGTCGTCATAACAATGTCCATGAACCATAACATAATCATATCACAGAAAACATGCATAAAGGAAACATAACATTTCCACATTTCAATCACAAGATATCAATTCAACAAATTGATATAATAAAAACATTATGAAAACCATTTTCAATACCAAAATAAATGAAAATTAAAACATGGTATTCATTTTTTTAATTTTAAAAAAATGTTATGGTTTGTAGAGGAAGCCGAAACTCAAATAATGGTCACGGCGGCGGAGAAGTCGTTGTCTCCTTATACGTACGAAAAAAACACTTTCCTTTTGTCGTTTAGTAAATGTCTTCGTATAAAAAATATTCCTTTTGAATAGCCTTAAAAGTCAAAGGGGTTTATACACCGTTTAAAATAATGTTGCATATAAACCAAAATATGCCTCAATGAAAGGAGATTGAGAGAAGTCCCTTACCTTGTGTCCGACTTGACTAGATCATTCTTTAACCTCTAGAATATCAAACTTTAGTTAATTTCTACTTTCTTAAGAACCTTTTAAAAGTTCATTACTCCTTTTATATCACTTATTACCATGTTATGAACACTATGTAATTATTTATGTTAATAATGGTCGTTTTTCAGATCATTGGTACTTGAGTCAAAAATAATCTCTTTATAATTACAAGTTGATCATGTGGTAAAATATCCATTATATCAAGAATTATATTCATGATTTTGATATCATATATATCATATATATCCATTATATACATGCATTTATAATATTACATAACATTTAGTGGTATGAAATGAAATGCACCGTTCATGGAGACGGTAAGCTGTACGTACGCATGGACGCTATTTTCATTCATATTTCGTATTTTATGGATTGGAATAATAATGATATAAAGATATATTATAATTACAGTATAATATTATATGTAATATCATTAACTCCATCCTTTATACGTCCCACATATGGCATTAATGAATCAAATCACTTTGAGGGGGCGGTAGTCCGCACTTCCTAAAATGAAGATATCACGTTTACCCATAATGGAAACCAAAAAGGTATGCCATAATTGAAAAATAATGAATCTTAAGGAAAATATAAACATATTATATATCATATATAAATATAGTGACATCTTAATGGCTACCTTTGAAGGTGCTAGAAGAATATTGAACAAACATCGTTTCGTGAGGCAGAAATTCGCCATCCACTGAAACTGCATACTCTTTAACCATTAGATGTAGGTGTGTGTAAGTGTAGCTTGAATAATTCTTATAAAAACATCCCAGTATATTGAAAATACTAGTGTTTTTACAAAATAAATGAATAAAAATATTTTAGGGGGTTGGAGAAGCAAAATTAAACAAAAGAACATTAGAGAAGACTTTACCTTAAAATCGGGTAACTCCCTTTGGTTTGAACCAAAAGGGTTTATTGAAGAGCTTCCTGCCTAAGGTAAGGCTTCTAGGATGAGTATAGGGATGTGGAGAGATAAAATTAGTAGAGATTGGCCGAGCCAAAGGCTTGAGAGGTGTGGGTAAGGTGGTGGAGGTGGGGGCCTTTTATAAGAGGAGGAGAGGACACTCTTGGAAACTCAACAAATGTTACTTTATATTAAAATGTGTTTCAGATTTAAAAGGTCCTAAATTTTCTATATTTCGAGGATAAGTTGATTAGGGTTTGAAATATACTAATCCAATAGGTTTTTGACAAGTTTATGTCTTAGATTTTACATTATATTTTTATTTTATTTAAATCGTTTATTTATGAGGTAATCGATGCATCATCATGGTGTCATACAAAATTTAATTTATTTAATGTCTAAAAATTAGAAAAAAATACCATGATGTAGAAAATATTTTTAGGTTTACAATGAATATTTATAGCTTAAGAGATCATTTATATAGACAAAATTAAAATTGTTTTACTCAGGTGTTACATACTTTTGTTATATTTAACTTTCTTTAAAAATAAGAAAGAAAAGTCACTATCACACAAAAGTGATTCCATGGGGTCCCAACGTTTGGAACAAGGAAACCCATGGTAGGACATGACACAACCAGTAGAATTATGACACATTTTGGGGTCATTTTTAATTATTATGAGATTATTTTATTACCCTTAACTATCTGATTACTAATTAATCACGATAATTAAAGATAATTATCATTGTTACTATTCATAATGTCCAAAAAGCAAAAGAGTCTTAATTACATAATTTGGACCTTATAATTACAAATATGGAATCCATTTTACCAAATTCCAAACACATAAATTGCAATGATTATTTTAAAAATAATTCCCGTTTTCAAAAAAAATAGTGGGTTTTTTTAGAAACAATTTCTATCAAAAGTTTGAGAATTATTTATGTCAAATATCAAAGTGAAATTAATCCCAATGATCACCATTAAATTAAATGGTAATTTTTTTTTTCTATTTAAAAATTAAACCAAATTAAAAATATAATCTATCCATATAATTAAAATAGATGAAAATGTAGTTTTGAATTAAAATGCAGTATTTTTCACTATTCATTAAAAAATGATCATTGTCAGAAAAATTCCAAAAAATTATCCAATATAAATTTCAATGTCCCAATACTAAAGGATAAGTTTATATTGACAAATAGAGCTTATAAAATTTTCAAAATATAGATTTAAAAATGGTTCTCCATCAAAAGGCGTTAAAACAGTCTTTTAAAAATATTAGAGATTTCTATGCTTAAGATTGGATTTATTCTCATTTTAAGTCTTTAAAACACCATATAATTCATAAATGGACATATATAAGAATATCTATTACTCATTACATAATTTTGATGTTACATTCTCTATCATCAACCATTTTTATGAGTTCTTATGTCACGTCATTATGCTGCCGAAATTGCACCGTGCTTTTCCAAGCCAAAGTCATTTTGTAGGGAATACCATGCCCATTTATCTATCAAGGTTATTATCATTTATTTCCATTTAAAAATTGTTTAAAGAGTATCATTTTTTTATTCCACATTCATTTATCTTGGAATAAATTATTATTTTGATTGATTTAATGTTTTATTATCCATGTGGCACACTTATGCGTGAAAAAGAAATGTTTAAGAATGGTGCACCCTAATAGAACTCCAATGCATTAGGTAAAGTATATTATCAGGGTTCGTCATGTGAAATGAGTGCTTACTCATGATAATTCAATTTCAATGAGGGTTTACTCGTGCTCCATTTGGATTATGGTTTACTCATGCTCATTGGGCAATGAGCTTTGGCTCATGCTAATTTCATGTTAAGTGTTGTTTCTACATTTCCATGTTATGATTATCATGATTTATCATGACTTTATGTTTATGATTCTCTTGTGATATATTGATATGCCTATTTTATAACATGTATTGTATTCCTCATGTTATTCAATTATTATCCCCTTACAGGACTTTATAGCTCACTCTTTTCCAATTCATGTCCTTAGGTTATCCCATGCAATGCTATGTATGAGGGAATGTAGTGGTCATGCAAAAGAAGTTTTCAATAAAGATGTTTCATTTCATGTTTTATGTTGTTATGTAATTATCCTATTCCCCAAATACATTGGAAATCTCTATCTTCAATGTTTTATCAAGTAAATTTATGTAATAAATCAGTTTTAAGTGTGTTATAAAAAAGTAGGGTTGTCATAGTTGGTATGAGAGGATAGGTTTAGTAATTTTTGGGATTAGGAATAGAAAAACCTTGTAAATCCTTTGAGACAAGACTATGTATAATAAAAACATCTCTATGTTATGATGATCATTGAGTAAGTGTTTTATCAAGAAAATATATCCCTCTCTGGATACAAGCAGGTAGAGGCGGCTCTGGCACAGATGTATCCTAGGGGTAAATACTGAAAACACCACTTTGAGCTAGACTTGAACGTGAACTGTTGTACGAGAATGGGCTTTGATACACTCTTGGTTACGAAACTCACAGGGGATATGCTTTGGTAAATTCACCAGATTAGTATAGACCATTATTAAAGGACAAATAAAATTCTGTAAGAATATATGTTAGAAAGGAGATCATGGATAACATAGACCAAAGCCAATAGATTCATATGTTAATGAAAAAAGTTATTTATAATTCATTAGTTTTGTCTTTGTATTACCATTTATTTGTTACCCCTAAAATTCCGATTTTTCAAGCGAATGGCCGACAAAAGGAGAACTCGGGCTAACATTCGATGTAAAGATCAATGTGATGACTGTACTAATTAGATTCCCAATCCAATGGGAGCGGGAATCATTAACTTTTCCATGCTTCACTCTTAGCTAACTAATGATTTTAATAGAAAAATTGGTTAATAGGAATGTTCAACCCCCTATGAAACAACAAGTCACTATCAAGTGCTTCATGAGACAAATGACTCTTACTTTTAATGGATCATTGGATCCCACCACCACTGAATAATGTATCAACTCCATAGAAAGGATCTTCTCTATCCTTCAATGTTCGGAACAAGAGATGGTTTTTCTTGGATACTTATCATATGGAGGGTGAATCTGATAAATGCTGGACATTGATAAAAAAATTTGAAGCCTAAGAAGGAGATCGAGGCATTGGAATGGAAGGATTTTAAGAAGATATTTTTTGATAAATATTTTATGTGCACTCTCCAACTTATGATGGAAAGGGACTTCCTTGCCCTCAATCAAAAAGATAATGAATCTATTAGAGCGTACGAGGAAAAAATCACAAGGCTTGCACAATACGCTTCCAACTTTGATGTCACCCCCTAATGAAAGGTTGAACACTTCTTTAGTGGTATGAATCCTTGCCAGTAGAAAGCGCTGGTGGTCCATGACTTCGAAAGCTATGATGATATTGTCTGATGTTCCCTCAAGGTCGAAATGGAGAATGGAGAATCCCATGGGTATCATGGGGATAGGAATTTCTAGGTGGACGTCAATACTAGCGGTCCGATGGATAAATCCAATGGTGCTAAGAAGACTGAGAAGCCCACTTTCCAAAGGTGTGGAAATAAGCACCCTAGAAATTTCATGAAGGGTAAGAGAAAATGCTTTAGGTGTGGTAGATAATGGCACCTAGCTATTAACTATCGACAAGAAAGACCAGCTGCTGCAACAATGGAGAGGAATACTATGTTCAATCCTCAACGCGTAGTTCATTGCTACAACTGCAAAGAACCATGGAATCTTTCAAATTAATTCATTAAGACAAGGGTTTTCGAAGGCAACAAACAACCTCCAAGGTAGCAAGGGAGAGATTTTTCCATCACTAATTCCGAAGTGAACCCCAAAAATGAAGTGGTGACGGGTACACTAGCTATTCATTCCAGAATAGTGAACGTTCTTTTAGATTCTGTTTCTACACATTCTTTTATATCACAAAAGTTTAGTATAACAATCAAAGAACCACCAAAAATCATGGAAGTGAATATATTGGTGAGTACGAAAAATGGGGCAATCATTGCATACCATGAAAATAACTCCCCCCCTATCATAATCTGTGGATTAAACATCCCGGAGAACCTCGTCAAACTCACTCTAGTGGAATTTAATAAAATTCTTGACATTGATTGTATTTCCTTAAAAAGAGACAATATAAATTACCATGAGAGGGAAATAAATCTCTATGTGGAGAATCGGCCCCTGATTCATTAAAAGTGCAAGGAGGAAGATGAATCTTCTTTAGCTCAATCATCTCAAGCATAAATATTACTGCCCTATGAAAATGCGTATCTGGATCAGATGATTGAGTCTAGGGAGGCAACCATCCTAGAATACATGCTTATTGTGAGGGAATTTTATGATGTGTTTCCTAAGGAATTGACTTGTCCTCCTCTTATAAGAGATGATGAATTATCTATTTATCGTATATCTGGGTAATTTCCAATATCCAAGACTCCGTATAGAATGGATGTTGTGGAGCATGAGGAGCTAAAGAAACAACTATAGAAGAATCTAGATAAAGGGTTTATATGCCCAAGTGCTTCACCATGGGTTTCAATAGTCCTCTTCATCAAGAATAATGATGGGGAAATGTGCCTTTGCATCGATTATCAGGAGCCTAATAAAATCATAGTAAAGAACAAGTAGCATCTCCCACGAATTGATGACTTGTTTTATTAGTTGAGTGGATGACAATACTTTTCCAAGGTGTATTTGCGATGGGGATATTATCAAGTAAGGGTGAAGAAGGAAGATATCCCCAAGGCTGCTTTTCGAACAAGATACGGGCACTATGAATTCATAGTAGTGACTTTTGGACTCACTAATGATCCAACAATCTTCCTAGACATGACGAATAGAGTCTCTAGAGATTACATCGACATATTTGTGGTAGTATTTGTAGATGATATTCTTATATACTCTTTAAACAAATAGGATCATAAAGAGCATCTAAGAACTATACTAGAGACCTTGCAGAAGGAAAAGCTCTATGAAACGTACAACAAGTGTGAGTTCTGGTTGAAAGAGTTCTCATTGTTGGGCCATATCATCACAAGAAATGGGATATCTGTGGATCCCTCCAAAACTGATTCAATTGACGGATGGACGAGGCCAACATCAGTAACGGATATCCGTATCTTCTTGGCGTTAACTAGATATTATCGACAATTTGTGAAAAATTTCTCATGATTGTCCAACCCTCATACCAAGCTAACACGGAAGGGAGTAAAGTTATCCTTGAGTGATGAATGTGAAGAAAGCTTCAAGGAGCATAAATGGACGATTATCACTGCGCCTGTGATGACTTTACCCACAAGCGGATAATGTTTTGTGGTATTGAGTGATTCTTAGAAGAAGGACCTGATATTTGTGTTGATGAAAAATGACAATGTCATTGCCTATGCTTCATAGAAATTGAATGTTCATGAACAAAACTATCCATCACATGACCTCGATTTGGCTGCAATGATATTCACTTTAAATTTTTTTGCAGAACTATCTCTTTGGGGAGAAGTGTGAAATATATACGGACCACAAAAGACTCAAGTATATATTCACATAGAAAGAGTTTAACATGAACCAACTAATATGTTTAGAGCAGATCAAAGACTATGAATTCTTAATCCATTACCACCCCGGGAAAGCGAACAAGGTGGAATATGCCCTATGTAGAAAGGAACTAGAGATTCTATCATTGATGATAATTGAAAAGGATCCAATCTTCTTATATTTGATGAAGATAGACATGTGAATCATAAATAAGGGATAATCATCAATCCTTTAAAAAATTATTTCTCAATTGTCACTTTGGTATTGGTTAAAGGATGCTCAAAATGATGATGTGGGAATTTAAGAAATAGTGGAAGCTATTAGAAAAGGGAAATCTAAAGAGTTTAATGTTAATAAAGAAGGAATTGTGATATTTGCGAAAAGACTATGCATTCCATCATGTTCGGAGCTGAAAAATTAAATTTTTAATGATGCACACAGTTCAAATTTCACTAGTCACACAGGAAACACAAAGATGTACTGATATCTCTGAGAGAATTATTGGTGGTAAAATATGAAGAAGGAGATCTCGGAATATAAATCAATGTTCCTGGTGTGTCATCAATTGAAGGAAGAGATGAAGAATTCTACGGGGCTGATGCAACCATTGACCATACTAGAATGGAAATGGGATAACATCACCATGGACTTTCTCACCAGACTTCCGAAAAAGTCCAAGGGAAACAATGCAATATGGGTTGTTTTGGATCGTCTTACAAAGTATGCACACTTCATTTCTATTCATTTTTATTTCTCATTAGATCAAATGGAACATATATATATCAGGGAATTGGAAAATTTTCATAGATTTCCACTATCCATTGTGTCCGATGGAGATCAAAGATTCACCTCTAAGATTTAGAAGAGTCTTCAACAGTCTCTTAATACTGAACTGATCTTCAGTACGACATATCATCCTCAAACTAATAGATAATATAAGAGAAATATCCATAAACTTGAGGAAATTCTGAGAGCTTTCTCAATGTACTTTAAAGGAGAATGGGATCAACATATTCCTCTATTTCAGTTCTGTTATAATAATAGTTTCCACTCAGGCATCCAAATAGCACCATATAAATCCCTTTATGGGAAAAGGTCCATAACACCTATGTGTTGGGATGAGGTCAGTGAGCGTAAGCTGCCTGGACCCGAAACGGTTGAAGAAATGGTGGAGATGGTAAAAACCATTTAGAATCATATCAAGGCAGCCTGGAGTCGACAGAATAGTTATGCAGATAACCGTCGATAGGACCATGAGTTTAAATTTGGAGACATGGTATTTCTACACATATCACAGTGGACGATGGTCGTGAGGTTTGGAAATAAATGGATGTTAAGTATAAGTTACATCGACCACTTCAAGATTCCTGATCGTGTCAGGGCTGTGGCCTATTGACTAGAACTTCCACCTACCATGTCCAAAGTACATGATGTCTTTAGTGTATCCCTCTTAAGGAAGTACATACTGAACACTTCAAATATACTCTCTTCATAGGTGGTGCAATTAGAGGATGATCTATCTTATAAGGAGGAACTTGTGAAGATCTTAGATTGTAGAGAAAAAGTTCTACAAAATAAGAAAATTCCCATCGTCAAGGTGTTGTGGAAGAACCAAAAGTTTTAAGAAGAAAAGTGGGAATCAGAGGAAATAATGAATCTGAGTTACCATTATCTATTTTATCATGGGAAGTGGAAATTTTGAGAGAAAAACTTTTTAAGGGAGTCAGATTGTAACGACCCAATTATTAATGAAAATAAATCCCTCTTGATCTAATTAAATCTATATTTATTTAAAATGTTTATATAAAATGCCATCTTCTTTGGTTTTATGTTTTTAGAATTTAAAATACTGTTATTAATTGTGATTGTTGCTAATATATTCGTTTAACAGTTATCATGTTATTAGAATAAATATTGGGCTTTAACAAATCGAATTTACTCAGACAAAGGAATCGATGGCCTCATCACGTAGAAGTTCCCCATACAAAGCCCATTTGTCAGAGCTTCGAAAGGAGGTTGCATCTTTTGGATTTTCTCTTGACCAATCCCAAGAAGATCTTGAATATGTTATCCTTAAGTGGGACCGCCTCCGAGAGAAGTGGATGGTGATTGACATTACCAGCCAAGCAATGTTATCCGAGCCACCCCAAGAGTCTATCAAAATCGCACACCTTATTCTTCGGACTTGTGCGAGTGTTAATAGGAGTAACGTAACAAGACCCTAAAACTATGGTTATGTACATTATTTTTTTATATAATAATGAATATACATTCATTTTATTATTGTTTCCTTGTAAATAGTTTTTAAAGAAAAAATAATATTTTTAATTAATGATAAACTATGAAATATATTTTGATGAATTAATGGAGTTTATGAAATAAAAAGTATTTTAATAAAATATTATGTTTTTTATTAAATTAATTTTCATTAAATATAATTGATCACATAATTTTAACAATGAAATTGTAATTTTTATTAAGGTTTGAGAGCCACTTTTTTCAAAACCCATGAATTTTCAATGAATGTCAGTTTTTATTTTAAAAGTGACTATTAACATATTTAGAAAATTATTTATATTAAATTAATATTATTTCTAAAATCAAGATGTCAAAATTATCCCACTGTGATTTTTTCAAAAAAAATTTAGACAGTTAAATTTATGGGTAATGATTTAATACCGTTTATATATATAATGTGTTTTATGACATCATAATGACCCAATAGTGATGTAAAAAAATACTATAAACCTTATGTTCAGCCAATATACGTTTTACCATTAAAATATACTAATATTGGGGTTGTTTGATTTATTTTACAACGCATTAGTGGACCATTCATGACTTATTAAACATTTAATCTTTTTAAATTGTTTTCCTTGAGAGTGTGACTCACCTTCACATAAGAAACCCCATTATTTTAAGAAGTTAGTACTTTTTCCATATAAAATATTTTCTTCCACTTCCCTTTTCTAAAAAACATGGTAAAAAACCATGGCGTGGTTTGTGGTTTGGATTAGTTTAATGTGAGGTGTCCCAAACTGAAATAATAAATAAGTCATTCAAATTTCCTATATAAATCCACCCATGATCTCCCTTACTCCTCACCCAAATCCTTTATAGTGTGTCCAACATATTCCCTACTCTGTATAGAATCCTCCCATGGTTCCTCAAGATCCCATGAAGCCTCTATCAATCCTTTCTCAGACCATTGGAATCACACTTCCAAGTAAAGGTTTATCTTCCTTTCTCATTTTAGTATAATATTAATTAAATTGTTACACCCATTTAATTTCAATTATAAATGTTTGGGTATGGGTTTTCACCTCCCCCATACTACCCTATTTATGTTTGAATGAAGGGACACCCATTTCTCTCTCATTAAATGCCTCCCATGTACACCTATTACTATGCTGAAATTCCGAACGAAATTTCTCTCCCCTCATTTACATTCAAGCAATTATTATGTATCATGAATCTAAATACCATTAAATTTTTTGGGACATGTATCTATATGACCCAATTACTGTCCATGTCATTTAAAATGATGAGGCTACCTTTTACCTCTCATCAAAAAATTTTATAAGTTCTTATGCCACGCTGTTATGGTGCCAAAATTGCACCACGCTCTTCCAAGCCAAAGTCATTTTGTAGTGAATACCATGCCCATTTCTCTATAAATGGTATTGACCATAATGAACATTTACTTATTGTTTAAAGTGTTTCATTTATGTATTCCACATTCGTTTATCATTGAATAAATGATTATGATTAATGATTCAATGTTTTATGATCCTTGTGGTGGACTTATGCATGAAATGAAATGTTTAAGAAGGGTGCACCCTGATAGTGCTCAAATACATTTGGAAAAGTATAGTATCATGAAACATCATGTGAAATGGGTGTTACTCATGATAATTAATGTTTTACATGTCTTTAATCATGATCCATGTGCAATGAGGGTTTACTCATGATCCATGTGCAATGTGCCTTGGTTCATGCTAATTCTATGTTTAGTGTTGTTGCCACATTTCCAAGTTATGATTATCATGTTTTATCATGCCTTTATGTTTATTCTTCTATTGTGATCTATTGATGTTCCTATTGTCTAAAATTTATTGTATTCTTCATTTTATTACATGATTATCCCATTATTGGGCTTTATAGCTCACCCTTTCTTATTCATGTCCTCATGTTATCCCATGCAAAGCTAAGTACGAGAGAATGTAGTGGTCAGGTAATGGATGTTTTTAATAAAGATGTTGTATTTCATGTTTTAAGATGTGATGTAATAATATTAAGCCCCAAAGACACTAAACCACTTGATCTTATATGTTGTATCAAGTGAAGTATATGTTATAAATCTGGTTTAAGTGTGTAATAAAAAGTAGGGTTGTCATAATAAAACCATTCTTTTACAGATAAAAAAACACTACTACGACCTAAAATCACCTCCAAATCAGCACTACCATTCCTAAACACTCACTTACACCTATATAGCACACACCATAAAACCATTGCACCAAATAGAAACAAATATGTTTTAAATGAATATTTAAATAAATTATTATCTGTTTTGAAACATATAGTTTTAAAACCCATATTAGATTCATTATTCTACATATTAACCATATTTAATGAAACCCATTTCAGTAGTCACCTCTCATCCTCATTTATCCTTTTCTCAGTATTTTGAATCAAAAATTATTTATTCCCAACCACTACTCATTTAATTACTGGTCACACTTATAACCATATTGTCTATATCCAATAAAATTATATCACCATCTATAGAAAATATCACATGCCACGAATTCGAAAACACCACAAGAAAATTAACACATCCCACACCAACAAGAAACACATTTTTTACTCCATCGCCACTCATTAAAGACCCTACCAATTATAATAAAAAATCACTATACCAAATTAATAATCAGGCCCACAACCAAATATGGACATAAAATTTCAAACTAAGACTTTCATATTTACGTTATGGGAAAAAGAAACTAAATAATTGAATAAATATAAATATCATCATTAAAATCCTTAGTAATTTAATTATCAACATGTTTATTAGTTAAATCATATTTATCTAATAGTATGTACAACATAACATAAAATTCAAGATTCCACGCAACAATTTTTTTTACCAGAATTAAATTTTTATCATTTTATGAGAGGTCTTTTCAATAGTTTAATCATGAAAACAATAGATGGATCATTTTATTAAAAAAATAACAGTAGTACCAACCACATCATTTTTCATAAAAATATCAAAGATTCATATACAACACATGTTATACCCTTTCCATTTGATATCATCACATAGACTGTTATTTTGATAATATAATTCATACTATTTATCCAATGAAATTAGCAGAATGTTAATTCTATAATTCAAAAAAATAAATAAGAGATGTCTTGAATCCCCTACATTAGTGTGAATATTTCACGACATACTACATTATGGATAAAGGACAAAGAGATGAACATAAGACCAAAAACCTAAAAATATGACTCAAACATTCTAATATGTTGCAACAGACTATAAAATGATGACTTGAAACCAAATCCAACTATTGTTTAATCTTTATAGGGATAATATAGATAGAAAATGAGGAGGAAGGGAAAAAACTAGCTTAAATCACCCGGTGATTTTTATTCTCCACATGGAGTTCCAAAATAATCAAATGGTATTCAAATATTACAAATATGATATGTGGTTATGTGGTGTTAAATGAATAATAATGGTATAGAATAGTGGATGTTAATACCCTATTTATAAATAATTATTCGATATTTTTATATCAATTCTTATATGTTTTTAGTTTTTGAAATCACACAAACCCACTAAATACTATAATAATAGATGTAGTAATTTTGTTTTTATCAAAGTAGAGCATATAATATTCCCTTTATTGTAGATCAGGCTTCAATGGTGATGAAATTTAATTCCATTTAAAAAATTACTTATTTTTGGGTTTTTATTGATAATTCCATTTTAATTCCAAAAATTAAGTTCCATGTAAAACTAGAAGAATTTTTATGGGTGTAATTGTTTTATAGTTGAAAATATACATCACAATCCTAAAATATAAATTTTGATGAAATAAGTAATAAGGAAATTTTCATTAAGGGATGAATATTACACATTCATTTATTAGTTATATATAAAAAACACTCTTATGTTTGACAAATTAGCCACATCATGGCTCTTACAACACATTATTTTCACATTTTAACATAAATTTAGTAAAGGATATGAATCTCACCTTCCAAATTGATTATTTTTCATATCATATATTACTGATAAATTAATTTTATGTAATACATATATTTCATTTATTTAATGTTTCTATGTATTTATAATGTTTATTTTACATAAGAAAACAATACTATTATACAGGATAATATTAATTTTATTATATGATAATATAACTTTTATATTTGAAAATAGTGAAAACTCATTAGTACATTAAAGTCATTTTGTAAATATGTAAGGGTCATTTCATAGTAATAGGGAATATATTAGGGCCATTTTATTGTTTATGTAAATTTATAATGGTCATATGAGAGTTATTAAAAATTTATAATATATATATATACGTTTACTTAAAAAATTTATGGATTGTCTTGAAAAATTATTTGACCCCTTCTAAAAAATATAGTTTCTTTAAAACTAACTTTTAGGATAACATAATCCTTTAATAACCTATGATTCTTTTAGAAAACATACCAACCCTCCGAAGACAAATAATAAAAGAATATAGTTATTGAGTAAACATGAGGTGTTATATCTGATACCTGTAAAATTATTCTCATCCACAATAATCAAAACCTATATAGATGGAAATCATAACAAGAAACCTAACTCTTCTAAGTAGATACCACTCAAATAGATATAACTCCACCATAAAGGAACAATAAAACACATGAAACAAATAATTTTGGATAAATCTACATTAAATTGAACATCTTATTATCAATGAATAACACAACTCAATATAGTTCGAGATAAAGATAATGATTGTATAACTCAAAACCATACAAACATTCCTATAAACCTCTATGCCTCTATGCAGACTTATCCTATGGAATAACGCTCCCGTAAAAAACCATTTCCCTATTATCATGAATATCAACTAGCCCATCCAGATCAACTAGCACATCCATGAACTCTAATCCATCCTCAACATTGAACACTCCCTAATCAAGTACATGGGAGAAATTATGAATATATCAATAGATTTGTGGCATATGAATGGAAACATGGAACTAGTATTACAATGGGTGAATCCCATTTATGATATTACACTTCAAATGATGAGGGAAAACTCTTATTTATTTTTTATCTAGGAACTACAAAATCAAAGGTGTTCGCATCTAATCAGTATATGGATTTGTGATGGTCTTGCACATCCTACATCCATTATTCAATCAATTGAGCCTTCTCATTCATTCTCAACACCAAATATGATCCAGTGACTAAAAAACATCAAACATATGTATAATTAATGTGATATATGTAAGGAAATAATTACAAATCCATAAATATAACCATGTTACTAGTTTGGTGGTAGTTTTTATAATATGATAAATCGACCAGGGGTTAGAGATTATACCATGATCCCCCAAAATACCGAACACATGTTCAGAATGTATCTCCCAATATATTAATGGTAGGCTCCATTTTATTGACCATACATGGATTAAATAATGTTTTGAGGTGTAGATGAGAGAAAAATCACATTAAATACCTGCATTGACTCATAATAAAAAAGGAAGATCCCAGTCAGATATGAGGGTTATTGGTACCCCATGAAGCGTAAATATCACATCTAAATTCTACAATGATATAATATCCATTAAATTTTACTTCATGATGGGATGAAAATGATCCCATGTCATTAATAAATCTAAAATCACCCAAATTGATTAATTTCTTCATTAGCATTGAAAAAAATGGTGATGAAATCAACTAAAATTTCATTTAACTTCAACTCAGGGACACCCATTAGTTGTAAAAATTCACTTGAAAAAAATGATTTCCATTAAGTACTGATAAACCAGACACCACCACACAAACTCAACAATAAAAAAATCATCAATGAAAACCATAAAAAACTCTTTATGTAATTATACATATATGATATATCAGGATTCCCTACCAAGGGAATTCAATGAATCTCAAAACAAACCTCCTCATGCATCAAAAAAGAGGGAAATAATCTCTCTAGAAATAATATATAATATTTATTGTGGCACTCCAGATGTACACCCTAGATATGGTGTTATAAAAACATGCCTTAAATATAATATTTGACAACTAGTGATATTTATCAATTAAAAATTACATACAGTTCAATAACATATTCAATACATCTCACAAATAACACAAAAATTCCAACAATAGAAGGTTTAGTGTCTCTAAATACTAGCTATACAAAAAAATTAGTTAAATACATTTGATCTTTTTTACATTATGATACAAAATTACAAAAACTTCTAGACTCCCCATTTGTTATAATCATATTCATAACCATGGGAATAGAAACTATAATCACCCTCCAATTCTCATGGGCTTGAGAGTACGAAGAGTAATTACAAGGCCTTAAGCGACATCCCCATGATGCCAAAGGGTGGAAATAAATGCCGAAGGGTTTCAAATACACTTTGTGGAAAATTTAACCATTATGAAATTAACCAATTAACCTACTAAGAAAAAACAAATATTCACAATCTGTTACACGGACAAATAGAAGACAACTCAACAACTTTATGTATCTCAAAATCACATCAAAGTACAGAACATCATAAGAATAACCAAGTATCAATGTACACAAGGGATATACTACACAAGACTCTCCAAATACCTCAAGACTCCATTCTCTAGAAGTAATAAGATACAAAATATCTGAACTTCCCAAACATCACGAGGTAGTGAAAAACAAGAGTGAAACATTACCTTTTCCCTAGTCCTTGAATATAGCATCTGCAAAAGCACCAATGATTCAAAGCATTGATTAATATAAAACTCAGTAGGTTTTCCCCAATGAATTCCCTACTCAATCCACTTGTATAGAAGAGTTAGCAACAATTATATAAAAAAATTAATATAAAACCATTTCTCAAAAAAAAATTATAACTAAATATAAACATGTTTCCAAAAACGATCACTACCAAAAGAATACAAGTGCAATTGAAACACATTTTCCCACAAAGATATTTTTACAAATAAATAACTAAAAAATATTTACAACCATTTTTAAATATCCATTTATTATCATACCCAATCATTCCTTAAAACCATGGAACCAACCATGCATGCTATTTAATAAAAGTTCCATATCTATGAGCGGTTTCTCGTCGATCAACCAAGTCGTCACAAGGTAATTGTTTCCCATGTTCCATTAACCCTTTGGAACTGAAAACAAGGTCATATTTAAACCAATATCCTATATGCTACATGAACACACACCACATATTATGAACAATTAAAAAACAAAACCTTTCAATAAAATACATTTCTATTGAAAATAATTTCCGTCAGAACCATTTCAATGCCCAACAATTTCATTAAAACACTATTTTTTTGGAAACCATTTCTATTGAAAACCACTGTATCATCAACCATTTAAAAAATCCAGAAAATACATAAGTTAAAATAATCATTTTAAAATCATGAAACTAATCCCCATTTGCAAAACTATTCACCAAGATCAGACAATTTCACAAAAACCATAAATCATCACTAATAATGATTTTCCACACATTTCCCAATAAAAAAACCAATTTAAATATAATCCAATAAATTATATCAATAGGAGATGAGATTAAATCCATAGACCTCAATGTTTTTGACAAAACTATTAAAATAAACGAATAACACACAAGAAAGCGGGTCGATTCTCCAAGAACGACCTTAGATCTCATATCCTTGCAAGATCACAAATCAACATTAAATTATTTGGAATCCAAAAACATAGATTTACCCAACATACTTTCAGATCGGAGAAATATTAGAGATTGGAAATGTATATCTAAGAAGATCTAAGAAAACCTGACAAATCTGGTAAGAATGGAGACATACCTCAAGAATCGGACTCGAAATCACCAAGGGAATGAATTAGGTTGGCTTAAAATCCTATGGGGAGGGTTCTCTAGCCTTATACGAAGAGTTATCTCAAAATATGGTCGTTTTGAATCCAAAACTAAATATATAGAGAATAAATGAGTAAGATCCTATAAAATAGGATCATGAAATGACCTCTATGCTAGGTTTGCCCACATGGTTTGGGACAACCATGTATGGATCATGCGACCTTCCTTTTGGTCCCAACACTCCTTATAAAACCCAAAAACTCTTCCATCCATCACCATTAACCTTTTTGTAATAACATATTTTTTATGGAAACATCCTAACTTATGGAATCAACCCGCTTTAAGGAAACACCCCACATTATGGAAACAACCCACTTTATGGAAACACCCCCACAATATGGAAACAAACCACTTTATGGAAACAACAGACATTATGGAAACACCGAACATTATAGAAACACTCTATTTAATGGAAACTCTCTACTCTGTGGAAACTCTCTATTAAAGACACACTAATTAATAAAACATGAGGAAAGTGGGTTATATTCCCGAAATCAGGGGTACTGAATTCTCCCCACCATTTTCCTATCCGTCCTTAGAATGTAGAAATCCCACGTTGACAAAAATGCATTTATTCCATTGCTCTATAATTTCATTCCAACATTACCATGCCTCTTCCTGAATTTGACCATTTTTTCGTAAAACCCACACTAGGCTGATGATTATTTCCATGCAATAATTTCTCTTATCTATCCATAATAAACACTAGGATATATACCAATAATTCCTCAGGTTCTATCTCAATGTTATCCTATCTGACCACATGGTCAGGATAAGGGTGATTCTTTTTCAACTCAGATACATGGAACACATTATGCATCAATCTAAACTATTGTGGTAATTCCAACTGATATTCCATATCTCCAACCCCTTAATTTATCTCAAAATGGCCAATATAAATAAGAGAGAACATTCCCTGCTTCTTGAACCGATGATGTCCAAGCATTGAATAAATCTTCGAATGGACAGGATCTCGCCAAGAAAACGTCAATTGTCATAGATGGTGATCTTCATAATATTTCTAAAGACTCCAAGTCGTCTCAATATTCTTTATAATCAACGGGATATTCTCTGTTGTTTTATGGACATGGCTTGGGCCGATTGGTGATGTTTCGCCTGTTTCCACCCTGCATAGTTGAGGACGACAAGGACACCAATACAATGATTTGAACAGAGCCATGTGTATTGAGTCTTGATCGCTTTTATTGTATGAGAACTCCACTATAGGTATATGCTCCTCCCATGAGCCCCCCAAATCTATTATATATTCCTGCAACATGTCTTTCAACGTTTTTATCATCCGCTTAGATTTCCCATCCTTCTATGGATGATACTCCATACTCATTGTCAACTGAGTCCCGAGAGATTTCTGTAATGATTTACTAAAATGAGGCGTGAACCTCAGATCACTATTTGAGACTATTAACACGGGTACATCATGCCTTTTTACTACTTCTATTATTTAGATTTTTTAAAGATCCTCTACTGTGTGACTTTCATGAATAGGTTTGAAATGGGCCGACTTGGTTGGATGATCCACTATCACCCAAATGACATCATGTTTCTACACCGTTCATAGAAGACCTATAGAAAAATCCATTTCTATATGATCCCATTTCCACACTAGTGAGGGAAAATATTGTAACATACCAATTGTTCTCTAATTCTCTTCTTTAACATACTGATAAGTTAATCACGGGGAGACAAACTCATCAACCATCTTTTTCTTATCACTCCACCAAAAATGTGCCTTCATCATCATACACCTCTTTTATGTACCTGGATATACATCCCATCTGGAATAGTTGTAAGAATAATGGAGTTCTTCTTGAAAAACCATATATACTACCATCCCATCTATGAAACCCAAAATGGAACCCCCATCAAGATTCCATCCCTCAGTGGTCTCTCCACCATTGAGGTAAGAACATACAACAAGACATTATGTATCAGATTTTTGTGCCTGTTTGAACATTTTTACTAAATAAGTAACAAACATAGCCGAAAAAAACTACAACATCACCTTTGTCTTCACAATCCACATTCATGTAATCTAAGACCGACAACAACTGCCATTCATCTGAAGCTTATTTCTCCAACTGAGCATTTGACTTTCAACTCAATGCATCCACCACAAAATTTCCATTCCCCAGTGTTCACATCATGTCAATGGAAAAAATTTGTAAATACTACATCCATCTTTTATCCCTCAGATTCAAATCTCGCTGTGAGAAAATGTGTTTCTAGGTGTTGTGATCCATCAACAATGTAAATTTATCCCCAAATAGATAATGTCTCCATGTTTTCAAAGCATGGACTACTGCATAAAACACCAAATCATGTGTTGGGTAATTCTTCTCATGCACTCTCAACTGTCTTGAACCATATGAAACCACATAATCTATTTGCATGAGAGAAAAACCCAACCCTGGTCTTAAAGAATCACAATTCACCACATACCCATATCCTGATTCTAGAAAGAGAAAGATAGGTGCCGATGTAAGTTGAATGTTCATTTAATGGAATTTCTTTTGAAATTCCTCTATCAATTGTAATTGAGGATTCTTCTTCGTCAGATCTATCATTGGTGAAGATAGTCAGGATAAATCACGCATAATGTATTAGTAGAAACCAGCTAGACCAATAAAACTTCGTATCTCAAAAAAATTCATCAGTATATGCTAAAATATAACATCTTCTATCTTTTTCGGATCAACATAAACTGCTTTAAAATAAAATACATGGCCAATAAAACCTACTTCGCATATCCAAAAACCACACTTTGATAATTTCGCATACAAATGATAATCTCTCAAGATATGTGACATTATTTCCAGGTTCACCTCATGATAATCTCTTGTCTTGGAATACACCAGAATTTCATCCCCAAACACCCCAACAAGAATAATCTAGATATTGTTGAAATATCTGATTCATTAATTCCATGAAGAGCACTGGTACGTTCATTAGATCGTAAGGAATGACTATATATTCATAGTGTCCATGTATATTTCTAAAAGTTTTCTTTGGAATATCCTCTTTCTGAACTCTTAATTGGTGATATCCTGATCGGAAGTCAATCTTGGAGAACCATTGAGCTACCCTTAATTGATCGAACATATTATCAATGCGTGGAAGTGGATATCTGTTCTTTATCGTAACTTGGTTAATCTTAAGAGAATCAACTCACAACCAAAGAGTTCTATTTTCCTTCTTCATTGTCAAAACTGGTGATGCCCATGGAGACGTACTTCGTCCAATGAAACCCTTGCATTCAATCTCCTCTAACTGTATATTCAATCCCCATAACTCTATTGGTTGCATTTTAGAAGACTAAATGGAAATTGTACTGGTCCTTGGAAGGAGATCAATAGTAAACGGCACTCCCATGAGAGGTGGTAACCCTGAGAAGTTCTTGGGAAAGGAATTTAAAAATTGATCCACAACAGCTGGAAAACGATTTCCCTCAATCTTTTCAATTTATTCCAATGTCAATGCTACCAATTGGTAAGAGATACTTCCAACCATTGGTGACAACAAGCTCTTAGCACCATTCTTTACAATCATCTCTCCTCTAAAGTGATTCTTGATACCATCCTCAGTCATTAAACAAACTATTCTCCTATAACAGTTGATTTGATCCATGAACCTTGTTATCCAATCAATACCCATGATTACATCATAGAAATCCATATCCAATATCAATATGTCCCATTTTAGCTCAGCTAGATAAACAGTTATAGCACATACTCTACACACAAAGGCTATACATTCTCTTTCACCGAGAAGAGTTTGGATTTCCAAAACAAAAATGAGTCATTTCAAATATTAAACATAGATGTCAATAGCATGAGAAGCATTGAAAGAATGTCTTGAACTAATATCAAAAAAAAAACATTCACAAAGTTAGAATTCAATAGAATAATTCCTCTCACTATAGATGGTGTCGCTTGATCATCAATAATCATCTGCTCAGCTACATTCAAATTCTTCTTCACTAAACTATTCTCCTTGTTTTCCTAGTGAGGTTGTGTTGGTTGAAGAGTCATGGTATTTCAAGAATAACAATGGCTAGCTCTACTCTGCTAACAATTATGATTCTTCTATCCTCATCCAGTCGAAGCATATGATGCTTGCGACACCTTAGAAGTGTCTCGAGCACCTGACCTTGGAGCACTACGACAATAGCACTGAAGATGTCCAATATCGTTGAAATTATCACATTCTATAGGATGTGATGTACAATATAGGTTTATAGGTTCAAGAGAAGCACATTGAAAACAACATTCGTTGCTCTGGGGTTATGGAGGAAGGTTTTTTGATCTAGCAATCTAGTTCTGATTTACACTTGCACCTTGGAAATAGGATTACTTTTTCTGCTTGTTCCCTGTGGTTGAGTTCCCACCATTTCATGTAGGTATCATCATGCCTCCTCCCACAGATCCCGAGATATCACGTTTATCCACATACTCGGTGACATAGAGGCTCTCCTCTTTTAGGCTGAACAAGTCCATCATTTTCAGGTTCATGATTATGTGAGGATAGAATTATTTGTTGGACTATTCCTCAAAATCCTCCTCTATAAGTCATTCAAGCAATTTAGCATGAAACGGTAAATACCACCACTGACGTGAAATATCATTGAGTATATACATCGCTAGTTTGATCGTTTGATCTATCGGTGTGCCGATGAAGTCGAAGATATGATTCATCCTACATAGCCATGCCCATGCCTTTTCAGGTTTAGAATCACCCTGAAATTTTGGTGGATTATACTTCATGAACTGGATGGTATAATCCTATTGTCATGGATCATTCCTCCAATTCCATGTGTCCATATATTGAAAAGCATGGACAATACTCTGAACCAGATCTTGGTTCACACACGGTTCATGTGCAACCACATTCTCCGCAGCTTCTTCAGGTTGGTTTCAACGATACCTACCAGGTTCCATTTTCTAAACAAACAACAAACTCTATCAATCAAACTCTCTAGCAACTATTGTCATAGCTTTTCAAATTCTACAACATAAATTATCACAATATTTTATTCTAAAACAACTTTTTTCCCACGTTAAACCATTTTTTAAAACACTTCACATGCTTTTGAAAATTAAACCATTTTCAAAATATGATAACCATTCTCTTTTTAAAAATCATTCATTTGAAAAAAATTCCATTATTTTGAAAAAAAATTAATATTCTTTTTCACAACCTGATTCATTCCTTGAAATGATGTATGAACTCGTAGTTGGAATTCATTCCTCTACAATGCATGTCATTCATGTCTCCCTGGCTAAACTTATGACAGTGAGATTTCAAAATTATAGAAGTGTCTCCAAACATTTATTTAACCAAATCCTTGGTAATGTGATGTTTAGCGTAAAAGGGTTAGCTACTTTATTTTGTTCTATACATTTCTTATTTTGATAATCATACTCATTTCTAAAATTTCCACCCAAGGAATCGAGAAGAAGAGATTTCATATCCAAAACAAGGAATATCAATGACTAGTTTTTAGGAAAGGATAAAAAAAGATGATACCATTTGTAGTGACCCACCAATTATCATTTTATTTATTGTAAAATGAGTCATTACTAGGAATTAAGATACATCCCTAGGAAACCAAAGGCTGGAAATAAATATTGAAGTGTTTCAAATATATGTGTGGGAAAGTTTACCCTTTATGAAATAAACCAATAAACCTACCAAGAATACCCAAACATTCACTGTATGATGCATGAACAAATGGAAGACAACTCAAAAACATGATGTCTCTCAAAATCACATCAATGTTTGCAACAATAGATTAATAACCATGTATCAATGTACACAGTAGATAGACTACACAAGACTCTTAAAAGACATCAGGATCTATGATCCACAATCTCCAAGATCCAAAATATCTGAATAACCCATACATTACTAGTTAGTGAAAAACAAATGTGGAACATTACCTTTTCCCTTGTCCTGGAAGATAACTTCTGCAGAATCACCAAAGTGCCAGTGCAGGGGTGAGTATAAATCTCACCGGGTTTTCCCCAATAACTTCCCTACTCATTATACTATGATATAAGAGTTAGAAACAATTATATAATTTTTTTATATAAAACAATTTCTCAAAAATAGTTTATAACTAAATATAAACAATTTTATGAAACCATTCATTACCAAAATCAATCAAGTTCAATTGAAACAAATTTTCACAGCAATATATTTTTCGAGAAAAATAACTAAAAAATATTTAAAACCATTTTACAATATCCATTTATCAGCATAACCATAAATTACTCAAACTCATGAAACCAACCATGCATGTTATGTTATGACATTTCCATACTGATGATAAGTTTCTTGTAGATTTACCAAGTCGTCACAAGGTATTTGTTTTTAATGTGCCATTAACCATTTGGAACTAAGAACAATGACATATTTCAACCATGCCTCGTGTATTAAATTAAATTTTTCCATTAAACCTTTGGAACCAAGCACAATGTCATATTTTAACCAAGCCCCGTATATGAAACAATAACACACACCACATATGCCCAACTATCAAGAAAAAACAAACCTTCCAATAAAACACATTTTTATTGAAATCAATTTCATTCAAAACCATTTCAATTACATTCCATTTAAATAAAACTACATTTTTTTTAACCATTTCTATTGGGAACACCTTCTTCATAAACCATTTAGAAATTCCAAAAAATTCCAAATTTAAAATCATCATTTTAAATTCATGAAACTAAACCCCTTTGAAAAAACTATTCCCCAAGGTCACCCAATTTCACAAAAACAATAAATCCTGACAAATGATGATTTTTACATGTATTTCATATTCAATAATACAATTTTAATCTATTAAAATAAATTATATCAATAGGAGATGATAGTGAATCCACCTACATCAATGGTGTTCACAAAACATTGACAACAGATGAAGAACACACAAGAAAGTTGGCCGATTCTCCCAGAACGACCTTTGTTCTCTTATCATAGTAAGTTCAAGACTCATCATATAATTATTTGGAATCAAAATATTTAGATCTAACCATTAGAGGTTCATATTTGAGAAGTAATAGAGATCGAATATGTAGATCTATGAAGATCTAAGACAACCTGAAAAATTCGGAACGATTGGTGACATACCTCAATAATCGGACTCGAAATCACCAAGGGAAGGCTCTAGGTTGCATCCAAATAGTTTGGTGAGGGATCTACAACCTTTTAGGGATTTTAATATCAAAATAGGGGATTTTTGAAGAAAAAAAGAAATATAAAGAGCAAAAAATAGTAAGCTCGTAGAAAATAGGATATAGATTTGACCTCTGTGAAATGTTTGACCATAAGGTTTGGGCCAACCGTGTATGGATCATGCAACCTTCCTTTTGGTCACAACACTCCTTATAAAACCCAAAAAATCACCCATACTTCACCTTTACCCATTTTAAGGAAACAAAATTTTAATGGAAATATCCCACTTGATGGAATCAACCCACATTATGTAAAAACCCCACTTTATGAAAACAACCCACTTTATGGAAACACCCCACCAAATTGAAAAAACCCACTGTACAGAAACAACCAACTATATAGAAACACTGAAATGTATGGAAACTCTCTATTTTATGGAAAACTATTTAATTTTTTTATAAATATCTATTAAAGACACACCAATTAAAAAAATGTGAGGAATGGGGGTTATGTACCCGAAACCGGGGGTACTATAGAAAAAAAGGAAGTACCAAAAATTCATAGTAAGGGAAAACAAATAAACCATTCATCATGGTTATTATTATATGTGTATAAGGAAAATATATCATGGGATATGTATCTCATTAAAATTAACATGAATAAATATAATTTTCCTATAGTTCAAGTTACAAGAATATGTAATCTCAAATGAAAACTTTGTCATGTGGCCTAATATTATGATACAATGATACTGATCGATGAATGAAAATAATAGTCATATGACATAGAAATATATATTTTCCTTAAAATATAGTATAAAAAAATTAAAAAAACATAAGCATAAAGAAATGATAAAACTGTGAAAAAATAAAATAGTACACATAAATGAATATGTGAATGAAAAAAATGTCGATTAATGATGTTGTGAAAATAAAAAATTTCCATTAACTGTGTATTGATCATAAAAATATCCATGCACAACACTATCATAAAATGAGATATAATTATTTAACCAAAAAATTATAGAGATATATTATACCCCAATAATTATCATATATACTTATTTTTGTTAAAAGATAAAAATCATTCATCATAACATGATAACCCACAGAATAAAAATGGGTTTTATATAATTTCTAAATTGTAGCACATTGTGTGATATAAATAGTATATGAGTTGATACGAAATATTAAATCACCATAAAAGAGTATTTCTTCATGGAATTAGGAGGATGATTCATAATACATAAATAAAAAAATTACATACTCTTTGGAATTAATGATGAAAATGAAAGTGTAATTTAAAAGATTCTTTAGAAAAAATTACTTAACATTATCTAGAATAGAATATTGTATAAGTAAGTTGGAAAATAACATTTTTGATAAATTGAAATGATTACATTTTCAAACATTATTGAAAATTTAATATAATTAATGGATCCCTGAAAAAAAAAACATAATTCATGTCAAGAGTAAATATAGAGTTTAAGATAAAATTTATAATCATGAAAGGAAAAATCCTTTCCAAATTTTAAAAACCCCTTTATTGAAACCCAAATAATAAAAATAGAGAATAAAAATCCATTTAAAAATGATATAGAAAAATTTATATATCATTAGATATATGAAATATATGGATTTATAAATAATTATGGAAAATACTTGTGGGATGTATAAACATGGATATAAAATATAAAAGCTTGTCTAGATTGGACGGAATTAATGTTAGCAACATAAATTATTAAAAAGAACTAAATTCATCAAAGAAGATATATTTTATTGTGAAAATGCAATTCCAAATATATAAATGGGAAAATAAAATTTAATGTCCTCAAATGATCGAATAGAAAATAATAAACTTTTGTAAAAAAGTATATTTATAAATCAAGAAAGGTATTTTTGTTCATGAATATCTATTATGATGGTTTAATGTTTTGTTAGATCTATTATAACTACATAGAATAATTTAATAATCTCTTGGAAAGATCCTCAAATATGAACATATTTGTGTAATTTCTAGGGAATGAAAGAACAATATCATAATAGGGGAATAATTTGCAAACAAATGAGCTATATTATAGGGGAAATATAATTTTTATAGTTTTTTTGAAGGGTTGGTGGAAGGATTATTTTATAATTGAAGAGAATGGAATTATGCTATCTAATTACAACATAATTAAAAATAAATAAAAACAATTATTAGGAATCTAAATTCAAACATGAATATGAAAGATGAAAATAAGTTAGTTGTTTATTAAATTCTTTATACTTACATTTAATGATATGATTTTAGGATATTTTATATGTTTACACTTTATTTATCGCTTTAAAAAATTTCAACCTATATTGAGGTGACAATAATTTTCTTAAATATATTATTTTAATGCCAAAAAATGAAATATAAACTTTCACATAAATTAAATATTAACATTTCGAATATGATACCCATTTTAAATGATTCAATTTTTAAATATGATAAACCTTAATTATACAATAATAAATTTATAATGTGTTAAAATTTACATTTTGGAAAACATATTTTCAATACTAAAATGACTTTAGGATAAAATTAAGAATGTTTCTGAATATAATTATAATTAATTTTATTATTATGAGAAAAATATTGTAATATGGATTTCAAATTTGTCTAAAAATTACTTCTAGCTTTTAGATATTAAATTTTATGAAAATAATCAATGAATTATTTATTTGGAAAATTTATTACTACTGGTTTTAAAAATCACATCATAAATAACTATATTAAATATTATAATTTTTAATAAATTAAATAATTCTTTAATAAAATATTTAGATGAAAAAAATTACTTCTATGTTATAAAGTAATTTTTATAAGATAATTATTTCATAAATGTTATGATATTTGTTAAAAACATCAATTTTCATATTCACCTAGAATAGATCCTTTTTAGAAAAATATAAAAAATATTCCACAGTATAATTTTAATTTAATAAATTCAGAAAATAAACTTCATTATTTCGAATTTTAATCCAAAATTTCTATAATTTTACTTTTAAATGGAAACATAAAATATACAAAAAAATTATAATTAAAAAATATTTTTTCAAAATATTAACAACATTTTTTTCTACATCACGTTAATTAAGAGTAGATTTATAATTAACATATTTTCAAATAATTAATATATTTATCATTATTTAACCATAATATTTTTGGTTTTATATAAAAGATGCATAGTACATGACAATTCAATTTTTATGAAAATAGATTTTAATTAAAATAATATATTTTTTGTTATTTATTTACACTTATAAATGAATTGGTATTTAAGAAAATTATTTTTCCTCATACATGGATGTTAAAATTCTTTTATTTGAATTTACACACACCTATTCAGCAGCTACAATATAATTGTAACAATTAATACTTATAATTTCTATTACTTATATGTATCCCAATTCATTTTTGTTTTCTATTCTCAGTGGAAGAATTTATTCCACATAGTAATTTATTTAAAGAAAATATATAGTAAAATATTAGGGTGTTAAATTCTACCCTATTTAATAAATTAATTCCATTCAATTTTATTTTCCCACAAAGTTGATAATATTGAAAAATTCTTTGTGAGAGGGGGTAGAGTATATAATGAAATATAAACCTCACAAACCTAGAAATTAAAACAATATTCATCTCATCATTGATTATTAAGAAATATATAATGAATTCAATATTAATAAACAGTCTCTATTCTTATACTAAGAAATAATTTTAGGGTTAATTTTATAAAGAAGTAGGAATTTATTATTTTTGAAGTTGATATTGGGTCTATGATTTGATGAAGAGTCAAGGAACAATTTCATATAAAATTAAAATAAATGGGGATTAATGTGATCATTATGAGTATCGAACCAAATTTTTATTGAATAATATTATTGTTTCGGGTTCTAAACAAAACACTCCAAATATTTTCCACCAATAATATAATATATAGTTATTTATGTTCTTAGAAAATATTCATGTAATATTTAAGTTTGGAAGAAAATAATAAATTAGGAAACATTAGTGGTTGATGAGTGTAGCATCCACCCTAAATTTTAAGAACCCAAATTAGTAGTAGTTATTTCATAAGACATTTTGAGTTACATTTAATGGTTTCTCAAGACTATTATCCTAATAAACCTTAGGATTTGGGTATTTATTTTCACAATTCCCATGTTTATTATATTTCAAACATTATATTAGTGGTGGTGAATTAGATTGACCCTTACCTTAATTAATTTTATTTTCTGTCATCTTCATCACTTTTTGAAAAATAAAAGTCTATCGGCTTGTCCTTCCATATATGATAATTTTTCTCATTCATCTAATAAATTAACTAAGGAGGTTCCTCCCACATATTTAGCATGTATAAGGTTTAAATTTCATTTTTACAATTAATTATTAAAATGAATTTCAATGAAAATATATTTTCCATTAATTTCCAATACAATGAGATACCCAAATTTTGATTTCTACTTTATGTACTGTTCAAATAAATCTATCATAGGTATCAAAGTCACTAATTTTTAATTATTTTCCTAAATAATGCTTTTAGGTCACTAAAAAATCATTTAATCATAAATTTAGGGTTATTAATAGAAATGTAGGCATATATAAATGCCTTCTTATTTTAACCTTGTCATTATAATGGATATATCCTCATTTAATTTCTTCTATAAAAATTCTCATTAATGATTCATGTAATGATGTTGAGGAAACTATTTGGTGATCAATATTTTCTTAAACTCATATATTACTAAAAAGTAATTTTTTTCATTTTTTGGTAGATTTTTTAATTAGGTTCCACCATTGGTTAGCCTATCTTTATATAACATAGATTACTACAACTACATTGTAATATTCTGAACATTATAGAAATAAAAATATATTCTATATTGTGTTAACCCATTACACAATAATTAGTGGGTTGGATGAGTCACTAAAGGATGGAGGTTGCAGTCTTATAGATGAATTTATAGAATGTTTATCCTATCATAGTGTGTTTATGAGATAAACATATTTCACATTATTATTCATAGATTGAGAGAGTTGAGTGAGAATTTACAATGATTTTGTACTACATCTACTATCCCATTTAATTGATCAATGGGATATGACCACCTTTTCAATCAAATCCCTTTCTAACATAGTTTCTATTTTCTCAAACCATTACTTATATAAAGGAAGGTGGAAGTAAGAAATAATTTATAAATTAATAAAATGAACCTATGATCTATGAATTAGTAGATATTAAATTATGAGAAAAAATTTAATTTTAAATCCCTATATTTCTATCATGGCTATTCATACCCATTTATTTTTATATTCTCTAATGTAAATAACTCCCATACAATGTTTTTAAAATTAAAGGTCAATTTGAAAAAACATATCCATCAAGATAGTCAAACTATGTGTGTAGTTATTAATATTTATTATACATTGTTTATATATTACATTATACCAAAAAATAATTTCATGTGTTAATATAATTAGTTGTATATGTGTGAATTCCATCATCCATTATTCATATCTATATAGGTATATCATTTCTATGAAACCACACAATATCATTTTTATTGATAAATTTCATAATTTTATCCTATAAATGCACTTATCCTTAGGTGTTTTATTAATTTTCTCTCATCATGATCCCCAAAAATTACTAAACCAAACTTTGAAAACAACCATGGTAACCCATTCTAGTAATATGAGGATCGATGCTAAAAATTAATCATTTTAAGAATTATTCATGACAGATTGGGATGAATGAAACCAATTAACATATATTTAAAAAATTTAATCAGTACACATCACCAAATAATCTCAACCTCATAATAACATATGCTTTAGTCTATTCAAAAACTAGATAAATATGAATATAATTTTACTATACTATTAATAATTTTTTATCAATCTAACCAAAAAAGACCCCCTTCTTATTTTCTTTAGGTAAAAATCATCTTCCTAATTGGGATATTGGAAATATAAGAAAGTCTTGATATCAAATTTTTAATAATGACGAACATATCAACATGTCATAATTTTAAAAATCAAAAGTATTTGGGAATTATTGAGCATGGGAGGACTATATTATATAAAATTAAATTGGAAAATAAGATTTATCTTTATTTAATTATTGTAGGACATGTATTCTCAAATGATTAAACATTTACCACAGAATAAACATATGAGATAATAAACATATTCGTGGTTCTTAGTCATAATAATAACTCATAAAAATATGTATAGTCATCTTAACATATCATAAGAAGGATTTATAGATAATACACATGTGTAGGGAATTTATAGATCTTTTGAGAAAATCCAATCATTACCACACATTAATATGTGAACACACAAATTTTCCATGCATTATGGTGTGAATAAAAGAATGATTCCATGTATTATCATTTGACTAAAAAAAATTACACACACCATTAAAATATAATGTAATAAAGATCATTAAAAAATTCATTTGGGGAATATATATACCCAATTCATCATTATCCATACATATGAGTGTTATCTAATATCAAAAATTCAACATTACAAGAGACCCCATTGATAGAAAATGAATTTCATATTATTTTCAAATGGTTAACATAAAGTGATATCGACAGTAAATCAATTGATACAAAAAATTCAATCACCCTAAAGGATAATTTCATAAAGTAATTTATAGGGTGATTAACTCTATAATAGCTATATCAATTAGATTTAAATAATAAAATTGATGTGAAACATAAAAAATTCTTTATATTGAATTTCATAATATCACCATAAAGAGATGATGTCCATATTCACATTGAAAATATTATTTTTATATAAATTGAAATGATTATTTTTTCAATCCTTTTTACAAATAAATATCCTTAAATGATCCTTGAATATAGATAATATTTTTCCAACTTAAAAGTGGAGTGTAAGATAAAATATATGATTTGGAAAAGATAAATATTCTGATCGTTTTAAAACTACCTTTATTCAAACCCACATCATAAAAAGAATTAATATAAAATTATTTAAATAACATTAAATATATATATATATGAATATAAAAATAAATAAAAAATATATGGATTTAATAATATGTGCTATGCGAATTGTATGGGTGAGTAAATATGAACATGGAAGATAAAGTTTTCATTTTGATAGGTTGGTAATTACTCTTAAAACAATTAAATTTTATGTGGAATGAAATATATCAATGAAGTTTTATTTAATTTTGAAAATGTAATTCCATAAAAAAGATTAATTAAAATTTAAAAAAATCATATGATATAATTATTTTGGAAAATATAGTCAAAGTGGAATAATTATTACATTATAAAAGTAGTTCATTCATGAGAATTCAATACCACTGATTCCTTCTTGATTGGATGCATTCAATCTTTATTGAATAATTTAATCTTCTCTTGGAAACCTCGTAGATTATGAACAGATTTGGCTAAATTATATGGACCATAAGATCAATAATATGTGATATGATTATTTTGGAAAAAATAATGATGGTGAGGGGGAATAATTTGATTTTGTATGGTGGCCCTAATTGGTTGTTTAAGGATCCATTTATAAATTAATGGAATTCAATACTCATAAATAAATAAAAACTAATATATAAACAAACACATATTTTGAAAACTGTGGATCCATAATTGAATATTATTGAAGAAAACAAAAATTTTGTTTTTAAAATACATTGTCCATTCATTTTAGAATTATTTTAGGATATATTAAGATATTTTTTAATTTCACGACCGATTTAACAATTTTTTGATTTTTATCATTTATCGAGGAAATAAATTTTTACATATATAATTCATTTTTATTATATAAAAAAGAAAATGTATCCATTTTTTAAACACAATGGTGTCAAATATAAAATAGTTTTGATATATTCAATTTTAAAACTGATATAAATTAATTATTACAAAATAAATGTATAACCCAATAAAAATAGTTTCAAAAACATAATTATAAATGTTACATTTATATAAAATTAATATGGTCTATTATTTTAATTTAATTTTATTATTTATTATTAACCAATCAATAGATATGTATATTTAAATGTATAAAAAAATTTAAGGTCTTATCTCGGTGGGGATCAACCCTTTGAGTGTTTCTAAAGACCGAGCACCTTAGAAGAGGCATAGAAAACATCTAAAGGAATTCAATTTCTTAATGTTGGAATACTAGAGGATTTTTTTCATGAAGTTTTACCATCTGTGAAGGTGGGTTTCACATTGTGTAATATATTGGAGTTTGAAAAAATATATAATGTGAATGGCCACACCATTTTCTTGAAGAACTGAAATTTAAGGATTATACATTGTGAAAGGGTATTACACATCATGTAATTACCTATTGTGATATTTTTTTAAATGTTCCTGTTGATCATGTTTTGCACAAACCCTACAGCTATAACGAAACTCTTCCTCATTCAAGGCTTTCAAAAAACTACTTCTTCATAGATTGGGATTTCCATTGATGGGGATCGATCCTTAGTATTCTGTCTTCAATCTATGGTGATATATGGTGATCTAAGGTTCATTCTTACTTTGTTTTATTACAATTTGTTCTAGTTTGATATCATTTACTCTCATATATCCTCTTCATGCTATCTGAATTTCTACCCCAAGTGATAACATTGATTATATTTGTTTTTCTTGGTGTGGTTGTTCCATGGAATCCTCATATAGATGTGGTTCTTGTGGGTTGAGTCATTGAAGATCCATTGCGTGGTCTGTTCTCATGTAATAAACATTGAAGAAAATTGTTAGGTAGGGGATTCATTTCTTTTATATTTATTTATGAGAAATTATAGAGTTAGCATGATTTATCCCCTTATTTCCAAACAAAATTAACCTAATACTTATTTAATCCATAATAAATAATAGGGATCAATCTCATAGTGATTTTTCTACTTTGTACAATGATAACAGTTTTCCTCATGATATTATAGAAAGTGTGATATCTATTCCTTGATTGGATTACCATCTTATTGATCATAGATATTGTTAATGAATATAAAGTCAGGATTATCTGTTAAATAATTGGTTAATACAATTAAATATGAATGATAAATTAATTCCTATGATTTTGGAGTAATTTTTTGAAAATCAAATTGATGTATCTGTTCAAGTTTAATTGAACTAGTTAACGAATCTACAATGTGATGATTCTTGATGATAAAAAAATTATAGGAATTTTAGATAAGTTTTTTAATTAATATGTGATATCTTATGATATCTTATTTTGTAGGTTATATATATTTGGATCCTATGAATAATGAATAGGTTAGATAAAAATGGAATAAGAACAAGTTTTGTGACTAAAGATAACTCTTTTATAGTGTCTGGGTTGCCAATTTTCTTGTATATTCCATGTGACTTGTTCATTGGGTCCATGATATCATGTTGGGTGTGAAGGATAAATGCATTTATTTAGGTCAAATATACCAATTTATTTGTTTATTTCCAACTATACGTGATGTGATCTTAGGGTAAATCAGCATAGAGGGATGTTGTTGTATGTAGGGTGTGGATCCCTGAATTTATTATGAGCCTGGGATGGCTGATCATGGATGAATGTTGTGGTATGATGGGCAGGGAGTCCTGGATATGTTATGAGACTTGGATGGTTGAGCATGTAGGGTTGTTGTGTTATGAGGGGTGTGGAGGCCCGATTTTTTAGGTAGGAATTGATTCCAGGAGTGGCAAGTTGCATCTGAATATGAATGTTGTGTCGAGAAGGACACCATAGATTACAATACTATATGACGTTGGGCATATCTATTGTTTTGAAATATGGATTCCCATTTGAATATTTTTCTTGTCTGATGGAAATGTTTTTTATCTGATTTCATTTCCGTAATACCTAAAGAAAGATGGTATCAGTCACTCTCCTTCCAAGAGAGGTGAAGACGCATGGGGTATGCCACATGTTTTCCATTCATATATTCTCATGGTTGGATGAGTCTATTCTCTTTTTATAGGTAGAGGAGGCTTAATGGGTAGTTCTTCTACTCACCATACTGAGCCCCTTCTATTTGGTAGCGTAGAATGTTATCATTAAGTAAATGGTAATTTGGAAGGAAATGTTGTTAATAAAAGAATAAATGTTTAACCCATGCGGTTGGAGGGTGTTGTAAAGAAATGACATGATTGTAAATTATATAATTTCATGGACACAATATTCATATTCCTGGAGGGCATGGAACATTTTTGTGATTCAAATTAATTGTAATGTATAAATTTTAAAAGGTTAATTAACTGTTAAATAATTAATTAACGTAAAGTATAAATGAAGAAATGGAATAATGTAATTTAATGTATATCGTTAATTTGTTGTGTGATTAAAGAATTTTAGGTCATAGTAGTTGTATCATGGATTTTGTGATATGTTAGCGGGAGTTGAGTCTAAGATAAGGATATTCCCAGAGTGTGGTTTTGAGCTATATTATATCATGTACATTTTGTGTTTCTATACACTACCCCAACCGGTCCCATAGAAAAACCGACACCTCATAGATTGTGATCTAGAAGGGGTGGGGGGTCCCCAACATCCCTATTAGAGGATAAATGGATGACTAACCCCTTAGTCCACACTTTCTCTAATTAGTAGTTTCTTGTTCTAGTACAAATGATGGTTATTTTATCCATATCTATGTATAAATGACAATAATGGCTTGTGGCTATTTCACACACATGTATTCTGGATATAGTTTTTATGGACTCCTATATCTATAACGTGTATAGGTTGTGATGGATTAAAGATACTTACTTAGTGGATGGGATGTGATTGATTGATTTATAATTCCTGATATATGATACATGATATGCAGGTTGGGGTGTCTCCCAGAAACTACCTAGATATTTTTTGTTATATATATGTGGTGGGTTGATGTACGTGGCACATGTTATGGTTCTTCACCAATGTTTCTACGGGCTAGAATTTTTAGAGAGACATGCTTGGGATGTGAAATATTGGGGAAAAGAGAAAAACCAGTGGGAAAGTGGTAGCAGGGTATCTTTGATATTATTTTTTATATGTCTTTATATTCGATACATAGTTAGAGTATCCATGATAAGGCTGGGAACATAGTATATCTATTTTGGTGACATGATAGTTTCACTTGTTGTTCACTGTGCTTTAGCTTTATCTATTTATCTTTTTCACAAGATGATACAGGGAGGATCCTACTATGTATACGATTATACTCAGCCTATATATTTATAAACTATTATTTGGGTCAGTTTCTTCTAGTTAGAGATTTGTGTAGTTTCTACATGCTTGGGGTTTTTTCAATAGGTGTTTGGGTTTCATGGATGTTGTCGTCATTAAATTCATTGGGTACATTTTGTTTTTATTTAGTTGTATTAGTTATTTCATGACATTATTTAGGTCATCTTTGGTTTTATTATACATTGGATTCGGAGAAGTTGTTTGATTATGTATATCTTATCTTACTCTTACACATGTGTTCTGCTAGAGGGTAAATCTACCCTGTAAGAACCCGTTTTTTGTTGTGATAGACTTTGGAATATTCTTTATGACATTCCAAAGCAGCGCCTTCAGACGGCGTGCGATTCCGAGCCCCGGAGTGGCCGGAAATAAATTTCCAGTGCGTTCACACCAGAAACGCCAAATAATTATGATAACTCTTAAAAAGTGCTTCAGATCAGAGATCCGAGTGTACGGATGGGCCCGGAATAGGGTTTTTACCCTAGGAACGACATAGAAGTTGTCGTCGCGAGACGTTTGGACCCCTCGATCGCGTCTGGAACGTTAAACAGATTAATTAATTAATTAATTAATTCCTTTAGTGTTGAAACTCGAGTATCTCTTAAACAGTGGCTCGGATTAGGAAACTGAGGGCACCGTTGAGTTCGGAGCGTGCCGTTTACCATAGGAGGGATATAAATTTCGCGGGCGCGACCCATCTGTGAAAAATGCCGCCAGGGGCATTTTCGTAATTTAGCGACTTCAGACGTTAAATTTTATAAATTTCAAACGGAAGCTCAGAATCAAATTCAGAGACCACCGTTGAGATCGGGATGTGTTTTTTACCCTAGGGGAGGTTTAATTTTGACCACGCCAAAGGTTTCAGATGCGAGGAAAATTATGGGTTTAAATTAATTAAAATTCTTTTTTTTAAACCCCTCACCATCCCTTTCCTCCCTTGTTCTCCCCTGGCGAAGCCTCCCTCAAGTCATCCCTCAAGATCCCTCCCCTCCTCCACTCTGGCAAGGCGACGGTGTGGTGGTGGATCATCTGTAAAGCTTCGGGCGAAGCCCAGCGAGGTAGGAAGTTTTCTTTTGTTGCGTTTTACTCCCGAACCTCCTTTGAATCCAAATTTTAGCGTCGAATTGTTGTTTTATTTTCGAACGAACCACATGAATGAGTAGTAGATGTTTTTCTCCTCCCATCGCTTGTTTCGGTTTGTAAATCCATGTTTCAGGGACCCCGCAATCATTCACCAAAGATTGCGGTTTTAAGGCTGTTTTCCGGTGGTTTTTGGGGCGTTCCGGCGAGGTATCACGACGGTCCGGTGAACCAGCGCGACGACGGAGTATCCCGGTGGTGGTCCGGGCTTCAGGCAGCTGGAGGCGGCGAGCCTCGGGCTTTAGGCAGCTGGCAGCGGTGAGCTCCGGGCTTCAGGTGGCTGGCGGCGGGCTCCGGCTCCAGGCGGCGACGGTGGGTGCAGCCCGCGGCACGGAGGAGCGGATAGGGGTCGCGGCACGCGACCCCGCGGGGAACAAAGACCCACGACGTCCGGGTCTTCGCACGGCGGACCAACCGGCCCTCACGGATGGTCTGAGATTGGACCGCTGGTCCACGGGCGGCCCGTGCGGCTAAGCCGCGAGCCGGTGCTGCGTGCCGGACCGGCCGACGTGGACCGGTCCAGCCCAAGGGATTCGCCCCCCTGGTTTCAGACGCCCGTATTTACCGCTACGGGTGTCCAATTTGTATGCCGTCTACGGAGGTGGAACCTTATCGACGAGGAGGGATTTTTTAGATGGTTTTGGGAATTTTTAATTACCGAAACGAGGGGCCTCAGAGGTGCGACACGTCTTTAAGTGAGTTGCCGTTTTTCCAGGGGAAATTGTTTTGGACGGCGCGGATGCGTCTGACGTCCATTTTAAGCACCGTCAATGGCGTTGGGACCCTGGCACCGAGGTGGAGCTTTCCAAGGTGGTTTCATTCATTGCAGCTGAAGTTGAGGCCCAGGCCCCACGGCCCGTCTTTCAAGCTGTGTGCAGCGTTTTATGACTTTTTCATCGGACGTCCGTTCGGGGCGTGCGAGCTGTCGTTTTTGGATGTTTTTCCGAGAGGATTGCAATGGTGAAATCCGCCCGCTTTTTTCAGCACGAGGGTTCGGGGCCCATGAGGCTCGTTTGGGCGTCGACGGTGATTTTCCATCTCTATCACCAGGCGACCGTTTTGGACATGTGAGTAGTCCACCTTGTGTGCATTTGCGAGAGGATCGCAACGGTGCAATCCATTGGTAGCACTTCGGGACCGGGGTGCGGGTCCCGTGTGGTACCGCTCGTGCGTGGGGAGCCGGAACATATCTTTTTCTCCGGATATCCATTGCACTCAAGTGAATAGTGCTTTTGACATGTTTTCCTGAGGGGATCGCAATTGTGTGATGCACCCGACTGTTTTTGGAGCCGAGGCTCGGGATCACGGGACGTCGTTCGGGCGTGAGGCGGTGTTGGTGACTTTTTTGTCGGATATCCATTGGTGGAGAGTAAGTAGTCTATCTCATGTGTTTTTCCGCGAGGATTAGAACGGTGCAATCCATTTGGTTGTGCGGAGCTTCTTGCGTGATCTTCTGGAAATGTGAAGGTGCCCCGGGGGCTGTTCTTCTACTGAGTTTGTAGCGGACCCTTGGCGTGTGATCACGCACACTTGGGAGAGTGATATAAATGATTCACGAGATGTGGTTGGCCGTGCCTGAGCCATTGAGGTGGAGTTGTTACGTCACGCCTTTGCGTTGACGCTGGGTGTTGTGTGCACGATAGCCTTTGGTCTAGAACGAGGTATACTCTGGGAGTATATAGGAGAACTTGGAGGTACGTGTGGTTTGTACCTGAGAACATTTGTGTGCTCAGTTGGGGTTGACGTGGGGCCACACGTCGCGTTGTCCCCATGTGTGTGCCATGTTCTTCTTTGCATACTTTGACCTATCGCGACATAGAGGGTCCCTCTGTGTGTTTGATTGACCAGCAGGGTGGAGTTTTTCCCCTGGCACTGTGCTCGTTTGTTGACAAGCAGGGTTGAGTGGTCTCCCCCTTGTTTCGTTCTCGATGGATTGGCCAGTAGCGGTGCTAGTGGCACCCCGTGATGGAACAGGCGCATAACCTCTTTTGGGAGAGTTGTTCTGGAGTTGGGTGGTTGCGCAATACCCATTCCGTGTTTGGTTGGCAAGTGTTTTACCCTCCAATAGGGATGGACAAAGCGGTTCTGAGTTTTACCTTCCAGCGGGGATGGGAGTGGGTTACTCATCGATTTCTTCGGGTTTACCCTCCAGCAGGGCTGGTCAGTGGGTTTCTCGCTGACGTCTAAGGATTACCCTCCAGCAGAGACTGGGAAGTGGGTTACCCGACGCCCTTAGGGTCTACCCTCCAGCAGAGATAGGGAAGTGGGTCACCCGATGCTCTTAGGGTCTACCCTCAAGTGGAGACTGGGTAGTGGGTTTCCCGACGCACTTAGGGTCTACTCTCTAGTAGAGACTGGGTAGTGGGTCACCCGACAACCTCTTAGGGTCTACCCTCCAGCAGGGCTGGGCATTAGGTCGCTTGTCGTCTAGTTCCAGGTCTACCCTCCAGCAAGACTGGGCAGTGGGTCACCTATTGACTTATTCCAGGTCTACCCTCCACCAGGGCTGGGCAGTGGGTCGCCAGATGATGTATTATGGTTTACCCTCCAGCAGGGCTGGGCAGTGGGTCACCCAGTATCTTATTAACGTTTACCCTCCAGCGGGGCTGGGCAGTGGGTCACCCAGTATCTTATTAGGGTTTACCCTCCAGTAGGGTTGGGAAGTTGGTCACCCGATATCTGGTTATGAATTACCCTCCAGAAGGGCTGGGTAGTGGGACACCTGTTGGCATTCCAGGCTCATTCCTTTCTACTAGGCTAGCCTGTGGATTTCCTCGGTGATTACCAGAGCGAGGCCCTTGGTTATACGGGTTAGTGTTGTGACAACTTTGACTTTGAGAATACCTCTTGACTGTAGGGTAGTGACGAGGTGTGGTTTGACTTAACCTAGGACTCTCAAGTATGAGGGGCATTTTCCCCACCAAGACGCGTTCTTGTAACGCAATCTAAAACTGTGCGGGCGAGTTAGTGCCACCCAAAGAGGATAGTGTCGAGGTGCGGTGATTGAGCCCCTTGTCTTTGGGTTTGGGGCAGGCGTGCGGGATGCTGGGCATCAATAGAGTTTACTTCTGGGACTGTTGTCTACTCTTTTCTTGGGCTGAGCTACAGTAAGGAGATCCCCTTACGACATTGTTCGGGCTTCTTGACTGAGTATAAGGATATGCATATAACTAGTTCTAATACCCACTTCTTGGGTTTGGTTACTCTCCTTCCAGGAGAGGCAAAGATGCGCAGGGTATGCCACATGCTTTCCATGTCTAGCTTCTCGTGGTTGGATGAGTCTACTCTCTTCATATAGGTAGCGAAGACTCGACAGTAAGTTCATCTTCTCACCGTTCCCATCTCCTTGTGTCTGGATGAGTCTATCTCCTTTCTCTTGTTGGGTTGAACTGGACTCTTACTGTTCTCTTTACTGCACTCTCGGTTGTACTTATCTACTTTTCTCTATTCTCTCTACTACTCACCCCTTCAGTATATCCTTTGTTGCTCCCTCGAGCGTTCGGGGTATCCTACTGAGTATTTTTATACTCACCCCTACTTGGGCTATGCCCACACTTGGTGTGCCCTTGCAGACGACAGACAGGTGGAGTGTGACTTCAGTGGAGCGTAGGAGCTTGGGAGCTTGGACCGCGTGCAATGGTCGTGGCCGGGTTCTAGGTGGGAGACCCATGAGCAGTTTCTTTTTTATTTACCTGTTTCTGGGTTGTGGCACCTTTTCTAGTTGGGCGCGTGTTTTTCCCCTTTTTCCTTTTTAGCACTGTACTTTGTACTGTTAGAGGTCGATACACATTGTGATATATTTATAGCAGTTTCCCTTTGTTTTTCCTTTCTACTATGCACTTTTTCATTGAGTGTGCTGTGTGTGCGTGTGTACAGGTACTTAGGAAAAGGCCTCCCCGAGTTATTGTGCCTTCAGCGCTGGTTGCCAGCACCTAGCCTATGGAGGGGGGCTTAGGGTAGTTGCGGCTCGAGCCCAGGTAGGGTCGGGTCATGACAAAGTGGTATCAGAGGTGGTTCATTCCTTAGGACGCTGTTCGGACGTCCCTAAAGTAAATGTATCTGGTTGGGATTTAGGTAAACATTGTTAACGTGTCCCGAGAGCAGCTCTCAGGCCAGGGAGTCCAGTGATGGTGTGGCGGCCAACGTATCCATTCACCAGGACCTTGATAACCCACTTGTCGACTCGGCATGCTGAGACACTTGTTGAAGGGAAAATTGGTTTGTGCATCACATATGATCGAGTCTTTGATTGTCCTTCTTGAGTCAGCTCCCCATAGTTGTTATTGGTATATACATTATGATCATCTAACCACGACACTCCTTGATAATATTCAGGATGTCTCCGCGAAGACAACCAACCAGGATACCAGCTTTGGGTGCGTGATGACAACCCTGTGAGATACGAGGCCACAGTCCAGGACCCATCGTGCGAGCCATTTTCTCCTGGTGGTCCGGTAGCAGCACCCCCACCTGTTGAGCAGCAGGAAGTTTCAGCAGAGCAGGCTGAGCTTGAGCGCAGGTTGAGCACACTCCGTGAGTTCCAGCAGCAGAGACCGCTGAGGTTCAGTGGTGAGCCATACCCTCAGGCAGCAGAGGTTTGGCTTGAGGCAGTGGTTCACCTTTTCAGTCTTGTGCAGACGCCGACAGATCAGAGAGTGGCTTTGGCATCCAGCATTTTCTGTGGATCAGCTTGGCGTTGGTGGAGTCTGGTGACTATGTTTCTTGACGAGTCGTCGCTTTCATGGGGAGACTATTAGTTTTTGCTCCGTGAGAAGTTTTTCCCCTCCTTCTTGCGCTCCGTTCGGATTCAGGATCTCCTGCAGTTTCAGCAGGGAGGGATGACGGTGGCCGAGTACGCGTCTAGTTTTGCAGACTGTGCATGCTTTTACCCGGACTTGGTCAATGACGACAACATCCGATCATGGAAGTTTGAGCAGGTTCTCCGCTGAGGGATTTGTGTTGTCATAGTACCCTTGGTATTTTCCACCTATGACGGGGTGCTAGAGCAGGCACTGGTGACAGAGGTCTTCCTGTCACATTCTGGAGTTGGTGGTAGCAACAAGCACGTTGGAGCTGAGACATCTGCCACAGCTTGTGGGTGTCAGCAAGCAGGACCTCGATGCAGGTGGCTTTCTGACAACCAGACTCAGGGGTGTGGTCGTACACCAAGGTGGTGCCGGAGGGCACCAGTACAGTCGAGAGAGAGTCGGTACTATGCTTGTGACGGGCGAGGTAACTTGGCACGAGACTGCCTGACCCGAGATGCTGAGAGCTTCGGGCAGGCAGCAGGCGCACCACCATGATAGAGGCAGCGCCGTGATCGGAGTAGTACCCAGGGAGGTGGTTCTAGAAAAGGACCGCGAGGAGCTGGTAGTGGGGGACGACTTTACGAGATCTCCCCATCACCACTATGCCGTCCACGTCAGGCTCCGGGAGCTGACGGTTGGGACCACAGACAACCACGAGATTTGGATGTCTACGATCTTACAGAGCATGGGATGGTGAGAGGTACCCCTTGAGACTCTTCTACTTCTTGTAGTAGAATTGTTAGGCTCTGCGTGTGAAAGGCTTTTCTCCCTGCTCCTTGTTTGAGGTGTTACCCGGGTGACGCAGGGCGTCGGGTGTAACCCTGTGTTGGTAAGGAAAAAGGTGGGGGACCTTTTCCTTTAGTCGATGGTGTCGACTCCATCGCTCACTGAGCGTGTTAGAGATCCTCAGTTGTGGAGTCTTGCGTGATCAGATATCCTTGGGTGTTCCCCCATCTGGATATTCTGAAGGAGGGAATCACTAGGACTTGTTTCAGGTGTGGGCGGTGATTCCAGTCGCGACATGCGACGTAGCGGTTCGTTCGGGGAGGTGAGCTACCCCCGAGAGCCTTCGGGCCGTTTGAGACCGTGCAATGGGATGGTGAGGATCCCTATTGCCTTTCCCTAACCCCAAAGTCTGGAGTGGGTGCACGATATTGGCAAGGGCCAACCTAGCGTGAACAGATCAATCCTTTGGTCTGTGTGTGGTGACGCGGAGCTATGCGTGGGTTCTCTTAGGTATGGGAAAGCCAGGTGTGGGATTAGTACCCTGTGTTGCTCCCTAGTTTTTCTTTTTAGGGATGAAAATATTGAAGGAGGGAATGATTTAAGAACCCAGTTTTTATTGTGAAAGACTTTGGAATATTCTTGATGATATTCCATAGCAGCGCCTTCAGACGGTGTGCGATTCCGATCCCCGGAGTGGCTGGAATTAAATTTTCAGTGTGTTCACACTAGAAATGCCAAATAAATAGGATAAATCCTAAACAGTGCTTCAGATCAGAGATCTGAGTGTACGGATGGGTCTGGAATGGGGTGTTTACCCTAGGAACAACATAAAACATGTCGTCGCGGGACGTTTGGACCCCTCGCCCGCTTCTGGAACGTTAAACAGATTAATTAATTAATTAATTAATTCCTTTAGTGTTGAAACTTGAGTATCTCTTAAAAGGTGGCTCAGAATAGGAAACCGATGGAACCTTTGAGTTCGAAGCGTGCCGTTTACCCTTGAAGGGGTATAACTTTCGTGGGCGCGACCCATTTTGAAAAATGCCACCAGGGGTGTTTTCATAATTTAGCGGCTTCAGACGTTAAATTTTATAACATTCAAACAAAAGCTTGGAATCAAATTCCGAGACCACCGTTGTGCTCGAGAGGTGGTGTTTACCCTAGGGGAGGTTTAATTTGGACCACTCCAAAGGTTTCAGATGTGAGGAAAATTATGGGTTTAAATTAATTAAAATTCTTTTTTTTAATTTAAACCCCTCTCCATCCCCTTCCTCCCTTGTTCTCCCCTGGCAAAGCCTCCCTCAAGGCATCCCTCAAGATCCCTCCCCTCCTCCACTCTAGCAAGGCAACGACGCGGTGGCGGATCATCCGTAAATCTTCAGGAGAAGCCCAGCGAGGTAGGAGGTTTTCTTTTGTTGCATTATTACTCCTAAACCTCCTTTGAATCCATATTTTAGCGTCGAATTGTTGTTTGATTTTTGAACGAACCAAATTAATGAGTATTATAGGTTTTTCTCTTCCCATCTCTTATTTTGGTTTGTAATTCCGAGTTCCGGGGACCCCGCAATCATTTGCCAAAGATTGCGGATTTAAGGCTGTTTTCCGGTGGTTTTGGGGCGTTCCGGAGAGGTATCACGGCTGTCCGGCGAACCAACGTGGCAGCGCAGCATCCCGGCCGTGGTCCAGGCATTAGGCAGCTGGCGGCGGCGAGCCCTGGGCTTCAGGAGGCTGGCGGCGGCGAGCTCTGGGCTTCAGGTGGCTGGCGGCGGGCCCCGGCTCTAGGTGGCGACGGTGGGTGAAGGCCGCGACACGGAGGAGCGGACATGGGTCGCGGCACGCGACCCCGCGGGGAACAAAGACCCGCGACGTGTGGGTCTTCGCACGGCGGACCGACCGGACCTTGCGGCCTGTCTGAGCGTGGACCACTGGTCCACGGCCGGCCCGCGCAGCTATGCCGCGGGCTGGTGCTGCGAGCCGGACCGGCCGGCATGGACCGGTCCACGCCGGTCCAGCCCAAGGGATTCACCCCCTGGTTTCAGACACACGTATTTACCGCTAAGGGTGTCCGATTTGTATGTCATCTGCGGCGGTGGAACCGTATCGATGAAGCATGATTTTTTTGATGGTTTCAGGAATTTGTAATTCAAGAAACGAGGGACCTCGGAGGTGTGACACATCCTTAAGTGAGTTGTCGTTTTTCTGGGGGAACTTGTTCTGGACGGCGCGGACGCGTCTGACATCCGTTTTAAGCACCGTCAGTGGCGTTGGGACCCTGGCACCGAGGTGGATCTTTCCATGGTGGTTTTGGGAATTGCATCCGAAGTTGAGGCACGGGCCCACTGCCCGTATTTCGAGCTGTGTGTAGCGTTTCACGATTTTTTCATCGGGTGTCCGTTCGGGGCGTGCGAGTAGTCGTTTTTGGATGTTTTTCCGAGGAGATTGCAATGGTAAAATCCGCCCACTCTTTTTCGGCATGAGGGTGTGGGTCCCACGAGGTTCGTTTGGGCGTCGACGGTGATTTTCCATCTCTATCACCGGGCGACCATTTTGGACAAGTGAGTAGTCCACCTTGTGTTCATTTGCGAGAGGATCGCAATGGTGCGATCCGTTGGCAGTGTTTCGGGACTGGGGTGCGGGTCTCGCGTGGTACCGCTCGTGCGCGAGGAGCCAGAACATATCTTTTTGTCCAGATATCCATTACACTCAAGTGAGTAATTCTTTTGACGTGTTTTCCTGAGGGGATCGAAATGGTGCGATGCGCCCGACTGTTTTTGGAGCCGAGGCTCGGGATCACGGGACGCTGTTCGAGTGTGAGGCGGTGTTGGTGACTTTTTCATCGTATATCCGTTGGGGGCGAGTAAGTAGTCAATCTTTCATGTTTTTCCATGATGATTACAATGGTGTGATCCGTTTGGTTGTGCGGAGCTTCTTCCGTGATCTTGTGGAAATGTGAAGGTTCCCCGGGGGCGGTTCTTCTACTAAGTTTGTAGCGGACCCTTGGCGTGTGACCATGCACTCTTGGGAGAGTGATATAAATGATTCACGAGATGTGGTTGGCCGTGAATGAGCCTTTGAGGTGGAGTTCTTACGTCACACCTTCGCGTTGATGATGGGTGTCGTGTGCATGATAGCCTTTGTGCTAGAATGAGGTATACTCTTGGAGTATACGGGAGCGCTTGGAGGTACGTGTGGTTTGTACCTGAGAAGATTTGTGTGATCAGTTGGGGTTGACGTGGGGAACACGTCATGTGGGACCCATGTGCATGCCATGTTCTGCTTTGCGTACTTTTACCTCTCACGACGTAGAGGGTCCCACTGTGTGTTTGTTTGACCAGCAGGGTGGAGTTTTTCCCCTGGCTCTATGCTCGTTTGTTGACCAGCAGGGTTGAGTGGTCTCCCCCTGGTTTCGTTCTCGATGGATCGGCCAGTAGCGATGCTAGTGGCACCCCGTGATGGAACAGGCACTGAACCTCTTTTGGGAGAGTTGTTCTAGAGTTGGGTGGTTGCGAGATACCCACTCCGTGTTCGGTTGACGAGTGTTGTACCCTCCAGTAGAGATGGCCTGAGTAGTTCTGAGTTTTACCCTCTAGCGGGGCTGGGAGTGGGTTACTCATCGACTTATTCTGGTTTACCCTCTAGCAGGGCTGGGTAGTGGGTTGCTCGCTGACCTCTAGGGTTTATCCTCCAGCAGAGACTGGGCGGTGGGTCACCCGACGCTCTTAGGGTCTACCCTCCAGCAAAGACTAGGCAGTGGTTCACCCGATGCTCTTAGGGTCTACCCTCCAGCAGAGACTAGGATGTGAGTTTCCCGACGCACTTAGGGTCTACCCTCTAGTAGATACTTGGAAGTGGGTCACCCGACAACCTCTTAGGGTCTACCCTCCAGTAGGGCTGGGCAGTGGGTCGTCTGTCGTCTAGTTCCAGATCTACCCTACAATAAGGCTGGGCAATGGGTCGCCTATTGACTTATTCCAGGTCTACCTTCGAGCTGTTTTGGGCAGTGGGTCGCTGGATGATGTATTATGGTTTACCCTCCAGCAGGGCTGGGCAGTGGGTCACCCAGTATCTTATTATGGATTACCCTCCACCAGGGCTGGGCAGTGGGTCACCCAGTATCTTATTCGGGTTTACCCTCCAGCAGGGCTGGGCAGTGGGTCACTCTGTATCTAGTTATGAATTACCCTCCAGCCGGGCTGGGCAGTGGGACACATGTTGGCATTCCAGGCTCAGTCCTTTCTACTAGGCTATCCTGTGGACTTTCTCAGTGATTACTGGAGCGAGAACCTTGGTTATACGGGTTAGTTTTGTGACGGATTTGACTTTGAGAAGACCTGTCGACTGCAGGGCAGTGACGAGGTGTGTTTTGACTTTCCCCAGATCTCTCAAGTATGAGGGGTGTTTTCCCCACCGAGACGCGTTCTTGTGACGCGATCCAAAACCGTGCGGTCGATTCAGTGCCGCCCAAAGCGGATAGTGTCGAGGTGCGGTGATTGAGCCCCTTGGCTTGGGGTTCGGGGCAGACGTGCGTGATACTGGGCATCGATGGAGTTTACTTCTGGGACTGTTTTCTACTCTTTTCTTGGGCTGAACTACGTGATAGAGATCCCCTTATGACGTTGTTCAGGCTTCTTGATTGAGCATAGGGATATGTATATACCTAGTTATAGTACCCACTTCTTGGGTTTGGTTACTCTCCTTCCAGGAGAGGAGAAGACGCATAGGGTATGCCACGCGCTTTCCGTGTCTAGCTTCTCATGATTGGATGAGTCTACTCTCTTTCTATAGGTAGAGAAGAATCGACGGGAAGTTTATCTTCTCACCGTTTCCAGCTCCTTGTGTCTGGACGAGTCTATCTACTTTCTCTTGTTGGGTTGAGCTGGAATCTTACTGTTCTCTTTACTGCACTCTCGGTTGTACTTCTCTACTTTTCTCTGTTCGCTCTACTACTCACCCCTTCAGTACCTCCTTTGTTGCTCCCTCGAGCCATCTGGGTATCCTACTGAGTATTTTTATACTCACCCCTGCTTGGGATTTTACTGAACTTGGTGTGCCCTTGCAGACGACGGACATGTGGGGCGTGACTTCAGTGGAGCATAGGAGCTTGGGAGATTGGACCGTGTGCGGTGGTCGTGGCCGGGTTCCAGGTGGGAGACCCATCAACTGCTTCCTTTTTGTTTACATGTTGCCGGGTTGTGGCATTTTTTCTGGTTGGGCACGTGTTTTGCCCCTTTTTCATTTTTAGCACTGTACTTTGCACTATTAGAGGTCGATGCACATTGTGGTTTATTTATAGCAGTTTCCCTTTGCTTTTCATTTCTACTCTGCACTTTTTCATTGAGTGTGTTGCGTGTGCGTGTGTATAGGTACTTAGGCAAAGGCCTCCCCGAGTTATTGTGCCTTCGGCACTGGTCGCCAGTCCCTGGCCTATGGAGGCGGGCTTGGGGATTGAATGAAATAATTTATTCGGGCATAAAATTTATAAGTCAATGTTTTTTTGATTTTTTAAAAGGAGAGGAGATAGGATGACCTAGTACAATGGAGGTGAGTCCCACACTTTGTAATATTAAATGTTTATGCCAAATTCTTAGAAATAATGATATAAAATGGAAAATTATTTTTAAACTGAAGATATATGGTCATAATATGGATATTCAATATAAATTAGACTTGTTTCGGGTCATTTTTAAGAAATATTTAGTTAGTTTATCCCAAGGTAAAGTTATTTTTATCTTATACAAGATAAATAATTTTATCTATTTTTAATATTATATGTGGTCAATTTTTTTTAAATATTAGACAATGTAAATTATGTTGATTCAAAATATATAATATATTTTACCTAATTAATATAAATTATGTTGAAGAATAAAATTTTAAATTTAACCAATAGATGCTTCGGAAAAGGGAATTCCAAAGAAAACATTGAAAATAATAAAATGTCATATATCATAATTCAATATGAAATTTATTTTAATTAAATAATTAGATAAATTTTATTTTATATGACATTTTAAATATTATTTATTTTAATAGAATTTCAATAAAAAGAAACTATTCAATAAAAAAATTATTTTTTCACTATTGATAAAAAAACTAATATTTTCAGAAAATTCTAAAACAATCACACTACGATAATTTGGAAATGTATATTTAAAATATTAAGTTTTTTTTCCAAATATATTTTATTAATTTTGTATCAATTATTTTTAAATTAATTCCTAAAATCCAGACCGAACCAACTTTTCGAAAATTATTGTTTTCTTAGCAAACATTTATTTTTATTTTAAATGGTTCTTATTATATTTATATTCAACAGTTATGAATAGAACTAATTTTATACAATTGTATAAAACATAAATTTGATAGATTAATTAGTACTTTTCAAACCCTCCAAAATAATAGCTAGGTAATAATGGTAATGATTATATAATAATATTTCCATAGAGTGCTGCATTTTTATAAACTCTGAGTTGCATGCATCATAACAATAAAAGACATTGAATAGTCTTAATGATATATATATATTCCAAATTTTATGTGTTGTATTGATATTGAACATGAAATAAAGCTCTAATATGATTGAAATATTCCTCCCCATACCTCATGTATTTTAGAATATAATCGATAAACACAACCCAAAATTAAAATATAGGAACTCATAGAACATGGGGTTCATTATTTACATGAAATCACATAGAGAATTAATGATACAGAATTCCATAACAACAAAATCTAATTATCCATATCATTTTCTAAAATTATTCTTCGTAATATCCTTTCTATTTACAATCATATATTGATATCTATATTGTAGATAAATCTTTTAAAATAAGTAACTACCATAAAATTAATGAATAAGACAATTATATTTTAAATGAATGAATATTATTGATATTCAAATCATCCAACAGTTGGTATTCTCTTCCAAACCACATTTTACAATCCACTATATTTAAAAAAAACATTAGAGCAACCCATAACAGAACACAAGATAAGGTGAAACCCTTCTCCATCAACTCATAAATTTGAATGCTCAACCACTGTATCATAGAAGGATCCACCAAGGTCCTTCAGGAACCAAGTTGTAAATCTATCATAATTATGATATCATATTTAAGGTATATATTCCCATAATATTCATGATGAAAATACAAACTCCACTAGATGACTGTAAAAAAATATTCTATCTCTGCCCATATTGAATCCGAAGACATCTATAGTGCCAAAAAAACCACAGACGTGGAATTCATTATCAATAAGAACCTTATTTCTATAAATTATCAAAAATTAACTAAAGGGATATAATTTTACCAATTAATATCTACAATATCACTAAGAAATATTGTGTGACATATATTCGATAAAACTTTTCAATTTATTGTTTTTCATATTTTTATAAAAATAAGAACTAGAAAGTCCCATGTGGTTCACATCAAATATAAAAATTTCTAGTACATTTTATATTAATTAATAAATATTATGCCTTTATAATCAGCCAATAAAATTCACCACAAAATTTATTTTTATCTTGGAATTTATTTTTAATATATTTCACCATATCCAAAAGAAGTTGAATATACAAATGGTGAAAACAAACACCCAGTAAGGGAAAATATATATGACAAAAAATCATGGAATTTTTAATATAGAAGGGATTAAAAGTGACATATCACTGCATAAAATAGAACAATTGATCAGGAATGAAATCCATGGATTCCATAATAATATAAGCAATCACATGAAAAAATTAACTGAATTAATGGTGATAGAAGTAATAATTTAAGAAATAATTAACCATAATGTTCACAATAAATACATAATTATTTCACTCAATTATAAGTTAAATACATCATTGATTTTATCAATTTAATTTCAAATGTATTAGTAATCTCATCAAGGTCATAACAAGTACATGATTCTTGGATTGGGTATGCATATAGTAAATACGGAAAACAAATTCTCATGAGAACAACCAATAAATCACAATTCTATAAAATACAAAGTCACACAAATCACTTCTTTAAGCCCAAATAAATCACTATATTAATTATAAGAATAATAAAACAACACATAATCTTCCTAACACAATAGTCCATAAAAATATTTTTTGAGATATAGACACAAAAAATGTTAATACTTTTCCAGTCAATAAATCAATATAATACTTACATATAATGAAGTTATATAGTGGAAAAAGTGTATAATCATAGTGTCTAAAAAAATAAAAACATAAATATGTTGACATCGATAGAAAAATCATTAAATAAATAATACAAATAAAGGTAATAGAAATGAATGTATCATGAATTGGATTATTTGATAATCTCAGTTCAATTCTACCCATAGATAAATAGAATAATATAAAATAGAGGGTAAAAACAGAAAAAAATATCTACCATTTGGTAAATGAATTTTTATTGTTAAAAAAATTGATTTCAAAACATAATATATCTTTATAAAAAAGTTTTTAGATTTTTTTAATACAAAGGTACAAGACACTTCAAAAAAAAATTATAAATGTTGAAGGATTTATTTAAAAAATATATTTTGAAAATATTATCAAATAACAAAGGACTAAAAATATATAATGGTATTCAAGTAAATTTCATCTAGAATATTGAAATTTGATCATGAAGGGAAAAACTATTTATCATTTTTAAAGAATATATTTTTTATACCCCACATCATAAAAAATTAGTAAAAACAATATTTATTGATAATAATTTTACAAGAGTGGAAGTGAATGTATTATATTATTATATATTAAGTTGGTAAAACCCAGTCAGGGAGAATAAATGGTCAATATGTAACATTATTACAAAAATAATGAAAATTTGAGTTGCCAATATATCATTGGAACAACATACATCATAAATCATTAATTATTTGAAAATGTTTATATATGTGCTAAAAATGTGAAATTTGGTAGAATAAAACATAATATTAAGAAAATAAATAATTTAGCCAACTTATATAAAATAATTTCAATATAACTACCATAATTCAATTAATGAATTTTGAGGTTCCAAAAACTCTAGTGACTAAGGAAACACTCGATTCAAAATCCATTTGAAGAGAATAAAATTATTTTTCTTAATATATCCCACGAATTAATGGAATATATGTTATAACGAATTCATGTGATATTAAATAAAATTAAAATTATAAAATGTAAATTTGGATTATAATGTCTGATATCTCTCAGTGAATTAGAATTGATACTCTAAATTAAATTATCTTATTTTTCTACAAAGTATAATGCATTATAACCACATGTAAAAAAAATAACCATCTTAGTATTCTATTTCATAAAATTATTCATATAAATATATTCTTTTATACATTTAATTTATAATTATTTTCAATATGTATATTAGTTATATATTATCTATTTACAATATCAGGTTTGATTAATCATTATAGATTTAATTTAGCCACAAAATAGCATTGTTTTCTTGATTCCCATCTCAAATTTCATCATTACAATATCATAAAATGTATTTTAATTGAAAATATGTAATTATTTATAATTTTATAATTTTACTTTTGAAGTATTTAATCTATTATTTATTATAATGAAGATAATTATGGGATTATTTGGGTAATATATAATGAAAAAACAATATTATATTAATATTGGAGTAATATATTTATATAACTGCTAAAGAACCAAATAATAATAGTAAATTATTTATTAATATCTATTATTTAGATTCCAAATCCATCATTGAAATCATTTTGTATAATTGTTCATGTGGTTTGTCATACAGACACAATAATAACACGCTATAATCTTTGTGTGAGTATGGTTATGGAAGAGATTCAATGGTTATAATTTTATTATCAAAAATTATAGTGAAATTATTTAGGGGTTTTTAGAATATTGAGACATGAATTTGTCACCCAATTCATTACCACGAGAAATATATTATGTGAATTTTTAGAGATGCCGTCAAAAGTGAAAAAAGGAAAACATTGTATTATTCTCTTCCAAAAATAGTTCATCATACATCATAGGCTTAAATATATATTAATATAGAATAAAAATTATAAAAAGTTATGAGGTGCATCCGAAAACATTAATATTGATTTCAATAAATGATATTGAGTCTTAACCAAAGATCAAACACCATTTTAATGAGAGTTCATTAACTCATCATTATTGAATGTACCAATATAATGTTATCTCAATATTTTAGTGACGATGTTCATCTTATTTATAGCTGACAAATTCCCCCCCAAAAGGGAAAAATATCTTTTGGAGTCTGCTATATCATCAACATAGTTATTGTCCCATCACCAATAGAGGTGAACTCTAATGTTCACATAAATCCACGTAAAACATCAACATAGAAGAACATGAGGTTGAACTACTCTTTGATGCCACAACATGATTCAATTATAGAAAATATTAATCAATAATCCTATGATAGAATAAAACCCATAGAATGAATTGAATGAAAAACAAATCATAGCTAAAAATACCAAGTAGAAAAATGGATTTCACAAAAACCCACTATAATCAATATTCATTGATAGGAAGCCTCAACTTATTTTAATAATGATAATTATAAAAAATAAACATTGTTGGATCATAAAATTCAAGAACTGATTCAAACATTTTAGAATTTAATAAAATGATTCTATGTAATATAATTTCAAATAAGTGAATAGGAAATATGAAACTCATTTAAATGTAAATTATATAAAATTAAAAAGAGGATTTAATTTAAATTTATAATATATATTTGATGATATGATTTTTTATTTCAATATAATACTCTATAGTGAGTTCTCCATCCTAATATTTTTTGAATTCCACTATATCTAATTTTTTAAACTGAGATTATGGTTCTTCACCCACGTCATATATAACCTGATATGAATTCCCAATTGTGAGTACACCATTGTTCTCATCATAAATACTAGAATAGGTAGATTCCAAATCCACAAAAATAGATGAAATGATGGATTAATATTAATTTAAGGTGATGCACTAATTAATTTTAACCATCATTATCCCCTCAGGCTGGTTAGGGAGATAAGTTTCCATCTTAGGTATTCCTAAGGATCTAGTGAAAAAGGTTCATTCCAGTTTATAATAATAAAAATTCCTATAAGTTATCATCAAATGAGGTGTGATGAATCCATATGATTCAAAAATAGGATTCTTACCTTTTTGGGAACCGTAATTGTGAAATTCCACCTCACCTAGTTTGGTTTTCCCAAAGGTGCAACATTATAACCATCTTTAGGATCACAATATTCGTTGTCGAGTTTTGTGGTAGCACGAGTATTCTTATGAAACATGTCATTAGAATATTCAAGATTTTTTTTCATATAATGAGATATTTCTTTAATCTACAAATATATAGTGTGTCTTAAGATATATTTTATTTTCACCTTTTAAATGAAATCACCATTCTATAAATCAATGGTTTACCAATATAGAAGTGGGAATACATAGATTTAGTGACAGATAATATAAAATAATTTCTAAAATTTTAACAATAAAATAAGAAATTTTGGAGGTGATCATAATCATATATCTTTTGAAAATCCAGAGTCACTATCTTGAATCCATATACATAGTGGCCGAATTTCTGAAAAACAAATTTCAATGAATATTATTTCCACAAATGGTCTAGAAAGATTTTTAGTTTCGAAAACCAATTAAATAGGATACCAAATAAGACATGAAATTAATGTTAGTGAAATATGATTTAATAGATGTATCAAAACACTATACACGCACAACAATGTTGGGGTAAAGGTGGTTTGGCATCGATATCGAATTCTATAGACCACATAAACATGTTCCAATGGATATATGAAAAATACAAAGTATCCAAAACTAGTTAATCTAGTATTCATTATATAGTGAAAATCATTAACGAACATGGTATGAATCGACTTTCCTGAGATCGAAATATGATAAGCCTATAGATTCAAGATATATTCTAAGAATTAATAATGATGGTTGATGTTTTTGAAACATTCTGATTAAGGGAAAATGGCTGTCTGAATATATTGGATTTACCACTTATTTTAAAAACAATATTTCTATCTGAGCAATCGAAGATGAAATTTTAGGGAGGATCATATTGCACCTAGCCATGATATCAGTGAAGGAATGATTATGATTTGAGCTAGTTGAACTTCAAAAATCACCTTACAAAGGAGATACATGTGATGGAATAATTATTCCCTACAATTATTTAGTTTCATTAAGGTGATAAATCATAATTTTTATGTTTCATAAAATGTGGGTAAATGAAATTTTGATTTTTACTTAAAAATAAATCACTTTTTCACTAAGTAATTATCATTTTTGGAGGATTTTATACCATGACTACTTATTGATAATATAACTAATAGAATTTATAATTTATATTCATTAAATAATGAAACAAATAATATATATAATCAGGAAAACCTTTAACGGAAGAAAACATTGAACTATGGTGACGAAAAATTAAATGTTTCATTCATGGAAGAAGTTACCGCTCATATACAGGAGAAAAAAATTTAATCATTTCAATTGCATGAGAGGGGAATTTATAATGGTTGTACTATAAATACTAAAAAATATAAATATATTATTTAATATTATTCAAATATTTCTATAGGTTTCAAATGGGTTTAGAGGTGTGTGTAAGGGAAGGATAAATAATATATGTTAACAGAAATGCGATACTGGACTAGTCGATTTTTATATTCTCCTGATGTGTCCTTTGGAAATGTAGGAATTATGTATATTTGATAAGAATATTGGATTATAAAATTGAATAGGTTATATAGAGAATAAATTGTGTATATGTTTCATTGTAATTTCAAAATATAGGCATGGTAGGATGTGGGTGGAAGTGAGCTTTATTTATTGGTAAAATATATGGACAAATCTTTGTAAAATAATGTTATATAAGGGGTAAGAATGTAATTTCATGAGATTTATATGAATTATGTGGTTAAAATTTGGTGAGACATATATAAATTACATTATACAGGAAATCATTTATCCTATGAGGTCAATATATAATATTTATTTTGTTATATCGGGGCCACATTAGTTTACACATATTAAATCACATTAATGTTGAATAAAACTTTACTATGGTGATTATTTTACCACAAAAAGCTAGAAGATGAAACTTTATAAAAAATTTCAACATGGTAGATATAATTTGGACATAATTTAATATATTTCAATTTTTATATATTAAGAAATTATTTTTTATATTAAAAAATATATATTTTTTTGAAAAATTATTTATATAAAAAATGTTATATTAATCATTAAGTGTCCATAATCTTATTGGACAGTGATTATCATTTAAATGAGTGTAATTGTTTTTATATATTTAAAGATATTATTAGAAAATTTTATTTAAAAATTTATCCATGTAATTAAAAATTATAATATTTATAAAAGAATCATTCTGAGAAAAAAATCATTTTACCATAGTAATAAATAATTTACTCGATAACTTAATTTTATACCTAAAAATTAAAATTTACCCGTCAATTAATATTAATATTATGATTAAAAATATTTTAATATTACTTTATGATTCAATTTATAAAAGTGAAAAAATTATATAAAATCAAAAAATATACCAAAAATTATTTTCATGGGAAATAACATTTTTAAAATATAAACTATTATTATTATTCAATCTTATTAAGTAAAAATAAAATTATTATTTATATATTATTTATATTAACATATATTTAATCCAAAATATATTTAGTTTTTTATAATAAAACATTTAAAAATTAAATTTTATAGAATGACTAAAATTTAATGATTAAAGCAGTCTTCTTAGTCACATAGAAAAACTAACTGAATTTTCATCAATACCTTAATATTAATAATATAATATTATTATTTCTATATATATTTAATAATTTTTTTGATATATTTTCAATCCAAATCTATGGCCTTATTTAAATTGTTATTTAATGTTATGCAGTTGATTTTGGTTTATTGATGCATGTGAAGAATGATATCAATGGTATTAGGTTTCAAAGGAAAATATAACATAAATTATCATAGTGTTACATTATCCACCATAATTTATATTTATTTCTTTTTTATTTTTTGAATTAATCCTTAAAAAAATAAAGGGTTTCTGTGACTCAAGATTTAATTTCTAATTGGGTTGTATCCTTACTATCATTGGTTCGACTGGTGTACTAATAATTCCCATCACCATGGGAATAAAACTCTATGAAATATATATTCATGTAACAATATATAAAATATATTGATATGTAAACCATTATATAATAGGATAGACTAGTATAATTAAATTTCTATTATTAAAAGAAAAAATTATTATTCTCAATTATTATTCGAAGTTGAAATCTGTAACAATGTACAAGGATATTCAAGAGAAATACCTTCCACAACATCATTTTGAATATCCCTTTTATAACAAAATATTAAATAAAAAATGTTAATGATAAATATAATAGAGACAAATTAATATATTATGTTAATATAAAATCCAAATCTATGATGTCATTTCCAATAGAGCCTTATTTTCAACCTATGAAATTATTTTTCACATAGTTTATTCTAAAAATCTCTCATTTCAACATAGAATTCGTTAAATTTGGTTCTATAATACCTATTCTCATAATCCAATCATTGAATTTTGAAAAAAATAATTCATAATCTATTTTATAACATACATAGAAAACAAAACCATATCTCCCCAGAGAACCTATATATGCGTGAAATATTTGGCCCACACATCGAACACTAAAGTGAAGATTGTGTTGATAGACAACTGGAATTTATTTAGGGTTATAACCCCAGTCTCATCACTACCTCATTTTTATCCACATCCCAATATCCATATTGAGATGTTATTTATACGATAACCATAAAATATACACTTCACAAACACATTAGGATATTTTACAATACATTGACATATTTTCTGGATTTATCTATCGGGTTTTTAATAAGGATATCATATCCCAATCCAAAAAATATTCTATAAAATATAACAATACTAAATGATTTACAAGACATAATATATTATGGTTATCCCTAACTTATTAATGATTTAATTATCCTAAATTAATATATTAACCCCTAATGTAATCTAAAACCTCCATTTGATACAAATTATAATGCCCTCGTCCATACACAAGTAATGTTGTGTTAATCAACACCTTCTTAAATTACATTTTTTTTGAATTATTCGATGAGACCCAATTTTAACCATGAACAATTAAAATATCATCAAATTTACAGTATCATATATATTAAATTTATTTTCTAGGATTAGTGTTTTATTGAGCTTAGAAAAAAATTAACTAATAAATCCAATGATTTTATCGTCAGAATGAAATTTTTGGCAATATAAAATAAACAAATTAATCCATACAAACGTTTAGATAATACAATGAAATTCCATAAAAATAATACATTTCTTATTTATAAATCATCTGTAAGAATATATTTATAACAAGTTGAAATTGAAAATAAGAAGCGTGTACTTGAATTATTAATATTTGAAAACTTATATCAGATGCACACAAGGAAAAAATAATTTTGAGTTATTAAAGGAAGTAAAATAATTCCAAATAATAGAACACATTATCTTGAAACTAATGAATATATGACATAAAAGTATAAAAAATCACATGAACAGAAATTAGATAATTAAAAGTTATGGAGTTCACAATACCAGACAAATTTTACCAACATGGTCTCTCATAAGACAGCAAACATACAATCAAATTCAAATCCATGATTCATTATTCCTATCAAGGCCACAACAAATACATCATATTGACCAAAATTCCCTACCAAGTCATCATACATTCATTGGTTATGGGTAAAATAAATACCCAAAACTATAATCTAATAAGACAAACTAACACCATTAGGGGATAAAAAACATGTATGCTCTGTTATTTTAATTATGTAGGTTTAATTAACTATATGAAAGATATTATTAATAAAAAATACATAATAAACATGCTTTATTAATGAATAAATATATTTATTGAGATAAATATGATTATTTCAATAATTTTATCTTTAATAAATGATTATAAAAAATGGTATAATTTAGACAAATTAAAAATATAATATCCCTAGTGTAACAACATAGACAATTGATGATATTGATTTAGAAGGAAAAAAATATTAAAATAAGAATTCTTCAAATGGTATTAATAGTTTTATTTTTTGATAAAATGAGCTCAATCCACCCAAAAGATGAATAAAATAATATACAATAGAGTTTAAATTGTTAAACATAAATAAAAATAGTGTAAATCCTATTTAATATGATAAAAAACGTAATGTTAAAACATAATAGAGTTTAAAAGAAGAAATTTTTTCTATCTTAATGAAAATTTTACTTGTGAATTAAAAAAGTAATTTTTAATAGGAGAAGTGATCAATTTAGAAAAACTAATATCATGAAGAATATAAGATAATGGATCCATGATAATTATATAACGGTATTCATGGAAATAATGTATATATGATAAAACATTTTATCATGTAATTAATAAAATTTTAAAATTGAATAATTATTGTTTGAAAAAAGGAATCATAAAATTTTAGTCACAAAAGTTATTTTTAAACAAAAAATATTTTTATTAGGGAGGAATAAAAAATTCAACATTATAATATCAGTGGGTCGGGGAACCCAAGAATGTAAAAAACATTTCTAGGATGAAAGTAATATTATATAAATTTATAACGAACCCCCAATAGTAAATTACTCATTGAGTTAAATGAAAATATTAACATCAGAAGAAAAAAATATTTACATTATAATATCTAATACACGGTTTTGATATCCATCCTTAATATAATTTTTTAGCTTTGATCAAGTATGTTTTTACACCTACCTAAAAATAAAAAGCTACATACTATGGGTGAGTATGGAAACCAAAGATATTTATTGTTTATAATATCATTATTAAAAAGATATATATGAAATTAGTTAGGATAAATTGATTTTATAAACCAAAAATGGGAAAATTTATAATATTAAGATGAATGAGAAATACATTTTCACATATTAATACATTTCATTCGAATTATCATGTTAATTATCAGATGTTAGTTTGATAACAATTACATAATCTAATAGTCCTTCAGTATTACATAAGTTATATTTAAAAAATATAAATAACTACTTAATTCAAATATATATTCACTAAACCAGTTTTATAAACCATACATGAGTTTTTGTGATGGAAATTTAAATTTTTTTCATTGATGTTGTTGTCTACCCACATTCATGAGAAACATTTTCATTTTTGTATTGAATGGGAGCAGAATATATAATAGTAATAACATCTACATAAAAATTTTCAGTATTTTATTTATTCTTATATCACTATATTAACATTTTTAGATTGGTTTTGGAGGAATATAAGTGAGAAGGTTAAATAAAATATGTTAAATTTTATGTAGTACTTACATTGAGGATTTAGACCTTCTATTGAATTATACATTTGAAATAAAAACATGGGGAAAATTTGTGAGGATAATGGTTAAAAATCTGTTTATGGACTCTATAGGAATTAATTTGGACAGATTTTAATTTTAATTTTAATCTTGTTGTGTGTATTAAATTGGGTTATAGTTATATCATTTTATAGGTAAGAAATAGGGAGAAATCATTGGGAAATAATGTTAGGTATGATGTAATAATGGAAATGCAAGGGGTTTAGGTAGGTAAATGTTGGTAATAAATTAAGGTATGAAATTAAAGGCTATAAAAGTAATTTTTTAATTTATATGTGTCATATTTATTTATTAAATTTTGATCCACATTATAATATGCATTTACCTCAAATCTATCATGATTAATATTTGATGATGAAATTTATTTTATTGTAAAAAAATTGATCACCATCATACCGAATTTCATTTTGTAACATTAATACATAGAATAAATTTAATATAATTAAATTTATGAGAATGAGAAAATTAATTTTTAATTAAATCCTATAACGTTTTCAAAAACATGTTTTTATATAAAAATGTTGTATAAATAATTAATTGTTATAAATCATATTTTTCATATTTTTTAAATTAAATGATGATTATTATTAAATACACGTTTCTATATGATATTAGACATTATTTTAAATCAAAAAGTAAATTTACACGAATCTTAATTAGAAAAGTATCATTAAATGAAAATATACCATTTTACAGGTCTAAATAATATTTACGTTGGTATGTTATTTTAATTACTAAAATGGAATGCAAATCTCGTAATTAATTTGATAATCTAGAATAATTATATGAAAATCACATTATCTGACACAATTTATATATTTTTTTAAAAATAATGTTTTACATATAAATATAAAAATATGATGAAAACTATTTTAATATGAAAATAATTTTTAAAATATTAACTATTATTATTCTTATATATTATCAATTTCTAATCATATTGGTCATTATTTATTATTTGTATAAAAATATATTTTATCCATAATATATTTAAATTAGTAAAAAAACCAAATTTTAATCTATCTTTTATAAACGCAATATTTTAATGAATTAATTATTTTTTTAGTTACCTAGCTATACTAATGGACTTTTTATCAAAACAAATTTATTTTTAATTGTCCATATTTTTCATTTCAATACATATTTTATAATTTTTTGATAATTATTTTAATTACATGATTCAATGAAATCATTATAATGGTTATATAATATAATGTGTTTCGTTTTCGTTTTGTGTTTCTTATGAAGCAAGCTATCAAACACATTATGTTTCAAATGAAAATATAATTTAAAATTTTATGGTGTTATATTCTCCCCCATTAAATAAATCTTATCCTCACATTTTTATTATTACCCACATAAATTGTTAAGGGTGTATGGGAGTCATTATTTAAAATCCAATAGGGCTTCATCATCACTATCTATGGTTTGACTTGTTACCCAACTTTTCCCTCATAATAGGAATATTTAAGAGTAAGTAAAAGATTTAAATGTCTCATGATATATTCTCTATGAACATATGAACCTTCATGTTATAGTAAGTCATAGGAAACATACTTTTCCAGAAAATATTCATACCTTAATATTCTCAGCAATTATAACATATAAGCCTCAAAATCCATGTGTTAGGAGTATCTATAGACTTTATCTCCACAAATATAGTTTCTAGATCATGTTTCCAACGAAATATTAAAACTAACATGATTATGATAATATATGATAAACCATGAGTAAATGATTACATGAATATGAATGGTTAATACTAAGATAACATTTCCACTTTCACCTTAATGTTTACCTATGTTACAATTTAATAATCGGGTCAACTTATAAATATCTTAGTTCGTCCTAGGTTTCATCACTTTGTGTTATATAAAACTTCTTAATCTATTCAATTACTCTAATTATGAATTAAATCCAGAAATATTAATTGTAAATGGAATTTTTTTACTTAATAATATTCCATGAGAGTGTCTATACATTTATGAAGTCCTAGGCCAACTCATCGGGAACTATTGTGCTGAATTATTAGATATTCAAAAATCCTTTTTTGGGTGATTATCAAATGATATATTTTTTCCACAGCCAAATAAACATTCCAAAATGCAGATCGGGAGGCAATTTCTATGAGAACCACACAATCTCAACCTTCCTAAAACATGAAGATTTTATATTATACTTAAAATAAACATTATACTGATACCTATTACATCACAAAGGATCTCTTATAATCACATCAAAAATATTATATGTTACATTAACAAACCAAATGGGGTTTCTATACATTTTAAATAATGATGAAATATATCTTATAAACCCTTATATTATCCCTAGTCAACATAAAAACCTATAATGTTCTATAAAAATCCACTTAAAATCAAATATAGTGCCGCTAAACCAAATTCTCATAATTTACTTTTAATAAACACCTTCATTGCATACCCACTCTAAAATAAACTATAGAAACACAATTTTAACCATCAATATTTATAATATAACCCAAAACAATGATTAAAAGAAATTCAATGTACATTTTGGATTATAGTTTTAGAGATGTGGGGAAAAATTTTGATTGACAAATCCCTTGTTTTTTTCTCAATTTTTAAATCATATCCACTATATAAGAAAATATCTATACCAAAATAATCCTTCAACTCCCAAATTTTTTTCTAAAAAAAATACATTCTTCTAGACTTATAATTTTACATAATTTCTATCATATCATGGCTCAATTAAACTTATTATTGGTGAGATATGACACAAAGTATGGTAAAATGTATATTAGAACCTATCGTTGACAAATTATTATGGAAAAAATAAAGATGAGTCAAATAATTCTATATAATTGAACACATGATATTGAAAATAAATATTTTATGTATTATGAATTTAAATAATCATAATGATTAAAATAACAAAATTCATTGTGATTGAAAAAAATAATGACTTACATATTTTACTATCAAGGCCTCAAAAATGAAATTATTTATTTTATCAAGGCTTCATCAATGAAGTAATTCATGCCATCAAGTCCATAATGAATATATCATTATTACCACTAAAGTAACAACTAGGACATAATTCTATCATTGGGTCGGTGTAACCAAATATATAAACCATTTTTCTCATATAACCAACTAATGCATCAAAGGGATATATACAATCTAATAGCACCAATCACTTAATTATGTCCAGTGCAGTCACCATATAAAATATATAAATAATAACACAATTCATAATCCAATATCCTTAGTAATCCACGGTCATCCATATTATGACACAGAAATATTAAATTTAAATAATTTTTAGTAAATTCATTAAAATTATCTATATAGAGAAAGAATGTGTATGGTTAAAAAGTATTATTTCAATAGTGTAATAAAAATAAATTTTAATAATGTTGACATTAATTTAAAATAACATTTTAATATGAATTATTCAAATGGTAACATACATGAATGTATTAAGAAATAGATAATTTTGATTCATGATTTCAATACTAAAAAAATATTAATATAAATATATAAAATAATTCTTATTTCATTAATCATAAATATATTTAGGAAAAATGATTTTGAATATCAAAAGGATATGGAATGTAAAAAATTAAATTGAGATATTAGAAAATATTTTTTACATTATAAAAAACACTATGTTTTAGGAAACTTTTAAAAGCCAATTTTGATAGGGTGAATGGAATAATTTTTAAGAATATACTTTTAAAAACTATTTAAAAAATATATACTTGAAAATTATATAAAACTATCCATGTAAATTTTGTCCGAAATATACAACATTTGATCATGAATAGACGATCTTCATTATATTTTTAATGAACAATGGTTGAAAAAAAAACAAAAAAAAATGAGAAATAGAACATTATTTTGAATAAAAAATCATTTTTAAATAATGAAATATTGACTATGACTTAATAAAATCATGGTGTGGGAGAACCAAATCATGAAAAATATTATTTGTTTATGAAAGATTATATCTTAAAGCTATGATTTTTGGGATAATAATATCCCTTTTGAGTAACATAATCAATAAAGAATGAAATATCTAAAAATGAATTTATGTGGTAAAAAGGTAAATACAAAATAATAAATCATTATTCAATCAAAGGGAAGAAAATAACGAATATTTTAAAAAATAATTTCTTGATAACCATCATAACTCAATGAACAAATGTTGGGTTACAAAAAATCCTTACTGCTTGGGTAACACTTAATTCAAAATCTATTTGAAGAAAAGAACATGATTTGGATTCTTATATATATTCAATAAAAATTAAATATGGTATAAAATATAGATGGAATTGTAAATCAATATAACACTTTCAAATGGAATCATAGTGCACAATATGTGACATATCTCAAATAAGTAGAGATGAGTCCAAAAAATGATTACATTGTTTCCTTAACAAGTTAATAGAGTGTTAACCTAAATTAATAAATACATAACTATCTTAATATTATATTTCAAAAAAAAATTAATTTATATAAAACATTAAATATATAATTTACAGTTATTCCCTATATAAATATTAGTTAGTTATTATATAATTTCTATTAATTGTGTTGTTAATATTTATATTTTAAAACTAGTTCCGTAATAATTATTTTTTTAATATTTAATGGCCAAATGATTATATTATCTGACAATATATTGTATTTTAATTTATTTTTTTGATAAAAATTTATAATTTTAAAATAAAATTATATATTCATTGTAGATATTATTTGAAATGAAAGGGTGAGTGATAATTTTATTTGGAAATTTATATTGAATAAAGGAGGTTATCTTAAATAATGAATTAATGATTTATATGGAAATTATAAAATAAAAAAAAAATTTACATATTAATATCCAATATTAATTTTCGAAATCCATTATTGATTTAAATTTAAAGCATTGTTCATGTGGGTGGTTAAACCGAATGGAGAAGAACATGATATAATCTATTTGTGAGTATGGAAGTAGAAGGGATTCATTATTGATAATATTAATATAGAAAAGTATAATGAAATTATTTAGTTGTTTTTAATGTTTTAAATTAATATTGGGATTATTTATAAGAAAAAGGTAATGAAAAATATGTTTTCTCTAATAGATAAACCACATTTCTCCTTGGAGTTTTTGTTTTAGGTGATTGTTTTTACAACCACTTATTATTTTTAATATTAATTGAATAATTTATTATATATATATATATATCAATAATTTATATCAATAAATAATTAATTTCTCTATTGACTAAAAACATTTGTAGAATAATCATTTAAAGGTGGTGATGAAATACCATATATGTCATTCATGATGGTGGTAGTCCTCACACACACATGTGAAACATTTTTATTTTATCTATTGAATTAGAGGGTAATTTATAGTTCATGATCCATAAATCTGATAATATTTCATTATATGAATATTAATTTTTACATTATATAAATATTATTAAAATGATTCTTGTGGAGTTTGTATGAGAATGGTAAATGAAATATGTTAAATGGAAACTAATAAATACAATGAGGATTTGGATATTCCCTGGAAGAAGTATTTGGATATGAATGAATTGGATCAATTTGATTAGGATAATGGTTTTCAAAGGCATATAGGGGCTCTAAAAAGGTAAATTTAAAAGAGTTTCATTAGAATCTAAAACTAGAGGTGTGTCTTGATGTGTATGGAAGTGGGATCATTTCTTAGAGAAAAATATATATATCATTAAAAATAATATTATACAATGGGTATAGATGGAAATCCAAGACATTGATTTGATTTTTTATGGGAAATTCATCTAATAAATTTAGTTATGAATATTTTTCCTAAATTTTTTTTCGATAAGGTAAAAGTTTCAAATTTATTTAATAAAATTTATTCAACATTAAATTACCCATTTGAACTATTTTCAATGTAATTAAAAGTTAAGTATGATTTTTATTTATTTACTAGAAAAGTATTATTTCCCTTATTACTAAATTTATGTACTCTAAATATGAGTATTGTAATGACCATGACTCTAGTAGCCAAGAGTTAGTGGTTAATTTTTTTCATTGGCTTATATTATATTTAATTGCAATCCAAAACACTTAAATGTATAGTAGTATTATTTAACTATTTATATACATGAAATTGATATTTTAATTTAAAACCTAATAAACATAATGTATTTTATTTTAGAACACAATTATTCTTTATAGAGCATCCATACATATATATAACAAAATAGTTCTTGGAAAATAGTAAAAAAATCATAATAAAGGAGTATTCTTAGATGCATTGAATGGGAAAGAATAAAATGCACGATATCATTAATAAACAACAATAATAATAAATATTGTAAGGTAATATATTAAAAAATATTCCATTTAATAAATTACACGAGAATAAATAATAAAAAAGAACTGGTTATCAAGTAAATCAATATAAATAACAACATAATATAGATATGTATAAATATATATAATAACAAATCAAATGAACGCATGGAAATCAATATATAATCTCATAATAAAAGAATTCATTTTTTTATACATTTGAGAAATACAGGAAAATATATTTAATAAGAAAATTTAAATGTATTATTAGACACCTATCTAATATGGCTAATGAATTTTCCTAATTAGACCTATAAATGCATCAAGGGGATATTTATAACTGAGATAAACCCATCACATATGAGGTAAAATGAATTCCTCATGTGAAATTGGTAAATCCGAATAAAAATAATCATTCTCATTTAAAATTTAGCATTCAAATTTTTAATACATACTCCAATAAAATCATTATAATAAAGAACAATATAGAGTAATATAGTAATTGGAAATAACATTATACATAATCCATCAAACATATCATAAAAAATACAAATAAATAATAAGTATCACATCAATAGAATATATTCCCTGGGGATTATAACTATAACAAAGGGTTGATTTAATTAATGAAAATATACCATATAAATTTTAGTATTTTTTTTGATGAAAATGACATTATTTTCACATTGAAAATATTTTTAAAACATAAAGTTTAGAAAATAGTTCTGAAAATATTTTTTATTGAATTTAATCTACGAAATGTTTTAATAAATTATTAAAACATTGAGTGGGAATGAATTTGTAAAATTTCATTCATGCCGTACAAGTTTAAAAAATTATTCCTTTTACATTTTTGATAAAATCCAAATATGTTTTTTTGAAAATGACATTATCAATCAAATATTCATTTTATAAATAATTAAAATTGTTAATAAAAAAATTTAAATCATTTTAAAATGGTAATAAAATTTGATGAACATTTTTATAAAAACATGGATTTTGATGAAAAAGGATTTTGAAGAAAAAATATTTTCATCCCAAGATAGAAATAAATTCATATAATCATTAAAATATTATCATAATTAAATTAAATAACACGATATATATAATTTAAATATTACATGTAAAATTTCATTAATATCCCTAGGGGAAGAATATATAATTATTTTAAAATAGAAATATTATATAACTCCCCCAACAGAGACTTAAAAAAACAATCATGTATAATGATGACATTTTGAATTAATCCCTTACCACAACGGTAATTTCCGAATCATATCCCAAAAAACAAATTAATTAAATAAAACATAAATAAAATAAATAGAAATAGGTTCCTGATATAATACATAAAAGGGTAAGTATATAAAACAAAAAATTGAATAAGTGGTGAATATGGTGTCTGTATCAGGAAAGAAAATGTGATGTGAGAAACACTTACCACATGTTTGAATTCTTTCATATGTGTTTAAAAAACATGAATAATAGATATGTTTTTATTATAAATCCATTAAAAACCATAATTGGGTATCTAAAACATTATATGATATAATTATATTATATTTTCACCTGTTTGTTATAAATTATTTTTTAAAATCATGGTTTCGGGGGATTACTGCTTCATTTTTTAATTTATGTTTTATTTTTGTAATATTGTTACTTTAAATTTAGTAATATAAAAATAAAATACACAATTAATAAAATGAAAATATTGTCATATATATTCATTATATATTTATTATTATCATCTAATAATGCTAGATATATAAAATGGATCACAACATTTAAGGATACGGTATGTAATATACATGACTGAACGTTGTTTCCATTTTGATAAAAATATTAATGGAAATAAAAAATATATATTACATCATCATAAATAATTAATTTTAATTTCATATATATAATTTATATTAATAAAATTCATCCTCATTATAATTCATGTGAAAATTAAATGAACAACATTTCACATTGGTACGTGGAGGTTGTGGTCCACACTTACACAAGAGCGACGTTATTGATAACCAACATATTGGAAGGTATGATGTTATATGAGATATTATATTTTTGTAATTTTATCTATATCAAATATTTCGCATATATCCATTAACATTAACCTTTTTACCTTTTATGTAATGAGAAAGAGGAAAATGAATCTCATCGCTTCATAAGGTGACAGTCTTCCATACACACGAGCGACACGATCATATCCCTTAGGGAATTGAAATTAAAAAGGAATATGTGATAAAATTGTTAAATAAGTATAATAATTTCACAAATGTAAAATACATATGTTAAATTCTTCATTATTTTGATCCATTATGTGTCGTTTTGGAAAAAAAATTATGTGGGTTCGTGGGGTTGTGGTCCCATATAGACATGATCAACATTTTTATTTCCAATTTGATGGAAGTTGTTTTAGATCATGGATATTTGATTAATATAATAAAATAACATAATATTTGTTCTATTTTTTTTTCATATATTAAAAAGTTTGGATGGTGGATGAATAAGAAATAAACAAATACACCGGATTTTAATATTACATGTTCTTTAAAGAGACACTAAAGGTTTAAATAAAAATCCATCATCAGAGAGATTAATAATCAAAATAATGACTCTATGATGTATGAAAGAAATTGATAATAGGTATTGGGTAGTTTTTTCCCTAACAAAATGGTTTTGTAAGTGTTAAAAGGGTAGGATATGTGGTGGCCTTTTATAAGAGGGGTAGTGGAAAAAATAATATTTTTTGTAATGATAAAGTGATACCCACTTCTTTATCCTAATAAAACCTAAAAATGTGTAATTATATAATAATAAATGTTATAAGGTATCAATAACTACATTGTAGAGACCCAAATCTTTACATACATGGATATTACATTACATTAGCGGAATACTTAATACAAAACAAAAACAGACACACAAGGTTCGTAATAATTTAGTGTCTTTTGAAACTGAGAATATAATCTTCTAATCATGGTGAAAGATCTTAAACATATCCCATAAGATCTTCCCCTTTTTGTTTTCTTACCTAAAACCTTTCTTTAAATCCTGGGGAAAAGAAAACATATAAAGTTTGAGCTTAAATTCTCAGTAAGGGTAATCATGGATAAAATAATACAAATCATATACATTTGAACTTCAAAACATGAACATAATATTTAAACATCAGAATCTTGAGCAATGACATAAATCATGGTAGTACGTAAGGAATAGATCATAAAGACAAATTAATCATGATAAAATAGCATTTTAATTAAGCATTTAATTGTGGAAAACCATTAAGCACATGATATGATTTCCGTAGTAGCAAAGGCATTGCTGCCAAGACCATCTTAGTGGACAAAGTCCCATTCTGAATCGAGTTCAATCCTCATTCCAGTCCAGTAACACTGAATCGGATTATCTTATCATTCCACCCATGTCTATCTCATGAGATATATATCTTTACCCATTTTATTGGTGGGAGATATATGTCCCACCCATCTCATAATGAAATCATTCTTACTTATGTCAAAAAATAAACATACATCATTCATAATAACACAACGGATAAAATGGTTTTCATAAACATCATCCCATTATCAAATAATCCATATAAAAGAAATGGATATCATTTCATAATAAGAAAATTGAAACCATGTAAATCCTAGAGACATTATACTTGAAACATACAAATATGAAATAATGTCATGTTATATAGGAAATGGTTTTGATAACACACTTGAAATTAAATATTGAGGAAAGTATCCTTTCTTCTTCAAAATAAATTTCTTTTCACAAAAATTCTTGAAATTTTAAAAGAAAAATATTTTTTTGAAAATATTCATGAAATATTTTGCAGGAAGCTTCATGAAAATAAGTCTTTATAAAACCATAAAAAATCCATTCATGCCATATAAGTTAAAAAAACATTCTTCACATACTTTTGTTGGGAAATTAAAAAAAGTACCTCATAACGTAAACAAAAGAAGGATTCATTACTTACCATGTAGTAAAAGTAAAAATGGGTAAAAAGTACATTAAACATACATAAAAACACTTTTAGAAAACACAGATATGGATGATAACAATAACCCCAGTAAATACTTACGAATAAACAATCTCTGATAAGAATGAGATTAGAATAGTTATCCCTTACCTTATGTCTGATATGCCTCGTATTTATCCAAACCTCCTATATAATGATTAAAATAATGTTATTGAATTATTACAGAATAATATTCATTTTTATGATATCATATATAGTTTACTTATGACTTTATAATACCTGTTCTTTTGTAAATTCGATGTAAAAGCAGCGACTTGGGTAAAATCGTTTCATTTATTGTACATGTTTCAACTTCTTGTTCTTAATATTATTACTTATATCATGATTTACATAATTCAATAATGAAAAACATGATTTATATATAATATATATATTCATCATATACATATATATGATAGATCGATAAATGGATTGAAATACACCGTTTATGGAGACAGTAGGTCGTACGTACGCACGAACGCTGTTTTCGTTTTCTTATCAAATTGAATGGAATTAATTACATTAAATAAATATATATATACATAAATACAGAATAATTATTATGTCATATATTTAATTATTATTCATTATATATACTTTATAATCATTCAGTAATGGTTAACATGGAGAATGAATCTCATCGCGTCGTAGAGACGGTAGTCCGTACGTACGCACAAGCGATGATACCATTCCCATGATCATGGAATTGTACCGGAGTGTATGTATACTATTTCATAATCAATATCAAATTACAATAATCATATATATAGTTAGTATTTACACCATTATACCCATCCAAGTAAGGTGGTGGTGGAAAATAGATTACACCATGGCTTGGAGACGGTATTCTGTACGTACGCACGCGCAGTGATTTCATTTTCCGTAGGATGGATAGATGGTGAAATAGGGTTGTTTCATAATTATAATAACATATCAGTATATGATTGATACTGATGTTATTACTTCATAATGAAACAACTATAGAAGAAGAAGTAGAAGAAGAAATAATGTTGAAAGAATCAGTAAAGGACATTACCTCTTCTTTGAAGCGCCTCTTCTTAACCTCCACTTTGGGCACTAAAGATGGTCTTTGAAGAAGACCAGAACTTTTAGGATGTTTCTAGGGATTTCTAGAGGAGAACTTGGTGGGGTTTGGCCGAGCTTGAAGGATCAAAGTGGTGTGAGGATGAGAGGGAGAAGGTTCCCTTTTATAAGGGAGGAGAGGGGCACCTTTGGAATAACAAAAAATATTATTTTTTTATAAAGTCATATTCGGTTTTTAATAGCTCCAAATTGAGTTATTTCGAAGCTAAGGTGGGTATGGATCTAAATACTCTAATAAAATGTAATTAATATAAGTTTAGGTTTCTATTTTAACCTTATCATTTATATTTAACTTTAAGTTAAATATTTTTTCTTTTACTGTGTCTTCTAGTTTTCTTACACTAAATGGTTAATAAACTTACTATAAAAAGTCAAAAGAACCCCAAGTTATTTATTATTAATATATATAACCTTATCTAATTCCTTTTTCCGATCCTACTATTATTTTGGGAATAAAATAACAATTAATAATATAATATTTTGTTTAAAAACTATTTTATGTCAATTTTGACACTATTTGGTAATTGATTTTTGTAAAAATCATAATAGAATTATTAGTTCAAAAAAAGTTAATTAAATAAATACTAACAAGTCATATTAACTTATAAAATTAGTTTAATTCATAAATAGTCTCAAATTACATTTATTTGGGTATTTATAACATCAATTATGTCAATATTTCATTAATAAGATAATTACAACATCATCATTGTGTCAAACATAAATTAAATTATTTAATGTCTAAAAATTATAAATAAAATACCATTATGTATTAAATTTATTTTTTTTTCTAATGAATATTTATGGTCGAATTTATCTTATGTATAATCCTATATTAAAAATGTTTTAGTTATTAAAATTTGATTTTAACTATTTTAAATATTCTTTAAATAATATAATATTAAATGTCCTAATCTAATCCAAGTGGACCTAAATGGACATATGTTATTCCTAAGGTTGTCTTTGGTCGAATTACACTTATCCAATAGAATTAGGACATGTGTTAGGGTAATAATAATATCATTTTTACCCTTAATTACCCTATTTACTTTTAACCGTGAAAAATAAAAGTAAAAAGTTACTATTCACCAAAAATTATTTTCATCTCATCGAACCACATTTTAGTCCTTGATATTAACCATGTCTCTCAGATTTTTGAAATTCCACTCACAAAGGCGGTAAAATTATGTTTTATGTGAATTTCCAAATTCTCCTAGGAGGTGGGTAAAAGACGATGAAAAGTTCAATAAAATTTATATATATCTAAAATTATAATAAATTGACTCCAATGAATTACATTGAACTTATATAGGTTTTATGTATCAATTTTGACCTAAAATAAATTTAAATAAAAGAAATAATTATTTAAATAAAATGTCAGTTTTTAAATAGTAACCTAGTGTTTTCACTATTCATCAAAAATTGAAAGTTTTCAGAAAAATACCAAAATTTCACCCTAGTCTAATTTTGATATTCTGAATCCAAAAATTATGTCCATTTTAAATGATAAAATTTATAAAATTTCAAATAGTTGGTATTACTATTCATAACGGCTTGTTTATATAATATATCGTTGTTTAGAGAAACTCGGTATTGCGTACAACACACGCTATCGTGGAAGGTCACGCTTGACTGTAATGCAAGCCAAGTCAGGGATGCATGTAGTGAAAGATCCTTTTGGTGTAGCGTACAACACAAGATATCAATAAAATTAAAAAGAATATTTTTCATAAAATATCGGGGTGTTACATTCTACCCCCCTTAAAATGAATTTCGCCCTCAAAATTTGTCGGGGTTATAAATGGTTTACTAATCGAAAGTTTTTTTAATAGAATCCCACATCGTAAAAAGGAATACCAAAACCAATCATTAAGAACTAATGTATGAAACGTAACGATTATCCAAATAAACTAATCATTGGGTTTCTACATAGGCTAAAATATTGATATGGAAGAAAAATCTAACCATCATGTTATGATGGAGAGTGTTAGAAAACATGGCTATGGAAAAGCAATCAATCACAAAGCCATAAATTTGTGATGATCTCAGGTACCATCTGATTCATAGGATATAAGAGGACTAGGATAACATTTTTGGTTTTCAAGATCATTTCCCTAAAGTTGAAGAAATAGGAATTAGAATAAATACGTTCTTGATTTTGTTACAGTTTCACCGTTGGTCGTTCCTGGGAAAATTTCCACTTCATCTCTTATATAAATGAAGTTGAATTTGTCATTCATGAAGTTTTAGTAGATCATGTGATAGAATGATGGGTAATTCCATCTGTCTCAAACAAAAGGTTATAAAAAGTTTTCAAAAATACATAAGTCCATCTATAGTGAGATTAATCACATATGGTTCTTAAAATGGACTTATACTTCATATATCACACTGCTTATTATAATAAAACTGGTTTCGACTAAACATGGACTTCATGTAGGCTAGTGGTAGGCGATAAAGGCCTGTCGCACATCAGTTGTGGGTGCGATTCCCACAGCCTTGTTCGATGCGATGGGTTGTCTCCCGTCCTGCAGGTTGTCCTTTTCCTAAAACTACATTATTATAACTTTCCATCAATAATATCGAAAATGATCTATCCTTAAAAAATACTAACTTATGTCCAACATAATCCATTCTATTCATTAGGCTTATCCAAAATACTATTGTCCAATCTCATATTATAGTGAAAACGATTACCAGAGAGTTCATATAACAAGCATGTTAATACCATTGTTGATCCCCATATATCATAAGATGTGTCTTGTTGTTCACAATCCAAACATTCGAAGGCCTTCATCATCTATTCTCTTGAAAAATGAATACACATTGAACCTTAGTGAAAACATGAGTGCTGTCAAAAGTTAACTCTTTCCACATACCAAAATCTCAAAATTCTGTATACTCAAACCATGATATAACTCTTTCCTTATATCAGTCACGAGCTCATGAATATTGTCAAACATTTCATTTTCTCCTTATCCCTTCATTATTCTCATATCATCTTATTTCCAAAAATATCTCAATCACCTTCCATGGTTACCGGTACCATAAAATTATTGAAAACCACAATAGACCAATATATAAATATTCCAATATCCCACGATACTATATAAAACATTATTTTGGAATCCCATTACATAAACACTTAATCATTCCACCACATCATTTTCATATTCAACATCGCCAATAGTGATCGCATGTGACTTCCCTTTGTCCTTTTCCTTAAGTGGATGCTCATGTCGATCATCATTAACCCTTAGATTAGGGCATTGATTAGAATAATGCCCCATTTCATTGCACTTGAAGAATTTAAGTGTAGGTGGTGCATTCTCTACAGTATTTTCTTTATTCACATCATTAGTAACCCTTTTTCCATTACTTCAACACTCAGCTGCTCGATGACCTTCTTTTCCACACTTAAAACATTTTCTAGTCCCTTTAAGACAATCTCCACCATGCTTCTTTCCACACTTTGAGCATAAGGAAACATTCATCTTCTTTTCACCATTTTTCTGAGATTTCTCCTTGAACTCCATATTTCGTTTCATGTCAAAACTATGAGATGGATATGTAACACCAACTTCTATTTCTACCTTGATAGCACAATGCACAATTTCTTCATAGCTACTGAAGTCTCTTATAGCTAATGCCCTTTGAAGACTTGGTTTTAAGCCAATGAAGAATCGGTCAACTTTACTTTCAGGTTGGATGATAAAGCCAGATGCATACCTTGCAAGCCTTGTAAAATTCTCTTTGTATATACCAAAAAGTTCATCATCCTTTTTCTTTAGTTCAAGAAAATCTTTCTCCATCTTTGTACGAAGAATACAAGGGAAGTACTTATTGGAAAATAATTTTTTGAACTCGTCCTATTCCATGGACTCAATTTCATCTCTTGGCCTCGTATTCTTGATTAGACTCCACCATTGATCAGCTTCACCTTCAAAATGATATACTGCTATGATGATTTTATCATTTTTATAACATTGAAGAACTGAAAATATCTATTCAGTGGTACCGATCCATTGTTTAGAAACAAGTGGATCAGAAGACCCACTAAAAGAAGGTGGGCGTTGCCTCATGAAAGACTCAATAGAATATTGTTCCCTTCTCTGCTCATTTAGATGTCCAGAATGGTTCATAGATTTTGTAAGTATAGAAATAATATTTTTCACTCCATCTCCCATAAAATTGGTTTGTTCAAGAGGACAATCATTGCATTTCCCATTACATTGATCAACACGGTTCATTCGGGTTCTAGCCATCATCTAAAACCCAAAAAGAATAGTGTGAGAGGCAAAAATCATGCTAGGGAAAACAACATAATAAAGGGGGAGTACCTTCAATATATAAAATCATAGGTTTAATTCTATGATCATTAATGTAAATCTAGGATTATAACCTATACTTATAATTAACTTTAGGGACATCCCTAGACATACCTTAGAAATATCTCTAGGGATCTCACTAAAGTTCTCGCATCCTATTTTCCAAAGGTTGACTAAACCTTTTCTCTGATACCAACTGTAGAGACCTGAAGATTGATGTACATGGACATTACATTACTTTAGCAGAATACATAATACATAACAAAAACAGACACACAAGGATCATAATAGTTTAGTGTCTTTGGAAACTCGGAATATAATCTTCTAATCATGGTGAAAGATCTTCAACATCTCCCATAAGATCTTCCCATTTTTTTTCTTACCTAAAACCTTTCTTTAATTCCTTGGGAAAATAAAACATATAAAGGGTGAGCTCAAATGCTTAGTAATGGTAAGCATGGATAAAACAAAACAAATCATATACATTTGAACTTCAAAACATGAACATAATATTTAAACATCAGAATCTTGAGCAATGACATAAATCATGGAAGTACGTAAGGCATAGATTATAAAGAAACATTAATCATGATAAAATAGCATGGGAATTAAACATGTAATTGTGGAAAACCATTAAGCACATGATATGATTTCCATAGTAGCCAAGGCATTGCTGCCAAGACCATCTTAGTGGACAAAGTCCAATTTTGAATCGAGTTCACTCCTCGTTCCAGTCCTGTAACACTGAACCGGATTAACTTACCGTTCTAGCCATGTCTATCTCATGAGATATAAATCTTTACCAAATTCATTGGAGGGAGATATAGGTCCCACCCATCTCATAATAAAATAATTCTTACTTGTGACACAAAATAAATATACATCATTCATAATAACCCAACAAATAAAATGGGTTTTTATAAACATCATCCCATCATAACATAATCCATATAAAAGAAATGGATATCATTTCATAATTAGAAAATTGAAACCATGTAAATCATACAGACATTATACTTGAAACATACACATATGAAATAATATCATCTTATATGGAAATGGTTTTGATAAAACACTTGAAATTAATTCTTGAGGAAAGTATCCTTTCTTCTTCAAAATCAATTTCTTTTCACAAAACTTCATGAAATTTTAAAAGAAAAATATTTTTTTGAAAATAGTCATGAAATATTTTGGAGGAGGATTCATGAAAATAAGTGTTTATAAAACTGTAAAAAATCATTTCCTTCCGTATAAGTTAAAAAATACATTCTTCTCATACTTTTGTCGGAAAAGTAAAAAAAGTACCTTGTAACGTAAACAAAAGAAGGATTACTTAAATACCATGTAGTAAAATTCAAAATGGGAAAAAAAACATTAAACATACATAAAAACACTTTTAGAAAACATGGACATGGATGATAACAATAACCCCAGTAAATACTTACGAATATACAATCTCGGATAAGAACGATATTGGAATAGTTATCCCATACCTTATGTCTGATATGCCTCGTATATATGCGAACCTAATGTATAATGATTTAAATAATGTTATTGACTTATTAAAGAATCATATCCATTGTTATGATATCATATATAGTTTAATTATGACTTTATATTACCCGTTCTTTTGTAAATTTGATGTAAAAGCAGCGACTTGGGTAAAATCGTTTCATTTATTGTACATGTTTCGACTTGTTGTTCTTAATATTATTACTTATATACTGATTTACTTAATTCCAGAATATAAAACATGATTTATATATAATATATATATTCATCATATACGTATATATGATATATCTATAAATGGAATGAAATACACCGTTCATGGAGATGGTAGGCCGTACGTACGAATGAACGCAGTTTTAGTTTCCTTATCAAATTGAATGGAATTAAGTAGATGAAATATATATATATATATTTAAATCCAGTATCATTATTATGTCATATATTTCATTATTATTCATTATATATACTTTACAATCATTCATGAATGGTTAACATGGAGAATGAATCTCATCGCGTCGTGGAGACGGTAGTCCGTACGTACGCACGAGCGATGATACCATTACCATGATCATGGAATTGTATTGGAGTGTATGTATACTATTTCATAATCAATATCAAACTACAATAATCATATATATAGTTATTATTTACACCATTATAACCATCCAAGTAATGTGGTGGTGGAAAATAGATTACACCACGGTGTGGAGACGGTATTCGGTACGTACGCACGCGCGGTGATTTAGTTTTCTGTAGGATGGATATATGGTGAAATAGGGTTGTTTCATACATATAATAACATATTAGTATATGAGTGATACTGATGTTATTTCCTAATAATTAAACATCTAATTAAGAAGAATTAGAAGATGAAATAATGTTGAAAGAATCGGTAATGAACATTACCTCTTCTTTGAAGTGCCTCTTCTTAACCTCCTCTTTGGGCAATAAAGATGGTCTTTGAAGAAGACCAGAACCTCTAGGATGTTTCTAGGGAAGTGGAGAGGAAAAACTGGCAGGGGTTGGCTGAGCTTGAAGGATCAAAGTGGTGTGAGGAATAGAGAGAGGAGGTGCCCTTTTATAAGGGAGGAGAGGGGCACCTTTGGAATAACAAAAAATATTATTTTATTATAAAGTCATATTCGGTTTTTAATATCTCCAAATTGAGTTATTTCAAAGGTAAGGTAGGTTTGGGTCGAAATAATCTCATCCAGTAGAATTTATACAAGTTTAGGTTTCTATTTTAACCTTATCATTTAGATTTAACTTTAAGTTAAATAATTTTTCTTTTACCGTGTCTTCTTGTTTTCTTACACTATATGGTTAATAAACTTACTATAACAAGACAAAAGAACCCCAAGTTATTTATTATTGATATATATAACCTTATATAAGTCATTTGGGCGATCCTTAGATTTTTTAGGAATAAAATAACAATTAATAATGTAATATTTGTTTTAAAAAATAATTTATGTCAATTTTGACAATATTTGGTAATTGATTTTTGTGAAAATCATAACAGAATGATTAGTTAGAAAAAAGTTAATTAAGTCAATAATAACATGTCATATTAACCTATAAAATTATTGGAATTCATAAAAAGTCTCAAATTACATTTATTTGGGTATTTATAACATCAATTATGTCAATATTTCATTAATAAGATAATTAATGCATCATCATTGTGTCAAAAATAATATAACTTATTTAATTTCTAAAAATTATAAATAAAATACCATTTTGTAGGAAATTGTTTTATATTTCTAATTAATATTAATGGTCAAATTTATCTTATGTATAACCCTATATTAAAAATGTTTTATTTATTAAACATTGATTTTAACTATTTTAACTATTATTTAAATAAAATAATATTAAATGTCTTAATGTAATCCAAGTGGACCTAAATGGTCATATTTTATTCCTAAAGTATCCTCTGGTCTAATTACACTTATTCAATAGAATTAGTACATTTCTTAAGGTAATAATAATATCATTTTTATCCTTAATTATCCTATTTACTTTTAAATGTGGAAAATAAAAGTAAAACGATACTATTCACCAAAAAATTATTTTCATCTCATAGAACCACATTTCAGTCCTTTATAATAACAGTGTCTCTCAGATTTTTGAAATTTAACTCAAATAAGCAGTAAAATTAAGTTTTATGTGAATTTCCAAATTCTCCTAGGAGGTGGGTAAAAGACGGTGAAAAGTACAATAAAATTTTTATATATCTAACATTATTATAAAATGACTCCAATGAATTACATTAATCTTATATAGGTATTATGTATCAATTTTGACCTAAAATAAATTTAAATAAAAGAAATAATTATTTAAATAAAAAGTCGGTTTTAAAATAGTAACCTAGTGTTTTCAATTTTCATCAAAAGTTGAATGTTTTCAGAAAAATACCAAAATTTTACCCTAGGATAATTTCGATATTATGAATCCAAAAATTAAGTCCATTTTGAAAGATAAAATTTATCAAATTTCAAAAAGTGGGTATTACTATTCATAACGGCTAGTTTATATAACATATCGTTGTTTAGCGAAACTCGGTATTGTGTACAACACACGCTATCATGGAAGGTCGCGTTTGCGTGTAATGTAAGAAAAGTCAGGGATACGTGTATTGAAAGATCTTTTTCGTGTACCGTACAACACAATACATCAATAAAATTTAATAGATTATTATTTATAAAATATCAGGGTGTTACATCCATTATGTGTTTTTTTACCATTTTTTACTCATTTTGATCTTTATTTTTTTTGTTTCACCACCGATAAATCCATTTCAATATTAGCTAGGTTAATTTGTATTTATTATTTTCAAACTACATTTTGATGAAAAAATTGGTTGATCATATTAGATAATATAAATATATATGATTCCATGTATTAAATCATTATTTAAAATTTTAATACATAGAATAAGTTAAAATTAATTAATAATTAAACCGGGTAAGTGATAGAAGAGCATTATATGAAAGAGAGAATCCTTATACTTTTATATTTTCTTAATATTATATTCTATTTGAAATTTTTCAGATGATATAAATTAGTGAAATTAAAATTATATTGAAGTAATTTGAAATTAAAACCAGTATAAAATATAATTTTGTAAATAATCTAATATAAAGATAATTTATAATAAAAATAAGTACTATTTACTCTTCATCAAGAACTAATTTTTTCTACAAATTATTAAAATTTAAACTAAATAAAAATTTGATTTCTAGATTTAGTTTTTCTTATGTCATTTAAATTTAGAAAATGTGTTAAAATTTATTTTAAATTATTTTCTCCAAGCACAACTAAAATGTCTTTTAAAAAATATAGTTTTTCAAAAAACATTCATTTTTTCAATGGAATATTATTTAACTTATAATAAATTATTATGGATTGAATTTGAATTATATATGTGTAAACCATATAATATTAATTGTTTTTTTATTAATATTCATAACCTCAAACATAAAGAAAAAGGAATAATGACCACATTTAAATAATAGAATTATAATAGAGTATCGTGTTTCATTAAAAACTAGTGTTATGGGATAGACAAGCTATCCAAGAGATTGAATTTATTTAAATAATAAATTCAAGTTAAAGTCTTAGTGTGTTAAATTCATGTCTAATAATTTTATTCTATTTCATACACACTGTCATACATGAGGTTCTTCTTTTAAAATCCATGGTTTTTAAAATTTAAAGATTGTTAAATATATTTACATTTCTAAATATAATAAAATCATCTTTTAAAATAAAACATACATTTCGTTGAAAAACTATGTTATGTAGAAAAAGTTTGTATTAATCATTAACTATTCATAATCATAATTTAAATTTATTAAAAATGAAATGTTTGTTAAATTATTTTTATATATGTTAATAATATTATTATAGTATTTATTTTAAACTATATATATTTAATATTTAATATTAATTTTATAAAAGTATCATTCTAGGAAATTAAATGGTCTAAAATTGTTACAAATATATAATTTGGAAACATAATTTTTTGATTAAAAATGAAATTTTATTGATTACATATTTTAAACATACTAAGGAATAATATTTCAATATTATTCATTGATTATGTTTCTAAAATTGGTTTGAATTACTTTTTTTACAAAAAATAAAAATAATAGGAAATCAATTTTCGTAGGAAAATCCCATTTTTTAAAAAATATTTACTATTCATATTCATATTTCACATCAATTAATAATAAATTTCATTTTAATAGTTAATTCATATCAACAATAATGTTTTATGAAATATTTTTAAATTCACTAAATAAATCATATAAAAAATCAAATTTTAAAAAGGGTACACTCTAGGGAAAATATAAATAATTTTAGTCACATAGCTCTTGAAATTAAATTCTTAATATTTCCTCAATATTAATAATGAAAATTGTTTTTATATTTATATATATTTCATAACTTGTTTATATCTATTTCTACCATCCAAATCTACAACTAAATTTAAATGGTAATATAATGTTATATATTTTGTTCTGGTTTAAAATTTCTGATGAATAAAGAAATTAAATATATTGTATTTGAACAGAAATAATAATTTAAAACATTAAGGTGATTTCAAATCATCTCTATCTGAAAAAAAAGATTCCAATAATTTTTTGATCTATAATATGTTCTCTCTTACAAATAAACTTCACCTGCTGGTCTAACATGTCCAAGAATTAATCTATTTTCCGAATGTTGTTGATGATTTTATACAGAAAATACAACCATTCTACATTGATAATCTTATCGTTGGATTTTATCTATGGTATTATAAAATCCCCAAATGACTGTTTCTTCACTAAAATTATCTCACAACCCAACAGACATCATATAGGCTCAACAATCCTAAAACAAGCATAGTAAATAGTAAAGGAACTAGAATACACTCCACATTACCTCCTAAGAAATGGACTAAGGAAGTTGAAATAATGGAATGAGAGTATCTAAAATAAATTGAGAAATACCATGATTAGATGATTAGAAGATGGTACATAAGAAAATCTCTATCAAATCTAGTGCTCACATCTCCATAGCATGAAACTGAATATACCCAACACCACTCCCTTACATTCTTGAATGAGGTTTACATCCACGGTTTTGTGTATCCCTATGACATTGGTGATATGGATAATTAGAGTGCTATCACATTCTTACAACATATCACCTATGATCCCCAATTCCTTGTATATTCTGCTAGTGATATGGCCTATAAAGAATCATCAGTATATGTTGAAAGGAAAACATTCCACCTATGACGTACTAGTTCACAAGGATATTTAGATAATAGAGTAACTTGTGAACATTACATATGAAAAAAATACAACGTAATAGTGTTAATAATGTATTTCTAAGAACTAATATCTATGGAGAATCGTGATGATGACAATTGAGTTTGACTTACTATTAGATGGAACCTCAACTCTCCCAAAATTCGAGATTCTACCTCTATATCTCTATTCAATAATAATCCTCTATAGTGCCCAACCCATGATGATCTAAGTTACGCATGGAGTTTCTAGATCACATACACCATCATCAATACCTTAATATATTATTTTTTTAATTTGGGTATCATTATACCAGATAACATGATTCCATGTCTCATTTCAATGATATATTATATCCTCTAAATTAATGAAATGAATATTAGAATAAAAAAAGATGTACCATGAATCAGATCCCAAGTCCCTTCATGATTAGGATCCCATGTGTAAGGCATATATTTTTTACCTCTTCACCATCATCATAATTTATGAAGATAATTATATGAAGAACAACATATAGAAATCATCCCAAGCGATTTCACCTCCTTGCTCACGGTTATGAGTAACTGTATGAGCGGGACTATCATCCAGAAAGTTCCGTTTCTCACAATTTCAGAATGGTTTTCCCCATCTTGTTGCTCATTTATTGGTAACCATGTGGCACATTATACTTTCTCCTAAGAGACAACATAGTCACCATATAGTTTGGTAACCAATGTGCAGACCATTCATGATGATCAGTTTTTATAAATTGTTATATTTAATTTATTCATCCTTTTTCATTTTTCTTCCACAACATTTTTTCTCTTATACCTTATCTCTGGTTTTTCTAGAGGTTACTCCCTCCTTCATCTCATGGAATGTGAGCCCCCCATATTCCTTATTCTCTGAAAAAATATCCAAATTCCTTCTAGTTCTTCCATCTATCTTTTCAGTAATGGTGTTAACCACATCCCTATTTCAATTTCTAGCAGTTTTCTCTTCCGCATAAGCCCATTTATTTTGGCTAATGCATAGGGTTAAGGGTTATAATATTTTTGGAGTTTTATATCAATATTAGTGTATGAAGTGTCCCTATCGGGTAAACCTTCTTCATATTCTTATACATTGTATCTTACTAGATAGTGTTGTTCGTTGTTGAGTGGGATTATTTTTATCACCAAGGTATGAGGTTCATAGGGTTACACAAGTTATAGTTAAATTTAGGGGTGTACCAATGTGATCTATCTTGTGACATTTTTGTTTACGATGTTGTTCTCACAATCAACTTGTTATAGAACTTGTTTACATGGTAATTTCAATATACATTTCTTTATAAAAAAGAATTCACTTAATACAGATTTCATGAATTTTTTAATATAAAATGTAATTTTTTAATTTTTGGGATTATTTGGGTTTCCCATTGAGGTTGTGATATGAGTTTCATTTAAGTTTCTTTAATAATATATTCCTCCTTTGTAAAAAAAATTTTATAATATAAATTAATTTTCATTAATTTTAAAATATCTAGGAATGATTGGAGAATTTTGTTTTTATATGGTTTTATTTTCAAACTAGAATGGCTTGGTTTTATTTTTAAGGGTATGGAAAATGGAATAGTATAATTTTCAACTCCTACTGAGTATTAATACACAAGAATATATCAATACTTTTGTATTTTTCTTCTGGTGTTGCTTCCTATTCTAGTACACTCATGGAGCGATTATGACGATATGTTTGGAGGTGACCCATGAATTCACATGGAGGTGTGTGTGAAGTTTTAGTTTTTTCCTTTGTTAGAGATTAGTTTTATTTTTCAATTTTAATTTTTTTATTTATCAAAATTTAAAGGAATAAATACTTCCCAATGGTATATTCCTGATTCCCAACACTATATTATAGATAAGGATTATCAGGAAGACCTCATGGGTCTTATTTCTGTACAGATCGAGTAACTAGTTCAATATTTTCCTAGGTTGGTCAGTGAAAACACACACAAACACATATGTTTTTTTATTTACCAAATTTATACATTTTTCATATATTTGGTGTATTATATATATATATATATTCTTGTATGTGTGCATGAATTTGTGTGTGTATGTTTCATTATATATATATATATATTCATGTTGATATATTTATCTATGTGTTTATATTGATATGTGTAAATATTATATATTGTGTAATTTCACTTATTTAACAAATATAAATATAATAATTTTATATTTTTTATATAATACATGTTGATATATAAACTATACATAAAGATCGATGGATAATATATTATCTGTACACATTAAAATGAATTGAAATTATATACATACATTATATATGACATATATTGTAAATGAAAATATATGTCATACATAGTATATATATATATATATATATATATTTTCACAATGTTAATGTGAATATATTATTCATATAATAATTATTTATATGTTATACATGTTTATATACGACATTATATTATTTTTCATATATATATATATATATCTGTGTCTGTGTGTGCTTATGTATACACATGCATATATATAAATTGTACACACACACACACACACACACACACATATATATGCTTATAAATATTGTGTTAAATAGAATGAGTTTTCTAAGGAAAAATTACAATATATTTACTCATACATTGAAACCCATTTTAGCATGAGAGGTCAGAAAAACATATATTTTAATTAAATGAGGTGTTTAAAGTGTTCTAGGTAATATCAATGAGAATTAAAAAAATAATTGTTGATTAAAATTTATAAAACATTACTTTTATCATAAACAAACTATTAAATTGGATTTTTTGAATATGAGATGATAATTTTTAATTAATATATAATATATACCAAAAAATATATTGACATAATTTAATATATTAATTGAGTAATTTGAGTGCTTATCATAGAGAATATTGGTTGGAGAAAACTCTTATTCTTTAGACATCAACTAGAGGGAGAGACATTTCTATATAATTATACTTCTACATTGCTACGGTATATTTCTGTCATTCCAATACTTTGTTTTGTATTATATTTTCCCTTAAAATGTATCTTAAAAATAATTTTTTAATAAATCTACCATGAAATGAAGTTGATGATTCATATTTGACATATTATAAATAATATAATACAATTTGAATGATCCAAATATAAATACTGTATTTTCACTCAACCTAGAGATTAATTTAAGATACAAAAATTTCTACCTATGTTTTCTGGTATTAGAGAACTATTTCAAACAATAGTATATATCTTTCATATTATTTGTTTCAATACAGACTGAATTTCATAAGTATAATGATAATATATTTCATGGACTTTGAGGTATCATAGAGATAAATTATTTTGAGAAAAAATTAACTCTTCAACTCCACAAAAGAAATATTTTAACATAGATAAATCCTTTAACAAAATTTTTATACATGTTGATTGAAATATAAAAATTTTAGAAATTTGAAAATCTAATTAATTGATTTTTAGAAATATTTTATAGAATTCATAGATATTGTTTGAATAAAAGAGAGATAATTCATTATCAATATGAATCATTATATAGACCATATATCATTATAATGAAAGTGATTAGATGAATCTTTCTTGTTTATAATAACATCGATTTGAGTTTTGGTTTTAGAGAAAATATATTTTGAAATTTTGGTCTAATTACATATTCAATCATTTATTTTTCATGTTAATAAGGGAAATTTTTTTATATAAAGACCATTTTCATCATCATTTAATAGAGGGGAATCAACTATGAATAATTGGGGATCATTAAATAAATTCTATATCAATTTATCCACCCTACATAGTGATGGCTGATGGATGAAAAAAGAGGTACATTAGTGAGTTGAGAGAGATCTAACAGGATTCAATCCCATTATTTATTTGATTGGATGGAGTATATAGGGCCACATAACCATAAATAAGAAAAATGATTGTGGTTTTTTATATTTCATTCCATCATAATAAACATCATTTAGAAATTATTTTAAAACACTATAGTCATGAGATGGTCATTGTTCGGGGGAGGCATGATGAGAGATATAGGTTCTTTCGATTAGGTTATTAAACTACAACGATGGTCCATGTGATGGAATATCACATCTAATATGGTGTTTCATATTCAATGGATTCCATTAGTCGAATGAAACATAATGAATTCCAATTTGGACAATTTTGGGGATGTTTGGTTGTCAAATTAATATATTAAATTATAATAAGAATGAATAATAGTATTAATATAATGATAATAATATTTCATTGATGTTATTAACTATTGGGGTATAATATTTGAAACTAAACATCAGAAAAAATTTCAGAGGAAACATGTTCTCAATATATTTTGAATTAAAGTAATGGGATTAAAGAATTATCATTTGGGAGAATTATGAAAAATATTATCATTTAAAGATTATAATATGATATAATGTTTTGACAAGGATGATTTAAAGCATAATATTTAATGATATATTTTTGAAATTAATCAAAATATTTGATTATTATAATTATTTAAGGATTAAGATAATATAGTGAAATATTATTAACTATAATGAAGTGAAATAAATCAATTTAATATTGATTTTTATGATTTATATATTTTTTTAAAATGAGTTCATAAAATTTATTTTGATTACATGAATTTTTTGTGATGTCATTTTAAAAAATAAAAGGATATACACAGTTAATAGAAACTAAAGAAAAATTGATAGTCAGTATATATATAAAAAATAATATGATATGATCTATGATGGTGATTGTTATTACCTGAATGATGGTACTCATTTACCCAAGTGAAATGTAATTATTTTTTAAAGAAACATAGATTAATAACAGTTTTGATAATGTTGATAACTTTTGGGATTAACATGAGGATGCATATATATATATTACAATGAAATTTAATGTAATCAACTAAATTTTTATCATGGTATTTAATTATGGAAAGCTAATAAATATTTTAATTTTTTATACTAGTAATGGAAAGAAATTATAATCATATTAATTATACAATGACATTTCACCATATGATATTGTATCTTCTTAGTGGTGATATGAAGATTTAATTGAAAAAATTTAATTACCAAAATGATAATGATGAATGAAGGTTTGATAATTGTGAACTAATGTGGTGTTATTATTTATGGAAATGATTAATAAAATGATGGGAATGATGGATTTTATTTTGAAACTATGAATAAATTTATGATGGTGTGTATATGGTGATGAGTATAATAATCCAATATTTAAAATATATTTGGCATGAGATTCTAAAAATGGAAGTGTGAGAAGATTTTGGTAAAATGATTTGAAATCTATATGGATTGATAGAAGGATTATTATTTTATGCAATATTATTTATTTAAATTCAAATATTCTAAACCTATAATTAGGCTATTTATCTATGGAAATTGATTGAAAATTTGGATAATGTAGTATCTATTACAATAAATCATTATATCAGGTTAGTGCGATGTGAAGAATAACTTTTCATTTATACTAATTGATTTACTTATTGGCTTGTGATGAAAAATGCATGTATTTTTCCCAATCACTTGTATTTTTGGTTTAGGTTTTATAAGAAATGTTATAATAAGATTGATTAGTTCTCAAATTAGTGTTTTTGAATTTTATATTCTAAAAATTGTGGATCTATGTAGATGATTATTCTCTATGTATTTTCACCATTACGTCAGAACAATATACTTGTGTCAAACTAGATATTTGGTTCGATATAAATAGAAACATGTATTCTTGAATAATCTTGGACATGAGATTAATAAATATTCATATTACTCCACTATCCCTGAATGGTTCATCTAAGGTTAAATATCATGTTATAAAATTTGCGATGGGATGTGAGATAATTTTTTTTATTTATAAATATTTTATTTCTAAATTGGGACTAATGTAAATAAATGTTGTGGATGTTATGTGATATCTAATATGTAGTTAGAATAAATTTATAGGTTTATATCTAGGGTATTACCTATGATTAGATAGATACTAGATGGATCCCTGGGAACCGTATGATACATTAGCATAAGGTTTTTCATTGGGACCCCTTATTATTCTTATGGATTCATATAATTTTTATTGTATTATTATGTGTTGATATTTGGCAATCATGATGAATGTGAGATATCTTTTATGTATCCCACAAATGATAAAACTCCTCCATTGTCAGAGAAAAGTGTAATGATGACATCCTTAGATCACCTCTCTTGGGATATGGGGTTAGAGAAGGTGAATGATGGTTTATAATCCATAAAATTATGGGAATTACCAATAATATTTTATTTAATGAATATTCCATAACAGGGTCTCCACTAATCAAAATTATTAGTATATAAAACTAATACATATATAGAAATGTAATATTATGCAACTGAAGAACAAAATTTAAAAAAAAATCATATGTTGTGAAAATATTCTCCACTTACTCATAAAAAATTACATGATCTATAAATTTCCAACTCAATCACAAAATATATTGTACAAACTTAAAAAATTATAATATATATGTTAGGTGATCATACAAGATTAATAATTTGGATCTTTCATTGATGTTTTCACACAAAAATTTAAAATATCATACTAAATCATAGTGAATAAAAAATGAGATAAATGAATTAATTAAGAAGGGAAGTATAATTCTTACAATAATAATTTATTTTTCACCATTTAATACATAAATGTAATAATATAAATGTCAAATCATATATATAATAAATATTTCATGAATCTACTTCCATGCTATTGTGTTTATACCATGACCATATAGATCGTGTCCTATGTGAATACCTTCCCAAATTATTCTTTCCATATACTAGGAAAACATTTCTATGATATTCTAAAACCCATATAAATTGCGATAACATGATCCGAATATTCTAATATATAACCAAGTAGAATTATGGAAGCCATAATAGTGCACATATAATACAATATACATCAATCCATTATAGCCCATGCATGTACTCTCATGGAAATCCAAAACAACCTTGTTCAGATATAGGTAAACAAAATATAATCATGTTGTAACAACCCACACATAAATTTAATGTAAATAAAGTTCCATACAAACTTATATGTGTCCACACTCTAAATCTAGATCCATCAAATCTCTTGTTTGACCATGTTACATGCTACAGTCTAAGGGGGAGTGAGGGAGAGGGTAAAGAAAACCTTCTATTACCTCTCCATCCTAGAGGATAGAGAAAACATCCCACAAAAAATTGGCTATATGATTTTCTACCAACTTAGTTGGTGAAGTATATGAAATTAAAAATATAGGATATATCACATACAACCACACTATGGGAAACTACATAGCATAAGACTCATCCCCTATTATCATCTCTCAAGATACCCAACATCCAATGAAATTTTATAGATCTGAAACATGCACACATAGATGAAGTTTAACATCATTAATCATCTTACACTAGTAATTTAGGAAAAATATACTCATTCATGAAATAGTCCGACATTTACCAAAATTTCATTAAACTATTATCTATCCTGATTTAACATCTTCATTCCATTTTAATAAAAAATGATTCCAAAATTATTTTTAAATTTCATGATTTCATTCACATTATGTTTGAGCATTTATCCTAAACACACCTCTTTTCTCATCAATATATCAGTCATTTATTATCAAATTAATCAATTAATTCACATATTATTAATTAAATATTAATGAAATTGTCATTCCATAATTTTTTAGTACATTGGGACACATCCAAAGATACCACATGAAAACAATCATTTTTCATGCAAAAAACTAACTAAAACAAGTATTTGGGAATCAAAATAATTAACCATTCAAAAATTATTTCCCTCCAAATATATATTAAATAAGAGCCAATGTTAAATTACACCACTTTACTTATTCCAAAAAAAATTTCATCCCCATTAACAATGGGAACATCCGATTTCATTCTTTTATCAGTGACATCAACCATTACTAGAGCCCCATGAATCCAGAAATATTGGTCACCTATATTACTAACCATATGAGGTTATCAACAAATGTAATCAAGGCTATATTATCCTAATTATATCATATAATGATGAATAATCTGTTTCTATATGACACAGACATGCATAAACATAGTCTATACCGGCAAGAAAATGAAGAATTTATAAAGAAAGAACATTCTCACTTAACCCCAAAAAGTTAAATTCATAAAAGAACTATTAAATTAAATTGTGTAATTACCAGGTTCATTATACATTGGAACTATAATAATAATCTATAAATAATAAATATATATATATATCCCAAAATGAAGCATAAAGATGATGATTGAGTGTAATTTATATTTTATCAATTTATTGGAAAAATAGAAATTAAATTCTCATTGTACTTATATTAATCAACACATTTGTATATATTTATATTAATTTTCCAATATCAAACACATAATCTATTACATCCAACAAAAACAATATGGATAATTAGATAACACGCTATTGAGTAAATAAAAATAAAAATAACACATCTCTACCTTGATATAATTCAAAAATCATATTTATCTAATTACTATTTTATGAAAAAATTAATAATATTCTAAATGAGATAATATTTTCTTATTCATAAATTACATTTCCATATAAAGAATTAATCACAGAATAATGAATTTTAAGATTTTCAAATAATAATAATAATCTAGTATAGGTGATATTTCCTTCCCCTTCTTTTTAAACATTTCTATATTACAAATTTCTTTATGGTTGATTCTATCTATTTCCCCAAAGTATGATAATTCATGATATATTCATACTTACAATGAAGATAAAAGGGGCATAACATAATTTCTTCCTAGAAATATGATTTAACTGATTTTTTTCACAACTATATATATATATATATATAATTATGCATGGGGGGTAAGGAAATCTTAATAATTCTTGAGGGAAATACCATATAATTATATAAATAGAAAGGAAATTTTTTATTTCCTATTCTATATGTAAATATATAGAAACTAGAATGTTCAAATAACATAGGTTTTTGAATTTCAATTCGTATATTAATTGGAAACATTCGAAAGACTCCACCAAACCACCTATTTTTAATTAATATAAAATTAGATTAGATTTTATTTCCATTTTAAAACATATTTATGTACATATAAAATCAGGAGATGATTTATGGAAGTCAATATTTGATACATCTCATAATATATATTAAATCTATATATTTTCCACTGAATATTATTTATAGTTTCTAATAAATACATTTTATAGTGAATTTTGTTAGAGAAAAAAAATTTATTAAATAATTATTCATTCATGTAGGATTTAAAATGTTGAATTTCTCTTACCACATCACATAAAAAATAAATCATCTCTCTATATATGGAGGGGCATTATATTAATGATTCAAAACTACCTTCAAATGATAAAAACTATATTTACAGAAGATATAATACCCTTACATAATAGTTCATATCTTTATAGACCCATATGTGAGATTCATATACCGTTATTCAAAAACTAATATATTGATATTACCATTACATCGGGGATAAAAAATTTGGCTATGTAAGGGTAAATACATTTACCCACATACATAAAGGCGGTGATATATACGGTAAATTTAAATTAATAAAACAATATTTTAATTAAATAATACTACAAATACTAACAATAAGGCTCCCCAAATGCACTATCGACACTTCCAAGCCACATGAAAATGAAAAGGGGTTTTTTATATCTATGCCTATATATCACTAGCCACCCAAAAAAGTCTCATCATTTAGAATTTAAAACACACCTAAAATGGAAATAGAAATTGTTCCTAAAAACCATTTTTTGAGATCCCTAATAAATAAATCATCCCATGTAAAGCCCAACCAAGACAACATATGGTTGGATCACATATTAATGCAACATTAACATTTAAAACCTAAATCATATGGGAAATAATTCTTCAATAAAAACAAATAGATCTATAAAAACCAAAAAATGGATGAGAAAAAATATCATAAACCAGTGACAAAATGATCATATTATAACAAGGTATATCAATAATGGTTAGAAAATAAATAGTGAAATGGATGAATTAAATTATTACATCAAGGATAAGACATTGAATAACATAATGGATTGAGGTCAAATATTTGACTTCTAATCTAATGTCCTCACCTCTAAACCAACATTTCTCCAAAGGACATGAACCGAGGGAATAACGCACCCATAGAAGACCTTATCCTGATGGTCCTGGATCTAAAAATTTCACTCCTCATAGGATATATCATTCTTAAAATACAAATAACCTGATTAAATAATTTGGTAATTTTCACAAATCTTTGATAAAAGTTGTGAAACATGAAATACATCATTTACCTAACTCAATAACGGAAGTTCTTGCAACTAATATTCCAAAAATCTAAAATTCTTGAAAAATCCTAATGTTACATTAATTTGGGGTCAAAGATTACTCCCATGTGTGAATATTCACTTCTATTAAATATAATCTCCCTTTACTAACTGTCTGTACAAGAAGATGTGACTCTCCAATGTCTCTAAAAAAATTGGATAAAATAATTTTTTTTCATACAAATTATCAATGAAATTGATACAAAAATTAGAATGAAAAATTATACTATAAAAAAATCCATCATTTGTATTTTAATTACAAACAAATATCTAAATACTAGAATGTGTCAACACAACATTTTTATAAATGTATTGATAGTTCTATTTTTAAGACTATCTATATGTGGTTGGAATGTAATGCCTAGACATAGTTGGGATCCAAAAATAAATGGAATAATTATCCATGATATAAAGTGAATGTGAGTCTCAGAATTAGTTATTATATTCTTTGAAACTCGACCAGGTCTCACTACTTCATCTAGATAATATCATGAAAATATCTTAATTGATACAGACCCCAAAATCATGGATAAGTTATATAAATTTATCAATTAGCCCATGATCAACCATATTGAATCAATAATTACATGATCACGAAGGTAACTACTGATGTATTCCACCAATATATCCTCCCACTTATAATGGGTAACCTAAAGAAGCTGAAACAAACATTTAGGAACACAGTGATAATCATTTACAGTCTTGAATATACAACACCCCAAGAAAAACCCATTAATCAATCTTTTCAAGCATGAACCGGAAAAAAAACTCACACGGTGAAATATATTCTCAGAACACTCTTTGGTATTAACAAGAGTGATATATGTAACCCCATGAGAAATATATCATGCATTATTGAAGGATCAAAGAAGATCCCTAGAAACAACAACTGATTCTAAACATCATATGACCACCCCTTAGAGGAATCACAATAAGTAACTTTGTCTTATGAGATATCAACCAAATAATCCCTATAATGAGACTCCACCACCTGATGCACTAAGGACGAAAACAAATTCATCACATAAAGACACATTCGACCACCAACTACACCAATATAATGGTTCATGAAAAACAACTCCTCCATTACTCTCAATTATTCTCCAAACTCATACACATCGCCACCACACAACATACGTCTTAAGTAATCAACCACAACATTCTTGTATTAAAATTATGAAACAACCATCTCAATAATATATGGATCTAAAACTATTACAAATTAAAAAATAATATATTTTATGATTCATCACAAATAACCCTAGATCTCTCGCACTGATAGAATCTTGAATAACTACTGAAGATAAAGAACTAAAAAATAGCTTTCATACGCATAGTATTATCCTCCCATGACTCAGAGAACAAAATGAATTCACCGATAACGTATACCATGAATCTATCCAACAACTCATGGAACATGACATTCCAAAATCACATCAACATGAATTTAGTGTTCATCACACCAAAGAAAATCATGATGATCTTATAATTACAACAATGAATTAAAAAATAATACTTCATGATATCCATATCATTCACTAAAAAATGATTATATCCTTACCCAAGATTTTTCATTGACAACTATCACAATCCATTTAACTGACAGAATAAATCATCAATATGTGTTAGTGCATAGCAGTACTTCACCATTCATGGACTCAAATGATGATAATCAGACTACAAACGTATAATTATATCATCATTCTTCCACAAAAAACTAGTGATTCCAAATATTACAGACTATACCAAATAAAATCTCTCAATAATATATTTAAAATCTTTATCTATAGCTTTCGTTACACAGAATGGGCCATCCTATATGGATACAACAATATATGAGAGATTATTGAATATAAATCTATGTTGAACTCAATCTCTCATCACTAGGGTTGTTTGAAAACATTTTTCAAAAAGATTTTAGGGTATTCATTCATAACACAATAAAAAATTAATATCTAAACCTCTACAAAAATTGACACCATCCTGACCATAAAATAATACATAGACAAGACAAGCCTCTGACCCTTTAGAGGATATCAATAAAAAAACTCATCATGTTTGCTATCGGAAACATTAATATGACAGACCCCTTAATTAAAAATATAATATCTTATAATTAATACCATAAATACATAATTTAGATAATTTCTTATATTAGTATCTGTAAATAGAAGAAATATCCCACGAAGTGATGCTTCCCCATCCCACCTCACATTTTCTTCCAACATCTAATAAATATAGCTCAAACTACAACTATCTTATTAAATTTCAAAAAAATTGGATGTCCCAACAACTTCTGTTGCAATTATTGGACTTATGAATGTGCAATAAAGTAGTTTTAATATCTTTAATAAAACCGTTAATACACCCAAGGGAAAAATATGTCGATAATACGTCACATGTTACTAGGAATTCCACCTGGAATATAGTAGATCGTGACCAACTCGATGACCTCTCTAGCCCTAATGGAGAACAAATCAATAGTTTTTTGTTACCTGATATCCTTGATGATGAGGGGAATCATAAGGATATTAATCTATAACCACATCCCCCCACTAGAAATAAAAATGGAGAGTACATAGTCATTTTCACTACCTTGGAGGGTCCTTCAAGAATGATTATGATATACGAGGGGTTGCATGTACATATTAATTTCCAAGGTAGTTTAGAGACTATTATGTTTGTTGTAAACCAAATCCTTATGTACAATACATGTATGGTCTTCTAGATTAGATTTCAGAACTACCAACAATGCAGAAACATTATTAACATGGTTGAGCCCTACACCTTTATGATGAAAACATATTCTTTTGACCTAGAAATAATTAAATTTTCTCACAATAGTACTCTAAATTTCATCATGAAATGTTCCAATCTATCCTAATTTGGTCATACCCAACATAATCTCAAATAGATTTATCCTCAAAATTACACCAATATATGTATTCATTGTAAATGAGATTAATTTTTCCTTGATAACTGGGTTCAAATTCACCTCTAGATACCTTTCACTATATTTCCTATATAGAAGAGGTTTCAATGCATAACGTTAGAAGCTCTTAAATAGTATAATAAAATTTAAAAAACTAAAATTTCCATGATGAAGGAATATAAAATTTAATTAATATAAATAAATTACAATGGAATAAATAAACATGGAAAAAAACTAATATTTGAACCCCACCTATGACATATCTCAGTACACATGATCCTTGAGAAAAATAAACAACAACTTCCGAGATTCCCAATGTTCCATCATCACTACCAAAAAAACATTGTACTCCCTCTATGAATGAATCGAACTGAATGATATATCCTCCTCATCTAACCGGGCCTTAGTAATTTGATCAAAAATAAATCCCTAATAATTATATATACACCATCGTTGAAACTATCAGAGTTTCAACCACTATATTTAATATTCATCTAACTACACTATGTGATGATCTACTGGTAAAACATGTTGAATATCCTTGGTGTGAACATAATTCTAATATTGACCAAGAGTAGTATATTTAATAGAAAAAAATTTTGAGACTCCTAATCCAAGAGTGTAGAATAATTTTTGTTATATAATTATTTCATTTTTAACACAATTACAACAACAAAAACAATTCAAACATATGAATATGATATCATGATGCCTAATCTATACCTATATATTTACCCCAAAAGTAGAAACACAATACTTATAATGTTTTGTAAACTGAAACATCCTTGTTTTTTAAAAAAGGGGTCTAAAATACTTACGTCGTATCCATTCTCTATTTTATACATAATGTATTGGGTAAAACTAATGAAATTTCCCTAAAATCCTATGAATAGTTTTCAGTTTCTATATAAAAACATCATCCTATTAATAATCTATTAGAATTGATCACATTCTATCCCAACCCCACAAAATGGGAACCCCTTCAATGTTTATTTTAAAGAGCCATAAATTATGCCTCACTGCAACCCACCTCCAATAGACCATGAGACAATGTCTATCAATGAGAGAATATAATATAAAAAATTGGTGACGTTTTTGACATTATATAATTTATGGAAGAAGAGATATGTAGAGTTCCACCAATAAACATCATTCATATATAATTTTTATCCCAATAAATTAAAATAATTTCATATAATCGAAAGGTTTGTTAGGAAAAACAAAGAAGGAGTTGATATTTACCAAAAACTCCAAAAACACAAAATCTCCGAAAAAACTCATTGATATAGTAACATAGAGCTCGATAACCATAACAATGACATAGATATGAAAAATTATTTATATTTACTTAGGATGATTGTACATGTACCCATAATACAATCCTCCCAAAACCACAGATATTTTTTTAAATAATCATACTAAATCCTTATAGATAAACAAATAAAAAAATATCATGGACTACATAGGTAAAACTATGTCCAATCCACATAATAGATTACAAAATAATTAACATAGACAAGTTATCATATCATTATGAAATGATATATATATATAATAAAATGATAAACTAATTCCATTTACATGATGATGATTCACATTGTCATCCCAATGAATCATGTTGAGTGTTCATCCCTATAACTTGTCCTCCTTCCCTAAACTAGGAAATCATATTATATCAGCTATGATTACTATATATACTTACATAACCTGATAGTAATTGTCTCATCCATAACCATGTATAAGTATTAAACCCATTACTGATCATGTTTCATTCATTATACCTCATTCTATAACAACATACACATGTAATTCCAAGGGAATCCATTTCCACAATAAAATGATATGAGCATGGGAAATAACTCCATGCTATTACCTCCAATACATAAATGTATAGTGAATCAAGATCCATATATATCCATGTGCATCCACAAAAAATACCTTATTCTACCAATGTGTGTGTATGAACACATAATATACTACTACCCAAGGGAGAGTGGAGGAGTGGGGGAAACCAACCATCCATTCACTCACCATCATAGATTTGAAGAAATCATGTTAGAAAACAATTATGTATTGTTTTACATATCTGCACGAGTGGTGATGTATAGAAAATTAGAGAATATAAGAATATCTCATACAACCACACCATGTAAAACATCTTATCCTTATATTTATCCTCCTCTAATGTCTCTCAATATACCCAGTTTCTACCATAGTTTTTATCTCAATCATGCAAAAAAGAAAATTCACACTTATTACATTAAAATTTTAAACATATTTTTATGGATTTTAAATGATAAAGATCTATTTTTCTATCGTAATTCACTGATTCCCTAAATAATTGGGATGTTAAATTAATGAATTCATTTCGAAAAATATAGATAAATATGTTGAATTTTTGAATTCGATATTTATAATTATAATATATTTTTTCTACGATTAATTTAGGTAAAATATATCCAACATGGATAGCCCATAAACAATTGGTCTTCAAGACACATAGTCTTCCAGTAGAGGGGATAACTATCCATGAAAGAATAATGGGATAGCATGAGGGGGAACCGATCCCCCATAACCATGGAATTATAATCCATAGTAGGTATGAATTGATATTTTAATGAGGGTTAATCCCCATATAACTATGATGTATGAGGAGTATATATTGATACTGTTCCACATAATCAAAATGATTTATTCTATTCCTCAACTAAAGAAAATAAATAGGCCACTACCTATACTCATTAAAAACACTATTCCAACCACTCGTAAATATATATCTCAAGGTTTTTCCCATTTCTTTGTCCTCAAACATACATGAATCACCACTTTGTCCACATGATACTTCTATGAATCACTATTTAATAGAAAATTATCTGATGCATTAAATGGAAGATCTATACAGCCAGTTTTAAGGGCCAATGGTTTGAGGAGGAGCCATGAACCACTTTCTAACTCTCTATTAAATGGATTCTCATTATAGTATAGTTATATTCCATTATTATTTAACCAAATCCATTTATAATAATTATTAAGTGGTGGTATTTTCATTGGAATGATAAGGAGTTGTGGTATGGATTCATAATTATGTAGCAAATAACTCATTTGATAATATATTTAATGTTATGAAATCATTAGTTTTTTTTAGTTATATCTATTGATCAAATATTTTTTCTGATAAAATATATTATTATTCATTGAATTCATTTATGGAGTTAAAATCACTCTTTAAACTAGGAAATATTGCTAGGAATATTTAATTTAATATGAATATATTGAAAAATGATTATGAAAGAGGATATATCCGCTCATGATAGTAAAATTAATAGTGTTAAAAAAGGGAAAAAGATTATTATTTTATCCAATATATATAGAAGATATCACTATCGAGAGGCAGTGACTCCTTTTTAGGGGATGATTCTCTCAAAAACACTAGGAATGCCATTATATTTTTGATCAGTATTATTTCATTCATACTATGTTATAATTTTATCATGAACTCTACCCAAGAAACATGAATGATTCTGCCTTAATGGAGGGGTATAACATCATTTTTGGTGTTTTAAATGGATTTGACCCAAATTGGAATGATTATTTATAGTATCATTTGAATTAAATGAAATATTTTATCAATTATTTGGGTTTTAAATTATTATTCAAAGTATTTAATACAAATATGCTTATGAATTTATTGATTATTAATTTTATTTATTTCATTGTACAATATTTGTTATATAATTTAAATTAATTTAAATCATTTATATTGGTTTGATTAAAATTGAGGGGATAGTGTTTAGTGATTAATCATATAGGATGAATAAATAGTGGACTAATATGGATGTTCATGAATTTTAAAGAAACATTTGGTATTTCATACCAATTAAATAATGGACCATCATTCCTTTGACACATTACAAAAAATAATAATATATAAATTATTATATGGATTATTTTCATAATAATAAAAAATGTTCAAGGGTGAGAAGTAAAAAATATGATTAATCCATTCATTAAATTAATTAATGAATATATTAATTTTGTAAATAAAATGGTATCATCATAAATATGATGCCAAATATAACCCCAATTACTTCTCTATCTTCTAAATTTCAAAATATATGTTTTATTATATGATAATATATTTGTTATTGTTAAACTAATTAAATTTCAACTCAATACCATTATATTAGAACACTTCTCCTTATAAAAAAACATTGGCTGCTACTAATATAGAATCACATTGGATCATCAACTATATTTTTATGTAACTCTTGATATATGTGAATAAAAACATGGAAATGTTTATGGTGAGTGAGTTATAATAATACAAAAAAATTTCATTAATACAATATCCAAAGAATAATTAACAAAATTTGATAATTATATAGAGATAAATTTTATAATTATGCTTTGGAATTTTCATATAGAGAATAATTATGAAGAAATAAATAATGAAGAATCATCTGAAACATAAACTGATAAGTCTAAGCCAATAGTAATTGTAATGTACCCACTACAAATTATAAGGGACCTTTTTACACAAAAATTTGATAACCAAAAAAATCAATTATCTATGATTATGAATCAAAATTACATTGAATTGTATATTAACATTATTCTATAATAACCCAAATTTTTGAGCCATTATGGAGAAGATCCCAAATAACACATTCATGAATATCGAAACATATGATAAAACATCATGCAAATATGAGTAGTTGGTGATAATGTAATGTAAAGGGAATTCCCCTATAAACTAGTTTGATTCTCTAAGGAGTGGTTGTTGAAATGCACGAATGATTGTCATCTATTGACCGGTCAAAATTTTGATGCTTTGTTAATGTGTATAGAAGCACTCTGGTCGAATCCTCAGCGATAATACTTTTTAATTGTTGGTTGTTTTTAGTTAATTGTATTCTGACTAGGGGGTTTGTTTGTATAGCTTATGAAATAATTTATGGATGATGTTTGATTTAACAAATTGATAATGATTGGGGTGAGTTCATAATTAGGTATTTAATCTTGTGATATCCTTGAGCTTTGCTTTATATTACTTTAAATTAACACTAATGTCATAAGTTGACGTTTATTAGAATTCTTAAGTGTTAAGGATTTAATCCAAGCGTTACATTAACTAAAGGTTATAATATCAATCAAATCTTATTTATGGTGGTGTATTTATGGTTCCAATAATCCATGGAAGTCACTTGTTAAACAAAACAATTCATTAATCCATGACATGTTAAGTCCAACATACATAATGTTAATTCAAAAAATATTCATCTAGAAAAAGCTCTCAATCACTTAGTATACGTAAATTTTAACTCACCACAATGAGAGAGTTACTCATCTATTTATTTGGATAATAATATGGTTATAATGATTATGATTATAATTTCAGAAGAGAAGAAAAATAATGGGATAATAAAAGAGTGTTGTGTCAAAGACACACACACACAAACAATGATGAAAATTAAAAACGAACTTTCGATTGAATGAGGAAGAAAATGAAGGGAAGGTTATTCAACTGTATTTAAAATATTTTAAGAAAATTAATATTAAACTACATAATTTGGATCAGAATAAAAAATATTAAAGAAAAAATTGCATTAAAAAAGAATTACAAAACACAATCTTACATGATTACAAACGAAGAACAACACAAAAGTGAAAGGAAACAATGATAGGAGGAAGGGTATCTAAAGTGAAAACATTATTATGGAAGGACATCCCAAGAATTTGGAATGTCTTTGGTAGTGAAAATATGTGTTCCTCTCTTCTTGAAATGCCAAACCCTTTGAAGGAGTGGAGGGGAATTTATTTATAGCCCAAGGATGTGGACTGTTTGCATTCCCAATATGTCCATCCACTTGGATCGAAGAGTTGGACATGCGGACAACCGAATATAGAGATAGATCCTTCTTCAATGTTGTTGATAATAATGTTTTACGACCTCTCTCAATAGTTGGTGTCATTTGGAACTATAGAGCCAATGTTATGGCCTGTCTATTAATCAATTTTAATCTGTCCATTTCAATCCAATCTTTTTAATGTCCAAAATATGAAATTGTTTTTGAATAGGAATATGACTTCAAAGACGAATGAGTTCTTCACAAAAGTTGGACGTACATATCTCATATTTCACACTGCATAATTTTAGCTCGATCAGATGATTACATCATGGGATATTTCATGAATAATGTTCATATTTTAATTCCATTCCAGAATGGTGGGATGGAATTCAAGGAATTTTTTGGGACCCTTTTCTTGTAGTTGGACCTTAAAATATTTATCAATTATTCCTTTTTATACTATATAACATATGGTGGAGTTTCATAAAATTTGGGATTTGGGATTTAGACCAGTAACTAAATCATCTTTGATGGTCCAGTTTCATCCCAAATTCATTGGGTCTTTTTGTGTTGACTATATGAGAATTCAAAAAGCCGAATTTTCCCATGATTCCTTCTAATGATATGTGAGAAATTGAATAAGGAATCCAAAAATACAATAACCACATAATTTAAAGTAGTATGGTGAGATTTATAAATAAAATAGTAAACTGACTCAATTGGACTACATCTAGAAATGAAAAAAAAAATCATACTTAATTTTAAAACACTAATATTTCACACAAATTATGCACATTTCATATATAATCAATAATGGGGTTAAGTAATAAGTCAAGTAAATATTAATAACATCAACTTACCCAAACTTAGTCTTGTCCATGTCCTCATGTGCCAAAAATATAAAAACATAACAAAGTCATTTTCACTCACCAACAAATATTAATATTTTGTTTTCTAAAATCAGGGGATATTTAGACTATTTCAGTCATCAATTTTGAATTCAACCACAAGTTGGTACAGAAAAAATGTTCCAAAAATAATTCATTTTTATGCTCAAATTTAGAAATTGAAAATGCGGACACTCATGTAAGAACTCAGTTCTTATTCTTGAGGTATGAGTTTCTTCTTTTCCTTTTCCTTAAGGGTTTTTGAGAAAATAAGGAAAATGAGAGAAAATCCTAAATTTCATGACTACACACAGTGTACTTTTCCATAGGCCATGTACTTTGGAAGTGTGGGATGATTACACAAGGTGTGTAGCCATATCGGCGATGAAAGTTGTAAAAACCGAATACACGCTGTGTAGTGGGTATTTACACATCGTGTAGTCAGTCGATAGGAAAATAGTAAGGCAGTGGAAGAAGCCACTAGCTGAGTGGAATTACAGGCCATGTACTCAGGTTTCACACGCCGTGCACTCATGTCGACAGATGGACAGTGCCAGGCTGGCATGAAGCCGCCGAAGGAACAATTTAAAAAATAAAAAATACTCGTCATATACCCAATAGTACATGCCGTGTAGTCTAGTTTTTCACATAAAATGGGACGTAGCCTCCCCTATTCACATAGAAGGCTTATAACTAGAGGAGGAGTCGAGAGAGAGGTCCGAACCTTCTAGGAGCTCCTGATCGCTTGTCGGGAATCCGTTTCTGCCTCTGTCGATCTCGTTGGAACCGTACGGGTAAGATTCTCTTTCTCGTTAATCCGTTCATACCAATTATTTCCCAATGGAATGTTATTTATGTTTGAATGGTGTTTCTTCTACCCCAGATCTACATCGTCTTTGGGCGTTTCTGGAAGCGACGTTCACGTATACCGTTCAGGTGTGTTTAAGGTAGGTGGCTTGGTGTTTAAATTCCGACTGTTGTGCGTTTCTGTGTACCTTTGAGCTATGAACCCATGTTGAGGTGTCATGTGGATGAGTCCTTGGCTGTTTTGAATACCATGAAATGTATAAGTAATTAAATGTGATAATAAACTACTATTTGGGATCGCTGCGTGGATCTAGAACCACCCCTAGGGTGCGTTCCTCTATTTAGCCATTTTGCCTGGATACCCAAGGGTATGCCATGCTTATTTGGTGCATTACATTTTACTTGATAGGAATTGTATATAAATTTCATGTTTATGATTTCGGCTTGGCCAGATTACTTGCGCCTTAGGGCAGTGTTCTTTTTAGCCTGAGGGCATGGTTTGTTTTGCCTGAGGGAAAGGTACTGTTTAGCCTGAGGGAATTTCTTATTGAGCATGATGGCAAGATTCTGATCACCTGAGGGTTTCGTTTCAGTTTTTCCTGAGGGCAAGATTCTATTTTTTTTAGGGGGAAAAGCATGAGGGCACAGTTTTTAATGGCATGAGGGAAATATTCGATATACTAAGGGAAATCCTGAGGGTGTAGTTCTAGTATATTAGCCTGAGGGAAGGATTTTGTTCGACCTAAGGGATTGGTTCTGATGATCATAGAATTCTATTAAATTGAATGGTTAAATGAATAATTAAATGGAAATATAACTGGTAAAGATTGTTACTTTTGAGTACTTAATAGTTTACTACATTTACTTTTACACATTTTTGTTTCATATTTTCACATGGTTGGGCACGGGCCTTTGGTGTGTGCCTATTGGGAATTTATTTATCACACCCTGTTTGGGTCATGTCTTCGAACCAAACAGATTACGTTTCTATAGCTGCTGACAGAGGAAAGTTTCCCTATACAGGTACATGATTGTGGAAGAGTAGTATGAGAGAATGGGACCGAGCTTAGGCTTGTGATGCTGCTGAGTTCCTACTGCACTATATTGTTTTTCTTTACTGTAGCTTGTATGTTGAGTTGTATTGTATTGTATTTTATTTTTGTGTAGCATTTTCTGGCTGTTTTCTTGATAAATGAGACATGATGCGTCATTATCTAAAAAATGTTGGTTATCTTTTTTACTTCCCTTGTTATTTTTAAATGTGTATTGTTTATTGCTTATGCTGTTTCTTTTTGTTGTATATTTTATTCCACTGCGATACACAAGAAAAATGAAGGCATAGTTTCTCCACTATCAGTCCTGGGTCCTCGTTGCTAGTCGACAGCCTCTGGCGTTTGGGGAAATGTGCTTGAGGTCTTGTGACAAACTGGGTTTGGGGCACCTGTGGACTGGCACCCAGATTCGGGACGTTACAAAGTGGAATCAGATGGTTTCTTTTATATGACTTACTAGTTGGATCCTTAGTCAGGGATAGGATGAAAATGGTAGTTGTTAATAAGTTGTGCCTAGGATTTTCCATCCCATGTACTGGGAAAAGTCGGTCTACCTCGAATATTGCAATTCTTCTGATTTTGTAAATTTTACAGATGAGTTGATTTCACCGTTGGGTGACACACTTGTGATTGTGATATTTATAACTTATGTTTGGGTTCTATTTAGTTGCAACGCAATGAGAATAGGGTATTCCATCTCATGCATCATTTAGGCAGATGTTAGAAATCACATGCCATGCATACATCAATTCGATGTAGGCGCATTATAAATTGCATGTGATTGTGATAGTTTTTGTTCTAGAAAATCATGTTGTTGTGATAGCTACTTTGATAAATACCTAATTTGTGATAGGGTATGTTTGTGTGAGGCCATGGAAGAATGAATGCCAACCTTTGGTTACTGAGGAGTATGGTCCCTCATTGACCGGAATTTGGTGGATCATTGGTTGTTTACCGTATTTATAACTCCTATATGATTCCAAACACCGATTCGTGGGGAGTATGGGCCCTAACAGTTGGAATTTGGAACTTAAGAGTTGTTTCATTGGTTTTTATGGGTTTGGGAGTAGTATCTAAGGCTTACTATCCAGAAAAACTAGGATACACGCCGTGTAGTACCTCGGACACACGACATGAGATCTTTTATTTGGGAAGAAAAAAACTTTTTAAGTACACGCCGCGTACCCTCTGTACACTCTGTGTAGTCTCTTTCCATGTCATGGACCGTGTGGGCGAGTACACGGGGAAGGGAAAGGCTTGGGGAAACATTCCATGTACCATATGTACACACCGTGTCGTGTTGACCAGGATTCCGGCCATGTAACTAAAAACATAGGTCGGTGAAATCTTTTATTGTATACGCCGTGTAAATAATGAAAACGCCGTGTGGTATGAACTGGGGACCCGGCCATATAGCTAACAAACCCAGGTTGGTGATACCAATCCATGAACACGCCATGTACCAGAGGGACATTCCAGGTAGTCTTGACTGGTGATAGACCCTGTGGACTTAGCCGTGTGGCTGGGGAAAGCAGGGTGGTGTACAAGCCGTGTCTAGGTGTAACACACCATGTAGTTTTAGCCGAGTAGTCTGCCATGTCATGAATAAAACATTCATTTGTAATGTTAAACCATAAACTTCATGTAAATGATATACACTTCATGTAGTTGTGTTCAAAGAGAGTCATGTGGCTAAGCCGTATAGAAGGACTCTGGCAGGGAAGGAGGATTCAAGTACAAGCCATGTATTTAGAAGACACACCGTGTGTTTGGGGTGTTACACGGCTAGTATAAGCTGGATTACACGCCCATGTGAATGGTTGTGATAACACATTGTGTATTATTTATACACGTCACGTAGTCAAGTTCTATAAATTTTGAAAACATTTCTTCTCTATTTCCTTGTTTTCGGTCTTTGATACTCTTAATCTAAGGCGTTCATTTGATCTTGTAGAGTCATGCCACTGATATGACCACGTGTTGTTCTCCAATAGAGAAGAAATGACTAGACTCCATAGATGGTAGGCCATGGGCTACCAGTGGATCCTTTAGCAGAGCCAGATGCGATGCCAACCGTTATTCTGGACATAGGCGCTGAGACACAGTTCCTTAAAGGCTTCATGCGGGTAATGCAGACCGTTCTGGGAGCACCGCCGGCTACCACATCTATTGCATAGATGACTCGTATCTTCCAACAGAAACATCCGCCTATGTTTTCTGTGTATGGAAGACCACAGGCTGTGGAATCTTGTTAGGATTCTATACAGACTTTTTTCGAGCATCTTGAGACGCCTCCATGGAGGAGGGTCATGCTGGTGACTTATATGCTGTGTGATTCTGCCAAGAAGTGGTGGGATGTTACCACTCTGTTAGAACATCACAAAGACATGGTGTGGGAATATTTTCAGACATCATTCTATGATTTATTCTTCCCAGAGATGCTGAGGGCATATCGAGCTTGAGAGTTCATGAATCTGTAGCAGGACGCTATGTCAGTGATGTATTATTCGGTTCATTTAACCAAGATTCAGCCTTTTGCATCCATTCTGGTGGGTGATTAGACGTTGAGGTCCAGATGCATTGAGGATGATCTTCGATATGACATATGAGCACTAGTGAATGTTTTTAGGTTTCCATCAATACATACTATTGGGAACCAGGCGCTGATTATAGAGAGGAACCTTCGAGAAGCTAGTGGTGCAGGCCAGGGCGGATCAGCATTAGTTTCTAGTACTATTTCTACTGGTAAGAGGAAGAGATAGATGGATATATCTCATAGTGGAAGTACTAGCCAAACGAATACTTCATGTTTCCCGATCATGTGCTACCAGTGTGGTAATGTGGGGCAAAAGAGATCACAGTGTCCACGTGAACCAGTGTAGCGCCGAACTTGCGGCAAGATGGGTCATCTTCAACGCTTTTGCAGGGAGTTTCCACCAGTATCTAGTGAGATGGGTTCTGTGCAGACTCCATGTGCAGGAACAGGACTAGAAGCTTCTTACCAGTCGAGAATCTGGAATATATTAGGGCATGGAGGCAGAGATGGTGGTTGTGGCCATGGTAGCCAGACTCCCGGATCTCAGAGGCAGAATGGTGGGACAACTCAGGGTAGCCAGGCTATGTCGCAGGGCCGTGGCACTGGGCATACAAATTCAGTGCAACAGACCCACCAATAGTAGGATCCTAGACCTTCTATAGTCAATGGTATTATTCTATTAACTTCTGTTTTATCTTTAGTACTTTTCTATATGGGTGCTACACATAGCTTTATATCAGTGCCTATTATGAAGATCCTTGGGACTTGTGTTTATTCTTCTTCTGCTGTTATGACACTAGAAACTATGTTGGGAACTATAATGACTGGTGCACATCAGTGTAGGGAGTTCCTCCTAGAGGTTGGTGGGTGTCACTTTCTATGGGACCTCTATTTCTTAGAGATGATAACTTATGATGTCATTATTGGGATGGACTGGTTCGTTATCTTTCAAGACTTTGTAGACTACTATTGTCGTAGGGTACATTTCACATCACTCGAGGGTGGAGAGTTTCTATACAAGAGAGAGTGGGATGTTTAGGCGAGTCGAGTTCGATCAGGACATCATTGGTGAGGTGGAGTCACATCCCAGATTGTGAGTTTATATCTTGATGATCAGGGGACTTGTCCAAATGATTTCCCTCCAGTAGTTGATCGTATCATGGATGTATTCCCGAATGAATTTTTAGGTCTTCCTCAAGATCATGAGGTGGATTTCTCTATTAAGATTGTGCCAGTGGCAGCACCGGTGTCCATTCATCCTTATAGGATGGATACACCAGATTTGTAGGAGCTCAAGAGGAAGATAGAGGAGTTACTGGAAAAGGTTTTTATCCAACCCAGAACTTCTCCATGGGGTTCTCCTGTGTTGTTTTCTAATAAGGTGGATGGTACCCTCAGACTCTATGTGGATTATCGGAAACTGAACCAGCTTACAGTTAAGAACCGATATCCCTTGCCTAGGATTGATGATATTTTTTATCAACTTTGGGGAGCACAACTGTTCTCAAAGATTTACTTGATATCTGTATATCATCAGTTACGTGTTAGACCATTTGATATACCTCTCACATCCTTCAAGAGTAGGTATGGTCTATATTAGTACTTGGTGATGACGTTCGGACTCATGAACCCGCCAGCAGTTTTCATTACTCTGATGAATCGTGTGTTCCATCTTTTCCTAGATTCATTTGTGATAGTCTTCATGGATGATATTTCGGTGTACTATCAGACTCGACATGACCATGCCAACCATCTTGAGATCATATTGAGTACACTAAGAGAGCATCATATATATGCTAAGCACTCAAAGTGCCACTTTTGGATAGACCAAATTCACTTCCTGGGTCATATCATCTCAGAGGCAGGAGTTGTAGTAGACCTAGAAAAGGTGAGAACAGTAGTTTATTGGGATAATCCTAAGAACGTGTTTGAGATATTGAGTTTCTTAGGGCTGGTTGGTCACTACAGACCCTTCATCCAGGACTTCTCCCACTTAGTAGTGTTGTTGACGGGTCTGACTAAAAAGGGTGTGATATTCGGTTGGACAGGAGATTATGGCACAACCTTTCAGGACTTGAAGGGAAGGTTGTCATCAGCAATAATTCTGATACTCCTAGAGCAAGGGAAGAGCTATACAGTTTACTATGATGCATCGGGTATTGGGCTAAGGGCAGCGTTGATGCAGGGTGATCAAGTAGTTGTGTGCAGGTCTTGGCAGTTGATGCAACATGAGAGGAATTACCCAACACATGATATCGAGTTGGCTGCAGCTGTTCTTGCATTGCGCTGTTGGAGACATTATCTCTTGGGAGATCATTTTTTTTTCACTGACCACAAAAGTATGAAGTATATTTTTACCCAGTGTGACTTGAACCTGAGATAGATAAGGTTGGCTGAAATATTTAGTCATTCGACTTTGATCTTTCTTATACACCTGGTAAGGGTAATAGAGTATCTGATTCACTGAGCAGGAGGACTCAGATACGGGCAGTGCAGGAGGCCTGTGGTGAGTGGAATCTTATGTATTTGTTCTCTGAGATTCACTTGGAGTTGCACGACAGTCAGTGGAAGACCTATCTTTCATCTTTAGCTGTGACTTCTACCATCCTTGATAGAGTGAGGATGAGACAACCATCTTATTTCGAAGGCCCAGTTTAATGGGAGTCAGTGACCAGTGAGGACCCTTATCCTGGTTGGATTATAGGAGATGATGAGGTACTGTGTTTCCATGGATGAGTGTGGGTTTCACGGGATATACACAAGGAGTTGATGTGAGAGTTTCATGCATCAGCTTAAGAAGTTCATCTTGGAGTTATAAATAAGTATCATGACTTGAGATGTCAGTAATGGTGGCCGGGTATGAAGAGAGAAGTAGCCGGTTGTGTTACTAGGTCTACCACCTGTCAGTAGGTGAAGGCGTAGCATCAGAGGCCAGCTGGACTGTTACATCAGTTACCTATCCCGGAGTGGAAATGGGATGATGTCACGATGGACTTTGTGACTGGGATTCTGAGGTCACCTCGAGGAAATGATTCCAGGTGGGTTGTTGTGGAATGACTCATGAAGGTATCTCACTTTTTTCCAATCATGGAGACCTTTGGTGTTGACGATCTTTGGATGTTGTATATTCGAGAGGTCAGACGTCTTCATAGGGTTCTACGTTCTATCATTTATGTTAGGGACTCCCGTTTTACGTCTCGTTTATAGAAGAGTTTTCAGAGGGCACTGGGTAAACAAGTGCTTCTGAGCACATCTTACCACCCTCAGACCGATGGCCAGTAAGATCGTACAATACAGGTGCTTGAGAACATGCTGCGAGCATGCGACTTACAATTTGGGGGCTCTTGAGAGAATCATATACCCCTAGTCAAGTTTTCCTATAATAATAGTGTTCAGGAAACTATTAATATGGAACCTTACGAGACATTATATGGTAGGTCATGCCGATCACCCATGTGATGGTTAGATGAACGTGAGGAAGATTTTCTAGGACCACGTCTCGTGCAAGAGACTTCTGAGAAAGTCCAGTTGATTCAGAAGTGGATGGCTACCACCTAGTCTCATCAGAAATATTATGCTGATCACCGCAAACGACCCTTGGAGTTCGTGATCGGGGATCAGGTTTTATTGCGTGTTTCACTGAGGTTGGGGCACATATGGATCAGGAGATAGGGTAATCTTTCACCGAGGAATTTGAGGCCATTTGAGATTCTGGAGAGAGTCGGTCCGGTTTCCTATCAGGTGTAGTTACTATAGAGGTATCGGGCCATGCATGACATCTTTAATGTATCTCAATTGCTTCTCTATCATTCATACCCATCTCACATCTTTCAGCCAAAGGAGGTTGATCTTACGATAGATGCGTCCTTTGAAGAGAATCTGATTTGTATCGTTGACAGGAGAACGATGGTTTTTCGAGGCCGGTCAGTTCCTCTCGTACGGGTGATATAGAAGCATGGCCGAGGGCAGGATGGAACCTGGGAGCGGGAGACCGACGTACGTGCTCAGTGGCCAGAGTTCATCTGAGTCTTATATTCATCACCCTTGGAAGGGAAATTCGGGGATGAATTCCGTTATGGGGGGAGTTTGTAATAACCTAGTTCTTATACATGAGGTATGAGTTTCTTCTTTTCCTTTTCCTTATGGGGTTTTGAGAAAATAAGGAAAATAGGGAAAATCCTAAATTTTGTGACTACACACCGTGTACTTTTCCACAAGCCCTGTACTTTGGCCATGTTGGATGAGTACACAGGGTGTGTATCCATGCTGGCAATGAAAGGTGTAAAAAATGACTACACGCCATGTAGTGGGTATTTACTCTCCATGTAGTCAGTCGGCAGGAAAATAGTAAGGCAGTGGAAGTAGCCACCAGCTGAGCGACAGTACACACCATGTACTTAGGTTTCACAGGCCGTGTACTCATGTCGACAGATGAACAGTGCCACGCTGGAGAGAATCCTCCGAAAGAACAGTTCAAAAAATTAAAACTACACACCGTGTACCCAATAGTACACGCCGTGTAGTCTGTTTTTTGGCTTAAAATGAGAAGTAGCCTCCCAAGTTCACAGGGGAGGCTCAGAACTAGAGGAGGAGTCGGGAGAGAGGGCCAAACCTTCGAGGAGGTCCATATCACACACCGGGAATCCGTTTACGCCTTTGTCGATCTCGTTGGAACCATAAGGGTAAGCCTCTCCTTCTCCTTCAGTCAATCTTACCAATTCTTTCCTGAGGGAATGTTATTTACGTTTGAACAGGTTTTCGTCTACCCCAGATCTACATCATCTTTGGGCGTTTCTAGAAGTGACGTTCACGTATACCATTCATGGTCATTTAAGGTAGGTGGATTGGTGTTTAAATTCCAACTGTTGTGCATTTTTGTGTACCGTTGAGCTACGAAACCATGTTGGGGTGTCGTGTGGTAGAGGCCTTGGATGTTTTGAATACCTAGAATTGTATAAGTAATTAAATGTGATAATAAACTGTTGTTTGGGATCGCTGCTTGGATCTAGGACCACCTCGGGGCTGCGTTACTCTATTTAGCCATTTGTCCTGGATACCCGAGGGTCTTCCATGATTATTTGGTTCATTACATTTTCCTTGAGTGTAATTGTATATAAATTGAATGTTTATGCTTTGGGCTCGGCTGTATTACTTACGCCTAAGGGTAGTGTTATTTTTAGCCTGAGGGATGGTTTGTTTAGCCTGAGGGCAAGGTACTGCTTAACATGAGGGCATTGCTTGTTTAGCCTGAGGGAAAAATTCTGCTTACCTAAGGGTTTCGTTTCTATATGTCCTAAGGGAAAGATTCTATTTCACCTGAGGGAAAGGCCAGAGGGAAAGGTCTTGAATGGCCTGAGGGCAATATTCGATAGCCTGAGGGCAAGCCTGAGGGCATGGTTCTACTATTTTAGCTTGAGGGAAAGATTCTATGATCCTGAGGGCTTGGTTATGATGAGCACAGAATGCTATTAAATTGAATGGTTAAATGAATAATTAAATGGAAATATAACTGGTAAAGATAGTTACTTTTGAGTACTTTCTAGTTTACTGCTTTTACTTTTTCACACTGTTGCATATTTTCACATGGTTGGGCACATCCCTTTGGTTGGTGCCTACTGGGAATTTATTTCTCAGAACCTATTTGGTCCATGTCTGCAACCCAAAAAGATTATGTTTCTGCAGGTGTTGAAAGTGGAATGTATCCCTATACAGGTACATGATTGTGTCAGAGGAGTATGAGAGCATGAATCCGGGCTTAGGCTTCTAATGCTACGGAGTTCCTATTGTACTATTTTGTTTTTCTTTACTGTACCTTGTACCATGATTTGTATTATATTGTACTGTATTGTTGTGTAACAAGTACTGGCTATTTTCTTAGAACTTGAGAGATGTTGCATCATTATCTAAAAACTGTTTTTTATCTTTTTTCTGCAGTTGTTATTTTTAAATGTGTATAGTATATTACTTCTGTTGTTGATATATGTTGTATATTTTATTCTGTTGTTCTACACTTGACAAATGAGGGCATATTTTCCCCACTATCAGACATGTGCCCTCACTGCTAGTCAGCAGCCTTTGATATTTGGATAAATGCACTTGAGGTCTTGTGACCAACCGAGTTCGGGGCACCCGTTGAGTGGCACCCGGATCGAGGATGTTACAACTCAAAACACACACCTATCAAGATAATAAAATTTATTTGTGGGGGTTCACTCTTTCAGAAACCAAAAATGAAAATCTTATAGTTTCAAATAGCTCTCAGCTTCCAATCCCTACGCAATGTTCTCAATAATCAAGAGGTCTTTTAAGGGCTTTCTCTATGGCTATGGGACGATAGGAATATAATGTACAATAGAGAGAAGAATATGGTTAAAACATCAACATAGAAAAATAAATGCACATTTTGTATGAAATAAAACATGGAAGGAAATGAAAACACAAATTTACAATGGGATGATTGTGTGAATAATGACACAATAGAGGTCTAAAATTTGAAGTGGATGAGAAGACGAAATATTTACCAACCAAAAAACATCTCCCAATGACATAAGAATATAATGCAAGTGTTCTTTTTTTTATTTTTTTTCTCTTTTTTCAAAAGTTGAACTTAGAAAAGATATCACGCTCATATCCCAACCCATGATTGATCTCTTCACGACACTAATTGTAATAGTTATAAAAAGTTCAAAGGTTGAAAAATAGTAATTTTTGACCTACCCAAGAAACAACCCATTTTTTTTCTTTTTTTTGTTTTTTGATTTTGTTGGATTTTCTTGAACACTTGTCAATAACATTTAAAAAGTTACATAAATGAATGTACATTACATTCCCTAAAACACATTGAATGACAACCAATCCCCCACACTGAAATGGATGCTCGCCGTCAAGAATATGATAATATGGTGAAATCAATAAAGGGTACCCATAATGAGATCTATTCCCCCCACACATAAATTTCAAAAAAAATTTAGTGAAAAATTCTTGTTGAAATTGGGTGGGAAAACGTATCGGGCTTGTAATGTGGCTATCAAAGAAAAGTTTATCATAGGTTCAAAGGGGCTTTCAAAAGGAGGATTAATGTAAGAGAAATATGAGGCTATTTGGATATTTTTATTATCATGTGATTCAGAAAATTCCCCTATCATATTAATGAACACTAATGTAGGAAATTCTCCTCGAAGGTCCATAAACACAAGACTCACAAATGGTGGTGAAAACCCACATTTTGAAAATATGGCCATAGGTGGCCTTGGAATGAAAGAATATGTGATTCCTCATGGTTTGGGAAAATAATTTTACAAATCAAAAATTGAGAATTCAATATTTGTTAATTTTGACACAAAATTCTTTATCCAATGTCATGATGACAAAAAAATTTGAGAGGAAAACATGTCTGTTAACTCCTCAAAATGGTTATACAAAATTAGAAAGTTGGAATATGAGTAATCATGACTCTTGATTTTTTTATATATTTGTTTTGTTATGATACACCCACAAAAAATTAAAATCTAAAAATAAAGGGTTTGATAAATAAAGTGGTAATAAATGAATGAGATGGGAAGAAGAAGAAATAAGTAGAGAGGGGAAGAGATATAGAGAGAGTAAAAGGGAAAGAGTTGCCCCCTGTTTTGTATTTTGTGGGTTTCCATCATTATCTAGTGTTAGGAAGATTATAGAAGTTAGGGATCTAGTGATATTTGATGTTGATCCAGGATTGTGCATCCTCTCATGGTGATGCTTTAACTGATGCCCATTAACTGTGAATGCCCTTTTGGAAGAAGGGTCTTGGACTTGCACCGCACCAAATGTGTAAATATTAGTAATAACAAAAGGACCATCCCAATGATAATTATGCTTACCTGGGTGAAGCCGAAATTGAGAATTGAAGAGAATTACCTTTTCACATTCATGGAATACCTTTCTCATGATGTGTTTTTCATGGAGTACCTTAGCCTTTTCTTTGTACAGATTGGAATTCTCATAGGATTCAAGTCAAATCTCCTCCAGTTCATCCAATTACAACAAAACTGCATCACCAGATTTTTCACAATAAAAATTATAGGTTTACAAATCCCAAAAAGTCTTATGTTGGATTTGAACTGGTTGATGACATGCTTTACCAAAAACTAGCCTAAAAGGAGACATCCCAATGGGTGTTTTATAGGTAGCTCGATAAGCCCAAATTGCTCCAACAAGTCTTTCAGGCCAGTCTTTTCTGGGGGGTTTTACAATTCTCTCTAGAACTCTTTTCACTTATCTATTAGAAAGTACAACCATTCCATTTTTTGGGGGTTGATATGCAGTTGAAGTTTTATGTAAAACCCCATTCTTTTTCAAAGTAGATTCCATGGTTATATTACAAAAATTGGTTCCCAAGTCACTTATCAAGGTACGAGGTGTGCAAAATCGGTGGAAGATATATGTCTTTATAAACTAACTAACAATATGTGAATCATCCTTTCTAGTGGGTTTGACCTCTACCCCCCTAGAAACATAATCAACCGCAAGAATAATTTATGAAAATCCATTGGAAGGGGGAAATGGTCCCCTGAAATTTATGCTCCAAACATAAAAAATCTCCCAAAAATTTAAAGGAATTTTTTGACATTTTATTTCTCTTTGAAATTCTTCCTAACTTTTGGAAAGTGGGACATGATTGACAGAACTCATGTGAGTCTTTGAAGAGTGAAGGCCAAATGAATCCAGAGTCTAGAACCTTTTAGGAGGTCCTTTTTGGTCCAAAGTGGCCACCACCGGGCATTGAGTGATAAGAATTCTAAGATGGAAGAATGTTCGTTTTCATCAACACATATCTTTATTACCATCTTAGCCCCAATTTTTAGATGTTTATTTTATCCCCAAAAATAGTATTTTGAATAACTTTTCAACATCATTTTTTGTTCTTTTGATATATTTTCATGAAAAACACCAGAAACCAAGTAACATACAATTGGGGAATACCATGGTATTTTTGGAGTGATAGATGAAAGGTGCATAGTGAGGAATTCATGATCAATGATTTCAGAATGAGAAGAATTAGAAATTCTACTCAAGTGATCAGCCATAAGGTTTTATTTTCCTGGTATATCTTTTATTTCAAGGTCAAACTTTTGGACCATTAGTATCCATCTTATTACCCTCGGTTTGGAATAACTTTTCATGAGTAAGAACATTATAGCGGAGTGGCATGTGAAGATGATGATTTTGGCCCCTAAGAGATAGGGTCAGAATTTATCTATGAAAAAAACCACTGCTAAAAGTTTGTTTTTAGTGAAAGTGTAGTGATATTGAGTTTCATCCAATGTTTTTGAGGCATAATAGATGACGTGAGGAATATTTTCTCTTCTTTGTCCAAGAACATCCCCAATGGATCTATCAGATGCATCACACATCCAATCAAAATATAAGGACCAATCTGAGGGTTGGATTATTGGGGAAGATGTTAGAGAAGTTTTGAGTTCAACAAAGGCTCTCTTGCAATCCTCATCGAAAAGGAAAGTGACATCATTTTGGAGAAACTGAGTGAGTGGGATGGAAATAATATATGGCCACTAAGCCAACATATACTCTTCTGTATCACATGATTCCCCCTAAAAAGTATAATGATTCCAAAATAAATGATATATCAACATGGTCATTACTGAAAAAACATTTTCATTGGGATTAAACACTGATATTAGATATTTCTCATATGATATATTGGTTTCAAACTCAACAGGATCCTCGTAAATCTCTTGAGAATGGTTAGGATGATACCTATATAACAATGAAAAATGGAAAATATCAGTCATAGAACTGAACTTTTGTGGAATATCCAAACACTAAACCACCTTACCAATTATTTCCAAACCTCATACAGTCTAACAAACATTGTCACCAACATGAAATGTCTTTGTATCCTATGGTGAAAAATATAGGTTACCACTGAACGAATGTATAAAAACCCCATGTAAACCATATTATTTTTCAATTTCTATCATAATATGAAATATGTATACTTTATGCCATAGCCATAGACATCCAAATTAGCTGATCTAACTGTAATTTATATTACATGAGACTCTATCCCAACAGATCTGAGTCACCTATCTCCATCCAGCATGGGATTTATATGGCCTACCATAAAATCCTCTATGGTTTAATTTATATTTTTTTCTAATTAATTATATTATAATATAACTCCTCTAATGCAAGGTTCCTCTCCCAATACCCACTTAAGTCATGAACACACACTCGTATCATATCCTCAAGCACCTATTTAGTATGTTTTACTTTCCAATATCTTTGTGGGTTGACAATCATACTCTATAATATTTGTTTACCAAGCATGATATTCAAGTCCATCAAAAAGAAACAATGTAAAATGAGATTCATGGTAAAGGAAATAATATGTGTAACCCCTTATGGACTGAAAATCTCTAAATCTTAAAAATCACCAAACTACTCCACTGAGAATTTATCTCATGTATTCTAGAAATGTGTTACTTTTATCAGTCATTCCACAACCACCAAAATATAGTCATTCTTCCACAATGTCATATAGAAACCCCAAAACAAATTCATACTAACAAAATCCCACTTCCATTTTTCAATGGAGAATGATAGTAATGAACCTCTTGCTTATTTATACATGAACATCCCATGTTGATGTGTGCATCATCGCGTTACGAACCATGCTATCTAATTTTTCTTGTCTGGACACAAAATCATTTTCAATAGACCACCAATCATTTTCATCCCACATGGATTGAATTCCATTTATAAGGCATGAAATTCATGCAATATCTCTACCTTCATACTCATAAGAACTCAAAACCAATTCCAAACATAAATGATCTCACCCTAATATATGGTCTAATATGAATGTAAATCCAAACATTCTAGGTTTTCACTCTTGGCCAATCATTCTTGATCATCTTAGTTCATTTAACTAATCCAACTCAAAAGGGTAGAATCCAATGAAACTGATATGATAGTCATCTTAGCTTTATTATCCTGAACCACAACCTGAATCGCAACATGAAAATTTATCCTCTTCCACTCATTATTAGACTCTTGAACTCATTGAGTTTGAGTTTTCCTCATTTATGCATTAGAAAAATAATTTTATTTCTTGTGAATATATTATTTACCATAATTTAATGAATTCATTTACTAAACCATCCCACACTATCAGTGATTTAAATATCACTACATAAAGATATATGTTATGCTCTTGTTATCCATATACATAGTAAATTTTTTCCCCAATAATTAATGATTCTAACACTTCAAATCGTAAACCTATGCCACTAAATAAAATCCCTATGTTGGGTAGTTATGTTTTTTTGACACTAACTTATAATACCCATATTCCACAACATGATATCCCTACAACAAAACAACATAATGACTAATACTAGAAGATTCATATCACTCCTTGAGCTCCACCCATGTCATTGGTAGGATCCAGATTGGTGCAGTTGTAAATAACTTATTAATATATTGGAATTAATTATAACATTCTCTAGAACATTCAAACATTACTACATTCTTGTACATGCCTAATTTTAGGGTCACCAAATGATAAAATAAATGAATCGACCTGCAATAATATCCCACCTACCCCAAAAAATGTTGATGTTGAAAGTATTCATAAGATGCTCTTAAGAACCATCTTTATAAACATTCTTTTGAACCACTAACTCATCTTCATCTAATATGGTAGGACCATGAAGTGTACTTAATTAAAACCAAATCTAACACTCATATAACTTGAAGTATATTTTGTTTTCTATGTATATAATTGGGATGATATCAAAATATTGGGAATTATCATCATGAGTAGTGTAGTACACCAATATTCCATCCACAAATACTACTAAAAACAGGTCTATCTATGATAGAAATATTATGTTGATAAAGAAAAGAAACACTTTTGCTGTGTTCTTCAGAAAAAATTTCATTTCAAAAACTCTTATAGGACATACCTAATTCTGAAAGTTGTTTTGTATATATCATATGTTCATGTTTTCAAATGACATTAACTTGATATCATGATGCTCTTGGAAAAAACACATTATCCGATCAACTGGTCAAAAATATCATTGATACAATGAATATGATACATGTTGTTTATATTCATATGTTTCAACATTTAGTTTTCAACATGTAATAATGTAGTATCTTTATAATTTTTTAAAATTATAATATGGGAACCCTGTGTTTACATACATGGATGGATAAATTTATTATCCTCCAACACCTCCAGTTTAGTTTTGATCTCTTTTTACTATGTGGGTTTCATTAGGTTTGGTGGAATAGAAAAGGGATCCTCCCCATTCATGAGGTCAATAATAAATTCCACATCTATCTTATGGGAATAATTGATAATTATATAGGAAACACATCATGAGACCTATCTATTATGGGTGTAAAGACATCTCATTTTACAGCCCCATCATCCAACAATAGGATGGAAACATGGGGGTGAGCTCCCCCAGTTGCTGATATGGACGTGGATGGTTAGCCTAGATATCACACTCTCCTTGGTGAATATAATCATAACCTATAGGGGAAGAAAATGTAACTCTTCTATGGTAACAATCTATGTGGTCTCAGTATTCTAATAACCAGTCCATACCCAGAATTAAGAATAATCCCGATGCGTAGAATATAATTTCCCCATTGAAAATGATACTCCATAACCTATAAAGAACAACCTATACATAAGTTTATGTATCATTTCCATACACCCAAAAGAGTATTTAAAATCCTCTCCCCCTCAAGATATCCATTTCTTGGATGATACAGTTTAAATTACCCCTTCCCACACTCCGGTTCTATATAGCAGATAAATAGTTACTCTTCTATCACATGTTCCTATTGAACATCTATAGGTTCTCCATCACATTTTTATTTTCTATAGTAGCCTCATATCCTTCTACCTTTGGAGATAACAATTTTAAACTTGTAAAATGACCACTATATACCATCACATACATACTCTATTGAGTAAACCTCAAAAATCAGCTTCCCTCTCCTTCATGAGAATATCAAGATGGAATTCCTACAAGAACTTCTCTTGAATGTACATCCTATTTATATTATATATCTATTCATCCTATATTTGGATTTCCCACAATCAAATTTCTTGACCACACATCATGTCAGAAGCTAATTTGACTCTCTTATTTATTTGAGTCTATATTTTGTCATGTATAGTTGGATAGACTCAATGAAAACTCAACTACCTCAAGTATACCTTATTAGGCATACGTTGGGGGATGATACAAATATAACTCCCATTTCTTTCCCGAAATGATTTCTATAACCCGACATAGGTATCATTTCTTAAAATTCAAGAATTGATAAATGTTCTATTTGAAACCACTCTCCAACATCAGCACATGGCCGTATTGATGCCCAATTTTCAACCACTGACAGATCATTTGCATCCATATCATATTTTCATCCTCTCAATATGTGTCATCACTAAGGAAAAACACTAAAATTTCAAACACATATCTTTAGGACACAATGTAACAAATTTATGTGAGAGGGATTTAAATAATCCATAACAAATCATTCCACCATTATTTTCCACACGGTAAACATTGACACGCTATCACTACCCTTAACCATAGAACATCTACGAAATGCATAAAAATGGGTAAACTCATTATCATTTCTGGTTATTCCTTATAAACCCATTAATTTACATCTTGTGTCATTTTATGACATAAAATCTCACAATATTCACCATTATGAGTTCAATTTCACAATGAAGTAAAAATATTCAATTACAACAACATTCTAAAAACCACTTTTCCTATGCTTCCCTAAAATTAAACATGTCACATAATAATCATGAGCTCCTACAATGATGCGTGCATAACTTAATCTATTTTTATACCATATCATGAGTAAAAAATTTTAAAATGCTATAAATAATAATCACATCACACAACAAGTGCATTACTTGAGGTGAAATAACATCAACTCTAAACATTCACATAAATAATTATAATATAACCATTGGTAAATGGATTTTACCCATTGCATGGTTTAGCTACTCCAATTGATAATCTCTTAACCAATGTTTGACTCATCATATTTTCATGTATATGTTTTCCAAATATTAAGTCAAAAAAATAAATTTATACCACTTTGTAACATCACTACCCTGGTGCTACACACTATTGCCTCGAGATGTTCAGTTATATGACCTCAATCACAACTCCACGTATTCCATAGGCTTCCCACAAATAGATAGGGTATTATATCGATCATTTTATTACAATACCCTCTTTATCAATGTTTCATAATGGTAGAATACATAATAAATAAATAAATGATATTTCTAATAACCAATCCAAACCAGTACCAGAAGATGAATAAAACATAAATTACATTATCAAAAACAAAATAGTGGATATTTCATTCCAAAATAATTGTTAAATGGATATATGAAAAACCTAAAATGAATAATAAAACTAATAACTCCCATGTGGGTCACAAATCAATCCTAGTTCCCTCATACATTCTCAATCCCAACTAACCCATTATCATATGGACTTTATCTTTATCATATATTAGACACATGAAGTCTATTTTGGTACAAATTTGTTGTCCCATGTAGGTGTGATTAAAAATCAGGAAGCCTTCAAAAAGATGGTTGTGAGTATATATCCCACAAATGTTTTGTTACTAGGGTATTTTTATGCAGTGTACCATGTCCCAAAAATGTTTAAAAAACTATCACACATATTACATGTATATCATATCATTGATGGTTAATCTACATTAACCATATTTTCAAAATTTCATAAACATCAAGGTAAATCCAACTATCTAACATTTACATTGGTTAATTAATTAAATTACACATTTAGTGACCAATCAAAAAAATGAATTCATTAATTAACCATTTAATTGATTCAATTTCTACAATCATATGATTCAATCAATGAATTAAAAAAAATTTAATTCAACACAAAATTGAACAGTAAAAAATTTACATTTATTAATTCACCAATTAATTAATCTAATTAAATCAATTTCATAATCACTATAATTTTTTTTAATGAGTTCCATAATATATTCATGCAATTTCACAATCCAAATATTCCAATAATTCTACATTCACAATATTTTATTAATTAATTCACTAAAAATTTATTGAATTTCATAATCCATACATCTAATCAATTTTACATTAATAGAATTCAATTAATTAATTCATTAATGAACTAATAAAATTTCACAATCCCAACATCCCATGAATCCATAAATTAATTAATCAATAAATTGATTCAGTTAAATAAACAATTTTATACGTTGTAATTGGAATTTAACGACACATTCAAGAAATTTAAAATAAAGACTATTGGAATTGAATTTAGACCATATAACTCAGGATTTATGATGAAAATATTATAGATAAAATATCCTACTATGTTAAATGATCAAAAGTAAAAAGAAGAATGAGATATAGCTCTGAAAACTAGATATATGATAGAAAAATAATAACCACTAAACCAAGATACAAACCCTTTCAAAAATAAGATAAAGAATCCCTATTTAATTTGGAAAGAATAGTGGGATATACATAAATATAATCAGGAAGAAAAAATATACCAGAAGAGTTTAAGATCATTAATCTAGGCATTGAATCATTATGAATAGATATGATGATTCCTTTAACATTGTTCAAGAGACTATAAAATATTTTTTATTCATTTTGGTTCAGGATAGGGTTGATTTGGGATAATACGGGGGGTTCAGGTATTTTTAATCTAATTTTATGTCTAATATAAACAACATAAATAGTTTTCTAGGAAGGGGGAACAGTTTTCCAAACCACATGCCATAAATGTGTACCTATTATGGGGGGATGTGTTTACAATTAATCATAAGAGGGTTCATAGTTTGATAAACCATGTGTCAACTTTGAGAATACTATCTGTTGGGGTTAACATGGTATTTGGGTTGGGTGAACAGATTCAGAAAACTATACGCCAACTGTGCCCTACCTCCCCTCCTTCTCATTGACTCTAATTTCTCCAAAAACACTCCCCATGGTAATAACTAAACAATAAGTACGTAAATAAGAAAAAATAGTACATTTAAATGATCCCATGACATCTCAAATAAATTGTTGGGATCTTACCCCACTCAAATGAATTAAATACAACTGATATTGTGTTCCTTGAAATTATGTTTTCTCTAGATAAATTTAGATCATACTTATTGGGAACTAAGGTAGTAATTTTTTCTAATCATGAACATATCAAGAACTTATTTTTTAAATATAATTCTAAAATGAGTCTAGTATGAATTATTCTTTTTATATAGGATACCCATATAGAAATGAAACACAAAAAGGGATGGAAAATCAAGTAGTTGGTCATCTCATTAGACTACCAAACAATGTTTAAGCACCAATTACAGATTAGAACCCATTAAGTGGCAATATAACAAAAAATAGTTGTACATCATAGAAGGTAAAGTACCCTAGTTTTGCAAAATTTTTAATTCATATCATTGCTTCCATCTAGTATTAATTTCCATTAGAATATTAATATCAATTCCTCACCTATATTTCATATTTTTGATGATCCATTCTTATGTAAAATGTGAATATATCATGTAATTAAGTGTTTTTGACATAGAAGTGAATTTGAAAGATTTATTTTTATTTTTCAAACACATTGTATTGTGGAGTAAATTTAGTAACCACAAAATATTACAAGAAAATTAATTAAATTGGAATTATTATCCCACATTTTCTATATACTATTATGAATTTTGTATAAAAATATATGAAATATGTCATTTTTGTATAATATCTATAAAATAAAAGATTTTATTAAATAAAAAATAACCATTTTTGTAATTTTTAAATGATTGAATTCTAAATAAATTGGATCATTCCTAATTTAATTTGTAAATTCTTATAGTCTCATTTTGGATGATTAGGTCATGAAATGACATGATTAACATTAACCTATATTGATGATTCTAATTTTTTCAGGGATTGTTTATGGATAACATTTTACGTATCATTTTCATACCATTAGTTATTGTCATTGATCAATGAACCCAATTTTGAAATAAGAATGAGGTGGAATTAATGAGGAAGTATAAGATGCATGATAATACTCCAGCACCTCATCACCCATGAAAAATTATCCAAGCATATGTTTTTAATAGAAAAATAAAAGGAATTTTAGAAAATATAGTTAATGAAAACCTGAAGGACTAGATCTAATGGTCTAAAGAAACGTTACGGGGTTATAATACCACATAGTAAAAACCGATCAGAATGATAAACTATTGATTAATTTATGGTAAGATCTACCACCTCTACATCGAATTAGAATACAAGGTATATTGGGATGTAAGGAAAAATGTAATTGGATTTAGTGAGTGTTGTAAAATATAATAAATTTTTGAAGTGTGAGAAATAAGAAATTATGAGGGTTTATTTTGAAAATCGAAGGATCTAAAAAGAGAGAACAATAATACAGCAAGATAAGTTTAATCAACCAAAAAAACATCCACACATGGATATCAAGTGATATTATAAAATTCTAGACTTAAATAGATTCTAGGAAATATTAATTAATTATGGGTTTGGTTTTTACATTAATTATTTCACAACATATTAGTGATGTTATGATTGTCAATGTTTGAGAAGGAAACCATGTCACTCTTATTGGAAACATGGTGAGGTTGTTCGATTTCTATCCTTGTAAATAATGGAAGCAGAATATCATCATTCTCCATCATATTTACTGATTTAATCTCATGTAGTTAGTTAAATATAATAACATTAACTAATGGATCATCTAAGAGGAAACCCTAGATTTAATTTTTTATTATTTTTTAGGAGTTCAATAAATCATTTCATTTCAAATTAAATAATTTTATTTGTAAATTTTTGGTATTTACAATTAAAATAGTTTTTTTCTACATGAACAAAATGGAATTATTTCAATGTACAACCCTATCAAAATGATAATAAATTTGAGAAAACGATTCACATGGAAAATAGAATTTATTCGTATAATCATTACCTTATTACTCCCTATTATTGTTTCTTATAATATATTTCTAAACTAGAAATTTCATAAACATTATAGGATTTAGACTTCTATAGGATACATGAGGTTCTTAATAATTTAATGATTCTATATTTTATAATTAAGTGAAAAAATTATTGAAAGAGTAGTGTGGATAATTTATAAATTACTATAAATCATGGGTTTTAATTTTATGTATCATAATTAGAAGGAGTTTATAGAGCCCTGTTAATGTAAAATCTCTATAATTTTTCATACAATTAATTGATGAATTCCATGTGGTCTTATTTGTAATTATTTTTCATTCCCTGAGTTTTTAACAAAATTTTATGTCTATTTGTTAAGGGTTTTTAGGCCAATAAATTTCATGTATATCATGATAATACTTTAATTTTTATGTGTGGGGGATAGATAATTAATGGTGCATGGATGAACTACATTGTAGAGGAAAAGTGTTGGCATTCCATCTAGGGAATTGAGAATATTTTTTGGTTTATGTATTATACATTCATTATTTTCACATATTGAAACAAATGATAAAATGGAATGAGTTATTGCATTTGAAAATAAAAAGTCAATATTACCAAAAATAAGAGTTTTTAAATGTGGTTGGGTGGAGGATGAGATATTGTTTCTTTTTAAAAATATCTTGTAAGTAAATAAAAAATATAAAAAAATATTTTATATAAATAGAAAAATAGAGAATATAAATTATGGAGAAATTTATTCATCATGATTTCAGTGTTGATATCCTTATGTTTAGTATAGAGATGAGGGAATAATCATTATAAAGGATATAATTCTTTTTAGAATCCATGTTTTATGTCATGATTTATACATAAAATTAAAACCCCCACTTTGAGACATAATTATTTTTTATAATCTAAACCCACAAACCCTAAGCCCCATATTCAGTATAACATAATTGAAAAGTCCTCTTGATTTCATGTTCCTTTTTTCTTTGTAATGTGGAGAATGTAGTTAACTACAAATATTATGTAATTGGATAATGTTATCAAGATTAGAACATAACTCTACCTGAATTTTCTTCCTGATTGATTGGATAAAATATTCAAATGAGAGGTAGATTATGACATTTAATGACTAATATTAATGAATCAAGAAGTTAGAAATAATGAATGGATAATTTACACAATTTTTGGAATGGGGGATATTAAAATAAATAGGTTCATTTTATCATTGAAAATTGTGAAATTGAATTAATATTTTATATAGATATTTAAAATTTCAATAAATATTGATAATTAATTTGTTTATTTTGTTGAGATTTATTTATTGGTAACATGGTTTTTATCTTTAATTCAATGATTAAAATCATTACCTGATGACATGTAGTGCTCAAATATGGACTTATATAATGAACTTAATTTTCATGAATTTTCTAAATATATTTTAATTATTGTAAATGTTTTTTGATCACATTATGTTATATAGTTCATTTTTATTTAAATAATAGTGAATTTATATTTAAAATTTTAATTTTCTATAAATGAATAAATATGTTGAATTTTGAAATTTGGATTTTCTTATTATAACATATAATAGAAATTATCTCTGTTTATTTCCCTTAAAAATATGTCCATATTGTCCTTCCATCATCCAAAAATACCACATGCCTCATAACTAGCCTAAAAAGTCCCATCAGGATAAGAATACCCAATGGAACTATAGGGTGAGTCGTTTTAAGAAATATGGTCAGACAACTGAGTGGGAATCTTATGGGAATAATTCCATTGGCCTATCTAAGATGGCACAATTCTTGTTTGTGTGTTGTAGTGTGAGTGAGCATTGATCCACCATAAACATGTTTTTCATGAAAAAAGAATATGTTGATTGAATTTAAGAGAATGATTATCCACCTAGAACATCAATAAGGGATGCAGTTATGCTTTTTCTATACATTGTAACTAATATGATTTCATTCCGTACATAAGACATGAAACCCCACTACATGGAAATTTAATCGAGATACCCCACCACATACCACATTTAATGCCCCTAGGATAATTCCTTCACACACAATATAATAGTATTACCACTAAGTATAAATATTATGCTAATGTTTTCATCCACTTGGATGGAATCAAACCACCATGGATCTTCTCCTAGACATCATGCTACTTTTGTGAAGAATTATTCGAGGGATAATGGATCCATTCATGAAATAGGAGCACAATGTAGACACTATAAAGGTTAGATGGATTGTGGAGGAGCCTTTTGATATAACTATACACAATTTTCTCCAGAAATTTCATGAAGGAAGGTTCCATGATGTGATAATTGAACATACACCTTCGAGATTTAATTTTATGTGGTAGAATATCCTCTTATAGAAATAAGGATCTGTTTCATGGAAGAATACTTACACTAAAAATCACTCATGTAGTTGATGTTTTGGAAGTAATGATATCTTTTTTTTATTTTAATTTACACCAAGGTCCTGAAAACGTTTTATGAAAAAATAAAGATCATAACATGACCTAATTTAAGGTGTTAAAAGAACTCCTTAAGCCTACAAAATATCATTAGACATAGTAAATTTAATTTGAACACATTTATAAAAGGGAAGAAAATAACAGATATAATCTCCGGATAAACAATTTCAATAAGATATTTGAGGTGGGAAAATTAATGGTATGTCACCTATCCATCTTCAATACCTATTTAACAAATTGTATTCCATTTCAATGAAAAAATTATTAAAAATAATTATTCAATTTTCAAATTCTATTCCTATTATCATTGATCATGTACTCTGATCATTATATGGTTCACATTAATATAGCCATAACTTTTCATTATTTTTGTCAATAAAACTCCATCTCATGTGATTCATACTAATTCAAGTATCATTTCATAATTTTTGGGTACTATAGGAATCGTTTTAAGCTACTAAATGCAACTAAGAAGTTTCCAGGCATAAAACGAAAGATAGAGAATTGTTGAGAATAAAATCAATCAATAATCTGGAAATTAATCCATGAAATCAGTATCATGTATGAATAATGGATAAAACCTATATCTTAATACATTCCATCCAAACTAGTGTCAGAGTCAACTCGATTTCATACTTACCATCTTATTCTATCATCATTTTCATTAAACATTACTAAACCCCAAGGCAATTTGCTCCATTGATAACCAATTTTATCGACCATATGTTATAATAAACAGATTACATCAATGATCTATCATAATAGATAAATCATTTGATGAAAGAAAATTATATTTAGTGAAACACACCCATAGGGGAATATAGGCTATATAGGTAATACAGTTAAGACTTCATAAAAGAACAAATAACCCACTTAGCCCTAATCCCATATCTACAACAAAGAACAATATGATTACCATTTGGAACAAATTTTTATTATACATATGTGAAAATAAAATAATCTGCATATAATCAAAATATATCAATATATATCAAGTAATAATAGTCATTCTAGATGAATTACATAAATATTTCCTCAATTATAAGGAATATATAAAATTAAATTCACATAAATATTCATTTAATTATTGAATTAGGTTGGGTTTATGTTTTTTTGTAAATGGTATATCTTCTATTCAAGATGAAATAATAATAATATCCATATAATAATAGATAAAACTCAATATAGTAAATATAAAGACAAATTAGAGAACATTAACATTAAATAATTACTATATATCAATTAGTTAATTTATATACTATGAAAATTATTATAATCTTCACTGGATCATAATTTCATAATTTTTGGTTAATTTTTAGGGTAATTATAAAATAAAGTTGTTGGGATTTCAATATTATGAAATAATTATCATAATATAATGTATTTGATTTTATCTTCAACTTTGTTTTGATAATCTATTGATTTTGAGCTTCTTCAATGATGGTTCCATCAAATTATATTGATGAACCTAACTATGGATACATTAAAAAATTTCACATAAAAAACAATTTAGATAATAATTATTATACAAGTAAAGAATCATACCAGAATGCATTTATCCATAATTTATATAGATAAGATGATTCATATAAGTATGAGAATACAATGAAGGCATAAGAAAACTAATGAAGACTTCCATAATTTGGGAGGAAATGTTTGATTTTATAAGCCCATGACAGATGTATGGAAACCTGATTGAGGACATAAATATTATTTATGAATCATGATATGATATTTACCTAAAACATCCCAAACATTGATCCAATGTTTCAGTTTAATCTCATAGTAATTTAGTATATATTTTGTTTCCCTTTCATTACATGTTTTTAACCTTCTATAATAAAGGCACGATTTATAGAAGTCCCAATTTTGATCCTATATTAAAAGATAATATATCCACCAATTTTATAATCCAGATTTATTTTTTTTCATTAAATGTGTTGTTAAATAATTTTTTGGAGAAAAAATTAAATCTTCAAAAAAAATCATCATGCAATATTCAATAGATTTAATGTACATTCATATAGAACAAAAAAATAAAACATACCTTGATTTGAGGAATGGTGACCTATATATGGGGAAAAAATACCCTTACATGATACATTAAACCTTTACAAAATAGAAACTACATTCATGAAATAGTTTAAAACCACCCTTCCACTTATCCTAGATTCATCTACCTTTATATAGAATTAAAATTTTCCAAATTAAGTCTACACTCTAACTCAAAAACCAGGCTATTTAATGGTAATTAATTTTTCATACATGTGGGTGGGGGTTCTATGTAATGGTTAAATAAATTTTGTAAATAATTAACATTATATTAAATAATCATATAAATAATAAAAAAATGTTTCGAAAAACAATCTCAAAACGTCCAAGCGATGGGAAAATTCTTTTGAAGGGATTCTAAATTTTTTTACCTTGAATTAGATACCAATCAAAAAATTTGATTATTTGATAATTGAAAACATAATTCTAGTTAGTTGATGTAGGTTTCCAAGCGACCACCTTGTCATATACTTATTTAGGAACTCACCATATATAAAAAAAGTTCAATAAAACATGAGGAATGAGTGTGTAAACATGCAACATCAATATTCTAAACAAGTCTCTAGAGATAGATAACTATCATATAAAAAAATATTAATAATGAAAACATTATGTAATATAAATTATCTCATAAAAATTTTCAAACCCATCATACATTAACAATGTATCTCATAAAATAAAATTAAAATCATCTTAAAAATTATCAATAAATGTTTTACATCTTGGATGAAACATCAAGAAACTCATGAAATTGATCTATCATCTTCAAGTTCCTGTCCCATGTTCTATATTAAAAGAAAAAATTTCATTATAGGTCACAAAACCTGAGAATAATTAGGCCGTGAAACACATAATATTAATAGTCCTAAAACAAAATTGGTTAATCCTTAAGGCTCATTTAATCCTTGATCTCTTGATTTACCCCTTTAATGATTTATGAATCAACATATTGAGACCAAAAAAGCAACGAAACATGAATTAATTCATTTATATGAATCGAATATTGTTGTTGTAATAACTAATTAGAATCATCAATAATTCATTCCAATACCATGTGAGGTCCAAAAAATTGGTGTGGGAGATTCTACCTTGGACGAAGCATCACCACCCATTATGAGGAGATACCTTCAATAACATGTGATCATCAATGTTTAACTCAAAATTGAATCTCCTATAATAAATATGACTTATGATGACCCCATAATACATTAATTTTATTTTGGATCAAAAATCCCTTCTCTATCATGTTCTCCACTAATTATGGACTCTGAATAAATTACTCACTGATCTTGGTGAAAAACAATGTTGATCAGAAATTTCAACAGTAAAATAATTAAAATGGAGGCATACCAATTGTAGAATTAAAACTATTATTGTAATAAAACTTTATAAAAGGTATGAGAATCACCCATCTTCCCCTAAAACACAAATAGAATATGAAAAAAATGTCCTCTATATTTTGTAATTTCTGGCCATTTGTTCTGTCTCTCTAGGAATAAAAATTAATTTTATAGAATAACTAAGAGAAAAAATCATAATTGAGGCCCCTCCACACCAAATAGGTGTTGATACGATCATTATTAAAGATTATTGTTGTTGGATCCTAATGAATCATCAATACCAAGACTGTATTCTACGTCAATAAGACCTAATTTGAGCTAGACTAGTTAATTATAGGCAAGTGAACTGACTTCAATTGGTATCCCATGACCAAATATATCACATAAGTACCTATCATAAATAATGGAAAATTTGGGATAAATCCCAAAGGCGTGTATACCCACTTCTACTAAGAAACATTAAGGTTTTGAAGAAAACAACCAAGTATAGGGTGTTAAACCTTTACTCATAGGAAAAACAAACATTAAGAGATGAACTCCACAACTGATCTATTCATTCCCGATCACAAAAAATATAAGTTATATGGAAAACAAATATTCTGCAGAACAGTATATGATAATATATGAGAATTTTGGAACTCAGGGAGAACCATTCCATACAACTTCAAGAATAATGAGAAATCCAGGAAACAACTCTCGATGATGGCCTTCTTAGACCATCCTATAGGGGATGTTCAATAAATAGTTTTTGTATAACAATTAAATAGAATCCTTGAGTTTAGACTCATCCACCTTCTTCCCCAAATTTAATTGAATTGAAAACTTATAATGATAAGCTATTATATAAATTTATACCATATAGAGTTGATTCACTATCAACTCTTGCATCACTATCTACAACTTTCTTAAATAAGACACACCACCACCATGTTAGTTTTGTGAATGTATTGTCTAAAAATACTCAATAACTTATGATGATATAGATGTTAAATAATAATATTAATTATTTTCTAATGATTTTTTCATCAGTGAGTTTTTGGGGATTTATATTTGTGTTAATGGAATTTGACATTACAGGAATTAATCTGGAATCACTATTTTAATCCCAACATTTTTGTAAATGAGTATATGGGTCATCATCCCTTCTCTATGCTGGAAAGTTAATGCTTTCATATGGTATCAATCCATCATTTTTCCAAACAATTTTCATTAAGATCGATATTAGTACATTTGGAGAATCTACAAGCTTATGGATGAGAATCCCTATATTGTATTTTGTTATTTGTATTCATCAACCCTATGTTCATGAATTTGAATGTATGTTTAATCAATGCAATGTTTGGGATATTTTACTAAAAAGGTGAACATATAGATTTTTATCTATATGACACTTTTTTCCATATGTTATGTGTATATGAAAGTATAGTTAAGGAACCATAAATTGGTTGGAACCATACTCAACACAAAAGAAACCTACAGTTTGCAGTTTACCTCTACTTCATGTTTACAACTGTGATGATTTTAAGATACATTTTCAATTTGAGATTGATGTAAGGATCATGTCAAAATTTAAGACTCATTCAAGGATCGTTATGATTATTTCAATGAACCGTATTCACCATATAAATTAACTCTTGTTATTTAGGGAAATAGAATCTCCAAATTTCAATTGGAATTTTAATTTTTGTGATCAATCAGGGTATTATTTTGGATCTAGAATATTGATGAGTGACATAGCTTCTATATATTCCATCTATGTATCTATTCAATTTTTTTTTTCTGAAAAGTGATTCACATATGAGATTGAATTACTGAAATTATTTTTTAAATTTATACCATAATTAAGGATCAAATATCAGTTATTTTTAAAATAGTATATTCTTTGGACTTTCTACATATTTCATCCTCAAGGTATATCTTATTTTTAGTTTCTACCATATTCAGGAATATTTTGCAACTCAGATTGTAACACCCCTGGTAAATAAAGAATATGAAATTTTCACATTTATCCATATTTGTGAATAAAATATTAATATTACTTTAAAGGGGACGCTATGATTGATGGCGTACCCAATACGCAACAACGGGTTTCTTGGGAATCTTACGTTGCACTGTAATAATAAAATAATATTATTTTAAATGGTAGTTAACACCTAGTCGTTGTAATGGTGGGAATGAACAAAATTAACTAAAAAATGATTATATATGTTTGTCAAATATTTTTACTTTTTATAATAAATGTTAGAGGACTAAAAATGCGAATGAATCCAATTTTAAGTGTAAACATTATAATATTCTTTAAAAGGTCGATTAACCGCCTTTTCATGGAGAACCTCTTTTAAATACACTTTTTGACAAATTTATGTGTTATATTTTAAAAAATATAATTCTTCTTTAGAATCATGACATCAAAATTTACTTTGTGTAAATTTTTGGTATTTTTCCGATAAAGTTCATTTTTTTAATGAATAGTGAAAAATGTTGTTTTTTAATTCAAAACCTATTTTTAATCTAATTTATTTATATGATTAGATTATATATTTAATTGGTTTTAAAGTGAAATTTGAATATATTTTTACCATTTAATACAATAGTGGTCATTGGAATTAATTTCATCTTGAAATTGGACTTAAACTAGTGTCATTCTTCTGATACTTATTGTTTCATAAAAACACGCTATTTGCTCTGACAGCGGGAATTAATTATTAAATTAATTAATGTAACTTATATGTTTTGAATTTTTTAAAATAGAAATCATTTTTGAATTTGGAATATCAAATATAGCTTAGGGTTTTTTTGGTATTTTTCTGGAAAACTTCAATTTTTGATGAATAGTGAAACCACTATGTAGTACTTAAAAAACTGATTTTTCCTTTAAATGAAAATTTACCACCTCTGTGTTTTGAATTTAAAAAATCCAACATACATGGTTGTCATTAATAAGTAAAATGTGGTTCAATGGGATTAAAATAATTTTTTTAGTGAATAGTAACTTTTAAGTTTTAGTCGCGATTAGAGGTAATTAGTGTAGTTTAAGGAAAAAAATGTTTTAATAATATGAAATGACCAAAAGACTTGTCCTACCCTCATTGGATGAGTCATGGCCGATCGAGACAATATATTGGTCAACTTGGGGACCCCATGGAGCCACTTTGGTTGGAAAATGACATAAATACCTTTTTATTTAAAGTTAAAATTAAAATGTCACAAACATGTGTTGTTTTACTAAAAAAAAATTACATGGTGTAATATAAGTCATATATTTGACTATAAATTTCATTAGAATTCTATAAATGTTTCCTACATCAGGATATTTTTTTTATAATTTTTAGACATTAAATAAATTAAATTATTTATGACTTCATGATGATGCAGCGATTACCTCATTAATAATGGATTTAAATAAAATGAAAAGATAATGTTAAAACTATAACATACACTTGTAAAAGACCTATTTGATGGGTGAATTTCTAAACCTTATCACCTTATCCTCAAAATATATCCTTTTGGGACCTTTTAAATCCGAAAATCATTTTATAATAAAGTAATATTTTATAACTTTCCAAGAGTGCCCCTCCTCTCCTCTTATAAAAGGCCCCCACCTCTACCACCTTACCCACACCTCTCAAGCCTTTGGCTCGGCCAACCCCAATACATTTAATCTCTCCACATGCCTATATTCATCATTGAAGCCTCCCTTTGGGCAGAATTCTTTCAAAGGGAGCCTTTGAGCTTAAATCAAAGAGAGTTACCCGATTTAAAGGTAATGTCTTCTCTTGTGTTCTTTTGTTTTATTTTGCTTCTCCAAACCCCTAAACTATTTTTACTAATTTTTTTTTGTAACAAAACCAGTATATTAAATATACTAGGATGTTTTTATAATAAGGATTAGAGCTACACTTTCACACACCTTCATCTAATGGTTAAAGAACATACAGTTTCTGTGGTTGGAGATTTTCTGCCTCACGAAATGATGATTGTTCAATATTCTTTTAACACCTTTAAAGGTGGCCATTATGATGTCAATATATTTTATATACTATATATATGGTATTTATGTTTACTATATTCTTCTGTATTTTATATTTAAAACATACCTTTATTCTTTTCATGTTGTGAAAATGCGATAATTTCATATGAGGAAGTGTGGACTACCGCACCCTCAAGTGATGTGACTCGTTCATGCAATACCTGGAATGTATAAAGAATGAAATTAATGAACATATGTGAACTATATAAAATATATATTATAATGGAATTATAATATATATATATATATATCTCATTTATTTTAAATTCCATTAATATGAAAGAAATGAATGTAGCGTTCATGCGTACGTAAGGCCTACCGTCTCCATGAACTGTGATTTTTATTTTTTTATCTCCAAATGTTATGGAATAGTATAAAATAAATATGTACTGGATATATATGATATTTTAATCATTAATACTATTTTTTAAATGATTTACTTATAACTACATGGGCAATCATTTTCAAACAAGTTCATTTTTTTACTCATGTACCAAACATCAGCAAAAACCTCTGATATGAACTAACATTATTAATCAATTATTATAACATTATAATATGTGATATTAACTGAATAATAATAATTAAAGGAGGTCCTTACTAAATTATAAATTGACAAAAGTTTATTATTCAGGAATATAATCAAATGAACAAGACAAGTCGGACATGAGGTAAGGGATCCTACCCCTCTCTTTCTTTTTAAGTACACTCTTTTATGTAATTCCTTTTAAGGTCATATTTCATATGATTGGGATGTTATTTTATATTACTAAAACTGTAATTTTTATGTTCATATGATGAGAGACCCTATTTTCTCTCATCAATCCATTTTGGAAGATTTGATTGGCGCCGTTAGGCTGCTAAATTTTCGTAAGAGATCCAACCTCTCTCTTTCTTTTTAAGTACTCTCCTTTATGTCACTTCATTTAAGCTTCTATTTGTTATGTTGGGGGATGTTATTTTATATTACTCTTGGTAGACATTTTATTTTAATATTATGAGAGACCCTATTTGATCTCATCAATCAATTTTTGGATGTTTTAAGAGGCGCCGTTAGGCTGCCGAGTTTTCGTAAGGGATTTTTATCTCACTTTTATTCCCGTGAGATTTTTTCTACATTTGCCACTACTTCCTTTGAGTGGTGTATTTAATGCCCATTATTATACTATTTGTGTAATATCATTTCATGTATGGGTATTTACATATTCATTGTACAACCCTTCTTCAATGGGGTGTACGTTTCGAAAGTTACCCAAGTCGGTAAGGAAACCTTTCACCCTCCTCTTTTTATAAGACTTATTTTGTTATGTCTTTTAATTCAGATACTATTTTGTTGGGATATGTTCTTATATATCCTTATTGATGTAAATTTTATGTCCAAGTGATGAGATACCCTTTTTATCTCTCATCATCTCATTTTCTGAATTTTGAAGTGACGTTGTTAGGCTGTCGAATTTTTGTAAGGGAACTTCTTAACCCAATTTTGATTCTTTGGGATAAACTTGTACTCCTTGAAAATGTCATTATATGAATATGTGTGAATAACCTCTGATTTTTTTACACTTAATATCCACTTATATTTTGAGTATTCGTTTGTCACACATAATTATGTAATTGATTTATCCTTAATCCAAGGATACCATCTTTGTATGGGACTTCGTCTCAATCTCCTTTCATTTAGGCATATTATGTTTTATACACAACTTTATTTTATACGGTGTATAAACCCCTTTGACTTTTACATTTACTCAAAAGGAATAATTTTATACGAAGCGTTTACGAAATGACAAAAGGGAATGTTTTGTTTTCGTCGTACGTATGCGGCGACAACGACTTCTCCGCCGTCGTGACCATTATTTGAGTTTTGACATCCTCTACAAGCCATACCTTTTTTTAGATGAAAAATAAATACCAAGTTTTACTTTTCTTTTATTTTGGTATTGAAAATGGTTTTCATAATGTTTTTATTATATCAATGTGTTGTATTGATATCTTGTGATTGAAATGTGGAAATATTATGTTTCCTTTATGCATGTTTTATGTGATACGATTATGTTATGGTTCTTGGGAATTATTTTGAAGATGGGTGGTTCCGTGATAAACTAAGGGCCGCTGAGCCCGATATAGCTCTCCAATGCATTGGGTAACATAAAGGAGTTAAACGTTAAGGTTTCTCCGAAGAGATTTAAGGGATATACTGTAATGGGTATTCCAAACATAACCAAGAGGGTTACTCCCTATGTAGAAATGTTATGAATTCCTTAAGTTACCTTTATGCCTTATGATTTCAATGATTTATTCATGATTTGATGAGGTATGTTAAAATTATTATGTTTTATGAGTAAAGTATGATTTCATACATGGACTAATGTTTTCTTTTCATACTTTTATATCCCTTACTGAGCTTTTTATGCTCATCCCAAGTTTTTGAAATGTTTTTCACAGGTCAAGGGAAAGGTGCATGTTATGATGATAGTGTCAAGAAAGTGTCAAGAAAGAATCCATGTTTTATTTTAAATATTTTTCCGTTGATGAGGAAAACGAATACTATCTTTTATATAACCACTTTGTTTAAATGTGGAATGTAATTCATGATTTATGATCTAATTCTCTAAAACTCTAAACCTGAAAAGATCCTCAATGTGAATTATTCATTTAATTCAATATTAAGAAATGTTTAAGTCCGGGGCCTTATAGTTGTATCAGAGGTTGGTTTAGACAACTTTAGGGATTATGAGTTTTTGTTAGACACATGATTAGTCCCTATATCTATTATTTCAGTTTATTCCTTGTATTATAACTTTTTTCAGGTCAAGTAAAGACGATTACGAATGGAAGGAGAAGGATCTAAAACGACATTCCTCTCTCTTCCTGATGACATGCTTGCAATAATTATTTCATAGTCATGTTCGTAAGATTATGAAACTTTTTCTAACATACAACTCACTTGCAAGCAGTTTTTTGTGATATCAAACACCTCCACTATACCTCGTTATCATCGTGGATCATGGGTTGTATTTAGACAAATACTATTTTAACAATATTATCATGTTTTCAACAAAGGTAAATATTATCAAGGTATTTTCAAATATTTTACCTTATCACAAGAATTTAAAGCATATTATGATTTTAAAAATGGTGCTGAGGAAGGAGACAGTTGCGCTACCTATTTATATTTGGTTTTAAAATATAGTCTCTCAGCAAATACTTATGGTATTTTAAAAGGACCAATAATAGAAAGTTTCAACTCAAATTCTGTCAGACTATTTTAAAGAAATCAAGTTTTATCAGATGTTTTGGAATTATATGTTATACATGATTATTTTCCAAAACTGTTTTTCTGTGAACACCCGTATGACCCATGTTGTACAATATGTATTTAGATGGAGGAAGAAAATGATTTTGAAGGATCTATAAATCATTGTTGTAATGCATGGGACTTCTACCTACGTGAGCAAGATGGCGATGAAACCGAGTGGATGCCATGATCAAGGTATGATGTTATTCATTTTGGGAATAATTTTATTTTATCTTATGGTGGGGAAATAAGACTTCAAGAATTAAGATGTTGAGATTGTAATGAATTTGGATGAAAATGAGTGGTATAAGGAAAATATTGAGGTTAAAACATGTTAGGGTTATTTTTGGTGCTTTATAAAAAGGACAACATGCAGACCGTGTGACAACCCGTCGCGTCAGACAAAGCTGTGGAAATCGAACCCACACCCAAAGTGCGACTGGTATTTATCACTACCACTGGACTACGTGAAGTCCCTGGTTAATATGAATTATTATTTTTAGTTAGATTATTTTATGAATTTAGAGTAAGCTGATTTTGTGTTATCTATAGAAATTATTAACCTATCATGGAGTATATGTGATTAGGTTAATTACTTTTCAATATGGGACTTTAAAAGCAATTGATGTTATTTGGAGATAAGTGTTAATTTGTACCTTGTAAGACTATGTGATTAAATCCTTCAAATATTTGGGTTTCAATCATAGTTTGGTTTACATTGAAGAATTTTATGGACAAATTGTTTATTGAATGGTCTTTGTTGAACTTTGGGTATTGTTTGACAAATTTTGGAGATTAAGAATAGATTTCTTTTAAAGGATTATCCTTTTTGGGTATTATCTGATCTCATACTAACCTTTTAGGTTTTAGTTTTGGTTAAGGTCTAAAGACATCTGAAGTATATAGTTATCTTTTGTGGATTAGGTGATTCTCAAGAAGTTGATTATAGTACTCTTAATGCGAACAAGTCTTCCTAAATACTCGTCTTTTGGAGAAAATATGAGCTTGATTAAAGAACCTAGTAAAAGTTGAAAGTCTACGTGACAAGTAAGTATGTTTCATTATGATTTATTTAAGCTCAAAAATAAATTCCTAAATGAAGAGTAACATAAAACAAAAATGTGGTCTATTAACTTTTCCTACGGGGGAATCAAATACCATTTAACCCACCACAAGTATGTGATTTTCTTGTGGTTAACTTTCTCCTAAACATGTTTTCTATCTCTCTCCCTCAGAACATGACCCTTTTTTTTTCCTCCATATCCAGGTTTTCCTACATGGAATCCTAGTATGGGTTAACTCGGGTGACCTTTGTACTTCTCTTTGTTTTTTTAAAGTGATTGTTTTACTGACTCTTGTTCCGATGTGGGATTTTCAATGAAGTTTCCAAGACCAATTTTAAAATTGCGAGGACGCAATTCCCAAAAGGGGGGGGGAGGATGTAACACCCTAGGTAAATAAAGAATATGAAATTTTCACATTTATCCATATTTGTGAATAAAATATTAATATTACTTTAAAGGGGGCGCTATGCTCGATGGCGTACCCAATACTCAACAACAGGTTTCCTGGGAATCTTATATTGCACTCTAATAATAAAATAATATTATTTTAAATGGTAGTTAACACCTAGTCGTTGTAATGGCGGGAATGAACAGAACTAACTACAAAATGATTATATATGTTTGTCAAATATTTTTACTTTTTACAATAAATTTTAGAGGATTAAAAATGTGAATGAATCCAATTTTAAGAGTAAACATTCTAATATTCTATAAAAGGTCGATTAACCACCTTTTGATGGAGAACCACTTTTAAATCCAATTTTTGAAAATTTTATGTGTTATATTTGATAAAATAAAATTCTTTTTTAGAATTAGGACATCAAAATTTACTTTGTGTAAATTTTTGGTATTTTTCCGATAAAGTTCATTTTTAATGAATAGTGAAAAATGTTGTATTTTAATTCAAAACAACTTTTTAATATTATTTATTTATATGATTATATTATCTATTGAATTGGTTTTAAAGTGAAATTAGAATATATTTTTACCATTTAATCCAATAGTGGTCATTGGAATTAATTTCATCTTGAAATTGGACTTAAACTAGTGTCAACCTTCTGATACTTATTATTTAATAAAAACATGCTATTTGCTCTGACAGTGGGAATTAATTATTAAATTAATTAATGTAAGTTATATGTTTTGAATTTTTTAAAATAGATATCAATTTTGAATTCGGAATATTAAATATAGCTTAGGGTGTTTTTTGGTATTTTTCTGGAAAACTTCAATTTTTGATGAATAGTGAAACCACTAAGTGGTACTTAAAAAAAGTGATTTTTCATTTAAATGAAAATTTACCACCGCTGTGTTTTGAATTTCAAAAATCCGACATAAATTATTGTCATTAATAAGTAAAATGTGGTTCAATGGGATTAAATTAATTTTTTGGTGAATAGTAACTTTTATGTTTTAATCGCGATTAGAGGAAATTAGTGTAGTTTAAGGAAAAAATAATGTTTTAATAATATGAAATGACCAAGACACATGTCCTAACCTCATTGGATGAGTCATGGCTGACCAAGACAATCCATGGGTTAACTTGGGGACCCCATGGATCCACTTTGGTTGGAAAATGACATAAATACCTTTTTATTTAAAGTTAAAATTAAAATGTCACAAACATGTGTTGTTTTACTAAAACAATTTTTACATGGGGTTGTATAGGTAATATCTTTGACTATAAATATTAATTATAATGATAAAAATATTTCCTACATCCTGATATTTTTTTTATAATTTTTAGACATTAAATAAATTAAATTATTTATAACATCATGATGATGTAGCGATTACCTCATTAATAAAGGATTTAAATAAAATGAAAAGATAATGTTAAAACCATAAATTACACTTGTAAAAGACCTATTGGATGGGTGTATTTCGAAACCTTATCACCTTATCCTCGAAATATATTCTTTTGTGACCTTTTAAATCCAAAAATCATTTTATAATAAAGTAATAATTTCTAACTTTCCAAGAGTGCCCCTCCTCTCCTCTTATAAAAGGCCCCCACCTCTACCACCTTACCAACAACTATAAAGCCTTTGGCTTGGCCAAACCCTACCCATTTCATCTCTCCACATACCTCTATTCATCATTGAAGCCTCCCTTTGGGCAGAATCCTTTCCAAGGAAGCCTTTGATCTTAAATCAAAAAGAGTTACCTGATTTAAAGGTAATGTCTTCCCTTCTGTTCTTTTGTTTTATTTTGCATCTCCAAACCCCTAAACTCTTTTTATTAATTTTTTTGTAACAACACCAGTATATTAAATATACTAGGATGTTTTTATAAGAAGTGTTAGAGCTACACTTTCACACACCTTCGTCTAATGGTTAAAGAACATATTGTTTCTGTGGTTGGCAATTTTCTGCCTTACGAAACGATGATTGTTCAATATTCTTTTAACACCATTAAAGGTGGACATTATGATGTCACTATATTTTATATATGATATATATGGTATTTATGTTTACTATATGCTTCTTTATTTTATATTTAAAATATACCTTTATTCTTTTCATGTTGTGCAAATGCGATAATTTCATATGAGGAAGTGTGGACTACCGCCCCCTAAAGTGATGTGACTCGTTCATGCAATACATGGAATGTATAAAGAATGAAATTAATGATCATATGTGACCTATATAACATATATATTATAATTTAATTATAATATATATATCTCTCATTTATTTTTAATTCCATTAATATGAAAAAAATTGAAAGTAGCATTCATGTGTACGTACGGCCTACCGTCTCCATGAATGATGCTTTTCATTTTTTTATCTCCAAATGTTATGGAATAGTATAAAATGAATATGTACTGGATATATATGATATTTTAATCATTAATACTATTCTTTAAATGATTTACTTATAACTACGTGGGCAATCATTTTCAAACAAGTTCATTTTTTTACTCATGTACCAAACATCAGCAAAAACCTATGATATGAACTAACATTATTAAAAATTATTATAACATTATAATATGTGATATGAACTGAATAATTATAATTAAAGGAGGTAATTAAGAAATTATAAATTGATCAAATTTTAATATTCAGGAATATAATCAAACGAACAAGACAAGTCGGACTTGAGGTAAGGGATTCCACCCCTATCTTTCTTTTTAAGTACACTATTTTATGTCATTCCTTTTAATCTCATCTTTCTTATGATTGGGATGTTATTTTATATTACTCCAACTGTACTTTTTATGTTCATATGATGAGAGACCCTATTTTCTCTCATCAATCCATTTTGGAAGATTTGATTGGCGCCGTTAGGCTGCCAAATTTTCGTAAGAGATCCAACCTCTCTCTTTCTTTTAAAGTACTCTCCTTTATGTCACTTCTTTTAAGCTCCTCTTTGTTATGTTGGGGGATGTTATTTTATATTCCTCTTGCTGTAAATTTTATTTTAATATTATGAGAGACCCTATTTGATCTCATCAATCCATTTTTGGAAGTTTTAAGTGGCTTCATTAGGCTGCCGAGTTTTCGTAAGGGATTTTTCATTTCACTTTTATTCCCATGAGATTTATGCTACATTTTACCCTAGTTCCTTTGAGTGGTGTATGTAATGCCCATTATTATACTCTTTGTGTAATATCATTTCATGTATGGGTATTTACATATTCATTGTATGGCCCTTCTTCAATGGTGTGTACGTTTTGAAAGTTACCCAAGTCGGTAAGGGAACCCTTCACCCTCCTGTTTTTAAAATATTTCTTTTGTTATGTCTTTTAATTCACATAATATTATGTTGGGATATGATATTATATATCATTATTGATGTAAATTTTATGTCCAAGTGATGATATACCCTTTTTATCTCTCATCAACTCATTTTATGGATTTTGAAGTGACGTCATTAGGCTGTCGAATTTTTGTAAGGGAACTTTTTAACACAATTTTGATTCTTGGGAATAAACATGTACTCCTTGAATATGTCGTTCTATGAATATGTGTGAATAAACTCTGGTTGTTTTACACTTAATATCCACTTATATTTGGTGTATTTGTTTGTCAAACATAATTATGTAATTTATTAATCCTTAATCCAAGAATACCGTCTTTGTATGGGACTTCGTCTCAATATCCTTTAATTGAGGCATATTATGTTTTATACACAACTTTATTTTATATGGTTTATAAAACCCTTTTAATTTTACATTTACTCAAAAGGAATCTTTGTATACGAATCGTTTACTATACAATAAAAGGGAATGTTTTTATTTTGTCATAAGTATGCGGCAACAATGACTTCTCCGCCGCCGTAATAATTATTTGAGTCTCGGCTTCCTCTAAAAGCCATACATTTTTTAAATGAAAAATAAATACCATGTTTTAATTTTCTTTTATTTTGGTATTGAAAATGGTTTTCATAATGTTTTTATTATATCAATTTGTTGTATTGATATCTTGTCATTGAAATGTGGAAATGTTATGTTTACTTTATGCATGTTTTATGTGATACGATTATGTTATGGTTCTTGGGAATTATTTTGAAGACGGGTGGTTCCGTGATAATCTAAGGGCAAGTGAGCCCGATATAGCTCTCCAATACATTGGTTAACATGAAGGAGTAAAATGTTAATGTTTCTCTGAAGAGATTTTGGGGATATACTATGATGGGTATTCCAAACGTAACCAAGAGGGTTACTCCCTATGGAAGAATGTTATGAATGCCTCAAGATACCTTTATGCCTTATGATTTCAATGATTTATTTATGATTTGATGAGGTATGTTAAAATGCTTATTTTTTATGAGTAAATTATGATTTCATACATGGGATAATGTTTTCTTTTCGTACTTTTATATCCCTTACTGAGATTTTTATGCTCATCCCAAGTTTTTTTAATGTTTTTCACAGGTCAAGGGAAAGGTGCATGTTATGATGATAGTCTCAAGGAAGTGTCAAGAAAGAATCCATGTTTTATTTTAAATATTTTTCCATTGATGGGGAAAAATAATATTATCTTTTATTTAACCACTTTGTTTAAATGTGGAATATAATTCATGATTTATGATCTAATTCTCTAAAACTCTAAACCTGAAAAGATCCTCAATGCGAATTATTCATTTAATTCAATATTAAGTAAGGTTTAAGGTCAAGGCCTTATACTGATTGCATCAGACTATTTCATTTATGAATATGTTTTTTAGGGATAAGAAGATCCATAAATTTTCATTTTCCAACTACTACATTTGTTATGATCAACTTGAATCTCTAAAATAAATTTTTTTATTTATTGGAATTTCAACCTCTCATACTCAGTTATGGTGGAGTATTATATTATCGATCTAATCAATGGATATATGTTTCTATAATACCGCAACATTAATAATTACATAATCATGAGTGATGTTTTAGAATTTACATTGAGGATATATTCAAGTTTAGCGTTTTAGATAATTAGGTCATAACTATTACATTACTTGAAAAATATTAAAATGTAGACCCTTCTACTTAGTATTCATTTTCTAATAAAATAAAAACTCTTTAAATGAAACATGAATTATTTTTTTTCATATATTTATTTTTGAATTATTCTTTTCACTTACACTTCATTATATCCTGTAAAAAACATTTAAAAAAATTTGGATAAGCATAAAAATATCAGTAAGGGTTATTAAATAAAGAAATAAATCATTAGTCCATTAATAAATAAAAATCATAAGCACTTTAACATACCACATGAAATCATAAGATTTATGAATAAAACCAAGAAATCATAAATCATAAAGTTAAATTATGGCATCAATATCAAATTTATATTGTATTTTTCACAGCTACATAGGGAGTTATGTTTAGAATAACCCTCATCGTATATTTCCTAAATCACATAGGATAAACATTGTTGTTTACCTTCATCATGTTACTCAATGAATTGGAGAGATATATCTGTCTCAAACTCCCTAGGATTATAATGTTACCTCTAGTATACATAAAGAATGCCCAAGAACAACAACATAGTCATGACACATGAACAAGAAAAATGGAATGATATCACTTCCCAATAAAAATCACTATAAAATTTTCAATATATTGACTTAATCAATCCATTCCCCAAACCAATTTCAATTACAAAAAATATAATAAGAGTATATGGTATTTATTTTCCTTTTAAAAGCATTATGGCTTGTAATGGGAGCCAACTATCAAATAATGCTTGTGGTGCAGGAAAGGACATTGTCCCTGCGTACATTAAAAAGAAACAATATTTTTGTTATTTAGTAAAATGCGTCGTATAAAAAAGAAACCCTTTTAATGAATATTAAATTCAAAATGTGTTTATACACCGTATAAGGTAAGGCTGTTTATAAATCAAAGTATCCCTCAATGAATATATATTGAGACGAAGTCCCTTACAAAGTTTATTTTGTAAATAAAATATATAGATTATGTGTATTAATTATAATAAAAAATTAGTAATTTAAAAATACAAGATAGTATGAAAATTTATTTCCCACATAATCAAAGAATGACATAAACAAGAAAAATAAGATAAACCCAATGAATAGAAAATTGGGTCATAAGTTCCCTTAACTCTTGTCCGAATTGTTTCGTTTATTCTTTAATTTAATAAATAATAAACTAATGTTAATTTAAATATGTTTCATAATGTTTTTCTTGATTATTATTCCATTTATATAACTTATTACCACTTTATTAACGTTACATAATCTGTTATGTTAATAATTGTAGTTTTTTTGATATTTGGTACATGAGTCAAAAATGATGTTCTTATAATTACACGTTCTCTATGTCTTCAAAATTTTATTATATACAGAATGGTATTAATGATTTATATATCATATATATCATATATATCTAGTATATATATGTTTTTATTACAATACATAACATTTGGAGATAATAAATGAAATGCACCTTTAATAGACATTGTAAGCCATACGTACACATTAACGCTACATTCATCTCTATTTTGTATTTAATAGAATGAAATATTAATGATACATATGTATATTATAATTTCATTATAATATATTATATAATTTCATGAACTCTGTCCTTTAAACATTCCATGTATGTAAGGAATGATTCATATCACTTTGAGGGGATGGTGGTATGCACTTCCTAAAATGAAATTATAACAGTTACCCAATATGGAAACAAAAAATTAAATAAATGGAAAATAAATAATCATATAGAAAATATAAATATAATATATATCATATATAAATATAGTGCTATCATAATGGACCCGATGAGAGGTCGTTTGAGATAATTGAACAATCGTCGTTTCGTGATACATTAGTTCACTCTCCATAGAAACAGTGTATGTGTATCATATAGATTGAGGTTGGTGGATGTGTTGTTAGAATAATTATAATAAATACATTATAGTATATTTAATTTTATTTTGTTGTTATAAAATAATGGAATGAGGTCATTTTAGGGGTGTAGAGAAGAAAAATAAAATAAATGAACTTGAGAGAGGATTTTTCATTTAAATCTGATAACTCCATTTGTTTTGAACAAAAAGTGTTTATTCAATTTCATTATGCCTAGGGGAAGGCATATAGAAGTAAGATAGAGATTTTTGGAGCTTCTTGGAGCATATTTTTATGATCCAAATCCCTTGAGAGGTGTGAGTAATGGGTTAGAGGGGGCAACATTTTATAAGTGGGAGGAGGGGCTCTTTAAGAATGTTTGTAATTATTATGTTATCATAAAATTATGATCTGTTTTAAAAGGTCCAAAAATCCTTAATGTAGAATATGAGATGAATATAAGTATAACTAAAATCACCCAATAATAATTGGGAATGATTCAAATATTTTTTAATCCTTATATTTTTTTTATTTAACCTTTTGTTAACTTATTTATCTTTTACCATATCTTCTTGTATATTCACACTATATGGTTCTTATATTACATAAAAAATTAATAGATACACAAAATGAGTCCATTATAAATTTTGTTACATCAAATATTTCATTTCAAAGAATCTTATATTTTTTCTACTATTTTACCATTAGTAAAATATTAATATATTTAAAAACACATTTTTGTTAATTTATATACTATTCATGTAATTAATTTCTTAAAAATCATGAAAAAGTAGATTATTTCATAAAACCATCATTAATAAAAATATAACAAGTCATAAATATCTATAAAATTATTATATTTCATAAAAGTTTCAAAATAAATTTATTTTAATATTTAGTATCTCATTTAATTAAAACAATCTTTAATGAGTTAATCATTACAACATCATTATGTCATAAATAAATTGATTTATTTAATGTCTAAAAATTATAAATAAAATACCATGATATAGGATTTTTTTAGATTTATAATGGCTATTTATAGTCGAAATGACAACTTCTATATCCCCATATAAAATATTTTTTTCTAAAAGATATTTGTTTATGTTACATTTTACTTAACATTAAATTAGTTTTTATAAAATGTCATTTTCAATTAAAAGTGGCTCCATTGAGTCCCAAAATTGACCAATGGATTCCCTTGATCTGACATGTATCATCCAATAACATTATTACTCATTTTAGGGTAATTAAATATTATTATAATATTATTTTTCACCCTTATTTTCCAAATTTAACTTTTAACCATGGTAAATAAAATATTTACTGAAGTTGTTATTCATAATGTATAAACAAATAGTTACCTATTTAAAAAATATTTATCTCATGATTCAAAATATAACATCATTTTTTCCATATTCAAAACACATAAGTTTCAAAAATTAATTTAAAATAAATTCCTATTGCCAAAACCAAAAAGCGTTCTTTATGAAATAATTACTTTATAAACATTGACATGTGTTTGTTTCTAATTAAAAAGTGAAATTACTTCCAATGAAACTAATTGGTTTCAATGATAAAAATATAATCTAGTCACACTTTAAAACCAATGAAAATGAAAATCTAACTATATAAATAAATTAGATGAAAATACAATTTTGATTAAAAATATAGTTCTTTTCACTATTAATAAAAAAATTAATTGTATCATTAAAATACCCAAAAATTTACAGAAATTAAATTTAGATGTAAAAATTATAAATAATATGTTTATTATTTCTATTGGAACATATAAAAGTAAAAAAACAAGATTTAAAGGAGGTTCGAAATGAAATGGTTGTAAAATGATTGTGTTTTTCTTACATAAAATCATTTTCATTATCATTTTAATACTCTATCATTTATTGGATAAATGTAAAATAATTTTAGACACATGTATAATCATATTGTCGTTATTTCTATTCATTACTGCCCATAAAACATCTAGGTGTTATCAACCATTTAAAATATTATTATGTTATTATTTTTCAATATGACTGTGCTTTGTGAGAAACATGAGATTACTGAGAAACCCATTATTGCGTGTCAGGGATTCCATCAAACAAAGCATCCCATTTAATGTGAGATTAATGTTTATTGGAAAATATTAATATATATGAAAATGTCATATTCATTATTTATTTGGTATTTTCCAGGTTCTCTATTGTTGAACAAAAATTCCTTATTATAAGACTTATTGTAAAGGTGTCAAATGTATCCACTCATTTGTGATATTATTATCTTGTGATATAAGAACAATTATAGTTAAATTTACAAATATTGTAGAGATAGTGATTGATAGTGTGGGATAGGGGACCATTGTTCCATAAAACACAATAAAAAGATGTGTTCATTATCTGTTTATCCACTACATATTTCTTTTTAGAATTAAACTCTGCATATCCGTATAAATCACAGCGGGTGTTAATCTAGAATTGTGGAAGATTTTTGAAAAGACAAAATTCAACCCAATATTATGTTAAATTGTATATTCCAACCAAAAATTTTGTATTATAGAAGTACTTTTGAAGAAAACTATAGAAAGTTAAAAGTAAATGGTCAATACAACGATTGAAAATGTTGATCCAATATAAGTAATGTTTATGCTATGAGATCCATATTTTAATAGGGAAAATTTTGGATTATGGAAATCTCAAATGATTATATATATGAAAAATTGTAGATTTAATGTAAAATAAAATATCATTATGTGTAATGAAAATCATGATAAAAAATAACAACGAATGCTAAAACATAAGATGATAATGATAAAAAATAAAAAGAGACAGACGATATTATTTATGGTCTTAGACCTGCTGAATTCAATAATGTTTCAAAAATATCGAAATTCATATAAAATTTTAAAAACCATTTGAGTTTCTTATGATATAGTAGATAATGTTATAAATATGAGGTATGTTATATAAAAAATAATATTTTACACCTTTAGAATTTTGAATGGACAAATCATCATGAATATAAATGGATGGATTATATAAATTGTCAATAATATAACTTCTTTAGGAGAAACCATCAAACTGTCTAATCAATATTGGAATGTTCATAGAGTACATCCTTCAAAATTGAATGGAATATCTACTTAAATTATCCAATCATAACCAGACAGTGATATGATTATGAAAGAACTAATTTAACCAATGTTGATGTATGTAATAGAAATGTAGAATGAATTTGATTATCATAAGATTACAGTAAAGAAAAAAATTCTTCTCTGAATTTAAAATATCAGAACAATAGATGAAAAAATCCCAAAGAAAAATAAGAGAATAATTAAGATACATCATATTCTAAAATAGAACTCCCCTAACATTCCATGTTATTGAGAAAATTTTACAAGAAGAAATGAGTCTAAATAAAATCTTTTAAAATGGTTCTCAAAGAAAAAATAGATGTTTTATGATATTTATATTAGATATTTGGTGATATTATACCTTATTTTCCTTAGTTTATAGATGAAAAGAAAATGCCAAAGATAAGTATAATAAGAATACCAATTATGAGCACAAAATAATGATATTAATGAATGCTACCTAGAGTGTATCTGTTGACTCCAACATCCCGTAAATGGAAGATTCATGAAAGGGTAATAAAATCTAAAATCCATCATTTTTATTATTGATGAAGTGGAAAAGTTAAAAAATTAGTACTTATCTGATTATGATATTATTAGTTTTTGAAATGATAAATTTGATTCCTACTGTTCAATGTTTGAAGAAAAATTTGATTCCTTTTTAATGAATTAGAAAACATTAAAAAACATTTTAAATGTTGTTTTTGGTGAAAGAGATAACCTTCTTAAACAACATCAATAGTTGATTGAAAAATTTAGCATATGTACCTCAAAATGTGTTGATCGTGAAAAAAAGCATAAATAATTGCATGGTGAAGTATAATTATATAAAAGTAATTCATTAACTTTTACCAATGGGGAAAAGGTGTTAAATGAAATTCTTGTAAATAATTTCATTAAAAGGGAATGATTTTTATTAGTAATAAAGGGTGATAAAATTATAATTTTAAAAAAAAGTCTTCTATGCCGAACTAAAAAAATGAAACTTGTTATTTTTATTGAAAAAACGAACAATTCTTTTATAATTATTATTTGAAAAATACATAAATCAATGGAAATAAAATATCCTTCCTTTCTAAATGATTATCTAATGCATGCGATATGAAATATGGTTATGTAAATGTTATTTGGGTTTCTAGACAATTTCTCCCTAACAATATATGAATCATGATGACATGGGCACTAAAACAATCATTTTCCAAAATGATTTTGCATGAAATATGTCACAGGAATATAAAAGACATATCATATATGGAATGTGTATATTTATGGAATATGAGTGGAGACTCAACAAACTTCCATATGCTGACTCAAATAAATGGAGGTCTTGTCACTTTTGTTGACAATTCCAAATGAAATTTTTTATTGTTGGAACTATTAGAGATCCAATGACTACTTCAATCAACAATGTACTATATGTGAAATTGTTGAAGCACACTCTGATAATTATCTCCCAAACTTTTGATGATGAACTCAATGTTAATTTTTCTAACAATTTTTTTCCGTCTTTCAAGATATGTTATATAAATTTAGAGCACCATAAACAAATAATCTTTATAACATTAGTTTATATTAAATGTGCAGACAAAAAGTGAATTGATTAATAACTAAAACAAATGGGTCATGGATTTTGAGAGAGAATTCTTAGTCACTGTAATATAATTTTTTTTCAATGGTTATCTAGGAAATGGTTAGTTTACAATTTTCCCAGATTATGTTTGACAATGATAGATTCTGTGATTCATGTCAAATTGAAAAAACATCAAAAATATTCATTCAAATATATTAACAAAATTACATCAATGAAACCATTAGAACATATAATTAAGGATATTTTTGGACAATAATGAAAAGAATTCTTAGATAGAAAATTATATTGCTTTGTTTTACTTGATTATTATTCCATATTTACAGGGGATTCATTTTCTGAAACTCATAATTAATGTTTTCTCTATTTTTGAAAGATTCTATAAAATTGTTCATAATGAAAATTGATTTAAAATATTATCATTGTGAAGTGATCATTGTAGAGAATTTTTGATTCATAAATTTAATTCTTTTTTTCACAAATCAATGTATTAAACACACCTTTTACGTATCATTAAAAACTCTATAAATTGGAATTTTTGAATGGAAAAATAGAAAAATTCATGAAATTGAAAGACTATGATGAATGAATACATTATTCCAACATATTTTTTGGGTACAGGGTGTAATAACCATTTTCTAAATCATGAATAAAGTTTTTATAAGGACTATTTTCAATATTACACCCTATAAATTTGGATAAACAAATAAATGAATGTAAAGTACATTAAATTTTTTAGATTCAAGGTTCATATCTTGAATACTAAAGATAACCTTGGTGTTTTCAATCCAAAAGATAATGAATGAAAATTTTTGGGGTATTCAGCTACCTTTAAACCATATAGAGTGTTTAATAAGAATTAATTTTTTTAATGAATCAGTTCACTTGATGCTTGATGAAGATGATAATTTTATTAAAGAAAAATATAAAACAGATGAAGTTACTAACTCCTTTAACAACACAAGACTTGAAACACCGAAAAATAATTTTGAATATTATATTAATAAAGTTCATACTTGTTCAAAAGAACATGATACTAAATAACTAGATTGTTTCATTACTAGAATGTATAGGGCCTTATGGAACCATCCTTTATAAACTCTTATTAGAGAACAACATATAGGGATTAAAACCAGAAGATATGTATAAAACCTAGCCGATTTCTTTATTTTTATATCATTGACAGAACATATGTCTATAGAGGATGAAATTGGAGATGAGGGTTGGATTTTAACAAAGTAAGAATATCTAACCAATTTAAGAGCAATCAAGTATGTCAATTAATTGGGAGACCAACCAATATTTTAGTTATATGAACTGATAGGGTATTTAGAAATAAAAACGATTAACAAAGCATCATTACATGAAATAAATCAAAAGTAGTAGATAAATTATATAATCGGGTAGAAGGTATATATTTTGACGAGACCTTTACATCGTTATCTATATTAGAGTCTATTAGAATCCTTTTAGAGAATTTATCTTATATAAATTTAAAATAATATAATTTAGGTGTTAAATATTCCTTTTGAAATTATTATTTAATGGACGACCTTTAAGCAAAACAACCTCCTAGTTTTGAAAATCCTCAAAAAACATATTATGCTTTTAAACATATTAGATCTCTATTTGGCCTTAAATAATCACATAGAGATTGTTATAAAATATTAAGTTATTTTATTTCTAAAATGGATTTACAATCGAATTGGAAGATCCAATGCATTTTAAGAAAATATTTTTTCTAATAGTTTATTCGTTCAAATTTATGTTGATGATGTTATTTTTGGTTCATGAAATAAAAAGATTTGTAACGAATTTATCAAAATTAATGAAAAAATAATTTGAAATCAGTATGATTGTAGAACTAAATTTCTTCTTAGGATTTAAAGTTTATCAAAAAGATAATATAACTATTTTAAATTAATGTAAATATATTTTTGATTTATTAAAAATTATTGGTCTTGAGAAAAATAAAAAATATAAAACTCATATTTGTACCAACATAAAATATGATTTTGATGATGTTAAAAAACTAGTAGTCGATATTTTATATAGAGTTATGATTAGAATTTTATTATATCATATATGTATAATACCATACATTATACTTTTTGTATGTTTTTTTGAGATTTCAATCAAATCCAAAAGTGCCCCATCTATAGCATCCCGCCATTTTATAACATAAACTTTCATTACATTACACAAAACTGAGGATCTTTAAGGTCTAGTGTCTTGGAAACCAGGAACATAATACATGAAAAAAACATAAAAAATTCTTCTTAAACACTTTAAAGGCATCTCCTTAAGTTCATTCTAGGTTCATTACTGCATCGCATAACCTGGGGACATACATCAAAAGAAAGGGTGAGCAGAAGGCCCAGTAAGGGAAACAAGAGGAACATTTTACATATGAACTTGAGATACATCAATAAAGTCATGAAAAGAACTTTAAGGCATGAAAATGAAATCATGAGGCATATCATAATAAAAATAAAACATTTTCATAACTTGAAGATGTGGCTACATCATTTAACATAGACAATCATGAACATATCACCAAGGTCCATCCCCAAGGTGTCATTTTAAAATTACCAAGGTTATTCACCAAGGTATTGTGAAAATTGTAATCTCTAGTGGTTACATCATTACCCAATGCATTGGAGCGCTATCAGGGCGCACCCTTAAATTTTCCTTTATTATAATGTGAGCCACATATATCATCATCAAAAATTTCATAAATAACCCACATAGAATAAAATAAATGGGTTTCATTTCATAATCATAACGTTTTAAAAACTGCTTTAAAGACATGATCTTTACGCCACTTTAAACCCACGGAAAGGGAAAGCGGGTCTCATGTATGTAAATCCCAGAATTTAAAATGGAAAATTTTGATATATATGTGAATTCCCTTTTAGAAATAAGAGCTTTGAGTATTCACTTTATAACATAAAATAATTTTTGAGAAAAGAGAGAGGCATTTTGGGGGGAAAATTCTGCAGCATAACGGCTAAGTTTCGGGGTTTTAGAAAACATTGAAATGAGAGGGGACACGGGTCAACCTCTCATAAATGATCCATAAAACAGTAGGGTGAATGAATAAGAATGACATATGGACATGGTAATGAAATTTTAGGGACATACCATTTGAAATGAAAAACATGGAAGGAAAAAAAAAATTAGATTTCTCTTATGAAAATTCGGCAGCCTTACGGCGTCACTTAACTTCAAAAGAAAATGATTTGACAAGATCAAATAGGGTCCCTCATCATATTATCATAAGAGATAAGTATGATAGATATAGAGATAATTCCCCAACATAACAAAAAGGAACTTGAAATAATTGACATGAAAGTAGAACTTCAAAATGAGAAGGGTGAAGAACCACTTAAAAATTCGGCAGCCTAACGGCGCCACTTAAAACATCAAAATACTGAATTGAAGAGATCAAATGGGGTCTCTCATCATATGAACATAAGAGTCCAGTATGATATATATAGAGATCATACCCCAATATAACAAAAAGGAACTTGAAATAATTGACATGAAAGTAGAACTTCAAAACGAGAAGGGTGAAGAACCACTTAAAAATTCGGCAGCCTAACGGCGCCACTTAAAACATCAAAATACTGAATTGAAGAGATCAAATGGAGTCTCTCATCATATAAACATAAGAGTCCATTATGATATATATAGAGATAATACCCCAATATAACAAAAAGGAACTTGAAATAATTGACATGAAAGTAGAACTTCAAAACGAGAAGGGTGAAGAACCACTTAAAAATTTGGCAGCCTAACAGCGCCACTTAAAACATCAAAATACTGAATTGAAGAGATCAAATGGGGTCTCTCATCATATGAACATAAGAGTCCAGTATGATATATATAGAGATCATACCCCAATATAACTAAAAGGAACTTGAAATAATTGACATGAAAGTAGAACTTCAAAACGAGAAGGGTGAAGAACCACTTAAAAATTCGGCAGCCTAACGACGCCACTTAAAACTTCAAAATACTGAATTGAAGCGATCAAATGGGGTCTCTCATCATATGATCATAAAAGATCAGTATGATAATTTAGAGATCATACCCCAACATAATAAAAAGGAACATGAAAGACTTGAATGAGAATAGAACTTGAAAACGAGGAAGGTGAAAGAATCCCTTAAAAATTCGGCAGCCTAACGGCGCCACTTAAACATTCTTAAAACGAATTGATGAGAGCAAGGGGGGGGGGGGGGTCTCTCATCATATGAAAATGAAATAGGAAGTAGGATGAATATAAAAGAACATCCTCCAACATAAGAACATGGAGTATAAAAGAAATGACATAAAAGAGATTACTTGAAAAGAAAGAGAGGGGTCGGTTCCCTTACCTTAAAATGTAACTCTTAAACCTCAAAGGTTGGGACCTTGGGGGCTTGGGGGCACCTTGGGAGGACTCCTTGGGAGGTAATGAGACCATAAATTCGTTGGCAATGAGTGGGGAGTAGAATGTATGAGAGGAGGGCTTGGTATTTATAGGGAAAGTGAGGGGACAAGGCATTAATGGCCAAGGGACACCTCACATGTGCTTTTCTCAAAACCATGTGCTCTCCCCTGTCATTTATCATGGAGTTAGGCCACATGGGGCCCCCAAAACAATAATTCATCACCCTTGGCCGGTCAACCCTCAAAAGATCTCATGACATCATCATGACACCGTTATGATGTCATTAAACATACTGAAACCCTAAAACTGTATTTTTACTATTCACTGAAAATTCAACTTTCTCAGAAAAATCCCAAAATTTCACATTAACCAAATATCAATGCTCTGATTTCAAAAATGAAATCCATTTTATAAAAATAATTTTCTAAATATTTTTAATTAAATTTTTAAATAAAAACACTATTCATCGAAAATTCATTTTTTCAGAAAAAACCCCAAAAATTACCATAACATAATATCGATGCTCTGAGTTCAAAAATAAAGTCATTTTTATAAAAATAATTTTCTAATTATTTTTAATTAAATTTTTAATTAAAAAACACTATTCACCCGAAAAAACTAATACTTGAATAATAATTAATGAAACCGTTATTTAACTATTTTATTGAATCACATTACTTAATATAGGTGTCTAAAATATATTAAAACTTTCTTTGAACAAAATTACTAATCTATTTGGTCACATTACTAATCCTAAGCGTAAAATCACTATTCATAATTTACTATTCATCAAAAATTAAGTTGATCTTATTAGACTTCAAATTTAGTACTGAACATAATTGCAGAAGACCATTTTTTGAAAATCATTACACATTTTTAATTATTTAGGGTTTACATAAACATATTTAAAATATCCTTTTTCTAAAATTCATCAAAAATATGCATACTATATTTATCCGGTCATTTCAAAATTCATAAACTTCATCATAAGAAGAAATCCCAATTTTTATTTAAAACAAGGATTACACAAGGTAGTTACGGTCTCGTTACATAACCCCTTATAATACCAGCATAGGACCTAAGAGTAAGGTGTGCTAGGGTGATAGAAGCTTGGGGCAACTCAGTCAACATTTCCCGAGTAGTAATTTCTATCAGTTTGAACTTCTCACGAAGGCGATTCCGTTCCAGCTTCACATGATGATGTTCGGCTTGGATTTGATCCAGAGAAAAGCCCAGTGGTGCTACCTCCTTCCCAAGCTCTGTTAGATGGGCTTCGATCGGTCCAAGACTACTAGGTGAGGCCATCAAATCTTCTTTCTATAATAATTAACCAAGATTACTTATATCAAAACATTTTGTTCACAGCGGTCATATTGACCGATGGTTATATAATAGTCAAAACCCACTGATCTCATTTTAATTATAATCATGTTTATCAAATAAAACGTTTTTGTTGAGTATAACAATAACACGTAAAATTGGGAAACAAAATTTATTTAAAAAAATTTCGGGTCGTTACACCATCTTACTTCTGTTAAAATAATTTTTATATATTTAAAAGGAATAGTTTTTTAATCTCTTATTTACAAAATATATTGTTGTTTTCATTTAATTTAATATTCATATGATGACTTTGGAGGTTTTCTATTAGATTGAAAAATATTATATAGAACATATCACTTTTTAGGAAAATCATTAGCATCATGGTCTAGTAAAAAACAACACTCAGTAGACCTTTTAATGGTTAAAGAAGAATATGTGTCCAATGGTAGTTATTTTGTAAATTTTCAATTGATGAAAGACACCCTAATTTCCTTTGGACTATATTTTAATAGTATTCCTATTTATGTGATAATAATAGTGTAATAAATATTTCTAAAAATAGTATAAATTATTATAGGATAAAGAACATTGAAAAAATGCATCACATTCTAAGAGATCATTTCCTTTAAAAGGATATATATTTATAATATATTTTAAAAGAATATCAATTAGTTGAAAATTTTACTGCACCACTTCCCAGTTCAATTTATGATTTTATAAAAGGGGAGTTAGGATTATATAATTTTATATGAAGGTTGTATTTAATTTATTTTATCTGTATGATAATATTTTAAATACTATATATAATGTAAAAACTATTTTTTCAGTCATTATTTTAATAAGTAACATTTTAGTCATATTTCAAAATAATTATATTTCATTTTTATTTTCAAATTAAAATCATACTGAGTAAATCATCAATCGGTGTGAGAAAACAATTTATATTCTCTTACTCATTACCTTCACCTATAATCAGTTTATAGAGTATCTATCTCTTTATTTCAATACATGTTTTTCAAAACCCTACACCTTTAGTTGATTTAATATTGACTCCTTCAGATATTGAAACCGCTCGAAGATCTAGAGATTATGAGTTAGAAACCTCTAATTATGCATCATGGAAATATATCAAATTACTTTAAAGAAAGGTAATAAATTTTGATTATTTATATAATAAAAATATTTTAATCAAGGAAAAAATAATATTTCTAGGTATAGAATTTGATCTTGGATAATATAACATGCCAGTAGTATATGAAATAGAAGTAAAGGAATTTTCTAAAAATACTTCATTCAGTCTCGGATTCTTTGAAGATACTATTGTCTCAAATATTTATGGTACTACATTTTCTTTTTCTTATATAGAAATAGACAAGTTGTCACATTGTCCCCATGAGGTGGATTTTAAGTTTTATTTCAATAATATAAGTAATGGTATAAAAATTTCATCGGACGTTATGTTTTTATTTTTTGTAATAATAACTATCAAGAATGTAATGATTAAAGAAGTTACATCTGATCACCGAGTTATAATGAAATTTATTCAATCTATAATTTTTACAAGGACTATTGAGACAGATAATTCCATATATCGTTAATTGTATGTCTTGATAATGATCTTGAACTATATCATGTTCAATATATGCTGGATTATGTTAATGTATTTAATCCTTTTTTCCCAAAAGGATTCAAAAATGGGATATTATCTCTACAAATGGTTATTTTTTTGTTCCAAATAATATGACATATTTTTAATATGTTTTTTTTGAAAAACATGTCTTCATAACGTTGTTAAATATGCTACGACTATATTGAAGTTAGGAATTTTTTGAGTAACTCTTGTAATAGTGCATTTTCTATTGGCCTGGAAAAAATTGAGATAGTTAACAACTAATTATGGTGGAAAATGATGAATCCTTTAATATGTTCTATTTGATAGTGGCTTGATGGTGAAGGAAAATAATGTCCAGATAAAACTCTTATTCAAATGAGTATAATTTCAGTCAACATTCTAGATATTGTAATAAAGCTACTATTTGATCATAGAGTGAGAATCTTGAGGTTGAGAATGTGAAGAAAGAAGATCATATTAAAAAATATCATAGAATGTTATCTCTAATCTGAAAAATCATTGCCTCATTATTTGTGATTTTAAAATCTGTTGGATGATTTACCTTAATAGATTGATAAATTGATAATGAAAATCCATGTCTGTCCATGGTTGAAGTTCTTAACATGGAAGATATCCCTAACCTTGTCACTCAACCTCTTTAATGATTTTATTTTCAAGCTGAAGCCTTATATATAAAATTAAATCTATTAGTGTATAAGAACATTTTTATTAGCCAATAATTGGCAGCTGAGAAAGGGATGTTTGAGGAGTTAATATGTTAATCTGTGCTAACAATTGAGTTTGAGGATTAGAACATCCATCTAACAAAATTCAATGAGAATATTATTTCTTTTGGAGACCTTCATTAGTTTATTAGTAAATTTTCTAATGAGTTTAATTTCTTAAAAGTTGAATATCTCAGGAAGTAGTATTTTGATCTATTTAAGCTGATGATAAGGAGAGAATTCTAATATCGTAGGGAATGATATCAAGCATCATCCTCTCCTCAATAGACCCCACCATGATTGTTCATAATATTTAAAGGCATTACTTCAATGTAGGATGATTTAAATGATAGACTGAATTCCATTCAGTGTGACAATACTTTTTTAAGTGTTTGGTTAGAGAATCTAGGGAATATGGTTATTAAACATACATATAATTTTTCCTAGTTGGTTTAATTATTATCAAGTTATGTAAATTTTAAATTCATTCAATAAGTCAAAGGAATTTGTGAATTAGTTTATGAAGGTTAATTTGGTTGAGAATCTGAAAATTGTACGTGATTTAATGAAGTTTCATCAATATTGGTCAAAAGTGTTAAACAACCACTTTTAGAGAATGATTTATAAGATCATTAATATTAATGGTGTTGTACATGAAATTACTTATCCTTTTTAACATTATTACTTGAGCAATTCTGATCATTGCCTATCATCTTGAAGAAACTATTAATTGGCTATAGATTGTACTTTTTTTTCAAAACATTTAAATTAATTTTAATATCAATTTAATTAAATAGTATTGATATCTATTATAGTATATTTATGTTCATTATTTACCTACCAATACTATAATTACTTCAAATATATGAGTGATAAAAACTATTCATCTATATCTTTGTGCTACATTAACCATGGTTTATATCATTTATGCATTCAAACTAAATTTCTGATATCATAAAATGTGAGAGAATATTTAAATAAGAATAGTTGAATATTTGAAACTATGGGGAAGAATACTTTCGAACCCCAAAATTACATTTAAAAAATTTCTATATATTTTATTGAAATGATACAATTAAATCAAATTATTTTATATATCTATTATTTTGTTTATAAATCATATATTTTATTTATATTATGTTATGAATTTTCTTATGATTTTTGTGACCATCATAAAGGGGTAGATTGATGGAAATGTACTATCTCACGAATAATAAATAATTAATGATGATTTTGAAAATAAAAAATACCCTTATATGTTTTAAAATGATGTTTTCCTAAGTGAGTTTTTAGGAATTTATATCTCTATTAAATGAATTTAATGTTATAAGAATGAATTTTGAAACATTGCTTAAAACCCTACATTCTGAAAATTACTGCATGGTTATTCATCCCTACATAATGATAGAAAGTCATCACTTGTGTATGGTATCAACCTGGTGATATGGTAAATAGTTTTTGTTTGTATTCATATCCTTACATCACTGTAATCAACAATTGTATAGATCAGCGACTCTACGTCAAATGCTGGTATTACTATTCATCAACTATACATTACAAAACTTGAACGTATGGTTAATCAATGCTACATTTGGGGTTTTATGATTAAAAGGTGAATGTATTGATTATTATCCCTATTATAAATTTGTAACCTAGATTATGTGAAGATGAATGTATGGTTAAAGACAGATACATTGGTAGGAACCCTACACTATTAAAAGGAACCCTATGCTATATAGTTCAATAATACATTGTGTTTAATGGCTGTTGATGAAGCGTCATTTTATTATTTAAAGAAAAGACCTTTTTAGACTGGGTAGAGGGAGACCCATTACATAACCCACAGTCCCAAGGCCATGTGGCATGAAGAATGGGCTTGAATTCCAATTTTTGGCCCAAAGGGCCCCTCAGTGAATAGTACTACTACAGTACACGGATGCTACATTACTTGCTACAATACCGCTACCACTACAGTCTCTACTACAGTGCTTCGGCCATTAGAATGTCACTACCGCTACAGTTCCGCCACTGCTACAGTACTGCTATAATCCCTTTTACAGTGCTGCTATAGTACCCATCATAAATTAGTCCCTGACATGATTTGATCCTAGGGTTTTTGGTTTCCATGCAGGAGCCTGTACCACTAGTGTACAGGCTTGTTGCCACCCTACATTGTGTTCAGAACTGATATTTTTTAAACAATATATTCAATCCAAGATTGTTGTAATTATTGTGTTTGTATTAAAGACTGATTTAATGATCATTTTTATTGTATCAATGAAAATTATTCATCATATAAAATTACTCCATTTCATAATGGATGTTATGACTCCCCCAGTCAATTGAAATTTGAATTTCCATGATCAATTAGACTATTCATTTGGATCTAGAATTCTGATGCAGGCTATATGATATATATATTCCATCATAGTAATTTATTTATAATATGTCTGATCAGTTATTCTCATATGTGAGTGTATTATTAAAAGTATCTTTTATAGTGCTACTGTGAGAAATTATAAAATCTAAATAATTTTCAAAAGGGGATATGCTTTGAATGTTCTACATATTTCAACCTTGAGTTACAAATGTTGTTTAGTTTCAACATTATTGAAAATAATTTTGCAAAAGGATAACTTCAGAATGTTTAATTATTAAAGATATTCTTTTCTAAAGAAGAAGATCCAATAATTTTCTATTGCCTAGTACTGAAACCATGATGATCAATTTGAATATTTTAAATCAATCATTTAATTTATTAGCATTTCAATTACTCGTACTCAATTGTGGGGAGTAAAAGCTTCTCTATCTAAAATGTGGATATCTGGATCCCTATTATAGAACCATAAGGCTTTGTTATTAGTCTTTTTGTATTGGTTTCAAATTCCTGCACCCATTTATGAAATCATGATCTTATGATAAGAGGACCACTCAAGATAAATTTACCAATCTTAGAGAGTGGGTGATTGGAAGAGTTTAAAAAGGGATCCTTGTGCCCCCAACCACAATTAAAATATGTGTTCTTTATTTCAATTTATCTATTGCATATTTTGTTTATAGAATTAAATATTTTATATTTGTATAATTCACAATGGATTTCTAAATCTATGATTGATGAAGATTTTTGAAAGGAAACAATTCACCCCTTTTATGTTACTTTGAATATTGCAACCTAATAGTGCCCTCCTGCTATAAAAATCAAAAAATATGTTGGGGTCATCACAATAAACTCCCACATTATAATTTTATGGTTCAATGACTACTATGTGATTAGACATAACACATTCCATTAATAATACCTTAGAAGCCTCATACTCATACATCAACAACTTCTTGAATGACTGATAATGATAACATATACTTAAAATGGCTCAAGGATTCCATGTGTGTGCCTCCCACAAACTAGAAAAAATAATTGAATCATCAATATAAACAACCATGGATAGATTAAAAAAATCACAGAATTCAATTTTATAATTCACATGAACATGGTTAGAAAAATCACCACACTGAGTGACATCATGATAAAATAATAATACCAGTAATAACAACAAAAGAATATGTTTTGGGCATCATCAACCATCAAATTCATATGATTATATCCTTAACAAATATTTATATTTTAGAAATAGATAAATAATTCAACTAATCGAACAAATCATCAATCGGTGAATGATTATAGTGAGTCTTCACCATAAAAATATTGAAATGAATATAATCAGTATATTATTGAGGACTTCTATCATCCTTCTTCATAAAATGAACTATAGATCCCAATAGTTACACAATAGATTGAAAAAAATATCACTAAATAATATTATAATTATTTAACTTTAAGACATTATACTCAATATGAATCATCCTATATGAATTTATCGATATATTAGTGATGTTCGAATGTAAATATATCCCAAATTAGATATCTTTTTGAATGGGTAACATCTCAATGTCTACCAAAATAACATCATGGTACTCATTAAAAATCCTAGGTAACACCAATATGTGTTCCTTTAATAATATTTAAATCATCCTAAAATTCAATGAATAGAGAGGCCTAGAATTTCTATGACACATGTGAGGGTATCACTATGTTTAAAATAGTCTGATCTCCAACTATGTCATATGAAATTTCTTGGATCTTAATGAAATATAATATAGATTAGACTAAATTAATGAAATATATGTTATGGATGATTTCATATGCATGTATCAGTGAGAAAAATAAGTCTCCCTGTGTGATATTCTATGACAAAACCAATTGAAAATGTTTTCAACAATCATTAAATATTAACTGACCTTTAATTTAATCAGTAAATTCCATGGCAATTGGAAGTCCATCCACCTTATGTCCCAAATAATTGACTATGGTGGGTGTAATATATGATTGAATATCTTCTGAGTCAAACATGGTATATTTCCAAGTAGTAAAAATATATATAATTGTAACATCCCAAGTAAGTAATGAATAATATATATTTTTATCTATGTTTATTAATGAATTAGATAGTGTTTTAGAGGCTTAAAATGAGAAAAAATCCAATCTTAAGCATGGAATACACTAATATTTTTAAAAGATTGTTTTACATCCATTTGATGGAAAACCATTTTTAAATCTATCTTTTGACAATTTTATAAGCTATGTTTGTCAAAATAAATTTATTCTTTATGATTGGGACATCAAAATTTATTTTGTGTGAATATTTGATATTTTTCTGACAATGTTCATTTTTTAACGAATAGTGAAAAATACTGAATTTTACATCAAAACTTCTTTTTAATGTAATTTATTTATATGATTAGATTATCTCTTTTATTGGTTTTAAAGTGAAATTAGAATATATTTTTACCATTTAATCCAATTGTGGTCATTGGAATTAATTTCACTTTGAAATCAGACTTAAACTAGTGTCAATCTTTTGATACATTTTGTTTCATAAAAACACGCTATATGCTCTGACAGCGGGAATTAATTATTAAATTAATTAATGTGACTTATAAGATTTGAATTTTGTAAAATGGACTTCATTTTTGAATTCGGAATATCAAATATAGCTTAGGGTGAAGTTTTGGTAATTTTCTGAAAAACTTCAATTTTTGATGAATAGTGAAACCACTAAGTGGTACTTATAAAAACCGATTTTCCGTTTAAATGAAATTTTGCCATCATTGTGTTTTGAATTTCAAAAATCCAACATACATGGTTGTCATTAAGAAGTAAAATGTGGTTCAATGAGATTAAAATAATTTTTTGGTGAATAGTAACTTATTAAGTTTTTAATCGCGATTAGTGGTAATTAGTATAGTTTAAGGTAAAAATAATGATTTAATAATATGAAATGACCTAGACACATGTCCTAACCTTATTGGATGTGTCATGGCCGACAAAGAAATTCCATGGGTCAACTTGGGGACCCCATGGGGCCACTTTGGTTGGGAAATGACATAAATAACTTTTTATTTAATGAAAAAGTAAAAATGACACAAACATAATATGTTTTACGAAAACAATTTTTAAATGGGATTATACAAGTCAGATTTTTGACTATAAATATTCATTGGAAATACAAAAACAGTTCCTACATCATATTATTTTTTCTATAATTTTTAGACATTAAATAAATTAAATTATTTACGACATCATAATGATGTAGCGATTACCTCATTAATAAAGGATTTAAATAAAATGAAAAGATAATGTAAAATCTATGACATAAACATGTCCAAAACCTATTGTATGGGTGGATTTCGAACCCGTATCACTTTATCCTAGAATTATATCAATTTGGGACCATTTAAATCGGAAACTCATCTTCAAATAAAGTAATATTATTTTACTTTCCAAGAGTGCCCCTCCTCTCCTCTTATAAAAGGCCCCCACCTCTACCTCTTTACCCACACTCCCAAAGCCTTTGGCTCGGCCAACCTCTGACCATTTTTTCTCTCCACTTCCCTCTCTTACTCCTTGAAGCCTTACTTTGGGCAAAAGTCTTCTCAAGGAAGCCTTTGAGCTCAAACCAAAGGGAGTTACCCGATTTTAAGGTAATGTCTTCTTTTGAGTCCTTTTGTTTTATTTTTCTTCTCCAACCCCCTAAACTCTTTTTATTATTTTATTTTGTAACAACTACATTATCCTCAATATACTAGGATGTTTTTATAAGAATGTTTCGAGCTACACATACACAAACCTACATTTAATGGTTAAAGAACATACTGTTTCCGTGGATAGCGAATTTCTGCCTCCCGAAACGATGATTGTTCAACATTCTTTTAATACCTTAAAAGGTGGCCATTAAGATGTAACTATATTTATATATGATATATAATATGATTATGTTTCCTTAAGCTTCTGTATTTTTCATTTTGGTCATACCTTTATGGTTTCCATTATGGGTAAACGCGATATCTTCATTTAAGGAAGTGCGGACTACCGCCCCCTCAAAGTGATTTGATTCGTTAAATACCATATGTGGGATGTATAAAGGATGGAACTATGATATTATATATGATATTATACTGGAATTATAATATAACTTTATATCATTATGATTCCATTCTATAAAATACGAAATAGAAATGAAAGTAGCGTTCATGCGTACGTACGGATTACCGTCTCCATGAACGGTGCATTTCATTTATTAACTCTAAATGATTATGTAATATTATAAATGCATGCACTTACTGAATATATATGACATATATGACATCTACATCATGAGTACCATTCTGGATATAATATATACATGAACAACATGTAATTATAAAGGGTTTATTTTTGACTCAAGTACCAATGATCGTTAAAATGACCGTTATTAACTTAAATAATTACATAGTGTTCATGACATGGAAATAAGTGATATAAAAGGAATAATGAACTTGAAAAAGGTTATTAAACAAGTATAAATTAACTCAAGTTTATTATTCAGGATATTAAAGAACGACCGAGTCAAGTCGGACCCGAGGTATGGGACTTCGTCTCAATCTCATTTCATTGAGGCATATTTTATTTAATACACAACTTTCTTTTATAGGATGTATAAACTCCTTTGACTTTTACGTTTATCCAAAAGGAATCTTTTTTATACGAATCATTTTAAAAAACGACAAAAGGGAATGTTTTTGTCGTACGTATGCGGCGACAACGACTTCTCCGCCGCCATGACCATTATTTGAGTTTCGGCTTCCTCTAAAAGACATAATTTTTTTTAAAAGAAAAATAAATACCATGTTTTACTTTTATTTTATTTTGGTATTGAAAATGGTTTTCATAATATTTTTATATCAATGTGTGGTATTGATATCTTGTGATTGAATGGTGGAAATATTATGTTTCCTTTATGCATGTTTTATGTGATACGATTATGTTGAGGTTCTTGGGAATTATTATGAAGACGGGTGGTTCCGTGATAGACTAAGGGCGGGTGAGCCCGATATAGCTCTCCAATGCATTGGGTAACACGAAGGAGTGAAACGTTAAGGTTTCTCCGAAGAGATTTAGGGAATATACTGTGATGGGTATTCCAAACGTAACCAAGAGGGTTACTCCCTACGTAAGAATGTTATGAATTCCTCAAGTTACCTTTATGTCTTATGATTTCTATGATTTATTCATGATTTGATGAGGTATGTTAAAGTGATTATGTATTATGGGTAAATTATGATTTCATTCTTATGTATATATGTACCCATGTTTCCTTTCCACATTTTTATATCCCATACTGAGATTTTTATGCTCATCCCAAGTTTTTTGAAATGTTTTTCATAGGTCAAGGGAAAGGTACATGATATGATGATAGTGTCAATGAAGTGTCAAGAAAGAATCCATGTTTTATTTTAAATATGTTTCCATTGATGGGAATGAAGAATACTATCTTTATGTAACCACTTTGTTTATATGTGGAATGTAATGCAAGTTTTATGATCTAATTCTCTAAAAATCTAAACCCAAAAATATCCTCAATGTCTAATCTTGTAATAACTGAAGATTAAGTAAGGTTTAAGGCTGGGGCCTTATAGTTTCTATCAAAGGTCGGTTTAGATTACTTTAGGAGTTAGAATTCTATTAAATTATTATCCAAAAATATTTTTTTTGAAATGATATAGCATTTGAAGATTACCATGTTGCTTCATCTAAGACATGTTTGTTCAGAATGGTTTTCCGCAGAGGAAACAGGGAAGCAGTTCTAGGAAGGCATACAGAAGGAAATAACCTTCCGAATTAGCATCCTGAGATGGTCAAAATTGGAACTGAATAGTTTGTTGCTGTGATGGCACAGTTGAATCAGGCTATAAATGGTGGTGGTATCCATGCACGAGATCAGCCAGATCAACCGCAGAGGAACATGTCAGTGGTGGAACATTTCATGAGGAAACATCCCCCATCATTCAGAGGATCATCTGACCCTGTGTTAGCTGAAGGGTGGATTAAAGCACTGGAGAAGATTTTCGATGTCATGGGGTGTTCAGACAATCAAAAGGTTAGTCTTGCTATTTACTATTTGGAGGGTGAAGCAGATCAGTGGTGGTTGATGGTTAAAAATATCAGGGACGCTGATGATATTGATTCTCTCGACTGGGATGAATTCAAAGGTATGTTTCTTGAGAATTATTTTCCTAAGGCTGTTTGACTTAGGATGGAAAAGCAATTCTTGGAATTGATACAAGAGGAAGACTCAGTGGCTACCTATGAAGAATGGTTCACTCGATTGGCAAGGTATGCTCCAAATTTATCCGAGACCTTGATAGTAAAATCAATCATTTTTACTCAGGATTAAATCCAAAATATCGAAGGGCATTAACTTTTCGTGAGTTTAAAAGTTATGAAAATCTTGTTCGATGTGATGAGAAGGTGGAAATGGAGTTTGCCGATGATCAAGTGTTCTATAACAACCAACAGAAGAAGAGACCGAAGTGGCAAGAGAAAGGTAAGAATTCTTCAAAAAGGTCTGATGTTAAGAAAACTAAGTTTCTAGTTTGTGATAAATGTGGCAAAAGGCATGATGGGGAATGACTTCTGAATTCTGGAAAGTGCTACCGATGTGGTAAGATGGGACATAAGGCTCGTGATTGCACTGAAAAAGATCAAGGTGAAGGTAAGACCAAATTTGATTTACAGTTAGTGAAATGTTATAAGTGCAATGAGATGGGTCACTATGCAAACGAGTGTCCGACAAAGAGATTGAGTGATGGGAAGCAGTTAGACTACAAGCAGCAAGGGGTGGTGAAATCCTTTGCAACTACTTCAGCAGATGTCGGGCCATCAAATGAAGTTGTATCAGTTACTTTGTTTGTTTTTTCATATTATGCCAGTGTGTTGTTTGATTTGGGGTCTACACATTCTTTCATCTCTGAAAACTTTTCTAGTAAAATGGGAATACCATCTCAAGAAATGACTCATGAACTTCTGGTAAAAACACCTAGGGTAAATGTTGAGGCAAAAATAATTTATAAGAATCTTCCTATCGTTATCTGTGGAAAGAACCTACTTGAAAACCTTATTGTTCTACCTTTAGTAGAGTTTGATGTCATCCTGGGTATGGATTGGCTCTCTATTTACCATGATAAGATTGAATGTAGAGCTAATGAAGTTTCTCTTCAGAAATACTTTCAGTTTGTGTACAAGAATGAACCCTTACTGTTGATAACTTATCAAGAGGCCAAGAAACTTGTAAAAGATGGAAATGAATGTTACCTTGAAAACATCGTTGAAAATAAAGAAACTGTTCAGATTAAGGATGTTCTAGGGGTAAATGAGTATCTTGATGTTTTTTCTGATCAGTTTCCTAGAATAATACCAGATCGGGAAGTTGAATTTACTGTTGACTTAGTTCCTGATGCTAAGACAATTTCAAAACCCCCTTATCGAATGGCTCAAATTTAACTTTTAGAGTTGAAGGAGTAATTGAAAGATTTATTAGAGAAAGGTTTCATTCGACCTAGCACATCACCATGGGGAGCTCCTGTTTTATTTGTTAAAAATAAAGATGGTTCAATGAGACTTTGCATTGATTATATAGCCTTGAATAACATCACTGTTAAGAACAAATATCATTTTCCTCATATCGATGATTTGTTTGATCAGCTCCACGGAGCTTAGTATTTTTCAAAGATTGACTTGAGATCGGGGTACCATCAGCCGAAGGTAAAGGAAGCAGATGTTCCGAAGACCGCGTTCCGTACAAGATATGGCCATTATGAATTTGTAGTAATGCCTTTTGGGCTAACCAATGCACCTGCTGTATTCATGGACTTAATGAATAGAATTTTCCATGAGTTCTTGGATAAGTTTGTGGTGGTTTTCATTGATGATATTTTGGTGTTTTCTAAAATTAAAGAGGAGAATGAAAGACATTTAAGAGTTATCTTGCAAACCTTAAAAGAAAAGAAATTGTATGGGAAATTCAGCAAGTGTGAGTTTTGGTTACAACAAATTTTTTTCCTTGGTCACATTGTTTCTAAAGATGGGATAACTGTTGATCCTGCAAAAATAAAAGTTGTGGAAGACTGGCCAAGACCCACAAATGTAACTGAAATTCGTAGCTTCCTTGGTTTGGTAGGCTATTACCGAAGGTTTGTTAGAAATTTTTCATGATTATCTAGTTCAATGACTAAGCTAACTCGGAAGGGTGTTAACTTTATCTGGACAAAAGAATGTGATGATTGTTTTCAAGAATTGAAAAGAATATTGGTGAATGCTCTAGTTTTGGCACTACCTTCCAGGAATGGTGAGTTTGTTATATACAGTGATGCTTCATTGAAAGGACTTGGTGCGTCCTAATGCAGAATGATCAGGTAATTTCTTATTCTTTACACAGTTGAAAACTCATGAGGTAAATTACCCTACACATGATTTGGAATTAGCTGCTGTTGTTTTTGCTTTAAAAATTTGGAGGCATCATTTGTATGGAATAAAGTGTGAAATATATACTGATCAAAAAAGTTTAAAGTATATATTCACTCAGAAAGAGTTAAACATGAGACAGAGGAGATGGATATAATTAATCAAGCACTATGATTTTAAAATTCATTACCATCCGGGAAAAGAAAATAAAGTGGCTGATGCTTTGAGTCGAAAAAGTAATGCTTCATTAGAAATGTTGAATTTGGAACGTGATCCTTTGGTTAAGGATTTGATGAACTTTGGCATAGAAGTTGTTGGTGCAGGAAGTTCTTCTGTTTTGTTTCAGGTATCAGTGATATCATCTCTATCAGATAGAATGAAGCAAGCATAGAAGAAAGACAGTGAGTTGCAGAAAAAGGTAGAGCTGGTTCAGAAAGGTAAGTTGCCTGAATTCAACATTGATATTGATTGCGTTTTGAGATTTGGGAAGAGATTGTGTGTGCCTTGTGATTCACAGTTTAAGAGAGAGTTGTTATGTGAAGCTCATAGTTCTCCGTTTTCAGTTCATCCTGGAAGAACTAATATGTACAGGGATCTTTGAGAGTATTACTAGTGGGATGGAATGAAAAGAGATATTACTGATTTTACTGTGAAGTGTTTGACATGTCAACAGGTCAAAGCAGAGCAGCAGTTACCGAAAGGGATGCTTTAGCTTTTACCGGTGCCAGAGTGGAAATTGGAGAATATATCCATGGACTTTGTTGTGGGATTACTGAAGATATCTCGAGGTAATAATGCAATCTGGGTTATTGTTGATCGCTTGACCAAGTCTGCTCATTTCCTTTATATACGAGATACTTTTTCCCTATATCAACTTTCCCGTTTGTATCTTAAAGAGATAGTTAGGTTACATGGAGTTCCCCTCTCCATTGTATCTGATCGTGATCCCATGTTCACTTCTAACTTTTGGAAAAACCTTTAGAAGTCGTTGGGTACTGAATTAAATTTTAGTAGAGAATTTCATCCTCAATCAGATGGGCAGTCAGAACGAACAATTCAAACTTTGGAGGATATTCTACGTGCTTGTTCGATGGATTATTAGGGAATTTGGGACCAACATCTTTCTTTGGTTGAATTTTCATATAATAACAGTTTTCATTCTAGTATACAGATGGAAACATTTCAGGCATTATATGGGAAGCGGTGTCGAACTCCAGCTTTCTGGGATGAAGTGGGTGAAAGGAAGTTGATGGGACCAGAATTGGTAGAAGAGTTGGCAGAAAAAGTTCAGCTGATATAGAAACACATGAGAACAGCTCAGAGTAGGCAGAAGAGTTATGCGGACAACAGGAGGAAGGATCTCTCTTTTGAGGTAGGTGATCATGTTTTTCTCAAAGTATCACCATGGAAAAGTGTGATGCGATTTGGTAAGAAAGGAAAGATGAGTCCAAGGTTCATTGGACAATATGAAATTCTAGAGAGAGTTGGATCAGTTTCTTACTGAGTGGCTTTACCTCCGAGTTTATCTCAGGTACACAATGTTTTTCATGTTTCAATGTTAAGGAAGTACATGCCAGATCCATCTCATGTTTTGATTCCAGAGGTAGTTCAGCTAGAAGAGAACCTATCTTATGAGGAAAAACCGGTCCAGATTGATGACCACAGGGAGCAAGTGTTACGGAATAAGGTGATTCACCAGGTAAAGGTTTTGTGGAAAAACCAAATGATGGAAGAGGCAACATGGGAATCTGAAAATGCAATGAGGGATAAGTACCCCCGTTTATTCGATAAGTAAATAAATTGTGGGGACGCAATTTTCTAAAGGGGGGAAGGATGTAACATCCCAAGTAAGTAATTAATAATAGATATTTTTATCTATGTCTATTAATGAATTAGATAGTGTTTTAGACGCTTAAAATGAGAATAAATCCAATCTTAAGCATGGAATACACTAATATTTTTAAAAGATTATTTTACTGCCATTTGATGGCAAACCATTTTTAAATCCATCTTTTGAAAATTTTATAAGATATTGTTTTCAAAATAAACTTATTCTTTATGATTGGGACATCAAAATTTACTTTGTGTGAATTTTTGGTATTTTTCTGAAAATGTTCATTTTTTAATGAATAGTGAAAAATACTGCATTTTACATCAAAACTGCTTTTTAATCAAATTTATTTATATGATTAGATTATCTTTTGAATTGGTTTTAAAGTGAAATTTGAATATATTTTTACCATTTAATCCAATGGTGGTCGTTGGAATTAATTTCACTTTGAAATCGGACTTAAACTAGTGTCAATCTTTTGATACATTTTGTTTCATAAAAACACGTTATTTGCTATGACAGCGGGAATTAATTATTAAATTAATTAATGTGGCTTATATGATTTGAATTTTGTAAAATGGACTTCATTTTTGAATTCGGAATATCAAATATAGCTTAGGGTGAAGTTTTGGTAATTTTCTGAAAAACTTCAATTTTTGATGAATAGTGAAACCACTAAATGGTACTTATAAAAACTGATTTTCCATTTAAATGAAAATTTTCCATCATTGTGTTTTGAATTTCAAAAATCCGACATACATGGTTGTCATTAAGAATTAAAATGTGGTTCAATGAGATTAAAATATTTTTTTTGGTGAATAGTAACTTATTAAGTTTTTAATCGCGATTAGTGGTAATTAGTGTAGTTTAAGGTTAAAATAATGCTTTAATAATATGAAATGACCTAGACACATGTCTTAACCATATTTTATGTGTCATGGCCGACCCATAAAAGCCATGGGTCAACTTGGGGACCCCATGGAGCCACTTTGGTTGGGAAATGACATAAATAACTTTTTATTTAATGAAAAAGTAAAAATGACACAAACATAATATGTTTTACGAAAACAATTTTTAAATGGGGTTATACAAGTCATATTTTTGAATATAAATATTCATTGTAAATCTAAAAATATTTCCTACATCATAGTATTTTTTTTATAATTTTTATACATTAAATAAATTAAATTATTTAATACATCATAATGATGTAGTGATTAACTTATTAATAAAGGATTTAAATGAAATGAAAAGATAATATAAAATATATGACCTACACATGTCCAAAACCTATTGGATGGGTGGATTTTGAACCCTTATCACCTTGTCCTAGAATTATATCAATTTGGGACCATTTAAATACGAAACTCATTTTCAAATAAATTAATATTTCTTTACTTTCCAAGAGTGACCCTCCTCTCCTCTTATAAAAGGCCCCCACCTCTACCTCCTTACCAACACTCCCAAAGCCTTTGGATCAGCCAAACTCTGCCCATTTTGTCTCTCCACTTCCCTCGCTTACTCCTTGAAGCCTCACTTTGGGCAGAAGTCTTCCCAAGGAAGCCTTTGAGCTCAAACCAAAGAGAGTTACCCGATTTTAAGGCAATGTCTTCTTTTGAGTCCTTTTGTTTTATTTTGCTTCTCCAACCCCATAAAATCTTTTTATTCTTTTCTTTCGTAACAACTCCAGTATCCTCAATATACTGGGATGTTGTTATAAGAAGGTTTCGAGCTACACATACACACACTTACATCTAATGGTTAAAGAACATACTGTTTCCGTGGATGGCGAATTTCTGCCTCCCGAAACGATGATCGTTCAAAATTCTTTTAACACCTTCAAAGGTGGCCATTAATATGTCACTATATTTATATATGATATATAATATGTTTATGTTTTCCTTAAACTTATGTATTTTTCATTTTGGGCATACCTTTATGGTTTCCATTATGGGTAAACGTGATATCTTCATTTAAGGAAGTGCGGACTACCGCCCCCTCAAAGTGATTTGATTCGTTAAATACCATATATGGGATGTATAAAGGATGGAACTATGATATTATATATGATATTATACTGGAATTATAATATATCTTTATATCATTATGATTCCATTCTATAAAATATGAAATAGAAATGAAAGTAGCGTTCATGCGTACGTATGGCTTACCGTCTCCATGAACGGTGCATTTCATTTCTTACCTCTAAATGATTATGTAATATTATAAATGCATGGATGTACTGTATATATATGACATATATGATATATACATCATGAATACCATTCTGGATATAATGGATACATGAACAACATGTAATTATAAAGGGTTTATTTTTGACTCAAGTACCAATGATCGTTAAAACGACCATTATTAACTTAAATAATTACATAGTGTTCATGAAATGGAAATAAGTGATATAAAAGGAATAATGAACTTGAAAAAGGTTCTTAAACAAGTATAAATTAACTCAAGTTTATTATTCGGGAGATTAAAGAACGACCGAGTCAAGTCGGACCTGAGGTATGGGACTTCGTGTCAATCTCCTTTCATTTAGGCATATTTTATTTTATACACAACTTTCTTTTATACGGTGTATAAACCCCTTTGAATTTTACGTTTATCCAAAAGGAATCTTTTTTATACGAAGCGTTTTACAAAACGACAAAAGGAAATGTTTTTGTCATACGTATGCGGCGAAAATAACTTCTCTGCCGCCGTGACCATTATTTGAGTTTCGGCTTCCTCTACAAGCCATACTTTTTTTAAAAGAAAAATAAATACCATGTTTTACTTTTATTTTATTTTGGTATTGAAAATGGTTTTCATAATATTTTTATATCAATGTGTGGTATTGATATCTTGTGATTGAAAGGTGGAAATGTTATGTTTCCTTTATGCATGTTTTATGTGATACGATTATGTTGAGGTTCTTGGTCATTATTATGAAGATGGGTGGTTCCGTGATAGACTAAGGGTGGGTGATCCCGATATAGCTCTCCAATGCATTGGGTAACGCGAAGGAGTGAAACGTTAATGTTTCTCCGAAGAGATTTAGGGAATATACTGTGATGGGTATTCCAAACGTAACCAAGAGGGTTACTCCCTACGTAAGAATGTTATGAATGCCTCAAGTTACCTTTATGTCTTATGATTTCTATGATTTATTCATGATTTGATGAGGTATGATAAAGTGCTTATGTATTATGGGTAAATTATGATTTCATTCTTATGTATATATGTACCCATGTTTCCTTTCCATATTTTTATATCCCTTACTGAGCTTTTTATGCTCATCCCAAGTTTTTTGGAATGTTTTTCACAGGTCAGGGGAAAGGTACATGATATGATGATAGTGTTAAGGAAGTGTCAAGAAAGAATCCATGTTTTATTTTAAATATGTTTCCATTGATGGGAATGAAGAATACTATCTTTATGTAACCACTTTGTTTATATGTGGAATGTAATGCAAGTTTTATGATCTAATTCTCTAAAACTCTAAACCCGAAAAGATCCTCAATGTGTAATCTTGTAATAACTCAAGATTAAGTAAGGTTTAAGGATGGGGCCTTATAATAATACCTAACATTTTAACAATGTTTATATAAATTTTAAACTATAATGTTTGTATCTATCCATGACATACTCCACAAATTCTTTGATCCTTGTGGAGACAACCTCCAAAAAAATTAATAATAACTATCCTTAGGGATTAGGAAAATCATGAGGATATCCTTTACATACCCTACTCACTATTTAATTATAAATACCTAGACAAACCCACTAATCCTTCTACCATTGAGGATAGTCGGGTAACTGTTGAGAACTAAGAGGGTTGCAGATTCAACACAAACTACAATGTAATTTTGGAAACACTATCTTATTATGGCCTCACCCACCATATTCATAAAAAACCATGTTTATTTTTCTAGGAGGGGTTGAAGAGATTATAACACATATTAAATTTGTTGAAACATGTTGAAATCTACCCCCTACTAGCTGAAAAATATTCTTCTTACCATGAAACTAATAACATATAGTTAATTGTCAAATCCATAATGAATCTGGATTATAATTGCATCATGTAGATTTAATCCTATATATAATCGTTTAAATATCCTCTATCATCCCCAACACATCATATTATGTATTTAATATAAATGGGAGTGTTTAAGAACTATAATGAGAATTCAAATACTCCTCAAATTTCATCTTCCTAAAATCTTCATCTCGAAAAATATGAAAATCATAATAGAATATGTTCTAAAAATAGATAATTAGAACCTGTTCATTAGAACTCCCATAATGAAGGGTATGAATATTTTTATCAAGAACCACCTTCATTATTAGATAAATAAAAATGGCATGAATCTTGTATTAGAAACTATCCTATAAAATTGCTAACGACTCACATTCTCGGAGGAACAATTAAAATTATTATCTACATACCCAACATAGTATCATCACTACCAATGAAGCCCAATTCTCCTTCTAAGTAGTAATAAAACTAAAATAAAAATCCACCATCTCTAAAAAAATCAACCTTATGATTTTAAATGGATCATTCATACATATATTGATCATGGAACTAAAATTTGAGAAGTCCCATCATAAAATATTCATCCTAATTAACAATTACTATCTGATTAGTTTCTAGAATATCTAATTGAACATATTAAATGTTAACATGATGAATAATTTTAATTGAATCCATAATATCATAAGAATAGATTTTAGGTACTCATAAATATGGAATTTTAAATATTTAACAATAAATGATTTCTTCAATTCAATCAAAATCATTACTATATAATAAATTGAATCATGTGTAGGGAAAAATCAGGGATTCTGATCTCTGTCTATTTATATACAATAAATACTTCATCATATTTCTCAAAATGTTAATTAAAAATTTATTTCATTTGACTAGATCAGAAGGGGTCCTAAATACTAGAGTCCTTACTAGTATCCCATGTTTACATCACATTCTAATACAAGATGAAAATATTTCCCTATAAACCCAGGTATCCTAACATGTTCCTATATCTAAAATCCATTCTATATATCAGCAATATAATTTGATAAAACTATATCATTACCCCCTCTACTGGTAACCTTGATCTACTAGTAGTCATGGGAATGAATATGAACCTTAAATTCCACCTCCAATAGACCACAAGTTAGCTACTAGTACCGTGAGTATGTAATTCATATAATAAGAGGAAATTCCCTTGATATGTATTCTAAATACTATCGATAATAAGAGATCCACAAATAAAAAACATGATTATTTATAAGCTATTTCTATTATTAAATTAAATTTCATAAAACTGAATTATTTAATGTAAAAACAACAGACAAACAAGTTATATGAACATGAACTCCAACTACCAAAGAACAACTCCATGAGATAATAATATCCAATTCAATAACCAAACAACTCATTTTGAAATGAAATTTTTTTTTACATATGTTGGTTGAGCATAAAATTAGGCATGATAGGATTATATTAGAGTCTGGTCAGGAAAAAAGTGAAATAAGTATACTAAAACATAGTGAATAATCAAATTTAACCAACTCGTCACCTAATAAGGTAAACTAAATCCCCACCTTGCCATTCCTCACACACTAAGTAATGAATAAAAATAATAATATCAATAACATTTATTATATATTTATGATAAATGTTCTTCAATAATATTTCCCATTGGTTTTTTGGTCCCATAACCAAGAAACTCATATCGTATTCCCATCCTTCCTAGAACACATATTTAATTAAACTGTTAAATTATACCATCATCATTACACCCCCTCTATAGCCAAAAATAATATAAGAATCATCCTGTAATAACCACATGGAAGTCCAAAAGCAACTACAACACATGCCACAAGCGTTATACCTCAATCAATCACAGATAAAGAATTTAGTAATTTTGAAATTCATAACCGCTTGACTTGATACAAGAATGTGTTATGTCCTCCATACATTACAACAAAAACATAAATATATAGAAAATTAAGATTCATCACAAACAAAATTAATCTATACCATATACAATTAGTTATCATATCCCAGTTATGACCATATCAGATTCTACAATGAAAAAAAGTATAGAATGTAAGATGGAGAATCCAAAAATGCATTCCCCCACCATCCATGATGTTGTCGAAATCTCCTTAAATTCAATTGGCTTTCGACTTCCCAAAATTCATTATACCAAAATTGTGGGAATAAGAATCCTCAGAACTATCTAAATGGAATGAAGAGATTATTCAAATGTGGATGAGATGTGAATCGAGATATTAACTATCGAATGGATATGAAGAATCCCACAAATGTGGATGAAGAATGGAAGGGTTAGATTAATAGAGTACGTATAGTACGGTTTTTATACAATAGAAACGTTGTTATTATGAGAACCATTTACCTAAGCCTCTTGTGGTGTGAGGATATAGAAAAAAGAAAGAATGTTAGAAATAGATGCAATATTTTAACACTACTCATGAGGTGGTTCTCGATAATGTTGTAGTGTCAGGTATATTGTTTATTCATTCAAGATTATATAATATACTCTTTAATTCTAGTTTTATTGATCCATTATTTTTTTAAATGTTTAGTATAAATATTAAAACACCACCTCATAATATGGGGTTTGTGTTATCTATATGAAATATATATGAAATTTATTGAAACTAATGTAAATAAAACATCCCCTGTTAATGATTATGGACTGAACCTCATAAAAATTACAATCCAACTTCCATTTTGGAGTTTAATGCTATTTTGGATTAAATTGGCTATCTTTATACAAAAAAACATCAACTGTTAAGAAAGAGATATTACCCTTTACATATTGAAGCATCCCTAATTCATTACAATTGTATGTTGGAAGATGGAACTCCTTTAGAGTCAACATACAAATGTTGATATTATTTCCATTTGAGAAAGCATATATAGCTCAAATCATTGAGAAAAAAGGAGATATTCATGCTTAATGACATTCCCATTGCGAGGGACAACACCGATGTGTTCCTTGATGATTTTCATATTATTTTTCTTGATATAGATGTTGAGTTATCAATTTAACATATTCCAGAATTTTTGATTATATCATTGAAACCTAAAAAAATTGGCACTATAGAGCCATAATAACTGAATAAGTAGTTACAATAAAATATTAGCAAGGGTTTTATATGACATAGTGAATCACCATGGGGTCCACCAAACCTATTTTTTAAAAAAAACAAGTATGGATGATCAATGAACCACCTCATTGATTATCATTATATTAACAAAAGAATGAATGAAAGTATCCCTAGCCACTAGTAGATGACTTGGTTGATCAACTACAAAAATCCAAGTATTTATCTAATGTGGAGATTCTATTAGAATTTTACCAGTTAAAGCTGTAGAAGGAATATATTCCCAAGGAGGCCTTTAAAATGAGTTATTTCCATTAGATGTTCACATTAATTCCAACAAGAATAACAAATTCTAGATATATAATCATTGAAATAAAGAATTGGGTCTTCAGAGATTGTATTGACAAGTTTGTGGTAGTCCTTAAAGATGATATTTTGATATAATCAATGGGAATGGAGGAACCCCAGAAATTTTGAATACTATGTTGATAAAATTGTGAAGGGAGTAAAACTATGAAATGTATAATAAATGTGATTTATATATAGAGGAGATATCATTCTTGGGGAATGATATCACCAACAATGAAATATTTTTAGATCCTTCCAAGATAAAGGAAATCAAAGAGTGGCCCAGAAAAATATCTGTAATAAATATCGAAAGTATCATTTATTAGAAGGGAATTAGTGATGTTTTTTATGAACTTACCATAATTATAAAATACACTATCCAAGTTTATTCAAAAGGGGTAAGGTTTATTTGGACCAATGAATGTGAAAGTGTTGAGAAAGAGTCTTATCCTAACACCTGTGCTCACACTACCAAAATGTGGGTAAATGTTTGTAGTGTGGAACTATATTTAAAATAAGTGATTAGGCTATGAACTAATGAAAATGATAAAGTGATAACCTATAACCCAAGGAAGTAGAAATTTCATGACAAATAAGACCGTACACATGATCTAGAGTTGTAATCTATGATCATTGAGTTGAAAATCATGTGAAATTATTTCAATGTGGTGATGTGTGAGATATATAATAATGGCGGATCAAAACCCATTGGGCGTAGGTGCTGTAGAAATACTGTATCCATGGGGACACTATAGAAATGGTGGGCACTATAGAGGTGGTAGGATTCTGTAGCAGAGGCAGGGGTACTATAGCGGCAGTGGGTACTGTGCGGTACTATAGCAGCATAGGTACTATATTAGTACTATTCACAGAATGGGCCTTGGGACAAAAAAGGGCCTACAAGAAATGTAATGGGATAAATGCAAACTAGGCCTTCAGGATATTTAATTGGTCTCCCACTACCCAATTAAAGAGGTATATTCTTTTCCTAAATAATTAATGAGGATTCGAGCCCAACAATTTAAAAAAAAAATAAATGAAATATATATTAACATAGAAGGAGATTTATATTCACAAGTTAATATTTGTAGATCTTATTGAGGATTATGACATCTCAATCCTATACCATCATGAAAATTCCAATACGGTGTAAATGATATTTGTAACAAGGATCATGCATCTTTATGAATGATAAAAATTTAAAATTATCCAATATTTGTATACCTACGATGGATTGAAATTGTAATAATTATGAATGAAACATTATAAATAATTTACAAAATGATTTCTCACCCTTACATTATGTTGAATATAAAGGTTACTCAATGAAACAATGTGGAAATTCAAAAAATGATGGATGCTATCTGAAATGGGGAATCCTTCATATTCATGATTGATGAAGATGTATTCATAATTTTTGGGTCACAAAAATATATACCATCCAATCCAGAGATAAATAATGAGATTATCAATGAAACATAATGATGAAACTTCCCAATTCACCCAGGGAGGACAAAGATGTATGAAGATCTTCTATAATACTATTAGTGGGAAAATATTAAGAAGATGATCACTAAATATACATCAATGTGCCTAGTATGATAGCAAGTGAAGGAAGAAAGGAAAATTTTCAAGGGGATGATAGAACCAGTACCCATATGGACATGGAAATGGGGAAACAGTATAGGGGACATTGTAAAGGGACTTACACTAACATCCAGAGGAAACAATGCTATTTGGGATATTGTGGTTCAACTTATAATGAAAGTTCAATTTATATAAATTCAATAGGACTTCTCAATGTGTCAAATTTCATGGATATTCATTGAAGTAGTGGTAAGGGTACATGGACTACCAGTTTTAATTGAATCTGATCGAGATCCAAGAATCATCTAAATGATTTGTAATAGTCTCCAATATTATCTAAGCACCATGCTGAATTTCAGTAATACTTATCATCCTCAAACTGATGACCATTATAAGGAGAATATTTAGAAATTTGAATATATGTTATGGGAATGTTCTATTAACTTCATTGAAAGATGATACTAACATCTACCTCAAGTTGAATTCTCCTACAATGATAGTTACAAATCAATCATCCAAAATCCCCCTTATAAAACCCATTATGGGAAAAGGTGTAGAAAAATGGAATGACGGGAAGATGTTTGAAAATTTATGGTGAAATGACCTAAAATTGTTGATGAAATGGTAGGGAAGGTGAAATATTTTGATAGTACATCTAGTTGCCTATATTTGATAGAAGAGCTATGCATATAATTATTTACGGTGCATGGAGTTTGAGTTTAGAGATAGGGTATTACGCCACAAATCTCCATGGATAAGGAAAATTATATTTTAGAAGAAATGAATGTTATTTTATAGGTACATCAACACATTTTATATTATTGATCATTTTGGAGTTGTGGAATATCAACCATCACTTCCAAAAGCCATGTCTTAGATACATACTGTATTCTACATATCCCTCATAAGGAAGTACATACCAGATCTCTCACATGTACTGTATTTAGAGGTTGTACAATTTGAGAATGGTCACACTCATGAGGAGTAGATGGTGATGATCTTTGACCAAAGAGATAGTGTTCAATGAAACAAGACTACTAACCAAGTAAAATTACTATGTAGGAACCAAACGTATGAAGAGGGAACATGGGATCCATAGGAAGTTATGAAAGAGAATTACAATCACCTATTTTACCATTAGTTTTTAAAATGAAATTTAAAGGAAGAAATTTCATAAGGGGGAATAATATGAGAACCCAGAATTATATCAATGAAATTTAACTTTTTATAGTTATTTAATATATTTTATTTACATAAAACACATAGATAACAATAAACAAAAAATATAAATAAATATTGAATAAAATCAATTTCATTTTTTGAAATTAAGGAACATATAGAGACAGAATTGTAACATGAATTTTTTATAGTAATATGATAATTATAAATAATGAAATAATAAATGGGATATTATGCTCACTTATAATAGTATAAATAAATATTATGAATTTTATAAATGGTTATATGATATAATTTTATAATCGTAAATGTAAATAAATGTTTCATAAATTTTATAATAAGTGTTGATATTTAAAAAAAATAAAAATTAATTTTCAATTTTTTTAATTAATATAATAATTTAAATGAAAATTTTATTCTCATTATAATTATTAAAAATTAATATTTCGTTTTCTTATTATTTTAATATAATTTTATGAGAACTTTAATATTATTTCAAATTGTTAAGAAAAAATTTATAATTTTAAAATCAGTATTTTCCATGTATGTAATGATTTTAACAGAAAATTAAATACCTCATACATATAAAATAATTTTCATAAATTGGATTTAATTCTTTAGACCTACAATTGAAAAAGATGGGGGTGTATTTTTGGAATTTTTTGGAATACATGATATATTTGTGACTAGTTAAATATAATTATATATATATATATACCTTATAAGTTAAATACGTTATTCCTTGAATCATGGATGGTGAAAGAATCGTAATACCAAAATAACCTTAATTATTTTATGATATTTACGGATAATTATAAAAAATTGAAATTACATTTTTTAAAATAATAATCTAATGAATAAAATATTGAGGAAATTCCCCTCTACTTAATTATAAATACAACCCCTCACCACCTCTTCTTCTAAACCTTTCCAAGCATTGATAATTGCTAAAATATACAAAAATATATTCACAAGTCCCTCCCACTTGTCTTGGAGACATTTTTCCCAACAAATGTCCCTAAAATAACCCTAAAAGTGGTTCTCAAAAAGAATGATTCTGTAACATCCCAAGTAAGTAATTAATAATAGATATTTTTTATCTATGTCTATTAATGATTAAGATAGTGTTATAGAGGCTTAAAATGAAAATAAATACAATCTTATGCATGGAATACAATAATATTCTTAAAAGATTGTTTTACTGCCTTTTGATGGCAAACCATTCTTGAATATATATTTTGACAATTTTATAAACTATTTTTGTCAAAATAAGCTTATTCTTTATTATTGGGACATCAAAATTTACCTTGTGTGAATTTTTGGTATTTTTCTGACAATGTTCATTTTTTAATGAATAGTGGAAAATACTGCATTTTACATCAAAACTGATTTTTAATATAATTTATTTATATGATTAGATTATCTTTTGAATTGGTCTTAATGTGTAATATGAATATATTTTTACCATTTTATCCAATGGTGGTCATTGGAATCAATTTCACTTTGAAATTGGACTTAAACTAGTGTCAATCTTTTGATACTTATTGTTTTGTAAAAACACGCAATTTGCTCTGGCAGCGGGAATTAATTATTAAATTAATTAATGTGACTTATATGATTTGAATTTTTTAAAATAGACTTCATTTTTGAATTAGTAATATCAAATATAGCTTAGGGTAAATTTTTGGTAATTTTCTGAAAAACTTCAATTTTTGATGAATAGTGAAACCACTAAGTGGTAACCAAGAAAACTGATCTTTCAGTTAAATGAAAGTTTACCACTAATGTGTATTGAATTTCGAAAATCCGACATACATGGTTGTCATTAAGAAGTAAAATGTGGTTCAATGAGATTAAAATAATTTTTTGGTGAATAGTAACTTATTAAGTTCTTAATCGCGATTAGTGGTAATTAGGGTAGTTTAAGGTATAAATAATGCTTTAATAATATGAAACGACCTAGACACATGTCCTACCCTTATTGGTTGTGTCATGTCCAACCAAGAAAAGCCATGGGTCAACTTGGGGACCCCATGGATCCACTTTCTTTGGGAAATGACATAAAATACTTTTTATTTAATGTTAAAGTGAAAATGACACAAACATAATATGTTTTACGAATACAATTTTTAAGTGGGGTTATACAAGTCCAAATTTTGATTATAAATAGTCATTGGAAAGATAAAAAGATTTCCTACATCATAGTATTTTGTTTATAATTTTTAGACATTAAATAAATTAAATTATTTATTACATAATAATGATGCAGCGATGACATCATTATTTGACGATTTAAATAAAATGGAAAGACAATGTAAAATCTATGAGCTACACATGGCGAAAACCAATTGGATGAGTGGATTTCGAACCCTTATCACCTTATCCACGAATTATATCAATGTTGGACCTTTTGAAACCGAAACACATTTTCAAATAATGTAATATTTCTTTACTTTTCAAAAGTGACCCTCCTCTCCTCTTATAAAAGGCCCCCACCTCTACCTCATTTCACACAATCCTCAAGCCTTTGGCTCGGCCAACCCCTGCCCATTTACTCTCTCCACATCCCTCTCCTCATCCTAGAGGATTCCCTTTGGGCAGAATCCTTTCAAAGGAAGCCTTTAGGCTCAAATCAAAAGGAGTTACACTTTTGAAGGTAATTCATTCTCTCATGTTAATTTGTTTTATTTTGCTTCTCCAACCCCCTAGACTCTTTTTATTTACTTCTTTTGTAACAATAACAGTATCTTCAATATACTAGGATGTTGTTATAAGATTTATTTGAGCTACACTCTCACACAACAACATCAAATGGTTAAAGAACATACGATTTCCGTGGATGGCGAAATTCTGCCTCCCGAAACGATGATTGTTCAATACTCATTTAACACCTTCAAAGGTGGCCATTATGATGTCACTATTTTTATATATGATATATAATATGTTTATTTTTTCCTTAATCTTCTGTTTTTTTCATTTTGGGCATACCTTTATGGTTTCCATTATGGGTAAACACGATATCTTCATTTTAGGATGTGCGGACTACCGCCCCCTCAAAGTGATTTGATTCGTTAAATACCATTTGTGGGACATATAAAGGATGGAACTATGATATTATATATGATATTATACTGTAATTATAATATACCTTTATATCATTATGATTCCATTCCAGAAAATACTAAATAGAAATGGAAGTAGCGTTCATGCGTACGTACGGCTTACCGTCTCCATGAACGGTGCATTTCATTTCTTACCTCTAAATGATTATGTAATATTATAAATGCATGTATGTACTGGATATATATGACATATATGATATCTACATCATGAATACCATTCTGGATATAATGATCCTTTGACCAAATTAACAACATGTAAGTGTAAGAAGACTATTTTTGACTTAAGAACCAAATACCGACAAAATGAACATTATTAACTTAAATGATTACATGATGTCCATAACATGGTATAAAAGGAATAATGAACTTGAAAAAGATTCATAAGCAAGTAGAGATTAACTCAAGTTTATTATTCAGGAGATTAAAGAACGGTCGGGTCAAGTTGGATACGAGGTATGGGACTTCGTCTCAAACTCCTTTCATTGAGGCATTTTTTATTTTATACACAACTTTCTTTTATACGGTGTATAAACCCATTTGACTTTTACGTTTATTCAAAAGGAATCTTTTTTATAAGAAGCGTTTACTAAACGACAAAAGGGAATGTTTTTGTCGTACGTATGCGGCGACAACGACTTCTCCGCCGTCGTGACCGTTATTTGAGTTTCGGCTTCCTCTACAAGCCATACCTTCTTTTTAAAAGAAAAATAAATACCATGTTTTACTTTTCTTTTATTTTAGTATTGAAAATGGTTTTCATAATGTTTTTATATCAATGTGTTGTATTGATATCTCGTGATTGAAATGTGGAAATTTTATGTTTCCTTTATGCATGTTTTATGTGATATGATTATGTTATGGTTCTTGGGCATTATTATGAAGACGGGTGGTTCCGTGATAAACTAAGGGCGGGTGAGCCCGTTATAGCTCTCCAATGCATTGGGTAACGTGAAGGAGTGAAACGTTAAGGTTTCTCCGAAGAGATTTTAGGGAATATACCGTGATGGGTATTCCAAACGTAACCAAGAGGGTTACTCCCTACGAAAGAATGTTATGAATGCCTCAAGTTACCTTTATGTCTTATGATTTCTATGATTTATTCATGATTTTATGAGGTATGTTAAAGTGCCTATGTTTTATGGGTAAAGTATGATTTCATTCTTATGTATATATGAACTCATGTTTCCTTTCCATGTTTTTTATAACCCATACTGAGTTTTTATGCTCATCCCAAGTTTTTGAAATGTTTTTCACAGGTCAAGGGAAAGGTACATGATAAGATGATAGAGTCAAAGATGTGTCAAGAAATAATCCATGTTTTATTTTAAATGTGTTTCCATTGATGGGAATGAAGAATACTATCTTTATGTATCCACTTTGTTTATATGTGGAATGTAATGCAAGTTTTATGATCTAATTATCTAAAACTCTAAACCCGAAAAGATCCTCAATGTGTAATCTTGTAATAACTCAAGATTATGTAAGGTTTAAGGCTGGGGCCTTATAGTTGGTATCAAAGGTCGGTTTAGATAACTTTAGGAGTTATAATTCTATTAAATAATTATCCAAAAATATTTTTTTTCGAAATGATATAGCATTTAAAGATTACCATGTTGCTTCATCTAAGACATGTTTATTCAGAATGGTTTTCCACAGAGGAAAAAGGGAAGCAGTGCTAGGAAGGCATACAGAAGGAAATAACCTTCCGAATCAGCATCCAGAAATGGTTGGAATTGGAACTGAACAGTTTTTTGCAGTAATGGCGCAGTTGAATCAAGCGATAAATGGCGGTGGTATCCATGCATGAGATCAGCCAGATCAACCGCAGAGGAACATGTCAGTGGTGGAACATTTCATGAGGCAACATCCACCATCATTCATAGGATCATCTAACCCTGTGCTAGCTGAAGGGTGGATTAAAGAACTGGAGAAGATTTTTGATGTCATGGGGTGTTCAGACAATCAAAAGGTTAGTCTTGCTATTTACCGTTTGGAGGGTGAAGCAGATCAGTGGTGGTCTATGGTTAAAAATATCAGGGACGTCGATGATATTGATGATCTTTACTGGGATGAATTCAAAGGTATGTTTCTTGAGAAGTATGTTCCTAAGGATGTTCGACTTAGGATGGAAAAGAAATTCTTGGAATTGAGGCAAGAGGAAGACTCAGTGGCTGCCTATGAAGAAAGGTTCACTCGATTGGCAAGGTATGCTCCAAATTTTATCCGAGACCTTGATAGTAAAATCAATCGTTTTTACTCAGGATTAAAGCCAAAGTATCGAAGGGAATTAGCTTCTCGTGAGTTTAAAAGTTATGAAAAGCTTGTTCAATGTGCTGAGAAGGTGGAAATGGAGTTTGCCGATGACCAAGTTTTCTATAACAACCAGCAGAAGAAGAGACCGAGGTGGCAGGAGAAAGGTAAGAATTCTTCAAAAAAGTCTGATGGTAAGAAAACTAAGTTTCCAGTTTGTGATAAATGTGGAAAAATGCATGCTGGGGAATGTCTTCTGAATTCTGGGAAGTGCTACCGATGTGGTAAGATGGGACATAAGGCTCGTGATTGCACTGAAAAGGAACAAGGTGAAGGTATGAACAAATTTGATTTACAGTTATTGAAATGTTATAAGTGCAATGAGATGGGTCACTATGCAAACGAGTGTCCGACAAGGAGCTTGAGTGATTGGAAGCAGTTAGACTACAAGCAGAAAGGGGTGGTGAAATCCTTTGCAACTACTTCAGCAGATGTCAGGCCATCAAATGAAGTTGTATCAACTCCAGGGAGCTCAGGTTTTTTCAAAGATTGACTTGAGATCGAGGTACCATCAGCTGAAGGTAAAGGAGGCAGATATTCCGAAGACCGCGTTCCGTACGAGATATGGCCATTATGAATTTGTAGAAATGCCTTTTGGGCTAACCAATGCACCTGCTGTATTCATGGACTTAATGAATAGAATTTTCCATGAGTTCTTGGATAAGTTTGTGGTGGTTTTCATTGATGATATTTTGGTGTTTTCTAAAAGTAAAGAGGAGCATGAAAAACATTTAAGGGTTATCTTGCAAACCTTGAAAGAAAAGAAACTGTATGGGAAATTCAGAAAGTGTGAGTTTTGGTTGCAACAAATTTCTTTCCATGGTCACATTGTTTCTAATGATGGAATAACTGTTGATCCTGCAAAAACAAAAGTTGTGGAAGAATGGCGAAGACTCACAAATGTAACCGAGATTCGTAGCTTCCTTGGTTTGGCGGGCTATTACCGAAGGTTTGTTAGAAATTTTTCACGGTTATCTAGTCCAATGACTAAGCTAACTCAGAAGGGTGTTAAGTTTATCTGGACAAAAGAATGTGATGATTGTTTTCAGGAATTGAAAAGAAGATTGGTGAATGCTCCAGTTTTGGCACTACCTTCCAGGAATGGTGAGTTTGTTATATACAGTGATGCTTCATTGAAAGGACTTGGTTGCGTCCTAATGCAGAATGATCAGGTAATTTCTTATGCTTCACGATAGTTGAAAACTCATGAGGTAAATTACCCTACACATGATTTGGAATTAGCTGCTGTTGTTTTTGCTTTAAAAATTTGGAGGCATCATTTGTATGGAGTAAAGTGTGAAATATATACCGATCACAAAAGTTTAAAGTATATATTCACTCAGAAAGAGTTAAACATGAGACAAAGGAGATGGCTGGAATTAATCAAAGATTATGATTGTACAATTCATTACCATCCGGGAAAAGCAAATAAAGTGGCTGATGCTTTGAGTCGAAAAAGTAATGCTTCATTAACAATGTTGCATTTGGAACGTGATACTTTGGTCAAGGATTTGATGAACTTTGTCACAGAAGTTGTTGGTGCAGGAAGTCCTTCTGTTTTGTTTCAGGTATCAGTGAGATCATCTCTATCAGATAGAATCAAGAAATCATAGAAGCAAGACAGTGAGTTGTAGAAAAGGGTAGAGCTGGTTCAGAAAGGTAAGTTGCCTGAATTCAACATTGATAATGATTGCGTTTTGAGATTTGGGATGAGATTGTGTGTGCCTTGTGATTCACAGTTGAAGAGAGAGTTGTTATGTGAAGCTCATAGTTCTCCGTTTTCAGTTCATCCGGGCAGTACTAAGATGTATAGAGATCTGCGAGAGTATTACTGGTGGGATGGAATGAAAAGAGATATTGCTGATTTTACTGTGAAGTGTTTGATTTGTCAGCAGGTTAAAGCAGAGCGACAGTTACCGAAAGGGATGCTTCAGCCTTTACCAGTGCCAGAGTGGAAATGGGAGAATATATCCATGGACTTTGTTGTTGGATTACCGAAGACATCTCGAGGTAATAATGCAATCTGGGTTATTGTTGATCGCTTGACCAAATCTGCTCATTTCCTTGCTATACGAGATACTTTCTCTCTTGATCAACTTTCCCGTTTGTATCTTAAAGAGATAGTCAGGTTACATGGAGTTCCTCTCTCTATTGTATCGGATCGTGATCCCAGGTTTACTTCTAACTTTTGGAAAGGCCTTCAGAAGTCGTTGGGTACTGAATTAAATTTTAGTACAGCTTTTCATCCTCAATCAGATGGGCAGTCAGAACGAACAATTCAGACATTGGAGGATATGATACGAGCTTGTTCTATGAATTATCAGGGAAGTTGGGACCAACATCTTTCTTTGGTTGTATTTTCATATAATAACAGTTTCCATTCCAGTATACAGATGGCACCATTTCAGGCATTATATGGGAAGCGGTGTCGAACTCCAGCTTTCTGGGATGAAGTGGGTGAAAGGAAGTTGATGGGACCAGAATTGGTAGAAGAGATGGCAGAAAAAGTTCAGCTGATTCAGAAACACATGAGAACAGCTCAGAGCAGGCAGAAGAGTTATGCGGATAACCGGAGGAAGGATCTATCTTTCGAGGTAGGTGATCATGTTTTTCTCAAGGTTTCTCATTGGAAAAGTGTAATGAGATTTGGTAAGAAAGGAAAGCTGAGTCCAAGGTTCATTGGACCATAAGAAATTCTGGAGAGAGTTGGATCAGTTTCATACCGAGTGGCTTTACCTCCGAGTTTATCTCAGGTACACAATGTTTTTCACATTTCGATGTTGAGAAAGTATATTCCAGATCCATCTCATGTTTTGAGTCCAGAGGTAGTTCAGCTGGAAGAGAACCTATCATATGAGGAACAACCGGTCCAGATTCTTGACCATAGAAAGCAAGTGTTACGGAATAAGGTGATTAAGCAGGTAAAGGTTTTGTGGAAAAACCACATGATTGAAGAGGCAACATGGGAATCTGAAAATGCAATGAGGGGTAAGTACCCCCATTTATTCGATAAGTAAATAAATTGCGGGGACGCAATTTTCTAAAGGGGGGAAGGATGTAACATCCCAATTAAGTAATGAATAATAGATATTTTTATCTATGTCTATTAATGATTAAGATAGTGTTATAGAGGCTTAAAATGAAAATAAATACAATCTTATGCATGGAATACAATAATATTCTTAAAAGATTGTTTTACTGCCTTTTGATGGCAAACCATTCTTGAATCTATATTTTAACATTTTTATAAACTATGTTTTTTAAAATAAGCTTATTCTTTATGATTGGGACATCAAAATTTACCTTGTGTGAATTTTTGGTACTTTTCTGACAATGTTCATTTTTTAATGAATAGTAGAAAATACTGCATTTTACATCAAAACTTCTTTTTAATCTAATTTATTTATATGATTAGATTATCTTTTGAATTGGTCTTAATGTGTAATATGAATATATTTTTACCATTTTATCCAATGGTGGTCATTGGAATCAATTTCACTTTGAAATTGGACTTAAACTAGTGTCAATCTTTTGATACTTATTCTTTTGTAAAAACACGCTATTTGCTCTGTCAGCGGGAATTAATTATTAAATTAATTAATGTGACTTATATTATTTGAATTTTGTAAAATAGACTTCATTTTTTAATTCTTAATATCAAATATATCTTAGGGTAAATTTTTGGTAATTTTCTGAAAAACTTCAATTTTTGATGAATAGTGAAACCACTAAGTGGTAATCAAGAAAACTGATCTTTCAGTTAAATGAAAGTTTACCACTAATGTGTATTGAATTTTGAAAATCCGACATACATGGTTGTCATTAAGAAGTAAAATGTGGTTCAATGAGATTAAAATAATTTTTTGGTGAATAGTAACTTATTAAGTTCTTAATCACAATTAGTGGTAATTAGGGTAGTTTAAGGTATAAATAATGCTTTAATAATATGAAACGACCTAGACACATGTCCTATCCTTATTGGTTGTGTCATGTCCGACCAAGACAAGCCATGGGTCAACTTGGGGACCCCATGGATCCACTTTTGTTGGGAAATGACATAAAATACTTTTTATTTAATGTTAAAGTGAAAATGACACAAACATAATATGTTTTACGAAAACAATTTTAATGTGGGGTTATACAAGTCCAAATTTTGATTATAAATAGTCATTGGAAAGATAAAAAGATTTCATACATCATAGTATTTTCTTTATAATTTTTAGACATTAAATAAATTAAATTATTTATGACATAATAATGATGCAGCGATGACATCATTATTTGACGATTTAAATAAAATGGAAAGACAATGTAAAATCTATGAGCTACACATGGCCAAAACCAATTGGATGAGTGGATTTCGAACCCTTATCACCTTATCCACGAATTATATCAATGTGGGACCTTTTGAAACCGAAACACATTTTCAAATAATGTAATATTTCTTTACTTTCCAAAAGTGCCCCTCCTGTCCTCTTATAAAAGGCCCCCACCTCTACCTAATTTCACACAATCCTCAAGCCTTTGGCTCGGCCAAACCCTGCCCATTTACTCTCTACACATACCTATCCTCATCCTAGAGGATTCCCTTTTGGAAGAATCCTTTCAAAGGATGCCTTTAGGCTCAAATCAAAAGGAGTTACACTTTTGAAGGTAATTCATTCTCTCATGTTCATTTGTTTTATTTTGCTTCTCCAACCCCCTAAACTCTTTTTATTTACTTCTTTTGTAACAACAACAGTATCTTCAATATACTAGGATGTTGTTATAAGATTTATTTGATCTACACTCTCACACAACAACATCAAATGGTTAAAGAACATACGGTTTCCGTGGATGGCGAAATTCTGCCTCCCGAAATGATGATTGTTCAATACTCATTTAACACCTTCAAAGGTGGCAATTATGATGTCACTATTTTTATATATGATATATAATATGTTTATGTTTTCTTTAAGCTTCTGTTTTTTTCATTTTGGGCATACCTTTATGGTTTCCATTATGGGTAAACACGATATCTTCATTTTAAGAAGTGCGGACTACCGCCCCCTCAAAGTGATTTGATTCGTTAAATACCATATGTGGGACATATAAAGGATGGAACTATGATATTATATATGATATTATACTGGAATTATAATATACCTTTATATAATTATGATTCCATTCCAGAAAATATGAAATAGAAATGGAAGTAGCGTTCATGCGTACGTACGGCTTACCGTCTCCATGAACGGTGCATTTCATTTCTTACCTTTAAATGATTATGTAATATTATAAATGCATGTATGTACTGGATATATATGACATATATGATATCTAAATCATGAATACCATTCTGGATATAATGAAACTTTGACCAAATTAACAACATGTAAGTGTAAGAAGACTATTTTTGACTTAAGAACCAAATACCGACAAAATGAACTTTATTAACTTAAATGATTACATGATGTCCATAACATGGTATAAAAGGAATAATGAACTTGAAAAAGATTCATAAGCAAGTAGAGATTAACTCAAGTTTATTATTCAGGAGATTAAAGAACGGTCGGGTCAAGTCGGATACGAGGTATGGGACTTCGTCTCAATCTCATTTCATTGAGGCATTTTTTATTTTATACACAACTTTCTTTTATACGGTGTATAAACCCCTTTGACTTTTACGTTTATTCAAAAGGAATCTTTTTTATACGAAGCGTTTACTAAACGACAAAAGGGAATGTTTTTGTCGTACGTATGCGGCGACAACGACTTCTCCGCCGTCGTGACCGTTATTTGAGTTTCGGCTTCCTCTACAAGCCATACCTTCTTTTTAAAAGAAAAATAAATACCATGTTTTACTTTTCTTTTATTTTAGTATTGAAAATGGTTTCATAATGTTTTTATATCAATGTGTTGTATTGATATCTCGTGATTGAAATGTGGAAATTTTATGTTTCCTTTATGCATGTTTTATGTGGTATGATTATGTTATGGTTCTTGGGAATTATTATGAAGACGGGTGGTTCCGTGATAAACTAAGGGTGGGTGAGCCCGTTATAGCTCTCCAATGCATTGGGTAACGCGAAGGAGTGAAACGTTAAGGTTTCTCCGAAGAGATTTTAGGGAATATACCGTGATGGGTATTCCAAACGTAACCAAGAGGGTTACTCCCTACGTAAGAATGTTATGAATGCCTCAAGTTACCTTTATGTCTTATGATTTCTATGATTTATTCATGATTTTATGAGGTATGTTAAAGTGCCTATGTTTTATGGGTAAAGTATGATTTCATTCTTATGTATATATGAACTCATGTTTCATTTCCGTGTTTTTTATAACCCATACTGAGTTTTTATGCTCATCCCAAGTTTTTGAAATGTTTTTCACAGGTCAAGGGAAAGGTACATGATAAGATGATAGAGTCAAGGATGTGTCAAGAAATAATCCATGTTTTATTTTAAATGTGTTTCCATTGATGGGAATGAAGAATACTATCTTTATGTAACCACTTTGTTTATATGTGGAATGTAATGCATGTTTTATGATCTAATTCTCTAAAACTCTAAACCCGAAAAGATCCTCAATGTGTAATCCTTTAATAACTCAAGATTATGTAAGGTTTAAGGCTTGGGCCTTATAGATTCAATTAGTAAAATCCACATTCTTTTCTTTTGATTTCATTGGACTTTTATTTGTAAATTGTTTTACCCTCATCACCTCCAATCAACCAAATGGTAAGATAACTCCATTAAATTTCATATATATGAATATTATTTTTGTAATGGAATAATTAAAAATCAATTATTTCCCCTTTTTTTCTAAAAATGATAACATCTTCTATGATGTGTTAATTTATTGCATTCAAGGATGGCAATGTTATCAATTTCCATTATCTACATCAAGACTGCTCATTAAACCATTTTTTCAATAAAATAGATTATTATAAATTTTTTATAGATTAATTAATGCTCTAGAACCAATTTATGTATATAATATTATTTATTTAATCAAAAATAATTTGTGATGATAAAAAACTAGAAAAATAATCTAAATCAGTATCACTAACCTCTTATCAAATGATTAGAACCTATCCCAAAATTTCCAAATTACATATATAATAAATTAATCTTATATATGTTAATTAATTATGTATTACTTCAATTAAGGATGACCATTCTCATTTTAAATTATTTTATATACATGTATATAAGTAAACAAATCAACAAAACCATGGGAACCAATTTTCCTAAATGATGAAATTGAATTTAATAACCCATCACAATGTCTATAAATGTAGTTAATAAAATTATAATAAATAGAATAAATGTATTTAATGTTATTAGTTAATTAACATATTGTTTAAAGATTAATATAGATGATCTTAATATCATTTATAGAACTATTTTAAACATAAGGTAATGTATTGTACATGAACATCTATTTTTTCCTTCAAGATACAATTTCTCTCTATTTAAACAAATGTTACATTTATATATTTGTGATTAAATATTATAACTTGTGTTATATGTTCCAAAAACATGTATCTATATCCTATAATTCTTATTTGATGGTAAAATATGTGTTTTAAAAAGGTTTCATTCTCAGTTCATACTGATAAGATATCCCAGTTAATGGGAACATCCTGGCCTCTAACCTATTTTCATGTACAATATAGAAATTTTTTTAGTCTAATAACATTTTTGTCTAATAATAAAAATTTTCATGAAAGCCAATATTTTTTTATCTCCTGTTTTATAAAAATAATTATGTTCTTTCCCTTTTATAGAGTCTTTAATATTTTCCTTAAACTGTAAAAACATGTTTTATTTCTAATGTCTTTAACAAACTTTTTATATGTATTCACTCTAGTTTAACATCCATTTTCATGATCTATTACTATTTTCCATTATTATTGTCCATTTTTAATTTAAATACATTATTTCATCCACACCATTATGATATTCCCTTCCGTACTACCTTATTTACTTTATTATGATACCCAATTCTATCAATGGGTAACACATATATTTATATTTTATTCATTATGTCTGATTCCCCATGTGGAACACGTACTCTTGAACATGTAATGATGGGTGAACATATATATTACTCAAATTTATTGGGTAATTGTTTCTCTCATGAATCCTTATATACAATGGTCTTGGTGGTTTTCTTTGACTCATGCTCTATTTGAAACATCCCTGATGGTTAGCCATGACTCGTGATCAATGTGAAATGGCCATGGTGGTTATACTTGACTCACTATCATCCATGTTAATTGATCCCTGAATCATTATTATGTCATGTTTTATAATTTATTTACATTACTAGGATTCTATGATTTCATGATACCATGTTATAAATTTTATTCTTCTATATATTTATTCATTTTTCATTCCTTTTATGTCATCTTGTTATGCCTTACAACCCATGTCTTATTATTTATTTTATGTTTATTCCCTTACTGGATATTTTAGGTCCTCTATTTATTCATGTATTCTCTAGGTTATCCTTTTTAGATGTAATGTCACAAAGAATAATATGAGATCATTATAAAGACATTCTAAATGTTTATTTTATTTCAATATACCGATTTTTAATTATGTTTCTATTCTTCAAAAGACACTAGAATTTTTGATAATTTGATTGTAATTGGTGGTTAATTATGCATAAAATAATGTACTGATATGTGTAAAATTAATGATCCATTATAGATGGTATGCAACATAATTTTATACAAACTATGTTTGGAGGTAGATTCCTCATATCATATAAAATCCTATGGGTATCTTATATAACATCAGTATTGGATGAAGCATGTAATAGCTTACATATCTCTCTTCAATCATGGGCTGATATGATGGAGTCAATTTTATTTGTTTTTTTAAATTTAAATATAATTAAATAATATATATTTATAGTCAATAGATTATCTTTTTGTGGTGGTATAATTAGTTTATAATCACATCATACATGGTAATTATAGTAAACATATTCAATTTATGTCTTATACATTAGGAAATGATAAATTGATATCTATCTAGGGAATAATAGTTAGAAGAACATTAGATGAATGTATGGATGATGATGGCTAGAGAAGGAAATTGTAGATAATTGGTTCATATTTGGGTGTTTTTATGCATTTACTATTTTAATTTGTGAATCAATAGCCCACGAGATATCCTATTTTTTCTATGTGATTTAATTTAATAATAATTTTTTTATTTATTTATATTATATATTTTTGATGACTACTATAACTGTTTATTTGGTTTCATTTTCATTTTTTCAGGGGCTATAGTCTCTCCATAGTAACCTTATATACCCCACCACTACACAGGATCATTTTGTGTACATAGAAGTTCACTTAAGTATTATGTGGCTTATGGTAATTATTAACTAGAAAATTCATATAGTGTATTTTATAGAAATAAAATAATAACATGGGTTGTAGGATCAAAAATTTCCCCAATATGCATTTGTTAATTGATGAAATTTTTTAGGGAATCACATAAATTATAAATATGTCATGTGTATTCTTCATCACGCATTCCCTCATCATTGTGAGATCTCTATATAAATCTTATTTAAACTAATTTATGAGGGAAGGTGAGTTTAGAATAGGGGTTTTTGGTAACTACAAATTAAACCACCCCTCAAAAGTGATTTACTCTCACCGATTAATTTAATATAGTATTAATGATTGAAAGAGGTTTATCCTGATGGAATATGATACAGTTGTTGTTATATTTTTAATCATAGTGGTTCCCAGAACATTCCCTATTATCAAAGTGTTAATAATATTAATAAAAATTTGATTAATTATAAATGTGGTGAATATAATTTTAATAAAAAATGGGTTATTATGTTCAATGGTAAGAGATTTCATCTACTATCATAAATCATGATTTTTTGTATATTTTATGACTTATAAGGGATTTTATTAACATTGGTGAGACTGGTTTTCTAATAAATATATTTTTGATATCATATACTCTTTTCAATGATACTAATATTCATGTTTATGATAGATTGTGTTATATATTACATTCATTATCAACAGAGATAGAATTTACAAGAGTAATAGGGATAAAAATGAATTTAATATTGAAGAAACATCATGATATAAATAAAAAAGACCATAAAGTAAGGTACTATTAGATAAATTAATATCACAGTCATTTAAAAGACTCATTAATGTGAGGAAATAAATCATTAAATAAATTAGTCATTCAAGTAACAAAATGTTTTTCTTAAATCAATTATATAGAGAAGTTAATGATGATTCTACAATGGTTAAGATGTTGATGAGAATCCCCGAAGATAAAATCAATTAAAAAAATTCAACACTATTGGATCATGAATTGGTAGAGTAGAGTATTAATAACTCATAATTTTCCAGACATACTATGATTTTTAAATAGTGAAATCCTAAAGTATAATATAAAAATACATAATGTTTACATTGTATAAATCGTCAAATTTCTCAAAAAATCATGTACCAAACAAATATTTTTATATGTAAACTAATTAATAATACAATTCAACGTATTTCACCAAAGTATATCTTCATTTAATGAAGTATTACAGTGAGGAAAATGTTGAAATATAGGAAATAATCCACTTTAGATCTTAAATTGAGTAAATATTTCATAATTTTTAAAAAAATTACATGAGAATTAAAAATTTGATGAAGATAAAGATCAATCTCAATGTTTGTCAAGAGGAATCAAGGTTTTCTGTGCTCATGTTGAGATAAAATTATTTAGAGGTTAGATAATGGTAAATATTATTGGAAATAATAATGAATTCTAAAATCATGAGTATACATAATTTTATGAGAACACCAAAAAAGAAAAATAATATATATATGACATAAGAAAAATGAATTCTATAACTATTTAATGTCATCCAAATGATCAATTGATTGAATAAGAAGAAGATATTAGTAAAGAGGTTGATAACATTCATGGGAAAAAACCTAAATTGATAAAATTGAGGATGAATCTTTTAGTCTCCTTGATGAAAAATTATAGATATTATAGAGAAATTAATTCCATTAAATTTAAAAAGGATTAATGGAAAAATATGTTGATGTGTAAAAATATAAAAAAAATTATATAATCCAATAGAATTAATATTGATTACATGAATTTTCAATGCTACCCATATATTAGTTTTCAATTTTCTGTCATTTATAATATAAAACTCAGTGAAACTAATAATGAAGTAAATTATCTTGAGGAAACATTATATAATTCTGAAAATTCATTGAGGATAATTCTTCATGCATTTCAAAATTATATAAATGATTTCAGTAATTGATTAGAAGATATGAAAAATGTTTCTAATTATATAAAAAACATATTTATTTTCCCATGGTAACATGAACAATTTTTTATCACCTAGTCTAGTAATATATGTAGAATTGTTAATAATAAAGTGATGAATAAAGTCATTTCATATCTCAACAAGGTGAAATCAATAGTTTATAATAACAATAAATATTAAGAAAATTTTATTGCTAAAATGGTTTATAATTTTTTGAATAATTAATTTATGCATAATATAAAATTCAAGTAAACATATAATTCCTACATTATTGAGAATATTGATAATAATAAGAAAATTTTAATTTGAATCACAACAACAACATGGATTTCAAGAACCTAACAATTATCTGAGAGGATTTTTCTATGATGGTATGTGTTTCTACTATGGACTCTATAAAAATGTTTTATGTATGATTATATAATAACCCACCCCCTTAATAAAAAGAGGTGTTTATTTGAGGGATATTCAATAAGAAATTATAATAAGAATGTCAAGAAAGAATCCCAAAGAGTGGGAATGATTTAATAATTCCATTAATACTCTTAATGAAACAAATGGTTCTTGTGACCAACTCTAGAACAACACCGATAAGAATTTCATAATGCTACTAATGTACTTTAAGTACAAGTATAATTCAAAATATATCCATATGAGGAATAATAAATTGAATAAAACGGTGTTTTAAATTTAATATAGATTTAGAAAAGGGGAGAAGACTAGGATACATGATAATGGTTATTTTTCACATATAAATAGAAAAAATGTATTAATAGATATAAAAATGTATAATGGAGTTGCTTCCACTAAATAAAATAGTACATCACAAAATTTTAAAAGAATTATGAACACTAATATTAGTAAGAATAAATATATTAATGTCATATTTGCTGATAGGCTGAGGATATTTATTTTAATTGTTTCTCAAAATTTGGATAATGTGAATAATGAAATTTTAATGATTAATGAATCAATATTTTACAATATGAATGAACTAATATTCATAATTAAGTGACAATGAAGAAACAAAAATTCATTCCCAGTTCCTTGTGAAAAAATTGTTTTCTAATGAGTATATAGGAAGAAAATGAAATATTTCATAGGGTAATTTTCTATTTGTGGAAAACGAACATGCCTAACCTCATTAATTGTTATTCTATGAGAAATATTTCACTGTTACACTAGGATAATACCAATACATGCTACACATTTCAAAAAATGAATATGGTGAATAAGAGCCACATTATGATGTAAATGAAAATGAAGAATATTCTTGAGTTTGTGATTAATGATGTTTGAGGTATTGCAAGATTCATTTATACAAAAAAATTAGTATTTAATGATATATTATGATGTTTTTAATGATGAATTATGTTTATTTTAGGTCAGTTATGTCTTATGTTTTTGGTAAATTGAATTATAGTCATAGAATTATTGAAATTAAAAAATTATGTGTTATCAAATGTATTCATAGAAAATAACTTTGAATATAATAATGATAATTTTGAGGAATATATCAAGAGGCATGTAATATGACAAGATTAAATGACATGATAAATTAAAAAACCATATGGAATTTAAAATGAGATGTTTTATTGGTAAATATGATAAGTCTATTTCAATTAGATCATACAACCTACATTTTCATTTACAGAAAAGTGGAAATTGTGTTGGTTTTTATTATCCAAAAGTATACCATGATCCAATTATATCAACAATCCAATCAATTTATAATATGAAATGAAGAAAATTTTGAAGAGTTTAAATGTATATCGTTTCACATGATACATAAATTTTAATTTGAAAATTCTAGGTGAATATGAAGATAGATATGATTGAGGTATATTTCCTGGTTATGCACCATGTATATGAATTTATTAGTGTTTTGACAAGAAAATGAGAAATTATTTTGACATATTTAATGTAATTGAGTTGAAAAATAAAAAAAGTTGAAAAAAATAATTTCCCATTAATGACATAATTTATGAAACCATATAAGAATATTTTTAAAAATGTAATATAATTTTTTATGATGAAGATTGTTTTCAATTTTTTCATATCGATTCTGAAATATAAAATGATTAGGAACGTTTGTAGAAATTAGAATTTATGTACGAAATAATTATAAAAAATTTAAAACATAAAAACATCAATGGGTTCATAAGAAAGGTTGTGAATACCCAAATATGCTTGAGGAATTAAAATCACAATGGATATCTGTAACAGGTTAATACAAAGGCTATTAATGAATCCTTAAAATCTGAGGGTTTTATAATAGTAAATCAATTAGAGCATAATGAAATTGATATGAATAAAACTTTTGAGTTTGTGATGCTTCCAAAAAATAAGAATTTTATTATCACAGAGCCCATAACATCTCATACATAGATATCACATCCAAATAGAATAATATTCATTACAATTCACAAATACATGACTAAATATCTAAATGGTTTAGTTCCATTAGATATTAGGTATAAAATATTATTATTTAATGAAATGTCTTCAACATTTTCCATAAAGATCTTCAATATTGGTGATGTTTGAAAACATACCCTATATAAAAAAATTCATCATAACATGGTAATTGGTGAGCTCATATACTCAATAAGAGTAAATATAAAAAATTAGTAAATATAGCATGAGCATAAATGTATGAGTACTTGAGAAAAAAATAGGAAAACCATACCATACTTGTAAAAGAACAAAATCCTATTTCCTAGCATAATGATAGGATATTCATAATAAATTATTCATAATGGAATAAAAGAACTAGATCCACGATAACATAAAATTAGATAAAGACATTAATATGTGTCATTTACATAAAAATATAACATAATGAACATGTATAAATTGAAACATGTGCAATGATTATGTGAGATAAATGATATCCTTCTTGCACATAAACATATGGGCATGATACCAATTCCATTCATAAAAGTTAAAATATGAATGTTATTTCCACACACAAAAAATTGAATATGTAATAAATTTATTTCATCACATTTTGAACATTTCCACAGGATCACTCCTAACATTGTGAAAAATTAAAAAGGATCTGTAAAATCATATTTAATAATGAGTTATCTATATCTACCCAATTATTTGGAGGGAAATATAGGTCCCAACAATCATATAATATATACATATATTGTCCACAACTTAATAAATCATACATCATATCATAACTAGTTAAAAAATGATTATTTACAAAAAACCATTCATTATAGTATTACATATATAAAAAATTAGTTTTAATAAACATGGTTCCCTCACTGTCAAAATATTTCCAAATAAATAATAATAATGGTATCATTGTATTATAACCTCAGTACGGATTATGTAACACAAAATATATTATCTTATATATAAAATGATTTTTAAAAATAATTTTAATCATTTCATAAGGAAAATATCCTTTCCACATTGATATTTTTTGAAAACATAAATAATATTAATAGTTATTTTATTTTAAAAAATTATGGAAAATTTTGAGGGAGAAATTAAAATAATTGTTTGTTATGATGACAGAAAAATGCGTACATGTTAAAAGAAATATTCCATTTAAATAATTAATAAAATAAAAATGAGTCTACTTTTGAAAAAAAATTGATTATTAATTTTAAAACAATTTAAAAAAATTAAAAAAAATTAAAAATATTTAATAAATTATTTGGAGAATGTTTTGGAAATTTTTATAATATTTTTAGAAATCATATATATGAATGAGAAATGGATTTGTATGGAAGAGAAAATAATGTCGATTTTTCATAAAAACATTACATTAATTGATTGAGTTAAAATAGAGAGGTAAACAAATGGAAAAATTATTATCATGAAATAATAATAGGATAACAAAATTTATGTGTGTATAAATATATGGATCACACGATTTCATCATCAAAAGGATAAACTAAATCATTCCTAATAAATGATAATATTGTATCATAAAACCATTATGATTTTGGAAAAATTTAATCAAAATAATCCTTAAAAAGAGATACTGAAATGATTATTTAAATAAATATATTTTTACTAAAATAAATATAAGATAAATTCTTGTAAATAATGTAAACCACATTAATAAAATAGATATTTTATTTAGAATGAGTATCATAAATGTAAAAAATTGATTCCAAAATCCTTTACATTTTACATCAACATCCATTATAAACAATTATAACTCTTGTAAAATAAATATAATTCTATTTTTAAAATATATAAAAACCCAAAAAATATATATCATACTGTATATAATCTACTGATGACATTTTATTTCCTTTTTAATGATGATTTCCTGATAAAATCACAATTATAAAAAATAACAGATTTTTTTATTATATTTGTTGAATTGGTATTTGAAGTCCTATTACATAGACAATGGTTCAATAAAATCCATAATTTTCAACATGATATAATTATATAATATATTATATATATTTTTATTTAGATTAATCCAGAAAATTGGTGATTGAAAATGAGATACAATAGTCAATGAGATTGTAGACTATACATACCTATGAATATTGCTTCCATTTTCAAGATGGATTGAAATAAATAAGTATAAATAATATATTACCTTTATATAATAATGTTTATTTCATATATATCACATATTTTAACTTAAACATGTCCATATTACATTCCATGTAATGTGAAAGTGAAGAAAAAATCACATCTCTTCGTGAGGCGGTTGTTTACCGTACACACGAATGACGTAATTGTATCACCCACAAAATGGAATGTAAGACGTTTTATGTGATATAAAATTTATAGAAGAATATTTATATAGAAAATAAAATTCATATACTGTATTTCCATCATCATACCCAATTTTGAGATGAGTTGATAGAAAATGCTACTCAACAGTTTGTGATGCGACGATCCACCATGCATAGGAGAAATGTTATCATTTTCCATTTGAGGGATGAGGATATGGATTTGAGTCATGATCATAAAATTATAAAATCTAATTATATGGATAAATTTATGTTGTTATATTATCCGTTTTTAATAATATTTTAATTTTGTGTTGTAATTAATAAAACTACACTCGTTGAAGAACATTACATCTTATTCGGGTAACCTGCTTGGGTTTGCACCAAAGCCATTCAAGGTTGATTTTATGATCAAAATAAGGGTTGTAAAAATAGAGCAGGTAAGTAAGGAATGTATTTTATTAGGTATTGGATATTATAAATGGGTATGAATGTGTAAATAGAAGGGGATTGGTGGTGGCCTTTTAAATGTGAAGTGAGTGGCACACTTTTATGTCTTAAAAATAAAAATGTTTAATAAAATATTTTTCATGAAAAAAGACACAAAAATAGATAATTTTAAATAATATTTTAGATAATATTGAATTATATCTAGAAATTGAGGTTGTAAACACTTATATGTAATTTTACCCCTTATTAATGTTATTTAATCTCTAGAAAACACATTGTAACATTAACCATAGTAATTAATATTTAGAATTTTTAATTTTTAAAATAGAAAAAAATATGTTGAATTTATTAGAAAACATAAATTATTAAAACTCTAAATAATATATCCATTTTCCATAATACACATTATCAAATTATTTGTATTTAATTTATAACTAAACTTATAGAGAAAAGAGAATGTGGGTTTCAATAGAGAATTTTCTCATAAGTATATAATATTTTAATATAAAAATTGAATATAGAATTTATTCTAATGGAAACAAATGGAATAATAAATATATAATTTAAAAATAATTACTTTTAAATCAATGATTATTCATTATTTATAGATAAATTCCTCTTTTAAAAAAAATTCTAAAATACACTCCGAAATAATTTTTTATGTCCAGATTTATCTATTATGGTTTATTTTTTCAAATAATTTTTCAAAATGTGTTAATTTGTTTTTTATTTTTTCAGTAAATTTAATGAACTATATTTTTTTAAATATTATTTCCATACCATTTAATTAATTTTCTAATGATTATGTAATTTTTATCAAAATGTTCTGTTTATATAAAACCATTTATATAATATTTAAAAAACGTGATAACTATTTTTACAACTAATATTAATTTATAGGTTATAAAATTCATATAATAATTTTATTAATGATAAGATATGATGGTTTTTTAAAACCTAGTGTCACCTATAACACATGCTAAACACAGTTTGACATGTAATGTTAGTTATTGAATAAATTAAAATATTCAAAAATAAAAAATCATATAAATTTGAGGTAATAAATTCTCCCCTCCCCAATTAAAATTAGTTTCTATATCAAATTTAATCACTATGAAAAAAATGATGATGATTATGCCACAATCATTCCTTATATTCTGACACAGCTTATTAAAATCAGTGGTTTTAAATCAAAACGTTAACCATTTGAGTGGTCTTTTTTTCATAGATATTTATCAGTAAAAATACAGAATATCCACATATTTTTACTCATAATTATGATAATTATTATGTGATATGACATCTGAATTGAGTATATTTTTTGGATCATGTATGTACTTCATCAGGAGAGGCACCTGTAACACATAATGGACTGAAGAGAGGTTTGGTGGAAGACACTAGTAATAGGATATCTTTCGAATACAGTCAAAAAATTGAAAATTATTAATATAATAAGGGATTTGTTTCCCTTTATTAATTAATATCATAACAATATTCAAAGATCAAATTCTTAGAAACACCTTATCACTAATATTGAATTCCAGATTTTTTCTTTTACCTGCATAAATTTTCATTCCGATGTCAGCCACTATTATATGTTTTTAAAGGATCTATAATTTTAATCCATTTAATTATAAATATCTTGTCTCAATAGGTTTTTTTATCCAACATTATGACATCAAATTGGAGTTATATGCTTCTTACCATAGAGGCCTTTAAAAGGTAACATATAAATTCTCTGGTGAGAGAAATTGTAGTATAATAACTAAAATAAAAGAACATGTTGACAAAAACCATCTTTATAGTCAATATAACTAGATATAAACATAAAATTTAGGTTTTGAACAATTTTGTTTTACACTCCATTATTAGTGTGATTAAAAATGATGAAACTCAAATCTGTATAATGATTTTTTTAGATAGATCTACAAATTTATGAGGTAAACCACTAATCCAGATATTACATAATGGAATCTGGTACTCCATGAATCCTTACCACTTCATTAATTCATATCCTAGAATTATTATATATATAGAAATATTCAATAATAGTGTTGAAATTTTTTTAATTAGTAAGGTGATGGACTAAAACCTATATATAATTATGCCCTTTAGATATTTAGGGAGTTTGATGAAAAATATACAATGTGATATTTTTCCATTTCCATTTTAGTATGGGTAATGAATGTTACATCCCCTTATAATTTTTTATCAATATTAAACTATTGAAAAACAAAGCACCAAGATACAAAATATATTATATATCTCTTCATTTCCTAAGAATAAAAATACTCTTTAAAATATCTCTACATATGCATACATATAGGATGAATTGAGAATGATGAACTATGAGATTACTATAAAGTATATTACTCAAAACATTGTAAAAGTGTTACACATACAATTTTCCTATACATTATTATCATATCATGATAATGGTTAAACATAAGAACATTTTTACCATATTTTTAGCTCTAAATCTTAATTTTACACCTATCTAATCTTCACTATGATTCATTGTGGAACATTCAGTTATGAAAGATAATATTTCACTAATTCCGTCAATATTTCTAGATATATCCATTTCAAATATCAAAATATTAGATCTTTTATTATTTCCATTGTAGATAGGCAGACATGAACATTTTCATTCAAAGAATTATCCCTCTTGTTTTCATTCCAGGGATGTTATCGTATTAAGAATTTATAATCCTTAATCAACTCTAAAAATATTATATAGCTAATATTGAACTCCTTTTTGAGAATATATATTTTTAAATTTTTTCATTGATATATTTGTCACACTTCTATCAAAAATGATGATGCCTCTATATGTTTAATGAAAAAGGTTCCAAACCATACTCCAAATAATCATATGGGAACATTATCTTATTGTACATAAATATTTCTTAAGTCATAAGATATAATCATGTAATTCTATATAAAAATATCTCCAAACACTTATTCGATGCATAACTATATATTAAAAACAATTTTCCACTATGATAAAATTTATGTAAAGGTGATGTAACAAATATTATCTACAGTTAACTGACTTTTATTCTAACATTAATCTATCTTGAGAAACTTATATCCCTTTTGATTTGACTTTATGTGTTTTTTAGATAGTAATGATAGCATATCTAAAAAATCAATAATATCATGCTAATCAAATAAAACTTTGAATATCCATGACCAATGATATTTTGGTCCACCATTCAAAAAATTCATCTTTGATTGATTAATAGATGCACCATTTCATTCAATTATATGTTTAAATACCCATAATTGAAATATTTTAACGATAAATAACATTTAAATAATGGATAAACCATTAAATTAATACAATCCAAAAGAACGTATTAGTTTAGTATATTTGAAAACATGGAAACATAAACACTAGTTTATGAATGAGTCATATCATCACCCACTAGGTTCTTGGTAAATATAAACCTTCATAGACACATAAAACATTATATTTATCATCATATCCTTGTGAAGGAATCATAAGAAGGGGTTACATTAGATGCTCAAAAAGGGTATACAAGGAAGATATGTAAGAAGAAATGTGATCATAGAAGTGCGTTAATTTTATAAAAACAAGGGAATATAATAATCTGTATATGAATGATCATAAACATGAATCATGGAATAAGGATTGATAGTTAATAAGAAATACATCAAAATGAAATAAAGAACATATTACATGAAATCATAACAAAAGAATACAACATATAATTGTGGAAAACCTGAATAATATGATAGGATTTATATATTATCCAAGGTATAGCTTCAAAAACAATCTTGGTAGTACGGGTTAAATCCTCATACTAATTTTTTTGTCATGAATCACTCCCGCATCTATCTATGAAGCAAAAGTCCACTAATCATACTGTTTTAAAAGACATGGTTCACTCCAATGACCATCCTAGCAATCAATGTTCACTCAAATGACAATCTAACTATATCTAATGATATAAAAATTTCAACCCAATTTATTGGAGGGAGAGATGGATACCACCCATATCATGTTTAAATCATTCATAAATGTGCCAAAAAATAACAGAGAATAATATCAAAACCTGTTAAATGAAATGGGTATCACAAACAGGTAATCATATCATAACCTGTGAAAAAAATACTTGTTTCATAATAATTTCATCAAAAAAATAACCCGTGAATGAAAAAAGGATTCCATAAATATATAAACCTTTAATGTAGAACGTGTTTCATAAATACCATTTCATAAAGCAGGAACCATTCAATGAAATAATAGGAATGAAACCATTATATAATTTTCAATAAAGGAATGAGTAACATCAATAGATGTCATCTTAGATGGGAAATAATTGTGAAAGTTATTTTAATCTCATTTTGTGAGGAAAATATAATAATTCATGGATTTTTTTAAAAATCCTATACATTTATGCAAACATTTTTCTTTGAAACATAAAAAGAATCTTGAAAACCATTTCAAAACTATTTTCCCTAAAAACATATAAAAATATTTAAAAACTCTTTCATAACATAAAAATTTTTATTTAGAGATCATAGAATGTATTTGTAGATACACATTTATTAATGTATAAGTGGTTAATAATACATTAATGGTTTGTATATACCCCTAAAAAGGATGGGAGTTGTGAATAATGCTTTAATCTCCGGATAATAATGTGTGAGACAACATTCCATTACCTTCAGTCTTATCTCCCGTTATACTCATTCAATGCACATGTATAATAAATATATATTTTTTATAAATCTATAAATGAACCATATTATTAATTAAAATACCATAATTTTTTTTATAAAGTATTTATGTTACCCATATTTTAACAATTCTTTGTTTAGGATTCAATTCGAGAAATATCCACTTTGTTTTTTCTCACGTGTCTTAATTAGTTATAACCTTCCTTCTTTTTTATAATATCATAATTTCCATATTGTTAACCATGATTTAAATATAATTTATCTTCATTACATTGTTATTATTATAATAAATATAATATATAAGTATCAAATGGAATACACCATTCATGGAGATGGTCAATCGTACGTACGCAAGAACGTTTTTTCTGTTTACTTTAAAAAAAAAATAAAGAATGTAATTAAATTATATATATATATAAACTTGATTTATTATATCATATATATCATATATATTCTCTAAACCCATTCATAATACGTTCCATGTAGTGTATGAATGAATCACATCGATTTGAGGGGTCTGTAGTTTACATTACCTCAAACGAAATTATTGAATTGACACATATTGGAATGTATAAATATATGTGTTATAAAAGAATTATAGAAAACCAAAAACATAATAAATATTATATACAACCCATATAAACATAGTTTCAATCATAATATCTACCATAAGAGGTGGTAAATGAAAAATGAACTATCATCATTTAGTGAGGTGGTAGTCCACGTACATGTAAACTATATATTCATTACACATAAGAAGGAAGTGTTTATAACAATAGGTTGAAAATCATCATAATAGAATTATATTATATTTAGGATACATGATTTGATATTACATCATGGAATATACATTTTTTAGGTTTTAGATAAATTTAATAAGATAAATCTATTTGTGGGATGGTGTTACCTCTTAATCAAGTAAATAATTTTGGTTTGCATCAAAGGGATTACATGGAATGGTTTATTCACAATGGAGTATTCAAAAGTTAATTTAGAGATTTTGGGGAGAAATATTGTTATATTTTTGTTGAGATAATGTTTCTTCAGATGTTTAAGGATGTGGGAGGAGAGGAGGCCATTTATAATGGTGGAGGTGTGACAGTCTTGTAATATTTTAAACAAAACGAACTCCAATGACATTTGTTAATAAATGTAGATCAATAATAATCCAATGTCGATATAAGGGAGGATTGGGTTGAAATATGGAAAGTAAATGTGTTTATAACAAGTGTATAGGTTGTTTTGGGCCTTAAGGTTATGGTTTAGTCCCTTTTCATGCTCTAATTAAATTTAATCATGGTAATTAAAATTTGTTACATTTATTACTCATTTTTTTATAAAAATACATTTTCACAATATTATAAGTTATAAGTTTTCTAATTCCTTTTATGGAATCAATTTTTTCCATTTCAAATCCCATACCTGGCAGAATATCATATAAATTTAATCTTGTAGTTGTATCGACAATGTGAGACTTAAAAGTAAATATTATCAACATATTTTTATGTTTTTATATCCAATATCAATTTGGAATTGGTTATAATGAAATAAATTGGGTAAATGATTATGATATTATCTATTTAAAATTTTAAAAATAATTTAAATATAAATAAAACATATAAATAAATTAGATGGAAAAGTAGTTTTAAACTAAAATATATTATTTTTAACTAATCATTAAAAAATAAAACATCACAGAAAAATTACATAAATTCACCAAAACCTTATATTTATTATTATATTTTAAATTTGATGTTTATTTTGACTAAAAAATAATTAAAAATATTTTAAAATTTAGTTTTAACATATTTTTTCCATTAAAAGGTGGTAGAATTTCCATAAGAGAAATATTGGGTTTTATAAGGAAAATTGGTTTAATTCTAATATAATGATTATAAAAATATAGGATGAATATAAAAAATATTTAATTAGATATATAAAAAATATATTCCATTTTAAATAATTAATAAATTTAAATAATTTAATTTTTTATTATTAAAACAAGTTTCTGTGAATAATATTGGGTTTAAGTAAAAATACACTTTTGTATTCATTTTTTTATATTCATTTCAAAAGAACTTTTATCTAATTAATTCAGTTTATATTTTCTAAAAAACATATATTTACAAAATTTTATAATATTATTAATAAAATATAAATTTACTACATGGTTATATATTATTTTATAATGTCTTATTGTTCTATAACACTCGATCTGGTGTGTCACGCAAGGCTTTGGGGAAAATTAGTCTTGCATAATATGTAAGTGTACATCAATATTATATATATTGGAACCTAACAATTATATTGAGTGTAGTGCATGAATAATTATCATTTCATATAATTCAATCAAAAATCAGTTCATTAATATATATATATATATATATATATTATTTTGTGTGAAATGAAAAATATAAAAAAGATTAAAATAATTTGAAAAAAATAATTCAAAAAATCTCAGGTCATTATAGTTGAACGCTTTTAAATGAATTTCTCACTCATAATTCATCTTGATTATTAATGGTTTAATACTTTAATATTTTATTTATAAAAACCCATATCATTAAGATGAATATTAAATGATCCCATAAAAGGGGAACTTGGAATCATAATTTTTACCTAGAGCAACATATAACTAGGTTTCCATAGAGGAGAACATTGGTTGGGAATGAAGATAAGATATGAATGAAAAGCATAAATACTGATAGGGAGTTATGAGGTCATCAATCAAAACATTTTGAATGATCAATGAAAGGCACGGGTCCTTAATGTTATAACTGAGTAATGATTTCAAAGGCTATTGGATTAAAAAAATTAAGGAATCAAGAAAACATTATTATTATTGATAATATTCCATACATTTAGTGATTTATTTATTGAAAAGGAATAGTATGAACCAAGATTTCATTATGTTTTAATTATTTTTTTTAAATTCTTAATACATCCATTACCTCTAGGAATGAATGTATATGCATTAACATTGATGCATAATGAACTAAAATAAACTTTTAGAAGATCATGAGGACTACAAAAATGAAAAGTCAAAATATTTCTCTCCATATAATAAATATTCCTTAATATAAAAAAATAAAAAATTTCCATACTAATTTATCATTAATACTTTTCATATAATATAATTATAAGTTAACCAATACATGACGCATGCCAGTGGTATGAGTGAAACCCTTAAAATCATCCAGTCATCGGTTCCAGAACGGCGGCATTGACAAACATGATTTGTTATCACCAAAATTATATGATTTCCATTTCTAACACATCACAAATATACTTTCCAAATTGTTATTATTGTCTTCATTAAAATAATGTTAATCACTAAATAACTTTCTAACTACGGTTAACAATACCAACATAATACATAAATAGTTTAAATGAAGCTTAAAATAAACTATACATGAATCGTTAACCTCATTACTTTTACAAAAGATGAAAATCAAAATAAAGTACAAATAATGTCATGGAATCAGCTTATTATTGATCACCAAAATATCCGAAAATATCTCTTTGTTTACATATTCCAAACAATTGAATACCCGAATCGTAAATCACTTTGAAATATGGTAATAACCAGAATTAAAATAAATACTATTATAAAACATACATACATATTTATTCTAGAGATTACTAGATAAATTATTTAAATCCCTGAAGTTGCAGACTTCATGCTTTATGACATATACAACTTTGTCATCAATCAATTATTGTGTAATCAATACCATCGAATTAACATATTGATATCAAAAATATCTTTATCCAAACATAATTATCATAACATAACATACATATTAAGGGTTATATTCTCTTATTGAGTGTATCATATTGTCATTTAATCATGTTTATAGTACATTAGAAACATTCAAAATAATATTGCAAATACTTAGTGAAAAAAATGAGAAGAACAATCCTAGTAGATTTCATCTTTTATTCTACATAATTATTGAATCCTAATACATATAAAGATTTATTATTCCACATTATCAATAAGTCATTATAAGCCTACTTCATCCTATTAATTAATAAATCTTTCCATTCACACTTCCTCGGTAGTCTCATCATTATCAGCAATATAAAAAATATATGTACAACCTTGTTTATTATCATGAGGAGATTTCCACATTTGAAAAATAATTTAATAATGACTATTCATTACACACATACTAAATTTACCCATTTATATTGAAATATGTAGGATAATATTAAAATCCACTTCTTTAACCAAACCATTCATTTGTCTTTTTCTGTTATATGGTTTGTGTCCTTATTTTCCAAAATCAAAACACCTTCCTATTAATCTAGGACATTTACTCATGTTATTTGTTCCACATTACTGAGACAAAGGAAATAAATCATTTTTATTCCATGGTCTCTATTACCTAAACACATAGTTAACTACTTCTTTATCTTATTTGGTGAGTGTGAGAGTTAGTACATGTATACATTTAATCATGTTACATAAAAACAGATTATCCATGATTAAAAAATCCTTCACCCTAATGGTCAAGACATTTTACTTCTGATAATCATATTTTTCTACACATTTAATTTCAATCTAGTTCTTTTTAATTTACCTCTACTGAAAAAAATGATAAATAATTTAATAAGAAATGATTATCAGAGTGAGGAACCACATAATAATGAACAGTCAGATATATGATTCCTCAGTTATGAAATAGTCAATACTTTATCGAAACACAGTTTTATCATAGGTTATTCATAGTTATATTATATTAAAGTCCATCATAATGGTTCATTACAAGTTTTTGAACATCCAAGGCACAAACCTTGGTAAATTAAACATGGTGTACAAAAAATATTGTTGTCTTGTACCTGATTACCCTGAGTTAGGCCTTGAACATCTTGTCATAGTTTTTACTAATAGGTATATCTTAGATAGAGCAAAATCCATAAGTAGTATCTAAACAAGGATATATTCAGAGAAAACCACTCACAATATTCATTAAGAAAATTAGATGACATTTTCATTATACATTTCCATAGGGTTATCCCTTTTGTATCATCATCATAGTTTCAAAAGGGTAAATAAATAATCACTATGATACCAACTATAATGACCATGTCTGAACATACATTAATTACTGATCACATTTGTGTAATTATTCAAGCATTACACAAACTGACTCCCAAATACTCTATTAATCTAGTACATTTGGAAACATGGAATCATATACACTATTGTATAAATTATCTTCACTATTTTTGAAATTGTTATATTTGACTAGAATAATTTTTAGAAACCTCAAAAATAATATGTATCTACATATAACGGAGAAAGAAAAATAAAAATATGTGGGCATAAATTCTTAGTAAATGAAAAAAGGTAGACAAGTAAGCATAAACATGATCAGAAGAGTATGAGATCTTGATCCAAACAACAGATGATCATACTCTGTCTATGAGTGATTATTAAGATGAAGCATAGAATACCTATTTATAGTTCACAATACGTGAATCTTAAAGAAATAAATAACATAATCCATGAAATAATAACATAAGAATACAAAATAAAATTTTAGAAAACCTATAAGTATATAAAATAATTCTTTTAGTAGCCAAGTCATTGCTTCTTAGACCACCTCAATATGATGGGTTCACTCCCCATCCCATCTTTGTAATCATTATTCACAACCATAACCATCTTATTTGCATGATTGCACTGCTCATACCACAATATTAGTCATGGTAAACTCTCATTCCCATCTTATTAGTCAAGGTTCTATCCCAAGACCATCATAGTCTATGTAATAAGATATAAATCTCTACCCAATACATTGGAAGAAGATATTAGTCCCACCCATCTCATAATTAAAACACACAAAAATTATCACAAAATCATAGAAAAGTCATATCATAACCCTGAAATAGTATTGGTATAATTAACATGCAATCATATCAAATTGAGTGAAAAATATACCACTTTCATAATCATTTCATAAAAAACATAACCCTAAAAAGAAAAATGGATTTCATAAACCTATAACCCATTAAGTTGAAACATGTTTCATAAAAAGCATTACATTAATCATATACCATTTAATGAAATAATATGAATGGAACCAACAAATTTTTCTAATTAATGGAATGATTAAAATAAACAGCTGTCATATTAGATTGGAAATAAATGTAATAGATATTTTAGAAACATTTCTTATTGAAAGTATCCTTATAATTTGAATTTTTTGTATCCCTAATTAATTTTGAAAACAATTTTATTTGAAAAAAAAATGAAATATTATAAAAAATGATTGAATAACTTTTTGAAAACCTATTTCCTTAAAACATATAATAAATATTGAAAACTATTTCAAAACTTTTTTCCATTAAAACATATAAAATAAATATAAAAACTTTTTTATAAAATAAAATATATTAGTGAGTGACAATAGAAAGGATATGTTAATATCCAAATATTTATCTATAATTGACATATTATGCATTCATAGGTAGTGTATATGATACACAATCTAAAGTAGTGGGGAATAAGGCATGTATATCACATAAATAAATAGTGAGATTAGATTACCTTAATATATGTATTGAATCTCTTCGTACTCATTCAAAACTATGGTATAAATATTATTATTATTTTTATAAATCTATCAAGGAGTTATATTATAAAATAAAATATTTTAAATTGTTTTATTGTGCTTTTATATTACCCTATTTTTAACAATTCTATGTTAAGGATCCTCTTTGGTTAACATCTGCATTGTTTTTCAAAAGTGTATTAATTTGTAATATCATTGGTTGTTTTTTTATTTCAAAATATCCTTAATTATGGACATTATTTAAAAATAAATTATATTCAGAATATTTTTATTATAATAATCTTTAGAAAATAGAAGTATCAAACAAAATACACAAATCATGAAGATGGCAAGTCGCTTGATTGCATGAAGCTTATTTCTGCTTAATTATCATGATGAAAGAAAGAAAGATAAAGAAATATATATATATATATATATATATAGTAGATTTGTTATATCATATTGATCATATATATTCACTAAATCAAACCTTAATAAATTCCATGTACTGTATGAATAAACCACATTGCGTTGAGGTTGGTGGGGTATAGTCCACAATACTTCAAAAGAAAAGATAACATCAAAATAAAATGGAAAGTATAAATATATACATAATAAAAGAATTACAGAAGATTAAGTTGATAATAAAAATTATATATAACACACATAATGAGTGTTTTCAACATTATTATTACCCTGATAGGTTGTAAAAGAAAATTTAACAAACACTATTTAATGAGGTGGCTGGTCGTCGTACATGTAAATCGTATATTCGTTACCCAATAGATGGATGTGTGTGTAAATGTATATAGAAATCATATCATAAAAAATCCGATTATATTAAGGATACCAGTGTTGATATAAAATAATTTTTTAATAATATTTTAGTTAATGGAGAAATAAAATTAAAGAATGGTCTTTGAGGGAGGGTGTTACCTATTAATTGGGTAACTCTTATTGGTTTGCACGAATGGGATTAATTGTAAATCATTATTCCCAAGGGAGGATTCAAGGTGGATGTTAGGTATTTTGGGAAGAAATTTTAGCATATTTTGGTCTAGCCAATGTGGATTTATAGGTTTCAGGATGTGGGAGGACACGAGGCCTTTTACAATGGAGGTGGAGTGGCACTTTTTTGATATTTTAACAGAACGGAACCTCACCCATGAATTTATTAGAATATCTATAACTAATATGAAAATTTCTTGAAAATGTTTTATAGGATTTAAATATGTCTATATAATGGATTTCGTAAATGATTTTTGGTTTTTTGATCCTTAATGTTATGGTTTTGTCCCTTATTAAGCTTAATTTAACCATAATCATTGTAATAAATTTTTACTAAATTCTCTAATCATTATTTTAGAAAAATATGTTAAGAAAATTAGAAATTTTAAATTATTCTTATTCCAAATATGGAATACATCTTTACAAATTCCAATAATAATAGTGGAGGAAATTAATTTCAATTTAATCCTCACGTCGGGTTGACAATGACGATTTTTAAAGTGTAAAATGATCATACATTTTCTATGTTTTTATATCCAATTACAATGAGGATTGGGATATAATGACCTAAATTGGATTAAATGATAACAATATTATATAATCAAAAATTAAAAACGATTTTATTTGTTAATTTAACATTATAAAAAAATTCAATCAAAAAGCAGTTTTGAACTAAAATATATTTTTTTTGCTACTAATTAAAAAATAAAACTTGACAAGAAAATAACAAAAAATCACTATACATAATTTTTTTATTAACATTAAAGTATATTGATTATTTTGAAATATAATATTTATACAATTTTTAAATTATATATTTAAAATATTTTCCCCTTTAAAAGTTGGTAAAACTGCATTAATAAAAATATAGGGTTTTATAAGATAAATTGGTTCTATTCTTATCTTAAGATTTTAAAATCTATTGGATGAATATTACCAATATTTAAATGTATATATAAAAAACATATTAAATTAAAATTATTTAATAATGGTAATATTTTTAATTTATTTTTATTCAAATTACTTTGTGGGCATAATAATAGTTTTTTATAAAAATACTCTATTATATTTAATTTGTTATTAAATTAATTTCTAAATAATTTTTAACAAATTAATAAATTTTATATTTTCTCAAAACTATATATTTAAATATTTCAAGTAATAATAATTATAAATTATAATTCCCAACCAGGTTATATATTTTTATATAATATCTTATTTTTCAGTTACAATCATTCTAACATGTAATGAAAGGCTTCGAGGAAAGTATTTGTTTTTTGAAATGCAAGTTTAACCGAGTGTTACAAATAGTGAAAGCTAACTGTTATATTTAATGTAGTGAATTATTTAATTATAATTTCATATAAATAAATCAAAAAATAGTTCTCTAATAAATCTACATATCAATTTGTGGTGTTGGGTGAAATTAAAATATCAAAAAAAAAATAAATTAATTCAAATCATTAAATCTCAAAATATCTGGGAGTTATAATATAACACAAAATGAATCCTTTTGCAGTAAAAATTCCAAAAAATGTAAATTTTTAATATAGTTTCTCAGTTTATATCATATTTAGTAATAATATATAGTGATATTCATTCTCTTCCATTCCATTTGAATAAATATTAACATCATCTATAATGTCAACTGAAAACTGATCAAGGTACTCTATAAAAAATATATTTACTAAATCTATGATGATTAAAGGTTTATTTATAAGAAAAAATGGTATCACTATATACAAATAGTTTCTATAACATTATATAACACATTCATGGTTATATCCTCCTTCTTGACCCTAAATAGATGATATCAAGAATTAATTTAAATCATCAAGAAGTATTGTGATCCACCCAGTTTATCAAAGACAACATCAATATGGGGTAGTGGATACCTATTTTGGGTCATGACCATTTTATAATTTTGATAATTAATTCAGAGTACAATCAATACATATTTATTTTGGAAAATATATTAGTTGAACTCAATGGTGACCTACATGGATAAATGAATCCCTTTTCATGGTTGTCGAGGAATTGACTCTTATGTTACTGAAACACACAAGGGTTTATTCAATAGTGATTATTTTAAATAGGTGTTGAACCATGTATGAGTTCTATTAGGAAGGAAACATTACATTTTTATTGAATACTAGGATAATATTCTTTAAATTCATCAATAAACTACAACACAACAGGAATATCATCGATGATCAATTTATCCACAACTATCTGAGATAAAAAAATTTAAATAGAGAACAAAAACCATATACTGAAGTTTATTATCTTAAAATGTCAACACTTATCCTAATAATAAATCATGATCATAATTTTGTTTTGAATATAAATCCCTATTTCATTTCCAGGGTAATTTATATGGGATTTATGTAAATAAATACATTCCATTTAGAATATCAAATTTCCTTTAACTACATTTTTAATGGGAATACTTATATGAAGAAAATTCACACAAACATCAACTAAAAATGTATCATATAATTGAGATGTGATCATCCAACCACTACAGAAATTCACTACATATTCTATAAAAAATAAATTCGTTGTAATCTTAATTTCCTTATAAATTTCCGTATATATAGATGAATCGATAGATTTATTATAAAATAAAACATTATCTACTCTAGAGTGTATTGTATGTACTAAATTCACCATTTCATTATCACAACCCTCATTAAAAATGGTTATCTCAAGAAAGTTCCATATATCTATTGTCTTAAGAATTTATTGGACATTGTCACTATTATTATTCTTTGTATTTTAGAACTAACTAGAATAATTCCTATAATTGTACAATCTGACACACTATAGTGTGGGTGGTATATTCTATTTATAACTCACTCAAATAATTTTATTAACTGGTTTATTTAAAATATTTATACATTCATTTTCATTATGGCCAGAACTCCTACAATTGGGACACCTTCTATTTACATTCATTAACACAACAATGTGATCCATCACAGAGTTTTTGGAGCTATTTGGTTGACATATTTTCATTTTTCTATGAAAAAAATAATTGTAACATCTATGAATCCGCATATTCATTTCCATTATCACAAAAAAAAGAGGGTATCCAGCTTCCATTTCCACTTTTATTTGGCATGGAATTATTTCTTAATAAATTACAAATCACCTTATGAATAATTAACTTCATAGATTTAGTTTCAAGATAATGAAGAATAATTCAAACATATATTAAGAATAAATTATAACACTATAAGATTAGATCATAAGACTTGTATAATATTCTTCATTTTTTCATTCATATTGAACATTATTCTTCTGAAGATCAAGGAACTCATTAACCATTTTTGTATGTAGAATTAAAGGAAAGAAAATATTAAAAAATAAGATTTTATACTCATCCCACTTCATGGTATCAATTTTTTATTGTATCCTCAAGATGTATATGTGATTCCATTATTGATCTCTCACATTCAAAATGATATATATAAAAAAGTAAAATTTCATCTTCTGAACATTAGATAATGGAAGAAAGCATTTAATTAGTCGAGATCAATTGTTTAGAAACACGTGGACATGAAAAATCACTAAAATATAGGGGATGTTTCTTCATGACTGACTCAATAGAATGTTTCTAACTCTTTTTATCATTTATAATTTTAGCATGATTCATAGCATTAGAATATTTTGTTGTCATGGAAATACAATTTTTTATTCTTGATCCCATAAGTTTTTTTCTCCGAAGGAAAATATTTACATCTTTCATAAAATTCATAATTAAAACTATTATTTTGGGCTTAATCCATTGGAAAAAAGTAAAAAAAATCATAGTTTATGAACCAATAATCATAAAGGTGAACCACAAAATAATACGTAAAATTAAACTATATGATTTATAAATCACGATACATTCATTTTTAATTTGTTACAGTGTTGGAATTTCCTCGTTTATTTGTTCTCACTATATATTTAAATATTGTATGTATTTTATTAATCTGTTTGTAATTTACAATATATATCTATAACACACTAATATTTTATGATATATCTATTCCTTTAAATTTATTTTCTTTTTTATTATTTGTTTGATGATAGAATGAATGTAATATTAACTCTGAAAACTATTATTATGGACTATATAAATTAGACATCAAATAATACATAATGAAAAAGTACTAACAAAATTATGAAACATATAATGGTCCTTGACTTTACTTATTAATTAACTGATTCTTCATGAATAATTATGCAGTTTTTAGTATTCCCATTTTTTCATCAATTTTTTCTTAAAAATTTAATTTTTAAAAATATAAAAAAACATAGATAAAATTTAGAATAAAAATCTAGAAAAATAAAATACATATTATACTTGAGACTATCGATGTAAAATTTGGATTATTTTGTAGAATTTTCGAAAAATATACATTATTTTATGAATAGTAAAAACATTAGTTTTTGTAAAATTTTCATTATTTCTAGATTGAAAAATATCTATATGATAATTTTTTAATAAATTTAATAGATATTTTCTATGTTTTGATATAGTCTAAATAAATAAATATTAATTATTAGCATACAATGTTTCGGTATAAGAATGTTTTTTGTTCTCAAAAATTATTTTGTAAGAAAATGGATTTTTGTTGTGTTTTACATAATTACTTTTAAAATTATGTATGAAAAATATAAGAGTTGGATAAATAAAAATTTATTCCATATTTGTAATCATTGTGTAATGATTTTTTAGTATTTCCATTTTAGTTTATTTCTATGAGAATAAAAAAATTAAAAATATTATTACCACAATAAGGGTAAATCAAGTTATTTAGTGTAAAAATATAATTATTATGTCTTTTAAATAACCCCAAAACATTCCTAAATTTTTAGACTATATATTTTATTACCTACTCTTATAATATTACTAATATGGTATTTTGGGTCAATTTGAATGAGATTATGACATTATTAGTATTTTATTTCAAAAAGTTCCAATAATGTCATATTATTGTTTTTAATTAATATAATATCTTTTTATACGGGGATATCCAGAAGATATATTAAAATTTAAATATAATTTTTAAATATGAAATATTTATATTCATCATGAAAATTTATTTTTAATTTACAATGATGATATATTTCACTTCAGTTCATTCTCATCTATGACATAGTAATTATTTATTAAATGAAAAAAAAATAAGTGATAATTAGAATAATATATGTATTATGTTTTTAATATAAATATGGTGATCTTCAAATTGAATATATTTCCATTAAATTATATTTATTGTTAAAAAAAATTATTCTACGAGTTTTTATTTTATTTTAAATGTCAAATTAAATTTTTTTGTCAAAATAAATTATAATTAAATTTTATGAGAATAATATATATTAAATTGATAAAAAATTATTAAATAATAAATAAGGAAAAAATGATAATATATGGTCTAAAATATCATCCCTTATTCATTTATAGTCAATTTTGAATCAATTTTTTTAAGACCAGTGGTATTATATTTTATTATTTTGACAAATTCAAAAAGTTTCTCCCACATTAATTATAAAATAGAATCCTCATTAGATATTTACAGTTATTTGAGCCTTATATATTTAAAAAACCCTAAAAAATTCTTTTATCATCTTCTTTTGCACATTTTAAATGTTATTTTTTCCAAAAAACCCAAGATCCCATTGGAGGAGATCTAAATAATTCATTTCTAAGAAGAGGTAATCACTATACCTATTCTCATTCATTCGATATTATTTTTACTCATCCATGTAAATGATATTTATCAAAAAATAATAAAATATTAAACCTAAATATTTGGAACTTTTATTATTATTATGAAAACACCACTACAATCCCTCAGTCCCACCAAAAAAGAAGTGACAATATCACTTGTCATACACAAGGCTTTCCATATTCACGATGAAATAAAAATAATTTTTCATCACCATAATTTATTATTGGGTATTATTATGGGTTTAATGTTTATATATGAAATTTATAAATAAATTATACTTCTCATTTTAAAATATCATATATTCATTATTTCCTTCCAAATATTTGGAAAATGATATCATCACTCATTCGTACGTGTGAAATACAACATCCATGAAGTGGTTTAATTTTATTAATTTATATAATAATTATATAGAAATTAAGAAGTGTTTTATTAAAATAAATTTTTTATAAATATTATTATATAAATGATAATGATTTTTTACCATTTTTTCAGTTCATCTGTTAGAATATGAAAACAGAATTCATTCTTACATACAACCTATTGTCTCCACAAGCAGTCTGATTTATTTTCTACATGTAACTGTGATAAATTATTATAAATATCTATATATTTAATAAATAATATATTTATATCATTACTAAATATCTTGAGATGAGGGAACCATTGTTATACTAAAATATCCAAATCCAACAAACTAATACATATGTGAAAATATCTAATATACTACAGAATATAGATTTTAATAATTAATTTATAAGATTTGGTAAAAAGATAAACAATTTAATCATATATTGTTTTATATATGTGATTATGGTTCATTTTTTATATAAAAATAAATTTTTATTAAACATGAGGATGTGACCTTTATAAATGATGTCATACCAAATGTAAGGGAATTTCATTTCAGTTTTATTTCTATGGAAAATTTTCCTTATAATGTACATGTTTATTATGTGTGGTGTATATACATACCATGAATTTATATTATGATTTACTCCTTTAATATTATTTTAATTTCATTTCCATATATTTATTCATTATTTTTTGGGTCTTAGGATTAAAAATTTATAAAAATGTTTAGGGTTTATTTTACAATCTCATAATTATTTCAGAATGTTTATTTTTATGTTTCAGTTGAGAAGTGTTTATCTACCATTTTTTTTGAAAAATGATTTTATTTTTGTTAATATTCCTTGATAGTTTTTTAGAATATGTTTTAACCATTTTTTAATTTTTACCAATCAAAATTAATGGAATAAATTATTTTTATATCCAAACATGGTACGTTGAGTCCTTTCAGAAAAAAATATTGAACGATTTTTTATTATATAAATCAGGAGTCCATTTTTATAATATCATTATGAATAAGTTATTAAAATATTCACATAAATTTTTTTCATTTTTTTCAAATAATGTTTTATAAAATATAATTGGACACTTTTTTAGAAGATAAGTGATTTCAAAATAGAAAATCTGATTACCTTTATAATTTTTCAATATAATAATTCACATTAATTTTTCAATATATTATGAAATAAATTTTTATACATAATATTTAATGGGGATATGATCCAAGAATACCTTATTTAATATTTTTAATTTATTCTTTATATCTATGAGGAAAATATGTGGATGAGTATAATTCCCTTTTCAACGGGTTATATTTTGATGAAATTATTATGAAATTGGTTTCTTTTAAAAAAAATTAGATGATTAAGGATTTATGAAGTTGGGTAAAATTTATTTATTATTTTCATTCATGTGATCAGTGGGACCTAAATTTCCCTCCAACGCATTATTTAGAGATGGATAACTCAGGAGGAAAAATGATATACATGAACCTGATTTCATGTTTACAATTTTAATCATGGAACTACTTTTCATGTCCACATGTTTATGAATGTACCTAGATTTAATTTCAATAATATCATTAGTTAACCTAGTTTAATATATAAATTTATTTGATAGGTAATGATTTCCTATACATATATAATTGCGTGAACCATTCGTTATTTATACATGTTCACAATGTTATATGTTTAATCCATAGTTCCATTTATTATATAGATATTATTCTCTCATGGATTATGCTCATTGATTATTTTATGATTCATGTATTGTCTACCTCAAATATTTCTTCATGGCTCATGATTATGATCTATGATATGAAGGGTATAACATCAAATGTTAATCACATGTTCTCAAACCATTTTTTTGATGTTATGTGTATGTGATCATTGATATCTCCCTTGCTTACATTGTTGAGAAATTTAGCACAAGCATTATCATGTTTTTTTTGCTCAGTTCATAAATTAATGTTTTTATGTTATTTATCTTACAATTTTTCTTTTTATTATGATGATATATATAATTTATGAACTAATTTATTTATCTATCCACGTTTTAAAAGTTAATAGAACTTTATTAATCTTTCATGGATGAAAATAATTTGTAATGAGTATTCATCTACATTGATATAATATATATTTATTAAATTTATGGGTTTGTACATTGGGAATATTGTTAGGGTTTATTTATCCTTAGGAAACTAGGATGAAAAAACAGTATTAAGAATCATATAAATAGGTCTAAGAATATTATAACATCACAAATTCATTGATTATGGATTATCATGATTAAATATAAATAATAATATTATTAAAAATAATGATTATTTTTTTAAAAATATAAATAATGATGTCTTATGATTATGTAACTTTTCAGTATGATTATAAATTATTCCAATATGTTTTTTTATTTTATTCAGTGGATTCAACCCAAAAGAATCATTAGAACAAAGAATGTGACGACCAATGAAATTCACATAATTATGATCAACGATGTGGATTAAGAGTTGTGATTTAATATGTTGTGACTATTATTACTAAAATATATCATGTTATTTCTTAAAATGTGGATCATTTTGAACTCTTGAATGCACCATGAAGGGTTCAAAAAGTTATTGAATATTTTATGTTATATTGACTACCATCCTTTTATTGGTGTTTCGATCCATTAAATTTAGAGTAATCGATATATATGATGGAAATGATATTTTCCATTTATTGTACTCGTATCATAAATAAATAATCTAGGTTGTTTATTGTTTTTAAGGTGATTTAGAATAATGGTGTAATCTTATTAAAAAAATATGTAAATATGATGAAATTATAGCCCCTGTATGTGATGAGTTTAAGGGAACGATTTTTAGTAAGTTCATCCCTTTTATTATAAATATAAACATAGAGGTGAAAAATATTGTGGTTAAATAGAACGATGATTAATCCATCGGTACGTATGAAGACAATTCTATAAGACATAAAAGTTATAATTTAGGTTTATTCGTCATCCCTAAAAAAATTATTAATTATTTTGCATGCAAAGGCAATTATTCAAAAGAACATAACAATATAAGACTTGGTAAGAAACAAAAAAATCATTCATTATCTATTGATAGTGGAAAATTAAGATGCAAAATATCATGATTTTTTTAATAAGAAAATGAATATGGAGTGTCAAGAATATTCGAGTGGTTTTCACATTGAGGGAAGTAAATGGTTCAACAATATACTAGGAAAAAATGTGTGAAGGATTACTCAGATGAATGCCTAAAAGGAACAGGAATATGCATCAAGTGTGGGAAACCTATACATCAGTAAAATAATTTTATTGTGATATGGGGATGCTACTCAATGTACTTAATGTTTGTAGAGATCAATTAAATGAACGAATCACAATTCAATTCTATAATTGAAATGTGTTTCAATACTATGTCAATAGTTTCACTAATACCAGGGAAATTTTGTATATTAAGATAAAAAAAATCTGATGTCAAAGGCCAAGGTTAATCCTTTCATAATTAAAATATTTGAACATCATTATTATTTTTAGCTAATACTTATCATCCCCTATAATTTTTGGTATTTATTTTTAGGTCTTAGTGAATAATCCATAATATAATATCATTATTTGGTGAATGTTGATGTTTTATTATAATTTATTAGCTCTATGTACATATAATCCATATATATTTCCATAATAAAGTGATCATATTATATTTTTTGGAATCAACCTATGATTATCTATCAATTAAAGGATAAATTTAAAAAAAAAGTGGAAATGTTTTTTTACTAAGATATGTACTTATTTAAATAATAAAGTATGAATAATCATTTAGATACCAATATGTATTTCACTAGTTAGGAAATGATTAGTAAAACATTGTGAATATATGATCATGTTTTATAAATTTTGGTATGATTCATTATGAGTAATTATAATTTTTTATGAATACAATGAGAGGATATGAGTTCAAATTAATTTTGGTTATGAATATGGTCTGTAACATTTTGATGGTGTCTTATGTTTAACTACATATGGAATGGATTAATTTGAAAATTTGCATATTATTATTTTTGGTAAATTAATGATTTATCATATAATATACTAATTTTATTTTAATATTTATAGTTATAATTAATGAATTATTAGTCTTACGACTTATTCAATGTTCTTTAATAATGAAAAATTCATCCCAAATGTCCAATTTGTATAGTAAGAGGTCAGGTGGAAATAAATTTAACAAAAAAATGGATTATATTATTAATAAAATTAGAAATAAATCTATTAAGATTGTTTTATTCGTTTTTTATTAGGATTGTAGTGGTATACTATGAATTTAGGATATGGTCTTTAAAATAATAATGTTATTTGATTACATTTCATACCAATAAATCTATTGTCTTTTAAACCATCCCAGATTTACGGTTTTTTGAAGGTTATATTTCTCTAACCCAAGATCATTATCACTCCATATCAGACCATAAGAGTTGGTATTTTCATCCGTATCAACATTTTAAATTTGAACATATGTTCTCTTGTTTGAAAATACATTAATGTGTTATTATATATGACATTTTAACTTTCCATCCCCTCTTTTAAGATGAAGTTTTATTATCCATGTTTAAGTTGTGTGTTTCCATAATGTAACATTAAAATGCTGAACACTTGATTTTAAATAACATGTTCAATTTAAGAGGATGAATTTTTTTTAATTTAATGTATAATTTATATCCTCTTGATTTTATGAAACATTTTTTTCATTATATTTAATTTCTTAAATATTTTGTGCACACAATAGACTGAGTCTAAAATGAACCATCAAATATTTGTATAATAGAACTTCTAAGATTACCATTAAATTAGTTGTAATGAATATTATTTAATTATATATGAAAAATATAACGATCTTACTAATTGATAATGTACAAATTTATTCCTGGAAATGAATCACTCATTGTTTAGTAAAATAATTTTATTTTTATGAATTTGATTTTTAAATTATTTTTCATTATTTTGAGGTTAAAATATTAAAATATATTTATGGAGATTTTATAAATTTATTATTATAAATTAAATTAAATACATGTATTTATCATTTCATAATTAACTTATGATTATCTTTTTGAATTTTAATAAAAGATAAATTTTTAGTTAATATTGAACAATAACGATTTCAATAAAACTATAGTTTTTGATATTTTAAAAATTATCAAAATTATTGTAATTTTATATGCATAAAACTCATGTTATATTAATTTAGATACAATATAATTAATTACATTTTAATTATAATTATTCATTTTTTTGGAATCAGTAATTTCTTTGCCTCAAAATGACAATTTCCAGAAATGTTTTTTTCATTTTTATTTTATGGGCTTATTTTTAAAATTTGTTATTCAACATATATAAGTTGAATATTGAGAAATGGATTACATATTTGGATTTATTGGATACAAATTTGGTAAATAATTATATTTTATTCTTCTCCAATTCGAGTAATAACTATAGTTATTTTATTACTATGTTAAGGGTTAGGTAGATTAGTTTAAAGAATATATTGATAAGGACTAATAAATTATCCAATAACACCCAAATATTTTTAATTACGATATTATTTTGTTCATACACATAATGTTTTAGAATAAATGACATTTCATGGCCATATGGATAATATTATGACCCTTATGGGTTATTTTATTCAAAATAGTTCAACATGACACACTCTTGTTTTTAATAAATATATTTCGTTATTATGGTTTCAATCAAAGGATATGTTATAGTATAAATATTATATAGAAAAATAAAATATTTATCTTCAAAATGATTCTTTATTTTTATGTTTTATTAAATAAACAATAACCTTTAAATCTAACCAAATATTGTTAGAGTAATTATTCAATAAATTAGAAAATAATGTAAATTATATTAAATTTAGTAAATTTATTATTATAAGAGATAATTGAGGTGATAAATTTTTTTTATAGATTGATATTACATGTATTAATGATTTAAAATAATTTTATTGAAATATAGGTTTTTTTATTGTTTTATTAATACTAATTTAATTAATATGGTCAAAATTGAAAATAATAATAATTTATGAATATAATAATTTATTAACTTTTTTTAAAAAAATTGGTAAAAACCATAAATAAGGGAAAATATCATACATATGGCCATAAAACTTTCACCTATTCATTTATAATAATTTTTATGTATTTAGATCTAGATATGTTTGTTATATTTTATTCTATTGGGAAATTCCAAAGGTTCCTCTAATCTTATTTATAAAAGGGAACATCCTCCATCACTTCATACCACCACGTTGAGCATTATAGATCAACCATACAATAAAAATTATCTTCTAAACATCCTTATAAAAATATTATAGGATAATATCATAACATATAACCATATATAGGGAATTTTAAAAATTATCCAAATGATTCGTTTCCAACAGGACGTCATCACCTTTACCGATCTATTTATTTTTCTACCACTATTTGTCTTCTATAAATCTATATTAATTATTAGGAAAAAAATTTCATTTAAATAAATATTTTTAAATGTTATTTTGATTTTAAAACAAAACTATACAACTTCATTCGCATAAAATCAAAAGTGAAAGTATTTCTTGTGGGTACGTAAGAGTTACCATCTCCACATTTTAATAAAATTTATTTATCATCGGCATATTTTATAGATTGGTATTATAGGGAGTAAAATATTTATATATTTTATTTATTGAATAATTATAATTATATAATTTTAATATAATATCTACTTTCTTAATATCCAAACCATTGGGTAACAATTACCTCATTTGTGTATCATATTGGACCACCGTATTCACAAAGCGATGTGAAGAATTTTTCATTTCAATTTTGACAGGCATCGTAAAATTGATGGATTTGATAAATATATAGGATTTATAAAAGCGATACATGAAATTTATAATTATTATTTACCTTTATTTCATTCCATCGACCAGGAAATGAAATCATTGTTCATGCGTATGTACGACCAATTGTCTTTATTTACTATATAATTCATTTACAATATGAAACACTTATGTAACAATCTAAATATATATATATATATATTATTAATTAATATATAATATAATTATATAATTATTAAAATTTCATATATTTGACTATGATTAAATTAAAAAGATAAATAATACCAAACCAATCAATATGTGGAAAACGATGATGATGTCACTAAGAGTAGTGATTGTAATAATAAATAGATAACCAAAAGACAAAAAGGGATATAATTAAATAATATAATTTATGATATAATTTATGATATTTAATTAAAATATTTATAAGAAATAAATTTTTATTATATAGGAGGTTCCAATGAGTATGAAGGTAGTCAGACTTAAGGTAATGGATTCTATTTTAACTTTTATTTCTATAGGAAATATGAATTATACACTACATGTTTAATTTTCGTGGTAAATATTCATCCTAGGAAATAATATTATGGTTCTTATAATGAAAATTATGTGAAATATATCCATATAGTGTTCTTTTATTCATGTATCATATGATTAAAATGTATCAAAATATGTAAATTTTATCTCAATGTCACATAATTATGTAAAATTATACAACATTAAGACTCAATTGAATAATGTTAGTCTTTCGTGTCCATATTTTCTAAAAAAATTAAAAGTGGGTTTTAATAAAATTATAAAACAAATTTATAAAATATTTTACCTATGTTTAACTATTTAAAAAATATTTTGGAAAATATTTTTTTTGTCATTTCCAAAATGACGTACATTTTGAATTTTCCAAATAAATTATTGAATTAAAGTGTTTTATCTTATATGACATGTGTAAATTGTCCCACAGTTGTGATTTATTAATTATTTGAAGAATAATTTATATTTTTACTAGTTTATTTTCAAATAGATTGTTTCCATTTATATGTGCTCTAATTTTTAAAATATAAGTTAATCATTAATGGAAGTGTCCATTACCTCATGAATTATTCTATGGTATATTCTTATTTGTTTCGTATAAAATTACCTAATTTGATTATATTTATTATTTACTAGAGATATAATTCTATTATACCATCCATATTATTTTTTTAATTGGTAATTTTTATGTTGAAAAGATATTGGTGAAACCCATTTCATTTTCCACATGATGTACATAGATGTAATGTTCTTGAAATTAATTTTGTTTCATGAGTTATCATATGATATAATTCTTTGATATTATGGAACACACAAATATATATATATATATATATATTATTTTCATTATATGAATGGTGGGACCAATATACCCTTTTAATTAATGGGTAAATATGGATAACTCATGAGGATAAAAAGTAACGTGTGAACCTGATATCTGGTGCGGAATTTTATCTGTGGATCTAGTTTTCATGACCATATGTTTATGTTTTGACCTATAATTCATTTAAATAATATCATGGGTGGATCTGGTTTCATGTATATTATCCTATGCAAGGTTATTAATTTATTTCCTTAACTTAATTAGTGAAAGTGTTTATATTTATTCATGTTCAAAAAGGTATATGTTTATGCCACTATATCATTTTAAATAAAAATTTTATTCTTTGATTTCTTATGTTTATTTATACATTTATGATTGTTTTATTATGAATAACCAATCATTATTCCATGACTCAAGAATATGATCAATAATATTGATGATGTAGATTTGAAATGTTAATATCATATTCATTCACCCTTATTATCATGTTATTCTCTTGTGACAATTGATATCTCAATAGTATACCATTAATGAGAATTTTATCTCTTATGTTATTATGTTTCCATTCCCAAGATTATTAATAAATGGTTTTGTAAATGATATTTCTATGAAGGGTACTTATTATAAAGAAATCTGTTGAAGACAATGTAGATTTTTATGCAATATGTTGTCTGCCTTTCCTTGTTTCCAAAGGGACAAAACATATATGATTTATAAATGTATCAAAATTTAATGTAATTAATATTCATCTACATAGGTATAATATCCATTAATTAGGGTATTGGGTCTCTATAGTATATCTCAGTGATTTCATAATAAGAGTTCCACAATGGTCGTTATCGTGTACCGGGTGACGATCGACTCTAGCTCAATGAACCATTTTGTAGGTATTTTCCCTCATTACATATCTCTGATATCTACATATAATTTTGGAATATATAAATAGATATAAACCACTCACTCATTCCTTAAACAAAATTATTGAACATTTCATTATACATGGACTCAAACTAAGGAATATCTGTTGGGAATTTACTAAATTGTTCTCAACGTAGTTTATAATGGTTAACTAACCCTTTCATATGATACCAATTGTAGAGACCCAATATTCTCAATAATAATTATCATGTATTTATATATGAATACTCATTACATTTAAAAGATACATGCACATGGATTGTAATTGTTTTTTGACTTTTCAAACTATGCGTTAAATATTTTAATTTAGTGAAATATCTTTAACACCTCCTATAAATATCATTCCCTTGCAAACTATTCAAAAAACTATCCAACCAAAAACACCTCTTCATAACCAGGTGAAGGAAACATAATAATTTCTGATATAAAATTACTATTAAGGATAAACATTGAAAATACATAAACATAACATCAGAATAAGGTCTTGAGAACAAGAGGAAAACATTAATAAACCTTACTATTCATATCAATGATAAAATTTGGGTGTTATGGATTAATGATTTACAGTACATAATCCATGAATTACAGTATAATCAAAGGAAATGATCAATGAAAAAATAACATTAGAATAATATATGATTTTTAATACACATAAGAATATAACATTGTGATCTTGTATACATTGAAATATGTTCACTCATTATATTAAGGAAATGAAATAAATCCCTCAAGTGAACATATTTACATGAAACCTTAGTCCAAATATATTTTTATATAAATGAAATATAAGTCTACACATCAATCTTTGAACATGTAATGAGGTTCATAATGAAATTATAAACAGCCATCATGTTCAGATATATAATTTTAAACATATAATCAGGAAAACACATATCATATTTACTCATTAGTTATAAATATTTACCCAATTAATGAGAGGGTCATAAATGTACCACTCATCACAAAAAAATACATCTTTGTTTGATATGATCACAAAAAAATATCATATTATAACCCATGAAATGGGGTTTGGTTCCAAAAACATTTTAATATAGTAAAACCCATGGAATGAAATGGGTTTTATATAAATATTTTAATCATAATCATAATTTATATATTGAAATAATTAAGATGATATGATCGGATAATTTCCCTATAAAATCATCAGTAACATAAAATAATGTAATATTAGTTGGAAAATGATATTTTATAATCACTCTGAACATTTACTATTAAAAATTTCCTTTCCAATTTGAAAAACACATCTTAAAAAAATTTCATTTAAAAATTATATTCATTGAAAATAACCATGTAAACATATAATGGATACTTCCATATTTTTATGGTAAATTACTATGGATCACATCATACACATTTAGAAAAAGATTTATTTAACATATTTTGTAAATCCATATCTTCCTTAATTGGAAAATTTCCAGAATATTTCTTTTAAAACACATTGTCAAATTTTAATCATGGGTAAAACACTTAAATATATCGTTTTGGTGATGTTAATAAAATTTTAAAATTATTTTTATAAAACATGGATTTGATGAAATAGGGTTTTCAGCTTGAGATATAAATAATGTTGGTTTTTTAAAGAACATTATTTTAAAATCTTAAGTACATAAAGAGGGTAAAATGGATATAAAAAATTATTTTCATGGAATTAAATAATTGTATTTATATTAATGAATTATTTATTTATCACACTATATAATCATCGAAATCATAATCATAAGAAATCATGGAAAACGATAATATTGTATTACAAAATCATTACGACTTTTGTAATATGAAATCATAATCCACATAAGAGAGAGATGAAAAATGAATTTGTAAAAAAATATTAATTATATTAATCATGAAATATATTCATTAGTTGTATATGAACCAAATAAATGGAATTGGTGGTTGGTATTGCATGGGTCTCAAAAAAGTAAATTGTTATAAGGATATCCCTTAGAATAAGTCTTGACTTCCTTCATTCACATTCAAAACTCTTCTATAATAAACATATGTTTATTAAACAAATTAGAACCAGATATGTATATATCATAACTTATCTGATTTACTTATGGAATTTAATTTCACATCTATTAAAAATTCCTAATTTAAATCATGTGGTGGGTAATAATATCTATGTTATTCATGTTAGATTATTTTTTTTGGAAAACTAATATATATCATGGTTACATAAAGTCCATATTTTTAAAAATGATATAAATATCCTATATATTCAATTTATATATATTTAAAGTAATCCTTAAAAGTTGGAGATAAAAAATGAGATATGTCGATCATTGAGATGATATGCCATATGTATGGATGAATGTTTTTATATTATTATTAACTTATTGAAATGAATATAGCTAAATAATATAAGTTATAATTAAATAATAATTTTTAATTTTTTATATATCACATCTTTTTAATTAAACATAACCTTATTACCTTCAATGAACATCATATGTGACGAACAAATCACATCAATTTACAATGCAACAATCATCAATACATATAAATGATATTATTCTTTCATTGACAGAATGGGATGTGAGATGTTATATGTGATGTACTAGTTATAAAAAATAATTTTTTTTTAAAAAATAATATAAATTGTATCTATAACCACACCCAAATGAGTGAGGTGGTGATGGAATGTATGTTTCATTGATTTGTGAGCTGGTAGTTTGTTGTATACACGAGCGACATTATCATTTCCCATATGAGGGAGTAATATATAGATTGTAGGTCATGTCCATAAAAAATAACCTATTTTCATATTTACGATTCATATGTTATTATATTAAAATGATTTAATAATATTTGCAATAGGTGGAAGAGGAAATAAAATAAAAAAAAATTGTTGATGAATGACACATCCTCATCAAGTAACCTCATTGTGTTTGCACATAAAGCCCTCTAATATTGGATTTGATAACTAACATTGGATTCTAGAATTCAATAATCGAATTATTGGAGGGATTTTGGCATGTATTAGCTAATACAAATCAATTTTAACATGTGAATAGAAGAGGAGAGGGGGTTCCCATTTTTATGTGAGGTCACTTTCTCACATGTATTTTATGAAAAGAAAATGATGTACTAATAATTTTATATTATAAAAAGATAACAATGTTTACAATATTGAGAATATAAGATATAATTTAGAAACTTTTTTATAAAATAGGCGTCCAAATAGTTTCTAGGTTATTTAACCAATTATATATTTAGTTTAACCCATTGTAAACCAATTTTCACCTTAACCGTTGTAATTATACATTAATCCTTGTACTATTTATAATGGTATAAAATTATATTGAAATTATTAGAAAATTTTTATTATTATAACTAAAAATATGGAATTCATTTTTCTAAATTCAATTTATATAATTTTCTGTATATATTTTAAAATGAAACCTATAGATGTAAAGATAAAACATTTTTTCAATTATAAAATTCTCATAGATATAGGAATTTTCCATATTTGAATTGAATATTGAAATTATTCCTGTGAGATAAATTGGATAAATATATATATATATGAACAATTTTAACTTTTAATGACATATTTAAACATTTGTATATTTATTCATTTAGTAAATCAAATGAAAATTCATAATAAAAACCGATATAATCCAATATGTAATAAGAAATTTATTTTTTTAAAAAAAATTAACAAAATTCACTAAAATTAAATTTTCACATATAGATTTAAAAAATTAAATTAATTTTGTAATATTGTTTTATCAATAGTGGTAATCATTACATGTTTTATGAGTTCATAATTTGCAATAATTTTTTGGTGTAAATTGTATTTTTGAAAAATATATAGATTTTATAAGTATTATATAGTTTGGATCAAAATCTATTCTTTATATAAAAAAATTGTACTTAATATTTTAAAAGTATTCATTTCTATTCAGAACTCTAATTTTATGGGTTAGGTTATAATTGTCAAATTTAAATATTAATATTAATAATATATCAAGTTTTATTCAAAATCAAGGAAATGTGGAATACATTCCATATTTAGTTATGCATTTAACAAAATATATGGATGATATTTAATTTATTCAAAAAAATTGATTTATAAATATTTTAGGAGTTACAATTGGATGATTTTTTTAACAATATCAGTCGTAATTTGGTTGTTATATAGAACAAAGGACCTCTTATTTGAAATAGTGACTCTCAAATTAACGATATTGACTTATATGAGACCATTAATTCATTCCCAATGCTTGAGATGATATTAATATTTAATATAATTTATCATAAATGAATCTAAAATGGATTTCAAACAGACATCAATTTTGTAATTTTTAATGGTGAGGAAGACATCTATAGAGAATAACTAATGTTTTTTACAGTTGAAGAAGATGGATATAAATAATGAAATATAAAAAAAGAAATATTTATCATAACTAAAGGGATAAATTCATGGTATATAGAGTTGGTAAATATATTTTTAATGGTAAAATTAAATAATTTAAACGTAGATTAAATGATAAATGTCAAAAAAGATGGTACAAATTTAAAAATTAATTTTGTGCACGATAACAATATATTTTTGTATCAGAAATAAAAATCTAACATAGGAGGATTTTCTTAAAAAAATAGGAAAACATTTAAATATATAAATTATCTATGAGTTGATATTATTTTTAAATTCATAAGGAAAAAATAAAATAGATTTTATATACCTCTCATTAGAGAATTAAGTTCATAATTTACTCTAGATATTTTGAATGTAGGAATCAATAGAAATAATCACACTTATAGGTGTTAAGAAAATATTTCTCATTGAAGTGGAAATAATGAGTCAAGATCAAGAACAATTTTCGAGGAATATTGGTAGCCTTGTTTATTCAATTAATCCAATATATGACATCATGTTTGTTGTAAAACATTGGGAATGATTATAAAGAATATATACGTTTTCAAATTATTTAATAGAGAAAAATATCTTATTCAATTTAAAATTGACTATTAATTATGGATTATGGTATGAAAAATGTACACAATTTATTCATTGTGGATAAATCAATGGTGGTTTTAAAGGAGATATTGTTAATTAAATGTTTTATTTTGGAGGGTATTTGTTAATATTGTCACGACCCGTCCTCGGGGCTCGTGCTGTGACTACCCCATGCCCGCCTCCCATAGGCCAGGGGCTGGCGACTAGCACCAAGGTGTAAATCCCGATGAAAAAGGGAGAGGAATTGCCTTTGAAAAGTAAACAAACAACATAGAGTAAGCAAGCAGAAGTAATCACTAAGTAAAACTGGGTACAATAGTAAGTTCGGAAATTAAATGGGCCAGAATACAAACCAAAATTGAAAATAAAGTACAACTGAAAAGGGTTTACAACAACTGAAAAGTAAAGTAGCAACATCGAGCCGTCTACTAGAAGTACCGCCTTAAGGGTGGGTATATATATCCTCCACAGCTCCTCGGGTCTAGCTGTCCGCTTCGAGTACATCTCGCCCAGTGGTCCACCTCCAGGTACAGACCTGCTCCGCAAGCCTCAACCACGATCAGCGTTGTACGTCATCTTCAACCAACACAACGTAGTGCGGGCATAGCCCATGCAAGGGTGAGTATACTCTACTCAGTAGGGACCCCGACACCCCCAAAGGTCTCCCAGAATCCACAAAGGATAATCCACAAAGGAAAGATACAATCACGATGTAACATCCGACACTACTTTGGTATATTCCCATACATATACCTAAGTCATCAATTCTTGTTCGGATCCAACATCCGAGCCCAAGTACAACCTAGTCCACACATGAAAACACAACTCAATCCATACAGGAAAGCATAACGTAATCCACACAGGATATCAAGTCAAACATATCGAAGATAAGGATTGAATGTCAAGACTCAGCTCACACAGGGTATACTTCTTCGAATGACGATAGAGATGATCAGATGTAGCCATCGATTCATCTAAGCCATTGGACCCACACAGGATTAATAGGTACTAACCCCCACAACGACCCACAAAGGATTGACAGGTAACTAACCCCCGCAATGACCCACAAAGGACTGAAAGGTACTACCCCCCGCAATGACCCACAAAGGATCGATAGGTACTAACCCCCGCAATGACCCACACAGGATCTGAGCCATACAGGATTGGTAGGCACTGGCCCACATAGGACCGCTGAGTGCTGACCCACACAGGATCTGACCCACATAGGATCGGTAGCACTGATCTACGTAGGATCGCTGAGTGTCGTAGTCTTCGACGTCGAATCCATAGAGGATTTCTGTACAGTCATCATCGTCGTTACAGTCACAACCAGCTCTAGGGTTCCTGCACACAATAAGCTCATTTGGGAGGGTCCTCTCCACGAGCCAAGGGGCTGATATATCAAATGACGCATAGTCTGGAGTTGATGTATCCAAAAGTTCCATATCGCCAATAGGAACTCAACATCACAGACAACGCGTCAATCGGACGCCTAGTCTGTGAGTTAATGGCTTTTTCATCCCAGGGGCCCTGTTGTTTTTTATGCCAAAACCTACCCGACCGTACTCCAACTACGTCCAAACCACGAGCGTAGTAAGCTAAAAGGTATGTCTCACTATGAGGAATCCATCAAAGTTGACCGCACGTCAATCGGACATCCGAAACTCAAGTAATAAGCATTTCCACTCTGAGGGCCCGGTAAGTTTTGTGTACGAACCAACCTGGATGAACCCAAAGTTCTCCAAAACCTTGAGTGTATTTTACCGAAACGACCGTCCTGATCCAAGGATCGCATCGCAGCTGACGGTGCATCGATCGGAGGTCCACATCACAAGTTATGGGCAAAAGACCGAAAGAGGTCCGTGAATTTGGGGTTCGGGCCCGGTCCGACCCGGCCCGGTACCCCCTAGGTCGGCCCGAACTGGGTCGACCTAACTCGGGTCCGGGTCCGGACCATTAGGACGCCGCCCAAAACGGTGTGCGCGGCCCGGCCCGGTCCGGCTCGCTCGGCCTGGCCAGCGTGGCAAGGCGGCTCAGCCGTAACAGCCGAGCGGAAGGGGTTGGGGGGTGCGCTGCCCCCCGCCTATTCATAACCACGACCCCCATGTGGGGGGCCGCTCCTGTCGGCCAGCTGGGGGTTACAACCCCCATCCCTTCTCGGAATCTGGTCGGCCCGGCTGGTCGGCCGTGCCGCTACCACGGGACCCTGCGGTCCCACCCTCCTGCTCTGGCGCCGGCGGCCAGAAGACGACCACCACTTCCTGCTCTACTGCGGCCAAAGGCCATGGCCTTGGTCCGTCCGGTGCGGGGTGACGGCGCCGCGGCCCTCCACCACAGCCCCGCTCCGGCCGTGGCCTCTTCGACGTTCACAGGCGCGGCGCGACGGCGCCAACGCTTGCTCGACTTCAACGGTGCGGTGCGACGGCGTCGTGTTTCTTCTCCCATTAACATAGCTTCCGCGCGGTGTAACGACATCGCGCCGCCTTACACGTGCTGTAAAAAAATCAAACAAACAAGGGGGAGGAGGGTCGTCCGTGATCGTGCGGTCCGACCTCCTCCCATTATTGCGATATCAGGTGGCTCAATTTGAAATGAAGAATGGCAACAAAAGTAATCACGAACAAACAATTAAAATAATCCCCTACCCTGAGGGTAGTTGAACGAAGGCTCATCGCGGAATTTCACATCGCGGAACAAGGAGTCGCGAAAGGAGGATCGTCACGTCACGAAGAAAAGATTTGTCGGCATCGCGTCATCAATCTCTAAGGATCCAACGTTCTTGTCGTCCTTTGTCGCATGTTGGCGTTCTTCGCGTTCTTCATGTTCTTCATCGAGGAAGGAGTTATCCAAGGCTTTGAGTAATTTTTCCCAAGCCCTCTCGCACAACGAACCCCTTAATAAAATAAGACTTGTCTTATTTTATTAACACACAAGCCAAACGTTTATAAATTCAAAAAAAATTGAATCAATCAATTAATTGAAATAATTGAGAAGGTTAAACCACCCAATTAATAAGGCGTTTAAACATTATGTTAAAAGCCAGAGTTGACTCTCATTTAATTGGGGGGTGCGGTTGCGTTACCTAAATAATGGTGGGGGTTTCGAGGAAGTTGAAAAAGTGGGGCTCATGTGGTCCCCACCCCACAAATATCCTACCTAGTGGAGTAGGATATAGTGGGTCCCACTTCAACCAATTAGCTTAGGTAAAACAACATTAAATAAAATAAATTGGTTGCCCCATTTTATTTTATTCATTTACTTAACCCAAAATTTTAAGTACCACACCCGAGCAAACACAACTCCAGAAAAGGTGTTCCTAAGAAATTACCGGTGCTATGATTACATCGGTACCCTCAGAATTCGATTCCGAGCACCGGTTCAAAAGTTAGGAAAACCCGCTTGTTCGTTCACTAAACGTACCCGATCTAATCTTCGGAAAAATGATTCCGGGCACACCGGGCCTCAGAATTAGGTGCCGTCAGAAACTGCGTTCTTGTAAAATCCAAAAGAAAATTTTAAAAAATATTCATTGAATTTTACGGGTCTTTACATTACTCCCACCTGAGGTATTTACGTCCCCGTAATGATACAACATAAACTAGGGAAACAAAAGTGGGTACTTAGCATGCATCTGAGCCTCTCGCTCCTAAGGGCTCTCTTGGAGGTTCTCGTGCTTCCATCTGATGCACACTAGAGGAATCGACCGTCCATGTAAGACCCGCTCCTGTCGATCCTCAATCTCCACCGGGACCTCCGCAAAAGTCACCCAATCATCAATGTCCAGCTCCCCATGGTCAATGATATGCGTCAGGTCATGCATGTATCTACTCAGCTGAGATACATGAAAGACATCGTGCACCTGGTGCATCGTAGGTGGTAGAGCCAGGCGATATTCCTCCTCACCTATCCTGATGAGGACCTAGAATGGTCCGATAAAGCGTGGAGACAACTTTCTGCCTCAGCCAAATCTCTGTAATCCTCGTCGAGGTGAGACCCGCAAGAAAATGTGGTCGCCATCCTCAAACTCCAGTGGCCTCCGCCTCCTGTCAGCATAAGACTTTTGCTGGCTCTCATCTATCCTCATCTGCTCCTGGATGACCTTGAAATTCTCCTTCATGGCCTGGACCATCTCTGGTCCAACAAGTGATGAGTCCCCAGGGTCTGTCTAGCACAGCAGTGATCTGCAAGGTCGGTCGTACAATGCCTCTTATGGTGCCATCCCAATTGTGGAGTGTTAGCTGTTGTTGTATAGGATCTCCACCAAGGGTCGATGGTCCTTCCATCAGTGACCAAAGTCAAGGACACATGCACGGAGCATGTCCTCGAGAGTCTGAATGGTCCACTCCATCTGACCATCCGTCTGAGGGTGAAAGGTGGTGCTAAGACGTAGCTGCATCCCGAATGCCCCCTACAACCCCTTCTATATCCGGGAAGTAAAGAGAGAATCTCAATTGGAGATGATAGATGATACCACACCATGAATACTTAAAATATCCTTAAGGTAGAGGCGTCCCAAGCTCTTCACTGAGCCCTGCTCTCTAATGGCTAAGAAGTTAGCCGACTTGGTGAGTCAATCGACAATCACCCAAATGGATTTGTGACCTCTAGATGTGTGTGGAAGTCCAGTCACGAAGTCCGTAGATATCCTGTCCCACTTCCACTATGAGACCTCTAAGGGATGTACCAAGCCTGATGGTACCTGGTGCTCTGCCTTCACCTGCTGGTAGGTGAGGCATCGAGAAACGAACTCTGCCACAACCATCTTCATACCCGGCCACCAGTACTGTCGTCTGAGGTCCTGGTACATCTTTTCCACTGCTGGATGTACTGCTAAAGGGGAAGTGTGAAACTCCCTCAGCACATCCTCCTGTAAGGTAGTTGGTACCATGGTACATCCTATAAAAAAGATGACATGCTCTCCTACCACAAAGAATCCATCAGGTTCCTGTCCTGAGGTTATCTGGGCACATCGCGTCTCACAATCATCATCCCCACGATGTGCCTCTCTAACCCTCTGTAGAAGTAGAGGAGTGACTGTGAGTGACTGTAGAAAGGCTGATCCATCAATATCCATGAAGGATATCTGCAAAGAGGGTAGCTGCTCTGTCGCCTCCCAAAGTAGCTAAATGCCCATCCTCCTACTGAGAGCATTAGCTATAACGTTCCCCCTTCCAGGAGTATAGACTATATCAAAGTCAAAGTCCTGAAGGAACTCGAGCCATCTCCACTATCTCAGGTTCAGGTCCTTCTGTGAGAAGATGTACCTGAGACTCTGGTAGTTAGAATAGACTGTAAAGCGCTCTCCCATCAGATAGTGTCGCCACATCTTCAGAGCGAAGACCACTGGTGCTAACTCTAGGTCATGGGTAGTGTAGTTATACTCATGCTGCCTCAAATGACGTGATTCATAGGTGATCACGGCCTGCTCCTTCATCAAGACACATACGAGTCTGGTCCCTGATGCATCGTAGTAAACTACATACCCAACTACCTCCTCTAGTAGCCACAAGATAGGCATGCTGGTCAATCTCTGTCTCTGCTCCTGGAATCTCTACTAACATCTGTCTCACCACAAAAAGGGTTTCCCCTTCTTCATCAAAGCTGAGATTGGTGCCGCAACTCTGGAGAAGTCTGGCACAAATCTCCGGTAGTACCTATCTAGACCCAAGAAACTCCGCACCTCTGTCACGCTCCTGGGTGGCTCCCAGGCTAGCACTGCCTCGATCTTCACAGGATCCACCACAACTCCCACCTAAGAGATGACGTGTCCTAATAAGTGGACCTCACATATCCAAAACTAACACTTCGAGAGCTTACCATATAGCTGGTGCTCTCAGAGTGTGTCCAGTTCAACCCGCAAGTAGTAGGCGTGCTCCTCCTCATTCGTCGAGTATATCAAAATATCATCAATGAAGACCACGACAAATCGATCAAGGTAAGGATAAAAGATCCTATTCACGAGGCCAATGAAAACTACTGGAGCATTGGTTACTCCGAATGGAATAACCAAGAACTCATTGTGGCCATATCAACATCTGAAGACCGTCTTCTGCACGTCCTCGTCCCGAAATCTGAGCTGATGATAGCCTGACCTGAGGTCAATCTTCGAGAACCACCATGCTCCCTTGAGATGATCGAAGAGGTCTTCAATCCTCGGTAGCGGATAATTGTTCCTCACGATCACCTGGTTCAGGCGACGATAGTCGACACAAAGTCGCAAGCTCCCGTCCACCTTCTTGGCGAACAATATCGGGGAAGCCCAGGGTGAAACACTGGGTCAGATGAATCCCTTGACCTGCAAGTCCTCCAACTGTACATGTAGATCCCGAAGCTCAGCGAGGGCCATCCGATATGCTGGTGTGGATATCGTGGTTGTCCCGGGGTACAGGTAAATATAGAAATCTACCTCTCTGCGAGGAGGTAGCACATGGACGTCATCGGGGAAAATGTCCGCATATTGATCCAACACTGCAGGAAAACCAAGACTCCGCACGTCAACTGCTCCTAGGATGAGGCTAGCTAAGTAATGAGTGATGGGATGTCCTCTCCTCTGCGAGAGTCCATCTTGTGCTACAAAGGATCCCTTCTCGCCGGTGAATGTGAACCTGCTCTCGTTGGTGCGAACACATCGCACCTTGTGCCTAAAATAGTCAATCTGAGCATGGACTGTAGATAACCAATCCATTCCCAGGATGACGTCATAAGGACTCGACACCGCTACAAGAAGATCCCAGCCGAAGCTCTCATCTACTAGAGTAGGCTCACACTACCGGCACCAGTGCGTAATCGTCGAGTCTGCTCCCGTAGGAGTCTCTAGCCGTAAGGATCGAGCCAACGACTCTGTCGAACTCTCTGGGCTCCAAACAAAGGCCGCGGCTATGAAATAATGACTCACTCATGTGTCTATAAGAACTAAAGAAAGGGTGGAATAAACATAGATAGTACATCGAATAATCTCCGGCGTGTCGTGGTTGTAGGCCTCCGCTACCTGGAGCTGTGCCGGTCTCTGCTCGCCAGCTCCCTGTGGTTGGGGTTGACCTGCTAGGGGTGGTGGTGGTAGAGCCTGAAAGCATCGCCCACCACCTTCTGCTAGGCCAGCTCCCCTTCCTCGTCCGCCTGCTCCCTATGGACCGCCATGGTCAACCCTCTGCCTCTGCCTGGGTGGTCCCTCAACCGTCTTCTGATTCTTTGCACGGAAGGTCGGGCAGTCACGAGCCATGTGGCCCTTCCCGCCACATGCGTAGCACCGTCTGCCTCTCGAATGACTAGCTCTGCGCTGTGTGCCCCACACCTCTGAGCCAGTGTCCTGAGGTCATCCGCCTAAGGGCCTGGTCTGCCTGGACTCATGTGTCATCTGTCGACTGCCAGCTGTAGAAGGCTCTACAACATGCCGCCCTGCGGTAGGTCTCGCCGCGGGTGTAGACTCAGCAAGAAATCTCTCGATGAGAAGGGCTTGCTCCAGTACACCTTCATGTGTCGGAATGCTGAGGGAGATCAGCGATGCCCTGATCTCATGCCTCAATCCCTGCTCGAAGGTCCAGGCCCAGAAGAATGGGTCCTGTACCATGTCCGTCGAATAACGCAAAAGATCGATAAATCTCGCCGAGTACTAAGTGACCATCAAGCTACCCTTCCGTAGCTGTAGAAGTTCCTGGATGCGCACCGCACAGAGGGTGGCTGGGACAAACTCCGAGTGGAAGAGGCTCTCAAAGTCTGTCCAGAAGAGAGATGTCTTGTCGTGCACCTGGATCATTACGCTCCACCATCTACCTACTGCCGCGTGCTGGAGACTCACTGCAAAGATCACCATGAGGTCTGCTGGTGTCCCTACCAATCGAAAAACTCATACAACTGCCTCCAGCCAATCCTCTACTGCTTGAGGGTCCGTCTCCCCGTGGAACCTAGGCGGTTGCTGACACTGAAACTCATGCAGTGCACCAAGGCGACATGCACTCTCAGCGGTTGGGGCTGGCAGCATCGGTGGCTCGGCGGGTAGTGGTTCCACCGGTGCCTCTGCGGTCAAAGGGCCCTATACCGAGGCCTCGTCGCTCAGTGGCCTGTCATCATGTAGAAAACTTGAAAACCTAGTTGGCTGTCGTCGTGGGGCCATCCTGAAAATGACAGGTGCTCCACGGTAAAAAAATAATACCTGGTGAGCTGACACAATGTAATCACAAAGAAAACTTGAAACACACATGCAATCAATGTTTTCGTGTATTATGTCGGAAATCAAAAGTCAGGGTCCTGGTGTACGGATACGTCAGCCGCCGCACCAACACTGGACTCCCTGGACTGATAACCACACTCAATACTCTTAACACTATTTCTTCACATAGAAAAAGATCAGAGTCCAGAGTTCTACGGTAGAACCGAACCTCCCTTTGTTACCAATTTGTCACGACCCGTCTTCGGGGCCCGTGTCGTGACTACCCCAAGCCCACCTCCCATAGGCCAGGGGCTGGCGACTAGCACCAAGACGTAAATCCCGACGAAAAAGGGAGAGGCATTTCCTTGGAAAAGTAAACAAACAACATAGAGTAAGCTAGCAGATGTAATCACTAAGTAAAACTCAGTACAATAGTAAGTGCGGAATGTAAATGGTCCAGAATACAAACCCAAACTAAAAATACCGTACAACAGAAAAGGGAGTACAACAACTAAAAAGTAAAGCCACAACGTCAAGCCATCTACTGGAAGTCCCACTTGAAGGGTGGGTACAGATAGCCTCCACAACTCCTCGGGTCCAGCCGTCCGCTTCGAGTACGTCTCACCCAGTGGTCCACCTCCAGGTACCGACCTGCTCCACAATCCTCAACCACGATTAGCGCAGTCCATCGTCTGCAACCAACACAATGTAGTGTGGGCATATCCCGTGCAGGGGTGAGTATATGCTACTCATTAGGGACCCTGAGACCCTCGAAGGTCTCCCAAAATCCACAAGGGATAATCCACAAAGGAAAGATACAATCTCAAAGTAACATCTGCCACTACTTAGGTATATGCCCATACATATACCTAAGTCATAAATTCTCGTTTGGCCCCAATATCTGAGCCCAAGTACAACCCATTCCACATAGGAAAATACAACCCAATCCACACTGGAAAGCAGAACGTAATCCACATAGGATATCAAGTCAAACTTATCGTAGATAAGGATTGAAGGTCATGATTCAGCTCACACAGGGTATACTTCTTCGAATGACAATAGAGATGATCAGATGTAGCCACTGATTCATCTAAGTCATTGGACCCACACAGGATCAATAGGTACTGACCCTTAGAATGACCCAAAAAAATCGATAGGTAACTAACAACCGCAATGACCCAAAAAGTATCGATATGTACTAACCCCCGCAATGAACCACAAAGGATCGATAGGTACTAATCCCCGCAATGACCCACACAGGATCTGACCCAAACAGGATCAGTAGGCGCTAGACCACATAGGACCGCTGAGCACTGACCCACACAGGATCGGTAGCACTGATCCACGTTGGACCGCTGAGTGCTGTAGTCGTCGTCGTCGAATCCACGAAGGATTTTTTTACATTCGTCATCGTCGTCGCAGTCGCAGCCAGCTCTAGGGTTCCCGCACACAGCAAGATCATTCGGGAGGGTCCGCTCCATGAGCCGAGGGGATGATACATCAACTAACACGTATTCTAGAGTTAATGTATCCAAAAGTTCGGTATCGCCAACAGGTACTCAACGTCATAGACGGCGTGTCAATCGGACGCCCGGTTTGTCAGTTATTAGCGTTTTTGTCCCAGGGGCCCGGTTGGTTTTTAAGTCAAAACCAACCCGACTATACTCCAACTACATCCAAACCTAGAGCATAGTAATCCAAAATGTCTCTGTTACAATGTGGAATCCATCAAAGTCGACGTCACGCCAATCGGACATCCGAAACTCAAGTTATAAGTGTTTCTGCTCCGAGGGCCCGGTTGGTTTGGTGTACAAACCAACCCGGACAAACCCAATGTTCTCCAAAACCTTGAGTGTATTTTACCGAAACGACTGTCTCGATCCAAGGATTGCATCGCAGCTGACGTTGCGTTGATCATAGGTCTGCAGCCCACGTTATGGGCAAAAGACCGAATGAGGTCCGTGAATAGGGGGTTCGGGCCCGGTCCGACCCAGCCCGATACCCCCTAGGTTGGCCCGAATTGGTTCGACCCGACTCGGGTCCGGGTCTGGACCATTAGGGCGAGGCCCGACCCCATGGGTGCAGCCCGGCCTGGGCGCGGCCCGGCCTTGCGGCCCGGTTTGGCTCGCTCGGCCTGGCCAGTGTGGCCAGGCGGCTCGGCCGTAACGACCGAGTGGAAGGGGAGCGGGGGGTGGGGGGGGGGGGGGGGGGGCGCTCCCTTCCGCCTGTTCGTAACCGCGACCCCCATGTGGGGGGCCCTCTCCTATTGGCCAGCCGGGGGTTACGACCCCCGGCCCTTCTCGGAAGCCCGTCGTGCCGCTACCGTGGGACCCCGCGGTCCCCCCCTCCTGCTCCGGCGCCTACGGCCGGAAGCCAACCACCACTTCTTGCTCTGCCGCAGCCAAAGGTCACAGCCTTGGTCTGTCCGGCACGGCGCGACGGGGCCCCGCCCCTCCACCACGAACCCGCTCCGGCCGTAGCCTCTTCGACATTCTTAGGCGCGGGGCGACGACACTGCGACTTGTTCCACTTCAACAGTGCGGCGCAACGGCGCCACGCTTCTTCGCCCATTAACATAGCTTCCACGTGATGCAACAGCACCGCGCCGCCTTACACGTGCCGCAACAAAATCAAACAAACAAGGGGGAGGAGGTTCGGCCGTGTTCGTGCAGTCCGACCTCCTCCCGTTATTGCAATATCAGGCGGCTCAATTTGAAATAAATAATGGTGATGGAATTAATCACGAACAAACAATTAAACTAATCCCCTACCTCGAGCGTAGTTGAACAAACTCTCATCGTGGAATTGCACGTCGTGGAAGAAGGCGTAACAGAAGGAGGAACGTCGCATTGCGGAGAAAAGATTTGTCAGCGTCGCGTCGTCGATCTCCGAGGATCTGGCGTTCTTGTTGACCTTCGTCGGAGGTTGGCGTTCTTCACGTTCTTCGCATTCTTCATCGAGGAAGGAGTTCTCCAAGGCTTTGAGTAATTTCTCCAAATCCCTCTCTCACAACGAACACCTTAATAAAATAAAACTTTCCTTCTTCTATTAACACAGAATCCAAATGTTTATAAATTCAAAAAAAATTGAATCAATCAATTAATTGAATTAATTGAGTAGGTTAAACCGCCCAATTAATGAGGTGTTTAAACATTATGTTAAAGCAAGAGTTGACTCTCATTTAATTGGGGGGTGCGGGTGCATTACCTAAATAAAGATGGGGGTTTTGAGGAAGTTGAAAAGGTGGGGCATGTGTGGGCCCCACCCCACAAATATACTACCCAGTGGAGTAGGATATAGTGGGTCCCACTTCAACCACTTAGCTTAAGTTAAACAACTTTAAATAAAATAAATTGATTACCCCATTTTATTTTATTCATTTACTTAACCCAAAATATTAAGTACCACACCCGTGCAAACGCAACTCCAGAAAAGGTGTTCCTAAGCAATTACCGGCGCTGTGATTCCATCGGTGCCCTCGGAATTTGATTCCGAGCAATGGTTCAAATGTTTGGAAAACCCTCTCGTTTGTTCACTGAACGTACCCGAGATAAACTTCGGAAAAACGATTCTAGGCACACCGGGCCTCGGAATCAGGTACCATTAGAAACTGTGTTCTTGTAAAATCCAAAAGAAAATTAAAAAAAAATCCCTTGAATTTTACTAGTCTTTCCAAATATGATGTTAACAATATTGTAATTATAAGAAGAAAATTCAAGTCACTTAAAGCTCAATAATGGCATTTTATAGAATTCAATCTAATGAAAAAACAAATGATTCAAATTTAGTGACAACATTAAATAAGAATGTTTATTTTTTCTACCCTTTAGTTTTTGGGAGATACAATCAAAATGTAATTGAATATAAAAAATTATAGTGAAGAATTTTTTTCTGATAATATGAATTTAATAAAACTAATCATAAAAGTGAATGTTAGTGTGGAGAAATTCTATTAGAGTTTTTTTAATCCAATGATTATGTTGAAGATATCTGGATAGAATAATTTTAAAGGGTTCCCTCAAAAAATTTATATTGATGATGAGTGTGCATTCCAATAAAATATCCGAGAGAAATATCAGGTTTAATTTCCCTTTGTTATTTAATTTGATTATTTTAAAAGGGATATAATATAAAACAATCACGTTATTGGAATGAGATATGATTTTTTTCCCTTTTTCAGTGATTATTATGGTAAATAATAGAAGATTTTTTTTTTCATAAATGGGATTTATTTACGAGTAGTGTAAAGATAATTTAAGACATATTGTTAATTAATATGTACATTTCCAAAACACAAGGAGATTAAATATCCCATGGAGTTTAAATACCCTCATAATGTGAACTAGTAAAGGAAGAGTTACTAATTTAACAGTTGATTCAATCAAAAATTTCAATTATTTTAATGATACATATATTGAAAATATTCACATGGGGTAGTTGAAGTATAATTGAAATGGAGAATAAATAAATTATTTTTAAGATTAATACTATGATAATGAAGTGAAGGTGACCATTTCACTATAATGATGTCGATTTACATAAGTATATTTCTACAAATTTTATTATTTCACAATGAATGCATTCGTAATGAAATTTAGGATACATTTATCACAATGAAATGACTCTATATGAATTTGGTGACTCTTTAGTTCTTTTAATGGAGGAGTTTAACACTATTTATATGATTCTGACAGAGTAATGAAGGGATTCACATATCTTCCTGATCATAGATATTTGATTAGGTACATTAGTTGGAATGGATCATCAACCACACTATAGTCTTTCATGTTGCACTATAAGTGTAGTAAAATGAAATTATAATACATTGGGGATTTATTTTACATATATTTGGATCTACACTCAATTCCATATATGAAATTATAATGCTATAAGTGAATAATGAATCACACTACTGGAAGTGAGGTAACCACACAGTGGTAGTTAATAATTCTATTGAATATTTATGATTTCATTTCCATACCATCAGATACAACGGTCAAGATGAATGCAATGGAGTGACTTTATAGTGGGTTAAACTCCATCTATATTATTTTATTCACACTAGTTTTATACACATGATGTAGATGATATTTGAAATAAATCATAGGGATATGAAGAATAATTTCAAATAGAGGTCTAAAAAGATTATTTTCTATAGTTTGAGTAGAAGAAGAAGGGTGTACAAGAAATTAAACATTCCCAAAATCTAGGTAAAGTAAATTGGTGATATTTTTTAACTTTTTAATCATTTTTGTATATAATAACTTGAGTTTTGGGTTTTCTATTTATTCAATTACAATTCATATTAATAATAAAATAATAACTTCAGATGAATGACCAAAATAATTACACAATTGAAATTTGTCTTATGATGAAAATTTAAGGTGAATATTTTATTTCAACATTGGGTTATGTGTGTCCATTATAACACTTAAAATCATTGTTTTTCCCCATTGATATTTTTTTTACTAATTAATGTTATAAATCTTATTGGGGTTTTTTGTTTTTAGAACACTACTATTAAACAACCTCTTATTGGGGTTTTATGATCACATAGTCCATTTAAGAGTTTTAAATTATAGGAACATTATTATTATATTTGTTAGGATTATAAGGATACAATATTTATAAATAATCATGGTAGAAATAATTAAAGAAAATGAATTCCAAGCAAAAAAATTATTTAAAATCAAAACTATCAAACCCAAAAAATAAATATTTTATAAATTACACAAAGGATCATTGATGTTGTTTCATTCAATATATACTTCACAAAGTTCACTTTGAATAAAAAGTGAAAACCTCCCTCCAAATTATATTAATGTTTCAAAATAAATCAACCAAATGAATTAGTCATGTACTAATTAACGTCAGTAAACTATAGTATCATATGATGGTGTTGAGGAAGAGTAAAAATAGATATTAAAAAGAGAGGGAATAATCTAGATGACTACCTAAAAATGCATTCCATAATTATCATTGACAAGATTCATTTATATATGGACTTGGTATATTTATATGTTTTCAATATCATTAACTAATTTTATTAATACCATGTGAGTAAAAAATTACTTGAAAATATCATTAGAACATCTCAGTATACATTGAAATCATGATGTTTCATCTTATGAAATTTCTTATTAATAATGATAACCAAGCATGAATGATTCCAAAATAAAATATTTTCAAATCCATCAACTAAAATTGATCAGAATATACTACATTAATCAATAATATGATATGATTAATCAAAACCTTTATGATGTACTTGTTGTATAGTACAATCAAAAGACACAAATTGGATAAGGTTTTATGACAATATCATATATTTCCCATTATGTAATAGAAAAAAAATGCATATGATAAACCATTTTTTTGGTTTTTATACTATATGATATGGTATATCATATCTTAAAGTTTAACATAAATGAAAAAAATTTATATATTAATAAGTGTATATATCATTAATTATTACAATTTTACTATACCCTGATAAACGTTTTGAAATATCACCTTATATAGTATCATATATAAAAACATAAGAAATAATAACCAGAAATAATTTTAGAAATAATCCAAAACACATTTATAAATATATCATCAATAAGGCATTTATTCAAATCATATGAAATTATTTTTCAATACCCATTAAGAACAACGTGTGGATAAATAGTAAAAAACATTTGAATAATCAATCTATGTTTATTAAAAAACAAATACATAGTTGACACACACAAAAATGTGACACACATTCATGTTTACTATTTAAAATAAATGAAAATTCCTAATTTTTGATTATTATAAAATTTTAGGCCTAAATAACATCAATTCTACATATGCTATTATATTAATGGTGTGATATCTATTAAACACATGTATCTCTATACCCTTCTATACGAGTAATATCTTATATAATAATGTTTAATCATTTAATATAATTATCCCACACATTGAGAGATAATGGGACATTATGTATTTCAATCATATATAAAATCAGCATATGTTACTGATTATCAATGTAAACAATAACTAGCTCGATGAATATGTAAAATGGAATTCAGTTATCTGTGTGTGGATATCACATGCCCCTCATATAGATAGATTATAACATCATATGTACCTTATAATTTTAGGAATACTTTAACTCAATCTATAAAATTCATGGTAATAGATGACATACTCACCATACATGAGGAATATCACTTATTATTTATGTTCCAAGTAATGATATGATTGGAAACACACAAAACTAGAAAGTAATTACCTTTTCAATAATGATATTGTTATAATAGTATCAATGTATTAATTTTATCCTGATTTAAATACCACAACATTAGGTATAACGATTTTATATGAAATAGAAACCCCTAGTTTACTATAAATAGTCTATGACACTCTATGTGGTATAATTCTAGGGCCATTTAACTTATAATACTTGTTTTGTGCCTTATTTTTTTATTCAATGGCTACATAAAAGTATCATTATCCTAAAAAAATTAAATTTTCATCACAACCTATAATACAATATAGGAATTGTAAATTATGGTTAATTAAATTTTGTATAGTGATAGTTTATTATCATTTCTCATATTGTGATATATGAATCAAATCGAGTAGAATGATAAATTTTCAGATACATTTATATATAATGATTAATTTTATATATTCTAAAACTCTTTTAGTAGTAATACCATAACCATTAATAGAAACTATCCATATCATATCATATATGATAAAATTTAATATTATGCCAATGATTCATGAACTTGTATGGCTTCTTTATACTCATTACATATAAATATAATTCAATCCACTTATCTAGGTGATTATATGATAAAACAATAGTAATAACCACTTCAGTGAGTATCATTTATGAATAAATACTTTTTAATTACTGGTGATCCTTAAAAATCATATTCCTATAATTTTACTCTTTGAAAAAATGCATTTAAACTACAATACTTCACAACATCAAGTTGTTCAATGTCTGTATCTTCTGCAATCTACGTAGAACAATTTCTATGTTACTCGTCATTATCATTCATGGAATATATTATAAAACAAATTTCTTTAAAAAATTATCATTTCTAATGTGATTATTTACATTAATTTTTAACCTATATACCCTAAACAACATAAGATATGAAATGAAATTCACACTGAGAATTGTAATACTCTCTTTGATAGTAGTGAACTTGTTTAACTCTAAGCATACTTCCATAAGACTATTAAACAACATATTATTATAATAATGTGATGATAACACAACCATAATATTTTCACATTGAAAATAATAGTTATTTTATTTAGTGGTTATATTACAAAATAATAAATTTCTCCCATATAATATATAGTGTTCTATGTGTTTAGATAATTATTATAAATAAAACAATTTTTTAGTTTCATAATTTTTATAAAATTTTGATCTTTCAGAACAATTTTTATCTAAAGAGTCATATAATTTATATATAATTTTTTTCACTATAATAGTTCTGATCACCTAATACGAAAATAATATGATAGTAAAAAAATAAACTTTTAATCTAACTGATCATTAGGATATATATTTAATATAACTGTTTTATATAAAACCTTATTTAACAAGCAGTTAAAATCATACATAATGCGATCATCATAAATATTTCATAAATACTATGTTCATGTATATTTACAAAAATAATGATTCATACAATATATATCAATGTACATTCAAAATTGTTTTATTCTAATTAATAATATCAATACCTAATGTAGAATCTCAAAACATATTGCAAAAACAATTCAGTTAAATTGAATAATTCCTTCCCCAATGGAATGGTATACTACAATTAAATAACATACCATCCTCCTTTTTTATTGGTTTTTATGGCAGTGTGGATTGTACATAATTATTATTCTCACCCTACTAGATAAGAATTTTACCTTTTTCTTTATACATCATAATTATTATACATGACCATGGTCCTTCAATAAAAATCGTAGTAATTTTAAACATATTTTAAAATCTAGTAAACATTTGTAGAACTCATTCATATTATAATTCATAATGAACTATTATATCCTCTCTAATGGTGATAATATAATGAGGTCTGTGGATAGAACATCCTTGAGAGATGATCTCAGTCTTTCCAAGTCATTAATTATCCCAATTATTTAGATTATATTTTAATGATTTCTACAACTTCTTAAATATTATTACAAAAGGTTTTATTCACTCTTCGTGACTAAAATGAATTACTTGTTATTGATAGTCCCTCTTCAAATTATCTATAATATTCTATGAATCTATGCTAACATTTTTTTTTCAAATTCTTGTCAATGTTCATAAAAATATATTAGAGGATTCTTGGGAATACTATAAATTATTATTGAGGTGAACCAATCATAATATACCTTAATTTATCATAATTTTATATTAATATTTAATTAATTTCATAATAATGATCACCCAAAAACTACAAAAGTTTAGTGTTTTTTAAGTCTATATACATAATCTACGTATTTCTATTAAAAATATCAAAATCCCCCCACAAATTATACTCTCATAGTAACCATCATTGAAATTTATTTCATAACACATTAAATCTTATCCTGTGAAAAATGGAACAGAATATTGTTTGAGGACACATGCTCAGTAAGTGAACAATTGGGATATATCAATAGATAAACATATAAAATCTAAAATATATGTTGTATGAGAATCTTTATCTATTAAAAAATTCATACCATATATATTGTTGATCATAAATCAAGTATCATGTCAAAAAGACTTAAAATTTCAAAATACCTCTTCTATAAGAGTGAGAAATCATCATTTTTTAATAAATATCCATAAGAGAATATCCTAAAAACCAGAACAAATACATTTCATAAAAATTAATCACAATCAAAATCATTAAAAATAATTTCATTTTTCAATACTTTGTTACACGGACTACAAAATTTTACAGAGAACCATTATGTTTCAATTCACACACAATCCAATCATTTCGGTAGTGAATGTTCACTCCCAACCCTATTATGGTTATCATAGTGTCTTATAATTTATGGTTTACACCCTATTACTATCTATACTATCTAATGATATATTAATCATTACCCAACGCAGTGGAGGTATTTAATAAATCCATCAATCACTTAATTATAACCAAATGTATTTATTGAACATAATAATATAACTACCCATCATTCCATCATAACATATATTGTGTAAAATTAATGGTGTTCATAAAAATTAAATCATTACATAATCATAACACATCCAAAAAAACAAATTGATGATATCAAAATATAAATTCCCTAGTTAAGAATAATAAAAATCATTGAAATAAAGATTATATGAAATATACATTTAATAGAAAATTTAAAATTTTCTATTAAAATAGGAGAACATATTTTTAAAAATTAGAATCATTAAAAAAATAACAAAAATATTGAGAAAAATATTTCCTTGAAAAATATAAATGGTAGAAGGTAATTGTTTATTTTAACAAAACAATAGTTATGATGGAGGGAAAATTATTTCATTAGTAAATATTATGACACATATTCTCATCAACCATTTGGTAAAAATGAAAATTTATATAGTTTTAAAAATTAAATGATGAGAATTTTTGATATATTAAAATGAAAATAATATATTTTCAAGGATTAATATAAATATTACGTTTTCATAAAAATAAATTTCTTGAAAACAATTCAATGAACATGTATATCAATGAAAAAGATTTTTTTACCATAGTGGGAATTATGTCAGTTTTTCATAAAACAATTATTGATCATATTATGATGAATAAATAATAAAATGGTACTAATAAATTAAATTATAGGATTAAATAGATGAATATATAATATATTGTGTCTATGATATGTATAAAATTTCATTTCCCTCAATTTAAATTTAGTATAGACTGTCCCAAAAATAAATGAGATTATAACATAATCTATATCCTCATGTCATAACATTATTTGAAATCTATATTAAGTTCATGTATAATAAATTTATATTAATAATATATATATAAATAAACTTTTTCATATATATATTACTATATATAATTATATTAATTTTTAAAATTTCTTATTTAGTATAAATTCTTAATTTAAATTAATATTTAGGACTAATATTGTATATTTTCCATGCATGTTTTATTTTAAAACTTCCAATCCTAACAATATTAAATTATTTCATCATATGGAAATATTTAATCATTTTATAAACATCTTATATATTCATTATAAATTTTTTTAACCATTCATATTATTTTGTTATGAAAAATGAATCACCCAACTTCAGGGTGATGGTAGTCTATATATATGAATAAGAAATGTTTCTTTTATCAATGGATGGAACCAAAGGGAGATAAATAATAATACATCTCTATAGATTCCAATTTTTTTAAATATATCATATAAAATCATTAAACATATTATTATGACAATACATGTTTGAATGGAATGAAAAATAAATTGGAAATTATCATGGATTTGGTAGCCCACATGTATATATGAAAATAGGAAAGAAAAAATAGAATAAAAATTCTTATGAATTATAATAAAAACATATAATTTAAATTAATAAAATATTTAATCTTATTAACATATATGTGGAAAATTTTTAAGATGTTATGTATGAAATAAACACCAAATTATTTGGTATGGACAATTTACTGTTCATTGCGAGTCCTCCTTTGGATTCCACAATACACATTTAAATGATTGTATTTAGAGAATACCATACGATCAATGACTTGTTTAATCATTTATTAAATGTGACGAATTTAATTTTCAATGAAAAAAACATTGTCCACAAATTTCTTTTCATAAAAAAACTTTTTTTACTTATAAATTATATTATTATTTCATTCTAAAAATTTATTTTCAAAGTAATTTTTTATTTAATTAACAAAATATATTTATTTTTAAAAAACATTATTCCTTTTGATACACTCAAATTCAATTTCTAGGCTATAAGAGTTAACTTTTATATTAATGTTTTTATATAATAGCATGATTCATTTAAACTCTATGTTGCATGTAGAAAAAAATAGCAAAGAAATCAATTTTTTTAAATATAAATATTGAATAATATATAATTATTTTATAATACAACCCCATTAAATGATATTTTACATTTTTTTCTGTCACTTCGATGAAAACAATTGAGGGTACCTCTATCATGTCACATACTCAAATGTTTTAGTCCTGAATATATCATTAACCATGTTACAAGTTTTGTTTTATATAAATTTATAACTATGAAAAAATATTTCTAATAGTTTTTATTAATAATAAATACCATTCTCAATTGTTTTAGAATATGATTTGTGTACATGTGATGGATCTAGTACGTACACTACTATGGAACACAACATAAACATAAGAGATGATTCAAGGAAGATTAAAATTTTAAGTGACCATCCCAATATAATAAAAAATATTATAGATATTGATATAGATAATAATAAACATCAGTTGTTTTACAAATTTCATAAACTTCTACCAAGGATATATCTTTAGGAAAATATTATCACCCAATTTATATTCTACATCTCACTAAAAATTACCAGCATAATTTTTTTGACTACGAGCCTCCCTAATATGATTACAAATGGATATAAAAATTTCAATAATTTACATAGATATTATAAATATCCATCTAATTACTTTACAAACATAATCCCTACATTTATTGTCTTGTACATCTATCCATAGAGGGATTAAAAATGATCCATCTTAATACTCGATAGAAATCTAATATTGCAAGGAAAGGACACCATACGAATGTGTTGATCCTAACCTCATATGAAATAACAATATAAAACTATCATTATATATTCTATGGTGTGAGAGATATTCTTCGACTGACCATTAACATGTTAATTAAATGCATTGTTAAATCACAACATTATATTTAAATCATGACAATGACTTCTCCAGATCTCTATTGTAATACCCCAGTCTCAACTATTTACTATTCATAATTGTACTCCAAGAAACATTTAAACCTAATTAATGTATATTATAACAATATAATCATGAAATAAATAATATATAATAATAAATAAATGTGGATATATTTTATGTTTATTGTCTAAAACCCATATATAAAACCCCTTTTTGGTGTATTGGGGATTCCAAAAATGAAATTGATCTTGATTTTTCTCTATTTTCACATTGGTATAGTTCATTATTGTATCATACTATTAAAATAATTTATGATATCCTTTAAATTAAACCATATAATGAATTTATATGTGAAATGTTTAGTAACTCTAATCACATTATCGCATCATAAATGAATTTTAAGAAATCTATAAATATATTTACTTCCATGATGCATAGGAAATAATGAACACTAAGATTTTTCTAAAAGAATATTATATAATTATATTATTTAGGAGACAAGAACTATATTTTTATATTAATAATTAATTTAAATCCCGGAATAATCCAAGGGAAATTCTTTAAATTCTTTTTCAACTCCATATATTCCTTCCAGACCAGTTAAATCTTCACATGAATATATGGATGACAATTTATTTAGTGAATATATGATATCTCCAAATTCCTTATTATTTTAATGTAACAACCTAAACCTTATTATCCCTTAGGTAGTGGTGACATTATTACAATGTAACTAAATTCCAGTGATCACAGAAAGAAGGATGAAATACATTAATACACTAATAAACTACATACATTATTGAATCTCAAATTATATTTCAAGGCATAATAATCAATATATTATTTGTATTTTTTCCTTATTATTCACCTGATAATGTATTTTCATATTAGCCCAAGTGTATTTCTTGGATTCCTATGTAAAGGATACAAAATAAATGGTTGATATAATATGATCAATAAGGGAATGTGTACAATAAAATAAGTCATATAATATGTATAGACTGATAAAATTTCTAGAATTAATTATGATAAAACGAGTCCATATAAATAAAAACATGATCTAGAAACATATCCACAAAAAACATATCTATCATAATAATCACATGGTCATTGATATCTGATTTCATAATCATGGAATATAAATTACAATTTTTTTAATCATACCATGTGTGGTCTCATTCAAAACCATTATACAAAAAACATCTACGGAATATTCCAAATACTCAATCAAATTTGTCTCATGATACCTACCAATGCATCAAGGGGAAATGAAATTAAAGGACCCACCGATCACATAAAAAAATTATATACATTCATCATATAAATAAATTATAAATCATAATAAAATTATTTAATATTCAATATCAATGCATATTTAATTGCTAGAAAAATGAATTTCAATAATTTCTATACTCAAAATTATCATATTGCCATCCCGATAAATATGGTGGATGGTATCATTAAAATTTATCCATTATAAAGCATACTCTTTATCAAAGATTTCCAAAAGAGATGAAAACGATTATATATTATTTTTCTAAAAATTATTTTTAAAGAAACACCATTAATTTTGAAATAAATTGTTTATAATTTCTTAATTTTATTTATCTTTAGAAAAAATCTATGAAATATACCATATAAATGTAGAAAAGAATATTTAAAAAATGATTTCTCACAACAGTAAGACAATTGTTTCATATGATGTACTAACCCAATATTATTTATATTAAAAATTTATAAAATTCCAAACATGTGTGTAATTGACCATAAATAATCATTGAAAAATAGTAGAAGCATTCTTGAAAATATTTAATAAAAATATAGATGTGGAAGAAACCTAATCCCATCTTAATAGATAACAATTTTGATTTTCCATGAAAACACTATTTCAACATTGAGTATATAGATTGAAGAAAATTGAGGGAATACATTTATCATAAATGCATATTTAAATTATAAAAAATTCTATAGTGTTTAACATATAATGATCATATAATTCCCTCAATGAATTTAACAACATAAATAATCCCAAAAAGGATGATATTATGGAATAACCCATTAAATATAGACCAAATTTAATTTTTTGTTCATTAAATTTCTATATATTGAATATATATTTTATATAATTCTATAATATATTCATATAAATTATTATATTATTATATGTCATCAAATTATAACATTTCGATATGTGTTTATTTATAATCCATTATTAAAATTTATTTTATTTTTCATGTAAGATTCAGTTAGGTAGTTTCAATTTTTGTAATTGTATGGTAACATAATTTATAAAATGTAAATAATTATATAAATATCCTATATATTTATTATTTTAATATTATCATTCATTCTTGATTGGGATACTTGAAAAACGAATCACATTTCTTCGTGGAGGTGAATTTTTACACGTGTGCCTATGCAACATTATCAGTTTTTAATTGGTGGAAGGGTATGCAAATAAATTATATATTATACTTCAATAATAATAAATATTTCATAAATATTATATATATTCATTAAATATATCATAATACCATTCAAAAAAATAGTGATTTTTCAAAATGGAATACATCTTTTCGTGAGGTGTTAGTCTGTAACTACACAAAAATGATACATTCATTTCCCCATTGTTGTAGAAGGTGGTGAAAAAAGGAATAACAATTGATATTATAACATATATGTACATGGGAAATATTTATTTTTTATATCATTATGGTTGTAATTTAATTAAAGAGGCTTAATAATAAATAATATAAAAACACACGATAAAGAGATATAACTCTTCATTAGAAAACCTCATTTTAGTTACACCATATTCTTTAAAAGGTTAGTATATTGATCTATTATTACATAGAAATCATTGAGTGTGATTTTTGGAATAGATTTGGGTAGTTAGTAGTTGAGATATATGTATCACATTGTAGAAGAAGAGAGGATATGAGATGTCCTTTTATATGTGAGGTAAAGGACATATATGAAATATTTTAAAATTTTAGAATATATTATTTCCTTACTCAATAAAAATGAATTAAAAATTCCTAATGTTGAATAATGATATTTTTAACATAAAAATATATCTAAAAATTATTTTCATATTTTTTTGAATATTTATATGTGTCTATTATTTTAACACATGGTAAACATGGTTTTTCCACAACCATACTGTGAAATTTTTACTATTTTTAAAATTTAATATTTCAAAATATTATGTTTATAATATAAAATAATTTTAATTAATAAGATAAAAAACACAATAAAGAATTTTAATGTTTCAATTTCTATTACTGTATATAATTAATTTTAATAAATGTGCATAAACCAAAATGAAACCCATTTTTAGAGAAAAGTTTTCTCAATTTAGAAAAATAATTTTACAAAAAAAGTATAATATCATTTAAATTGGAATTATTTAAATTAGGTAAAAACATATAATTATTTTACTTATTAAAAATTAGAAAACATAAATAAATCTCAAAAATAATGAACCCATATTCCATGAATTTCAATCAATCAAGAACACAACCTATCATCAAATGTATAAATATTCATTTCAGAATTCCAATTACATTAATGAATATATGAAATTCTCAAACATAAATTGATGTCAAGATCCTTTTGAGTAATCCTCGGGAATTTCAATGTAAACCATGAATCATGATCAGATATAATTGAAATAGGTGTACCGTAATGCATCAAAACATCATTAATGTAGAGTCATGTAGTCTACTAAAGAGGTATATCATCCCTTATATAAATGAAATGCGTGGACCTGGTAGGTAGATTAATAATTTGTATTGGAAATCATTATTTCATGGAGTAATTGGATATGGTGTGAAGATATATTTATTATGTAAACCAATATCTTTATTTAAATAGAAATTGATTTCAAGATTCATTCAGGTTTTTGTCTCCCATCTATTACCTTTTGAAAATAATGAATCGTTATTCAATTTATACAATTTACTATTTCATAATAACCCATCTAATATTCCTTCAAATACTGATATTTTTTTGTTATTATATGGTGTATATATAAATGAATTCTTTTTTATTCGTATGACAATTCACTCTTTAAACAATGTATGGATGTATCACACAACCCCTTTCCAAATTTTAGCACACCATTTTTATTAAAGAAATTTTCTATTTTTCCATAACTAACAACATTAATTGCCTTTTGTAAACTCTATTAATCTATTTTGGAAGTATTTTTCTTTTCCAAAAATTTGGTTTGGAAATATTTTATAGAATGATTGAAGTTTCCCATTCTCTAATAATTCCCATTTGTAATATTTCTATGTCCCAAAATATGTAATTAGTGTTATTACACATCTTTGTTATAACACCATCATAATTTCTAATCAATGCATCTGTTTGACTATTATCCTTTCTAAGGTGGTAGTGTATTAATCAGTTAGAATTCTTGAATTATCCGAGATATATGCATTTCCCTATGTTGATATATTTATTTGAAAATTTTTATATTAAGCTCGTGTAATATGTTTATGAATCACATTTTTTAACAATATTGATAATACCTCCATATTATCAATAGAAAAATATGCACTACAAATGAATATCATTGGTTGGATTATTTTCCATGAATCTTTAATTACCATGATGCTTAATAAATGAATTGTTTATCCTACATTGGGACACACCCAAGTATATTCTTTAATATGTCACAATATGTTAAAAATCCACCCCTTTTGATGATAATTCCAACAAAGATTCACTAAAAATAATTCTATTAAATTATTCCAATCCTTCAATTACTTCTTTTATCCATACGAACAAAACCCCTTTATGTTCCAACATGGTCAGTGTATTTTATTTTTAGGAAAATTATTGAACAAATTAGAGATAATATGATGATAATCCATGGATACTCTATACCTATTGATATTTTTGTATTATGACATTAATTGAGCACCTTTTTAATGGTTGGATGAACTGATATTCCATCCATGGAGAAAATATGGCATTAAAAAGAACATCATTAAGACATAATAAAAAAATTAAAATTAATTTATAAGTCCATTTCTCTATGATTATAATGAGTTAATTGTAAATTTGTCTTATGATCTGAATACAATCCAAGAATAATAAGATATCATTAATAAATACAAAAACGATGATATTATGGAACATTGCATTCATCATATCATTAAAAATAGTGGGTTCATAAGGTAATTTAATTAGAATTACATAAAATTCATATTTTCCAAACCTCATATGAAATGATTTATTTGTAATATAACCCCTCATAGCCCAAAAATAATGACACCCTAAACAAATATAAATAATAGAAAAATATTATGTTCTCTAATGTTGACAAAATAACTTATCAATAATAATAAGTTTAAAATATATCATTATGATAATGAAATTAATTTATCAATACTAAATGTAAAGTTTCATAGTCATATCCCTCTATTTCATAAATATAATTGGAGGTCCCTATGTTGAAACACCTGAGTGAATGAATCATTTAGAAAAGAAATCCTCCAGTAGTTTTCTTAACTCTACTTCTTCCATTTTGGAAATTTAATATGGAGTCATAAAAATTTGATTTTTTAGGGATGACATCAATAGATAAAAAAATCACAATAAATTTAATTTCTATTTATTTCTTCATGACACACATCAATTTATTCAAGCACAATATGATCATTTTCATCACCAATGATTCCATTTACATCCATATATTGTGTCTTCTTTTCATTTCATAGAATTTAATTTTTGATATCTACTATGGTTGATTTAAAAATGATTTAAAAATCAAAATATCTATTCTAATTATATCTAATTCTACATCTTCCTCAAAAATTCTTATCCTCCTCTAATTATAGATTGTTTTTACATTATTCATTCAAATTAAATCAATACCATGGAGTATATCAATGTATTCCATATATATATAATAATATATGTTAATAGGGAACATCTGTTAATATAATTGGTATTAACAAATATATCATTGTTTCAACAATATTTATCGAAATTTTCTTATTGATAAAAAAATTCATAGTCTGTTAAAGGAGTATTTAATTTTCATGGAAATACTTGAAGGGATGAAGGAGTGATAGGATATAAAATCTTATAATATATTATATGACATTAATTTTAGGAATATAGAACCCATCACCATATATTTAAGAACCAAAATGTAGAATTTAGTATTTCAATAATCATGAACATCGACTAAGGAAGACAATTTTTGTAAAATACCTTATCATTTGGGTTATTGATTGTAATATTTCCCCATCTCCTTACAATTATTTTACTTTGCATTTATTTATTATCTATAAAACATGAATTCATGAGCATGACTATATTACACACAAAATTTATTGAAAACATTTTTTCCTTTATTATTTTTACCTAGGAGTAACTTTCCACAAGTATGACATGTTTAAAATTCCGACTTCTCTTCATCCCCTTATCCACCATTTTCTATATATTGTTATAATCATTATTCTACATATATTTATTTTATTAATTTTTAATATTTGATAATTATTAAACTATATTTATATCACGTGATACAATATCATCCAATGATGATAATTTTTGAGAGAGTAACACACATTGAATGAATAAATTCAGGTCATTGATGATGTAATCAATCTTACAACTTGGATTACGTTTTTAGAACACATATTTACATTAAAACCTTGTATATATGCATTGATACATAGAAAAATTATCCTCATAATTTTTTTTCACAAAACATTGACTTTCCTCCCCGTATCTACTAATAATTTATAAAGAAAATAATTTTCCATTAAAACTAAATTAAAATAATTCCACTATATTCTCATTATTTCTTCTTCATCCATAGTGTGTTCAATAAGTGAAAATAATTGTTTCCCATGTGTAGTGTACTATTACCTTTATATTAACAATATTGTATTTTTTTCTTTTTCTTTTTCTTTTCATTCAGTGAGTATTTCTAACCATAGAATTGGGAGGATACAATTAATGGTAAAGTTAGGATTTATTTGGTAATTTCCATCCTACAACTATAATTTTTTCAATTTTTTTTGGATATTCTAAAATGTGTAAAAGGATTCCATGATGTGTAATTTCCCCTAGATAGATACAATTATTTTGATACACAACATTTTTATTGAACACATTGTGTAATGGTCACATTCCATGCAATGTCAAGAATCAATTTATAATTAAAAAGTAATTTTTTTAGAATAACATATAATTAAATAGTTTCACCACTTTTAATGTATTACAAAACATTTATTTTCCATGGTTATTTATTTTAGGGCACCGTAAAATTTTTAAGTCTTCATTACATTTTTTATCTTTCTCCACTCAACCATCACTAATAACCTAGGTAGTTTTGGGTGACTCATTTTCTTCTTGATAACTCCTTTTATTTGTTGATCAATTTGGATATTCATTTAAACAAATTTGGTAAGATTAGATTTTGGTTTCTACCTTTTTTCTAGTTGGAGGTACTATTTTGACAAGGGATTTTTAATTATATTGTGTTTTCAATAAATCCCTTAGATTCTCTAATCATGGATTGTCTTCCGAACATTGGTATTATATTTTACAGTCCATGTTTTGAAAGTTAGTAAGGATTTCTATTTTAATGAAGAATTTAAATCTACTCAGGAATTATAATTTATTGAATTTCATATTGTCATAACTAATTCCTTGATATTTTAAATGGAATTTCATGTGTTGAAATTGAAAAGGTAATTGATTAATTATTTAAAGGGGTTTTTTATTTGAAAACAAAATTTCCCTCATTTGGTGAAAAATGGATTTACAAACCCTGGTTCATATTGAATTACAATTGAAATGGTTTCTGGAAAATGTGAGCACAATTTTAAAAATGAAAATTGAGAAACATTGCACAATGTAATCCTTAGGTGAATTAATAATGATATATAAGTTTCCTTTTTTGTCTAACACTTCTACGATGTAACCTATTTTATAATAATAGACTGTGGAAAGACACTATATTAGATGGATCCAATATTTTTCCTAATTTTCTTTTGAGTTTCGTTACATATTATCTCATATGATACCGCTATACTTGATAGATCAACTATATTTTTGTTTGTTCATGGAAAGATATTTTATATCATGGATGATGGATCACTTGTATATTTATTTCTCAGGGTGTTGGTCTTATTTTTCTTATAACATGCATGTTTCTGTATTTGAAAAACATTATATGAATTTTTTGGATTAACCATGTACTATTTCATAAATTTTTTCAAATTATTATATATATATATATGTGGCAATATGTTTTATTTTAAACTATAACTTGTGCATTCATGATATTGTATATTTTATAAATTCTTTTGCAGTTTCCTACTGGGCTATGTGGCTCACATCACATATAATCCTCTGGTTAGATGTAGACATTTTATTTTAGGAAAATAGTAAATTAACTGAAATTTTGTATCATGTGGGATTTTCTTTATGTTTCTATTTCAATTAGAGATGCTAGGTGCATGTTCAAATTGGTCTCCTAGAGACTTTTTTGTATATAATTTTTGATTCTTCCTGTTTTATTCCATTCTTTATAGTTATATTATTCATTGTTTCCAATTTTTACTCTTGTTATATGTATTGATTAGCTTATATTGATGAATTTTTTTATAATATTTGTTTTACCACACCCCATAATGGGATGCATATGGTGGCTATTTTTGTTCACCCAATTGGTTATAGTAATATTTATTATAAGATCCATTACAAAACATCAATTTTGTCAGTACTACCTGATTTGACATTGTGTCTAGGGTAAAAATTTGAAGGATTACTGAAATTCTGATAGTATCCTCAAAATGTGGCCCAGCTAGCTCATGCCATTGACTAAATTCATTTTACCATGGATGGTTAGAAAATATTTACTATGTTCGAGACCTAACATTTAGGATCAGTGGAATAAATTTTGTGGTAAATCATTTTAAATTGAAATATAGACAATTTTTAGGGACCTGGTTTGCATATGGTGGTCCTAATAAACTATGTGGGGAGTTTGCATCGATTATCCAGTTGCATTCCAAAAGGTTTTTTATGTGGTATAATTCATAATTTCTTTAAATTAAGATAAAATATATGAATTTTTTCGTATTCCAGAAGTTTTATAAATGGGTTTTTTATTATTATCATGATAGATTTTATTTTTTTCTTACACTTAAGAGAAAATCCCTTCTTGATTATCTCTACAAAAAATGAGTGGGGAATTGTTGATTCAGGTTTAATAGGTGGATCCCCTAGTGTAACCTTCTTTGGTCGAAGTAGTAATCAGTATTGTTGAGACAATTGGATTAGTGGGAACCATTAACATATAGAAAGTAGTAGATCATGGATCATTATTTAACCATGGAATCCATATGTTTACCATGGGGATAAAGGATCATAAGAATTTGTGATTGGAATGAACAAATTGAGAGTATATTTATCATGTTTAACCATTAGGATAAGTTCCATGTGGGTTTTTCTCATATATAATCCAAGTAATTGTAATAGGATTTTGTTACTCTATAGTGAATGTCAAAGTGGATGATGGTATTACCCATTAATCAATCAACAAAATATTAATTCATTGTCTTTATCATTGTACATTTTGGGTAGGAATGAACTGGAAGTGTCTACACATGGATAAAGGGAAGTGTTCCACTCTAGAGTACTCAACCCATTTTGATGTGTTCGTGCATCTTGCATAAGATATTTTCAATAATGATAACATAAATCTTAAATGAATTAATATTGGTTTAGGAGACAATATTTGCAAAATTATGGTTATTTTTTTCTTTCTAATTTTTTTGATTTACTTGATCAAGGAATTTGGGTTTAGGATGACATAGTTATGAATAAATTTTTAGACATAGAATTAGTTGGAGATACAGAATGAATGGTTGCTTCTTCTGGATAGAAAAGGAAGTGAAAGAGTGATTAGTTATATGTAGTACCATTTTCAAGGGATTCTTCAGAGATAAAAATTATATCAAATACTATTGTGGTATTTTTTATTAAACCTCTATTCATTATATATTAGATCACATGACTTGTACTATTTGTGGGTGATCTTTCCATATTAAATGTATTTGTGATAGGATTCCCCATTGTAGTAAGGCATGATCTACATTCACCAAGGCAACATAGGATAACATTGATAATAACATGTGTAGTAGGTATCACTATCAGGACAATGGGGATGTCCATCAATCAAATTCTATATGGATTTATGCAGAAAAGTGTACACTAGAGTTATATATAGTTTATACCAATACTATTAGAGATACAATATTCATTTTTCCTTCTATGATACTAGAATTATTTAATACAAGTTCCAATAATTGATTTATATATTCAATATTGGTGATGATATTTAATTTATACCATTTTATATTGTTTTTTATATATCTTTATCTGTGGTTGAGATGTATGTTCAAGGTTTCAAGTGTTTGGAATGTGAGGTGGCGATAAACATCATTAAACTGGTTTGGGAATATTTTGTTCTTGATCTTGAAATATTCTACTTGATTATCAGTATAGATTGGATGACCAGTGTGAAGGCCCAAATATACTATTGTCATCATAGACTATAGTTATTACCTACTGATAGGGTCACTCATGTTTTGTAATGTTTGTGGGACTCTAGATTGGTGGTGGGTGTGACCTATTATTCTTTATTATAGTTTATTCTAATGCTAGTTGAAATGAATTTTTATTAATGAAATTGACCATTTCTAGGGTTGTCTGATAAATATCTTGTGTTTTAATAATTCATGTCATTTTTATATAATTTATCATTTTACCTCCATAGATGGAAGTCATGTATACTATAAAACTACTCCTATGAATGTTTCCCATTACCTTGGCATCCTACTTCATGGTACCTCTAGAGTTGGTGAACCCTAAGGTCCATCTTGAGTAACTAGAGGAAAAAGAATTTATTCATCATACTACATCACCACGGGCTTCACATGTACTCTTTTATTGGAAATCAGAAAGAAGCCTCAAGATTTGTATTGAATATCTAATTTTGAACCAGATGATTGTTTACAATAAGTGACCTTTACCTAGAATTTATGAACACATTGAATATTTTAGAGGGGATCAATGGTATTTTATGATTTACATGTGTCCTGTGTATCATCAATTGAGAGTTCAAGAGGATTAAATATCGAATACAATGTTTCTTGGATGACAATACAATTTCATGTATTTAGATATTCCATTTGTAATCTCTAACTCTCATATATTTTTTATCTAATTTATGAAATATATCCTTCATTGGACTGTGTAATATTTTATTTTTTTTCTCTTAGATGATATATAGGTGTAATTCAAGTCATAGGAAGAAAATGTGTACCATTGGGATTTCATTCATAGAACATTGAATGAACATCGTCTATACTGTATTCTATTCAATTGTATGTTTTGGATACAATAGGTGATGTTTATGTGGCATCTAATATCTAAGATGGTAATCTCCGTGGATACTAAATATCTATGTTCTTGTTTGTTCCAGGAATGGAAATAATGTTTTTTTCTATCTAAATCATCATAGGGTTGGCGGGTTATTATTGGAGGTTATTCAAGGCAGATCCATGCTTTTGTCAACCATGCTAGCTTTGATAGGTAATGGTTTAGTGTTTAAGGGTGGAAAACTTTTGGGATATTTTCAGGATCTAAAAGTTATGCTTAATCCAATACCAATGTTTATTCTCCCATAACTAGGTTTTGGTTATGAATTTTTGTAAGATTCATAATATATGTGTTTGGGATGTGTTTTGACGAATGGGAATCATATGTTGACTCATTGATTAGGACAGTTATGCACTAATGAGGAAAAATACTCTACATATGATACTGAGTTTATAGTAGTTATGAAGGCACTCAATAAAAAGTGACACTTTGTTTATGTGGATCAATTTAGAGTGTATTATGATCACAAATGCTTCAAGTATGTATTCACGTAGAGGGATATGAACTTGTGACTGGGATTCAAGGTTGAGAGTCATTATACCTATGATTTTGATATCTTATATTCCACTGGTAAATGAAATTTTGTTGATGATGCTTTGAAATGAACTATACCGATTAACGAAGTGAATAAATTAATTAAAGAGAGATCTTTGATGAGTTATTTTGATGAGATAAGCATTAGAGTTTAGGTGGTTGGAGGATATGTGTTCTTTTATTTAATAAACCTTGACTCCTCTTTTGATAATGGAGTCCAGAATGATCCCACAACATACACAATGATCTGACAGTAAGGAGAAATTCTAAATAGTGGGGACACATTAGACGAGTGGTCTTGATCTCCCATTGTGGCTATGTACATTCATAGAATGTTTCATTTTTCTTTTCCCAAAATACATGAGTTTTTAGATAGTGGACACTGGTCATGTTGTTTTATGATTCCTCAGGATACAATGATGTACAATGATTTGAGAAGTTGATATTGGTGGCTACGGATGCAGTGGAAATTTGGGGTTTTTTATCACAGTGTATCATTTTTCAATGTGTTATGGAGGAACCCTAGAGACATAGAAGTTTGTCACACCCTATACAGATTATGGTATTGAAGTGGGAAGGACTTTCTATATATTTATTCATTTTTTATAGACTTGTAGTGGAAAATATGTTATCTGGGTTATTATTTAATGGAACAGAATATAAGTACATTTCGTACAATAAATTTATTTATGAAATTGTAATTACATTAGGAAATTTATGCATTATATTGTGAGACTTCATTGGGTTCCCTTTATGGTTGTTTTTAATAGAGACTGGATTTTCACAACCAGATTATGAATAAGATTTGCAGAGATAGTTGGATCTTATTTGAAATTGATAAAAAAATATCATCCCTTGTTGGAGAGACATAAAGAGAGAGATATCCATGTTCTAGAGTTTATGTTACAGGCATGTATACTTTATTTTAATTGATCTTTGGATTTTAGTTTTCATTTGGTTCAGTTTATCAATAAAAATAATTATCAGACATAAATCAGGATGGTTCCCATTGAGGGTTTTCAGGGATTTCTATGTAAATCATCAAAATAATGTGTTGAGTTGGGAGAGAAATCCGTGGTTGGGGGGTGTCTTATTTAGAAGATTAATTATATGTTTCTGTTGATCTATAGTCATTTTATCATATCATAGATTCATTAGAAATAATATATAGAATTAATTCATTATACACTAGAATTTATGGTTGGTAATATATTTTTTTCTCAAAGTTTCACTTAACATGGGACATCATCTGATGGGTAATCAGGTTATGCTTAAAATAATATTTGTTTCTCGTATTAGATTGTTCATAAACTATGGAGTGTGGTCTATCAGTTGGAATTTCCATATATTTTTATTAAAATCCATGAGGTGTTTCTTGTTTTCTAGATGAGGAAGTTTATATTAGAACATTCTCATGTGATTTGGGGAGACGATATTGATCTTGAACCCAATACCAATTTAGTTAAGCATCCTGTTTAGATTAAGGATCACCAATATGAGGTACTATGTAGTAAAATGGTCCCTTAGGGTTGATTACTACAAATGTTTAGATTGGATCACCACAAGATGTGGGATCAGGAGTCGTTCATGAGGTGGTAGTGTCTATATCATTTTTTATACAGGATCTTTAGAAATTTCTCAATATATAATGATTTTATTATTGGGTGATTATAATACCATGTTACCTTTCTGTTAGGTATGTTCTAATATTTTATTTGGGTATTGTTTTCTAACATCCTATTATTGCAGACCATGAAATTGGGATGATATCTATAATGGGGATGTCCAATATTTGATGTAAATTTCACCATAAACCTTCATTTTCTGCTATTAAGTAAGATGTTACATCATGTGTAAAAGTATTTCATTATGTATAATGTCTTACTGATAGATTCCATGGATTGGATATACCTCATTATAATTTTACTATTTTATGTGAGGTTACACAATTTGTAATGTAAAAATTTAGTTATTTATTAAAAAAGAGATAGGATTTTTGTTGTAACATAAAATGAAAAAAAATTCACGATAGGAAGAATAATAAATGTTGTGTATTTCTCTAAGTATAACCATGGAGGGTTTCATATGTGTGAATAGGCTTCACTCAATTTTGAATCCTCAACTCCTTAACCAGAGTGCTTTCAAAAGGCAATCATGGGTGACTAATTTCCCTCCAGGTTATTTATTTAGTGGTTGTTCCAATATAATATAACTATTATCTCTTCGGGTAAACATTACATTCAATTTATTCCTAGTTTCTATTTTTTGAAATATTTATTCATCAGGATTTCTAATTTTATGATGTTTTTTGTCATTATATTATTTTTTATTCTCATTCCTTTCATTCTAAATTAATATATTATTGTTTTAAATCCCCTTTGTTAATAGAATGTTGGTTCTCTCCATCCCTGAGGTATGTGAATCTATTCCGGATTTCAATATTGATGAATTTATATTTCCTTATTCTAATTACAATAGATTCAAAAATATATTTCATGTGTCAAAATTGAAAAGATCTTGGGTTTACGTTTTAATGTGAATTTTTCTTATAAAATATGTTTGCATAGATTTGGCGAAAAATGGTTTGACAAACCCTTTATTAGATTATATTTGAATTGAAATGGTTTTTATAAAAATTTTAACAAATTTTAAAAAATGTATATTGAGAATCATTATATAGAGATAATCGTCAGTACATCCAGAAATATGAACATATAACCTTAGTGTTTATTTCACCACTACTAGGTAACATCATATATATCAATGGACTGTGGATGGACTTCATATTATATGGATCCATCCTTATATATTATTAGGTAATGAGGTTGTAGTATATATTGTAACATAATCTAGAACAAAACGAGATGGTGAATAATGGTATCATCCTCTTTATTTCTTAATAAATTATTTACATGATGTTGAATGTCATATATATTTATGTCATAGTATTTATATCTACTTTTTATTATAACAAGCATGTTTCCAGAATTAAAAATCATGACATGAAATCTTTTTAAAACCCATAAATATTTTGGATATTTTTCCAATTTAATTTATTTATAATTTTTTATAGTTTATTTTTTAATGATAAAACAATTTTTGTTCATGGTATTTGAACATTTATAGACTAAGTAGTGGTTTGGTGCTAGGATTTATTTCCCACACCATAATTCTACATTTGGTTTCATTATTAGTCTTTTTATTAAACATCTAAATGGAAGGAAATTTTGTATTATAAGATATTATATTTATGTCATTATTTCACATTGAGATGATTTGTAGAGGTAACAATAAACCCCATGGAGGTTTGATGTTATTGAAATAATATTATTTTTAGTGAAGGTTGGTTGGATTAATTTTATAAATTATTTTTTCAATATTTTACATTGGTTGTATGTTTTTATTTTCTTATAATCAAGACCAGTTCTATTATCATTTTTACCCCACTCCATAATGGGATGACTTGGGTGAATGGGACGGTTGACTTGTATTGGTATTTTAAAATTTGGTATCATTTTTGTCCCTCATCCTAAGGTCCTTCTTCAATACCTGAGTTGGTTATGTTTCTTTATTAGAAATTTGTATGATTATCAGAATACATATAGAAGGTGACATATGGGACCCATCCAGCTTATTAACATGACATAATTTTAGTTTCCATAGATCATTGTTAAATTGTTATAATGTTTGAGACATATTATTTAGGTTAATTGGAATGATTTTTATAATAAGTATCATAAACTTTTCCTAACTAAAATGTTTGCCGACTTGGTTTGTGTTTGTCTATTTGAATAAAATATATGGGTCGTTTATTTAGATGGATCTATTGAATTCAAAATAGTGTTCTCTTTTGTGTTTGAACATTTTTTTAAAATTATTATATGTAAATATTTTTTTGGATTATAGATTTTGGTTCTATGGTTTTAGAGATTCCTCATGAATTATTGTTTATTTTCTTATGATTAATATAATCTACCACAAAGAAGTGATCTTCTAAATAAGATTGGGGAATATGCAAGGAATATTCCCCATGTGGATCCTCTAGTGGACCCATTATTAGTTGAAGTAGTAATATGAACCATTGAGACTCTAGGTTTAGTGGTCATTGGGAACTCAATATGAGTCGTGGACTGTGGATCCGAATTTACAAGGAAGCATCCACCCATCACCTATAGTGACATAGTAATGAAAGGATAAGAGGATTGTGTTTAATGGATTAACAATTTCTTCATGTTTTTAAATACACATAAATATTATCATGTGGGGTTTTCTATATATATTCTCCAGGGATTTGGTAAAATATGATGTGGCTCAATAGTCAATATTATTTCAAATTAGTTTCTCACATTGGACTCTTTTAAGAAAACTTTTATTTAGATATTATATCTTGAGAATTTAATAGTGGAAAATACCCTGGGGATACTGACTATGGTGAAAGTGGAGCATATTATTCTATAGTATTCAACCTGTTTCTTCATAGTTTGTTCATCTAGAACCATATATTATCACTAATGATTACTCGCTGTATTTGGAGGTTTCAAAATGGTTGAGTGCCGATGTTATGTGGGTGACTATATTTTTTCCTTCTGAACATTGTGGATATAGTGGACAAAGTATCTTTGGATGAGGTAGACTTATCAGGTAGAAAAATTTTGGTTATCGCTTCAATTGGTGTTGTGGTTAGCCATAATAATTCTTCTGGTCTGAAAAAGAAGAGAAACTTTGGTCAGTTTTTTATAAGTATAGATTTATGGGATTCTTCAGAAAAAAACATGTTATGTGATACCAGTGTGGGAGGTGTAGTCATACTAGCCCTCATTATACAATGTCTCTTATGACTTTTCAACTTTATGGGTGATCAAGCTCTCTGAATTTTTTTTGTGATAATTATTTTTCAATATATAAGGATGGATCCACATTCACCATGGGTTCATAGGATCACAATGATACTATAAGGGGTGTTATTTACCATTATCATGATAATGGATATTTATAGGTAGATATATCTAGAAGACATAGTGACATTGATTGTGCACCATATGAATCTGATGGAGGAACATATACTATTATAGGTTGGGTGTTGATTTCATCTTCTATGGTGCCATCACTACTTGATATAAGTTCCACTAATTCCATTATATCATTAAATTTGGATGACATTCTTTTCTTGTTTTCGAAGATTATGTCGTTCAGTTTTTATATTTTCATGCATTTGTGAAATAATTACAAACATCGTTTTAAGTGTCCCATGTGTTGGATGGTTATAGTTGACAATTATGTGGGATGTGACTTATTAGTGCTTGATCATTAAATCATATAATTGACTTACACCATGGATTTTATGATCCTTGTGATGTACCATATATATACTATTATCTCTATTGTGCATTATTGTTACCTTACAATGCCATCACCCATGTTTTTCAATGTGTGTGGGACACTTTATGGGGAATGGTATGAGATTTTTTACATTAAGAATGTAAAATATCATTACAATTTTCAGATGCAGTTGACCGTTTTTTGGGTGGTCAACTATTTTATATTGTGTTTGTGTCCCATTTAAACTTAAATGAAGATTTTACTAGTTTAATTTCATATATAGAGGTGACATTTTCTATTGAAATTACCCCTATAATGATTTCAAATTCTACACCATCCTATAAAATTGAACCTACTGTGTTGGTAAAGCATAGAATCCAAGTTGAGGACCTAGAGGAGCATGATTTAATTCATCCAAGTGTTTCACTTTGTAATTTAACTATACTCATTGGTAAGAAGTCATACATAAGTCTCAATATTTGTTTTACTATATAAAGGAAAATTTGGTGACAATTAATAAAAATAATCCTTTACCTAGAAATAATTATACCATTTAACGTCTTAGAGCATCTCATTGGATTTCTATGATTGAATTATGATCAGGGTACCATCATTTGATATTCTGAGATGAGAACATACCCAAGAGAGTGTTTCAAATTTGATATAGATATTTCATGTTTCATGTTATTCTATTCCTACTAACTAATTCTCTTGGGGTATTTAACGCATTGATGATCCATTTCTTTCATCGGTTCGTAGACAGAATTTTTGTTGTATTTGTAAATGATATGTTGATGTAATCTTTGTTAGATAATGAACTAGATGACCATTTGGATTTAATTCTTATAACATTCATATAACATCGTCTGTATGGTAATTATTTGAAGTACGAGTTATGTATGTAAGAGGAGATGTTTCTGGGGCTTGTTATATCTGGGAGGGGTGTCTTTGTGGACCGTAAAATGTTTCCAAAATTTATTTACTTCTAAAATCGTTGAATGGTTTTTTTAGATCTCTAGTTTCAAGGGGTTTGCATTTTATTATAGTAATTTTATTCATTATTTTATAAGCTTGCATATTTTATAAATAATTTGACCAATAAGGCTATATTTTTTGAGTGGTATAAAAAATATTAGGTTTATTTTGGGGAAATAAAATTTAGGCTAACTTTAGGACCAGTGCGTATTCCCCCTAAACTAGTTTTGGGATACAATGACTTCTGTGATTCTTGAAGTACCAGATTGGGTTGTGTCTTTATGAAAGAGATACTTCCGGTGTATTATGGCTCATAAATGTTTATCCCCTAAGGGAAGAACTGACCTACCAAAGATCTGGAGTTTGAATTATTTATTCATGAACTATTGATGTTGTGTAACTCTCTATTTTGTGATATAATTACAGTGTAATCCGATCAGGAAAGTCATAAGTATGTTCCAATTCAGTGGGATCCAAATGTATGTTAGAGGCAGTTGGTAGATTTTCATCAGACCAAAGATTTTGACATCGTATATACTCCCACAAAAGGAAACGTTGTTAATGATGTGGTTAGAAGAAGAGTACTGATCAAATAAGTGATGGAATCAATTGAAATGTTGTCTTCAATGAGTTAGTTTGTAAATATTATCTTGGGTTTGATGGATGTTAGTGGAAATGTGTTATTTATTTCAATAATGGGTGAATCATATTTTTGTGATTGAGTTCATATTGATAATATGACATAAATCAAGAGTCGATGCTTAAGAGAAATCGAAAATAGTAGTGAGATAATAGACAAGTGGTCTTGATCTCCTAATTGGGATTTTTATTACTAGTAGGTTTGTTGTTCCTTTTTCCTCAGTACATGTGTTTTTAGAATGTAAGAACTATTAATTTTGGCCCATGTGACCTAGACTACATGGATGAATCAATATTTGAGAATTTGGCATTGATGTTCAGGGATTGGGAAAAATCATTCCGATTTTGTATCATATTTTCACACATTCCAATGATTTCGGGTGGAACACCATATGCATACAGTTTTAGGAAAGACTTTATATGATATTGTATGGTATTTTGATTAAAATTTCATTGTATTTCACCACTGATTTACCATATTATATCTATTTAACAGAATCAAATTGGGTGATTATTGATAGACTTGATAAATCTATGCATTTATAAAAAATAAAGATAATGATAAAGGTGGAATATATGAGGGAATTATATTTTTAATAGATTGTGATAATTCATTGGGTTTCCTCTTCAATTGTCTCTAACAGATACTCTAGGTTGACTTCTATATTCTGGCATGGGGTTAAGGAAGAAATGGGTTCCCAGTTGATATTATTCCCAAATTTTCATCTTCAGATGGATGGACATACATAGAAAGTTACTCAGATTCATGAGGACATGCTTTAATTTTCGCAGATGTTGGGACATAAATTATTCATTGGTTAATTTTTCTTATAACAATAGTTACGAGGCACCTATCTCGATGTTACCCAATGAGGCTATGTATGGGAAGCCATTTAAATCTCCCTAGAATTTGGTATAGCTTGGAGATTATATCTTGGTTAGACTATGTCTGATTCTAGAGATGATGTAGATATTGTAGTTAATCTAGATGTGGTTGATCATAGAACACAAATGTCTTGAAATGTTAGAAAAAATTATCATTCAAATTTAATTAAACGTATTATCTGAAAAAATGGTTATTGAAAACACATTTAATTCATTGGTTTTATCATTCATGATTTAAAAAGAAGATATGTATCATTATCTTTGATAATATTGCCTTTGAACAGTGATCCTATGATTAATTTGAATTTACTATTTTACGAAATCCAATTGACATTGAAAAGGGAAGTAATGGCCTCAACTAATAGGATCATACCAAATAAATCCCATTTGATGGAACTCATGAGGGATGTATCATCTTTGGGATTTACCCTTGATGAAGACCAATATTAGATCAAACAACTTAATGATGAAAACCCCATTTATTGTAGATGCCCAAGTCCATCGATATCACATCTAAAACTATGTTTACCGAACGTCTCGATGATAGTCTCACCATCATGAACCCTTATTTAGTGGATTATGTAGGTCAATTAAAGGGATATATAAATAAAACAATATATAATTGACCATGTACATAATTTTTAATAGAATAACTAATATATTTTCATCACGATATAATGGACTTTTATTTTGATATTAAAAAACTTAATGAATATTTGTTCGTAATATTCAAATTAAATAAAAGAAATTAATTTTGAGGTTTAATTTTTTTCATAATAATAATATATTTCAATTTAATTTTTAAATTATTTTTATTAAATATTAATGATCATATAATTTTTATTATGTGAAATATAATTATAATAAATGTAAAAAAAATTATTATTGTCAAAAAACAGAACATTTCTCAATAAATGCAGATCGTTATATCTAAGGTGAGAACACAAATTTAGAAAACTATTTTGATCCAATGAATATTATTTTTAAAATATGAACATCCAAATTATCCAATAAGGAATTTTCTATAATTTTATATGATAGTCAAATTTTTAGGTAAAAATTAACTTCTAGAGAAATATATAGTGTCTGTTATGTCATTATAATGAATTAAATAAGATGAAAGAAATTATATAATGGGCATAATAAAACATATATATGTTTAGCCTTAAAATAATATTATTTTATGTGTATTTGATTAAATTTATAAGTCCATTGTGAATTTTCCAAATCATATATTATATTGTATGATTTCATATTCATATATTTATGTGTTTGAGTCACCTCCACATAATGAAGGGAATTATTTTAATCTACTTATCCCTCTTACTAATAATGAAAATTAAAAAACATAAACCTCTCTAGAAGAAACATTGGATAAAACCATGGGATGGGTTGTCTATTTGGAAATTTTCATATAAAGAGTCCTAAACACAATTTTGTAAAATATTAATCAATTACAGACTCTTTTCTTATACAAACCCTCCAATGATAACATTTATCTTCAATAAAAATCTTCTTAGAACTTACTTTATATTCCATCCCCTATCTTTAATCCTCCCAAGTCACCCATGTGCTCTCCAGAACACCCTTTCAATATTTTGTTCCCATATTCCAAAGGTAAGGGTTCTTTCCTTTCTCTTCTCCATTCATGTTACTTTATTAGGTTTTGGATTATATTTCCAATTTTTTTTGTTTGAATAGTTAATTTCACGTCCATATTACTATAAAATTTATGACCAAATGAAGAGATACCCCATTATATCTAATTGAAACATTTTATGAACTTTTGAGCGACATCGTTATGATTCCGAAATTTCACAACAATTTTCCATGCGAATTGTTCTCTGTAGTGAATACCATACCAATTTATTGAATATGATCTTCAAAATTTTACACACACACATTTTTGAAATGGTTCTAAAATTTATTTATTCAACAATTATATATTGTGTAATAATTTATGATGATGAATGAATCCTTGTTTAATGATATTTGTGGAATCATTAAGCATGATTATAAAATGAAAATGATAGCTGGACACAAAATTATATAGTGCTCTAATATGTTGGAAAACTTTTCGAATCATGATATATGATTTTTTGATAATGATAAAACATAATTCATTCATATTACTTTTTTCAATTACAATGTATAAGGTATTAGCCTGGGCTTATGATTAAGATGCGGTGTTTTAAGATTTTTCTATAATTCCCAAGCCACGATTACGATTATCATGCTAAATCATGCCTTATTATTCATGTTCAATTTATAAACCGTTGATATTAGTGTTTTCTAACACTTATTATCTTCTCCATTTTATGGGTTTTTATTCCATTAAAAGTATTTATATCTTACACCTTCCCTATGTAATTACACATGTTATCATGTATTGTTTTAGGTGTTATCATGTTAATGAAGTTATCGATAAGGATTTTTTTTATTTGTTAAATTGTTTTGTAATATAACTAATTTAAAAAGTCCCTCGTATCCTTAATATTAAATGTAGTAATAAGTTTAATAATTTGAAAAAAAATCATGTATTAATTTGAAATAAATAAATGTTTTATTATAGTTGGTATCAATTGAAAAGCATAGTTATTTTTGGGATTATTATTAGAAAAATCTATTGAAAGACATAGGAATAATACTAAGTATAAAAAAATCCCTAAATATTTTGTACTATATATAAATTGGTTTATCAAAAAAATGCATGCATGTCAGGATACTAAAAATTTATGTGGTTCTAGAATAGATTCACCTAGGTGTAACAACGTAGGCAAGGGGTTCCAAGCCTGATGTAGGTTAACATGGTACATGAAAATGGGAATTACATCGAACCTAGTTTGACACACCTAAGGGATATGTTTTAGAAAATTCATAAGCTAATTATAATCGATTATTATGGGTAAAAATTCCCATCATAATATATGGGAGGATATGAATCATTGGAAACATATATTAAATACTTTAAATTAATAAATTTAATAAATACATGTTTGTTATATTATATCCCTTTAATTTCATTGTATTAACCTTTATATGTCTAACAGTTTAAAAATACTCATCAATTTAAGTCAATTTATTCATGCCAATGTCCAATATTATGAGGAATCAGTTATACAACCAATGCAAAGGTTAATGTTATGAATTCCCCAGTGATATTCCCAACATGATTGGAGCTAGAATCATTAACTTTATGATTATACTCTCTCAACTATCTCCAGTTTGGAATTGAAAAATTAATCAGGAGGAGAGTAAAAAACCCTCAAAAGAATGAAAAATTAGTGATGATTCCATTATACGACAATGTACTTTGACATTCAATAGATCACCTGTTCCATTATTCATCAAAAAATGCTTCAACTACTTTGAAGAAATTTTATCGATCCATTAATGTTATGAGAAATATAATTTTCTAATTGTTATTGATATATATTTTTCTTATACTATACAACATAAAATAGAAATTGATTTCCTTGACTTATAGATAAAATATTGTGAATATATCAGAGAGTATGAGGAAAAATTCACAAGACATAAACAATACCCCTATAGCTTTGTCTTAACCCCCAAATGTGATTTTGAAAACATCTTTGGTGGGATAAAACATATTATATAAAAATATATGGTGATCTAATACTTTGATACATGTGAGGAAATTTTATGATGTGCCTATGATGCCAATATAGAGATCATATAATCTATAATGTATCATGGGGAGAATAAGAGGAATGTCATGTTTAATTTTGGAAGTCTAATAGAGAAATCTTATGGTGTGAAGAATTTTCTACATCCCAATTGATAATGGTGTGGAAGAAATCTCACTAAAATTGATACAATTTTAAAAGGAAATAATTTTTCTATAGAGATGAAAGGCACCTCGCTAGTGATTTCTGATAGGAGAATACCTATAATGTGGTAGAGTAAAGGAGATCTCCAGTAAATGCTGAAAATATTTATCACTAATTCATCTATAAGGAACCAAAGAACATTTCAAACCAATGAACTATTCTAGGGGTTTTGGGAGACAAACAAAACAATCAATGCTTTAAATGGTATGATTTTTGCATCAAAACTATTGATATGGATCCCAAAAATGAATTTTTGATAAATACCTTAGTTATTCATTAAATAAAAGTTAATTTACTTATTTTTTTTATTCATTCCTTCATATCAAGAATGATTAATATAACAATACAAACACACTTTTAAATCAGGGAAGTGGATATGTCATTTAAAATTGAAAATGGGTCAACTATTACATCCCAATCATATAAATCATCCCAAATCCATGTTTCTAGGAGGAACATCCCAGAATATATTTATATACTCAATTTGTTGGAATTTGATTCAATTTTAGGCATGTATTGGATTTTATCAAATTAATCCAAAATAAATTTTCAAGGGAAGGAAATCAATCTCTATATTTCTAATCAACCCTTGATTAATTACATGTACAAGGACAAGGACGAATCTTCTTTATCACCAACATATTAAGATTATAAATCATTTCCCAATGAGAAAGACTATATAGCTGAAATTATTATTTCTACATATGGAACCATCCCCAAAGATACTCATGTTGTGAGGGAATCTGATAATTTGTTTTTCCATGAATTTCTTGGTTTTCTCCTAGCTAAGAGGTTGAATTTTTAATAGATCTTATACTTGGAGAATTTCCATCATCCATGAATCCATATAAAATAGACATTGAAGAAATTGAGAAAATTAGGAAGAAACTGTATGGGAATCTAGAAAATTGGTTCATATGAACAAGTGCTTTACCATAGGGTGAACTAGTCCTTTTTTTCAAGAATAAGGATTCGTCAATTTTCATCTTCATCAATTATCATGAGATGAACAAGATATTAATAAATAAGAAGTCACATATGTTAAAGATTATTGAATATTATTATTATATATGTGGAGAAAAATACATTTATAAGGAGGATATGTTGCTGGGTTTTTAATATGTTATGGGGAAGAAGGAGGATATACCCAAGAATACTTTTCATACAATGTATGGGAACTATGAGTTCGTAGTATCACAATTCATAATCATTAATTCTCAAGAAATTTTCATTAACTTAATAAATAGATTCTGTAAGGATTACCGTGATAAATATTTGGTAGTATTTATAGATGATATTCTAATATACCCTAAAACCATGGAGGGTCATGGGGAATATCTAAGTACTATGCTAATGGAAATGCTAAAATATAAACACTATGAAAAGTTCAGAAAAGGTGAGATCTATTTTAAGGATGTATATTTCGTGGGGAATATCATCAAAGGGAATGATATATCTGCGGAACTTTCATTGAAAAAATATAATTGAAGGACTTATGAGGCCATCGTATGAGACATATATCAGCAGATTCCTTAGGTTACATGGGTATTATTGTCGATTTGTGAGAAATATCTCATGATTACCATAGCCTCTTACCAAGATAACTCGAAAGGGGTTAATGTTTTCTTGGAATGATGAATTTCAAGAGAGAGTTTGGGGTCTAAAAAATAAGGCGTAAAATTGCACCGATTCATATATATCCCAAAAGTGGAAAAATTTACATATTATATTGTGATTCCTCGAAGAAGGGATTGGGCTGTTTGGGAATGAAAAATTGGAAATTCATAGCCTATTCTTCAAGGATGGTGAAAGTAACGAAACAGAACATCTCAATTCATGATCAATAGTTGGCTATAGTGATCTTCACCATAAAAATTTTGTGGCGTTATCTATTATGGGAAAAGAGTGAAATATATACTGATCACAAAATCCTCAATTATATTTTCGTAAAAGAATAATTTAATATGCACCAATGAATTTTGTTATAGTATATCAAAGACTATAAATTCATAATTCACTACCATCCAAAGAAAGAGAATAAATTCGATGAAGCTCTTAGTATAATGGATCCATCAGTTATATCACAGTTTCAAATTGAGAGGGATTATATATTCTTATATAAGGAAATTGATGGACATGGGAATCCTAAAAGAAGGGACATCATCACTCCATTCACAAATTATTTTTCCACCAACTCATCTAGGGACATTAATGGATGGTCAAAAAAAATATATTGGAATTTAGAATAAAGTGGAAACTATAAAAAAATGGAAATCGTTAGAGTTAAATTTTAATGAAGAAGGAGTTATATGAATTTTTAACTTGACTATATGTACCATAAAATCCCAAGATAAAGATAGAGGTGTTGTATAACTCCAAATGATCGGCCTAATATATACTTTATTTAATCATGAAGATGTATTGAGGTCTCCTTGAGTACTTTTAATGGGAAAATATGAATACGGAGATCATAGATTATACATCATGATGTCTTGAATGTCAGTAAGTGATGGTGGAAAGGAAAATTTTTAATATGATTCGTGAGAAATTTCACTAGTTCAACATTCAGAGATAAACAATAGAGTGGTGGTGAGGATTCATGGACTACTAATATCAACTGTTTCTAATTGAGATATGATATTTACCTCTATGGAATAGAAATTTCTACAACATGACCTAAATAATGAAATGAAATTAATTACGATGTATCATCCCCACATTGATGTCCAATATGAGTGGACCATCTACCCACTTCATGAAATGTTTGGGAAATTCTCAATTAACATCAACAGAGGATGTGATCAACATCTTCCCCTAGTTGAGTTATCTTTCAAAAATAGTTTCAACATGAGACTATAATGGTACCGTATGAATGTATTTACTGGAAGAGGTTCAGAAAACATACATGATGGGATGAAGTTGGTGAATGAAAAATAATAGTTTCAGAAATGTGTTAAGAAATGATGGAAAATGATATGATCATTCAACATCACATCAAGGCTACACATAGTTAACAAAGTTGGTTTACTGAAAATTTTCGATGATACCTATAGTTTGATGTTGGATACATAGTATTGCTATGATATTATTATAGAAAATTTTATGAGAGTTAGGAATAAGGGAAATACTAGTTAATGATACATCATCCCCTTTGAGATATATGATATTATCACAGCCATGGTCTATCGAATAACACTCCCAATGAAGCGATATCAATTACATGATATATTCCATGTTTCCCTCTTAAAGAAGTACATACGAAACTACTCACATATAATCAATCTATAGCTGTTGTCATTGGGGAATTTTCTTTACTATGAGGAAAAGTTGTGGATGATCTTATATCATAGAGAAAAACTTCTACAAAATTAGCAAATGGACCCGATCAATGTGTAATTGAGAAACCAAAAGTATCAAGAAACAATGTTGGAAATGCTGGAGGGGATGAATAAAATTTACCCCCATCAATTTTAGTGAGGTAAATGAAGTATTTTAATGAAAAATATATATGGGGGGATTGTAATAAGTGGTTATGTTATATAAAACCCCCTTAAAATTTAATTGAACATCTTATCATGTAAAATTGTTATAAAAATCACATGCATTTCGTTGGTTTATTCGTTGATGGTTTAAAAAATATTTCCATATCATTACTATAAATATTATAGTTTTTGAACATTAATCATATGATTAGTTCAAATTTATAGTTTTATTATATTCAATAGACAATGAAAAATGATGTAATGGGATCCATCATAAGGGTAGTATCCTTCAAAGCCAATATATCGATGCATCTAACGGATATATAATCTTTGGGATTTTAAATCTACCAATACTAATATGAATTCAAATATCTTATGAATGAGAAAACCCATTTAATATATAATCACATGATCAACGAGATCATGGCCGAAACCATGTTTGTTGAACCACCCAAAGAATGTGTCACTGTCACACACCATTCTCTTATGGAGTATGCTAGTGTATTAATGGTATATACCCCAATACCCTATCAAATTTATTATATAAGTTATTCTTTATAGAATAATGAATATATTTTCATTATATTATAATATATTTATATTTTGAAAATAAAAATATGAATAATATTTTTTGTTAATATTTAAATTCATTTATATAATTTATTTTGATGAATTAATTTAGTTTTAATGTAAATAATATTTTAGTTTAATTATATTATTAGAATATTTAAATTAAATATATATGTTCATATAATTTTCATGATGTCAAATTTAATTATACTAAGGGGTCAAAAAAATCATTGTAATACAAAACAACATTTTTCAATAACTAAAAATTCTAGTTTTAAAATTTATAATTCATGTATTTAAAAATTTATTTGGATAAAACAATTATTATTTTTGGATTTAGAATTTTAAAATTATCCAATAGAAAATTTATCATATTTCTTTTGACAATCTATGTTTTGGGTAAAAATTAAATACCGTATAAATATACAATGTGCATTATAACATCATAATGACCCAAAATGATGTAATAAATATTATATTAGGTATTATTGACCAAATATGGTTTCCCCCTTAAATTAATGTCATTTTATTTTTATTTTACTAATTTTATAATGCCTTCATGAATAATCCACAATATATATTTTATTTTAATATTTTAAATTCATTTATTTAATATTGTTACTCACCATTATATAAGAAAGGGAATTATTTTAATATGTTTGTGAATTTTTGTCAAAAAATAATGACATAAAATCACATTGTAAGAAATTACATGAAAAAACATTGGATTTTTTTTAGTTAATTGTTTATATAATCTCAATAACTTATGTTTGGAATACTAAACAATTCCACATTATTTTCATTTATAAACCCAACCATGCTCCCATTTATCATTACTCAAAATCCTCGGAGCAATTCCACACCCTTCAATCCCTTGCATATAATCATTTTATGGTTCCCCATGATTAAAATAATCCCATTTAAAACATTTGGTTTCACACTCTTAAGGTATGGGTCATTTCCTTTCTCATATTTATTCATGTTTGACTGTTATGTTATGCATACAATTTTCAAATTTTTTATTGTGATATTTTTTACATGTACCTATTATGATTTATTTTATTTTAAAATGATGATATATTAATTTCCCTTTCATCTACCCATATTACAAATTTTTCAATGATGTCATTATACTAATGAAATTTTACTATGATTTTCCAAGACAAAACATGTGGCTAGTGAATACCATGCCCATTTACTATCAAGGTTATTCACCATTTTACACTAATATAAAATTTAAATTGGTATTAAATTTATTTATTCCAACCTTCTTAACCATGTAATAAATTATGCTAATTAATGAATCTATGAAGTATGATCTATGTGGCACACATAAGTATGATAATGAAATGGATGTGATGGGTGAACCCATAATTACATAGCTCTTCAATTGTAGTGAGTAATGTTTAGTATCATTATATTCTTGTTGGTATAGCGATTGAACATGATTAATTTATGGTACTTTGTCTATTATGACGTCTTTTTATAATCATTAACCTATGTTTACGATGTACTATTATAAGAGTGTGCCACATTTTACATGCTTCCTTTATGAATATCTTGTTATATCTTGTTTTTTTATACATGTTCAATTAAGACCCATTGATATGAATATTTTATATATTATATTATAAAATTAATTTTTGGAATTTTTTATTCACTTATTGGGATTTATATCTCACCTATTTCCATTGTACATCCCCTGGATATCCTGTACAGTTTAATGTGTGTGCATGTTAATGATGTTTTCAATAATGATATTGTTTATTTCACATGTTAAACTGTTATTTAATATTTATAATTTATAAGGAATCTAGAATTATTTATATTTCTATATGTATTTAATGTAATATTATGTAATTTATTATGTATTAATGTGATATAAAGATAAAAGTTTTTATAGGAATAGAGTCATCTGAATTATTATGCGAACCATCATACTGATCTACTAGAGTTTTTGGTTGATTGTCTTGTTTTTTACAATGATTCACCTGTCATGGTACATCATCTATTGGGTATGTAGGCTTTAATGGTGTCATAGTTTTCTGGGGCCCATTGAGATCATTTATTGACTATAGATGATGTACTACCATTTCCAAAATTTCATCTTCTTTTTACATTTATCCATGATGTGTTCTAGGTTTCCTAGTACAGGATATACACACTAAATTCTACAAATGAGATTAAGAGGGGATTTAGATCTTCAACCCAATACAACTTTTTCTGAATGTCCATCACAAATTATGGATCTCTAAGATCAGGAATTTTTTCATAAAACCATCCCCTAGTTTGGGTACATTTGCACTGTAGAATTGATTGTAATGAGACATGGAAGAGAGATTCATTGATGAGGTAATATTTTTCTTCCCTTTTTTAAAGATTCAATATCATTAGAAAAATCTTGAGATATAATGATTTTATAGTGGGGTGATTATAAGACCCCATTACCTATTTTTAGGTATTTTTAATATTTTTTTGTTTCATTTTCTGTTGGACATGTAATTTTAAATGCGAAATTGTATGGATACCTGTAATAGTGAAGTTAGGAATTTTTTAATATTTTTAGCATAAAACTGTAGTTTCTATAGTTTTTTGGGTAGTCGCATGATTTTTATTTATATTTTAGGACTTTTAATTCCCACCAGACAGATCTTGTGAATTGGATACACTATATTATAATTATAACTAATGAGTAATTTTTAAATGTTAGGTTAAGTGAAAAATATATTTTTAATTAAAAAGGTGACTTATTTTTTAGTGTGACATTATATGTAAGGCATTACTAATGTTTAATATGTTACACACCATGTATTTACCAAAGTTTCAATTTTAAATTTATTGTATTGGTGTTATGGATTCATTCCTATTTTCATTTTGATTCCCTCATCTAGAGCTCTAAATCTATTGTATTTTTTGGTGACTCTATTCCATATGATCATTTCATTCAAAGATGGATAAATGATACTAGGAATTCCATCTAATTGGGTATACATTATGTTTGGTTTCAAACTTATATATGGGTTGTGTAACCATTGTATGTAGTTTTTTTAATTGGATCATGTTACCAATCAATCATTTCAAGTCTATTGTCATACCTCATCTTTTGAAGGATGATATTGTGGTTCCCAATCAGTGTTGTCCAAGGTAGTTAGGTATTCTAAATCATTTAGGTGGGCAGATCTATTCATGCAATCTATTTTCTTTAAAAAAAATCTTAATTATTGTTTTGGGAATTTTTAATGGAATTACAAGTTATGAAATTGAAAAGGTCAACAGGTTCTTGTTTAAACTGATTACTATTTTTGATAATAGATTAATCTTGATATGGAAAATATTGGTTTTACTAAACGTAAAGGAAAGTGGATTTCCATTGAAAATGTTTTTATAAAATTTGGGCATAGTTTTTAAAATGGATATTGAAAAAAATTTCACAGCAGAAACCTTGGGAACATCGTGAAAGAGACACATATTGATATAGTGTGTGTAGCCCCACTAGGATTTATCATCTTATATATTAATGGACTATTAAATGAATCAATATTAGTTGGATCAAGTGGTATTCTTTTTTAACTCATGATTATTGAGTATGTATTTTCCTGTAGGCTAGATCCCCAAAAGAAGAAACAAGGTTTTTTTAGTTTTCTCTTTCTCAAAATATTATTCCAGGAATGATTTTTCAAATGTATATTAATGTTTCATTATTATTAAGTTATTTATTTTACTACTATAATGTTTCTATATTAGAAAAACAAAATATTCCATTTGACGAAAACCAACAATCCATTTGATAAATACTTTAAAAAATGATTATTAAAAAAAGATTATAGAACCTTTTTTTAAGCTAGAACATTTTTATTATTAATAAAAACAAATTTATAGATTCTACAATGGTTTCCTATTAGGATATGTTTTTCACAACATACAATTTCATTTGGGTGGTTGTAGAACTTGTTTTATAGGACACTAATAATTGGATTCAAATTATGTAGCATTAATGCTTTCTTTATTTCAATGATTCGGTTTGGGATTCTGTGTGGAGGTTATTATTGGTCACATTTTGACTTGTGTGTCTACACATTTCAATATTATTATTTTTTCTCTATTATATTAGTTTTATCATTCATTTTTACCCCACTGTACTCTAGAAATATGTATTGATTTTATTTTAATGACGTTTTTTCTATATCTGTTTTAACTCACCCCATAATGAGATAACATGGGAGACTAGTCTAGTTAACGAAGGATTGTTAGTTATAATTTGTTATTTTCGCAATTACACATCATGAATTATTTGAACACTACCTGACTTTGTTTTTCCTCATGCTTATATTTTGGGTAGATCATTAGAATTCATATAGTATGTTCAATAAAGGTTTATAGATAGGTCAATCTCATAATTGATTTTGAGTTTCCATTGGGGGATAGAAAATATTCATTAATTCTAGGACATTATATTTCATTTCAATTGAAATAATTATATAGAATATAAATTTCAATTGTACTATCAAAAATGTTTGGCAACATGGTGTGTGTATGGTCATTTGAAATAAATTTATGTGTGTAGTCTATTTAAATAGACTAGTTTATTTAAAAATTGTGTCATCTATTGTGGTATAATTTTTAATTTTTTTAAATTCATATTGGTTTAAATATTTTTTATTGAATAAATATAATATTTTATTGTTTTTATATATTTATTGAGTCTAACAGGTCTTCTGTTTATAATAAAAAGTAATGTGTCCTAGAATATCTCTTCCAAATATTAGAGGAGAAGACACATGGAAGGTTATGCAAGGGGATCTCTTAGTGGAAAATTCTTTGGTTATAGTAGTTATTTGTACAATTCAGACTCCATGTTCTTTGGGAACCATGATCCTGAGATGATTAGCAGATCATGGATTGGAATTTACCAATAGTGATCCACCTATCAACCATGGTGAAAATGGAACACATGAAAAAGTGGAGTGGCCTAAATATAAAGATAGTATCATACACATTTTTATTATTACTAGATATTCTTAGGTGGGTTTTTTCCAGATGTATGCTCGTGGGACTAGGAAAAACATAATGGGAATATATAGTGCCCAATATGTGGCATAACGATCTTACCTGGTTATCTTTCAAGATAATCATCAATCAAAAGTTTTATACAAATACTTTATGCTTAGAAAATGCACAGGAGTTTTTGAAATTAGAGAAAGGGGACCGTATACTTATTGAGTAATCCACCCATTTTATTGAGTTGGTGCATTTGTAATTGCTACATTTCAGTAATGAAACCCATAATTCTTGGAGGATCGGGATTTGAATGGTGGTTTACATTTTAGGGATGCTAGTAATTTTGTCCTTTTTGACCATTTTAGAGGCGGTTTATAATGTATCTTTCTCCAAGGTTGATGTAGTTTGTATGATGGGATTGGGTGGAGATTCAGTGGGTGTTGTGGTTAACCAGGGTTCTCTTTTTGGTGTTAATGGAAGCATAAGAGTTATCATTTTTCTACAAGACCATATTTAGTGGCTTCATCAAGGGATAAAATTTAATTTTCTACCAATGTGGTATTAGTGGTCAAACCAAGACTCGCCTTTTAGATTCTCCTACGACATTTCATCATTGTCAGTTATCTTGCAATTTGAATCTTTTCGGTGAAAGTATTTCACAATCTAAAAAGCTAGGATCCACATTCCCCAGGGGATCATAGGTTATGTTTGATACTCCCATGGGAGGAGGGTACCATTATCTAGTTTAGGGGGATGTGTAGGGTGTTATGATCAGTCAAATTTAAGCTTCAGAGTTTCTGTATGAGGAATCTGAGGTAGGGTCAGATACTGTTATAGTTATATTTCTTCATTCATTTTATATTAATCTTGAATTATATGATACAGGTTCCAATAAATCTATTAAAGAGTCAATTTTCGTTGATGTGATGGGCTTGCACTCGATTTTTATTCTATTCATGTTGTATCATTCCATTAATCTGGAATGAAAGAAAAAACATGGTTTCATCTGTCTTAAGTATCGGGTAGTGATAACCAACTTTGAAGTGGTTTGGTATTTCATAGTTATTTATCATGACATATTTGACTTGATTTTTATCTTGGACTAGATAATTATCATGATGTCACAAATAAACTATTATTTCCATCCATTAGAATTTTTAAATGCTTATGGGGTCACTAATGTCTTCCAAGGGGATTGGGACTCTGTATTGTGTAGGGGAAGGGTTTTCTGTAATTACTCTTGTATAATATCATCCCATTTTTCATATGTGTTTCTTTATATAGTTGAATAATGTATTGTATGTCAACGTATTGTCGTGTGTGTGTGACCTATGGTCTTTTAAATGATTTTTATGGTTTACCACCATGTAGAGAGGTTGAGTTTATTATATACCATATCTATGAAAAAATTATAGTGGAACCATCTGTGTTGGGGAACCTAAGATCTATCCTAAAGTACATGAGTAGAGAGGTTTTTTCCCTATAACATTGCTATGGGAATCACCTGTAATCTTTTCTAAAATACCATATGGATGTATCAGGAATTATATTGTCAATTGAATATTGAATCAGAAGACCATTAGAAATAAGAATCCATTTTCAAGAGTCGACTATCTCTTTGACTATATCATAGGGGCTGGTTTTTTTCTGTTATTGGCCTACAATTACAGTTCCATTAGTTTATAGTGTGAGAGGAGGAAATACCCATGATAGCATGTCAAACTCAAAATAGGAATTTTGAGTTTATATTTAATTAATTTAAACTCACTACAATCCAATAATATTTATTGATTTGATGAACCAAATATTTCAGTTGGTCTTTTACAATTTTGTTTCATTGTTCGTAGATGTTATCTTAGTGTACTCCAAGTCAGTGGAGGAACATGTGTACCATTTGGATGTCATTCATCAATCTATGAAAGAACATCATCTATACTGTAAACATTCCATGTTTGATTTATTGATCATAGTGGGAAAACATTTAAGGATTGTGATTTATAAGAGGGGAATCTCTGTGGAAACTAAAAATATATGGTAAATTATATCATAATAAAAGAAAAAAGTTCTGTGAGATCCGAAATTTCTTAGGGATGACTCATTAATACAGGAGATTTGTTCTGGACTCCTCAAATCAATCACATACAATGAAATATTTGAACCACAATGGTTTAGAGATTAATTTGGATGAAAAATTTCAAGGTTCATTAAGTGAGTTGATGGTGAGGATGAATTCAACACTAGATTGGATTATACTAGAACCATATTCGGGTTATGATTCTTTCTATGATTCATTGAGTATTAGTCTCAGATGTGTCTTGATGGAATGGAGATATGTAGCATCCAATGGATCATTATTCTTTCTCCCTCATGAGAAGGGATACCCAAACTATGATCATGAGTCTGTACTGGTTATTCATGCACTCATGAAGTTGTGTGATTATCTTTCATTAGATATTTTAACAAAAAAATTTATCACATAATACAGAATTTTGTTTTCACTCAAATTGAAATGAACGTGTGATAAATAATATTTTTTGAGTATCATATTGAAGTTTAGTTTGATATCTTATATTCCCTTTGGTAATGAAATATTTTTTCTGATTCACTTAGTATATGGGTACTAATTCATGAAGTGAATAAAACCATTGACGAGTGGTCCTTGATGAGTTTTTTTTATGAGATTATCTTGGTACAAAAGAAGGTGTCCGAAAAAATGTTCATTGATTCAGAAATGGTTTAATTTTTATTTGATGAGATAGTTCATCTTGATAAAATGATAGGAACCGAGAGACAACTATGGGGAAAATCCAAAATATTGGGGAGACATTTTATAACTAGTCTTGATCTCTCTGTGGATTTTTTTGTTTTTATATGTGTTTTTATTTCATTTTCCATAAGTCATGTGTTGTTATATAGTAAAATTACTCCTCTATTTTCGTGCACCCTAGGTATATATGGATGTTTCACAATTTAATAAATCAGTATAGGTAAACATGGATGAGGCAGTTAGGTTCATATATTGTTTCACTGTGTCTAACATTCAAAAGATTTATGGAGGGACAATAGAGACCTATATGTCTGTTATTTCCTTTTCCAGTTCAGATAAAGAAGGTGAATGAAATTTCAATGGATTTCATCACTGTTTTACCCATAAATCCCAGTGAAAGTAGTGTGATTTTGGTTACTATTTATTGACTCAGTAAATCAGTTTTATTTCCCACCAATAATATAAAACATTGGAAATTGAACAACATGGGAAATTTTATGTCTGAGAGATTGTGATACCCCATGGGGCTCCCTCTACAGTTTTTTCTGTAAGGGAATAATGGTTATGATCAAAATTATTGAATGGTTTTCTTCATAAAATGGGTTCGCATTTGAAATTGATCATGGATTATCCTATGTAGATGAATGGATAGACAATGGGGAATATCATGGTTTTTGAGGATATGGTCTGCGATTATGTTCTTACTTTTTTTGGATCATCCGATAAGGGTTTTCCTTTGGTCGTGATTTATTATAAAAATATTTTCAATGAATAGATCTGGATGGATCCCTTCCGGGTTTTTTTGATAGGCCATGTCGATATTCATTGTTACTTTAAGAGTTTGAAGTGTATTCCTTGTATAGGATGAATATGGCTCAGAATACAACAAAGATTTTGTAGTTGATCCCGATGTATTTGATCATTCCATATAGTCATCGTAAATAATATGTGGATTTTCATTGGTGGAAATTGGTCATTTTGGTTGGTCATTAGGTTTTTCTCAAAGATTCCCATAGCTTATAAAATATTTACTTTTGTTAGTTGGGTTTGAAGGAACCACGGTTTGTGGGACCCATTGAAATTAATGAGAGAATGGGAAGGCTTTAATACTGATTGGTATTATCCAATATTTTTACCCCAATACTTTATTTTTTTCATTATTCTTAGTTTAGGATTTATATACATATAAATACCAAGTGATTAGGTGGGAGGATATAAATCTTATACCCGATACAACATTTGATGATCAACTACATAAAATCAGGGATATTAAAGATGAGGTAACTTACAGTAAGATTCACCCCCCCCAAGTTTGGGTATTGAGGAAGTGCAGAGAGGATTGTCACATGATGTGAGGGATGGATTCATTGATGATCAAACATTGATTGTATCCTTTTTCAGAATAAATATCATGAGAACATTCTTAATATATATTGTTTTTATTTTGGGGAGATTCTAATGCCCTATTAATTTTTTATTAGTTTTTTTCAGTTGTTTTCATTTGGATAATTCTTTCATTGCGGGAGTATTTCAAACCATAAAATTGAAAGGATTCCAATAATGGTAATGGTAGGGATTTCATGGTATTTTAAGAACAAACCTATGGGTTTTCACTATTCAATTAATAGTTTCACAGCATTTAATGATATTTCATGATGGGTAATAGACTCCAGGAAGATCCTATGAATTAGATAAATAATTTAATAATTTTAAATTCAATGCATGTGTTATACAATACATTATTTCAACAATTTTTATATAGTTGAATAAGATAAAAATTTTTAGGAGTAACATAAAACATAATACGTTAAAAAAATTGAACGTATTAAATCCTATGTTTTTTTCATAGTTGAATATTTAAGGGTACTATTCATGTGTTAATTATTCATTCCCTTTTACATCATCCTCTTTTTGGACAAAGAAATTTCCATAGATGATTGTGGGTGACTCCAATCCCTTCAAATCTCCCTGTTTGATAGTTGATGAATATGCCAATTTGTTTAATCACATTGGGTAAGAATTCCATTCAATTTCTTCCGAGTTTTTTGTTTTAGGTACCATTATTGGAAGATATTTGTAATTAGATTAGGTTTTCTATTTATCATTTACATAAACTTGTTCATATCATTCAAAAGAATATCATTTTGATTTCAATCCTATTTGTAAATTTTGGTTTGTATTTTTAAATCATGCAGATAATTAGATATATTCAATAATTATAATTTATTGAATTTTATGTTGTCCGTACTGATTCCTTTATATATTAAAGAAAGTAGATATATTGAATCTGAAATGGGAATGGGTTTTTAGATATTATTATTGCATTGGAAATCGAATTTACATGATCTAGTGAAAATGGATTTATAACCACTGAGAAAGATAGGAATGGACCTGAAATGGTTTTTTCAAAAATGTGAAAACAATTTTTCAAAACCAAATATGAAAACATTGCAATCTAGGAACCACATGTGCAACGAGATTGGGGTAGAAAAAGTGTCTGTGAAACCCCTTAGAGGTAACCTCTTATATATCAATAGAGTGGTAGGATTTAATATTATTTATATCTAGATATATTATTTTTTAGCTCATGGGTTTCAAGTACATATTTACTCATAGGATGGAGCTCAATTAGAAGGTGTATTTTCATTTTTGGTTGATGATGTCATGATAGTTTTTTTCGTGGATGTTGGTTTATGGGTTTATTTATATATCAATATGTTTATATTATTTGTCTTATAACTATAATGTTTCAAACATTGATAATCATGATAGAAACTTTGTGGAAAACCCAAAAAAATATTTGAGAAACACATTCAGATTTATTTGTTTATAAAAATTCATGTAAACCCATTTTATTTGAACAAAATAATTTTTTAATTCCAAATATTATAATTGAATATTTTACCAGGGAGTTTGTTACCAGTATTTGTTTTCACATCATACATATTCATTGGGGACTTATAGAATTTTTTTATGACACGAGTAATGGGAAAGGGATTTATATAGCATGTTGGATTCTATTTATGTTGATATTTCATGTTGGGATGATTTGTAGAGGTCATGAATTGTCACATGGAGGCATGTTGGTATATACCTATGATTCTTCCCTCTATTTAAATTTTTTAATAGATGTATTTTTTTGTAGTTTCCTATTTACACTATGATTGTATATCGTCATATTGTTATATTCTAGACTTGTTTTTTATCATTGTTTTACCTCATCCTATAATGGTATACCTGGTTTGGATGTTCTAGTTGTCCCATGATGGTCTGTTACAATCCTTAAAATGTAAAACATAATTGACAACCCTCTCTATATATTTACATCCTAGAGATATAAATATATATTCTATGGTTCATTCACACTACCTGTATACCAATGGATATTTTGTTCGATTAAATGAATGATATTGTTTCAACATGAAATAATGTGACATTATTACACCACTTCCCATATCAAAAGAATAGTCTATATGATAAAGTTTAATAATCCAAAACATAGTGAGTTTTCTAGTATGATTATAATTTTTTATAGACCCTATTGTTGGTTCCATTATAGATTTATTTTCATTTCTGTGAGGGAAATGCCAACATAAATTACAACCATTTATATGGTTTCTATTATTTCTTCCTAGACCCATTTCGAAATTATTACTTTCACCACATTTGATGATAATATTATATATAATAATTTATAACTCTTAAATTACTGAAACACTAAACCTAAATTAAGAATTTCTATATAATTTATCTCAAAATCAAAATACTAACATCACAAAAAATATCATAAAATCCAAAAAATATTTTACAAATATATAAAAATGGTTTTTAAATAGTTTATGAATTGACTAATGCTTCTTCCATAATAGTTTATAGCTAGTTGAAAAGTCTTATGAAAACTCCTCATATACTATTGATGATTGGGTTTTTACCTAATCCAGACCATTCATATTTTTCCCCTTCGTAAATCTATTCAATAAATACAACCAATTTTTATTTTCCAGATTAGAATATATCATCTAGGAAACCAGGCATTCTATTACATAAAAAACATCATCATATGAAATTATAATTATACTTATCCCCAGATTATATCATATGGTTTTTTTACCTAATCAATGTTTTCCAAAATATTGTTTTTAGTTTTCCTACCAACCATCCCCTGATGAAACTGTTAACAAACATGGACCCAATAACCAATATAAATTGGTTACATTTTTATAATTCTATTAGATAAAAGTGAAAAAATAATTCGGTATTGAATACTTTAGAACATTTGTAAAGTATGATGCATTAATTGGTCTATCATTACAATTGAAAAAATAAAATAAAATATTATATATTATGTAAGAAAATTATTATTCCTCCAAGAATATTAGTTCATATCAGTCATGGATCCTTTCATGAAATTGTAGGGAAATATAAAAAATAAAAATGTAGTCTTATATGATCAATAATGAAATACATATAGTGGAATATATAATTGAATAAATAATGCATTAATAATATGATAAAAATAAATTCTGATAAAATAATACCATTTAAATAATAACATGAGTTTGAAAATTATACTTGGATAACATAAATATTTGAATAATCACATTGAAATCAATAAATAATTCCACAATGATTTAACATAAATTTTAAATATATCATAAACATGCTGTCAAGGGATCATTCCAATCCATCATATATAAATGGGTAACATATATGCTAAATAACCAATGTGTTTTGTCTCATGAGACCTGTTGATGCATTGACAGGTTATGTAATTCCAAGACCCTCCCTCCACTTAATTAACCCAAATCATTATTCTTATGTATAATCAATTCAAATTAGTCCATAATCCTTAACAATAAATATATAATGATACTAGAATAACAAGAATATAATTTTTCAACACATTCCATAGTAAATATTACCCAAATCCGTTAAGGGAAATATGGTGTATGGAATAATTATATTATATCTATTTTAAAATAATATGATTCTTTATACGATATTGACATTGATAAAAATAATTTTAAAATATAACATGAATTTTTTTTGGAAAAGTTTATTTTCATTCTGTATTCATTTATTTAAAATATTAAAACCTAAATAATGTTAGTAATATAATGTTATATAGAAATAACCATGGAAACTTTTAAGAAGTTATATTATTAAAATATTATTCATGATGGAAAAAAATATATTTATACGGTATACGTAAACATATAGATTCTATTCACACATTTTCTATAAATTTACTAATTTTTAAAACTATAAAATATCATTTTAAAACATTTCATAAAATTCAAAAATGTATAAAAATTATTTAAAAATCATTGGATAATAGTAAAACCATTATTGAAAACATTATATCAAAAAATATGGACATTAAATAAAAGGATTCTAGACCGAATAATTTTTTATGTTTTTAATAAATAATTTTTTTTATCTTTTGAGTACATAGATATAGTAAAATGAAATGAAAAATTTTAATTTAATGTAATATACGGTGAAGAATAAATTATATTATCTTTAAGATACAATTAACATATAATTCCTCCAATGAAAACTAAAACATAAACAATAATGAATTCATATACTATGATGAAAAAACCAATAATTAAGGGTCAAATTTCTTCATAATTGCCTCTACCCAGTGATATAATAAGTTTTAATTAATTATGAATATATACATGAACCATATACCTTCTTATAATATCATATAGGAAACACTTATAAATTTCAACACCTGCTTATTTATATTTTGATGTTAAAATTAGTTTTTGAATTCATCTTGGTTTCTGATTGATAGTGCTGGTCCTTCAATAATTATAATTTCCATATAATCTCTTATATTTTGACCATGATATAAATATAATATATATTATTTATATAAATATTTATTATAATCCTTTAGTATAGGATATAAATAATTAATCTAATTACTTTGTAGAGGTGGTAGTCCACATGAATGCATGAGTGATGTTACCATTTTTTAATAGTTTGAAGGGTACGAATATAAATGATATATTATATTTCCAGAATCGAAATTATGTCAATAAATATCATATAAAAACTATATATCCATTATAATAACTATTTATGAATGGTGCTGGTGAAAACAGATATACAAAACTTTGTAAGGTAGTATTATGCTCCAATGCAAGAATGATATTTTTGTTTCCCATTTTATAGAGAAGAAGTCTAATAAATCATGAACCAAAATAATAATAACTCCTAATTATACTAGTGATACTTATCTTGTTATAAAAATATATATTGCCTATAATTTATCAAGGTGTAATAATAAATAAAAGGAACTCACTCAATCATGAGATATGTCTCTTCATTGGATAACAACTTTTTGTTTATACTGTATTTAATCTAATGATGGTATATTGATTAAAACCAGACCCATATATAAATAATGTATATAGAATATAGGAAGGAAATTAGTTTTTTATATTATGATATTGAAATATCATGATATATGTAGATCATATGAGTTTTGATTTACTTTTATATATGACGGAGAGGGCGCATTGTGGATTTTTAAAAAGATTAGAATATATTAATATATTATAGAAGAAATTTATCAATAAGAAGAATTTTATTAATATAAGATAATGTTATTGTCTGAATATATCCATATAATGATGTTAGGAAATTATTTATTTTCATTTTTACGCTCATATATCAGTTTAACACCGGATAATCAATTTTTATTGCTAAATTTGGTAATATTTTTTTACTTTTTTTACTAATCATTATGAAAAGAATAAAGTTAAAATTATTACCTAATGTTAAAGTTTTTAATTTGAATTATGGAATCCATTTTATAATATTTTTTTATATGTGGTCCAAATTAATTTTAAATTTTTTTCATAAAATGCAACGAACCCCATTCTAGAAAAAAATTATTATTTAATGAATAAAAATTATTTTAAATAAAAATAATGCATACTATTGACTCTGAAAGGATTAATTTGATAATGTTTTTTAAAAAATTACGTATTATTTTACTATAAAAAAATAAAATCCAAATTTAACCATGTCAATACTTGATTATGAGAATAGAAAAAATAATATTCATTATTTTGGAAATAAAATAAATAGATTTATAAAATGTTAAGAATATATTTATATAGTCAACGAATATGTTAATGGGATTATAATAACTATTACATGCATAATTTTTCTATAAATGTAACTTTATTATCTCTAATGTTATTCTTATATCATTATAATTTCATATATGTAAATTTTATTTTTGTAAAATCAATATTTTTGACAATTAACCTTTAAATAAAGTAATTAAGAAAATAAACTGACACAAATATGATTATGACATGCTGAATTAAAAATATAAAACTATTTAATCAAATTTAATTTATAAAAAAAAATAATTTATATTTTAATAAAATTTTAAAAAAAATGATATGTGTTTTGTGTTATTGTTTCTCTAGAAAGAAAAGTCTACAATCATTGATGCATGCATGTTTCATTCATAGTCCATTTTCTGGAAGTCAATAACTAATTAATCTATTTTAATCCACATTATTAGAAAACTGTCATGGTCCTTCTATCATATATAACTGACAACCTTGCTTTCCGTATAGGTGTAGTCGTGTATTGAGATGTCATTATCATTAATCTGTTTGGACCATCTTCATTGTTATATATTAAACTAATTTGGATAGAATATATAATACATGATTTTATGATGTAAATATATATCACACATTTATCAATATATATAGCACATCCATGTCATGAAGACAAATATTTCCCCTTTCAGTTCAAAATATCAAGTCGAGAACTTTTCCTCATGATCCATCAATGGGCACGAGGAAAATACTATTGACATGTCATTTTTCCTGATTAAACATCTCAGTCCCCTCATTGATTCATCAATGTAGATGATAAACACAAGTAAACTATATGGTAGTGTGAGTATAGGTTTACTAACCAACCTTCTCTTCAGTTCCTTGAAATTATGTCCACATTTTCTTATCCAAAGGATCTTGGAACCCTTCTACATCATCATAGAAAATGGATGTGATAACCATGAAAAATGTATAAAAAATTATTGATATAATACAAAAAAATAAATAAAACTACTAATTTTAGTTACTATGGTTTGTCTGAGACAATTTTTAACAACTTTCATCTTTAAAGGTTCAACATATTTACCCTAACTAGTGATTAGTGGACCCTTTAATTGTACTTTATATAGTTTAAAAACATGTTACTTCTATTGGAGTACAAATTTTTATTTATCTAGGTATTCAACAAAATTCTAAATTTATCATCATGCTCTTATTTAATATTTTAATATATAAGAATATCATCATTACTAAATGCTACAACGAAATAAGGGAAGACTATAAATAATATTTTCATTAAACCTTTGAATATTTTAGGGTCATTAGTGATTCCATATAGAATGACTATAATTTCATAGTGTATATACCACATATAGAAGGATTTCTTGGAAATATCCCTCTTTTTTACACTTAACTAATGATATCCATATATAATTTTAATCATTGTAATGTATTAAGAACCTCACAGTTGAACAATAACAAAATTATTTTGGGTTTGGTGATAATTTTTCATTAATCTTATCATATTATGTTATCAATAATTAATACGAAGGTTCATTTAACGAATTCAATTCCTGAAAAGATGAAGAATCACTCCCATAGGCGATGAACATAGGTGAATGACTTCATTACTAACTTTATATTGGATCTTCTTATTTAATTCTTACAACCCAATTAGTGACATTTTATAAAGAATTATTAAAATATGTATGGAATCTTGTATGAGTTCTATTTGAAAATCAACATCATGATTTAAGGATAGACTAGAAGGTAATTAAATAAATACATTAATATATTTTCTCACAAAAATAAAATTTTTAATGTTAATTGTCTCCCTAAATATTTGTGAAAGATAGCCCTCCGGAATAGATAAAGAGAATTAATCAATATAACTAGGTTCTTTCAGAAAATCTCATTGACTATTAGACGAATTTAAAAAAAATTGGTTGATTTTGTATATTAGGAATTAATTAAATTCATTAGTAATTGATATGGGATCCATTTAGAGAGAGAAAATTGATTCCCCAAATCAGATAAAATTAAATATAATAGATAATTACAAGATTTTCAAGAAGCAAATTATCATAATCTTTTTTAGAGAGGATAAATACTAGAAGTCCAAGAATAGAAACTAAAATATTATTTTTTGTGTACCATTTTATTTAACATCCTATTAATGGATTTCCCACTAAACATGGAACTCTTAGAGGGATATGGGGTGTCCCATGGTTGGAACCAAATAATGGAAAACTATGAGTAAGCCCTCTATAGATCATGTAGTCTTGGAAGAATCATTGGGGAGGTTGCATGGTTTTTAATTTGACCATATAAACTACTATAAAATTATATGATTCATACGGTTGATGTAACAAATCACAACATGGTTAGGTAGATAGTTTTTAATTTTTTTTCCAAACCATCCGGTCTCCATCTATTACGATTGAAGCACCCACACAGTTAGTGAACTCTATTGAAAATTGTATAACATGAAAAGTTCATAAAAAATGTATTATAAAAATATCAACTTCTTGTTTTATAAAGATAAAATTACCCCTCACCCCTCTCATTTGTTCCAAACGACACTATGGTTTCCTCCCTCCCATATTACCTTGAATCATCCCGATATATATGGTGAAATCATTTTATTTCATCAAAATTGTGAGTTGATTCTTAATAGAGATATTCAATTCTCTTACTCCTAATAATTTTCCATATATTTTGTATTATTATTTATATTATATAGTTTTTGAGGTCTACGTATCATGTTTATTTTCTTATAAAATCGGGTTTTGGTATTATAGGGATACCCTTATTTCATATTACTTATTTTCTCCACCTAAAAGTGGATTTGGGTTACTATATTTGATGGAAACATTTTTTTTGTAGTTGATCTTATTTGAAACCCTCTAATTTGAAAAATAATATTTCTTGTCGATTTTAATACATTTTTTGAATGTTATACAATGTGTATATTTTATATAAAGTGGTCACTAGTGCAGAAAATGTTATTTACATCGGTTATTTTTCATTTTTTACGTCGGTTTTTAGCCGACGTTATTACGGACGACTTTATAAATAAAGTTTTTTACATTGGTTATTTAATAACCGACGTAAAAAACATAACATTGCAGTGTTTATCATGTTGGTAAATTAATAACTGATGTGAAAAATCTATGGGAGGTGGGTTTATAACGTCAGTTATTATATAACTGTCGTGATAAACCGGGGGGTTTATCACGTCCGTTATATAATAACAGACGTTATAAACCCGTGCCGGGGATGTTTATCACATCGGTTATTAAAAAACCGACATGATAAACCCCTAGGAAATGGTTTATCACATCAGTTATATAATAATTGACGTGCTAAACTAGTCCGGGGGGGGGGGGGGGGTTCACGTCTGTTATTTAATAACTGACGTGATAAACCATTTCTCAGGCCTTTAATCATGTCAGTTATTAAATAACCTATCAGGAGAAGCCTTCACCAAAAGGAGGGAAGGGTCAGCAGATTTCCAGGCCCTTCCTTATTTAAGTTTAAGGAGAGATAATGACCCCCGAAACCCACCGTCAATAGGTCCGGAAGTGGAGACTAGCACCAAGGGTATAGAAACACACACTAAATGGAATGCATTGCCCTTTTTGTTTTATAGGATCAGGAGATAAGATAACAACCCCAACAACACCAAAGAAAAAAGTAAAGGTAAAGACGAAAGTAAACCATTCCCATATGCATGTTCAAAAGTAAAAGATAAAAGTCCCATGAACTCCAAAAGTAAAGTACCATGAAAAAGGAAAACGACAATAGAAACTACCCCAACGTCCGAGCTAGTATGGTCCTGCGAGATCCCCAAAGTCCCCCTTGTAACCTAAAAACAGTTTTATATACTTAGGGTGAGCATAAAAGTATACACATTAGGGAAAACAAAAGACTCTCGTGCAAAAGTGGGGGAACGTACTAATGTCTCGTGAAAAAAGGAGTAAACCAAACACCTAACAAGGTAAACTATCCACCCTAGCCTCACCAAGGCACACTCCCCAAATAACACAAGTCAAGTAATTTATAGTAATAGCACATCGATGTTTGGGTACCCCGCGCCACTTTTCCACTAGTTATTGAAGACATCCTACACCTCGAACCAATTCCGCCATTCGCGCCGCAGTCCCACTGCCACACCTCGCCCGCACACACCTGGGCCACAACCTCATGCAGTCCCACTGCCAAACCCCGCCCGCACACACATGGGCCCCAACTTTCACACATAACAACACCTGCAAACACCTAGGCCAAAACAACCACCGCCACGCCTGAAGACACCTGGGCTAGAAGATCCACTGCAATGCTCGAAGACACCTGGGCCTCATCCCGAAGATACTGGGGAAACTACATGCCCGCACACACCTGGGCCATAACCGCCACACTATCCCACCCTAAGGTTCGTGGGATAATAATGGACCTCAGGCCATCACATCTTGCGCGGATATACTTGGCCTATCTAAGATGTGAGTAGAAAAGGAGCTAATAACCAGCCACAAATAACAGTGTTGGTAAAAACACCCCCCCCCCATGAAATTGGGGTGTTTGGCACTAAGTGCTCAACTTGGTTGGGGCGTGAAAAAGAAACACAATACTACAAGTATATATATAGGTAACAATCACTCTCCCAATTGTATTATTTTCCAGCCAACCTAAGGAACACAAACATCACTCAATTCTGAGTCACAACTCTCTCCAACGAAACCCATTTGTCCCATTCATTTTAATGTTCAGTAGTGATGTTTAATTAAGTTCTGCACCTACTTGGGAAACTAATAAGCATAGGCACAAGTCCAGGAAAGCAAATAGTCAAGAACTAATTACAACATCCACCCCTAGTTCTCTCTAAAATCCACAACAACCAAAGAAAACCCCAAGATACAACCCCATGTCCAACATCCAGGAGCCAAAAAGGGTTTCTCAACAACAGAGGATCTCACCCCAATTCATGATATAAACAATGGAACTACCCGCTCTTAAAATTCACAACCACTAAAACCATAACAACAGGGGATCCCATCCCCACCCACATCACCATGAAAAAGGTCCATGAAAAATCAATCCACCACCACTAAATAGGCCGATGCCGGTATTTTTAGATTTATAATATTTAACACACTCCATGATTTCAATTTCCGTGTGGTTTAAACAGGGTTATCACAGAAGGATTGATCCTGGGGCCTCAAATATATTTACCCAGATATACGTGATTAACCAATTTCCATTTAACAGTAGGAGTTCACAACTACAAAACAATCCATTTAAAACATCACCAGGGGTTCATTTGTGCACAGACAAAGACCACCAACGGGCATGATTTTCAGAAGGCGTAATCCCACACAATTCAGGAATCATAAATCATGGAAGATCAAAAATCAAGAATCATCAATCACACCCCTCCCCCTTCATTCATTAGAGTTGGTTTATTATCTTCATTGAGGTTCGGTCCATCCAATTCTACAAAATCAAAAGCATGCCCACCCCGAATGATACACAAAAGGGAGATACAAAGGAGAAATTCCCAAACTGTTGATCAACAATCGACGCAAAGCCTAGGCATGGAATTCCACAGATAACAATGCGGCTCGTCTGAATGAAGGGTACTCCTAGCACAGAGTAATTGAGAAAAGAACCCCAAGGGTGTACCCTTTAGTTTATAAGGGTCGGGGACAGTTGAGATAAGAAATACGAAATCGTGTAAGCAGCGGGGTCGTGGGTTGACCACACGGCCCCACACGTCATTAAAGGGCCGGGCAGTTTAAAATGACACACAAACCAGGATAATTTATTAAATATTTAAATTAAATGACATTTATGGGTGCTACTGGGCTTTGAAACATGCTTAAAGGGGTCAAAATAGGGTTAAAAACCCAATTTTCACAAAAGGGAGGCGCTACTGGAAAAACCCCGTCAAGGCTGGGTGACACCGATCGGTCTCTCTGATCGGTCGCACCAATCGGTCTCACCAACTGGTCTCAATGATCGGTCATGCTGATCAGTCTCGCCGAGGGGCTACCCCCTTTAGGATCTAGAAATTTGGAAAAGGAAAGGACCTTGAGAGTTTGGGTCATCACATCAGATACCTGTCAAACTATTCTCTCCCTCAATAATTTAAACAACCCAGAAGGAAAGATGGGGTCCAAACAACCACCTTGAAAGATACCTCTCATGAGTGAACCCCATTGTTAACTAATAACACCTCCCTGTCAGGAACCAAGCAAGATACCATGTCAAACATCCCAGCCATGTGGGTTGGGGAGTCTCCTCCCCCATGTCAAGATATTATCCGCTTTGTGCGGCACTGACTCGCCCGCACGGGTTTAATCGCATCCACCTTAATGCATCTTGATTAGGGGTCGGGTCCTCCCCTCCCCAAAGCCATGACTTTTTGAACACATTTGGAGGAAATAAAACTACATATTTCATATCCAAAGGTAAAACGATCCACCACAACAATTATAAACAGAACAACACAAAACTCAAAACAACTCTGGGTACTGGGCACACATCTGCACTTCCCTTTCCCACGTACATTCCTCAAGCCCACCATATCTCCATAACACATGAACCAAGGGGATGGTTCTCCCATGGAGCACCTTCTCCTCACGATCCTCGATCATCATTGGTCTTTTCACAAAATTCACGTCATCCTCGATGACTAGCTCTCCCCAATCAAGGACTTGTGAATCATCGTGTAGGTAATGACGAAGCTGGGACACATGGAATACATCATGTATCCTCAGTAGCGTTGGTGGTAGCGCTAGCTGATAAGCCAGTTCACCAACCCGCCACAACACATCGAAGGGTCTGATAAACCTCAGAGAGAGCTTACTCCCTTTTCCGAACCTCTGTTTTTCACACCGAGGGGAGACCTTCAAGAACACGTGGTATCCAACCTCAAACTCCAAGGGCCTCCTCCTGGTATCAGTATACGACTTCTGTTGGTCCTGGGCCGCCTTCATCCTTTCCCATATGATCTGAACCTTCTCTGTCATGCTCTGCACCACCTTCAGTCCAAGGATGCCTGCCTCTCCTAATTCAGTCCAACACACAGGTGATTGGCATGGCCTCCTGTACAAGGCTTCAAATGGGGCCATACCAATGGTAGAGTGATAGCTATTATTTTAGGAAAACTCTAACATAAGCAAGGATTTCACCCACGATCCTCCTAAGTCCAGAACACATGCCTATAGAATATCTTCCAAGCTGTGGATGGTGCGCTCTATCTGTCCATTTGTCTGGGGATGTAAAGCAGTGCTAAGGAACAGCCGGGTGCCAAAAGCATGCTACAATCCTCTCCAGACTCGCGAGGAAAACTATGCATCCCAACATGAGACTATAGACCTTGGAACTCAATGAAACCGCACCACCTCATCCACATACCTTCGTGCCAAATCATCCACTACACTCGACTCCTTTATCGCTAGAAAGTGATCCGATTTAATCAACAGGTCCACTACCACCCAGATGGCGTTGTATCCCCCTTGGAACTTGGGTAGTCCCGTGAAGAAATCCATCGAGATGTCATCCCACTTCCACTCGGGGACATCTAGAGACTGCAGTAGGCCGCCTGGAACTCGGTGTTCAGCCTTCGCTTGCTGACACACTAAGCACTTGGCCACAAACTGTGCCACTGCTCGCTTCACATTGGGCCCCCAAAACTGTCTCTTCAATCCCTGGTACATCTTGGAAACACATGGCTGTACCGCTAGGGGTGAGTTTTGGAACTCACTGAGAACCCTGTCGCGCATCCCTTCTGGAACAAACAACCTTCCCTAGAAAAGCATCTGGTTTTGGCCATCCTCCATCCAACCTTCTGGAGCATTCCTCTGGTCAACTCAGTCACACATCACTTCGCACTCTAGGTCTCCCCACTGAGACTCCTCCACTTGATGCAACAGAGATGACTGCACTGTCATCTGATACAGGAAACCTCTATAGATATCCATCCCTGTATCTAGGTGTAAGGCAGCCAACTCCACCATCCCCTTCCAGGTGTCTGCCGACTCTCGGACCGTATCCATATGCGTCCTCATGCTCAAGGCATCGACCACTACATTCCCCTTCCTTGAAGTGTAGGAAACCTCAAAGTTGTGATCCTAGAGAAACTCCATCCACCTCCATTGCCGCATGTTTAGGTCCCGCTACTATAAGATATACCTCAAGATTTTGTCATCAGTGAAGACCACAAAGTGTTCTCGGATGAGGTAGTGCCTACATAACTTCAGTGAAAAAACGACCATTGCATGCTCCAGGTCATGGGTTGCATAATTACGCTCATGAGGGCATAGCTGCCTAGACCCATAAGAGATCACCCCTTGTCTCTGCATCAACACACATCCCAGGCCCTATCCTGATGCATCATAGAACACCTCATAGGCCTCCCTTTCTTCTGGTAGCCTTAGAACTGGGGAACTAACCAACTTCTCCTTCAGATATCTGAAGGTTACCTCGCACTGATCACTCCACATGAAATCCTGGTCATTCTTGGTCAGGGCTGTCAAAGGGGATGCAACTCAGGAGACGTTGGGTACGAACCTCCAATTGTAACCCACCAGCTCGAGGATACTACAGACCTCTGCCACATTCTTGGGTGCTGCCCAAGAAAAAACTGCCTCAACATTTGATGGGTCCACTGCTACTCCCCGCTCGGACACCACGTGCCCATGGAAGTGCACCTCTCGTGTCCAAAACTTTCATTTTGACAACTTCCCATAGAGCTAATGCTTTCAGAGGACTTCCCAAACCGTCCTTAGGTGCCCCGAATGGTCCTCCTCTGATCTCGAATAGATCTGGATGTCATCGATGAACACAACTATGAACCGATCCAGGTGCTCCCAGAAGATGGAGTTCATAAGCCCCATGAACATACCTGGGGCGTTTGTAACACCAAAAGGCATGACTACAAACTAGAAGTGTCAATATCTGCACTTGGAAGCCATCTTCGGGATGTCCCCCTCATTCACTCTTAACTGGTGGTACCCAGACCGCAGGTAGATCTTCAAGAACCACCCTGCACCTTTTAGCTGGTCGAAAAGATTGTCTATCATTAGAAGAGGGTAGAGATTATTGATCGTCACCTGATTCAGTCTCCTGTAGTCTATGAAAAACCTGAGACCACCATCTCCCTTCTTTGCAAATAATATTGAAGCACCCCACAGTGACGCGCATGGTCGAACATAACCCATCTTCATCAGATCGTCAATCTGAATCTGCAACTCCCGTAGCTCTGAAGGTGCCATTTGGTAAGGAGCCATCGAGATCGGACGAGCACCAGGCTGCAAGTCTATCCCAAACTCTATATCCCATCGAGGGGGTAGAGTTGTAACCTCCTCAAGAAAGACGTCCATAAACTCACCGACGATCTATGGAACCTCTACCATTTTAGCATCTACTGACTATACTGACAGCTCAGCTAACAAAGAGATGAGGGGTTCCTCTCACCTGCTGCCCTTCTGACTGCTCCGCTCACCGGTGAAGGTAACACGCTGGTCATCCAATTCTTAGAACACAACCTTCCATCAGAAGCAGTCAATGACAGAACACACAGAAAATAGTCAGTCGATTGCTAAGATGACATTGTACGGCTGTATCTGTAGCAGAAGAAGATCCTTAACCGACTGATGTGGCCCTATCATCAGTCTGCATCCTCAAAAAACAAATAACAAGTCGGCCAGACCTCTGACTGGTGTTCTCAGCACCAGGGGAACTGGAAGTCTCTTGGAATCTTGCCCCAAGGCATGGGATAGACTAGGTACAACAAAGGAGTGCGGAGCTCTTGTATCGAAAAAGGAATAATCAAGGGTACAAAACAAATTGATCTTACCTCGAACTACCACCGGACCTGCTGGAACTACTGCCTCCGCGGCATGTAACTGTCCACGCCCAGCTCCTCTGCCCCTCAGCTGTTGGCCACCTCCCTGACCATGCCCCGGTCGAGGTCCCTGAGGAGCACCCTGAGGTCGGCCTCCTCCTCCTATGTCTGTCACTTGGAGGAGCACGAGCTTGCTACCCTTGTTGTTGCTGCTAGAAAGGCCTAGGAGGAAGCTGCTGCTGGGGTGGGTGCTGGGGCTATCCACCACCTCCATACTATACCCGGTCCGGGCACTGACACCAGAGATGTCCATGGCTCCCACAGATGAATCACCGCGGTCCCAGGCCCGAAGGAAAAGGGTGAGGACTAGGGGACCAGAATTGGAACTGCTACGGCCTGCTTCCTGCTAGTCATAACCTGGAGGGTCCTGATGATGGAGGCCTAGTGCTGACGGCCTTTCCCTTCGATGGTCCCAGCTGGATCCCCTCTCGTGACACACCTCCTAGATCGTGAATCATCTCCAACACCTAGACCTTCTTTTGGACCTCCAAGTACGTCGACAAGGTAAAGGGGGTAACATCATACTGGAGGGAGGGTTGGAGCGCCTCCTCTAAACGTCTTTCCCGATACTCCTTGTCGGGAAAGAGGTCCGGAGAAAAATGTAGGAGGTCATTGAACTTTATTCCTATCTCCCTCACTGACATAATCTCCGGCTGGAGGGAGAGTAGCTCCTGTCTCTTTTCCTCCTTTATCATCGAAGAGAGGAATTCCTCCCAGAAATCCCTCTCGAAATCATCCCAAGCCACCTCAACCTCTCTCCTCTCCCCCAGGTAAAGCATCCACCACTAACGCGCCGCTCCTTGAATCTGGCTAACGACCAAAGGAACCCAGTACTCGGTCGGAGCCCGGATCAAGCCGAAGGCTATCACTAGCTCCTCTTGCCATCCCTTCATCATCATATTCGAGGTGTTGCCCTCATACAACTCGAGGGTTTGTCGCTGGAAGGTCCAAAGTGTCTTCTGACACTAGTCGTCATCCTCCTCTCGATGAGCTCTCTTCTAATCGGCCAAGGTAGTCTCCAGGGCCTCGATCTCCTATACCACACGTGGTCTCCTTCCATGTGCCAAAGATGCAAGGTAAACATAGAATGCCTAAGCCTAAGTAGTGCATGAACTTTTTCTTAAACTTATTAATCTTTTTCTTTATTCTTAATTTCCAAGACACCCTAGAAACACGAGAACAAAATTTATTATGATTTATGTACCTTTTTTAGGGTCTCTACCCTGAAATCAGCGTGGTGTCACTTGGTCGTTCAGTAGGTCCAAAGTCCTTGCATCCGATCACGGGGGGCCCTAAAATCCCATGTCCTAGCCAGTCTTTTCTGGCCTAATTCACACACCATGGTCACCCAACACTGTTTCCCTACCATCCCCGGCAATCCTCATCGTTCCTAACTCTAGACTGCATCCTATCACTCAACCAACCTCCCTCTGATACCCTTCTGTCACATCCCGCCTTCACCAAAAGGAAGGAAGGGTCAGCAAATTGCTAGGTCCTTCCTTCTTTAAGTTGAAGGAGAGATAATGAACCCCGAAACCCGCCCTCATTAGGTCTCGGAGGTGAGACTAGCACCAAGGGTATATAAATACACACTAAATGGAATGCATTACCCTTTCTGTATTATCGGATCAAGAGATAAGATAGAAACCCCAACAACACCAAAGATGAAAGTAAAGGTAAATCCAAAAGTAATCCATTCCCATATGCATGTTCAAAAGTAAATGATACAAGTTCCAAGAACTCCAAAAGTAATGTACCAATAAAAAGGAAAACTACAACAGCAGCTGCCCCAAAGTTCGAGCTAGTATGGTCCTCCGCGATCCCTGAAGTCCTCCTGGTAACCTAAAAATAATTTTATATACATAGGGTGAGCATACAAGTATACTCAGTAGGGAAAACCAAAGACTCTTGTGCACAAGTGGGGGAACATACTATATTCCTGTGAAAAAATGAGTAAACCGAATACCTAACAAGGTAAACTATCCACCCAAGCCTCACCAAGGAACACTACCCAAATAACATAAGTAATGTAATGTATAGTAATAGCCCATCGATGTTTGGGTACCCCGTGCCACTTTCCCACTGGTTATTGAAGACATCTTACTCATCGAACCAATCCTGTCATCCTCACCGCAGTACCACTGCCACACCCCGCCCGCACACACCTGGGACACATCTGTCACACATAACCATGCCTGTAAACACCTAGGACAGAACAACCACTGCCATGCCCAAGACACTTGGGCTGGAAGATCCACTGCCACACCCGAAGACACTGGGTCCTCATCCCAAAGATACTTGGGAACGTACCTGCTAGCACACACCTGGGCCATAACCACCACACTAACCCACCCGAAGGTTCTTGGGATAATAATGGACCTCAGGCCATCACATCCTTCCCGAATATACATGGGCTATCTGGGAAAGGGAGCAGAAAAGGAGCTAATAACCAGCCACTAACAACATTGTTGGGAAAAACACCCTCCCTCATGAAATGGGGGTGTTTGGCACTATGTGCTCAACTTGGGTGGGGCACGAAAAAGAAACACAAAAGTTCATGTATATATATAGGTAACAAGCACTCTCCAAAGTTTATGTTTTTCCAGCCAGCCTAAGGAACACAAACAACACTAAATTCCGAATCACAACTCTCACCAACAAATCCCATTTGTCCCATTCCTTTTCATGTTCAGTAGTGATGTTTATTTAAGTTAAGCACCTACTTGGGAAACTAGTAAGCATAGGTACAAGTCCAGGAAAGAAAACAGTCAAGCATTAATTACAACATCCACACCCAGTTCTCTCATAAATCCACAACAACCAAAGAAAACCTCAAGATACAGCCCCATGTCCAACATCCAGGAGCCAAAAATGGTTTCTCAACATCAGTGGATCCCACCCCAATTCGTGATATAAACAATGGAACCACCTAGTCTTAAAATTCACAACCACTGAAACCATAACAATAGCGGATCCCATCCAAACCCACATCACCCAGAAAAAGGTCCATGAAAAATCAAACCACCACCACTAAATAGGCCCATGCCGGTATTTTCAGATTTATAAGATTTAACACACTCCATGATTTCAATTTCCACGTGCTTTAACCGGGGTTATCATAGAAGGATTGGTCCTGGTGCCTCAATTTATTTAGCAGGATATATGTGATTAACCAATTTCATTTTCACAGAAGGAGTTCACAACTACAAAACAAGCCATTTAAAACATCACCAGGGGTTCATTAGTGCACAGAAAAAGACCACCAACAGACATGATTTTCAAAAGGCGTAAGCCCGCACAATTCAGGAATCATAAATCATGGAAGATCAAAAATCAAGCATCATCGGTCACACCCCTCCCCCTTCATTCTTTAGAGTCAGTTTATTATCTTCATTGAGGTTCCTTCCATCCAATTATAACGAATCAAAATCATGCCCACACCACATTATACACAAAAGGGACAGACGATGGAGAAATTCCCTACCTGTTGATCAACGATCGACGCGAAGCCTGGGCGTGGAATTCCACGGATAGCGATGTGGATCGTCTGAATGAAGGGTACTCCTAGAACATGGTGATTGAGAAAAGAACCCTAAGAGGGTACCCATTTAGTTTATAAGGGTCGGGGAAAGGTGAGATAAGAATGACGAAACCGCGTAAGGAGCGGGGTCATGGGTTGACCACGTGGCCCCACACATCATTAAAGGTTCAGGCGGTTTAAACCGATGCACACACCAAGTTAATTTATTAAATATTTAAATTAAACAACATTTATGGGCGCTACTGGGCTTTGAAACAAGATTCAATGGGTCAAGATAGTGTTTAAAACCTAATTAGTGCAAAAGGGAGGCGCTACAGGAAAAACCCCGACAAGGCTGGGTGACACCGATTGGTCTCGCCGATCGGGTGCATCGATCGGTCTCCCCGACCGGTCTCACCGATCAGTCGCGCCGATCGGTCTCGCCGAGACGCTAACCCGTTTAGGATCTGGGTTTTTGGAAAAGGAAAGGACCTTGAGATTCTGGATCATCACAAAACCAACGTGATAAACCATTCTACATGTGTTTATCATGTCAGTTATTAAAAAACCCGCCATGATAAACCCTTCCCGATTTCATTATCACATCGGTTATAAAATAACCAACGTGGAAGACAAATTTTTTTAAAAAAAATCGAATGCAGTCCTCTGCACTCCCCCAGAAACAACCAAAAACCAAATCAAGAATTTTACCACAGAAACAGAAGAATATGAAAAAAAGAACTCAAGCAAAAAAGTCATTTACATTGATAACATATAAAACGTACCCCACATGATAGCCCCAACCACACACCTAGACTGCCCCCCGACCCCCTGGACACCCCCAAACACCCCGGGACAACCCCAAACACCCCGGGACAACACCCCTCCCCCCCCAACTGGACTCCCACCACCCCCTACCCCCACTTGACAGCCCCCACCACACCCCTAGACTGCCCCACGACCCCCTGGATATCCCCAAACACCTCAAGACAACCCCCACCCTCATGTATACCCCCGACACCCTGGACAGCCCTCCCCCACCCCATTGGAGCCCCCACCACACCCCTGGACTGCCCCCCCGACCCCCTGGACAGCCCCAAACACCCCTGGACAACCCCCACCCACATGTATACCCCGCACCCCCCCTGAACAACACTTCCACACTGCTGTAAAACCCTCCCACACCCCTAAAACAGACAGAAAAGTTACTGAAAACAAACTAGAACCATGTCACCCCACTAGACTTCCCCCACCACACCCCTGGACACTCCCCCCATACCCTTGGACATCACCACCACCCCTGGACATCCCCCACCCTCTTGTAGACCCCCCACCCCCTAGACAGCACCCCCACATCCCATGGACAACCCTCCCACTACCTTGAAACAGACCAAAATGTTACCAAAAACAGACCAGAACACCCTCAACCCACTAGACAGCCCCCACCACACCCCTGTACTGCCCCCACCCCCATCCCCATGGACACCCTAGACCCCCCCCACTGGATAGCCCCCCCAACACTAAGAAAACCCCCTCACCCCACAAGACACTCCCACACCCCTAGACACCCCCTGGACAGCCTCCTACTCCCCTGGACAGCCCTTCCACCCACCCCAAAACTCTCCCACCCCCCTGTACTCCCCCCCCCACCCACTCTCATGGACACCCAGGACCCCCCACCCCACCAGATAGCCCTCCCAGACCCCTGGACACCCCCCATCCCACTTAACACCCCCCACACCCTTGCTACCCCTCCCCCCAGACCAGAATTCATACCATAAAAACCATCATAAGTAGACCAAAACAAGAAGTAGAGAAAAATTAAACATTCACATATATAACAATCAAAACATACATTGTATACTTCAAAAAAAAAACAATATCTATCCTAAATTACTACCAAATACACAATTACAATGAAAATAATCAAAATTACATTTTAAATTACAAATAACTAAAAATAAATCAATCATGTAAAATAATTTAACCACTCCACTTGTAAGTGTTTGATGTATTCAGCAGTATCGGTATGAGGGTCATCAAAAAGATTCAAATTAAAAGGATATTAGTTAACGTGTATTATGAATAAATCAAATTGAAATATTATGGCAACGTTTAATAGGAAATCGTACCTAGTCAAAATTCACAATTGTCCTAGTTGTTATTATTTCATACATAATTCTTAACATATAATATCCGCATTCGATGACGCCTTGTTGATCAGGAAAATTCTGTTTGAATGAATGTAAATTCAATATATTATTTTTATGTAACAAATAAAAAAGTACAAATTATAAATGGATATTTACCTCCGCATTTACATATTTGATCTTTTCACTCCTTTTCATTGTGTTTTTTCAAAAGTAGGCCCATTCCCTTTTAGAAAATAATATGAATGGGGTAAATTTAAAATTCATTATAATATATAAAACTATTGAGAAATTGAAACATAAATTTCTAATATATTTTTAAAATGTTCCCACACATCATCATGGACAGAGCATATCCAATAATGTGCTTTATCCCTTGGGAAAAAAACCCCTAACATCCAATGATCACTGATAAAAGGAAACATAAGGCTAGTGGTTTTGTATGTTAAGATATAATGAACTCTTTGAGAGATATTTGTTTCATACTTCTCACAAAAAGGCTTCATCCAACATTGTGTGAGTATATTCTTTTCAAGTCATTCAAAAATATAAATAATTCTTTGTTCCTCATCCAATGCACATGCTTCAGGGGAAATAAATTGCATGTCCATGAATCCATATACATCTGTCAGCTCATTCCTCCTACAAATTTTATAAATATACCTAATACAAAATAGACATAAGAATACATTTTTAATAAATATAACGTAGGGAAAAGGTGTTAAGACTTACATGGAAAAAATTTCACCATGTTGATGCCCAACTTATCTCCAGTAAAAAGCTCCATGATATCAGTTTTCATAATCCCCACACTTATTTCACATCCACAAACATGAGCTTCCATTGGTTACTCATAATGACCCGCCAACAAATTTGAATATCTTGAAAATATGTCAAAACTACTAGAATCTGTATCTGATGTCATAGCCATATTTCTTTGTTGTTGTCTATATAGTATTTATCTACCTTTGAAGTATTCCTGAAAAAATAAATAGAAAAATATATTAGTTTTCAAATGATAAAACAACTTTAATAAAAAAATAAAATATAAGATATAACATTCATACCTCTATGGTAATGATTTAAAGAATTTTGGATGGCCAAATTAGAAAATGGTTGATACTATGTCCAACTATCGTCACCTCATCTGTAGGTAATGGTACTCAAGCAGATCTATCTATAATATCTTGTACAGTGACCCTCTAATTCTCTACCTCTAACTGTTGATGATGAACTGTATCTTCTATACAATATACCAACCCATTTAAAACTATATGATGTTGAGGATCATCAACATACAACTCGCAATAAGTATGAAGCTGCGACAGAGGAGTTGTATAAAAAATGGGGTCTGAAGGCTGAGGTGGTGCAGTGGGAGCTACTGGCGGATGTGGAGAATAAATAATGGGGTCTGCAGGGGGAGATGGAGGAGTGGGAGATGCAGTATGAAATTTTCTATGCATGTCTACAAACATAGAATCTACTGACACTCTAATCTTTTCATCCATCGTCACATTATTATTATGAACTTCAGCCTCTAATGATTCTATTTTTTTATAAACCCCATCAGTGTTTGAAGTTAAAGAATGTGGCAACACTTTTCATACTGATACATATTCCATATATCCTCTTACATGATCAGGATTTTCAATCTTTCCCAATGCTACAGATAAAATATCTTGCCTCCTAGTAGCTTTAAATTCCCCCTGTGAACTCTGCTCCTTAAGGGAGTCCTGTAATTATTAATTGAACATTTCTGTAATGATTGAAATTATATGAAGAAAATAGTTAACTTAAATATATAAAATATATATCTTACAATCCTCTCAGCTATGATTCTACATTTTTCCAAAAAATATTGCCCATTTTTTCACTTCTGAGATCTCTTCCTTTTTTCATGTCTAGTTGAAGGGGATGGAGGGGCCACCTCTCTAGAGCTTTAAGACTCGGCTCATAGTTGTTGAAATTTTTCCACCATAATTTGCTCATCCAAAAATGCATACCCTCCCCGAGATAAACTATGAGGGTATACATTTTTAGATTGGATCTCCTGATGAGATTTCCTTGTTTTCAACAAATTAATAATAATAACTCATTAACAAAACATTAATAAGATCATTTATATAAGTAAGATTATAAAAGATTACATTGCCCTTACAAAAAATGAATCTTTTCTTCTACTTTCAAAAAACTATCTCCATGTGTCTTCATCTATAAAAGGATATATATGACATGGATTGTCATTACTCCTATGACCACAAATGAAATCATATGAGAGAGTTGATTTGAAATCCCTCCATCTCATGGAAGCCAACTATAACCATTTCTTCCTAACTCCTCCAGTTCCAGGAATATAAAATGTCATCTGATAAAGAAGAGGTTAAAAATATTATATATACTAGAGACATTTAAAGAATAGTTAAAAAATAGAAAATTATCTTACCTAAATAGTCTCCCACAACTGAGAGATTATCTCATTTTCCACACTTCTCCAGTCATCATACAGAGTGCTTACTTTTCTCTTAGCCTGAGTTGATACAAAACTCTTAAAATATTTTGCATTTGGACCTCTAGGAATATCATCATCATAAAAATCAATGAGTATCATTTGATCCAGCGTACGAGTAAGTGCTAATTTTGGTAGAAGTGTGGACCCACATTTACCAACCTTTGGACTCTTTATCGTAATAGGAGCACATGAGGAAGATTGGGGAACATCAAGAGGGGAATGTGAAGGTTTCTCCCCAGAGGTATGACCAATATGCTCATCTCCAGAATCATGTGGTTGATCAACTGAATGATCTATAATTATCCTTCAAATCAAAAAAACAAACATTAGTTCAAAAATATACAATTTCAAATATTTTAATACTACTACAATCAGAAAATAGAAAAGTGTACTAAGTTACATAATAGTAAACATTGGTAATATAGTAAGCATGTTAAACAATGTCAAAGATGGTAAAGATGGTCAAGATGGTAAACATGGTAAACTTGGTAAACCTGGTAAACATGTTAAAGTAATTTTCACTGATAAAAAATAATAGATATATAATTCATGTAATGGTAAACATGATTAAGTAAACTAAAAAAACTTAAAAAAAACTTATACTTATTTTGTTTTATTACATGTTTTAATTAATAGAAAACATAAAATATCTATCATTTTATGAAAAAAATAAATGTAAATAAGAAATAAACATATGATACATGTAATTTTAGGAATGTACAAATGGATTTTTCTCCTAAATTCCATCGTCGTGATCATTCCTTATGGCACAAACCATGTATTCTAAATGCTCATAATTATGTTCTGTTAATCTTTCCATGGAAGTAGGGATCTCACATAAATCAGCATCTTCATCAAGTTCGACCTCACCTACATATTGGTTTTCCCTTGTAAAACAAAAACCCACTGCATATCTGATTGATCTATTACATAGAATTTTTTTTTCATGTGTTTCCATTATAAAAGAATTAGATGTGTCTTCCAATCTATTCAGATTAACAAGTGTCATTCCAAATTCATCGTGTCTGACACTGTTGTTACCGATAAACCATATACAGTTAAAAACAGGAACGTTAATTTTATAGTGATCAACCTCCCATATGTCTTGAATCACTCCATAAAATGCACTTGATGCAGAAATTGGGTTTTTTTCCTTAGCACTCGAAAAATGAATTTCTTCTACAAACACCAATACACCACTATTCTGAACTGCACATTCGTTGTCCTGAGCTTTCGTATGAAATGTATAGCCATTAATGTCATAACAATACCATGTTATATCATTTAAATATGAACTACAAACTATCCATTTTAATGTCTCTAATACATATGGTCTACAGAGCAAGGACTTTTAAAACCATGACAGAAATTTTTTTTTGTGCTCATTCAAAATCCATAATTCTTTCTTCTTTGGATGGCATTGTTTGAACTCATTAATATGCAATGTGATATATGGTTGAGAATCAGCTATGTTATTCAAGATGTAGGATTCTTACTTCTACATCTATTCAGCTGAAAATGATTTGACTTTCAATCCACGAATCCCCTTTCCCTCATTATTAACTCATTCATGGAGAGATGGAGGCAAACCTATGTGTTCTGCCACAGCCAAGTAGCTCATACAATGCTCTGCTACCTCCTCAGAAATATACTTTTCAATAATGGAGGCTTCAGGCCGATATGGATTTTTAACATACCCCTTTAATATATTCATATAACTTTCAAAAGTATATATCCAACGAAGATATACAGGTCCAGAAATCATTATTTCTCGAACTAGATGAATCATTAAATAAACCATTATATATAAAAAAGTTGGATGAAAATATATTTCCAGTTGACAAAGTATAAAAATTGCATCATTTTCCCAAATGTTCAAAGCATTCACATCAATCGAATTGTTACAAATTGAATTGAAAAAATAACACAACATCATTATAGTCTTTCTAACATGGATGGGCAATATTCAATGCAATGCAATTGTTAAAATTTTTTGCATCATGATGTGAAAATCATATTATTTCATACATATCAACTTCAAGTACTTCAATGAGACAAAATTTATTACATTTAAAGAATAACATTGAGGCACATTGAAATCATGAAGTCACTGAAAAAAGATAATTTTCTCCCTATTCGATAATGTATGACTAGCCGGGGGAAGAAATGTTTATCTTCATTTAGGAGTGGGGGCTAACTCCAAACGTATTCCCATTGATAGTAATTCTATTCTTGCATTCAACCCATATTTTGTCCTTCGTTTAATATCTAACAATGTTCCAATCAAAAAATCATAGATATTCTTCTCAACATGCATGACATCAATATTATGTTTAACATCATGATACCTCCAATATGGTAGCTCAAAAAATATTGACATTTTCTTACAAATATGTCTATCATTACCAGATTTATGTGACTTTCCCAATGTCACATCAATGTTTTTCACCCTCTCAAAATACAGATCCGGGGATAAAGGTTTTGGAGTAGTATCAAATTCTTGTGAGACATTGAATACCTTTTTAGTATTTTATAAGGGTGATCCATAGGCAAAAACTATCGATGACCCATGTACATTGTTTTCCTCCCATGATGCAATTGACAATATGACGTCTGTTGTTCACAAATTGAACATGTTTTATGCCCTTTAACATTATATCCAGACAAATTTCTATATGCTAGGAAGTCATTTATAGTTAACCGAAGAACAGCTTGCAGTTGAAAATATTCCATTTTATATGAATCATACACCCTAATACTATCAGCCCATAATAGTTTCAAATCATCAATCAACGGTGAAAAGTAAACATCAATATCATTGCCAGGTTTCTTTGGACAAGAGATCATTATACTCAACATGACATATTTGCACTTCATAAAATATTCAAGAGAGAGGTTCTAAATTACCAATAAAATAGGCCTTGAACTATGAGTGGTTTTGAGGGTTAGGTATGGATTCATTCCATCTGTGCACTACCCTAGTATGAGATTTCTAATTTCACTTCCAAATGTAGAGTATTGCGTATCATGATTCTTCCATTGTGGACAATCAGTTGGATGACGTATTTTTCCATCACATACATGCTCATCTTCATTCCATCTTAACCTTTTTGAATCATGTGAATTAGCAAATAAAATAATGAAATGATGAATTATAAGAAGATACCAAAACACCTTTGAAAGGATCTTTGTAATCTCTAAATCAGCCTGTGATTTTTCTTTCACCTTATACTGTGATTCCCCACATTTAGAAAACTCTGATAGAAATTCATATTCCTTCTTATATAAAATGCATTCATTAACATAGGAATCTATTTTCTTGTATCCCAATCCCACCGGGAATAATATTTTCTTGGCCTTATAATGTGAATCTGGAAGATCGTTATCTTTGGGAAGAATGTCTTTCATCAATTGTAGCAGATCTGTAAAGCTTCTGTCACTCCATCTTTGATTCACCTTCAGGTTAATCAATCATAACACTTCTGAAAAACCATAAAATCTATACAACTATGATATATTGTTTTTCTAGCATCACCATATAGACGTGAAACTATCAGTTCTATCACAATTTTTTCTCCTACAATATCGCGAATCATTTTATCAATTCCATAGGAGTTACCATCTTGCGAATCATCATCATCAGTGACATTCTGTCCAGTTTCACCATGCCAAATCCAAGGACTGTAACTCGGATTAAAACCATGACAAATCAGATGATCTTTTATCTCTCAACTTTTCAACATCTTCAAATTCAAACATTTCAGGCATGGACAGAAAAAAATGTCAATACCTGGAATATTTCGTTTAGAAAATTCCAAAAAAAGCATCAACGCCTTCCTCATATTCATTTTTCATTCAATGTGCCGTAATCAAACACTTAATCTTTATTACCTATGACAAATATAAAAAATATATATATTTTTATGATAAGACAAATATATGTTTATTTGAAAAAAATCATAATTCAAATGTAAAACAATTATAAAATATAAAACAAATCTATGCGTATTTAAAAAAATATGCTTGAATATTATTTTAAAATCAAAATATAGTTGGATATAATAGTTTTAAATTCCAATGAATCAAAGAAAACCATGTGGCATACAATGGTTGATAGAAAATTGGAGAAAATAGAGTAAACTTGAGAATCAAATAAAATTTAATATAAAAATTCAGATGGAGAAAATCACAATGTAAATCTAATCATCACAGCACAATCATCATGTCATGATCTTAGAAATCACGATGCTTTAGTCAATCCCAACTGACACTTATCCCCCACCCCCTTGGACACCCCCTGGACACCACCACCCCCTTGTACGGCCCCCCCCCACCCCCTGTACACCACCCCCACCCGCTTGGACACCCCACGGACACCACCACACCTTTAGACAGCCCCCCACCCCTCATGGACACCCCACCCTCTGGACAACCCCCCACCCCTCTGGACCTCACCTCCACCCCTCCTGGACACCCCCATCCCCTGGACAGCCCCCACCCCAATCGACAGCACCCCCACCCCTCAAGGTCACCACCCCACCCCTACCCCCTTGGACACCACACTGGACAACACCCCACCCCTCTAGACAGCACCCCCCACCCTTCCTGGACACCACCCCCACCCCTACCCCCTGGACACCCCCCAACCCTCTGGATAGCCCCACACCCCCTAGACAGCCCCCACCCCTCTAGAAAGCACCCTACACCCCTCCTGGACACCACCCCCACCCCTACCCCCTTGGACACCCCCAACCCTGTAGATAGCCCCCCGCACCCTGGACATCCCCCACCCCTCTAGAAAGCACCCCCACCCCTCCTGAACAACACCCCACCCCTTACCCCCTTGGACAACCCCCTGGACACCCCCCAACCCTCTGGACAACCCCCACCCCCAGAGAACCCCCAAAACCTCTGGATAGGCCCCCACCCCCTTAGACATCCCACACACCTACCCACCCCCTTGGACACCCCCCCTGGACACCCCCCAACCCTCTGGATAGCCCCCCAGACAACCCCCAAAACCCTCTTGATAGGCCCCCACCCCCTTGGACACCCCCCAACACCCACCCACACCCCTTGGACACCCCCAACCCTCTCGACAACCCACCCCACCCCCTAGACAGCCCCACCCCTCTAGACAGCACCCCCACCCCTCTTGGGCACCACTACCACCCCTTACCCCCTTGGACATCCCCTTGTAAGCCCCCACCCCTCTACACAGCACCCCCACCCCTCTTGGACACCACCCCTACCACCTTGGACACCCCCTAGATACCCTCCAACCCTCTGGACATCCCCCCACCCTCTGGACAACCCCCACCCCTCTAGACTGCACACCCCACACCTCATGGACACCACCCCCACCCCCTACCCCCTTGGACACCCCCTGGACCCCCCAACCCTCTGGACATCCCCACCCCCTGGACAACCCCCCCCCCCAATCCTCTAGACAGGTCCCCACCCCCTTGGACAACCCCCCCCCCCCATAGACCCCCCCCCCCCAAACACACACACCCCTGGACGCCCCCCACCTCCATGGACAACCTGGACTGCCCCCAACCCCTTGGACAGCCACCAACCCTCTTGACCTTCCCCCAAAACCATGGGATTTTACCTCAAGCTACTTGTTTTGGCATTTCTAGAGATTCTATCCTCAAGCTACTAGTTTTGGTATCATGCCATTATTCAAAATGAGAACCATGAATTGTATCTCCTACTATTCTAAAATCATATATTGTGCAATGAATCTGTTTTTAATGGCATATGAAGACTTATAATAGTCCAAAAAAATAAAGGACGTAAATAGATTATGGAACAACAAAAGGTGATACACAAAATAGAAACAACCAAGGATCCAAAAAAAATATTCCACCAGGAAAATCCATATATATACTTATAAAATAAATTGCACTAGTACACATAACGGGTGTATCAAAGTGGTTTAGATATAAATTGTAGTAATATAGGTGAATGACATCCTTAGTTGTCAATGAAAACAAAAATTACCATCAATGTCGGGCATTCGCGGAACAAAAACAAATGAAATAGAAGTAGGTGAGGCTTACATGAATATTTCGAGTAGATCTAATAGATCTTGGGATAATAAATAAGATGATGATGGAAAAATGCGGTAAGAGGGTTCGAAATCGAAGAATCTTACCAAGTTTAAACAAAAAAATCGAAAAACGTAAATATAGACTATCAGGGAAAAAACAAATCAAATAAAGTCATGGGAGGATTACGTGGGTGTTTCAAGATGAGATGATATGTCCGAGGAGTGTAAAGATGATAAATGATGATGAAAAAACGAGGTTAATGCAACGAGATCGATGGGTCGATTAGGGTTTACTACACGAGAGTGATGAGTCACCGGACTGTCGATCGAAAAATCGTAAATGACAATCCACGGGGCGTGTTAATTTTATAAATGTTAAATAATGTCGGTTATTTAATAACTGACTCTAAAAACTGTTTTTATTACATTTATAATGTCGGTTATTATAAAAAACGATGTTATAAATGTATCAGATACGGCTTTTTTTACGTTTGTTAATTTATAACTGACGTAAAAAAATCTGCGTGTTGGTTTTTTACGTCGGTTATAGAATAACTGACATAAAAAAATACATCATAAATCACAGTTTTTTACATCGGTTATTTTATAACTGACGTAAAAAATTCTGTGGGTTGTTTTGTTACATCAGTTATAAAATAACTGATGTCAAAAAGGCCTCAAATGGAGCTTTTTATACGTCGGTTATTTTATAACTGACGTAAAAAATTCATAGATACCTCGTTTTTTATGTCAGATATCTAACAACCGATGTAAAAATCACCGCTCTTCGTTTTTTTACATCGGTTAATTTATAACCGACGTAAAAAAACGAACGCGCATGATTTTTAACATTGGTTATTAAATTAACTGACCATAAAAATTTACTCACTGCATTTTTTACGTCGGTTATAAAATAACTGACGAAAAAAACAACATTTCACAGATTATCACGTTGGTTATATCTAACCGACGTGAAAAATGGTGATATAAATAACGTTTTCTGCACTATTGGGTTTAGCTGAATGAAGTGTTTTCTCATATTAGTTTAATGTTTTCCTTAAACTTATAACCTGGGTTTCTATTTTTAATCATTTTTTCAACCTTGTATTGAAATATAATGCATCCTAAATTATTAATTGGGTTTCGAAATGGTTTATACCATATAAATTGGATGCTTGCTATAATATTTTGGTTGTTCAACTATCTTACATAAATCTATAATTGAATTGTTTAATTTTCTAGGAATCCATAATGGTGTTTCAAATATATTTTCTCATTGAATATGACTTAATGCATGTAAATACACAAAAGCAAATATATATATATATATATGTATCTTTGGGTAACCAATTTTTTCATATTCAATAAAGGTTTGGTGAATATGTTCATTGGTAAATGGGGTTCTAATATAATAATTAAGGTGTATATGTGTGTATGAGTAAAGAATTTTTTGTAACATTTATTATTTGGGCAAGATCAATTTTTTAAATGAAATGTGACTCCTTTGAAATGTATGAGTCCAATTTTGAACTTTTAATCCTTTCCATTTAAATGGACACCCCTAAAGAGCCATTCCCATAGTATTTAGGAAAGTGGTAAGTCCTAGAAGTTTGAAATGGGATGTATGATCAGTGAATGGTCTTGTGTAATGATTATGTTTCAAGGAATGGAAATTGTGTATATAATTAATAGGGTGTTAAGGCGTGAGAAAGTGAATTTCAAGTTTTTTGTGAAAAATTAATGAAATGTATGTATATTATAGATAGAAAAAACTCACCTCCATTTAAATATCATGGGAACCATCAGGTTGTTAGTAGGGATATCTAGCCATAAATAATGTACAAGTTTATTATTATGATCTTTATAGTGTCCCTATGATATAATCATTATAATGATGAAATATACCCCTCTCTTGAACCAGTTAGGTTGATTCCAAGTGTTAGTGTGATATGATTGGGGATAATCAGTAGTATTAAAGATTTATTATTTGATTTTTTATGGACCATTCGAATACCGTTTGGACTAAAAACTAATATCCCATGACACCTATAATAATGATGCACCTATTTTCTCTTTTAACAGAACATTTATGTATTGGATTACCGCTTTTTAATTTTCTTACTAAAATGAATCTTTTATCACATTATCATTCTTAAAAATGTGGTTGTAGAATGTGTATCATTATTTGTAAATTGAATTTATGATTAAAAGGGGAAATGGTTTTGATAATCCTTAGGGTTTTTATTTTTTAAAAATTATAGGAATGTCGAATGATTTTATATTTACATTTCAATATTGAAGAGACTTTTTTATATTTAATATTATGGCTTATGAAATAGATTTAGTTTTTTACTCTCTGCTGATAGGCTTAGGGTTCATTCACACATTACAATTTTTAAAATATTATTTTCCTTTGGATCACTCATTGAAGAAGCATGATTTATTTCCAGTGTTGACATGTGATATTGCATAGAGGTATTTTTTCAGGTTTGTTTGTTATTTTACTTATAGTTTTCACTTTATATATTATATATCTATTAGAATATAAATTTTTCCAGGGGATAAATTTCTCCTAACTAAGTAATTATTTATTTATGAAACTATGTTAATGTTTTAGAGGATAAGGAATGCCTCTAGGGAATTGGTTTGGACTAACACGGTTGTCTGGTTTTGGGTCGACTAGAGATGGTTTATGGAAAAAAGGTATCCTAAAGGGTTTTTTCTTTTTATTTAGGGTTCTAAGGATATTTTGATATAAGAATTTTTAAATTCATTTGGTTATTTATATGTACGTTTTGGATCACTATATATACATATGGACTCATAGATTGATAGGGTGTCCGAAGATGTGTTTTTATTTAATATGATCTTGATTCACTGGTGTTTTTGAGAGTTTATGGTTTTTTTGAGAAAATAAAAATCTTAATGTGAGACTTCAGTATGGTTTATAGGGTCTTTCGAAAGTATGTATTATAGTGACCCAAGAATAACATATATGAATATTACATCACATTATATTAATATTTAGCACATTACAAAAGTACATGCATGTGTACCAAAATAGATTAGTGTCATTAGAAACATAGAAAATAGTCGTCTAATTTGTGGAAGGTATTAAGAATTTCGAAAAAAATCTTCTCCCTTAGTAATCCTGTATAAAAACCACTATCCATAACTAGGGGAAATGAAATTTAAGAAAGGAGTGACCTCAGATACTTAGTAAGAGTAAATGAGGATAAATATAATCATAATCATGAGAATGAGGGTCTGATAACATGATAATATTAGTAGAAGATCATACCATGCATATTAAAGATCATAATCAAGAGTCATGGAATAAATATTTACCCATAATAACACATGAATGGTAAGGTAATCAAGAGCATGATCCATGAATGAATAACATCTTACTAAGACATGTAATTGTGGCACACACATAACCTTATAACATTGTGAACATGTATAATTAGAAAAATGATTACTCATTAAGATAATGTAAATAAATGAGGCCCTCACAAAAATTTATGTACATGAACCCAGGTCTATACATAATGTTGGCAACATGTAATCAGGTTCCCATGTAATGTTGTGAACATATAACCAGTTCCCTTCAAAAACACACAGACATGATTCCAGGTGTATGCATTACATTTTAAACATGTAATTTGGTTCACGTATTTGAACACATAATATGTTTCACTCACAAAATTATTATCATTTAATCATGTTCATGCATAAAAATATGGTCCTAATACTAGGTCTATAGAAAACAATGTGACCATTTAATTAGGTTCACATATATTATTATGAGCCCAAAATATGGTTCACTCATAAAATTTCAAATATTTATTTATGTTTATATATATTATTTGGAAAACGGAATATGGTCAAATCCTAATATTGAAAACATATAATATGGTTCACACAAAAAAATTACACCTACGAGTCATATATCATTACCCAATGCATTGAAGGGTGATATAGGTCCCACCAATCACACAATGAAATAATATATGAATGTTCCACAGGATAAAAAGTAAGTCATCATATCTGGAACCTTGATAAGTTATAGGATTTTCGAAAAATAAAATACTATCCCATGAAATAAAATGGGTATCAAAAACTATTCATTATATTATCACATATGGAAAATAGATAGGATTCATAATAATTTTATCCAACCAAAACCTATGAACAATAATTTTTTTAAAAAAATACAATATGTAGAGGATAAATGTGTCTCATAAACGTCATTTCATAAAATCATAAACCATTAAATAAATAATATTAATGTTAATATTGGATAAAATCCATAGGAAATCATAAACTAAAAAAAAAGTTTGTCAACTTAGATAGAGAAGTATTTTCTGGGATCCAATGATTTTTTTATGTAAAATATCCTTTCATTGAAATAATTTTAATAAAAAATTTCTAAAAACTATTTCATATAAATAATTCAGTAATATTACCTGTAAAACCTTCCATGAGAAAAATATCTTTTCTTCTTCGAGAAAATGGTTTTTAATAAATATAAACTTTTGAAAAAAAATCTATTTTAAATAAAACATGAAAAATCATAAAAGAAGTAAAAAATAGTTTGAAAAAAATTTTATTTGATAAAATATAATGGTATCATGAAAACAATTGTAATCATTTTCAATTTAAAAAACCCTTAAAACTCATAAAGTATGCATAAAATCATTTTTTAAATATTTTATTTGAAACTCCTTGAAAAATCATAAAGAAAATGTGAAAATTTATTGAAACCCATTTTCATTGGAAAAAGACATTAATGTAATCAAGTTTCTTGAAAATTAAGAGAAACATTTATTTTCAAACAGAATAAAATAAAAAATAATATTTAATGAAATTATGGCCATGATGGTTAGTAGTCAGCACATACCAAACATTGAATTTTCATCTTAACTTGTTTAGAAAATTTCATAGATCAGAGAATTATAAGATTCATTTTAAAAAAAAATTTCAAAATGTAAAACAAGGGTAAATATGGTCTCAAAATATATTAGGATAATATTACAAAATTTGAAAACATTTTTTGAAAAATTTTTTTTTGAAAGAACATAGATTTCTGACCGAAATAATCAACAAAGTCATATTATTATAGTACCATTTACATAATTTTAATATGTAAAAAATAGTAGAATGTAGTATTAAAACATTACTATATAATGTATTACATTAAAATCTGAAAATTCATGTGTTTTCTTGAGATATGGATCATAAAATTTTATCCATGGATGCTTACTCGAACACAATCCTAATAATATTGTGATTGTATTAATAAACAGTTATCACTTTGGTAACATTTTATCATACTATATATGATAGAATATAATTAAATGAAGATTAAAATTTCAATAAATATTTATATTTATGATATAACTTTTTATAGGAAATTATATACACCCCATTGAAAAATATAGGTTCTTAAAGTGGAATGTATCTCATAGTAGGAAACATGAGACAAAAATTATATTACCAATTTGGTTGATTTTTGAACTATAAACCCCATATAGATTGTAAAAGAAATTGTTATTTAAATTCCCGTAAGTATGATTATGATATTAATAGAGTATATTCATGGGAAGTATATAAACCACACAAAATATATGAGTGGTGAATAAGTTGTGCATCTCATGAATAAATAAATGAGAGGGTAAAACATAACATTAAGTCTTGACTTTATTGGTACATGTCGAAACCTCGTATATAATGAATATATGTTTATTTAAAAAATACCATAGAACCATATTTATATATATCATAACCTATATGATTTAATTATGAATTTATATTTCCTATTTATGAACAATTCCATGTTAAAGGAAAATTTTGGGAAATAGTCGCTTTGTTTAACGTATATGTTTTGACTTGTTATTATTGATCCTCTTAATTATACCAGGACTTAATTATTTATGGAATTTATAAAAATATTTATATATAAAATATATTTGATATATAAATATTAATAATAATTTATAAATGATATATATATTAAATGTAATACCCATCTCATGGAGATGTTAGACTGTATATAAGCATTAACATTTTTTCTATTTTTTTGTCATGTTGAAAAAAAGAAACTAAATGGAAAAAATATATATATATATATATTATAATTCCTATAGAATTATTATTTCATATATATAATATAAATTTACTAAATTCATCCTTAATTCATTCCATATTATTTTATAATTAATCACATCATATTGAGTATGTGGCATTCCACACATCCACAAACAACGTTTTTGTGATTACAAAAAAAATGAAGTGAATGAAGAAATTTTGATTGAAATAATTATTAATGAATAATTATATAATACAATATCATATATATATAAATATATACATCATGTAAAAATATATATTCCATTATAACTCAACAACATGGTGGGTGGTAAAGGAAAAAATGAACAACATCATTTTATGAGGCGGTAGTTCACAGTACACAAGAACAACAAGTTTGTTAACCATTATATATAACTTGGTGTAAGTGTTAGTAGAATACTTAGAATTAAAACATCTCAGTATATTTATTATATTGAGGAAATAATATAGTCATGGAATAATAAGAGTTATTTAGGTGGATAATTGTAGTAAAACAAAAAAGGCTAGGGAAGGATTCTATCTCTTATTTAGCTAACTCAAGTTGGTTTGTAACAAAGGTCTTCCCTGGATGGATTTATTCTTGAAGGGAAGATTATATGATAAAATAAGGTATTATTAGTGGATATTTTCATATATCTTTGTATATCTTAAGGTATATATATGTGTTAATAAGTTGGATGTTTTAGGAGTTGCATTTTGGTAAATTTTTTAAAAGGGAATTACACACACATTTTCTCAAACAAATGTGGACCCAATAATGGTTGAAAAATTAAAACATGGAGGATATGGTTATAATTATAACATCTAATGGATATTAAACATGTTTCTTGGTCATTTAATCTTTATTTTTATGTTTTAGTCTTTTGTAATACTAATTCTTCTCTTAATTGGTGTCATTAATTTTGCTCAATTTTACTAATATATTTTTTAAAAAAATTAGTTGACCCTATTAAAAATTAAATTTCATTATTTCTATTAATATTTAACCCATTTATTAAAATTATAATAATATATGTTGAAGAAATTAATATAAATTAATAATGTATACAAGTCGCATCTGCTGGTTTTTTAAATAAAAAAGTGTTTTAATGTTTTCAATTTCGTTACATCCTATTTCAACGTGGAATTAGTTATAATGCCTTAAATTTTATTATTTAATATAAAACTATTCAAATTATAATTTCAAACCTATTAATAATAAAATATATTTAATTAAATAAATTAGATGAAAAATGTATTTAATTAAAATTAAATGCTTTCACCGGTTATCATAAAATGAAGCGTCTTAAGAAAATATCAAAACACCACCCAACAAAATTTTTATATTCTATTTCAAAAAATTTACATTATTTTTTATATAAAAATTTTAAAAAATTAAAAAACAATATTTCATATTGGTTCCATATTATATGTTGATAAATTTTTTATAGAAAAATATGTATTTTGATTCATAAAATTATATTTTTTTCATATTTAATATTTATTTAATATATTATATTATTATAAAAAAATATATTTTAAATTTAATATATAATAATTTTTCTTTAAAACATTAATTAAATATAGTTTGATTTTTTATTGGTATAAATTTATTTTGTTCACAGAAAAATAATTTTTATTGAAATGTAAATTCTTTATTTTGAAATTATTCATAAATTCATTTCTAAATAATTGATAAACAAAGGTTTCAATTTTATACTTCTAAAAATCATATTTTAAAAATTCTGGTAATCATATTTGTGACTTCCATTATAATGGTTAGGTGGTTTCTATAATAATATTTTAATAAAAATATTAATATTAAATTGTCGTTTTGTAAAAATAATGCTTCTGTATAAGGCAATCTATTAATGGAACTCAAATTGTTTTTATAAAAAAACAATAATGGGTTTTAATCATTCAAATGTTTATCTGTTTGTTTTGTGTATCTAAATATTTACCTGGTATTTTATATAATGAAATCCAACAATATTTCATTCCTAAAACAAAATCTATATTAATTGTTCCATGAATTAAAAAATATTTTAATGATTAAATTAATTGGAATAAAATAATTTAGAAAATCTTGAGGTTTTACATTCAACAACACTTAATTTTAATTCCCCATCAAAATATATCTATGTTATCAATGTTTTAAAAAATGACTGTTATATTAATTTAATTCCACATTGAAAAATTGGATACTTAAAAATCATTTAAAAGGATTGTCGAAAACATAACAGTGACATAACGAAACTCGTAACTAGGTTTCCAAATATAAGAACATTGGTGGGAAATGAAAATATTGACATATAAGAAAAGAATAAATAATCATATAAATGTTTAAAGATAACTGATCACAATAAAGTGAGTGATATAAAGAATGTTTATAATCAGAACACCTTAAACTAAAGGGGCGAAAGAGTTTATTGTTATCATCCAAATTTATTTCAATAGGAAAAAAATTCATTTCACGACCCATTTCTATAAGTTGATGTTTTTTAATGATAATATATACTTACTTGATTTTAGGAAAATATTATCCTTTATTGTGACTTGATCAATTCTAAAAAATATATTATTTAATTAAATTATGGTGATTTGATAGGCCTAAATCACCAATTAATCATAAGATCCATTAGTATAATAATAGGTGAGTACATAATTCATTAGTTATTTTCCTATTATAATAGTTAAAATAAGTTATTCAGAATGAATAAATCCTTATCTGTTGAGATAATACATTAATCTCAAATTCCATACATGAAGTTTGACTTTAACCATTTTATAATGGTTATCCTTGTAACCCTTCAAAAATATAATTTTCCCATTATTTCTCAAATATGATATTATCTTATGCATAAATGTTTTTATAAAATATTGAGTCCATCCTTGTACCAATAGAATATTAAATTCGATTTTATTAATATATAATCAATGTAGAAGGAGGTAATCACATGATTATTTTTGAAATGATGAAAATCTAGATTTTTATATGGATTTGTCAAAAAAATGAAACACAAAATTCACAACTAAGATGCAGATGATAAGTGCTTCATGATTTTTAGGATCCACTCAATCATTTGTCATATTATAATGTTTCCCTTTATAATTTATCCTAAAAGGTCATGGAATATTATCATCGACATTATCCCATGGACTGGGGAACTTATTAGCATAATGGCCTAACTTAATGTAATATAAATATTGATGTTTTAGAGGATAATTATTTAGGGATTTATCATTATTCAAATTAACTGATATATTTTTCCCATACATGAAAATTCAACCACTAAAAGACCATACCATCCACACTAAATATATTTTGTATTCCCATTATAGAAATACCCTCCATTTTCCTCAATACACTATGTGGATAATAGAAGGGGAATTTAATTTTCTCCAGCGTTTTTAGTTATTACGTTGAATTGAAACCATCGTTTCTTATAATAATAATGATATTGATGGTAAACTTTAATATCTGTTTTTAAGATGAATACGAGTATTTTACATACTAAATATTGGTTCATGAACTATTCCCAATCCATAAAGACAATTTTATCATGTTTTATTATATTTATGATAATGGTCCACCGGATATTATCTTAAAATTGAATTCAGTTTGTTCCCTACGTACCTTTTTCAAGATATAAAAAATAGAGAATAAAACTTATCTATTCAAGCCTACTTGTCAATTTATCAGCAACTAGTGGATAATTCATTCCACAAAAAGTAGGCATTTCTTTGGGAAGAGTTCAAGATAATTTGGTTCACCCCATTGGTCATATGGAAATACAACATGATTTTTGGATTGGTAAGGTTGCGTGGTCATATAAAATAGGTATTAATATTAATCTTAAATAACATTCAGTTTATCAGGATTAAAATAATTTCATTTTTTATTTAATCCCTAATTCAGATTGTAAGATTGGGTTCCATAAATTGGATAAAAATATAAATCATGGTGTGAGATAAACTTATTATAGAAGAAACTATATATTCATGATAAATCATGTATATTGTGCCTCAATCAAGAATTATACATTTATATCCTGGAAAACATAGTCATATACATTGAGAAATTCATAGTAATATCCTAATAAATTACTATAGAAGCATCTCAAATGATTTATAATCCTAGTTTTCGTAGGATGAATAGAAAATTCATTTGATACCAACAATAGTGATCTAATATTATCATTAATGGATATTACATTATTTTAGATGAATTTTTAGCACATTAAAAAATTACATTCCAGAGGAAAATAATAATTTCGTGTATTTGGAAACATTTATCACATACGTCTAATTTTGTTAAAGATATTAAACATCTCTATATTGATCTTCCTCATTATTAATCAATCATAAAAACCAATTTTCATAACATGGTGGGAATGAAACATAAGAAAGGGTTTAGAAAAGATGCTCAGTAAGGGTATCCCAGAAGATATGTAACCATACTCATGAGAATAATGTTATATAAATTTTATTATCCTATTAGATGATCATACCCATCATATCTATGAACATAATTGTGCATAATTTCATGAATATTTATATTTCATAGTACCTAAATGAAAAGGATATTATAGATTGTGCCATGATATCATAACATTGGAATAAGACATGAAATTTTGTCATACACCAAAGCATCAAACATTGTAAAGATGTATAAAAATAAATTGGTCCAGTCACTATGTTTGGTACCTGAACATAAACCCTCGAATAAACTTTTTGGCATGTAACTAGTCACATAGATGATGACATGAACATTTATTATTAATCAGGAATAAAATTGTGAACTTTTAATCAGGTTCACACATAAACATTTAGATATAAAACCATGTTAATGCATAACATTGTGAAAATGTAATTAGGTTAACACATAACATATTGATCACGTAATATGGTTCAATCATAATATTTTGAACATTTAATCACATTCATGCATAAACATATGGGCATGAAACTAGGTCCATTCATAACATTTTGAACTTTTAATTAGGTTCACACCTAAAATTATCATCATCTAATATTGGATAATCCAAAAATTATGAACAAATAGTAAGCTTCATGCAAAACATTTATATTCATTAGTCATATATCACTACCCAATACATTGGTGGGAGATATAGGTCCCACCCATCATATTATTAAATCCTCCATACATGGTCCACAAGATAAAAAAATTATCATATATTGAACCATAAAAATTAATAGGTTTTATAAACATTATATCATAACCAATGAAATGAAATAAAAATCATAAAATTTTCATCATATCATTTCTTAAAAATGGATGAGGTTTAATATTTATTTAATTGAAGCATAATGCATGAAATGAAATGGGATTAAAATGAATATTACATTTCCATGAGAAATGAGTTTAATGCAAATCATTCCATCAAAAAATTGTAAATCTATTTAGTAATATAAATTTTATTCCATTATAATACAACTTGTAAATCATAATCTATGAAATTGTATATCATCACAGACAGATAAGGATTTAAAATATCACATTATAAAATTCATTAGGAAAATAGAGTTTCTTTATAAATCATTTTCATAAAACCATTTAACAAAAAAAATTCATCAAAACAATTATTTACAATTTTATTTTGATCATTTCATGGGAAATATGACCATTCAACATTGAAAAAATAACTTTTAGACCATAAATATATTTGAAAAACATTTTCATTGATAATAAACGTAAAAAAATATAATTTATGCAAGAATAAATATGGAAAATATTTTCCCATGATATCACATTATGGAATATTGAAAAAAGTTTGTAATAATTATTCTTTTAAAACACATCAAAATGTTATAAAAATTTTGGGACTCATTTTGAAAACCATTTTTGTTGCAAACAAATTTAAAAATTATAAAACGAGCTTGAAAACAATTTGAAAATGTAACACCCTGACCCCAGTTACCAATAGTCGTTGCATTATTACGTATCATTGGCATGATCACAAAATATCAAGTCTCGAAAGACCGATTAGTTTAGTCGCCTTGGAATCACTAGATACATTCATAATGTTTATATTACATCATAATGTGAAAAAAGTACAATAATATATTAACTTCATATACCCTCATACAATCCTGGAAGGTCATTCATAAAATACTTTTCACATCATGAGAAAAATAAAACATTGAAAGGGGTGAGCTCAGATGCTCAGTAAGGATAACAATATAGCAGAAATTTTCATAAATAAACAAAAACATTTACGGAAATGTATGACTAAAAAACGCCTTTTAAACAAGAAATTCAGCATAATATGGAAAAGATAAAATGAAATAATGACATTTACTTATTCACATGGATATTCTACTAGTCGAATAATCACATACAATATCAATAACCACGTTCATAATAATGGAATGCATAATGCCAGACTATCATAACCACATAGTCAAGGCCTTGTGCCAAGACTACAATTAGTATTTTGTCAAGGCCTTGGACCAAGACACTAGTTTGTATCATGAGACCTACCGATGCATCGAGGAGCTATAGCAGGCTCCACCCATCACATACTAAGTCCAATTCATTCCTCATATGAACATGTTTAACCATAACATAAACATTCGTATTAAAACTAGCATACGAAATGTCAAAACTTTAACCACAAACCATGAATGGTATAAAAATATCACATCCAAAGTAAAACATAACTCATTCCATACAATATGGAAGATTTTATTATAATAGATCAATACCAATATATAATAATGAATTATATTAACATAGATGAAAATAATCATCAAAACTATTTGAGAGAAATATCCTCCTTTTTCATGAAAACATTTAAAATTCTCACTATTTATGAAGAATCCGTTTAAAATAGATTTTTGAATCAAAATGTCCCATACTACATTGAAAATTTTAAAAGAAATTTTATTTTTAAAACTTTAATGTCCATATTAATAAATCCTTATCACCATTTTTAAAACATGGACATTGATGAGAATGATTTTGAATAATAAATCTTTAAAACATTTAAAAATGATATTTTACTTAGAGTTCCTAACCAGAAGAGAGAAACAAGAATACCAATAATTGAGGTAATAAAAACATTTTAATATCATGAGAATAAAGGGATTCATGATATACTATGTCAAAGTACATTATATAAATTGAGATGAACTCTCTCATAAAGACACTATCCTTAGGTTAAGGATAACTCAATGACATAATTATGTGTGAGAAATATAAATACACTCAATATTATTGGATATTAAGTGTAAAATAATAAAAGGACATTTACACATATTCTTGTAAAAAAACACCAATGAATTAGATGTTTAACTCAATAAATAGAGATTGTGTTAAAATTACTCTTATCAAGTTCATATCGATGGATTGAGAATTTATCAATGGATTTATTATGTATATCAAAAGTATATCCACAGAAAGGGGAGTGTAAATTATGAAATAAAAAAAGAATAGTGATTCCACACATAATCTTGGAGTAAAATAATCAATGAAGTATGTGTCAAGCCGAATGAGTGGAAATTGAGAATTCAAATTCCCTTATCGATTTGGTGTCATAAGAAACATACACCCATGAAATAAGAACCATAAAATGATGATGTAAATATCCATAAAATAATGTATATTATACAATTAATACAATAATGGTCAGTACAGACAACACATGCAATAAATAAGTGGTGAACTATGGAAATCTCACGAAATTAAAAGTGAGATAAGAGACCCCTTACTTTGTACTTTTTCCTTAGCCGAGGGTAGGATATCCTTCAGTATAATTGTGAAATAATTGTTATGGAATTATAAAAGAATCATATACATTAATATTATATCATATATGATCTTTTAACATAGATTTGTAGATAATATCATAGTATTATCGTCATTTCGGGTGTTAACAGATTTGTTTTACTTTATATTTTTTGTTATGTGAGCCATATTTGTTATGGATGGGATGTATCTTATTCATATACAGAATGATATCATGTCTCTAAACATTATTTTTAATCATAAAATGAAATTTAGGTTTGAATGGATATGATGGGGAACAAATCTCATCACGTTAGTGGAGATGGTAATCTGTACGTACGCACGAGCGGAAATATAATTCTTTTGATATTAAAAAAATATATAATTGGATAGTATATCATATATAAAGAATCATTATCATGTTATATTTATAATTTAAATTAATTACACATCATTATTATACCCATAAATATAATAATATATTGAATAATAATTACACCACGACGTGGAGATGGTAGGCCGTACGTACGCACGTATGGTGAAATGTCATTCAAAGGATGGATAGAATAATGAATATGGTTGTACCATATTTATAATAACATCACAGTATATAGAATATATTTGAGTTATTATTTTAGAATGGAACTAAAAAATAAAAAAGAAGTGTAAAAAGAAAGGAACTTGAAAGAGGATGTTGAAATCATTACCTCTTTTCGGGTTCTTCCTTTTGATTTGACCAAAAGAGAGCATTAATATGGCTTTTTGACTAAATGAGGGCCTCTAGGATGAAGTGAGGGATGTTTATAGGATATTTTGGCAGGGTTTGGCCAGGCCAAATGGCTATGAAGGAGTGAATTAGAGATAATGGGGAGTTCACTTTTATAAGAGGGGTGAGGGGAACCATAGGAAAAGATAGAAATGTTATTTTATAATAAATTCATATTAGGTTTATAATGGCTCCAAACTGATTTATTTCAAGGATAAGGTGTGTATGGGTCTAAAAAAACTCAACAAATAGCTTTTAGACATGTTTGGGTAATTTTATTAACATTATCATTTAGTTTTAACTCTTAGTTAATTAGTTTGACATTTAACATGTCTCTTTGTATTTTTTTATTATATATTTAATAAACATACAATAAACTTCCATGAGACCCCAAAGTGGTTCATTAATGAAACACCTATCATTATATAAGTAATTTTACCAAAACCTATATTCATAGGAATATTATATCAATTTATAATAAAATATTTGTTTTAAAAACTACTTTTTGTCAATTTGACATTTTTTAATAATTGATTTTTGTTAAAGTCTTAACAACATTATTAATTAGATAAAAGTTCATTTCAGAAATACTAACCTGTCATATTGAACAATAATATTATTTTATGTCATAAAAACGTTCAAATAATATTTACTTTAACATTTATAAAACCAATTATTTGATTCATTCATTAATAAAGAAAATACATCATCATTATTGTGTCATACATAAATTTAATTAATAAATGTCTAAAAATTATAAATAAAATACCATTATGTATAAAATAATTTTAGATTTCAAATTAATATTTATAGTAAAAAAATATAACATATATATACCTATTTAAAAATTGTTATTCTAAAAGATATATGCTTATGTCATTTTTGTATTTACTTTAACTTAATTAATATAAAGTGTCATTATCACTTACAAGTGGCTCCATGGTGTCCCAAAATTTACCCAACGATATCCATGGTCGGGAATCTATCAACCAATTGGGTTAGGACAAGGGTTAGAGTAATTTAATATTATTATAATATTATTTCTCTACCCTTATTTGTCATATTTATTCTTTAACCATGATAAATAAAATATTTACCGAAATAATTATTCAAAATGTCTAGAAATAAAGGTTACCTATTTACACAATTTGGACCTCCTGATTCTAAATATGGAATCAATTTTTCTTAATTAATAACACATAAGTGGAAGAAATTAATTTCAAATTAATTCCCGTTGTCAAAACAAAAAGCGTGATTTTAAGAAATAATAACTATCAAAATATCGGCGCTTGGTTATGTCCAGTTTAAATGTGAAATTATGTCAAATGAAAAACACTGGATTAAATGGTAAAAATATAATATATTTATAATTTAAAATCACTAACATTCATAATTTATCACTATTAATTATTTCGATTAAAAAAGTTGTTTTTAATTAAAATTTAGTAATTTTCACTATTCATCAAAATATTAAAGTTATCAGAAAAGTACCAAATATTCACCCTAAGCTAATTTCAATATTCCAAATCCAAAAATGAAGTCCATTTTGAATGATAAAATTTATAAAATTTCAAAAAGTGGGTATTACTATTCATATCGGCTAGTTTGATTTGTTATGGTGTGTTAGAACTCAAAGTTGCATACAACACATGCTACTGTATTATTCAAAGAGAAGTGTACCATGGATTCATGGGGTGTTACATTATCCCCTCCTTAAATAGATTGTGTCCCCACAATTTTTAAAAATTTGGCTTTGGAATATAATGTAAAGTCCCACATTGGAAAAAGAGTCAATAAAACTATCACTTTAAAAGAAAGGAAGAGAAGTACAAAGGCCACCCGAGATAACCTATACCATAATTCCATGTAGAAAAACATGGATATGGATGATAAAATAAGTTTTATGTTTTGATGGAGATGGATTGAAAACATGATTAGAAGAAAGTTAACAACAACAAAACCACAAACTTGTGATGGGGAAAACAGTCATTAGTTTCCTAGTAGGAAAAGTAAACGGAAATTTTTTTTAAGTTACATTACATACAGATGAGGAATTCATTTCTGATATTGATTAAGAACAAAAAGATATTTACTTAACTTTTATGTAAAGTTTCATTATTTAATAATTTTATACTACTAACTCATTTTCAATCGATGAGTATTCAAGAAGACTTGGACACACTAGAAGATCTACAATAAACTTCTTATAGAATCACAAGATCCACGAAGGATAAACTATATATTTACCGTGTCTTTAGAGATTAATCAAAACCAAAATGGTTAGTATAAGATCTAATGATCCCCAAAAAAGGATATTTCATTAAATAAAGAAACACTAATCATAATTTCTAAAATTAAACCAACAATTCCCTAAAGTTAAATAAATAGCATTCAATAAACAATTGTCCTTAAAATCCTTCAATATAATCCAAAATAATATTGAAACCCAAAACATAAAAGAATTTGGTTATGTAGTCTTCCATGTTAAATGGTATCTCTAAATGACATCAACTACTCTTAAAGTCACATACTTAAAAGTAATTAACCTAATCACATATTCTCTATTATAAGTTAATCATTTACATAAATAACCCAAATCACTATAAATCCACAATAATAAAATAGATAAACATCCATAATTACTCCTCAAATGAAATCCCACAGTATTAACTTTCCCTTGGGCATATAGTGTTCCCAATGAAGCAAACAGCTTCCAAAATATCATTTATCACTAAATCACTAAATCATTTTCCTATACTAAGGTTATTCATTTTATAAGACATAAGATCCCACATAAACATATTATTGATCAATAAAATAATTTAACTAAAAATAATAAGTCACACTAACCAGGGACTCCACATAGTCCAGTGGTAGGTGATAAATCCCAATAGTACTTTGGTTGTGGGTTCAATTCCAACATCTTTGTCCCTCGTGATGGGTTGTCACCCGGTCTGCGTGTTTTCCTTTTTCAAAATCTATATTTTATAACATTACTAAAATGAGATAATTTCCTCAAAATAACCATAACATAATTTTAGCACAAATGTTATATCGTACCTTTCATTTTCATCCTAAAATATAATAACTTGTAATTTCCTCAAACCCAAAGATCATATAAAACCAAATGGTTATTTATAACTATATCAACAAGAGAAAAGATAAGACTTCCTCAAATATCATTATCACATGGGAAACTGTAGGGTTACAAATACAAGAGAAAATTATTCCAATGTAATCCCATCAAAAAGGAGCATTAATACTTTTAAACATTTCTCCATCCATTTATTTCCACGTAGCTTCTTCATTGACCAAGAAAATATCATATAGAATAGGGAATTTACTCGGGTAATAGCCAAGTACTCTACATTTATGAAAAATGACTGTAAATGGATTCTTGGGACCATTTTTATTTTCTTCCATGGAACTCTTCATTTTTACTCAGTAATTATTCAATTTATGTCCTTCTTTCCTACACATAAAGCATTTCTATGTTCCATTTAGACACTTTCTTGGGTGTATGCATCAACATTTCCTGCATGATGGAAATTGAGGATTCTTTTCTCCATGGTCTCCACTATTGGAGCTCTTAGAATTCATCACATTTCTCTTCTTTTTTGAGTCTCGGAGTTGGTTAATATATATATTTTTTTATCATATTTTTGGAAAAAAGATTTGTCATGAACACGATATATTTTATTCCTATCAACATTCCATTTCTTGCTCATTGCCACCATAGTTCCCACCTTGTACATCATTCTCAAAGTTACTATGACTTCCTTGGAATCCATCCATTGACTAAAACCAGAAAGCATTGTGTGAGTAATAGTAGTCATAAAATCATTTAGAGAATATCATGACACCATATTCTTAATTTGAAACACCTTAATATTAACCAAGGTCATTAATTATCATCTTATATTAAAATAATTCAAATCGGTTTGTTAATAAAATGTAAATTATCCTAAGAATATCCCCCGGGAGTGTCGTAACCAAGAGTGTGTCAAGTCCCATTGTCGTCCAACAGTTCTCGTTCGAGTCTAGATCAAAGTGGTGTTTTGGGGTTTTACCCCTAGGTACATCTGTTCTCAAGCCGCCTCTACCAGATCGTATCCAAACAGGGATGTATTGCATGAAAAGATCACAAAATCACTACAATACCAAAATTCTAGGATGTTCTTCTATACTAATCCTCAAAGATCATCTTAGGTCTATGTGCTCTAATCTGAGTTTACCTAATCTAGATCCCAGGGGTTGTAATAAAATTCCTCTAATACCAACTGTAATGCCCCGACCCCAGTTACCCATAGTCGGAGCATTATTATGTATTATTGGAATGATCACAAAAGATCAAGTCTTGAATGACCAATTAGTTTAGTAGCATTGGAATCACTAGATACATTCATAAAGTTTACATTACATCATAAAGTTAAAAAAATTACACCAACAACTTGTCTTCATATCCCCTCATACAATCCCTATAGGTCACTCATAAAATACATCTTCACTTCCTGGGAAAAATAAAACATTAAAATGGGTGAGCTCAGATGGTCAGTAAGGATAACAATATAGTAGAAACATTCATAATTAAACATAAACATTTAAGTCAATGTATAACTAAGAAAATACCATTTAAACATGAACTTCAGCATAATATAGAAAAGATAAAATGAAATAACTCCATTTACTTATTCACATGGATATTCTACTAGTCGAATAATCACATGAAATATCGATAACCACTTTCATAATAATGGAATGCATAATGCCATACTATCATATCCACATATTCACAGTCTTGTGCCAAGACTATATATAAGATTTTGTCCAGGCCTTGTGCCAAGACAGTAGTTTGTCTCATGATACCTACCGATGCATCGAGGAGCTATAGCGGGCTCCACCCGTCCCTTACTATGTCCAATGAATTCTTCATATGAACAGGTTTAAACATAAATTAAACATTCATATTAAAACTATCATATGAAATGTCTGTAATTTAACCACAAACCATGAATAGTATAAACATAGCACATCCACAGTCAATCATAACCCATTCAATACAATATGGAAGACTGTATTATAATAGATCAGCCACAATATAGAATAATGAATTATATTGACATAGATGAAAATAATCATCAATACTATTTGATAGAAATATCCCCCTTTTTCTTGAAAACATTTAAAAGTCTCACTATTTATCAAGAATCTGTTTAAAATAGATTTTGGAATCAAGGTGTCTCATACCACATTGAAAAATTTGAAAGGAATTTTAATTTTAAAACATTAATGTCCATATGAATAAATCCTTAAAACAATTTTTATAACATGGAAATTGATGAGAATGATTTAGAATAATAAATCATTAAAAAATTTTAAAATGATATTTTAGTTTGAGTTACTAACTAGAAGAGAGACAAATTATTACAAAGAATTGAGGTAATAAAAACTTTTTAATATCATGAGAATAAAGGGATTCATGACATACTATGTCAATGTACATTATATAGACCATATAAATGTGATTTGGTATATATCATCAAATGAATATGAATGGAATGTAAATTGAGATGAAATATATCATAAACACTATATCCTTATGTTAAGGATAAATCAATGACATAATTATGTGTGAAAAATATAAATACACTTAATATTATTGGATATTCAGTGAAAAATAATCAAAGTACATTCACATATATTCTTGTACAAAAAAACCGATGAATTAAATGTTTAACTCAATAAATAGAGATTGAGTTAAAATTACTCTTATCAAGTTCATAACGATGGCTTGAGAATTTATCAATGTATGTATTATTTTTATCATGATTTTATCCACAGAAAGGGGAGTGTAAATTATGAAATAAGCAAATGAATAGTGATTCCACACATAATCATGGAGTAAAATAATCAATGAAGTTTGTGTAAAGCCGAATAAGTGGAATGTGAAATTTAAAATTCCCTTATCGATTTGGTAACTTACGAAACATACAACCATGAAATAATAACCATACAATAATGATGTATATATCGATAAATTAAAGTATATTATACAATGAATACAATCATGGGTAGTGCACACACCACATGCAATAAATAACTGGTGAATAATGGAAATCTCATGGAATTAAAAGTGAGACAGGAGACCCCTTACATTGTACTTTTTCCTTGGTTGAGGGTGGTTAACCAACTTTATAATGGTGAAATAATTTTAATTTAATTATTAAAAAATAATATACATAAATATTATATCATTTATGATATTTTAACATTTATTGGTTGATTATATCTTAGAATTATCGTCATTTCTGGTGTTAACGGATTTATTTTCCTTTATATTATTTGTAATGTGTGCCATATTTTTTATGGATGGGACTTATCTTATTCAAATCCAGATTGATATCATGACTCTAAACATTATTTTTAATCATAAAATGAAATTTAGTCTTGAATGGATCTGATGGGGAACGAATCTCATCACGTTTGTGGAGATGGTAATCCGTACGTACGCACGAGTGACAATATCATTCTATTGATATTAAAATAATAAATAATTGGATATTAAATCATATATAAATAATCATTATAATGTTATATTTATTATTTAAATGAATTAAAAATCATTATTGTACCCATCTAAATAAAAATATATTGAATAATAATTACACCACAACGTGGATCCGATAGGCTGTACGTACGCACATATGGTGACATGTCATTCAAAGGATTGATAGAATACTGAATATGGTTGTACCATATTTATAACAACATCTCAGTATATAAAAGATACCGGATTTGTTATTTTATAATGGAAATAAAAAAGAAAGAAGAAGTGGAAGAAGAAACGAACTTGAATGTTGATGGTGAAATCATTACCTCTTCATCATGTTCTTCCTTTTGATTTTATCAAAAGGTCCCCATAAGATTGATTTCTAATTAAAGGAGGGCCTATAGGATGATGTTATAGAAATTGAGAGGATATCATGGTAGGATTTGGATGAGCCAAATGGCTATGAAGGTGTGAATTATAGAGAAGGGGGAGTTCCTTTTTATTAGAAGGGTGAGGGGCACCTTTGGAAATGATAGAAATGTTATTTTATAATAATCTAATATTCGGATTCTAATGGATAAAAATGATTTATTTCAAAGATAAGGTGGGTATGGGTGTCAAAGAACTCAACCAATAGGTTTTTATATGGGTTTGGGTAATTTTATTAACCTTATATTTTAGTTTTAACTCTTAGTTAATTAGTTTGACATTTACCATGTCTCTTTTATTTTTTTATTATATGGTTAATAATCTTACAATAAACATCCAATATACACCCAAGTGGTTAATTAATGATTATAATATCATTATATAAGTCATTTGGACGAACCTTATATTTTGAGGAATATTATATCAATTTATAATACAATATTTGTTTTAAAAACTCCTTTATGTCAATTTGACACTATTTAATAATTGATTTTTTTAAAGTCTTACAACATTATTAATTATATTAAAATTAATTTAAGAAATATTAAAATTTCATATTAACCTATTAAATTAGTGTATGTCATCAAAAAGTTTTAATTATATTTATTTTAATATTTATAATACCAATTATTTGATTCTTTCATTAATAAGAAAAATACTGCATCATTATTGTGTCATAAATAAATTTAATTATTAAATATATAAAAAATATAAATAAAATACCATTATGTATTAAATCATTTTAGCTTTCTAATGAATATTTATAGTTTAAAATATAACATATATAACTCAATTTAAAAATTATTTTTATAAAATATATATGCTTGTGTCATTTTTGTATATACTTTAACTTAATTAATATAAAGTGTCATTATCACTTACAAGTGGCTACATGTGGTCCCAAAATCGACCCAAATATGAACATGAACCGGAATGTATCAAACAATAGGTTTAGGACACGTTTTAGGGTAATTTAATATTATTATAATAGTATATTTCTACACTTATTTACCAGATTTACCCTTTAACAATTATAAATCAAATATTTACTGAAGTAATTATTCAAAATGTCTAAAAATAAAAGTTACCTATTTACAAAATTTTTTCCTCATGATTCTAAATATGGAATCAAATTTTTATAAATTAAAAACATAGTAGTGGCAGAAATTTATTTAAAATTAATTCCCGTTGTCAAATTAAAAAGCGTGTTTTTAAGAAATAATAACCATCAAAAGATTAGTTCTTTCTTATGTCCATTTTAAATGAGAAATTATATAAAATGACCAAAATTGGATTAAATGGTAAAAATATAATATAATTATACTTTAAAATCACTCAAATTCATAATTTATCACTATTAATTATTTCGATTAAAAAAGTTGTTTTTAATTAATATTTCTTACTTTTAACTATTCATAAAAATATGAAAGTTATCAGAAAAGTACCAAAAATTCACCCTATGATAATTTCAATATTTCGAATCTAAAATTGGAGCCCATTTTGAAAGATAAAATTTATAAAATTTCAAAAAGTGTGTATTACTATTCATAATGGCTAGTTTGATTGGTTGTGGTGTGTTAGAACTCGAAGTTGCGTACAACACAAGCTACTATATTATTCAAAGAGAAGTGTATCGTGGAAGCTTGGGGTGTTACATTCTCCCCTAATTCAATAAAATTTTTCCTCACAATTTTTAAAAATTGGTCTTGGGAATATAGTGGAAAGTCTCACATCAAAAAAAAGTGTCAATAAAAATATCACTTTAAAAGAAAGAAAGGGAAGTACAAAGGTCACCTAAGATAACCTATTCTAGGATTCCATGTAGAAGAACATGGATATGGATGATAAACTATGTGTCAAGTTATGATGGAGAGGGATAGAAAAAATGATCAGGAGAATGTAAACAACAAGAAAACCACAAACTTGTGATATGGAAAACAGTCATTACTTTCGTAGTTGGAAAAGAAAACTGACAACATTTATTTAAGTTACATTACATAAATATGAGGAATTCATTTCTGATATTGACTAAGAACATAAAGAGATATATTTACATTTTATGTAATGTTTCATTCCTTAATAAATTTCTACTACTAACTCATTTTTAAATGATGAGTATTCAAGAATACTTGGTCACACTTGAGGAGCTACAATAAAATTCTTATATAATCACATGATCCACAAAGGATAAACTATATATTTAACTTGTATTTAGAGATTAATCAAAACCAAAATGGTTAGTATAAGATCTGATGATCCCCAAAAAAGGATATTCCATTAGAGAAAGAAACACTAATCTTAATTTCTAAAATTAAACCAACAATACCCCCAATGATAAATAAATTGCATTAAATAATCAATTGACATTAAAATCCTTCAATATAATCCAATATAATATTGAAACCTAAAACATAAAAGAATTTGGTTATGTAGTCTTCCACGATAAATGGTATCACCAAATGACATCAACTAATCTTAATGTCAAATACTTAAAAGTAATTAACCTAATCACATATTCTCTATTATTGGTTAATCATTTCCATAAATAACCCAAGTCACTATAAATCCACAATAAAAACAGATAAAAATCCACCATTACTCCACAAATGAAATCCCATAGTATTAAATTTTTCTTGGGCATATAGTGTTCCCAACAAAGAGAACATCTTCTAAAATAACATTTGTCACATAATCACCAAATCATTTTCCTATACTAAGGATTTCATTGGATAAGACATAAGATCCCAAATCAAATTATTATTGATCCATAAAATCATTTAACTAAAAATAAATAGGCACAATAACTAGGGACTTCACGTAGTCCAGTGGTAGGCGATAAATCCCAATCACACTTTGGTTATGAGTTCGATTCCCATAGCTTTGTCCGATGTGACGGGTTGTCACCCGGTCTACGTGTTTTCATTTTTCAAAAAATATATTTTATAACCTTACCAAAATGAGATAAATAACTCAAAATAACCATAACATAATTTAACCACAAATGTTATCTCATACCTTTCATTTACATCCTAAAATATAATAACTTCTAATTACTTCAAACCCAAAGATCATATAAAACCAAATGGTTATTTATAACTATATCCACAAGAGAAAAGATAACCCTTCCTCAAATATCATTCTCATATGAAAAAATGCAGGATTATAAATACAAGAGAAAATTATTCTAATGTAGTCCCATCAACAAGGAGCATTAATACTCTTAAACATTTCTGCAACAATTTATTTACACATTGATTCTTCTTTGATAAAGAAAATATCTTATAGAATTGGGAAATCACTCGGATAATTTCCAGGTCCCCCACATTTACAGAAAATGACTATAAATGGATTCTTGGGACCATTATTATTTTCTTCCATAGTACTCTTCATTTTATTCCACAATTCTTCACATTATGTCCTTCATTCCAACAGGTAAAGCATTTATTTGTTCCATTGAGACACTTTCTTGGGTGTCTCCATCCACATTTCCAGCATGATGGAAATTGAGGAATATTTTCTCTATGGTCTCCAATACTTGAGCTCTTATCATTCATCACTTTTCTCTTCTTTGTTGAGTCTGGGAGTTGGTTAGTATATAAATTGTTGATCATATTTTTGGAAAACAGATTTGGCATGAACATGATATCTTTTACACCTATCAACATTCCATTTTGTAGCTCATTTCCACCACCGTTCCCACCTTATAAATAATTATCAAAGATACTATGACTTCCTTGGAATCCTTCCATTGATTAAAACTTGAAATCATTGTGTGATTAACAGTAGTCATAAAAGCATTTAGAGAATATCCTGACATCATATTCTTAATTTGAAACCCCTTATGATTAACCAAGGTCATTTATTATTATCTTACATTAAAATACTTCAAATTGGTTTGTCAATAAAATTTAAATTATCCTAAGAATATCCCCCTGGGAGTGTCATAACCAAGAGTACAGCAAGGCCCATTGTCGGGCACCAGTTTCCATTCGAGTCTAGCTCAAAGCGTTGTTTTCTGGTTTTACCATTAGGTACATCTGTGCCAGAGCTGCCTCTACCTGCTTGTATCCAGGCAGGGATGTATTGCTCAGGAAACTCACAAAATCTCTAAAATACCAATATTCTAGGAAGTTATAATATATTAAATCTCAAAGTTCATCTTAGGTCTATGTTCTGTAATCCGAGTTTATCTAAATCTAGCTCCCATGGGTTGTACTAAACTTCCTATGATACAAACTATAACGCCTAGATCCCAGTTATCCAAATTCGGGGCATTATTACGTATCATTGGCATGGTCACAAATGATCAAGTCTCGAAAGACCGTTTAGTTTAGTATCCTTGGAATCACTAGATACATTCATAAAGTTTAAATTACATCATAAATTGAAAAAAAGTACAACCAAATCTTATCTTCATATCCCTTCATACTATCCCTACAGGTCATTCATTAAATACTTCCTCACATCCTGGAAAAAATAAAACATTGAATGGGGTGAGCTCATATTCTTAGTAAGGATAACAATATAGAAGAATCATTCATAAATTAACATTAACATTTAAGGAAATGTATATCTAAAACAAAATCGTTTTAAACTTGAACTTCAGCATAATATGTAGAAGATAAAATGAAATAATTTCCATTACATATTCACATGGATATTCTACTAGTCCAATAATCACATGCAATATCAATAACCACTTTAATAATAATAGAATTCTTAATTCCAAACTATCTTAACCACATAGTCAAGGCCTTGTGCCAAGAATACAAATATTATTTTTTCAAGGCCTTGTTCCAAGACACTAGTTTGTCTCATGAGACCTACCGATGCGTCGAGTAGCTATAGCGGGCTCCACCAGTCACTTACTAAGTCCAATTCATTCCTCATATGAACAGGTTTAAACATAAAATAAACATTCATATTAAAACTAGCATATGAAATGTAAATACTTTAGCCACAAACCATGAATGGTATAAAAATAGAACATCCACAATAAAATATAACTAATTCAATACAATATGGATGATTGTATTATAATAGATCATCCTCAATAGAGAATAATGAATTATATTAACATAGATGAAAATAATCGTCAAAACCATTTGAGATAAAAATCACCCTTTTTCTTGAAAACATTTAAAAATCTCACAATTTATTAAGAATACGTTTAAAATAGATTTTTGAATCATATTCTCCCATACCACCTTGAAACGTTTAAAAGGAATTTTAATTTCAAAACTATATTGTCCATATGAATAAATCCATAACACCATTTTTAAAAGATGGTCATTGATCAGAAGGTTTTAGAATAATAAATCTTTAAAACATTTTAAAATGATATTTTATTTAGAGTTCCTAAACAGAAGAGAGACAATTGAATAAAAATAATTGAGGTAATAAAAACATTGTAATATCATGAGAATAAATGGATTCATGATATACCATGTCAAAGTACATTATATATACCATATAAAAGTGATTTGGTGTATTACAACAAAAGAGTCTCAATGGAATGTAAATTGGGATGAAATCTCTCATAAAAACTGTATCCTTAGGTTAAGGATAAATCAATGACATAATTATGTCTGAAAAATATAAATACACTCAATATGATTGGATATTCAGTGTAAAACAATCAAATTAAATTCACACATATTCTTATAAAAAACACCAATGAATTAGATGTTTAACTCAATAAATAGAGATTGAGTTACAATTACTCTTATCAAGTTTATATGGATGACTAGAGAATTTATCAATGGATTGATTATATGTATAAAAATTATATCCACAAAAATTAGAGTGTTAATTATGAAATAATAAAATGAATAGTGATTCCACACATAATCTTGGAGTAAAATAATCAATGAAGTATGTGTAAAGCCGAATGAGTGGAAATTGAAATTCCAAATTCCCTTATCGATTTGGTAACTTATGAAACATACACCCATGAAAGAAGTACCATATAATTATGGTGTAGATATCCATAAGTTATATTGTATTATAAAATGTGTACAATCATGTGCAGTACACACACCACATGTAATAAATAAGTGATGAATAATGAAGATCTCACGGAATTAAAAGTGAGATAAGAAACCCCTTACTTTGTACCTTTTCCTTGTTCAAGGGTAGGTTAAACTCCTGTATAATGGTTAAATAATTTTTATTGAATTATGAAAAATTCATATACATTAATATTATGTCTTATATTATCTTTTAACATTGATTTTTTGTTAATATCTTAGTATTATCGTCGTTTCAGATGTTAACGAATCTGTTTTCCTTTATATTATTTGTTATGTGAGCCATATGTTTTATGGATTGTATGTATCTTATTCATATCAAGAATGATATCTTATCTATGAACATTATTTTTAAACATAAAATGAAATTTAGTCTTGACTTGATATGATGGGAACAAATCTCATCGCGTTCGTGGAGACGGTAATCCGTACATACGCACGAGCGACAATATCTTTTTTTTATATTAAAATAATATATAATTGGATATTATATCATATATAAAGAATCATTATCAGGGTATATTTATTATTTACATGAATTACACATCATTATTATACCCATCCAAATAATAATATATTGAATAATAATTACACCCTAATGTGGAGACGGTAGGCCGTACGTACACACGTATGGTGACATGTCATTCAAAGGATGGATAGAATACTAAATATGGTTGTACCATATTTATAATAACATCAGAGTATATAGATGATCTTGGACTTATTATTTTATAATGTAAATAACAAAGAACTAAGAATTTGAAGAAGAAAGGAACTGAAAGAAGGTGGTTAAATCATCACCTCTTCTTCGAGTTCTTCCTTTTGAGTTGATCAAAAGGGCTCCTTATGTTGGCTTTATGACAATAGGATGGCCTCTAGAAATAATTTAGGGAACTTGAGAGGATATATGGGCAGGGTTTGGCTGATCCAAATTGCTACGAAGGTGTGAATTAGAGAGAAGGGTGAGTGCCCTTTTATAAGAGGGGTGAGGGCCACCTTAGGAAAAGATAGAAATATTATTTTATAATAATTTCATATTCCGTTTCTAATGTCTCCAAATTTATTAATTTCGAGGATAAGGTGGTGATGAGTCGAAAGCAACTCAACATATAGGTCTTAGAATGGTTTGGTTTACTTTATTAACATTATCTTTTAGTTTTAACTCTTAGTTAATTAGTTTGACATTTACCATGTCTCTTTGTATTTTTATATTATATAGTTAACAAAAATATTATAAACTCCCAATAGACCCCTCAAGTGGTTCAATAATTATAAAAATATAATTATATAAGTAATTTGGAAGAACCATAGAATTTTAGAAATATTATATCAATTTATAAAATAATATTTATTTTAAAAACTCCTTTATGTCAATTTGACACAATTTATTAATTGATTTTTGTTAAAGTCTTGAAAACATTATTAATTATATCCAAATTTATTTAAGCAATAATAACATATCATATGAACCAATAAAAATCATGTATTTCGTTAAAACGTTCAAATTATATTTATTTTAACATTTATAATACCAATTATTTGATTCTTTCATTAATAAAGAACATACTTCAACATTATTGTGTCATAAATAAATTTAATTATTGAATGTCTAAAAATTATAAATAAAATACCATTATGTATGAAATCGTTTTATATTTATAATTAATATTTATAGTCGAAAATAGAACATATATAACCCTATGTAAATTTTTTTTCTAAAAGATATATGCTTATGTAATTTTTGTATTTACTTTAACTTTATTAATATAATGACCATTATCACTTACAAGTGGCCCCATGGGGTCCCAAAATATTCAAAAAGATTCCAATGGTCGGGAATGTATCAAACAATAGGTTTAAGACACTTTTTAGGGTAATTTACTATTATTATAATATTATTTTTCTACCCTTATTTACTGGATTTACTCTTTAACCATGGTTAATAAAATATTTGCCGAAGTAATTATTCAAAATATCTAAAAATAAAAGTTACATATTTACACATTTTTAAACATATGATTCTAAATATGGAATCCATTTTTCTAAATTCAAAAAACATATGTGGAAGAAATTAATTTAAAATTAATTTCTGTTGTCAAAAAAGCGTGTTTTTAAGAAATAATAACTATCAAAAGATTAACACTTGCTTATGTCTAGTTTAAATGTGAAATTATGTCCAATGACCAAAATTGGATTAAAGGGTATAAATTTAATCTAATTATACTTTAAAATCACTCAAATTCATAATTTATTACTATTAATTATTTTTATTAAAGAAGTTGTTTTTAATTAAAATTTAGTAATTTCCACTATTCATCAAAATGTGTAAGTTATCAGAAAAGTACCAAAAATTCACCCTAAGCTAATTTAGATATTCTAAATCAAAAAATGAAGTCCATTTTGAAATATATAATTTATAAAACTTCAAAATGTGGGTATTTCTATTCATAACGGCTAGTTTGATTGGTTGTGGTGTGTTAGAACTCGATGTTGCGCATAACACACGATACTGTATTATTCAAAGAGAAGTGTACCGTGGAAGCTTGGGGTGTTACAATAAAACTATTTTAATAAAAAAATAGATTAAAATAAAAAATATCAATAATATTAGGAAATATTATTATTTACAAATAAACCTATAATCTTATAAAGGATGTTAGACGTAAATTTGGACCATGAAGACAGGTATGTCCATACATGACGAACATTCCTTTTTCACCGTAAAAATTTAAAAAATGTACCTTGCTCAAAAAATAATATGAAGATTAATTTTAAAACCATTTTTAAAAAAGGTTAATCATGTGTAAAGATGTTTTCTAAACATCATATGAAAATATTATTACAATTTTGACTACATTTTTACAAAAATGGTTTTAAAAGAAAACTGATTTCTAACCTGATGGATAAATGAAGTCATATTTTTTAAGAAACATTTTTTCATTATATTATTATAGAATACATATAAAATAGTATTAGTAATAAAATATATCATAGATAGATAGAGGAGAAGAAAATTAATTAGTTTTATTGATACGTGGAAGATAATATTTCATCATTGGATGCATAATCGTAAGAAATATGAACAACTTATGAGATTGTTTCAATAAATCATTAATAGTACTGTAAAATTGAATCATAATATGAAATATTTATGTAAATTAAATATTGCATAAAATATCCTAAAATAATTATAATCCTCATATAACACTTCAAATCAATTTATATAATCCCCATAGAAAAATATTTATGAATAATATGACATGTATCTAATAGAAGGCATGTATCTCATTGACATAAAAAGGGTATGAGAAAACCATTACCCTAAGTCGTGACATTCTTTATACAAGTTTAAACATCTTGTATAATAAATATAAATTTATTATATATACATTGAAAACCCATATTCCCATATATAATACAATATATTTTAACATATGACATTATATAATCTATTTATCAAAAATTCCATGTTAGAAAATAATTTCAGGTAATAACTTCTTTGTTTATTATACATTTTTTGAATTATTTTTCTTGATCCTATAACACATATCATGATTTCAAAGTTATGGGAATGTAACAATATATTATATATTCAGTATATAAATATTTATAATAATCTTTAAAATATAAATATATGAAATGGAATACATTGTTCATAGAGATGGTAGACCATACCTACATGTGAATGTTGTTACCATTTTCTTGTCATTTTTAAATAATTAAATTAAATGATATATATAAATATATATATTACCATTATAGAAGAATTATTTTTTCATATATATCTTTTTTTTATCAAAATAAATAATTAAAACATTCCATGTATTGTGTGAATAAATCAAATCGTTTTATGGAGGCGGTAGTCGATACATCCAGAAATGATGTTATCATATTTACACAAAATGGAAACCATGATGGTTTGTGTTATATTCTAATTATATAATAATAAATAAATCATTATTATCATATAAATTTATTTTATAAAAATATATTTTCCATCATAATTATTGACCATGAGAGGTGGTAATGAAAAAAAGAACTACATTGTTTCGTGAGCTGGTAGTTCAACACAACCAATATCCATAAGTTCTATACCCATTTCATGGATGTGTGTGTAAGTGTTTGTAGAAACCTTATAATAAAAAAATATAATAATATTTATTATAAATGGATAATTATATTATCATGTAATTAAAATATTTGAGTTGGTGGATGATGAATATAAAATAGAAGGGCACGAGGAAGGATGGTACATCTTCTTTGGGTAAATATATTTGGTTGGTACTAAGGGAATCCATTGACATATTTAATCCCAAATGGATTATTATTTTATGAATATATGGATTTTTAGAGGATTTTTTCTAATATTTCGGTTTATAATATGAGCTTTATAAGTGTGAACAATTTGGAGGGGTGAGTACATCTTTAATGCATAGGATGGGGGGGTTATTTTACATTTTTTAAAAGTAAATTGCATATATGTTTTTTCCATTTCACATGGCTCTAATAACATTCAAAATATGATAAAAGTCAAATAAGGTTATAAACATTAACATTTAATGGATTTTGGAAATGTTTATAGTCATTTTGGAATTTATGTTTAAGGTTTAGTAATTTGTTAAGCTTGGTTTTCACATAATCGATGTAATTAAATTTAATCAATAAAAAAATATAATATGAAAAAATTAATTTTACATTATTATAAATTATAAAATACTTTTATTATAAATATAGAAACAATTTTTCCATATTTTACTCACAGTAGTGGAATAAAATAGATTGATACTAATCTTATAAATATATCGAGACATCTGTTTTTGTTAAGAAGTGATGTATCAATGGTCGGGAAGTTTTATATCCTTTTTCAATGTGAAATAGGTTTCAGTGACCTAAATTTGATTATTTAATTTAAATTTAATCAAATAACAATTTTAAAATTGTTTGAAATATAATATAAATACATATTTAAATTAGAAGAAAACTAATTTTTGAATTAAAAATCTATATTTTTCACTTTTAATTAAAAAATGAAACATCACATAAAAACACCAAAGATAATCCCAATAATTTTTTTTAATTCTAATTCCAAAAACTAAATAATCTTTATCACAAAAAAAATATAATATATCAAAAACAATTTTATAATGGGTTTAAAATTAAATTGATGTAAAATTACCTTTTAGAGAAATATATATTTTTTTTCAAAAAATTGGATTTATTCGTAACTTATACATATAAAATATATTGGTTGAGTTTAAAAGAATATTTATTGAATTTATAATATAATAGTTTTATTGAATTAATTTATCAAAAGTTTTATGTTAAATTTATAGTGTTAGAATCTTGTTTTTTAATTGACAATTAGATTTCTATGAAAAGGAATTTCATGATTTTAAAATCATTATTACATTCTTTTCAATCCAATTTATTTCCAATTGATATATTTTATATACATTTGTAAATCATATTTTTACAATTTTGTTAATAATATCCATAAATTTTATGGTAATGTACATGGTTTTCTGTAATAATATTTTGATAAAAAAAATTAAAAACATATTTTTGTTTGGTGGAAATTGAGAAAACATATAATGTAATATTTCAATTTAACATGAAATTTTGTGTGTAAAAAGCCAAAAATAGTGTTTCAGGTGCCCATATATAATCAATGCGTGACATGTTGTGAAAAAATTACAAATTTTTGTATATGATTCAATCCAAACATCGTGTTTTCAAATAAAAAAAATCCATTTTTACTATTCTGTGAAATGAACAATAGTAAAAATGTAATTAATTAAAAAACAATAACACAAAAATAACATGGTGTTACATGAATGGTATGTAAATCCATACATATACCTTTCGAAAATATCTATGAACATTCATTGAGATTTGGAATGTTTTGACACTATCCCCTAAAAAGTGTGGTCAAAGAATGAAAAAAAAATTCTAATTTAAAATTTTGGAATCATTATGCATTGGGATTTTGGTTGCTGTTTTTCATCATCTTTTCTATCGTAAATTGATTTTTGGGTGTTTTCATTGAGTTTAAAATGTTTTTAGATTTATTAAAAATGTATTCAAGAAAAGGAAAACATTATTTCATAGGAAAATGAATTATTTTTTAATAAAATTTTCTAATGTATAGTGAAGTGTGATACGGGAGTTAAATTGGGGATATAAAAATGTTAGATTTTAGGAAAAATTGTGGTTTAAATGTTAGTTGGAATTGTTTTAGAAATGATTAGATACTAATTCACCATTTGAATAAACCTTGAAAATACTTATAAATGTTTACAAAAATTTATATACATGTGGAATGTGAATGATTATATGTTTGAATGAATATCAACTAGTGGAAATGGGAATGTTCACTTATATGTATTTGTATAAGATTCTGTTGGTGATAGCCTAATTTCTGGAGTATAAGGTTCTTTCCAAAGTGAATTCAAAATGATAATTTTGATGTTTAAAAAACAAAATGTTGATTGGTATGATCCCAGTTTTGGAAGGGTATGTATTCATTATGTTTTGGCTAAATCCATTATTTCCGACTTCAAGGTATGTCTTCTGAAAGTATGAGAGGTCGTGGGGGTGTTTCGGGGGATTGGGGAACAAAATAAAGGAAATATGGGCAAGATAAGGTTGGGCGCACGGCCAGCACATGTCAAGGGAAAACTGTAGAACCTGCCCAGGTAAACTGTAAACCCCCCCCACCTCCAGACAGTAGCATGCACACAGTTTGCACATGTTTTGTCAAACAGTGTGGCCAAAAAATGTGTCCTCTTAATGTAGTGAAAAATTAAAAAATTACTTCAATGAGATTTTAATAACTCACTCAAGATTTCCACTCCATTCCTCCCTCTTAACCCGAGAAACGAACCAAATCATCCTAGAGCTCCAATAGGTCGATCTCCCCCATTTCTACAGCATTTTTGGAGTCATTGGACGTAGATCAATGCTCTGGGTAAGGCTAATCCCATCTTTTCTTCTCTTTCTGGATTATAGTTTTTATTTTCTCTCACCCTTGTTCCTAATCTCTTAAAACATATCTTTTGGGTGAGTTCTAGGTTGATGCTCTAATGGCTGGTCAGATTGAGGTCTAATGACTCGATTGAGTGTGCGTTTGACTACAGTTTCGCGGTAGGTGGTCTACAAACTTTATTCCATAGTTTTATGGTGGATATATGCATGTGTTGCTTTGCTCATGGTTTCCTTTTGATTAGCTTTGATCAACCTGGATGCGTTTGGTATAAAGGATGCTTAAAAATGGTAAATGGGAACCCTCACGATCCCCATGGGATGCTTTGATAATGTCATGACCTAATTGGGGCCATCCATGGGGTGTGCCAGATTTTCCTGGGCTTAGGGTTTGTTATTAAACAAGTGAACTTGTTATACTAAATAGTAGAGCCCCTGAAGAATATGTTGGCAATATTGGTTGAACATGGAATAGAAGTTAGGTGATGCACATAGATTTGGAAATAACATAAATGTGATGACCCAGACTCTCTTGGTCCTTCCCTTTACCAAAATCCGGGTTCTAAAGGAGTGGCGTCTCGGTGAGACCGACTGGTGAGACCGATCGGCGCGACCGATCAGCGAGACCAATCGGTGAGACCGATCGGCGAGACCTATCGGCGTCACCCGACCTTGTCATGTTGTTTCTAGTAACACTCCATTACGTAAATAGGGTTTTAAACCCTATTATGACTCGTTTAACCGTGTTTTAAGACCCGTAACGCCCATAATAGTTTTAATTAAATGCTTCATCAATTCATCAGTCGGCTTAAAACCACCCGACGTGGAGCCGCGTGATCAACCCACAACCCCCCGCGCCATACGCGGATTTGCATTTTCACCTCAACCGTCCCGGATCCTATAAACTAAGGGATAGTTGTGGTTTCTCCTTTTTTCCATCGTGACTTTCACAAACAGCTTCTGGTGTGTCGGACCGGCCGCATCGTTATCCGTAAAGTTCCACGCCCCCGGCCTAAATGTCGATCATCTATCAACAAGTAGGGAATTTCTCCATTGCCTCTCTCTTTGTGTATCATGCGGGGTGGGCGTGCTTTTGTTTCTATAGAATTGGATAAACCAGACCTAATTATAGATAACGAACGAAGTATATAAAGAAAGAAGGGGGGGGGGGGGTTGTGATCGTTGATGTTGTCTTATGTTTTGATGTTGTTTCTCTTATGACCAACTTGTTGAGTTGTGCTGGCTTATGCCTCCTGAAAATCGAGGCTGTTGGTGGTCGTTGTTTGTGCACTAATGAACCCCTTCTAATTTTTTAAATGGCTTGTTTGTGGTTGTAAACTCCTGCTGTGAAAAGTGATTTTGGTTAATCACGTATATCCGTCCAAATAAATTGAGGCACCAGGATCTTTCATTTTCTTTTATAACCCCAGTTAAAACACACAGAATTTGAATTATAGAGTGTGTTAAGTCGTTTAAATCTGAAAATACATGCAAGGCCCTACTTGTGTTGGTGGTGGTAGTTGGTTGTTTTCCCTTCGGGCCGATTGTTGGAGATGTGGGAGGGGATGGGATCCCCTGTTACTTTATACTTTCGGTGGTTGTGAGTTTTAAATCCGGGTGGTTACTTGTTCATATCACAAATTGGGGTGGAATCCTCTGTTGTTGAGAACCAGGTGTGGACGTTTTGGTTGATGTTTGACTGTTTACTTTTCTGGACTTATGCCTATGCCTACTAGATGCCTAGTGGTGCTTAAACCAAAAATTGTTACTGAACATAAAAGAATAATGTGATTATGGGTTGTTAGCGTGAGTCGTGACTCGGACTTGAGTGTTGTTGTGATCTATAGGCTGTCTGAAGAAAAGAAACCTATCTTTGGGTGAGTGCTTGTTACCTATATATATGTATTTATAACTTTGTGTTTCTTATTCGCGCCCCACCCAAGTTGAGCACCTAGTGCCGAACACCCCCATTTCATGGGGGAGGGTGTTTTCCCAACACTATTCTTAGTGGCTGGTTATTAGCTCCTTTTCTGCTCCCTTTTTCGGATAGCCCAAGTATCTTCGGGCAAGATGTGATGGCCTGGAGTCCATTATTAGCCCAAGAACCTTTGGGGTGGGTAGTGTGGTGGTTGGCCAGGTGTGTGCGGCAGGTGGTTTCCCAAGTGTCTTCGGGATGAGGCCCAGGTGTCTTCGGGCGTGGTGGTGGTTGTTCTGGCCTGGGTGTTTGCAGGACTAGTTACGTGTGATAGTTGTGGCCCAGGTGTGTGTGGGAGGGATTCAGCAGTGGGACTGCGTGCGGTTGAGGCCCAGGTGTGTGCGGGTGGGGTTTTGGTAGTGGGACTGCGTGTGGTTGTGGCCCAGGTGTGTGCGGGCGGGTGTGGCAGTGGGACTGCGGTGAGAATGGCGGGATTAGTCCGATGCGTAGGATGTCTCAATAACCAGTGGGAAAGTGGCGCGGGGTACCCAAACATCGATGTTCTCTTATTATATAAATTACTTGACTTGCGTTATTTGGGGAGTGTGCCTTGGTGAGGCATGGGGTGGATAGTTTACCTTGATAGGTGTTTAGTTTACTCTTTTCTCACAGGACTTTAGTACGTTCCCCCACTTGTGCACGAGAGTCTTTGGTTTTCCCTACTAAGTGTACTTTTATGCTCACCCTACATATATAAAACTGCTTTCAGATTTCCAGGAGGACTTCGGGGATTACGCAAGACCTTACTAGCTCGGACTTTTGGAGCAGTTGCAGTTGTTGTTTTCCTTTTTGGTACTTACCTTGTAGTCACTTTTTTCACCTTGTGGCTTTTACTTTTGAAACATGCATGTGGGAATGGTTTATTTTTTTCTTTACTTTTCTCTCTACCATGGTGTTGTTGGGTTTTCTTCTCCTTATCTCTCGATCCTATAAAATAAAAAGGGTAATGCCTTCCATTTGCGAGAATTTTCTATACCCTTGGTGCTATTCGCCACTCCGGTACCTATTGAAGGCGGGTTTCAGGGGTCATTATCTCTCCTTCAACTTAAAGAAGGAAGGGCCTGGTAATCAGCTGACCCTTCCCTCCTTTTGGTGAAGGTGGGTCGTGACAGAATGGTATCAGAGGCATGGTTGAGAGATAGGATGGAGTCTGGAGTTAGGCACAGTGAGGATTGCATGGGATGGTAAGGAAACTGTGTTGGGTGACCTTGGAGCGTGAATTAGGCCAGGGAAGACCGGCTAGGACATGGGATTTTAGGGCCCCCGTGATCCAATGCAAGGACTCTGGACCTACCGAACGACCAAGTGAGGCCACACTGATTGCAGGGTAGAGACCCTAGGAAAGGTACATGAATCATAATGACTTGTGTTCTTGTGTTTCTGGGATGTCTTGGGAATTAAGAATAAATTTAAATCTTAATATGTTTTAAGAACGATATTCTGCACTACTTGGGCTTAGGAATTCCTTGTTTACCTTGCAGCTATGGCACCTGGAAGGTGACCACGTGTGGTACAGGCGATCAAGGCCCCTAAGACTACTTTGGCCAATCGACAGAGAGCTGATCGAGAGGAAGAGGACGACCAGTGGCAGAAGACTCTTCGAGCCTTCCAGCGACAGGCCCTCGAGAAGTATGATGGAAGAACCTCCGATATGAAGACGGAAGGCTGGCTAGAGGTGATAGTTATAGGTTTCGGCCTGATTTGGGCCCCGACCGAGTACTGGGTTCCCCAGGCCGTTAGCCAGATGCTGGGAGCGGCACGTTAGTGGTGGATGCCTTACCTAGGGGAGAGGAGAGAATCTAAGGTGGCTTGGGTGGATTTCGAGAAGGAGTTCCGGGCGGAGTTCCTCTCCTCAACGATGAAAGAAGAAAATAGGAAGGAGCTACTCTCCCTCCAGCATGGGAGTATGTCTGTTAGGGAGCTAGGGATCAAGTTCAAATACCTCCTACGTTTTGCTCCGGACCTCTTTCCCGACGAGGAGTCTCGGGAAAGACGTTTGGAGGAGGCACTCCGACCCTCCCTCCAGTATGCTGTTACCCCCTTTACCCTGCCGACGTACGTGGAGGTCCAGAAGAAGGCCGAAGTGGTGGAGTGGATGCATGCTCTAGGGGGAGTGTCACGAGAGGGGACCCAGATGGGACCATCAAAGGGGAAAGCCATCAGCACCAGGCCTCCAGCGTCAGGACCCTCTAGGTTCCGACCCACAGGGAGCAGGTCGCAGCAGTTTCAGTTTCGATCCTCCATCCCTCGCCCTTTTCCAACGGGCCCGGGACCACGGTGCTTCATATGTGGGATCCCTTGGCATCTCTGGAGTCAGTGCCCAGACCGGGTGCAGTACAACAGCAGAAGTCAGCCCCAGCACCCACCCCAGCAGCAGCTTCCAGCCCGACCTTTCCAGCAGCAGCAGTAGGGACAGCGAGCTCCCGCTCCTCCGAAGGCAGATGTAGGAGGAGGCCAACCTCAGGGCACTCCACAGGGACCTCGACCAGGGAGTGGTCGGGGGGGGGGGGGTGGATGATAGCCGAGGGGCAGGGGAGCTGGGCATGGACAGTTGCACACTGCAGAGGCAGTATTGCAAGCAGAGCCAGAGGTTGTTCGAGTTATGATCAGTCTGTTTAGCACTATTGCTTATGCTTTGTTCGATACCGGAGCTTCTCACTCCTTCATTGCACCCAGTCTAGCCCGTGCCTTGGGTCTAGATGCCGAGAGACTTCCAGTGTCCCTGGTGTTGAGCACACCAGTTGGAGGTCAGACCGACTTGTTGTTCGTTTTTCGGGGATGTAGACTGATGATAGGGCCACATCAGTCGGTTCGGGATCTTCTTCTGCTACAGATTCAGCCATATGATGTCATCCTAGGCATCGACTGGATATTTTTTGTGTGCGCCGTCATCAACTATTTTTGAGGGAGGGTGGTGTTCTCAGACTTGGACAGCCGTCATGTTACCTTCACCGGCGAGCGGAGCAGTCCGAAGGGAAACATGAGAGAGGAACCCCTCCTCTCCTTGTTGACCGAGCTGACGGTAGAATTAGTAGATGCAGAAATGGTGGAAGTACTAGAGGTCGTTCATGAGTTTATGGACATCTTTCCTGAAGAGGTGATGAATCTGCCCCCTCGACGTGATATCGAGTTCGGGATAGACCTACATCCCGGTGCTCGTCCAATATCGATGGCTCCTTACCGGATGGAACCTTCGGAACTACGGGAGTTGCGGATATAGATTGACGATCTGATGAAGAGGGGTTATGTTCATTCGAGTATGTCACCGTGGGGTGCTTCGGTCGTGTTTGCAAAGAAGGAAGATAGAGGTCTTAGGCTGTGCATAGACTACAGGAGGTTGAATCAGGTGACGATCAAGAATCACTACCATCTCCCAAGGATAGATGATCTTTTTGACCAGCTGAAAGGGGCAGGATGGTTCTCAATGATCGACCTATGGTCTGGGTACCACCAGCTGAGGGTGAAAGAGAGCGACATCCCGAAGACAGCGTTCAAGTGCAGGTATGGACACTTCGAGTTCGTAGTCATGCCCTTCGGTGTTACGAACGCCCCGGCTGTGTTCATGGGGATTACAAACTCCATCTTCCGGGAGTACCTGGATCGGTTCGTGGTTGTGTTCATCGACGACATCCTGGTCTACTCTAGATCAGAGGAGGACCATGCAGAGCACCTGAGAAAAGTTTTGGAGCTCCTCCGATGGCACCAGCTATATGAGAAGTTGTCAAAATTCAAGTTCTGGACATGAGAAGTGCACTTCCTCGGGCACGTAGTGTCAGAGAAGGGTATAGCGGTCGACCCATCAAAGGTCGAAGCAGTTGATTCTTGGGAAGTACCCAAGAATGTGGCAGAAGTCCGAAGTTTCCTCGGGTTGGCAGGTTACTACCGGAGTTTCGTACCCAACTTCTCCCGAGTAGCATCCCCTTTGACTGCTCTGACCAAGAAGGACCAGGCTTTCGTATGGAGTGAGCAGTGCTAGTCAGCCTTCAGCTACCTGAAGGGGAAGTTGGTCAGTGCCCTAGTGCTGAGATTACCAGAAGAAGGGGAGGCCTATGAGGTATTATGTGATGCTTTGGGACAGGGTCTGGGATGTGTGTTGATGCAGCGATGAGGGGTGATCTCTTACGGGTCCAGGCAGCTGCGTTCCCATGAGCGTAATTACTCCACCCATGACCTAGAGCTTGCAGCGATCGTTTTTGCGCTAAAGTTATGGCGGCACTACCTCATCGGGGAATGCTTTGTGGTCTTTACAGATCACAAAAGCTTGGGGTATATCTTCTCCCAGCGGGACTTGAACTTGCGACAGCGGAGATGGGTGGAGTTCCTCCAGGATTACGACTTAGAGATCTCTTATACTGAGGGCAAGGGAAATGTGGTGGCTGATGCTTTGAGCAGGAGGACGCAGAAGGATGCAGTCTGAGAGTCGGCGGATGCCTGGAAGGTAATGGAAGAGTTGGCCTCCTTACACCTAGATGTGAAGATGGATAGTGGCAGAGGCTGCCTATATCAGTTGACAGTGCAGTCATCCCTGTTTCAGCAGGTGGAATAGTCTCAATGGGGAGACCTAGAGTGTGAAGTGATGTGTGACCAAGTTGACCAGGGAAATGCTCCGGAAGGATGGACCGAGGATGTTCAGAACCAGATGCTTTTCTAGGGAAGGTTGTTTGTCCCAGAGACGATGTGTGGCAGGGTCCTCAGTGAGTTCCAAAACTCACCACTAGCGGTACACCCTGGAGTTTCCAAGATGTACCAGGGTTTGAAGAGGAAGCTTTGGTGGCCCAGAGTTAAGCAAGCATTGGCGGAGTTTGTGGCCAAGTGCCTAGTGTGTCAACAAGTGAAGGCTGAACACCGAGTTCCATGCGGCCTACTACAGCCCCTAGGTGTCCCCGAGTGGAAGTGGGATGACATCTCAATGGATTTCGTCAGGGGACTACCCATGTCCCAAGGAGGGTACGATGCCATCTGGGTGGTAGTGGACAGGTTGACGAAATCGGCTCACTTTCTGGCGATCAGGGAGTCGAGTGATGTGGATGCTTCGGCACGAAAGTACGTGGATGAGGTGGTGCGGTTGCATGGAGTTACGAGGTCTATATTCTCGGATAGGGATGCACGGTTTACCTCGCGGGTCTGGAGAGGATTGAAGCATGCGTTTGGCACCCAGTTACGCCTTATCACTGCTTTCCATCCCCAGACAGATGGGAAAACGAAGCGCACCATCCAGACCTTGGAGGATATGCTACGAGCATGTGTTCTGAACTTAGGAGGTTCATGGTTGCAATACTTTCCTCTGGTAGAGTTTTTATACAATAATAGCTACCACTCTACCATCGGCATGGCCTCATTTGAGTCTTTGTACGGGAGGCCATGCCATTCTCCTGTGTGCTGGACCGAAGTAGGAGAGGCAGGCATCCTTGGTATGGAGGTGGTGCAGAGCATGACAGAGAAGGTTCAGCTCATACGGGAAAGGATGAAAGCATCCCAGGACCGACAGAAGTCGTATGCTGATGCCAGGAGGAGGCCCTTGGAGTTTGAGGTTGGAGACCATGTGTTCTTGAAGGTCTCCCCTCGGCGTGGGTAGCGGAGGTTCGGCAAGGGGAGTAAGCTTTTCCCTAGGTTTATCGGACCCTTCCAAGTGTTGTGGCGGGTCGACGAAGTGGCTTACCATCTAGCGTTGCCACCACCTCTATTAAGGATACATGATGTCTTTCATGTGTCCCAGCTCCGTCGGTATCTGCACGACGGTTCGTACGTCCTTGATTGGGGCAAGATGGACATCGAGGACGACGCGACCTTTGTGGAGAGACCTGTGATAATCGAGGATCGCAAGGAGAAGGTGCTTCGTGGGTGAACCATTCCCTTGGTTCGCGTGTTGTGGAGACATGGTGGGCTTGAGGAGAGTACGTGGGAAAGGGAAGCAGAGATGCGTACCCAGTACCCAGAGTTGTTTTGAGTTTTGTCCCTTATTGTACCTATTGTGGTAGGACATTTTTTCCTTTGGCTATGAAATGTACTGGTTTCTTTCCTCTTCTTGTGTGTGAAAACCCCCAGCTATAGGGAAGGAGAGAACCCGACCCCTAATCAAGACGCATTAAGGTGGATGCGATTAAACCCATGTGGGCGAGTCAGTGCCCCCCAAAGCGGATAATATCTTGACATGGGGGAAGAGACTCCCTAACCCACGTACCCGGGCAGTTTGGCATGGCATGTTTCTAGGTTCGTGACAGGAAGATGTTCTTAGTTAGCGATGAGGTTCGCTCCTGAGAGGTATCTTTTGGGGTGGTTGTTCGGACCCACCCTTCCCTTCTGGGTTATCTAAATTCTCAGGGACGAGAATAGTTTGAGAGGTATCTGATGTGATGACCCAGACTCTCTTGGTCCTTCCCTTTACCAAAATCCGGGTTCTAAAGGAGTGGCGTCTCGGTGAGACCGATCGGTGAGACCGGTCGGTGAGACCGGTCGGTGAGGCCGACCGGTCAGACCGCTCGGCGAGACCAATCAGTGAGACTCTCCAACCCACGTACCCAGGAAGTTTGGCATGGCATTTTGCTAGGTTCGTGACAGGAAGATGTTCTTAGTTAGCGATGTGGTTCACTCTTGAGAGGTATCTTTTGGGGTGGCTGTTCAGACCCGCCCTTCCCTTCTGGGTTATCTAAAATCTCGGGGATGAGAATAGTTTTAGAGGTATCTGATGTGATAACCCAGACTATCTTGTTCCTTCCCTTTACCAAAATCCGGTTTCTAAAGGAGTGGCATCTCGGTGAGACCGATCGGTGAGACCGGTCGGCGAGACCGGTCGGTGAGACCGCTCGGCGAGACCGCTCGGCGAGACCAGTCGTGGAGACCGGTCGGCGAGACCAGTCGGGGAGACCGATCGGTGTGACCGATCGGTGCGACCGATCCGAGAGACCGATCGGTGAGACCGATCGGCGCGACCGATCAGCGAGACCGATCGGTGAGACTGATCGGTGAGACCGATCGGCGTGACCAATCGGCGAGACCGATCGGCGTCACCCGGCCTTGTCAAGTTGTTTCCAGTAACGCTCCTTTGCGTAAATAGGGTTTTAAACCCTATTCTGACTCGTTTAACTATGTTTTAAGACCCGTAACGCCCATAAGAGTTTTAATTAAATGCTTCATCAATTCATCAGTCGGCTTAAAACCACCCGACGTGGAGCTGTGTGATCAACCCATGACCCCCCTCACCTTACGCGGATTTGCATTTTCACCTCAACCGTCCCTGGCTCTTATAAACTAAGGGATAGCCGTGGTTTCTCCTTTCCTCTATCGTGACTTTCGCAAACAGCTTTTGGTGTGTTGGACCGGCCGCATCGTTATCCGTAAAGTTCCGCACCCCCGGCCTAAACGTCGATCATCTATCAACAAGTAGGGAATTTCTCTTTTGCCTCTCTCTTTGTGTATCATGCGGGGTGGTCGTGCTTTTGTTTCTGTAGAATTGGATAAACCAGACCTAATTAAAGATAACGAACGAATTCTATAAAGAAAGAAGGGGGGGCTATAATCGTTGATTCTATCTTATGTTTTGATGTTGTTTCTCTTATGACCATCTTGTTGAGTTGTGATGGCTTATGCCTCCTGAAAATCGAGGCCGTTGGTAGTCGTTGTTTGTGCACTAATGAACCCCTGCTAATGTTTTAAATGGCTTGTTTGTGGTTGTAAACTCCTGCTGTGAAAAGTGATTTTGGTTAATCACGTATATCCGGCCAAATAAATTGAGGCACCAGGATCTTTCCTTTTCTTTTATATCCCTGGTTAAAACACACGGAATTTGAATCATAGAGTGTGTTAAGTCATTTAAATATGAAAATACATGCAAGGCCCTTCTTGTGTTGGTGGTGGTAGTTGGTTGTTTTCCCTTCGGGCCGATAGCTGGAGATGTGGGAGGGGATGGGATCCCCTGTTCCATTATACTTTCGGTGGTGGTGAGTTTTAAATCTGGGTGGTTACTTGTTCATATCACAAATTGGGGTGGAATCCTCTGTTGTTGAGAACCAGGTGTGGACGTTTTGGTTGATGTTTGACTGTTTACTTTTCTGGACTTATGTGTAACACCCCAAGCTTCCACGGTACGTTTCACTTCGAATAATGCAATAGTGTGTGTTGTGCGCAACCTCGAGCTCTAACACACACCACAACGAATTAAACTAGCCGTTGTGAATAGTAATACCTACTTTTTGAAATTTTATAAATTTTATTTATCAAAATGGACTTCATTTTTGAATTCGTAATATCGAAATTATCCTAAGTTGAATTTTTTGTAACTTTCTGAGAACTTCCAATTTTTTTATGAATAGTGAAAAATACTTAAAACAACTTTTTTAATCAAAATAATTTTTTGTGATAAATTATACTATTTAGTGGTTTTAAAGAATAATTAGAATATATTTGTAACATTTTATCCAATGGTGGTCATTAGAATTAATTTAACATTGAAATTGGACATAAACAATTGCCAATCTTTTGATATAAATTGTTTCTTAAAAACATGCTATTTGTTGTGACAGCGGGAATTAATTATAAAATTAATTAATGCAACTTATATGTTTGTAATTTTGTAAAATAGACATCATTTTTGAATTCGGAATATCAATTATAGCTTAGGGTGAAATTTTGGCATTGTTCTGAAAAACTTCAATTTTTGATGAATAGTGAAACCACTAAGTGGTAGTTAAATAACTGATTTTTTGTTTAAATGAAATATTACCACTTCTGTGATTTGATTTTCAAAAATCCGACATACATGGTTTTCATTAAGAAGTAAAATGTGGTTCAATGAGATTAAAATAATTTTTTGGTGAATAGTAACTTTTAAGTTCATAATCGCGATTAAAGGTAATTAGTGAAGTTTAAGGTAAAAACAATGTTTTAATAATATGATATGAGCTTGACACTTATCCTGCTCCTATTGGATGAGTCATGGACGACCAAGACAACCCATGGGTCAACTTAGGGACCCCATGGAGCCACTTTGGTTGGAAAATGACATTAATATATATTTATTTAATGTTAAAATTAAATTGACACAAACATGAGTTGTTTTACTAAAACAGTTTTTAAGTGGAGTTACCCAAGTCCAAATTTTGACTATAAATATTCATTAGAAATCTAAAAAGATTTCCTACATCATAGTATTTTTTTTAGTAATTTTTAGACATTAAATAAAGTAAATTATTAATGACATCATTATGATGCAGCGATGACCTCATTATTTAACGATTTTAATAAAATGAAAAGATAATGTAAAATCCAAGGCTTAAACTTGTCCAAAGACTATTTTATGGTTAGATTTTGAACCCTTATCACCTTATCCACGAATTATATATGTGTGGGTCCTTTAGAATCCGAAAAGAATTGTATAATAATGTAACATTTCAATCTTTCCAAAAGAGCCCCTCCTCTCCACTTATAAAAGGCCCCCACCTCTCCCACCTTATTCACACTTTCAAGCCATTTTTCTCTGCCAAACTCTACCCAAATACTCTCCCAACTTCCCCCTCTTACTCCTAGAATCCTCACTTTGGGAATTACTCTTCCCAAGGAATCCTTTGGCTCAAATCAAAAAGAGTTACCCGATTTTGAGGTAATGTCTTCTCTAATGTTGTTTTGTTTTATTTTTCTTCTCCAACCCCCTAAACTCTTTTTATTCATTTCTTTTGTAACAAAACCAGTATCCTCAATATACTGGGATGTTTTTATAAGAAGGATTCTATCTACACTTACACACACCTACATCTAATGGTTAAAGAACATACGGTTTCTGTGGATGGCGAATTTCTGCCTCACGAAACGATGATTGTTCAACACTCATATAACACCTTCAAAGGTGGCCATTAAGATGTCACTATTTTTGTATATGATATATAATATGTTTATGTTTTACTTATGCTTCTGTATTTTTCATTTATGGCATACTTTATGATTTCCATTATAGGTAAAACGCGATAATTTCATTTTAGGAAGTGCGGACTACCGCCCCCTCAAAGTGATTTGAATCCTTAATGCCATATGTGGGATGTATAAAGGATGGAGTAAATGGTATTGTACACTATATTATACTGGAATTATATTATACATTTATATAATTATAATTTTGTTCCATTAAATATGAAATTGAAATGAAAGTAGCGTTCATGCGTACGTACGTCTTACCGTCTCCATGAACGGTGCATTTCATTTCTTACCTCTAAATGTTACGTAATATTATAAATGAATGTATATACTGGATATATAAGATATATATGACATCTAAATCATGAATATAATTCTGGAGATAATGGATATTCTACCACATAAACAACTTGTAATTATAAGAAGTTTATTGTTGACTCAAGTACCAAAGATCAACAAAACGACCATTATTAACTTAAATAATTACATAACGTTCATATCATTGTAATAAGTGATATAAAAAGGATAATGAAATTGAAAATGGTTCTTAATAAGGTATATATTAACTCTAGTTTATTATTCAGGAGGTTAAAGAACGGTTGAGTCAAGTCAGACACGAGGCAAGGGAACTTGTTAACCCAACTTCCATTCTTTGGGTTAATTTCCTACTTTCAAATTATGTCATGATATTATTATGTACTATCTTGTATTTGAACTTTATTTATGTGTACTTATAGTATATACACATAATAGATCTATTATATATTAAAAAAATGATCTTTGTAAGAGAATTTCTTAACCCAACTTCCATTCTTTGGGTTAATCTCCTACTTTCAAATTATGTCATGATATTATTATTTCCTATCATGTATTTTTACTTTCTTTATGTGTAATTATAGTGAATACACATAATAGAATTATTTTATTCAAAAAATGATATTTGTAAGGACTTAACCTCAATCTCCTTTCATTGAGGCATATTTTTTTTTATACACAACTTTTTTTATACGGTGTATAAACCCCTTTGACTTTTATGTTTATTCAAAAGGTTTTATTTTATAATTATGTGATTTTTAAATGATTTAAAAAAAGAGATATTTATCTCAAATATATGAAAATCCAGTGCAAATGTATACGTACTTAACGCAAGCTTAAAAATGTTTTCAGAAAACCCGACTCTCGAGTGTGGTAGATAGGAAGGGATTGGGAGTGGACCCATCATGGCCTATAATTAGTCGAGAAGTCTCAGAATTAGTTATTTTGTTTTCAGAAGCTTGCATAATGTTTTTAGAAAAACACTGGAGTATATTTGAACAATTTTAAACGTAAGTATCTTCTAAAAAATTACATCGGTAGGTCTCATGAGACAACTAGACGTGGAATTGGCCGAGGCCCTTTCCCAATTTGATTTATGGTTTTGGCCGAGGCCTTAATAATTTTAGACGTCTTGGACGAGGCCTTGACAAAATGTTTCAGAATGTCTGGCATTATACATTCCCTCATTATGAAAGTGGTTATTGATATTGCATGTGATTATTCGACCAGTAGAATATCCATGTGAATAAGTAAATGGCATTATCTCATTTTACTTTTGCCATGTTATGTTGATGTTCATGTTTAAAAGGATTTTGTTTTAGTTATACATTGCCTTAAATGTTAATGTTTATTTATGAAAGCTTCTGCATTATTTTTATCCTTACTGAGCATCTGAGCTCACCCCTTTCAATGTTTTAATATTTTCCACGATGTGAAAAAGTATTTTATGAATGACCTGCAGGGATAGTCAGAAGAGGACATGAGTGTGGACTATGAAGACTTTGTTATTAATTTTTCACTTTATGATGTAATGAAAGACTTATGAATGTATCTATTCTTTCCAAGGCTACTAAACTAATCGGTCTTTCGAGACTTGATCTTTTGTGATCATGCCAATGTTACGAAGTAATGCACCGACTCTGGGTAGCTGGGGTCGGGGCGTTACATTATGCCTATGCCTACTAGATTCCCAGTGGTGCTTAAACCAAATATTGTTACTGAACATGAAACAAGAATGGGATGATGGGTTGTTAGCGTGAGTCGTGACTCAGACTTGAGTGTTGTTGTGATCTATAGGCTGTCTGAAGAAAAGAATCATAGCTTTGGGTGAGTGCTTGTTACCTATATATATGCATCTGTAGCTTTGTGTTTCTTATTCGCGCCCCACCCAAGTTGAGCACCTAGTGCCGAACACCCCCATTTCATGGGGGAGGGTGTTTTCCCAACACTATTCTTAGTGGCTGGTTACTAACTCCTTTTCTGATCCCTTTTCCGGATAGCCCAAGTATCTTCAGGCAGGCTGTGATGGCCTGAAGTCCATTATTAGCCCAAGAACCTTCGGGCTGGGAAGTGTGGTGGTTGGCCAGGTGTGTGCGGCAGGTGGTTTCCCAAGTGTCTTCGGGATGAGGCCTAGGTGTCTTCGGGCGTGGTGGTGGTTGTTCTGGCCTAGGAGTTTGCAGGCCTAGTTACGTGTGACAGTTGTGGACCAGGTGTGTGCGGGTGGGATTCAGCAGTGGGACTGCATGCGGTTGAGGCCCAGGTGTGTGCGGGCGGGGTTTCGGTAGTGGGACTGCGTGTGGTTGTGGCCCAGGTGTGTGCGGGTGGGTGTGGCAGTGGGACTGCGGTGAGAATATAAGGACCCACACTTATTTCATACATAATCTTGAATTTATTCAAGAAAACACTTCATTTTACATTGAGGATCTTTTCAAGTTTATAGCTTTAGAAAATTAAGACAAAATATTCATAACATTACACATCGTTACATAGTGGATACCATAAAATCAGTTTCCATTTTCCTCAGAATATAAAACATTAAATCATAAAACAAGACTCCTTGACAATTCTTCAACATTTAACATGTCTTCCTTCCTTGTATTATTCATCCATTAACCTGTGAAAAATCATTTAAAAACTTGGGATGAGCACAAAATCTCAGTAAGGTATGAAAAAGAGGGAAAAAATCTCATTAGTTCATGAATACACAAGACATATGGAAACATTTTCAAAATACATGATTTACACCCATAAAATCTTACTTAGCATAACATGAGATTTACACAAGATCCATACTAACATAATTATAATCATAAAGGTATATTGGGGCATTACTTACATAATCTTGTAACCATCTTGGCTACCTTAAAATTTGTAACCCTCACGGCTACCTTACTTTGTGTAACCATCACAGTTACACTTGGAGTAACCATATGGCCGACCTCCAACTTACTCATACCCAATGCATTGGAGGGAAATATAGGTCCCACCCTTCATCATAAACAATGCCCAATAGCCAAAACATAATCATTCAACATAAATAATAGCATAAAAACATTGCCTTTGAATCTTATAAAACAGAATTTTAAAAGAGGATTTTAGAAGAAAAGTCCCTTATAAACATCATATACTTGAAGTGATACTTAATTGAGTGGATGGAATATGTATATACTCTGTAAATACACATAATTAAACATAATATAAACAGAACCCATCACACAAACAATTTAAATAGCACATAAATTATAAAGTAGAAGGTTAACCCAAAGAATGGAAATCGGGTTAAGAATTCCCTTACCTTGGGCTTGTCCTACTTCAAAATTGTTTGAACCTCCTGTATAATGGTTAAAGGAGTGTTAATAGGATTTTAAAGAAACTTTTTCATGTTTATAACATCTTATATGGTCATTTCATAACCTCATTTCACCCCTTATTTGTCAGTATTTTGTTCCTTGCATTATTTTGGGTGAGGTCTTTTGTGATTTTCACGATCGGTTCATGATGAATCGTTCTTGTTGATTGGAAGTGAAACTCCAGAATTGGAATGGAGTATTAGTTACATAACTACAGTACCATAAATTATACCATTCATCACTTTGGTGCTTTATATGATGATGATTTATAAGTTAAAACATTAATTATGTTCGTTTAGATAATTTAAGTGGTTCTTTGATAATTACAATTTCATTTAGTCTTATAAGTTTGAATCATGAGTACAAAAGAATTACAGAACCTTATATGATTCATAAAACATATATTATAACCTGGTTCAACCATATAAATGGTTTCATGACCAGACTTGAAATAATTAAAAATACATCGTCCACGATATCGGTAATTCGACACGAATGGACAATGTTTTTTTGATTCTTTAAATAAGTGAGAGAGGAGAGGAATAATGATTTGTAATTTTCCATAAACATGAAAACATCCAGAATATACATGATTCTGGAGATTTCATGCCTCTTGGATAAGAGGGGGTGAAGAAAGAAGTGGAAGGAATCATGAAATAAAGAAAACATGAGAAATTTCTTACAAAAAATTCGGCAGCCTAACGGCGCCTCTAAAAATTTCATAAAAACAAGATTGATGAGAGGAATGGAATATCTCATCAATCATACAAAATTTGGACTGTAAGGGAAAATATTTAATGAAATATCCCAACAAAATACAAAGGAAAAGGAAGAGAATAACATAAAATGGATGGAAAGAATGAAAATGAAAGAGGATGTTTACCTCTTGATCTCTTCTCCTTGAGATCCTTCTTAAGGGCTTTGATTTTGGTCTTTTGGTGAGACCAGCAGCTCTAGGACGTGGGGAAGAAGATTGAGGAGGGAATTTGGCAGAAATTAGACAATGCTCAAGGCTTGAGAGGTGTGGGAGGAAGAGGGGAGTGAGGGTGGTATTTATAGTGGAGGAGGGGAGGTATTTTAGATTATTTTAATTATTATTATAATATTTTTATCAAGACTATGAATAATCTCAAATCAAGTGGCCTTAATTAGTGAAAATATCATGTGATTTCGAAGCAAGTGGCCTTTCATCACTTATGATGTCATAAATAGTGCATTTTTACTGATAAATTGATTATACGGTATTTTACCGTATTTCACTATTCACCGAAAATTCAAGAGTTTCAGAAAAATACCAAAAATTTACCCCAACCATTTTTCAACGTGTAGAATTCAAAAATGAACTCCATTTTTCAAAAATAATTTTCTAAATATTATTAATTTAATTTTAAAAAAAGGTCACAGTTAATTCGAAAAATAACAAAATTGAAGTGCAATTAGTTTTATGTGACATTGGAAAATTAATTAAGATCCCATTATCCTATTGCCGTGGGAAAATAAAATAATAATATTATTTACTATTCATGAGGTCATATTACTATTCATATTACTATTCATAAGGGCATGTTACTATTCACCAAAAAAAACAAGTTTGTTCCATCAGACTCGAAATAACATACTGAACACAATTGTAGATGATAGTTTCTTGAAATTCAAAACATAGAAGAAATAAAATTATGTTTAAAGGATACTTATAAATATATACCTTAAACAAAATTTCAAGCATTTTCAATTTATTTTTAGAAAACCTTGGGATGTTACATTATCCCCACCTTCTTGAAATTGCGTCCTCGCAATTTTATTTACTTATTAAATAACTGAGGGTATTTTTCCCTCATAGCATTTTCAGACTCCCATGTTGCTTCTTCAGCCATGTGGTTTCTCCACAAAACCTTTACCTGGTGGATTACCTTATTCCGCAATACCTGTTCTCTTCGATCAAGAATCTGAATCGGTTTTTATTCATAAGAAAGGTTCTCTGCTAGCTGAACTTCTTCCGGCCTCAAGACATGTGATGAATCTGGAACATACTTTCTCAACATCGAAACATGAAAAACATTGTGTACCTGAAATAAGCTCGGAGGCAAAGCTACGCGGTACGCAACTGTTCAAACTTTATCCAAGATTTCAAAAGGACCGATGAACCGTGGACTTAGTTTCCCTTTCTTACCGAAACGCATCACACTTTTCCAAGGAGATATTTTAAGGAAAACATGGTCACCTACCTTGAAAGAGAAGTCTTTCCTTCTGTTATCTGCATAACTTTTCTGCCTGCTTTGAGCTATCCTCATGTGTTGCTGGATCATCCTCACTTTCTCAGCCACTTCTTCTACTAATTCTGGCCCCATCAACTTTCTTTCACCGACTTCATCCCAAAACGCAGGAGTCCGACACCTCTTTCCATACAAGGCCTCAAAAGGTGCCATCTGAATACTGGAATAGAAACTGTTATTATAAGAAAACTCAACTAATGAAAGATGCTGATCCCAACTTCCCTGATAGTCCATTGAACAAGCTCGAAGCATATCCTCCAAAGTTTGAATCGTTCGCTCTGACTGCCCATCTGATTGAGGATGAAAAGCTGTACTGAAATTCAACTCTGTGCCCAAAGACTTCTGAAGTCCCTTCCAAAATTTAGAAGTGAACCTGGGATCTCGGTCAGACACAATGGAAAGAGGAACTCCATGTAACCTGACAATCTCTTTGAGGTACAATCGAGAAAGCTGATCTAATGTCATTGTATCTCGAATAGAAAGAAAATGAGCAGACTTTGTTAGCCGATCAACAATAACCCATATTGCACTGTTACCTCGAGAAGTCTTTGGTAGTCCCACCACAAAATCCATGGATATATTCTCCCATTTCCATTCTGGCACCGGCAAAGGCTGAAGCATCCCCTTCGGTAACTGTCGCTCTGCTTTAACCTGCTGACATGTCAAACATTTCATTGTAAAATCAGCAATATCTCTTTTCATCCCATTCCACCAGTAATACTCTCGAAGGTCTCTGTACATCTTAGTACTTCCAGGATGAATAGAAAATGGAGAACTATGAGCTTCACACAACAATTCTTTCTTCAGCTGGGAATCACAAGGCACACACAACCTTTTTCCAAACCTTAAAACACAATCTTTATCAAGATTAAATTCTTGAAACTTACCCATTTTAACCAATTCTACCTTTTTCTGTAGCTCTCGGTCTTCCCTCTGCGCTTTCATAATTCTGTCTGACAACGAAGACTGCACTGAAACCTGAAACAAAACAGATATATTCCCCGCACCAACAACTTCCAAGCCAAAATTTATCAAATCATTAATCAAGGGATCACGTTCCAAACGTAGCATGGTTAATGATGCATGATTTTTCCGACTTAAGGCATCCGCTACTTTGTTTGCTTTTCCAGGATGGTAATTAATTGTGCAGTCATAATCCTTTATCAGTTCTAGCCATCTTCTCTGCCTCATGTTTAATTCCTTCTGAGTGAATATATACTTAAGACTTTTATGGTCAGTATATATTTGGCATTTGGTTCCGTATAGATGATGCCTCCATATTTTCAAAGCAAAAACCACAGCTGCCAATTCCAAATCATGTGTGGGATAATTCAGCTCATGAGGTTTAAGTTGTCTCGAGGTATAGGCAATTACCTGATCATTCTGCATCAAAACACAACCAAGTCCCTTCAAAGAAGCATCACTGTAGATGACAAACTCACCATTCCGGGAAGGTAAGGCCAAAACTGGAGCATTCACCAATCTCTTCTTTAGTTCCTGAAAACAAACATCACATTCCTCTGTCCAAACAAATTTAACCCCTTTCCGTGTTAACTTAGTTATTGGGCTAGATAACCGTGCAAAGTTCTTAACAAAGCGTCGGTAATAACTTGCTAAGCCCAGAAAACTACGAATCTCTGTAACATTTGTGGGTCTTGGCCATTCATCAACTACTTTTGTTTTGGCAGGATCAACTGTTATTCCATCCTTATTTACAATGTGCCCAAGAAAAGAAATCTGTTGCAACCAAAAATCACACTTGCTGAATTTTCCATATAGTTTCTTTTCTTTTAAAGTTTGTAAAACAACCCTTAGATGTTTTTCATGCTCCTCTTTATTTTTAGAAAAAACCAGAATGTCATCAATAAATACCACCACAAACATATCCAAGAACTCATGAAATACTCTATTCATAAGATTCATGAATACAGCAGGTGCATTAGTTAACCCAAATGGCATAACAACAAATTCATAATGCCCATATCTAGTACGAAAGGCTGTTTTCGGGATGTCATCCTCCTTCACCTTCAGCTGATGGTATCCGGATCTCAAGTCAATCTTGGAAAAGTACTGAGCTCCCTGGAGCTGATCAAACAAGTCATCAATATGAGGCAAAGGATACTTGTTTTTAACAGTGATGTTATTCAAAGCTCTATAATCAATGCAAAGTCTCATGGAACCATCTTTCTTTTTAACAAACAAAACAGGGGCTCCCCATGGTGAAGTACTGGGACGAATGAAACCTTTGACAAGCAAATCCTGCAACTGATTTTTCAATTCAAGAAGTTCTATTGGAGCCATACGATATGGGGGTTTTGAAATTGGCTTAGCATCAGGAACTAAGTCAATTGTGAATTCAACTTCTCGTTTAGGTATGACACTGGGTAAATCCTCAGGAAAAACATCAAGGTATTCATTTACCACTGGCACATCATTGATTTGAATAGTTCCCTTGTTTTCAACAATATGAGCCAGATAACTTTCATTTCCATCTTTCAGTAGTTTCTCAGCTTCTTGATATGTTATCAATTGTATGGGTTCATTCTTGTATACAAACTGAAACTCTTTCTGAAAAACAACTTCTTTAGCTCTACAGTCAATCTTAGCATGATAATTAGAAAGCCAGTCCATCCCCAGAATAACTTCAAACTCGACTAAGGGTAAAACAACAAGGTTTGCAGGTAAAGTCTTTCCACATACCACAATAGAAATATTCTTATAATTCCTCTTTGCTATAACATTTCCCCCTGGTGTTTTAACAACAAGTTCGGGTATCATTTGTTGAGGTGATATTTCCAATTTACTAGAAAATTTCTCAGAGATGAAGGAATGTGTAGACCCCGTATCAAACAAAACTTTAGAAAAATCTGAGTGAACAAAGAAAGTACCTGATACAACTTCATTGGATGGCCCAACATCTGCTGACGTAGTCGCAAAGGATCTCACTACACCTTTCTGCTTGTAGTCTGGCTTCTTTGCATCATTTGGATCCCTCTTTGGACAGGCATTTGCATAGTGACCCATCTCACCACATTTAAAACACTTTATAGTTTTCTTATCAGGATTAGTCTTTGGATCATTTTCATTGCAATCTCAGGCCATATGTCCAAACTTACCACATTTAAAACACTTCCCAGTTTTGATAAGACATTCCCCAGGGTGCTTCTTGCCACACTTTTCACATACTGGAAACTGTATTTTCTTACCATCAGATTTCATTGGTTGATTCTTACCCATTGCTTTCCAATTTTACATCTTCTTCTCTTTGTTTCCAAATTGCATGTGATCGTCAGCAAACTCCATCTCTACCCTCTCAGCACATCGGACAAGTTTCTCGTAACTTTTGAATTCACGGGAGGACAACGCCCTTCGATACCTTGGCTTCAATCCTGAGTAAAAGCGGTTGATTTTGCTATCGAGATCCAGAATAAGATTCGGAGCATACCTCGCCAGTCGGGTGAAGTTCGCCTCATACATAGCCACTGAATCTTCCTCCTTTTGTTTCAGTTCAAGGAATTGTTTCTCCATTCTAAGTCGCACCACCTTAGGAAAATATTTTTCAAGAAAAAGACTTTTAAATTCATCCCATACTAAGGCATCAAAATCCTCTCTACCCCTGATATTCCTTACCATTGACCACCACTGATCAGCTTCCCCTTCAAAACGATAAATGGCAAGACTTACCTTTTGATTGTCTGAACATCCCATAACATCAAATATCTTTTCAAGGGCCTTAATCCATCCTTCTGCTGCCACTGGGTCAGAAGATCCACTGAATGCAGGAGGATGTTGTCTCATAAAATGTTCCACCACTGTCATGTTCCGTTGGGGTACATCTATTTGTCCTCTTGCATGGATGCCACCACCATTTATTTCCTGTGTTAGCTGAGCCATTACTGTCACAAACTGCTCGGTTCCAATCCCTACCATTCTGTGCTGTTGATCAGGAAGGATGTCATTCTGTCGGTGCCTATCCTCTTCAGCATCCATGTTCCTTCTGCGGACAACCATTCTAAACAAACATTTCTTAGATGAAGCAACATGGTAATCTTTAAATGCTATAACAAATTAAACATAGGGTGAGAATTATTTATGGTTTTCTATTAGCATCACCTTAACCCCTAAAGTCATCTAAACCATCCTCTGATAACAACTATAAGGACCCGCACTTATTTCATACATAATCTTGAATTTATTCAGGAAAACACTTCATTTTACATTGAGGATCTTTTCAAGTTTAGAGCTTTAGAGAATTAAGACAAAATATTCATAACATTACACATTGTTACATAGTGGATACCATAAAATCAGTTTCCATTTTCCTCAGAATATAAAACATTAAATCATAAAACAAGACTCCTTGACAATTCTTCAACATTTAACATGTCTTCCTTCCTTGAATTATTCATCCATTAACCTGTGAAAAATCATTTAAAAACTTGGGATGAGCACAAAAGCTCAGTAAGGTATGAAAAAGAGGGAAAAAATCTCATTAGTTCATGAATACACAAGACATATGGAAACATTTTCAAAATACATGATTTACACCCATAAAATCTTACTTAGCGTAACATGAGATTTACACAAGATCCATACTAACATAATTATAATCATAAAGGTATATTGGGGCATTACTTACATAATCTTGTAACCATCTTGGCTACCTTAAAATTTGTAACCCTCACGGCTACCTTACTTTGTGTAACCATCACAGTTACACTTGGAGTAACCATACGGCCGACCTCCAACTTACTCATACCCAATGCATTGGAGGGAAATATAGGTCCCACCCTTCATCATAAACAATGCCCAATAGCCAAAACATAATCATTCAACATAAATAATAGCATAAAAACATTGCCTTTGAATCTTATAAAACAGAATTTTAAAAGAGGATTTTAGAAGAAAAGTCCCTTATAAACATCATATAATTGAAGTGATACTTAATTGAGTGGATGAAATATGTATATACTCTGTAAATACACATAATTAAACATAATATAAACAGAACCCATCACACAATCAATTTAAATAGCACATAAATTATAAAGTAGAAGGTTAACCCAAAGAATGGAAATCGGGTTAAGAATTCCCTTACCTTGGGCTTGTCCTACTTCAAAATTGTTTGAACCTCCTGTATAATGGTTAAAGGAGTGTTAATAGGATTTTAAAGAAACGTGTTCATGTTTATAACATCTTATATGGTCATTTCATAACCTCATTTCACCCCTTATTTGTCAGTATTTTGTTCCTTGCATTATTTTGGGTGAGGTCTTTTGTGATTTTCACGATCGGTTCATGATGAATCGTTCTTGTTGATTGGAAGTGAAACTCCAAAATTGGAATGGAGTATTAGTTACATAACTCCAGTACCATAAATTATACCATTCATCACTTTGGTGCTTTATATGATGATGATTTATAAGTTAAAACATTAATTATGTTCGTTTAGATAATTTAAGTGGTTCTTTGATAATTACAATTTCATTTAGTCTTATAAGTTTGAATCATGAGTACAAAAGAATTACAGAACCTTATATGATTCATAAAACATATATTATAACCTGGTTCAACCATATAAATGGTTTCATGACCAGACTTGAAATAATTAAAAATACATCGTCCACGATATCGGTAATTCGACACGAATGGACAATGTTTTTTTGATTCTTTAAATAAGTGAGAGAGGAGAGGAATAATGATTTGTAATTTTCCATAAACATGAAGACATCCAGAATATACATGATTCTGGAGATTTCATGCCTCTTGGATAAGAGGGGGTGAAGAAAGAAGTGGAAGGAATCATGAAATAAAGAAAACATGAGAAATTTCTTACAAAAAATTCGGCAGCCTAACGGCGCCTCTAAAAATTTCATAAAAACAAGATTGATGAGAGGAATGGAATATCTCATCAATAATACAAAATTTGGACTGTAAGGGAAAATATTTAATGAAATATCCCAACAAAAGACAAAGGAAAAGGAAGAGAATAACATAAAATGGATGGAAAGAATGAAAATGAAAGAGGATGTTTACCTCTTGATCTCTTCTCCTTGAGATCCTTCTTAAGGGCTTTGATTTTGGTCTTTTGGTGAGACCAGCAGCTCTAGGACGTGGGGAAGAAGATTGAGGAGGGAATTTGGCAGAAATTAGACAATGCTCAAGGCTTTAGAGGTGTGGGAGGAAGAGGGGAGTGAGGGTGGTATTTATAGTAGAGGAGGGGAGGTATTTTAGATTATTTTAATTATTATTATAATATTTTTATCAAGACTATGAATAATCTCAAATCAAGTGGCCTTAATTAGTGAAAATATCATGTGATTTCGAAGCAAGTGGCCTTTCATCACTTATGATGTCATAAATAGTGCATTTTTACTGATAAATTGATTATACGGTATTTTACCGTATTTCACTATTCACCGAAAATTCATGAGTTTCAGAAAAATACCAAAAATTTACCCCAACCATTTTTCGACGTGTAGAATTCAAAAATGAACTCCATTTTTCAAAAATAATTTTCTAAATATTATTAATTTAATTTTAAAAAAAGGTCACAGTTAATTCGAAAAATAATAAAATTGAAGTGCAATTAGATTTATGTGACATTGGAAAATTAATTAAGATCCCATTATCCTATTTCCATGGGAAAATAAAATAATAATATTATTTACTATTCATGAGGTCATATTACTATTCATATTACTATTCATAAGGGCATGTTACTATTCACTAAAAAAACAAGTTTGTTCCATCAGACTCGAAATAACATACTGAACACAATTGTAGATGATAGTTTCTTGAAATTCAAAACATAGAAGAAATAAAATTATGTTTAAAGGATACTTATAAATATATACCTTAAACAAAATTTCAAGCATTTTCAATTTATTTTTAGAAAACCTTGGGATGTTACAGAGAATGTCAGGATTGGTCCGATGCGTAGGATGTCTCAATAACCAGTGGGAAAGTGGTGCGGGGTACCCAAACATCGATGTGCTCTTATTATATAAATTACTTGACTTGTGTTATTTGGGGAGTGTGCCTTGGTGAGGCCTGGGGTGGATATTTTACCTTGATAGGTTTTTAGTTTACTCTTTTCTCATGGGACATTAGTACATTCCCCCACTTGTGCACGAGAGTCTTTGGTTTTCCCTACTGAGTGTACTTGTATGCTCACCCTACGTATATAAAACTGCTTTCAGGTTTCCAGGAGGACTTCGGGGATTACGCAATAACTTACTATCTCGGACTTTTGGAGCAGTTTCAGTTGTTGTTTTCCTTTTTGGTACTTACCTTGTAGTCACTTTTTTCACCTTGTGGCTTTTACTTTTGAAACATGCATGTGGGAATGGTTTATTTTTGGCTTTACGTTTCTCTCTACCTTGGTATTGTTGGGTTTTCCTCTCCTTATCTCTCGATCCTATAAAATAAAAAGGGTAATACCTTCCATTTGTGAGAATTTTCTATACCCATGGTGCTAGTCGCCACTCCGGGACCTATTGAAGGCGGGTTTCGGGGGTCATTATCTCTCCTTCAACATAAAGAAGGAAGGTCCTGGCAATCAGCTGACCCTTCCCTCCTTTTGGGTAAGGCGGGTCGTGACAGAATGGTATCAGAGTCATGGTTGAGAGATAGGATGGAGTCTGGAGTTAGGCACAGTGAGGATTGCATGGGGTGGTAAGGCAATGGTGTTGGGTGACCTTGGAGCGTGAATTAGGCCAGGGAAGACTGGAATGGACATGGGATTTTAGGGCCCCCCGTGATCCGATGCAAGGACTCTGGACCTACCGAACGACCAAGTGAGGCCACACTGATTGCAGGGTAGAGACCCTAGGAAAGGTACATGCATCATAATGACTTGTGTTCTTGTGTTTCTGCGATGTCTTGGGAATTAAGAATAAATTTAAATCTTAAGAAGTTTTAAGAATGATATTCAGCACTACTTGGGCTTAGGCATTCCTTGTTTACCTTGCAGCTATGGCACCAGGAAGGCGACCACGTGTGGTACAGGCGATTGAGGCCCCTGAGACTACTTTGGCCAATCGGCAGAGAGCTGATCGAGAGGAAGAGGACGACCAGTGGCAGAAGACTCTTCAAGCCTTCCAGTGACAGGCCCTCGAGAAGAATGAGGGCAGCACCTCCGATATGAAGACGGAAGGCTGGCTAGAGGTGCTAGTTATAGCTTTCGGCCTGATTCGGGCCCCGACTGAGTACTGGGTTCCCCTGGCCGTTAGCCAGATGCGGGGAGCGGCACGTCAGTGGTGGATGCTTTACCTAGGGGAGAGGAGAGAATCTGAGGTGGCTTGGGTGGATTTTGAGAAGGAGTTCCGGGCGAAGTTCCTCTCCTCAACGATGAAAGCAGAAAAGTGGCAGGAGCTACTCTCCCTCCAGCAGGGGAGTATGTCTGTGAGGGAGCTGGGGATCAATTTTAAAGACCTCCTACGTTTTTCTCCAGACCTCTTTCCCGATGAGGAGTCTCGGGAAAGACGTTTGGAGGAGGCACTCTGACCCTCCCTCCAGTATGTTGTTACCCCCTTTACCCTGCCGACGTACTTGGAGGTCCAGAAGAAGGCCGAAGTGGTGGAGCGGTTGCATGCTCTAGGGGGAGTGTCACGAGAGGGGACCCAGCTAGGACCATCAAAGGGGAAAGCCGTCAGCACCAGGCCTCCAGCGTCAGGACCCTCTAGGTTCCGACCCGCAGGGATAAGGCCACAACAGTTTCAGTTTCAATTTTCCGACCCTCGCCCTTTTCCTACGGGCCCGGGACCACGGTGCTTCATCTGTGGGATCCCTGGGCATCTCTGGAGTCAGTGCCTAGACCGGGTGTAGTACAACAGCGGAAGTCAGCCCCAACACCCTCCCCAGCAGCAGCTTCCAGCCAGACCTTTCCAGCAGCAGCAGTAGGGACAGCGAACTCCCGCTCCTCCGAAGGCAGATGTAGGAGGAGGCCAACCTCAGGGCGCTCCACAGGGACCTCGACCAGGGCGTGGTCGGGGGGGGGGGGGGGGGGGGGTGGATGACAGACGAGGGGCAGGGGAGCTGGGCGTGGATAGTTGCACACTGCAGAGGTAGTATTTCCAGCAGAGCCAGAGGTTGTTCGAGATATGATCAGTCTGTTTAGCACTCTTTCTTATGCTTTGTTCGATACCGGAGCTTCGCACTCCTTCATTGCACCCAGTCTAGCCCGTGGCTTGGGTCTAGATGCCGAGAGACTTCCAGTGCCCCTGGTGTTGAGCACACCAGTTGGAGGTCAGACCGACTTGTTTTTCATTTTTCGGGGATGTAGACTGATGATAGGGCCACATCAGTCAGTTCGGGATCTTCTTCTGCTACAGATTCAGCCATACGATGTCATCCTAGGCATCGACTGTCTATTTTTTGTGTGCGCCGTCATCGATTGTTTTCGAAGGAGGGTGGTGTTCTCAAACTTGGACAGCCGGCGTGTTACCTTCACCGGCGAGCGGAGCAGTCCGAAGGGAAATAGAAGAGAGGAACCCCTCCTATCCTTGTTGACCGAGCTGACGGTAGAATCAATAGATGCGAAAATGGTGGAAGTACCAGAGATTGTCCGTGAGTTTATGGACATCTTTCGTGAAGAGGTGACGACTCGGCCCCCTCGACGTGATATCGAGTTCGGGATAGACCTACAGCTCGGTGCTCGTCCAATCTCGATGGCTCCTTACCGGATGGCACCTTCGGAACTACGGGAGTTGCGGATACATATTGACGATCTGATAAAGTGGGGTTATGTTTGTCTGAGTACGTCACCGTGGGGTGCTTCGGTCTTGTTTACAAAGAAGGCAGATGGAGGTCTTAGGCTGTGCATAGACTACAGGAGGTTGAATCAGGTGACGATCAAGAATTTCTACCCTCTCCCAAGGATATGTGATCTTTTTGACCAGCTGAAAGGGGCAGGATGGTTCTAAAAGATCGACCAGCAGTCTGGGTACCACCAGATGAGGGTGAAAGAGAGCGACATCCCGAAGACATCGTTCAGGTGCCGGTATGGACACGTCGAGTTCGTAGTCATGCCCTTCGGTGTTACGAACTCCCCGGCTGTGTTCATGAGGCTTATGAACTCCATCTTCCAGGAGTACCTGGATCGGTTCGTGGTTGTGTTCATCGACGACATCCTGGTCTACTCTAGATCAGAGGAGGACCATGCAGAGCACCTGAGAACAGTTTTGGAGGTCATCCGACGACACCAGCTATATGGGAAGTTATCAAAATGCAAGTTTTGGACACGAGAAGTGCACTTCCTTGGGCACATATTGTCAGAGCAGGGGATAGTGGTCGACCCATCAAAGGTCGAAGCAGTTGTTTCTTGGGGAGTACCCAAGAATGTGGCAGAAGTCCGAAGTTTCCTCGGGTTGGCAGGTTACTACCGGAGGTTCGTACCCAACTTCTCCCGAGTAGCAGCCCCTTTGACTGCTCTGACCAAGAAGGACCAGGCTTTCGTATGGAGTGAGCAGTGCCAGTCAGCCTTCAGCTACCTGAAGGGGAAGTTGGTCAGTGCCCCAATGCTGAGATTACCAGAAGAAGGGGAGGCCTATGAGGTATTCTGCGATGCTTCGGGACAGGGCCTGGGATGTGTGTTGACGCAGCGATGAGGGGTGATCTCTTACGGGTCCAGGTAGCTGTGTTCCCATGAGCGTAATTATGCCACCCATGACCTAGAGATTGCAGCGGTCGTTTTTGCGCTAAAGTTATGGCGGCACTACCTCATTGGGGAATGCTTTGTGGTCTTTACAGATCACAAAAGCTTGGGGTATATCTTCTCCTAGCGGGACTTGAACTTGCGACAGCAGAGATGGGTGGAGTTCCTCCAGGATTACGACTTCGAGATATCTTATATTGAGGGAAAGGGAAATGTGGTGGTCGATGCTTTGAGCAGGAGGACGCAGAAGGATGCAGTCCGAGAGTCGGCGGACGCCTGGAAGGCAATGGAAGAGTTGGCTGCCTTACACCTGGATGCGAAGATGGATAGTGGCAGAGGTTGCCTATATCAGATGACCGTGCAGTCATCCCTGTTTCAGTAGGTGGAATAGTCTCAGTGGGGAGACCTAGAGTGCGAAGTGATGCATGACAAAGTTGACCAGGGCAATGCTCCGGAAGGATGGACCGAGGATGGTCAGAACCAAATGCATTTCCAGGAAAGGTTGTCTCTCCCAGAGGCGATGCGTGGCAGGGTCCTCAGTGATTTCCACAACTCACCCCTGGTGATACACCCTGGAGTTTCCAAGATGTACCAGGGTTTGAAGATGCAGTTTTGGTGGCTCGGAGTTAAGCAAGCAGTGGCGGAGTTTGTGGCCAAGTGCCTAGTGTGTCAGTAAGTGAAGGCTGAACACCGAGTTCCAGGCGGCCTACTACTGCCCCTAGGTGTCCCCGAGTGGAAGTGGGATGACATCTCAATGGATTTCGTCACGGGACTACCCAAGGCCCAAGGAGGGTACGACGCCATCTGGGTGGTTGTGGACAGGTTGACGAAATCGGATCACTTTCTGGCGATCAGGGAGTCGAGTGTTGTGGATGCTTTGGCACGAAAGTACGTGGATGAGGTGGTGCGATTTCATGGAGTTCTGAGGTCTATAGTCTCAGATAAGGATGCACAGTTTACCTCGCGGGTCTGGAGAGGATTTCAGCATGCGTTTGGCACCCAGTTACGCCTTAGCACTTCTTTCTATCCCCAGACAGATGGGCAAACGGAGCGCACCATCCAGACCTTGGAGGATATGCTACGAGCATGTGTTCTGGACTCAGGAGGGTCATGGGTGCAATAATTTCCTCTGGTAGAGTTTTCCTACAATAATAGCTACCACTCTACCATAGGCATGGCCCCGTTTGAGGCTTTGTATGGGAGGCCATGCCGTTCGACTGTGTGATGGACCGAAGTAGGAGAGGCAGGCATCCTTGGTCTGGAGGTGGTGCAGAGTATGACAGAGAAGGTTCATCTCATACGGGAAAGGATGAAGGCATCCCAGGACCGACAGAAGTCGTATGCTGATGCCAGGAGGAGGCCCTTGGAGTTTAAGGTTGGGGACCACGTGTTCTTGAAGGTCTCCCCTCGGCGTGGGCAGTGGAGGTTCGGCAAGGGGAGTAAGCTTTCCCCTAGGTTTATCGGACCCTTCCAAGTGTTGCGGCGGGTCGGCGAAGTGGCTTACCAGCTAGCGTTTCCACCACTACTATTAAGGATACATGATGTCTTTCATGTGTCCCAGCTCCGTCGGTATCTGCACGACGATTCGCACGTCCTTGATTGGGGCGAGCTGGACATCGAGGACAACACAACCTTTGTGGAGAGACCAGTGATGATCGAGGATCACAAGGAGAAGGTGCTTCGTGGGCGAACCATTCCCTTGGTTCGCGTGTTGTGGAGACATGGTGGGCTTGAGGAGAGTACATGGGAAAGGGATGCAGAGATGCGTACCCAGTACCCAGAGTTGTTTTGAGTTTTTTCCCTTGTTGTACCTATTGTGGTAGGACGTTTTTTCCTTTGGGTATGAAATGTACTGGTTTCTTTCCTCTGCATGTGTATGAAAACCCCCGGCTATAGGGAAGAAGAGAACCCGACCCCTAATCAAGACGCATTAAGGTGGATGCGATTAAACCCGTGTGGGCGAGTCAGTGCCGCCCAAAGCGGATAATATCTTGACATGGGGGAAGAGACTCCCAAACCCATGTACCCGAGAAGTTTGGCATGGCATTTTGCTAGGTTCGTGACAGGAAGATGTTCTTAGTTAGCGATGAGGTTCGCTCTTGAGAGGTATCTTTTGGGGTGGTTGTTCGGACCCACCCTTCCCTTCTAGGTTATCTAAATTCTCGGGGACGAGAATAGTTTGAGAGGTATCTGATGTGATGACCAGACTCTCTTGTTCCTTACCTTTACCAAAATCCGGGTTCTAAAGGAGTGGCGTCTCGGTGAGACCGATCAGTGACAGCGATCAGTGAGACCGATCGGTGAGACCGGTCGGTGAGACCGGTCGGTGAGACCGATCGGTGAGACCGCTCGGCGAGACCGATCAGTGAGACTCTCCAACCCACGTACCCGGGCAGTTTGGCACGGAATGTTGCTTGGTTCGTGACAGGAAGATGTTCTTAGTTAGCGATGAGGTTCTCTCTTGAGAGGTATCTTTTGGGGTGGTTGTTCGGACCTACCCTTCCCTTCTGGGTTATCTAAATTCTCGGGGACGAGAATAATTTGAGAGGTATCTGATGTGATGACCCAGACTCTCTTGGTCCTTCCCTTTACCAAAATCCGGGTTCTAAAGGAGTGGCGTCTCGGTGAGACCGATCAGTGAGACCGATCGGTGAGACCGATCGGTGAGACCGGCTAGTGAGACCGGTCGGTGAGACCGGTCGGTGAGACCGCTCGGCGAGACCGCTCGGCGAGACCACTCGGCGAGACCGGTCGGCGAGACCAGTCGGCGAGACCAGTCGGCGAGACCGGTCGGGGAGACTGGTCGGCGAGACCGGTCGGGGAGACCGTTCGGTGAGACCAATCGGCGAGACCGATCGGTGAGACCGATCGGGGAGACCGATCGGCGAGACCGATCGGCGCGACAGATCAGCGAGACCGATCAGTGAGACCGATCGGCGAGACCGATCGGTGAGACCGATCGGTGAGACTGATCAGCGTCACCCGGCCTTGTCAAGTTGTTTCCAGTAACGCTCCTTTGCATAAATAGGGTTTTAAACCCTATTCTGACTCGTTTAACTATGTTTTAAGACCCGTAACGCCCATAAGAGTTTTAATTAAATGCTTCTTCAATTCATCAGTCAGCTTAAAACCTCCCGACGTGGAGCCGTGTGATCAACCCACAACCCCCCGCACCTTACGCGGATTTTCATTTTCACCTCAACCATCCCTGGCTCCTATAAACTAAGGGATAGTCGTGGTTTCTCCTTTCCTCCATCGTGACTTTCACAGACATCTTTTGGTGTGTCGGACCGACAGCATCGTTATCCGTAAAGTTCTGTGCCACCGGCCTAAATGTCGATCATCTATCAACAAGTAGGGAATTTCTCCTTTGACTCTCTCTTTGTGTATCATACGGGGTGGTCATGCTTTTGTTTCTCTAGAATTGGATAAACCAGACCTAATTAAAGATAACGAATGAATTCTATAAAGAAAGAAGGGGGGGATATGATCTTTGATGCTATCTTATGTTTTGATGTTTTTTCTCTTATGACTATCTTGTTGAGTTGTGATGGCTTATGCCTCCTGAAAATCGAGGTTGTTGGTGGTCGTTGTTTGTGCACTAATGAACCCCTGCTAATGTTTTAAATGGCTTGTTTGTGGTTGTAAACTCCTGCTGTGAAAAGTGATTTTGGTTAATCACGTATATCCGGCCAAATAAATTGAGGCACCAGGATCTTTCCTTTTCTTTTATAACCCTGGTTAAAACACACTGAATTTGAATCATAGAGTGTATTAAGTCGTTTAAATCTGAAAATACATGCAAGGAACTACTTGTGTTAGTGGTGGTAGTTGGTTATTTTCCCTTCGGGCCGATTTCTGGAGATGTGGGAGGTGATGGGATCCCCAGTTCCTTCATACTTTCGGTGGTTGTGAGTTTTAAATGAGGGTGGTTACTTGTTCATATCACAAATTGGGGTGGAATCCTCTGTTGTTGAGAACCAGGTGTGGACGTTTTGGTTGATGTTTGACTGTTTACTTTTTTGAACTTATGCCTATGCCTACTAGATGCCCAGTGGTGGTTAAACCAAATATTGATACTGAACATGAAACAAGAATGGGATGATGGGTTTTTAGCGTGAGTTGTGACTCGTACTTGAGTGTTGTTGGGATCTATAGGCTGTCTGAAGAAAAGAAACATAGCTTTGGGTGAGTGCTTGTTACCTATATATACGTATTTATAGCTTTGTGTTTCTTATTCGCGCCCCACCCAAGTTGAGCACCTAGTGCCGAACACCCCCATTTCATGGGGGAGGGTGTTTTTTCCAACACTATTCTTTGTGGCTGGTTATTAGCTCCTTTTCTACTCACTTTTCCGGATAGCCCAAGTATCTTCGGGAAGGCTGTGATGGCCTGAAGTCCATTATTAGCCCAACAACCTTCGGGCTGGGTAGTGTGGTGGGTGGCTAGGTGTGTGCGGAAGGTGGTTTCCCAAGTGTCTTCGGGATGAGGCCCAGGTGTCTTCGGGCATAGTGGTGGTTGTTCTGGCCTAGGTGTTTGCAGGCCTAGTTACGTGTGACAGTTGTGGCCCTGGTGTGTGCGGGTGGGATTCAGCAGTGGAATTGCGTGCGGTTGAGGCCCAGGTTTGTGCGGGCGGGGTCTCGGCAGTGGGACTGCGTGTGGTTGTGGCCCAGGTGTTTGCGGGCGGGTGTGGCAGTGGGACTGCGGTGAGAATGGCGGGATTGGTCCGATGCGTAGGATGTTTCAATAACCAGTGGGAAAGTGGCGCGAGGTACCCAAACATCGATGTTCTCTTATTATATAAATAACTTGACTTGCGTTATTTGGGGAGTGTGCCTTGGTGAGGCCTGGGGTGGATAGTTTACCTTGATAGGTGTTTAGTTTACTCTTTTCTCACGGGACTTTAGTACATTCCCCCACTTGTGCACGAGAGTCTTTGGTTTTCCCTACTGAGTGTACTTGTATGCTCACCCTACGTATATAAAACTGCTTTTAGGTTTCCAGGAGGACTTCAGGGATTATGCAAGACCTTACTAGCTCGGACTTTTGGATCAGTTGTAGTTGTTTTTTTTCCTTTTTTGTACATACCTTGTAGACGCTTTTTTCACCTTGTGGCTTTTACTTTTGAAACATGAATGTGGGAATGGTTTATTTTTGGCTTTACTTTTCTCTCTACCTTGGTGTGGTTGGGTTTTCTTCTCCTTATCTCTCGATCCTATAAAATAAAAAGGGTAATGCCTTCCATTTGCGAGAATTTTCTATACCCTTGGTGCTAGTCGCCACTCCGGGACCTATTGAAGGCGGGTTTCGGGGGTCATTATCTCTCCTTCAACTTAAAGAAGGAAGGGCCTGGAAATCAGCTGACCCTTCCCTCCTTTTGGTGAAGGCGGGTCGTGAAATAAATGTTATTTGGCATGGGTTGAATGGTTGATTCATGGAAATGATGAACGGGATAAATAGGTTAATGTGTAAACTGATTAAAGACCATAATTGGATAGGTTATGGGTTTATTGTTGAATGCATAGTGAGATAGGCATAACACATGGGAATTGGTTGAATGGTTAAATGATGTTAAATGGTAATGTGTTAATGGGTTAAGGCATAATGTAAATTCCAGTGTGGTTTGTTGTGAATGGTGTTTTTCCAAGAGCAATGGTATAGTGGGTTGACGGTTACTTATATATATAAGAATGTGGACATGGCTTGGTATAGTGGGGTATTACTTGAGGATCTACTCCCACGGGTTGAGTGATGATTGATGCTCAGAACTCCACCCTAAATACATGGGTTAGGAATGGGGACTAAGGAACTATTCTCTTAATGGTTACATCCACTCAGACTGAGGCTTCAAGGTGAGTACATGGTTTCTATGAGGGGGTTAGTTTTAGTGAGATAAGATAACGATGTTCTTACCCTCTTGCATGAGATTGTTGGCCTTAGACCCATGAAACATAATGTATGTGATTAACCCATGGAAATGTGATGAAATATTAAATGATGATAATTGGTGTGAAATGAATTGTAATGGTTGTGGCAATGGATTTGGCTCTGAACTGGTTAATGGAACCTTAAATAATTATTTTTCAATTATCATCCATATTAGTTTTTCATTCACTACCTATCCATACTGGATATTTTGTAGACACCGTTGGTGCTGGCCTACTGAGTTCTACTGGCACCCTGCTCGGGCCGCCATTAGGAACCTGAGAAGACTTCATGTTTTCATGTTAGGAGAAGGGACATGGTCCTTATTAGATAGTTGAGTGAACATGGGTAGCACTTGGTGGAGTATCCATACTTGGAGTCAGGACTATTTTGGGGATTTTGGACGTTGTCTTTTTTTTTGGGCATTTGTTTACTTTTTCACTTGTAGTAGGACACGGTATATTTATTTTTTGAAACTGTTGTTATACATGTTACTTGTTTATTGATTATTGATTCCTCTATTGGTTTATTTCTATTGTGCCTTACTCTGATAAAAAGGGGGTATAGTGTCCCCACTCAACCATATAGACCCATGCTGCTAGTCGGCAGCCTTTGGCATACGAGGATGCCTGCTTAAGGTTATGTAACAACCTGGCTCAAAGCACCGGTTTAGTGGCTTTGGGGTTAGGAAAGTTACAATGTGGTATAATAGGAGGTCTTTCTTCTCCTTCTATGTAGTCTTGTTATTTGGGATAGGTTTCCAAGGGTTAAGATGCATCAGGCCATGGTAAATGAGCTCGTGCTTGGGAGTAGCTAACCCATGTACGAGGGAAAACCCATGTCACCCTAGGTGGGAAATATTGTTATTGGTTGTGTGCTGTTATAGTTGATGATATTTCATAGTTGGGTGATGCACATGTGGTTTGATGTGACTATTTTATGATATTTGGCTCGTGGACTTAACAGAACGAATATTTTCATTAATGATTCATTGTAGGAACCTAGGGGGATATGTGACATGAATTGTGTAATTCACACGCACGTGGTGGGTGTGTGATTCAGGAAAGTGGGGAGCATCATTCATTTTATGAAACCAAGAAATAGAGAATAATGAAATAAAAAAGTGGGTAAATGATGTTTAATGAAACATAAGGGTTTGAAATGAATTGGAAAATGTTTTTGTAAAATTCTCTGTGAGTTTTGTGGTAGTTCATGGTTGTTTACCCCATGTGGACCATGGCCCGTGGTAGGTGTGGTCGGGGTGGTTAATTTGAGGTGTTAATGTTGTTGAAATAGTATATGAAAATGGGTTTTTGTATCTAGTAAAGAGCTCTTTGATGATATCGTGAAAGTTTTATGGTATGTGTGCTAAATCTTGTGCTTGGTAATGTAGAGAGATGCCACCACGATGTCGGTTACTAGTTGTAAAATAGGAGGATGTTTCTGAGAACACTCCTCTGGTAGAAGAGCACGAAAATTTGGTGATCAATGAAGGTAGAGAAGACTAGTTCCAAGAGAACATGGCTCGCCTTATGCAGATGATGGATTGGGACCCAGGGCGGGTTACACTGAGTATGTTTGGGTTGACCAGGGATTTCCAATTGCATCACCCTCCGACCATCAGCAGAGAGAGTGGGCCAGTGTCAACAGAGATCTGGTTAGAGTCTGTCCAGACGATACTGGATCATTTGGAGACCACTTTTGAAAAATGAGTAAAGCTGGCCGTTATTATGTTGATGGGCTCGGCAGGCGTTGGTGGGACATTCAGGCTCAGACCGAGTAGGCTGAGGGAATGTCGTTGAAGGTTTTCCAAGAGGTGTTTCTGGAACATTTCTAACCAGATACTTTGAGGCAGGTGCGAGCTACAATGTTTATAAGCCTAACTCAGGGATCACTATCGGGGATAAACTATGCTAGTCGCTTCACAGATTTGCGATGCTTTGTCCAAGTGTTAGCAGGGGATGAGGTGGTGGTAGCAAAGATTTTCCAGGATGGGTTGATACATGAGATTAGGTATCAAGTAAATATCTTCCGCCTAAAGAGTTTTGAAGAGGTAATGGATCAGGCACTCATCTCTGAAGGGAACCTAAATAAATCTTTGGGTGGTGGGCTTGTCGTGCCATCTGGGCGGACAAGTAGTGCATCTTTTGATTTTTGGAAGCGTCGTTTGGAAAGTTTCCAACAAGGTGTTCAGAAGAGAGGGTCAGCCTCTAAGAGTGGGAACCAGGTGTTCTGTTATCAGTGCGGTAGGCCGGGGCATATGCGAGGTCAGTTTCCTCAACCTCCATTTGAGTGTTGTCCATGTGGTAGGATGGGTCATGTGTAGAGGTTTTGCAGGAACCCTCATTAGAAGGGTGAGCATAATGAAGAAAAGAAGGTACTATGTATGGGAAGGGGATCAGTTGACCCGTATCAAGTAGGCAGTTTGAGATCCATGGCCCGTACTAGCAGGGGCGGTGGACGTGGAACTCCAGGGCAAGATCTCTCATGCCAGCCGGGCACTGCAGTGTAGGGTGCTCAGGAAAGAGCCCGGGGTAGAGGGGCAGGTCATCTTCAAGCAGTTCAGTTTGTGCCTGGTGATGGTGGGGCTAGACCGTCAACTGTTCGAGGTACAATCCTTGTAGCTTCTACATTTTATCGTTCATTTTTTGCAATAGGTTCCACACAATCTTTTGTTTCTTCTCAACTTATGGTAGTGCTGGGATTACCTAAGGAGGGGGTGTGTGGAGTTATGTCAATTGACACCCCATTGGGGGTGCGGGTTAAGGATATAAATAAGTGAAAGGGATGTTCTTTTGAAGATGGTGGGTATTGTTTTCTGTGGGACATGTTCGTTCTCAATATGTTAGGGTTTGTCCTAATCTTTGGAATGGATTGGTTGGTATTGTATCGGGTGCTCATAGATTGTTATCATCATAGAGTATCATTCAGGTCGCTTGAGGGTGACACTTATGTCCACTGTGGTGAATGGGATGTTTGAGCAGGGCATGTGGGGCTATTTTTTCAACAGATGTGTGGACTCATGGCTCAAGTATCATGTCTCATGCTTGATGATGATGAGGGTGGGGAAAATCTAATTTTCCTCCCATGGTGGTTCAGTTTCAGGGTGTGTTTCTTGAGTATTTCTTGGGGTTACCACCCGAGAGGCATGTCGAGCTCATGATCGAGTTGATTCCAGGAGCGGAGCTAGTTTCTATTCCACCATACCAAATGGCACCGGTAGAACTCCAAGAACTGAAAGATCATCTTGAGGAGTTGGAGCCTAATGGGTTTATCTGCCCTTGTACGTCTCCTTGGTGATCTCTTGTGCTTTTTGCAATGAAGGATGATGGGTCGTTGATGCTGTGTGTTGACTATAAAAAGTTGAATCAGATGACGGTGAAAAATAGGTACCTTCTTCCTAGAATTGATGACATGTTTTAATAGTTGAGGGGTGCATCAGTGTTTTCTATGATTTATCTAAGGCCAGGTTATCACCAAATGAGGGTGAGGTATTCTGACGTACCGTAGAGAGCCTTCCAATGTCGGTACAGGTTGTTTGAATTTGGGGAAATGCCTTTCGGCTTGACCAATGCACTAGTGGTGTTTACAGATTTGATTAACCAAATATTTCATCCCTATCTAGATCATTTTGTGATTGTATTTCTTGAAGATATCTTAGTGTACTCTAAATCTCTTGATGATCATGCCCAACATCTTGAAATCGTCTTGGGTATGCTAAAATATTATCAGATATACGCGAAGCTATCAAAGTGTCAATTCTGGATAGGTGTGGTGCATTTTATGGGTCCCATCATCTCAGAGGTAGGTGTGTCAGTGGATCCAGGGAAAATGCAGGCAGTTGTATCTTGGGATCAACCCAAGAGTTTTATTGATGTTCAGTGTTTTCTGGTTTTGGATAGGTATTACCTAAGGTTCATTCAAGATTTCTTTCTCTTGGCAGCACCACTCTCAGGATTGACCAAGAAAGGAATCATGATCGACTAGTCTAAGGCTTGTGAGAGTTCCTTCCATGAGTTGAAGAAGCGGTTGAAGAATGCACCTATCTTGATATTACCTGAGCCGGGTAAGAATTACATCGTGTTTTGTGAAGCATTCGGATTCCAACATAGGGCTGTGTTGATGTAGGATGAGAGGGTTTTGGATTATGGTTCAACATAGTTGATACCCAATGACCGAAACTATCGCACTCATGACCTTGAGTTGGCTGAAGTGGTGTACGCCTTGAAGTGCGGGAGGTACAATCTGTTGGGAGAACGGTTTACTATTTTTACCGACCATATGAGTATAAAGTACATCTTCTCAAAACGTGATATGAACCTTCGACACCAAAGATGGGTTGAATATCTCCAGTATTTTTTACTTTGATTTGGTTTACACACCGGGAAAGGGAAACAGTGTTGTTGATGCTCTAAGCAGGAAGGTTCAGAATCAGGTGGTTTAGGATTCAAGCACCGAGTGTAAGTTGATTTCCTTGATTGCAGAGATTCACCTAGAGGTGCAGGAGGAGAGTGGTCAGGTCACTCTTGATTCCATAACGATGTAGTCGACACTTTTGAGTCCCGTTAAGGATGGTCAGCTTGATGATCCTGAGTGTTTGATCGTGGAGTAAAGGATTAAAGTTGGGGGGCTACCATCTGGTTGGGCCATCAGCATGGAAGGTGTTGTTCATGTTCATGATCATGTGGTTGTGCCAAAGTGTGTGCAGGAAGTGTTGATGCGTGAGTTCCATGCATTAAAGTGGGAATTGCGTCCTAGTTTGACCAAGATGTATCGTGATCCCTCAAGGCAGTTTTGGTGGCCTGGAATGAAGATGGATGTTGCAGGCATTGTGGAACATTTCCTTAACTATCAGGAGGTGAAGCCTGAGCATCAATGCCCATGTAGTCTATTCCAACCATTTCCCATTCCATAATGGAAGTGGTATGATGTAACAATTGATTTTTTCATGGCTCTTATGAGGATTCCATGGAAGAATGATGCAATCTGTGTTGTTGTGGATTGGTTAACGGAAGTGGCTCATTTATTACTGACGCCGGAGACCTTTACAGTGGACCAGTTGGTTGATATGTATGTTCGGGAAATAGTGTGGTTGCATGGTGTTCTGCAGACATAATTTCTGACCAAGATACACATTTCACATCGCGTTTCAGGAAAGGGTTGCAGAAGACGCTTGGTACGCAGGTGATTTTGAGTACGACTTTCAACCCACAGATGGACGAGCAGTCAGAGCGTACGATCCAAGTGTTGGAAGACATGTTAACATCTTGTGTCTTGGAATTTGGTGGTTCTTGGGAGAGGCACCTATCCTTAGTTGAGTTTTCCTACAACAATAGTTTTCAGGATACGATTCAGATGGCACTATTTAAGGCACTATATGGGTGGCCATGTATATCTCCTTTTTGTTGGCTAGAGGATGGTGAATCTATGTTTTTGGGTACAAGTCTCATGAAAGAGACATCAGAGAGAGTTATATTGATCAGGAAGTGGATGGATATGGCTCAGAGTAGGTAGAAGTCGTATGAAGATCGGAGGTGTAGACCTCTTGAGTTTGAGATGGGTGATAAAGTGTTCCATCGGGTGTCACCAAGGTTGGGTCACCGTCACATTCGAAAGCAGGGTAAGATGGCACCCAGGTATGTGGGACCTTTTGAGATTATGGAGAGGATCGGACCAGTGGATTCCCATTAGATATCCCACAATGATATGGTGGGATTCGTGATGTGTTTCATGTGTCACAGCTTCAGCAGTATCACACTGACCCATCTCAGTTAGTTGATGTTGAGGAGGTAGAACTTGAGGCTAATGCGTCCTTTGAGGAGCATCCGGTTCGTGTGGTGGATTGTAGTGAAAAGTTCATGCGAAGCAAGGTTGTGCCTTTAGTGCGAGTACTATGGCAAGATGGGAAATTTCATGAAGAATCATGGGAGCGGGAATCAGATATGCGAGATCAGTGGCCCTAACTCTTCTCGTCTCTGGATCAATTTGGATTTGAATCTCATCTCAAGGACGAGCCATTATATGGTGGGGAGGTCGTACGATTTCGGTTTTGGAAGGGTATGTTTTCTTTATGTTTTGGTTGAATCCCTTGTTTCAGTATTAAAGGATGTTTTCTAAATGTATGAGAGGTCTTGGGTGTGTTTTGGGGTCTCGGGGCATGAATGAAAGGAAATCTGGGTTAGAAAAGCCTGGGCGCACGACCTGCCCATGGCCAGGGAAAACCGTGTGGCCTGACCAGGTAAACCACGGAACCCCTCTTCCTCCAGATAGTATCATGCACTTGGTTTGCGCACTGTTTTCCAAACCGTGTGGGCCAACCATGAGGCCTATTAAAGATGGGAAAAATTACAAAATTTACACCCCGTGATTTTAATAACCAACTCGGGATTTCCACTCCATTCCTCCCTCTTCACCCTAGGAACAAACCAAATCGCCTAGGACTTACATCATTTATAAGGATTTTTTGTCGTCGTTGGATGCGGATCGAAGCTCCAGGTAAGAATAATCCCATCTTTGCTTCTCTTTTTGGTTTAGGGTTTGTAACTTCTCTCCCTATTTTTTCAAGCTCTAAAACCCATTATTTTGGGCGATTTCTTGGTTGAAGCTCCAAAGGCTGGTCGGATTGATGTCTAAGGACTCGATTGAGTGTGCGTTCAACCACGGTTTTGAGGAAGGTGGTATACAAACGTTATTCCATAGTTTTATGGTGGCTTTATGCATGTGTGGCTTTGATCATGGTTTTCTTTTGATGATATTTGATCAAACTGGATGTGTTTGGTATAAAGGATGCTTAAAATGGTAAATAGGAACCCTCACGATCCCCATGGGATGCATTGAAAATTACTTGACCTAATTAGGGCCATCCATGGGGTGTTCCGTCTTTTCCCTGCCTAAGGGATTGTTATTAAACAGTGACCTTATTTTAATAAATGGTAGAACCCTTGATGAATATGTTGGCATGATTGGTTGAACTTGGAATAGAAGTTAAGTGATGAACCTAGACTTGGAAATAACCTAATGGTTATTTGGAATGGGTTGAATGGTTGATTCATGAAAATCATGAAGGAGTTAAATGGGTTAATGGGTAAACTGATTAGTGACCATAATGGGATCGGTTATGGGTTTAGTGTTGACTGCATAGTCAGATAGGCATAACACATGGGAATTGGGTGAATGGTTAAACGATGTGAAATGGTAATGTGTTAATGGGTTAAGGCATAATGTGAATTCCCATGTGGTTTGTTGTTAATGTTGTTTGTCCAAGGGAAATGGTATGGTGGGATGATGGTTACTTATATATATAATCATGTTCCCATGGCTTCGTAGAGTGGTGTATGACTTGAGGATCTATGCCCACGAGTCGAGTGAAGAATGATGCTTGAAACACCACCCTAAATGCACGAGTTAGGAATGGGGACTGAGGATCTATTCTCCTAACGGTTGCATCAACCCAAACTGAGGCTTCAAGGTGGGGATATGGTTTCTACGAGGGTATTAGTCCTAGTGAGATAGGATAACGATGTGCTTACCCTATTGTGTGTGATTTTAGGCCTTAGACCCATGTAACATAATGTATGTGATTAACCCATTGAAATTTGATGATAATGTAAGTGATGATAATTTGTGTGAAATTAATGGTAATGGAAGTGGCAATGGATTTGGCTCTGAACTGGTTAATGGAACCTTAAATAATTACTTGGAAATTATGATTCATATTCCTTTTTCATGCACTACCTGTTCATACTGGTTATTTTGTAGACACTATTGGTGGGGGCCTACAAAGTTGTACTGACACCCTGCTCGTGCCGCCATTGGGTACCCAAGTAGACTTCATGTTTTTAGGTCAGGATAAGGGCATGGGTCCTTGCTAGATAGTTGAGTGGACATGGGTAGCACATGGTGGAGGATCCGTACATGGAGTCGGGACCATTTTGGGGATATTTCTCGTTGCCTTTATTTTGGGCTTTTGTTCACTTTTTCACTTGTAGTAGGATATGTCATATTTATTATTGGAAATGGTTATTATAAATGGTCCTTGTTTATTTATTATTGTTTTTGTTGTTGTTTTATTTTTTTTTGTGGATTACTTTGATAGAAAGGGGGTATATTCTCCCCACTCAACCATATAGACCCCTGCTTTTAGTCGGCAGCCTTTGGCGTATAGGGAGGTGCGCTTAAGGATATGTAACTACGTGGCTTTGAGAACCAGTTTAGTAGATTCCAGGTCGGGAATGTTACATTATTGTTGTCCTCTTAATATTTTTGGAGATATTATTTATTGGAATTCAGTTTTTTTAACATTTATAATGTGATGTTTTCAGTTTGGGTTCTTGTTATGTGTTTTATTAGTGGATTTTTTATTTGTGATTTTTTCCTTATTATGTTATTTTCCTGATGATTTTATGACATGCCTCCACTAATATCTAATATGTTCTAATGAGGATATATGGGTGTATATTTCACTATATTCTTTTGGATGTTTAATTTTTTTTCATAGTTATTATGTTAATTTTTATAATATATGGATACTTGAATTCTTCCATAAAATATGATGTATCATTATTTTTTCCATATGATTTGAGAATGGAACCATCATTATTAATTGGAGTGGTTGGAGTTTGGGAATGATAAATAATGGCTGCATAGCATTGTGGATATCATTATTTAACATTATCTTCTTGTGCCTCTTAATTTTTGGTTTCCCACCTTCATTAAAGTAGTTATATGTATGAAATGTTTTATGTATGTTATTTATATCAATATATAGAATGAACACTCATAGGAATCATTAAAGGCTTTATTAACCTATACGTAAATTTCTAAATTACTAAGTGTACCAAAGGTTAAGGAATTTTAGTCTCTCATAAAAAGTTGACTTAATGAAGATAGAGTATTCCATGACTCATTCCATGTTTGTGTCATATATTCCATATCATTTAAATGATAATTCCTTGAATTTTTATTTCATTGGAATGCATCTCTTACAAAAAACTATTAATTTGGTGACCTTACAAAAGCTGAAATCATAAGTAGAAGTGGTGGGAAGGCATTTTGAGTAAATTGATGTTTATCAAGAGAGACAATGATGGATATGGTCAATATTATAACTAGGAGTGTTGGGGGTGAATTCAATAAATGGAATGGGAGGAATGATATGTTTGGACTGTCAGGTAGAATGATGAGAATAATGTTGTGTTTCTTCTCACTAGGATTGTACAAAAGTAAATTTTGTGTGTTACATTACAGAGGTATGTCATGATAAATAAATTACCCATTCAGTGAAGATAAGAAAATATGAATCATGTCAATGTTTATTAATTGAATTTAAAAAGAAACTGAGGCATAACCTTGAATAATTTTGGAAATGGATCCACACTTTAAAAATATCATATATCCTATATTGATGATAATGGTTCTAATATGGGATATGATTAATGTTTCCTTTGTGTTGAATGATTCATGTTTTATATTTTCATTTCAGTATTGTTGTCTTTTGTAAGATTAGATGATTTATTTGTATCTTTTGGAAATCCCACTTTTACAGGATGATAGTTTAGGTTAATTATGATTATTTTCAATGTGAAGTATATATTTTTTATTCAATGTATTACATATTTTTATTTTCATCATTAAGACTCATTGGATTATTCCATCTTGAGAAATATGTTTTCAAATTATTTACTAAAATTTTAAGGGGGCCATCATAGTAGGATATTGTAGTGAATAAAGATTCGTAGTTTCCTCATGTGGAAATCCTTATTTTTTCTCCATCTAACCATAATAATATTAGTTTTGTTATCATAGAAATTGGTTTGTGTGACATATGCTTATAAAGATCCCAAACAAACCATGATGAGTTTAATTTTTGGTTTATATGTTACGGTTGGGTTGTTATTTATTTTATTGTTCATTGGAAGATGTGTGACTATCTCAATTGATTATCTTGGTCAATCATTCACATTAATTTGTTTCATTAGATGTTTTTTAGATGATGGACTAATTCCATGATATTTGTCATTCTAGATCTCTATTGATATTATATTTTTCATATTTAGATAGAAATGGGATATCAATCTTCAAACATTTGATAGTAGTAATATTATTTTGGGTGTCGGTTTCTCCATAATTCAAGTCTCCATTAAATGAACATTTTAGGGATTTATTTGGGAAAATGTGTCATGGTGGGGATTAAATTCTCACACAACCCCGTAATATTTTGTTTATTTTAATTCCTATTTTAATTTTCATCACTTAAATGGGTTTTTCCCCTAATATTGGATTTTTTACAGGGATATTATGTGTAACAATTTTGGTTCATGGTTATTAGAAACAATATAATAACCCTCTGTGTTCCATGCTACCTAGAAAAAAGAACTCATGATCCCACACAGTTACATGCATGGTTGTGCATCATTCCCTATATGGTCTTTCTAGGAAAGATGATCTAATACCCCCATATTTTTAGATTCATTGTTTGTTAAACTATAAACCCTAAACCATTCAACCATCATATTCATTGATATAATTTCACACATAGTTGGTGAATGATTTGAAAAAAACATAGCTAAATCATTCATCTTAACTCATTCTAAAAATAATGGAATTTTAAAAGTTTCCCCTTATTGATTTGTAATCCAAAATCACACCTATCAAAACGCATCTAAACTACGTGACACCAGGAGCTCCTACAAAGCCTATTACCATGGATCACCCATTCCTCTATAGAGAAATTGTTGTTTTTCGTCAATATTTTGAGTTTAATTTTCCTTGTATTATTATGGTAGCTTCTTCCCCATCATATTGCTTATATTATCATTTTTGGATATATTTCTTTTATGGTAACTAAGGACTATGATTGGTGTTTGGTAGATTATAAAATGTGGGCATTGATCTTATACGGTTCCCACTTATACAATTTATTAATTAGACCACCTGGAAGTGGATTTATGTATGTGTATTAAATAGTGTCTATTTTTTAGTTTGGAAACCCTTTTTTATGAACATATTAAGTAAAAAATGTTTTCTTGGTGATTTTAACATTTTTATTCACATATATATAAAGTGTATCTCTATATAATGTGGTTTTGGTTCTTGAAAATAGATTATCACTTGGTTTCAATGTTTTCCTTAACCATATAGAATAATTTTCGCTTTCAAAATCATGTATTCATCCTTATTTTGAAATATAGGACATCTTAAATATTTTTGTAGGATCGAAATATAATATGAGATGCTCAATATACAAGAGGGGGGTGAATTGTATACTTCAGAAATTCCTTTGGAACCTTTAAAGTTAGTTATGAATAACTAGAGTTTCCTTAAGAAAAGGAAAGGCTAAGTTTAACAAAGTTAAACTAAGTAAATTCACAATACCTCTAACACCGAACTGAACTTGGAAAGGGATTCCAAAAGTAGGTTCCGGAAATATGGTTCCGGAAATTGAAACTTAACAAAAGTTACAATATGAGATTCTACCTTAAAGCGTATAGAATCTAAACTAATCAGAGTAAGTAAGGAAGTATAAGAAAGTTATACTTTCCTTAAGATACAAATTGCAGCGGAATAACAACAAGTAGTAAAACTACTAGTAACAAGATAAAAGTCTTTTAACCCAAAGAGAAGGGTATCCAACAACCTTGGATAAAGGTCCCTTGATTTATACTTTCAAGCAAGTCTGTCTTACCCACACCAGGGTAAGCCCTCGATACGAAGATCGGAGTCTCTGTCTTGCTATCCCCGCAAGCCCTCAACTTCAAGGTAGTTGGCAACCTCTGTCTTTCTCAGCAAGAAAGCCCTCGATCTTTAAGGTAGTCGGCACCTCTGTCTTCCTATCCCCGGAAGCCCTCGAATGTAATCACCAACATTCGGAGTCGCACGAAGCTTTGAGAGTTAATAAGAGACTCTCTCTCTAGAAATCACTTCAACAGCATGTAAGCACTTTTTCAGCAATCAGCATATGCATCAGCCATCAGCTACGAGCTCTTTCAAATGAACTCCTATTTATAGGTAAGGTCGGCTCCTTCTCCAAAGGTCATATTTCCCTTAAAGTTCGGAGGGACCTCTACACGTGTCACTTAGACAACGGTTAGTTTATAACAAAATGGACGACATCGTTTTATAACAAAACAAGTGTAACAGAAAGTACGACATCGTTTTAAACTCTAACATAAAGGTTCAGAATAGAAATTTCGGAGTGAAGGTTCGGAGTGAATAAATTCAGAGTGTATAAAACAATGATAATCAGATTCTGTTTAATAGGTGAATTCGGAATGAGAATTCAGAATAGGAATTCGGAATAGGAATTTGTCATCAGAAATCGTAATGAGAATTCGTCATCAGAATTCGTAATGAGAATTCATCATCAGAATTCGTAATGAGAATTTATCATCAGAATTCGTAATGAGAATTCGGAATGAGATTTCTTCATTAGAATTCGTAATGAGAATTCTTCTTCAGAATTCGTATCCTGAATATGGAATAGAACTTAGTCAGAATTCATATCCGGAATTCGGAATGAAACTTCCTTATAGTTCTTGTCCAGAATCTGAATACTAAACAAGAAGGTTTATATCTAAGTTTTAATGATTCTGAGAAAATGAATCCGAAACTCATACTTAAGAAAAATATGAATGAAAATATGATAAGGATAATTTTTCTTATAAAAGCGATTTTCCTTAAGAAAGCAATTTTCCTTATAAAAGCAATTTTCCTTACAAAAGCAATTTTCCTTACAAAAGCAATTTTCCTTAAGAAAGCATTTTTCCTTATAAAAGCGATTTTCCTTAAGGATAAGGTGTTTGTGATTTTCAAAACAAGAAGTAATGGAAAAGTCACAAGGAAAACCTTATTGACTCAACAATCTCCCCCTTTTCGGAAAGCACAAACATCCTTACGAAAAAGCTATTCTAAGAAAGAAGGAAACACATTAAAGCTTATCTCCCTTGGTTTAAGGATATAGATGAATACTACTAACTCCCCCTTAGGCTTTGAAACTCTAAGGATCATATTCATATTTCCGGAGTGATGTTTCTTTAAGAAAAACTCCCCCTTAAACAAACTCTTATTAGAGTTCTTTTTCCTTGGGTATTTTTCTTTCTCCCCCTTTGATAAGCACTTATTAGATTTCCTCTTTTTCTTAAGGGTCTTTTCCTTCTCCCCCTTTGTGATTTTCAAAAAGAATTGGAGGGAATGGAAAAACATAACAAAGTACCTGAAAAATTAGTAATGACAACAAACGAAACAACAAGCACAATTTCCATTAGATTTGAAATGTCAGCAACAAAAACAGATTACAACAAAAAGATCGGATTGGTCATTTCGGATCTTTCTCCTTCGACATGAGCCCCTTAAGAATAGTCTTGATCTTCTTGAGGTCCTTATGATCTTCCTCTGCTTGCTTCTCTAAGACGACTATTCTTGCTGACTGAGCTTCAATTATTTCTTCCTGAGCCTTCAACTTTTCTTCCTGAACTTTCATCTTCTCTTCCTGAGCCTTCATCCTTTCTAGAAAATCAATCCGATGATCCCTTTCAAATTTCCAACTCTGATTAACGGAGTTGAGCTTTCCATTCAGATCTCTCACTTCCTGAATCCGAATGTTCTTTTCCTCTGTCAATTTCTCATCGAATGATGCAGTCATCTCATGAAACTTCTTGTCCTCGGTTTGAAATGCATCCTTAACATTTTCCTGAAACTCATCCAGCAACCTCATCTCTTCCACGTTCTTCTTCGACCAGCTTTTCATCCTCTTGCAAGATCTTTTATGTGCTTCGTAACCAACGAAGAAAGTTTTGAACTGAGCTTCAATCTCAACACACTTATCCATTACCATGGATACAGAGTCGGTTTTCTGATTCAGCGCATGTTGAAGCATCTGGCATCTAGAGTCAATACTGGAGAAGGTTGGAGGGTTACCACCAACTTCTTCAAGGACTGAACAACAAAATCGTGCCCCAACGATGATGACTCCGAATCTGAAATCTTGCTAGGAGAATTTTCTTCCTCAATAAGCTTCAACTTCCTCTTCGAAGAACTACCAGCTTCCTTCCTCATTCTCTTTTCTGAACTTGGGGTATCAGCAAGAATTCGTTTCCCCTTATCTTTTTCCGGAATAGAAACCTGTTCCGGAGATTTCTTCTCGCTATCAGACACTTGAACAACCAAATCTTCCTCCTCAGCAACTTCTACATTTTCCTTCTGAGCAGCATCAAGTAAAAGATGTTCTTCTTCTCTCAGACAAGAAACTTCTTTTTCGCCTTTCTCTTCTTCCATAGTCGGAGTAACAAGCTTTGAATATTGAGCTTCAGATGTTCGGAGCGACAAGTGTTCCGAAGGAGTTCCTTTGTATTCATCTACTTGTTTGAGCACATCTCCTGTCTCACCACTTCCTTCAGTAGCTTCTTCAACTTCTTCCACTTGCTCTACTTCCTCAGTAGCAACAGCCTCTTCCGGAGCATCAAGATTTCTTCCTGGAGTCTCAGGTAAAGTTTCCAGAGAGAAAGATCTCGGAACGGGAATGGTTGCTGAAACCATTTCGTTGAACTTTAACAAGGCCTGAGCTACCTCAGCCTCGGACATTTTCTTTTTCAGTTTCTTCTCCTTTGCTTGTTTCTCGAGCTCATCAGTAGCCTTCTCTTTCAGAGCCTTAGCCTCTGCAGGATCCAATCCGAACTGCGGATCTCCTTCCTTCCTCTTCTCTTTGTCAGCTCTCCACTTTGCTGCAACCTCATCAGTATAGGTTTTCTTCTTCTTAGACTTAGGAGGTGCGGAGTGGACTTCTTTAGACTTGGGTTCCTCAGCTTCGACAACCACTTCTTTCAGCTTCCTCTTCCTTACCGGCTTGGATGATTCCGGATCAGCCACTTTCGGAGTCACTACTACTTGTGGAGGTAGATCAATAAACTTCCATGACTCCTTGTTAAAAGCTATATTCATTCTCTTAAGAGTGGCATCACTGAGCAGCATGATCTTGCACACCCTTGGTTTGGAACTACAAGCTACCTTGAAGGACTCAAGGCACCGAACTATGAGCTTTGACAATATTGCCGGGTACATCACAATCTGAGCTATCAGATTCCCCTTCTTCAGATTTTCAATATTAAGAAGGATATGCTTCATCAAGTTGAACTTTCTTAGATTTATCAGGAAATCTAAGATATATATCTCACTCTTCTTCAGGCTATCCTTATCTCATTTTCTAGGTACGATAAGGCCTTGTACCCATAACTCCTGAATCCGGAAGTTTGTAGAAAGACTTGCTATTTTCGGAGCCTTGTCATCATCCAATCCGAGAATTTCTAATGCCTTTTCCTTGTTGAAGCTACCCAAAGAGTCTGGAAATACGTGGGAGATAAACTCAGCTTCCCCTTCATAACTTATACCTACCAAGCTTGCAGCCTTGGTGTGAGAGAGTTTATAAGTCTTGCCATACGATTTGAAAGAAAATTTTTCTCTATTATCTTCGTTGAAGAAAGCAACCGACTCATAAAACTCGACAAGCAAGTCAGATTAGACTTCATCTTGGTTGCCGGTTTTTGATACCGCAACACTTTCCCAGCCATTCAGCTTGATATTCTTTGAAATAATAGAATCGTAGTTGCTGAAGAAATTCGGATGAACTAACCTCTCTCTGTAGACTAACCACTGAGAAATGGGCTTGGTTGAAGACATTTCTTGAGAAGCTAACTCTGCAGACATTCGGATTAGAAGTCCTCTGAGATATTCGGAACAGAGAAGACTGAAGTTCGGAACTGAGAAAATTGTGGTTCGGAACTGCCTTAAATCGGAGAGTCAGAGCTTCAGCACGCAAAAGCTTGAAATCGATGTGGGACGAGAAAATAGGGTCCCCTTTATATAGGCAATGGGATGACGGTTCAACTTCCTCGGTTGATCTAACAGTTTAGAACGATCTGAGATCAGATCTAACGGTTGAAAGCTTGAATCCGATCTTTTTGAGGTTTTTATTAAAGTAAAGAATTAAGAAATCCAAAAACCGAAAACAAACTATAAGAAATTGCCAGCAAGTAAAATATGATTACGAAAACTTCAGTAAGGAAAACATACCTTTCGGATTAACTTAGGAAAGTTATTCGTAATGGGTAATATAAAGATGACTACGAAAAACTCAATACGAAAAACTCAATACAAAAAAGTAAATACGAAAAATCAATACGAAAAACTCAATACGAAAAACTCAATACGAAAAAGTAAATACGAAAAGTCAATACGAAAAACTTAACACGAAAAACTTAATACGAAAAGCCAATATGAAAAACTTAATACAAAAAGTCAATACGAAAAACTTAATATGAAAAACAAAACTTGGTACGAAAATTTGGTTATGAAAGTCCCAGTACGAAAGTTGTCCATTCCGGAAATTTTCAATACAAATACTTTCATTCCAGAAATATTCTGTACGAAAATATCCTTTCTGGAAAATTGTTGTTCTGGAAGTTCCATTCCGGAAATTTTCGTTCCGAAAAGTTTGAAAACAAATTTTGAAAAACGTTGTTAAACAAACAATCAAATGTACTCCCCCTATGAAAAGGAGTTTATTACTGTAAGGAGATTTTTTCAACAGAAAGTTAATTAAGGAAGATTACCTTACGGTTATCATTCCTAACTTTTGTTTAATATATTCAAATATATCAGAAGGCAAGGATTTTGTGAAAATATCAGCAAGTTGATCTTGCGTTCCGATAAACTGAAGAATAATATCTCTTTTGAGTGTGTGATCCCTAAGAAAGTGATGCCTAATATCTATGTGTTTTGCACGGGAGTGATGTGCAGGGTTTTTACATAGGGCAATGGCACTTGTGTTATCACACAAAATTTGAGTTTTAGTAAAACTCAAGCCATAGTCTGTGAGTGTGTGTTGCATCCACAACACTTGTGCACAACAACTTCCAGCTGCTACATATTCAGCTTCAGCAGTGGAGAGTGCTACAGAATGTTGCTTCTTGCATGACCAAGAAACTAATGAATCTCCTAAGAAATGACAAGTTCCGGATGTACTTTTCCTATCCATTCTACATCCACCAAAGTCAGCATTAGAAAAACTTTTTAGAACAAAATCATTTCCAGAAGTATAAAATAATCCTAGATCCATGGTTCCCTTAAGGTAGTGAAATTTTTTTTTACTGCCTTTAAGTGAGATTCCTTAGGATTGGATTGATATCTTGCACATATGCATACTGAAAACATTAAGTCTGGTCGACTAGCTGTTATGTAAAGTAGACTTCCAATCATACCTCTAAAAGATGTTTGATCTACTGGTTTCCCAGCTTCATCAAGATCTAAAGAGTTTGAGGTACCAATAGGAGTACTTATACTCTTAGTGTTGTCATAACCATACTTTTTAAGAAGATCTTTAATATACTTATGTTGAGATATGTAGGTTCCTTCTGGTTTTTGAGAAATTTGAAAACCAAGGAAAAATGTTAACTCACCCATCATACTCATTTCAAACTCAGATTTCATTAGACTAGCAAAAGAGTCAGTCAAAGATTGCTGAGTTGAACCAAATATAATGTCATCAACATAAATTTGAACAATCAAAACATTTTTCTTATCTTTCTTTATAAAAAGGGTTGGATCTGCATTTCCCTTAACATAGTTATTTTGAAGCAAAAATCCAGTAAGTCTATCATACCATGCTCGTGGGGCTTGTTTAAGGCCATACAAAGCTTTGGTAAGTCTAAAAACATGATCTGGATGTTTTGTATCTTCAAAGCCAGGAGGTTGTTCAACAAAAACTTCCTCTTGAACATAACCGTTAAGAAAAGCACATTTCACATCCATTTGGAAAAGTTTGAAATTAAAGAATGCTGCAAAGGCAAGTAGAATGCGGATAGATTCAAGTCTAGCTACTGGAGCATAGGTTTCTTCATAGTCTATTCCTTCTTGCTGATTATAGCCTTTAGCAACAAGTCTAGCTTTATTTCTAACAATGACTCCATTTTCATCACATTTATTTCTGAAAACCCATTTTACTCCAATAACAGAAGTTTCCTTAGGTCTTTCAACCAAGGTCCAGACTTTATTCCTTTCGAATTCATTTAGTTCATCTTGCATTGCTTTGATCCAATCATCATCACCTAAAGCTTCATCAGTGCTTTTAGGCTCTAATTGGGAAAGAAATGCTAGATGTTCTACTTCATTTCTTAAGGAACTTCTAGTCCTTACAGGTTTATTTACATCACCAATGATACTATCACTGGGATGATTCTTAAGAAACACCTGATTTGGGTTTTGTAAAACCTGTTCATCAACATAAGGTAGAAAGTCTTCTGGGGTAAATGTTTCAGAAGTATCTTCTAGAACAATTTCCTTATCAGAAGGTTCTTCTATCAAAGGTTGACAATCAGTTTTTGAAAACACATCCGAGGATGTAGGTTGGGAGGTTTTAAAAACAAAAGGGTCTGATTCATCAAATTTTACATGTACTGTTTCTTCAACAGTACATGTATTTTTATTAAAAACTCTATAAGCCTTAGAGGTTGTGGAATAACCTAAGAAAATTCCTTCATCTGATTTTGGTGCGAATTTATGTAAGTTATCTTTAGTATTCAAAATGAATACTTTGCAACCAAAAACCTTGAAGTAGGAAAGTCTTGGTTTTCTACCATTCCATAACTCATAAGGAGTTTTATTAAGAAAAGGTCTAATAAAAACTCGATTTATAGTATAACAAGCAGTACTTACAACTTCAGCCCAGAAATGTCTAGAAATAGAATATTCACTCAACATGGTTCTAGTTATCTCTTAAAGAATTCTATTTCTTCTTTCAACTACACCATTCTGTTGAGGAGTTCTAGGTGCTGAAAAGTTGTGAGTAATACCTTTCTTACTACAAAAAGTTTCAAAATCAGAATTTTGAAATTCTCCTCCATGATCACTATGAATAGTTTTCAATGGAAGGTTTTTCTCATTTTTAACTTGGGCTCTAAAACTTTTGAAATAAGAAAAAGCTTCAGATTTCCTTGCTAGAAAATAGACCCAAGTAAATCTAGTGTAATCATCAACTAGAACAAACACATAGTATTTGCCTCTAATGCTTCCAGTTTGTGTTGGACCAAAAAGATCCATGTGCACTAACTGTAATGCATCGGTTGTTGAGACTTCACCGATTGACTTAAAACTAGATTTATGTTGCTTGCCATATTGACAAGGATCACAAACTTTAGAAGAATCAAATCTAAGCTCCGGTAGATCCTTAACAAGTTTCTTCTTAGAGAGTTTACATAGGTTTCTAAGATTACAGTGTCCTAATCTTCTATGCCATAACCAAGAATGATCTTCCATTGCACTTAGGCAAGGTAAATCTTGGCTTCTTAGGTCTTCTAAGTTTAAGGTGTAAACATTCTCTTGCCTATTGGCTGAGAGAATAAATTCTTCCTTGGAATTGTGAACTAAGCATTTATCATTCCTAAAATTCACAAGGTAACCTTCATCACATAACTGACTTATGCTAATGAGGTTGTTCTTAACACCTTTAACAAAAAGAACATTTGAAATCAAAGTTTTATCTAAAAGAACAATATTACCAATACCAACAATCTCTCCCTTAGCATTGTCTCCGAAAGTTACCTTTCCTCCTTTTGTTTTGATAATATTTTCAAAAAAGCTTTTGTTACCAGTCATGTGCCGGGAACATCCACTATCCATGTACCAAATATTGTTGCTGGAACTTTATTTATTTTCCTGAAATTAAGAACAAAGTTAGACTTTCGGAATCCAAACTTGTTTGGATCCGAGATTTCCTGACAATAAAATTTTAGGTATCCACATTTTCTTAGAAAAGAAAGCTTTATGAAAACCTAAGGATTGGGTTTTGTTTAAGGAACAATTTCTTTCCCAGTGACCACCACATTGACATTTAGTGCAAAATGGGGCACTTTGAGGAACAAAATAATTGTTACTGAAAACTGGTTTTGCATGGGTATAACCAAATCCGGATTTATTTCTTAAAGGTCGTATTTGAGAATACATCTTATCAAAATTTTCTTTACCATGGGTAAAGTTTGATAAACACTTCTTTAAGGAAAAAATTTCGGACTTGAGTTTTACAACCAAGTTTTTATCCTCAAAATCATTAGTTTTAGAACTAGAGTTAGGCTCGAAAACATTTTTATTAGAAATTACTTTTTCTAATTCTTTAGAAAGTTTATTCTTCTCAGAACTTACTTCCTCAAGATTTTTTGAAATACTTTCAAAATCAGTATTTTTCTTATCAAGATCTTTAGAAAGATCTGATATCTCTTTAGTAAGAATAGAATTCCTAGAATTTGCTTTATCAAGTTTCTTGTTGAGTTTGGAATTCTCAATCTCAAGAAGTTCAGCAAATCTAGAGACTTCTTCATAAGTAGGTAAAGTATTTTCCTCATCAGAAGATGATTCTTCATTAGAAGAGTTATAATACTTACTATCATTAGAATTTAGAGAAACATTGGTCAATGATTCAGCATTTCGTACCTTAGCCATAAGACATTGATTATCAATAGTTAATATGGCTATAAGACCAAGATTCTTCTGTCCTGAAGATTCATATTCAGAAGATTCATCTGAAGAGTCACCACCACTGGCACTCCAGGTGTCATTAGATTTCAAAACTTTCTTAGCTTTGGCTTTGTAATACTTCTTCCTATTTCTGTCTGAATGTCTTTCCTTTCTTTCTTTCTTTTTGAGCATAGGACAATCTGGTCTAATATGTCCAGCTCTTTTATATTCATAACAAGTAACTTCTCCATCTTTCTTATCTTTCCTGTCCTTCTTCTTATACTTGGATTGAAAGTTTCTCTGTCCAGCTATCTTGTTCATCCTTCGAGCAAGATTGGCTAATTCATTTTCTGAAACTTCACTTTCACTAGATTCAGATTGAAAAATGACTTTCTTCGATTTGGATCTGGTTACTCTCTCAGGAGTCTTAGCTTTCATCTGATTTGAAGTTGTAGTAAAAGCAACAGTTCCATTTCCATTCTTCTTCTTGATGTTGTCAGCATCTCTCTTCATTCTAGTCTCATGTTGTAGAAGAGTTCCAAATAATTCATCAAGAGTAATTTGAGTTACCTTCCTGTTCTCATCTATAGCTGTTCTCTTGGATTCCCATTCATTGGGCATAATGTCAATTATCTTGTCCACAAGAGCTTCATCATCTAAACCTTTTTCTCCCATAGATTGTAGACTGTTGACGATTGTCATGAATCTTTGTTGAACTTTACAGATAGGTTCTCCATAAGGAAAATTGAAGCCATGATATTCAGCTCTAAGCATAGCTCTTCTAGTCTCAATCACCTTAGAAGTCCCAAAGTGTGTAACCTCTAACTTCTTCCATATACAGTTAGCTGCTTCACAAGAAGAAATTTGGCTATATATATTTCTAGTCATTGAACATAATAAAGTATTGCGTACCTTATAGTTGAGTTGATATTCTTGCTTTTCCTGGTTAGTAAAGGTTCTGACTTCCTTGTCAGGAATTTTATAATCACCAGTAAGCATCACAAAGTTGTCTACTCCAGTATTGATAACAAAAGTCTTCATACGATCTCTCCAGTATTCATAGTCATTACCATCGAATATTGGTGGTCTTGTAGGATTCAGATTTTCAATCGAACCAACATTAATTCCTGCCATACTAAATAATAACTTGGATACAAACTTGTTAGTAGCTTAGAATCGAAATTACAAAGTTCAGAATGGAAAATGTTCGGAATGGATAATCCGGAATGACAAAGTTCGGAATAGAAAAGTGAGCAAGAAAAACTTGTATGTGAGTACAAGTATTTCAGTAACCTTGGCTCTGATACCAAATGTAATAATGGTATAGAGTAAGAGGTTTCCAACCTCTGATACCAATTGTAGGATCGAAATATAATATGAGATGCTCAATATACAAGAGGGGGGTGAATTGTATACTTAAAAAATTCCTTTGGAACCTTTAAAGTTAGTTATGAATAACTAGAGTTTCCTTAAGAAAAGGAAAGGCTAAGTTTAACAAAGATAAACTAAGTAAATTCACAATACCTCTAACACCGAATTGAACTTGGAAAGGGATTCCAAAAGTAGGTTCCGGAAATATGGTTCCGGAAATTGAAACTTAACAAAAGTTACAATATGAGATTCTACCTTAAAGCGTATAGAATCTAAACTAATCAGAGTATGTAAGGAAGTATAAGAAAGTTATACTTTCCTTAAGATACAAATTGCAGCGGAATAACAACAAGTAGTAAAAATACTAGTAACAAGATAATAGTCTTTTAACCCAAAGAGAAGGGTATCCAACAACCTTGGATAAAGGTCCCTTGATTTATACTTTCAAGCAAGTCTGTCTTACCCACACCAGGGTAAGCCCTCGATACGAAGATCGGAGTCTCTGTCTTGCTATCCCCGCAAGCCCTCAACTTCAAGGTAGTTGGCAACCTCTGTCTTTCTCAGCAAGAAAGCCCTCGATCTTTAAGGTAGTCGGCACCTCTGTCTTCCTATCCCCGGAAGCCCTCGAATGTAATCACCAACATTCGGAGTCGCACGAAGCTTTGAGAGTTAATAAGAGACTCTCTCTCTAGAAATAACTTCATCAGCATGTAAGCACTTTTTCAGCAATCAGCATATGCATCAGCCATCAGCTACGAGCTCTTTCAAATGAGCTCCTATTTATAGGTAAGGTCGGCTCCTTCTCCAACGGTCATATTTCCCTTAAAGTTTGGAGGGACCTGTACACGTGTCACTTAGACAACGGTTAGTTTATAACAAAATGGTCGACATTGTTTTATAACAAAACAAGTGTAACAGAAAGTACGACATCGTTTTAAACTCTAACATAAAGGTTCGGAATAGAAATTTCGGAGTGATGGTTCGGAGTGAATAAATTCAGAGTGTATAAAACAATGATAATCAGATTCTGTTTAATAGGTGAATTCGGAATGAGAATTCGGAATAAGAATTCGGAATAGGAATTCGTCATCAGAAATCGTAATGAGAATTCGTCATCAGAATTCGTAATGAGAATTCATCATCATAATTCGTAATGAGAATTTATCATCAGAATTCGTAATGAGAATTCGGAATGAGATTTCTTCATTAGAATTCGTAATGAGAATTCTTCTTCAGAATTCGTATCCTGAATCTGGAATAGAACTTAGTCAGAATTCATATCCGGAATTCGGAATGAAACTTCCTTATAGTTCTTGTCCAGAATCTGAATACTAAACAGAATGCTTTATATCTAAGTTTTAACGATTCCGAGAAAATGAATCCGAAACTCATACTTAAGAAAAATATGAATGAAAATATGGTAAGGATAATTTTTCTTATAAAAGCGATTTTCCTTAAGAAAGCAATTTTCCTTATAAAAGCAATTTTCCTTACAAAAGCAATTTTCCTTACAAAATCAATTTTCCTTAAGAAAGCATTTTTCCTTATAAAAGCGATTTTCCTTAAAGATAAGGTGTTTGTGATTTTCAAAACAAGAAGGAATGGAAAAGTCATAAGGAAAACCTTATTGACTCAACAATTTTACTATTACTAAAAGTGATTTCTACCTTAAAATTGGAAATTTACAAATATATTTTTGTCCTTTTTCAAGCATTCATAATGGATTAATGGAAAGTATTAAATTTTCTGGAGTTCGTAAGGGTATTACCTGTTTATTTTCTCATTGAAGGTAGCTTACACAGATACACAAATATATATATGTAATCCTTATTCATGTATATACACTCATGTTCAGGAGAATATGTGAATTGGGAAAAGTGGTGAATAAATATAAATAATGGTTCGTTTGAGTTTAAAGTAAAAATAATGGTTTCAGAGAAAGAAAGATTTAGAAATAATTTTTTCTAAATGAATGGTGTTTTCTTTTAAGTTGATGAGTCCTATGTGGAACATTGATGGTTTTACATCAAAATGAATCTATTAATGAGTGCCCCTTATATTATGAAATGTGGTGTGTTATATATTTTTGAGTTGTGATGTATGCCTAGTTAAGGTGCTTGCATATTTCTTGTATTCCATGTAATGCAAAAAGAAGATGGTTTTAAGGAAATTTATATGTTTAGAAAATGTATTGAATGATTTTGTAGAAAATGTAGGAAATGTAATTATATTCTAGCATGATAAAATTAAACTCCATTTTTTTACTTCATTGGGATCCTAGGGTTTGAATATGTATGTTTTTAGATCATACCAAAAATATCATGACAATATATGAAGATTTCATGATACTCATTTTATATAAACAGTACTCTTATATTTTTTCATAACTTTTATTAATTGGTTCTCACTCATTGGGTTTCTTAACAAAAATTATTATTTAATTACATAATGAAATATTTAAATGGGTTCTCATAAAGTGTATCATTACTTTTAATAAAATACATTTTAAAAAGGGAAATTTGTTTTGAAAAAAAACTAGGTTTTAATTTTTTTTAAATTAATAGAAAAATAATATATTTATATATTACTATTTCAATGTTGTTTGAGGTTGTATTATATTTAATTGTATGTTCTAGGGAACAGTGTTAATTTTGAATTCACTAATTAGAATATAATTTATCTTGAAATAATTATCATTCGTATTTCCAGTATTTGTAATAATTTGATCTCTCATGGAGTTATCATGATTCGATGGTCAGTGGTGAGCCATGTCGTTAGAGTGAGGCATATGTGGTTCTCTGTTTAATTTTTCACTACCAATGTTCACATTATTTTTTATGTTCTTATTAGATTTTCGATTTCATCAGAGGTTAAATCATTCCCAATCGAGTTATGATTGATTTCTTCTAATACATTTATCCCAAAAGAATTGGGAATGCCTATTGAGACATACTGTGGGCTAGATATGTTGCCCTATTTGGGGTCCATCCATGTTGGGTTGAGACTAATATATATTAGATTCTATCATTGTAATCATTTGAGTATTTATTTATAAAAATCAATCTAATCAATATGGTTTTGATATGATAACCATATGAAATTATTATGATATAAAAGATTATATCACACATTAATCAAGTATGATATTTTCTATAGTAGATTTGATGATAAGTGTATCATTCATCAAATATTTTCATGACCCACATTGGGAGTTGAATTCTAAAGATTGTTCAATTTTTATCTTCTACTAAGAGGTTGTTCACATCAACTATTAGCCTTAACTGTTGGTTTCAAAAACTGGTTGGTATAATGCACATTATCATCAAAATTGAAACATTACGAAGTTGGATATGCATTAGATTAATATCTATCTACATTCATATCACTAGATAGCCTATATAAATTTCATATATATTAAATTTCATGATTATTTTAATTCCCAAAAGTAATAATTTTCCAATTACCTAAATAAAATATCCCCCCCAATATTCATTGCACACATTTTCAATAAAGTAACAGACAATTTCACTTATAAAATAATTTTATTAGTATAATTTTATCACTATTTCATATTTTTATTATTATCAAAACCAATAAAATATAATAATATATACTCTGAATTAATATATTAATATGACATCATATGATTTCATCAAAGAGAATTCATTTTCATATCTAAAAAACATTTGTTTGACATGGTTTTAAACCCCTAAATAATTTATCAAATTTTCATTATCGATCAATTGTAGAACTATAATTATACCTCTCAAGTATTGTATGTTTTTCATCTTGTGTACAAATAGATTAATTATCATTATTTAGCTGCTCATGGAATTGTCTTTCTATTACCATTAGTAGAGTTAAGGGAAACTTCTCACTGAAAAATAACCTATTGAATTTATCCCACTATAATAAGTAAATTTCATTCACTTAGAGTGTATTATTCATAACATTCCATCATTGATCTACCTTTACTTCCAAATTATATACATATAATAAATTATTTCCATTCTCTGAACACTGGAGAATGGAAAATATATTTTTACAACTACTGATCAATTAATCAATAAGTAGTGGATTAGATTACCCACTGAATGAATTTTGATGTTTCCTCATTAAAAACTCAACACTGTATCAAAACTAATTTTATCATTTATATAATCATTGTGATTCATTTCACAAAAGCATTTTGTGAGATATATGATATTATATGTCAATCAAACCCATATTCCACTCAGAATTTGAATAGTAAAATCATTTCATTTTCACCATAGTCATTGTTAACATGATTCATCCATGATCTATGCATTGACTAAAAGGAATATTTATACTGTAATCATCAAGATAGAATTATAAAAATAAGAAACCATATAATCATAAAATTCATTCATAAAATATCATACATTTTTACAACTCTTTCTCATCTTATAACGACTTCTTCAAAATATATACCAAATTCATTTTGTCATATATTTCATTGGGTTATATCCTCATTTAACTCATAATATAATCAATAGAAATTTCTATACCATTCTCATATACAAACATATGTGATCTGATCATAACATACATAAATATGTAATTATTTTATGAAATACCCTTACCATTCATAGAGAAGTTCTATTGTAGATTATATGAATTTTTTTTACCCTTTTTGGATATAAATTGGTTTGTATTATAGTTTTAGGAGAAAATGGGAATTCTGGAAGGATAAGGGGTAGTGCATGGTTGGCACACAGTTTTTCGAAACAGTGCATATACACCAAGAAAACCATGAAAACCTATATAGAAGGAGGATTTCATGGATAATGAATGGTTTTTAAAATTGTATTCTATTACAGTAGTAATCATACTCTGACTAATATGATCTGCACATTTAAGGTGTAAAATTTGGAAAACTGTGCACCCCATCCTGGGAAATAGTTATTTAATTTTATAATTCCCCAAAAAATGGTATTAATATTCTAAAACCTACATATATTTTACCCTCATTAAAAACAAAATAATCCAGATAATTTTACATTATTTTTTAGGATCCCTAACTTATTACAAGGCATTACAATCATTATTTTTGATGAATTAATGATCTAATTTATTGATTCGATCCTCTCCAAGAATGATATTGTTTCTTAGTTGGTTTACTCCCTTTCTCCAACATTTATATAATACTTTTAAGGTATTTTTCACCATTTGTGATGGATTTATACATATATCTTTCGATAAAACATAATCCTTTTAATATTGGATCTACATTTTGGATATAAATTCCATTCATTGTTGAGAAATCAAAAAATATGCTTCAATTTGAGGATTTCCATTGGTGTACACCCATCAATGATCCAGAGGAGGGTGGTCCAAATGACCATTAACACATTCATAAATTATAATTCCATGTATGTGTTATACAATTTAAATTTACATATTTGTAAATGGAAGCATGTCATGGATTAAATTAATTGGTTAATTGATTAATAGAATCATAGATTTATTAATTGATATTCCATGTGATAATGAAATAGGATGAACTTGGGAAATTGAATTTGGTAATTATGGTTACGAAATTGATTAATAATGTGATATTATGGAAAAGATTAATGGGAATTAAGGGATGTTTTTTTTAACATTGAAAGTTTAATTAAATACATTATAAAATATTTATGTGGTTGTATAGTGAATTGTTCGTATTATTCCTTGACATTAATGTGAATAACAATGCTTGTTTTGATAATTGGAATGGTACACCATGGTTTGAATCATTGATGAGAGGTTTTATGAGGAATAATTGTGTTAAATTTAATATATTTTTTATATGTGATCGGTTGATAAATTGGATGTGGGATAAAGAGTGATGCCCTAAATAACCAGGAGGTTATTGACATGACTTTCTAGGCCAATTTTAATGAATATAAATATTATTTTATTGGAGACATACTGATGCTCTAAATAACTATGAGGTGTGGGAAAAAGAATAATGCTCTGAAAACTCTTATGGAAGTAAAAAAAAGTTTGGCGCCCCTGTGATTGACATTGAACTATGGTTCCATATGGTTTGTATATGAGTGGAAATGAATTGATAGCGGAAACTCCATGAGTTATGTGAATTTTTCTTCTCTATGTGACATGGTTCAGACTCTATCATGGGAAGAAGCCAGTATTGATATTTTGGGAGTCATTGTGAAATCGAGTTAGTAATCGGTTAATTATAAAATAATGAATTGTAAAAATAGTTATTTATTTATTGTAATTTATTCTTTACTCAACTGCATACACTGTTATATACTAGATATTGTTTTATACATTATCAGTGGTTGACTATGGAGTTGTACTCACACCCTACATGGAATACCATATCATTAATCAAATAGAATTAATTTTTCATGATAGGATAATGTAATAACCCTTATTTTATATGGATTATTCCAAATGGATCAGGTATAATTGAACCCAAGATGATGTCGAGACCCATTAGGGAGTTTTTTTGAGTCTTTATTTTGGGTATTATTTTGAAACATGTCCCACACATGGAATGTATTGAAATATAGGATTAGCATACAATGATATTTCATCATTTGAGATGAATATTAAACAAAATGAAAAAATGTCATATATAATGTAATATTATAGTGTCTCCAAAAATATTGTATAAAATAATATATCATTTTGGAAGATCTTAAATGATTAACAAAATATAACATCTCCTTATGTACATATACTTTAAAACCATTATTCGTAACCAGAGGAAAGTAAATATAAGAAAAGAGTGGGAAAAAATTCAAAGTATGGGTTTATAAAATTTATACATAAGCATAATGTGTGCATAAGAGTATGATATCATGATAATTACATTAGATGAAAATTCACCACATATCAATTATCTTATACATGAGTCATGTAATAAATATTGGCATTTTTTTAACATGAATTGGTTGGGAATAAAGAGAATAATCCAAGAAATGATAACATAGGATTAAAACACAGAATTTGTTGAATACGCATAGGAATATAAAAATGGCTTCCCTAGTAGTAAAATAATTACAAATATGCCATCTTAATAGTGTAGGATCACTCGACACACAATATTGGTAGTTATTTTTTAGTCTTATGATCATCTTACTATTCAATGTTCACTTGCAGGAGAAATTACTGTATACATAGTCCCTTTATTTACCATGTTCACACCCCATTCGATCCAAGTCTATCTTAGGATATATAATTCATACCTAATTTATAATAGGATGATATATGTCCCACCCATATAACAATTAAATCATTCATATGAACAGAAAATGATAAGAAAAATCATATAATTACCCATTAAATAACATTGGTATCAAAAAATAAAAATAATATCATAACCTATGGAAAAGAGATAGGTTTCATAATCATTTATACAATCATAACCACTGAAAAGAATCTAGTTTCATAAGCATATAAGCCATGGATGTATAATGAGTTTGAAAAACATATAACCTATTAAATTTTAATGAATTTCATAATCATATAAATCAAGAAGGATAAACTAGTATCATTAGAATCATGCCATAAAAACATAAACAATTCATATAATTATTGAACGGATTATTTGGATCATTTTCCCTAAAAATCATGAGTAACACCAACGAATGTCATCTTAGATAGAAAAATATTTGGAAATATCTATTTATGAAATTTATTGAGAAAAATATCCAATATACATTGAAAATTATTTTTTAGAAATATAAAACTATTTCTAATATCAATATATTTTTAAACATATTAATAATCATATATTCGAATTGTTAAATATATTTTGAATGACATTTTCCTTGATTACATGTAAAACAATCATGAAAACACCTTGAAAATCCATTTCCATGAAAAAAATAAAAATGATGCATACAAACCATATATATAATTTCATTATCATTTTAACTAATAAATTTTTCTAAGAGAACATGTTAAAACATTATTAAGACCTTTTAAAAAAATGAATTTTTAATAAAAATTGATGTCTGACTGAAAAGAGAAATGAGGTCAAATTATCATAAAAATTATTACATAACTATCCTAAGTAAAAAATGGAGAAAAATGGTATCACTAAATTAAAACATCATTAATAACTATATAATAATAAAATGATTTATTTTTCTTTAGATAAAGATAATAATATTTCACCAAATGAAGAATAACCAAAAACAATATAGATTAATGATGATATTGTTATAATATATTCTTACCACCAAGTAACTTATAATAATACTCCCCATATAATAGAATGAAATTAAATGAAGATTAAAATATTTTTTTACTAGGTTAATTATATAACATGTGAAATTTAAAAATATACTCCTTGTAAAGTAATATATGTTCATAAAGAAACATATGTCTAATGGAATAAAAATTCAGACAAAATTACTTAACCGGTTTGGTATCATTTGAATCATAAACCCCAAAAAAGAGGTATCAAAAAATTGGTATGTAAATTCAAAAAAAATTACTTATAATAGTAAAATATTATATTCATGGTATGAATATATACACAAAAAATATATGAGTTGTTAATAATTATTAAATTACACATAAATAATAGTTTGGTGAGAACATAGTTTTTTTAAGTCTTGGCATTTTTTGTAAAGGTTTAAAACCACTGTATTGTAAATATATGTTAATATAAATATTCTATAGAACCTTATTATTATATATAACGCCATATTTTATTTTTTAAGATTCAATATTGTATGCTTATTAGAAAATATAATTCAACGTTATGTTTTGGTATTATTCTCATTGTTTTTCGCATAGATTTTGATTTGTTATTATTAATCATGTTACGTAGATAATCATTTACCTAAAAAATGTAAAAATGATAAAAAAAAATAAAATATATTAATAATATATGTATTTATAATAATATATGAAATATCTACATATGAAGTGGAAGACACCATTCAATGAGATGGTAGGTCGTATGCATGCATGAACATTGTTTCCATTTTATTTATCAATTGAAGAAATGAAATTCAATAAAATATATGTATATATAAGAATATATAATATCATTACATTATAATTTATAATCCATGTATATAATATAATTTAACAACACTCATCCTTAATAAATTCAATGCAATGTTTGAACGAATCACATCGCTTTATAGAGGCGGTAGTCCACATGTCCACAAACAAATTTATTGTATTAACAGTAAATGGAATGAATGAAGGTCGGATTAGACTAATAATTTTAGACAAATATATAAAATTTAAATATCACACCTATCATATAAAATCATTTCATCCAACAAAATGAATCCCAATATGAGGTGGTAAAAGAACAACAGACAACATCGTTTCATGAGGTGATAGTTCGTCATGGAGAGTAATGGTATGTTTGTTACCCATTAGATATTAGTGTCACTAATTGTATATGTAACCTTAAATAATATTAACATATAACTATATTAATTATAATTTGGTTACTATTTAATAATGGAATAACAATAATTTAGTTGGGGAAGAATTTAATGAAAACAAAATATCTTATATAAGAATGTTACCACATCTTTGGGTGACTCTTTTTGGTTTTCACCAAAGGGGTTACATGGAATGATTTATACCCAACGTGAAAATAATATGTTTGGTGAAGGGATTTTAAAAATATTTTTGTTCAGATTTTTTATGATACAATCTTTCTTGAGTGGATTGAGGAAGGGGAAGAGTAATATATTTTTTATATTATAGTGGAGTGGTATCTTTGTAAATTCAAAAAGGTATGCACTATTGGGTGGTCTCCCCTACCTAATGTGCCTCCAAAATGGAAAAAAATTGATTAATGCGGAATTATGGTAAAAAAACCTCCACAACACAAAACTATGTTCATTTATATAATTTTTTCCTTTTACATCTATGTTCCCCCATTTTTAACATTCTAGTTTATATTATTGAAACTAGTTTTCTAACCTAAGTAATGTTATCATTAAGAATAAATTAAAGTGATATTTATTACTAAATAAATTAATACATAATTATAAATATAATATTTATTTAAAATAATAATAATTTCATATGTGGTTAATATTAATTATAAAACATGCGATTGTAACGCGCAAAAACATTCTTTTAACCCAGACCATGCTAACAATCAATTTACAATTTATTTGAAAATATGTTAAATATAAAAGATCAATTGGTCCATTAAGGTACCATATTTATAATTTAATATCAATGAAAATTCACTTTCAATAAGATACTATTTCTTATATTTTAAATCATTTAATAAAATATAATTTATTATAAAAGAGAAGTAAGGTAAATTTTAAAATTATTTATTTGTTGTTTATTACCAAAATATAAAAAATTTATTGGAATAAAAATATATTAAATTAAAATATTTTTAAGATTATATATATACCTAAAAAATAATGTAGCACAATAATTAATTAATTTAAATTTTCATTTGATGATTTCCATAACATTATCCTATTTAGTTATTATCCAAATAATCATTAAATTATCATCTATTAATTGTTTAATGTAATTATAAAATATATAAAAATTATTGTTAAATCAATATGATTAAAACTTTATTTAACCATATAAATATACATTATAACTGAAACTCTGTAGATTCTCCCATAATCTGTAGCTTTTTAATGGTCAAATGTAAGGAATTTTCTTTTTTATGTCTTTCTTTTAAATTTACTTATTATATGGGTAATATTCATGGCAATGTGTCCAAATAACTCATAAAATAAGATCCAAGGGGCGATATTTTTGATCTATTAGAATATAATGGATTTTTGGAAAGTGTATCGGTCATTGGGTCCATTATGATCAAGGTCTAGTCCCACGTTATGCTTATCATTACCTTAATTGATGTAATTAATTGTAATTACTTTACTAACTATTTTTTTCAGAAGAAATATGCTCAAATACTTTTTTATTATATAACTCTTTTGAGGTAATGTGAGAAACCATAATTTCAACAATGCCCATAGAGAAACACACCAACAACCAATAACAAACTACAGGATCGACTCCAACCCAGAAAATACACCCTAATAACAAACATCAAAAAAGAATGACCTTTCGGCGAGTAGTCACGTGCAGATGCACGAGCACGGAACCGATGGAAAAGCCATACCCTCTCAATATCAATACAAAAGGATTGCTCCGTTGATTCGTTTTGCTATGTTCCCATCATGTGTAGATCTTAGTAGAGTGATGTGGTCGAAACACCCAACTTCTAAGAAGAAACCACTCTGAGAATTGAAACAATCCCTGTATACACACAAACAACATTCCACTAAAACCAAACAAGTAACCTCCAAATTAAATGAAGTCATAAAATAGAAACTTAGGATGGCCATAATTTGGTATTCTATATTGATTTCAGGCTAGAATTGTATCCTGGGATCTAGATTCATTCATCATCATCCTTCCACCTCAGAATCGATTTGGTCTCATGATTATATATACTCCTCCATACTAATCTTCCCTTTGTTGAAACCTCCTACTAGTATGAGATCTTGTTTGTAAATCCCTTAATATTTCTCCTCATTGAGACACTTTTAGGGACCTCCCCATCATCTTGGATTCCTCCTTTTTAGATGTGTTAAGCACCAATACCTGCTCAGTCACTTCCTCCTCCAAACTCAAAAGCAAATACAAAGACTAAATACCACAAAATAAGGACTAAAATTTTGATATTTACCTTTCAAAAATTATTTTTATTTTGTAATATAAAAATAATAAATGTTCCACCAATTATAATAATAATAATAGTTTCTCTATTAAAATTATCTAATTCAACCTTTTATAAATGTACGTATTTTTATTTAGAATATTTTATTAATTGTAACCATATACATATATAATATATTATATGGGTAAAAAAATTATTTATCTAATATACGATATAAAAATTTTATTTAAAAAATTCTACCAAATTGTTTTTTAAATTTATTGTTCTAATTTTTTTATATATGGAAAAATTATTTTCATAGATAAGTAATATCATTATTTTAAAAATAGTTCATACATTCAATTATAATAATTGATAAAAATCGATTCATCATATATAAATGTATAAATAGTAATTTAACTATTAATTATATGTTAATCGTAACATCTATTCCTATTTCATGATAATAACTATAATAATATTTTTATAATAATATCAAATGTATATTGTCATTTTGGTAAAAATCCTCTTTACATTTAATGCAAGATATTTAAAGAACACAGAATTGCATGAAACATTATCCAAACACTATGTTTCATGAATAGAATGTTAATTTACATGTTGCATGTGGTGAAATATTACATTGGTGTTTCATATAACTCTATCCAATCATAGTTATTTTATATAATAAACTATATTCATTTTTAATGAAATGAAAATTTCCAATAATATTATATTAATTTAAAATAAATTATATCACAAATTCTATTGTTGTTATATTATAACACCATAAAATGAAATTTTCAGCAAATTTTTTTCAAAGTAATTAATGTTTTAATAATGGAAATTTCGTTTAACAAATAATGACATAGTTAAAATGGATATCAAATATTTATTTAAAGAGAAATGTAAAAAATAAGATTGGTTTCCCATGTAAATAATGACATGGGTTTCACATAGGATAACACTGGTGAAAAGTGAAAGTATGGACATGGATGGGAACTATAATAATCATGTTCTGATTCATATTGATAACGAACATAGTAAGGATGAATATAGAAAAACACAAATCCATAACATAAAATGGTTTTAAAAAAGATATTGATTTCATAAAATGATTATAACGGAACAATATTTTATATAAATATCTTTCATCCAAATGATGATGTATTCTTATAAGAAGATATAGTTACATGATTTTACAATAATCTCACTCTTTTAACTCCTTGGTCAATTTTTAATTCATCTATTATTACATAAAATAAAGTATAATTTTTCATTCTGTAAGTAATAAAATATAATGAGGTATAATGAGATGGAATTATATTTTTCATAGTTTCCATAAAAGAAAAATGTTTTTAACATCTTATAAAACCTAGATAATTACATATATAGTGAGATAATAATTTAATCTCCAAATCCTAAATATAATAATAACAAAATACAATACATACATTGTTAAAATTATAACCCCCCCCAATATTAAAATCCAAATCATTTGAAATATTTTATCTAAATTTTCTTAACATTGATCCCTCCCACATTATTTTATATCACAAGGTTGTAAAATTCCAAAATTCTAAATACATTTATCATGTGTTCTCTTGAAATATGATAATAACCTGAATTACCATACCTTCTTATTAAAAAAAATTAATGTTTCCATAATCGAGGTTTTATTTGATATATTAATTATATCTAAAAATTATGTAATGTCTTGTCACAGTAGCATAAAACACTTTTTCGATGAATCCTTAATTAGTTCCACCGTAATTAGTACCATAATGTATACTTATATATATACAACATGTCTTTACCCAAACATCACATTTATAACATATGTATTATATTAACAGTTATATTTCCATTAACCGTGTGTTTTCCTTGAACATCACCTTAGAATTAAATCAACTTTCTATCCTATTAGAATCGTGTAAAATATTTTTAAAAACACTTATAGAAAAACATATACTAAACAATACATATATATATATATTTTCCATTCATAAAACATAATTCATTAATAAAAATACCTAAAACCATTGACTATTTCACTTCATCCATAATCCATTAACAATGATACCTCATCATATTTCATAATAATAAATTGTATTCATATTTAACCTGTAGTCTCACCATAATATACAATATAACCATTACACATATGTCCTTGCTAATTATAATATGGAGATTTAAACATGTGACATAGATACACATAATGGACAATTATTCCACACTTAAAGTACTTAACCTGTGATGATATCTTAGTGAGTAAAATATTCCCATCCATCACATTATCTAAATTCTTCATTTTACTTTTGTATTTTATGCCTTTATGTCTTCCATTTCTATTGTAGAAACATCTTATTGATCCATTGATACATTCAGTTGGGTTTTTCTTTCCACATTTTAATAATAAAGGAAACATATTTTTTACTTTATGGATTATACTTCCCAAAATATCAAAAAAAAACTGCTTCGATATCTTCTTTTTTGTGTCTATGAGTTGGTTAAGGTACCCATCGTTAATCATTATCGATGAAAATTGATTAGTAAAGATGATAACATACTTCACTCTAGTGATAATATAATTTGAAATAACATCAAAAAATTATCCACCAAATTCCGTGTTAATCTAATTACTTCTAATTATCACAGTTCAATAAACCAAAAATAATATTGTGGGAATCACTCATCATAGCAGAAAACTACATAATCATGAAAATTACCTTCTATGATCTCATGGTTATGACACCTTCTTATGAATCCATAAGTTTATCCTTAGAGACATCCCTAGACATATCCTTATAAATATCCCTTTGGATCCCACTATGTATTTGTTATCTTTGATTCCAATGTATGAATAAAAAATTAATATCATTCCAAATATAGTGAATCAGGCTTATCATACATTGATATTAAACCAATTTAGTGGAATATTATGCACATTAGAAAAATACATACCCAAGGACCGTATTAGTTTAGTTACATTTTAAACATGTAAAAAATTATATCTTTGTAAAAAAGCATCAATGTTTCTTAGAATGCTCACACCCATTAGTTCGTATTCTTAAACCCCGTATTCATACACTGATGAAATGAACCATAAGAAAGGGGTGATCTAATATTCATAGTAAGTGTAAACCAAAGAGATACATAAACATAACGTGATAATAAGGTTATGGGAACATGATAATAAAATTTGAAGAAAATATCATATATATCAAAGATCATATAAATTAGTCATAACATAATTATTGTTAGTTCGCAAGACAGGAATCATAAGGGAATAAATTACATTAGGAATTAAATTGTAATATAGGATTTAATAATAGAATATTTGGCAGACACATAAATATATAAAATTATTTTAAAATTTCAAAACAAATTACTTCTAATGTTATCTTAGTGTTACGGGTTCACTCCCAATACCATATTGGAAGTCATTGTTTATTCTGATGACCATATAATTATTGTACATTTACTCCCTTGACTATCATTATGGATAGATTTTATTACTGAACTAATATTACTTCCCATTCCAAACAGGTCAATATCATGAGATATAAATCATCACCCAATGTATTGGAGGAATATATAGGTCATACCAATCCCAAAATGATGTCACACATATATTTCCCACCAGATAAAAAACAATCGTATCATAACACAAATGTTTATCATAAAAAAGTTATTATATCATAACAATAATAAAAGTTATATGTTTTATAATCATATATTTAAATAAAAAACAATGAAAATAAGCGGTTTACATAAACATATATCCTGTGAATGTGGATAGAATTTCATAAACATATAACATGTGATAGGGAAATGAGTTTCCTAAACATATAACCCATGAAATAGAAACAAGATTCATAAATATCATTTTTTCAACACAAAAACTATTCAAATAAATAAAATTAGTGGAACCTTTTTATCTCTTCTCTATAATGTCATGAGTTACACCAACCGATGTCATATTGTAAGGGAAATTATTAGGTAAGGTCCATAAAAAAATTTCATGAGGAAAATATCATTTCTTCTTTGGAAAAACCGTATTAACTAATATAAAACATTTTTTAGACCAATGTTCATTAAAAATAGATTTCAAATAATATAATGAAATATTGTAAAATAATATGAAAACATTTTTACTTGAAAATTTATAACATAATCTTAAAAAAATTCTGGAAGCTGATTTTTTTGAAGCATATAATAGAAAAATGAAAACCAAAAAAATTTAATAACCATATTTCCTCATATAATTTAAAAAATCTATTTGAAACAATTTATTTTGATATTTTTGATTACAATGGTTTTAAAATAAAATATATTTCCACTTGAAAAAAGAAATGTAGATATATTTTTGTGAGGACATTTTATTAATAATCAAAAGTACAAAAGCGTAGAAAATTGGATTATTAAATGATGAAATAATTAATAACCAGAGGTGGAAAAAATAATGATTTTTCTTTTGATATATATCATAATATTTCATATATCGTAGCATAATAATTAACAGCCCTGATAAACGACGAGATTATAGCAATAAACTCTTACCACATGGAAATATTGAATCATATTTCTAATTTATGAAAATGAAATAAAATAAATCATATAATATCATGTAAATATGTATATTCATTATATATCCTTTCAAATTTATATATATACTGCATTAAAAAGTATATAGGTTCCTTACAAAACACATGTCTCAAAGAATGAAAATTGATTCAAAATTACTTAACTGATTTGGTAGCATTTGAATCAAAACAACATCAAATAAACTGACTGACTGCAAATCATTTTTTTTCATTTTCAAAAGCCGGTTTAAGGGTTACGGGTAACCGTACATCCCATTACCCAAAATTCAAACAGGATTCATCCAAATTTCAAAATTCAAATTTCAAATCCAAACCAAGGCCCACCATATGCCACGCACCACACCTCGAGCCGTGAGCGGAAAATTTGCCGTTGGGGGGCATTTTTTTTTATCAAAATGGGTCACTCTAGCACCACTTCAGGTGGCGCTAATGACAAAAAACGCCATAGCTCCACTTCAAGTGGCGCTAACTGGGAAACCGGTAATTATGGATCAGCGCCACTTGAAGTGGTGCTGATCATTTTATCCCTAAGGGATCAGCGCCACTTGAAGTGGAGTTGATCCCTTATCCATATGCCTATCAGCACCACTTCAAGTGGCGCTGATCTTCCCCCACCCCTATAAAACCGCTATCCCCCATTCTCCTCTCCTCATTCCCTCCACTCCACTCCCCTCCTCTTTCTCCCTCTTCACTCTCTTCATCCCCTCTCCCTCATCCTCATCCTACCCCTCTCCCTCATCCTCATCCAACCCCTCTCCCTCATCCTCATTCTCATCCAACCGATGAGTTTTTTGGGGATTCGAAGTTCTGCAAATTCGAGGTAAGTTTTTATTTACATATGTTTAATATTTTAAATTGTTTATTTAATTTTTTAGTTAATGTAATTAGATTATGGAATTTGTTTATTAATTTATTTGTTTACTTTATAGAATTAGTTTAATAATTAATTATAATAATTAGTTAATTAATCAATTTTAATTAGTTAATTAATAGTAAGTAGTTAAGTAATTGTAATTAGTTAATTGTAATTAGTTAAATGTAATTAGATAAATGTAATTAGTTAAATGTAATTAGTAATTACTTAATTGTAATTAGTTAATTGTAATTAGTAATAAGTTAATTGTAATTAGTAATTAGTTAATTGTAATTAGTAATTATTTAATTATAATTAGTAATTATTTAATTGTAATTAGTAATTAGTTAATTCTAATTAGTAATTAGTTAATTCTAATTAGTTAATTAATGATTTGCAATTAGTCAATTAATGATTTGTAATTAGTCAATTAATGATTTGTAATTAGTCAATTAATGATTTGTAATTAGTCAATTAATGATTTATAATTAGACAATTAATGATTTGTAATTAGTTAATTAAGTAATTATAATTAGTAAATTAAGTAATTATAATTAGTGAAGTAATGATTTCTAATTAGTGAAGTAATGATTTCTAATTAGTAATTAATGATTTCTAATTAGTTAATTAATGATTTTTAATTAGGTAATTAGTGATTTCGAATTAGTGAATTAATTAAATCTAATTAGTGAATTAATTAATTCTAATTAGTCAATTAATTAATTCTAATTAGTGTATTAATTAATTCTAATTAGTGTATTAATTAATTATAATTACTGAATTAATGATTTGTAATTAGTGAAGTAATGATTTGTAATTAGTGAGGTAATTAATTATAATTAGTGAAGTAATTAATTATAATTAGTGAATTAATTAATTATAACTAGTGAATTAATGATGTGTAATTAGTGAATTAATGATGTGTAATTAGTGAATTAATGATGTGTAATTAGTGAATTAATGATGTGTAATTAGTGAATTAATGATTTGTAATTAGTTAATTAATGATTTGTAATTAGTGAATTATTGATTTGTAATTAGTGAATTAATGATTTGTAATTAGTGAATTAATGATTTGTAATTAGTGAATTAATGATTTGTAATTAGTGATTTCTCATTTGCTAGTTAATTAATTATAATTAGCTACTTAATGATTTCTAATTAGTGAGTTAATTAATTGTAATTAGTGAGTTAATTAATTTTAATTAGTGAGTTAATTAATTTTAATTAGTGAGTTAATTAATTGTAATTAGTGAGTTAATTAATTGTAATTCGTGAGTCAATTAATTGTAATTAGCTGGTTAATTAATTGTAATTAGCTGGTTAATTAATTGTAATTAGCTGGTGAATTAATTGTAATTAGATGGTTAATTAATTGTAATTAGCTCGTTAATGAATTGTAATTAGGGAGTTAATTAATTGTAATTAGGGAGTTAATGAACTGTAACTAGGGAGTTAATGAACTGTAATTAGGGAGTTAATGAAATGTAATTAGGGAGTTAATGAACTGTAATTACGTAGTTAATGAACTGTAATTAGGTAGTTAATGAACTGTAATTAGGTAGTTAATGAACTGTAATTAGGTAGTTAATGAACTGTAAATAGGGAGTTAATTAATTTTAATTAGGGAGTTAATTAATTGTAATTAGGGAGTTAATGAATTGTAATTAAGGAGTTAATGAATTGTAATTAGGGAGTTAATCAATTGTAATTAGGGAGTAAATTAATTGTAATTAGGGAGTAAATTAATTGTAATTAGGGAGTAAATTAATTGTAATTAGGAAGTTCATTAATTTTAATTAGGGAGTTCATTAATTGTAATTAGCTACTTAATGACTTCTAATTAGCTACATAATGACTTCTAATTAGCTACATAATGACTTCTAATTAGCTACTTACTAATTAGGTAATTAACTAAATTTAAGTAGGTAGTTAATTAAATCTACATAGTTAATGAAATCTAATTAGTTAATTAATGAAATATTATTAGTTAAGTAATGAAGTATAACTAGCGACGTAGTTACAGTAATTAGCAAAGTAGTTACAGTAAATAGCGAAGTAGTTACAGTAAATAGCGAAGTAGTTACAGTAATTAGGAAAGTAGTTACAGTAATTAGCAAAGTAGTTATAATAAAAATTGTTTATATAATATATATTTGCATTCCATTCTAAGTATGATAATTTATTTAGTTTTTTATCTACGTTGACCTCGGTTTGTAATTGTAGTTATGAACTTGAATATAGTAGTTTAATATATTTTTACATATTAAGTGTTAGAGTTGTCATGAAGTGAAATTCTTGCTTGAGTAAAGTATCCCCGGATAGAGGGGCTTTGGGTCGGACCACCTACATTCCTGGAGGCTTGCCTTGTCTAGGAAAGTGAATGGGGTTGGCTATCTGTCGGTCCGGGCTTATTCATGTTGAGTTTTTCATGTTCAGATAACTCTATGCTTTTACATGACATGTTCATGTACCTCATCCATATGATGGATGTGGATATGTATGAATATGTTTGACTTACTATTTTTGGGTAAATAACACAAACTTGTGGGTTGTTTAAAGCGAGTTACACATCAATATGGTTTGAACATATTGATTTGGTGGAGGGACTAGGATTCCAACATAAATTACATATATTTTAAACTCATGTAGACATAATTAGATTTTTTAATCATATGTGATTAATAACGAAGGTTTATTTTAGATAAAAAAAGATGGCTGCTTATATTTATTACAACAGACAAATAATTGAGACGGAACAAGGATGTATTTATAGTATACAACCAGAAGTTGTTGTAATGCTTGGAGGCTGTACAACTTTGGGAACTCTTCAAAGGAAAATTCATCGAAAGTTGAAACTGACAAGTAACCAAGCGATAGAATCTATCATATACATACATTTACAATATGTTGATAGATTTTAGCATGTGGCCTATCTGATAACTGATGATGAAGAATGGGAATACGTACTGTCATTGGTTAAGTTTCTACCTGCCAATCAAATGATGGAGTTGTATGTGACCATATCTACAATGGAGATCCCATCGACATTAGAAGTTGGGTCATCACAATTTCACGAGACAATGTCATCTGTTACTTTTAGAACACATCAGAAAGTTCCAACAGCATTGGTACCATCATTTCCCTCGGCCACATTTTCAATAGATAGTCCCCCACATACTATAGATGCGTTGGTTGATAATTTTGAGGACGATGACAATTTAGAAGAAGAAGATGAAGAGGAAGCTGAAGATGAAGAGGAAGCGCATGCGGAAGAACAATCAGTGCCTACTCATGTGAGGTTTAACCGACCGTTGAACCACCCCCCACCATTGAGTTCATGGTCGACGGAAGGCATGAATTGCTTGCCAGAATTCAATTGGTCAGTTATTACTCCTACTTCATAATTTCAAGGAATTATTAGAGGAACAAATCGAGTGGCAGATGAAGGTGTTCTGTATATTGGAAGAGAGTTTGACAGTAAAGATGCAATGAAAAATGTGATAAAACAATATCACATTGACAGACATTACTCTTATGTTGTAGAAGAGTCGAAAAGATCTTATTATTTGATCCGTTGCGACAAATATGATTCGAACTGTCAAATGCGTATGCGAGCTATAATTGATAACACTTTTCACAGCTGGCGCATCAGAAGATTTACTCCACACACATGTGTGAACCCAAGCTTGTCACAGGAACATTCTTCATTAGATGTTGACTTTGTTTCAATAATTATTGTTAAAATGATTAGAGCTTGTCAAGATGTTCCTGTTGTTCTTGTGATGGAGAGAATCAAACAACTTTTTGGGTATCAAATCTCATATTGGAAGGCATGGGCAGCACGTCAAAAGGCTATTGTGAAGGTGTATGGTGATTGGGATGACTCTTATCGAGTTTTACCACAACTTCTGGAGCTTTTACGCCACAACAATCAAGTGATCTATCGGTTAAATACTATTGAATATGTTAACCAATACAACCAAGTTGACCAGTTAATGGTTGTTTTTGATAGATTGTTTTGGACATTTTTACCATGTTTGGCTGCTTTTAGGCATTGCAAGCAGTTTATACAAATAGATGGCACATTTCTGTATGGAAAGTATACAAGAAATTTATTGATTGCTGCCACACAAGATGGAAATAGAGCCCCTCTACCTTTGGCATTTGCAATTGTGGAGAAAGAGAACTTCTCGTCATGGAGTTGGTTTCTCGCATGTCTTCGTGAGTTTGTTACGGGCGAGGAAGGGATTTGCCTTATCTCAGATCGTCACCGTGCAATCAAAGAGGTAGTACAATCTGAGGGACTTTCATGGAGACCACCTTATGCTCATCATCGATACTGTATTCGACAAATTTCTAGAAATTTACAAAAGAGATTCAAGAATGAGTCGATGAAGAAAGCAATCTTGAAAATTGGTATGAAAATCATTTTTTTTATTAACAAATCCTATCATAGTTATGATCATTATTTGTTCAGATTTTTTCTTGTATGATAGAATATGAGCCTCATAAACAAAGAATGGAGGAGCGTCTTCAAGATATTTAAATTGTTAATCCAGAAGTTTATGATTATATGATGCAAATTCCAAAACAGAAATGGTCGTTGGCATATGATGATGGGAGGAGATATGGTCATATGACTACCAACATCGTAGAATGCATAAATGGGGTTTTCAAGGGAGTTAGAAAATTACCAATCATAGGTAAATATGAATATTTAATTATATGTTGATTAGAAAAACATAATTATAATATACTATTAGTATAATGACTTAAATCTAAATTGTAGGTTTGGTACAAGAGACCTTCTATCGTAGTGTCAAGTATTTTCAAGAACGAGGAAAGCAAGCTGAAGAGGGCTTGAACAGAGGTATGCGTTATGGACACCATTTCCAACGCGATTTAGATACAGTTCTTCAAGAAGCTGCAGCGTATTGTGTCACCGCATTTAATTGTCCAGAGCAACGATTTGAGGTCGCTGAGCCCGGTGATGCTGTGGATTGTAGCAATGGTCGGATCCGAATTGTTTTACTGGAGAAGCGTTACTGTGAATGTGGAATGTTTCAAGCATTGAGATATCCTTGTGGCCATGTGATTGCAGCCTGTGGTTACGTACACGTATCTTAGGAGCAGTTTATTGATCTAGTTTATCGACTTGACAGTATCAACTCATGCTACAATACTCCCTGGATGCCAATCGGAGAATATCAGAATTTTCAGCTCTCTGATGACACACCCACGCTTCTACCGAACATCAGTAGACTTCGACCTAAAGGGAGGCGAAAGTCGACTCGTATTCAGAATGAGATGGATTGGCCTACTGAACAGGCACCTGGACGAAGGTTCAACATATGCCGCCAGGAGGGTCATACGAAGACGCGTTTCCCTAGACACATAGGGCAATCATCTAATGGTTAAAATGATTTTTGTACTCCATCAGTTAATGTAAACATATTGTACATGTAATCAATATTTTTCCATCGATGAGTTTTGAATGCATTCATAGTGAATATATCATCATCATTTAAATAAGTGGTTGTTGTTTTAGAAAAATAACAAGAAATTTTAAAATATATAAAATATAAGATCGAGAATTTAACAAAATCTGAGAATTATCTAGAGTGAATAATAGTGAAGAATAAATTGAGGATATAACAGAATATGAGACTACTAGCATAGAAAATGACAAATAAAGATATTCAAACATTATTCCCCTCTCATCCGTTTCTTTATAATTGTTAAATAGAATGATGAACATAAATAATTGATATTCTTTAAAATTATTAAAACATTATGCCCCTCATTTTCAACCATGAGAATGGGTTTTCTCCAAAAAAAAACATTGATTCATTCTGCAACATTGGCATTTCCCCTCTTTAGTCGACCCAGTGAAGAACCAACTGTCATATATTCATTTGGAGGTCGTGAATATGTGACAGTTGGTTTTTTACTGGGTCGACTAAAGCTACGATGCAGAAGGAGGATGTTTTTTCATGTCAACCGTACATGGATCAAAGGTTTTTTCATATTCCTTCTAAACGATGTTGACTGAGCATATTGAGTTGGAGAATCAATCCAAAACTTTATATGTTGAACATATCATTAATTCCTTTAATAATTTTGGTCAATTATTGTGACGTTGACATCTTTCAAAATCCAATTTCATCGTTGAATTTTGAAATCATCCAAAGTGAATATATCATCAACTTTATATGTTGAACATATCATAAATTCCTTTATATATTGAACATATCCTAAATTACTTACACACTTCTTTCATACATTACATGATAAATTTCATACCTTAAATGATAAATGTGATGAATGACATGAAATTAATGTTTTACTATTTGTACAATCAGATGGAGCAGCCACTATTATCTGGTCAGGAGACGCATGTGTCGCGTCTTGTGTTGGCGCGACGACCTATTTGACAGCTTGCTGTTCGGAGAGCACATCATTTTCATCATGATGCGCCCCCGGCAGCTATTTCTCCATACCTTAGACGTGCGGGATTTTATGGAGTCGCTATGTGTGACTTAAAGACTATTGATCATCATTTGATTGCAGCATTGGTTGAGAGATGGCGGCCAGAGACACACACTTTTCATCTTCCAGAGGGGGAGATGACCATTACTTTAGAGGACGTCATCTACATTCTTGGTTTTCCCATCCATGGACAGGCAGTTACGGGTGCCACTAGTGGCAACTGGGCTTTCGTCATACAACGACTATTAGGCATTGATGTCGTTGGCGTACGAGGTGTCCTCGTGGGTTCGCGATTGCGCATGACATGGCTTGATGATAATTTCGCTGTCATTCCTGATGACTCAGACGAGGAGATGCTCATTAGGCATACACGTGCATATATTTTGTGACTACTCGGAGGCATGTTATGCGTCGACTACTCCACCCTTTTGGTACACATGATGTACCTCCCATTACTTGAGGATCTTGATCATACAGCTACTTACAGTTGGGGATCTGCTATATTAGCACATCTGTACAGATCCCTTTGTACCATTTGTCAGGAAGATGCACATCATATTGCTGGTTGTATGGATTTAGTACAGATGTGGGCCTGGGAGAGTTTTCCGCGCATCTCTCCTCGAGCTATCATACCTCTTGCAGCAAATCTATTTCAGGATTTTCCTCGTGGACGATGGTATGTTTACTTCATTACATTCAGTTATTTAGTACTTCTGTTTTTTTATCAACTTACAGTGTATTACTATTTTGTATCCAGGTGGAGTTATTCTCAGAAGCATGCACACACACCGAGACATAGTGTGCACAGCTTTCGACAGATATTCAATGCATTAGTGCCAGCTGATGTAAGTCAAACAGTAATTTTTTATATTTCGTTATCACTATTTTAAGTTCTTACAATGTAATCTTACCAACATTATCTTGCTAATATGTCACATACTTTTTGAGTTTACATTTCAGGTTTCGTGGACTCCATATACAGGTTATGTCTATGCATCACTTCCACCATACTGCACAACTATGATTGGAGATCGTGCTGTAGTGGTGCCACTCATCCACTTCGATATCATTGAGTGGAACCAGCCCGATCGGGTCATGCGCCAGTTCGGTTATATACAGCATATCCCGATGGCACCAGGACATCCATAGGGGTTGCATTAGATTGTACTTACAGGTAGAAAGTCGACGAACTGGAGGCAGTTTCATGCATCTCATATTGAGCTGTGGGACGCGCGTGCCCGATATGGTATTTCTCGATATGGATATCCCACAGCATAGTATCAGTTATCTGCCCAGGGGGATTATGCAGATTGGTATCGACATCATACCATCATGCATCTTACACGTCAGGGGATTGGCATTCAGAATATGGTAAACTTATTAAGATATATTATATTTGTTTAACTCTTTTATGGTATTAATTTGAATGTCATTTCATTTTCAGACAGACAGCATTGATCATCTTTCACATATCACACATCCTCAAGAGGAGGCATATATTAGACGTGATGTAGTTCATCGAGATGTGTTGGCTCTCAAAGACCATCTCTGGATGATAAGAGACAGTTTTTATAACGAGGAGCCACAGGTATATCCTGATCCATATCCTCCAGCTGGAGCTCCTGAGGGTGGGGGTGATGATGTGCCTGCTATTCCTGCTGATGACGATGTACCGCCACCACCACCTCCAGCTGAGAGACAGAGACGAGGACCTCGGGAGGGGAAGAGGCGGCGAGATAGACATTCCAGAGCACCTCCTGCAGATGTGGCATCACCACATAGAGATGATCATGCCCAACTTATTGATGAGGTTGCACAGCAGGGAGACGTTTATAGACCACATCTATCATCTCCGATGACTACTATGGACTACGAGCTGGATCAGGTGACATAGCTTGTGACAGCCCCCTCTCCTCCTGGCGAGGACTTCTTCAGTAAGACATTTCTACCATTTTTAGGAGCCTCAGGACCATATGGATCGACGCATGATTATGGGCAGTCATCCACGTATGATTTTGGGCAGTCATCCATGCATGATTTTGGTCATCCCTCTACACAGCATCATGAGGGGGCACCAGATGCACCAGTAGTAGAGGATCCCATTGATAGGACACCAGAGCGACACGTACGCCAAACACGGGGAGGACGTGAGATTCAGACGCCACGTTGTGGTACCAGGGGGCATCAACGTTGATTTATTCAGATGCCATGATATATATGTTAAAAACCCTCTTTATTTAGAGAAATGAATGTTATTTAGACATATAATTAGAAAATAAAATAGATAGTATATACAAAATAATATAAATGAAACTTTTAAAATTGATTAAACGTATAATAAATAATCTAAAACAACATAAAACATGGATTAAACATATAATAAATAGTTGAAAACAAAAGGATTTTCCAAAAAAAAATGTTAGTGAAAAGTAATCTATAAGCTTTCAAAAATGCCTAATTGAAACATAAAAATGGTTCAAGTACATGACTTTGAAAGACTATAAAATATATACTATGAAACGCATAAAAAACAGAAACTTTAAACATATTACAAATAGTTAAAAAAGGAATTTCATAAAAAACGTCGACGAGAACTATTTTTTAGGAAATCAGACACTTATTTGAAACTTAAAAATGTTTCAAATACTTGTCTTTGAAAGACTATAATAGATAAACTATAACACTGATATAGATTAGACATTAGTCATTGATTAAAAATATAATAAATATTTGAAAATATAATGAATTTAATGAAAAATGTTGAGAAAAAATAATTTATAAGATTTCAATTTGAAAGACTATAAAACATAAACTATTACACGGATATAACTGAAACTTTAAACATTGATGAAACATATAATAAATAGTTGAAAACAAAAGGAATTTCCAAAAAAATGTTAGTGAAAGATATCATTAATTATTAAATTTAAAATAGAGAACTTTAAAACAGTATAAGGGTTTTAGATAAAACAGTAAGTGTGTCTTCCTCCACTCTCACTCGGAGGTTTACCATGGACGTCTCTCCTTCGTTGAACGGTACGAACCGAGGGGCGTCAGAATTGGGGGTTTAATTTGGATATGTGATTGATATTTCGGTAAAAATGGGGGTCTGTCCAGATTTAACGAAACTGAATTGAACAGTTAAGATGCATGTAAGACACTGTGGTGGTGTTCCCCCCAAAACGAAAGGCGACTTCAACCTTTCTTGATATCCAGTATAGATTTTGATATCCAATTCCCTGCAACAAATACCAGAAATGGTGTGTTTATGTGGAGGTTCTGGTATTTGTTTCAGTGAATTGGATATCAAAATCTATACTGGATACCAAGAAAGGTTGAAGTCGTCTTTCGTTTTGGGGGGAACACCACCACAGTGTCTTGCATACAGTTTAACTGTTCAATTCAGTTTCATTAAATCTGGATAGACCCCCATTTCTACCGAAATATTAATCACATATCCAAATTAACCCCCCAATTCCGACGCCCCTCTGTTCATACCATTCAACGAAGGAGAGACGTCCATGGTAAACCTCCGAGTGAGAGTGGATAAAGACACACATACTGTTTTATCTAAAACCCTTCTACTGTTTTAAAGTTCTCTATTTTAAATTTAATAATAAATGATATCTTTCACTAGAATTTTTTTGGAAATTCCTTTTGTTTTCAACTATTTATTATATGTTTCATCAATTTTTAAAGTTTCAGTTATATCTGTGTAATAGTTTATGTTTTATAGTCTTTCAAATTGAAATCTTATAAATTATTTTTTCTCAACATTTTTCATTAAATTCATTATGTTTTCAAATATTTATTATATGTTTAATCAATGACTAAAGTCTAATATATATCGGTGTTATAGTTTATCTATTATAGTCTTTCAAAGACATGTATTTGAAACATTTTTAAGTTTCAAATAAGTGTCTGATTTCTTAAAAAATAGTTCTCGTCGACGTTTTTTATGAAATTCCTTTTTTAACTATTTGTTATATGTGTAAAATACAATTATTACAAATTATTATAAGTAATTATATTTGTAACTATTACAAATTATTATAATTATAAGTTATTATAATTATAAATTAGTTATAAATAATTAATTGTCATTAATTAAATTACAAATAATTTATTATTAATATTTGATTATTACAAATTATTCTATCTTTATATATACATTATATATTTATTCTATTTATATTTATATAATTATAATAAATATATAATTATAATTATAAATATTATAAATATATACTTATAACTCTAAATATAATAAATATATAATTAAAATAAATAATTAATATAGGCATATATTAATTATAATTACATATTTTTTATAATTACATATTTATAATGTAAAAAATATATATATTGTATATATATAGAATTATATAATGTATACATATACACTAATAACACTAAATATAATAAATATATAATTAAAATAAATAATTATTCTAGGCATATATTAATTATACAATATATATAATTAAAATTGCATATTTACAATGCGAAAATATATATGTAATGTATACATAAATATATAATTACATTTACACTACATTTATTATATTTATTACATTTATAACTTTTATTATATTTATATGGTTGTTATATTTTTGTATTTACTGTATTTATAATTATATAATTATTATATTTTTGTTTTTACTATATTTATATATTTATTATTTTTATATATTTATCATAATTATTATATTTATAATTATAAATTTATTATAATTCTATAATTAATATTATATTGAATATATAATAATTATAAATATAATAATTATAATAAATATAAAAATTATCTAATTATAGTAAATATAACATAATAAATATAAAAAAATAAAAAAAACAGTTTAGCGCCACTTGAAGTGGCATTATTCATTTCTTTGAATAACGCCACTTGAAGTGGCGCTAAAGTCACCCATTTCCCTAAATATTTTCTACCCTACCCCATTAAAAAAAATTGACCCCCTGGCTAAATTTGCCACCGTGAGCCCATCATCACGTGTCACCATCATTCCAGGTCACCGGCGAAACCATCAGATCATCATCGCCAGAGCAACCTCATCGCCTCAGCATCAAACAACGCCGGCGACAACCATCCGCCACCGATCATCATTATCCAAGGATAGAAACACCACTAAAGACATCGAAACAAGACATCGATTCCACAGACAACGTCGCCAAACACAGCAGCAAGCATTCAACACTACAAAAACCCCAACATTGATCATCCACCATCCAGCAACCAAACCAGCTTTCATATTTACCTATGCGTTCGCATGACTCGCCTTCAGAAAATCGTCATTCCCATCCAGAGAAGAACCCTCTAACACCCAAATCTCCGAATATCACCACAAAACATGAAGACACAAATAAATCACCACAAAAAACCACAAAATCATGAGGGGAATATCCCGTAGCCTAATCCAAGCCGTCGCCGTAACCTGACGATGAAGCCGAACAACCATTCCGGAGCAGAAAACCAAGTGGCACACCCAAAAACGGCCCGAAGGAAAGCAAAATCACCTGAACCGCAAGTCCACCGCCACCTTCAAGCCCTCCCACAGCAACTAGATCCGCCACACGCACCCACAGAAGACGCAGGAACGTGATGAAACCCTCACCACAGCAGCCGAAAACTCGAGGAAGGACCCTAACGACACTTCCAATTGAGCGCCGAGAAGATCGATCCCACGGAGTCGATGAAACCGCCAGTGGAAGACCGCATGCCATGAACACGTCAGCCAAGGAGATGAGGAGGGGAGAGCCGAAGCGCAGAGGGAAGAAGGCGGCGGCTGGGGGAGAACCCTCGCGCGGAGCCCCTTACGGGCCCATCTCCTCGAAACAACATCAAATATAGATGATAAAATGGACAAGAAAATACCAGTATCGTTATATATTATAATCATATAATATATTCATGGTATATATATTCACCCAAAAAATAAATGAGTGGTCAATATTACAGAAATCTTATAGAAATAAATATGAGGTGAGAAAACCCTTACATTAAATCATTATTGTTTTGTACACAAAAAAAACACTAGAATAATAAATATAAGTTTAATATAAATTTTAAAAAATCATATTATTAAATCTAATACCATATTTTATTTTTTCTTATGACTCTATATTTTTTTTAAAAACTCCATGTTAATGTTATGTTTTAGGTAATTTCTAATTTTTTTGTTTATATTTTGACTTATTAATATTGATCCTTCTAAATAGATCATCATTTAATATTTTACATATTAAAAAACATTATATTAATAAAAGATAAATTAATTATATATTTATTTATAATAATATATAAAATAAAAAAATACAATGGAATACAACGTTCATGGAGACGGTAGGCCATACGTATGCATGAACATTGTTTATATTTTATTTCCCATTTGAAATAAATAAATTAAATGAATGATATGTATATATATATATATAATATAATTAAATTAACATTATAATTTAAAATATAACATATAATTACACTAAACCCACCCTTAATACATTCCATATAAAGTGTGAATGAATCGAATCACGGTGTGTAGGTGATTGTCCACAGTCCAACAACATATTTATTATATTTAGATAAAATTGAAAATATGAAGGTATGATTTTTTTAATAATAATAAAAGTATAAATAAAAAAATATCATATAAAAACATAGGGTCCATCATTATTCTGAACCGTGATTTGTAATGAAATAAAAACAAACAACATCATTTTGTGATACAGTAGATTATTGTATAGAAGAAAAATATGTTTGTTACCTATTAGATGAATATTCACTTAAGTGTAGTTATAATCATTAAAATAGTAATATCTTAGTATATTAATTATACTAATGTTATTATATAATAATTTAATCATATTAATTGGCGTGGTTGTGAATGAAAATAAATCAGATGAGCTTATGGTTGAATTATAACTCTTTTTTGAGTAACTCTTTTTTGATTGCACCAAAGGGATTACTTGGAATTGTTAATTCCCAAATATAAGATAGTATGACTAGTGGAGGGATTTTCAGAGACAATTTGGTTATATTTTTTAGGATATAAGGTTTCTTCAGAGTTGTGAGGAAGGGGAAGTGTGAATGTTTTTTTATAATGGAGGGGAGTGGAATTCTTGTAAATTCCAACGATATACACTATTGAAAGGTCAGTCATACCACATGTTCCTCAAAAATTGAAACATAATTTATTTAATGGCAATTATGGTCGTTAAAAACATATGTCACTAAAAAATAATTTCATTTCTATAATTTTGTTCCTTAACAACTATGTTTTTTTAATTTAATCATTTGGATTTTAATGAATTTAACTTGTTTTGTAACCTAAGTACTATAACCATTAAGAGTATATTAAAGTGAAATTTTTATGAAATATATACCCACATAATTATAAATATTATATTTAATTTACAATATATAAATATCATTTTTTTGTTGAAATTATTTTTAAAACAAGCACATGTGACACGCATAAACCATACTTTAACATAGACGGTCCTAAGAATGTCAGTAATATATAGTGGAAAATATGTTATTTATAATAGTACAATATGTTCATTAATGTAACATATTAATTATATATTTACACTTAAAACTCCCTTGGTAGATGATATTAATTTTATATCTTTTAAGCCATTTAATAAAATATCAATTATTGTCAAATCACATCAATCTAAAATTTGATATTATATATATATTTTTTTATATTATAATATATCAAAAATTTATTGTAATTCACATATATTAAGTTCACATATATTTAATATGATATATTTACAAAAATAAAAGAAGTCAATATAATAATTCATTAAAAATAATTTTCTTTTAATGTTTTTAACATTATTTTTCTAATTTAATTATTAACAAAGTAATCCAAATATTAGAATTTATTAAGCGTTTAATGTAATTATATCATCTAAAAAATTATAGTAAAATAAATAAGATAAAAAGATAAATTATCTTTAAAAATAATTGTTATAACCAAATCTACGTAGCTTTTTACATAAATTTGAGATTTATAATTATTAAAGGTAAGGAAAGTTCTTTTTTGACTTTTCCTTACTTAACTAAATATATTGGAAAAATTCATAAACATGCAACCCAATAACACATAAAATTTGAAACAACGGGATATATGGTGTATCTATCTAAAAAAATATATTTTGGACATATGATTAGGTCATTTTGTCCCTTAAGATCATTGTTTATTCCCTCGTTAGGTTTATGTTTATATTAATCAATTTAATTAATTATAATTACATTCAAAAAACATTTGGATAAAAAAATATCATTAAATTGTTAGAAATTATAAATAAATTTGATTAATAATATATAATACATTTTTCTAAATTCTAATAATTGAAGTTGGAGATATTAAATTAATTTTAATCATTCTTATTAAAATGACAAAGCAGGATATTAATGTAAAAATATTCAAAATTTTCCAATGAATTTATATCTAAATTCAATTTAAAATTGTATCCACATATCTAAATTGGTTTAAGTGATATTAAATTTATTTAATTATAATTAAATCCCACTTTAAGAATACCATATACATATATAAACTTATATAAAATAGAAGTTCTAAATATAAAATATGTATTATTCACAATACATCAAAATATGAATGTTCTCTAAAAAATATAAGAAATTAAACCATTGAAAATTTTAATATTTATCTTTTAAAAATGACGTATATATTTAATATAAATATTCTAAAAAATTTAAACAATTGTTTTAAAAAGTGTCATCAATTAAAAGGCAGTAAAATTACTACTTTGAAAAATACATATTTTTTCATAAAAATTGATTTATTTTAATATTATACAATTAAAATATATTTGATGGGTATAAAAATATTTATTTAATATATACTATATAAATTTTATTTAAAACATTTGTTAAAACTGGTTTGTTTAATTTTTTGAGATAAAATTGTGTTTGTAAATAGATAACCAATTTAAAAGAAAATTGACTTCATTACTTTAAAAATAGTTCTCCCATTAATATATATTAATTTATAACCAAGTTATTAATTTTATATAATTGTTTAATTCATATTTTTACAAATTAATTAATATTATTCTTAATATGAATTCCATTACTAGGTAATTGATGTAATAATATTTTAATAAAAATATCAATTTTATATTATTTTTTTGGTAAAACTGGTCCTTACGTGTTAAAATAGATATCAATGGAACACAATTTTTTTGTAATAAAAGATAAAAATAGAGTATTTTGTATTAAAAGTTAATATATGTGATTCATTTTGTGAAATATTAACATGGTGTTTCCTATAAAAAATACAACGCATTGTGATTTTATTAAAAACTATATTCAATGTTGCATGATATGAAAAATATCAAAATTATAAAATTAATATGAAATAAAATATTTCAAAAACTACAGGGATGTTAAATTTACCACCTTAAAAATGAATTTCCGTCTAAAATTTAGTTAGGGTAATTAATATATTAATTATTTACATTTTTTAATAGAAAACCATATTTTTAAAATGAATACAGAATATTCCATTAAATAGGGAATGTAAGAAACATGATGGTTACCCAATGAAACACAAAACAATGTTTTCACATATGGTAAAATAGGTGGAAAGTAAAAACATTGATATATGAGATACATATAACTATCATGTTCTGATGGAGACTGATAGAGAACATAGTTAGTTAAATGTTAACAACTGTGAATCCATAACCCCATGTTTATTGAAAAATGAGATGGATTTCATCAAAAATGATGAAAATGGGAAAACATTTTATTTCAATACCCCTTTTTTCTAATGTTGAAGAATTTTCATGAGAAGATATACTTAGTCAATTTCATCATAGTATCACACTTTTTTGTTCCATTACCAATTTCTAGTTCATAAAACATTTTATGAAATAATGGTGGATTTTTCATTCATGATGTAATAACAGATCATGAGGTAGAATTTTATGTCATTCCATATATCGTTATTTTTCATCATAGAAAATTGGTTAGCACAATTTATCAAACATTATTAAATATGTACATGAAGTACTAATAATTTAATCTCAAAAACCTCTTTTATATTTTAACATAACCTAATACATAAATGGCTAAACGTATAAACCGTCTAAAAGTTTAAAATCCAAAAAAATAGAAATATGTACTCTAAATGATCTTGATTTTGATCCCCCACATGTAATTTTTAGATCTAGGTTTTCACATTACATACTTGTGAATAACTTTATTATATATTCTCTTGAACTATGTTAATAACCGGAATTACAGTTCATCCTTATTGAAAACCTGTATGTTTTCTGATTCCAAATATTATTGGATATATTCCTTAAATCAAAAAAAGTTATAAGATCTATTCCTGATAGTGTAAAACACTTTTTATTTGAATCCATAATTAGTTCCAACAAAATAATTATAGTGTAATTTACTTATTCTTATCAAAAATAAATTTCTCTAAAAATCATTATCATAACATATAGAAGATATTAATGGTAATATTTTTTTTAACCTTGTGTTTCCCATGAACATATCATTTCCATTAAATCACTTTTCTAGTCCATAATAACCATCATTTATATTAATGAAAATCCTTATAAATTACAAAACAAATACTCCACAATATTTATATATGATACATGTGTTTTAAAATAATTTTGGAATCCTTATACCTAAAAATCTGATTATTGAACATATTCCTTAAACCATTAACATGGATACCTCATCGTACTACATAATACAACTGTCTATTCATATTTCAATTGTAGTATCATCATCATAAGAAAAATAACAATTACACATTACAACTTATAGATTATCTTCATTATATTTCCAATATGAAAATTGATATTTATAATGAACATTCATTACATAGTTAATGCATTTAACCATCTATGATGTATTACAGAAGTTAATATTCTCATCCATTTCATTAAATGAAACCTTATTTTGTCCTTATCAATTAGTGGCTTTATGAAGTTCTTTTCCATAGTCAAAAAATCATATTTTTAATTAAATAAAATCAAATATATTATTCATTCAACATTATCATTAAAAAGGAAAACTAAATCATTATTCTTTCATCATCTCCATTATACAATCTTGCAGAAAATGTAACGCCCCGACCCTAGTTACCCAGAGTCGGTGCATTATTTTGTAACATTAGCATGATCACAAAAGATCAAGTCTCGAAAGACCGATTAGTTTAGTAGCCTTGGAAACACTAGATACATTCATAAATGTTACATTACATCATAAAGTGAAAAACTATAATAACAAAGTCTCCATATTCAACACTCATATCCTCTTCTGACTATCCCTGCAGGTCATTCATAAAATAAATCTTCACATCCTGGAAAATATTAAAACACTGAAATGGGTGAGCTCAGATGCTCAGTAAGGATTACAATATTGCGGAAGCTTTCATAAATAAACATTAACATTTAAGGCAATGTATAACTAAAACAAAAGACTTTTTAAACCTGAACTTCAGCATGATATGACAAAAATAAAATAAAATAATGCCATTTACTTATTCACATGGATGTTCTAATAGTCGAATAATCCCATGAAATATCAATAACTACTTTCATAATGATGGAATGCATAATGCCAGACTATCATAACCTCGTAGCCAAGGCCTCATGCCAAGACCAAAAATAAGATTTTGTCACGGCCTCGTGCCAAGACACTAGTTTGTCTCATGAGACCTACCGATGCATCGAGGAGCTATAGCAGGCTCCACCCGTCACTTATTATGTCCAATTCATTCCTCATATGAACAGGTTTAAACATATCATAAACCATAACATAATCATATCACATAAAATATTAATAAAGAAAACATAACATTTCCACATTTCAATCACAAGATATTAATACAACACATTGACATAATAAAAACACTTTCAAAACCATTTTCAATACCAAAATTATAGAAAATTAAAACATTGTATTTATTTTTCATTTAAAAAAGTTATGGCTTGTAGAGGAAACCAAAACTCAAATAATGGTCACGGCGGCGAAGAAGTCGTTGTCGCCGCATACGTACGACAAAAACATTCCCTTTTGTCGTTTAGTAAAACAATTCGTATTAAAAAGATTTCTTTTGGATAAACGTAAAATTCAAAGGGGTTTATACACCGTATAGAAGAAGGTTTTGTATAAAACAATATATGCCTCAATGAAAGGAGATTGAGACGAAGTCCCATACAAAGATCATTTTTTTTAAAATAAAGTAGATATATTATGTGTATTCACTATAAGTACACATAAAGATAGTAAAAATACAAGATATGACATAATAATACCATGACATAATTTGAAAGTAGGAGATTAACCCAAAGAATGGAAATTGGGTTAAGAAATTCCCTTACCTTGCGTCCTGTCTTGACTCGACCATTCTTTAACCTCATGAATAATAAACTAGAGTTAATTTATAATTGATTAAGAACATTTTTCAAGTTTTTTATTCCTTTTATATCACTTATTACCATGTTATGAACATTATGTAATTATTTAAGTTAATAACTGTCGTTTTGTCGATCTTTGGTACTTGAGTCAAAAATAAACTTCTTATAATTACAAGGTGTTCATGTGGTGATATATCCGTTATATCCAGAATTATATTCATGATATAGCTATCATATATCTCATATATATCCAGTATATACATGCATTCCATAACGTTTAGAGGTAAGAAATGAAATGCACCGTTCATGGAGACGGTAAGCCGTACGTACGCATGAACACTACTTTCATTTATATTTCGTATTTAATGAAATCATAATGATATAAAGGTATATTATAATTACAGTATAATATCATATATAATATCATTCACTGTATCCTTTATACATCCACATATGGTATTAACGATTCAAATCACTTTGAGGGGGCGGTAGTCCGCACTTCCTAAAATGAAAATATCGCGTTTACCCATAATGGAAACAATAAAGGTATGCCATAAATGAAAAATATAGAACCTTAATTAAAACGTAAACATAATATATATCATATATATAAATATAGTGACATCTTAATGGCCACCTTTGAAGGTGTTATATGAGTGTTGAACAATCATCGTTTCGTGAGGCAGAAATTCGCCATCCACAGAAACAATATGTTATTTAACCATTAGATGTAGGTGTGTGTAAGTGTAGCTCAAATAATTATTAAAAAAACATCCTATTATATTTAGGATACTGGTTTTGTTACAAAAGAAATGAATAAAAAGAGTTTAGGGGGTTGGATAAGCAAAATAAAACAAAATATCATAAGAGAAGACATTACCTTAAAATCGGGTAACTCTTTTGATTTGAGCCAAAGGCTTACTTGGGAAGAATTATGTCCAAATTGAGGCTTCTAGGAGTAAGGGAGGGATGTTGGGAGAGTATTTGGGCAGAGGTTGGCCGAGCCAATAGGCTTTGAAAGTGTGAGTAAGGTGGTAGTGGTGGGGGACTTTTATAAGTGGAGAGGAGGGGTACTCTTGGAAAGTAATGAAATGTCACATTATTATATAATGAGTTTCGGATTTTAAAGGTCCCACACTTATATAATTCAAGGATAAGGTTATAAGGGTTCGAAATCTACTCATCCAATAGGTTTTTGACAAGTGTATGCCTTGGAATTTACATTATCTTTTCATTTTATTTAAATCGTTAATTAATGAGGTAATCACTGCATCATCATGGTGTCATAAATAATTTAATTTATTTAATGTCTAAAAATTATAAAAAAATATCATGATTCAGGAAATCGTTTTAGAGTTATAATTAATATTTATAGTAAAAAATATGACTTTTATAAACCCATTTTAAAATTTTTATAGTAAAACAACTTATGTTTGTGACATTTTTATTTTAACTTTAAATAAAAGTTATTTAGGTCATTTTCCTACCAAAGTGGCTCCATGGGGTCCCCAAGTTGACCCATGGATTTTCTTGGTCGTCCATGACTCATACAATAGGGGTAGGACAAGTTTAAAGGTCATTTCTTATTTTTATAATACCATTTTTACCTTAAATTTCACTAATTACCTTTAATCACGATTAATTAAACTTAAAAGTTACTATTCACCAAAAAATTATTTTAATCCCATTGAACCACATTTTACTTCCTAATGACAAACATGTATGTTTGATTTTTTAAAATCAAATCACAGAAGTGGTAATGTTTCATTTAAACGAAAAAAATCAGTTTTTTAACTACCACTTAGTGGTTTCACTATTCATCAAAAATTGAAGTTTTTCAGAACCATGCCAAAATTTCACCCTAATATATAATTGATATTCCTAATTCAAAAATGATTTCTATTTTACAAAATTACAATCATATAAGATGCATTAATTAATTTCATAATTAATTCCCGCTGTCACAACAAATAGCGTGTTTTTAAGAAACAATATATATTAAAAGATTGACAATTGTTTATGCCCAATTTCAAAGTGAAATTAATTCTAATGACCACCATTGGATAAAATGGTAAAAATATATTCTAATTATACTTTAAAACCACTCAATAGTATAATTTATCACTATAAATTATTTTGATTAAAAAAGTTGTTTTTAAGTATTTTTCACTATTCATAAAAAATTGAAAGTTCTCAGAGAAATACCAAAAATTCAACATAAGATAATTTCGATATTCCGAATCCAAAAACGAAGTCCATTTGGCAAGTTAAAATTTATAAAATTTCAAAAATTAGGTATTACTATTCATAACGGCTACTTTGATTGGTTGTGGCGTGTGTTAGAACTCAAAGCTGCATACAACACACACTACTGTATTATTCAAAGAGATGTGTACAATGAAAGCTTGGGGTGTTACATTCTCCCCTACTTCAAATAATTTCATCCTCAAAATTTCATATAATATCACTGTATAAAAAGACTCGGGTGATTCTTCATCATAAGTTCCTCGGGTTCCCACATTGCCTCCTCCATCTTATGGTTTCACCAAAGAACTTTTACCAGACGAGTCGTCCGGTTTCTCAGCACTTGTTCTCTTGTATCAAGAATCTTGACTGGCTCTTCACAATAAGACAGATCGAGTTCCAGTTCTAATTCCTCATAGGTGAGTACATGCGTTGGGTCGGGCACGTATTTTCTCAACAGTGATACGTGGAATACATCATGAACTTTGGAGAGACTTGGCGGCATTTCCAAACGGTAAGTTATAGCCCCAATTCGTTCTAGAATTTCAAAGGGTCCGATGTACCTGGGACTCAATTTACCCTTCTTACCGAAACGTATAACCCCCTTCCATGGTGATACCTTCAAGAAAACATGATCTCCTGCCTGAAACTCCAAATCCTTCCTTCGATTGTCAGCATAGCTCTTCTGCCTACTTTGAGCTGCTTTGATGTGGTTTTGGATTACCTTCACATTTTCCATTGTTTCCTCCACCAGTTCTGGGCCTACAAGTTTTCTATCACCAATGTCATCCCAACAGGTTGGTGTGCAACATCTCTTTCCTTATAACGCTTCATATGGTGCAATCTGAATACTTGAATGGAAGCTATTGTTATAGGAAAATTCTACCAGAGGTAAATATTGATCCCACATTCCTTGAAATTCAAGTGAGCATGATCTCAACATGTCTTCTAAGGTTTGAATAGCTCTTTCTGATTGTCCATCTGTTTGAGGGTGGTAAGAAGTGCTCAAACGAAGTTCAGTATCCAAGGCCTTCTGAAGACTTTTCCAGAATCTTAATGTAAAACGAGGATCACGATCCGAGACAATCAATGGGGGTACTCCATGAAGTCTCACAACTTCATTAATATACAGTCTTGTTAGACGTTCAAGTGGTAGATCTTCCCTTATAGCAAGAAATTGTACTGACTTCGTGAGACGATTAATAATGACCCATATTGCGTCATTTCTTCTAGGAGTCTTTGGTAGTCCCATGACAAAATCCATCGCAATATTATCCCATTTCCACTCAGTTATGGGAAGACGTTGCAATACTCCACTAGGTAGTTTCCTTCCAGCTTTCACTTGTTGACAAACCATACATCTTGACACAAAATCAGAAATCTCCCTCTTCATGTTGTCCCACCAATAATGTCCCTTTAAATCTTTATACATTTTGGTGCTCCCGGGGTGTATAGAGAAATTGGAACTATGGGAATCATCCAACAATTCCCTCTTTAAATCAGGTATATCGGGAACACAGAGTCTCCTCCCAAATTTCAAAATTCCATCTTCATACACAAAGTCCTTCAACCGCCCATCATTCAAAGCTTTAATCTTCTTTTTCAACACTTCATCATCAGACTGAGAACTCTTTATCCATTCTAGTAAAGATGTTTTGGCAACCATTTGAAAAAGTTTTGATGTTTCACCCTCCATGGTGATTGCCATATCCATCTTTACTAGATCCATGAAAATAGGATCCCTTTCCACTCTCATCATGTTAAAAACTCCATGATCTTTTCTACTCAAAGCATATGCAACCTTATATGCCTTCCCTGGGTGGTAGTGTATTGTGAAATCATAATCCTTGAGTAGTTCAAGCCATCGCCTTTGCCTCATGTTGAGTTCTTTTTGTGAGAAAATATATTTCAAACTCTTTCGATCGGTATATATCTCACATTTTTCACCATAGAGATAATATCTCCATATCTTCAAGGCAAATATTACAGCAGCTAACTCGAGATCATGAGTAGGATAGTTTTTCTCATGAATTTTTAGCTGTCGTGATGCATAGGCAAAAACCTTATCATTCGGCATAAGGACACATCCAAGTCCTTTCATTAATGCATCACTATAAATAACGAACCCATCATTCCCGGATGGTAGAGTCAATATAGGAGCATTGAATAATCTTCTATTCAGTTCTTCAAAACATTCTTCACACTCTTTTGTCCAGACAAATTTATCCCCTTTAAGTGTGAGCTTCATTAATGGGTTAGCCAATCGGGAAAATTCTGGACAAAACGTCGATAATAACCTGCCAAACCAATAAAGCTGTGTACCTTAGTTATACTCGTCGGTGCTGGCCATTCATGGATTTCCTTGGTCTTAGAAGGATCAATGGAAATTCCATACTTAGAGACAATGTGGCCATGAAAGGAAATCTCCTGAAGCCAGAATTCACACATGCTTAACTTCTCATATAATTCATGCCTTCTAAGAGTCTTCAAGATAATGCGCAAGTGATTTTCATGATCTTCGTAGCTTTTTGAGTACACCAAGATGTCATCAATAAATACCACCACAAAATCATCTAGATATTCCTTGAAAACTCTATTCATTAGATCCATGAATACATAAGGTGCATTAGACAATCCAAAAGGCATTACTGTAAACTCGTAATGCCCGTACCCTGTTCGAAATGCTGTCTTCGGAATGACTTCCTTCTTCACACACAACTGATGGTATCCAGATTGAAGGTCAATCTTTGAAAAGTATTTAAATCTATGCAATTGGTAAAATAAATCATCAATTCGAGGTAGGGGATACTTGTTCATTATTGTTATAGCATTGATCTCTCTGTAGTCTACGCACAACCTCATAGATCCATCTTTCTTCTTAACAAAAAGGACAGGGGCTCCCCCTGGAGAAACACTAGGGAGAATAAATCCTTTATTACTCAATTCCTCTAGTTTTTTCTTTAGTTAAACTAATTCCACGATTTCCATCTTATTAGGGGTCTTCGATATAGGCCTTGACCCAGGAATTAAATCAATGGAAAACTCAACTTCTCGTTCTGGAGTATGTCCAGGTAAATCTACCGGAAACACATCTTCATATTCTTTCACAATAGGTACATCCCCTATTTGAACATTACTTTCCTCTCCCTTAGTCATTTCACTCTCTTCCTCCCCAATAATTGAATTTAGTTGAGCTACTGGGGGTCGGTCTAATTAAGAATTAGGTGGTGACGATTCTGCACTAAAAATAAGGTGTTCCTTATCATCATCATCAAAAATCGTAACCTCCTTTTTCTTACAATAAATCTTTGCATCAATGTCCTAAATCCATTCCATACCGAGGATTATATCAAACTCAATCATAGGTATGGCAATGAGATCAGCGGATAAAGAATAGTTATGTGCTCTAATGGGGACTGATTCACAAAACTTTGTTGCAATAATACTTCCCTTAGGAGTTTTGACTGACAATTCTCTTGTTAAATCAAACTGGAAATATCTAATTTTCTTAGAAAACTGAGAAGATATGAAACAATGCGATGATCCAGAATCAAATAATGCATTTTCTAAACTTGAGGAAACCATTAAATTACCTACCACCACGTCTTTCGGAGCTTCAACCTCAGTAGTAGTGATAGCATAAGCTTGACCTTGATCCCTTGGCCTCATCTGAGTTAAGTTCCCCTGATGCTTAGGACATTCATTTTCATAATTCCCCATCTCTCTACAATTATAGAATTCCACATTGACAGGAACTTTCTTTCCCTTGCAATAATGAGCTTGGTGGCCTTTTTCACCACACTTGTAACAGACTCGCATTCCCTTCAAGCAAGTACCATGGTGTTTCTTTCCACATTTACAGCCGAACTGATATTCAACTCTTCCCTTCTTCCCCTTATTTCCATTTCCAGATTGATCAGAAGATCTCTTCTTTTTGTGCTTTGCTTTAAAGTCATAAGACTTAGAGAAATCCTTTTCTATCTTGATAGCACACGAGACAATATCTTTTTATGACGAGAAGGTTTGTGAGACTAATGATTGACGAAGAAATGGTTTTAACCCATCAAATAAATGATCAATCTTACTTATTGGGTTACGTATATAATCTGCAGCATGCCTCGCTAACCTTGTAATGATATCCTCATACTTTGCGACATTCTCATCCTCCTTCTGCCTCAAACTCAGAAATTTCCTTTCCATATCTGATCGATGGTCATGTGGAAAGTATTTTTCTAATAAAATATCTTTGAACTCTCTCCATTCCATATTTGATACTTCATGATCTTCCTCTGTGTTTTGAATCAACGACCACCATTGATCGGCATCTCTAGTGAGGTGGTAGACTGCCATGACAACCTTCTCCCTTTCATTACTCCCCAAGGCGTAGAATATTTTCTCTAAGGAGTTTATCCATTGCTCAGATACTAATGGATTTGTAACCCCATTAAATGTTGGCGGTTGTCACCTCATGAAGCGGTCTGACATTGATCCTCCACGTTGTGGATCAGGGTGCTCCATATGAGTAAGGTTATTATTCATAACCTGAGTGAGTTGTCCCAGTATGGTAATAAGTTGATCAGCACCAGTTGTATCTCCAGATCCACAATAATTATCTTGAGCATGAGGGAAATCCCTACACAGAGTGCGTGCATTGATACGGTTTCCATTCCTTCCACTTTGTGCCATTTCTAAACAATTTCATAAACTAGATTAGTTTATGAATCAAAATACATAATTCCATACTGGTAAATTACTTAACATAAATTGAACTATTTATGGATATAATCCATAATCAAAAAAATGTTTTCTTTGAGGAAGTATATACTCATAACCCTTCATAATGGTTTGTAAAGAAAATGATAATTATCCTAAGCATATCCCCCGGGAGTGTCGTAACCAAGAGTGCAGCAAGGCCCGTTGTCGTGCACCGGTTCCCGTTCGAGTCTAGCTCAAAGCGGTGTTTTTGTGTTTTACCCCTAGGTACATCTATGCCAGAGCCGCCCCTACCTGCTCATATCCAGATAGGGATGTATTGCTCGAAAAACTCACAACATCTCTATAATACCAAAATTCTAGGATGTTCTTCTATACTAATCCTCAAAGTCTATCTTTGGGCTATGTGCTCTAATAAGAGTTTATCTAAATATAGCTTCCAAGTTTAGTACTAAACTACCTCTGATACCAACTGTAACGCCCCAACCCCAGTTACCCAGAGTCGGTGCATTATTGCGTAACATTGTCATGATCACAAAAGATCAAGTCTCGAAAGACCGATTAGTTTAGTAGCCTTGGAAACACTAGATACATTCATAAATGTTACATTACATCATAAAGTGAAAAAATACAATAACAAAGTCTCCATATTCAACACTCATATCCTCTTCCGACTATCCCTACAGGTCATTCATAAAATAATTCTTCACATCCTGGAAAATATTAAAACATTGAAAGGGGTGAGCTCAGATGCTCAGTAAGGATAACAATATTGTGGAAGCTTTCATAAATAAACATTAACATTTAAGGCAATGTATAACTAAAACAAAATACTTTTTAAACTTGAACTTCATCATGATATGGAAAACATAAAATTAAATAATTCCACTTACTTATTCACATGGATGTTCTACTAGTCGAATAATCCCATGCAATATCAATAACCACTTTCATAATGATGGAATGCATAATGCCAGACTATCATAACCTCGTAGCCAAGGCCTCGTACCAAGACCACAAATAAGATTTTGTCAAGGCCTCATGCCAAGACACTAGTTTGTCTCATGAGACCTACCGATGCATCGAGGAGCTATAGCGGTCTCCACCCGTCACTTATTAAGTCCAAATCATTCCTCATATGAATAGGTTTAAACATATCATAAAACATAACATAATCATATCACATAAAATAATCATAAAGGAAACATAACATTTCCACATTTCAATCACAAGATATCAATACAACACATTGATGTAATAAAAACACTTTCAAAACCATTTTCAATACCAAAATTATATAAAATTAAAATATTGTATTTATTTTTCATTTTAAAAAGTTATGGCTTGTAGAGGAAGCCGAAACTCAAATAATGGTCACGGCGGCAGAGAAGTCGTTGTCGCCGCATACATACGACAAAAACATTCCCTTTTTTCATTTAGTAAAATGATTCATATTAGAATGATTCCTTTTGGATAAACGTAAAAGTCAAAGGGGTTTATACACCGTATTGAAGAAGGTTTTGTATAAAACAAAATATGCCTCAATCAAAGGAGATTGAGACGAAGTCCCATATAAAGATCATTTTTTTTAAAATAAAGTAGATATATTATGTGTATTCACTATAAGTACACATAATGTAATGCCCCGACCCTAGCTACCCAGAGTTGGTGCATTACTTCGTAACATTGGCATGATCACAAAAGATCACGTCTCGAAAGACCGATTAGTTTAGTAGCCTTGGAAACACTAGATACATTCATAAATCTTACATTACATCATAAAAATGAAAACTACAATAACATGGTCTCCCTAGTCCACACTCATATCCTCACTGACTATGCTTGCAAGTCAGTCATAATACACTTCTTCACATCTTGGGAAAAATAAAACATTGAAAGGGGTGAGCTCAAATGCTCCGTTAGGATAACAATATAGCGGAAACTTTCATAAGAAAACATAAGCATTTAAGGAAATGTATAACTAAAACAAAAGCCTTATTGAACTTGAACTTCAGTATAATATGGAAAAAGTAAAATAAAATAATACCATTACTTACTCACATGGATATTCTACTAGACGAATAATCACATGAAATATCAATAACCACTTTCATAATGAGGGAATGTATAATGCCAGACATTCTGAAAACTTTTGTCAAGGCCTCGGCCAAGACGTTTAAAATGATTAAGGCCTCGGCCAAAACCATAAATCAAATTGGGAAAGGGCCTCGGCCAATTCCATGTCTAGTTGTCTCATGAGACCTACCGATGCATCGAGGAGCTATAGCGGGCTCCACCCATCACATATTAAGTCCAATACATTCCTCATATGAATAGGTTTAAACATAACATAAATATTCGTATTAAAACTAGCATACAAAATGTCAACAATTTCTCCATAAACAATATATTGTATAAAAATAACACATCCACAGTCAAATATTTCACAAAATGTTCAATGTAAGTTTTGTATCATAAATCAATTTCAATTAAACTTAAAACCCATCAAAGGATGTTGACATGGCTGAAATCAAAGCTATTTGAGAGAAATATATCTCCTTTTTGAAATCATTGAAAAGTACCATAATTATAAAATAATACATTTACTTTGAAAATATTCTTATAATCTTGTTAGGGAAGCTTTGAAGAAGTTATAATGGTAGAAAATAGCCGCACCCGCCGTATAAGTTAAAAAAACATTCTTACCTTAAATTTGTCAAAAAGGTCAAAAAGTACATTGTTTGGAAAAAGACGGTAAGATTCCTTTCAAAAACGTATAAGGGTATAAATGACTTTAACCCATTTTCCATTTAATAGTAAAAATGTTTTGAAAGAAATTTTTGAGAAACATGGATGTGGATGATAACGAGGTCCCAATAGATAATTTTGTATAAACAACCTTGGATAATGAAGAGGTTGTGAAGTAAACCCTTACCTTGTACTTTTCCTTCGTTGGGGTAGGTGAACCTTCTGTATAATGGTGAAATAATTGTTATTAAATTATACAAGAATCATATACATTCATATGATATCATATATGATCTTTTAACATTGCTTTGTTAATAATATCTTAGATTTATCGTTGTTTCGGGTGTTAACTTACTCGTTTTCTATTATATGTTTTGTTACGTAAGTCGTGTTTTTCATGGATAGGTTGTATGTTATTCATATCCAGAATTATATCATGTCCTTAAAAATTATTTTTAAATCATCAAATGATAATTATACTTGAATGGATACGACAGAGAATGAATCTCATCGCGTTCGTGGAGACTGTAGTCCGTACGTACGCACGAGCGACAATATCATTATTTTGATATTAAAATAATATATAATTGGATAGTATATCATATATAAAGAATCATTATCATGTTATATTCATTATTTACATGAATTATATATCATTATTATACCCATCTAAATAATAATATATTGAATAACAATTACACCACGACGTGGAGACGGTAAGCCGTACGTACACACGTATGGTGACATGTCATTCAAATGATGGGTAGAATACTGAATATGGTTGTTCCATATTTATAATAACATCACAGTATATAGAATATATTGGAGTTATAATTTTAGAACTGAAATAATAAACAAAGAGGGAGTGGAAGAAGAATGAAACTTGAAAGAGGGTGATGAAAATGTTACCTCTTCTTCGGGTTCTTCTTTTTGATTTGATCAAAAGGACTCCTTAGGATGGCTTTCTGACTAAAGTAAAGCTTCTAAGATGAAGGGAGAGAAGTTTGGAGAGTATTTGGGCAGAGGTTGGCCGAACCAAAAGGCTTGAAATTGTGAATAAAGTGGTAGAGGTCGGGGCCTTTTATAAGAGGAGAGGAGGGGCTCTTTTGGAAAGATTGAAATGTTACATTATTATACAATGCTTTTCGGATTATAAAGGTCCCAAACTTATATAATTAGTGGATAAGGTGATAAGGGTTCGAAATATACCCATCCAATAGTCTTTGGACAAGTGTAAGCCTTGTATTTTACATTATCGTTTCATTTTATTAAAATCATTAAATAATGAGGTCATCGCTGCATCATAGTGCTGTCATAAATAATTTAATTTATTTAATGTCTAAAAATTATAAAACAAATACTATGATGTAGGAAATCTTTTTATCTTTCTAATGAATATTTATAGTCAAAATTTGGACTTGTGTAACCCCACTTAAAAACTGTTTTAGTAAAACAACTCATGTTTGTGTCAATTTAATTTTAACATTAAATAAATATATATTAATGTCATTTTCCAACCAAAGTGGATCAATGGGGTCCCCAAGTTGACCCATGGGTTGTCTTGGTCGGCCATGACTCATCCAATAGGAGTAGGACAAGTGTCAAGCTCATCTCATATTATTAAAACATTATTTTTACCTTAAACTACACTAATTACCTCTAATCGCGATTAAGAACTTAAAAGATACTATTCACCAAAAAATTATTTTAATCTCATTGAACCACATTTTACTTCTTAATGACAACCATGTATGTCGGATTTTTGAAAATCAAATCACAGAAGTGGTAATATTTTATTTTAACGAAAAATCAGTTTTTAACAACCACTTAGTGGTTTCACTATTCATCAAAAATTGAAGTTTTTCAGAATAAGGCCAAAATTTCACCCTAAGCTATAATTGATATTCCGAATTCAAAAATGATGTCTATTTTACAAAATTCCAAACATATAAGTTGCATTAATTAATTTTATAATTAATTCTTGCTGTTACAACAAATAGCGTGTTTTTAAGAAACAATTTATATCAAAAGATTGGCAATTGTTTATGTCCAATTTCAATGTTAAATTAATTATAATGACCACCATTGGATAAAATGGTAAAAATATATTCTAATTATACTTTAAAACCACTGAATAGTATAATTTATCACTATAAATTATTTTGATTAAAAAAGTTGTTTTTAAGTATTTTTCACTATTCATAAAAATTTAGAAGTTCTCAGAAAAATACAAAAAATTCAACATAGGCTAATTTAGATATTCCGAATCCAAAAATGAAGTCCATTTTGATAAATAAACTTTATAAAATTTCAAAAAGTAGGTATTACTATTCACAACGGCAAGTTTAATTAGTTGTGGTGTGTGTTAGAGCTCGAGGTTGCGTACAACACACACTATTGCATTATTCGAAGGGAAATGTACCGTGGAAGCTTGGGGTGTTACATTATCCCCTCCATCAAATAATTGTGTCCTCGCAATTTCTAGGGTATTAATGCATAAAAAGACTAGGGTGGTTCTTCATCATAAGTTCCTCTGGTTCCCACGTTGCCTCTTCCATTTTATGATTTCTCCACAAAACCTTTACCAGACGAGTCGTCCGGTTTCTCAGCACCTGCTCCCTCACATCAAGAATCCTGATGGGCTCTTCGCAATAAGATAGATCGGGTTCCAGTTCCAATTCCTCGTAGGTAAGTACATGTTTTGGGTCAGGCATGTATTTTCTCAATAGCGATATGTGGAAAACATCGTGAACTTTGGAGAGATTTGGCGGCATCGCCAAACGATAAGCTATAGCCCCAATACGATCTAGAATTTCGAAAGGTCCGATGTACCTGGGACTCAACTTACCCTTCTTACCAAAACATATAACTCCCTTCCATGGAGATACCTTTAGGAAAACATGATCTCCCACCTGAAATTCCAAAACCATTCTTCTGTTATCGGCATAGCTCTTCTTCCTACTCTGAGCTGATTTGATGTGGTTTTGGATTACCTTCACCTTTTCCATTGTTTCTTCCACTAGTTCTGGTCCCACAAGTTTTCTTTCACCAACTTCATCCCAACAGGTTGGTTTACAACATCTCTTTCCGTATAAAGCTTCATAAGGTGCCATCTGAATGCTTGAATGGAAGATATTGTTATAGGAAAATTCTACCAGTGCTAAATATTGATCCCACATACCCTGAAAGTCAAGAGAGCATGATCTCAACATGTCTTCTAAGGTTTGAATAGTCCGTTCTGATTGTCCATCTGTTTGAGGGTGATAGGAAGTGCTCAAACGAAGTTCAGTATCCAAGGCCTTTTGAAGACTTTTCCAGAATCTTGAAGTAAAACGAGGATCGCGATCAGAAACAATCGATAGAGGTACTCCATGAAGTCTTACAACTTCATTAATATATAGTCTTTCTAGACGTTCAAGTGGTAGATCCTCCCGTATAGCCAGAAAATGTGCTGACTTAGTAAGTCGATCAATAATGACCCATATTGCATCATACCTTCTAGGAGTCTTTGGTAGTCCCATGACAAAGTCCATCGTAATATTATTCCATTTCCACTCAGGTATGGAAAGAGGTTGCAATACTCCACCAGGATGTTGCCTTCCAGCTTTCACTTGTTGAAAAACCATACACCTCGACACAAAATCAGCAATCTCCCTCTTCATATTGTCCCACAAAAAATGTTCCTTCAAATCTCTATACATTTTGGTGCTCCCAGGGTGTATAGAGAAGTTGGAACTATGAGCATCATCCAGCAATTCCCTTTTTAGATCAGGTATATCGGGAACACAAAGTCTCTTCCCAAATTTCAAAATTCCATCCTTATACACAAAGTCCCTCAATCTTCCATCATTCACATCTTTAATCTTCTTCTGAAATTCTTCATCATCGGTCTGAGAACTCTTAATCCTTTCTAGTAATGATGGTTTGGAAACCATTTGAAAAAGCATTGATGTTTCACCTTACCTAGTTATTCCCATGTCCATCTTCACTAGATCCAAGAAAATTGGATCCCTTTCAATTATCATCACATTCAAAACTCCATGGTCTTTTCTACTCAAAGCATCTGCCACCTTGTTTGCCTTCCCCGAGTGGTAATGTATCATGCAATCATAATCCTTGAGTAGTTCAAGCCATCGCCTTTTCCTCATGTTGAGTTCTTTTTGTGAGAAAATATACTTCAAACTCTTGTGATCAGTATAAATCTCACATTTTCACCATAGAGGTAATGTCTCCATATCTTTAAAGAATAGATCACAGCTGCTAACTCAAGATCATGAGTAGGATAGTTTTTCTCAAGAATTTTTAGCTATCGTGATGCATAGGCAATAACCTTATCATTCTGCATAAGGAAAAAACCAAGTCCTTTCTTCGATGCATCACTATAAATAACAAACCCATCATTCCCCGATGGTAGAGTCAATACAGGGGAGTTGACTAATATTCTCTTCATATCTTCAAAACATTCTTCACACTCTTTTGTCCAGACAAATTTAATCCCTTTACGTGTGAGCTTTGTCAATGGGTTAGCCAATCTGGCAAAATTCTGGACGAAACGTCGATAATAACCTGCTAAACCAATAAAACTGCATACCTCAGTTATACTTGTCGGTGCTGGCCATTCTTGGATTCCCTTGGTTTTAGAAGGATCAACGGATATTCCATCCTTATAGACAATATGGCCAAGAAAAGAGATCTCATGAAGCCATAATTCACACTTGCTAAATTTCCCATATAATTCATGTCTTCTAAGAGTCTTCAGGATAATGCGTAAGTGATTTTCATGATCTTAGTGGCTTTTGGAGTATACCAAGATATCATAAATAAATACCACTACAAAGTCATCAAGATATTCCTTGAAAACTCTATTCATTAGATCCATGAAAACAGAGGGTGCATTAGTCAATCCAAAAGGCATTACTGTAAACTCGTAATGCCCGTACCTTGTTCGAAATGCTGTCTTTGAAACGTCTTCCTTCTTCACACACAACAGATGGTATCCAGACCGAAGGTCAATCTTTGAAAAGTATTGAGCTCCATGCAGTTGGTCAAACAAATCATCAATGCGAGGTAGGGGATACTTGTTCTTTATTGTTATAGCATTGATCTCCCTATAGTCGATGCACAACCTCATAGATCTATCTTTCTTCTTAACAAAAAGAACAGGGGCTCCCCAAGGAGAAACACTAGGGAGAATAAATCCCTTATTACTCAATTACTCTAGTTGTTTCTTTAGTTCAACTAATTCCATAGTGGCCATTCTATAAGGGGTCTTCGATATGGGCCTTGACCCAAGGATTAAATCAATGGAAAACTCAACTTCTCGTTCTGGAGGATGTCCAGGTAAATCTTCCGAAAACACATCAACATATTCCCTCAAAATAGGTACATCCTCTATTTGAATATTCCTTTCCTCACCCTCAGTAATTTCCTTCTCTTACTCCCCAATAATTGAATTTAGTTGAGCTACTGGGGGTGGATCAAGATAAGAATTATGTGGCAACAATTCTGCTCTAAAGATAAGGTGTTCCTTATCATCATCATCAAGAATCGTAACCTCTTTCCTCTTACAATAATTTTTTGCATCATGGTCCGAAAGCCAATCCATACCGAGGATTATATCAAATTAAATCATGGGTATGACGATGAGATCAGCAGGTAAAGAACATTTAGGTGCTATAATGGGAACTAATCGACAAAACTTTGTTGCAACAATACTTCCCTTAGGGGTTTTGACCGACAAATCCCTTGTTAAATCAAATTGGAAATATCTAATTTTCTTAGCAAACTGGGAAGATATGAAACAATGCGATGATCCAGAATCAAATGAAATATTTTCTAAACTTGAGGAAACCATTAAATTACCTGCCACCACGTCTTTCGGAGCTTCCACCTCAGCAGTAGTGATAACATAAGCCTGGCCTTGATCCCTTGGCCACTTCTGAGGTAAGTTCCCCTGACGCTTAGGACATTCATTTGCATAATGTTCCTTCTCTCTACAATTATATCATTCCATGCTGACAGCCGCTTTCTTTCCCTTGCATTCATGAGCTTGGTGGCCTTTTTCACCACACTTGTAACATACTCCTTTTCCTTTTAGACAGGCACCAGGGTGCTTCCTACCACAATTATCACAGAGTGGAAATTCATTTCTACCCTTCTTCCTTGTTTCCTTATTTCCTTTCCCAGAGTTTTCAGCGGATCTCTTCTTATCTTTCTTTTATTTAAAGTCGAAAGACTTAGAGAATTCATTTTCCGTCTTGATAGCGCACGAGACGATACCTTCGTATGAAGAGAAGTCTTGTGATACTAAAGCTCGATAGAGAAATGGTTTTAACCCATCAAAGAAACGATCAGTCTTACTTCTTGGGTTACGTATGTAATCTGCAGCATACCCCTCTAACCTTGTAAAGTTAGCCTCATACTTTGCGACATTCTCATCCTCCTTCTGCCTCAGACTCAGAAATTGCCTTTCCATATCCGCTCGATGGTCTCGAGGAAAGTATTTTTCTAAGAACAGCTCTTTGAACTCCTGCCATTCCATGTTTGTTAATTCATCATCTTCCTTTGTGTTTTGAATTAGTGACCACCATTGATCGGCATCTCCAGTGAGGCGGTAAACTGCCATGACAACTTTCTCCTTTTCACTACTCCCCAAGGCTTGGAATATTTTTTATAAGGAATTTATCCATTGCTCAGCTACTATAGGATTTGTACTCCCATTGAAGGTTGGTGGTTGTTGCCTCATGAAACGGTCTAGCATTGATCCTCCACGTTGCGGATCAGGGTGCTCCATACGAGTAAGGTTGTTATTCATAACCTGCGTGAGTTGTCCCAGTACGGTGAGAAGCTGATCAGCACCAGTTGTATCACTAGCTCCACCATAATTATCTTGAGCAGGAGGGCAGTCCCTACACGGAGTGCGTGCATTGATACGGTTTCCATTCCTTCCACTAGGCGCTATTTCTAAATAATGACATAAACTGGATTATTTTATGAATCAAAATACATAATTCCATACTTGTAAAACACATAACATAAATTGAACTAATTATGGATATAATCCATAATTATAAAAATGTTTTCTTTGAGGAAGTATATACTCATAACCCTTCTTAGTGGTTTGTAAAGAAAATGGGAATTATCCTAAGCATAACCCCCGGGAGTGTCGTAACCAAGAGTGCAGCAAGGCCCGTTGTCGTGCACCAGTTCCAGTTCGAGTCTAGCTCAAAGCGGTGTTTTTGGGTTTTACCCCTAGGTACATCTGTGCCAGAGCCGCCTCTACCTACTCGTATCCAGAAAGGGATGTATTGCTTGAAAAACTCACAAAATCTCTACAATACCAAAATTTTCAGAAAGTTCTTCTATACTAATCCTCAAAGTTCATCTTAGGTCTACGTGCTCTAATCAGATTTTGTCTAAATCAAGCTTCCAAGGTTAGTACTAAAATGCCTCTGATACCAACTATAACACCCCAACCCCAGCTACCCAGAGTCGGTGCATTACTTCATAACATTGGCATGATCACAAAAGATCAGGTCTCGAAAGACCGATTAGTTTAGTAGCCTTGGAAACAGTAGATACATTCATAAATATTAAATTACATCATAAAAATGAAAACTACAATAACATGGTCTCCCTAGTCCACACTCATATCCTCACTGACTATTCTTTCAAGTCAGTCATAATACACTTCTTCACATCCTGGGAAAAATAAAACATTGAAAGGGGTGAGCTCAAATGCTCCGTAAGGATAACAATATAGCGGAAACTTTCATAAGAAAACATAAGCATTTAAGGCAATGTATAACTAAAAAAAAATCCTTATTGAACTTGAACATCAGTATAATATGGAAAAAGTAAAATAAAATAATGCCATTACTTACTCACATGGATATTCTACTAGACGAATAATCACATGAAATATCAATAAACACTTTCATAATGAGGGAATGTATAATGCTAGACATTCTGAAACATTTTGTCAAGGCCTCAGCCAAGACGTCTAAAATGATTAAGGCCTCAGCCTAAACCATAAATCAAATTGGGAAAGGGCCTCGGCCAATTCCACGTCTAGTTGTCTCATGAGACCTACCGATGCATCGAGGAGCTATAGCGGGCTCCACCCGTCACATATTAATTCCAATACATTCCTCATATGAATAGGTTTAAACATAACATAAATATTCGTATTGAAACTAGCATACGAAATGTCAACAATTTCTCCATAAACTATGTATGGTATAAAAATAACACATCCACAGTCAAATATTTCACAAAATGTTCAATGGAAGTTTTTTATCATAAATCAATTTCAATTAAACTTAAAACCCATCAAAGGATGTTGACATGGATGAAATCAAAGCTATTTGAGAGAAATATCTCTCGTTTTTGAAATCATTTAAAAGTCCCATAATTATAAAATAATACATTTACTTTTAAAATATTCTTATAATCTTGTTAGGGAAGCTTCGACGAAGTTATAATGGCAGAAAATAGCCGCACCCGCCGTATAAGTTAAAAAAACATTCTTACCTTAAATTTGTCAAAAAGGTCAAAAAGTACATTGTTTGGAAAACGACGGTAAGATTCCTTTCAAAAACGTATAAGGGTATAAATGACTTTAACCCATTTTCCATTTAATAGTAAATTTTTTTTGAAATACATTTTTAAGAAACATGGATGTGGATGATAACGAGGTCCCAGTAGATAATTATTTATAAAAAACCTTGGATCATGAAGAGGTTGTGAAGTAAACCCTTACCTTGTACTTTTCCTTGGTTGGGGTAGGTGAACCTCCTGTACAATGGTGAAATAATTTTTATTAAATTATACAAGAATCATATACATTCATATGATATCATATATGATCTTTTAACATTGCTTGGTTAACAATATCTTTGATTTAAAATTGTTTCAGGTGTTAACTTACTCATTTTCATTTATATGTTTTGTTACGTAAGTCATGTTTCTCATGGATAGGTTGTATCTTATTCATATCCATAATGATATCATGTCCTTAAACATTATTTTTAAATCATCAAATGATAATTATACTTGAATGGATAAGACAGAGAATGAATCTCATCGCGTTCGTGGAGACGGTAGTCCGTACGTACGCACGAGCGACAATATCATTATTTTGATATTAAAATAATATATAATTGGATAGTATATCATATATACAGAATCATTATCATGTTATATTTATTATTTACATGAATTATATATCATTATTATACCCATCTAAATAATAATATATTGAATTACAATTACACCACGACGTGGAGACGGTAAGCCGTACGTACGCACGTATGGTGACATGTCATTCAAATGATGGGTAGAATACTGAATATGGTTGTTCCATATTTATAATAACATCACAGTATATAGAATATACTGGATTTATAATTTTAGAATTGAAATAATAAACAAAGAGGGAGTGGAAGAAGAAAGAAACTTGAAAGAGGGTGATGAAAATGTTACCTCTTCTTCGGGTTCTTCCTTTTGATTTGATCAAAAGGACTCCTTAGGATGCATTTCTGACTAAAGTAAAGCTTCTAGGATGAAGGGAGAAAAGTTGGGAAAGTATTTGGGCAGAGGATGGCCGAACCAAAAGGCTTGAAAGTGTGAATAAAGCGGTAGAGGTGGGGGCCTTTTATAAGAGGAGAGGCGGGGCTCTTTTGGAAAGATTGAAATGTTACATTATTATACAATGCTTTTCGGATTATAAAGGTCCCAAACTAATATGATTCGTGGCTAAGGTGATAAGGGTTATAAATCTACCCATCCAATAGTTTTGGACAAGTGTAAGACTTGGATTTAACATTATCTTTTCATTTAATTAAAATCGTTAAATAATGAGGTCATCGCTACATCATAGTGCTGTCATAAATAATTTAATTTATTTAAGGACTAAAAATTATAAAAAAATACCATGATGTAGGAAATCTTTTTAGATTTCTAATGAATATTTATAGTCAAAATTTGGACTTGTGTAACCCCACTTAAAAACTATTTTAGTAAAACAACTCATGTTTGTGTCAATTTAATTTTAACATTAAATAAATATATATTAATGTCATTTTCCAACCAAAGTGGCTCCATGGGGTCCCCAAGTTGACCCATGGGTTGTCTTGGTCTTCCATGACTCATCCAATAGGAGTAGGACAAGTGTCAAGCTCATATCATATTATTAAAACATTATTTTTACCTTAAACTACACTAATTACCTCTAATCACGATTTAGAACTTAAAAGTTACTATTCTCCAAAAAATTATTGTAATCTCATTGAACCAAATTTTACTTCTTAATGACAACCATGTATGTCGGATTTTTGAAATTCAAATCACAAAAGTGGTAATATTTCATTTTAACGAAAAATCAGTTTTTAACAAACACTTAGTGGTTTCACTATTCATCAAAAATTGAAGTTTTTCAGAATAAGGACAAAATTTCACCCTAAGCTATAATTGATATTCCGAATTCAAAAATGATGTCTATTTTACAAAATTCCAAACATATAAGTTGCATTAATTAATTTTATAATTAATTCCTGCTGTTACAACAAATAGCGTGTTTTTAAGAAACAATTTATATCAAAAGATTGGCAATTGTTTATGTCCAATTTCAATGTTAAATTAATTATAATGACCACCATTGGATAAAATGGTAAAAATATATTCTAATTATACTTTAAAACCACTGAATAGTATAATTTATCACTATAAATTATTTTGATTAAAAAAGTTGTTTTTAAATATTTTTCACTATTCATAAAAATTTAGAAGTTCTCAGAAAAATACCAAAAATTCAACATAGGCTAATTTAGATATTCCGAATCCAAAAATGAAGTCCATTTTTATAAATAAACTTTATAAAATTTAAAAAAGTAGTTATTACTATTCACAACGGCTAGTTTAATTAGTTGTGGTGTGTGTTAGAGCTCGAGGTTGCTTACAACACACGCTATTGCATTATTCGAAGGGAAACATATCGTGGAAGCTTGGGGTGTTACACATAAAGAAAGTACAAATACAAGATATGACATAATAATACAATGACATAATTTGAAAGTAGGAGATTAACCCAAAGAATAGAAATTGGGTAAGAAATTCCCTTACCTTGCGTCCTGTCTTGACTCGACCGTTCTTTAACCTCATAAATAATAAACTAGAGTTAATTTATAATTTCTTAAGAACCTTTTCAAGTTTTTTATTCCTTTTATATCCCTTATTACGATGTTATGAACATTATTTAATTATTTAAGTTAATAAGGGTCGTTTTGTCGATCTTTGGTACTTGAGTCAAAAATAAACTTCTTATAATTACAAGGTGTTCATGTGGTGATATATCCATTATATCCAGAATTATATTCATGATATAGATATCATATATCTCATATATATCCAGTATATACATGCATTCCATAACGTTTAGAGGTAAGAAATGAAATGCACCGTTCATGGAGACGGTAAGCCGTACCTACGCATGAACGCTACTTTTATTTCCATTTCGTATTTAATGAAGTCATAATGATATAAAGGTATATTATAATTCCAGTATAATATCATATATAATATCATTCACTACATCCTTTATACATCCACATATGGGATTAATGATTCAAATCCCTTTGAGGGGGCGGTAGTCCGCACTTCCTAATATGAAAATATCCAATTTACCCATAATGGAATCAATAAAGGTATGCCATAAATGAAAAATAAAGAACCTTAAGTAAAACATAAAAATAATATATATCATATATATAAATATAGTGACATCTTAATGGCCACCTTTGAAGGTGTTATATGAGTGTTGAACAATCATCGTTTCGTGAGGCAAAAATTCCCCATCCACAGAAACAGTATGTTCTTTAACCATTAGATGTGGGTGTGTGTATGTGTAGCTCGAATAATTCTTAAAAAAACATCCTAGTATATTTAGGATACTATTTTTGTTACAAATTAAATGAATAAAAAGAGTTTAGTGGGTTGGATAAGCAAAATAAAACAAAATAACATAAGAGAATACATTACCTTAAAATCGGTTAACTCTTTTGATTTGAGCCAAAGGCTTGCTTGGGAAGAATTATGCCCAAAGTGAGGCTTCTTGGAGTAAGGGAGGGAAGTTGGTAGAGTATTTGGGTAGAGTTTTGCCGAGCCAAAAGGCTTTGAAAGTGTGAGTAAGGTGGTAGTGGTGGGGGCCTGTTATAAGTGGAGAGGAGGGGCACTCTTGGAAAGTAATGAAATGTCACTTTATTATATAATGAGTTTCGGATTTTAAAGGTCCCACACTTATATAATTCGAGGATAAGGTGATAAGGGTTCTAAATCTACTCATCCAATAGGTTTTTGACAAGTGTAAGCCTTGGATTTTACATTATCTTTTCATTTTATTTAAATCATTATTTAATGAGGTAATCGCTGCATCATCATGGTGTCATAAATAATTTAATTTATTTAATGTCTAAAAATTATAAAAAAATATCATCATGTAGGAAATATTTTTATCTTTCTAATTAATATTTATAGTAAAAAATATGACTTGTATAACCCCATTTAAAAATTGTTTTAGTAAAACAACTTATGTTTGTGATATTTTTATTTTAACTGTAAATAAAAGTTATTTATGTCATTTTCCTACAAAAGTGGCTCCATGAGGTCCCCAAGTTTACCCATGGATTTTCTTGGTTGGCCATGACTCATCCAATAGGGGTAGGACAAGTGTAAATGTCATTTCGTCTTTTTATAATACCATTTTTACCTTAAATTTCACTAATTACCTTTAATAGCGATTAATTAAACTTAAAAGTTACTATTCACCCAAAAATTACTTTAATCCCATTGAACCACATTTTACTTCCTAATGACAACCATGTATGTCGGATTTTTTAAAATCAAATAACAGAAGTGGTAATGTTTCATTTAAATGAAAAAATCTGTTTTTTAACTACCACTTAGTGGTTTCACTATTCATCAAAAATTGAAGTTTTTCAGAACAATGCCAAAATTTCAACCTAAGATATAATTGATATTCCAAATTCAAAAATGATGTCTATTTTACAAAATTCCAATCATATAAGTTTCATTAATTAATTTCATAATTAATTCCCGCTGTCACAACAAATAGCGTATTTTTAAGAAACAATATATATCAAAAGATTGACAATTGTTTACGTCCAATTTCAAAGTGAAATTAATTCTAATGACCACCATTGGATAAAATGGTAAAAATATATTCTAATTATACTTTAAAACCACTCAATATTATAATTTATCACTATAAATTATTTTTATTAAAAAAGTTTTTTTTAAGTATTTTTCACTATTCATAAAAAATTGGAAGTTCTCAGAAAAATACCAAAAATTCAACATAGGATAATTTCGATATTCCGAATCCAAAAACGAAGTCCATTTGGAAAGATAAAATTTATAAAATTTCAAAAATTAGGTATTACTTTTCATAACGGCTACTTTGATTGGTTGTGGCGTGTGTTATAACTCGAAGCTGCGTACAACACACACTACTGTATTTTTCAAAGAGATGTGTATCGTGAAAGCATGGGGTGTTACATTCTCCCCTCCTTCAATTAATTTCATCCTCGAAATTTCATATAATATCACTATATAAAAAGACTCGGGGGATTCTTTTTCATAAGTTCCTCGGGTTCCCACGTTGCCTCCTCCATCTTATGGTTTCTCCATAGAACTTTTACCAGACGAGTCGTCCGGTTTATCAGCACTTGTTCTATTGTATCAAGAATCCTGATGGGCTCTTCACAATAAGACAGATCGGGTTCCAGTTCTAATTCCTCATAGGTGAGTACATGCGTTGGGTCGGGCATGTATTTTCTCAATAGTGATACGTGGAATACATCATGAACTTTGGAGAGACTTGGAGGCATTGCCAAATGGTAAGCTACAACCCCAATTCGTTCTAGAATTTCGAAGGGTCCGATGTACCTGGGACTCAATTTACCCTTCTTACCGAAACGTATAACCCCCTTCCATAGTGATACCTTCAAGAAAACATGATCTCATGCCTGAAACTCCAAATCCTTCATTCGATTGTCAGCATAGCTCTTCTGCCTACTTTGATCTACTTTGATGTGGTTTTGGATTACCTTCACCTTTTCCATCGTTTCCTCCCCCAGTTTTGGGCCTAAAAGTTTTCTTTCACCAACGTCATCCCAACAGGATTGTGTGCGACATCTCTTTTCGTATAACGCTTCATATGGTGCCATTCGAATACATCAATGGAAGCTATTGTTGTATGAAAATTATACCGGATGTAAATATTGATCCCACATTCCTTGAAAGTCAAGTGAGCATGATATCAACATACCTTCTAAGGTCTGAATAGTACTTTCTGATTGTCCATCAGTTTGAGGGTGGTAAGCAGTGCTCAAACGAATTTCAGTATCCAAGGCCTTCTGAATACTTTTCCAGAATCTTGATGTAAAACGAGGATCACGATCCGAGACAATCGACAGGGGTACTCCATGAAGTCTCCCAACTTCATTAATATACAGTCTTGCTAGACGTTCAAGTGGTAGATCTTCCCTTATAGCAAGAAAATGTGCTGACTTCGTGAGACGATCAACAATGACCCATATTGCGTCATTTCTTCTAGGAGTCTTTGGTAGTCCCACGAAAAAATCCATCGTAATATTATCCCATTTCCACTCAGGTATGGGAAGAGGTTGCAATACTCCACCAGGCAGTTGCCTTCCAGCTTTCACTTGTTGACAAACCATACATCTTGACACAAAATCAGCAATCTCCCTCTTCATGTTGTCCCACCAAAAATGTCCCTTTAAATCTCTATACATTTTGGTTCTCCCAGGGTGTATAGAGAAATTGGAACTATGAGAATGATCCAAAAATTCCCTCTTTAAATCAGGTATATCGGGAACACAGAGTCTCCTCCCAAATTTCAAAATTCCATCTTCATACACAAAGTCCCTCAACTGCCCATCATTCACATCTTCAATCTTCTTTTTCAACACATCATCATTGGACTAAGAACTCTTTATCCTTTCTAGTAAAGATGGTTTGGCAACCATTTGAAAACGTTTTGATGTTTCACCCTCCATGGTGATTCCCATATCCATCTTTACTAGATCCATGAAAATAGGATCCCTTTCCACTCTCATCATGTTCAAAACACCAGGATCTATTCTACTCAAATCATCTACAACCTTATTTTCCTTCCCTGGGTGGTAGTGTATCGTGCAATCATAATCCTTGAGTAGTTCAAGCCATCGCCTTTGCCTCATGTTGAGTTCTTTTTGTGAGAAAATATACTTCAAACTCTTGTGATCGGTATATATTTCACATTTTTAACCATAGAGATAATGTCTCCATATCTTCAAGGCAAAGATTACAGCAGCTAACTCGAGATCATGAGTAGGATAGTTTTGATCATGAATTTTTAGCTGTCGTGATGCATAGACAATAACCTTATCATTCCGTATAAGGACACAACCAAGTCCTTTCATTGATGCATGACTATAAATAACGAACCCATCATTCCCGGATGGTAGAGTCAATATAGGAGTGTTGACTAATCTTCCCTTAAGTTCTTCAAAACATTCTTCACCTTCTTTTGTCCAGACAAATTTAACCCCTTTACGTGTGAGCTTCGTTAATGGGTTAGCCAATTGGGCAAAATTCTTGACAAAACGTCGATAATAACCTGCCAAACCAATAAAGTTGCGTACCTCAGTTATACTCATCGATGATGGCCATTCATGGATTGACTTGGTCTTAGAAGGATCAATAGAAATTACAGCCTTTGAGACAATGTGGCCAAGAAAGGAAATATCCTGAAGCCAGAATTCACACTTGCCAAACTTCCCATATAATTCATGCCTTCTAAGAGTCTTCAAGATAATGCGCAAGTGATTTTCATGATCTTCGTAGCTTTTGGAGTACACCAAGATGTCATCAACAAATACCGCCACAAAATAATATAGATATTCCTTGAAAACTCTATTCATTAGATCCATGAATATAGAAGGTGCATTAGTCAATCCAAAAGGAATTACTGTAAACTCATAATGCCCGTACCTTGTTCGAAATGTTGTCTTCAGAATGTATTCCTTCTTCACACACAACTGATCATATCCAGATCGAAGGTCAATCTTTGAAAAGTATTGATCTCCATGCAGTTGGTCAAATAAAACATCAATGCGAGGTAGGGGACACTTGTTCATTATTGTTATAGCATTGATCTCCCTGTAGTCAACGCACAACCTCATAGATCCAACTTTCTTCTTAACAAAAAGGACAGGGGCTCCCCATGGAGAAACACTAGGGTAAATAAATACCTTATTACTCAATTCCTATAGTTGTTTCTTTAGTTAAACTAATTTCACAGTGGCCATCCTATAAGGGGTCTTCGATATAGGCCTTGACCCAGGAATTAAATCAATGGAAAACTCAACTTCTCGTTCTGGAGGATGTCTAGGTAAATCTTCCGGAAACACATCTTTATATTCTTTCAAAATAGGTACATACCCTATTTGAACATTACATTCCAAGCCCTTAGTCATTTCACTCTCTTCCTCCCCAATAATTGAATTTAGTTGAGCTACTGAGGGTGGGTCTAAATAAGAATTAGGTGGTGATGATTCTACTCTAAAAATAAGGCGTTCCTTATCATCATCATCAAAAATCGTAACCTCCTTCTTATTACAATAAATCTTTGCATCATAGTCCGAAAGCCAATCCATACCGAGGATTATATCAAACTCAATCATAGTTATGACAATGAGATCAGCGGATAAAGAACAGTTATGTGCTCTAATGGGAACTGATACACAAAACTTTGTTGCAATAATACTCCCCTTAGGAGTTTTGACTGAAAATTATCTTGTTAAATCAAACTGGAAATATCTAATTTTCTTAGAAAACTGAGAAGATATGAAACATTGCGAAGATCCAGAATCAAATAATGCATTTGCTAAACTTGAGGAAACCATTAAATTACCTGCCACCACGTCTTTCGGAGCTTCAACCTCAGCAGTAGTGATAGCATAAGCTTTTCCTTGATCCCTTGGCCTCTTCTGAGTTAAGTTCCCCTGACGCTTAGGGCATTCATTTTCATAATTCCCCATCTCTATACAATTATATCATTCCACATTGATAGGAACTTTCTTTCCCTTGCAATCATGAGCTTGGTGGCCTTTTTCGCCACACTTGTAACAGACTCCCATTCCCTTCAAGCATGTACCAGGGTGTTTCATTCCACATTTACTGCAGGACTGATATTCAAATCTTCCCTTCTTCCCCTTATTTCCATTTCTAGATTGATCAGAATATCTCTTCTTTTCTTGCTTTTCTTTAATGTCATAAGACTTAGAGAATTCCTTTTCCATCTTGATAGCACACGAGACAATATCTTCGTATGAAGAGAAGGTTTGTGAGACTAATGCTCGGCAGAGAAATGGTTTTAACCCATCAAAGAAAAGATCAATCTTACTTCTTGGGTTACGTATATAATCTGCAGCATGCCTCACTAACCTTGTAAAGTTAGCCTCATAATTTGCGACATTCTCATCCTCCTTCTGCCTCAAACTCAGAAATTTCCTTTCCATATCTGCTCGATGGTCATGTGGAAAGTATTTTTCTAAGAAAAGATATCTGAACTCTATCCATTCCATATTTGATACTTCATGATCTTCCTTTGTGTTTTGAATCAGTGTCCACCATTGATCGACATCTCCAGTGAGGCGGTAGACTTCCATGACAACCTTCTCCTTTTCACTACTCCCCAAGGCATGGAATATTTTCTCTAAGGGGTTTATCCATTGCTCAACTACTAATGGATTTGTAACCCCATTAAATTTTGGCATTTGTTGCCTCATGAAGCGGTCTAACATTGATCCTCCACGTCGCGGATCAGGGTGCTCCATACGAGTAAGGTTATTATTCATTACCCGAGTGAGTTGTCCCATTATGGTAATAAGTTGATCAGCACCAGTTGTATCTCCAGATACACAATAATTATCTTGAGAAGGAGGGAAATCCCTACACGGAGTTCGTGCATTGATACGGTTTCCATTCCTTCCACTAGGCGCCATTTCTAAACAATTTCATCAACTAGATTTGTTTATGAATCAAAATACATAATTCCATACTTGTAAAATAGTTAACATAAATTGAACTATTTATGGATATAATCCATAATCATAAAAATGTTTTCTTTGAGGAAGTATATACTCATAACCCTTCATAATGGTTTGTAAAGAAAATGATAATTATCCTAAGCATATCCGCCGGGAGTGTCATAACCAAGAGTGCAGCAAGACCCATTGTCATGCACCAGTTCCCATTCGAGTCTAGCTCAAAGCGGTTTTTTCGGTTTTTACCCATAGGTACATCTGTTCCAGAGCCGCCTCTACCTGCTCGTATCCAGATAGGGATGTATTTCTCAGAAAACTCACAACATCTCTATAATACCAAAATTCTAGGATGTTCTTCTATACTAATCCTCAAAGTCTATCTTTGGGCTATGTGCTCTAATCAGAGTTTATCTAAATCTAACTTCCAGGTTAGTACTAAACTACCTCTGATACCAACTGTAATGCCCCAACCCCAGTTACCCAGAGTTGGTGCATTATTGCGTAACATTGGCATGATCACAAAAGATCAAGTCTCAAAAGACCGATTAGTTTAGTAGCCTTGGAAACACTAGATACATTCATAAATGTTACATTACATCATAAAGTGAAAAAATACAATAACAAAGTCTCCATATTCAACACTCATATCCTCTTCTAACTATCCCTGCAGGTGATTCATAAAATACTTCTTCACATCCAGGAAAATATTAAAACATTGAAAGGGGTGAGCTCAGATGCTTAGTAAGGATAACAATATTGCAGAAGCTTTTATAAATAAACATTAACATTTAAGGAAATGTATAACTAAAACAAAAGACTTTTTAAACTTGAACATCAGCATGATATGGAAAAAATAAAATTAAATAGTTCCATTTACTTATTCACATGGATGTTCTACTAGTCGAATAATTTCATGCAATATCAATAACCACTTTCATAATGATAGAATACATAATGCCATACTATCATAACTTCGTAGCCAAGGCCTCGTGCGAAGACCACAAATAAGATTTTGTCAAGGCCTCATGCCAAGACACTAGTTTGCCTCATGAGACCTACCGATGCATCGAGGAACTATAGAAGGCTCCACCCGTCACTTATTAAGTCCAATGAATTCCTCATATGAACAGGTTTAAACATATCATAAACCATAACATAATCATATCACATAAAATATTCATAATGGAAACATAACATTTCTACATTTCAATCACAAGATATCAATACAATACATTGACGTAATAAGAACACTTTCAAAACCATTTTCAATACCAAAATTATAGAAAATTAAAACATTGTATTTATTTTTCATTTAAAAAAGTTATGGCTTGTAGAGGAAGCTGAAACTCAAATAATGGTCATGGCAGCGGAGAAGTAGTTGTCGCCACATACGTACGATAAAAACATTCCCTTTTTTCATTTAGTAAAACGATTCGTATTAAAAAGATTCCTTTTGGATAAACGTAAAAGTCAAAGGGGTATATACACCGTATAGAAGAAGGTTTTGTATAAAACAAAATATGCCTCAATGAAAGGAGATTGAGACGAAGTCCCATACAAAGATCGTTTTTTTAAATAAAGTAGATATATTATGTGTATACACTATAAGTACACATAAAGAATGTAAAAATACAAGATATGACATAATAATACCATGACATAATTTGAAAGTAGGAGATTAACCCAAAGAATGGAAATTGGGATAAGAAATTCCCTTACCTTGCATCTTGTCTTGACTCGACCGTTCTTTAACCTAATTAATAAAAAACTAGATTTAATTTATAATTTCCTAAGAACCTTTTTCATGTTTTTTATTCCTTTTATATCACTTATTACCATGTTATGAACATTATTTAATTATTTAATTTAATAACGGTTGTTTTGTCGATATTTGGTACTTGAGTCAAAAATAAAATTCTTATAATTACAAGGTGTTCATGTGGTGATATATCCATTATATCCAGAATTATATTCATGATATAGATATCATATATCTCATATATATCTATTATATACATGAATTCCATAACGTTTAGAGGTAAGAAATGAAATGCACCGTTCATGGAGATGGTATTCCGTACGTACGCATGAACTCTACTTTCATTTCTATTTCGTATTTAATGAAATCATAATGATATAAAGGTATATTATAATTTCAGTATAATATCAAATATAATATCATTCACTCCATCCTTTATACATCCACATATGGGATTAACGATTCAAATCACTTTGAGGGGGCGGTAGTCCGCACTTCCTAAAATGAAAATATCGCGTTTACCCAAAATGGAAACAATAATGGTATGCCATAAATGAAAAATAAAGAACCTTAAGTAAAACATAAACATAATATATATCATATATATAAATATAGTGACATCTTAATGGCCACCTTTGAAGGTGTTATATGAGTGTTGAACAGTCATCATTTCGTGAGGCAGAAATTCTCCATCCACAGAAACAGTAAGTTCTTTAACCATTAGATGTAGGTGTGTGTATGTGTAGCTCGAATAATTCTTAAAACAACATCCTAGTATATTTAGGATACTGGTTTTAATACAAAAGAAATGAATAAAAAGAGTTTAGGGGGTTGGATAAGCAAAATAAAACAAAATAACATAAGAGAGGACATTACCTTAAAATCGGTTAACTCTTTTGATTTGAGCCAAAGGCTTCCATGGGAAGAATTCTGCCCAAAGTGAGGCTTCTTGGAGTAAGGGAGGGAATTTGGGAGAGTATTTGGGCAGAGGTTCGCCGAGCCAAAAGGCTTCGAACGTTTGAGTATGGTGGTAGTGGTGGGGGCCTTTTATAAGTGGAGAGGAGGGGCACTCTTGGAAAGTAATGAAATGTCACTTTATTATATAATGAGTTTCGGATTTTAAAGGTCCCACACTTATATAATGCGAGGCTAAGGTGATAAGGGTTCTAAATCTACTCATCCAATAGGTTTTTGACAAGTGTATGCCTTGGATTTTACATTATATTTTCATTTTATTTAAATCGTTAATTAATGAGATAATCTCTGCATCATCATGGTGTCATAAATAATTTAATTTATTTAACGTCTAAAAATTATAAAAAAAATATCATGATGTAGGAAATATTTTTATATTTCTAATGAATATTTATAGTCAAGGATATGACTTGTATCACCCCATTTAAATTTTTTTTAGTAAAATAACTTATGTTTGTGACATTTTTATTTTAACTTTAAATAAAAGTTATTTATGTAATTTTCCTACCAAAGTGGCTCCATGGGGTCCCCAAGTTGTCCCATGGATTGTCTTGGTCGTCCATTGCTCATCCAATAGGGGTAGGACAAGTGTAATGGTCATTTATTATTTTTATAATACCATTTTTACCTTAAATTTCACTAATTACCTTTAATCGCGATTAATAATACTTAAAAATTACTATTCACCCAAAACATATTTTAATCCCATTGAACCACATTTTACTTCCTAATGACAACCATGTATATCTAATTTTTGAAAATCAAATCACAGAAGTGGTAATGTTTCATTTAAATGAAAAAAGCAGTTTTTTAACTACAACTTAGTGGTTTCACTATTCATCAAAAATTGATGTTTTTTAGAACAATGCCGAAATTTAACCCTAATATATAATTGATATTTCGAATTAAAAAATGATGTATATTTTAAAAAATTACAATAATATAAGTTTCATTAATTAATTTCATAATTATTTTCGGCTGTCACAACAAATAGCGTGTTTTTATGAAACAATATATATCAAAAGATTGACAATTGTTTATGTCCAATTTCAAAGTGAAATTAATTCTAATGACCACCATTGGATAAAATGGAAAAAATATATTCTAATTATACTTTAAAAGAACTCAATATTATAATTTATCACTATAAAGTATTTTGATTAAAAAAGTTGTTTTTAAGTATTTTTCACTATTCATAAGAAATTGGAAGTTCTCAGAAAAATACCAAAAATTCAGCATAGGCTAATTTTGATATTACGAATCCAAAAACGAAGTCCATTTGGCAAGAAAAAATTTATAAAATTTCAAAAATTAGGCATTTATATTCATAACGGCTACTTTGATTGGTTGTGGCGTGTGTTAGAACTCGAAGCTGTGTACAACACACACTACTGTATTATTCAAAGAGATGTGTACCGTGAAAGCTTGGGGTGTTACAGAAAACTCATTACTTATCTTCTTTTGTGTGTCTAATATTTGGTTAAGATACATTTTGTTAATCATGTTCCCTGAAAACTGATTACAAATGATCAAAACATCCTTTACTATTGTGATCATACCATTTGGCTACCAATAAAAAAATTATCTTCCACATTCAGGGTTAATGTAATTCCATTTGATTGAAGCCCATAACTAAAACCAGAAGTCATAGTGTGTTCATCATAGTAGAAAACTGCATTATCATGAAAAATAACTTCTTGGATGTAAAAATTATTACACATTCCTATAGAATCATAAACATATCAATAAATAAATACCTAGAAATAAAATATGAAATATATTTAAGAATCACAATATGTTATTCTTATCCTAGTTTTCAATGTATGACTAAATATTTCCTTTAATACTAATTATAGCTTCACAGTCTTAACCTAAATGGATATTTCATCATATTAGATAAATATTCATCAATTAAAAAATTTACATTCCCAAGGATGATAATAGATTACTATCTTTGGAAACATGGAACAACATATTCTAACTTGATGAAATATCATCAATGGTTCTAATATAGATCTTACACCTTAGTAATTCTAAATAAAACATTTCTTCATAACCAGAGGAAAGGAAACATAGAAATGGGGTGAAATTAAATTCTCAATAAAAGTATATAAGATAGGTACAAAAGAATAATTTGAGAATAATTTTTTGAGATATGAGAATAAAATCTAAAGATTGTACCATGCATATCAATGAAAATATACATGAGATAAGAAATAATGATTGGCAGTTTATAATACATGAATCATAAATGAATCAATATTGTATGGAATGAATGCATAACATATGATTAAGACATAGAATTTTTGGCCTTCAAATTATCATATTAAATGATTTGCGTTGTAGTATCAACATCACTTCTGAGGACATATTAGTAGTAGATATTTACTTAACATACCACAAGGGAAGTCATGGTTCAGTCCTATAACCATATTATTAGTAATGTTTCACTAATATGACTATATCATTTGTCATGTATAACAACAATGACAATATATTTGTACATTTCCATTACCGAACATCGTTAACTCCCAATTCCATCCACTTCTATATCAGGATATATAAATCATTATGCAATGTATTTCAAGGAGATATAGGCCCCCACCAATTTGTAATGAAATCATACATACGTCATCCACAATATCCTAAAAAATAGTATCATAACCCATGATATTAAATGGTTATGATAAACATATAATCATATAATAACACATGGAAAAGATACAATTTTTGTAAACAATTAATTGATGCATAACCTATAAAAATAAGAGAGTTTCATTTACAAATTACCGTTCATAACAAAACAGTATTCTTAAACATATAATACATGAAAGAGAAACATGTTTCATAAACATATAATCAATGAATGGGAAACGAGTTTCATAAACATCACACCATATAAACATAAACCATTTAATGAAATAATATGAATGAAACCATGGGATCAATTCCCTATAAAGGCAGGAGTAACACCAAAGAATGTCATCTTAAAAGGAAAATAATTTAAGAAAATAATTAATTTTCATTTCACAACGAATATATACATTCTTCTTGAAAACTATTATTTTAAAAAATAAAACATTGAAGAAAAATATTTTCCTGGAAAATATATTTACAAACATATAATGGGAGCTGTGAAATCATTATGAACACTTTTTTACAGGAAAACATATAAAAGAATCATAAAATGATTTTGAAACCACTTTTTATTAAAAATTTATAAAAGATGCATGCAACCCTTATTTTTTAATAATCTATATTCCATAAAAATAATCATAAAATATAATTTTATTTTATTTTTGAGCAAATTGTTTGAAAACATTTTTTTTAATTAACCATTTTTCTGTCCAAAAATAGAATTGATTTCAAATTTTCTTAAAATAGTCATATTTAAATGTTGTACTATGAAGTTAAAAATGGTATTAATACCTGAAGAAATAATTAATAAACATTGGGGAAGTAAAATACTGAGTTTTCAGGGGAGATGGATCGTAATATTTTATCTATTGTAGAATAATAATATACACTCCCAATAAACAATGAGATTGTAGTAATAATGTCTTATCACTTGGTAAATTTCACTAATACACCCATGTAAGAAAATGAAATTAAATTAATATTGAAATATCATGAATATAAGTATATTTGGGATATAACATATAAATTGGAAATATATACACCACATAAAATAATATAGGTGCATGAAAAAACATGTGTCTCAAAGAAGGCAACATAAGAGAAAATTACATATCCAATTTGGTTACTTTTAAAATGTAAACACCATGAAATATATTTCCTTAAATATATTTGTAAATAACCACAAATATATTGACAATATTAATATATTATATTCAATTTAAATATATACACTACAAAAAATAAATGAGTGGTGATTAAGTGAATAATCTCACATAAATAAAAGTGAGATGACAAAACCCTTACCTTAATTTGTGACTTCACTGATAGATGTTAACAACTATTGTATAATTAATTTAAATTTATTGTCCAAATACAGAATAGAAATATTATTTTATATAATACAATATATGATTGTTTTATGAATCTATATTACCTATTTATTAACAACACCATGATTGTGTTATGTATCAGGTAACATCTCATCTGTTTTTGTATATCTATTAAAATTTTATTCTTGATAATCTTACTTATTTTATGATTTACTTATTTCTAGATTTTAAATTTTCATATAAATATCATATTTATTCAGTTTATATTGAATAATATTTTTATTTTATACATAGAAATATGAAATTGAATACACCATTCACAGAGATGGTAGGGCGTACCTATGCATTATGTTGTTTCTGTTTTATTGTTTTATTGAAAAAATAAAATAACAGGAAAATATGTATATAGAAATATATAAAATGTAATTTTAGAAGAATTAATATTTCATATATATCATATAATTTCTCTATACCCATCCTTGATTGATTATAAGTAATGTGTGAATGAATAAAATCTTTTTGAGGAGTAGTTTACATATCCACAAAAGATGTTATCATATTTATAAAAAATCAAATGAATAATGGTATTTTTTATATAATAAATCAATAAGAATAACTACATCATAAATATAAAATATATTATATAAATTATATTTTATATAGTAATTCCCAACCATGATTTATAATAAAGGAAAAAATTTAACAACATCATTTCATGATGTTGTAGTTCATCATACACAGGAATGATATGTTCCTTATCCATTAGATTTAAGTGTGTAAAAGTTTAGTTAATGCACATATAATTACAAAATATTCATATATTCATGATCATGTTGTTATTATATAATCATGTAATAATAATAATTGATGTGTTGGAGAATAAAAAAATTTGTTATAGAAGGCTGATACCTCTTCTTCAGGTTACTAATCATTGGTTTCACCAAAGGGATTCCATGTATCAAATTATTCCTAAATTAATGCATATATTTTGATGGATATGATTTTTGGATACAATATGTGTAGTTTTTGTATGATCCAAGGATTCCTGAGAGGTGTGAGTAAGGGAAAGAGTCAATGCTTTTTATAATGGTGGACAAGTGACATTCGTGTAAATACAAATATGAATGAACTATTGGGAGGTCTATCATGACCCATGTCCCTAAAAAATTGAAAAATATTGTGTTAAAGTGAAAATGGGAGAGAAAAATTTCCACCTCAGAAAAACAAGTAGTGTTATATATTTTGGATCCATAACATCTTTATTTCCCAATCATTATCAATTAGGTATTTGTTAATGTAACTATTTTTATAAACTAAGTAATTTAGAAATTAAAAAATTCAAGTTATGATTTATTAGATAATATATAACAAATAATTAAAATATATGGAATATAATATATAAAATATTAATCCCATTTTTGTTGGATATTAATTTTAAAACAAGCGCATGTAACTTGAAAAAACATGACGTTAGCTTTGGATGTTCTAACAATGTATTTACTATCTATTGGAATATATGATAATCAAAAAATATCAAATGGTACATGAATTATCCATATATAGTATTTATTAAAAATTAAAATTAATATGGATCACTATTTCATTTTTATTAATTTTGAATCATTTAATAAAATATAATATATTGTTAAAACATCAATGACAATTTGGAAAATATATATTTAATTTTGACATAACAATTTTCAAAATATTATTATAAATAAAATATATTATGATCGAATTAGATTAACATAAAATATTTTCCTAAAAAATTAGGAAACACAATAATTCATTAAATATTCAATACTTCTAATTTTTATAACATCATTAATGTTATTTAAATATTATATAAATAATCCATGTCTTATCATTTCTTAAGTGTTTAATGTAATTACATCATCAATAAGAATTAAAAATAAATTAATATGATAAAAAGGTGATGTAAAATTCAAAATAATTTTTATTACTACAAATATTATCTTCTTTTATACTCTAATTTGTTTTAATTTTTCAAGTTAAGTAATGTTTTTTTTCTTTATCCTAAAATAACATACTATATGGGTATCGTTCATGAACATCATTCCCAATTTCTCATAAAATTCAATAAAATGGGTGATATTTAAAAAAATGTGAAAAAAAAATATTTTATATTTTTTTATTTTATGCCTTATGAATAATGTTGATTCCCTTATTATGTTTAATTTACACTAATCCCAAAAAAATAACATTATTACATTCACTATATTTTTGCAAAAAAACTAATTTGAAATTATTATAAATTAAATAAAATTATTATTCCAATTATGTAATCCATTTTTCCAAATTCTATTCATCTATTTTTTATATAATAATTTAATTTTAATCTCAAATAAAGGATGAAATAGTGGAGTATAAAAGTAAAAATATTCAGAAGTTTGTTAGGTTTGAATATATAATTTTAATGTGAAATTTTTTTAAAGGAAATTAATTGTATTAAATTATATAAAATTGATCCAAATTCACTTAAAAACCAATAAAAATATAATATTTCTATATAAATAAATTATATGAAAAAGTATTTTTGAACTAATATTTTGTATTATTACAAATTCATCAAAATATTAAGGTTCCGTAAAAGATACCAAAAATTCACCCAATGCAATTTTTGATATTTCTATTTCAAATGTGATGTTTATTTTTTAAAATTAAAATTAAAAATGCCTCAAAATTTATAAAATGATTGGATTACCCTATAAAATGTAAAAGAACCAATCCTCAAATATTACATATTCTAGTAAATTCATTTAAAAATCACTTCCTTAGATTCTCAATGATTTCATTTTGTTTTTGAGTTTCTTAAAAATCAGATTTAGTTATTATATATAACCCAAAAAAATAAAAACTAAGGTAATACAGAAATAGTATCCATTTCAACCATAAAACATTTTTTTTATAAAAACTTGAAATCCTTTCGTGAAAATTGTACACAACATTAATCATGGATTCTACATTTCTCATACATTTCATTAATCTCTATGAATAAAAATTAAAAATATGTAAGATAAAGAAAATTATCAGTAGGGGAAATAAAAAAGAGAGAAACCCTGAGTACATGAATACTTAAAAAATATGAAATAATTATCACAAGTTTTACCTCTCACCAATAAAGTATCATATAATTAAATTTTGAAAACAAGATATTTCCATAAATCAATGAAAAAAATAAATAAAACCATATAGGCTACTTGCATAGTTAATTATTTAAAATTTTAACCCTCATTACCACATTATGATTTGTAACCATTATAGCTACATTACAATTTATCCCTCGTGGCTACATTAAGATGTGACTGTCACAATTAATCTTGGAGTGACCATATTTTCGCCCACAAACATAAACATAACCTGTAAATTTGAGTGATATATAGGTCACCCTATTCAACATAAACAATTCCCAATAACCATAATCATAAAAAATAATACTATCATAAAAATATACCTTTTGAATTTTTAAAAATTGAAATTTTGAAGATGATATTTAAAAATAATTCCAATACAAATATGATATAATTAAAGTGAAAAATTATGAAAAAAATGTATGGAATATGTATTTACACTATAAATAAATAGAATAAATCTGAATATAATTAAAATTCATTTCTAAAATATTATTACTACTACATAATAATTTAAATAGAAGGTTAACCTAAAGAATGGATGTATTTGAAATGAATTCCCTTTAAAATATAATACATATGATGTAAGAAATGAAATATATAATGGAATATGTGTATAAGATAAAAATAAACACCAAATAATAATATAATCCAAATTAATTACAAAAATAATCTTAGTACCACATAATCAATGATGTTTACGGTTAACACAAATATTAGAAATCATGTTAATAATTCCATGTAAAATATCATATATTTTATGTGAGAAATTGTAAAAAATATTGGAATATGTGTATAAACATTAATTAAAGATAATAAATCATAATATAATAGAATTTTATTGAAATAATATTCTTAGCTCAACATAATCGATGAATTTTATGGTAATCCCAAAGAATGAAAATTAAGTTAATAATTACCTTAAATGTTCTATGTATTTGAAGAGAGAAATGATAAATACAGTGAAATATATGTATACATGTATAATTAACATAATAAAACATAATACAAGAAAAATTCATTTTTAAAATAATGTTATTACCATATAATTAATGAAGAAGAATGTTATCCCTATGAATTGAAATTTGGATAAAAATTCCTTTACTATGGATTCATCTTACCATAAATGATGATATGACTTCTTTATAATGGTCTAAAAAGAGTTATTAATATATTAAAGAATAATATTCATATTTATGATAACTTATATTATATTATTAAATGATTTTTCTACCCATTTATTAGTAATATTTTGTTATTTTCATTGTTTCGAGAGCATTCATTTGATTGTTTCCAATGTTAGTTTATTATAGTTTTTCATTTCAAATGGATGAGAAACTACATATGTGGAATGAATTGTATTCAGTATGTTTAGAATACTTTAAACAACAAAATATATCATTTTATTACAGTACGATGAATCATTAGATAACATATTAATGAAAATGATTTAATTTTTTTGAGGTTCTTTTTATCATCATTAACTTATATAATTTTATTGAATACCATTTTTATATATTGTATAAATAACATTAAATAAATTATAAAATGTATAATAAAAAATTATTTAACCACAATAATTAATATATTAAAATCTTTTAATGTAGAAATGATAAATGAAAGTGTATCGTCCTTGATAGTGGTAAATCGACACATCACCGATGATGTAGTTATTTTTTAATAAAATATAGAGGAGGCGAAGTTTTATAGTTTATTTTTATATAAATATCATAAAATGAAAGTTAATATATTATATTTGATTATTCATTCCACTTAGATATATATTATTTAATATGTTATAATAAAATAAAAATAATTGAAATAATTAAATGAAAATGAAATATGACGTTACATTACAAATTTTCCTCATTAAAAACATTATTAATGCCCTTGGTTATAGCCATTAGATGAGTCCATACGGTCTTTTAAATGAGTAATTGGATTATTAAGGTATGTGGGAAAATATTGAATAGGCTTAAGTCAATTTATGTGTGATGAAAAGAAGTAGAGAGAGGTAGTATTTATAGTGTATGAGAGGGGTGTTTTCTTATTAGTATATTCATTAGTTGATTATTTTGTCTCTAGAAAAATATTAGTTTGAAAATTATAACTAAATATATTAAAATAATTATATATTGTTCTATATTTTGGTCTTATATAAGCTTTAAATCGTCAATGAAGCATAAATTCATATATGTAGCTTATATTGTAAATTAGTGAATTTCACAATTCACAGAAATTCAAGTATTTCAGAAAATTCCAAAATAATTCTACCTACCCTATTCATGATGTATAGAATTAATAAATAAGAAGCATTTTTTGAAAAAAATTTACATATTGTATTTTTAATTTTTAATTAACATCATAATTTATTAAAAAAACTTATTTAAAAACGATAACCAAATTTTTAATACATCAAAAAATCAACAATGGTCCCGTAAAAGTATATTATAATCCTAAGAAAATAAAAAAATTAATTTATGAATCAATTTTATAAAAATAGATTTTATTTTATATTATTATATTAATTATATAATTATAAATATACATTTATTTTTCACAAATAAACTAACACAGAATTTATTAATTTCAAAACCTTTATGTTCTTATTTCATGATATAAATACATCATAATTTCACTTTTATGATACATTGATTCTATTTATAGTTTCAAAGGTGAGATTACTATTTCATTGGCCATATTACTATTCTTGAGGTCACATTATTATTCCCTCAGTATAAATTTCATAATATATTTAAGGGAATCCTATTTCAATATACATGTATAATGAACTTGAATATTTTATTCAATTATTAATAGTAATTACATTATAAGTACATGGGTTTTTACATTTTCCACAATATCTACAAATTTCTTCCTCAGAATTTTTATTTACATATAAAAAAGGAGAATGTATTTTCATCTCATAGAATTTTCATATTCCAAATTTTCTTCTCCATCTATGTGGTTTCTCCACATAACCTTAATCTAGAAAATTAACTTATTTCATTATTTCATCTATCTACATTCATGAATTTGAATAGGTTTCTCGTTAAATGAAAGGTTTTCTTACAGCTAATCAAATCATCGGATCAAAATATGATATTAAACTAGCAGATAACTTCTCAATAGGAAAAACATGACATACATTGTGTACCTAAGATAAACTATGTGGAAAGGAATCCTGATAGATGATTAGCCCAACATTCTTCATGATTTAATATGTTCCAATGAACATAGATATTATCAATACTTTCTTTCCAAACACAAATCACTTTTCCCTAGTGATATTATAATAAAAAAAGATCACCTACCTCAAAATAATATTATTTCCTCTAATTATCATCATAAATTTTATATCATCTCGTAGATTTACTGATGTGATTCAAGGTCGTATTCACTTTGTCAACTAGTTCCTCTACTAATTCATGTCCCATCAAAGACCTTTCCATAACATCATCACCATATAATGAAGTTCAACAATTATTTATATATAATATGTCAAAATGAATGATATTTATAATTGAATTAAAGATATTATTATAAAAAATTTCAACTAAAGAAAGTTGTTGATCAAAAAATCCCTTGTAGTCCATTTCACTAGCTCGAAGCATATCCTACAATGTCTAAATTGTATGCTCGGTCTATCCATCATATTGACGATGTAATGAAATGGTTAAATTTTATTCTTTTCTCAACAACATCTGAAGGCCTTTACAAAAGTTACACGTGAACCTGGGATCAGTGTCACATACAATGAAATGTGGAACTTCACGTATCCTGATAATCTATTTGACGTACAAATGGGAAAACTATACCTGAAAACAAATATCTCAAATAGGAAGGAAATGTGATGATTTATTCAATTAGACATAAATAATATAAATTGCATATTTACCTTATGAAACATTTGTTATTCCAATAATGGAGTCTATATATATATTTTCCCATTTATACTCTAGCCCTAAAAGATTCTATAGAATTCTCTTTGGTAATATTCTCTATACTTTTACCAATTGATAAATAAATCATTTCAAGGTAAAATCTGAAAAATAAATTTTCATTACTTCCTACAAGTAATGCATTTGAGGGTATGTATGCATCATTGGAAACCCATGATTAACTGATGATATAGAACTTTAAGATTCACATAATAACCTTTTTCATCAAATGTGAATCACAGGACAGACATCATGTTTTCCCAAATCTCAAAACGTAATACATATCAAAACTAAATTCTTTAAACATACCCCTTATCAATAATTCATTCTTTTTTGTAACTCAATGTATTCCTTATGTTCATTATTAATTCATTCATACAAATACACTAACACAAAAACCAAAATGAAAATATTGTAATTTCATACACCCATAACATCCAAGACAAAATTAATTAAATCATTAATCATGTAGTCCTGTACTAGACATTACATGGTTAGTGATGAATGTTGTTTTCAACACAAGGCATCCCATACGTTGATTTATTTTCTAGGAAGACAATTGGACATGAAATTATAATCATTTAGCAGTTAAATCCACCTTCTATTCCTCATGTTTCATTTATTCTGAGTAAATATATACTTAAAAATTTTATTGTCAGTATATAATGAAGATTTTTATCAGAATAAATGAAACCTACAAACCTTAAAATTGAAAATCACATTAAAAAATTAAAAATAATATGTGAGATATCTTATCAAATGAGGTTTTGGTTTTATTGAATAATTATAAATTACATAATCAGTCTACATCAGAACACAACCAATTCTCATCAATGATGAATCACATTAGATGACAAAATCACTATTTTTGGAAGGAATTTCCAATACTGAATCATTCACTAATCTCATCATTGGTACCAAAAAACATCACAGTCTTATGTCCATATAATTTTTACCACTTTTTTAGTTAACTTAGATATAATGTTAGATAACCGTGAAACATTTTTAAAAAATCATCAATAAATTCCAAAAAATAGAACAAACTATGAGTATATGTAACATTTTTAGGTCATTTTCATTCATCAAACACGTTTGTTTTAAAAAGATCAAATGTTATTCCATCCTTTTTGATGATGTTCCCATTAAAATTAATATATTGCAACTAAAATAAAATTAGATAAATATTTTTTATAACATATGTTCTTTATGAGAATGCATGAAATCCAAAAATGTTTTTCATTATTCTAATTACATTTTGAAAATAAAAATATATCATTAATTAAAACCACAAAAAACTCTTCTAAATATTACAAAAATATTTTATTCATAAGATCCATAAATATTTAAGGGGCATTTTTCAATCCAAAGGGTGTAACAACAAAATTAAAAAGACTATATCTATTACAAAAATCTATTTTCATGATAACATCCTCCTTAAAAATGATGTGATGGTACCGAGATCCCAATTCCTTATTGGAGAAATATTGAGCTCCTTGTAGATGATAATGTCTGTAATATATATGATAGAAATGAAACTTTTTATTAACTTTAATGTTATTGAAATATCTATATTCAATGAAAAGTCTCATTGATCCATCATTATTTTTAACAAAAAACTAGGGGCATACCATGGTGACGTACTTGTAGGGATGAATACATTATCAATTATCTATTGAACATGATTTCTCAATTCAAGAAGTTCCAGTTTGTCCATTCGATAAGTGGGTCTTGAAAATGACATAACATCAAGATGTAAATCATTATTCAATTGAACTTCCCAATCAGATATAACACAAGGATACTCATCAAGAAAAATATCAAGATATTCATTTACCAGTGGAACATCATTAATCTGATCAATTACATTATAATAATGATAACATTCATTTATATATATTTATAATTTCTAAACATCCTAATATATTAAAATTGTATGGTTTCATTATTGTATACAAAATAATTCCCTATCTAAAAAAACATCCTCTACTATAAAATCAAGCATAGCATGATAAATAGTAAGCTAATCCATACTAAGAATAACATCATACTCTTATAAGGGAAGAAAAACAATTTTTTCTTGTAATTTCATTCCACATATAACAATTAAAATATTATAATATGTATTATTGTTATAATATTCCCCCATGGTGTTATAACCATAATTTTTTTCTCATTTCTTGTGTTGAAATTTCCAATTTACCAAAAAGTTTCCCATATATAAATAAAGGTGTAGAATCCAAATCAAAAAATATATTAGATAAATCGATGTAATCAATAAATATATTAGATACCACTTCATTAGGTGGTCAGTCATTTGTTGACGCAGTCATCAAATCTCTCCTTTCACCCTTCTTCTAATAATATAAAAGCATACCATGATTCGGATAATTATTTGTGAATATATTTGTGTAATGATCTATCTCTACACATTTAAAACATATTATAGTTTTATTATCACAATTAATTTTGAGATCATTTTAAATAATGTATCAGGAAAGATGTCCAAACACACTACATTGAAAAAACTTTGTGGTTTTGTTAAGGGATTCCCCAACGTGTTTTTAACACACATTTCATAATCCAAAATCTGGACATTCTTACCTTCAGATTTATTTTGTTGATTCATACCCAACTCGTACCATATGGATCCCTTATTCTAATTTTATTTTTCAATGTCGATGTGATCATTAGGAAATTAAATTTTACCCTCTCAACACAGCAGACAACATTATCATAAAATGTAAATACACAAGAATAAAAATCCTTTCAATAAATAGGATGAGTTTTTAGGTTTAGGAAGAAAACATAAACAAAAAAATCTTGGTATATTTTTTATACTGATGTTATTATACCATTATGATATAAAATTAATTTAAGGGCTGGTGAAGTTAATGTATTTGGAATGATACATTCACACTATACAGAGAATGTATAAAGTATGGTTCTCAAAAGCCTATGTGAATATATATATATATATATGTTAAATTTTTAATAGTATACATATAAATACATATCTTTTGGTTATTTTTTATTTTTAATATGGTATATAAATCAATGTAGCGTTCATGCATACGTATGACCATCCGACTCATTGAATGTTGAATTTCAATTACTATCTCCAAATAATTTAAAATATTCTGAATAAATATATAGTGAATATATTTGAAAATTAAATAATTTTTCACAACCTTGAGATTAAGAAGTCATGATGTATATAAGAGAAACAAAAATAACAAATCAAAGAATACTCGAAAAACTAGGCCATTGACATACAATGAATTGAAAATAAGAAATTATTATTAACAAATTTTTAGCAAGATATTATCAAAAGTTGATATATGAAATTATAAATACGAGTTTGGGTATACTATGAGTTATTGATATGTTAAAATCTATTATACACGAGATTAATAGATGTTCAACTGAAAATAAATTAAAGGTAAGGGATTTTCATCTAACTTGTTTACATCTATGAGATAGATTTCATATGCACCACTTACATATTTTTCATTTGTATATACAACCCATATATAAATATAGTATATAATTAATTATTTTTAATTTAATTTTCAATTTCAATTTGAACTATTTCACCTCTGGGAATCATAACATAAAACTAGCTTGTGGTAATGATATTCATAACAAGATTCATTTCTATTAAATTATAACACATTTTGGATGTTATTAATATTCTATAATTATGTTTGTAACAAATTTTTACTACATATTTTCTTATATGAAGAATTTATGTGGATTTTTATTTGACACATATTATGTATTCATTGGATTAGTTTTTCATTAACGTTATGGTCGTTTCAAGGGTTTAAACTACAATCTTATTTTATTCGAGAATATTTACAGTAGATTTTACATTTTGGGAAATAATAATACAATTTTTTATTAAGAAATTTTATATTATTATACAGTTGTAATCTATGGCTTCATTTAGTTAATAATACCATTTATAGTCTTTGGTAGTCAAATTTTTTTTCTAAAAATATTAAATGAAAACCCTACATCATATCTCTTTCTAGTCGGAGAACATTTTTTCTTCTAAAAAATATATTCTAAATAAGTTTTCAACAACGTCTCAAACATTAAAAAATTATAAATTTAATATATATTTTTGCATTTTTTCCTTTTAAAAACATTCTCAATGGAATATTCTTTTCAAGTTCCCAACAAGTAAATTTTATATACTTCTACTGTGATAAATGAATGTTTTTCCTTGTACGAAATGAATTGATTTAACCACTATCAAATCATTAATGATTCAGTTTCACATAAAAATGGATAATTCATTATGAAAATGCTTCCAAAAGTTTTTTTCATTGAAAAATACTTCAATTTTTTTTTTCAAAATAAAAAATGTAATCTTCCAGAAATTTTTTAAGAAAAATCTATTCATAGTATATAAATTATTTAATGAAGATATCCCTTTAATTACATAGTATTTTGGATATGGTGTATTAATACCATTTTTTCTTACATTGGATAGTTTATGATAAATTTTACCAAAGATAATATTAAAATTAACTGAAATGATTTCGTTTAGTTCCCCTGAAATATTCAATTTCTTTTATTCATTTAAAATTTAATTTACCCTAATTATCAATTTCATTTATCATGGATATTTTAATTGACTAAACCCTATATCATTTATACATACTGCGTTTCATTTGACAGTTATTTAATTGACTGGGAAAATATTGCAATGTTTGTATCTTGTAATCAATACATATATTTGATAAGTCTTTTTGTTTATTTTAATCGATTATTTGATATATGAATAATTATTTTCACATGCACTATATATGTTGGGGATTATCTAATGAAATGCATATATATTGTACATCAGTTAATGCAAGCCCTATCGGTTTAAAACAATTGAATGTAATCCCACATGATGAATTGGAATTCTCATGAAATGTAATTAGTTGGTTACAAACCCTTCATGTCTATTTAAATGACGAATACATGCATTTCTGTGAATAGATTAAGACTATCTTGAGAATAGTTATTGAAAATAATGTTATCATGTTAACGTGATACATAACATCCAATAATTGTGTATTTCCTTTATTATGAATTCATTTATAATTATAATACATGAAAATTTTTCTTGAACATTATCTATGGATTCCATTTCATTCTCAGTTTACTAATTTCATGGAATTTGTGTTCATTTATTTACCTATCCATATTTTTTATTCATATCCTTATTTGTTTATTGATTACATGGCATGTTTCTTCATTTCCAAATTTTCTATATTGACTATTATGATTGATTAATTATTTATTTCCCTATACTTTACCCATACTGAGCTATTGAGCTCACTAATACTTCATTTCCTTTCATAGGGAATCAAATAAGTGAAACATGAAAAATATGAAAAGATATATTACAGACTACTAAGTTATCGTTGAATGAGAAAAATTATTTTTTAATTATTGTATTAAATATTAATATGATACACATGTATTTATCGGGTTTAGCAAGAATACTAAAATATTTGGCTTTTTTGGATTTGATTCCATAATATGATGAAATTTTAATTATAGTAGACACTGGATCTAGGATTTCATAGATTGGGTCACTACAGTTGATATCAATGGGTGGTTTAGTAGTATCCTTGGAAATTGGATTTAGAAAATATACATTAGAGAACATAACCCTGAGTTAGACTCTGGGGATAAATATATAATAACATAATAGAATTTTATTAAGGTAGATATTATGTGGTTGTTATTAACAATATATCATTGATTGGATACTATATGTGGAAATGGTTATTGAAAATATGAATGTATGGGTATAAAATCATAAAAGGTTTGTCGGGCCTGACAAGCACAAAACCTAGTGCATGTACGTGGGCCTTACTTCACACCTACTTTGACACTCCTAATGCATATTCCTAGGATAAATCACAATTTCATAGGAAAACATTTTGAGAGATTTAAATAGATATTAACAATGAATGTCTGAGGTTAAAACAGATGTATCTTATATAATAAATAATTTGATGAGATTTAGACACCCTAAAATGGTTATAATGTCTTTCCACCATGATAATTTTTTCTCACATAGTGCATTCTGGTTTTAGTCAATGACTATAAAGTAAAATATGTCATGTTAATAGTAAACATGAAGGCTCAGGTGGTAGAGATACTAAACTAAATATGGTGATTATAGTGGTGAAGGATATTGTTTTCAGACCTAATCAACATTCCTAAAACAAGACTAACATCATTTTTGTAAGAACCCAGTTCTTATTTTTGAGGTACGGGCTTCTTATTTTCCTTTTCCTTAAGTGTTTTTGAGAGAATATGGTAAATGGGGAAAATCATGAATTTTGGAACTACACGCCGTGTACTTTATCCACACACCGTGTACTTTTTGCCGTGTGGGGATGACTACACGGGGCGTGTAGCCATGTCAGCGACGAGGGGTGTTGGAACTGACTACATGCCGTGTAGTGGTATCGTACACGCCGTGTAGTTAGTCGGAAAGATTAAATAGTAAGGTGGTGGAGTCACCGCCAGCTGGGCAACAGTACACGTCGTGTACTTGGGAGTACATGTCGTGTACTCATGTCGACGGATGAACAATGTGGTGGTGCCACAAAATGAACAGTTAAATGAAAGAAGTGCACGTCGTCTACTCAGAAGTACACGCCGTGTACTTTGTTTTTTTGGATTAAAAGAGGCAGTAGCCTCCTCATTTGGCAGAGGAGACTCTTGAACCATTTTGGATCCAAAGGAGGAGGCCGGATCTTTGATGATCCACCAGGCGTTCGTCTGAAATCCATTTCAGCTTCAGACGATTTCGTTGGAACCACACGGGTGAGCCCTCTACTCTCCTGGTACCATTCTTACCAATTCTTCTCCTAACATATGTTATTTACATTTGAATGGGTTTTGTTCTTCATCAGATCTATGCCGTTCTTGGGTGTTTCTGGAGTCTGCGTTCGTGTATAATTCTCGTTGACGTATAAGCTAGGTGGATTTGTGTTAATTTTTCCAACTGTCGTGTGTTTTGTGCATTTTTTGTGCCACGAACCCATGTTGGGGTTTCGTGTGGCTAAGGCTGTGGCTATATGAACTACCTAGAACTGTAAAGGTAATTGAATAATTTGTAAAACTGCTATTTGGGATCATTGCTTGGATCCAAAACCACCCCGGGGGTGTGTTCCACTATTTAGCTGATTGGCCAGGATACCCGAGGGTATGCATTTAAAGTAGTAATTGTAGAATTTCCTTGAGAGGAATTGCTTGTTTGCTGCTTGTTTACATGTTGGGCATGGCCCGATTACCGTTTATCCTGAGGGCGTTGTTATGATTAGCTTATGGGCACTACACTGTTAGCCAGAGGGCTGTAGTTACTTCGCCCTGAGTGCAACTTCTTCTGTGCCTATGGGCAGCTGATTCTGTTCTTGAGGGCGACACTACCTATGCCGAAGGGAAAAACTCTATTATGCCTGAGGGAAGATTCTTGTGTTGGATACTCGTTACCTGAGGGTAGGAGTTTACGTGTCTCAGGACGCTAGCTATTTACTAGAAATGCACTATGGTGATTTCTTATATTAAATAGATTCAATGGATAATAAAATGGAAATATAACTGGTAATGAGTTACTTTTGAGTACTGCTTACTTATTTGCATTTTATTACTGCACACTATTGTTGCATGATTACAAGCAGTTGGGCACAAGCCTTTGGTGGGTGCCTACTGAGATATATTTCTCATACCCTGTTTGGGTCACGATTTTCGGCCCAAACAGATTATGTTTCTGTAGGTGTAGATAGGGGAAAGAGTCCCTATACAGGTACATGAATGTTATAGAGGAGTAGGATGGCATGGGACCGAGCCTAGGCTTGCGATGCCGCTACCAGGTGTTTGCTTTGCTTTGCTGTACTCTGCATTCTGCTATACTGTATTGATGTATAACATGTTCTGGCAGTTTCTTAGAACTTGAAACATGTAGCATCATCTTTTATATACAGTTGGTTATATCCATTGCAGTTGTTTATTTCAGTTGGGTATGTTTACTGCTTCCTCTGTCATTGTATGTTTTCTTTAAATTCTGATGCACTACACTTTGACAAATGAGGGCATAGTTTCCCCACTATCAGACCTGGGACCTCGCTGCTAGTCGGTAGCCTCTCACATTTGGGGAAATGCGATTGAGGTCACGTGGCGAATCGGGCTCGGGGCACCCGTTGCGTGGCACCCGGGTCCAGGACGTTACAAAGTGGTATCAGAGGTGTTTCTTTTCTTTGACTTACTATTTGGAGCCGTAGTCAGGGATAAGACAAATGGTAGTTGGTAATAAGCTGTGCCCGGGCGTAGCTAACCTGTGTACATGGAAAAGCCAGTCTACCTCGTATTTTGCATTATTTTGATTTTGTAATTTTATGGTTGATATATTTTTACCGTTGGGTAATCCACTTGGATTATGCAGTTTATATTTTATCTATGGGTTCTATTTATTTTCAACCCGATGAGATTAGGGTATGCCATCTCATGCATCATATAGTCAAATGCTAGAAATCACATGCCATGCATAGTTTCCATGCCATGTGAGTGCATTAGAATTTGCATGATGTTATGATAGTTGATGTGCTATTAAAGCATGCTGTTCTGATAGCCGCTTGATAAATACCTGCCTTGTGATATGGTATGTTTGTTGGAGCATGTTTATATAATAGATGCCAAACTTTGGTTTTTGGGGAGTATGGGCCCCCATTGACTGGAATTTGGTGGATCATTGACTTTTTATTGGTTATAACACATGTAAGATGTCAAACATTGAATCTTGGGGAGTATGGGCCCTCACGGATCGGAATTTGACACATAGGTGTCGGTTTTTAGCATTTTCTGGGTTCCGGGGAAGATTCTGAGGCATACTTTCTGGGAAACCTAGAATACACACCGTGTAGGACCGCGTACATGCCGTGTGTGTTCTTCTGTTCGAGAAGAAAAATGAACTTTTTGAGTACACGCCGTGTTGTTTTTGTACACGTCGTGTAGTGTGACCCCGAGTCCAGCCGTGTAACTAACAACACGGGTCAGTGAACTCCTTGACAGAACACACCGTATCAATAATAGACATGTCATGTAGTTTTACCTGGGGACTCGGCTGTGTAGCTAACAACACAGGCCGGTGTCACCTCTCCCAGAACACGCCATGTACCTATGGGACACGCCGTGTATTCTTGTCCGAGGGCAGACCGTGTGGAGTTAGCTTTGTGGCTAGGAAACGGGATGGTGTACACGCCGTGTGTGGGTGTAACACACTATGTGGTGTAAAGCCGAGTAGTCGGCCATGTCATAGACGACACGGGTAGTTATAATTTAACACCGTACATGTTGTGTAAATATTATACACGCCGTGTAGTTTTGTTCGACGGAAGCCCTATGGCTTAGCAGTGTGTAAGGATACAGGCAGGGGAAGGGATTTCAAGTACATGCCGTGTAGTCATTGTACACACCGTGTAGTCTTGTTTTCCCAATTTTGAATGCCTTATTCCTCTTGTTTCCTTTGTGGTTCCTTTGTTCCAGTCTTAATAATCTTGAATATGAGGCGTGCTTTTGACCTTGTAGTGTCATGCTGCCTAGACAACCGCGAGTTGTTCACCAGGAGAGCGGCGATGATTATACTCCGGAGATGGTGGGCCATGGGCTACCAGTTGATCCTCCAACAGAGCCAGATTCGACGCCAGCTGCTATACCAGACACAGGCACAGAGGCGCAGTTCCGTGAAGGCTTTAGGCGGTTCATGAAGACCTTTCAGGGAGCACCGTAGGATGCTACATCAATGGCCAAGCTGACGCGTATCTTTCAGCAGTAACATCTGCCCACATTTTCAAGGGATGGCAGACCACAGACTGCAGAGTCTTGGCTAGAATCGATGTAGACTATTTTCGAGCATCTGGAGATGCCTCCAGGGCCGAGGGTAAAGCTCGCGACTTACATGTTGCATGATTCTGCCAAGAGGTGGTGGGATGTTACCACCCAGTCAGATCATCACAGAGACATGGCGTGGGAAGATTTTCAGGCAGTCTTCTATGACTTTTTCTTTCCTGAGACGCTGAGGGAAGATAGAGCTCGAGAGTTGATGAATCTGCAGCAGGGCGCTATGTCAGTGATGGACTATTCTGCTCGTTTTACGGAGCTTCAGCGTTTTTCACCAGTGTTTCTAGGTGATGAGACATTGAGAGCCATATGTTTTGAGGATGGTCTTCGGTATGACATCCTAGCGCTGGTGAATGTTTTCAGGTTTCTTATTGTACACTCGATTTTGAACCCGACATTGATTATAGAGAGGAACCTGCGGGAATCGAGTGGTGTGGGACAGGGCGGTTCAGCACCAGTTACTGGTGTTATTTCTTCTGGAAAGAGGAAGAGACATATGGACTTCTCTCAAGGCAGCAATACCAGTCAGAAGAATGCTTTAGGTGGCCAGGTTATGTGCTACCATTGTGGTAGAGAGGGGCATAAGAGACCGCAGTGTCCACGAGACCCAGTGGAGTGCCGAGCTTGCGGCAAGGTGGATCATCTGCAACACATTTGTAGGGCGTTTCTACTAGTGGATGTGAGAGGGGTTTTGTATAGACTCCACATGTGGGAGCAGGACCAGTGGATTCTTACCATTCAGGGAACTGGAATACCTCAGGGTGCGCAGGTAGAGATGGTGGTCGTGGCCATGGTAGCCAGACACCAGGATCACAGAGGTAGCAGGGTGGGACAACTCAGGGTAGACAGGCTGTGTCGAAGGGCCGTGGCACTGGGAAACCATATGTAGTGCAACAGATCCAGTAGGAGCAGGATCCCGAACCTTCTATAGTCATAGGTACTATTCTAGTAGCTTCTGTCTTGTCTTCAGTACTTTTTGATACGGGTGCTACTCATTGTTTCATATCTGTACCTGTTGTGGAGTGACTTGGGCTCGGTGTTTCTACTTCTTCTGATATCATGACGCAAAACACTCCGTTGGGGACTAGGACGGCTGGTGTGCATCAGTGTAAGGAGTGCCCCCTTGAGGTTGGAGGGTGTCACATCCTTTGGGACCTCTATGTCTTGGAGATGATGAGCTATGGCGTCATTCTCGGGATGAACTGGTTGGTTCCTTTTCGAGCCTTTGTAGACTGATATCGTCGCAGGGTGTGTTTCACGTCACTAGAGGGTGGAGAGTTTCTATACAAGGGATAATGGGATGTTCAGGCGAGTTGAGCTAGACCAGAGCATCATCGGCGAGGTGGAGTCACAACCCAGATTGCTAGTTTATATCTGAATGATCAGGGAACTTGTCAGACGGATTTCCCTCCAGTTATTGATTGTTTCAGGGATGTCTTCCCGGATGACTTTTCAGGTCTACCTCCAGAGCGTGAGGTGGATTTCTCTATTGTGATAGTGCCAAGAGCAGCACCAGTGTCCATTCATCCTTATAGGATGGCCCGCCTGAGTTGCAGGATCTTAAGAGGTTGTTAGAGGAGTCACAAGAAGAAGGCTTTATCCGACCCAGTACATCTCCTTGGGGGTTCTCCGGTCCTTTTTGCGATGATGGCAGACGGTACCCTCAGACTTTGCGTGGATTATCGGAAGCTGAACCAGTTGACGGTGAAGAACCGATATCCCTTGACGAGGATAGATGATCTGTTTGATCAAGTTCGTGGAGCGCGAGTGTTCTCGAAGATTGAATTGAGATCCGGATATCATCAGCTGCGCGTGAGACCATCGGATATACCGCTTACAGCTTTTCAGAGCAGATATGGTTTGTACGAGTTCATGGTTATACCGTTCGGACTCACGAACGCACCAACAGTTTTCATGGCTCTGATGAATCGTGTGTTCCATTTGTATCTTGATTCCTTTGTGGTAGTATTCATGGATGACATCTTGGTGTACTCACACACTCGACACGACCATGCCACCCAGCTTGAGATCATATTGAGTACACTAAGAGAGCATCAGCTATATGCTAAGATCTCAAAGTGACACTTTTTGATGGACCAGATTCACTTCCAGGGTCACATTATCTCAGCGGCAGGAGTTGCAGTAGACCCAGAGAAGGTGAGAGTAGTAGTTTCATGGGAGCATCCTATAAACGTGTTTGAGATACAGAGTTTATTTGGGTTTTCTGGTTACTAAAGATACTTTATATAGGACTTCTCCCACTTAGAAGCACTTTTAAAAGGTCTGACTAAGAAGGGGTTGAAGTTCGTTTGGTCGGATGCTTACGAGGCTACTTTTCAAAACCTGAAGGGAAGGTTGACATCAGCACCGATCCTGATACTCTCAGAGCAGGGGAAGAGCTATACAGTTTACTGTGATGCATCAAGGATTGGGCTGGGAGCTATTTTGATGCAGGGTGACCGAGTTGTTGCATTCGGGTCTCGGTAGTTGAGGCCACATGAGATAAATTACCCGACGCATGATCTCAAATTGGCTGTAGTTGTTCATGTGTTGCACTGTTGGAGACATTATCTGTTGGGAGAACATTTTGTGGTTTTCACTAGCCACAAAAGTCTCAAGTATATCTTTACTCATCATGACCTGAATCTGAGGCAGAGAAGGTGGGTTTTGTACCTACAATCCTTCGATTTTGAGCTTTCATATACACCTGTTAAAGGTAATGTAGTAGCTGATGCTCTGAGCAGGAAGACTCAGATACAGGCAGTGAAAGAGGCCAGTGGTGAGTGGAAGCTTATGGTTTTGTTCACTCAAAAGCATCTGGAGGTGCATGACAGTCAAGGGAAGACTTATCTTTCCTCGTTAGTTGTGACTTCTACCCTCCTAGAAAGAGTGAGGATGAGGTAGCTATCAGTTTCAGAAGGCCTTGTTCTTCTGGAGTCTGTGGAAAGTGAGGACCCTCCTCCCAGTTGTACGATAGACGATGATGAGGTCCTGCGTTTCCATGGACGAGTGTGGGTTCCAGGGGATATACTCGAGGAGCTGATGAGATAGTTTCATGCTTCGTCTTGGGATATTCATCTCGGGGTTACCAAGATGTACCGTGACTTGAGGCGTCAGTACTGGTGGCTGGGTATGAAGAGAGAGATAGCTGGTTTTGTTACGAGGTGTTCCACCACTCAGTAGGTGAAGCTGGAAAACCAGAGGCCAGCTGGGCTGTTATAGCAATTGCCCATTCCAGAGTGGAAATGGGATGATGTCACGATGGATTTCGTGACGGGATTTCCAAGGTCACCTCAAGGTAACGACGCCATGTGGGTTGTCATGGACAGACTCACGAAGGTAGCTCAATTCTTGCCGATCAAGGAGACCTTCAGTGTGGACAAGATTGGAAAGATGTATATCCGAGAGATCATACGTCTTCATGCGGTCCCTCTTTCTATCGTTTCAGATAGGGACACCCGCTTTACGTCTCATTTCTGTCAGAGTTTCCAGAGGGCGCTGGGTACACAGGTGCTTTTGAGCACAACATACCTCCCTCAGACAAATGGCTAGTCAGAGCGGACGATACAGGTGGTAGAGGACATGTTGCGCGCATGCGTCCTAGACTTTGGGGTCTCTTGGGAGTAGCATATACCCTTAGTCGAGTTTTCCTATAACAATAGTTATCAGGTGACTATTGATATGGAACCTTACGAGACTTTATATGGTAGGACAAACCGATCACCTTTGTGCTGGTTAGAGGCAGGTGATGTAGCTTTACTTGGTCCACAACTCATGCATGAGACATATGAGCAGGTCCAGTTGATTCGGAAGCAGATGGCTACCACGCATTCCCATTAGATGTCTTACACTGATCGCCACAGACGTCCTTTAGAGTTCGTGGTTGTGGATCAAGTTTTCTTACGTGTTTCGCTGAGGCTGGGTCACAAACAGATCAGGAGATAGGGTAAGCTTTCACTGAGGAATGTGGGACAATTTGATATTCTGGAGAGAGTCGAGCTGGTTGCCTATCGGTTGCAGTTACCACAATAGTACAGAGCCATGAACGACGTCTTCCACGTGTCTCAGTTGCATCGCTACCATTCAGACCTGTCTCACACCTTCCAGCCAGATGAGGTTGAGCTTTAGCATGATTCATCCTTTGAGGAGCATCTGATTCGTATTGTTGATAGGAGCATGAAGGTTCTTCGTGGCCGGTCAGTTCCTCTTGTATGGGTGCTATGGAAGCATGGTCGAGTGTAGGATGAGACCTGGGAGCGGGGGGCCGACGTACGTGCTCAGTGGCCAGAGCTGTTTTGAGCTTATTCTTCGGCACCCTTGGAAAGGCAATTCAGCGACGAATTGCTATAAGGGGGGAAGTTTGTAAGAACCCAGTTCTTATTTTAGAGGTATGGGCTTCTTCTTTTCCTTTTCCCTAAGTGTTTTTGAGAAAATATGGGAAATGGGGAAAATCCTGAATTTTGGAACTACACGCCGTGTACTTTATCCACACGCCATGTACTTTTGGCCGTGTTGGGATGAGTACACGGGGCGTGTAGCCATGTCCGCGACGAGGGGTGTAGGAACCAACTACACGCCGTGTAGTGGTACCGTACACGCTGTGTAGTCAGTCGGTAAGAATAAATAGTAAGGCGATGGAGTCGCCGCCAGCTAGGTGACAGTACACACTGTGTACTTGGGAGTACATGCCGTGTACTCATGTCGACAGATGAAAATTGTGGCAGTGCCGCCAAATGAACAGTTAAAAGAAAGAAGTACACGCCATGTACTCATAAGTACATGCCGTGTACTTTGTTTTTTTGGCTGAAAATAGGAAGTAGCCTCCTTATTTGGCAGAGGAGACTGTTGATCCATTTTGGAGCCAAAGTAGGAGGCCAGATCATTGAATATCCAGCAGGCATTTGTCTGGAATCCGTTTAGGCCTCAGATGATTTTGTTGGAACAACACGGGTGAAGCCTCTCCTCTACTGGTACCGTTCTTACCAATTATTCTCCTAACTTATGTTATTTACATTTGAATGGGTTTTGTTCTTCGTCAGATCTACGCCATTATTGGGCGTTTCTGGAGTCGGCGTTTGTGTATAATGCTCGTTGACATATAAGGTAGGTGGCTTTGTGTTAATTTTTCCATTTGTCCTGTGTTTTGTGTGTTTTTGTGCCACGAACCCATGTTGGGGTGTCGTGTGGCTGAGGACGTGGCTATATTAACTACCTAGAACTGTAAAGGTAATTGAATAATTTGTAAAACTGCTGTTTGGGATCCTTATTTGGATCCGGAACCATCCTGGGGGTGTGTTCAACTGTTTAGTTTTTTGGCAAGAATACCCGAGGGTATGCATTTAAAGTAGTAATTGAAGAATTTCCTAGACAGTAATTTCTTGTTTACTACTTGTTTACATGTTGGGCATGGCCCAGTTACCGTTTAGCCTAAGGGCGTTGTTGTGATTAGCCTGTGGGCACCGCACTGTTAGCCCGAGGGCTGTAGTTATTTCAGCCTGAGAGAAACTTCTTTCGTGCCTGTGGGCCACTGATTCTATGCCTGAGGGTGACACTACCTACGCCTGAGGGAAAAACTATGTTATGCCTGAGTGAAGATTCTTGTGTTGGATGCTCGTTACCCGAGGGTAGGAGTTTACGTGTCTGAGGACACTAGTTGTTTACTAGAAATGCACTGTGGTGATTTCTTATATTAAATGGATTAAATGGATCATAAAATGGGAATATAACTGTTAATGAGTTACTTTTGAGTACTGCTTACTTATTTTTATTTTACAACTACACACTATTGTTGAATGCTTACACGCAGTTGGGCACGAGCCTTTGGTGGGTGCCTACTGAGATATATTTCTCACACCCTATTTGGGTCACACATTTAGGCCCAAACACATTACGTTGATGCAGGTGTAGATAAGGGGAAAGAGTCCCTATATAGGTACATGACTGTTGGAGAGGAGTAAAAGGGCATGGGACCGAGCCTAGGCTCGCGATGCCACTGCCAGCTGTTTTCTTTGCTTTTCTGTACTCTGCTTTCTGCTGTACTTTATTGATGTATAACATGTTCTGGATGTTTCATAGAACTTGAAACATGTAGCGTCATCTTTTATATACAGTTGGTTATATCCATTGCAGTTGTTTATTTCAGTTGTGTATGTTTACTGCTTCCGCTGTCGTTGTATGTTTTCTTTATATTCTGTTGCGCTACACTTTGACAAATGAGGGCATAGTTTCCCCACTATCAGACCTGGGCCCTCTCTTCTAGTCGGAAGCCTTTGGCGTTTGAGGAAATGCTCTTGAGGACACGTGGAGAATCGGGCTCGGGGCACCCGTTGCATGGCACCCAGGTCCGGGACGTTACAATTTTTCTTATCCAACTCCTTAAATAACCACAATATAACAGGATGAATTTTTCATAGAGCTCGTGCACTGGATACTATAGGGAGAATGTGGTTAGATTTACATCATGCAAGAAATATTGGAAGAGGAACCCATGATTGTTTCCTCGTGGAATGGATAAATGATTTATATATGGGAAAGAAATATATAAGGAAAATAATTTCTAATGGAAAATTATGTGTATGATTGAAGGAAATAATACTCTTCCTAAGAGATTATTTATAGTTTTTTTCTTCAACTGAAGGAAACATGAGGATGACTGGATTCACTTAAATATTCTAAATGATAATAACTCGACCATGTAATAAAATATGGGTAAATATGAGGTTGAATTATATAAGTATTAAGACTGTATTGAAGAGAATTTTTAAAAGGATACATAATGATTAAATTTCAAGGATTTCCATCATCATTTTTGTGGATGGTATATGATTTTTATTTTATATGGTTTTAGAAAATGAAAAATTTTATGATTGGTGAAAACCCATCTTGTTAGTCAAATCTCTGGGACATGAATCCCCAATTGATAAAAGATAAGGGTTTAACGCCTACCAGTAGCCTACTCGATGACCTAGTTAATATGTCTTTGTTTTTATTTAAATAATTTTACAAATAATTATTAATGATGAACCAATAGTGTTACTTTTTATAATTATTGATTAATAAATTAACTATATTTCCTTTAGAAAATAGTTGGAGAGTAATGGATGTTTATGTCCAATGTTTAGGGGTTTTTTAATCCGTTAAAAGACTATATTAGTTCTTCAAGCATCAATGTTGATTTTTTAATATACATTTCATGATATAATATATGAGTTTGAAATTTATAAAATCATTAAAATGTGTGAAAATATTATATAAATATATTATTAAAATATATTTCCTTTTATACTTTGTTAATAATATAATTCGTCATTATTTGGAAGAGTATCTTAAAAAAATGGTGTACTTATACCATAATTTTTCATGAACCAAATGTATGTTAAATCATCATAGATTTATTGAATTGAGGACTTCATCTTCTCAGTGATCATTCATATATTTTATTTGGATGACCTAAATCACTCCCTATAAATTTTTACACATTTAATTCATGAATGTATCTCCACATTACAGTAATGATCTCTTACTTAGAGACATAGTTTTATGTTAGTCCATGTGACTTTCATACTTCTCATTATTTCATTTCTAGAAAATATTTTTCAAATACTCCTCACATTGTGCTATTTAAAAAAATTGAATATCAATGAATTTATTTTAAATTAATATTTTAAATTGTGTGGAATTAATTAATAAACATAGGGAGAATGTAACACCCCAAAATATTAATGTATGAACATTTTATTCAATTTTTTGTATGACATGAAACAATAAGTGCGTAAGTGGATATAATATCCCAATATTTCCTAATATTTTTATTAATTAAAATTATTTCAATTTATTATATAGATTGAAATTCGCTAGATATTGAGTTTTCTTGTGTCTCACACAACCATGAATTTCTTCGATGACTTGCATCAAATAGAAGATCGGCGTTTACCGAACAATAAAATATTAATAAAAAATTATTATTTAATATAATAAGATAAAACCTAGTTATTAAATAATTTTTTTTGAATAATATTATATTACTTTTGAAAATATATGGTTTATAAAAATATTAAATAAATCCATTGGTTAGCAATTAATTATAATTCACTATAAAAACATATTAAATGTGAAGGAAATGTTTTCATTCTCACAAAGAGATTTTATCATAACAAATTAAAATTATTTTTATAATTAAACTATATTAATAAAATATATATTTTTAAATTAAATATAATATTTTTTGTATTCATCCATTTTGTTAGATAAGTATAATATAATAATAAATATTTTTTTATGCATAAAAATTCTATTTTTTCTAAACATAAAAAATTTAATCTCTTTTAATAAAGAATATAGTTTAAATAATTATTTTGGAAATTTATTATATTTTATATTATAAATGAAATTTAGTTGAGGAATTAAAATATACAAATTATGTGTGGATAGTAATTTAAGATTTTTTAAGAGTATTCATTTTTTGATTATTCGTAAAAAAATAATAAATTTTTATTTAAAATTCCATTTTCAAAAATATTATTTAGAATAGAAAATTAAAATTTAAATATTATTTTAATATAAAATTATATCAATTATAAATAAATTAATTCAATTATGATAATTGGAAGAATCTGATCACTGAAATTTCATATAAACCTATCTAAAATATTTGAACATTTTTACTTTAAATGCACGATTTGTCATCCAATAAGAGCGATTAAATTTATATTAATGTATGCAATTAAATTTATCAAATTTAGAAAAAAAAATAGATTTAATATTTTGAATTAGAATAAGTTATCACTTCTTACAAGGTATACTTATTTTTTTACAAAATAATATAGGTTGAGGTAATTAAAATTAATTATATCGATTGGGATAAAAATTTTCATCAAAAGGGATTGAACCTTATACATAAGGGCCAAAACAACAAACACACATGTCCAAAATATATTTTCTAGATATATATAGAACCTACACTATTTTTCAGAAATTTCTATATTATTGGTGAGATTAACATGGGATAAACGTGGGTGGAATTCATTTTTTAAAAAATAAAAATAATATCACTCCTCCTCCACTATAAAAAAGAACTCACTCTTCCGATTTATAAACATTTATAATTCCATTTAGATCTCCAGAAATATACTCCAATAAGATCCCAACATCCCACCCTTAGTCATATTATCCTCAACATTGATATTAATCCAACCATGGAACTCATTTCATATAAACAAAAAAGAGTTAACAAAAAAAATGAGGTTATGTTTTTTGATGACAACTTTACATTCAATCAATTCTACACACTTAAAAATAAATTTCATATCCTGAATAAATAATAACATAAGTAACCTATTATAATGATAGTTTTTTATTTTTATTTTTATACATACACTCACACACACACTTTCTTTTTAATGGGATACAAACCTATTTTTCATGTGTATGATGTAGTATTCCCTCGCGAAATGATGATTTTTTGTTCTTACATTACCACTTCTAATAGTAGGAATTATTATAGAAACCCTATTTATATATTTCTATATAAATTTTACATTTTAATAATACATTGAATTTATTTAAATAAATTTTGTGTAAATACGATGACATTATTTGTTGATGTGTGGACTACTTCCTCATTAATGATATGTAATAAGTTAGCACTAAACACAGAATGTATAAAGAAAAGTTTTAATAATTATGCGTGAAATATATGGCATAAATATGTTATAATAATTATTATGTGCATATTCATATTTATTATTTACATTTGATACTTTTAATCATGTAAAATAATTGAAAGTAGAATTCTTGTGTACCTATGACAAACATTATCATTGAGCAATGGATTTCATTTCCTATATAATAATGATATAGATAATTATTAATACATATATAATGAATATATATTAAAATTAAATCCTTTTTTACATCCATTAGATTATGAAATAACCTTCTACATATGAATAACAACAAAAGTCAAAGAAAACGATAATAACTAGACAATTAACTATCTAAATAGTGAAAATAATGAATGATTATTAACAAATCGCTAATAAGAAAAAAATAATATGTCAATATATGATGTTATAAAAATTTTATGTTTATGGTATAAGTTATTAACAATGTTAAATCCATTATACAATAAATTAATGGACTTTCACCCCGAAGGAAAAATAAGGCTAGGGATTTTCAATTAACTTTTTTAAATTTGTAATATAAATGTCATATTCACCACATAATTTTTCATGTAGTGTATCTACATTTCATATTTATATATTATATAAATATATTTTTTAAATTTTTTTTGAGTTTATATTTTAAATATTTCATAAATTGTTATTTGAATTAAAAATTTCAAAGTCTTTTTGAATTTCATAACATGGTTCCTTTTAATTGGGTGATATTAAGTCCACATTGTTGTTAATATTATATGATCATATTTATATTAAATTTTGACCACCTATTATTTTATATAAAATTATATTACATGTAATTACATTTTATATAGATAATATATTCATTGGTTGACTCTTACATCAACGTTATGTTATTTTCAAGGGATTACTACACAATCTCTATATATTCAAGATTATTTACACGTGAAATTATATTCTTATAAATTATAATATTAGTTTAAAATAAAACCTTGAATATTATTATCGTCTATTTATACATGACATTTTTCATGCAATAAAATCATTTTTTAATCCTAGGTAATCAAAATATTTTTTAAATTATTATTATGAGAACATGTCATTATTTTTCATTCTTGTCATAGAACATATGTTCATATAAATATGTTGTTTTATAAAATTGTTTTCAAAAATGAATTATGAATTCCAAAATGATTTAATCATCTAATTTTTACCCTACTTTATTGTACAATTATTTCAATTTAATCTTCTTTTCTAATTCCAAAGAAGAAAATTTTCTTTCCTAATACATTGTAAAAGGAATGTTCTTTTTACCTTATACAAAATGTTCGTATTTATCCTCCATAATATAATCAGATAATCCTTTGGATTTTTGAAGGGTTAATTTATAATTAATCTTTTTTTCAAAATTACTTTTCATGTTATTTTATATTAAAAATAAAATGATATTTTCCTAAATAATTTTAGTTAAAATATTAATTCATTGAATTTCCATTCATCAAAGACAATAACACTTTATTTTTACATTAATTTGGATATGAGATATTGATATTATCCATATTAATCCTTTGAATGATTTATAAATTATTGACCACTAATAACATTGATATTCAGTACCTTGATTCATTTTAGTCCCCTAAAAATAATCAATATCCTTTGGAAATTTAACATTTAATTCCATCTAATTATACATATCAATTATCATGTATATTATTTATTTATTAAACCATATTTAATTTTTACAAATAGATATTACATTTATAGTTATTTTATTTATTATGGAAATATTGATAAATTTATATCCTTTACCCAATAAAAATAATTTATAAGGAATACCGATTATTCAAATTTATTATTCAATATATAAGGATTGCATTAGACCTATACAATATAGGTTGTAGACCGGTTTATGAATTCCCTACATGGTGGGGACCCGTTAATGGAAGTCATGTATGGTTAGGACCTATTAATGTAATCTCTATGATGAATTGGTATTATCATGAGATGAAATTAGTCGGTGAAAACCCATTCAATTCTATTTCCATATAGAATAGATTGGTTTCTTCCGATAAATTGAAACTATATTAAGAATAGATCATGATAGTTAAGGTATCATGATCCTCGGAAACATGACATCCATTAATTAATATTTTTATTTTATTGAGATTTAATTTATTATTTTCAAAAATAATATTATATGTATAACATTATCTATGGATGCACATTTATTTAAATATTATTTATTTCATGGAATGTGTGTTTAGTAGTTTACCATTCCATTTTTTACACACTTATTAATTTATTGGATGCATATCATGTGTATTCAGTTATTACCTTTCCATAGTTATTATTCTTCATGCATCATTTTTACTTATGTTATACATTACACTTAATGGGCATATGATCTCACCGTTATTTTATTTCATTTTCCTAGAAAATCCACAACCTGTAAAATGAACGATATGAAATTATATCATAAATGGAATAATGTTATCCTTTATAAAAATACCTTATATTGTAAATAGTTTATTTATTTGTAAAAAAATAATCATATATGTAAATAATTTACCAATACTATTAATATCATATGTCTTTTAGTATTGGATTGTTTGTAATCATTCGAATGTAATGGTAATAGAAAATGGCTCCATGGTTTCTGTGGTTGAATTTCTACAATGGTGAGGTGGGCGGATCAGTTACACACAATCTTAATCAATAACTCATTGACCTAGTTGGTACTCTAGGTCATATTATTAGACATTGTCCATTACCATAGGTAGTGTGTAGAAATTTTCGAAATAAGAGACATTTAAAACAGTTCTATAGGAACCCATGACAGATGGGTAGTGATGGAGCAGACAAACAAAACAAGAGTAAAAGAAGGTTATCTTCTTCCATGTACTATTAAGGAAGTTATAGTTGTACTAGACATGGAATTGGAGGTAGTGGGAATGGTACATCTGGGATGTATATCTCTTATTAGTAGAATGGTCTAGTAAAGGGGACTGAGACTGCATCACAGGGATTTGGGGTAGGACAATTTCAGGAAGATGATCCTACACATGTTGATAGAATGGTTGGGCCATAGATAGTTAGAGGTATTGTTCATCAATATTATATATTTTCAAGATCAATATTTGATATTTGTACCCTTAATTCATTTATATATTAATAAATTTTAAATTTTTTATTTCTGGCTATGGAGTTCATGAGTGGGATTATAACAATTAATAAACACTTAAGTGTATAGTTGAGAGACATCTTGTTATGCAAGAGGTTCTCTATCAAGGTTGGGGAGTACCATTTTCTACGAGATAATTACATCCTTGAAATTTCTGGTTTTTAAATAATTATGGGAATTAAATGGTTATTATACATACAGATCCCACATAGATTATTTATCATATGTGGGTAATGTTTACATCTCATGAGGAAGAAAATTATGTTCATCTGGGAGAGCTGGATACATTGGCGACCCATGTAAGGAAATTCATCAGCATCTGGGGGATATCACTACCCAATTATGAAGAAATTTTCTATTTGAATAGGGTTTGAAGCATGGTGTCCTTACACCCATAGTAGGCTCGTTCTAGGAAGAGTATCTTGAAGACATCATAGGGATTCCAATTTAGAGATACATGGAATTTAAAATTTAAATCATGTTGGGTTGTCTGCATGTTTCTATTCCACCATAAAAAATGTCACCAATACTGATTTATTATCATAAGAATTATGTGGAGGACATTCTAGATGAGGGTATTATTTGTAAGAGTATGTCCTATTTGGTTTTACACTATTTTTTTATAAGAATTATTATTGTTAATTGAAAGTGTGTGTTTATTATTGAATGTTAAATTAGATGATCATAACGAACTGATATCATCTTCCAGATATTGATGGTCTCTTAGAAAATATGGGAGATAAATGTGAGTTTTATAATATTTATGTGATATTAGTGTATCATCATTTGGGATTTCAAACTTCTAATATAACACATAATGATTTTAGACGTATCTATGTCCATTATGAGTTTTGTTGATGACTTTCATGGTGATTAATGCTTTGGAAGTGTTTATGGATGTAATGAACAATATCATTCACCCAATCATGGACCTGTTTAGGGTAGTGTCAGGGGATGAAATCATGGTTTACTCCAAGTCTCACAAATATGATGAAAAATATCTAGAAATTTTATTGAGTTAAATGAGAGATAATAAACTATATTCCCTGGTATCTATGATTCATTTCTGGATTGATCAGGTACATATCCAAGGTCACAACATCTCATAGAAAGTTGTTTCATTGGACATAGAGAAGGTTGAGGTCGATTTTTCTTGGGGAAACCCAAATAATGTATTTAATATTAGTAGTTTTCAAGGGATAGTGGGATATTATCGATGATTCAACCCATGCATACACCTTTAAATCACCACAATTAGTCTTGAACAATAATAATGTTTTGTTTGAATGGATTACAAAATTTCAGAATTTTTTTAGGAGATAATCATGATTTTGATTAATGCCTCAATATTGATCATATCTGTTCTATAGGACCAGTATATTGTGTTTTGTAATGCTTTTGGGATAGTAAATGGATCATTATTGATGTAGTGATATTGTTTTGTGGAATATAGGTCATGAATATTGACGCCCAATGAATGTAATTACTGTATTCATGGCCTCTATTTGGATATATCGGTTTATTCATTGAAGTGTTGGTTGTATTATCTTTTCAGTGAGAATTTTACTATGTCTACCAATAAAAATTGCATTATTTGAATTTTTTTGATATATTTGAATATTCGGTTGAAAATAAGGGGTGGGTATATGTTGTTTTTTCATTGATCTATCATATAATCACGAAAAAGGAAATAAAGTTTCTAATTATTTGAGTTGGAAAACACAGACTCAAGTTGTCCATTATTCTAGATATTAGGGTAAGAAAATGAATTTCATGCTAAGATACATGTTTCAATTGATGAGGGACATGAAAATACGACCCTCATATGAGTATCAGTATAATAAACTCTTTGGGTCCTGATCAAGGATATGTATTATGTGGATTGTAGTATTTTTTTCTTGTGGGAAACTCTTAATGGTCGGAGGACACCTTCCGATAGTTAGATAGATGATGATGATATCATTTTTTACTGGAATTTTGTTGTTGTTCCAATGTAGATTGTGTTGGGAGATGACGTATGAGTCTCATACATCGAATTGGGTGGTTATTTCAGGTTTAAAAAACTATATAGTATCCTATTTCAAAATTGTTGGTGGTTGGGAATAAAAAAGGATATTGTAGTATTCATGAGATGATTCTATACCAGTCAACAGTTAAAATATGATCATCAATGACATGTTTGATTATGAAATTTGTTTCCCATTAAAAATAGAAGTGGGAGAATGTTACAATGGATTTAATTGTGGTGATCATGATGAAACCTCAGACGAATGACATTAATTGGGTGGTTGTGTATCATTTTGATGAAAGTAATGAATTTCATGACTGTACGAGAGAATTTATCAATGTACCATTTGGGAAACATGTATGTTTGGGAGATAGTTCATATATATGGGGATCCAAATTTTATAGTTTTAGACCATGTCTTATGTTTTAGCTAAAATTTATAGAAATTATTTTAGAATTATAATTGAACACATGTATTTCAGATAATTGATTTCCACGTGTAGACTGATGGGCTATCAGAACATTGTAATAAAGATTTGGACTTTATTAATTGGGAATAAATTATAGAATTTCTTTACTCATGGGATAATTAGTTATTAATTTTGGAGTTAACCTAAAAGAATATTCCTTTACAAACTATTAATATAGAAATATATAAGGCTCTTCATTGTATGCTATGAAGATGACTACAATGACGGATAGAAGGAGGCGAGTTAGAGTTGTTGGGAGAGAGTCTTTTAGAAAAGATATCAGATCATGTCTAGCTTATAGGGATGTATATTGATACATCTCATATTAGTATGAATGCGTATGCTAACAGATGTCAATAAACTCTTGTGTTTGGAGTTGGTGATTATGTGTTATATTTATTTTTTCCTAGTTCAGGTCACCGTATTATTCAGATGCTGGCCAAGTTGCCTTATATAGTTTTTTGACATTTTTAGACATAGTGAGAATTCTTCCAATGGCATATTGACTGGATATTCCATGTAGGTATCATTATATGAGTGATTTTTTTCATTTATTAAAACTTAGGTGGTGTCACCCAAACCGTTCCCATGTGATGAATGTGGATGATGATGAGCGTGAGGATGACATGTCCTTTGTGGAACATTCAATACATATTGTGGAGGATAATGAGCTTTTTTTGGGGAATGACTGTGTAGATTGTATGTGGGTTTTTCAAACATGATTGTGTTTTGGAGGATTAATGGTAGAGGGAAGAAAATATGTGTTCGGAGGGGCCATGATTTTTGTCTATGAAGTCATATAGATTTTTAAAATTATAGATGGAGGTTGATTTGTTATATGATGAGGGTGTTTATAAGATATTATAATTTTATAGGTATTTATAGTGTATTAATATAGTAATTATTTTACCCTTTTGTCAGTATATATGGGGTGGGTTTTTTTCAGGGTGTTTCTAGGGAAAATCGCGATTTATAGAATGGTATGGGGTAGTGCATGGTTGGTGAATGGTCTTCCCAAATAATGAACCTACATAAATCTAACTGGGAAAACCCAAATCAAGAGGTATTACATTGTTAGCGCATCATTTTCAAAATAAGTACCCATCTATTAGTAAATCTGTGTCCTACAATATTAGGTGCAATGTTATGGAATATTGTTTGGTAAACCAAATTCCATAGTCTGAGAAACCTTGCACACGGTTTTTAATACACCGAGAATAGTTTTTTAAATTCCCAAAGCTACCAATCATTACCCCTCATTTGACCCATTGGGTACTAGAAACCAAGTCATATTTCCAAGATATTGGCATTGGACTAAGGTTTGAAATGGTTTAGATATGAATTAAAAGGAAATTATAACTGAAACCCCATGATTTATATATATTATAATTATTTATGTGATATTGTTCTAATTACATCTCAGATTGAAGCATGTATTTATGCGTTGGGTGTCATTTTCATATGGGATAATTATGTTATTAATTAAAGAATAATTATTTATGGAACTTGTTATTTATTTATTTTAATTTATTATGTATAAAAATGTATGCACTGTTATCGATGAATTTTATCTTCTACTTCATCGTATGTATCCTAGTAAGATATATTCACATAAATATAATTCTTCGTGATTAGTTCCAAAATAGAATTCGTATTTTAAGGGTATGTTATGGGAAATATCCCTATGATTTGTGGATAAATTGGGAAGGACCATAGATGAGGGAACTCCAGATGATGTCGAGACCCACATTGGAGTGTTAGTGTATAATTATTTGTGGTTTTAATTTCAAAATTATCATGTATATAGAAGACTGATTTCCTACTTTATTTTTAAATATTGTATACTTTTTTGTCATCAATTGATACTGGAATTATTATGGTTAATTTTAGTATCACTAGTTTAATTTTATTTATTTTTGTTGTTTCACTATTGTGATAATTTTGGTATATTATCACAATTTATTATATTAGATCCTCACTTCATAAAGAAAGAAACTCACATATGGGGAGGCGAACTTAAGGTCATGTAACCATCCATCTTGGGGCACTGGTGTGTGGTACAGAGATCATTATTTCATCGTTTAGAAAAATATTTAATGAATTTCACATTAGAAATTCCCCTAAACCATAAAAGACTACTTTTTTAGTGTCTAAACCAATAATTTATATTTTTCCTAAAATTTATAAAACGTATCGAAAAATTTTACTCTCATAGAGTATCATTCGTTTACATTTCAAACATATTAATATTCTTAAAAAACTATGGATAATTTGAATATAAGAAAGGGTGAGCTCCAAATCCTAGAAAATTTAATAATGGTTGATATCAATTGATTACTATATTAAAGAGTATATAAGGTTGTGATATCATTATAATAAATTACAATTTTTGAACGAAATAAATCATAGATCATAAATATTATTTTCTGGAATAGAGATTTATCATATCTAAATACATGATTCATAATTGGGATGAATTGTCAATACTCTATCATGATCCATGAGAGAATATCATAATCATAAGAACATGTAATAAGGAATATGGTAAAATGATAATAATTTAAATTTATTTAATTTTTTGGGCACTCAACTAAAAATATCATAATGGACCATGTCCTATAGTAGATTACGTTCACTCCTCTTTCTATCATTTCTATAGTCATTGTTTACTACAAAGACTATCATAAAAGAACAAGTCCCTTACAAAACATGGTTCAATCTGAATTATAGATCTTATTATATCATTATATAACATTAATTTCCCCATCAATTAGAGGGATTCAATGGGACCACCCATCACATAATGGTAATCATAATCAATTTGTCAATATGATCATAAAAATATTCATTATTCTATCAAATTATATCTCTTAGAAAATAAATGGGATTCATTATCATTTTATAAAAATAATAATAATACTACAATATAATACAATAGAATGTATCCATAGATCATAACCTCAGTGTCTCAAAAGAAACATCAATTTATATTATAATTGATAAAATTAAAATAGAAAATAGATTTTCCACATTTCTTAAAAAATAGGTGGAAATATCTATTTCCTTATGTATCATTAAATCTATGAATTTATAGAATAATGAGAATATTATTTTAATTTATAATAACTATTGAATATTTTAGATTAATATTCACATTAGATTATTTTTTTTATAATGATAAAATACATTCATTCATTAAATGATAAAACAATTATTTATTTGATATTTTTTGTTAAAAATCCAAAATAAAGTCATTAGAAAAATGAGACGAATAATGTTTTAAATACATGGAAAAGAATTTAAAATGTTATGTAAAATGAATTTCATTAATCATTTGATTATATAAAATAAAATTCATGAAATAATTTCAAAAAACAAGGAAATGGAATAATAATTTCATCAACTTAAGGGGAAATAAGGTCGTGTTTTATTAATGCAATTTTCAAAAATCATTTTATGTATAAAAAATTGGAAATTGTAAATAATACATAAAAATAATTGCAATAGACATATATGGATAAAATATATCTTTTTTAATGTATAATGACACTAAAATCCTTTTAAAAATGAATTTGACATAAAATTTTTTGAAATTAAAATATATTGTAACACATTTCCCCTACTCTGGTGTTGACATTATTTTTACACACAATGGGGTTCAAATATAATGAATATATATTTATTATATATCTATAATATAATCATATTAATTGTAAGAACACGGGTTTTTCTATGAAATACTTTGGAATATTATTGATGATATTCCATAGCAGCGCCTTCAGACGGCGTGCGATTCCGAGCCCCGGAGTGGCTGGAATTAAATTTTCAGTGCGTTCACACTGGAGATGAGAAATGAATGAGATAACATCTAAACGAAGTTCTGGATCCGGGATCCGATTGTACGGATGGGTCCGGAATGGGGTTTTTACTCTAGGAACGACATAAATTTTTTCAGTATGGGACGTTTGGACCCCTCTCCCGCTTCTAGAACGTTAAACGGATTAATTAATTAATTAATTTGATCGTTTAATGTTGAAACACAGAAATCTCTTAAACGGTGGCTCGGATTGGAAAACCGAGGGTACCGTTGAGTTCGGAGCGTGTCGTTTACCCTAGGAGGAGTATAAATTTCTCGGGCGCGGGCTGTTTGTGAAATAATGGCCCCAGGGGCGTTTTTGTAATTTAGCGCTTTTAGACCTTAAATTTTATAACTTTCAAACGGAATCTCAGAATCAAATTCCGAGACCACCATTGTGCTCAGGAGGTGTTGTTTACCCTAAGGGAGGCTTAACCTTGACCCTGCTGAGGGTTCGGGTTCGGACCGATGGGCGGGTGGTTAAGCGTTTTCTATTTAAACGCTTAACACCCCCCTCCCTCTTCTCCTTCCCCTTCCCCGTGGAAGCCCTCCTATCCCTCACCTCCTCCACCTCCGGCGGGGTGACTCCAGCGAGGCAGCTCCGACAAGGCGGCGGTTCGGCGGTGAAGCTCCGGGCAATGCCCACGAGGTAGGGTTATGTATTTGAGTTTTAATTCACGAACCTCCCTTTGAACCCCAATTTTAGCGTTGATATGATGTTTTCTCTTCGAGAAAATTCACTGGTCGTGTAGTAAACATTTTATTCTTTAAATAAATTCTTTCATAATTAAAATCCGAGTTCAGAGGTGGCTGAGGTTGATCGCTGAAGTTTGCGGGAATTTTGGGTTGCTCCGGCGGTTCCTGGCCGGTTTGGGTGCTCCGGTAGTCTGAGGCGCGGCGGTAGGGGCTTTGGCGGCGGTCGGCGTGGGTTCTCGGCAGCGGGGCACTGGGCGTTCGGCTGCGGGCTGCAGGTGCGGCAGCGGAGGAGGAGGGTGGCCATCCGGCCGGCCGGGCGGCGCCTCGCCGGTGCGGGCGAGGAGGGGTCGCGATGTGCGACCCCAGCGGAAGATCGAGTCCCGCCACAGGCGGGTCTCCGCATGACAAAAAAAAAGAAAAAAAAAGAAAAAAAGAGGAGAAAGACCGGCCATGACGGCCGGTCGGTGGAGAAAGCGCCCACACGGTGTGCGGCCGAGGGGAGCGCGCGGCGGCCGCGGATTCGGCTTGGCCGGACCCAAGCGGCTGGCCCGCAGTCCCAGCAGACCGGCCGGTCCGGCCCAAGGGGGGTTCCCCCCCCTTTCTAACTTCCGACGTCCGTAGCTTTCGTTACGGACGTACGTTTTGCGCGCCGTCTGTGGAAGCGTGGGCCTGACGCAGCGGCAGATCTTTTGAGATAGTTTCAGGAATTTTTAATTCCCGAAACGAGGGGTCGCGGAGGTGCGATGTGTCGTTAAGTGGACGTGTGTTTATTCGGGAACTTGGTTTTGAGCGGCGCGGACGCATCCGACGTCCGCTTGGAGTGCTGTCAGCTGCGTTGGAACCCTGGCGCCGGGGCGAAGGTTTACAGGGTGGTTTCGGATGTTGCGACTGGATTTGAGGCATGGGCCCCACGACCCGTCTTTTGAGCTGTGTGCAAATTTTAGCGACTTTTTCCTCGGATGTCCGTTCGGGGCATGCGAGCAGTCGATGTTGGATGTTTTTATGAGGGCATCGCATTGGCGCAGTCAGACCGCTGTAATTCCGCACGATGGTGTGGACCCCACGAGGGTCATTTCGGGAGTTGACGGTGATTTCCAACATTATCACCGGGTGACCATTTTGGACAAGTGAATAGTCCATTTTGTGTAATTTTTTGAGAGGATCGCAACGGTTCGATCCGTTCATTGAGTTTCGGGACCGGGATGCGAGTCCCACGTGGCACCGCTCGTGTGCGGTGCGCCGGAATGCATCTTTTTCTCTGGATATCCGTTTCACTCATGTGAGTAGTGCTTTTGACGTGTTTTCCTGAGGGGATTGCATTGGTGTGATGCACTAGACTGTTTTAGGGGCCGAGGCTCAGGATAACGGGGCGTCGTTCGGGCGTGAGGCGGTGTTGGTGGCTTTTCCATCGGATATCTGTTTGAGCCACTTAAGTAGTCTATCTCGCGTGTTATTCTGCGAGGATTACAATGGTGTGACCCGTTTGGTTGTGCAGAGCCTCTTGCGTGATCTTATTAAAAGTGGAAGCATGGAAGGTGCTCTAGTGGTGGTTCTCTCTACCTTGTTTGTAGCGGACCCTTGGCGTGTGATCGCGCACTCTTGGGAGAGTGATATAAACGATTCAAAAGATGTGGTTGACCGTGCCTGGGCCTTTGAGGTGGAGTTGTTACGTCACTCCTTTGCGTTGACGTTGGGTGCCATGTGCACGATAACCCTTGGGCTGGAGATGAGGTATACTATGGGAGTATACGAGAGCGCTTGGAGGTACGTGTGGTTTGTACCTGAGAACATTTGTCTGCTCAGTTGGGGTTGACATGGGGCCACACTTCATGTGGGCCCAATGTGCGTGTCGTGTTCTGGTATGAGTACTTTGACCTCTCGCGACGTAGAGGGTCCCTCTGTGTGTTTGTTTGACCAGAAGGGTGGAGCTTTTCCACTGGCTCGGTGCTCGTTGGTTTGACCAGCTTGGTTGAGTGGTCTCCCATTGGTTTCTTTTTCGATGGATCGGTTGGTAGCGGTTCTAGCGACACCCAATGATGGAACAGGCGTTGAACCTCTTTTGGGAGAGTTGTTCTGGAGTTGGGTGGTTGCGCGACAACCACTCCGTGTTCTGTTGGCCAGTGTTGTCCCCTCCTATAGAGATGACCAGAGCAGTTCTGAGTTTTACCCTACAGCGGGGCGGGGCAGTGGGTTACTCATCGACTTCCTCGGGCTTACCCTCTAGTAGAGACTGGGCAGTGGGTCACCCGACGCACTGAGGGTCTACCCTCCAGCGGAGACTGGCCAGGGGGTCACCCGATGCTATTAGGGTCTACCCTCTAGCAGAGACTGGGCAGCGGGTCCCCCGACAACCTCTTAGGGTCTACCCTCCAGCAGGGCTTGGCAGTGGGTCACCCGTCATCTCGTTCCAGGTCTACCCTCCAGCAAGCATGGGCAGTGGGTTGCCTGTCGACTTATTCCAAGTCTACCCTCCAGCGGGGTTGGGCAGTGGGTCGCCTGATGATGAAGTATTATGGTCTACCCTCCAGCGGGGCTGGGCAGTGTGTCGCTTGATGAAGAATTAAGGTCTACCCTCCAGCTGGGCTGGGCAGTGGGTCACCTGATGATGTATTAGGGTTTACCCTCCAGAAGGGCTGGGCAGTGGGTCACCCGATATCTGGTTATGAATTACCCTCCAGCGGGGCTGGGCAGTGGGACACCTATTGATATTCCAGGCTCAGTCCTTTCTACTAGGCTAGCCTGTGGCTTTCCTCCGTGATTACCGGAGCGGGACCCATGGTTATACGGGTCAGTGTTGTGATGGGATTTGACTTTGAGGAGACCTCTCGACTACGGGGCAATGATGAGTTGTGGTTGATGTTCCCCCAGAACTCTCAAGTACGAGGAGCGCTTTCCCCAACCAAGACGCGTCCTTATGACGCGACCTAAAACTGTGCAGGCAAGACAGTGCCTCCCAAAGTGGATAGTTTCAAGATGCGGTGATTGATCCCCCTTGGCTTGTGGTTCGGGGCAGACGTACATGATGCTGGGTATTGATGGTGTTTCTTATGGGACTGTTGTAAACTCACTTTTGTTGGGATGAGCTATGGGATGAAGATCCCCTTACGACGTTGTTCGGGCTTCTCGACAGAGCATATGGATTTGTATATACCATGTTCCTACACCCACTTCTTGGGTTTGTTTTCTCTCCTTCCCGGAGAGGTGAAGACACGCGGGGTAAGCCACGTTATTTCCGTGTCTAGCTTCTCATGGTTGGATGAGTCTACTCTCCAGCTATTGGTAGCGAAGACTCAACGAGAAGTTCATCTTCTCACCGTTTCCAGCTTCTTGTGTCTGGACGAGTCTACTTCCTTTCTATTGTTGGGTTGAGCAGGACTCTCTACTGGTTTTCTACTTCAATTTCTATTGTACTCCTCTAATTTTCCTATTCTCTCTACTGCTTACCCTTCGGTACCTCATTTTTTGCTCCCTAGAGCCTTTGGGGTATCCTACTGAGTATTTTTAATCTCACCCCTGCTTGGGATTTGCCCGCACTTGGTGTGCCCTTGTAGATGACAAACAGGTGGAGCGTGACTTCAGTGGAGCATAGGATCTTGGGAGCTTGGACCGCATGTGGTGGTCATGGCCGGGTTCCAGGTGGGATACCCATCAGCTGTTTCTTTTTTTTACCTGTTGCCGGGTTGTGGCACTTTTTGATTGGGCGTGTGTTTTTCCCCTTTTCCTTTCAGCTGGTACTTTGTACTATTTAGAGGTCGATGCACATCTGTGGTTTATATATATAGCAGTTGTTCTTTTTACTCTGCTTGTTCTTTCTTTTACTCTGCACTTTTGCATTGGGTTTGCTGGGTGTGTGTGTAAAAGTGCTTAGGAAAAGGCCTCCCCGAGTTATTGTGCCTTCTGCGCTGGTCGCCAGCCCCAGGCCTATGAAGTCGGGCTTGGGGTAGTTGCGGCTCGAGGCCAGGTAGGGTCGGGTCATGACAAAGTGGTATCAGAGCTAGTTCGTTCCTTGGGACTTTGTTCGGACGTTCCTAAAATAAAAGGAATTGGTTGGGATTTAGGGAAATAGTGTTAATGTGTCTCGAGAGAGGATCTCAAGCCAGGGAGTCCAGTGGTGGTGCGGCGGCCGACGTATCCATTCACCAGGACCTTGATAACCCGCTTGTCGACTCAGCATGCTGAGACACTTGTTGCAGGGAAATTTGTTTGTACATCACATAGGACTGAGTCTTGACTATCCTTCTTGAGTCAGCTCCCCATCGTTGTTGTTGTTGGTATATACATATATGCTAATCTGACCGTGACACTCCTTGATAATTTTCAGGATGTCTCCGCGAGGACAGCCATCCAGGATACCAGCTTTGGTTCGTGACGACGACCCTATGAGCTACGAGGCCACAGTCCAGGACCCATCGTGCGAGCCCCTTTCTCCGGGTGGGCCGGTAGCATCACCCCCACCTGTTGAGCAGCAAGCAGTTTCAGCTGAGTAGGCTGAGCTTGAGCGCAGGTTGAGCGCGCTCCGTGAGTTCCAGCGGCAGAGACCAATGAGGTTCAGTGGTGAGCCAAACCCTTAGGCAGCAGGGGTTTGGCTCGAGGCAGTTTTTAGTCTCTTCAGGCTTGTGCATACACCGATAGATCAGAGAGTGGATTTGGAAGCCACCCCTTTTTGTGCATCAGCTTGGCTTTGGTGGAGTCTGGTGACTCGGTTTCGTGACGAGTCTTCGCTTTCGTGGGGCGACTTTCAGTTGTTGCTCCATGAAGAGTTTTTACCCTCCTGCTTGCGCTCCATTCGGATTTAGGAGCTCATACAGTTTCACCAGGGAGGGATGAAGGTGGACGAGTACGTGGCTAGTTTTTCAGACCGTGCACGCTTTTACCCGGACTCGGTCCATGACGACAACTTCCGAGCGCGGAAGTTTGAGCAGGGTCTCCGCCGAGAGATTTGTGCCGACAGAGTACCCTTGGGCATTTCCACATATGTCGGGGTGCTAGAGCAGGAGTTGGTGACAGAGGGATTCCTGTCATGTTTTGCGGTTGGTAGTGGCAGTGGGCCCGACGGAGCCGGGATGTCTGCCTTAGCTAGCGGGCACCGGAGGAGAGGACCTCGATGCAGGTGGCCTTCCCACTGCCTGTTTCGGAGATGTGGTTGTATACCACTATGGCGAAAAGGCGCAGGGCCTCAACCGAGGATGCCCTTCCGTGAGTGAATCCCGGGCCGTGGTCGTACACCACATTGACGCAGGAGGGCACCAGGGCAGCCCAAGGAGTTCCGATGCTATTCTTGTGACGGTCGAGGTCACTTGGCACGAGACTGGCTGACCCAAGTTTCTGAGAGCTTCAGGCAGGCAGCATGTGAACCACCACGCAAAGGCAATGTCGTGATCGGAGTAGCGGCCAGAAAGGTGGTGCTAGTAGAGGAGCGGGAGGAGCTGGAGGTGGGGGACCAGTTACAAGATCTCCCCAACACCACTAGGCGGTCCATGTCAGGCTCAGGAAGCTGACGGTTGGGACCACAGGCGGTCGTGAGCTTTGGATGTCTACGATCCTACAGAGCATGGGATGGTGAGAGGTACCCCTTGCGACTCTTCTACTTTTTGAATTAGAATTGTTAGGCTCTACGTGTGAAAGGATTTTCTCCCTGCTCCTTGTTTGAGGTGTTACCAGGGTGACGCAGGGCGTCGGGTGTAACCCTGTGTTTGTAAGGAAAAAGGCATGAGACCTTTTCCTTTAGTCGATGGTGTTGACTCCATTGCCTTTTGAGCGTGTAAGAGATCATCGACTGTGGAACCTTGCATGACCAGATATCCTTTGGTGTTTCACCATATGGATATTCTGAAGGAGGGAATAACCAGGACTTGTTTCAGGTGTGGGTGGTGATTCCAGTCGCGGCGTGCGACGTAGAGGTTCGTTCGGGGAGGTGAGCTACCCCCGAGAGCCTTCAAGCTGTTTAAGACCATGCAAAGGGATGGAGAGGTTGTCTATCGCCTTGCCCTAACCCCAAAGTTTGGATTGGGTGCATGACGTCGGCAAGGGCCGACCTCACATGAATGGATCAATCCTTTGGTCTGTGTGCGGCGACATAGAGCTGTGTGTGGGTTCTTCTGGGTACGGGGAGCCAGGTGTGGGCTTAGTACCATGGGTTTCTCCCTAGTTTTTCTTTTCAGGCACGAAAAGTTTGAAGGAGGGAATGATGTAAGCACCCGGGTTTTTCTGTGAAAGACTATGGAATATTCTTGATGATATTCCAGAGCAGCACCTTCAGACGGCGTGCGATTCCGAGCCCCGGAGTGGCCAGAATTAAATTTTCAGTGCGTTCACACTGGAGACGAGAAATGAATTAGATTACTCCTAAATCGAGTTCCAGATATGGGGTCCGAGTGTATGTATGGGTCTGGAATGGCGTGTTTACCCTAGGAACGACATAAAATTTGTCGTCACGGGACGTTTGGACCCCTCGCCTGCTTCTAGAACGTTAAACGGATTAATTAATTAATTAATTTGATCGTTTAATGTTGAAAAACATGCATCTCTTAAACGATGGCTCAGATTGGAAAACTGAGGGCACCGTTGAGTTCTGAGCATGCCGTTTACCCTAGGAGGAGTATAAATTTCGCGGGCGCGGGCTGTTTGTGAAAAAATGGCCCCAGGAGCGTTTTCGTAATTTAGCGGATTCAGACGTTAAATTTTATAACATTCAAACGGAATATCAGAATCAAATTCCGAGACCACCGTTGTGCTCAGGAGGTGGTGTTTACCCTAGGGGAGGCTTAACCTCGACCCTATTGAGGGTTCGGGTTCGGACCGACGGGCGGGTGGTTAAGCGTTTTCTATTTAAACGCTTAACACACCCCCTCCCTCTTCTCCTTCCTCATACCCCTGGCAGCCCTCCTCTCCCTCTCCTCCTCCACCTCCGGCGATGCGACTCCGGTGAGGCAGCTCCGGCAAGGTGGCAGTTCGGCGGCGAAGCTCCGGGCAACGTACACGAGGTAGGGTTATGTATTTGAGTTTGAATTCCCGAACCTCCCTTTGAACCCCAATTTTAGCGTTGATTTGATGTTTTCTCTTCACGAAAATTCACTGGTCGTGTTGTACACATTTTATTCTTTAAATTGATTCTTTCGGAATCAAAATCTGAGTTCGTAGGAGGCCAGGGTTGATCGCCGAAGTTTGCCGGAATTTTGGGTTGCTCCGGCAGTTCTCGGCCGGTTTGGGTGCTCCGACAGTCTGAGGCGCGGCAGCAGGGGCTTTGGCGGCGGTTGGCGTGGGTTCTCTGCAGTGGGGCGCTGGGCATTCGGCTGCGGGCTGCAGGTGCGGCAGCAGAGGAGGAGGCCGGCCATCCGGCCGGCCGGGTGGCGCCTCGCCGGTGCAGGCGGGGAGGGGTCGCGGTGTGCGACCCCGGCGGCAGGCCGAGACCCGCCATAGGCGGGTCTCCGCGTGACAAAAAAAAAGAAAAAAAAAGAAAAAAAGAGGAGAAAGACCGGACTTGACGGCCGGTCGGTGGAGCAAGCACCCGCGCAGCGTGCGGGCAAGGGGAGCGCGCGGTGGCCGCAGGTTTGGCTTGGCCGGACCCAAGCGGCTGGGCTGCAGTCCCAGCGGACCGGCCGGTACGGCCCAAGGGGGGTTCCCCCCCCATTCTAACTTTCGACGTCCGTAGCTTTCTCTACGGACGTCCGTTTTTCACTCTGTCTGTGGAGGCGTGGGCCTGACGCAGAGGCGAATCGTTTGAGATAGTTTTAGGAATTTTTAATTCCCGAAACGAGGGGCTGCGGAGGCGCGATGTGTCGTTATGTGGACGGGTGTTTATCCGGGAACATTGTTTTGAGCGGCGCAGACGCATCCGGCGTCCTCTTGGAGTGACGTCAGCTGCGTTGGAACCCTGGCACCGGGGCGAAGGTTTCTAGGGTGGTTTCGGGCGTTGCGACTGGATTTGAGGCGTGGGCCCCACGACCCGTCTTTTGAGCTGCGTGCAACTTTTAACGACTTTTTCCTCGGACGTCCGTTCAAGGCATGCGAGCAGTCGATGTTGGATGTTTTTCAAAGGGCATCGCGTTGGCGCAGTCTGCCCGCTGTAATTCTGCACGATGGTGCGGGCCCCATGAGGGCTGTTTCGGGAGTTGGCTGTGATTTCCAGCATTATCACCGGGCGACCGTTTTGGACAAGTGAATAGTCCATTTCATGTACTTTTTCGAGAGGATCGCAATGGTGCGATCTTTTCGTTGAGTTTCAGGACTGGGATGCGGGTCCCACGTGGCACCGCTCGTGTGCGGTGCGCTGGAATGCATCTTTTTTTCCGGATATCCGTTACACTCATGTGAGTAGTGCTTTTGACGTGTTTTCGCGAGGGGATCGCATTGGTGTGTTGCGCTAGAATATTTTTGGGGCTGAGGCATAGGATCACGGGGCGTCGTTCGGGCGTGAGGCAGTGTTGGTGACTTTTCCGTTGGATATCCGTTTGAGGCAAGTAAGTAGTCTATCTCGCGTGTTATTCCATGAGGATTACAATGGTGTGATCCGTTTGGTTGTGCGGAGCATCTTGGGTGATCTTATTAAATGTGGAAGCATGGAAGGTGCTCTAGTGGTGGTTCGCCCTACCTTGTTTGTAGCGGACCCTTGGCGTGTGGTCGCGCACTCTTGGGAGAGTGATATAAACGATTCACAAGATGTGGTTGGCCGTGCCTGGGCCTTTGAGGTGGAGTTGTTACGTCACGCCATCGCGTTGACGTTGGGTTCTGTGTTCATGATAGCCCTTGGGATGGAGATGAGGTATACTCTGGGAGTATACGGGAGCACTTGGAGGTACGTGTGGTTTGTACCTGAGAACATTTGTGCACTCAGTTGGGGTTGACGTGGGGCCACACTTCGTGTGGGCCCCATGTGCGTGTCGTGTTCTGGTTTACGTACTTTGACCTCTCGCGACGTAGAGGGTCCCTCTGTGTGTTTGTTTGACCATCAGGGTGGAGCTTTTCCCCTAACTCGGTGCTCATTGGTTTGACCAGCAGGGTTGAGTGGTCTCCCCTTGGTTTCGTCCTCGATTGATCGGTCGGTAGCGGTGCTAGCGACACCCAATGATGGAACAGGCACTGAACCTCTTTTGGGAGAGTTGTTATGGAGTTGGGTGGTTGCGCGACACCCACTCCGTGTTCGGTTGGCCAGTGTTGTACCCTCCTGTAGAGATGACCAGAGCAGTTTTGAGTTTTACCCTCCAGAGGGGCTGGGCAGTGGGTTACTAATCGACTTCCTCGGGCATACCCTCCAGCAGAGACTGGGAAGTGGGTCACCCGACGCACTGAGGGTCTACCCTCCAGCAGAGATTGGAAAGTGGGTCACCCGACACTATTAGGGTCTACCCTCCAGCAGAGACTGGGCAGTGGATCACCCAATGACCTCTTAGGGTCTACCCTCTAGCAGGGCTGGCCAGTGGGTCACCCGTCGTCTCGTTCCAGGTCTACCCCCTAGTAAGGCAGTGCAGTGGGTCATCTGTCGACTTATTCCAGGTCTACCCTCCAGCGGGGTTGGGTAGTGGGTCACCTTATGATGAAGTATTAAGATCTACCCTTTAGCGGGGCTGGGCAATGGGTTGCTTGATGAAGTATTAAGGTCTACCCTCCAGCTGGGCTGGGCAGTGGGTCACCTGATGATGTATTAGGGTTTACCCTCCAGCAGGGCTGGGCAGTGGGTCACCCGATATCTGGTTATGAATTATCCTCCAGGGGGGCTGGGCAGTGGGACACCTGTTGATTTTCCAGGCTCAGTCCTTTCTACTAGGATAGCTTGTGGCTTTCCTCCATGATTACCGGAGCGGGACCCATGGTTATACGGGTCAGTGTTGTGATGAGATTATACTTTGAGGAGACCTCTCGACTGCGGGGTGGTGACGAGTTGTGGTTGATGTTCCCCCAGAACTCTAAAGTACGAGGAGTGCTTTCCCCAACCGAGACGCGTCTTTATGACGCGACCTAAAACCGTGTGGGCAAGTCAGTGCCACCCAAAGCGGATAGTGTCAAGGTGTGGTGATTGAGCCCCCTTGGTTTGCGGTTCGGGGCAGACGTACGGGATGCTGGGCATTGATGGTGTTTCTTCTGGGACTGTTGGCAACTCACTTTTGTTGGGCTGATCTATGGGACGAAGATCCCCTTACAACGTTGTTCGGTCTTCTCGATAGAGCATATGGATTTGTATATACCATGTTCCTGCACCCACTTCTTGGGTTTGGTTGCTCTCCTTCCAGGAGAGGCGAAGACGTGTGGGGTATGCCACGTGCTTTCCGTGTCTAGCTTCTCGTGGTTGGAGGAGTCTACTCTCCAGCTATAGGTAGCGAAGACTCGACGAGAAGTTCATCTTCTCACCGTTTCCAACTTCTTGTATCTGGATGAGTCTACTTCCTTTCTTTTGTTGGGTTGATCTGGACTCTCTACTGGTTTTATACTTCACTTTCAGTTGTACTCCTCTACTTTTCCTGTTCTCTCTACTGCTCACCCTTCAGTACCTCATTTGTTGCTCCCTCAAGCCTTCGGGGTATCCTACTGAGTATTTTTATACTCACACCTGCTTGGGCTTTTCCAGCACATGGTGTGCCCTTGCAGACGACGGACAGGTGGAGCGTGAATTCAGTGGAGCATTAGAGCTTGGGAGCTTGGACCGCGTGCGGTGGTCATGGCCGGGTTCCAGGTGGGAGACCCTTCAGCTGTTTCTTTTTTTACCTATTGTCGGGTTGTGGCACTTTTTGGTTGGGCATGTGTTTTTCCCCTTTTCCTTTCAGCTTGTACTTTGTACTATTTAGAGGTCGATGAACATCTGTGGTTTATATATATAGCAGTTGTTCTTTTTTACTCTTCTTGTTCGTTCTTTTACTCTACACTTTTTCATTCTGTTTGCTGCGTGTGTGTGTACAGGTGCATAGGAAAAGGCCTCCCCGAGTTATTGTGCCTTCGGCGCTAGTCGCCAGCCCCTGGCCTATGGAGGCAGGCTTGGGGTAGTTGCGGATCGAGGCCGGGTAGGGTCGGGTCGTGACATTAATAATTATCCTTGAATATATTTTCCATTATAATATGGTTACGCATTTATTGTCAATTATATGTTCAAATCATCATTCAACTGAATACGGGTTCGTTCTTTATTAAAAATTTGGTTCAATGGTTCTGGTCCATGCCCATTGATCTGTGTATCATCGTTTAAAACATATTAATCACGTTTTAAATAAAATTTTTATTCAATATATAAAATTTTATTTCCATTTATACATAATTCTGATGGAAAATGGATGACAGTACCGTGTTGATATGGTAGTTTTTACATACAGATTAGTAATCATTTCATATTTCAATGATTGGAAGGAAAGAGAGATAAATAATAATTTATATTAAATGAATCATAGTAATACCATAAATAATATATATATATATATATATATTAAAACCACCTATATGGAAAGATATGTACAGAATACCTTAAAAATAAAGCATATCGATTCATAGAGGTTGTTGTCCATATGTATGCACAAGCAGAGTTATCATTTATCATAGGATGAAAATGAGGTAGAAATGGATATAAATTTAACATAGAAACAAATCATCATAATTAATATATATATTTAATATTGTTAATTTGGTGATAAAATATTCATATGTTGGTATGTAACAAGTATATAAATAGTTGTGTGTTAATGAAAATTACGTCTTATTTGGGAAACCTCAACTGTCACACACCTCATGCCCTCAATGGTTGGACTTTTTTAAAGGACAAAAGATCTTGGATGTGGGGATCGATTTTAGTAAACTATTTTGTTAGGTATTTTTAAATTTATATGTCTCAATATATTTTTACAAGTGAGGGATAGAGTAATAAATTTTGTAAGTGAGGTGGGAGAAAATAATTTAAATACTTAAAACATTAAAAAATAAAAAATTCAAATTCAGTTGAATGTGGAACAAAATGGGAAAATATTTGAATAAATAATAACATTAGGATGAGAAATCAATAATCATTCATATTTGTCTAGGTTTATGTAATATTTTAGACATTCTATTTTAGTTTACGCCCTATGTTAACCCTTTTATGCTTAATCGTCGTGTCAATTTTTTTACCATTATTACAATTCATTGTGATAAAAAATTAAATTAGAATTATTAAATTTATCTGAATATATAATTTCAAATATTAATTAGACTTAATTAATTTTAGTTTCTAAAATATAAATAATTAGGTCTGAAAAAAACATGGAAAATTGTACAAGAATAGTTTATAAGAAATGAAATTTTTAACGTTAACAATTTAATTATGCTAATTTGTTTCATCATATAAACCATTATATAAATGTAAAAATATTGTAGTAAAAATATTTTATAATTATTTTATTTAAATATATCATCAATAGTGATTACTTTTACATATTAATATACATATACTTTGTATGCACAAAAATATGTTTTCAATAAAACATCAATTTTTTACTTTGAAATACTTTTATTATTTTATTTAGAAAATTTGGTACAAATCAATTCATTTTATACATGTGTAGAAATTAATTTTTAATAACTCAGTTTTTCCTATTCATACATTCCAATAAAATTATTCAATGATATCTTTTACATTTAATAATAATATTTCAACAGTTTATCTAATATATTTTAATACTATGGGATTTGTGTATATAAAACTATCAATGAAATAAAACATATTTAAATAAATATATATAATAAAATAATAAGAGTGTTACACATATCATAAGAATCAATATATGTTTCTATGAAAACATCCCTAGTTTGTTTCTTAAGAAGGTTTTTTTGTTCGTAATATATTCTTTATTTCTTAAGAATGCATCATATGTTTGGATTCAATTTTATAAAAACTAATTACAAAATGTTTTTAAATCAAAAAATATATTATTATGATAATCTTTTAGGTGGATTGGTTCCATTGCATCTACATTATAATATTTTATCCAATGATTATCATATTTTACATTTATTTATTAATGAGAATTATTAAATGTTATCCCACTAAAAATATTTACCCTTTTAAATTTCATTATTTTCATTTGTGAACCATGATCAATATATCACTAATTAAAGGGCCCAATTTAGCATTTTCGTCACCACTTAGTTATTTAGTTGTTCAATGATGATAATTCTACAACATATTAACTCCGTGTAGTTTAGTGGAAAACTATTTTCCCTAATCCTTTATGTATATTCAATCAACACCATTCTAATTATATGTAAATATTACTTGGTTCTCCAAACTATGTTTAACATAAACATAACACCAATACAAGTTAATATATTCTTACTACGGAAACCCATTACTATTCTTAAATGATTTTTTATTAATCATGAATATTTAACAATTAATTATTTTTTAAATAATTTTTTTAATTCAATAAATACCCAAGAAATAATTATATATATATATATATTATAAACTCTTTAGTCAATTTATCATTAAAGTACATAAAAATAAACTTTTTATAGGTATGCTGTAACAGCACGAGATTTTATGAAAAATATTCTTTTTAATTTTATTAATGTCTTGTGTTGTACGCTACACCAAAAGGAGCTTGCACAAAACGCATCTTTGACTTTCCTTGCATTACACGCAATCGCAACCTTCCTCGATAGCGTGTGTAGTACGCAATACTGAGTTTCACGAAACAACGATATGCTATTAAACTATTATTAAAACTAGCCGTTATGAATAGTAATAACCACTTTTTAAATTTTAGAAATTTTAGCTCTCAAAATGGACTTCATTTTTGGATTCGGAGTATCGAATTTAGCCTAAGGTGAAATTTTGGTACTTTTCGGATAACTTTCATATTCTGATGAATAGTGAAAATTACTAAATTATAATTAAAAACAACTTTTTTAATTGAAATAATTAATAGTGATGAATTATTAATTTGAGTGGTTTTAAAGTATATTTAGAATATATTTTTACAATTTAATACAATTTTAGTCATTGAATGTAATTTCACATTTAAACCAGACATAATCAAGTGTCAATCTTTTGATAGATATTGTTTCTTAAAAACACGCTATTTGTTTTAACAGCGGGATTTAATTATAAAATTAATTAATGAAACTTCTATGTTATGAATTTGGTAAAATAGACTTCATTTTTGAATTCGGAATATGAAATATAGCTTAGGATGAAATTTTGGCATTTTTCTGAAAAACATCAATTTTTGATGAATAGTGAAACTACTAAGTGGTAGTTAAAAAACTGAATTTTTCATAAAACATAATTTTACAGCTTCTGTGAATTGAATTTCAAAAATCCTAGAGACACGGTTGATGTCAGTAAGTAAAATGTGGTTCAATGAGATGAAAATAATTTTTGGTGAATAGTAACTTTTTACTTTTATTTACCACGGTTAAAAGTAAATAGGGTAATTAAGGGTAAGAATGATATTGATATTACCCTAACACATGTCCTAATTCTATTGGACAAGTTTATCTCGACCAAAAACAACCTTAAGTGTAAAATATTGTCATTTAGGCCCACTTGGATTAGATTAGGACATTTATTATTATTTAATTCAAAGAAGAGTTAAAAGAGTTAAAATCAAAGTTTATTTACTAAAACATTTTTAATATAGGGTTGTACATAAGATAAATTCGATTGTAAATATTCATCTAAAATCTAAAAATATTTCCTACATAATTTTATTTTATTTGTAATTTTTAGTCATAAAATAATTTAATTTATTCATGTCACAATGATGATGCAGTAATTATCTTATTAATGAAACATTGACATAATTGATGTTATAAACACCAAAATAAATGTAATTTGAGACTTTTTATGAATTACATTAATTTTCTAGTTTACTATGATATATTAGTGTTGATTTAATAAACTTGGTTCGAACATATAATTCTGTTATGACTTTCACAAAAATCATATATCAAATAGTGTCAAAATTGACACAAAATAGTTTTTAAATCAAATATTATATTATTAATTGTTATTTCATTCATAAAAATCTAAGGTTCGGCCAAATGACTTAGATAAGGATATATATATTAATAATAAACAACTTGGGGTTCGTTTGGCATGTTATAGTAAGTGTATTAACCATATAGTGTAAGAAAACAAAAAGTCACGGTAAAAGTTAAATTATTTAACTTAGAGTTAAATCTAATTGATAAGGTTAAAATAATAACCTAAACTTGTATAAATCCTATTGGATGATAGGATTTCGACCCATCCCCACTTTAGCTTCGAAATAAGACCCTTTGGAACCATTATAAACCGATTTTGACTTTAATATAAAATAATATTTTGAGATATTCCTAAGGTGCCCCTCTCCTCCCTTATAAAAGGACACCTCCTCCCCCTCCTCCTCACACCAATTTGAGCACTCAAGCTCGGCCAAACCCTGCCAAAATCTCTTCTCCAATTCCCTATAAACATCCTAAAGGGTCTGGTCTTCCTCAAAGACCAATTTTAGTGCCCTAAGAGGAGGTCTCAAAGAGGCGCTTCAAAGAAGAGGTAATTACCTTTACCAATTCTTTCATCTTTATTTCTTCTTCCACTTATTCTTCTTAGGTTGTTTCATTATGAAGTAATAACATAAGTATCACTAATATACTGATATGTTATTATAAGTATGAAACAACCCTATTTCCCCATCTATCCATCCTACGGAAAAATAAATCACCGCGCGTGCGTACGTACGGAATACCGTCTCCACGCCATGGTGTAATCTATTTTCCGCCACCACATTAATTGGATGGGTATAAAGGTGTAATGAGTAACTATATATGATTATTATAAAGTGATATTGATACTGAAATAGTATACATACACTTCAACACAATTCCACGACCATGGGAACGATATCATAGCTCGTGTGTACGTACGGACTACCGTCTCCACGACGCGATGAGATTCATTCTCAATGATTAACCATTCATGAATGATTATAAAGTATTTATAATAAGTAATAATGCAATATATGACCTAATAATGATACTGGAATTATTTATATTTATATGTATTTCATCTACATAATTCCATTCAATTCAATAAGGAAACGAAAACAGCGTTCATGCGTACGTACGGACTACCGTCTCCATGAACGGTGTATTTCTTTCCATTTATTGATTTATTATATATGTGTATTATGAATATATATATATATATATATAAATCATGTTTTATATTCTGGAATTACGTAATCATGATCTAAGTAATCATATGAATAATTACAAGTTAAAAACACGAACGACAAATGAGACGATTTTACCCAAAACGCTACTTTAACATGAATTTACAAAAGAACGGGTAATATAAAGTCATAAGTGGACCATATATGATATAATAACAATGAATATGACTCTGGAATAAGTCAATAACATGATTTAAATCATTATACAGGTGGTTCGGACACTCACAAAGCAAGTCGGACCTAAGGTAAGGGAAATATCACAATCTCATTTTTATCCGAGATTGTTTATACTTTGAAATTTACTGGGGTGTATTTTATCATCCACATCCATGTTTACTCAATATGTAATGTTATTTCAATCCACCTAAAATTGTTTAAATCCAATTTTACCCTTCGGTGAGTTTTTATTAAAGGATATGAAAGGAATCTTTTGTCGTGTTTCGTACGAGGTACTTTTTGACTTTTCCGACAAAAGTACGAAGAATTTTTTTTTAACTTATACGAAAAGAATGGATTTTTAAAGAATTATTTCCAAGAATCTTCATTTATAAGTTTTCATGTTTATTTTTAATCAACTTCTTTTAGTTTATAATTGTATGACATGTTAAGAAAAGAAAAGTGTTTTTGAAGTAGAAATGATATTTTCCTCAAGAATGGAGTTCAAATGTTTTATCAAAATTATTTTCCATCTAAGATAATATAGGGTTCTGTTTTTATCCCTATTATTACATTGATTTGATTATTTTGTGAGGTAATTATTTTTATGAAGTCATTTACCTTATATGATTTGTTTTATGATGTCATGAGGTTTCAAGAATCCCATTTTTGTTACATGTGTTATGCGATGATGTATGATTTATGATTATGTGGCACACATAAGAAAGGATTAATTATAAGATGGGTGGGACCTATATCTCCCTCCAATTCATTGGGTAAAGATTTTATATCTCATGAGATAGACATGGCTGAAATGTTAGGTTATACCAGTTCAGTGAAACATGACTGAAACGAGGGTTACTCGATTCAGAAAAGGACTTTGTCCACTAAGATAGTCTTGGCAATGAGTCTTGACTAACAAGAAATGATTCTCTATTATTATGTGTGTATGCCACAAAGTTTCATGTTTTAAGTTATGATTATTGGGATTTCATTTCACTAATGTGATTTATCCCATGTATGAAATTATGCTCTCTTTTGCAGGTTAAGATTTCCAAAATTTATGTTCTTATGAATATGTTGTGATTGATTTCTCTTTTGTTTACCCTTACTGAGCATTTGAGCTCACCCTTTTATGTTTTCTTTTCCCCAGGATATAAAGAAAGGTTTTAGGTAAAAAAAAGGGAAGATCTTTATGGGAGATATTGATGATATTTCACCACGATTAGAAGATTACGTTCCGAGTTTCCAAAGACACTAAATTATTACGATCCTTGTGTGTGTGTTTTTGTTATGTACTAAGTATTCCGCAAAAGTAATGTAATTTCCATGTACGTCAGGCTTCGGGTCGCTACAGTTGGTATCAGAGGAAAGGTTTAGTCAACCTTTGGAAACTAGGATGTGAGAACGTTTGTGAGATCCCAAGAGATATTTCTATGGTATGTCTAGGGATGTCCCTAAGGATAAGTATACATTTAGGATATAGTCCTAGAACTACGGTAACGATCTTAGAATTTAACCTAAGATGTTAGATATTGAGGGTACTCCCCCTTTACTATGTTTTTTTCTCTAGCATGATTCTTTCCTCTCAACGAATTCTTTTTGTGTTTTAGTTAATGGAGGGAATCAGACAGAATTCGGTTAACATTGAATCCAATGGACGAATTGGTGACTATAAGCAACAAAATTATGTAATGCCTAGAGAGAAAGATATTGTGATTATGCCGAATCAGTCATCGCGATATATGATTAACAAGGTGAAATTTAGTGATATACCTAATTAATCAAAGAAGAGGAAGATAGACTATTATGCATGTTCGCATGTTGAGCAGCATAAAGAAAGGAAGATTGAGATTTCTAAAGAAGGGAAGAAGAACCTTGAAGAATACCTCAAATGAAGGAACCGATGTTATTTGTGTAGAGATAAGGGTCATAGAGTGATAGACTGTTATGGAGTTCAATGTATTATTTGTGGAGAACATGGGCATTACCCAACTCAATGCCCTGACCTAAAAATTTACTTCTAAATCATGGAAGGACTTATTCCAGGACAATAATTGAAGAGGATGGACTGAAGTGTTTATGTATTGGTATTCAAGAATAATTTTGTTGAGGTACTTTTATGGTGTACTGAAATATTTATGTTTTGGTCTATTGTGGTTTTCAATAATTTTATGGTACCAGTAACCATGAAAAGTGATTGAGACATTTTTGGTAAACAGATGATATGAGCATAATGAAGGGATAAGAAGATAATGAGATGTTTGATTGTATTCATGAGCTCATGATTGATATAAAGACTAAGTGATATCATGGTTTGATTATATAGAATTTTGAGGATTTTGGTATGTGGAAAGTGTTAAATTTTAACTGCATTCATGTTTTCACTAAGGTATTCAAGAGAATACATGATTAAGGACTTTGAATGTTTGGAATGTGACCAACAAGACATATCTTATGATATATGAGGATTAATGACAGTATTAAATCTCTGGTAATCATTTTAAATATATTATGAGAGTGGACTGTAGTATTATGGATAATCCTAAAGATTAGAATGGATTACGTTGGACATAAGTTAGTATTGTTTAAGGATAGAAGATTTTCGATATTATTTATGTGATGTTATAGTAATGTAGTTTTAGAAAAAGGACAACCTGCAGGACGGGTGACAGCCCATCGCTTCGGACAAGGCTGTGGGAATCAAACCCACAACCGAAGTACGACTGGCCTTTATCGCCTACCACTGACCCACAGGAAGTCCCTGTTTAGTAGAAACTAGTTTTATTATATTAAGCAGTATGATATGTGAAGTATAAGTTCATTTTAGGAACCATATATGATTAATCCCACTATAGATCGACTTATGTATATAAATTTTTCTAACCTTTTGAGACAGATGGAATGACCCGTCATTCTATCACATGATCTGCTAACACTTCACGAATTACAAATTCAACATCATTTATTTAAGAGATGAAGTTGAAATTTTTAATGGCACGAACAACAGTGAGGTTTTACCAACATAAAGTAAGTATTTATTCTAATTCAGATTCTTTAACTTTAGGGAAACGATCTTGAAAACCAAAAATGTTGTCCTAGTGATCTTATATCTGATGAATCAGATGGTACCTTAGATCGTCACAAATTTATGGCTTTGTGATTACTGGCTTTTCCATAGCCATGTTCTCTACCACTCTCCATCAGAACTTGATGGTTAGATTTCTCTTCCATATCCATATTTTCACCTATGTGGAAACCCAGTGATTAGTTTATTTGGGTAACCGTTATGTTTCATACTTTTGTTTTTAAAAATTGGTTTTTATATTCCTTTTTACAATGTGGGTTTCTATTAAAGAAACTTTAGAATAGTAAACCATTTATAACCCCGACGAATTTCGAGGGCGAAATTCATTTTAAGGGGGGTAGAATGTAACATCCCGAGATTTTATGAAAAATATTCTTTTTAATTTTATTAATGTCTTGTGTTGTACGCTACACCAAAAGGAGCTTGCACAACACGCATCTTTGACTTGCCTTGCATTACACGCAATCACAACCTTCCTCGATAGCGTGTGTAGTACGCAATACTGAGTTTCACGAAACAACGATATGCTATTAAAATATTATTAAAACTAGCCGTTATGAATAGTAATAACCACTTTTTAAATTTTATAAATTTTAGCTCTCAAAATGAACTTCATTTTTGGATTCGGAGTATCGAATTTAGCATAAGGTGAAATTTTGGTACTTTTTGGATAACTTTCATATTCTGATGAATAGTGAAAATTACTAAATTATAATTAAAAACAACTTTTTTAATCGAAATAATTAATAGTGATGAATTATTAATTTGAGTGGTTTTAAAGTATATTTAGAATATATTTTTACAATTTAATACAATGTTGGTCATTGAATGTAATTTCACATTTAAACCAGACATAATCAATTGTCAATCTTTTGATAGATATTGTTTCTTAAAAACACGCTATTTGTTTTAACAGCGGGATTTAATTATAAAATTAATTAATGAAACTTCTATGTTATGAATTTGGTAAAATAGACTTCATTTTTGAATTCGGAATATGAAATATAGCTTAGGATGAAATTTTGGCATTTTTCTGAAAAACATCAATTTTTGATGAATAGTGAAACTACTAAGTGGTAGTTAAAAAACTGAATTTTTCATAAAACTTAATTTTACCGCTTCTGTGAATGAAATTTCAAAAATCCGAGAGACACGGTTGATTTCAGTAAGTAAAATGTGGTTCAATGAGATGAAAATAATTTTTGATGAATAATAACTTTTTACTTTTATTTACCACGGTTAAAAGTAAATAGGGTAATTAAGGGTAAGAATGATATTGATATTATCCTAACTCATGTCCTAATTCTATTTGACAAGTTTATCTCGACCAAAAACAACCTTAAGTGTAAAATATTATCCTTTAGGCCCACTTGGATTAGATTAGGACATTTATTATTATTTAATTCAAAGAAGAGTTAAAAGAGCTAAAATCAAAGTTTATTTACTAAAACATTTTTAATATAGGGTTGTACATAATATAAATTCGATTTTAAATATTCATCAGAAAGCTAAAAGGATTTCCTACATAATGGTATTTTATTTGTAATTTTTAGACATCAAATAATTTAATTTATTTATGTCACAAAGATGATGCAGTAATTATCTTATTAATGAAATATTGACATAATTGATGTTATAAACACAAAAATAAATGTAATTTGAGACTTTATATGAATTCCATTAATTTTATAGGTTACTATGATATATTAGTGTTGATTTAATAAACTTTGTTCGAACATATAATTCTGTTATGACTTTCACAAAAATCATATATCAAATAGTGTCAAAATTGACACAAAATAGTTTTTAAATCAAATATTATATTATTTATTGTTATTTCATTCTTAAAAATCCAAGGTTCGGCCAAATGACTTAGATAAGGATATATATATTAATAATAAACAACTGGGGGTTCGTTTGGAATGTTATAGTAAGTGTATTAACCATATAGTGTAAGAAAACAAAAAGACACGGTAAAAGTTAAATTATTTAACTTAGAGTTAAATCTAATTGATAAGGTTAAAATAATAACCTAAACTTGTCTAAATCCTATTTTTTGATAGGATTTCCACCCATCCCCACTTTAGATTCGAAATAAGACCCTTTGGAACCATTATAAACCGATTTTGACTTTAATATAAAATAATATTTTGAGATATTCCTAAGGTGCCCCTCTCCTCCCTTATAAAAGGACACCTCCTCCCCCTCCTCCTCACACCAATTTGAGCACTCAAGATCGGCCAACCCCTGCCAAAATCTCTTCTCCACTTCCCTAGAAACATCTTAAAGGTTCTGGTCTTCCTCAAAGACCAATTTTAGTGCCCTAAGAGGAGGTCTCAAAGAGGCGCTTCAAAGAAGAGGTAATTACCTTTACCAATTCTTTCATCTTTATTTCTTCTTACACTTCTTATTCTTAGGTTGTTTCATTATGAAGTAATAACATCAGTATCACTCATATACTGATATGTTATAATAATTATAAAACAACCCTATTTCACCATCTATCCATCCTACGGAAAAAGAAATCACCGCGCGTGCGTACGTAAGGAATACCGTCTCCACGCCGTGGTGTAATCTATTTTCCGTCACCACATTAATTGGATGGGTATAAAGGTGTAATGAGTAACTATATATGATTATTATAAAGTGATATTGATACTGAAATAGTATAGATACACTTCAACACAATTCCACGACCATGGGAACGATATCATAGCTCGTGCGTACGTACGGACTACCGTCTCCACGACGCGATGAGATTCATTCTCAATGATTAACCATTCATGAATGATTATAAAGTATATATAATAAGTAATAATTCAATAGATGACCTAATAATGATACTGGAATTATTTATATTTATATGTATGTCATCTACTTAATTCCATTCAATTCAATAAGGAAACGAAAACAGCGTTCATGCGTACGTACGGACTACCGTCTCCATGAACGGTGTATTTCGTTCCATTTACTGATTTATTATATATGTGTATTATGAATATATATATATATATATAAATCATGTTTTATATTCTGGAATTAAGTAATCATGATCTATGTAATCATATGAATAATTACAAGTTAAAAACACGAACGACAAATGAGACGATTCTACCCAAAACGCTACTTTAACATGAATTTACAAAAGAACGGGTAATATAAAGTCATAAGTGGACCATATATGATATAATAAAAATGAATATGATTCTGGAATAAGTCAATAACATGATTTAAATCATTATACAGGAGGTTCAGACACTCACAAAGCAAGTCGGACCTAAGGTAAGGGAAATATCACAATCTCATTTTTATCCGAGATTGTTTATACTTTGAAATTTACTGGGGTGTATTTTATCATCCACATCCATGTTTACTCAATATGTAATGTTATTTACATCCACCTAAAATTGTTTAAATCCAATTTTACCCTTCGGTGAGTTTTTATTAAAAGATATGAAATGAATCTTTTGTCGTGTTTCGTACGAGGTACTTTTTGACTTTTCCGACAAAAGTACGAAGAATGTTTTTTTAACTTATACGGCAAGAATGGATTTTTAAAGAATTATTTACAAGAATCTTCCTTTATAAGTTTTCATGTTTATTTTTAATCAACTTATTTTATTTTATAATTGTATGACATGTTATGAAAAGAAAAGTGTTTCTGAAGTAGAAAGGATATTTTCCTCAAGAATGGAGTTCAAATGTTTTATCAAAATTATTTTCCATCTAAGATAATATAGGGTTATGTTTTTATCCCTATTATTACATTGATTTGATTATGTTGTGAGGGAATTATTTTTATGAAGTCATTTACCTTATATGATTTGTTTTATGATGTCATGATGTTTCAAGAATCCCATTTTTGTTACATGTGTTATGCGATGATGTATGATTTATGATTATGTGGCACACATAAGAAAGGATTCATTATAAGTTGGGTGGGACCTATATCTCCATCCAATTCATTGGGTAAATATTTTATATCTCATGAGATAGACATGACTGAAATGGTAGGTTATACCGGTTCAGTGAAACAGGACTGAAACGAGGGTTACTCGATTCAGAAAGGGACTTTGTCCACTAAGATAGTCTTGGAAATGAGTCTTGACTAACAAGAAATGATTCTCTATGATTATGTGTGTATACCACAAAGTTTCATGTTTTATGTTATGATTATTGGGATTTCATTTCACTACTATGATTTATCCCATGTTATGAAATTATGCTCTCTTTTGCAGGTTAAGATTTCCAAAAGTTATGTTCTTATGAATATGATGTGATTGATTTCTCTTTTGTTTACCCTTACTGAGCATTTGAGCTCACCCTTTTATGTTTTATTTTCCCCAGGATATAAAGAAAGGTTTTAGGTAAAAAAAGGGAAGATCTTTATGGGAGATATTGAAGATCTTTCACCACGATTAGAAGATTACGTTCCGAGTTTCCAAAGACACTAAATTATTACGATCCTTGTGTGTGTGTTTTTGTTATGTACTAAGTATTCTTCAAAAGTAATGTAATTTCCATGTACGTCAGGCTTCGGGTCGCTACATATGCCACATTTAAAAATATATGTTATCTCATAATATGTGGCTTATAGATTTATCTACATTATTTAAGGAATGTTAAAAGATAGCTGTGATATTTTCAAATAGGTCCATGGTTTCATATATTCTGAATTCACATATATCATATGGTTGATACAACACTATATTTTATGAAACACATAATTATGTTATCACCTGTTATGATATCCCTAATCATATGCTACAATAAAAGAAAACTAAAAGATCTATACTGAGTGGCCTCCAATAGTATCCCATATCATAGGATATTATTATTTAAAATCTTAAAATATAAAATTTCATATAGTGACGAGTAAAACAAATATCCAATCCTTTTAAATTCTTTACAGTAACACAATCGTACATTGACAATTTTTGTTCATTTTCAAAAATTATTTCGAGAATTCAATAACATTACACAGTTGAAATAACTCTATTTTAATTATAAGGATATATTAATGGTTAATAAATTCAATATATAATATTATTATAATAAATAAAAAGAGCACTATACCATTTAATCTTTTACCATACCAACCATAAAAAAGAATGTATAACTTGAACTGGGTTTCATAGTTTTCCTTTCATTCAATCTATGTTTTACGAAGATCATAAGGAAACCACAGTATACTCCTTTTATATGATGAGTCCATTATTTGATCCTAAAACAAACAAATTTCAAAATCCATATACATTAAATGAAGTCCATGTTAAATAGAATACAAGATGTGAAATAATGAGAATTAATGAAAAAATATTATTACATGAATTTGGTAACGTAGATATTAAATTGGTAAAAATTATATAAATAACTGAATTACTAAATTTATATTAACTTAATCAATTTAAATGAATTTAATATTTCCTATGTAATTATCCCTCGACTATTAGGAAAGTCCTTTTGTTAATAAAAATATTTTTTTCTTCAAAAATTATTTTTATATTTATTGAGATAATTATATAATTAATTTATTAAAATTTTGAAAATTTGATTTTAAAAAATATATATAATTTTTCGAAATTTTTATATCATAATTAGATTTTCTTTCAATTTTGGAACATTTATGAAATGATTTATTTTTAATGAATATTTAAAATATAGATTTTTATTGAAAACATTATTTTATTTCAAAGTACATATAAAGTATTCTATTTTGGACTATTTATAAATATATTTTGTTAATTTTGATTAATAATAATAAAAATATTGTATATAAAATTAATATAATTGGTGATTTTTTTAAATAAATAATATTTAAAAGAAAGTTTCTCAGAAATTTTTTGTTGTCTCTTTTTGATTTTATAATAATAAATTAAATTTTACTGCTTATGTTTTATGAATTTTTTTAAATTGGATTAAAATTTTCAATTCTGGTGGTCTAAAATTTTAATGTAGGGCCCTTTAATTTTTGGGCATATGAATACTATCCATGTTAATTTTTATTACCACAGTAAAGTGTACATCAAGTATTTGTAGATAAAACTAAAATTATAACACTAAAAAATAACAATAAAACATTCCCCAATTTCATGTTATGATTAAATTTCCTTAATAATATTCTAAATTTTTTTTATGTGATGTTTTCTTAATGTGTATGTGATTATTTCTTTTATAATATTTTATTTAATGTAATATAAAAAATGATACATTTCCATTTTTAGTAAATAAAATATATTAAAAATGGGTATATCCATATAAAAGGTTCTGTTATAAATATTAATTCTATAGTTGAATTATTTATCATCATCCTTTAATTTGACTTTATATTTTTAGATAAGAATTAAGTATATTAAATGCATACACAAATTTTAAGCATTAAATATTCAACTAATAAAAATAAATGATATTAATATTATATGATGTTGTATAAATTGAAATAATTATCATGATGGAATAATTTTAATTTTTAAAATAAATTTAAATATGTATAAAATGTTTTATTTTTAATTAATTGGTTATTATTATTATTATATAATTCAATGTATTTCAATACTTCTCATATTAATATTTTTTATATATTGTTAAAATAATATTTTTTTAAATAAAATTAAATGAATAAAAAAAATATTTGGCCAAATTATTTGGTTACAATTTAAAATACCAAAAAGGTCCCTTTATTATCAATTTATCCATTTATAGTATTGGAGTAGACTCACAGCGAATAAAAAACCTTGTTCTTAAGGAAAATGTGTCAGATGAGTGGTGTTAAAAGAAAAAGATAAAGGTAAAAATATATTAAACTTATAAAAAATTTTAATTTTATAAGATTATATCCACCCATAGTCATATTAAATTTTTATTAAATAATTTTTAATACAAAAGTACATCAAAATTAAATTATATTTATTTCATTTTTAATGAATTCCAAGATTGTCCACCCAATATCTTATAAAATGGAACCACATCATCTCATGTTGTAAAAAAAAAATCCAATTTTTTTTTGTTTTGATCAATCAATATCCTTTACTAAAATAACTAGGGAAATTATATTTTCTTTATTTTTGGAAAATATGAGATTTTAATGGCTTATTTTGTAATCTAATGAAGGATTTCCAAATTAGAGAATACATTTTAACTGAGTGTTTTTGGTTTAATTTCTTCTTCCACATCCATTGGATTCTTTTAACCAAAGTGATACAATTAAACAAAAATATAAAATACACTTATATGTTTTTATGTAAAAAAATAATATATATCTCAACATCCATAAAATGGGATATGAAACTGTCAATTGTGTGTACTGAAAACTACCATCTCCTAAACTGATGTCATTATTTTTCCATCACCACCAATCATGGGTGGCTATAAAGAAATATATAATCTATATATATGGTATTAATTACATATTTGTCTTTATTAAATGAAAATATATCAATTAAATTCATATGATCAAATTCTTTCAAAAATGATATTTTCATTCGTGCATTTGTGTGGGCTACGACATCTACGAAGTGATGTGATTCATTTATAATCCCCACATAATAATGATAATATATTATAGCTTATATTAATAAATTAAATGGTTTTTAATATATAATCATAATTCGTTAATTGTTAAATAATACATGAATACTTTTCAAAATAATCACTGAAAACAAAAATGTTAATCACGCGTACATACGACTTAAAATATCTATATTAGCAACATAGTTCACAATCCATAACCATATTTCGTGATTATATTTCAAATTATAATTGATGTACAAAAATAATAATAATATCATTATTACTATTACAGATATGATGTAATAATGATTGTTTTTACCATGGTCATCATGCAGATTTCTTTTTGAAATTATCATCCTAGGGTCCTCATAACATCATATGGGGAATTAAATGTGTTAGTAATTAAATAATTATAAAAAAGAAATTAATTTTTTTTATGATAAATAAAAAAATTATTAAAAGTTCATCAATATAATAATTAAATGATTTATGTTTTTAATACAGGAGTTAAATGATATTCAATAAAAGTTTAGAGTTGATCTAAGGGATTTCCTTTCATTTTCCATTTACTGAGAAGTATTTTATTATTATGACCATATTCTATTATACAAGATTTATATACTACAATTAATCATGTTATATCATTAATAATTAATTAATAAAATTATTTTATGTTGTAATTTTTATTATTTCATCCACGAGAAATTTTACATGAATGTTACAATGTGGTCTTTGGTTTTAAAATTAATTTATTATTAATCAATAATAAATATTTTTCAGCTTTGTTGTGATGTAATTATATATTAATTTACATATAATTTTTTTAATTGACACATGTTTGATTGGATTAACTTATTTCACATAATATCTAAATTTCGTAACTCCTAATTCACGAATATTCTATTTGTAGAGTTCATTCATCTAATCTTGTCTTTATTTGGTTCATACATTTATGATATCCACCTATATTATTTTATGAGGTGTACATAAGATCCATTTTGACATGTTATATCATTAATATAACTATTTTTATGATATTTAGACATTAAGTTTTTTATGCTTTCATTGAAATTTTTTATTGAAATGTTTCCAATGTTATAAGGCTGTATATTACAGCATATTATACCATTAAAAATGACTATGATAATGTTAAATTGATAGAAATAATATAGTGTTATTTTCATGATCATAATTTATTTTATTACCATATTTTTATTAATTTTTATGTAATTTTTCTATACGTTTCTCCATTATTGATTAATGAATCCTCATGGAAGACAATTATATATGATACAAATATTGTATCTTGTGTTTTATAGAGAATTATTCTCTTCAATATCCATATTTTCTAAAATGTTTAAAAATGATATTTATAAACATAAATTATTTAATAATTTTATTCTTCGTTATATATAAAGTTATAATAAGTGGTTTTCAAAGGAATTTTTAAATCACTTTTCAAATATCTCAAAATTTATGTACATTACAAATAGATGTAATGAATTTTTATTATTAACATTTATAAGATAGACTGATTTTCATGTCATCAAAAACATTATTTTCCATGAATATTGTTATATAGTAATACATGTTTATTTTCAATGTAAACGTTTTTAACTATATATTATGAATTTTTAGTTTTTAAAATTTATTTTTAAAATAAAAAGCCAATTTTCCTCCAAATTTTTATTAATGATCATTTAATTGTAATTTCATTCATCAATGCTAATAACCCTTGATTTAACTTATTTTTCAGAGGTTATATATTATAATGACAACATCCTCATTATTTATTTGGGTGTGTTAATTTTTAATGATATTTTCATAGTACTAATTTATATTCTCGGAGTTAATCAGATTATGAATATAATACTCTAGTTTAACATATACAATGATAACTAAATTCCTAAACACCATAACCATTATTGGATAAATGGATTCAATAATAAATTTTTAAGATTTATTTAATGTTAAAGCATCCCTCTATAGCAATTTTTGATTTATTGTTTGAATTTTACTTTATATAAATGATATTTATATATCAAGAAATTTTTTTCCCTTGTGGGTACAATGATTGTTTTAAAAAATACAATATTTTGTGAATTATACTTATGTTACGATTGTGGGAATATTTTATGATGATCGATTGATCAATTATAAATATATGGAAGGTGATTTTTTTAGTTCACTTTAGTGGATTTGGTAAAGGGATAGAGTTAACATATTATGGTTATCCAAAGTGATTATGGGAATATATTGTGATGGTTATTAAAATTGTAACCACAATGGTGATTTCATTTTTAACCCAGATGTTTATTCTATGTATAACATTTAATATTATCAAATTTTAAATAGTGTTATGAAAAAAATTCCTCATTTTCCTGTATTATTTACCTTTGTTTTTCATGGGACATTAAAGAAATATTATTATTTACAATGGTTAGATAACGTGTTTTTTAAATAAAAGTGTAAAATAACTATTATTGGTGAAAATATAAATGCTTTTAATGATTACTTTAGTCAATATTGACATCATATGGATCATTATTATTGATTTTGGGTACCATTTATTTTTAAAAATCAAAACTAAATGATTCACGATTGATGATCTAGGTTTTGATCAATAGGAAATCTATTTTTTATGGTTATGTAATTTTAATATGTAATCACACCCTTATTCTCCCCAATGAAATTGGGTTAATAATGCATATGTTTAATCTAATACTAAATTATAGATCACCCTAAAATTGATTCATTTTACAAACATTATGATGATGGATGATAATTTATTTTTTTAAATAATGTTATCATGTTTCTAAAATTTAATGGGAGATATATTATATCTTGATTAACCATTTTTTAATTGATCTAATTGATTTAGTTTTTTTCAGAATTATATAATTTTATAAACCTAAAATTCAATTTCCTTATATTTTATTTTTTATTTAATCATCATATTTTAAGTATTGGATACAAATAATTATGTACCATTTATTGGTATTATGCCCTAAATGTAATATTTAAGTTTGACTAATTGAATCCTAGTGCATAGGTTCAGGGCTATTAGAGTTGGTATCAGAGTAGGGTTTATAAAACTTTAGTCATTAATATGTTTTAATTTTATGTTATTTAATAGTAATGGATTAAACTATATGTTCATGACTATAAGGTTAATCATAATCTCAAAATCTTAGACAACAATCTTGAGGTTTTAAGCCTGGGACTTTTTAAGGGAATAATGTTATTTTAGGAGACATTTAACTTCATTGAGTTATATGGATATTGTTGTATTTAGATGGTGTATTCATTGAGGAGTAATGGATTGAATAAAAATTATAATAAAATATAATATTGATGTGGCGTTATAGTGATGTACATTATTTAGGGAAATTATAAGAATAACATGAAGGAAATGTGGCTGTGAAATATAAAATCTTGTGTATCTAAATTTATGTGTCACTAAGGTTATTTAAATTTATTTTTTTTAATCTTGGAATAATTTTAAAAACAATTCAAATGATTTTTTGTTTCAAGATTGGACATGAATATTCTGACTAATTTTAAGGATTGTTATTTATGGAATGATTTAGTTTGACCATCGATATTACTAATTTTTTGTGAATATTAATATTGTATTTACTCATTGTAAGGATTATTTATTATGGGAATTATCATATATTATGTTAACATGTTTTGTTTTTGTTAATTTCTAGATACAGGAAGAATAAAATGTTATTCTTTTTTGTGATTATTTGATCTTTTATATGATTATTTTATTCAATTAGGGATGTGAATATAATTTTCAATACTCATAATTTCTAGAAAATGATGGAATTGTGGTTGAAATTTAATGAAGATTTAAATGTATCAGTTAATGTAAGTACATATGTAAGACCCAAAGATTTCACGGTATGTTTCCCTTTGAATAATGGAATAACTTTCTTTGCATGAAACTTCAAGATTCTAACACACCCCGACCAATCAAACTAGACGTTATGAATAGTAATACCCACTTTATGATATTTTATAAATATTATTTTTCACAATTGACATTAATTTTGGATTTGTAATATCAAATTTACCCTTGGGTTAATTTTTTTACTCTTCTGAAATCAATAAATTTTTGATGAATAGTGAAAAATACTAAATTTTAATAAAAACATCTTTTATTATCAAAATAATTTATAGTGTTAAATTATACATTTGAATGGACTTTATCTATAATTATATTATATAATTATCATTTAATATAATTTAGGTCATTGGATGTAATTTTACATTCAAACTGGACATAAACAAGTGTCAATCTTTTGAAAGTTATTAATTCTTAAAAACACACTTTTGGTTCCGACAACATGAATTAATTTTAAATTAATTTATTCCACTTTAGTATTTTGAATTTGGAAAAATAGATTCCATATTTGGAATCAGTTGGCCAAAATTATGTGAATAGGTAAATTTTATTTTTATACATTATGAATAATTACTTCGGTAAATATTTTATTTACCATGGTTAAAAGGGTAAATCCGGTTAATAATGTTAAAACATTTATAATAATAATATTAAATTACCCAAACACATGTCCTAACCCTATTAACGGATATATCTCTGACCATGGGCATCGTTGGGTATATTTTTGGAACCGATGGTGCAAATTGAGAGTGATAATGACACTTTATATTAATTAATTTTAAGTAAAGACAAAAATGACATAAATATATATCTTTTAGTAAAAAAACTTTTACAGGGGGTTATATAAGTAATATCATCAACTATAAATATTAATTTTATATCTAAAAGTATTTCCTACTTCATTTAATTTTATTATAATTTTTAGACATAAAAAAATTAATTATGACACAATAATGATGTAGTGTTTACCACATTAATGGTTAACAAAAATAAATGAGATTATAAAAATAATAAAATCTCCAAAACCATTCAAATTATTATTGGATGATTTTATTTCGAATATGATTCATCTTATCTTTTAATTCAACGAGTTTTGGACCTGAATAAACATAAAATAATTACATAATAAAATAATATTTTAAAACATCTCTAAAGAGCCCCTCCACCACTTTATAAAAAGCCTTCAACTCTAACCCATTAATCACACCTCTAAAAAACATATATTATCCAAAAACTACCCAAGTAATCTCTTTAGATCCCTCTATTCCTTCTAGTAGCCTTACCTTAGGAAGAAGTCACCTCAAGGAAGCCTTTTGGTTTAAAGAATGGGAGTTAAGCGATTTAAAGGTAGCATCTCCTCTTAAGATCTTTTCTTTAATTTTAGTTCCCAAACCCCATAAAATCTTTTTATTCATTTTGTTTATAAAATACCAGTACCCTCAAAATACAAGGTTTTTTTAGGAGAATTATTTTAATTAAACATACACACACCTCCATCTAATGGGTATAAAACCAAATGTTTCTGTGGATGGCGAACTACTGCCTCACGAAACAATGATTGTTCAATCTTCCAAAACCACCTCTTATGGAGGACATTATTATGGAACTATAATTTTAAATGATATTTATTTTATATATAATATTCTATATTTCTCCTTTATAGCATACCTTAATTCATTTCATGTTTTATATATACGATAATTTCATTTGAGGGAGTGCGGACTACCGCTCCCTCAATGTGATACTATAGGTTCATACCACACATGGAACTTATAAAGGTTGGTGTTAATGAACATACGTATAATATATAAAATATTATATTATACAGGAATAATTATAAACCTATGTATCATTTTTTTTCTTTCCTCTGAAAATAAAGAAATAAAACTGATGTATCATTCATGCATATGTAGAGATCAACGTCTCCACGAACGAGAAGAGTTTCATTCCCCATCATAATCATTAAAGAATAATTTTAATTTTATTATTAAAAATAATATTTAAAAACATAATATCATTATGGATATGAATCAAATACATCATATCCATAACAAACATTACATACAGAAAAAAACATATAAATGAAAATGAATCAATTAACACATGAAACAATGATACTACTAAAATATTAATAACACAACAATATTAGAAGATCATATATGATATCATATTTATGTATTTTTTACTTGAATAAATTAATATCAATGATTTAACTATTATACAAGAGTTTAAAGTACTTTCGAACAAGGAAAATTACACGTTAATTCTTAACTTAACAATCTCGTTATTATCTGAGGTTGTTTTTAGATTAGTATCAACTAGTACCTCTTTATCATCCACATTCGTGTTTTCTTAAAAATGTATTTCAATATAATTTTATTATTTACTATACTATGATTTAAATTAATTTATACCCTTATTTGACTTTAAATTTTTAGAAATGAATATTTATATAGTTTTCCAAATAAGGTACTTTATGAGCATTTCGACAAAATTAATGTAAGATTTTTTTAACTTATAAGGATTGTGCGTATATTTTCCATCATAATAACATCTTAGAATATTTCCTTACAGGATTATAAGAATATTTTCAAAATATAGGTTTTCATTTGTAATTATGTGTCTCTTAAATGATTTTAAAATAAAAATACATATTTCCCTCAAATAGTTTTGATTTCATAAATGTCAATATCCTTTGTTAAATTTTACACATGTTTGATGTTTATTTATTATGATACAAATCTTCCATATTTTATTTATGGTTTTTTATATGTTTGAGTGTGGATATGTTATTTTTAAACCATTCATGGTGTATGGATAATGTATTGAAATTTGGTATGCTAGTTTTAATAAGAATTTTTTTGTTTTGTTTAAAATTTTTCATATGAGAATTGTATTGGGAATAGTAAGTGACTGGTGGATCCCGATATAGATACTCAGTGCTTCGGTAGGTATCATGAGACCATTAGACATGAAATTGGCCGAGTTCTTTCCCAATTTGATATTTGTTTTTGGCTGATGCCTTATTCATTTTTATACATCTTCGCTGGGGCTTTGGAAAAATGTTTCAGAATGTCATGCATTATACATTCCATCATTTTGAAAATAATATTGATGGTTCAAGTGGTTATTTGAATATTAAGAAACCCATTACTATGTTTAATTATGGAATTATTTACTCAGCTCATATTTCTTCCATCAAGTGTTCTGTTTAATATTTTTAAGTGAATTTGTTTTTAATTATTCAACATAACTAATGTTTATGTTATCTACCACTATATTTCTTACTCTTAATGAGAATTTGATCTCACCCATTTCTTATGATTCATTTTACCATAATATGAAGAAGTTAGTTATGAGTGAATTGTAGGTATAATCTATGAGGCTTGGATGTTTCTTATGGAATATTTTTTTGTTGTATTTCTTTTTAAATTGTAATGTTGAACTTATGTATGTATCTTACTTCCAATGATACTAAACTAATCAGACTTTAGAGACATGATTCCCTGTATGATGCCAACATTATGTAATAATGATACGACATTGAGTCACTAGGGTTGGGGAATTATAGTTGGTATTAGAGAAATATTATTATAAACCTTGGAAACTAGATTTAGAAAAACTCTGATTTGAGAACATTACCCTAAGAAATTTTTTGAGGATTAGTATAGATGAAATTATTAAATTAATAAAATGTATAGATTTTTTGTATTTTCCAATAAATACATCCATGTATGGATATGAACAGGTAGAGGTTTCTTTGGCATAGATTAACATAGGAGGGAAAACTCTGACAATGTATTTTGGGCTTGACCAGGGGTATCCTGGTACACGACAATGGGTCTTCCTTCACTCTTGGTTAGAAAACTCCTGGAGGATATTCTTAGGATAAATCAAGATTTATTTACAAACAATTATGATGGATTTATGAGTATATAATTCTTCAATGAAAACATTTTTATGATTATGGATAATATCCATAAACTATTCAATTTATGCTAAGTGTTTTACATGTTTATAAATATGAATTTTGATTCATCAACTAATCTAGTGTATGCCATTTTATAGAAATGGTTCATATGGGAAGGAATGGAAACAGTGTCAACACACGTAATCCATGTAGAGATTTCCCTCATACTGAAGATAATTATATTGAAGCAGGTGAGGAAACTAGTGTTGATCAGCTTATCACCATGATGGGACAACTTAATCAGGTTATGAATAATAACATTATCTGTATGGAGAACCCTCATCCACAACGTGAAGGATAAATATTAGACCTCTTAATGTGGAAAAAACCTCCTAAATTCAAGGGTAATACAAATCCATTTGTAGTTGATCAATGGATAAGTTCCTTAGAGAAAATATTTCATGCTTTGTGGAGTTACAAAAGGTTAAAAGTGGTCATGTCAGTTTATTGCCTCACGGGAGATGCAAATCAATTTTGGTCATCAATTCAAAAAACAAAGGAGGATGAATAAGTATTGAATAGGGATTACAGGGTGTTTAAGGATCATTTAATAGAAAAATATTTTCCTCGTCACCATCGAGCGGATATAGAAAGGTAATTTCTAGGACCGAGGAAAAAGAAATATGGGAAAGTTGCAAAGTAGGGGTCTAACATTAAAAGGATAGAAAGGTATGTTGTAGATTATATATGCAACCCAAGGAGTAAGTTTGAATTTTTCATTAATGGGTTAAAACTATTTCTCTATCGAGCATTAGTCTCATAATCCTTTTCCTCAGACAATGAAATTGTCTCATGTTCTATCAAGATAGAAATGGAATTCTCTTTGTTAGATGACTATAAAGAAAAACAAAATAAGAAGATATCTGATGAAAAATCTGGTAAAGGAAATAAGGAAATAAAGAATAAGGGAAGAGTTGAATTTCCACCATGTGATAATTGTGGAAGTAAGCACCTTGGTGCCTATCTAAATTGAAAAAGAGTATGATACAAGTGTGGATAGAAAGGCCATCTTGCTGGTGATTTTAAGGGGAAGAAAGAAGCTATTAATGTTCAATGCTATAATTGTAGGGAGATGGGACATTATCCACATGAATGTCCTATGCGCCCAGAAAAAATACCTCAAAAAAGTTCAAGGGAGCTAGGTAAATCTTATATGATCACTACTACAGAGGTTGAATATCAAAAATACGTGGTGGAAGGTAATTTATTAGTTTCCTCAATTCTTTCCAAATGATTTATTTTATTCTAGATCAACCTCTTGTTTCATATATTCCCAATTTTCCAAGAAAATTAGATATTTTTAATATGAGTTAACAAGGTAGTTTTCAATCAAAACATATAAGATAAGGATTATTAAAACTATGTTTTGTTAATCTGTTCCCATTAGGGAATATAAATGTTTTTTATCAAGTGATCTCATCGTTATACCCATGACTGTATTTGACATAATATATTGTATGGATTGTCTTTTTTACTATGATCTGAAAATTTATTTTCAGAAGAAGGAGGTTACAATTTTTGATGATGATTAGAAGTACCTTATCATTAGAGAAAAAACATCACCATCTGATTTTAATCTAGATCCAAACCCAGTATCTCTAATAAATTCAATTTTTGGGGGGGAATATATTGAAATAAAAATGGGTGAGGAATGGAATACTCAACTATAGGATGTAGATATTTACAAGAATATGTTGATGTATTTCCAAATGATTTACCAGGACATCCTCCAGAATGAGAAATTGAGTTCTGAATTTATTTAATTCCTGTTCAAGGCCCATACTGAAAAACCACATAAAAATGGTCACTTTGGAAATAGTGGAGCTAAACAAACAAATTTAAAAGTTGAGTAATAAAATATTTATTCTCCCTAGTGTTTCTCAATGGTGATCCCCTATTCTTTTTTCCACGATGAGAGATGGATATATGAGGTTGTGTATTAACTACAGGGAGATCAATTCTATAAAAATAAAGTCAAGTATCCCATACCTCTCATTGATGATTTATTTAATCAACATCGTAGTGCTTAATGTTTTTCAGGGATTGACCATCGATCTAGATATAATTAGATGGGTATGACGAAGGAATACATTCCAATGATAGCATTTCAAACCAGGTACAAGATTTATGAGTTTATATTAATGCCTTTTAGACTAAATAATTAACCATCTATATTAATGGATATAATGAATATAGTTTTCAAGGACATATTAATGACTTTGTAGTTGTATTTATTGATGATATTTGGGTTTACTAATAAATCTACAAAGATCATGAAAATCAATTGCGCACTATTCTGAACACCCTCATAAGAAACGATTTATATGGGATGCTTAGAAAGTGTGAATTCTAGCTTCAGGATATTTCTTTTCATGTACATATTGAATCTAGTGATGGAATCTATGATTATTTTTCAAAGACATGTGCAATATAAGAATGGTCAGCACCGACCTGTATAACTGAGTACGAAGTTTTCTTTGTCTAATAGGTTATTATCGGCATTTTTCCATAAAATTTTCCAGATTGGCTAACCCATTGACCAAGCTCACACGTAAAGGGGTTATATTTGTTTGTACAAAAGAGTGTAATGAATGGTTTAAAGATCTAAATAGAAGATTATTCAATTATTTTATATTGACTCTACCATTGGGGAATGATGGGTTTCTTATTTATAGTGATTCTTAAAAGAAAGGACATGGTTTTGTCCTTAAGAGGAATGATATAGTTATTTCCTAGGCATCACGACAACTAAAAATTCTAGAAAAAAAACTATCCTACTCATGATCATGAGTTATTAGTTGCAATAATTTCATTAAAGATATTGAAACACTCTCCCAATGGTGAAAATTTTGAGATATATACTGATCACAAGAGTTTAAAGTATATTTTCTCAAATAAGAAAATCATCTTTAGGGAAAATAGATAGCTTAAACTACTAAAGGATTATGATTTCACTATACACTACAACCCAGGGAAGGAAAATAAGGTGACAGATGAATTGAGGAGAATGGATCATGGTTTCTTGAACAAAATGTGAGTTTAAAGGGAACCTATGTTCATGGTTCTACTGAAAATAGATATGGGAATAATCATGAAAGCTGAATCATCAAAAAATTTCAAATGGTTGCTAAACCATATTAACTAGAAAGGATAAAATGTTCTTAGGATGATAATAAAATGTTTCAAAATTAAATTAATACTGTGAATGATGGGAGATTGATCAACTTCGTATATAAAAACGGGATTTTGAAATTTGTGATGAGACTTTTTATTCCTGACATACCTGATCTAAAAATTGAATTGTTGGATGATGCTCATAGCTCTAATTTCCCTATACACCCTAGTAGCATATCATGTATCGATATTTGAAGGAACTTTTTTTGAGGGACAACATGAAGAGGTATATTTCTTACTATGTTTCATGATGCATGGTTTGTCAACAAGTGAAACCTAGAAGGTAATATCTGTGAGGAGTCATCGAGAAATTCCCATACCTGAGTGGAAATGTGATGCTATTACAATGGACGTTGTCATGGGGATACCAAAGACTTCTAGAAGGAATGATGCAATATGTGTCACTTTTGATCATCATTCCAAGTCAGTATAATTTCATGATATAAGAGAAAATTTACCACATGTTTATTTCAAAATAATATATATTAATTTGGTTGTTAGACTTCATGATTTATTTCTATCGATTGTTTCTCATCTTGATCCCTGTTTAACCATAATGTTCTGGAAAAGTCTTCATAAATCCCTAGATAATGAACATCATTCAGCACTTCCTACCAGCCTCAAACATATTGACAATCATAACAGACTATTAAAACCTTATATGACATGTTGAGATCTTTCTCAATTAACTTTCAAGTTATGTTGGATCAGTATTTACATCTGGTAGAATTTTATGATAATAATAGTTTCCATTAAAGAACTTAGATGGAACCATATAAAGCATTATATGGAATGAGATATTGTACACCAACTTTTTGGGATGATGTTGGTCAATGAAAACTTGTAAGCCCAGAACTTATTGAGGAAAAAATGTAGAAATGGAATATTATCCAAACCCACATCAAAGCTGATTAATGTAGGCCAAAGAGTTATGTTAGTAACCGATGGAATGATTTGTAATATCAAGTAGGAGAACATGATTTCATGAAGTTATATCCATGGAAGCATGTTATACAATTATCTAAGAAATGAAAATTATGTTCTATTTACATAAAACCATTCGATATTCTAGAGTGAATTGGAAATGAAGATTACTATTTAACAATGCATCCATGTATCTCCAAAGATGATGATGAGTTCCATGTATCACTATAGAGAAAAATACATGTCTGGCCTAATATAGGTACTCACTGATGATGAAATAGAACTAGAACCCTATCTATTTTATTATGAATAGCCTATCATAATTCATGATACAAGAGATCAAGTGTTGAGAAATAGGACGACTTGTATAGTGAATGTTCTATGGGGAAACCATAAGATGGAAGAGGAATCATCGGAACCCGAGGAACTTAAGATGAAGAACAACCTGAATATTTTTATGTAGTAATATTAAATAAATTTCAAGGGTGAAATTATTTGAATTAGGGAAGAATGTAACACCCCAAACTTCCATGGAATGTTTCTCTTTGAATAATGAAATAGTTTGCCTTGTAATCAACTTCGAGATTCTGACAAACAATGAGAAATCAAAATTGCTCTTATGAATAGTAATACCCAAATTTTAAAATTTAAACAATTTTATTTTCCAAAATGGAATTAATTTTTGGATTCATAATATCAAAATTATCTAAGGGTGAATTTTTGGTACTCTTCTAAAAACATTCAATTTTTTATGAAGAGTAAAAAATACTAAATTTTGATTAAAAACAAATTTTGTAATCAAAATAAATTTTTAGTGTTAAATTATAAATTTTAATGGTTATTATGTATCTTTATATTATAATTTTTTAATTTAATATAATTTAGATCATTGGATGTAATTTCACATTTAAGCTGGACATAGACAAGTTTCAATCTTTTGATATTTATTATTTCTTAAAATACATGCTTTTTATTTTTAATACAAGAATTATTTTTAAATTTATTTCTGTCACTTTTGTGATTTGAATATGAGAAAATGGATTACATATTTGGAATCATGAGGTCTAAATAGTGTAAATAGGTAACTTTTATTTTTAAACAATACAAATAATTACATTGGTAAATATTTTATTTCCCATTGTTAAAGTAGTAATTCATAGAAATAATGATAAAAATAATATATAATAATATTAAATTACCGTAACACTTTTCCTAAGCCTATTGAAATGATACATTTCTTACCATGATAATATTTTGGTTGACATTGGGACCCCATGGATCTACAAGAGAGTGAAAATGACACATTAAATTAATTAATTTAATATAAAGGAAAAAATGACATAAACATATATCTATTTTAAAGAAATTTCTACACTGGGTTATATAAGTCATATATTTAATGGTAAATATTCATTTTAAAACTAAAAATAATTACTACACCATGTTATTTTTTTATACATCAAACAAATAAAATTAATTATGACATAATAATGAGGCAGTGTTTGCCTCATTAATGAATAACTTAAATTAATGATATTATAAAAGAAATATCCAAAACCTGTACTATTATTATTGTATTATTTTATTTCGAACATTATACTTCTTATATTCACCATTATGGATATTTATACCTTTATAAACTAAAAATAATTATATTATAAAATAATATTTTCAAACATCCCTAAAAGTCCCCCTATAGAAATCCCTCACATCTAACCCATTTCTCACACCTCTTAAACCCCTTGTATCATAAAAAATATGGTTAATTAAAATGACTACATTCTTATCTTACTCCTAGAAGCCTTAACATTGGAATAAGTCACTTCAACGAAGCCTTTTGGTTCAAACCAAAGGGAGTTACCCGATTTAAAGGTAAAATATCCTCTTAAGTAATTTTCTTTTATTTTACTTATCCAACCCCATAAATTCTATGTATTTATTCCACTTATAACAAAAATTATATCCTCAATATACTAGGTTTTTTTTATTATAAGTATTTTATCTACCCTTACATAAACCTCAATCTATTGTGTATAGAACATAATGTTTCTTGTGGATAGCAAACTACGGCCTCACGAAACGATGATTGTTCAATCTTCTACTACCACCTATTATGGTGGCCATTATGATAGAACTGTGATTATATATGATATTTGTGTTTTTTATTTTATCTATAATCTTATATAATTATCTTTTATAACATACTTTTATTTTTTCAGGTGTATATATACGATAATTTCATTTGAGGAAGTGGGTACTACCTCCCCCACAAAGTGATATGACTTGTTCAGACCATAAATAGAACGTATAAAAGATGGTTTTAATGAACTTACATAAAAGATATAAAATATTATATTATTTTAGAATAAAAAATAACTATTTTTCATTTGGTTTTCTTTCCTTTTAAAATAATAATAATGAAACGGAAGTAGAGCTCATCTGTACGTACATATTACTATCTCCTTGAACGTGATTAAATTTATTCTCCATTGTAACCATAGAGAAATAATTTTCATTTGATTATTAAAAATAATATTTATTAACATAATATCATTCTAGATATGAATCCAATACATCCTATCCATAACAATCCAGACTTACATTAAAAACATATAAAGGAAAACGAACCAGTTAACATCTAAAATAATGATACTCCTAAAATATTTTTAACCCCGAAATATTTGACGATTGCATATGATATAATATTTGTTTATGTTGTTATTGTATAATTTAGTAACAATGATTTAACTATTATAAATGAGGTTAATGTACCGTTGACCAAGGAAAAGTACAGAGTAAGGGTTAATTTCACAATCTCAATATTATCCAAGGTTATTTTTATGTAAGTAGATACAGATACCTCTTTATAATCCACATATGTGTTTTTATAAAAATTTATATCAATTTTTTTTTAAATTTACTAGAATATTGGTTAATTTTATTTATACCCCTATTTGACCTTATATTTTTTGAAACAAATCTTTCCATAATTTTCTAAATAATGTACATTATGAAATTTCTGAGAAAATTAATGTAAGAATGTTTTTCAAACTTATATGGAAGGTGTGGCAATATTACAATGTTATAACATTTTAAAATCATCCCATACATGAATATAAAAATATTTTCAAAATAATTGTTTTCTTTTATAATTATATTACTCTAAAATGATTTCAAAATAGAAAGAGGTATATCTCTCAAATACTATTGATTTTATCTTTATCATCATCCTTTGAAAACTTTTACCAGTGTTTGAAGTTGATATATTTTGATTAAAATATTCCATATTGTATTTAAGGTTTTTTGATATGTTTGGATATGGATGATTTCTTTTTATACCATTCATGTATTATGGTTAAATTATTGATATTTCATATGCTAGTTTTAATACAAATGTTTATTTAATGATTCAACATTTTCATATGATGAATGTATTGGACTTAGTAAGTGACAGGGGGAGCCCGCTATAGATCCTCACTACATTGGAAGATATCATTAGACAATTAGACATGGAATTGGCCAAAGCCTTTCCTTATTTGATATAATTTTTTTGGCTAAGGCCTTAATCATTTTAGGACGTCCTGGCCAAGGCCTTGAAAAAATGTTTCAGAATGTCCCAAATTATACATTAACTCATTATTAAAATAATTTTGATGGTGCATGTGGTTATTCAACTAGTAGAATACCCATGACTATGATTTAATATGGAATTATTTACTAAACTCATATTACTACCCTAAAGTGTTCATGTCTATTATTTGTAAAGGCATGTGTTTTCAATTAATCAATATGCTCAATGTTTTTGTTATCTTCTATTGTATTTATTACTCTTACAGAGCATTTGATCTCACCCCTTACATATGTTTCATTTTCCCGGGATATGAAAAAGTTAGTTATTAGTGACCTGTAGGAATAATCTAAAATGAGTGGATGATTCTAATGGAATAATTTAGTGTTTTATTTCTTTTCAAGTTGTAATGTTGAACTTATGTATGTATCTTGCTTCCAAGGCTACTAAACTAGACGGTCTTTTGGGACAAGATTCCTTGTATCCTGAAAATGATTTGTAATAATGCATGGACTCTAGGAAACTAGGTTCATGGCATTAAAATGTTTTCTTATGTTTTTTTATAAGATAAATAAATGTTTAAAATTTATGAAAATTATCATGAAAGAAAAAATTTATCATATTAAATTAGTTTCGGATTAATTGATGGTATATTGTACATAAAATGAATTCATAGAATTTATCACATCTGTGTTTTTATTTTTTTTATAGTTTTTTACATTATCATGAACATTTTCATTCATGTGATCAAGGATCTCGATCACTCACTATCATTATTTTGGAAATTAAATTTTATTCCCTATCCAAATTTTCAAATTAATTTTTTTTTATTTTTGGAATCATAAATGTGTTATTTCAGAATACCTTCTTATTTCTCATTTCCACTTTTTAATTAGAAATTTCATTAACCTTTTTTATGATTATTAACATGAATAAAAAAAAATTGAAAAGTAAAACCCTTGGATACAAAACTATAGATCAAATTTCGAGGTTGAATTTTATTATTATTGTTAGAATAAAATATCTAGATTTTTCAAAATAATACTATGGTTAATACCTTACAAGACATGGACAATTGAGATAAATTACAAATAAAAAATATGATATAAACATTATAAATTTCACATTAAATTATTAGGAATGAGTAGGATTAATTGAATAATTATTTATATATAATAGAATTATATAAATTAAAGTATATTTATAGATTCTTACGGAATAATCCCTTTATTTATTTGAAGTAGTTTTATTCATAATAATACTTTTCCATAAGAAATATTTTTACATATTTTTATTTGTGAATAATATGATTCATTAAAGGAATATTTAGAAATTTTATTTTAGAAAATGAAAAGAAAAATAGAATTTAGAATATCATAATTGTCCTATTATGAAACTTTGAATGTTTAGAGAATCGAGTGATTTTTTAGTAAATAGTGAAAATAATAATTTTTATTAAAAACTGTTTTTTATTTTATAATGATCATAATGTAGAATAAAATAATTTATTATTTTGGAAATCTAATTAATCTTATTTTAATATAAAATAACCAAATTATTATTTTTAAAAAAATTAAAAAAGAATTAAGTATAATAATATTTTATATTAATAAAAGGAATCATTATGAGAACCATTTTTTCATATTTTTTATGTTTAAAATATAAATAAATATTACCATTTCATCTGTTTAAATTATAAAAAATTGATTCCTTATGTTTAAATAGTGTGCAAAAATTTGGTATCTATATCCCTTTTGATTTTTGGCATATGAACAGTAACCATAGAAATTTTTGTTACTATGGTAAAGGGTAAATATGACATGTAATGTTAATAATAATGTGATTAGGACTAAATAATTACCCTAAAACTTGCCTTAATATTATTTTATAATTTAATTTTTTCAATACTAATCCAATGTACAATTTTTAGAGCTTTTATTTTAAGATTTTTGTGATCGAAACATCTATAATATTTTATACAAAGGAATGTAAAAAATTTCACATTGTTTTTTTAATAAAATAAATATTCTTAAATTGGTATAGCTAGACGATATGTTAAGTTAGAAATATTAATTTGAATAATAAATTTTATATCCTTATAATGATATTTTATTATTATTTTTTATACGAGAAATATTTTACAAAAACTCTTACACAACAGTGACATAATAATAATTATTTTAATTGAAATGTACATTATATGATAATTAGAACACTAAAAAATTATCATTTAAAAAATTCATTCCACTGAAGAATTTTATAGATGAAAATAACATTTTAGGTATGATTCAATATATTTTATTATTTTTTAATTTGCTGAAATTTTTTTAAAATATTCAAATTAAATGAGTTGTCCTCAAATTGTCATTATTGATATTTTATAAAAATAAAATTTTATTAAATGATTTTTCAATTCCTAATAATTATATATTTATATTGGTGATTATTTGTAAAGACCCATAAAAATCAATGGAAATTTTTTTTCTTAATTTTTTTTTGGGATTTTACAAGAATGCAGTTTCTGACGGTGCCTAATTCCGAGGCCCGGTGTGCCCTGAATAAATTTATGAAGTTAGGCTTGGGTATGTTCAGTGAACGAACGAGTGTGATATTCTAACTTTTGAACTGGTGCTCAGAATTGAAATCTGAGGGCACCGATGAACTCGCAGTGCTGGTAATTGCTTAGAAGAACCTTTTTCTGTAGGTGCATTTGCTCTGGAGGAGTTTTTAATTTGTGTATTTAGTGAGGAATAAATAAAATTTTATTACAAATTTTATTTATTTTTCCACTAGGTAGTTTTATCCTAAGTAAGGGAGTTGTGGGTGGGACCCACATGTTGTTAACCAACCTTGAGAGGATAAAGGAGGGGTGGGGCCCACACGAGCCAACCCCTCACCTTCCTAACTCCTCAAAACCCCCATTTAATATTGCCAACTTATCACCTCATTAAATTTTGACAAGTTATTTTTAATTAAATGAGTGGACTTAATTTTGAATTTCAAAATTTAAAAGTGTTGGCAATGGAAATTAAATAAGTTTAAGGACTTATTTTATTGTGGTTACTTCTTTGTGTTGAAGGGGGGCGCATTATTTACATTATGGAAGAACTTCATCTTCCCGGCGAAAAACTTTTCTACCACGACAAAGAACACAGTCACGCCTTTTTTCCGAAGAACGACGACGTGCAATCCTTCATTCTTCTTCCCACGTCAATGGAAGCGAGATGCCGTTCCACCTCGGAAAATCTCCTTCAACGTGTACAGAACCTCACCCCATGACGCCCCTTTCCGCGATGCTCTTAGAACTTCATCTCGTTATCAAGGTAGGGGATTAATTTTTTTTGTTCGTGAATATTTTCGTCGCCATTCATCGTTCTCTAATTTGTCCGCCTGTTATCGCAATAATGGGAGGAGGTCGGACCGCATGAACACGATCGACTCTCCTCCCCACTTGATGCTTGATTTTGTTGCGGCACGAGCAAGGAAGCACGATGTCGTTGCACTGCGCGGAAATAATGAAGGATGGGCAGAGAATCATGACGCCGTAGCGCCGCGTCGTTGAAGTCGAACAAAGTCGCGACACCGTCGCGCAACGCCGGGAAACCACGAAGAGGCTGCGGGTTGTTTGTTGGACGTGCGGATAATCGTGTGATGATGTAACAGGCCGCAAACGCGATTTGAAGACTTCATAGAGAAGTTCCAGTCCCGGGAGGACTTCCGGCGAAGTTCGCAGGCAAAATGGACTAGTAGAGCGCGTCTGGTGGTCTGCAGAAAATACTGCCGACACGCCACGCCGGCACGGCGGCCAGCACCGGCCGGCCGCCAGGAGGCGATGGCGCCCAGCTCACCACCAGAATGTTCCGTCGCCGCTAAAGCCATGGAGGCAGATGGCAGTCCCATGACCGCACGGGACTAGAGGGGAGACCGGGGGTCATAACCCCCGACGGTCAAGGGAGAGGCCCCCACGTGGTGAGGGTGGCTTTAATCAGGGGGGCGCGCGCCTCCCCCATGTTCCGCTCAGCTCGGCTAGCCGAGCAGGCCACGCGGGCCGCGCCAGCGTGGCAGGCCAACCGTCGGCCGAGCAGGGCCGGGCCACACCCAAACCGGCCGGACCAGGACCCGGTTCTGGTCGACCCAGTTTTGGGCGACCTAGGGGGTCTCAGGCCGGGTCGGACCGGGCCCAAACACCCTATTTTCGGGCAGTTTTCTTTCAAACGCTCATAACATGGGTTACAAACCTCTGATCGACTCACTGTTAGCTGCGATGCGATCCTTGGATCGAGACGGTCGTTTCGGTGTATTGCACTTAAGGTTTCGGAGAAAATTGGTTACGACCGGGTTGGTTCGAACCTGAAAACCAACCGGGCCCTCGGAGCGGAAACGCTTATAACTTGAGCTCCAGACATCCGATTGATGTTCCATAGACTTTGTTAGATTCCTCTTGATTAGAAAGAACTTTTGGCATACTTCGACTAATATTTGGATGTAGTTGGATAGTGTTCAGGTTGGATTGTACCCGAAATCCAACCGGGCCCCTAGAACGGAAAAGCTGATAACTTTCAGAACGAACGTCCGTTTGACGAACCGTTAACGGCGTTGGTGATCACGTTGAGAAACGTTACCTATGAGTATACCCTATGAGAGTTTGGGGTACAGTTGAGATACGGCCGGGTTGGTTCTCACAAGAAACCAACTAGGCCTCTAGGATGAAAATGCAAATAACTCATAGACTGGGCGCCCGATTAATGCATCGTCTGTTGTGTTGAGACCCCTATGGTGAGGTGGTCCTTTGAGATAATTCTTCGTGGGGAATTGTGATACTTAGAGTATCGACCAGTAGCTCATGGAGGGGACCCTCCAGGAGATGATCGTACAGAGTACGGAGACCGTGTAGCCGGCTGAGACCTGACGACTGCTTGACCGACTCGACTTGGAGTGAGTCGACTAACCCAGTGGACAAAGCACTACATTGTTTGGGTTCAAACCAATGTCGGACGGAGCACTACTGAGTTTGGGTGCAGAATAGCGGTACTCGTCCGGAGAGTACCTCTGCAGGCTATTAGGGGGATGCACTATTGTGTTTGGGTGGCGGACCCCGGCGGGAAGCACTACTATGTTTGTGTGGCTGACCCGCGGTACTCGACAGGAGGAGCACCTCAGCATTCATAGGTTAGTGAGCAGTACCTCGGAGTTGTGACAGGATCACTGTACTCTCCAGAGATGGGGCTCTTCAGTAGTTACGGTTTCGATAATGAAAATCGTAGTTTGAGCGGAGTCTATGACCATTGTGTTTACCTCATGATTGAGATGGGTCACTTGATAACATATGTATATATAAGGGAATATACCTAGGTAGTGGTTATCCATTGATTTCATAACCTTTGTGTTTCCTCATGATTGAGATGGGTTACTTGATAACTTAGGTATATGTATGGGCTTATACCTATGTAAGGGTTATCTATTGTGTTTCTGCTTTGTGGTTATCCTTGTTGGATTTAGAGAGACCTTGAGGGTCTTGGGGTCCCTACTGAGTATCGTTATACTCACTCATGCACGGGATATGCCCGTACCTCGTTGTGTTGGTTACATACGACGGGCAGTGCTAACAGAGGCTGAGTGTTCGAGGACTGGACGATACCCGGAGGTGGACCTCATGACGAGTCAGTATTAGGAGGTGGAATTCACAGCGAGACGATACTCAGAGGAGGTTGACGGGCAAGAGCATTGTGGAGGCTATTTGTATCTACCCTTCTGGTAGGATTCGTGGCGGACAATCCAAAAGCTGCGCTATTTGTACCTACCCTTCATAATGATGAATATTTCATGAATATTATATATCTATATATTAACCATCATTTGAACTAGCCAATAGATGTACTGATGGAAAGCCAAAGACATTGGTTCTAGAAGAGATTATTGAACGTACCCACGTTCTCGGGGCCCATGTCGTGACTACCCCAAGCCCACTAATTCTAAAATAACCAGTAAGATAATATTTCCATGAAATAATGTTTGATATAAATGTATTACAAAATTAAAAAATCAATAAAATACAAAAAACCCATTTAGGATCCATGCAAGAATGTCTCAAATCATATATTATGACCATTCTAACCACCACTATATAATGATGGAAAAATAACACAATTCAGCGATGTACTAAATATATCTAATAATTTCATAAGGAATTGAAAACAAAATCTATCTAACCATTTTATTTTCCCATCAATCTAAGTTAAATCACTATAAGTCTGACACCATCAATGCCAAACCCCTATAAAAAAACAACATGGGACTTGGAAAAACACACTCCTTATAATCATTAAAACATAGGAATGGGTAGATCATGCTAAATACCCAAATTACAACATATATGTGTCCATGTTCCATATCCTATCACGGGATATAACTATTTAATAATTTATCCAAAATCCTATCATAAATCATGGAACTAAAAATATAAAATCATATATTATAATGGATAATTACTTGAATTAACATTTATCATTAATATAACACTGACAGTTTAATTCACAATTAATTAGTACTTATATCAATAAGAATGAATCCAACTGTTACGGTTTTTTATCAAACAATCACCTAAGGTCTCATGGAAAGAAATAAACATCAAACCATAATCCAATTAAATTATATTCATTTTCAGCTCAACCAATGGGTTAACATAAGCTATGTTAAAATCAAATTGAATATAGCACTATAAGGAACAATACCCTTTATTTATTTAATCAATCTGGGTGAACGTTTCCTTGTTGAAGTCACAACATTTTATAATAATGGGAATTATGAAACCATAGATTTATGTCCTAGAACCCTACCATTAAATGACGATCTAAAAATGTGTCTAATTGAAAACACCAATTAGAAAAATGATGTGGATGAACACTAAGTGAATCATAGATATAAAATTATCATTATAAAAAAAATTCAAATGGTCTGCTGAATTACATCACAACGGTCGGAAGAAAAATGGAGAAAAAGAATAAACAAAACAGAAAAGACATACTTGGAATTTATCATACAAAATTGATTCTTATAAAAAAAGTTTGAATTTCAAAATCTACTGAAGGGTTTCCCTAGGATATGAGTAAAATGGATGTAGTTAATCGAAAAAAAATTAATTGACACAAAATACATTGAAATACCTAGTTTGGTAATTACACATCATTTAGGGTTGTAAAACCTTGTGTAAATATTTCTAAAGGAATATGCCCAAAACACCATCATTTTAAATTTATTTTATTAAAACGCCCAAATATTTACCTGATTTATATTCCATTTACAAGGATTGTAAATGTTATGATGAAGGGTTTTCATCCCATTTACCCTATAAGCTCTTGAAACTATGTTAATGATTCTCAACATACTTGTATCGCATGAAAGAATTACCCAATTTATATCCACAATCCAATAATTATAACAAACATACAACCTCTACATCAGGTCATTTTCATTAACAAAGGCTCTCCATATCTGAACAAGACTCAACCAACACATCTCAAATGAGAAACTAAAAGTTGGATGTACCTCAAAGAAGAAAAAATATTCCAACTTCCCCAACATATAACAGCTCATCCATGAGTTTCTCCTTACATCACTATAAGGTCTTAACGAAAAAGGCAAAGCAATATGTTTCCATATTAGATCCCCAATCCTATTTCCCATTCTATTATCACCCAAGCTTCCACTGCACTACATAAAACTGTATAGCCCTACCCTGAAGATATTTCTGAATATGATCCACAATGCAAACCATACTATCTTAAATGGAAGTGTCCCCAAAAAGATATATGTATACCATTTCAGTAATATTTTGGATTTCTATAAATTATCCTTATAGGTACAACATGTTCAAGACATTATTCATGGATATATAACATTAGGGAAGGGCTAGACAGTATGCCACCAGAATGAACCTTGACACTATCTCATATGGCACTAAAAACCTAGACATGAGATTTACCGATTTCTTAATATGTAATTTCCCCAACCAAGGAAACACTGAAATGAAAACATTATGTCCATCCATGAATTATAGAGATCATGTCTTATGGTTTTCATGCGATATATTCCTTCATAGTGTGATCACCAACCACTATATGATCAGCTGAAATGGACCACATCTCTCCTTAATTTTACTAGTCTCACCAAGTTCTGACTTGCTAGCCTCCAAACAAGAAATAAGATAATGAAATGTTATTCTATTTAATTTCAGTAATGGTTCCATTTGGATTGATTTGTGGAATCTATTATTATAAAAAAACTCCACGGGTGCCATATGTTTCTCCCATGAGTCATAAAAATCCATAACCTTGGCTTGTAACATATCCCCCAAAACCAAAATAGTAAGCTCACATTGACCATCAGTATGTGTATAATAAGATTTCATTAAAATAACCTATGATTCTTGATCCATCAGAAGAACCTGCTAAAAATGTGATGTGAAATGAGGGCCTCTATTTGAAATGATACTCCTTGTAAAATCGTGCACTAGAACAACCTCGAACATGTAAAGACTTCATAGACCATCAACTATAATGTTTACGTGATTTTTATGAAATGGGTGACCATAGACCGTCTATCCAAATAACCAATAAAAAATCATTATTAATGTTCATACTATGTATTTCTATCACAAATTCGTTCATGACAATATCTTGTTTCCACCCAGGCTTGTGAAAAAGTTGGGAATGCCGAGATGGACTGTAATTCTTGACATTCACCTACTGAAAAGTGAACCATATTTCAACAAATATTTAAAACCTAATTCATCATTCCAAACAACTAGAATAACATATATATATTATTATACATATTTTTTTATACATGGATTCTCCACCCATCTTGAATCATGAAATTCCATCATCAGCACCACATGTATTTTTGTTGGGACCCATACTTGTCGATGGAAAAGAGTTTAATTCCCACTTATAAGATAACATACATATGTTGTCTCACTACCATATAATTTGTATCTCATAAATAAGCACATTGGTTCTGAAAACTGTTCAGTCTTTATATGGTCCAATACCATGAGTATAACAGATATCAATGTTCAAGATACCTACTTTGAAGACTCCTAATCATCTAGATATGTTTATATATATATATATATAGGTTCATTGAGTGCTAGTCATCACAAGACTACCATACTTCCAATTTTTTATTATTTTTCTTAATCTATAAATAACTACATTAACTATTCCCAGTGTATCATCCAATTTAATGTCTAAAGACTACAGATACTAAACCCTCCTCATTTAATAATGTTTCCAAGTTCACTAAGAAAAGGTGTACATGAGGCTCTTGTAGTCTACGTATAAAAAAAGACACACACCCATGTGATAATGTATACAATATCTTAGGGCATGTACCAATCTTGATAACTCTAGACCATGAGTATGGTAATTCCTCCCATGAAATATCAGCATCCTAGATCCATATGAAACCATTCAATCCTCCAGCATTATAAAAACATTGATTCCAACTCAGGATGTTTCATAATTCATGGTATATTCTATAACCATCATTGGTAATGGGATGATTTGTGGTGATTCAAACATACAAGTCATATCCTTAAAATATTTCTCACACTCATTAGACAAAATGACCTTCACCTAATTCATGGTAATCCTTGACATTGGTGCAACCAAATGGGATGTTTTTTGAAAAAATAACTGGTAATAACATCTTAAATCTAGAAATATTTGAATCTCAAAGTCAATCATAGAATATTCCCAATATACCAAGACTATAACTATATCTGGATCTAATAACCCTTTTCCCTATTAGATAACCTATCCTAATAAGTCTCTTTTTTTATTCCTTAAATTTCATTTGGATAGATATGTTTAAAGTTTATTATCTCTCAATGTAATCAAGATAATGGAAAAATAATTCCAATGATTGTCAGTAGACTAAGAGTTTACATGTATGTACACATTGTTGAGTTTGTGGGGATATGGTCAGATTAGAATTGTATTTTTCCCAATACTCACTTTCCTTCTAGGATATAGTATTGTGAATGTATAGAGTCCATTTCATATTGAGCATAATCTGACACTATCATCCTATGTCTTGGCCCTTTTGGTGTAAGATTTCTTTATATTTGGTTAAATTATGGAATGAAATTTATAGAGACATGATGTGTTTCTTCTGGAATAATGGAAAAATCAAGATCAATTTTAGGGATATATATAATAGTTGATCTTATCTCTATAATTGTAGGATCATATGGTATCTTCTTAGAAGAAATTAAATGTTTCTCATTGACTATGTGGAAATAATCTATTTCTACCAAAGAGGTAACTATTCTTTGATTGAGAAATAGTGATAACCTAGATTCATTATTCTTGGATTCTAAGGAGAAATGTATTTTAGGTTTATTTCATAGCCTAAAAAACTCCAATTATGATAGGTTCATTAACCATAATATCTGATGGTTGAGGATGACCAAATGAATTAAAAAAACTAACTTTTATCCTGATTAAAAAAACATTAATATTACCATGTTGATAATAAAAGATCGTATCTTATTCATATGCCCCTAGTATTGATACCAACCATGTGTGGTTTATCCACTCATGGTATGATTAAATATGAATGAATGAATACTCAGAATCATGAACAATGTACTAAGGAAAATAGAATAAAAATATTTTACAAACATCTAATTATTTAGTTTCGTTAAATGGGATGAGCATGAAACTAGAATCACGGAATGTAAATCAAAATGAAAATAACCAATTACATGGAATGAAAGAAGAAATTAATTCAATAAATTTTCGTTGATGATTAGTGATAAAGGAGATGATGAAAAAAGTAATGAAAGTGATGTCATAAAAAATCTATGATGTTGAAATGGAAATGGATGCAACATGAGCCTGTCGACTGTCACTGTTCATAACAATGATGAATGATGGAGATCATGAAAATTAAATATGTGATTTTATTGAATAAAAAATAATTAAAAATGAAAAATGAAATTATTTATTGGGTAGTGAATAGGTGGGAATGAGATATTAATGAAAACCCCATAAATTATATGATGTTGAGATCTTTCAAAATCCACTACACTTTTAATGAAAAAAATATATGATATTTTTAAGAAGAAAATTCATTATATAAATTAAAATAAAAATAATTTTAATAGGAAAAGTTTAGTATATATAATCATCCATTCATTGAAAAATGGAAATGACTTATAGCATAATTAATTAAATTCATTGTAGTCTATTAATACTCATTTCTTAACTATTCCTTGAATTTCAATATAGAATTTCATTTTTCCTTACAATGAATTTTCTCCAAATAATTACTATAAAATGAAATCGAATTTATTCTAATACCATGAGTATAGGATCTTAAGAATAGAATTTAATTGGATCTATCGTCTCTACATTGTAACTAATGGTTAAAAAATTGTAACACTATAAGATTTCATAGTATGTTATCTCTTTAATGTAATTAAATAGATTGCGCTACATGCAACAAAGAGTTCAAGCGCATCACAACCTATCAAACTAGCCATTTGGAATGTGTTTATAAATATTTTAAACCAAATAATTAATTTTATAGATATTCTATATAATTATATCATTCATCTTTTTTGTTTCTTAGTCATAATATAATGGAAAATTAAATTTTCCAGATAAAAGAAGTATTTTTAAAAAATGTAGTTTTTTTGACCTTTAAAGGAAATCCCATTAACAATAAAATATTTGAATCTTTTAGATATTATAATTAATTAAATTAAATATTTATTTCGAATCGGGACCAAAAAATTTATGTTGGATAAATTAATGGTACTTTTCTGATAACTTTCATATTTTGATGAATAGTTAAAAATACTAAATTTTAATTGAAAACAACGTTTTAATAAAAATTATTTATAGTGTTAGATTATAAATTGGAATTATTTTGAAGAATAATTATATTATATTTTTATCATTTAGTTCAATGTTGGACATTGGAATTAATTTTACATTTAAATTGGACATAAACACATATCAATCTTTTGATTGTTTTTACTTCTCAAAAACCCGCTTTTCGGTTTTAATAATGGGTATTACTTTTAAAACAATTAATACAACTTATATTTTTTTAATTTGTCAAAATAAACATCTTTTTTTAATTTTAAATATCAAAATTTTCATTAGGTGAATTTTAGGTATTTTTCTGAAAACATTGAATTTTTGATGAATAGTGAAAAACACACTATTTTAGATAAAAACTGACATTTTTATTTAAATAATTATTTTTAATTTAAAATTTATTATAAATTGATAATAGATATATAATAAATATATTATTCCAATGTAATTCAGGGGGTAATTTTATAATAATATTAGTAATATAAATGTTTATTTAACCTTTTTAACGTATTTTACCCCTTCTAGGAACATTTGCAAATTTGCATAAAAAGTAATTTTACCACTTTTCTGAATTAAATTTCAAAACTAATATATAAATTTTTTCCATAATTATTTAAAATATGATTCAATGGGATGAATTTCTTTGGTGAATAGTAACTTCGGTTTTTTATTTACCACTTTTAATAGTAAATAGGGTAATAAAAGGTAAAAATGATATTATAATTATCCCAAGACATATAATAATTTTATTGGATAAATTTAGTTAAACCAAAACCAAACTTTGGACCTAAATATGATTCTTTTTTATCATCCTTGTTTATATTAAGACATTTAATATATTTTATTTAAAAAAGTGTTAAAGTGTAAAATTCAAAATTTATTAACTATCAAAATTTTAATATAGAGTTTTACATAAGATAAATTCATGTATAAATATTAATTAGAATTATAAAAATATTTCATATATCATGGTATTTTATTTATAATTTTTAGACATTTAATAATTTATTTTTTTTATTACAGAATGATGATGCAGTAATTACCTAATTAATGAGAAACTAAGATAAATGATTTTATAAATATCATAATATATGTATATTGAGGCTTTTGATGCCATCCACGAATTTTACCAGTGAATATAAAATTTTAGGGTTTATTCAATGTATTTTTTTCGAAGTAATTAAGATTTCATGAATTTATCAAAAAAAACTAAATAGTTTCAAAATTGACATAAATGAGTTTTTAAAACAAATACTATTTTATTATGTGATAAATACTCATCAAAATATATTCATCAGCCAAAATACTTATATAATGATAGAAATTTCAGTAATGAACCACTTCTGATTCTACTGTCATTTTATAGTATGTTTACTAACTATATATTGCAAGAGATGAAAAAAGATAAACTCTTTAAAAAATAGTTAATACTAAATGATAAGGTTAACATTTTGACATAAACATGTAAAAAACATATTTTTGGGAGGTTTTCAAACCACTTTCCTCAAAATAAATCCATTTGGAGCTATTAAAAATTGAAAATGATTTTATAATAAAATAATATGTCAAGGTTTTCCTAAAGTTCCCATCACCTCTATTATAAAAGGGTACTTCACGTTCACTTAAATTCACACCTCCAAATACATCTAGACTAGCCAACCCCTAATCAAATATCCTACCAACTACAATAAATTCTAACAATATTACTTACACTAATCACAATGCATACCTATGTATTCCTTTTGTTCAAATGAAAAAGAAGCACTCAATCAAGAGGTAATTATTTCATCACATCATTCAATTTTCTTTTCTTCATATAATTCCAATTACATTGTCATTTTCATACTTAAATAATAACTCCAATACCATATAAATTATTAGATGTTATTAAAAATTCTGTACAACCATATTCATTATTCTATCTATCATATGAATGAAAAAGTCACAATGCATGCGCAATTGTGGTTTACCATCTCCATGTCATGGGGTAGTTTTTTATTCCACACTACAACACTTAGATAGGTATAGTAGTGAGTATAATTGAGTTAAATAATAAATATAATATGTTAATTATTATTTATATATAATATACCATCCAAATAGATACTATTTTACCATCAATAGAATTATATTGTCGCTTATGCGCACGTACGACTTACTGTCTCCACGATGCGATTTGATTCATTTACTTGTTCACCATAAAATGATGACTATGAAAATATATATTATTAATAAGTATGTAATACATGAAATAATAAATCTACAAGATATATATATATATATATATGTACATATATCTCATTTACTTATATCCATTCATTACGATATGAAAATGGAAACAACATTTATGCTTACGTGTTACCTACCATCTCCCTAATCATGGTTTTACATTTCATATATATATATATATATATATGTTATACATATTTATATTATAAATATATATGATATATCAATCATTTTTTATTTTTTGGATGTATTGAAATCATCATCTAAGTGATACGATCAAGATTTACAAGTTAGAACACCAACAATAAAGAAAGTGATTATTAGCTGAAATGTTACATTAACATGGAAATTATTATTAAATGGGTATTATAATGTCACAAATGAATCATATAAGATATAATAACTATTAATATTATTCTATTATAATATAATAACTTACTATTTTCATTATACGTGTTGTTAAACATACCGTAAACTAATGTAAAGTACAGGGTAAGGGTAAATTTCTCAATCTAATTTTTATCCGAGATTGTTTATTTGAATGTATTTATGAGGAAATATTTATCATTGATACCCATATTTCATAAAAATGTTTTCAAATGGAATATTTAACGGTTTTATGGAAATTTCTATTTAACGGGATGATCATTTTAAAGGTTTTAAATATTTTTCATTCTAAATCTTTTTAATTGATTACCATGTTTTAAAATTGATTTTAATGATTTATTTATATAGAAATGAATGTTTTGAAACAATAATCGTATTCAAATTATAAAAGTGGTATTGGAAAAATTTATTCAAATATATATTTTAAATGGATTCCTTTATTAATTGTGTGACTTTTAACTAATTTAATGAAAAATGGAGTTATATCTCAAAGTGTTTTACGGGTCGTATTCAACTATGTCAACATTATTTTTAGATATTATTCATTATTGATGTTGATTTATTATAATAAAATATTCTATATTGTATTAAATGAGTTAGGATATGTTTGACTGTTAATGCGCTAGTTTTATACCATTAATGTTTTATGGTTAATGTATCGACAATTCATATGCTAGTTTTAGAATGAATGTTTATGTTATGTTTCAACATTATCATATAAATAATGCATCAGACTTGGTAAGTGATAGGAAGGGACTGCTATAGCTCCTCGATGCATCGATAGGGCTCATGAAACAAATTTTTTCCTTGGGACATGGCATTGACAATGTTTTTTATTTTTATGCTTGGAATGATTTCTTGACTATGTGGTTATGATGTCTGGAATTAGGAAATACCTTGTTATGAATTTAATTATTAGTTTTTATTATTCAACTAGTATAAAATCTATTTCGAGGTTTATATGGTAATGTTTGACGTTTTTCATTCATATTATGATTGTTTTTTATGTTTAGAAGGACAATGTTTTTGTTATACATCTTTCCTTAAATGTCCATATCTTCCTCTATATTATTTACCCATACTAAACCTCTAAGCTCATCATGTTCTTTTACTTTTTTTCCAAGGATATCAAGATGTGTATTATGATTGATATTCATAGTTAAGCTAAGGGAATAATGGCATTCTGAATGTTTTAGTTTTTCTATATTTTATCTGAGAATTTGTAATGGAATGTTTATGTATGTAATCTATTTTTATCTATTGCTAAACTGTTCAGTCATTCATGACATTGTTTCTTTTAATCATTTCAATGTATTAAAATATTTCACTAGTTACAGGATTTTGGGGTTTGGGTGTCATAGTTGGTATAAAAGGATGTTTAGAAATAACCCTGGAAATAGATTTAGATAAACAATGATTATTAAACCATAACCTATGATAGAAATTTAGTATTAGTATAGAAGACCATCCAAAAAATTTGGTGATGTGTATATTATGATGGATTTCCAAGAAATACATGAATATCTGAATACTACTTGTGGACATTGTTCTGGAACAGATGTACCTTGGAGTTAAAACTCCAACAAGAAGTTTCTGGATTGACCTTGGGTTTCATGATACACGAAAACATGCCTTAATGCACACCTGGTATGAAACTCCCTAGGGATAGGCTTTTTATAAATCCCATTTTCTTTAAAAATAATAATAATGTATTTATGAGTTAATATGTCAGAAATGAAACCATTTTGTTGATTATGAAACTAGATGTCTAATAATCTTCAATTAATTTTGTGAATATATATATTTATTTATTCTAATAAATTATAAGATATATCCTAGTGTATGTCGTCATTTAGAAATGGAACCTAGTAGAAGGAATGAAAACTCCAGAAATATGCATGATCTAAAGAGCATGATGGATTATATGTTTCATGATCATAAGCCAAAATTTAGAAGAGAAAAAGTATCCCATGTATTCTCATCATATTAATAAATAGTATCATGTTTTAATAATATATGTAATGAATTCTCTGTGTCTTATGCCTTCGATGAGAAGAAAGATAATAAGAGGATGGTAGAGAAAAAGTTTGATAAAGGGGAGAAGGGAAAGAGTGATTTTCCCACATGTGATTACTGTGAAAAGAATCAATATGGTAAATGGACGAATGGAATGAGAGTTTGTAATAATTGTAGAGAAAGGGAACCAATTTCATGATTTAAAGGGTAAGAAAAATGTTTTAAATTCTCAATGCTTCATCATCAAGGAGTTGCGACACTACGCGAATCAACGTTCAAATCATCAGAGTGTACCCAAAATGATGCTATTTATAATAATCAAGAAATTATACTACCTTAGATGAATAGGAATTATTATTGTTCATTTTTTTTATTAACAAATTATGAAATTGAAGTGTTGTATCAATGATGACATGGTTATATGAATAGTGGAAATAAATAAGGATGGTACTGTAGTACTATTTCATTGTGGTTTTGATATTGTATTGTACTATGAAATGTGACTCAATATCAAGTTAGTTATTTTTGAAAATATATGGTTAATGGAAAGATAGACTTTAAAATATTCATGATGTTGAGGTAATGATTTATGAATAAGATATGATTCATATTTTTAAATTATATTAGATATTATTTACTACCTTGGATGTAATTAATTGTTTGTTGGATTTTACAACATTTTGAATTTAAGGAGTATATCCGATATTATATAAGGAATAAGGGGGCCTGAACATATTTAATATGTTGTTATTGTAATTTATGTTATTACCATGTTTTAGTAGAATTCATGATGAAGGTATTTACATGATATTATGTGATAAAAGATATCGTCATTATGTTATTTTGACCTTCCTTGTAAATTTATGGACTGTGAGTTTGGACACAAGTGTTATGGATAAGTATAATGTTTGCAAAATATTACATTGGGAATTGGATACTATTGTTTATGGATTAATAATTTCTTATGATAAATTTTGAATTATTATAAAAAGGACAACCTGGAGGTTGGGCGACAACCCATTGCATCTGTAAAGGCCATGAGACTTGAACCCGCAACCAAAAGGAAAAATGGGTGCATCAAAAACCACTGGACTACATGATGTCATTGTTTGTATAATGTGATTTAAAAAAATTCCATGAAAGATTATTTCTAAATTAATTTTTATAGAGCCATATACAATTAGGATAAATAGAATATTTTTGAGTTCTATTATCATTTGGAGTGAAGGATGAGATTCTAGTAGAAACTAGTTAATGGATGTAACTCAACCTGTCAAGTATTATTCTTTTCAATTAAACATTAGTGAAATAAACATATAAATTTTTTTATCCTAACACCATATGATTTTTTGAACCAATGATATTTTAAATAATCATTGAATTATGGATTTGAGGCCCTTAGTTTTACAATTATTATTCACTTTTTTGAGATCGATGACCTCAGTCACACCCTATAAATTTTTACATTTTCCCTCATATTTTGTGCAAAATAATAGCCACCAGTATTCTCATATTAAAAATCCAAATTTTGTGGTGACATTTTTATTTCCCTTTCCCTATTATTAAAAATATATTTGATTAACCCTATCTCTAATAGGGGTTTTCCACAAAAGAAATTTTTATTTTTTCAACCAGTTTTTGAAGATCAGTTTAATATTGTGAGGAGAAAATTTATTAAAGTAGGGTAGGATGTAAAACCCCAAGATTTCCTATTATGTTATCTCTTTAATTTAATTCAATTGCTTATGATACACACAAAAATGAGTTCAAGAGCATTACAACCTATAAATCAATCCATTTAAAAAGTGTCTATAAATAGTATTAACCACATGACTAATTTTATATATACCCTATATAATGTTATCATTAATATTTTTTGTGTCTTATAAATAATATAAGGACAAATTCATATTTTCATATTAAATATGTATTTTTCCCAATTGTATTTTTTCACCTTTTAATGGAAATCACTTTATATATCCAATATTTGACACTTTTATATATTAAATTACAGGAAATTAAATTCTTCTTTAAAATAAGGACATATAAATTTATTTTGTATAAATATATGGTACATTTTAGATAACATTAATATTTTGATTAATAATGAAAAGTACTATTTTTTAATTGATTTTTTTAATCAACATAATTTATATTGTCATATTATTCAATTGAATGGTTTTGAAGTATAATAAGATTATATTTTTATCATTTAATCAAATTCTAGTCCTTGGAATTAATTTTACATTTTAATTGGACATAACCACATATCAATCTTTTGTTTGTTTTTACATTTGAAAAACTTTTTTTTGGTTTTGACAATGAGAATCAATTTGAAATTAATTAATAAAAATTTTGTGTTTTTAATTTCATAAAATAGACATCATTTTTGAATTTTGAATATCAATAATATATTTTGGTAGAACTTTTTTTATTTTTCTGAAAACATTTAATTTTTGATGAAGATTTAAAAACACTACATTTTTGATAAAAACTGAATTTTTCATTTAAATAATTATTTATAATAAAAAATTTATTTTAATGTCAAAATAGATACATAATACATATATTAATCCAATGTAATTAATTGGAGACATTTTATAATAATAATAGACATATAAAATTTTATTGAAATATTTTTAATATCTTCTACCATTTCTATGAATTGAATTTTAAAAAACCAATAGACTTGGATGTTATTAGTAAGTAAAATGTGATTTAATGGGATGAAAATAATTTTTTTTAAAAGTATATTTGATATTTATTTACCATGGTTAAAAGTAAATAGTGTAAATATAGGTAAAAATGATATTATAATTACCCCAACACATGTAATAGTTTTATTGGATAAGTGAATTTATACCCAAATCAACATTAGGACAATAATATGACAATTTTTTATCTGCATGGATTATATTAATACACTTATAATATTTTATTTAAAGAAGTGTTAAAATTTTAAAATTGAAATGTTTTTTACTAAACCTTTTTTAATATAGAGTTATACATAAGATAAATTTGACCATAAAAATTAATTATAAATGTAAAACTATTCCTTAAAATGGTATTTTATTTATAATTTTAGGACATTTAATAATTAAATTTATTTATGACACAATGATGATGCATTAATTAAATTATTATTGAAAGATTAAAATAATTGATTTTATAAATATAAAAGTAAATGTAAATTTAAACTTTTGATTCCATCCGAGAACTTTATAATTGAATATTACATGCTAGGGTTGATTCAATGTATTTTTTTATGTTATTTAGTTTTGATGACTTTAACAAAAAATAAAAACATAATAGTGTAAAATTCTCATAAATGTGTTTTTAAATTTTGTACTATTTTATTAAATAATATAATATTTCTAAATATATAATATTCATCCAACAGTCATATTCAATGATATATATCTAATTATTGAATTACTTCATGTTCTCTGTGGATTTTATTGTATGTTTATTAACCACATAGTGTATGAATACCAGAAGAATTTGTAAAATTTAAACTATTTAACTATTAGTTAAATCTAAAAGATAAGCTTAATATGGTGACATAAACATTTCTAAAACATATTGGCTGAGTGAGTTTCGACCCATACCCACCTTATCATTGAATTAAATTCATTTAGATATTTAAAAACTGATGATAATTTTAAAATAAAAATATATTTAAAGTTTTTCCTAAAGTGCCCCTCACCTATCTTATAAAGAGTACTTCACCTTATCTTATATTCACACCTCCATAAAATTTTGGATTGGAAAAACCCTGCTCAAATATACTCCAAACTACCCTCAATTCCACCTATAGGCCTTTCATTGATCAGAGATACATATGTATTCCTCTTGTTCAAATCAAAAGGAAGCACCAGAAAAGGAGATAATTATTTCATCAGTTATTTCAATTTTTTTTCATCTTATACTTCCTCATTCACTATTATTTTCATAATAAAATAATAACTCAATTACCTTACACACTTTGAGATGTTATTATAAATATGGTACCACCGTATTCCTTATTATATCTATCATATGAATGACAAAGTCACCATTTGTGCGTACGCACAGCTTACTGTCTCCACGTCGTGGTGTAGATTTCTATTAAACACTACATTACATGGATTGGTATAATAATTAGTATAATTTATGTAAATAATAATTATAACATGTTTATGATTATGTATATATTATATACCATCCAATTACATATGATATCACCATCCATAGATTGATATCATCGCTCGTGCGTAGTTACGTCTTACCGTCTCCACGACGCTATGTGATTAGTATCCAAGTACACCATTCGACGATGACTATAAAAATATATATTATTAATAGTTATGTATTACATGAATAAAAAATTCTACTCGATATATATATATATACATATATCTCATTCACTTACTTCTGTTCATTACGATATGAAAATGGAAATGACGTTTATGCATACGTACAACTGACCATCTATGTAAATGAGGTTTCACATTTCATTTATGTATCTATTATAAATATTTATATTAGAAATATATATGATATAAAAATCATGTTTTATTTTATTGATTTATTTAAATCATTGTCTAAGTGATACGATCAAGAATTACAAGTCAAAACACGTACAATAATGAATGTGATTATTACCCGAAATGTAACTTAAACATATAAATTATTTTTAAATGGGATTTATAATTTCATTAATGAATCATATTTTATATAATATATATTAATACGATTCTATTATAATTTAATAACATAATATGGTCATTATACAGGAGGTTAAACTGACCCTTGACTAAAGGAATGTACAATGTAAGGGTTAATTTCTCAATCTCATCATTATCTGAGATTTTTTACGTGTAAGTATTTTATGGGAAATATTTATCATCGATACCAATATTTAATAAAAAAAATTAAAATTAATATTTTAACATTTTACAAAAGGGGCTATTTATCTAGATAATAATATTAATTTTTTTATAAATTTATCTTTTTAAATCTTTTTAATTATTATTAATGTTTTCAAAATTATTTTAAGGATTTTTTTATATAGACATGAATGATTTGAAATGATAGTAAATTTAAAAAATTTCAAAGTGTAAGGGTACACTTTTAATCAAAAATCTATTTAAAATTATCTCTTTTATCAATTGTGTGACTTTTAAATGATTTAATGAAAAATGTAGTTTTCTTTAAAAGACTTTTACAGATCATATTCAACTACGTCAAAATCCTATACTGGACATTATTCTTTATTTAGGATGATTTATTATAATAAATTATTGCATATTATATTGAATGAGTGATGATATGTTGACAGTGAATGTGCTATTTTAATACCATTCATGTTTTATTTTTAAATTATTGATATTTGGTAAGCTGTTTTTAATATGAATATTTATGTTATGATTCAACCATTTTCATATGAGGAATAAATTAGAATTAATATGTGAAATGAATAGACCTCTATATCCCCTCGATGTATTAGTGGGTCTCATGAGAGAAATGAGTGTCTTGGTAGAAGTCCTTGAAATTGTTTTTGTACTATCAGCAGGAGGCCTTGACTACGTGGTTATGATGTCCGACATTATGCATTCCCTCAATATGAAATTAGTTTTTAGAAGTGCTTATTCAACTAGTAGAATATCCATATACATGTTTATATGGTTATGTATGACTTATTTCTAACATATTATATTCATTTATTATGTTTAAAAGGATGATATTTTTGTTATACATCATTTCGTAAATGTTTCTACCTTCCATTGAATTATTTACCCTTGCTGAGCAACTGAGCTCACCCATTTCTTATGTTTTAATTTCCCTGGATTCCAGGAAGTTTATTAATATAGATTTTCAAGGTTAATAAGGGAATTATCAAAGGATTATTTTTGTTGTTTTATATGTAATAAATTATAAAGTAATGTTTGGGTATTTAATCTATTTTCCAAGACTACTAAACTAGTCGGTCCATCGGGAGTTGATTCCTTATAATCATTGAAATGAATATAAATAACGCACTGCCATCAGTATTCTGGGGTCAGGGTGTTACAAAAATAGTTATGAGGAATTCAGAAATTTCTTTTTAGTTACTCTGGTATTTTGGGAAGGTGTGTCAATAGTGAAAATAAAGCTAGAAATGAAGGTTAATCTGTAAAATTTAATGATTGAATGTCATGAAAATTTTACTGAAATTAATCCTCTATGGTAAAAAAAGTTCATACTCCTAGTAGATAAAATTGGATATATGAATATGTCATCTCAGTGAAAGGAGGGTAAGTAGTCATTTTTTAATTTGTGTTTCTATTTTTCAGAATTCTGTACTAGGAAAGATCTCCAATCCATCCCTCAACAAAATATGATCTTTTAGGGGATTCATCTGTTCGATACAGGATATTTTTTATCTTCCTCATACACAACTCATTTCAAGTATTCTATTAATTTTTAATTATTCAATTGAACATGATATATGTGAAATGATACAATGTATACATGGTCATAATCAAATGTTCTAATGATCCAAAAAATACATCTCTACAATAGAATAATACTTTGTTGTCTAAACACCTCCCCAAAACTTATTCAATAGTAAAATCATGCATTACACAAATAGAAGGGTATTAAGAGATAATCAACGTAGACTAATTTTATCCTAAATGGTATTTCATGGAATATATAGGATAAATGAATGAAATATGTGAGGTGGTCTCAAAAAAATGTACCTCAATAAATACTTCATCAATTATTTTAATGTTTTACATGATTAGTAAGAGCCTCAATACGATTTAAATAAATGATTTTATGGGTTTATATGCCCCAAGTGTCAGTGAAGAAATATTATCAGAAAATAATATGTAATAAATTATAGCGCAATTCATTAAATTCATTCTAGTCTATTAATTATCATTTCTTAAATATTCTATGAATTTCAATACCAAATTTCATTTTTCCTTACAATTAATTTTCTCCCAATAATCAGTGTATAATGAAATATGATTTATTCTCATACCATGAGTAAAGGATCCTAACCATAGGATTGAATTGGATATATCATATCTAGTTTGTAAAGACATAATGTAAAATTGTAACACCCTATGATTTCATAGTACGTTTTCTCTTTAAAGTAATTAAATAGATTGCGCTACACGCAACAAAAAGTTCAAGTGCGTCACAACCTGTCAAACTAGCCATTTAAAAAGTGGTTATGAATATTATTAACAAAATTTTGAATTTTATATATATCCTATATAATTATATCATTCATTATTTCCATTTCTTAGACATAAAATAAGGAAAAATTCAATTTTTCAGATAAAATAACTATTTTTAAAAAATGTAGTTTTTCTGCCCTTTTATAGAAATCCCTTTAAAATTCAAATATATGAAACTTTTATATATTTAATTTAATTTAAATAATTTTTTATTCTGATTCGGGACCTAAAAGTTTAAGTTGGATAAATTCTTGGTGCTTTTCTGATAACATTTATATTTTGATGAATAGTTAGAAATACTAAATTTTAATTGAAAAAAACGTTTTAATATAATTAATTTATAGTGTTACATTATATTTTTGAATTGTTTTGAAGAATAATTAAATTATATTTTTATCATTTAGTCCAATATTGGACATTGGAATTAATTTTACTTTTAAATAGGACATAAACACATATCAATCTCTTGATAGTTTTTACTTCTCAAAAACCCGTTTTTTAGTTTTGCCAATGAGAAATTAATACAACATATATTTTTTTAATTTGTTAAAATAAAAATAATTTTTTATTTTTTAATTTCAAAATTATCATTGGGTGAATTTTAGGTATTTTTCTGAAAACATTGAATTTTTTATGAATATTGAAAAACACATTTTTTAGATAAAAACAGACTATTTCTTTTAAATACTTGTTTTTAATTAAAAATATTAGATAAATTCATAATAGATACATAATTAATTTATTTTTACAATGTATTTCATGGGGTCATTTTATAATAATATTAGACATATACAATTTTATTTAACATTTTTAAACGTCTTTTCCCCCCTTCTAGGAACATTTGCAAATTTTCATAAAAAGTAATTTTACCACATTTGTGTATTAAATTTCAAAACTAATATATAAATTTTTCCATAATTATGAAAAATATGATTCAATAGGATGAAAATAATTTTTTTAATAGTAATTTGGGATGTTAATTTACCACGATTAATAGTAAATATGGAAATTAAAAGTAAAAATGATATTATAATTACCCCAAGACATGTCATAATTCTATTGGGGAAATTTATGTAAACCTAAACCTACCATAGGACCTGAATATGACTCTTTTTGATCCACTTGGATTAAATTAAGACATTTATTATATTTTATTTAAAAAAGTGTTAAAAGTATAAAATTCACAATTTATTAACTAAACCATTTTTAATATAAAGTTTTACATAATTTAAATTTGAGTATAAATATTAATTATAAATATAAAAATATTTCATACATCATGGTATTTTATTTATAATTTTTAGACATTTAATAATTTAATTTATTTATGACACAATGATGATGCTGGTATTACCTAATTAATGATAAATTAAAATAAATACTTTTATAAATATCAAAATAAATTTAAATTGAGACTTTTTATGCCATAAATCAATTTTTTAGGTGAATATTACTTTTCATCATTTATTCAATGCATTTTTTTCGAAGCAATTAAGTAGTAATGACTTTAACAAAAAAATAAATAGTTTCAAAATTGACATAAATGAGCTTTTAAAACAAATACTATTTTATTATGTGAAATAATATTCGTAAAAACATATTCATTGGACAAAAGACTTATATAATGTTAGATATTTCATTAATGAAACACTTGTCATTCTATTGGCAGTTTATAGTATGTTTATTGACTATATATTTTAATAATAATAGAAGACAAGGAAAAAGATAAACTATTTAACTAAGAGTTAAAACTAAATGGTAAGGATAACATGGTGACAAAAACATGTATAAAACATATTGGTTGAGAGTATTTCAGCCCACTTGCCTCAAAATAAATCCATTTTGAGATATTAAAAACCAAAAATGTTTTTATAATAAAATAATTTTTCATGCTTTTCTTAAAGTGCCCTTTAGCTCTCTTATAAAATTGTACTTCACCTTCTCTTAAATTCACTCCAATAAATCCATTTGGATCATCAAACCCCTAATAAAATATCCTACGAAATACACTCAATTCAATCTATATTTTTTACATTGATCAGAATGCCTACCTATATATTCCTTTTGTTCAAATAAAAAAGAAGCACCCGAAGAAGAGGTAATTATTTCATCACATCATTAAAATTTCTTATCATCTTATACTTCCACTTTCATTATTATTTTCATACTAAAATAATTACTTTGGTACATTATACAAGCTTATATGTTATTAAAAATATGGTACATCCATATTCATTATTCTATCTATCATATAAATGGAAAAGTCGCCAAGCATGCGTAATTACGGTTTACCATTTCCATGTCATGATATAGTTGGTTATTCGACACTATAGTACATAGATAGGTATAATACTGATTATAATTGAGGTAAATAATATATATAACATGTTAAAGATTCTATATATATATATATAATATAACATCTAATTAAATACAATTTCACCATCAATATAATTACATCGTCATTCATGTGTACGTACGACTTACTGTCTCCATGAGGCGATGTGATTCATTTACTTGTTCACCATTATAAGATGACTATAAAAATATATTTTATTAATAATTATGTAATACATGAAATAATAATTATACAGTATATATATATATATATATATCTATATACATATATCTGATTCACTTATTTTTATTCATTATAATATGAAAATCGAAATAACATTTATGCGTACGTCCGACCTACCATATCCATAAACATGCTTTTACATTTAATATATATATTCATATGATATATCAATCATATTTTATCTTATGAGAGTATTTAAATCATCATATAACTGATAAGATCAAGATTTACAAGTTAAAATGCCTAAAATAATGAAAGTGATTATTAGCCGACATGTTACATTAACATAGAAATTATTATTAAATGAGTGGTATAATGTCATAAATGAATCATATAATATATAATAACTATTAATATTAATCTATTATAATTTAATAACTTACTATGGACATTATATGTGTGGTTAGACATACCCTAAACTAAAGTAAAGTACAAGGTAAGGGTAAATTTCTCAATCTCATTTTTATCTAAGATTGTTTATTTGAATGTATTTACTGTGAAATATTTATCGTTGATACCCATATTTTATAAAAAAGTTTTCAAATGGAATCTTTAACTGTTTTATGGAAGGGTATATTTAATTATATGATCATTTTAAATGTTTTAAATGTTAATATTTCTAAATCTCTTCAATTAATGTCCATATATTAAAAATTATTTAATGGATTTATTTATAAGGACATGAATGTTTTGAAACAATATTTCTGTTCAAATTATCAAAGTGGTAGGGGAAAAATTGATTCAAAATTCTAGTTTTAATGGATTACTTTATAAATTGTGTGACTTTTAACTCATTTAATGAAAAATTAAGTTATCACTCAAAGAGTTTTACTGATCGTTTTCAACTATGTCCACAACCATTACTAGATATTATTCATTGTTGAGGTTAATTTATTATAATAAAATACTCCATATTGTATTGAATGAGTTATGAAATGTTTCACTATGAATGTGTTATTTTTATACCATTCATGTTTTATGGTTAATGTATTGAGATTTCATATGCTAGTTTTAGTATGAATTTTTATGTTATGTTTGAACCTTTTCCTATGAGGAATGCATTGGACATGGTAACTCACAGGGGGGGACCTCTATATATACTCGATGCATCGATAGGTCTCATGAGAGAAAAAAATTCATGGTACAAGGAATTGAAAATATTTTAATTTTTTTCTCAGAATGAAGTCTTGACTATGTGGTTATGATATTCGGCATAATGTATTCACTTATTATGAAAGTAATTATTAGTTGTTATTATTCAACTAGTATAATATACATGTGCATGTTTATATAGTAATGTTTGACTTTTTTGTTTCATATTATGATCATGTTTTATGTTTAAATGGCCAATGTTTTTATTATACATCTTTCCTTAAATGTTAATATCTTCCGCTATATTATTTACCCTTGCTGAGGCTCTAAGATCATCCCATTATTTTGATTTATTTTCCCAGGATATCAAGATAGTATTATGATTGATATGCATGGTTAAGATATGGGAATAATGGAATTATCAATGGATTAGTTTTTTTGTGTTTTACACTTGAATAAGTATTGTAATATTTATGTATGTCATCTATTTTCCCTGACTGCTAAACAGATCAGTCGTTCGGGACATGATTTATTTTAATCATTCCAATGTATTAAAATAATTCACCAGCTCCAAGATTTTGGGGTCAGGGAGTTACAGTTGGTATCAAAGGATGTTTATCAATAACCCTGAAAATATATTTAGATAAACTATGATTAGGAAACATTACCCTAAGACAGACATTGAATATTATTATTGAAGACCATCAAAAAAAATTGGTGATGTTTATATTATAATGGATTTCCAAGAAATACTTCAATGACTGAATACTAAAAGTGTACATTGTAGCACAATTCATTAACTTCATTCTAGTCTATTAATTATTATTTCTTAAATAATCCTTGAATTTCAATACGAACTTTATTTTTTCTTACAATGAATATTCTCCAAATAATTACCGTAAAATGAAATAGGATTTATTCTTATAACATGAGAACATGATCCTAACCATAGGATTGAATTGGATCAATCATCTCCACTTTGTAAAGACAGGTTCAAAAATTGTAACACTCTAAGATTTCATAATACGTTATCTCATTAAAGTAATTAAATAGATTGTGCTACACGCAACAAAAAGTTCAAGCACATCACAACCTATCAAACAAGCCTTTTGAAAACTGGTTATGAATAATATTAACCACAGTTTGAAATTTATATATATATTTATAATTATATCATTCAACTTTTGTGTTTCTAAGACATAAAATAAGAGAAAATTCAATTTTTGAGATAAAAGAATTATTTTAAAAAATGTAGTTTATCCTCCCTTTAATGGAAATCCCTTTAAATATCCAAAATTTGACACTTTTATATATTCAATTTAAATAAATTAATTTTTTTTTAAAATCACGATCAAAAAATATATGTTGGATAAATTCTTGGTACTTTTCTGACCACTTTCATATTTTGATGAATAGTTAAAAATATTAAATTTTTTAGGAAAACAAATTTTTATTAAAAATATTTTATAGTGTTACATTTTACATTTGAATTGTTCTGAAGAATAATTAGATTATATTTTTATCATTTAGTCTAATGTTGGAAATTGGAAATAAAATTACATTTAAATATGACAAAAACACATATTAAATCTTTTGCTAGTTTTTACTTCTAAAATACCCGCTTTTCGGTTTTGAAAATGGGTATTAATTTTGAATTAATTAATAAAACTTATATGTTTTTAATTTGTTAAAATAAACATCATGTTTGAATTTTTAATATCAAAATTATCATTGGGTGAATTTTAAATATTTTTTGGAAACCATTGAATTTTTAATGAATAGTGAAAAACAAATTGTTTTAGATAAAAAATGAATTTTACAATCAAATAATTATTTTTGAATAAAAAATTATCTTAAATTTATTAAATATAAATAACAAATATGTTAGTCTAATGTAATTCATGGGGTCATTTTATAAAAATATTAGACATATAAAAATTTATTTAACATTTTTAACGTCTTTCCCCCCTTCTAGGAACATTTTCAAATTTGCATAAAACACAATTTTACCACATTTGTGAATTAAAATTAAAAATTAATATAAAAATGGTTTCCAAAATTATGTAAAATATTTTTCAATGTGTTGATAATAGTTTTTTGGTTAATAGTAACTTGAGATTTTTATTTACCACGGTTAATAGTAAATATTATAATTAAAGGTAAAATTGATATTATAATTACCCCAAGACATGTCAAAATTCTATTGGATAAATTTATTTATACCAGATCCAACTGTAGGACTAGAATATGACCCTTTTTATCCTATTGGATTAGATTAAGATATTTATTTTATTTTATTTAAAAAAGTGTTAAAAGTGTAAAATTCAAAATTTATTAACTAAACCATTTTTAATATAGAGTTTTTAATAATATAAATTCAAGTACAAATATTAATTATAAGTATAATAATATTTCATAAATCATGCTATTTTATTTATAATTTTCAGAAAAAATAGTATATTTATTTATTTATGACACAAAGATAATGCAGTAATTACCTAATTAATGAAAAATTAAAATAAATGACTTTATATATATCAAAATAATTTTACATTGAGACTTCTGATGCCATATGTGAATTTTTAAGATGAATATGACATGTCAGGGTTGATTCAATGTATTTAGTTCAAAGCAATTAAGTTGTAATGTCTTTAACAAAAAAAACTAAATAGTTTCAAAATTGACATAAAATAGTTTTTTAAACAAATACTATTTTATTATGTGATATAATAATTCTAAAAATATATTCTTCTGCCAAAAGACTTATGTAATGATATATATTTCATTAAGAAACCACTTATTGTTCTATTGGTATTTTATACTATGTTTAATAACTATATATTGTAAGAATACAAGAAGACATGGAAAAAGATAAACTATTTAACTACGAGTTAAGACTAATTGATATGGTTAACACGGTGATAGGAAGTTGAATAAAACATATTGGTTGAGAGCTTTTCTACCCACTATCCTTGAAATAAATCCATTTGGTGCAATTAAAACCCAAAAATGATTTTATAATAAAATAATATTTCATTATTTTCATAAAGTTCCCACCACCTCTCTTATACAAGGGTACATCACCTTCTCTTAAATTCACACCTCCAAATCCTTTTGGATCCTCCAACCTCTGATCAAATATCCTACAAACTACACTCTATTCAAACTAAATGACTTACATTGATCATAATTCCTACCTATGTTTTTCTTTTGTTCAAATAAAAATGAAGCACCTGAAGAAGATGTAATTATTTCATCACATCGTTCAAATTTCTTTTCTTCTTCTACTTCAACTTTCTTTGTTATTTTCATAATAATATAATAACTCCAGTACCTTATACATGCGTAGATGTTATATAAAATATGGTACATTCATATTCATTATTCTATCTATAATATTAATGAAAAAGTGACCATGCGTGCACAATTACGGTTTACCATCTCCATGTCATGATGTAGTTTATTATTTCACATATTTCCATTCATTACGATATGAAAATAGAAATAACGTTTATGCATACATACGACCTACCATATCTATAAACATGGTATTACTTAACATATATATATATATATATTATACATATTTATAGTATAAATATAAATGATATATCGATCATGTTTTATTTTCTGGAATAATTTAAATCATCATCTATGTGATACGGCTATGATTTACATGTTCAAATGTCTACAATAAAGAAAGTGATTATTAGATGAAATGTTACATTAACATGGAATTTATTTTTAAATGGGTAGTATAAAGTCATAAATGAATCATATAAGATATTGTAACTATTAATATTATTCTATTATAATTTAATATCATTCTATGGTCATTATACGTGTGGTTATACATGCAATAAACTAATATAAAGTACAAGGTAAGGGTAAATTTCTCAATCTCATTTTTTTTCTAAGATTGTTTATTTGAATGTATTTTTTGGGATATATTTATAATCAATATCCATATTTCATAAAAATGTTTTCAAATGGAATATTTAACCGTTTTATGGAAGGGTCTATTTAACTAGATGATCATTTTAAAGTTTTAAAATATTTATATTTCTAAATATTTTTAATTAATGTCCATGTTTGAAAAATAATGTTAAGGATTTATTTATATGGACTTGAATATTTTGAAACAATAATTCTATTCAAATTATCCGTGTTTTATTGGAAAAATTGATTCAAAAATCTGTTTTAAATTTCTTCCTCTATAAATTATTTTACTTTTAACTAATTTAATGAAAAATAGAGTTATCTTTCAAAGAGTTTTACTAACCGTTTTAAACTCTGTCAAAATCCTTTACTAGATATTATTCATTATTGAGGTTGATTTATTATAGTGTAATATTTCATAATGTATTGAATGAGTTATGATATGTTTGAATGTGAATGTGTTATTTTTATACTATTCATGTTTTATGGTTAATGTATTGACATTTCATATGACAGTTTTAGTATGAATGTTTATGTAATGTTTCAAAATTTTCATATGAGGAATGAATTGGATTTGGTAATTTATAGGCGGGGACTGCAATAGATCCTTGATGCATCGATAGGTCTAATGAGACAAATATTTGTCTTGGGACAAGGAATTGAAAATATATTTATTTATTCTTGAAATGATGTCTTGACTATGTGGTTATGATGTACAGAATTATGAATTACCTTGTTATGAAATTAATTATTAGTTGTGATTATTTGACTAGTATAATATCCTTGTGCATGTTTATACGGTAATGTTTGACTTTTTTCTTTCATATCATGATCGTGTTTTGTGTTTAAAATGCCAAAGTTTTTATTTTACATCTTTCCTTAAATGTTAATATCTTCCGCTATATTATTTACCCTTACTGAGCCGCTATGTTCATCTCGTTCTTTTGTTTTATTTTCCCAAGATATCAAGATGTGTATTATGATTGATATGCATGGATAAGCTAGTGGAATAATGGAATTCTCACTGGATTAACTTTTCTTTATTTTAACCAAGAATGTGTAATGTAAAGTTTATGTATGTAATCTACTTTCCCTAATAGCTAAACTGATCAGTCATTCGAGACATGATTCCTTTTAATCAATCCAATTTATTAAAATAATTCACCATCTCCAGGATTTTGGGGATGAGGTGTAACAGTTGGTATCAAAGGATGTTTAGTAATAACCCTGGAAATAGATTTAGATAATCTATGATTAAGAAACATTACCCAAAGATAGACATTGATTATTATTATATAAGACCTAACCAATATTTTGGTGATGTGTACATTAGGCTGGATTTCTATGAAATACATCAATGCTTGAATATTACAAGTTGACATTGTTCTGGCATAGATTTACCTAGGAGTTAAATCTCTGACACGGAGTTTCGAGTTTGACCTTGAGTTTCATGGTACTCAACAACAGGCCTTACTGCGCACCTGGTATGACACTACATAAGAATAGGCTTTGTATTATTCAAATTTTCATTTAAAATAATAATAAAGTACTTATGAGTTAACATATCAATAAAAACCATTTGGATGATTATGATACTAGATGTACGAAATTATTAAATTAATTTTGAGAATTTTTCTATTTTTATTATTATAATAAATTATATGATGTATCCTAGTTTATGTCATCATTTATAAATGGAACCTAGAAGAAGGAACTAAAACACCAGCAATATGCATGATCCAAAGAGTTAGAAGGATAATATCTTTCATGGTCATAATCCATCATTTAGTAGAGAACAATCCCCTTTATTTATTTAATCAATATGGTTGAACATTCCCTTGATGATGTAACAATATTTCATAATAATGGGAATTATGAAACCATAGATTTATGACCTAGAACCCTACCATTAACAGACGATCTAAAAATGGTTCTAATTGAAAACACCCATTAGATAAATTATGTGGATAAACACTAAGTGAATCCTAAATAAAAAATTATCAATATAAAAAAATCAAATGGTCAGTTGAATTACATCACAATGGTCAGAAAAAGAATGGAGAAAAAGAAAAAACAAAACAGAAAAGACATACAAGGTATTTATCATACAAAATTTATTATTATAAAGGAAGTTTGAATTTCAAAATCTACTGAAGGGTTTCCCTAGGATATGAGTAAAATGGATGTAGTTAGTCGAAATGAAATTAATTGACACAAAAAACATTGAAATAGTTGGTTGGGTAATTACTCATCATTTAAGGTTATATTACATTGTGTAAATATTTCTAAAGGAATATTCCAAAAAGACCATCATTTAAAATTTATTTTATTAAAACACCCAAATAATTACATTATGTGAATTCAATTTATAAGTATTGTAAATGTTATGATGATGGGTTTTCATCCCATTTCACCTATAAGCTCTTGAAACTATGTTAACGATTCTCAACATACTTGTATCCTATGAAACAATTACCCAATTTATATCCACAATACATTAATTATAACAAACATACAACCTTGACATCAAGTCATTTTCATTAAAAAAGGCTCTCCTTATCTGAACAAGAGTCAACCAACACATCTCAAATGAGAAACTAAAAGTGGGATATACATTAAAGAAGAAAAAATATTCCAACATCCCCAACATATAACAACTTATCCCTGAGTTTCTCCTTGCATCACTATAAGGTCTTAACAAAAAAGACAAAGTAATATGATTCCTTATAAGATCCCCACTCCTAGTTCCCATCCTATTATCGCCCATTATTCTGCTGCACTAGATAAAACTGTATATCCCTAACCTGATGATATTTCTCAATATGATCCACAACCATTCCATATTTTCTTAAATAGAATCATCACCACAAAGATCTATGTCTAACATTTCAGTAATATTTTGGATTTCTATAAAATATCCCTATAGGTACAACATGTTCAAGACATCATTCTTGGATCTATAACATCATGGAAGGGCAAGACAGTATGCCACCAGACTGAACCTTGACATTATCTCATATGGCACTAAAAACCTAGACATGAGATTTACCAATTTCTTAATATGTAATTTCCCCAACCCAGGAAACACAGAAATGAAAACATTATGTCCATCCATGAATTATATAGATCATGTCTGATGGTTAGCACGTGATATATTCTGTCATAGTGTGATCACCAACCACTATATGATCAGATAAAACCTCCCAAATCTCTCCTTAATATTAATAGTCTATCCAAGTGCTGACTTGAGAACCTCCAAACAAGAAATAGGATAATGAAATGTTATTCAATTTAATTTCAGTAATGGTTCCATTTGGATTAATTCGTGGAATCTATTATTATACAAAAACTCCATGGGTGCCATATGTTTCTCCCATGAGTCATAACAATCCATAACATTGGCTTGTAACATAACCCCAAAAACTGAAATAGTATGCTCTCATTAACCATCAGTATGTGTATGATATAATTTCATTAAAATAAACTATGATTTTTGATCCATCAAGAGACCCTGCTAAAAATGTGATGTGAAATGAGGGTCTCTATTTGAAATGATACTCCTTGTAAAACAGTGCATGAGAACAACCTCGTACATGTAAAAACTGCATAGACTGTCAACTATAATTTTTACCTGATTTTTATGAAATTGGTTACCATAGACCGTCGATCCAAATAACCAATAAAAAATCATTATTAATGTTCATACTATGTATTTATGTCATAAAATAATTAATGACAATATCTTGTTTCCACCCAGGATTGAGAAAATATTGGGAATGCCGAGCTGGACTCTAATTCTCAACATTCACCTACTAACAAGTGAAGCATATATCAATAAAATATTCAAAACCTAATTCATCATTCCAAACAACTAGAATAACATATATAGATTATTATACATATTTTCTTTACAAGGATTCTACACCCATCTTGAATCATGAAATTCCATCATCAGCACCTCGTGTATGCCAATAGGGGCCCATACTTGTCAATGTAAAAGAGTTTAATTACCACTTCTAAGACAACATACAGATGTTGTAACACTACCATATAATTTTTATCTCCTAAATAAGCTATTTGGTTCCGAAAACTGCCTAGTCTCTATATGGTCCAATAACATGAGTATAACAGACATCAATGTCAAAGATAACTACTTTGAAGACTCCTAAACATCTAGATATGTTAATATATATATAGGTTCATTGGGTGCTTCTCATCACAAGACTTCCATACTTACAATTTTTTTTTATCATTTTTCTTAATGCATCAATAACTACATTATCTATTTTTATTGTATCATCCAATTTAATGTTGAGAGTCTACAGATACTAAACTATCCTCATTTACAGAAGTTTCCTGGTTCACTAAGAAAAGGTGTACCTGAGGCTCTGGTAGACTAGGTATACAAAAAGACTCTCACCCATGTGATAATGTATCCAAAATATTTGGGCATGTACCAATCTTGCTAACTCGAGACAATGAGTATGGTAATTCATCTCATGAAATCTCAGCATCCTAGATTCATATGAAACCACTCAATCCTCCTGCAATAGAAATACATTGATTCGAGCTCGGGATGTTTCATAATGCATGGTATATTCCATAACCATCATTGGTAATTGCATGATATGTGGTGATTTCAACATACCTGTCATCTCCTTAAAATATTTCTCACACACATTAGACAAAATAAACTTCACCTCATTTGTGGTCATCCCTGACATTGGTGCAACTAAATGGGACGTTTTTTGGAAAAATAACTGGTAATAACATCATAAATCTAGAAATATTTAAATCTCAAAATCAATAATGGAATATTCCCAATATAGCAAGACTATAACTTTATCTAGATCTACTAACCATTTTTCCTATTTGATAACATATCCAAATAAATCTCTTTTGTTATTCCATAAATTTCATTTCGATAGCTATGTTTAAAGTTGATTATCTCTCAATGTAATGAAGATAAGGGAAAAATGATTACAATGATTTTCAGTTGACTAAGAGATTACATGTGCGTACACATTGCTGAGTTTGTGGGGCTATGGTCAGATTATAATTGTATTTTTCCTAATACTCACTTTCCTACTAGGATATAGTATAGTTAACGTATAGAGTCCATTTCATATTGAGCATAATATGACACTATCATCCGATGTCTTGGTCCTTTTGGTGAAGGATTCCTTTATAGTTGGTTCAATTTTGGAATGAAATTTATTGATCTATGATGCGTTGCTTCTAGAATAATGGAAATATCATGATCAATTTTAGGGATCTGTATAATAGTTGGTCTTATTTATATCATTGTAGGATCATATGGTATCTTCTTAGAAGAAATTACAGGTTTCTAGTTGGCAATGTGGAAATAATCTATTTCTACCTAAGAGGTAACTATTCTTTGATTGAGTAATAGTGATCAACTAGATTCATTATGCTTGGATTCTAAGGAGAAATATATTTTAGGTTTATTTCATAGCCTAAAACACTCCAATTAGGATAGGTTCATTGACTATAATAACCTATGGTTGAGGATGATTGAATGAATTAAAAATTAAACTTACTTTTATCTTGATTAAAAAAACATTAATTTTACCAAGTTGATAATAAAAGATCTTATAATGTTCATATTCCCCTAGTATTGATCCCTAGCATGTGTGGTTTATCCACTCATGGTATGATTAAACATGAATGAATGAATAATATAAATCATGATCAATGTACTAAGGAAAATAAAATAAAAATAGTTTACAAACATCTAATTATTTAGTTTCGTTAAATGGGATGTGCATGAAACTAGAATCAAGGAATGTAAATCAAAATGAAAATAACCAATTACATGGAATGAAAGAAGATATGAATTCAATAAATTTTCATTGATGAATAGTGATAAAGGAGATGATGAAAAAAGTAATGAAAGTGATTTCATAAAAAAATATACAATGTTGAAATAGAAATGGATGCAACATGAGTCTGTCAAATATCTCTGTTCAGAACAATGATGAATGATGGAGATCATGAAAATAGAATAGATGTTTTTATTGAGTAAAAAATAATGAAAAACGAAAAATACAATTTTTTAGGGGAGAGTTAATAGGTGGTAATGAGAGATGAATGAAAAACCCATTAATTATATGATGTTGAGATCTTTCCAAATGAACTTCCCTTTTAAAGAAAAAAATATATGATATTTTTAAGAAGAAACTTTAATTATGTAAATGAAAATAAAACAAATTTTAAGTGGAAAATTTTAGTCTATATAATCATCCATACGTTGAATAATAGAAATGACTTATAGCACAATTAATTGGTTCCGAAAGCTGCCCAGTCTCTATATGGTCCAATAACATGAGTATAACAGACATCAATGTCAAAGATACATACTTTCAAGACTCCTAAACATCTAGATATGTTTATATATATATATATAGGTTCATTGGGTGCTTCTTATCACAAGACTTCCATACTTCTAATTTTTTTAACATTTTTATTAATTCATCAATAACTACATTATATATTCCTGATGTATCAACTAATTTAATCTTGAAAGTCTATAGATACTAAACCGTCCTCAATTATCGAAGTTTCCCGATTCACTAAGAAAATTTGTACCTGAGGCTCTGATAGTCTAGGTATACAAAAAGTCTCTCACCCATGTGATAATATATCCAACATCTTTGGGCATGTACCAATCTTGCTAACTCTAGACAATGAGTATGGTAATTCCTCTCTTGAAATCTAAGCATCCTAGATCCATATAAAACCACTAAATCCTCCTATAATAGAAATACATTGATTCGAACTCGGGATGTTTCATAATGCATGGTATATTCTATAACCATCATTGGTAATGGCATGATATGTGGTGATTTCAACATACATGTCATCTCCTTAAAATATTTCTCTCACGCATTAGACAAAATAAACTTCACATCATTTTTGGTCATCCCTGACATTGGTGCAACTGAATGGGATGTTTTTTGAAAAAATAACTGGTAATAACATCATAAATCTAGAAATATTTGAATCTCAAAGTCAATAATGGAATATTCCCAATATACCAAGACTATAACTTTATCTGGATCTACTAACCCTTTTTCATATTAGATAACATATCAGAATAAGTCTCTTTTGTTATTCCATAAATTTCATTTAGATAGCTATGTTTAATGTTGATTATCTCTCAATGTAATGAAGATAAGGGAAAAATGATTACAATGATTGTCAGTTGACTAAGAGATTACATGTGTGTATACATTATTGAGTTTGTGGGGCTATGGTGAAATTAGAATTGTATTTTTCTTAATACTCAATTTAATACAAGGATATAGAATAGTTAATTTATAGAGTCCATTTCATTATGAGCATAATATGACACTATCATCCTATGTCTTGGACCTTTTGGTGTAGGATTCCTTTATAGTTGGTACAAGTTTGGAATGAAATTTATTAATCCATGATGGGTTGCTTCTAGAATAATGGAAATATCACGATCAATTTTAGGGATCTGTATAATAGTTTATATTATTTATATCATTGTAGGATCATATGGTATCTTCTTAGAAGAAATTACAGGTTTCTTGTTGACTATTTGGAAATAGTCTATTTCTACCTAAGAGGTTACTATTCTTTGATTGAGTAATAGTGATAACCTAGATTCATTATGCTTGGATTCTAAAGAGAAATGTATTTTAGGTTTATGTTGTATCCTAAAACACTCCAATTAGGATAAGTTCACTCACTATAATAACTGATGGTTGAGGATGATCGAATGAATTAAAAATCAAACTAACTTTTATCCTGATTAAAAAAACATTAATATTACCATGTTGATGACAAAAGATCTTATCATGATCATATGCCCCTAGTATTGATCCCTACCATGTGTGGTTTATCCACTCATGGTATGATTAAAAATGAATGAATGAATAATATAAATCATGATCAATGTACTAAGGAAAATAGAATAAAAATAGTTTACAAAAATCTAATTATTTAGTTTCGTTAAATTGTATGAGGATGAAACTAGAATCAAGGAATGTAAATCAAAATGAAAATAACCAATTACATGGAATGAAAGAAGATATGAATTCAATAAATTTTCATTGATTATTATTGATAAATGCGATGATGAAAAAATTAATGAAAGTGATTTCATAAAAAAATCTATGATGTTTAAATGGAAATGGATGCAACATGAGTCTGTCGACTATCTCTGTTCAGAACAATGATGAATGATGGAGATCATGAAAATAGAATAGATGTTTTTATTGAGTAAAAAATAATGAAAAATGAAAAATGAAATTTTTTAGGGGAGGGTTAATAGGTGGGAATGAGAGATGAATGAAAAACCCAAAAATTATATGATGTTGAGATCTTTCCAAATCAACTTCCCTTTTAAAGAAAAATATATATGATATTTTGAAGAAGAATCATTCATTATGTAAATGAAAATAAATCAAATTTTAAGAGGAAAATTTTTGTCTATATAATCATCCATACATTGAAAAATAGAAATGACTTATAGAACAATTAATTAAATTCATTTTATTCTATTAATACTCATTTCTTAACTATTCCTTGAATTTGAATATAGAAGTTCATTTTTCCTTACAATGAATTTTCTCCCAATAAATAATGTAAAATGAAATAGGATTTATTCTCATACCATGAGTATAGGATCCTAACAATATGATTGAATTGGATCTATCATATCCACATTGTAACGAAAGGTTGAAAATTGTAACACTAGAAGATTTCAAAGTACGTTATCTCTTTAATGTAATTAAATAGATTGCGCTACACGCAACAAAGAGTTCAAGCGCATCACAACCTATGAAACTAGCCGTTTAAAAAGTGTTTATAAATATTATTAACAAAATCATTAATTTTATATATATTCTATATAATTATATCATTCATATTTTTTATTTCTTAGTCATAATATAATGGAAAATTGAATTTTTCAGATAAAAGAACTATTTTTAAAAAATGTAGTTTTTCTGACCTTTAATGGAAAACACTTTAAAAATAGAATATTTGACACTTTTATATATTACAATTAATGAAATTTAATATTTATTTTGAATCGGGACATAAAAAGTTATGTTGGATAAATTCTTGTTACTTTTCTGATGACTTTCATATTTTGATGAATAACTAAAAATACTATATTTTAATTGAAAACAAAATTTTAATAAAAAACATTTATAGTGTTAGATTATAAATATGAATTATTTTTAAGAATAATTATATTATATTTTTATCATTTAGTTCAATTTTGGACATTGGAATTAATTTTACATTTAAATTGAACAAAAACACATATTAATCTTTTGATAGTTTTTACTTCTAAAAAACCCGCTTTTCGGTTTTGATAGTGGGTATTAATTTTAAATTAATTAATAAAACTTATATTTTTTTAATTTTTAAAAATAAACATCATTATTTAATTATAAATATCAAAATTATCATAAGGTGAATTTTAGGTATTTTTCTAAAAACATTGAATTTTTGATGAATAGTAAAAAACACACTATTTTAGATAAAAACCGACTTTTTTATTTAAATAATTATTTTTAATTAAAAATTTATCATGAATTAATAATAGATACATAATACATATATTATTCCAATGTAATTCATGGGGTCATTTTATAATAATATTAGACATATAAAATTTTATTTAACTTTTTTTAACGTATTTCCCCCCCTTCTAGGAACATTTGAAAATTTGCATAAAAAGTAATATTACCACTTTTATGAATTAAATTTTAAAACTAATATATACATGGTTTCCATAATTATGTAAAATATGATTCAATGGGATGAATTTATTTTGGTGAATAGTAAGTTTGGATTTTTATTTACCACGGTTAATAGTAAATAGTGTAATTAAAGGTTAAAATGATTTTATAATTACCCCGAGACATGTCATAATTCTATTGGATAAATTAATTAAAACCAAATCCAACCTTAGGACCTGAATATGACCCTTTTTTATCAACATAGTTTTTATTAAGACATTTATTATAATTTATTTAAAAAAGTTTCAATGTGTAAAATTCAAAATTTATTAACTAACAAATTTGTAATATAGAGTTTTACATAAGATAAATTCAAGTATAATTATTAATTAGAAGTATAAAAATATTTCATATATCATGGTATTTTATTGATAATTTTTAGACATTTAATAATTTAATTTGTTTATTACACAATAATGATGCAATGATTACATAATTAATGAAAAACTAAGATAAATGATTATATAAATATCATAATATATGTAAATTGAGACTTTTGATGCCATCCATGAATTTTCTCAGTGAATATTACATGTTAGGTTTTATTCAATGTATTTTTTCGATGTAATCAAGTTGTAATGAATTTATCAAAAAAATACATAGTTTCAAAATTGACATAAATTAGTTTTTAAAACAAATACTATTTTATTATGTGATAAATATTCATCAAAATATATTCATCGGCTAAAATACTTATATAATGATAGATATTTCATTAATGAACCACTTTTTATTCTATTGGAATTTTATAGTATGTTTCGTAACTATATATTGTAAGAATACAAGAAGAGATTAAAAAAGATAAACTATTTAACAAAGAGTTAATACTAAATGATAAGGTTAACATTTTGACATAAACTTGTAAAAAACGTATTTTTTGGTATGTTTTCAACCCACTTTCCTCGAAATAAATCCATTTGGAGCTATTAAAAACCGAAAATGATTTTATAATAAAATAATATTTCATGTGTTTACTAAAGTGCCCATCACCTCTATTATAAAAGGGTACTTCACCTTCTCTTAAATTCACTTATCCGAACACATTTGGACTAGAAAAACCCTGATCGAATATCCTACCAACTACATTCAATTCAAACAATATTATTAACATTGATCACAATGCATACCTATGTATTCATTTTGTTCAAATAAAAAAGAAGCACTCGAAGAAGAGGTAATTATTTCATCACATCGTTCAAATTTCTTTTCATCTTATACTTCCAATTTCATTGTTATTTTCATACTAAAATAATAACTCCAATACCTTCTACATTCTTATATGTTATAAAAATTTTTGTACAACCATATTCATTATTCTATCTATCATATGAATGAAAAAGTCATAATGCGTCCGCAATTTCGGTTTACCATTTCAATGTAGTGGTGTAGTTTTTTATTCCACACTACAATACTTAGATATGTATAATTGTGAGTATAATTGAGTTAAATAATAAATATGAAATGTTAATGATTATTTATATATAATATACCATACAATTAGATATGATTTTTCCATCAATGGAATTATATCGTCGCTCGTGCACACGTACGACTTACTGTCTCCACGACGTGATGTGATTCATTTACTTGTTCACCCTCAGATGATGAGTATAAAAATATATATTATTAATAAGTATGTAACACATGAAATAATAGTTCTACACGATATATATATATATATATTTACATATATCTCATTCACTTATATCCATTAATTACGATATGAAAATGGAAACAACGTTTATGCTTACGTGTTACCTACCATCTCCATAATCATGGTTTAACATTTCATATATATATATATATATTTAACATATTTATATTATAAATATATATGATATATAAATCATGTTTTTTTGGATGTATTGAAATGATCATCTAAGTGATATGATCAAGATTTACAAGTTAAAACGCCTACAATAAAGAAAGTGATTATTAGCTAAAATGTTACATTAACATGGATATTAGTATTAAATGTGTAGTATAATGTCATAAATGAATAATATCAGATATAATAACTATTAATATTATTCTATTATAATATAATAACATACAATTTTCATTATACTTGTTGTTAAACATACCATAAACTAATGTAAAGTATAAGGTATGGGTAAATTTCTCAATCTCATTATTATCCAAGATTATTTAGTTGAATGTATTTACAGGGAAATGTTTATCATCGATACCAATATTTCATAAATTTTTCTTCAAATAGAATATTTAAATATTTTATTGAATGTTTTATTTAACTGGATGATTATTTTAATGGTTTTAAATATTTTTCATTCTAAATCTTATTAATTGATGACCATGTTTTAAAATTGATTTTAATGTTTTATTTATATGGAAATGAATGTTTTGAAACCATAATTATACTGAAATTATCAAATTGGTATTGGAAAAATTTATTCAAATTTATATTTTAAATGTATTCCTTTATAAATTGTGTGACTTTTACCGAATTTAAGGAAAAATAGAGTTATATCTCAAAGTGTTTTACAGATCGTATTCAACTATGTCAACATCATTTTTAGATATTATTCATTATTATTTTTGATTTATTATAATACAATATTCCATATAGTATTAAATGAGTTATGATATTTTTGACTATGAATGCGCTAGTTTTATACCATTCATGTTTTATGGTTAATGTATCGACAATTCATATGCTAGTTTTAGTATGAATGTTTATGTTATCTTTCAACATTTTCATAAGAAGAATGCATCAGACATGGTAAGTGACAGGAAGGGACTTTTATATCTCCTCGATGCAATGATAGGTCTCATGAGAAAAAATTTTGTCTTGGGACATGGTATTGAAAATGATTTTTATTTTAATTATTGGAATGATTTCATGACTATGTGGTTACGATGTCTGGAATTATGCAATACCTTATTATGAATTTAATTAAAAGTTATGATTATTCAACTAGTATAAAATCCATGTCCATGTTTATATGGTAATGTTCGACTTTTTTCTTTCATATTATGATCGTGTATTATGTTTAAAAGGCCGATGTTTTTTTAATACATCATTCCTTAAATGTTCATATCTTCCTCTATATTATTTACCCATACTGAGCCTCTATGATCATCCCATTATTTTCCTTTTTTTCCAAGGATATCAAGATGTGTATTACGATTGATATTCAAGGTTATGATAGAGGAATAATGGCATTCTGAATGGATTAGTTTTTCTGTGTTTTATCTGAGAATGTGTAATGTAATTTTTATGTATGTAATCAATTTTTCTCTACTGCTAAACTGTTCAGCTGTTCGGGACATGATTTCTTTTAATCAAATCAATGTGTTAAAATATATCACTAGTTACATGACTTTGGGGTTTGGGGGTCATAGTTGGTATCATAGGATGTTTAGAAATAACCCTGGAAATAGATTTAGATAAACAATGATTATAAAACATTACCCTAAGATAAACATTTAGTATTATTATAGTAGACCATCCAAATAATTTGGTGATGTGTATATTATGCTGGATTTCCAAGAAATACATCAATATCTGAATACTACATGTGGAGATTGTTCTGGAACAAATGTACCTCGGAGTTAAAACTCCAACAAGGATTTTTGGGATTGAACTTGGGTTTCATGATACACGACAACATGCCTTAATGCACACCTAGTATGAAACTCCCCGGGGATAGGCTTTTTATAAATCCCATTTTCTTTAAAAATAATAATAATGTATTTATGAGTTAATATGTCAGAAAAGTAACCATTTTGATGAATATGATACTAGATGCCTGATAATATTCAATTAATTTTGAGAATTTTTCTATTTTTTTATTCTAATAAATTATAGGATATATCCTAGTGTATGTCATCTTTTAGAAATGGAACCTAGTAGAAGGAACGAAAACTCCAGCAATATTCATGATCCAAAGAGAACGAATGATTATATGTTTCATGGTCATAAGCCAACATTTAGAAGAGAAATAGTATCCCATGTATTCTCATCATATTAATCAAAAGTATAATGTCTTAATTATGTAAGCAATGAATTCTCTGTGTCAAATGCCTTCGACGGGGAAGAAAGAGAATAGGAGGATGGTAGAGAAAATGTTTGATAAAGGGGATAAGGGAAAGAATGATTTTCCCACATTTGATTACTGTGGAAAGAATCACCATGGTAAATGGAAGAATGGAATGAGAGTTTGTAATAATTGTAGAGAAAGGGAACCATGTTCATGATTTCAAGGGTAAGAAAAATGTTTCAAATGCACAATGCTTCATCAGCAAGGAGTTGTGACACTACATGCATCAATGTCCAAATCATCCGAGTGTACACAAAATAATGTTATTTATAATAATCAAGTAATTATACTACCTTAGATTAATATGAATGATTATTATTCTTTTTTTTGTTAACGAATTATGACATTCCAGTGTTGTATCAATGATTCCTTGGATATTAGAATAATGGAAATAAATAAGAATTGTACTGTAGTACTATTTCATTGTGGATTTGAGATTTTATTATACTATGAAATGCGACTCAATATCAAGTTAGTCATTTTTTAAAATATATGGTTAATGTAAAGATAAACATTAAAATATTCATGATTATAAGATAATGATTTAAGAATAAGAGATGATTCATATTTATAAATTATATTACATATTATTGACTACCTTGGATGTAATTAATTGTTTGTTGGATTTTACAACATTTTGAATTTAAGAAGTATATCCAGTATTATATAAGTAATAAGGGAGAATGAACATATTCAATATGTTTTTATTGTAATTTAGGTTATTAACATGTTTTTTTAGAATTCATGATGAAGGTATTTACATGTTATTATGTGATAAAATATATCATAATTATGTTATTTTGACCTTCTTTGTATATTTATGGATTGTGAGTTTGGCCACAAGTGTTATGGATAAGTATAATGGTTGGAATAGATTACATTGTACATTGGATACTATTGTTAATAAATTAATCATTTCTTATGATAAATTTTGAATTATTATAAAAAGGACAACCTGGAGGTCGAGTGACAACTCATTGCATCTGTAAAGTCCTTGAGACTTGAACCCGCAACCGAAAGGCGAAAGGGTGCATCACAAACTGCTGGACTACATGATGTCCTTGTTTGTATAATGTGATTTAAAAAAATTCCCTGAAAGATGAGTTATAAATAAATTTTTATGGAACCCTATACAATTAGGTTAAATAGAATATTTTGGAGTTCTATTATCATTTGGAGTGAAGGATGAGTTTCTGGTAGAAACTAGTTAATGGATGTAACTCAACCTATAAAGTATTATTCTTTTCCTTTAAACCTTAGTGAAATAAACATAAATAAAATTTATCCTAATACCATATGTTTTGTTGAACCAATGATATTTTAAATAATCATTGTTTTATGGAATTGAGGCCCTTAGTTTTACATTTTTTGTTCAATTATTTGTGATTGATGACCTCAATCACTCCCTCTAAATATTTACATTTTCCCTCATATTTTGTGAAAATAATTTCCCCCAAAATTCTCATATTAAAAATCCTAATTTGTTGGTGACATTTCATTTCCCTTTACCTATTATTAAAATTATATTTTAATAACCATGTCACTAAAATGGTTTTTGCATAGATGAAACTTTTATTTTAAACCATTAAATTTTCAATCACAGTTTCATATTGTGAGGACACAATTTATTGAAGTAGGGGATGATGTAACACCCCATGAATTCATTTTATTCTATCTCTTTTATGTAATTCAATTTCTTACTCTACATGCAACAACGAGTTCAATCTCATAAAGACCTAAAAAACATGACATTTAAAAAGTGGGAATAAATAGTAATAACAACAAGATTAATTATATATATACTATATGATGTTAACATTAATATTTTGTTTTTCATAAAAATAATATAAGGACAAATTCAAATTTTTAGATAATTGAAGTATTTTTCATAAATGTAGTTTTTCTACCTTTTAATTTCAATCGCATTATTAATCCCATATTTGACACTTTTATATATTAAATTTCAGGAAATTAAATTCTTCATTAAAATATGGACATAAAAACTTATTTTGTATATATATTGTTACATTTTTTATAACATTAATATTTTGATTAATAGTTATAAGAACTAAATTTTAATTGAAAACCAATTTTTATTCAAAATAATATATATTGTTAGAATAGGAAATTGAATGGTTTTTAAGATTAATTAGATTATATTTTTATCATTTAATCAAATGTTATTCCATGGAATTAATTTTACTATTCAATTAGACATAAACACTTATCAATCCTTTGTTTTATTTTACTTTTCAAAAAAAAATTTGTTTTGACAACGAGAATCAATTTGAAATTAATTAATAAAACTTCAATGTTTTGAATTTTTTAAAATAGACATCATTTTTGAATTTGGAATATCAAAATTATCTTTTGGGTGAATTTTTGTTATTTTTATGAAAACATTTCTTTTTTATGACGATTGAAAAAAACTACGTTGTTGATAAAAATTGATATTTTCTTTTAAATAATAATATTTAATATAGAATTTATCTTAATGTCAAAGTACATACATAATACATATATTAGTACAATGTAATTCATTGGATTCATTTTATAATAATATTTGACATATAAAATTTTATTGAAATATTTTTAACATCTTCTACCACTCTATGATATGAATTTCAAAAAAATGATAGACACAGTTGTTATTAGTAAGTAAAATATGATTAAATGGGATGAATTTTTTTTTGTGAATAATATCTTTGAAATTTATTTACCACAATTAAAAGTTAATAGGGTAATTAAAGGTAAAAATGATATTATAATTACCCCAACAAAAGTCATAGTTCTATTGGATTCATGAATTTCTATCCAAATCAACACTAGGAAAAAAATATGATATTTGTTTATCCAATTGGATTAGATTAGTACAATTATAATATTTTATTTAAAGAAGTGTTAATTGTTTTAAATTTAAAATTTTCTATCTGAACCATTTTTAATATAGAGTTATACATAAGATAAATTCAACAAGTAATATTCATTAGAAATCTAAAATGATTTAATAAATAATTTTATTTTATTTATAATTTTTGGATATTTAATTATTAAAATTATTAATGACACAACGAAGATTCCTTTATTAAATTATTAATGAATGATTAAAATAATTGTTTTTATAAATATAATAGTTAATGGAAATTTAGATTTTTTAATTAGTATAATAACTTTATTTGTGAATATGACATGTTAGGGTTGAATCAATGTATTTTTTATGATGTCATTTAGTTGTGATGACTTTAACAAAAAATAAAAACATAATAGTTTAAAATTGATATAAACGAGTTTTTAAAATTTGTATTATTTTATTAAATGATATAATATTTCTAAATAACTAATCTTCATCCGAAAGACATATATAACAATATATATGTCATTATCTAACCACTTGAGGTTTTCATTGAAGTTTATCATATGTTTATTAACCATATAGTGTATAAATAAGAGAAGACATTGTAAAAGATAAATAATTTAACTATGAGTTAAATATAAAATATTAGGTTAATATGGTGACATAAACTTTTATAAAACATATTTTATGAGTGATTTTAGACCCATAACACCTTATATTTTAAATAAATTCATTTGGAGCTATTAGAAACAGAAAAAGAAATTTATAATAAAATAATATTTCAACATTTTCCTAGTGCCCCTCACTTGTCTTATAAAGGGTACTTCACCTTTTCTTAAATTTACACCACCAAAGCAGTTTGAATTGGACAAACCCTGCTAAAATATCCTCCAAATTCCCCTCACTTAATCCTAGATGCTGTACATTGATCAGAATGATGCCCTATGTATTCCTTATGTTCAAATCAAAAGGAAGCACCCGAAAAGGAGATAATTATTTCATCACCTAGTTCAAATTTCCTTTCATATTCTACTTCCTCTTTCATTTTTATTTCGATATTTAAATTATAAATAAAATACATTTTACGTGCTGATATGTTATTATAAATATGGTACAACCATATTAATTATTCTATCCATCAAATGAATGAAAAATTCACCATTCGCGCGTACGTACGACTTAAGGTCTACTTGTCATGGAGTAGATTATTATTAAACAATACATTACATAGATGGATATAATAATTAGTAAATTGATGTGAATAATAAATATAACATGCTAATTATTATTTATATATTATATACCATCCAATTATATATTATATAACCATCAATAGATTGATATCATCGCTCGTGCGTACGTACATCTTACCGTCTCCACGACGCGATGTGATTCATATTCAAGCTCACTATTTGATGATGACTACAAAAATATATATTGTTAATAAGTATGTAATACATAAAATAATAATGATATTAGATATATATATATATACATAAATATACAAGTATATCATTTACTTACTTCTATTCATTACAATATTAAAACTGAAACAACGTTCAGGTGTACGTATGGTTGACCGTCTCCATAAACATTGATTCCCATTTCATTTATATATCTATTATACATATTTATATTATAAATATATATGATATATAAATCATTTTTTCTTTTATTTATGTATTTAAATCATTATCTAAGTGATACGATCAAGAATTGCAAGTCATAACGCGTACAATAATGAAAGTGTTTATTACACGAAATGTGACTTTAACATAGAAATTATTATTAAATGGGAGCATAAATTCATTAATGAATCATATATTATATAATATATATTATTATGCTTCTATTATAATATAATAACATACTATGGCCATTATACACGATGTTAAACGTACCCTCAACTAATGGAAAGTACATGGAAAAGGGTTAATTTCTCAATCACATTATTATCCAAGATTGTTTACATGTAAGTATTTAATGGGACATATTTATCATCGATACCCATATTTTATTAAAAAAATTAAAATTAATATTTTAACGTTTTACGGAAGGCTATATTAAACTATATCATCATTTTAAATGTATTAAATATTTATCTTTATAAAACATTTTAATTATTGTCAATGTTTTCGAAATTATTTTAAGGATTTTTTTATATAGACATGAAAGATTTGAAATGATAATTAATTTCATAATTTTCAAAGTGGTATGGTAAACTTTTACTCAAAAATCTATTTTAAATTATTTCTTTTATTAATTGTGTGACTTTCAAATGATTTAATGAAAAATGTAGTTTTCTCTCAAAAAGTTTTACTGATCATATTTAACTATGTCAACATCATGTACTGGATATTATTTTTTATTGAGGTTGATTTATTATAATATATTCAGCTATATTATCTTTAATGAGTGATGATATGTTGACTGTGAATGTACTATTTTAATATCATTCATGTTTTACGGTGAAATTATTGATATTTCGTATGCTAGTTTTAATATGAATGTTTATTTTATGTTTTATCCATTTTCATATGAGGAATGCATTAGACATAATATGTGAAAAAAAGGGCCTGCTATAGTCCCTTGATGCCTCTGTAGGTATCATGAGAGAAATTAGTGTCCTAGAGGAAAGCCTTTACAATATTTTTATTTGTACTCTCAGCAGGAGGCCTTGGCAATGTGGTTTTGATGTCCGACATTATGCATTCCCTCATTATGAAATTACAAATTAGAAGTGATTATTCAACTAGAATAATATCCATGTGCGTGTTTATATGTTAATTTATGCCTTATTTCTAGCATATTATGTTCATTTTTTATGTTTATAAGGATGATATATTTATTATACATCATGATGTAAATGTTGATAGCTTGCATTGAATTATTTACCCTTACTGAGCAACTGATGTAACCCCTTTCTTATGATTTAATTTCCTAGTATTCCAGGAAGTGTATTTTGATTGATATTCATGGTTAAGAAAGGGGAATAAGGTCATTATCAAAGGATTATTTATGTTGTGTTATATGTAATAAATTGTAATGTAAGGTTCATGTATTTAATCTATTTTTTATGACTGTTAAACTGGTCTGTCCATCGAGAGTTGATTCCATGTAATCAGGGAAATGAATAAAAATAATGCACTGGCTTCAGGATTCTGGGGTCATGGTGTTACAAAAATAGTCATGAGGGCTTCAGAAATTTGTTTCTAGTTACTTTGGTGTTTTGTCAATGTGTGTCAATGGTGAAAATAAAGCTAGAAAGGGATGCTAATCTGTAAATTATAATGCATTAATGTCATGAAAAGTTTAATGAAATTATTCCTCCATGGTAAAAAAAAGTTTATACTCTTAGTAGCTAAAATCTAATCTTTGTATATGTCATTTATGTGCAAGGAGGGTAACTAGTCACTTTTTTTATTTTTTGTTTCTATTTTTGAGAATTCTATTCTAAGATAGATCTCAAATCTATTCCGTAACCAAATATGATCCTTTAGGGGATTCATCTGTTATATACTAGATATTTTTAATCATCCTGATACACAACTCTGTCACCATTTCTTTTCCTTTATAATTTTTTAAAGGAACATGAAATATGTGAAATGATTCAATGTATAAATAGATAAAAATCAAATTTTCTAATGATAAAAAACACATCTCTACAAAATAATAATACATTATTGTCTGAACACCTCCCACAAACATATTCAATAGTAAAATCGTGCATTAAAAAAAGTGTTGGGTAGTAAGGGATAATCAATATAGACTAGTTTCATCCAAAAAGGTCATTCATGGTATCTATAGGATAAATGAAGGAAATATGTGAGGTGGTCACACAAATAATGTTCCTTAACAAATACATCAACTATTTTTTAATGTTTTACAGGTTTATTCTGAGCTTCAATAAAATTTAAATAAATGTTCTTATGGGTTTATATGTCCCAAGTGTTAGTGAAGAAATATTCTCAGATTTGTTTTATAATTATAGGTTTATAAAACTATCCACAATGATAATGAAAATAGAAACCATAAATCACAATAGTTTTTAACTCAAATAATAAGTCGAGTAACCATAATTTTTAATATGTTGAATCCGAATTAAATCTATATGAGCAAAAATCATTCTAAAAATAAAAAAAGTGAATAAAAATGGATTCTAATAATTCCCAAAATAAATAATTCTATTATTTAAATATTACAAATATTTTAGGATTATATAATGCTTTATAATTTTGAAAATTTCCTCCAAGAAAGATGAGAATAGGTAGTAATTCATGTTCATTGAAAATTAAAATCATGGAAAACTCCACCACACAAAGTAGGACACAATTTCCTCAATATCCAAGGAATTATTATGGGAGTTTTATTGAAAATTTTGGTCAAAAAAATAAAATAGAAGGTTCACAAATATAAAAATGAGGGACTCGATAACTCCCTATAGAGAGTGACATGTCATGAGGGGACATGAAATGTAATGATGTTGAATATGGGTCACCTGAAAAATGGGGTAGAAAAAATCATGAACTAGATTAAAAAATATTTCATATGATTAAAACATTTACTAGAAGAAAAGCATGTAGGTTCTTAGGGTGATGAGAAAGGGTAATCACATTTATTTAAATGAAGCATATTTTTACAATATTGCTGAAAAGGGACTGAAAATGAAAATAAAAATACTTTATCCTAATGAATAAAACTATACAAGTATTGACCTATGTGTTTCCAACAAAACTGTTCTAATAGAAACACCTTCATATAGATAGACAGGCCAAATTACCAAGTATTGGTTATAATCAGCTTAGTTTCCCCTCATCCATCTACCACTACTGGTGGAAGTGTTGTTCTTCTCGTAGGTTCAGTGGATATAATTCATGAATTTAGGAGTAGTGTGATCATGCATCATATTAGAATGTAACGATATATGTGCTTATGGAGACTACTATTGTGAATGAATTTTCTATGATGTCACTTGTAGTTGAACTTTTATTTTTACCATGCACTGATTTACTCGGTGAAATAGAATAGATGTTTGTACATTTACATCGACAACCAAAGATAGAATAATGTTTATAGACATGAATATTAGAAATTTGAAGATATGAAAATCAATCCAAGTAAAAGGGAAGTAAAAAAAAATCAGTTCCCATATACAGAAATGAGTGAATAAGTACAAATATGGGAAAAAACTGATAAAACTATGAAAATAACCATCCAAACATGTAAAATTACAAAAGCAAAAATGAGAAAAATTTTCATATAAGATCAATCATCAGAAAAAAAAATCTCCTCCAAATTCCACCCTCCATCGAGTGATAGTGGTAGCTATTCAGACAATGAAGGTGAAGTTATGACAGTAGTGAAGGGTGGATCAGCAAGAGTGGGTGGAGTCATTGAGATAGATTGACGGGATAGAGTTGGTTGTAGATAGGTTCTAATTCAGTGAGGGTTTTAATGGATGTAATGCGGATCGATGGATCAAGCCTCGATATTAGTGGTAGTGGATAGTCCCCGGCCTCACCGGGCATACTCAGCTTGGTACCCATTAGTGGTAGAAGAGTTTGTGATGTCTAAGGGAAACTAAGGGTGGGATGTGGGTGGTGATATTGTAGTAAAAGAGTAGGGTCCAACAGGTTCTTTTGGCAGTGGACGGTTTGTGGCAGAATAAGGATGTATATCATAAAGCTCTATGAATTGAATATGCAGGTGGGTAGAGATCTGGCATAGGTTATCCATGATGCTTTGTTGCATTGCCCTGATATTGTGAGTGGTGGGATGGGTGGGTGGAGCAATAGTGTCTGTGGTTTCAGTAGGTGTGTAGATATGGGTGGAAGGTGTAGGAATGGAAGTTGGGGTGGGTCATTCGTATTGTCTAATGGTGGTACTGGGTTTTCCTTAGGTGATGCCTTTTGATTCGAAACTAATTCTTGGAAAATAACTTATTACCTTACCATTTGGTATATATTGTGAATAATCACAAAATAAATGATATTTATATAGACAAGAGAGGTTAGTGCAAGAGGCACAAAAAAATTAGATGTGTCTAACTAGGTGTGGAATTAATAAACTACATATCATGGTACATCTGCATTACTGTTAATGAACCCTGTAGTAGTTGGTGAACTGTGAAGCTTTCATGATGGTTGGGCCACCCATGGATGCTACCAAGATTGATACATCAACCTTTATCACACTAAAAGTTGTCCCAGGACATTCATAACATGAGTGTGTCAATGCTATATGATATATCCACAAATCAGAGATATAAAATTGGGTAGACTTGGTGATAAGGTGTTTATGTGGTATTTAAGTATCATGAGAAACCATCTTCAATAGGATCCACAAATCAGTCTGGGGAGGATTTTGTTGATGTGTATGAAATACTACAAATGAAACAAACTCCTCGGAATAAATTCCAAGGTCGATAACGAACACATGGAATGATATCTCATGTGGTTGAACACCTAGACGAAATCATAATATATCAATGGAAACATCAAAATTAGGTAGGATCTCTAGAAATATTTGTCTACATGATACCTATCATACCACAAGAATTCATTATAAATTTAGTGTTTTTAGGAGGATTATGATGTCATAATTGATGTTCTGGGGGTAAGAATAATAAATTATATGGTATTGTTTTCCCTTATAGGATTTACCTATAGTCCGGTGAGTTTGACCAAATTATTGAGGTTATTGGAGCATATAATGGGATTCATGTGGGGTTTTTCATCACCATTTGAGTAATGAAAGAAATTTGAGAATTGTTCACGGGCTTCGGTGCTAGGTGGTGATGGATCTGTAGGTGCGGTGTCGCATGGGCATATAGTGGGATGCTTCTCATTGTGATCATGCACTGAATGAGAAGTAAATATAAAAAAAAATTCTTCTTTATATCATGGTAATAAGATGTCGGGGTGTGGATGAGGGAGGTTGGGGTTCGGTGGAGGCTAAAGGAGGAGTATATTTTGAGTAGTGGTTTCTTTTTCACAGAGGTGGTGAATGTTTTCAAGACCAAGATAAGAGGTTAAGGGGAGGTTGGGCCAAGCTGATATGGGAGGAGGGTGCAGTTGAGATGGGTGGAGAATAAGGGAGGGGTGAGAGGGGATGTGGACATATACTTCCCATGAAGAGGAAGGGAATATTTTTCAAGAGTAGAGGGGAAGGTATTGGTATTTCATGTGTGTGATAATGGAAGGGAGGAGGCCTTGGCTATAATTCACCATGCTGAGAAGAGAAGGGAGGAGAGCTCGACTAGGATACAAGGGAATGAGGTTGATGTTCAAGGGGTTTGGGTTATTAGGCCATGAACAAGGGATTCACTAAATGTATTAAAAAAATTATTAGTGTGATACATGATGTTTAACCACGTTTCACATAATGTAATTATGATTTTTATATGAATTTTTATATAACATTTACAAGTTATAAAAGAGGGTTACACAACGTGTTGTCGATTATTTTACGACAATTTTTGTTCTAACCCTAACATTGTAATTATAGTAGATCCAAATATTTTCCTAGGATATCTTAATATATTCTAGTCATAAATAACCTACCCTAGGTTTCCTCCCATCTAGGTCTTCTTTTAACGTTGTGATCTTGACTCAATATTGTCTTACATGAACATAATGATGATAAAACATCCTTCATGGAAGGTTTCATGAATGATTTTCATCCATTAACTGTAAACCATGAATGTTGATCTACCCACACTCAAAATTTCCATGGTCCCATAGGGGAAAACTTCAACAAGATCAAATTGGCCAAAACATCAAGATTTCTGATTCCTAAGAAGTAATTTTAAGATGGAATTGAATAAGAGGACCTTATTTTTGTGAAAAAGGATGTATCTTGTGATGTGAAGTCATGCCATTTTTTTTCATGCACATCATGGAATTAAAATAATAATGACTCATGGTCTCTTTAATTCATCCAACTATAAAATCTAAGGTTTTCTAGGTTTCTATGAATCCAAATTTAGATTCATAATTTCTCAATATGAGTAATTCAACAATTTAACTGGAAAGTGATATGGTTTCCCATAAATATTTTGAACATTGACGCAATAATGGGTTTTTTTGTATGCATTTTGGTACACCCATAGTGCAATATCTAGTTTCCAACTGCAAAGAATTCGACTTTTATTCACAGTTTTACAATATTTTCTTCATCTCCTTATTTGATAGTTCAACTTGAGTACATCTTTACGGGTGATTAGGATTTCATGTACTGTAGAAAATTCCATTCTCTTTTAGAAATACATAAACATATTTGTAGGTAAACTGTGTTCCTCAATCACTGATGATTAATCTTGGATATCCAAACCTTGATAACAAATTCTTTTTGAGAAAATTTCGGACTACTTTCATTATGAATTATGATGTGGTTTAAGAATTTTCCGACATTGCGACATCGAAAATTTCAACTAGAATGTATTAATTTATATCTAATTTGGGAAATGTTTCTATGGAGTCTATTCCCTAGACTTCTAATATTTAGACATCCTTGATAGGATTTCGAGCCATTTCGTTTCTCTTCCCAATGTTCTTGTTTGCTAGCACCTATCACTGCTTGAACAAAATTTATATTCAACTTGGTGAAGTGTTGGCGAGAAAAGACTTCTTTTAGAATATTTTCAATGATGTTCTTGAATATATGATGTATTCAAATTGATGAAATATGAAAATTTTCAATAAAATTTGAGGCTTAATTTTAATTCATGAAACAATACAATAATCCATCCACATAATGTTTGAAAAGGGTGTAATATCCTAGTAGTAATGTTTATATTCAGTTACAAATCCTTTAAATTGATGATATGAGAGGTCGTGGTATAAAATTTTTATTGAGATATAATTTTAAATATAATATAATCATGGTAAAACCTAAATTCTAAAAATTGTATTCATTAGGAAATTTGTCTTTGATGTCAGTACCATCATCATCCTTGAATTGTGGTAGAAGAAGTTTTGGTAAATTCTTAGTAATCAAATTTTCTATGACTTTGGTATCCTTGATTATAATATAAAATTCATGGAGTAAGAGGATCCATCTTATCATCCTTATATTGTAATCCTTCTTGTTCATTAAATACCTTAGGATAGTATGATCAGTGTGCCCAATCACCTTTGAAAAAGACAAAATAGGAACAAAATTTATAAAATTCATACACAATGAAAAAGAGTTATTTATCAATATTTTTGTAGTTGGACTGAGGTTTATTCGGTGCATGTCCATTATAGTATATAAGAAAGAATATGTGACCAATTCATTATCCCAAAATAGTGCCAACAAAGAAGTCACCAGCGTCACAGATCAATTAAAACACATTCTCCCAGTTATGTGAAATGATTACAGGGGTAGATAGAATTCTATTATTCAAATATTTGAATTCATACCAACATTCATCAGGGAATTTAAATGGAACATTTTTTGAAAATATGTTTGTTAATGGGTGGGTATCATTTGTAAAGTGTTTTTCAAATTTCTTATAGAATCCTTCCTGGCCCATAAATCATCTTATAAACATAACTTTTGAAGGTTTGGGTAAATCATTGATGAAATTTCCCATGGATGGATCAACATATATTCCTGAATTGGAGATTTTGTGATGTAGGAATAATCCTCCCTTGAACAAAAAATTAATCTTCTCCCAATTCATGACTAGGAATTTTTCTCCACAGCGTCGTAAGACTAACTATATATTTCATAACCATACAACAAAAGATCTTCCATAGAATGAAAACTCATTCATGAATATTTCTAAGAATTTCACATCCATTTCATGGAAAATATTTTTGATTCATATATGTAATTTTTCAAGGTAATTACACATTCTAAATGACATTCACTTATAGATAATGGTGGAAAACGGACATGTGAAAGTGGGTTTTGAGTAATCAGCAAGGTCAACTGAAATGTAATTTTATTCTAAATATCCATATAGTAAATAGTAAAATTCATGGCCAAAAATTATTTCAATAATTTGTTCAATGAAGAGAAAAGGTAAATGTTATTTTCTTGTTTTTTATTCAAGATTCTTGGACCCAAAAAGAATTTCCATCCCATGATGGAACACATTGATATAAATTCATTTTCAAATGTTTTATCCACTATGAATCTACCGTTCTTGAGAACTACATGAGGAAGGACCACCCACTCAGTATCATAAATTGAATATATTATTACCACACCTAAATGTTTCATCACATCCTTTATGATGAATTATATCATTATTGGTGTGATATGTATTTGGGGTTGACATCTGTTGTTTTCATCTTCCTTAATTATAATTTTTTTGATTCATACAATTAGAAAGATCCCGTTAATGTCAGAAACTGCCTATGTAGTCGAATTCTTGTGTATCATAATGACTTCAACCAATTTTTATTTGTGTGCCTGAGATAGTTCAGAGTTGATGATTACTAGCAGATATGATAAAGATAATATTTACTAATGCATAAGAGTACTGTATAAATTCGTCCATTCTGATTTTTCTGGTGAATGATTTATGGGGTGAAGGATAGAAAAGGAGACATTGTGAAAGTATCATTTAAGTACACTTCCTCAAAATCATAATCTTATTTTTTTTCTAAGTGTGACTCTTCACTGTATTATTATTTTTTCTATGTATTCAATTCCTTCTTAGTAAAGAGAGATAACATTGCAATTAACTACATTATCTAATTGTTTTAATGTTTTAATATTTTTTAAGGATAACAATTCTTCTCCAACTCAAAATACATTATGTCCTTGATTCACATATAATAAATACTCTCTTGTGGCTTAGAATTGTCTTCTAAGAATAATGGTTACATAACCTTATTATTTTATGTCAACAACTATGAAGTCTACTGGAAAGATGAAATAATCGATATTGACTACACATACTCATGAATTAATCTTGTGTACCTAATTGATCTGTTTTTAAGATGCAGTTCAACTCATGTTTTTTCATCTCTTAGTTACCCTTCCTGAAAAATACACTCATTAGAATTATGTGGAGGCTTTCTCCATGATCACCTAGATCTCCTCCAAATTTACATTATCCAATAGCACATGTAATTGAAAACTCTCAGTGTCTCTCATCCATGGTTGGATTTTTTTCTAAATAATTATAGAGAATATTTTGTTCAATAAGATAAATCCATGATATTATGATTTCATTTTATTGGATAGTTTATATTTAAATAATATTTCATAATCGGACAATTGAACAATTCGTCAGCAAATGGTATGTTGAAATTCTGTTGCATTAACATTTCTAGAAATGTTTTTTAATGTGCCTCCAATCATCCACTTTTTTATATTTCTAGAAAAGTATGAAGTGGCATGGATGTTGGTGGGGATACAGAGAAAGTTAATTTGGGATATCACGTTATTGGGTACACGATTGTAGTGATTCCTCCTTGGATATAACTTCAGTGCATAGGATATTACTTAGGTGGATCTATCATCTTTGACCACATTAACTAGTGAACTCATATTATGTAATTAATATTTTTATTCATATATTCCACATGGTTGTTATAAATACATAATTTTTTCACTTCATAGCACTAAGTCCTTATCATATTCAATTGGATATGTCTCTATATTTACGGGCCCAGTACCTGGTAACCAGTCAGACAATGTATTTCAAATCTGACCCATTTGAACATCATGATTACCCAAAGAAGATCGATTATTATGCATATATGTCCCATGTGTAGTAATTTTATAGTATTAATTTCTTATTAATATAGCTATGAGTTTTTCCATTCTATTATAGTGAGGATCAGATTTCAACTTAGGTCTTGATTGAGTTGGTTGGAACTGTTGTTGTGAACACTAAGGGAAATGTTAAGGCTGTATTTTATGTTATAGTATGTAAAGAAGATTAATTGGTGGGTATCATGATGTTCCTTTATTCCATAATAGTTCTTGACCATCCCTCTATTTATATAATTCATGGTTGTTTTGATGTGGTTACAGATACAAACTCTACTAATATAAGTACTAATGATATTAAAATGTTGGGTTCCTCAAATATTATCTAATGTGATTAAAATCATGATTATTTAGTTCTTTAACTCTTTCAATTCATTATTTGTATTGTTGTGGTCCACAACAAATTTCTTAAGAATTTATTTTATTTATAGGGACTGAGTGTGTTTATTATCACGAACATGAAATGATTATATATTCATTGTGAGCACTTTAAAAAGCACTAATAATCGGGTGTTCTCATATACTTGACGGATTCCATACTGAAGTGGTGCATGATAACATTACCACAAATTGGTATTGTAAAAGGCTTCATCTAAAATTGATCTTCTAGAATCATGTGTCATGAACAACATTTCATCATCATCTTCAACATCGATGACTATTCTTATAGTTGGTTGGTGACCATAGTAGAATGCCTGGAGATTAATTCACATGTCTAGTCCATGGGGATGGCACTTAATCATCATTTATTTGAATATTTCCCAATCATCCCATAAAAACTCGCAATTAGACTAAGATAAATTATAAATGTCATTCCGGAGTCTCCATGTATGAATATTTGGGTTATATTTTTCTAAGACTTTTTGGATAGATCATCCCACGTCATGATTGAATCAGAAGGTTGACTCCAGATCCAATCCTTCGCTATATATCTCAGAGAGAATGGGTAGACATGATGTATTATTGAATATGATTTTACTCCTTGGTAATAGAAGATACTATATACTTCCATAAAGTTATAAAATTTTTCATGAGGATCTTTGATCTGAAGTCCATTAAACAAGCCCATGTTCTATATCATGTAACTGAGTCCTGGGATTATTTTTTAAAGTATAGTCTTGGATAAGAGGACACGATATTCTAGGTGTCACACTATTTATTGATGGTAATCCATAATCCATGATGGTTAACTCTGTATGGATTGGGTGATCTCCTGGAATATCATGATACATTTTTGGAAGGATAGGGGTGGGGACCACTTGATGTATTAGTCAACTATGTCTGATTGTTGGTGTGAAAATTGATGCAGTTTAATCTTGATATTGAAGGATATCTTCTTATGTACTTCCATGATCCATGAATGAGTCTAAGGGCCTCTATAATTGCAATATACTACAAAGTAGGGACAAAGTGGCATCTCAAAATAGAAAAATTAAGAAATATGATGAGGTAATGGCAATTATAGCTATTTTCTAGATGAATATCTAGGAAAAGAAAAACTATACAGCCTCCTAGTAAATGATGAAAACAAATTTTATGTGACCAGACACATCATTGAGTTGACACATTTTGCAGTTTGAATAGATTTTTATTGATTCCCAAACATCACTTTATATAAGGGTATTGTATATTTAACTTTTACCCTCAATACAATTGGGAGTTTAAGTCAGAACTGTCATCCTATATACTTGGACTTGTGGTTTAGTATTATATCCTATTTGGTATAGTTTGGGAATGATATTTCTAGAGTGTTGATGGTTTTCTTTAGGAATATAAGAGGGATCCGAATCAATTAAGGGGATCTCTAGAAAAGTTTATCGTAATTCTAAATTTTAATAATCTTAAGGATTTGGTTGTGATTCAAGTGGAGGAAAGAAGTGGACTATGGTCAAATAACCATGTTCTACCTAAGAGGTAACTATTCCTGGATTGGGAAATATTTATAACCGAGACGCATAAAGATTGGATAATAAGGATGAAATAAGTTTTTCCTATTTTTTGTACCCTAATCTACTCCAATTTTGTTAGGGTTATTCACAATAATATCTTGTGGTGGGGGTGTTCAAAATAATTAAATAGAAAAATAAATTTTATATAGATTACTATATTTAATGTTTACAATGTTGAAAATTAAATATCTTATTACATTCAAATTCCCCTTACTATTTATCTCTATCCTAGATGGTTTGGCCACACATGGTTTGATTAAATTTTAATTAAGGAATAATTTAAACCAATATAAACATTGTAAGGAAAATATAGTTTAAAAATTTAACAAAAAAGCAATGATTTTGATTCACTAAATGTAATGATCATGTGAATAGAATTTGTAAATTTAAATTCATTGGAAATTAAAAAGAAAACTTTAAATAAAAGATAAGATGAATACCTCGTTATTTTTTGATCATTGGTGATAATTAAGATGATGACAAATATAATGAAGGCAGTGTCTAAAAACAATATATGATGTTGAAATGGAAATAGATGCATCCTGAGTTTGTTGATGGTCGGTGTCTGAAAAAATGATGAATGAAGGTGATGATGAATAATTGAATGATGGTATTTATTGAGGAAAAAATAATGAAAATTGAAAAATGGAATTTCATTTTTTTTGAATGAATATATGGGTATGTTATAGGATTTAGAAACATAGAAATTAGTTACTATGGATCTCTTCAAAATATTCTTCCCCAATACTTTATTTATAGGTGAATACTTACATGATGTGTAATGAGGATTCATGTGGTGTACATATGATATGAGTATTTATCTATGTATTTTGAATTTATATATATCTAACTCATATATCTTCTATGATTTGATGATTTAAATCCTTTTATCCTAATGCATGTGAGACTCATGATGGGTAACTTCCTTCATCCTTTATCTTTAGGACATGATTTTCATTCAAAGGGATCATGTTGTTTATTGTCCACTCACAACATATAATAGATTATTCGCGTTAACCAATTAAGAATTGATTCATGAATTTCATTATTATATGAATCCCTACTGTACATTTTTTTATAAGGATTCACAAAATTTAAAATAAACATTCTTATATTTTTGTACATTCTCTCCATTGAATATTCAGACACATGTTTTCTGTAAAATTAGTCACATAACAAGTGCATTATTGGTCAAATCAACTGAATTTATTAAATAATGTTTAAAGAAGTAAATATTTTTTCATCTTATCAGTTGTACACTATGATATCATCAAAAAATTACACCAAAAACTAGTATAAAAAAAATAATGATCATTTTTATCAAGCACAAGAATACATCAAGTGAGTTAGTCAACCAAAAATATATCAATTCAAATTAATTAAATCCATACATTTTCTTAATAGAAGTCGAAGGAATATCTGATGGTATCACACATAGCTGGTGGTAATGTGATCTCAAATCAATTTGGAGAGTATCTTAGCTCCTCTAAAATTATTGAAAGGGGCGTCAATGAACAAAATATGATATCGTTTCTTGACTGTCACCTTCTAAAACCTCCTATAATCACCACATAGGAAAAAATATCAATCATTCATTATAGAAAATAGAACTGGAGAACCCTAAGGAGACAAATTAGGATATATGAATCCTTTAGATTCTAGTTCTAACTAATAAAAATACATTTATCAATGATCTAATGGTGTTCTTATGTAAGGTGGGATAGAAACATTCTATACTCCCCACACCAACTACATCATGAACTCGATCTCTAATTAATGTGGTAAGTTATATAAATTTAATAAATTTTTTTGTTATACCTCATATTGAGAGTAGTTTTTCATCATTCCACTATCATCGAGCGAAAGATCCACCATCTGATACATGAGACAATCTAAAATAAACTGAATTAGTTCTTCATAATATGCCTTAAAATACAACAAACCATGATGAAAATAGAGGCCTATTACAGATATATAATGGTTAATATCATCCTATAATACTCTATATGAACCTAACGTTGAAATATCCAATCCACACCAAGAATCAAGTTGAATCCAATAATTTAAAATATTAAAATTTCCAAAAAGATACAATAACCACCAATCACTGGAGAACACACCTTATAACATTTGAAATTCTATTACCGTAGTCCCAATTGTTATGTATGGTCAAATAACCATCTGGGTCTTCCAAATAAAAGATTAAAACATTTTCAAAAATAATAGTTATAAAAGAATTTTATTTTCATGTATTAGAAAATTAAAATGTTATTTTATATGACACAGTAATTGTACCACTGATGGTCAATGATCTTACCCACACTACAACCAAGTAGTTTTTAAAATGTGTATATGACTTTTCCCACATCCCTTGCCTCCAGTATGACTACATTGCACTATTTATGTTACATGATATTTCTTTTATTCAACTATGTTACTATATCAATGTAACATCCCAAGGTTTTCTAAAAATAAATTGAAAATGCTTGAAATTTTGTTTAAGGTATATATTTATAAGTATCCTTTAAACATAATTTTATTTCTTCTATGTTTTGAATTTCAAGAAACTATCATCTACAATTGTGTTCAGTATGTTATTTCGAGTCTGATGGAACAAACTTGTTTTTTTGGTGAATAGTAACATGCCCTTATGAATAGTAATATGAATAGTAATATGACCTCATGAATAGTAAATAATATTATTATTTTATTTTCCCATGGCAATAGGATAAGGGGATCTTAATTAATTTTCCAATGTCACATAAAACTAATTGCACTTCAATTTTGTTATTTTTCGAATTAACTGTGACCTTTTTTTAAAAATTAAATTAATAATATTTAGAAAATTATTTTTGAAAAATGGAGTTCATTTTTGAATTCTACACGTCGAAAAATGGTTGGGGTAAATTTTTGGTATTTTTCTGAAACTCTTGAATTTTCGGTGAATAGTGAAATACGGTAAAATACCGTATAATCAATTTATCAGTAAAAATGCACTATTTATGACATCATAAGTGATGCAAGGCCACTTTCTTCGAAATCACATGATATTTTCACTAATTAAGGCCACTTGATTTGAGATTATTCATAGTCTTGATAAAAATATTATAATAATAATTAAAATAATCTAAAATACCTCCCCTCCTCCACTATAAATACCACCCTCACTCCCCTCTTCCTCCCACACCTCTCAAGCCTTGAGCATTGTCTAATTTCTGCCAAATTCCCTCCTCAATCTTCTTCCCCACGTCCTAGAGCTGCTGGTCTCACCAAAAGACCAAAATCAAAGCCCTTAAGAAGGATCTCAAGGAGAAGAGATCAAGAGGTAAACATCCTCTTTCATTTTCATTCTTTCCATCCATTTTATGTTATTCTCTCCCTTTCCCTTTGTCTTTTGTTGGGATATTTCATTAAATATTTTCCCTTACAGTCCAAATTTCGTATTATTGATGAGATATTCCATTCCTCTCATCAATCTTGTTTTTATGAAATTTTTAGAGGCGCCGTTAGGCTGCCGAATTTTTTGTAAGAAATTTCTCATGTTTTCTTTATTTCATGATTCCTTCCACTTCTTTCTTCACCCCCTCTTATCCAAGAGGCATGAAATCTCCAGAATCATGTATATTATGGATGTTTTCATGTTTATGGAAAATTACAAATCATTATTCCTCTCCTCTTTCACTTATTTAAAGAATCAAAAAACATTGTCCATTTGGGTCGAATTACCGATATCGTGGACGATGTATTTTCAATTTCCATTAATTATTTCAAGTCTGGTCATGAAACCATTTATATGGTTGAACCAGGTTATAATATATGTTTTATGAATCATATAAGGTTCTGTAATTCTTTTGTACTCATGATTCAAACTTATAAGACCAAATGAAATTGTAATTATCAAAGAACCACTTAAATTATCTAAACGAACATAATTAATGTTTTAACTTATAAATCATCATCATATAAGGCACCAAAGTGATGAATGGTATAATTTATGGTACTGGAGTTATGTAACTAATAATCCATTCCAATTATGGAGTTTCACTTCCAATCAACAAGAACGATTCATCATGAACCGATCGTGAAAATCACAAAAGACCTCACCCAAAATAATGCAAGGAACAAAATACTAACAAATAAGGGGTGAAATGAGGTTATGAAATGACCATATAAGATGTTATAAACATGAACACGTTTCTTTAAAATCCTATTAACACTCCTTTAACCATTATACAGGAGGTTCAAACAATTTTGAAGTAGGACAAGCCCAAGGTAAGGGAATTCTTAACCCGATTTCCATTCTTTGGGTTAACCTTCTACTTTATAATTTATGTGCTACTTAAATTGTTTGTGTGATGGGTTCTGTTTATATTATGTTTAATTATGTGTATTTACAGAGTATATACATATTACATCCACTCAATTAAGTCTCACTTCAAGTATATGATGTTTATAAGGGACTTTTCTTCTAAAATCCTCTTTTAAAATTCTGTTTTATAAGATTCAAAGGCAATGTTTTTATGCTATTATTTATGTTGAATGATTATGTTTTGGCTATTGGGCATTGTTTATGATGAAGGGTGGGACCTATATTTCCCTCCAATGCATTGGGTATGAGTAAGTTGGAGGTCGGCCGTATGGTTACTCCAAGTGTAACTCTGATGGTTACACAAAGTAAGGTAGCCGTGAGGGTTACAAATTTTAAGGTAGTCAAGATGGTTACAAGATTATGTAAGTAATGCCCCAATATACCTTTATGATTATAATTATGTTTGTATGGATCTTGTGTAAATCTCATGTTACACAAAGTAAGATTTTATGGGTGTAAATCATGTATTTGAAAATGTTTTCATATGTCTTGTGTATTCATGGACTAATGAGATGTTTCCTTCTTTTTCATTCCTTACTGAGCTTTTGTGCTCATCCCAAGTTTTAAATGATTTTTCACAGGTTAATGGATGAATAATACAAGGAAGGAAGACATGTTAAATGTTGAAGAATTGTCAAGGAGTCTTGTTTTATGTTTTAATGTTTTATATTCTGAGGAAAATGGAAACTGATTTTATGGTATCCACTATGTAACAATGTGTAATGTTATGAATATTTTGTCTTAATTCTCTAAATCTCTAAACATGAAAAGATCCTCAATGTAAAATGAAGTTTTTTCTTGAATAAATTCAAGATTATGTATGAAATAAGTGCGGGTCCTTATAGTTGGTATCAGAGGATGGTTTAGATGACTTTAGGGGTTAAGGTGATGCTAATAGAAAACCATAAATAATTCTCACCCTATGTTTAATTTGTTATAGCATTTAAAGATTACCATGTTGCTTCATCTAAGAAATGTTTGTTTAGAATGGTTGTCCGCAGAAGGAACATGGATGCTGAAGAGGATAGGCACCGACAGAATGACATCCTTCCTGATCAACAGCCCGGAATGGTAGGGATTGGAACCGAGCAGTTTGTGACAGTAATGGCTCAGCTAACACAGGCAATAAATGGTGGTGGCATCCATGCAAGAGGACAAATAGATGTACCCCAACAGAACATGACAGTGGTGGAACATTTTATGAGACAACATCCTCCTGCATTCAGTGGATCTTCTGACCCAGTGGCAGCAGAAGGATGGATTAAGGCCCTTGAAAAGATATTTGATGTTATGGGATGTTCAGACAATCAAAAGGTAAGTCTTGCCATTTATCGTTTTGAAGGGGAAGCTGATCAGTGGTGGTCAATGGTAAGGAATATCAGGGGTAGAGAGGATTTTGATGCCTTAGTATGGGATGAATTTAAAAGTCTTTTTCTTGAAAAATATTTTCCTAAGGTGGTGCGACTTAGAATGGAGAAACAATTCCTTGAACTGAAACAAAAGGAGGAATATTCAGTGGCTATGTATGAGGCGAACTTCACCCGACTTGCGAGGTATGCTCCGAATCTTATTCTGGATCTCGATAGCAAAATCAACCGCTTTTACTCAGGATTGAAGCCAAGGTATCGAAGGGCGTTGGCCTCCCGTGAATTCAAAAGTTACGAGAAACTTGTCCGATGTGCTGAGAGGGTAGAGATGGAGTTTGCTGACGATCACATGCAATTTGGAAACAAAGAGAAGAAGAGGTCAAATTGGAAAGCAATGGGTAAGAATCAACCAATGAAATCTGATGGTAAGAAAATACAGTTTCCAGTTTGTGAAAAGTGTGGCAAGAAGCACCCTGGGGAATGTCTTATCAAAACTGGGAAGTGTTTTAAATGTGGTAAGTTTGGACATATGGCCCGAGATTGCAATGAAAATGATCCAAAGACTAATCCTGATAAGCAAACTGTAAAGTGTTTTAAATGTGGTGATATGGGTCACTATGCAAATGCCTGTCCAAAGAGGGATCCAAATGATGCAAAGAAGCCAGACTACAAGCAGAAAGGTGTAGTGAGATCCTTTGCGACTACGTCAGCAGATGTTGGGCCATCCAATGAAGTTGTATCAGGTACTTTGTTTGTTCACTCAGATTTTGCTAAAGTTTTGTTTGATACGGGGTCTACACATTCCTTCATCTCTGAGAAATTTTCTAGTAAATTGGAAATATCACCTCAACAAATGATACCCGAACTTGTTGTTAAAACACCAGGGGGAAATGTTATAGCAAAGAGGAATTATAAGAATATTTCTATTGTGGTATGTGGAAAGACTTTACCTGCAAACCTTGTTGTTTTACCCTTAGTCGAGTTTGAAGTTATTCTGGGGATGGACTGGCTTTCTGATTATCATGCTAAGATTGACTGTAGAGCTAAAGAAGTTCTTTTTCAGAAAGAGTTTCAGTTTGTATACAAGAATGACCCCATACAATTGATAACATATCAAGAAGCTGAGAAACTACTGAAAGATGGAAATGAAAGTTATCTAGCTCATATTGTTGAAAACAAGGGAACTATTCAAATCAATGATGTGCCAGTGGTAAATGAATACCATGATGTTTTTCCTGAGGAGTTACCCAGTGTCATACCTAAACGAGAAGTTGAATTCACAATTGACTTAGTTCCTGATGCTAAGCCAATTTCAAAACCCCCATATCGTATGGCTCCAATAGAACTTCTTGAATTGAAAAATCAGTTGCAGGATTTGCTTGTCAAAGGTTTAATTCGTCCCAGTACTTCACCATGGGGAGCCCCTGTTTTGTTTGTTAAAAAGAAAGATGGTTCCATGAGACTTTGCATTGATTATAGAGCTTTGAATAACATCACTGTTAAAAAAAAGTATCCTTTGCCTCATATTGATGACTTGTTTGATCAGCTCCAGGGAGCTCAGTACTTTTCCAAGATTGACTTGAGATCCGGATACCATCAGCTGAAGGTGAAGGAGGATGACATCCCGAAAACAGCCTTTCGTACTAGATATGGGCATTATGAATTTGTTGTTATGCCATTTGGGTTAACTAATGCACCTGCTGTATTCATGAATCTTATGAATAGAGTATTTCATGAGTTCTTGGATAAGTTTGTGGTGGTATTTATTGATGACATTCTGGTTTTTTCTAAAAATAAAGAGGAGCATGAAAAACATCTAAGGGTTGTTTTACAAACTTTAAAAGAAAAGAAACTATATGGAAAATTCAGAAAGTGTGATTTTTGGTTGCAACAGATTTCTTTTCTTGGGCACATTGTAAATAAGGATGGAATAACAGTTGATCCTGCCAAAACAAAAGTAGTTGATGAATGGCCAAGACCCACAAATGTTACAGAGATTCGTAGTTTTCTGGGCTTAGCAAGTTATTACCGACGTTTTGTTAAGAACTTTGCACGGTTATCTAGCCCAATAACTAAGTTAACACGGAAAGGGGTTAAATTTGTTTGGACAGAGGAATGTGATGTTTGTTTTCAGGAACTAAAGAAGAGATTGGTGAATGCTCCAGTTTTGGCCTTACCTTCCCGGAATGGTGAGTTTGTCATCTACAGTGATGCTTCTTTGAAGGGACTTGGTTGTGTTTTGATGCAGAATGATCAGGTAATTGCCTATGCCTCGAGACAACTTAAAAATCATGAGCTGAATTATCCCACACATGATTTGGAATTGGCAGCTGTGGTTTTTGCTTTGAAAATATAGAGGCATCATCTATACGGAACCAAATGCCAAATATATACTGACCATAAAAGTCTTAAGTATATATTCACTCAGAAGGAATTAAACATGAGGCAGAGAAGATGGCTAGAACTGATAAAGGATTATGACTGCACGATTAATTACCATCCTGGAAAAGCAAACAAAGTAGCGGATGCCTTAAGTCGGAAAAATCATGCATCATTAACCATGCTACGTTTGGAACGTGATCCCTTGATTAATGATTTGATAAATTTTGGCTTGGAAGTTGTTGGTGCAGGGAATATATCTGTTTTGTTTCAGGTTTCAGTGCAGTCTTCGTTGTCAGACAGAATTATGAAAGCGCAGAGGGAAGACCGTGAGCTACAGAAAAAGGTAGAATTGGTTAAAATGGGTAAGTTTCCAGAATTTAATCTTGATAAAGATTGTGTTTTAAGGTTTGTAAAAAGGTTGTGTGTGCCTTGTGATTCCCAGCTGAAGAAAGAATTGTTGTGTGAAGCTCATAGTTCTCCATTTTCTATTCATCCTGGAAGTACTAAGATGTACAGAGACCTTCGAGAGTATTACTGGTGGAATGGGATGAAAAGAGATATTGCTGATTTTACAATGAAATGTTTGACATGTCAGCAAGTTAAAGCAGAGCGACAGTTACCGAAGGGGATGCTTCAGCCTTTGCCGGTGCCAGAATGGAAATGGGAGAATATATCCATGGATTTTGTGGTGGGACTACCAAAGACTTCTCGAGGTAACAATGCGATATGGGTTATTGTTGATCGGCTAACAAAGTCTGCTCATTTTCTTTCTATTCGAGATACAATGACATTAGATCAGCTTTCTCGATTGTACCTCAAAGAGATTGTCAGGTTACATGGAGTTCCTCTTTCCATTGTGTCTGACCGAGATCCCAGGTTCACTTCTAAATTTTGGAAGGGACTTCAGAAGTCTTTGGGCACAGAGTTGAATTTCAGTACAGCTTTTCATCCTCAATCAGATGGGCAGTCAGAGCGAACGATTCAAACTTTGGAGGATATGCTTCGAGCTTGTTCAATGGACTATCAGGGAAGTTGGGATCAACATCTTTCATTAGTTGAGTTTTCTTATAATAATAGTTTCCATTCCAGTATTCAGATGGCACCTTTTGAGGCCTTGTATGGAAAGCGGTGTCGGACTCCTGCGTTTTGGGATGAAGTCGGTGAAAGAAAGTTAATGGGGCCAGAATTAGTAGAAGAAGTAGCTGAGAAAGTGAGGATGATCCAGCAACACATGAGGATAGCTCAAAACAGGCAGAAAAGTTATGCAGATAACAGAAGGAAAGACTTCTCTTTCAAGGTAGGTGACCATGTTTTCCTTAAAATATCTCCTTGGAAAAGTGTGATGCGTTTCGGTAAGAAAGGGAAACTAAGTCCACGGTTCATCGGTCCTTTTGAAATCTTGGATAAAGTTGGAACAGTTGCGTACCGCGTAGCTTTGCCTCCGAGCTTGTTTCAGGTACACAATGTTTTTCATGTTTCAATGTTGAGAAAGTATGTTCCAGATTCATCACATGTCTTGAGGCCGGAAGAAGTTCAGCTAGCAGAGAACCTTTCTTATGAAGAAAAACCGGTTCAGATTCTTGATCGAAGAGAACAGGTATTGCGGAATAAGGTAATCCACCAGGTAAAGGTTTTGTGGAGAAACCACATGGTTGAAGAAGCAACATGGGAGTCTGAAAATGCTATGAGGGAAAAATACCCTCAGTTGTTTAATAAGTAAATAAAATTGCGAGGACGCTATTTCAAGAAGGTGGGGATAATGTAACATCCCAAGGTTTTCTAAAAATAAATTGAAAATGCTTGAAATTTTGTTTAAGGTATATATTTATAAGTATCCTTTAAACATAATTTTATTTCTTCTATGTTTTGAATTTCAAGAAACTATCATCTACAATTGTGTTCAGTATGTTATTTCGAGTCTGATGGAACAAACTTGTTTTTTTGGTGAATAGTAACATGCCCTTATGAATAGTAATATGAATAGTAATATGACCTCATGAATAGTAAATATTATTATTATTTTATTTTCCCATGGCAATAGGATAATGGGATCTTAATTAATTTTCCAATGTCACATAAAACTAATTGCACTTCAATTTTGTTATTTTTCGAATTAACTGTGACCTTTTTTTAAAAATTAAATTAATAATATTTAGAAAATTATTTTTGAAAAATGGAGTTCATTTTTGAATTCTACACGTCGAAAAATGGTTGGGGTAAATTTTTGGTATTTTTCTGAAACTCTTGAATTTTCGGTGAATAGTGAAATACGGTAAAATACCGTATAATCAATTTATCAGTAAAAATGCACTATTTATGACATCATAAGTGATGCAAGGCCACTTGCTTCGAAATCACATGATATTTTCACTAATTAAGGCCACTTGATTTGAGATTATTCATAGTCTTGATAAAAATATTATAATAATAATTAAAATAATCTAAAATACCTCCCCTCCTCCACTATAAATACCACCCTCACTCCCCTCTTCCTCCCACACCTCTCAAGCCTTGAGCATTGTCTAATTTCTGCCAAATTCCCTCCTCAATCTTCTTCCCCACGTCCTAGAGCTGCTGGTCTCACCAAAAGACCAAAATCAAAGCCCTTAAGAAGGATCTCAAGGAGAAGAGATCAAGAGGTAAACATCCTCTTTCATTTTCATTCTTTCCATCCATTTAATGTTATTCTCTCCCTTTCCCTTTGTCTTTTGTTGGGATATTTCATTAAATATTTTCCCTTACAGTCCAAATTTTGTATGATTGATGAGATATTCCATTCCTCTCATCAATCTTGTTTTTATGAAATTTTTAGAGGCGCCGTTAGGCTGCCGAATTTTTTGTAAGAAATTTCTCATGTTTTCTTTATTTCATGATTCCTTCCACTTCTTTCTTCACCCCCTCTTATCCAAGAGGCATGAAATCTCCAGAATCATGTATATTCTGGATGTTTTCATGTTTATGGAAAATTACAAATCATTATTCCTCTCCTCTTTCACTTATTTAAAGAATCAAAAAACATTGTCCATTTGTGTCGAATTACCGATATCGTGGACGATGTATTTTCAATTTCCATTAATTATTTCAAGTCTGGTCATGAAACCATTTATATGGTTGAACCAGGTTATAATATATGTTTTATGAATCATATAAGGTTCTGTAATTCTTTTGTACTCATGATTCAAACTTATAAGACCAAATGAAATTGTAATTATCAAAGAACCACTTAAATTATCTAAACGAACATAATTAATGTTTTAACTTATAAATCATCATCATATAAGGCACCAAAGTGATGAATGGTATAATTTATGGTACTGGAGTTATGTAACTAATACTCCATTCCAATTATGGAGTTTCACTTCCAATCAACAAGAACGATTCATCATGAACCGATCGTGAAAATCACAAAAGACCTCACCCAAAATAATGCAAGGAACAAAATACTAACAAATAAGGGGTGAAATGAGGTTATGAAATGACCATATAAGATGTTATAAACATGAACACGTTTCTTTAAAATCCTATTAACACTCCTTTAACCATTATACAGGAGGTTCAAACAATTTTGAAGTAGGACAAGCCCAAGGTAAGGGAATTCTTAACCCGATTTCCATTCTTTGGGTTAACCTTCTACTTTATAATTTATGTGCTATTTAAATTGTTTGTGTGATGGGTTCTGTTTATATTATGTTTAATTATGTGTATTTACAGAGTATATACATATTACATCCACTCAATTAAGTCTCACTTCAAGTATATGATGTTTATAAGGGACTTTTCTTCTAAAATCCTCTTTTAAAATTCTGTTTTATAAGATTCAAAGGCAATGTTTTTATGCTATTATTTATGTTGAATGATTATGTTTTGGCTATTGGGCATTGTTTATGATGAAGGGTGGGACCTATATTTCCCTCCAATGCATTGGGTATGAGTAAGTTGGAGGTCGGCCGTATGGTTACTCCAAGTGTAACTGTGATGGTTACACAAAGTAAGGTAGCCGTGAGGGTTACAAATTTTAAGGTAGCCAAGATGGTTACAAGATTATGTAAGTAATGCCCCAATATACCTTTATGATTATAATTATGTTTGTATGGATCTTGTGTAAATCTCATGTTACAAAAAGTAAGATTTTATGGGTGTAAATCATGTATTTGAAAATGTTTTCATATGTCTTGTGTATTCATGGACTAATGAGATTTTTCCTTCTTTTTCATACCTTACTGAGCTTTTGTGCTCATCCCAAGTTTTAAATGATTTTTCACAGGTTAATGGATGAATAATACAAGGAAGGAAGACATGTTAAATGTTGAAGAATTGTCAAGGAGTCTTGTTTTATGTTTTAATGTTTTATATTCTGAGGAAAATGGAAACTGATTTTATGGTATCCACTATGTAACAATGTGTAATGTTATGAATATTTTGTCTTAATTCTCTAAAGCTCTAAACTTGAAAAGATCCTCAATGTAAAATGAAGTTTTTTCTTGAATAAATTCAAGATTATGTATGAAATAAGTGTGGGTCCTTATAATCAACATCCTTGTCCTAAACTCCATCTAGTACTATATCTACATGCCTCTGATTTTGTATCTTGTCCCCTTCCGAACTAAAGATCATGTCCTAATCCCTAGCAACATGTATGCCATAGAAATTTCTAATAGATCCACTAATGATGACCCAGTCACCCATAGATATGGTACATTAATAAATGTTAAAGACACTCTGGGTGACTATTTCTGAACATTGAACACATTTTTTACTAGAACAAAACATGGTGTAAGATGGATTTCCACTACACTAATTACACTTCCCGATACTACCTTATCATAATGCTTAACAGTGATGCTTCTTTAAAATTTTAAACAGGTCCACATTCTCCCTGTTGAAAAAGTATTTCTACCTCTCAAGGACTCACTTAGATTCAATTCCATGATGAGTATCTATTACAGCACATTCTCAAAGCTTCATAAGTGAAAATTTTTACATACAACCTAATCTCATAGTGAAAACCATACAACAATAATCCTTCCATAGAGATCTCATCAAATTACATAGATGGCACAATGATGATTTGGTCAATGAATTGTGAACCATAGTCCATAATTCACATTGACTCCAACATCGGTTAAATGAACTTAGGAGATTTTTCATCCCTAAATGTCTCAATATAGAAATTTAACTTGAATATTGTCTCAATTCCCTTCTATAATATATCATCCAATAATCCAGCTTCCTCCATAATATCCCACCAATTCTTGGGATGTCCATAATGAATATATTCATCTTGATTCACCCCTATAAATGAGTGTATCAAGTTGAATTAAGACTATATATACTAAATCAATAATTAACATTATTTCCCAAAATCAATTGTCCCTAGTAATAATTTGATGATGTTGCATACATAACTCTTTTGGTAGACCATACATCGAAGGACTGATAGAAATAGTTTCCCCTTAAATAGATCTCATGACCCTCCAGAATCTGTCACGAAGATTAATATCCATCTACTAATCGCTACCTATAGTTTTATCCCTGTTTAACGGTGTTTAGAGAGTACTAATTTCTACACTCTTGATGCTCAAGTAAAATATGATTGGGTGACCTTTTATATTCAAGATAAATGAATAAATTAGATCATTGAATAATAATAGGTTCAACCTAATAATGTTTTTACAACAAAGAACCACTTACTCATGTTGTCAAAAAATTACTTACAAATGTTATGGAATTACACATCATCCCTTTTAAATTAATAAGTGAAAGATATATCTCATCTCGTAGTTCAATAGGATAGTACATATTATAATAAAGAATAGATATTTCGCAATCATGAATGATGAATGTGAATATATCCCTATCTCCCAAATATTATTTATTTATTCTCATCCAGACCCGGCCATGAGTAAAAATATCAGTAATTAGTACCAACATGAACCAATAACATTACACATCATGTGAATAACCCGAAGTGAAATAGTAAAAAAATATAACTAGCACATAACTATAACATAAATACCATACTTGGGAACTCAGTTTTTCCTGAGTGCATGGGATAACTACTCCCATGAATAAGATAATTTCCACATCTGAACACATCCATGTATCATTGCTACCTTTCCATAAATAATAGTTTTGAAGATAATAAAACCTACTCATTCGATAAAACATTACAACATTTCCCAATCTGGTTCCCTCTCATGTTGAAATAAAGGGTTGGTTACAAAATATCGTGTGTGCCTCCTCTTACACCAAATTCTACTAACTTGCAGAGAGGTAGTGATATGTATATTTGAGAGACTATACCACATGGTATGAAGATGAATATTTGAATAAAATAAATAATAAATAACAAATTAATAGAAATAGTGGAAGACAAAAGTGTAATCCAGCTAAACAATCCTATTAGTTATAAAGGAATAATTAAATAACAGGATATAATTTAACTAAATGTCATGATTAAATAAATACATGTAATGGTCCAGAATACTGAAACAATGACTCAAATTTCCCTGGTCATAAAACCCATGTCGGCCCATCTCTAATAATTCATCCCATCCAATAAAGAAAACCATCAACAAAATGGACTTTCTCCCTTCCCCAAACCTTCATCCATGTATTTTCAGTGGGTACTGATTGAAGGCCTAAGTAGGGTGTGAGTATAACTCAGTTGGTCAAAACCATAATTTCTAAAATAATAAGTATAATTCTAAATTTATTTATCAATGTGATAAAATTTTTGTAAATTAATTCATTAATCAATAAAATAAAACTAAAACCTTTTTGGCTCTTTGTTAGAATGCCTTCAACCAGGGATTAGGACCATTCCATCCACCACTATATAACCATGTTAATGTAATTTCCATTGGGACCATTCAAAATTAATTCTATATGTTTTTTATAAGCATACTAACCACAACCATATAACCATGGTATAGTCATAATATTTCATGTCAAATACCTATGAAAATTCCACTATCTGGGTCAAAAAAAATTCATTACAATATATGACTATTAAAATCCCACTCTATATAAGAATTACAACATTGTACTGGGTCATGATCATAAAATATCAGCACTATAACATATAAGTGTGTATGTTCTATATCCTAGCCTGCTATATATGCATTCCACCAAGGAACACAAGTCTGGTTATAAACCATTAATATCACAATATCACAGAATATATCACAATGATTAATTTAGAAAATTTATATTTATTATTCATATAACTCATTCTATTTAAATAATATTTGAAAAATAATAAAATTTATAATAAATAATCCACAACATAGGGATTCTCTTTTAAGATCTCAACTAAGGTCTCATGTCAAGCTAAAGAAACTTTAACCCATAATCTAATTGAATTATATTAGATTTACACTCACTAAATGGTTATCTAAAAGAAAGTATAGATGTAAATTGAATGAAAAGAACTCCATGGTGTAATACCATTCATTTATTTAATTGGTTTTGGAAAAAATTAATTGGATCAAATCAAAATATTTCAATGATGTAGAAATTACCAAACCATCGGGATAAGATTTATTCCCTGGACATTATCTAGTGATTTGACAATGCGTCTTATGGAAGTATCACATGAGGAAGAAGGTGAATATGACCTCCAAGGGAAACCTAGATCATGATTGATCAGCATAGAAACAAAAAAATACTAGTTAAAATAAATTACAATAAAAAAAGTCAACATAATAGCAGATATAATAGAATATCCTAACTGAGGATGGTTACTTGTGATTTCTTGCACAAAAAAGACAACTAAAAGGGAACTTTACATAATAAAATCACATGGAGGGTTTTTGTAGGCTGATATGAGAAGATATTCAGTAAATTAAAATGCTATGAAACTGCAATTCATACTTTAGTATTGTATGTTTTAAGAACCCATTGTTTTCTATAAAAGGCTTTGGAATATTCTTGATGTTATTCCAGAGCAGCACCATCAGACGGTGTGGGATTCTGGGCCCCGATGTGGCCGGAATTAAATTTTCAATGTGTTCACACTAGGAACGCCAACTTAACGTGATAACACATAAACAGTGTTTTAGATCAGAAATCAGAGTTTACAGATGGGTCCAAAATGGTGTGTTTACCATAGGAACAACAAAAAGCATGTCGGCGCGGGAAGTTGGGACCTCTTCCAATTAGCGGAACATTAAACAGATAAATAAACAGTTAATTTATTCGTTTAATGGTTAAACGTGTGTGACTCCTAAATGGCACCTACAATCAGAAATCCGAGGGAATAGTTTCATCCAGACCGTGCCGTTTACCCTAGGCGGGGTATAAAATTTGCGGGTGTTGGCCTGCTATGAGAGATGTCACCCATGGGAAAAACTGTCTCTTTGAATTAATGAAATAGTGGCCTTTATCCCTGATGATATTTTCGAATAACGTTCAAACAGAGTATCGGAAAGGAAATCTAAGACTTTTTTTGAGTACGAAATGGGGCATCATGCCTAGGCATGATATCAAATGAGTAGGTGCGAAGGTTTCGGAATCCACGCCCATTGAGAGAGAGTTTCAGCCAATTTTTATAAATTCGCTTAAGGGTTGAGAGGAGACAACCCATCTCTCTCTCTCTCTCTCTATCATGTTCATTGGCATTCTTCACTGTTCTTCGACGGAGCGAGGAGAGATCTCCACTGGAGCCATATAGGATCAGAGTAGGAGCATTGTGGATGCGTCACCAATGACGAACGAGCGATCCGAGGTAGGATTATTGATTAAATTTCTGTACCTTTTTCAATTATATCATTTAATTTCTAACATTTTGAAATTGGGACGATGGCCGAATGAACACGGGCATCGTCCGATCCCCATATAATTTCTCGTTCTTGGGCATTCTTCGTCCTAATTTTCAGACACGCGTGAACCTCGACCGATCGATGAGCAAGGGGAGGCATTGTGAAGATCCGGTCCCGGGGACCCTGAAACCTGTGTCAGATAATTTTTATGATAACCGGAGAGGTTGGGGGGACCGGAAGAAGGATCAGGATTTGGTGGAGGATGGCCGGCATACGAGAGCAGGCGGTCGAGCCGAAGGTGTTTGGGCGGCCAGTGTGCGGCTGACTCAGGTGTAGGTAGGGGTAGCCGGTCATCACGGCGGAGTGCGGCATGGACGAGCCGGAGGCGGCAGAGCATGGAGAGGTCCCATCGACGGAGTAGGCGGGGGCTTCAGGGGACCGCAGCGGCATGAGCAGGGGACTGGGGTGGTGTACCCTGCAGGACAGTAGAGCCGGTGGCGAGCAGGGGAGGCCACGACGAGGGCGGCTGTCGCGCTAGATGGGAGGAACCCGAGGCAGTCAGCGGCTCGTGTGTGCATCAACAACAGTGACCCGAATACCGCGTGTCCTGCTGGTACGACGCGGAGACTGGCTTTGGCCGGTCTTCTGGGAGGGAAACCGGACGTGAGGTGGGTTCGGTGCGGCTAGAGTGGGCCGCAGCCGGCAGGCCATGGCTGTTCGGACCGGGCCAGCCTGGGTGAACTGGCTTAGTTGGCCCCCTTATATTGGGGTGCATTAATTTCCAAACGGCGCCATCTATGGTCGTGAGTTTGTATCGGACGGGCGGAATCTTTGAAGTGGGTTCTGGGGTTTTTAGGTTCTTTTCTCAAAGGCTAGTGACTGAAACTCATTAATTTAATAATAAATAAATTATTATTAAAGTTGCGACAGATGTGGCTCGCAAGCTAGACGTCCGTTTGACACGCAGTCAGCGGCGTTGTGACCCTGGCGTCAAGACGAAGATTTCCAAGGGGTTTTTGGGTAACTTTTTTTATCGGGAATCCATTCGAGGGAGAGAGAAGTCATTTCTGCATGTTTTTCTGAGGGAATTACAATAGTGTAATCTTCCTTCATTAATTCCACACGATGGTGCGGGACCCACAGGGGCCATTTTAGGAGTTGGCAGTGAATTCCATCTTTATCCCTGGGTGTCCGTTTCGGGCAAATAAATTGTCAATCTTGTGTACTTTTTCGAGAGGATCGCAACAGTGCGATCTATTCGTTGCGCTTCGGGAACGAGATGCGGGTCCCACAAAGCACCGCTCGTGCGTGGTTTGATGAAATGCATATTTTTCTCCGGATATCCATTGCACTCAAGTGAGAAGTCCTTTTAACGTGCTTTTTCGAGGGGATCACAATGGTGCGATGTGACCGAATCTTTTTGGGAAAGAGGCTCTGGATCATAGTATGGTGTTCGGGCGTAAAGTGGTTTTGGCGACTTTTCCGTCGGATATCCGTTTGAGGCAAATAAATAGTCTTTATCAAATGTTTTTCTACGAGGATTACAATGGAATGATATATTTGGATGTGCAGAAACTCATTCGAGATCTCATTTAATGGGGAAGCATGAACGGTGCTCTGGTGGTGGTTCTTCTTTCTATGTTTTTGAAGCGAACCCTTTGTGTGTGATCGTGTTCACTCCCGGTGTGAGAGAATTTGATGTTTGATGAGATGTGGTTTGCCATTCTAGGGCCATGGAGGAAGCAGGTTGATGAAATTATGTTTAAACCTTTTTGCGTTGACATTGGGTGTTGTGTGAACTATAGCCCTTGGGCAGGAAATGTGGTATACTCTAGGAGTATAGAGGAATGCATAGAGGTACATGTTGTAGTTTTTACCTGAGAACATTTGTGCACTTGGGTTGGAGATGAGTTGGGGCCACACATCATGTTGGCCCCATGTGTGTGTTGTGTTCTATATTAGATACCTTTTACCTCTCGTGACGTAGAGGGTCCTCCTATTCTCGATAGTTTCGACCAGCAGGGTTGAGTGGGTTACCCCTGGTTCTATTTTCGACAGTTTGATCAGCGGAGTTGTTTGGGTTCCCCGTTTTCCTTTAGCTATGTGGGATTTCAGTATCATATCCCTTCGTGTTCCTTGTTATTGTTTTTTTGGTATAGGTGTGACCAATACATTTCTTGGGAACTGATCCTCAACCCAATAGGTTGTTTCCAGTAGGGATAGCTAGAGAAGATCTGAGTTAACCCTCCAGCGGGGCTAGGTAGTGGGTTTCTCATCGACTTTTTTAGGTTTACCCTCCAGTAGGGCTAGGTAGTGGGTTTCTCATTAACCTCTTAGGGTTTACACTCCAGCAGAGACTGGGCAGTGGGTTACCCGATGACCTCTTATGGATTACCCTCCATCAGAGACTGGGCAATGGGTTACCCGGCAACCTCTTAGGGTTTACCCTCTAGCAGAGACTGGGAAGTGGGTTACCCGATGACCTCTTAGGGTTTACCCTCCAGTAGAGACTGGGTAGTGGGTTACCTGAAGACCTCTTAGGGTTTACCCTCCATCCGAGACTAGGTAGTGGGTTACCCGATGACAGCTTAGGGTTTACCCTTCAGCAGAGACTGGGTAGTGGGTTACCTGATGACCTCTTTGGGTTTAACCTCCAATGAGGCTGGGAAGTGGGTTACCCGATGACTTATTTTAGACTCATTCCTTTATACTAGGCTACTCTGTGGCTTTTCCCCGTTACAACCGGAATGGGACCCTTGGTTGTCCGGGTCAATGATATGGCAGTTTTGACTTTGAGCAGACCTCTAAACTATGTGACAGTGATGAGGTGTGGTTTTAATTTCCCCAAAACTCTTGAGTATGAGGGGTGGATTCCTCACCATGATGTGTCCTATAGACATGACCTAAAACTGTGCAGGTGATTCTGTGCTGGCCAAAGAGGATTGTGTTGAGGTGAGGAGATTTGAGCCCCTTGACTTGCAGTTTGGGGCATACGTATGAATACTGCACATCGATGGTGTTTACTTCTTTGAATGTTGGCTACCCACATTCTTGGGAAGAGATTTAGGATAGAGATCCCCTTATGATCGTGTTCGGGATTCTTGATTGAGAATATGGATATGTATACCTTATTCTAGTACCCACTCCTTGGGTTTTCGTTACTCTCTTTCCAGGAGAGGCAATTATGTGCGAGGTATGCCATGTGCATTCCGTGTCTAGCTTCTAGTGGTTGGAAGAGTCTACTCTTCTGCTATAGGCAGCGAAGACTTGACGAGATGTTTATCTTTTCACCGTTTCTAGCTCCTTTCATTTGGATGAGTCTACTTCATTCTTCTTGTTGGGTTGAGCTATACTCTTTACTGCACACTCGGTTGTACTCTTTTACTTTTCCCTGTTAGATCTAATACTCACCTCTTCCTTACCTCCTTTGTTTCTCCCTCAAGCCTTTGTGGCATCCTACAGAGTATTTTTATACTCACCACTGCTTGGGCTTTGCCCGCACTTGGTGTGCTCTTGCAAATGATGGACAGGTTGGTCATGACATCAGAGGAGCTTAGATGTTTGGAAGCATAGACTGCGTGTGGTGGTCGTTGTCAGGTTCTAGGTGTGGGACTCTCGCAGCTGTTTACTTTTGTTCACCTGTTTCTGGGTTGTGGCACTTTTCTAGTTGGGCATGTGGTTTTCCCTTTTTCTTGTTAGGTTACCTTCAACATTTACTTTATACTGTTTGGAGGTCGATGCACTTTGTGGTTTATTTATAGAAGTTGGTAATTTACTTTTACTTATAGTCTTCACTTCTGCATTGAGTGGTCCGCTTGTGTTTGTACAAGTATATAGGCAAAGGCCTCCCTGAGTTATTATGCCTTCGGTGCTGGTCGCCAGCCCCTGGCCTATGGAGGCAGGCTTGGGGTAGTTGCGGCTTGAGCCCTAGTAGAGTTAGGTCATGAAAAAGTGGTATCAGAGGTGGTTCATTCATTGGGATTTTGTTCGGATGTCCCTAAAAGGGAATTGGTTGGAATCTAGGGAAACAATGTTAACGTGTCTCATGAGCGGCTCTCAGGCCATGGAGTCCAGTGATGGTGCTGCGACCGATTTATCCATTCACCAGGACCCTGATAACCCGCTTGTCGACTCGGTATGATGGGACACTTGTTGTAGGGAAAATTGGTTTGTGCATCACATAATAATGATTCTTTGACTATCCTTATTGAGTCAGCTCCCCATTGTTGTTGATGTTATATACACATATGATCATCTGACAATGGAACTCCTTGATAATATTAATGATGACTCCGCGAAGATGGCCAGCTAGGATACCTGCTTTGGTTCGTGACGATGACCTTGTGAGCTACGAGGCCTCAGTCTAAGATCCATCAAGTGAGCCCCTTTCTCTGGGTGGGCCGGTAGCAGCACCCCCACCTGGTGGGTAGCAGGTAGCATCAGTAGAGAAGATTGAGCTTGAGCGCACGTTGAGCATGCTCTGTGAGTTCCAGTGACAGAGACTGCTGAGGTTCAGTGGTGAGCCATACCCTTAGGTAGCAGGGGTTTGGATAGAGATAGTGGTTCAATTTTCAGGCTTGTACAGACACCGACATATCTTATGGTGGCTTTGGCCTCCAGCCTTTTCCACGGAGAAGCTGGGCATTGGTGGAGTCTGGTGACTCAGTTTCTGGATCAGTCGTCTCTTTCATGGGGTGGCATTCAGTTGTTATTTAATGAAGAGCTTTTACCTCATTCTTACACTCCATTCAGATTCAAGAGCTCCTGCGGTTTCAGTAGGGAGGGATGATGGTGGCCGAGTATGCGGCTAGTTTCACAGACCATGCATGCTTTTACCCGGACATTTTCTATGACGACAACTTCCAAGCACGGATGATTGAGCAGGGTCTCCAATGAGAGATTCGGGCAGTCATAATACCATTGGGAATTCCTACTTATAACGAGGTGTTAGAGAAGGCGCTGGTGACAGAAGGCTTCCTATAACATTATATTGTTGGTGGTCATTGCAGGCTCGACAGAGCCAATACGTCTGCCGCAGCTAGTGGGCGTCGGCTGACAGAATCTTGACGCAGGTAGCTTTTTGACAGCTGGATTCAGGGGTGTGGTTGTACAACACAGTAGATCCAGAGGGCACCAGTACATCCCGGAGACAGTTGGTGTTATTCTTGTGACAGGAGAGGTCACTTGGAGTGGGACTGCCTGACCAAGAACACTAAGAATATCGGGAAGGCAGCAAGTGTACCACTACATTAGAGGCAGTGCAGTGATCAGAGTAGCTCCCAGAGAGGTGGTGCCAGCAGAGGAGTGGTAGGATCTGGTAGTGGGTGACGGCTTGATGAAGGCTTTCAATCACAACTAGTTGGTCCACGTCAGGCTCTGGGAGTTGACAGTTGGGACCATGGGCAACTGCGAGCATTGGATGCTTAGGATCCTGTAGAGCTTGATGTGACATAAGTTACTCTTTACGTCTCTTCTACTTTTTGAAGTAGAATTGTTAGACTCTATTTGTTAATTGATTTTTCTCCCAACTCCTTGCTTGAGTTGTTACCAGGGTGGCGCAGTGCATCGGTGTAACCCTATGTTGGTAAGGTAAAAGGTGTGTGACCTTTTACTTTAGTCGATGGTGTCGACTCCTTCACTCTTCGATCTTGAAAGAGAGTTTGGGTTGTTGTACATCAATAATGAAACCTTTCGTGAATAGATATCCTTAGGTGTTTCACAATATGGATATTCTGAAGGAGGGAATCACTAGGCTTCGTCCCATGTCCAAACAGTGATTCCAGTGGTGGCGTGCGACGTAGGAGTTCGATAGGGGAGGTGAGCTACCCCCGAGGGCCTTCGGCCCATTCGAGACCATGATAAGGGATGACGAGGTTCCTTACCACCTTTCCCTAACCCCAAGGTCAGAAGTGGGTGCACGATGTCTCCCACGTGGCTTACCTAAGGAGATGTGTGTGTGATCCTTTGCACATCATCGGAAAAGGCATACCTCACGTGAACAGATCAAATCCTTTGGTCTGTGTGTAGTGAATTAGGATTGTGCAAGAGTTCTTCTGGGAACAGGAGAGCCAGGTGTGGGATTAGTAACCTGAGTTATTATATGGTTTTGGTTTTCAGGGATGAAAAGCTTGAATGAGGGAATGATGTAAGAACCTATCATTTTCTATAAAAGACTTTGGAATATTTTTGATGTTATTCCAGAGCAGCACCTTTATACGGCATGCGATTCCAAGCCCCGGTGTGGTCGAAATTAAATTTTTAGTGTGTTCACACTAGGAATTCCAAATAAATTTGATAACTCCTATACGATGTTTCAGATCAGAAATATGAGTTTATGGATGGGTCCAAAATGTTATCATTACCCATGGAACGACAGAAAACATGTCGGCATGAGATGTTGGGACCCCCGCCCATTAGCGGAACATTAAACAGATAAAAAAATAGTTAATTTATTCGTTTAATGGATAAATTTTATTAACTCCTAAATGGTCGCTCAGATCGAAATTCCAAGGGAAGAGTAGCATCTGAAGTGTGTATTTTACCCTAGGCAGGTTGTAAAAGTTGCGGGTGCGGGCATGCTATGACAGATGTCACCCAGGGGAAAAACCGTCTTTTTGAATTAATGAATTAGTGATTATTACCATTGACGATATCTTAAAATAACATTCAAACGAAGTCATGGAATGGAAATCTGAGACTTCCGTTGAGTTATAAATGGGGTGTTTTGCCTAGGCATGATATAAAATGAGTAGGCGCAGAGTTTTCAAAGTCCACGCCAGTTGAGAGAGAGTCTCAACGAATTTTTATAAATTTGCTTAAGGGTTGAGAGGAGACAACCCATTTCTCTCTCTCTCTCTCTCTCTCGCTCTATCTCTTGTTCTTAATTTTTCTTCATCGTTCTATGATAGATCGAGGAGCGATCTCCACTAGAGCCTTGGAGGATCAGAGTGGGAGCATCGTGGAGGCGTCTCCAACGACGAACGAGCAATTCGAGGTAGGATTAATGATTAATTTTCCACAACTTTGTCAATTCTGTCATTTAATTTATGAAATTTCAAAATTACGATGATGGCTGAATGAACATGGCCATCTTCCGATCCCTGTTTAATTTCTCATTGTATGGCATTCTTCATCCCGATTTTTGGATGCGCGCGATCATCGACGGATCGATCAGCAAGGGGTGGTGATGTGATGATCCAGTCCCGGGGACCCCAAAACCGGTGTCGGATAATTTTTCCAATCACCGGAGTGGATGGGGGGACCGACTGAAGGTTCAAAATCCGGAATAGGAGGGACGACATGCAGAAGCCGGCGGTCAAGCTGGAGGTGTTTGGGCGTCTGGTGTGCAGCTGACTTTGGTGTGGCTAGGGGCAGCCGGTCGTCACGGCGTAGCGCGACGTGGCTGAGTCGGAGGCGGCGGAGCAGGCGGGGGAATCAGGGGACCGCAGCGGCCAGAGCATGGGACCGCGATGGTGCACCCTACATGATGGCGGAGCCGATGGCGAGAAGGGGAGGTCGCAGTGTGGGCAGCTGTCGCGCTCGGCCGGAGGAACCCGAGGCGGTCAGTGCCTCAGATGTGTAGCAGCAACAAGGAGCAGCATACTGCGGGTCCTGCTCGTGCGACGTGGAGACCGGCTTCGTCCAGTCAGCTGGGAGGAAAACCGGACCCAAGGCGGGTCTGGTGCGTCTGGAGTGGGCCGCGGCCAGCAGGAAGTGGTGGTTCGGACCGGGCCGGCCATGGTGATCCATCCCGGTTGGCCCCCTTATATTCAGGGGGCCGTAAATTTTCAAACGGCACGTTCATTTGATGCGTCGTCTGTGGTCGTGAGTTTGTATCGGCGGGGCGGACTGCATGAAGTGATTTTTTGGGTTATTCGGTTCCATGCCAGAAGGTGGTTGACCCGAAACACATTAATTTAATAATAATTACATTATTATTAATTTTGCGACGGACGTGGCTCACAGGCCGGACGTCCGTTTGATGCGCCATCTGTGACGTTGTTACCCTAGCGTCAAGATGATGATTTCCATGGGGTTTTTGGGCGTAGATGCTGGAGTTGAGACGAGTGCCCCACAACCCGTCTTTTAAGCTGCGAGCAGCATTTAGAAACATTTTAATCGGACATCCATTTAGTGCGTGCAGTCAATAGTTTTAGAGTGTTTTTTTGAGGGCATTGCAATGGTGCAATCCACCCGCTTTAATTCTGCATGATGTTGTGGGCCCACGAGAGCCGTTTTCGGAGTTGGCGGTGATTTGCATCTTTATCACTGGTTTTCCGTTGCGGGTGCATGAATAGTCAATCTTCTATACTTTTTCGAGAGGATCACAATGGTGTGATCCATTCGTTGCGATTCGAGACCGAGATGCGGGTCCCATGAAGCACCGCTCATGCACGGTTTGAAAAACTGCATCTTTTTCTCCAGATATCCACTCCACTCAAGTGATCAGTCCGTTTAACGTGATTTTCTGAGAGGATCGCAAAGGTGGGATGCACCTGACTGTTTTCTGGACTGAGGCTCGAGATCATGGGATGACGTTCGACCCTAAAGTGGCGTTGGCGACTTTTCCATCGGATATCCATTTGTGGCGAGTAAATAGTCATTCTCTCATGTTTTTCCGTGAGGATTACAATGGTATGATCCATTTAGATGTGCATAGTCTCATTTGAGATCTCATTTAAGGGGGAAGCATGAAAGGTGCTCTTGTGGTGATACTTCTTGTTGTGTTTGGAAGCGAACCCTTGGAGTTTGATCACGTTCACTCCCAATGTGAGAGAAGCTGATGTTTGAAGAGATATGGTTGGACATACAAGGGCCATGGAGGAAGCAAGTTGACGAAATTGTGTTTACGCCTTTTTGCATTGACATTGGGTGACATTTAGAAGATAGCCCATGGGATGGAAATGTGGTATACTCTCGAAGTATACAGGAATTCTTAGAGGTACATGTTGTTGTATGTACCTGAGAACATTTGTGAGATTTGGTTGGGGACGAGTTGACGCCACCCATTGTGTGGGACCCATGTGTGTGTCATGTTTTAATTTATGTACCTTTGTCCTCTCGCGATGTAGAGGGTCCTCCTCTTCTCGAATGTTTCTACCAGTAGGGTTGAGTGGGTTTCCCCCAAGTTCTTTTCTCGACGGTTTGATTGGCAATGTTGTTTGGGTTCCCCATTTTCCTTTAGCAGTGTCGTATTTCTGTATAACGTCCCTACGTGTTCCTTGGTAGAGTTTTTGTGGATTCAGTGTGACCAATACATTACGTGGGCACCGATCCTCTACCTAGGAGGTTGTTTTCGTTAGGGATGACCAGACCAGATCCAGGTTTCCCCTCCAGCGGGGATGGGCAGTGGGTTGCTCATCGAATTCTTCGGTTTTACCCTCCAGCAGGGCTGGGCAGTGGGTTGCTCAATGAAATCTTAGGGTATACCCTCTGGAAGAGACTGGGCAGTGGGTTACCCGACGAACTCTTAGGTTTTACCCTCAAGCAAATACTTGGCAATGGGTTACTCGATGACCTCTTAGGGTTTACCCTCTAGTAGAGACTGGGCAATGGGTTACCCGATGACCTCTTAGGGTTTACCCTCCAGTAGAGACTGAGGAGTGGGTTACCCGATGACCTCATAGGGTTTTCCCTCTATCAGAGACTAGGCAGTGGGTTACTCGATGACCGCTTAGGGTTTACCCACCAGTAGAGACTGTGCAGTGGGTTACCCAAGGACCTCTTAGGGTTTACCCTCCAGCGGGGCTGGGAAGTGGGTTAAACGATGACTTCTTTCAGACTCTGTCATTTATACTAGTCTAGCATGTGGCTTTTCTTTGTGACTACTATAGTGGGACCCTTGGTTGTATGGGTCAGTGATATGAAAATTTGACTTTGAGAAGACCTCTCAACTATGTGATAGGGACGAGGTGTGGTTTGACTTTCCCAAGAACCCTTGAGCATGAGAGGTGATTTTCCCACCAAGACACTTCCTTGAAACACGACCTAAAACCGTGTGGGTGAGTCAGTGCTGCCCAAAGAGTATAATGTCGAGGTGCGGTGATTTCAATCCCTTGACATGCAGTTCGGTGAAGACGTACGAATACTGGGCATCAATGGTGTTTACATTTGGGACTATTTTCTTCTCACTTTCTTGGGCTGAGCTATAGGATGGATATCCCATTACGATATTGTTCAGGCTTCTTGATTGAGCATATGGATACGTATACCTTCTTCAAGTATCCAATCCTTGGGTTTTGGTTACTCTCCTTCCAGGAGAGGCGAGGACGTGCGGGGTATGCCACGTGATTTACGTGTCTAGATTCTCGTGGATGGACGAGTCTACTCTCCTTCTATAGGAAACGAAGACTCGACGAGATGTTCATCTTTTCACCATTTCTAGCTCATTGCATTTGGAGGTTTATACTTCCTTCCTCTTGTTGGGTTGAGCTGTACTCTTTACTGTACTCTCGGTTGTACTCCTTTACTTTTCCCTGTTCGATCTACTTCTCACCATTTCAATACCTCCTTTGTTTCTCACTCAAGCCTTCATGAAATCCTACTGAGTATTTTTATACTCACCCCTGATTGGGCTTTTCCCGCACTTGATGTGACCTTGCAGACGACGAACAGGTTGATCTTGACTTCAGCGGAGCTTAGGAGTTCACGATATTGGACCACGTACGGTGGTTATAGTCCGGTTCTAGGTGTGGGACCCTCCTAGCTGTTTACTTTTTTTCACCTGTTGTCGGGTTGTGGAGCCTTTCTGGATGGGCATGTGTTTTTCCCCTTTTTATTTTCAGTTTACCTTCAGCTTTTACTTTGTACTGATTAGAGGTTGATGCACTATGTGGTTTATTTATATCAGTTGGTACTTTACTTTTCCTTATACTCTACACTTCTACATTGAGTCGGCTGCATGTGTGTGTACAAGTACTTAGGCAAAGGCCGCACAGTGTTTTTTTCCTTTGATGATAGTCACCAGCACATGGCCTATGGAGGCAGGCTTGGGATAGTTGTGGCTCGAGACCCGGTAGGGTCGGGTCGTGACAATGTTGTGGAATTACATGACTTGTAATTTAGTTTCACATACTATAAATATTATTAATGGAATACACCAAAAAATCCACACCTCATATTCTTTTTATTAAAACATCCAAACAATTATATTAGTTGTAATCCAATTACATGAAATTTTATTGTTCTATAGATGCGTTTTCAACACATTTTTCATTTAAACAATATGAACATTCTTTAAAAAGTTTAAACATATAAAGAACCCATTGAACAATTAACGCATTTATATCAAGAACCCATTAATTCATACAATCCTAAATCCCCAAAATAATGACATATTTCATAATACAATCTCTTCGGCTCCGAACATGAAATGGGCATAATTGATGAAATGAAAAACTCATTGTGGGATGTACCAGAAATAATAGGGATTTTACCTTATTTTTCTATATTTTATATGGTATTTTATGAAAATAATATGTTGTCAATATTTCTGGTAATGGGTTTATTTTTAATTATAATTATTTTCTGCTTATTTTTGGTGGATAACAATGGGGTTTTAATGATTCCCATCTTCATGATTGTCATCAAATGGTTCATTATTATTGATTAAGATTACTATAAAAATTTTAAATGCTTCATGACATATTTCATGAAAGATGAATTGGAAATTTATGTGGATGAATACACTTATGCTATGGTCATTCAAATTAACAATGTCATCATATCCTTATTCATAGTGATATGATTTTATTAATAATTATTATTTTTACACTTAATAATAATTAGAGATAACAATAACTATGTTTTAATTTCCCTAGTTTTTAAATTATGAAGATAAATGTTTTTTTCTTGAGGGGTTTCATGTGTATATATATTTATTGGACATGAAATATAATTGTATGCACTAGTTTTTTTATGATTACATGTTGTTATAAGTTTGTATTAAATCTCTAAAAAAGGAAACCAAAACTATATTTTTTAAGTAATTGATAAATTATTTACATTGGATGTTTTGTGCTTTTATATCAAATATTGTGTCATATTTAACTCTGTAAATCCATAAATGAAATTTTTTTATTTTTAGCACCAGATCTGGGAATGTTGGTTTGAGGATGATCCACATATAATTTGGTATGCATCATTATTTCCCCAGGATATTCAAATATCAAAATTTTTACAGGGTTAATAGGTATGGGTTATTCTTAGGGGATATATAATTAGTCTGAATCCTTCTATAGAATCAAGACCCCAATTTCCATAGTTAAGGAAACTTTATATAGGTCCACAAAAAAAATCACATGTCTTATAATTCATTTGATAACATTTTTATAGATTTTTAATAAAGGTATTGTATTTATAACACATTATAATCTATAGAATGATTAATTACTCCCAACGTTTCATATTATTAAATACTTAATGAATAATGATAGTCAAGAATGGATTATTCCCAAAAAGAATGTAGAATTTTAATATAATTTTAATTTATCATAAGAAACTATATGAATCAAACAATACAATACAAAAAATATTTATTTCGTCATGAACATACAGTAAAACAATAAAGTATTACATGAACTAGTGTTAAAAGTGAAGAAAAATAATAATATAACATGTTATATATTATTAATTAGACGCATATTTTTTTTATTATATAATACAACATGATATAAATATGTCATTTCTTAAGATAAAAAACTATTTCATCACATTCATATAATCTTTATTTAAGATCTCATGGACCATGATTCTATGATTATATGTTTATTTTATTGAATTTGTGAATAGTTTGATTACAGCATACTAACATATGATGTATCAATATCTACATAATATTAAAGGAGATTGAAATTGTGTTTTTTCATAAAGACAATGAAAAATGTTTCTAATAATGTGATGTTTATTTTTTATATATATGGTTTTTATAGCTAGATATGGAAGGAATAATATGTGATTTATTATATAATTTCACGAGGTAAATAGTACTATAATACATGGGAATAAAATAATAGTAACTGTGAAACATGGTGGTGTTTATTTATAATGGAATGAAATAGGATCCCATATTTTAATTTTGAATTTATCCACTCTTTCTATATGATAGATTAAAATTTTAAATCCTTTCATATCTAAAATTGAGATTATAGTGTACTTTTACATGATGTTAATTGTTTGTTCCAAGCATTTTTCATGAATTAGAATTCCTCATGTGTTTATTATGAAATAATAATTATTTTCTGATATAATTAGTTCAATTGAAGAAATGTAGAATCCATAATATTTACTTATTGGTACATATAATGTTATTCGAAACTGATTTTTTAATTGAATTACTCAAATTTAATTTAAATTGAATTAATATTAAGGGAAAGAATGTGATGTATTTTTTATATGTTTATATACATGAAGAGTCCCAAGTAGAATGTACTGTGATGATTCTTATTCATGACAATATTTTTAATTTATTTTTTGAATATCTAGTTATTAATATTTCACAACAAGGATTAAAGAATGGATCATAAGAAGACGAGTTATGAGTCATTTAATTTTTCTTTTAGAATTACTGTAATGTTTTTAGAAGTTATTATACATTTTAGATCAAACTTATAATATTCATTTGTATTTAAACAAAACCATCTTCGTTATATGTGGTGTAATGGTACTCTAATAAATCCACACCCATTTTACATAAAGGATGGATAAACTAGTTTATTAATCCATGATATCATTGATTAGACCTTATGTAGCAGGGAAAAGGAAATATAAATTAAAATTTATTGATTATTTATGGAATACAGATTACCCAATACATGTATCCAATTAGTTCCTAAAAATATATAACATGGATGAATATTTTAGAGATCATTTTTTTGTTATAAATGTATTGATTTTGAAGGTATGATGTTATTTTTTTAATTTATTGAAATGATGGAGATTTTAAAATGAACATCATATTTTATGAGTTGATTATTATATGAATATGAATTGAATAATATCATAAATCTTTTGTAATGGAAATGTGTTATTAAACTATATTCCAATTAGGATGAAGATAATAATTACTTGTAGAATAATTTTTTTTATTATGAGGTGGTTCTTTGTATTTTTTAGACATTTGGTGTTATTCTAGAGTAGAGTAGTCGTAATCCCTATCTTGATTAAAAAACCATGAAAATATTTTACTTTTTAGGACTTTTGGTTGAAACATTGTAGTATATGTGAATGTAAATGACTATTTTGATTGGCATAGTTAGTTGTAATTGAACAATCCTTAAATATCATCTTATAAAATGGTTTAATGGTGAATTGATTTACCTTTCAATTGATTGATTCTTTTTCAATGAATCTATACCACCCTGATATTTTTTGAATTATTAATTTTTTGAATTAATTGAATACTTTTAATATTTTTCATTTCACACAACACTTAATATAGATTTTTTTATATAAAAGCACTAGATTTGGCATGTATTATATGCCACACCAAGATAATCACATACTTCTTGAAACAATTAGATTAACTTTCAATACAGGAAACACTTTTTTGGAAAGTTTTAAATACATTGTTTATTTCCTTTGATATCTTTCATTATACAGCAGTCCTATTATTTCCAAACCACAATATAATTCTAATTTTGTTATTAAAATATTATTACAGCTACCACGTAGACAATAGAATGGATGTTATGAATATGATTAACTAAATGGTGATGATATTATTTACACATTTATATTAACTGAATCCTTTGGTTCTCAATTAGTCTAAAATTAATGTATTAAATATTTGAATATAAAGACATTATTTTTCTATGAAATTTATTTATATATACACATACACTTTTATCCCAATAATTTAAACAAACTAAATATGATGAATATTTTTAATAAAATTAATATATTATATATTCATGAAATTTATTTTATTCTCTTCCAATTAATTTTATAGGTATATGATAATAACAAATCAAATTTTACAAATAAAAAAATTTTACTTTTCTAAAAGTTTATTTTAGTACCTTTTAAGGGAAAACCTACTTTAAATACAATTTTTTAAAGTTTTATAAATTTTATGAGAAAAAATAATATTAATTTTTGGAAGAGTAATATATGATGAATTTCTGGTTAATATTTTATTTTTTACTCGTGAAGATTTATTTTTTAATAAATAGTGTAAAACACTACATTTTAACTCCAGACTAGTTATTCAACTATGTTATGTATATAGTTAAATGATATTATGAGGTTTTTATAAATTATAAGTATATTAATTGCATATAAATTAATAATATTAATTCTATAAAACAATTTAACAATTAAATTCGATACAATAGTATCCAAAACTTTTAAACATTATTGCATAAAAATTCTACTATCACAACCTGATTGTAAAAATAATTTTAAATTATTTTATTCCACTTTGGTGATTATAATTTCGAAAAATCAATTATATATTTTTAAATTTAATATAATTGAATTTTAAATAATTTCAACATAGTTTTTTACCACTAAAATTAATGAATATGATAAAAATTTATTACCGTAATTAAAAGAAAAAATAGATTAATAAATGACAAAACCTTAAACGTATATAAAAAATGACCTATAATCATGTCCGATATAAATATAATATTTATAGTTATATTATATTATCCATTATAATTTATTTGGACTATAATTGGTTCCACATTACATGGGAAATAATGGGTGGAATTCACTTTTATAAAATTTACAAGAATTCGGCTCATCCTTTACTATAGAAAGGAACTGAACTGTCTCACTTATTCAATCTCCTCAAGAATATTGTCTCTAACATGATCCAAAAAATATACTCAAAAAATCCATAAAATAATTCTATAATCCTGTATTTTTTAATAAATCAATTCATGTAATTCCTTTGGTATAAACCAAAAGGTTATACCGAAAGAAGAGGTAACATCATTTCTCAAGATCTTTTCTCTTATTTTAATTCTCCACCCATAAAAACTTCTTATTACATGATTATAAAATTACATAATTATCCTAAATAGACTTATATTTCATAAATCAACAGGCTATACCTCAACCTACATACACATCCATCTAATTTTCAAAAAACATTCCTTTTTTATGTACGGTGAACTACCACATCTGGAAACAAGGTTGTGCATTTTTCTTTACCACCTCCCATGGATAGATATTATGATGTATAATATATATTTATATGATATATGTATGTTATTTATGATTTATTAATTCTCATTTAATTATTATAAAACAAGTACCTTCATTGTTTCCATTTTATGTAAATAAGAAAACTTCGTTTGTGGACTTGTGGACTACCGCCTCTTTAAAGCGATGTGATTCCTTCACACATAAAATGGAATTTATTGAGGATTAATTTAGTAAAATTTTATTATATATATTAAATAATAATTCTACATTTATTATAATATATATATATATATTACATATATGTCATTTAATTAATTTCATTCAATACTTTTAAAAACCTGAATCAACATTCATTCGTATGTACGACCTATTGACTTCCATGAACTATATATTAAATTTTATATAACTATATTATAGATTATTATAAAATTATTTATACTGAATATATATGATATAAAAATAATTTTTTAGATAATGATATTACGAAAATTATGATCTAGGTTAGTGGACTAGGAATAATAATTCAAACACGTATGATAAAAAAGGTGGTTATTACGGAGAATGTTGTTTTAACATGAATTTCCAACTATAATTTTAATATAATGTCTAAAGTGAATAATATATGTTATTATAAAAAAGAATATTGTTTTTTTATATTTATAATATACTTATATTTATTATACATGAGGTATAAACATTTACAATGAAATTCAATACTTAAGGAAGGGGGTTTCTCATATCAATTTTTATATCTCTGAGATATATACCATATTAACGTCTAATTTATTTTGTTTAGTGTTTTTAATTACCATAATTGTATTATATTATTCATATACTCATGTTTATATTTATTTACATATTATGTTTTAGAATTCTTTTTGGGTTTTATAGTTGAAAATATACCGAATTGGTAATGTAAAATTTATCTCAACTTTCATATTTGGATATTCATGTCATGTTATGCCACTATATTTTTATATAGGGTTTATATATAATCATTTTTCTTTTTTATATCATTAATATACTTCATTAGTGATATTTTTAGATAAATTTAATTTTTTTCCCTAATTAATTATATAAGTCAGTGTAATGAAAGTGTTAATAGTTTATTGCTACAATATCATTATTTATAGAGATTATTTTCGATTATCCTTCCATTGATGATATAACAAGATAAATATCTCATGAAAACTATTGTATTTTCTTATCCATGTATGTCAATGAAATAGAAATTTAAAATTTTCATTCCCTAGTCTTTGGTAGTTATGATAATTAATAAAATGTTACTATAAAAATATGGTAGTATTTCCCCTTTCGGTAGGAAATATACATTCATTCAAAACTGTGCTTTTAAAAAAAGCTTTAAATTTCCATAATATTATCCATGATGTATATAGGGAATTTTAACAATGTTTTACCTTTTTATAAATGAATTTAAAATGAATCTTCAGATAATATTTTGACTAAGGGACTTTTCTAATCAATTTAAGGTGAAAAGGATTGTTGGGTATATACGGGTATACCCATCATCATTAAAATTATTTCCATGAAGATTTTTTTATAATTACTTATTTTTTTCATGATAATGATAATGGTCTTCTAAAAATGTTGATTTTTTTATTTTAGTTAGGATTTATAATGAAATATTTTTCAAAATGTTTTCCAGCTTTCATTTCAAGTTTTCATGGTTAATTTAAAGAAAAAGTTTTTTAAAAGGAAGTCAATATATAATTATGAGTTTTAAAGGTGTTCTCAATTGAAATGTATTTATAATCTTCCTCGTCATTCCATTATTATTTTTTTCATTGGAAAGGGTTTTGAAAATATTTAATAGCTTACTTCATAATATTAAATGATAATTTCCAAAGAAAATGGATTTCAAATGACATTATGTTTTTTTATTTTACAATGAATAAAAGATATTTTAAACAAAATATAACATCAATTAAATGGTTATTGATTATGTATAACTAAAGGATTTTTTTAAATGATTTTATGAAAATTATTTCCATGTAAAGGCGGTTTTAATTAAGAATTTTTCCCTGTGATTTTCCAAAATAATTCAAGATCTAAGATGACATACTTTGTTATAGTTTTTGATTTAAAAGGTATATGATACAATAATATCATTCATATTCATTATTTAATGGATTATTTTTTTATGGAATGATGATTTTAAAAACCATTATTCATCCACAAGATATGTTTTTTTGAAACATGTTTTTTTAAAGTGTAATGATTTGTGAAATTATTATGAAACCTATATCTTTCTTATAGGAAATGATATGATGAAATGTATATTATAAACAATCATTTAATTGGTTATGATTTTACAATTATAAAATAAATATATCTTCATTTAACATTGCTTGATGATTTCTTTTCATTTGGAAAGTGAATGTATGATTTCATTATATTAAAAGTGGGACATATATAAACCATGTATTCATTGGATAATGATCGTTGTCTCATGAATATAAATTTTTTTGTACGAAACTAATAATATATTCATAATTTTTTGAATGATCTACAAAAAATGTTCATAATATTATCCGTCAACTTGATTACATGTTCACACTGTTATACATGGACCAGTTTTGGGATCATAAGTTTGAGCGTGAACCCAATTACATGTTCGTAGTGTTTTGAGTGAACCATATAATGTGTTAAAAATGTATTGAATGAACCAAATTACGTGTTGAGAATGTTGATAATTGACCTAGATTAATTTCTATAAGTTTATGTGTGACCCTTATTATATGTTTATAATTATTTAATTGAACCATATTACAGGGTCACAACATTATTTGTGCACTAGGAATCATTTATATAAGTTTACACAATAGCCTAATTTAATTTCCTTAACATAGTGAGTGAACCATTTAGAACATATATATATTTCCATTTTTAAATGTTGATATGTATTCAAAAATTCAATATCATATTCCTATGAAATTACATATTTTCTCGATTATCTTACTATTCATTTTTTTTATGAGCTCTTAATATTTATGCCCTGACTATTGATTATGATCCATGATATACAGGGTATGATCATCAAATGATATGATCACGTTCTCACATTTATATATTAATAAAAATTATTAAATATATTATTGAATACACTTAATATTAATTTGAACTCACCAATTTCATATGTATCATTTCTCCATGTTATGAATAATGGTTTTTATGTACAATTACAAAATATAAATATCATTAAACTGATGTTTGTGCTTGTTTACTAAATCATAATAATGTGTTCCAGGTTTCTAAATAAACATATATATTACGGTCCTTCGGAATTTAATTTTTAATGTGTTGACTATTCTTCTAAAATAATGTAATATCCTGTTATGTTATTACTGGGATTGAAAATTTCATCTAAAATGAAATTCTCAGTCAACATTTTGAACAAGGATGAGAAAACATTAGTGATATCCAAAAGGTTATTTCGATGTGTATGTCTAGAGATGTGTGTAGGTAAATGATTATGATATCATTGATTTAAATATCTATGTCATTATTTAGGTATAATATAATTATTATTCATGATTATATTTTCATTCCACTATGATAAGGGTAACACACTCATTTAATTATACATTTAGTTAATGGAAGGAACCAAAAGAAACTTGTGAATGTGGAATTAAATGGGAAATGTAATGATGGTCCTCCTGACCAACATAATGTTATGGAAGATTGAGTTAAAACCCTATTTTCATTGATCACAAAAAAAATATCATAACATGAATCATGCTAGGTATCCAAATTACCACTGGAGAGAACAATGTTTTCTTGAACAATTCATAAGGTAACATCTAGCTTCATTTACTAGAAAATAGATCCATAGGTTGCCGATAAATGGATTTATACCATTGAAAATATATTTTATATTATCCATTGATCAGAATGTGAAATAATTATGTTTCGAATGTAAAATCATTATATTTTATGAGAAGTATATATTTTTTATGTAATATGATATATGGAAAGGAATCTTCCACTACACACAACAATAGCTTGTCTTGCGTTACACGCAATCACAACCTTCCTCGATAGCGTGTGTAGTATGCAATACCGAGTTTCAATAAACAACGATATATTATAATATTATAAACTAGCCGTTATGAATATTATTAACTAAATTATGAATTTTATAACATTTTAATTCATCTTATACATTTTCTAGAATGAGGTATGAAAACAAAATCAGTTTTTTTGGATAAAAGAAGTATTTTTGAAAAAATGCAGTTTTACCGCCTTTTGATCACGCACCCACATTAAATATAGTTTATGACAAGTTTATAAGTTAAATTTGAAAAAATAAAATTCTTCTTTATAATCAGGATATAAAAATTTACTATGGATAAATTTTTCATTTATTCTGATAACTTTCATATTTTAATGAATAGTAAAAACACGCTATATTTTAATTAAAAACAACTTTTTTCATCTCAATACATTACATGGTTAAATTATAATATTGAATGTTTTTAAAGTATAAATAGAATATATTTTTACCATTTAATATAATTTATGTCATTAGCATTAATTTTAAATTGAATTCATAGGTAAAAACATTTCAATCTTTTGCAATGTTTTAACTTATAAAACTTGTTTACTTAACAACGAGATTAATTTTAAATTAATTAATGAAACTTATGTGTTTTGAATTTTAAAAAATGGATTCCATATTTGGAATCATTGGGTCCAAATTATATTAATAGGTTACTTTTATTTTTTTGATATTATGAATAGTAACTATGGTAATTTTTTTATTTACTACGGTTAAAGGTAAGTAGGGTAATTCAAGGTTAAATGAATATTTTAATAATTCAAAATTACCTTGAAACTTGTCCTAAACTTATTGGATGAGTAGTGTCCGACCATGGGCATCCTTGGGTCGATTTTGGGACCACATTGAGCCACTTGGTAGTGACAATGACAATTTGGATTAAATAATTTAATGTAAAGACAAAATTGAAATTAACAAAAATCTTTTAGTAATTAATTTTTATAAGGGGTTATATATATTATATTTTCGACTATAAATATTCATTGGAAAGATAAAAAAAATCCCTAGATAAGGATATTTTTTTTATAATATTTAGACACCAAATAAATTAAATTATTTATGACACAATAATGATAAATTATTTACCTGATTAATAAATGATTTAAATAAATAAGATTATAATGATTAAAATATTTTCCAAAACATGTCCAATTCTGATTGGATGATTGTATTTCAACCATGAGTCATCTTATCTTCATCTTTAATGATTCTTTGACCTTTCTAAACCGAATATAAGTTTATAATAAAATAATATTTCCACACTATCCAAAGGTGGCCCTCTCCTCCCTTATAAAAGACACATCCTCCCTCTCTTCCTCACACCAATTTGAGCCTTTAAGAACGTCCAAACCATGCCAATTTCACTTACCCACTTACTTATAAACCTACTAGAGGTACTGGTCTTCTCAAAATACCATCTCTAGTGCCTTAAGAGAAAGTTTAAAGGAGGCACTTCGAGAAAGAGGTAATATCTTCTACCGTTTTCTTCTAGTTCCATTATTATTCTACTCCCTCTTCTTTAGTTGTTTCATTATGAGGTAATAAAATCAGTATCTCTCATATACTTACATGTTATTATAAATATTAAACAACTATATTTCACCTCTTATCCATCCTACGGAAAACGAAATCACCGTGCGTGCGTACGTAATGAATACCGTCTCCACGCCGTGGTGTAATCTGTTTTCTACCACCACCTTACTTGGATGGGTATAATGGTGTAAATAATAATTGTATATGATTATTGTAAAGTGATATTGATTCTGAAATAGTATACATACACTTAAATACAATTCAATGATCATGGGAATGATATCATCACTCGTGCGTACGTACGGCCTACCGTCTCCACGATGTGATGCGACTCGTTCTATATGATCTTCATTGAATAATGATTATATAAATGAATTGAATGAATTAATATGATATATATTACTCTAATACCATTATGTAAATTATGTATCTATATCCTATAAAGAGGAATAAGAATTTATTCGACAAAACAAGCATAAGAACAAAAAGTAATAAACACCCGAATAACAAGTAGTAATGAAATATTACTAATAAGAAGCTAAGAATATGACCATATATGATATCATAACAATATGTGTGATTCTATAATAAGTCAATAACATTATTTAAATCATTATACAAGAGTTTCCGACACGTACAAAGCATATCGGACCAAATGAAAGGGAAAATCTCACAAATCTCAATTTTTATCCGAGATTGTTTATACTTCAAAATTTACTGGGGAATATTTATCATCCACATCCATGTTTCCTCAATATGTAATATTATTTATATCCTCCTAAATTTTTTTAAATCCAATTTTACCATTCGGTGAGTTTTTAGTAAAAGATATGAATGGAATATTTTTTCGTTTTTTGTATGAGGTACTTTTTAACTTGTCCGACAAAAGTACGAGAAGAATGTTTTTTAACTTATATGACATGAATGGATTTTTAAAACATTAATTCCAAGAATCTTCCTTTACATGTTTCCAAGTTTATTTTTAATCAAATTCTTTTAGTTTAAAATTGTATGACATGTTAAGAAAGGAAAAATGTTTTTGAAGTAGAAAGGATATTTTCCTCAAGAATGGAGTTCAAGTGTTATATTAAAATTATTTTCCATCTAAGATAATATAGGGCTCAGTTTCTATCCTTATTATTATATTGATTTGATTATGTTGTGATGGAAATATTTTTATGAATTCCTTTATCTTATATGAATTGTTTTATGATGTCATGATGTTTAAGATTCCCATTTTTATTACATGGGTTATGCTAGAATGTATGGTTTATGATTTTGTGGCACACATAAGAATGGTATCATTATGAGATGGATGGGACCTATATATCTCTCCAATGCATTGGGTAAAGATTTTATATCTCATGAGATAGACATGGATGGAACGGTAGGTTAAACCGGTTTAGTGAAACAGGACTGAAATGAGGAGTGAACTTGGTTCAGAAATGGACTATGTCTACTAAGATAGTCTTGGAAATGAGTCTTGACTAATAAGAAATAATTATCTATGATTATGTGTATATGACACAAAGTTTCATGTTTAAAATTATGATTATTGGGATTACATTTCACTACCATGATTTATCCCATGTTATGAAATTATGATCTCTTTTACAGGGTAAGATTTCAAAAATGTTATGTTCTTATGAATTTGATGTGATTGATATTTCTTTTGTTTACCCTTACTGAGAATTTGAGCTCACCATTTTTTATGTTTTCTTTCCCCATGTCAGGAAGAATGTTATTAAGTAAGATATGCCAAAAAGGGACTATAGATATGATGAAATAAATGGTAGACAATGTAGATGCTCTATGAACCAGTTGTTTATGTTTCCCAGTTTCTAAAGACACTATACCTATACGGTCCTTTCATGGTTTTGTTATATGTTGTAATAAGTATTCTTCAATTTTGAAGTGTAAACGATGTATGTAAATTATGGGTCACTATAGTTGGTTTCAGAGGAAAGGTATAGTCAACCTTTGGAAACTATGACGTGAAAGCCTTAGTAAGAACCCTAAGGATAAGTCTAAGCATAGAACACAATCATATTGTTTTAGAAATTTCAATGAAAAATCTATGATAAGACCTTAAGTGTAAAATTTTGTTCTTGATTATGTTGTTTTCCTTTTATAATTAGTGTTTCTCACACTATTCTTCTTAGTTTTAGTAAATGGCTGGAACCTGAAGGAACAGTGTTAATGCGGAATGTGACGGGAAATGAAATGATTGTCCCCCTGAGAAACCAAACGATATGGGAGCTGGAATGAAAAATATTGTATCCATGATCACACAACATTCTCATGCTATGAATCATGGAGGACTTCCAAATGAGCTAAGGAAGGAGAAATATTCTGTCGAATCCTTCATGAGGCAGCGTCTACCTTCATTCAGCGAGTCTTCTGATCCATTAGTGGATGAACAATGGATCAGTACCACTGAAAAGATATTTTCAGTTCATCAATGTTCTGAACTTGTTAAATTCATCTTAGCAGTGTATCGTTTGGAAGGTGATGCTGATAAATGGTGGAATCTTATTAAGAATACGTGGTAAAGGGATGAAATTGAGTGCATGGAATCGGACGAGTTCAAGAACTTATTTTTCAATATGTATTTACCTCGTATTCTTCGAACAAAGATGGAGAAGGAGTTTCTTGAACTGGAGAAAAAGGATGATGAATCTGTTGGTACCTACGAAGCAAATTTTACAAGACATGCAAGGTACGCTTCCAGAATTATTATCCAACCTGAGAGTAACATCGATCGATTCTTTAGTGGCTTAAAACCAATTCTTCAAAGGGTGTTAGCCATAAGGGAATTCAATATCTATGAGGAAATTGTTCGATGTTCTCTCAAGGTTGAGATGGAGATTGGTGTAACCCATTAGTCACATGGGTTTGATAACAAGAGGAAAATGGAATTCAAAGGAAAATCTAAAGACCACACTAAAAAGAAGATGAGTTTTCCCTTATTCTCAATGTGTGGAAAAAACATGGAGGAAATTGTCTTAAGGGGAAAAGAAAATTTTATAAGTGTAGAAAAGAAGTTCATCATAAAATTGAATGTCAAAATAATGGGAAGAAGATGTCTAATGATGCAAACAAAGGAAAGGATACACAGAATGAACCGACTCCACTTCAATGTTTCAAGTGCAATGAGATGGGACATTATGCCAATCAATTCCAAAATCAAAGGGTTGATGATGATGAACGATTTCAACAAACTCTTAAGGCCACGAAACAAGGAAAGTCACATGCAATTACAATTGGTGATGTGGAGTACGACAACGAAGTGGTGAGAGGTACACTTACCATCCACTCTAATGTAGAAAATGTTTTATTTGATTCTGGATCCATCCACTCTTTTATTTCTGAATAATTTTATAAGGGTATCTCCTTATTACCTCAATAATTAGATGTTGAGTTGGCTGTGAAAACTCCTAATGGCACAATAGTCGAATCAAAAGTTTACAATTCTTCTCCGATTGAAGTTTGTGGGAAAGTGCTTCCTGCAAATCTTGTGATCCTTCCTATAGTGGAATTTGATGTGATTCTTGGCATGGATTGTCTTTCTTTATATGGAGATCATATCAATTGACAAAGAAGGGAAGTAACATTTCATATTCCAGATCAATCTATGATCGTCTATTGATGAAAGGATGAACATAACCATCCAGTGGAAATTTCTTCTATCTTATGGGTCTTGATTCCACTAAATGAATGTTATTTATCTCAAATGGTTGGAGAGAAACTCATGATTAATAATATTCCCATTGTATGGGAATTTGAAGATTTCTTTCCTGAGGAATTGCCAGGTCTTCCACCAAATCGTGAAGTTGAGTTTTCAATAGAACTCATACCAGGTGCTTTGCCTATTTCAAAGACACTATATAGAATGGACCCAATTGAGTTGCAAGAATTGGAGAAGCAACTCCAAGAGAATCTTGATAAAGGATTCATATGCCCTAGTGCGTCACCTTATAGAGCACCTGTTCTGTTTGTTAAGAATAAAGATGGATCAATGAGACTCTGCATTGATTATCAAGAACTTAACAAGATCACTTTCAAGAACAAATATCCTCTCCCAAGAATTGATGACCTATTTGACCAACTACGTGGAGTACAATACATTTCCAAGATTGATCTTCGTTCAGGGTATCATCAATTAAGGGTCAAAAGGGAGGATATACCAAAGATGACTTTCCGTACAAGGTATGGACACTATGAATTTATAGTGATTCCATTTGGTCTTACTAATGCTCCTGCTATCTTCATAGATCTGATGAATAGTGTCTTGAGAGACTATCTTGATCAGTTTGTGGTAGTATTTATAGATGATATTCATGTATATTCAAAGAGTAAGGAAGAACATGGAGATCACTTGAGTATTGTATTAAAGACCCTGAAAAATGAGAAGCTTTATGCCAAATTTACAAAGTGTGAATTTTGGCTTCAAAAAGTTGCATTTTTGTGTCACATAATGTCAAAATAGGGGATATCTGTGGATCCACCAAAAAGAGAGGTTATCGAAAGATGGTCGAGACCAACAACAGTAAATGAGATTCGAATTTTTCATGGTTTGGATGGATATTATCGACGTTTTTTGAATGATTTTTCACGATGATCTATTCCACTCACCAAGTTGACTCAGAAAGAGTTATGTTTGTTTGGACATAGGAATGTGAAGAGAATTTCAAGGAGTTGAAATGAAGGTTTTCCAGTGCACCTGTGCTAACACTACCTTGTAGTGGAGAACGGTTTGTGATCTATAGTGATGCATCCAAGAAGGGATTGGGGTTTGTTCTTATGAAAAATGATATGGTGATAGCTTATGCCTCACAATAGTTGAAAATCCATGAGCAAAATTACCCAACTCATGATTTGGAGTTTGCTGCAGTAATCTATGCATTAAAGATCTGGAGGCATTATCTTTATGGAGAAAAGTGGGACATTTATACTGATCATAAAAGTTTAATGTATATTTTCACACAAAAGGAGATGAATATGCGCCAAAGAAGATGGTTGAAACTGATTAAGGATTACGATTGCTCAAATCATTACCACCCTGGGAAATAAAACAAGGTGGAAGATGCATTAAGTCCACAAGACCATGCTAGCTTATCTATGATGAGGATCACAAAAGATCCAATATTTGTGGATTTACAACGGATGGCTCTTGGAATTAAAATGAAAGGGGGAAAATCGTATCTTTCTCAAATTAATGTTCAACCATCTATACATGTGAAGATTAAATAGGAATAGAAAGAAGATGTCGAGTTACAAAAGAAGGTGAGAAATGTTCCTGAATTCAACCTTGATTATAATGGGATAATAAACTTCAGGAATCAGGTTTGTGTTCCTCCCATCCCAGAATTAAAAAAGGATCTTCTGGATGAGGCTCATAGTTCTTCATTCTCTATTCATCCTGGAAGCACGAAGATGTATAGGGACCTGAAAGAGTACTTTTGGTGGGATGGCATGAAAAGAGATGTTGTTGAATATGTCTCTCGATGTTTGGTTTGTCAACAAGTTAAAGATGACAGACAAAAGTCTTAGGGGATGTTACAACCATTACCCATACCAGAATGGAAATGGGAAAACATCATTTTGGACTTTTTCACTGGACTTCCTAAAACATCCAATGGCAATAATGCTATTTGGGTCATAGTTGATCGTCTTACAAAGTTTGCACACATCATTTCTATTAGAGAGGATTTCTCTCTAGATTAGCTTGCCATGATATATATATAAAGGAAGTGGTAAGACTGCATGGAGTACCACTTTCTATTATATCTGATCGGGATCCGAGGTTTACCTCAATGTTCTGGCGAAGTCTATAGCATACTCTAGATACAGAGTTGAGTTTCAACACTTCTTATCATCCTCAGACAGATGGTCAGTCTGAGAGGACAATTCAAACTCTAGAAGATATGTTGAGAGCTTGCTCTATGGATTTCAAAGGTGGTTGGGATCAACAACTACCTTTGGTGGAATTTTCTTATAATAATAGCTTTCACTCCAGTATTCAGATGGATCCTTATAAAGCTCTCTATGTAAAGAAATGTAGGACTCCAACTTGCTGGGATGAAGTTGAGGAAAAAAAGCTATTAGGACCAGATCTTGTTGATGAAATTGCAGAAAAGGTCAGATCTATTCAACAACAAATAAGGTCAGCTTAGAGTCGACAAAAAAGTTTTGCCGACAACCGAAGAAAAGACCTAGAGTTTGAAGTGGGTGATAAAGTGTTCTTACGAATATCTCCCTGGAAGAGAGTAATGAGATTTGGAAAGAAGGGAAAGTTGAGCCCTATATATATCAGTCCTTTTGAAATTCTGGATCGTGTTTGGAAGGTATTTTACCGATTGGCGCTTCCATTGAATCTATCTCAAGTTCACAATGTTTTCCATGTATCTCTCTTGAGAAAGTACATACCTGATCATTCACATGTACTCATCTCAGAAGTTATACCACTGGAACAAGATCTTTCTTAGGAAGAACAACCGATAGAGATTCTGGATCGTAGCGAAAAAGTCTTACAGAACAAGACCACTACCTTGGTGAATGTTTTATGGAGGAACCACCAATTAGAAGAAGCTACATGGGAACATGAGGATATGATGAGGGAGAGGTATCCTCATCTGTTTGTCACGAAGTGATGAATTTTGAGGGAGAAATTCATTTTAAAGGGGGTGGAATGTAACACCCTGATATTTTATGAGAAGTATATTTTTTTAATGTAATATGTTATACGGAATGGAATCTTCCACTACACACAACACAAGCTTGGCTTGCGTTACACGCAATCACGACCTTCCTCGATAGCGTGTGGAGTACGCAATACAGAGTTTCACTAAACAACAATATATTATAATATTAAAAACTACTAGTTATGAATATTATTAACTGAATTTTTAATTTTATAACATTTTAATTCATCTTATACATTTTCTAGAAGGAGGTATGAAAACAAAATCGGTTTTTTTGGATAAAAGAAGTATTTTTGAAAAAATGCAGTTTTACCGCCTGTTGATGGTGAACCCACATTAAATCTAGTTATTTACAAGTTTATAAGTTCAATTTGACAAAATAAAATTCTTCTTTAGAATAAAGACATAAAAATTTACTTTGGATAATTTTTTCATGTTATTCTAATAACTTTCATATTTTAATGAATACTAAAAACATGCAATATTTTAATTAAAAACTACTTTTTTCATCGCAATACTTTATATAGTTAAATTATAATATTGAATGTTTTTAATTTATAAATAGAATATATTTTTACCATTTAATATAATGTATGTCATTATCATTAATTTTACATTGAATTCATCGGTAAAAACATTTCAATATTTGGAAATGTTTTAACTTTTAAAACTTGTTTCCTTAACAACGGGATTAATTTTAAATTAATTACTGCAAATTCTATGTTTTGAATTTTGAAAAATGGATTCCATATTTTGAATCAGTGGGTCTAAATTATGTTAATATGTTACTTTTATTTTTTTGATATTATGAATAGTAACTATGATAATTTTTTTATTTACTACGGTTAAAGGTAAATACGGTAATTCAAGGATAAAAGAGTATTATAATAATTCAAAATTACCTTTACACTTGTCCTAACCTTATTTTAAGATTAGTGGACGACCATGGGAATCCTTGGGTCGATTTGGGGACCCCATTGAGCCACTTGGTAGTGACAATGACAATTTGGATTAATTAATTTAATGTAAAGACAAAATTGACATTAACAGAAATCTTTTAGTAATTAATTTTTATAAGGGGTTATATAAATTATATATTTGAATATAAATATTAATTGGAAAGCTAAAACGATTTCCTACATAACGATATTTTTTTATAATTTTTGGACATCAAATAAATTAAATTATTTATGACATAATAATGATAAAGTATTTACCTCATTAATAAATGATTTAAATAAATAAGATTATAATGAATACAATATTTTCCAAAACATGTCCAATTATAATTGGATGATTTTATTTCGACCATGAGTCATCTTATCCTCATCTTTATTTATTTTTAGACCTTTTGAAACCGAAGATAAGTTTATAGTAAAATAATATTTCCACACTCTCCAAAGGTGCCCCTCTCCTCCCTTATAAAAGGCACCTCCTCCCTCTCTTCCTCACACCAATTTGAGCCTTGAAGGTCATCCAAACCCTGCCCATTTTACTTCCCCACTTCTTTAGAAACCTACTAGAGGTTCTGGTCTTCTCAAAAGACCAACTCCAGTTCCTTAAGAGAATGTTTAAAGGAGGCACTTCGAGAAAGAGGTAATATCTTCTACCGTTTTATTCAAGTTCCATTCTTCTTCTACTCCCTCTAATTTAGTTGTTTCATTATGAGGTAATAACATCAGAATACCTCATATACTGATATGTTATTATAAATATGAAACAACTCTATTTCACCTCTTATCTATCATATGGAAAACGAAATCACCGCGCGTGCATACGTACGGAATACTGTCTCCACGACGTGGTGTAATCTGTTTTCCACCACCACCTTTCTTGGATGGGTATAATGGTGTAAATAATAACTATATATGATTACTGTAAAGTTATATTTACTCTGAAATAGTATACATACACTTCAATACAATTCCATGATCATGGGAATGATATCATCGCTCGTGTGTACGTACGACCTTACGTCTCCACAATGTGATGCGACTCGTTCTATATGATCATCATTGATTAATGATTATATAAATGAATAGAATTAATTAATATAATATATATTAAACTAATACCATTCTATAAATTATTTATCTATATCCTATAAAGAGGAATTAGAATTTATACGACAAAACACGCATAAGAACAAAAAGTAATAAACACCCGAATAACAAGTAGTAATGAAATATTATTAATAAGAAGCTAAGAATATGACCATATATGATATCATAACAATAAGTATGATTCTGGAATAAGTCAATAACATTATTTAAATCATTATACATGAGGTTCGGACATGTACAAATCATATCAGACCTAAGGTAAGGGAAAATCTCACAAATCTCAATTTTTATCCGAGATTGTTTATAGTTTAGAATTTATTGGGGAATATTTATCATCCACATACATGTTTCCTCAATATGTAATATTATTTATATCTTCCTAATATTGTTTAAATCCAATTTTTCCCTTTCTGTGTGTTTTCAGTAAAAGATATGAAAGGAATCTTTTGTCGTTTTTCGTACGAGGTACTTTTTGACTTTTCCGAAAAAAGTACGAGGAGAATTATTTTTAACTTATACAACATGAATGGATTTTTAAAACATTATTTCCAAGAATATTCCTTTAGAAGTTTTCAAGTTTATTTTCAATCAACTTCTTTTAGTTTAAAATTGTATGACATGTTAAGAAAGGAAACATGTTTTTGAAGTAGAATGGATATTTTCCTCAAGAATGGAGTTCAAGTGTTTTATCAAAATTATTTTCCATCTAAGATAATATAGGGTCCTGTTTCTATCCCTATTATTACATTGATTTGATTATGTTGTGATGTAAATATTTTTATGAATTCCTTTATCTTATATGAATTATTTTATGATGCCATGATGTTTAAGATTCCCATTTTTATTACATGGGTTATGCTATGATGTATGGTTTATGATTTTGTGGCACACAGAATAATGGTATAATTATGAGATGGGTGGGACCAATATCTCCCTCCAATTCATTGGGTAAAGATTTTATATCTCAGGAGATAGACATGGCTGGAACGTCAGGTTAAACTGGTTCAGTGAAATAGGACTGAAACGAGGAGTGAACACAGTTCAGAAATGGACTTTGTCAACTAAGATAGTCTTGGCAATGAGTCTTGACTAATAAGAAATGATTCTCTATGATTATGTGTGTATGCAACAAATTATCATGTTTTATGTTATGATTATTGGCATTACATTTCACTACCATCATTTATCCCATGTTATGAAATTATGATCTCTTTTGCAGGGTAAGATTTCCAAAATGTTATGTTCTTATGAATTTTATATGATTGATATTTCTTTTGTTTACCCTTACTGAGCATTTGAGCCCATCCTTTTGTATGTTTTCTTTTCCCATGTCAGGAAGAAGGTTATTAATTAAGATATTCCAAAAAGGGACTATAGATATGATGAAATAAATGGTAGACAATGTAGATGTTTTATGAACCAGTTGTTTATGTTTCCCAGTTTCTAAAGACACTATACCTATATGGTCCTTTCATGGTTTCGTTATATGTTGTAATAAGTATGCTTCAATTTTGATGTATTAACGATGTATGTAAAGTATGGATCGCTATATCGAACATACCTCTTGTAAGGTAAATATAATAAGTGGTGTAACATTATTAGGAATATTAGGCAACAACATAAATTTATCCTCATTCGTTGGGAAGAGTTGAAGAATTATTTTTTACATAAGTACCATCCTTATATTATTCATAAAAAATAGAGATTGAATTTTACTGTAAATATAATGGCAGTGATATGAAAATAGAGGTATAATTGAATGGAAAAACTAACAACCATGAAGATAAGAAAATTATCTTCCGATTATACACAAAGTGTGGTAGTAAACATGGAGATATTTTTTATAATAAGACAAATAATGGTTTTATGTGTGGAATTGAAGGTCATTGATTGAATGAATTTCTATGTAATGGGGAGAAGATAACTAATGATGTGGATAATGATAAACCCCCATATAATTCACCACCCGCACTTCAATGTTTCAAAATCATTTAGTTTGGATATTATTCATTGAATTTCCCCAATCCAAGGAAAAATATGGATGAGAATCCAAAAATAACATTGAAGAAAAAATAAAATGGGAAATATTAGGCAATAAAAATGGATGAATATGGTCATTAAAATTATGGAATCATCCTTATTTTTTAATTTTATGTTTGATTATGTATGATTAAGCCCTGGGAAAATTTTATTATCCCTCATCTTGTGAATTTTAATGTGATTATATCCTTTTAATTGGATTATATAATAATATAATCAAATTATATTTTCTATCGGTACAAGGATAGACCCAAGTTTAAAAAAAATTGACTTGATATAAGATAAGTTCTTATTTATAGAATAAGGGTGAATTTTATTTTGGGAGGGTTTCAATGATAATCATTTACAGAATGGTTTAGGTTGATATTCAGGTAATGAAATAAAGATTAATGTATTATATCAACATATGAGGATTTATTCATATTTGATAACCTTTGGATACGATTATTTAATGATGAAAATAAATGAAATATGGAATAAAATACCATTCTACTTAGGGAACATATGATCCCTTAGTGCAACATACATAAAAACTTAATATAGTTTTTGGAATAAGAGAGAAAATAGAAAATTATCAAGGCACAAAAAGGGTGATACTATTTTAAAATAATTTAAATATATATTCTAATAAAACGTATTAATTTTTCAGAAAAGCTTTATGACGTAATATGTTTTCCAATTATTATCATTTATGATGATATCAAAAACCTCTTTCACTCTTCATTAGTTTATGGTTGAGTGATGGGTAACATTCTCTGGATCACCAAATTTCTTGTGATTGGTGATCTTTATCAATCTATATTATTAATTATTCATTTCTTACATTCCCATGTTTTTTACTTCCAATATATTTTTTATAATATTGAATCCCAGTTCCATTTTACATTAGGTAACCATTATGTTTCTATAATTTGTCCCTAAAGGGAGATTTAATATTAATTTTATTGATTTGGGATACTATAACTGGAACATTCCTGTATAAATCTGTTGATAATAAAGATGTATTTTGTTGGAGAAATTAATTTTTGTGGGGTATAATGTAATAACCTATGATTTTTCCAATTACATCATTCAAGTTAATTCAATATTGTTGATATGTAGTATTTCACAGAGCATTAAATATTGATTTCATTTTATAAATAACGAATGTTTGGATTTCATTATACGCTAACCAAATTAAATCATTTTGAACATGAAACACATAGATTAAATTTTTGAACACACAACACAATGTTTTTCTTTTGTTACACACAATACCATGTTCCATTGATAGCATTCATTATACCCACGCCAGATTGTTACCAAAAAAATATACCATTAATGTTTTCATTAATATATTATTATAAATAGTACATAAAAATTGGAATAAAATTAATTAATAATATTTTATAAATTGAGAATATATAATAAAAACATGTAAATTACATTAATCTTTCATTTTTAAATAAGTTTGAAAACCATTTAATAACAATTTTAAAATAAAAAATAATTTTTATAGGAGTAAAATTTTCTTTTTTAAAAACACGCTTTAAAAAAATAAATAAATAACCACTTTTGTTGATTTTTTTAATAATATATTATAGTATATTTTAAATAAATATTTATTGGTACTATTTCAATATATTTGATATGTATAAGATAAAATAAATAATGTTTTATAAAAAAAGAATTATTTTTATAAAAGGAAATTTTACAAAATTTTAATGGTGAACCAATTTTAAATATGAATTTTTAATCTTTTATATGTTTTATATGACAAACTACTCTTATATTTTTATGTGAAATTTTATAACTTACTTTGGGTGATTTTTTTTATTTTTTAGATAAGATTCATTCTATTATTTATAGTCTAAAATATTGAATTGTAATTCAAAACTACATTTTTATACACATTATTTATGTAATAAAATAATATTTTGAATTGTTTTTATAGTTAAATTTTATTAATTATTTGAAAATTAATCTAGTTTCTGTCATTCTAACCAATTTCAAATTTAAATTTTATATAAAAACATCACAAACATTTAAACATTCTTCCATAAAAACCAGTCGTGTCAACCCATTGGAAGGAATGATTTTAAATTATTTTTTTGGCCACATATATTACTATAATTTATATAAATGTATTCATTATATGGAATAAAAATATTTAATAATTTATTATAAATTAAAATTATTATCTTACCGAAAATATTAGTGATGGAGTTTAAAAATAATTACAATGACTAAGAGAATATTTAACTTCACAGAAGACTAAACATTAAGCGTAAGGACAAAAATAACATATAAAATTTTCCAAAGTCCATTTTATTTCCATATTTATACCATATACAACCTTCAATCATATATTGAACCTTATTAGAACTACATTATGTTTGAAAAACGTGTGTGGAATTCCATTTTGGAAAATTACTAGAATGCAACTAATCTGCCACTATAAAAATGGTACTCATTCCTCTCACAAATTTACACATTTCATAACATTTTTTGTCAATAATAAAGTACCTAAATATACTCAAAATATTCCTAAATTATTTATAGAATCCTTAATATTGACATAAATCCACCAGAGGAATCCCTTTGGTAGAAACCAAAGACAGATAACAAAAGAAGTGGAAATATCCTTCCTCAAGGACATTTAGTTTTTTTCATTCTACAGCCCATTGATTATTCTTATCAGTATCTTATATAATAACCTCAGAATAATAATTAAAATTATTATTATTTATTATAATTTTTCTACCTGAAATTACAAACACATTCATCAAATTTGAATAATCGTACAATTCCTGTGTACAGTGGTCTACCACCTCAGAAAACAATGTTGTTTGTTTTTCTGTGACATCCTCTCAAGGATGGTTAACATGATGAAAAATATTTTTTATATGATAAAATTATAATATATTTAGTATTAATTTATTGTTGTGGAATTATTTTATATCACATACCTTTATTCAAAAAAAAATTGTTTAAATAAGATAACTTTTTTTGTGGATGTTTGGACTACCACCCACTCAATGGGATGTGAGACATTCACACATTACATTTAATGTATTAAGTATTGGATTAGTAAAATTATATGATATAATTTATATTATAAATATATTTTAATGATAATATATATTTGTACAAAGATGTCATTTACTTCATTCATTCAATCTAATAAGAAAATGTAAACTTCGTTCATTTGTAAATATGGTCTACCGTCTCCATGAATAGTGTATTCCATTTGATATATCTATATTTTTTAAATATTTATAATTTTTATGAACTGAATATTTATGATATAAAAATAATTTTTATCACATTTAATTAAGTATGACATGATCAATATAAGAGGATCGATAAAATGAAATCAAAACACGTATGATAAAAATAGGGATTATTACCCAAAACCGTTCATTAACATTTAATTATTAATAAATAGGTAATATAATGTCATATGTGAATAATATATGGTGTGATATTTTGTAATATTATTATGTGGAATATATATAATAATCATATATTTATTATACACGAGGTTTGACTAGTACAAATAATGTGAAGACATATTGTAAGGGTTTTCTCATATTAGTTTTTATATCTGAGAGATATTTGTACTATTAACCACACATTAAATTTTAGTGTTGTATATAAACCTATTTAATTTATAGTATGATTATCACAATAAAATTTATTATTATTTAGAAATATATTTTATGATCCTTCTTTATGGGGTTTATAGCTCAAAAGATAAAAAATCGATAATGTAATATTTGTCTCTAGTTTCCTTCTGTGCGATACATACCATGTTATGAAACTATATTTTATATGGGGTGCATATACATCCCATTGAAATTTTATATCATGAATAAAATTATTTCATAATATTTTAAGTTACATGTAATGTTATTATCACATGTAATTTATGAGTAAAATTTATATAAGTGGTTATAATTTATATCTTTAATGTCATCATTTATGGGGATTATTTATGATTTTTATTCAATTAATGAAATATTATAATCAATATCTCAATAAAACAAATGAATTTTATTATCACATGGTTATCCATGATTTATTTATTTATTAATACTATTTTCCACTATTTTACTTTTAATAATTATTAAAATGATTTATAAAAATTTGACATTGTTTCTCAATTTAGTCAAAAATATGTGTTCATTAAAAACCATTTTCTAAAAAAATGATTTCAAAAATATTTTTATATTATAATATAAAGAATAAATGAAAAATATTCTAATCTTTTACCTTTTTACTAAATAGTTTTAAAAAGTAAGTTTTTTCCATTTTTTGATACTGCACTTTTCAAAAAATCTTAATGTGAAAAAGGAATGTTCAACATGTAGAAACATACCCACTTCTATGACCATAAAATCATTGAATATTCCTTTATAAGTATAAAATTTTATTTTTGAATAAAATATTTTCCTAGTTTTTTAATAATAATATTATTTTCTTTGTGACCTTAGTGAAAAAGGTGTTCGAATGTTTTTCAATCATTCTTCATCAGTTTTAAAGTATTTTTCAAATAAAAATTATTTAAAATTGTTTTCAAGTTATCATTATGACTACTAAATGCGTTTTAAAAGTAAAAGGATTTATTTTTTGTCATCCTTCATTTAATTTTTTTCAAGGAAAATTGTTTTTAAACATTTTTATAGCATTATTTTTAGTTTTCATGTTTATTTTCATTGAAAATGGATTTCAAAAAGTCTAATAATTGAAAAATAATATTTCAAATGAATAAAAGGATGTTTTTTAAAAAAATTTATAATTGAAATGGAAAAACAGTATTTATAATAATTTTATTTTTCAAATGGTTTTCAAAAAATGATTTATATAAAAAATATTTTCTTTATGAATTGTTCATTGGGATCATTCAAAATACATCTCTATCAAATATGAAATACTTTTTAGTAGTTTTTGATTAACAAATAATATGATCCATGAATACCATTGTTATTATTTCGTGATTTTTTTATGTTTTATTTGAATTATGTTTATGAAACCCATTTCTCTTCCACGGGTTATATTATTTTGAAACTCATTCCATTTCATGGGTTACAATTTGATGAAATTGTTATGTGGCCTATAATATTTCAATTTGTAATGAAATGATTAAATTTTTATGATACATATTTTGATTCCTGGTTATTGATTTTATGTTTATAAAACCCATATCTTTTCATGGGTGAAGATATGATGACTATTTTTTAATCATATAGAAAATTCATTTATGATTATAGTATCTAATGAGTGTTACTTATATCAATCTCCAATGCATTTGGTTTGGATGGATTACCCATGAGTATAAATTTTATTTGTGGACATTATTATATGTTCAAAATGTCATAAGGGAACCATATTATGTATTATAAATCTTACACATGAATATAATTTGATGTTCAAAATGTTACCCATGGACATGTTTCCATGTCCCTATGTTTATGTGTGAACATTATAATAGATTGAAAACATCATTAGAGAACCATATAACATGTTCAAAATGTTATCTGTGAACATTGTTACATGTTCGCATTATTTTTCCATGACATAGTTCCAAGTCTATATTTTTATCCATGAACCAGATTACATGTTAACAAGTTTATGTGTAAACTCAATTAAATATTTACTACATTATACATATACCTTGTTGAATGTATATAAATTTATGTTAGGGCCTGATTTCATGGCATCAACACAGTTTTTTTGACCTTTTCAACATATTCATGTTCATAATTTTAGAGGCTGATATGTATGCATAAATTAAACATCTTATTCATATGTTATGATTTCATGGATTATGCAATATATTACCTTATAATTATTGTCTCTTTAACTAAGAATCACTATTCCATTAATATTTATATTGATCATTGATACATAGGGTATGAACTTCAAATTATATGAACATGTTCTCATACATATGTGATCATGATTATGCATACACATCTCCTTGATAACCATTACTAAGCATCTGAGCTCACCACATTCATATGTTTCTATTCCACTAGTTATAAAGAATGGTTTTTACATAAGAGTAATAAAGGTGGAGATATTTATGGGGATTTTCAAGATCTCTTACCAAATCAAAATAATGAGTTCTAATATTCTATAGAAACTAAAATATTATGATCCTTATGCCTGTAATTTTGAAATGTTCTAAATATTCATCTAAAATTATTTAATATACATATTTGTTAAAAATATGTCTCTATACCTTCTATCCTAATGATATAAAAATATCCATTTTCATCTATTTATTACTCACTAATGTGGAAATTTAAAATGTATATAATAATTTTATGTGACACTTTTATAGTTATAATTTATGGTGATAATAAATTTTGAGACCCTTTTAATTTATAATTAGTGTATTAGTTACTCAAAAAAATAATTAAATGTTATATGTAACTGGAATATTGGACTTATATGATTTACATGAACATGATACCGAGCTTGTGTAGAGTTTTACTTCATTGAGTACTTTTGATAAATTGTTTTTAATCTATTATAAAATGTTTAATATGGTGATTCGTGATTTTTTGATATAATTAGTAGTGACATTGGGGCTTCTATAAAATTGAGGGGATCCTAACTCTATTTTCATGGAATGAAATTCAATATATTGTGATCTATATTTGAATCTGTAGATAAATTCTGAGACATTAATAGGATGATGTTTTAAATATGATGGGTATTGGAATAATTAAATTTTAAGATGAATCATTTATGAAGGTGTGTTTTCTTTCATTTATCTATGATAGAGTAAAAATTATAAAAAAAATTTAAATTATTGAATGATTATATGGTTGAATCCATATTTTTAACATATTACTCATTATATTCGTTCATTTATTAAATGTTATATGATTTTTAACTTGAATTTTATTTTATGGTTTGATGAATGAATTTTATGGATTATATTTACTAAGGATTATTTCTTTTCAAGTATAAAATGCTCAATATACGGGATAATATAATTGTAAAAGATGTCTTCGTAGAGTTATTTTTTGTTAAAAAATAAAACTTCCTCCCATATCAATTTTATGGGACTGAAATACATTCATTTCAATTAGTTGTTATAATTATAGTGACATAAAAAATTAGCATGGGGAGTTTTAAAAATAAATCAATTCTTTTGGTTTATAAGGGTAAAATAAATTTTTTTATCACTAATATCATTTGGATTAATAAGAAAACCTCATAATTGAGTTCATAATATTTTTTTCCCATTGATAAAATATATTGGTAATTTTCAATGGCTGTTCATATTTATTGTGTATGTGGAGGGACCTTTTTAGAAATAAAATATAGTTATTAGAATATTAGTTTGAAATAAAATTACATACATATTCATACTCTTTATAAATTTATTCATGGACATATAGGGTTATTGAATTATCTCATATTTTAGGCTTCCACTAAATCGCATGGTATTATCACTGAATAGAGCGTAGATAATGATAATGTATGCTTCCTTGAATATAATTTTCCACATTAAAATAATCATAATTATTTATATCATACATTATTAATATTTTTTTAATAAATGAATCATGTGATGAAGTTGTTGTCTATTATTCATCCAATAATGTATAATAGGAATGAATTATAATGGTGAAAAATGAAAGAATTTTTTTGACTCAACAAAGATATAACTTTAAAATAGAAAATCATTTCACAATCTATTGATTTTTTATAACATTTTTTTTACAATGTATTCTTCATAATTTAGAATTTTTTTTAATATGGCCCTCCAGATTAAAAAATATAAACATTATAATTTTGGGGCTGTTTGATATTATAGAAAAATGTGTTAGTGAAATAATTATATCTTCAATTTTATATCCCTAATGATTTAAATATGAAAAATAATTTTTGGGAGTAGTTTTTTATTTTTTGAAGAATCTGATTCCATTGTAAATTTTGAATTCTAATCCATTTATTTTGATAAATCTCCTAGATAAATTCTTGACATTATTTTTATTACATTATGCTTATTTATTCATTTCAATGAATTATTAAATGAATGCAATTTCTATGGAATATTATTGAAAAGGAGAAGAATATTCATTAGAATCCCATTAAATAGATTTATCAATTTAAATAATATATAATGATAATTTTAGTCTATTTCCCTTTATCTAATTGATTTTTCATATTAAATGAATGATCATTGGATAATAGATATCAAATAATGTGTTATTAGAATATAAAGATGTTTGAGATGTTTCCTAGGAAAAAAATTTATTTATAATTGGTAGAATAAAAATAATTTGTCACATAATGAATTTTCTACAACATGGCATAATTGTTATATTATTTAATGTACCCATAGAGGATTGATGGATCTATTAAATTAACATACTTTAAATGAATTTGTTATTGGTTTTTTCTTTGTGGAAATATATTTGAAAAGAATTTATTTTTTGCAATAGTTATCTACCCATAGAAGATACGCTAAAATTATTACCCATATTTATGTGTATAGTTGATTAAATTTTTCTTTAAATAGATATTCAATTAGAGTTTAAATATTTGTAATATAGTATTGAATATTTGTACTCTATGTTAATATAACAATGAAAAGTATTATTGATTTAGTTGTTATTAATTAAGTATGATTTTTAATGTTGTGTTATAGTGCTTTCTACAACTGTTTAGAAATCCTAATAGTGAAGTTGTTAACTAGATGAGACTGCACACCTTTTCTTGAATTAAAAAAATCCTAATTCTATTAGATTCTACTATATAATGATATTAATGATTAATGATTATATTTTTGCGAAACCTATCATAGATGATGGTTTTGAATGGATGAAGTTGAAATAAGAATATATATGCAGTGACGTTTGTGAAGATACTCTAAGTTAAGTATTATTAATCTTTTAGAGTTATTGATAATGGTTCTATATAGTTTTAGAGGGTTTTATAAAATTTACATAGTGTTTTGAAGTGTTATTAGGAAAATGAATACACCTTCTATTTAAATCATTTCAATCTGATACTATTTGGTGAATTTTATATTTCATAGTTTAAAGATAAAAACGTAGCCATGTTGATAATTCCATTTAAGAAAAATCTCTTCAACACAGGACTTCTGCATAGAAGATATAATGATTTTAAACATAATAAATGTTAGTTTTATATGAATTAATGAATGAATCACTATTTGTTTAATGATAATATAACTTCTATGTAATCATGGTCTTTAACTACTTATGCATGAACCCCCCTTTTAATAATGATTTTTTGTCTATAAAAATAATATCTAATTTAGTGAAACATCATATGTGTATGCATGAAGAGATTCAATGGAAATATCAACATCCCCTATATAAAAATTTAATTTAATTTATAATAATCTATGCCGAGATAATGTTTACAAATTAAACAACATAAAATTTAGTTGGTAGAATTAAACATTTAAGGATAAATATTGATTGTGTTGATTCTATGAATAAAATTTATGGATTAAAACATTAATCACTAAATTTTGTTCTATACCATAATAATAGAGGACATGATCATAAACTTTTGAATATATATGATCAATTAATGTGGTATTTTTAGAGACCTCTATTGATTGAAAATTTTGGGTTCCAAATTCAATAATTCTGATGAAAAAAAATTATTAATATGTTTGTGTTTATTTGAGTTGTTAGGTTAATTAAATAACCATAATTTGATGTATGTTGGTTTCGAAAATAATAATACTTATATTATTTTGAGTACGTGAATGATTCATGAAATGAAATTCTTCCAGATTATTAAATCTGAAGTTGATGAAATTAAAACAAATGATGTTTGAACTATTCATTAGTGTCCCAAATATCACAAAACATTGTTATTATAAAACATTTATGATGAAGATAATTAAATAAAGATAATATATTGAATATAATGAATGAATATTTATATTTATACTTATACTCATGGATGATTTCAAGCAGAGAATAATGATTCAAACAATAAATATAAATGTTTTAAGGCCTATCATAAAGGTATATATAATACTGAGAAGTATTTTTACATGTAGGAATTTTGTTATGAAGAATAAAAAATATTTTATCGTTCTTGTAGAGCTATATATAAGAGCTAGTAGATTAGAAACATGAGAAAGATAAAAAAATAATGGGAACACATCTAAATGTATTGGATCCAATATTTGGGGGAAAAAGGAAATAAAGACCATTGATCACTACAATATAAGAATAATGAGAGAAAATTATTGTTGAAATAAAGAGAACTAGATTTTTATAAATTGTATAAAAATAGAGAATATTATTTTTTATTGACCTATGTATAAGAATAAAATGATAAAAAAAATATATTGTGTAGGTTTTGTAGTAAGTTCAAGAGCTATAAGACATGAATAACTAGAGAAATTTCAATGAAAATGGATAATTAAGATGTAATAATAAAATGAAGGTATTTATTGTTTTTTATTAAAGATAATAATATAAATATAATATATCTATTATTCTATGATATTATTATGTGTTTCAATATTGAGAGTATAATAAATAATAAATTTAGGAGGGACTGACCCCTATCAATGTTTTGATCACTATGATCAGTCATTATATATAATTAAGAACGTTTAAACATACAATTATCACATGATATTGATTTAGGTAAAAAATTATTTTGAATATATTCTATTAATTGTTTTTGAAGATAATTTTAAATAGATAATGGGTTACAAGAATGTATTTTTGTATAACCAATGGTAGTCCATGACTCTTTTTGATGAGGTTGGAAATTTGTGTTATTAGTGATTAGAAATGTTAAGATGATATATTTTTTCATATATAATGGGATGGGAAACCAAAACAGGTATATAAATGATGATTAAATAGGTAATAAAAGTGATATATGGTATAAAATGAAAACATATTTGGATTCAATGATTTCAAATTGAATCAGTGTTTATGAAATTCAACTGAGAAACATACAAGTGAATTCCTTATGATATTCTTTGTGTATTTGAGAATAACTAAACACATATAGTTAGATATTTTCTTAAATGGAAAATTCATGATTATTTTGAATAAAAACTCATGGATTTGAGTATGTATTTCTAGCTAAAACATATATATATATATATTTGTGTCGTTAGTTTATTATTTACAACTTCAATTTAGACTGGATTAGAAAAAATATATTCATAAGATTTATACATTGATTATTTGTAGTCATTTATTTTAATATAATAAGTAATTAAAGAAATAAGAACATAGATATAGAATCCTTCCATTTTAATACATAACTTTTCATTATATTTTACGAAAAGAGCATCTTTAAAGACTAGTGTCTTGGAGATCAGAAATAAAAACATGAAAAATTAAACAGTCCATTAAATCCCCTTGAAAGGATTCTTGAAAATTTCATCCTATGAACAATTACTGAATCTCACAACCTAGAGACAGACAATCAAAGGAAAGGGTCTGCATAATGCTCAGTATGGAAAACAAGTGAAATCGTTGACATGTGATCTTGAGAAATATTAATAAGAACAAAATATAAATCACAAAGTCATGAGAAATGGAAGAAAAGGAATATCAAAATGAAAATAACCTTAATAATAACATGAATTTGTGGCTACTACATTTCATTTATACATAATTAACATATCACCAATGTTCATCTCCATGGTGTCATAATAATTACCGTGGTTCAACATGATATCGTGAAACTTATCATATCTAGAGATTAATTCATTAACCAATGCATTAGAGCGCTATCATGGCACACCAATAATATGTGATTACATTCATGTGAGCCACATATATCATAATCATACATTTCATAATTAACCCAAAGTGAGTAAAATAAATGGGCTTCACTTCAGAATCATGACATTTTAAAAGTGCATAAAAATAAGATCGTTATGTCATTTATAACCCATGGAAATGGAGTGAGGGTTTCATGTATGTCAATTACATAATAAAATTTATATTATTTTTTGTATCTATGAACACCCATAAAAATAAAATAGGTAAGGGTATTCACATTAGTAAAACAAGTTAATTCCATGAGAGAAAGGGAGAAAAATTTGGAGACGATATTTCTACAACATAACGGTTATAGGACATGGATTTAGAAAATAATATAAAGAGAGGGGAAAAGGTTACCCCATCAATAAATGAATAATTTTATATCAGAGTTATATAAAAAAAATATGATCTTGGTGTGGACAATTGAATGAAATTGCACCCAAAAAGGAAACCTTACAGGAAAGAGAAAATGCGATATCTTATTTGAAAATTCGGCAGCCTAACAGCCTCACATAAAAACATATAAAATCTATTGATAAGAGATTAAATTATCTATAATAATTTGGACATGAAATTTAGATTATTACTAATATTTATGAACATACCCTCACATAATAAAATGTAAACTAGAAGGAACTACAAAAAGGATGTTGTGACTTAAAAGAGGAGGGTGAAAGGATCTTTTGCCGATTTGGTAACGTTGGAACATATAGCCCATTAAAGAAGGATCATATAATGGATATGTAAATAATCATAAATTAAATTATATAACATAAATATTACAATCATGGGAAGTACATAAACCACACAGAAGGAAATAGTGTCAAATATACCAAGAATCTCACAAGAATAAGAAGTGAGATGAAAATCCCTTACCATGTTGTATTCAATTGAATCGTAGGACCAAAAATTACTAACCACCAAAAAGAATCACTGAATACCATGAATATAAAGAGAATTCAGATAATATATATCCAATGTCTGGACACAATACACCACATTCTATAATTTAGTGGACAACAACGGAAATCTCATGGAATTAATAATGAGATAGGAGTCTCTAATGACATTGCAATCAATCGAGTCATATGACCAACAGTTAACTAAAACCAAATGATACACAAAATAAAATGAATATAAATAGAATCATGAAAATATATATCAAATTTCTATACACAATAAACCACATGAAATAAATTATTGTTGAACAATGGAAATGCAACAGAATTAAAAGTGAGAAAAGAAACTCCTTACGTCTTTGTCTGACTTGACTCACTCGTATGTTCCTTGGTCATCCTAAATAATAAATTTAAGATATAGTATACATGATTATGAATATTTTTAAATTTTATTATTACTTTTATATTATTTATTAAATTTATATAACAATTAGTTAATTGTTTGAGCTCATATCAGACATTTTGTCAATATTTGGAACTTGACTCAAAAAGTGAACATGTTATAATTATAAATTGTACATGTGGTCAAAATTCAATTATCTCTAGAATTATATTAATAATTTAGATTTCATATATATCATATATATCCAATATATATATATATATATGTGTGTGTGTGTATTTTAATAGTACATAAAATTTGGAGATAAAAAATGACATGCACTGTTCGTAGAGACGGTAATCCGTACGTACGCATGAACTCTACTTTCATTTCTATGTCATATTTTATTAAAATAAAAACATAGTGATTCATAGGTATATAATAATTTATGTATAACATTAATTTCATATATGTTAAATATGTTCATAAATTCTATCCTTTATACATTCCACATTTGAAATGAAGGAGTCATATCACTTTGAGGTGGCGGTAGTATGCACTTCCTCTAATTAAATTTTCGCATTAACCCATTATGGGAACCATAAAGATATTATATAAAAAGGTAAATACAGAATCATAAAGAAAACAAAAATATAATATATATCATATATAGATACAATTCCATAATAATGGACACCATGAGATGCGGTAGGAGATAATTGAACAATCATCGTTTCGTGAGGCAGTAGTTCGTCATCCACTAAAAAAGTATGTTCTTTACCCATTAGATGGAGGTGTGTGTAAGTGTAACTCGAATAATTTTCATAAAAATATCCCTGAATATTTATTATACTGGTTTTGTTATGAAATATATCAATAAAAATATTTTATGGGGTTGGATAATTATAATAAAACAAAATAACTTAAGAGAAGAAGTTACCTTCAAATCGGGTAACTCCATTTGGTTTGAACCAAAACTGTTTCTTAAAGAGAACTCAGCATAAGATAAGGATTATAGGATGAATAGATTGATCTTGGGAGATTATTGGAGTATAGTTTGGATGATCAAAGTGCTTCAGAAGTGTGAGAAATGGGTAGGAAGTGATGTCTTTTTATACAGTAGAGGATGGTCTCTTTTGGAAAGTTTGAAAATATTATTTTATTATATAATGATTTTCTGTTTCTAATGGTCCAAAAATAATTAATATCAATGATAAGGTGGTCAATGTTCTAAATAAAGCAATCCAAAAAAAATTGACAAGTTTTGGATATTGTTTAAATTTTTTTCTTCTTATTTATTTAAACCATCCATTAATGACGTAAACACTACATCATTATTATTTCATAAATAATTTTCTTTACTTGATTCTAAAAATTATAAAACAAATAACATGATGTAGGAAATAGTTTATGATTTACAATGAATATTTAAAATCTAACTGATAACTTATATATCCCCTTGCAATAATTGTTTTAGTAAAATAATACATGTTTATGAAATTTTTATTTTTACATTAAATAAAAATTTATTAATGTCATTATCTTACCCATGTGGCTCTATGGTGTCCCAAAATTGACCCATAGATTTCCTTTTTCAGACATTAATCAGAAAATAAGGTACAATAAGGTTAGGAAAAGTGTCAAGGTAATTTTTTTATTTTAAAATTATTTTTATCTTTAATTACCCTAATAACCTTTAATCATGGTTAATAAAAGTCAAAAGTTACTATTAACTCAACATTATTTTCATGCCATTGATCCAAATTTACTTAATAATGACAACCATATTTGTTGGATTTTTTAAAATCAATTTAAAAAACCTATAAAATTTCATTTAAATGAAAACGTTAGTTTTTTAACTACAACTTAGTTGTTTCACTATTCATCATAAATTTAAGGTTTTCTGAAAAATTCCAAAAATTCACTCTAAGATAAATTTGATTTTTCTAATTCAAAAATGATGTCTATTTTACCAAATTAAAATTATTGATGTTGAATTAATTAATTTTATAATGAATTCATGTCTTTAAAAGAGCATGTTTTTAAGAAATAATAACCATCAAAAGAATGATACTTGTTAATGTCCAATTTCAATGTGAACATACATCTAATGGACAATATTGGGTTAAATGGCCAAAATATAATCTATTTACACTTTAAAATAAATAAAATAGTTAATATAAACATATAAATAAATTAGATTAAAAGGAAGTTTTGATTTAAATTACAACATTTTTTCACTATTCTTTAAAAATGTACATTATAAAAAAAATAACAAAATTTCATCCAATGAAAATTTTTATTTCCATATTCTAAAGATGAAAATTATTTTTTCAAATATAATATGTAAAAGTTAAAAAAAATATTTAAAAATGGTTCTCCATCAAAAGGTGTTAAATAATCCTTTTAAAGTAACTCATGCTTAAAATTGGATTCATTTACATTTTATGCCTCTAACATTTATTGGATGAATGTAAAAACATTTTAAAAAATAAATTATCATATTTAAGATATTTCTCTTAATTCCCACCAATATAATGGATATTTATTGACTACAATTTAATATAATAATATTATATTATTAGTGTGCAATGTAAGATTTCAAAGAACCTCATTGTTGTGTGTCAGGAATGCCATTGAATATATAATCCCCTTTAGTTAAAAAATATTAATAAATATGACAATGTAATATTCTTTATTTTCTTGTAATTTAACATATTTTCCCAAATTTTAAATTGCGTCCTCGCATTTTTAATATTAAACTTCTAAACATCATTAAATTTCCCACATAGAAAAAAGTGTCAGTAAAACTATCATTTTAAAAGAAAGAAAGAGAAGTACAAAGGTCACCTGAGTTAACCCATATTAGGATTTCATGTATGAAAACATGGATATATAATAGAAAGCCAATGATCATGTTCTGATGGAGAGTGATAGAAAACATGATTAGGAGAAAGTTAACAACTAGAAAATCATAAACTTTTGATGTGTTAAATAGTCTTCGATCACCTCGTTGGAAACGTAAACCAAACCCATTTTTTTCCAATTATTTTCTTAATTTTGATGAATTCATTTACTACATGGAATAAAAAAATAAGGAAAAATAATTACCTTCAAGTAGAGTTTCAAAATTTAATACGTTTCTACCAAAAATAATATTTTCTCCAAATAATGAGCATTCAAAAAGACTTAGTCACATCCAAAGCACAAGAATCGCCTTCAATAAAATCACATAATCAACATAAGAAGAACTATATATTTCCCATGTATTTAGACTTCAAAAAACCAAAATGGATATTTTGAGATCATATAATCTCCCAAAAGGATAATCCTTTATAAAAATAAATACTACTATTAATCTCCCAAAATTAACAAAGAGTTCCCAATGTTCAAAAAAGACCCTTCAATACACAATCGTCCTTAAAATTCTTCAAAATAATAGAAACATAATTGAAACCCAAAACATAAAAGGATTTAATCACATGGTCTTCCAAAAAATATCTTAACATTTATCTCTAAATAACATCGACTACTATTAAAGTCTCATACTAATGTGTAATTAACCCAATCACATATTCTCTATGGTAGGTTAATCATATAACAGAAATAACCCAAATCATCATATTTCCACAATATATACATATATTCTTACAAATTAAAATTTTCAACCATTCCTCAACAAATATAATCATGTAGTATTTTATTTTCCTCAGGCATATAGTATTCCAAAAGAGAAAACATCTTCAAAAATAACCTTTATCATTTAATCAACAAATCATTTTCCCATAAAAAGGATATCCATTTGTATAAAAAAGTTACCAAAAACAACTTATTATTGATCCATAAAATCATAGAACTAAAAATAATAATTCATACTAACTAGGGACTTCACGTAGGCCAGTGGTAGGAGATAAAACCCAATCGCACTTTTGTTGTGGGTTTGATTCCCACAACTTTGTACGACCTGACAGTTTGTCACATGGTCTGCGTTTTTTCCAATTTATAAAACTCAAAAATATCACTAACATGTTTTAACCTTATGTTTTTTCTTATACCTTTCATTTTTATCCTAACTCATTGAGATAGTTTTTCTTGTATCTTGACAGGGATTTATTTTCATGATAATCAACTTACTTCATACTCAACAAAATATTAGGAGGTTTTCTTATATTTAAACTTTTCTATAAGTTTCGTCCTAATGTTTTCATAGACTAATTTACATAAATAAATAATCTATCTTTTGATAGAAACTATATCATCCCACCTTTTTAATACATATCTTTTCATATCATTTTACAAACAGAGGATCTTTAAAGTCATGTGTCTTAGAAATCAGGAATAAAAACATGAAAACATAAACACTCCTTTAAATTACCTAGAAAAGATTCTTGAAAATTTAATCCTACGTACAATTACTGAATATCATAACCTGAAGACAAATAATCAATTGAATGGTTGCGAATAAGGCTCACTAAATAAAAACAAGTGAAACAGCTGACATGTGATCTTGAGCAATATTAATAATAACATGATATAAATCATACAGTCATGGGAAATGGATGAATAGAAATATCATAATAAAAATAAATTTTATCATAATTTGTATATGTGGCTACAAAATTTCATTTATAAATTCATGACCATATCACCAAGGTCCATCACCAAGGTGTCATAATAATTACCGAGGTTGTTCACAAAGGTATCATGAAACTTGTCATCTATTGAGATTAATTCTTTACCTAATGCATTGGAGATCTATTAGGTTGAACCCTTAATATGTATTTAAATTCATTTGATCCACATAGATAATAATTAAACATTTCATTAATAACCCAATGTGAGTAAAATAAATGGGTATCTCTTCAAAATCGTGACGTTTTAAATGTGCTTAAAAATATGATCATTATCTCATTTATAGCCCATGGAAAGGGAGTGAGGGTTACATGTATGTCAATTACAGAATCAAATATATATCATTTTTGTGTATCTATGATCACCCATAGAAACGACATAGGTATGGGTATTCACATAAATAAAACAATAGAATTCCTTGAGATAATGAGAGAGAATTTTGATACGAAATTTTGGCAGCATAACGACTATATAACATGATTTTAGAAAATAATATAAATAGAGGGGACAAGGGTCTCCAATAAATAAATAAATAATTTTATTTTAGATTTAAATAAAAATAATAATATCATGTTGTGGAAAATTGAATGAAATACCACATGAAAAGGAAACTTTAAAGGAAAGAGAAATGCGATTTATTTTACGAAAAATCAGCAGCCTAATGACATCACCTAAAAAATATTTAAATAAATTGATGAGAGGGGACATGATTGCTCATAATATAGACATGAAATTTACAGTAGTAAAGATATTTATGAACATACCCCCACATAAGAAAATGGAAACTAGAAGACATAACATAAAGGAAGTCATGACTTAAAAGATGAGGGTTAAAGGATCCCTTACCGATTTGGTAAATTTCGAAACGTACACCCCATGAAAGAAGATTCTTATAATGTATATTTAAATAAACATAAATTAATATATATTACATGAATATTACAATCATGTTCTGTACATAAACAACACAAAAAGAAATAGTAGAAAATATACCCTGAATCTCACAGGAATTAGAAGTGAGATGAAAATCCCTTACCACATTGTATTCAATTGAATCGTGTGACCAAAAATTAATAACAACCAAAATAATCCAAGAATACCATGAATATATAAATAATCCTGATAATATATATCTAATGGAAGTACACAATACACACATCTTAGAAATAAGTGGAAAACAATGGGAATCTCATGGAATTAAAAGTGAGATAAGAATCCCTTACCATGTTGTGATCAATCGAGCAGTATGGGAAGAAGTTAATAACCACAAAATGATTCAAAGAATAACATGAATATAAAGAGAATAATAATAATATATATCAAATTATAGTACAAAATACACCACAAGCAATAAATTAGTGGAGAACAATGGAAATCCCACAGAAATAAAAGTGAGTTAAGAAAACCCTTACCTCGTTGTCTGACTTGACTCACTCGTATGTTCATTGGTCTTCCTAAATTAGAAATTTAAGATAAATTATACATGATTAAGATTATTTTTAAATTTTATTATTACTTTTATATTACTTATTACCTTTTTATAACAATTAGTTAATTATTTGAGCTCATATCAGACATTTTGTCAATGATCGTAACTTGTGTCAAAAAATGAACTTATTATAATTATAAATAATCCATGTGGTCAAAATTCAATTTTCTCAAGAATTATATTCATAATTAGGATTTCATATATATCATATATATCCAGTATATATATGTATTTATAATAACATTTGGACATAAGAATTGGCATACACCGTTCAGGGAGATGGTAAGTCATACATACGAATGAACGCTACATTCATTTCTATTTCATATTTTAATAAAATGAAAACATAGTGATTTATAGGTATATTATAATTTATGTATAATATTTATGTCATATATGTTAAATATGTTCATAAATTCTATCCTTTATACATTCCACGTATGGAATGAACGAGTCATATCACTTTGAGGGGTAGTAGTCTCCACTTCCTCTAATTAATTTTTTTGCGTTTACCCATTATGGGAACCGTAAAGGTATTCTATAAAAAAGTAAATAAAAAAATAAATAAAACAAAAATATAATATATTTCATATATAGAAATAGTTCCATCATAATGGCCACCATTAGAGGCGGTAGAAGATAATTGAACAATCATCATTTCCTGAGGCACTAGTTTGTCGTCCACTGAAATAGTATGTTCATTACCCATTAAATGGATCTGTGTGTAAGTTTAGCTCGAATAATTATCATAAAAACGTCCTTTAATATTTATTATACTGTTTTTTAATAAAATAAATGAATAAAAATAGTTTAGGGGGTTGGAGAAGTAAAATAAAATAAAAGAACATAAGAGAAGACGTTACCTTTAAATCGGGTAACTCCATTTTTCTTGAACCAAAAAGGTTTCTTGAAGAGAATTAAGAATTTGATAAGGATTACAGGATAAATATATTGATCTTGGGAGATTATTGGTGTAGATTTTTGATGAGAAATGTTCTTTAGAAGTGTGAGAAATGGGTAGGAAGTGATGGCCTTTTATATGGGTGAGGAGGGTCTCTTTTGGAAAGTTTGAAAATATTATTATATTATATTATGATTTTCTATTTTTAATGGTCCAAAAATAATTATTTTCAATGATAAGGTGGTCCATGTTCGAAATAAAATAATCCAATAAAAAATTGGACAAGTTTTGAATATTGTTTTAATATTTATCTTCATATTTATTTAAATCATCCATTAATGACGTAAACACTTCCTCGTTATTATGTCATCAATAATTTTCATTATTTGATTCTAAAAATTATAAAACAAATTACCATGATTTAGGAAATAGATTTATATTTCCAATGAATATTTATAGTCTTAGTGATAACTTATATATCCTGATGTAATAATTGTTTTAGTAAAATAATACATGTTTATGACATTTTTATTTTTACTTTAAATAAAAAGTTATTAATGCCATTATCTTACCAATGTGAATCCATGGGGTCCCAAAAATGACCCTTGTACTGTCTTGTTCTTCCTTTACTAATAAAACAAGGTACAATAAGCTTATGACAAGTGTCAAGGTAATCTTTTTATTATAACAATATTTTTATCGTAAATTACCCTAATTACCTTTAATCGTGGTTAATAAAAGACAGAAGCTACTATTCTCTCAACATAATTTTCATCCCATTGAACCAAATTTACATACTAATTAAAACCATGTATGTCATATTTTTGAAATTCAATTCACAGAACCTGTAAAATTTCATTTAAATGAAAACGTTAGTTTTTTAAGTACTACTTAATTGTTTCACTATTCATAAAAAATGAAGGTTTTCAGAAAAATTCCAAAAATTCACACTAAGATAAATTTAATATTACGAATTAAGAAATGATGTTAATTTTAAAAAATTAAAATCATAGAAGTTGAATTAATTAATTTTATAATTAATTCCAATCGTCAAAAAAGCATGTTTTTAAGAAATAATAACCATCAAAAGATTGATATTTGTTAATGTATAATTTCAAAGTAAAATTACATCCAATGGCCAACATTTAGTTAAATGGTAAAAATATAATCTATTAAAACTTTAAAAACAATTAAAAATATAATATAACCAAATAAATAAATTAGATCAAAAGGCAATTTTGAATTAAAATACAACATTTTTTCACTATTCTTTTAAAAAGTACATTATTAGAAAAATATCAAAATTTCATCCAATGTAAATTTTTATTTCTAGATTATAAAGATGAAAATTATTTTGTCAAATATAATATGTAAAAGTAAAAAAACTAGATATAAAAATGTTTCTCCATCAAAAGGTGGTAAATCAACCTTTTAAAGAAAATTATGCTTAAAATTGGATTCATTTACATTTTATGCCTCTGACTTTTATTGGATGAATGTAAAAACATTTTAAAAAAAATTGTCATATTTATGTTATTTCTTATAATTCTCGCCAATACAATTGCTATGTGCTAACTAAAATTTAAAATAATAATACTAAATTATTAATGTGCAAAATATGATTTTAAAGAACCCCTTTGTTGCGTGTTAGGTACACCATTGAATATATAATCCCCTTTAATTAAAATCTACTAATAAATATGAAAATATAATTTTATTTATTTACTTGTAATGTTACATTCTTCCCGTTTTGGAAATTGTGTCCTCACATTTTTTATATTCATCTTGTAAACTTCATTGAATGGCCCACATCAAAAAAAGAGTCAGCAAAACTATCATTTTAAACAAAATAAAGAGAAGTACAAAGGTCACCTGAGTTAACCCATACTAGGATTCCATGTAGGAAAACATGAATATGGATGAGAAAACCAACAGTCATATTCTGATGGAGAGTGATAGAAAACATGATTAAGAGAAATTTAACCACCATAAACCACAAACATATGATGTGTTAAACATTCTTTGATCACCTAGTTAGAAACATAAACCAACCACATTTTTTCCCTCCCTTTTTGTAATTTTGAGGAATTCATTTAATACATGGAATAAAAACATAATAAAATATAATTACCTTCATGTAGATCTACATACTTTAATTTGTTTTTACCAAAACTAATCTTTTCTCCAAAAAAGACAATTCAAAAAGACTTGGTCACATCCAAAGCTTGAGAATCATCCTCTAGAAAATCACATAATCTACAAAAGAAGAACTATATATTTTCCTTGTATTTAGACATCAACTAAAACCAAAAATGGTTAGTACTAAATCATTTAATCTCCCAAAAGGATAATCCTTCATATAAAGAAATACTACTATTAATCTCCAAAATTTAACAAAATGTACCCAATGTTCCAGAAAGACCCTTCAATACAAAATCATCCTTAAAATTATTCAAAATAATAAAAACTAATATTGAACCCAAAACATAGAAGGATTTAATCACATGTTCTTACACAAATGATCTTATCATTTATCTCCAAATCACATCGACTAATATTAAAGTCTCATACTAATGTGTAATTAACCTAATCACATATTCTCTATTCTAGGTTAATCATATTACATAAATAAGACAAATGATCATATTTCCACAATATTTACATATATTTTTAATAATTAAAATATTCAACCCTTCCTCCATAAATTTAATCCTGTAGTATTTTAGTTTCCTTATGCATACAGTATTCAAAAAGAGAAAACATCTTCCAAAATAACATTTATCATTTAATCACCAAACCATTTTCCTATACAAAGGATATCCATTTGATAAAACATAAGTTCCAAAAATCAACTCATTCTTGATCCATAAAATCATTTAACTAAAAACAATAAGTCATACAAACTTGGTACTTCATGTAGTCCAGTGGTAGGAGATAAAACCCAATCACACTATGGTTGTGGGTTCGATTCCCACAACTTTTTCTGATGTGACGAGTTGTCACATGGTTTGCTTGTTTTCCATTTTATAAAACTAAAAAATAACATTGACATGTTTTAACCTTAAGTTTTTACTTATAATTTTCATTTTCATCATAACACATTAAGATAGTTCAGCTCGTATCTAGACATGGATTTATTTTCTTGATAATCCACATACTTCATACTCAACAAAATACTAGGATGTTTTTCTATATTTAAAACTTTATATAAGTTTTTTCCTAATATTTTCATTGCCTAAATTACATAATTAACTAAACTATATTTTGATAACAACTATAGCAATCCACCTTTTAATACATAAAGTTTCAATGCATTTTACAAACAGATAATCTTTAAAGTCTAGTGTCTTAGAAATCAAGAATAAAAAAAATGAAAACATAAACATTCCTTTAAATCACATTGAAAATATTATTAAAAATTTCATCCTATGTACAATTACTGAATCTCATAACCTGCACACATAAAATCAATGGAATGGTTGAGCATATTCCTCACTAAGGAAAAACAAGTGAAACAGTTGACATATGATCCTGAGCAATATTAATAATAGCATGATATAAATCATAAAGACATAAGGAATGGATGAATAGAAATATCATCATAAAAAGAAAATGAATCATATGTTTAATTTGTAGCTACAACATTTCATATAGACATTCATGAACATATAACCAAGGTTCATTCCCAAGGTGTCATAATAATTACCAAGGTTGTTCAAAAAGGTATGATGAAACTTGTCATCTCTAGAGATTAATTATTTACCTAATGCATTGAAGTAATATCAGGGTGCACCCTTAATATGTCTTTAAATTCATGTGATCCAAATAGATCCAAATTATACATTTCATAAATAACCCAAAGAGTGTAAATGAAATGGGTAGCTCTTCAAAATCGTGATATTTTGAAAGTTCTTAAAAAAAGATCATTATGTCATTTATAACCCATGGAAAGGGAGTGAGGGTTTCATGTATGTAAATTCTAGAATCAATTATATATCATTTATGTGTATCTATGATCCCCCATAGATGTTACACCCCGAGCTTCCACGATACGCTTCTCATTCAATAATGCAATAGCTTGCATTGTACGCAAGTTCGAGTTCTAACATACCGCGACTAATCAAAGTAGCCGTTATGAATAGTAATAACCACTTTTTAAAATTATAGAAATTTTATATTTCAAAATGGACTTCATTTTTGTATTCGTAATATCAAAATTATCCTAAGTTGAATTTTTTGTAACTTTCTGAGATCTTCCAATTTTTTATGAATAGTGAAAAATACTTAAAACAACTTTTTTAATAAAAATAATTTATTGTGATAAATGATACTATTTAGTGGTTTTAAAGTATAATTAGAATATATTTTTACCTTTTTATCCAATGGTGGTCATTAGAATTAATTTAACATTGAAATTGGACATAAAGAATTGCCAATCATTTGATATAAATTGTTTCTTAAAAACACACTATTTGTTGTGACAGCGGGAATTGATTATAAAATAAATTAATGAAACTTATATGTTTTGAATTTTTTAAAATATACATCATTTTTAAATTCGGAATATCAATTATAGCTTAGGGTGAAATTTTGGCGTTGTTCTGAAAAACTTCAATTTTTGATGAATAGTGAAACCACTAAGTGGAAGTTAAATAACTGATTTTTCGTTTAAATGAAATATTACCACTTTTGTGATTTGATTTTCAAAAATCCGACATACATGGTTGTCATTAAGAAGTAAAATGTGGTTCAATGAGATTAAAATAATTTTTTGGTGAATAGTAACTTTTAAGTTCTTAATCGCGATTAGAGGTAATTAGTGTAGTTTAATGTAAAAATAATGTTTTAATAATATGAGATGAGCTTGACACATGTCCTATCCTCATTGGATGTTCCATGGCCGACCAAGACAACCCATGGGTCAACTTGGGGACCCCATGGAGCCACTTTGGTTGGAAAATGACATTAATATATATTTATTTAACGTTAAAATTAAATTGATACAAACATGAGGTGTTCTACTAAAACCGTCTTTAACGGGGTTACACAAGTCCAAATTTTTACTATAAGTATTCATTAGAAATATAAAAAGATTTCCTACATCATAGTATTTTTTTTATAATTTTTATACATTAAATAAATTAAATTATTTATGACGTCATGATGATGCAGCATTGACCTCATTATTTAACGATTTAAATAAAATGGAAATATAATGTAAAATCTAAAGCGTACACTTGTCAAAAACCTATTGGATGAGTAGATTTAGAACCCTTATCATCTTATCCTCGAATTATATAACTGTGGGACCTCTAAAATCCGAAACTCATTTTATAATAAAGTGACTTTTCTTTACTTTCCAAAAGTGCCCCTCCTCTCCACTTATAAAAGGCCCCCACCTCTCCCACCTCATTTACACTTTCAAGCCATTTGGATCGGCCTACCTCTGCCCATATATTCTACCAAATTCCCCCTCTTACTCCTAGAAGACTCACTTTGGGCATAACTCTTCCCAAATAATCCTTTGGCTCAAATCAAAAAGAGTTACCCGATTTTGAGATAATGTCTTCTCTAATGTTGTTATGTTTAATTTATCTTCTCCAACCCCCTAAACTCTTTTTATTCATTTATTTTGTAACAAAACCAGTATCCTCAATATACTAGGATGTTGTTATAAGAAGTATTCGAGCTACACTTACATACACCTACATATAATGGTTAAAGAACATACGGTTTCTGTGGATGGCGAATTTCTGCCTCACGAAACGATGATTGTTCAACACTCATATAACACCTTCAAATGTGGCCATTAAGATGTCAATATTTTTACATATGATATATAATATGTTTATGTTTTACTTATGATTCTGTATTTTTCATTTATGGCATACTTTATGATTTCCATTATGGGTGAAACGCGATAATTTCATTTTAGGAAGTGCGGAATACCGCCCCCTCAACGTGATTTGAATCGTTAATGCCATATGTGGGATGTATAAAGGATGGAGTAAATGGTATTATACACTATATTATACTGGAATTATATTATACATTTATATCATTATGATTTCGTTCCATTAAATATGAAATTTAAATGAAAGTAGCGTTCATGCGTACGTACGGCTTACCGTCTCCATGAACGGTGCATTTCATTTCTTACCTCTAAATGTTACGTAATATTATAAATGAATGTATATAATAGATACATAATATATATATGACATCTAAATCAAGAATATAATTCTGGAGATAATGGATATTCTACCACATAAACAACTTGTAATTATAAGAAATTTATTGTTGACTCAAGTACCAAAGATCGACAAAACGACCGTTATTAACTTAAATAATTACATAATGTTCATATCATTGTAATAAGTGATATAATAAGGATAATGAAATTGAAAATGGTTCTTAATAAGGTATATATTAACTCTAGTTTATTATTCAGGAGGTTAAAGAATGGTTGAGTCAAGTCAGACACAAGGTAAGGGAATTTCTTAACCCAACTTCCATTCTTTGGGTTAATCTCCTACTTTCAAATTATGTCAGGATATTATTATGTCTTATTTTGTATTTTTACTTTCTTTATGTGTACCTATAGTGAATACACATAATATATCTATTTTATTTTAAAAAATGATGTTTGTAAGGACTTCGTCTCAATCTCCTTTCATTGAGGCATATTTGGTTTTATACACAAATTTCTTTTATACGGTGTATAAACACCTTTGACTTTTACGTATATTAAAAAATAATATTTTTTTATACGAAGTGTTTACTAAACGACAAAAGGGAATGTTTTTTTAATACGTATGCGGCAACACCGACTTCTCCGCCGCCGTGACCACTATTTGAGTTTCAGCTTCCTCTACAGGACTTCACTTTTTTTTAATGAAAAATAAATACAAAGTTTTAACTTTCTTTTATTTTGGTATTGAAAATCGATTTGAAAGCATTTTTATTATATAAATGTGTTTTATTGATATCTTGTGATTGAAATGTGGTAATGTTATGTTTCCTTTATGCATGTTTTTTGTGATACGATTATGTTATGGTTTATGATATGTTTAAACCAATTCATATGAGGAATGTATTGGACTTAATAAGTGAAGGGTGGAGCCCGCTATAGCTCCTCGATGCATCGGTAGGTCTCATGAGACACCAAGAAGTGGAATTGGCTGAGGCCCTTTCCCAATTTGATTTATGGTTTTGGGCGAGGCCTTAATAATTTTAGACGTCTTGGCCGAGGCCTTGAAAAAATGTTTCAGAATGTCTGGCATTATACGTTCCCTCATTATGAAAGTGGTTATTGATATTGCATGTGATTATTCGACCAGTAGAATATCCATGTGAAGAAGTGAATGGAATTATCTCATTTTAATTTTTCCATATTATGTTGATGTTCAAGTTTAAAAGGATTTTGTTTTAATTATACATTTCCTTAAATGTTTATGTTTATTTATGAAGCCTTCTGCAATATTGTTATCCTTACTGAGCATCTGAGCTCACCCCTTTCAATGTTTTAATATTTTCCAGGATGTGAAGAAGTATTTTATCAATGACCTGCAGGGATTGTCAGAAGAGGATTTGAGAGTGGAATATGGAGACTTTGTTATTGTAGTTTTTCACTTTATGATTTAATGTAACGTTTAGGAATGTATCTAGTGTTTCCAAGGCTACTAAACTAATCGGTCTTTCGAGACTTGATCTTTTGTGATCATGCCAATGTTACGAAGTAATGCACTGACTCTGGGTAGCTGGGGTCGGGGCGTTACAGTTGGTATCAGAGGAATTTTAGTACTAACCATGGATGCTAGATTTAGATAAACTCTGATTAGAGCACATAGCCCGAAGATACACTTTGATGATTAGTATAGAAGAAATTCCTAGAATTTTGGTATTGTAGAGATGTTGTGAGTTTTCCGAGCAATACATCCCTGTCTGGATACGAGCAGGTAGAGGCGGCTCTGGCACAGATGTACCTAGGGGTAAAACCCGAAAACACCGCTTTGAGCTAGACTCGAACGTGAACTGGTGCACGACAACGGGCCTTGCTGCACTCTTTGTTACGACACTCCCGGGAGATATGCTTAGGATAATTCTCATTTTCTTTACAAACCACTATGTAGGGTTTATGAGTATATACTTTCTCAAATAAAACATTCTTATGATTATGGATTATATCCATAAACCGTTCAATTTACTTTCAGTATTTTAATAGTTTGGAATTATTCATTGTAATTCATAAACTAACCTAGTTTATGCCATTGTATAGAAATGGCGCCCAGTAGAAGGAATGTGAACTCCAGTAGTATGTATGATCCAAAGAGTTAGAAGGATCATATCTTTCACGGTATTAAGCCAACATTTCGAAGGGAAATAGTCTCCCATGTGTTCTCAACATATGAATAAATAGTATCATGTGTTAATAAGATAAGTAAAGAATTCTCTAAGTCCTATGGCTTTGAAGCGAAGCAAGAGACGAAAGGGATGGAAGAGAGAATGATGGGTAAAGGGATGAGGGGAAAGAAAATTTTTCCAATATGTGGTAATTGTAGGAAGAAACATCATGGAACTTACCTAAAGGGAATGGGAGTTTGTTATAAGTGTAGAGAAAAAGGACACAGAGTGCGTGACTGCAAGGGTAAGAAAATGGTTTCAAATGTAAATGCTTCTTCTGCAAGGATTCGGGACACTACACAAACCAATGTCCAAATCATCAGAGTATTCCCCAAATGATGTTATTGGATAATAATCATGTTATGATACTACCACAGATGAGGAGTAATGATTAGAGTTCTTATGTTGTTATTAAATAATTTTGTAATTTGAGTGTTGTATCAATGATGTACTGGTTATAATAATTATGGATTATATAAGGATTGTACTGCAGTACTATTTCATCAATGACTTGAGATTGTGTGGAACCAAGAAAAGTGACTCCATAGTAGGATTAAATTTTTGGAAAATATATGGTTGAGAGAAAGATAGACCCTAATATGGTTCTGATACTGAGATTGTGATTTTGGAATAAGACGTGATTGATTTGGATAAAGTATATTGGATATAATTAACTTCCTTGAAACTGATTGATGTTTTGTATTCATTTTTGGATAGAAGGAGTATATCTAGTATTCTATAAGGAATAAGGGATCATGGTAATTCAGTATGTTTAAAAAGAATACATGATGAAGATATTCACATGTTGTTACGTGGGAAAAAGGATCTTCATTATGTTTACCTTCCTTATAAAATTTGGACTGTGAGTTGGAAAGAAGTATTTTGGATAACTATAAAGGTTGGAATGGATTAAGTTGATCTTTGGATAGTATTGTTTAAGGTTAAATCATTTTTGAATATTATTTTTGGAATATTATAATACTATAGTTTTAGGAAAAGGACAACCTGCAGGGTGGGGCATAACCCGTCACGTCGGACAAAGCTGCAGGAATCGAACCCACAATCATAGTGCGACATGCCTTCATTTCCTACCACTATCCTACAGGAAGTCCCTGGTTATTACAAAATAATTTTACTAATCTAAATGGTATGTGTTAACATTTGGATCCTTATACAATTACGATAAGTATAATATTTTTGGGTTCTATTATCTTTTTGAGTGAAAGGTGAGTTGAAGGATGAAACTCTAATTTTCAAGCATAAATATATATATACCTATCTGTTATTCAATGAATAAATTAATTCTTAAACTTTAGTAAAGGGATATTAAAACAAAAAAATGTGTTACCCTAATACCTTATGTCTTGTTGAACTGATGATATTTTAAATAAACATAGATTGAAGGCTTTGAGGCCCTCAATTTGACAGTTGATTGTGATTGATGACCTCAATCACTCCCTACAAATATTTACGTTTTTCCTCCAATTATATGTCTCTAATTTCCACCAATGTTCTCCTAATCGAGATCATAATTCGGTGGTGACTTTTTCATTTCCCTTTCCCTCTTATTAAGTCTAACTTTTATTAATCTTATTTCCGATGTGGGTTTTCCTCAAAGGTATTTTCTCTTTTTAACCTTTTATTTTCAAAGAAAAATTTCAAATTGTGAGGACGCAATTTATTGAAGTAGGGGAGAATGTAACACCCCGAGCTTCCACGATACGCTTCTCATTCAATAATGCAATAGCTTGCATTGTACGCAAGTTCGAGTTCTAACATACCACGACTAATCAAAGTAGCCGTTATGAATAGTAATAACCACTTTTTAAAATTATAGAAATTTTATATTTCAAAATGGACTTCATTTTTGTATTCGTAATTTCGAAATTATCCTAAGTTGAATTTTTTGTAACTTTCTGAGAACTTCCAATTTTTTATGAATAGTGAAAAATACTTAAAACAACTTTTTTAATCAAAATAATTTATTGTGATAAATGATACTATTTAGTGGTTTTAAAGTATAATTAGAATATATTTTTACCATTTTATCCAATGGTGGTCATTATAATTAATTTAACATTGAAATTGGACATAAACAATTGCCAATCTTTTGATATAAATTGTTTCTTAAAAACACGCTATTTGTTGTGACAGTGGGAATTGATTATAAAATTAATTAATGAAACTTATATGTTTGGAATTTTTTAAAATAGACATCATTTTTTAATTCGGAATATCAATTATAGCTTAGGGTGAAATTTTGGCATTGTTCTGAAAAACTTCATTTTTTGATGAATAGTGAAACCACTAAGTGGAAGTTAAATAACTGATTTTTCGTTTAAATGAAATATTACCACTTCTATGATTTGATTTTCAAAAATCCGACATACATGGTTTTCATTAAGAAGTAAAATGTGGTTCAATGAGATTAAAATAATTTTTTGGTGAATAGTAACTTTTAAGTTCTTAATCACGATTAGAGGTAATTAGTGTAGTTTAAGGTAAAAATATTGTTTTAATAATATGAGATGAGCTTGAAACATGTCCTATCCTCATTGGATGTTCCATGGCCGACCAAGAAAACCCATGGGTCAACTTGGGGACCCCATGGAGCAACTTTGGTTGGAAAATGACATTAATATATATTTATTTAATGTTAAAATTAAATTGACACAAACATGAGTTATTCTACTAAAACCATTTTTAAGTGGGGTTACACAAGTCCAAATTTTGACTATAAATATTCATTAGAAATCTAAAAATATTTCCTACATCATAGTATTTTTTTTATAATTTTTAGACATTATATAAATTAAATTATTTATGACATCATGATGATGCAGCGATGACCTCATTATTTAACGATTTAAATAAAATGGAAATATAATGTAAAATACAAAGCGTACACTTGTCAAAAACCTATTGGATGAGTAGATTTCGAACCCTTATCATCTTATCCTCTAATTATATAAGTGTGGGACCTCTAAAATCCGAAACTCATTTTATAATAATGTGACTTTTCTTTACATTCCAAAAGTGCCCCTCCTCTCCACTTATAAAAGGCCCCCACCTCTCCCACCTCATTTACACTTTCAAGCCATTTGGATCGGCCTAACTCTGCCCAAATACACTCCCAACTACCCCCTCTTACTCCTAGAAGCCTCACTTTGTGCATAACTCTTCCCAAAGAAGCCTTTGGCTCAAATCAAAAAGAGTTACCCGATTTTGAGGTAATGTCTTCTCTAATGTTGTTTTGTTTTATTTTTCTCTCCAACCCCCTAAACTCTTTTTATTCATTTCTTTTGTAACAAAACCAGTATCCTAAATATACTAGGATGTTGTTATAATAAGTATTCGAGCTCCACTTACACACACCTACATCTAATGGTTAAAGAACATACAGTTTCTGTGGATGGGGAATTTCTGCCTCACGAAATGATGATTGTTCAACACTCATATAACACCTTCAAAGGTGGACATTAAGATGTCAATATTTTTATATATGATATATAATATGTTTATGTTTTACTTATTCTTCTGTATTTCTCATTTATGGCATACTTTATGATTTCCATTATGGGTAAAATGCGATAATTTCATTTTAGGAAGTGCGGACTACCACCCCCTCAAAGTGATTTGAATCTTTATTGCCATATGTGGGATGTATAAAGGATGGAGTAAATGGTATTATACACTATATTATACTGGAATTATATTATACATTTATATCATTATGATTTCGTTCCATTAAAAATGAAATTTAAATGAAAGTAGCGTTCATGCGTACGTACGGCTTACCGTCTCCATGAACGGTGCATTTCATTTCGTACCTCTAAATGTTACGTAATATTATAAATGAATGTATATACTGGATACATAATATATATATGACATATAAATCATGAATATAATTCTGGAGATAATGGATATTCTACCACATAAACAACTTGTAATTATAAGAAATTTATTGTTGACTCAAGTACCAAAGATCGACAAAATGACCGTTATTAACTTAAATAATTACATAATGTTCATATCATTGTAATAAGTGATATAATAAGGATAATTAAATTGAAAATGGTTCTTAATAAGGTATATATTAACTCTAGTTTATTATTCAGGAGGTTAAATAACGGTTGAGTCAAGTCAGACACAAGGTAAGGTAATTTCTTAACCCAACTTCCATTCTTTGGGTTAATCTCCTACTTTCAAATTATGTCATGATATTATTATGTCTTATTTTGTATTTTTACTTTATTTATGTGTACCTATAGTGAATACACATAATATATCTATTTTATTTTAAAGAATGATCTTTGTAAGGACTTCGTCTCAATCTCCTTTCATTGAGGCATATTTGGTTTTATACACAAATTTCTTTTATACGGTGTATAAACACCTTTGACTTTTACGTATATTCAAAAGGAATATTTTTTTTATACGAAGTGTTTACTAAACGACAAAAGGGAATGTTTTTGTCATACGTATGCGGCGACAACGACTTCTCCGCCGCCGTGACCACTATTTGAGTTTCGGCTTCCTCTACAAGACTTCAATTTTTTTTAATGAAAAATAAATACAAAGTTTTAACATTCTTTTATTTTGGTATTGAAAATGGATTTGAAAGCGTTTTTATTATATAAATGTGTTTTATTGATATATTGTGATTGAAATGTGGAAATGTTATGTTTCCTTTATGCATGTTTTATGTGATACGATTATGTTATGGTTTATGATATGTTTAAACCTATTCATATGAGGAATGTATTGGACTTAATAAGTGATGGGTGGAGCCCGCTATAGCTCCTCGATGCATCGGTAGGTCTCATGACACAACTAGACGTGGAATTGGCCGAGGCCCTTTCCCAATTTGATTTATGGTTTTGGCCGAGGCCTTAATCATTTTAGACATCTTGGCTGAGGCCTTGACAAAATGTTTCAGAATGTCTGGCATTATACATTCCCTCATTATGAAAGTGGTTATTGATATTGCATTTGATTATTCAACCAGTATAATATCCATGTGAAGAAGTGAATGGCATTATCTCATTTTACTTTTTCCATATTATGTTGATGTTCAAGTTTAAAAGGCTTTTGTTTTAGTTATACATTGCCTTAAATGTTTATGTTTATTTATGAAGGCTTCTGCAATATTGTTATCCTTATTGAGCATCTGAGCTCACCCATTTCAATGTTTTAATATTTTCCAGGATGTGAAGAAGTATTTTATGAATGACCTGCAGGGATTGTCAGAAGAGGATTTGAGAGTGGACTATGGAGACTTTGTTATTGTAGTTTTTCACTTTATGATGTAATGTAACGTTTACGAATGTATCTAGTGTTTCCAAGGCTACTAAACCAATCGGTCTTTCGAGACTTGATCTTTTGTGATCATGCCAATGTTATAAAGTAATGCACCGACTCTGGGTAGCTGGGGTCGGGGCGTTACAATAGAAATGGAATAGGTATTGGTATTCACATAAATAAAACAATATAATTCATTGAGAGAATGATAGTGAAATCATGATACAAAATTTTGGCAGCATAATAGCTATGTGACATAATTTTAGAAATTAATATTAAGAGAAGGGACAATGGCCTCCAATAAATAAATAAATACTTTTATAGTAGAGTTAAATAAAAAATAAGAACATGGTGTGGAAAATTTAATGACATACCACATGAAAAGGAAACATGAATGGAAAGAGAAAATGTGATCTATTTAACGAAAATTCGGCAGCCTAACGGCATCACCTAAAAAATCTTCAAATAAATTGATTTGAGAGGACATGATCTCTCATAATTTGGAAATCAAATGGACAATATTAATGATATTTATGAACATACCCTGAAATAAGAAAATGGAAACTAGAAGACATAGTATAAAGGAAGTCATGACTTAAAAAAGGAGGGTTAAAGGTTCCCTTACCGATTTGGTAACATTCGAAACATACACCCCATGAATGATGGTTCATATAATGGATATGTGAACACATATAAGTTAAATTATATTACATGAATATTACAATCATGGTCAGTACAAAAATTACACAAAAGGAATGAGTGGAAAATATACCCTGAATCTCATAGGAATAAGAAGTGAGATGAAAATCACTTACCACATTGTATTCAATAGAATTGTATGACCAAAAATTAATAACCACAAAACTAACCTGAGAATACCAAGAATATAAAAAGAATCATGATAATATATATCCAATGGAAGTACACAATACACCACATGATATAAATAAGTGGCAAACAATGGAAATCTCACGGAAATAAAAGTGAGATAAGAATCCCTTACCACATTGTAATCAATCAAGTCGTATGACCAAAAGTTAGTAAGAAAAATATCATTCATAGAATAACATGAATATAAAGATAATCATGATAATATATATCAAATGGGAGTACAAAATACACAACATGCAATAAATTAATAGATAATAATGGAAATACCACATAATTAAAAGTGAGATAAGAAACACATTACCCCGTTGTCCGACTTGACTCTCTTGTATGTTCCTTGTTCATCATTAATAACAAACAAAAGTTACTTCATTATTTAATAAAAATATTTTACATGTTTATTATTTCTTTTATTTTTCTTATTACCATTATATAACAATTATTTAATTATTTGAGATAATAACAGACATTTTTTCAATGTTCGGAACTTGAGTCAAAAATGAACTTGTTATAACTATAAATTGTCCATGTGGTCAAAATTCCATTATCTCAAAAATGATATTAATCTTTTAGATTTCATGTATATCATATATATCCAGTATATATATGTATTTATAATAGTATATAACATTTGGAGATAAGAAAATGAAATGCACCGTTCATGGAGACAGTAAGTCGTACGTAAGAATGAATGCTACTTTCAATTCTATTTCATATTTTAATGAAATGAAAACACTATGATTCTTAAGTATATTATAATTTTATTATAATATTTATGTCATATATGTTTCATAATTTCATAAATTATATCCCTTATACATTCCTTGTATGGAATTAATGAATCATATCACTTTGAGGGGGCGGTAGTCTGCACTTCCTCAAGTGAAATTATCACATTTACCCATTATGGGAACCGTAAAGGTATGAAATAAATAGGAAAATACAGAATAATAAATAAAAATATATATCATATATATCATATAGAGATACATTTCCATTATAATGACCACCATTAGAGGCGGTAGGAGATAAATGAACAATCATCGTTTCACGAGGCAGTAGTTCGCCTTCCATTGAAGCAAAATGTTCTTTACCAATTAGATGAAGGTGTTTGTAAGTGTAGCTTGAATACTCCTCATAAAAACATAATTTATTATTTATGATACTTTTTTTGTTATAAAAGGAAGTAATAAAAAGAGTTTATGGGGTTGGAGAATTATAATAAATCAAAAGAACATAACAGAATTTGTTACCTTTAAATTGGGTAACTCCCTTTGGTTTGAACCAAAACGGTTAATTGATGTTTTTTCTGCCTAATAAAATGCTTATTAGATGAAGATAGATATCTTGGGAGATTATTTGAGAATATTTTGGATGATCCAAGGGCTTCAGAAGTGTAAGAAATGGGTTAGAATTGAGGGCTTTTTATAAGGGAGAGAGAGACTCTTATGGATTGCTTGAAAACATTATTTTATTATATAATGATTTTCGATTTCTAAATGACCATAATTAAATAAACTCTAAGATTAGGAGGACTGTGTTTGAAATAAAATCATCTAATACGAATTGGACAATTTTTGGATATTTTTTTAATTTTTATCTTCTTATTTATCTAAATCATCCATTAATGATGTAAACACTGAATCATCATTGTGTCATGTATAATATTATTCATTTGATGTCTAAAAATTTTAAAAAACATACCATTATTTAGGAAATATTATTATATTTCCAATGAATATTTATAGTAAAAATGTTAACTTATATGACCCCATGTGAATGTTTTTTACTAAAACAATACACGTTAAGGAAATTTTTAATTTTACATTAAATAAAAAGATGTTAATGTCATTATCTTAACCAAGTAGCTCCATGGGGTCCCAAAATTTAACCATGGATTGTTTTTGTTGGTCATTACTCATACAATATGGTTAGGAAAAATTTAAATGTAATTTTTCTTATTATAACATTATTTTTACCTTAAATTACCCAAATTACCTTTAAATGTGGTTAATAAAAGTAAAAAGTTACTATTCAAAAAATCTTATTTCCATCCCATTAAACCAAATTTTACTTATCAATGACAAAAATGTATTTATGATTTTCTAAATTCAATTCACTGATGTGGTAAAATGTTATTTCAATGAAAAAGTCACTTTTTAAACTACTACATAGCGGTTTCGCTATTCCTAAAAAATTGAAGGTTTTCCAAAAAACACCAAAAAATCACTCTGATAAATTTGATATTCCAAATTCAAAAATGATTTATATTTTTCCAAATTCAAAATTTTGAATTTTCATTAATTAATTTTATAATTAATTCCCATATTCAAAACAAAAGGTGTGTTTTTTAGTTATAATAAACGTCAAGAGATTGATACTTGTTAATGTCCAATATCAATGTGAAATTACTTACAATGGACAAAATTGGTTTAAATGGTAAAAATATAATATATTTACATTTTAAAACAAGTTAAAATGATAATCTATCCAAATAAATAAATTATATTAAAATGTTGTTTTGAATTAAAATACAGTAATTTTTCACAATTCACTAAAAATGTACATTATCAGAAAAATATCAAAATTTCATCCAAAGTAAATTTTGATGTCTTGATTCTAGGTATGAATATTATGTTGTAAAATATAAAATTTATAATGACAAAAAGTAGACTTAAAATGGGTTCGCCACCAAAAGGCGGTAAATCGACCTTTTAAAGTAAATTATGATTAAAATTGGAATCATTTACATTTTAAGCCATTGACATTTATTGGATGAATGTAAAAAAATTTAACAAACATATATTATAATATTTAAGTTAGTTATCTTAATTCCCACCAATATAATTTCTAGGTGTTAACTAAAATTTAAAATAATAATATTATATAATTAGTGTGCAACGTAATATTTCAATGAACCTCGTTGTTGCATGTTAGGTACACCATTGAATATAGAATCCCCATTAATTCATAATTATTAATAAATATGAAAATTTCATATTATTTATTTTCTTGGGATGTTACAATAGAATCACCCATCCCCTCCCATTGGTCCACCTGTCATTGGGAACATCAATTTCCTTTTAATATATGTCACATCAAATGGTTATAGTTGTTCCCTAAAACATTTATTACCTATGGATTCTAAAAATATATTACTAAATGAATATATTAAATGGACCTAATGTATGAATCTATGTTGGAACCAATTATGTCATCCTATCATGTGTTGGGGTCTCATATGCATTAACACTTCTTCTTAGAATGTTCACAATTGGAGACCGCCATGAAATAATGTAATGAGGGATGACCCACCAGCATGATGTCCACATGTTTATTGTGTTATTGGATATTACTATATATTAATATGTATATTTGTCATTTTTATTGATATCATTTACATTGTTATTTATAAACCACCTACATTGACGTGTGCAAAAAAATTCATGATGATATATCTGAATTATGATGTAGAATACAATATGGGCGTCACATGTGAGGTGGAATTAGTTTAATGGTAAATAAATGATTTTTCCCATTTGAGTTTGTGGAATAAGATATCATTTTCCATTATTTTAAATCGAATTTTCCAAAAAAAGAAAATGGACATTGTAGATTATAAAGGAGTTTATATTTTAAAATTAATTAAAGGTAAATCACTCAAATAGATTGATGAAAAATAGTATACTTATTTCATTTTGGGATATATAATTATATTACATATTAATTATCATAAGAATATTTTTATTGTTTATACACATACACATTTCCCTAAAGGGTCTTGATTAATGTCTAGATACTAATAATAGACTTTAGTTAAGTCCAACTATTTTCCTAATGAAAATAACATAAAGGGACATACACTATGAGTATATATAATCTCATTAAATACCATTGATTTTTCGTTGAATAGAGATAATTTTATTAATGGGAAGAGAAATAATAGTCATTCATGTAAATTTGATCATAAAATATTATCATTATCTATTATTGTTTAGATCATGTCAGTCTAATTTTGTATTATCACTATTTATTCACCAAAAAAAATATAATATTTATTTTAATTTATCACATTAATATATATTATTAATGATTATGTAAATTTTATGGTTGAATATTGATAAATTATAAAAGTCATAAAAGAATGATATATTTATGTAATTAATTTAAATAAACAGTAATTTATTTTCTAGGAAATTATATTAGATTAAATACCAATTATAATATATAATAATCAAATAATTTATATGGAATATGAAATAGATTAACAAATGATTATTGTCTTTGTGAAATTCTATTTATTTTGAAATATGATTGTAAAATAAAATATTTTATTCTCTAATGTATACTTGTTATAAACATAGAAGGCATTATCTCAAAATCTCTTAATATGATAGAATTCTCCCTTTCCAAGTTTGCATGAAACCGAGAAGGAAAATAAGAGATCCTCTTTGTGACAATTGATTAAAAATATTAAGCACATAATACCTCTCTTACTAGTACCCATGATATCATGAAAAACATTTAGTTATTTCTGTTTCATATGTGAATTTGAATAGAGTAATCTTTATGGTGATTATCCATTATAATGAAAATGTCACAATAGTGTTCATTGAAATTATTATAGTAGAATTCCACAATTAATTTTACACTATATTTTAATTAATATCAAATTAAATTTTTATGAATTTATCTATGAAATCAAGTTGTGTGATAATCTATTTCATTATATTTGTCCATAATTTTTTATGGAAAACAAAAATCGGGACACTACCCACAATGTCCTATCTTCCCCAGGATCTATGATGTAGAATCATAGTGGTCGTATTTTAACATATTGATATTTAACAATTATTTGATAAATTTTATGATTTTTTCTATAATTTTTATTATGATTTAGATTTTAATCTAATAGTAAAGACTATATGTCAATCCCACATCATATAGACATAAACAAGAGAAGAAATAATGAATATTTCTTGAAGAACCCTGTTGACTGTGACAATATCTCTAGTTATAATATAATGTTACATGATGTGATATGTTTGATTAAATTAGATGTGACAGATTATCCTACACAAAAGTCATGTTTTTCATAAATCACAATATCTCATGTTGGTCAATACTCGACATCATTACATGTCATATAATTATTTCTACTAAGGTACATTAGTTAAAAAGAAATAATCTATTTCTAGTAGCTGAGTACATAACATGTAACTCCATATAATGAAAAAAACAAAATATTTTTTGGTTCATCTTGTTGTTTAATATATGATATCATTACATGCTATAAACCAACAGATTTTCTGACACAAAATAGGAAAAAGAATACATATTTTGTAGTTGATGAGTATAAACGTAATGTAATGTGTTCCTCCACTAAATATACATATGGATTGATTTTAGAAATGGAATGTAGGATAACACATGGTATCATTATATATAATGAGTTTAATTTAAGAACATAGTATGTAATGGATAGTTATGCAATGTGTACTATATTGTAATTTCTAATGATATATCCCGAATAGAGTAATTGAATTCCATGTTTTCACGCAGTCCATAAAAACTATTTGATTGAAAAAATGTAACGACACACTATGTATGAATAAGAATTCAAGGTGGAGTAACTTGTCATGTTGTATCTAGAAAACTATATATATAGAAAACAATATATATCATATAATATGTTGTGTGATAGTACATATTATGCGATCATTAAATCTCTCATAAGGTAAATTAATATTATGTTAAATGTAAATTCTATAGTTCCCCCTAAGTATGCATCATATGATTAATTATACTAAAAAAATTAAATTAATTCAAATATAATAAATTGGAATCATTTAAACTCTTAATCATAGATAGAATTCAGGGTAAAAAATTTAATTTGTAATTCTTGTGAAATTATCATAAATCAAAATATTTGTAATTGATGCTATTAAATATTAATTAATGTTTCATTTCATACTATCATTGATCATGTCATTTTACCAACCTGTGTGTAACACCACCAATTTATAAAAGGTTAAGTGAATAAATGACAATACCAATGACAATATGGTGAAAAATCCTTTTCAAGAGCTAACCAGATTAGAACTCCCTAGTTAGACGTGCTAGGCATCGATTAGTTTTCAGGATGGGTGACCTACTGGGATGTTTTCTAGGGTGTTTGAGAGTGAGGAAAAAGCACACAGGATAGGAAATGTGTATGCCTATAGAGTTAGTCCTAAGATAGACGACCTGTTTGGGCACATGGGTGGGCCCCAAGGTGGAGACCATGTGCCTACGAGGAAACAAGTGGTACCTAGGGTGCCAATAACTGATGGATATGTTATGGCAGGGTGTTTATGCCATCATTGGGGCCACGTTGTCAAATCTGGTATTAGAGGAGGAACCCAACCTTATGTGAGTTGCACTACTTGGGTTGAGATGTCGGGCCAACAATGTAGTCATTTTTCTCTAAAGGGGGGTGACTGTAACACCCCTAAATGATAAATGGTTAAATTAATAAATGAAATGATTCATGTCAACATGGTGCACATTACTCTTTGGTACCTACCTAATTTTAACTCCATAGTTATTTGTGCTTAGTCCTGAGTAGTGATCAGGATAGGTGACTTTTTAGAATGTTACTTAGGGTGTGTGTGAGTGAAGACTATGCACAATGGAAAGGAAATGTGTTGGCCTATGGGGATAGTCATTATTTAGATGACCCGTTCGGGCATGTGGGTGGGCCACAAGGTGGGGACCCTGTGTCTGCATGGCAATTGGTGTTAACTGGCAGGTCATGTCTCGATGACCATGTTAATGTTGGGTTTCTTTATTGTCAATGAGGACTACTTATAACGATGTTTATGTGTTATATTTTATTATATAATGAAATTACTTATTTTATGGTTTATCATAAGATTATTAATAATAATAATATATACATTTATATGATAAACATCCCTACATCATTAAATATATACATGCCTACAAATGTGATGTTTATCTGATGTGACCCAAAATGTGATGACCCAGACCCTCATGGTCCTTTCCTTTTCCAAAATCCTAAACCTAAGGGTAGCGTCTCGGCATGAGACTGATCAGCGCGACCGATCGGTGAGACCAATAGGCGCAACCGATCGATGTGACCGATCGACGCCATCGATCGGTGAGACCGATAGACGCGACCAATCGGCGTGACCGATCAGCGCCACTGATCGGTGAGACTGATCGGCACGACTGGTCAGCACCAACGATCGGCACGATCGGTCGGCGCTACCGATCAGCGCCACCGATCAGTGTCACCCAGCCTTGTCCAGGTTTTTCCAGTAGCTCCTCCTTTTTGCGGTAATTGAGTTTTAAACCCTATTTTGACCCCTTTATGTTTGTTTAAATGCCCAGTAACGCCCATGAATGACGTTTAATTAGATGTTTAATGGGGTACCCTGGTGTGTGCATCGGTTTAAACTTCCCCAAAGGGTGGGGACCTTTTAATGACGTATGGGGCCGCATGGTCAACCCACGACCCCGCTCCTTACGCGGTTTCACGTTGTTATCTCAACCGTCCTCAGCATTTATAAACAAATGGGTACTCCTTGGGTTTCTTTTCTCAATCACCCCTCATCGATTCGTCTGCTCATGCTTGCATTCCCGAGGCCCGAAGCCTAGAAATCGCACATCCCCTATTCCTACCGGCGTAAAGATAAACTTCGATTGTTGATCAACCAAGTAGGTTATCACCTTTGTCTATCCTCTCTGTGTATCATGCGGGGTGGGTATGATTTTTCCTTGTGAGGGGATTGATGAAGCACAAAGTTAATGAATATAATAAATGAACTTTAAAGAATGGGGGGGGGGTGTGATCGATGTTCTGCTGTACTCATTCGTGTTGATATATGTTGTGAATTATATGGTCTTCTTCCCACTGAAAATCATTACCATTGGTGGTGTTTCACTGTGCGATAATAAACCCTAACTTCTTGTGTTGGTTCTGTAAACGAATTTGGTTAATTACATATATTCATCCAAATAAATTAAAAGTACCAGGATCAATCCTTTCTATGATAACCATGGTTAAATCACATCAAATTAGAAATCATGGAGTGTGTTAAATATTATAAATATAAAAATATAGGCATGGCAGAGCTATGTGTTGGTGGAATTGGTTGGTTGTTTTTCCTTCACCATACGATTGTTGGGTGATGTGGGTGGGGATGGGACCCCCTATTGAATTTCTTTCAGTGGTTGTGAACTTAAGGTCGGGTGGTTACTTTGTTTATATCACGGATTGGGGTGTAATCCTCTATTGATGAAAAAAACGTTTACTTCTCGAATTTTGGGGAAATATGGGGTTTTATCTTAGGGTTTTCCATGGTCCTAGTACTTTGAGGGATCTCACATATCCCTTATTTTTGTGGTTTTGTCTTTACAAGAGAACCGGTTGTGAACGTTTAAGTTGGTGTTTGATTGTACTCTTTCCTTGGCTTGTGACTATGCTTGCTAGTTTCCCATGTAGGCGCAGAAACTTATTTAAACATTATTACTAAATTTGAAAATGGGGATGGGACAATGGTTTTGGTTTGGTATGAGTTGTGACATGAGAATGAGTATTGATTGTGTTCTGTAGGCTGTCTGATGAAAAACCTAGATTGGGCGAGTTCTTATTACCTATACATATACTTGTTATATTTTTGTTTCTTATTCATGCCCCACCCAAGTTGATAACTTAGTGCCAAACACCCCCATTTCATGGTAGAGTTTTTTTCCCAACACTTCAACTAGTGGCTGGTTATTAGCTCTTTTCTGCTCCCATTCTCGGATAGCCCAAGTATCTTCGGGCAGGCTGTAATGGCCTGAAGTCCACTATTAGCCCAAGAAGCTTCGAGCAGGGTGGTGTGGTGGTTGGCCCAGGTGTGTGCGTGCAGGTGGTTTCCCAATTGTCTTCGGGATGAGGCCCAGGTGTCTTCGGGTGTGGTAGTTGATTTTCTAGCCCAGGTGTCTTTGGGCGTGGCGGTGGTCGTTTTGGCCTAGGTATTTACTGGCATGGTAACGTGTGACAGTTGTTCCCCAGGTGTTTTGCAGGCGGGGTTTGGCAGTGGGACTGCCTGAGGATGTGGCTTAGGTGTGTGCAGGCACCTGTGGTAGTGGGACTGCATTGAGAATGGTGGGACTGGTTCGATGCGTAGGATGACTTCAATAACCAGGGGTAAAGTGGCGCAGGGTACCCAAACATCAATGTGATTTTATTATACTTTACTTTCTTGCATTATTTGGAGAGTGTGGCCGGTGAGTGGGATGGATGTACTCCTTGATAGTGTTGGTTGTCTGCTTCTCACAAGACATTAGTAAGTTCCCCCACTTGTGCACTAGAGTCTTTGGTTTTTCCATACTGAGTATACCTATATGCTCACCCTACGTATATAAATATGCATTCAGGTTTTCAGGAGGAATTAAGGCATCGCGCAGGACCATACTAGCATAGACCCTTGGGATTGTTGCTGTTGTTGTTTTCCTTTTTCTTTGCATCTTTTTACCGTGGGGTCTTTTTTGTGTCTGTCTTGTATCATTTACTTTTAGACATGCATGTGGGAATGGTTTACCTTTTTGGATTTACTTTTCTTCCAGTGTTGGTGTTGTTGGGTTTCATCATCTTATCTCCCGATCCTATAAAAAAAGGGTAATGACTTCTATTCGTGTATGATTTCGATCCCTTTCGTTCTAGTCACCACTCCGGAACCTATTTAAGGCAGGATTCAGGGTTCCTTATCTCTTCTTCAGCCTAAAGAAGGAAGGGAGTGTCAATCTGCTGACCCTTCCCTCCTTTTGGTGAAGGTGGGTCGTGACATAATAGTATCAGAGGTGATGGTTGAGAGATAGGATGAAATCTGGAGTTAGGCACAGTAAGGACTACATGGGATGGTAGTGGAAAAGTGTTGGGTAACCTTGGTGTGTGAATTAGGCTAGGGAAGTCCGGCTAGGACACAAGATTTTAGGGCCCCCCGTGATCCGATTCAAGGACTCTCGACCTACCGAACGGCCAAGTGAGGCAACACTGATTGTATGGTATAGACCTTAGAAAAGGTACATGCATCATTAGGACTTGTGTTCTCATGTTTCATGGGTGTTTTGGGAATTGAAATCAATAAGACGTTTAAGAATTTTAAGAACAATATTCTCCACTACTTGGGCTTAGGAAATCCTTGATTACCTTGTAGCTATGGCACCTGGGAGGAGACCTTGTGTGGTGCAGGTGATCGAGGCCCCGGAGACTACCTTGCCCGATTGGCAGAGATCTGATAGAGAAGAGGAGGACGACCAGTGGCAGAAGACAATTCGAGCCTTCCAGCGACAGACCCTCAAGAAGTTTGAAGGTGACACCTCTGACATGAAGAAGGAGAGCTGGCTAGAGGAGCTGGTGATAGCCTTTAGCCTAATTCGGGCCCTGACCGAGTACTGGTTTTCTCTGGCCCTCATCCAGATGCGGGGAGCGGTACGTCAGTGGTGGGCGCTTTACCTGGGTGAGAGGAGAGATGCTGAGGTGGCATGGGATGATTTTGAGAAGGAGTTCTGGGAGGAATTCCTCTCTTCTACGATGAAGGCCGAGAATAGGTAGGAGCTACTCTCCCTCCAGCAGAGGAGTATGTCAGTAAGGAAGCTGGGAATCACGTTCAAGGACCTCCTCCACTTTTCCCCAAAACTATTTCCAGATGAGGAGTCTCGGGTGAGACGTTTGGAGGTGGCGTTCTGACCCTCCCTCCAGTATGCGATTACCCCCTTCACCCTGCCGATATACATGGACGTCCAGAAGAAGGCTGAGGTGGTGGAGACGATGCATGCTCTAGGAGGTGTGAAATGAGAGGGGATCCAGCTGGGGTCATCGAAGGGGAAGGCTGTCCGCACCAGACCACCAGCATCAGGACCCGCCCAGTTCAGACCAACAGGGAGCAGCCCGCAGCAGTTCCAGTTTCGATCCTCTGGTCCTCGCCATTTCCCTTCGGGCCCAGGACCGAGGTGCTTCATCTGTAGGAGCCCTAGACATGTCTAGATTTAGTGCCCAGACTGAGTTCAGTACGATAGCGGCGGTCATTCTCAGCACCAGCCTCAGTATAAGCTTCCAGCTAGGCCCTTCCGGCAGTAGCAGAAGGGGAAGCGAGCTCCTGCTCCTCCAAGGGTAGACATTGCAGGGGGAGGCCGACCTCAGGACGCTCCTCCGGGACCCCAACCAGGGTGTGGTCGGGGAGGCGGCTGATAGCCGAGGTGAAGAGGAACTGGGGGTGGAAAGTTGCATGCAGCGGTGGGAGTATTTCCAGCAGAACCAGAGGTCGTTCGAGGTACAATCAGTTTTTTTAGTGCCCTTGCTTATGCCTTGTTCGATACTGGAGCCTCGCACTCCTTAGTTGCACCCAGTCTAGCCCGTGCATTAAGTCTAGAATCCGAGAGACTTCCAATTCCACTGGTGCTGAGAACACCATTTGGAGGTTAGACAGACTAGTTATATGTTTGTCGAGGATGTAGACTGATGATTTGGCTACAACAGTCAGTCAGGGATCTACTATTGCAACAGATACATCCGTACGATGTCATCCTAAGCATCAACTGGCTGTTCTATGTCTATGTCGTCATGAACTACTTCCAAGGAAGGGTTTTGTTCTAAGATGTGGGCGGATGGTGTGCTACTTTGACTGGAGAACGGAGCAGTCAGAAGGGCAACAGGTGAGTGGAACCCCTCCTCTCCTTGTTAGTCGAGCTGTCAGTATAGTCAGTGGATGCTGAGATAGTGGAGGTTCCAGGAATCGTTAGTGAGTTTATGGAATTCTTCCTTGAGGAGGTGATGACTCTACCACCTCGACGTTATATCGAGTTTGGGATAGACTTGCAGCCTGGAGCTCACCCAATTTCGATGGCTCCTTACCGGATGGCACCTTTGGAGATATGGGAGTTGTGGATTCAGAATCATGATCTCATGAAGTGGGGTTATGTTCGACCAAATGTGCCACCATGGGGTGCTCTATTTTTGTTCCCAAAGAAGGCAGATGGTGGTCTCATTCTATGAATATACTACAGGAGGCTAAATCAAGTGACAATTAAGAATTGCTACCCTCATCCGAGGATAGAAGATCTTTTCGACCAGCTGAAGGGGGCAGAATGATTCTCAAAGATCAACCTATGGTCGGGATATCAACATTTGAGGGTGAAGGAGAGAGACATCTCGAAGGTAGCCTTTATGTGAAGATATGGACACTTTGAGTTCTTAGTATTTCCTTTCAGTGTTACGAACGCCCCGATTGTGTTCATGGGGAATACGAACTCCATCTTCTTGGAGTACCTGGATCTGTTCGTAGTTTTGTTCATCGATGATATCCTGATCTATTCATGATCATAGGAGGATCACGTAGAGCACCTGATGATGGTTTTGGAGGTCCTCCGACATCACTAGCTCTATGGGAAGTTGTCGAAATGCATGTTCTGGATGCGAGAAGTGCACTTCCTTGGGCACGTAGTGTTCGAGCGGGGGTAGCGGTGGACCCATCAAAGGTTGAAGTAGTTGTTTCTTGGTCAGCACCCAAGAATGTGGTAGAAGTTTGTAGTTTCCTTGGGCTGGTAGGTTACTATCAGAGGTTCGTACCCAACTTCTCCTGAGTTGTGGCCCCTTTGATAGCCTTGACCAAGAAGGACCAGGTTTTCATGTGGAGTGAGCAGTACGAAGTATCCTTCACCTATCTGAAGGAGAACTTGGTTAGTGCCCTAGTGCTGAGACTACCAGAAGAAGGGGCAGCTTATGAGGTGTTCTGTGATGCTTCAGGGTAAGGCCTCTATTTTGTGTTGATGCAGCGACAAGGAGTGATCGCTTATGGGTCTAGGAAGCTATTCCATCATGAGTGTAATTATTCAAACCACGACCGGGAGCTTGCAGCTGTCATTTCTGCGCTAAAGTTATGGCAGCATTACCTCATTGGAGAATACTTTGTCGTCTTTATGGATCACAGAAGCTTGAGATATATATTCTCCCAGTGGGTCCTAAACTTTCAGAAGCAAAGGTGGATGGAGTTCATTTAGGATTACAACATCGAGACATCCTACACATCAGGGAAAGGGAATGTAGTGGCCAATTCCTTGAGCATGAGATCACAGAAGGCTTTGGTCTAAGAGTCGTCAGATGCCTGGAAGGAAATTGAGGAGTTGGCTGCCTTGCACTTGGATGTGAGGATGGATAGTGGTAGAGGTTTCATGTACCAGATGACAGTGCAGTATTCTCTATTGCAGAAAGTGGAGGAGTCTCAGTGTGGAGACCCAGAGTGCGAAGTGATGTGTGACCGAGTTGACCAGAGAAATGCTCCGGAAAGATAGACGGGGGATGGTCATAACCAGATGCTTCTTCAGAGAAATATGTTTGTTCCAGAGGCGACGAGCGGTAAGGTTCTCAGTGTGTTCCACAACTCACCCCTAGCAGTACACCCAGGAGTTTCCACGATGTACCAGGTTCTGAGGAGACAGTTTTTGTGGCCTAGAGTAAAGAAAACAGTGGCAGAATTTGTGGCCATGTTCCTAGTGTATCAATAGGTGGAGGCTGAACACCGTGTTCCAGGTGGCCTGCTGCCGTCTCTGGATGTCCCTGAGTGGAAATGAGAGTACATCTCGATGGATTTCTTCAGAGGACTACCCAAGGTTCAAGGGGGATACAATGCCATCTGGGTTGTAGTGGACCGGTTGATGAAATATGATCACTTTCTGGCGATTAATGAGTAGAGTGAAGTGGATTCTTTGGCATGAAGGTCCGTGGATGAGGTGGTGCGGTTGCATGGGGTTCCAAGGTCCGTAGTCTCGGATAGGGATTCATAGTTTACATCACGAGTCTGAAGAGGATTACAGCATACCTTTGGCACCCATCTATGTCTTAGCACAGCTTTCCATCCCGAGAAAGATGGATAGACAGAGCGCACCATCCAGACCTTGGAGGATATTTTGGGGGCATGTGTTCTGGTCTCTGGAGGATCATGGGTGCGACACTTGCCTCTAGTAGTGTTTTCCTACAATAATAGCTATCAATCTACCATTAGTATGTCCCCATTTGAAGCCTTGTATGAGAGACCATTCCGCTCACCTGTGTGTTGTACCGAAGTAGGAGTGGTAGGCATCCTTGGCCCGAAGGTGGTGTAGAGTAAGATAGAGAAGGTTCAACTCATACGGGAAAGGATGAAGGCTACCCAGGACTGGCAGAAGTCGTATGCTGATAACAAGAGAAGGCCCTTGGAGTTTTAGGTTGGAGACCATGTGTTCTTGAAGGTATCCCCTCGGCATGGACAACGGAGGATCGACAAAGGGAGTAAGCTTTCTCCCAGGTTCATCGGACCCTTTGAAGTGTTGCGGCGGGTCTTCGAAGTGGCTTATCAGCTAGAGTTACCACCAATGCTACTGAAGATACATGATGTCTTTCATATGTCCTATCTCCTTCGGTATCTGCACGATGATTCATACGTCCTCCGCTGGGGAGAGATGGACATCGAGGACGACGCGAACTTTGTGGAAAGACCAGTGATGATCGAGGATCGTGAAGAGAAGGTGCTTAGTGGAAGATCAATTCCCTTGGTTCGCGTGTTATGGAGACATGGTGGGATTGAGGAGAGTGCGTGGGAGAGGGAAGAACAGATGCGCGCCCAGTACCCAGAGCTGTTTTGACTCCCTTGTTGTTTTGTTCTGACCTTGTTGAGATGTTTTACCTGGTGATCGAATATATGTGGAATGCTTGATTTTCTTAGCCATGAAATGATCTGTTCCATGTCCCTGTGTGTGTGTGTGTGTCCGAAAGTGTGATGATGGAAAAACCTAACTTCTACTCAGGATGAATTAATGTAGATGTGATTAAACCTGTGCGGGTGAGTCAGTACCGCCCAAAGCGGATAATATCCTAACATGTAAGAAGGGACTTCCTAACCCATGTGTTAGTGTTTCTGGATGTCAATGGGGTTCACTCGTGAGAGGTATCTTTTCAGACCCTCTCTTTCCTTCTGAGTTGTTTTGATTCTCGGGGGCGAGAATAGTTTGAGAGGTATCTGATGTGAGGACCCAGAACCTTAGGGTCCTTTCCATTGACAAAATCCAGATCCTAAGGGAAGCGTCTCGGCATGAGACCGATCGGTGCAACCGATCGGCGCCACCGATCAGTGTGACCGATTGATGAGACCGACCGATCGGTGAGACCGATCGGTTTCAGCTAGCCTTTTCGGGGTTTTTCCAGTAGCACCTCCTTTTTGTGCTAATTGTGTTTTAAACCCTATTTTTTCCCCTTTATGTTTGTTTAAATTTCCAATAACACCCATGAATGATGTTTAATTAAATGTTTAATGAGGTACCATAGTGTGTGCATCGGTTTAAACCGCCCCAAAGGGTGGAGACCTTTTAATGATGTATGGGGCCGCGTGGTCAACCCACGACCCCACTCCTTACGCAGTTTCATGTTTTTATCTCAACTGTGCCCGAACATTATAAACTAATGGGTACTCCTTGGGTTTCTTTTCTTGATAACCCTCCCATCGACTCTTCTGCTCGTGCTTCAGTTCTCAGGGCCCCACCCAGGAAAATCACACATCCCCAGTTTCGGGTAGCGTAAAGATAAACTTCGATCGTTGATCAACCATGTAGGGTTTCACCTTCCTCTCTCCTCTCTGTGTATCATGCAGGGTGGGTACGCTATTTCCTTATGAGGGGATTGATGAATCCCAATGTTAATGAAGATAATAAATGAACTTTAAATAAAGGGGGGGTGTGATCGATGTTCTGATGTACTCCTTCGTGTTGATATAAGTTTTGAATTATATGGGCTTCTGCACACTGGAAATCATGGTCGTTGGTTGTCTTTCTCTGTGTGCTAATAAACCCTTACATCTTGTGTTGGTTGTGTAAATGAATTTGGTTAATTATATATATTCGACCAAATAAATTAAATGCCCCAGGATCAATCCTTTCTGTGATAACCCCAGTTAAAGCACATCAAATTTGAAATCATGGAGTGTGTTAAATATTAAAAATCTGAAAATACTGTCATGGACCTGCTATGTGTTGGTGGTAGTGGTTGGTTGTTTTTTCTTCCCTAGAAAATTTCTTGGTGATGTGGGTGGGGATGGGATCCCCCATTGAATTTCTTTCAGTGGTTGTGAACTTAAGTCCGGGTGGTTACTTTGTTTATATCACGAATTGGGGAGGAATCCTCTATTTATGAGAAACCGTTTGTTCTGGAATTTTGTGGAAACATGGGGTTGTATCATGGGGTTTTCCAAGGTCACAGTACTTTGAGGGATCTCACATATCTATTCTTTTTAGTGGTTGTGACTTTAAAAGGGAACCGGGTGTGGACATTTAAGTTGATGTTTGACTATACTCTTTCCTTAGATTGTGTATATGCTTTCTAGTTTCCCAAGTTGGTACAGAATCTTATTTAAACATTATTACTGAACTTGAAAACGGGGATGGGACAATGGTTTTGGTTGGTATGTGTTGTGACTTGGGCATGAGTGTTGATTGTGTTCTATAGGCTATCTTACGAAAAACCTAGGTTGGGTGAGTGTTTGTTACCTATACATATACTTGTAATTTTTTTGTTTCTTATTCACACCCCCCCATGTTGAGAACATAGTTCCGAAAACCCCCATTTCATGGTGGATGTTGTTTTTCCCAACACTTCAACTAGTGAATGGTTATTAGCTCCTTTATTCTCTCTTTCTCGGATTGCCCATGTATCTTCGGGCAGGCTGTAATGGCCTGATGTCCACTATTAGCCCAAGAACCTTTGGGCAGGATGGTGTAGTGGTTGGCCAAGGAGTGTGCGGGAAGGTGGTTTCCCAAGTGTCTTCGGGATGAGGCTCAGGTGTCTTTGGGCATGGCAGTAGATTTTCTAGCCCAGGTGTCTTAGGGCGTGGTGGTGGTCGTTCTGGACTAGGTTTTTGTAGGCGTGGTTACGTGTGATAGTTGTGGCCCAAGTGTTTGTGGGCGGGGTTTGGAAATGGGACTACATGAGGATGTGGCCGAGGTGTGTGTGGGAAGGTGTGGCATTGGGACTGCGTTGAGAATTTCGGGATTGGTTCGATGTGTAGGATGACTTCAATAACCACTGGGAAAGTGGCGTGGGGTACCCAAACATCGATGCGCTTTTAATATAATTTACCTGGTTCTGTTATTTGGAGAGTGTGGCCGGTGAGTGGGATGGATGAACTCCTTGATAATGTTGGTTGTCTGCTTCTCACGGGACTTTAGTATGTTCCCCGTCTTTTGCACGAGAGTCTTTGGGTTTTCCCTACTGAGTATACCGTTATGCTCACCCTACGTATATAAAACCACTTTCAAATTTCTAGGAGGGCTTTGGGCATTGAGCGTGACTATACTAGCGCAGACCCTTGGGACAGTTGTTGTTGCAGTTTTCCTTTTTCATGGTATCTTTTTACCTTGGCATTTTTGTGGCTTGTGTCATTTACTTTTGGAAATGCATGTGGGAATGGTTTACCTTTCTGTCTTTACTTTTCTTCTCGTTTTGGTGTTGTTGGGTTTCATCATTTTATCTCCTGATCCTATAAAACGAAAAGGGTAATGCCTTCTATTCGTGTGTGATTTCCATACCCTTGGTGCTAATCGCCACTCCAGGTCCTATTGAAGGTGGGTTTTAGGGGTCATTATATCTTCTTCATCTTAAATAATGAAGGGCGTGGCAATATGCTGACCCATCACTCCTTTTGGTGAAGGTGGGTCTGACACAAAATCCCTGGTACACATCACTAGCAGGTGATTATACCTTTTTAATGAATATATACGCAATTAAGCGGAATTATTTTAGGACCTGAGTCGAGATAAATCCCAATAAGGAGAGACATAGATGAATGGTTTATGGTATAACTCAAAACATGTAATCTATCATGAAGTGGTTACCCCTAGTTTCAAATTTAATTTATCACTAGTACATAAATCCATTAGTTGATAAATATCATGTACATTTATTTTTTTTATTTAATCTTATCAATTCAGAGAAATTTACTTATTTGTGTATCCAATGAGTTATTTATATTCTTTGTTAAACTATGTATCATGTTATAAGTACATTAATGAGATACCTATAAAAAAATTTATTTTTTATTTAATTTGGTATATTTAAATATAATTATGTTTTCTCATATAAAAAAATTAAATTGTATACAAAGTAAAAAAAATATATATTATCACATTATATGAAAATTCATAAATTGTATTTTTTGAAATTTTAAAATAATACTTCAAATTTCATAGGAAATTAAAAATAATGTCAAGAATAAAATAATTAATAATTGCACATGATTTAAAAATCTAAATAATTAAAATATTATGTCCTAAAATTCATTCCATTATATTATTTTGAATTCAAAAATTATTTAATGTTCACGTGTATTCATCATTAGGGTAATTTAAATTATCAAGGGGTAATAAGCAATCCTTTTTGTATAGATAAAAAGATTGAATTATGGAAAAAATCCCTATAATTTATGGGATAATTTTAAGGATAAGATTGAGGATATAAATTATTTTTCTTTATTGATTTTAGATTAAACATAATATATCTCAAAATAGTGAGTTAATATTGTTGTAATGAATAAATCCAACATTAATAAAATTAAATAATTGAAAAATTAATCTGTATGGGTTATGAGATAGAAAATGTAGATCTATTCAACTAAAATGTCTGAGTGAATGGGTATACATAATCAAATGTTTGTGGAAATAGGTATTTTTAAAAATGGTTGGAGATGTAATAACTAATTAATTATTTCATACATGATAATTGACATAAATTACTAAAATTATTAATAATTTAGATATTAATAATCCAAATTGTGAAATCAACATCACTATGATCGAACATATCGAATGAGAGTAACCTATCTTGTGTAAAATTATAGGAGTGTTACATGTTCCTTTTTCTTGTCCTATTATATGAAATGATGTTATACGTAATGAAGTATCATATTTATACTTAGCCTAATGAAGAAGTGAGTGTGGAGGAGAAGAATAAATTCTGGTAACGTGAGGATTATTCATTGGGTGTCCAATGTCACCCATTATCTCTCATATATGTTATGCTTTAAAATAATTATAATGATATATATTCATAAATAATGTTATCACATGTTCTTCATCTTTATTAAGATAATCATGATATGATATTTATTGAATCTATAAAGCATAATTAACCTGAATGTTAGGATATTTATTCATTACTAGACAACATATATTTATAAGGATTGGATAAATTAGGGGGTATAGATTTAAGGATACAATCTACACAATGATTAAGGAACAAACCCCATCTAATATAATCATCCTCTTATATTTTGACTCATTACAATTAATATCAATATTAATACTATAAATATTAAACTATAATTAGAATTAAAGTTCATTAAATAAATAGATAAATAGATGAATCAAGAATTGTATATTATACATCTGGTGAATAATATGTTTGTAATAGTAGAAATTCCGAAGGTATTATCTAAGACAAAAGAAGCATTGAAACATAATTAAAATAATTTAATGATTCAATTGAAGTAAAAATTGAATTATTTTGTTTGTTTATATAGATTAAAAAATGAATAACTTAAGAATAACTATACATTATTAAGGAAACTAACTATATATATTTTTGTTTTTTATTAATGAAAAACATCCATTTGTAATAACATGGTATTATATGAAAATTATGGTTCTTGTAATTGTATCCAAATTTTTTAACTTCATAGATTCTAAATTATTACCAAAGATAGGTCATATCCCTATTTTTTAAATAGTGAGATTATATGTAGTATGTTTAGAATAATACTATTTCAAATTTTTATCTCGAATGATATTTCTTTTTCAGAACTCTTATAATAATACATGTTTAATAAAATAATCAATTCAATGTAGATTTTATATATAGAGGGATTTATTTTATTTCTATGAAAAAATATAGATGCCTCGTAAATTATATTATAGATTATATGAATAATTTCATTTTGATAATAGGGTTTTGAACAAAATTATATAGAACTGATAAAAAATATAGTTCATGTAACATGTATTACAATAAGATATGAAATAACTGACATTGTAATGTAATCTAAATCTTATTAGATGCATTATATCAAAAAGAATATAAAAATTATTTGGAGAGGGGACACATTGAAAAGTTTCAAAAAAATTATAAACTAAAAAGGAAAAAACATCTTATATTTAGAAAATGTGAGAGAAATCTAGAGCCTTAAATTTATCCTACCCAGATATGTGTGGTCCTTTTCTTATCGAACCACATAGTGGATTCCCAAATATCATTACATTTATTAAAACTTTTAGTATATATGGATTAATATACATGATTAGGTATTTGTTTTATTCATTTGATAAAATTATATAATAAAATAATGGATTATAAAATTATATTATAATGAAGATAAATAAACCAATATCTAATAGATTTAGAAAAAATCTTAACTATTAATTAATTACTTTTATAAATAAGTAATAGATTTGAGTTAAACTCAAATATCTATTTACACCATAGTTTAATATAGTTTGTTAAAGGTGGAATCCTTCCATATTTGATGCGGTGAGATTGATAGTTTCAAATTTAAATATTCAACAAACCATTTGGGGATGAAGTGACATTGGAGTTGTTGATGATGTGATTAATGGTTTTATTTTATTGTTAATAGGCATAAATGTGTGTTTGAGGCTATCTAAATTTTTGGATATTCTTACAATTGGATAAAAAATATTTCGAAGTAATTACGTCATTATTTTGAAAATTCAGTAAATATTGATAAGTTATTCATGTAGTAATCAAGAATATGATGTGGTGAGATTATTAAGAATGTTATTGGTGAACTATTTTTCACATAGTCGATCAATTATTCATTTAGTCAATATAAAATCATATAAATAATTTCTATGGTTAGTAAATTTTTAATATTGTAAATGTACATATTATATCAATACTTTGTAGCTTCACAGATTAGATTAAACTCATGTTCAGTCCAATGCAAACATATTATTCATGTGATAACTTGTTTGAATTATAATTTTACAAAAAAAATTTCTTATCTAAACAAAACAGATCATTAACTATAAAAAATCATATATTATAGGTGATTTTTGATATTTCTTGTGAGATTTTTTAAATAGTGTTATTTTCAAATATTTGTTTTATGTTTTAAGATGGTTTATTTGATAAGACACAGTTGGTCATGAATCCTGCCTATCAGTGAAGAATATCTTTGTGATAACTTCGTAAATCTATTGTGAAGATGTTATACCATTCATAAGAACATATTAACACTATCATTATATATTTTAGGGATTTAAGTTAATATCTTCATGAATGAATGTTCAATAAAGGTAATGTTGGGTTATGATGAGATATAATACTTTATATCCTAACAAATTGGAAGAAGAGATTATTCATGATTGTTTTATTGAGGAGTAACATAATTTATTTTTTTATAATTCAAAAATTTAGTATTGTTAAATCATTAAAAATGTTGATCAATGCAAGAGAAGATTCTATAAATCGTTTTTTAATCGTCGGTGTAAAATGAATCGAAAAAGCTATTTTTATGTGTTGACATATTGCTATCAAAAGTGACGAATATTCAAGAGATTATTGTTCATGTTTTTGGACATATCTAAATATATAAATGAATGGGAGCGTGTTATAAGTATGCATTCACAAAATAATCATGATTGTAATTTTGTGAAATGATTTCTGTGAGTTACCATTGAATATAATATTATTATTTCCTTAATCTTTGGGTTTTCATGGAATAAATGTAAGACATATGGTATATTTTTTGAGATTAGAAAATAGAGTGTTATAAAGTGGCTATATAAATATAAATATTCGAAGACATTTTCTGAATCAGATTGAGATAGATGTTTTAATGATATATTTATAGAATTATTTTTAGAATAATTTCAAAAAATATATTCTATATGTCGAGAAAGAATGTTCCATAATACTATCCATTTCTCCTCAAGGAGTTATATATCAACTATAATAGAAAAAAACTCCAAAAATGATATTTCTCAAATCAATTACATTATCTATATAATGATATTGTGAATTTTCTTATATAAGTGTGGCATTTTATTTTCATAGTTTGAATATATTTTTCAATATTGTAATAACTTTATCTACTATTTTTGGTCGTGAAAAATACATGGATGGTGAGATTGTGTTTTATGGAAATAGTATCATAGTCTAATTAATATAATGATTTCATCCCATATTTCACATGGAATAGATGTTAGATATATCATTATCATTGGTATTTCTACAATTAAAGAAATTCTCTATTAATCTGGTTAGAAAAATAAATATTGACAATGATGGGAAAAAATTCCAATTCTATGCCATTATCAAAAAAATCATCACAAAAGTGATTTTAATTCAATAAACTATATAATCATAGGAGAATATAAAATGTACCTATTTATGAAATTCTAAAGTAATGGAGTCTAAATTAAAAATGTGTAGAAGAAAGTTTGAAAACATCAATGTAGAAGAGGAATATAATATTGATGATTATTTCACTTTAGTAAATTATGTTTTTATATATATCTAAATGTTTTGATAAAGACATAAATAATTTAATTTTTTTAATAATCTAAAAAGGTTAATTGAAAATTCGTTCAATAATAATATCTCTACACTATAATATTGATATGGTATTTTATTTATTTTGTTTCATATCATTTTGAATGGTTATGAAAAGAGAAAAATTAGAATGTTTTTTATTAATATGTAAAATGAAATGACTTTTCATTCCATGAGAATGATATAAAATAAATAACATGATGTAAATAATGAACCATTTAACCCAAAAAATGGATATTTCGATAGGGACAATCAGGAAATCATAGATCATATTTACATTATTTTCAAGAAAGTTTAAAAAATGGAAATTGAATATATCTTATAAGATTCTAAATATATACTTGTTGTTGGAAGAGGACCCTAATTTTTGAATAATAATGTGCTATATTTTTAATATGTTGATTATGAAATAACATTAACAAATTAAATCGAATAATTTTTTTTAATCTTCCATACATTTAAGAAGTATGAAGAAAATTAATAGTGTGTATAGCAAGATGATATTTATGTAATTATTATTTTTTGAAATAAAAGTGATTTCATAAAAAAATTACACAACATAAAATATTGTGTTTATATTTTATTATATTCAACATTGAGTTTATATTTAATTAGTCATAAGACCTAGCATAAATGAAACACAATAAATTATTAAAATAATGCCATTTAATATTGTAGCTATCTCACAGATATTTGAATGCATGGACTTAATAGGATAAAATAAAATATGAAAATATATATTTTAAAAACATTTATAAAACTAATTATATGATTAACAGTTAAAAATAAATGAAAATAAAAATCATTCGAAAATAAAGGAAATAATTATCTGAAAAATAATATTTATGCACACAAAAATGTTTGATATCAACAAGATAAATAAATAATCATTATGGAATTATTTTAATGTAATTTATATAGTATTTATTCAATTAAATGTTTCCAAATTCATTTTATTTTATTTCCCTGTATGATATAAGAATATATCAAATTTAATGCCTAAAATTTGAAATCTCTAGAAAGTAGTTTTTTGTATTCTGAAAACATTTTTTAATACATATTTGAAATAAATAAAAAATTAATTTTACAAATTAAAATTAATTTTTTTAAATCATTATGTCCAAATCATGTTATGGTATATTTTTATGAATTTTATATGAAGATAACAATTTCGATGAATAGTTAATATTGCTTTATTTATTAATAATTTCCATTACATTTATTGAATTTAAAAATAAATAATTTAATTTAATATGGGTTTAAAAAATTAATTAAATTTATATATTAATTAATATATTTTCTTATAATGGAATCGTATCCGTATCAGACTGTTATATTATACTTTCCAAATAATATGGGAATTTTCTGACTAGAAAATTGTTTTTCATTGTGTTAATGACATTTTTTTAAATTAATTTAAGAAAAAATTATTATTTTTTGGAAGAATGTATTAACAATTATGAACCACAATAATTTATATTATATTATTTTCACATAATAATTTTTTTCAATAATAAATATTAAATGTTGTTAATATTACATTAATAATTTTGGGTAAAAATGGTTTTACTAAGGGGTTAACTAAATGAATAAGGGTTAAAAAGTAACCAAACATCTAAATTACCAATTTTATATTCATATATAGTCTTTATAACATCATAGGTTTTATAATTTCCCATTTATGATCATTTTTGAATGTGAAAAACATGGGAATGACTATTTATTTGTGAAAATTACAACTGTGCAAATCACCTTAGTTATCTAAGGACACCCTATCTCATATCTTCTTCACTCTTCAAAATAAATTTATATCCAAAATTAAAAAAACCAATTACCTTAAAATATATATGATATCGTATTAGAATTAATAGGGTTTTTATAAATCTATTCCAAGAAGGATTTTGATTCAAAACTAATGTGGTTATCTGAATAATAGTATCATTCTTCAACGATATTTTTTTTATTTCATAATCCACCTCATATAAATCTTATTAAACTATAATAATATAACATCCTAAAAATCATCCATATACATATGTGTTATTATAATATATTTATGACCTACATCCCACTAATCATCAAATAAATGGGAAATAATAACATCACCCGTGTGTACAACAAACTAGTACCTTACGTACTATTGTGACACATTTTACATCAAGTCCTCACAGAGTTGGGTATGATGATCAAAATTATATATATATGATATTACTAAAAAAAATATTTTTCTAATTAATAAATCACATATATATTATTGCATTAGGTTCTGTAGAGAATATAATAATGTCATTCTTGTTTACTATGGACTACCACCTCATAGTGCAATATGGTTCGTTTTTTAGAACTCTTTGAATAATGTTAATAATGGTAAATTGAATAAATATATGTCGTATATATGAAATAAATATTATTCTATAAATTTCATTTATTATTTACAATTTATTAAAATCATGAATCCAAATACTGAAATCATCATTCATCCGTATTTACGTATTTCTATCTCCATGAATGATGCATTTGATTTCTATCAGTAAAATTTATTGATTAATTTAAATAAATATATATTGAATATGTATGATTTTATATCATGTAAAAAATTTTATGCCATTTATCCATTGTATATTTAATATGAATGAATGTACAGAACCAAAACATACATAAAAACTGAAGTTGTTATTACCCAAATTGCAATTTTAACCAGAAATTGTTATCAAATTTGTAATTAAAAAAATAAGTAAATATTATATAGTATGTTAATAAAGTGAATGGTTATTTAGTAAATTTATAATAATATTATACTGATTATACTTTAATTTACAACATGTATTAATGTATTCGTAACATAATGTATGGGATTTCAATCTGTCTTTTATTTTCAGTGAGAGGCAGATAGTATTCACTATGTTCTTCTATTATGTAGTGTATATACTTTCCATGAATATATTTTATTATTATTTGATAGATAATTTTTTGTAATTAAATATCCATTTTTATTCCGATTTTTGGGGTTTATCTATGATCATGACCTTTTTTTATGATGGATTGTTATCATTTTCAGGTTTACATTAACCCTTTTGTATTGTATCTTTGTTGGGAATTATTGTAACACTGAAACCCAAGAAAAATAGAGCTAGTGAATTTTATTATTAAATTGTAATAGATATATGTTTCATATACAAATATACCAAATAATTTAATTTTTTAAAAACATATTACATTCATGATACCGTCTTACATTTTGAATATAAATAAATCATAACAAATAGAAAATGTAAAAATATTTTGAAAATCATTAGGTGAATTCCACTTCATAACCTAGGTAATGAAAATATAATAACGCTGAGTTCAAATTATCAATATTTTTAATTAATTATTTAGTAAATAAAGAATAAAAAATAATTGACCATCCTGGAAGGGTGAATAACTGACCATACATTCCACTTAAATAAATATAAAATGAATAATCAATTGGGAAAGGTAAATAAATGAGAGACTTGGAATTTAGTCAATATTATGAGAATGAAATGTATACATGTTGGTATCATATTGAAATATAATGGATAATTAAAATTATAAATAGAAATCTAGTATGAAACTTCATAATTGTCATATGTCATGTATGATTCACATGAAAAGATATATCATCATGACCTTTCAAAACATAGTTATATACTACAGGTAGAGATCCATTTATTTTGGAAAACATATTTTTCATAGGACAAATTGTTGATGTATCAATAGTAAATATAATATTATGTTTTCACTTATCAGATATCTTCTAAAGAATTTTGTTATTACAAATAATCATTTCAATTAATAAACAATATGCCTTATCATGTATTTGTTTTCAATAAATGATACATATTTATCAATAATTCCCTAGTTAATCAAATGATTCTAAAATTGAACAATAGTATGTGAAATTGCAACAAGATTTATTCAATAATAACATCCATCAACCATGATTGCATATATTTATATTATTTCAATAAAGTGACTGATTCACAAGAAAGTAAACAATCACACAATAAATTGATATTGAAAATATATCTTTAAACAAATGGTAATATTTATGAAAAACCCTTGATTTAGTAATTCTAAATTAAAACTTAAATAAAAATGAATTATGATAGAATCATGATATCAAAAAACAAAGGGTATGTATATACCCCAAATTAATGTGAATTGGTGTATAACAATAAATATATCTCCATTGATTGAAAATTCTAATGGAATCCCTTAACTTGTGATTCTTTTTAGTTAAACATCAATAAAATCAAGTATAATAAATCAAATTATGTTATAGAATTATACCATAACCATAATGTTATTTATAAAATCATATATTTTATTTTTATAATTTCTTATTTCCAATTTGTTAACAATGTTTCATTATTTTTATTATTTCATTTCTTAATTTCTTTTCTTTTCAAGTACTTCTTGACTTTTTAATATTTGTTCCTATTAATTAAATACTTATTTCATCATCTCCAGGATGTGAAATTGGGGTTTATGTATCATATATATCTAGTGTAGTAATATTTATAATAGTCCATAATATTTGGAGATAATTTGTTAAATGATCCATTCCTATAAATGGAAAGATGTACTTATGCATAAATGCTACTTTAATTTAATTATTATAATAAATTATGAAATATTAATGATATATATAAAAAATTCTAGTATAATAGTTTTGTATTATATTTCAAATATTTTTATTTAAAAACATCCCTAGTAAATTCCATGTATATAGTGAATGAATCACATCACATTGAGGAGGCGGATGTATACACATCCAAAAACAAATATATTATATACAGAAAAAATGGAATGTGTAAAGATATGTGATATATAATAATTATAAAATTATAAAAGGATTATAAATATCATATATATCAAATAATAATATTTTTTCTTTATAATTCCAACTAGTATTGGGGGTATAAGAAATAAAAAATATTATAGTTTCACAACGTTGTAAACTTCAGTAAAAACGATCACTAAATTCATTACCCATTAGATGGGAATGTGTATAACTATGGGTTTAACCATTATAATAAATAAATAATAGTATCTATAATTTACTAAAGTTAGTATATAATAAATCAAAAATATTATTGATGGGGGTGGATAAGAAAATTAAATGAATGTGATCATTGAATAATGTAACCTTATTTTCATGTAACACTATTTTTTTATACCAAAATACTTCCTTTGTATGCTTTATAACCATATTGAGGATGATAGGATTAGGTGATATATTGAGGTAGAATATAATATATATTTTTGAATCCAAATTAATGTATAGTTTAATATAAGTGGGTTGGGTGAGTTCTTTTTATAGTGGGGGGGGGGGGTAGTGGCAGCCTATTAAATTTTTTAAAACAGAATTACAACAACAGATTTTGAACATAACATGACTCCAATTTTGTTAAATATTCATTAAAATGGAGGATATTTTATAAATTTTAATATAAAATTGATATTTAACAATATTATAGGCCACATTGGGAAAAAATTTTATTGTTTAGTCATCTGTTAGGCACATTTATTACTTAATAATAGCAATTTGTTTTCATCAATTTCACAAACATTTTATCAAAAAATATGTTTTCATTATCAGAAATTTGGAAATATTATTAAAAATATGGAATCAATTTACCTAAATTCAATTCACATAATATTTTTAACTTAATTAAAAATTATTCATATAGACATGATGATAATATGAGTTTTAAATGTAGAAACATTCAAATGTTTAATATTATTTATATCCAATTTGAAAGTGGAATATTTTAATATGACCTAAATTGGATTAATATTTTCAAAATTTATCTAATTAATATTTAATGTAAATAATAAAATATAATTAATCATTATAAATAAATTACCTAAGAAAATATATTTGAAATAACAATTTTAATTATTTTTCATATTGATTAAAAAATAAAACATCATAGAAAAATAACAGGAATTTACCATAATCATATTTTAGATATAAAAATTAAATAATAATTTAAATTTATACCTAAATTTTCATAAATTTTTCGAAATTTATATTTAAAATAGGTTATGCATTAAAAGGTTGTAAAATAGTTTTTATAAAAATTTAAGTTTTTATGTGTAAAACTGATATTCTACTTTTCTCATTACTTTAAAATATCTTGAATTAATTTCCAAAAAATATAATATACATAATATATTAATATCAATCAGTAAATTTAATTAATTTATTTTAGTATGATAAAACAATTTTGTGAAAATAATAATAGTTTCTTATAAAACCATTCCCATTATATTCAGTTGGTACATATATTACATTATAGTTAATTTGAAACTATTGAATTAAAAAAAATATATTTTCAAAAAGTTGTAACTATTATTAATATAGATAAATGTAGAGGCTATTTTTTATCTTATTCTATTAAATATTAATACCTTAATAATATTTTTTCCCTATAAAACTCATTATTGCGTTTAACCGAAACTACCAAAGAAAGTTGTTATTCTGTGTATTGTGAGATAACGCTTTGTTAAGTGCATAACATTCCAAATAATATACTTAATTATGATATTAAATTTCTATTAACTATCAGGATATTATATTCCTTTCTATTCATAGTATTTTGTTTTATACATATTCTCAAATACAATGTTCTTACTTAAGATTTTAGGTTTTTTCATTCTCCCAGAATAATTATAATGTGTCCTCTCCATTAAAACATGATCTTGGTAATTGAGGAACTGATATATTAAAACAAAATATTTAAAAACCCTAATCATATATAGGGTTAATAATATATATTACTAATAAAAGTAAAAAATAAATGAATAAATTCCCCATAAACGAAGCATTCATATAGGAAAACATTATTGATGTCATGGATATTGAAGAGAAATCTAACTATCTAGTTAGGATAGAGATTGATAGATAACATGTTAATTGAAATTTAATTGAATTGAAATCCAGAGACCACCGTTGTTAGAAATGGTCATTGATATTATCATAAATGATGATAATAAGGAAACATTTTTCATTGAAGACCATTTATTACTAGTTGTATGAAATTATTCCACTCTCTTGCAAAAGAAGTAAATATATGTTCATATTTCATAAGAGAAATTTTTTTATATGTATGCCATGAACCCTTTCTATTAAATTTTATTGAATAGGGTTCATCATATTGTCAAGAAACACATTAACTTATATGACATGATCTAATTATAATCTTAAACATTGAAAAATTGTTATATTTTCCAAATGAGTATAATCCAACAGAATAGAACTAAGGTCACAGTGAGTAAAAAAATTAACTTCTCCATCCATGTGATGAGGCTCTTAATTATCCCATACCTAATATAATAATATAGTAATAACATGAATTAACATAAAAACTTATTAAAAATATGAAAAAATACTCATTCCATAAATTGAACAAAGTATATTGGATATATAAAAAAATCCTAATATTATAAAAACATCATAAATTATGTCATAAACTATGATGTCAAAAATTATCAGTTCCATGGTAGTCCGTAATATCCAATTTAGGTTATCCATGAAAATCATCTCTTTACTGAAGAAACATTATCTCAATATAATGAAAATATTATGGGATATCATTCCCTCCAACAAGTGATTTAAAAAAATATCATTCTAATGTGTCACATTTTTGGTACAATTGAACATATGATCTCAAATCCTAAATGAGAGAACACGAGTCGTAACACTGAATGAAATTATATTATTTACCTTTTAGTATAAATTTAATTTTCATTCCAATATTGGATTATAAAAAACAATAATTTAATATTATGTTACACAGAACATAAATTTTAGAATTCTCTATACAAAACATTGAGGTTAGCCTATCGAAGACTTCCTTAACTCAATGACTTGTGTAACACGAAAGACCGAGTTCTATGAAAAAATAATGTATTATTAATTTATTTTAATATATCAAATAACATGATACATCCTAGACATTAAATTTATACATATGAATAACATTTAGTAAAATATTAAACTATATTGTTTAATAAATTTTATCTTGTAATTGGAAGTTAATATAGAATCCAAATGAATATAAATGAATGATTTTTATTAAAGACTATTTTTATGTGTGAAATTAAATTTATCTTAATATGATAAATTAATTAGTAGTACTGATTGAAATTACTTGGATTTTTATATTATATAAAAAAACAAATATTTTATGAAATTAACCAATTTATTTTATAGGCATGAAATGAGAAGAGACCCTATTATTTATATTTAACCAATATTTTTATAATATCTTTTTTTACAGCCTTTTAATCTAGAACATATTTTAAATATTTATTTTTCAAATTTTTATAAAATTTTATGTAAAAATAAAATTTTATTTTTCATGGTAAAAATAAAAATTAGCTAATGTCAATTTTTTTAGTTTTTTTATGAGGTTTCATTTGTGAATGTTTTTACATAAAAAACCCAGAAATATCATCCCATCCGTTGGATTATATTTCAATTAATTTCCACTTAATATTTAGAATAAATTTTTTATAATTGATTAATGATTTTGGATAATAATAATTTATATTTTATAATATGTTAAATTGTGTTTCTTACCAAAAATATTACTGACAATAATTTAAATTAATTACATGCATTAAGGTGAAATTTTGATTAAGAATGGACAAACCCATACACATGAGAGGAAAATTACTAATAGAATTTCCAAAAATAAATTTTATGTTAATATATACCCCATATTATCCCTTTTACGATACTTGGACCATTATTGGATCCACCGAATAAGAGAAAACCATGAGTGGAATTTATTTCCAAAACATTATAAGATTTCCCTGACTTATCAATAATATAAAGTCACTCAACCCTCCCTCATCCTCACACATCTAATGAAAATTTGTCTTAACCAAGATCATCCAAAATATCTCCAAAAAACCTTAACCCTTTTTTATAATCCTATATTTTTCATGAAACCCCCCAAATAATCCATTTGGTAAAAAAAGTGTTACCAAATTAAAAACATATATCCTTCCATCATTCTTTAGTTTTATTTCATTCCCCACAATTTCAATTCATAATATTCCAGTAATATATAAAGAAACTATAATAAATTATATATTACTAAATTTTTATAATAAGGTTTCATCCAAAACATACACACACTTCTATCTAATGGGTATCAAAACCTACCATTCTTTTATATGACAAACTACATCCTCAAGATATAATGTTGTTCTTTTTTTCGTATCCACATTTAATTATTGGGAATTATGATGTAAAATAATTTTATATATGTCATATATGATATTTAAAATTTCTGTAGTATAATTTAATTCTTATATTATTCATTCCATTATACTTTCCATTTTTTGTAAATATGATAACATCATTTTTTGATGTGTGGATTACCGTCTCCTCAATGCGACGTCATTATTTCATGCTATACATGGAATGTATAAAGGATGGTTTTAATTAAATATAAGTGATATAATTTAAACCTATGTCATATTCATGAGATGAATATATTTCTAGAAATAAAATATATCAATTTCTTTACTTCCATATTCACTCACAAAAAAGTGACAATGTCTGTCATAGATATGTGGACAACCACCCCCTACACACTACGTGAATATGTTACATAAATTGATTAATATATATATATATATATATGTATTTATTATTAATAAATATTTTATTTATGATATAATTATCATCCTGGAATGATATAATGCTACTAAACATTTTTTCATAATTACAATTGTAAAATGGTAATATTACCCATGCGTATGTATGACCTACCATTTTCTTGATTGTAATGATTGTTAATCTTTCATAAAAATCTATAATTATTTATTGTACATGTATAACTGCTTTATAAATATGATAATTATTTTATGATTATTAATTTTTATATTTTTTTAATGACTATCACGACCCATCCCACAAGGCTTGTGCGATGACTACCCCAACCCCTCCATCCGTAGGCCAGGGGCCGGCGACTAGCACCAAAGGCATAATTCTCTTAAAATAGGAAGGAATTTCCTTTATAACCTGTAAAATAACAAATTAATATACGAACACGAGTAATATATATTACCAACAAGTGAGTACAGTAAGTAAAAAGAGGCCAGAATACAAGCCCAATTGGAACGTACAAGAATCTAAAAGTACAAGTACAACAGAAGAAAAAGTGGAAACAGTTGTCGAGTTGCCCTTAGGGTACCTACCTAAAGGGTATTTATAGATCGCCTCATCATCACTCCTCATCCTTCCATCTCCATCATCTAACGACACACCGTATGATCCACCTCTGGGTAACATCGAGTCCTAGTAATCTCATCCACAGTCAGTGATGTATGTCATTTGCATCCAACACAACAAGTTGCGGGCATAGCCCATGCAGGGGTGAGTATAACGATACTCTGTAGAGACCTCGAGACACTCAAGGTCTCACCAAATTCAACAGGGATAAACCACAAAGTATGAAATCAACAGATAACCCCATTTTGGTATATGCTCATACATATACCTAAGTTATCAAGTAATCCATCTCAATGATGAAGAAAACACAAAAGTTACTAACTCAGCTAAACATGGATTTTATTATAGGGGTAGTAAAATATTGAACTGTCGGCTGCTAGAGAACTCCTCCTCTATTGAGTACAGTTGGCATGGTGCCACAACCAAGCATTTCCCACTAACCTTGGATTGCTGAGGTACTCCTCCTATCGAGTACCGTGGGTGTGCTGCGTCACATCGAGGCACTCCCCACCGTGGGTCTTCCGCCACAACCAGCCGTTATCCCTCATAGACTATAGAGGTACTCCTCATGTTGAGTACCATGAGTCTACTGCCATAACTAGGCGCTCCTCCGCCGTGGGTCTACGTCCACAATAATTTTCTCCCCACTGGGCTAGTCGAGTCACTCTGAGAAAATCAGTTAGCAGTCATCATGTCTCAGTCTGCTACTAGTTTCCCACCCAAATGTTGCTCGTCTCTAGAAGATATGCTCCACAAGATTCTGGTCGATGATACATATTCCACGAAGTCCCATGATGAAGTATCTCCAATGTACGCCACATCATAGAGGTCTCAACACAACAGATGACACGTCAATCGGACACCCAGTTTGTGAGTTATTCGACTTTTAGTCCTGGGGGCCCGGTTGGATTCATGTACGATCCAACATGACTGTAGCTCAAATATACCCCAAACTCCATGGGGGGGGGGGGGTATACTCAAAGGGACCATCCTTATCTATTATTACTAGTGTCGCTGACGGTTCTTGAAACATACATTTGGTGCTAAGGATATGGCCAAAAGAAACCAAAATGTCGTAGTGGACCGAGGTCTGGTCCTACCTGGTTTGGGTCAACCCGTCCTGACCCATTGGTTCTGGCCCATCCTGTTGGGTGGGTGAGCCCGTTGGGTTGGGCCCAGCCTAGCACGTCACAAGGAACTGTGGAGAGCCGCAAGGGAGCAGGGCAGCTCAGCCCGACCCGAGGGGACTCGGCACGGAAGGGTGATCCGTGGGGTCGGTTTTGGAGGGGCTCAATGAGGGTGCGACTGGGATGGCTGGGGAAGCGCGTTCGGGGCGTGGGGGCGTGTCTGGAGAGGGCTGAATGACCATTGAGGCGACACGGCTGGCGAGGGCGGTGCATCCAGCGATGCGGCACAACCACGGTGCGGCGCAACCGATGAGGGCTCTGCTGTTGGCGAGGCGGCGTGGCTGGCGAGAGAGGCCTTCTCAACAAGGCAGTGGGGCCTCCGAGGGCGGCCTGACGGACGAGGCAGCATGACCAGTGAGGGTGGCATGGCTAGGGTGTGGCGTAGTGGTGGGGCGGTGCGGCCGATGGGCGGTGCTACTGTGGTGGCACAGAAGTCGGTGGGTGGTGCGGTTCGGCCAAGGGAAGCGGAGTGCCGCGGGGGTGGCGCGGGTCGCAGAGGCCATGAGCATCACAGATGTTTCCTTCATTTCCATTGACGTCACATTCCTCTGTTTTGAAGAAAACCACAAAGGATATTGGCGGAATAGTCGGACCTCATTGGTTTTGTCCGCCCCCTCCACGTTTTGGGTGATAGAAATGGCACACATGAACGAAGCACAACAAACCTCCTGTAAAAGGAAAATATCATCGTTCATAGTTTGAAAGAAAGGAAGAACATGGGAATAAATCATACATAAATAAAATTATTCCCCTAACTTGTTCGTTGTTCGTCGACGGAGTTGTGGAGAAGAATACAACCCGTAGGGAAAATACGTGCATCGATTCGCCGTGGGTGAGGATGTCTCATGTCGGAAGGATTCCATGGAATAAGTTCAAATGAGATCATTATTCATAGTCGAAGGCATTCATCGTTGATGTTCTTCGTCGGTGGAGCATTCTTCATGGGGAGAATGTGGTCTTCGTAGGAGAGTTTTGTCCCAATAACTCTAATCCTCCTTTTCCAACCTTTTTCCAAAAAATTAATAGATAGCCCCTTCAAATAATAGATTATCTGTTATCTAGTATCATGGGTTTAAAATTATAATTATATCATTTACTTAAATGAGACAGCTTAATTAATTAAAGGGGAAGGTTTGAAATCGTTAAAAGAGGGGGGGGGGGTGGCACCATTAAGTTAAGGGAGGTCAAGAGGAAATCCCTCATTTATGAGGGAGTTGAGAGGTTTTACTCAATTAATGGTGGGTTTAGTCGTAGGTGGTCCCCACGCCGTAACCTCTTGTGGGAGGTTAGGTTCGGGAGGACCCCACCACCATTACCTCTCATTGGAGGTTAAGGTGTGGTGGTCCCCACCTCCAGCTTCCACATGTGTGGTTATAATAGATAAAATAATATAAAACATGCATTTATTTAATTTTATTATTTCCACGAAAATACCCAATAACTAACATTCACCCTCGACCAACTACCATCGAATTGAAAGTATTCATAAGCGAATATCGGCACTGCAATTTCAACGATGCCCTCAGATTTCAATTCGGAGCACTGGTTCAAAAGTTAGAAAAAACCACTCGTACGTTTACTGAACGTACCTAAACAAAATATCAAAAATTGATTCTCGGTACTCAGAGGCTCGGAATCACAGGACGTCAATTTTTGAGGACTCTTCAAATTCAATTATATTTAAAATAATTACATGGAAATTTCAATACATTACAATGACCCCGTGGACCATAGTCAACCCACCAAATTTTTTATAACACATGAACAGAATTCAGTCAAAATGACTGTTGTAAACTTAATTGTTTAAGTACTTATGTAAAAAAATTTATTACGTGAAATAAAGGTAATAATAAAGTATAAAATGATTATATAGAAGTCAAACAAATAATATATTTTAATAATTCAAGAATATAAACATACACATGATTAGTCGGACTCAACGTAAGGTATTTCATCTCAATTACATTCAATTCAGACTTATTTTTTGTTATGAACCAATTCACTTATATATGGAGTATATAGTGTACAATGACACGTTATATCATAAATAAGATTCGTATCATGATATTAAAAGTTTTTTTAATTTTATTCCTTCATAAGAATTGTGATTTAGATACTTCAAATTGGTATGGGACAATTATGAAAATTTAAATAAAATTTTCCAAAAAAATTAATTAGATTTAAATGGTATTTATATTCATCAATATAAAAACCCTAATTTTTATATATCCTCAATTATGGATTTTTTGATAAGTATGTATTATTTAATAAGTATGGATATTTTATGATAAGGTATATTTTCTCATTAATTTATCGATTATTTTATACAGAGACTGGTTCAGACTGGAATTGATGGGTGTGTCCCTGCCAATATAATTCCCCTCGATGCATAAAAATTTTCACATAAGAAACAAATTTGTCTAAAAAAGAATAGTTTTTACCGTACTATGAAATTTTTTTACGGTATAGGTTTTTGTGTGCCTCTGACATGGTGTCCAATAATTAAGAATTTCATTCATTTATACTCAATTATTATTTATTCATGATATATTACCTTGACAAATATGTCAATTTGTTTCATTCATATTTTCTGGATTAAATAGAAAATGTTTTAGTTTTATACATTTCCATATTGATTATACCTCATCTATTATTTTAATGACATGTGTTATTAGATATTTACATTTTGGTACTGATTATTCTCTTCAATTAATTATTACTTCTGATTTACAAACCCATACTGAGCATTTCATAGTACCGTTATTATATTTCTTTTCACTAGGTTATAAAGAATAATATTTTAATAAGTTTCCAGGGATACTGTTTATTTTATTTTAGTATGTATCATGTTTGTATATTAAATTTCCAATTGTATTATTAGTATAATTTATGTAATCATGTTTTCTAAGACTTCTAAATTTTTTAGTCCTTTCTAATTTGATTCCTTGTAATCATGAAAATGTAATAATAATATGCTTCATATTTGAGATTATGGTGTTGGGGTGTTATAGAATTATAATCCATATATATTTCATAAATCATATGATGAGAGAATCATCAATAAAATACATTTACAACATATTTCATACATCCAAAAAAGAATCACATTAATCCATATACCTCAGTTGTGTTAATAACATATGATTGTCCATTATCCAATTGTTTAAATTGAGTTATATTATTTTGATGAATTTTGAATTTTTTTTCATAATTCCCCATATCCATTCCATTGTAACACTGATTATTCCACATTTCCTTCTTTAATTTTCTTTATTTTTTGGCTGACCCCTTTTTTCCACATGTATAAAAAACTCCCAATCCATTCATGCTTTTTCTAGGCTGATTTATAAAATAGTTATCACATGTTAAAAAATCTCTCTTTCTCTTCTTCTTCATCCACTAATTTTCTTTTCCATGGTGTTAATAATCCATATTATTCCATTGTATTCCATTAAAAAAGTTAGATCATGAGAATTCATGATCCCTTTTAATGGCACATTTAACTATATATCAGTATGATGAAAATTCCTAATGAACCGGTTACATTTTAAAATGTATTTTAAAAACACCAATGAAGGGGTAACATTTCACTCCACAATGAATATATAATCTATAATATAACTTTACAACATTTAAAACATAGATTAATACTCCAAAAAACATTCTAAATATTTTTTATTTAATCATAGGATCTTTCTCTTCATCATAGTTTGTTTCCCACACTAGAAATGTTTAACAAAGAATGTCTATGAAAATTGTCACCAATTCAGGAATTATATTTATTCTTCCCATATATAATTCAGGATCAACGTCCACTGTTGAACCATATTTCTATTAAGACAATACACTTCATCCCAATGGCAATAATATATTATTCAATGACATAATGGATTTATCATGCACCATTGTGTTGGTAGTACCAGAAAAAGATGGGGTCCTTTTTTATATACTGTGATAAAAAATCGGATAATATATGTATGGAATAGTTTTCTCTATCCAGAAAAGTTAAATTTCCTAAATGAATTATGTTTTCCTAATATATCGACAATTTTCTCTATTCCAAAAATACCTATGGTGACAATAATACTCGGTAAACCTATAAGTATACAATAGTTATTAATACTATTCATCATTAAATAAAGAATTTATTAATAATATAATATGTTTTATTAGATCAAACCCTTATGTAACATAATGTATAATCCAAACATAAGTGAAACAATTATCATAAATTGAATAAATTATATATAAATAAAATCATAATATTAAACATAGAGTATTTATGGATTTCATTAATTACCAATCACTACTAAAATTTTGCAACGAAAATTTTAATTATCCTAAGAATATAACTTGAGGGTATCTAACCAAGTATATAGTAACCCCTGTTGTCATGTTCTGGGTTACACTAGAGTTAGGCACAATGCAATTGTTGGAGTTGTTACACGTAGTTACATATGTTCTATAAACGTAACAAATTATTGTATCCATAGAAGGTATTATTTCTAGGGAAAACCATTTAATAAATACCTTTATAAAATTAAAGGATATTATTCTAAACTTTTCCAAAATGTATATCTTATGGTTATGTTCAATGATCATTGATTTCAAAATCTAGTCTCCAATGTTTCTGCTAAATCTTCTCTCATACCAAGTGTAATTACTATAACCTAAAATCCTCGTGATAGTGCATTATGTTATTATATTTAAGTATAAAAAAGCATAAAATCCTTATGGACCGAGTAGTTTTGCAGTTTTGGATGAAAAATATTATATACATGACCCCTATATGATATTGGGGAACAAAATAATGCATAAAAATGTAAAATCCCGTTATACTTGAAACTCTATCAATGGATTACTATTTATTAATTTGGGAATTGGAACATAATAATTATATGATGAAATGATAATTACTTTTAACTTATGTGGAATAAAAAATAATTAATATGATTTTATTAATAAGGATGGTAAATAACTTAGAAAAAATAAATTTTATTATCTAGATAAGGCATAATTAACAGGGAAAGGTACATTCTATTTAGCCAATAAGATGGGAGTGAACTTCATCCACATATTTTTATATATGAAAATATCATAGATAATATCAATGATTACTATAATATTTTTTTATGTGCTTAATTATTGGACTTGATGTTTGAGGAACATGAAAACAGACATCGTCAAGAACATTCACAATAATGATTAAATCTATGTGTAGAATATCTTTTTATTTGGGCAATTTATTTTCCTCATTAAAAAATATTGATGAATAAAGGGCCAATATAATGTCTAGGACCCTCCTATAAATTCTTTCCTAAGTCATTCCTCATAATAAATAATACAAACAATTAATTAACCTTATTTTTTACACAAAATCAATATTGTATATAATAAACTCATTTAACAATAATTTATTGTTAATAAAACAAGATTCAAAGTATAAAATATATGTAAAAATTGTATAAGGTTTGGGAATTAATGATATATATCACCCAATAATTTTTTTAGTTAAATGATTATAACATATTTATTTTTTGATGATAATTCTAACAATCACAAAACAAAGAGATATTTCGAATATAACTTTGTCCACGTGGTAATTATCAATATAAACATCATGGGTGAGATAATTCATGAAATTTACTTAAAATATAAATAATTATGTTATAATGGTTATATTAAAATGAAAAGGCATAGTATCTGCACCACGTTAATGTGAATTGGTTCATAATAGAAAATAAGAATTAATGGAATGTAATTAGAGATAAAATCATTTACCTTATTTTTCTATTTGAGTGAACTCCATATGACTTCATGAATAATAGTTTTATGAATTTTATTATATTATTAATGAACCATAATTTTATTTATAATATCATATATCATTTTTCTATAATGTCTTAATTTATGTTTGTTAATAACCATTCATTATTTTCACTATTTTGGGCATTAATTTCTTAGGTTTTTGAGTATGTTTTGACTTGTTAGTTATTGTTCCTATTAATTAAATTTTGATTTCATATTATTCAAAAGGTAAAAAAATGTTTTAGGTATAATATATATATATATATATATATTATATATCTATTTAAAATAATATATTATTTTTTTTGTTATGAAATGAAATGAACCATTCATGGGGATGATATATCGTACGAATACCTGAACACACATTTCATTTCATGTTCATAAGAAAATAATAAATGGTAAAATATATATATATATATTATAACAAAATTATGATACTTATATCACATATTTCTCATTTTTTTATTTTATCTATCATAAAAATATTCTGAGTTTAGTGTCAATGAATCACATCGCTTAGAAGAGGTAGTAGTAAACACATCCATAAACTAAGTCATTGTATCCCATAAAACTGAATTCATAATGTTATATGTCATATAAGAATTAAAGTATTAATAAATGTTAAATAGAGAAAATAAATTATATAAATTGATTTATAATAACAATTCCCACCCCAATAGGTTATAAAGGAAGAACAAACAATCATCATTTCGTGAGACATTAGTCAGTCATACACATGAATAGTAGGTTTTTTACCCATTTGACAGAAGTATTTATAAGTACAGGTAAGAACCATATAATTAAAAAATATCAGTCTATTTATGATATTGAGGTTATTATATTATAATTTAATAACAATACATCAGGTGGTTGATAAGTAAATAATATGGTAGTGACCATTGAATAATGTTACCTCATTTTCATGTAAATCATTTTTGTTTTTACAACAAGGTGTCCATGTATTGAATGTTTCCCATGTTGAGGAATCAAGGATGTGGGAATGGATTTTGGTTGCTTATTTGAGTAGAGTTATTGTGAGAAAAATGATTTATATGACTTAATAAGTGGGAGGGATGAATTGATTTTTATATAAATGGATGAGTGGTATTCTTGTAAATTTTTGAAAAGTGAATTCAATACACATTTTCTCCCATGAAAAGTAGATCCCAAAGTTGGCTAAATCCGAAAAAATGCAGTATAGTGTAAAACAATGAACCCGAGAAGGGAATACAGACTTGTTTTGATGTACTTTTGGGCATTAATTTTATGTTTTAGTCCTTTGATATGTTATTTTTTTCTCCTAATCACTATAATTATTTCTTATCAATGTTACTAATATTTTTAGTCAAAAATATGATTACTATATTTGAAATTATTAATTATTATATTTCAAAATATGTAAAATATTTTTACAAACTCCAAACATGAAAGAAGAAAAAGTTTATTTAAAAATATTCAAGTAGACAATATAGAAATGAATGTTTATAAAGTAGAAACGTTCAAAACAAGGCTATATTTGCATATCTAACATCATATTGGGATTTGTTACTATAGCCAAAATTTTATTTTTAGATGTAAAATTGAAGTAATTAATTTTTATAACCTATCAAATATGTAATTTCTTCTTATAAATAAATTATATAAAATACCTGTTTTGAAATAAATTCAATATTGTTTTACTATTCATAAAATATGAAACATCACAAAATAATACCAAAAATTCAGTACAAGATAATTTGGGACATTTTTTCAAAAATAATATTTAGATGGACATAAAAAATTTATATAAGTGCCAATATATATGTTTAAAATAGGTTCTCAACTAAAATTCAGTAAAACTACTTTTATAAAAATATAGATTTATATATATATAATTTGGTGTGTTTTTATCATAAGCCTATCAAATATATGGAATAAAAGTAATATATTTATATATCTATATTAAATTAATACCAACAACCAAATTTAATAAATTTAATTTAGTTGGATATGAATACAGTTTGTGTATAATAATAGTTTCTTATGTTAACATTCGATTTATATTCAATTGGTCATTATATTCATTAATTATTAAACTGTTACCGAAGAATTCAAACACATATATGTATAAGTCATTTTATAATATTAATAAAAATATATTTAATTACATTGTTTATATAATTTATTTTATTTTTCATGCATTATTTTTAAATATTGTATGGAATTAATTCGAGACCAGGCGTTGAGACAGAATGTGATTCTAAGGCCCTTTTTACCAAAAATAAATGTTTTAATATTTTTAAAATATCATTTATAATGTGTATGTAGTTACCATGAAGAAGTAAAATAACATCTTAATGGGTGATTAGATTCTAAATATTTGGGATCCATTGTGTTCAGAGTAGTAGATGTACCCTCGGTGAGGCCTAACATCTATAGGCATTGTTCATCATGGAAATGTATTTTTTTAGATTTTTTAATGAATAAAATAAATTATAGATTTATTTTATTTTGAAATTACATCGAAAAAATGAATAAACATAGTTTCTCATAAATAAACAACTATGCTGGGACCCATGTTTGGTCTTATAACCCTGAATGTTCTCTCGAGGCCCTAGAGAGAGACCATGTAGAATTATCTCAGTGAATGATGATGAGACTGGGATCATATATCATTATTGATAGATTACCGACAAAAATCAGTCTTTAATGGAGAACGATATAATTACCATGTTGGCCATGTTTTTTATACTTTTTTCTGTTTTCATGGATTCAATGATGGACTCATACCAACCATGGAACATGTAGATCCACAGTTAAATTGTTATTTTGGGACGGGTTTAATTTCTGAATTTATGTGATTGATTTTGGCTATGATTTATTGATCATGTTTACTGGGATAGATCAAGGATTGAGGAATCAATAGCTTAGGATCGTTCTTCATGTTTCATTGATGTGTGTACTATTATCCCCCATTTTATATGCATTCTTCATTAACCAACAGGTTATGAATGATTGATCGTTCTACCTTCATTTCAGGGAATAATTATCCGATATTAAAGATAAAACACTGGGATAACATAACAGTGGCGTGATGATGATGTCAGTAGATGAATCAATGCAATTCGGGATATATTTTTCTTCATATATTTTTTTGGATTTAAAGCTATATTCTGAGGATATTAAAGGCCTGAAACACCTTGATTTGATGTTAGGGTGTTTAAGGAACCCTTGATCTTGAGTTTATATGCGAGTAGACCAATGGAGAGGAATTCATGTGATCTATAGAGGTGCACAGAACAGGAACATATTATTATGGAAAATTTTGATGAACACAATGTGTAACTCACGATTACAAAATTGGTTCCCCCCAATTACTGGCAGATAGGGTTTCAGGAGTTAGTAAAATGCATTACTGCACATTACGTTAACAGATGGTGTGTGGGTATCTCTATAATTCTTGGTGTGAATATAAGTAGAAACATGAACACTTGGTTAAGTACATGGTTTTCTTACAAAAAGTGTTCCTCACAACATGGAATTTCCCAAACCATGTACATGGACTACCACTAGTACCTGTACAATGGAAGACATACCAAGGTTAACACATTATAATGGAACATGGACGGAGTGCATGGGTGGACCCCGGATAGAAGGATCATGTGTGTGATTTCATTTAAACATTGTGTACCCATATTCTATATGACACAGTTGTAATTCCATGTGAAAGTATTAAAGGGAAATACACAAGGTCTTGCAACAGAACATGTAACAGTACCGCACACTACGTATACATTCCAACATGGTTTGAATCCTGTGACCGCCATATATTAGACATGTTTTATTTGGGTTTTTCCCTTTATCTCTTCCCTAAATGTTAGTAGGTACCATTTCCTACTCATAATAGTATTACTCTTTCGCACGAAATATTTGATAGTGTCATTGGAATCTATAGAGTGGCCCGGTTTATGATCCTCTATTCATTCTTCATTACCTAGGTATAGTACTTTGTATTAACATGAACAACATCACCGGACCTTGATTCTCTACTTAGAGGGATTGTCTACATGGAGTTGTTGGTATCATCCATTGTCCTTGAATGTGATGCTCATCTGTTGTATCACATATCTATCTTCATATATTTCATCGTAGATCTCTCATTATAGTTCCTAAGGAACAATAATTCTCTAATGGATGTCATCAGTGCTATTAATCTCATAAGTGTGTTCTCTTGGATGAGTCATTCATGTGATCTTCAGAATGAATCCCTAGATTTTCTATATGGTAGTTGTGACTTACCTCTAGACTATGTATCTTGGATTTAGTGTTCATATATATTATTATATGTTTCACAGACATATACTTATATAAAGATAACTATCTATTTCCATTGTGTATTTCATTGTGATTTCAGGGTGTCATTCTAACTTTTAGTTTACTCACCCCTACACATGTTTTTCTCACCTGTTTCACATCCTCTAAAGATGAGACGCCTTTAGAGATAGTCCTTGGAATACTGGGACCTGATATAGCTTAGTGAGATTAGGAAGGATGAGGTGTGTTCGTATGGTTACAAATAGTAGTCCCAGACACTTTTTCTTACAGGTTGGTCTCTGTGGTTTACAAACTCATTCATTTTGGTGTGTTTTTTTTGTCCGAGTTTCAGATTACATTAATTTCCAATCATACTCTATTTGTTGGGATATAATGATATTCATGCATTTATTTCTTAGTTGTTTTTAATTTTTGCCTTTTTTGGCATGGAGATGTGTGCGTGCATACCATTACATAGAAAATGTTGCCCAAGTTAGTGTTATGAATACTATGTGCTAGTCACCAGCCTATTTTTTATTCATGTGGTTTGGGTGAGTCGTGGAATATACCCTACTATTATGAGACATCAAAGAGTGTTATCACAGCCCAGTTAGTCAAATTTTAGCACCAATAGTCTATGATATTGCTTTGGGGTAGTTCCATTAACTATATCGAGTACATCATTCAGGCCAGGGTCTCTAGTCTTGGTGTAAGACACTAACACATCCATACACCAAGACACTAACAACATGAATTTAGGCATAGAACATGATAACACTGGTTTTAGGGAAAATAATGGTACATACATCATATAAGAATGGGGTTTGTTTCCCATTTCCATATTGATTAAGATATCTTGATATTTTCACTGACTATTGTACATCATGCTTTCATAAAGGATTACCCTTAGATGCTGACCCCCTAGGATTCAATAGATACATCCTGAGGATGACCCCCTTGGTGATGAGGCTCTAATAATGGGACAAGTTCCTCAGAGTACACATCCAAGTGGTGAAACATATATATCCCCACCTGTGGAGGAGTTCATGGTACCCACAGTACCATTATATGAGTATAGGCTGAGTGTGCCTCATGGGTTTTATAGAAAGAGACCATTCATGTTTGGAGGCAATCCCTTCCCACGGTCTGAGTACTAGATTCATGGGGTGAACTGAGTTTTCTGTCTAGTCAACTCACAAACAGATCAGATAGAGGACCTGGTAGTGAGCCTTATTATAATTCCATGTCCATAGAAGGACATATCCAATGCATTATTTTAAAACATTTGAATGATTATAAAGAACCATGTTCAGATGAACTGATCAGTTTAGCAGCCTTGGAAAAAATATTACATACATGTACGTTACATTATACACAACATATATAATCAATTGGAAACATCATTATTTCAATTTCGTAACCCCACATATCAATAATAAAACACTTATTGGCATCAATTGAAAATAAAACATAAAAAAGGGGTCATCTCAGATGGTCACTAAAGATTAACAATATAGCTAAAACTATCACAAATAACCAATAAAATTTATATAAAGGTAAAAAATAAGAACACAAGCCTTCAAAAATAATATATGAAGCTTAATATGTCATTTATTTATTAAATAATTCTTTTTATCCATTCATGTGGATATTCTTCAAGTCTAATATTCACATGTAAAATGATTAACTAGTTTTATAATGAGGGAATGCATAATTATAGACATCTTAATCACTACATGAAGGCCTAATGCAATGACCACACAACAATATTCTATCCAAGCATCATGCCAAGACAGTAGTTTATCTTACGAGACCAACTCATGCATCATGGGGCTATAGAGATCCCCACCGTTAACTTACTATTTCCTATACATTGTTCATATTAAAAGAATGCAACAGAATATAAGCATTCATATTAAAACTAGCATATGATATGATAATACAATAGGCATAAACCATGAATGGTATGAAAATAAAAAAATTCATAGATAAACATATCATAAAACCTTCAATACAATATGGTATATTGTATCATAATAAATCAACATTATAAAAGCATAAAATCTAAAAAACGATGTAGACAAAGAGGAAAATAATTTAGTAAATTGATTAATTTTTTTAAGAGAAATATCCCATTCTATTTTTAAAACATTTATATCATCAAAATTTATAAAAGAATAGATTTAAATGTTATTTTTTGAATCACATTTTCCCATTCCACTTGGATTATTTTGAACCGAATTAGAATTTAAAACATTCATGTGAATATAAATATATCCTAAAAACCATTTTGAAAACATGGTCATTAATGGGATAGATTTAGAAGAATACATATTTAAAAAATTTAAAATAATTTTTTAGTTAATTATTTAAATAAATAAAACATTAAGAAGAAACCTTTTGAAAACACATTTAAGAAACATGGACTTGGATGATAAATGTGACCCCTGAAATTCTTACATATAAACAATCTCATATAATATTGATATTTAGGAATTAACCCTTACCTTAGGCTTGATTCTCTTCGCACGTGTCTGAAACTCCTGTATAATATTTTTATACATATTATTAACTTATATAAGAATCATAATAATATTTATGATATCATATTTTATTTTTTATGACATTACATTAACAATTTATTAACAATTCCAATTTAATAAAACATTTCAAGTACTAATCGCCTTGTTTATCGTATGTGTTTTGAATTGTTATTATTTATGATATTACATAGATCATAATTTACATACTCAAATAACGTAAAATATTATTTAATATCATATATATTCTATGTATAAATATATATAATAGATAGATAAATAAAAATGAACACAATGTTTATGGAGATGGTAGACCGTACATACGCTTGAAAGTTGTTTCTGTTTTCATCTCGTATTTAATAAATGTAAGTCAATTACATATGTATATATATATATATTCCATGTAGCATTACTATTTTATATATTTCATACTTATTAAAAAAAATTATTCTTATATTAATTCTTGGATGGTGAACATGTAAGACAAGCCTTATAGCGTCGTGGAGACGGTAAGTCGTACGTACACATGAGCGATAATATCATTTACTTAGTGGTTAAATAGTATTGAATTGGATGAAATATTAATTTTATAGAAGAAATATCATGTTATATATATTATTTAAATCAATTATATTCATACTTATACCCATATAAATAATTTTTAAGTGAAAACAATTTAAACCAAGGCATGGTGATGGTTAGTTGTACGTACACACACATGCTGATATTGTTTCACTTAGTATGGGTAAAAAGAGGAATATGGTTGTCCCATAATTATATTAACATTTCATCTTATTGAAAGTACTGGAATAATTATTTTATTATGGTAACAATATAGAAATATGAAGTATAATAATAAAATTACATTGATAGAGGTGATAAAATGATTAACTCATTTCAGGTGTCTCCTATTGATTTGCACAAAAGGACTCCATTAGATGTATTTATGGCAAAATTATGGCCACTATAATGATTTTATGGTGGTTTAGAGGATAAATTGAATGATTTTCACCAAACCAAAATCATTAGATGTATAATTTAATAGGAAAGGGTTGTTCCCTTTAATATGAAAGATGAGGGGAACTTTGTGAACTATCTTGAAATGTTAATTTATTATAAAATTATTTTTAATTTGTAATAGCTCCAAAAAAATTTATTTAGAGAATAATATTAGAATGGGTATGAATTTTCTTAACCAATTATTTTTATACAATTTTAGTTCAAAAATTAATTCTTATCTTTTCAGATAAACCCTCAGATAAATAGTTTAACTCTTACCATGACTTTTTGTATTTTTTTACTATAAGGTTAATTTAGTTAATATAAAATTCCAAGAAAAAATAAACTGGATAATTAATTAAATTGTTAATATTATTGAATTATTTGGTTGAACCACTGATATTTAGGATTTTTATATCATTTAATAAAATATTAATTTTTTAATACTCATTTCTGTCAATTTTTACACCATTAATTAATTGATTTTTCATAAAGACATAACAACCTGATTCCTTCGAATAAAAAGACATTAACAAAATTATATATGGTCATAGTCATCAAAAAAATATATTATGGAATAAATTTTTTTAAATGTTATTTATTTTATTTTTTATAACATCATTTAATTGATTCTTAAATTAACAAGGAAAATACTATAGAAGTATTATCTCCTAAATAAATTTTATTATTCAATGTATAAAAATTAAAAACCAAATACCATGATGTCGGTAATAGTGTTATCGTTATAATTACTATTTTTAGATGAAATCATCATGAATATTCATCAAATTAATTTTTTTAAAGATATATGTTTATGTTATATTTCTCATTAATTTAAATTAATTCATATAACATGTCATTATCACACCCAAGTTCCTCGAAGGGGTCCAAAATTCTTCCCAAGGAAGACCATGGTAGGATTTAAATCATTTAATAAGATTAAGTCATGTTTTAGGGGAGTTTAATATTATTATAATATTATTGGTTACCGTTATTTATCAGATTTAACCTTTAACCATGGTAATTAAAAATAATTTTTGAAGTTATATTTCCTTATTTTCAAAAATAAAAAGTACCTATTTATAAAAATTAGAAATTCTAAATAAAAATATGGAATCCATTTTTCAAAATTAAAAAAATATAATTTTCACTAATTAATTTAAAATTATTTTTTTTGTTTTCAAAACTAGAAAGCAGGTTTTAATAAGTAAAAACAATCAAACGATTGACATTTGTTTATGTAAAATTTAAATGTGAAATTACATAAATGACCATAATTGTTTTAAATAATAAAATATTAGTCAATTTAGAAATTAAAATCAATTAAAAATTTAATCTATCTATATAAATAAATTACATGAAAATGCATTTTTGAATTAAAATGCAGTAATTTTCTCTATTCATCAAAAATAGAAATTTTCTATAATGTTACCAAATTTTGACTCTATGAAAAATTTGATATTTGGAATTCAAAAATGAAGCCTATTTAAAAAAAATGTTTATAAAACATCTAAATTTTTTTAATACTTTTCATAACCATTTTTTAAACAGCTAGTTTGAATGGTCGTTGTGTGCTCGAACTCGATGTTGTGTGTAGTGAAAGCTGTAGAATTATTTAAAAAGGAAGAGTACCATGAAATATTGGGGTGTTACATTATCCTAGACTTCAATATATTATGTCCTCACAATTTAATACTTTGGGTTCTGTAAATAAGGTTTGATTGTCTAAAATTCTTTTATTGCAATCCCACAGAGGAAAATGATCGATTAATCTTTTAATTTAATATAAAAAAGTTATTTAATAAGTTTTAAAAAATATCACATGCTGGGGTTACATTTGTTAAAAAATATACAACAATATAAATTTGACCATCATGTTTTTATAAATAGTGATATAGGACATTATTATGAGAATTTTGACAACCAGAAAGCTATAAATCTCTGATTATCTATGGGACCATTTGATTCATCTCAAAAGAAAGTACTATGATTTTTTATATTTTTATGATAATTTCCCTTATGTTACAAAATTAATTTAATTATTAAACCTAAAAAATAAGTAAGAATACTTAATTGACATGTAGAGTTTCATCCTTTTTGTAATTCCTACAAGAAACTCATCTTTCTCTTCAAATATATAATAATACTCAAAAATATACGCTCTATTTTAATCGTATAATGTTAAAAATATACTCATATACATTTAAATAATGAAAACTTTGTTATGCTAACCATTAAATCATGTAGGCCAGTGGTAGGTGATGATTTCCTTTTTCCCTTCAGTTGCGGGTACAAGTCTGCAGGCCTTGCTGGACACAATGGGTTGTAACCCAACCTACAATTTGTCTTTTTCTAAAAATTATAACATTCAAAAAATAATAATCTTATCTAATGTTTTAACCTTAATCATTAGTATCAAATTTCCAATATAATCCATTCTGATAATTAGGCTTATCCAAAATACTTTTGTCCCAACTCACAGTCCCAAAATTGATACTGAAGGTCACATTAAATAAATGTGAATACCTTCTTGATGTGTTCTTTTATAACATGTTAATAACCTTAATTACTTGAAAAAAATTATTTTATTTTTTCATTTTATGTTATTCCTTATTTAAAACAATTAATAATGCATATACTCCTTGAATCCAATAAATGATGGAAAATACCAATAAAGATGGTATAAATTTCATATTAGACAAACCATTAATTAGTGAGAAGAATATAAATAATATCGAATATACATTATCAAAATCAATTAACTATTAGTCCAAAATAATTATCTCTGAATTTGAACCATATTAAGGTTATATTTCCCCCAACCTTATATATTCCAAAATTTTTTACATGAAAGCATGTCACAATTCTTGGCACCATACAATCTCAAAAACATAATGAAATAGTACAATAGTGCAGTACTTATATACACTATAATTCTTATAACTAGTAAATTATTAATAAAATACTCAAATGATTCAATTACATAATAAAACCAAAATAAAACTACTCATTCTACTTCATATTCGGTTGTATTGTAACTATTTTATTATCAAATAGCATCTTTTGGGGTATACTATGAGGATTGGGATATTGATTCAATTAGTGTCCCAACTCCTTAGAGATGAAGCATTGTACATTTGAAACCTTTTTATTACAATTGAAATCATGGGAATGGTGTCTTTTTTCTCAACACATATAACAAACTCACATTCCCTTCATGCATTTACCAAGGTTATTTTTCCACAGTTCTCTAGGGTTGGAAAATCCTTCTTTCCCTTCTTCCCTTTATCCATTTTCCCCTACCATACTATTCTTCTCTTTCTTCCCTTAAAAGACATAGGACATATAGAATTCATTACTTATCTTGTAAACACATGAAAATATTTTTTTATATGATGAGACTATATGAGAGACTATTTTTATTTGAAATTTTGGCTTAATACCATGAATGATATGATCCTTATTACTCTTGGGTTCATCTGTATTGCTGGAGTTTCCATTTCTTATACTGGGAACCATTTATAAATTATGACATACACTAGGTTAGGTCATATCGTAATATATAATCCGAAAAATAGAAAAATACATTTCCTTAATTGACGATTTACATGTATCTAGTCTCATAATAAAGAAATTGTTTATTTTGTGGCATATTAACTCTTAAATCCTTTATAATAGTTAGTAACGAAAATATGAATTTTTTTAATAATATACCTCAGCAGTGTCATACATGGTGGGCAGTAAGGCCCGTTGTCGTGTACCAGGTCTCTTTGAATTATTCTTGGAACACCTTTTCAGAGTTTTTACTCTTATGTATTTTCATTCCGGAACCACTTCCACTTATATTATTCATATAGGAATATATTTTCAGGGAACCCCCGCATAATATCTATGTTACCAAGATTATAGGATGTTCTTCTATACTCATCCTTGAATTATATCTTTGGGTAATGTTACTTCATAAAAGTTTTTCTAAATCTACTTTCCAAGGTCGTCGAAAAGAATCCTCTGATACCAACTTTCTTGTATCGACCCCATAAGCCCGTAGCTAATGTAATATATTATTACATTGGAATTATTACAAGGAATAAAGTCCCAGATGAGAGATCAGTTTAGTAGTCATTGAAAATAGATTACATACATGAACATTACATAAAACACACCACAGATAATCCACTTATAATTTCATTATTTCCCTTGACTAACTCTGAATATCAAATATAAAACACATCATGGCATCCTGGGAAAATAAAACAAAAGAAAGGGGTGGACTCAAATGCTCAGTAAGGATAAACAATATACTGTAAGCTATCATAAATAACAAAAAACATTTATGGTATGGTAAAATATTAGAACAAAAGGGTTTTAAAGCATTAAACCTACCATTATATGACTTGAATAAATAAAACAAGTTAATTTAAACAATCACATTGATATTATACTAATTGAATAATCAAATGTAAAATCAATAACTAGTCTCAAAATGGGGGAATACATAATGTAAGAAATCTTAACCACTACGTCAACACCTCATGCCAAGACCATACACAAATATTTTGTCTAAACTGTGTGTCAAGATACTATTTTTTTTCATGAATCTAACCTATGCATCGAGGTGCTAAAGAGATCCCCGACCGTCACTTTCTATGTCCAATACAATCATGATATGAAAAGGATGAAACATGAAAAAACTATTCGTATTAAAAATTTCATATGATATATTAATACATTATCCATAAAACATGAATGATATAAAAATAACACATCCATAGTTATAAATATCCAAAAACCTTCAATAAAATATGAAATATTTTATTATAACAAATCAACCTCATACAAGAATAAAATCCAACAAAGGATGTTGTCTTAGAAGAAAATTATTTAATAAATTCATTAATATTTTTATAGGAAAATATCCCAAACTAATTTAAAAACATTAAAGGATTCACAATTTATAAAAGAATTAATTTGATAGATATTATTTGAATCACGTATTCCCATATCACTTTGATACATTTGAATTGAAATATCATTTCAAAAAATTCTTGTCCATATAAATACATCCTTAAACCATTATAAAATAATGAACATTAATGAAAATGATTTAAAAGAATAAATATTTAAAACATTTAAAATGATGTTTTAGTAAAAAATTACCTTAAATGAAACCTTAAAAATCAATTTTAAAATTATATTAACAAACATTGACATGAATGATAAATAGGTCCTCATAAAAATTTACCCATAAACAATCTCGGATAATAATGAGATTGAAGAATTAACCATTACCTAATGTATGATACTCACTATACAAGCTCAAAACACTTGTATAATATTTTTAAACATATTATTAACTTAAAAAATAATCAAAATGACATTTAGGATATCATTTATTATTCTTTTATGAAATTATATTAACAATTTATAATCAATTCATTGTTAAAGCAACATTTCTGGTAATAATATATTTGTTAATTGTATGTGTTTTGACTTGTTATTATTGATCATATTACATAGATAATAATTTATTTATTTACTAAATGTAAAATATGATTTATATATCACATATATTATGTATAGAAATTTATATAATAGACATCTAATTATAACAGAACACATTGTTCATGCAAAAGGTAGACTGTGCGTACGCATGAATGTTGTTTCCGTTTTGTTGATGTATTTAATGGAAGTATTTGAATGAAATATCTATATGTATAACATAATTATAATTTTTATTTCATATATTTAATAATTATTAATGATATTTATTCATATAATAATCCAGGTATGGTGAACAATGAAGATGAGTCACATCGCATCGTGGTGATTATAAGCCTTATATTGGCAGGAGCAACAGTATCATTTTTTAATGGTTTAAAGGTATAGAATCGGTTGTAATATGAATTTTATAGATAAATTATCATGATATATTAATTATTTTAATCCATAATATTAATCATTACACCCATATAAATAATGTGTACATGAAAAACAATTTATACGACAACATGGAGACTATGAGTCGTACGAACGCACACATAGTGATATTGTTTTTTGTAGGATAGCTAAAAGGTGGAATATTGTTGTAACATAATTATAAAAGAAATATCAGAATATTTAAGTTATGGGAGTTATTATTTTTTATGGAAACAACATATAAAGGAAATTTATATGAAGAAGAGAACTTTGAATGATCTGATAAAATAATTAACTCTTTTCGGGTGTTTCCTCTTGATTTACACATAAGAACTCCATAGGATGGATTTATGACCAATGTTAGGACTCTAATAATATTTTTGGTCAGTTGGGAAAAGAAATGGGAAGGTTTTGGGTGAACCAAAAGAATTTAGGGGCATGAGTTAAAGAGAAAGGTAGGTTCCATTTTATAAGAAAGGTTAGTGGAACTTCAGGGAAAATCATGAAATATTAATTTATTATAAAGTTATTTTATGATTCTAAACGAAGAAATTATTTTATTTGTAGAGTAAGATTATAATGGGTCTAAATCCTCTCAATGAAAAAATTTTAGACATGTTTATTTCATGAAATTATCCATATCGTTGGGGAATAACCATTAGTTAAACAGTTTAACACTTATTGTGTCTTCTTGCATTTTATACTATAGGGTTAATACAGTGACTATAAAATTACAAGAGATAATGAAGTGGATCATTAATGAAAATTTTAACATTATCTATGCATTTTGTCTTAACATATGATTTTTAGGATTTTTAAATCATTTAGTAAAATAGTATTTGTTTTAATAACTCATTTGTGTCGATTTTGATATTATTGTTAAAGTCATAAAAACTTTATTCATTACAATAAAAGTAATTATATTAATGATATAATTCCATAGTGATTATTAATACTGGTTTCTGGTATTAAAATATTCAAATTATATTAATTTAAATTTTTATAATATTAATATTTTTGATTAATTTGTTAATTTGCAAAATACCGCATCTTTATTGTGATATAAATAAATTTAATTATAAAACATCTAAAAATTACAGATAATATACCATGATGTACAAAATAGTTTTATATTTCTAATGATGATTAATAGATTAAATTATCACTTACATAACTCTAATTTAAACTGTTTTACTAAAAGATTATTGTTTATGTTATATTTCTCTTTACCTAAAATTAATTATTGTAACATGTCATTATTAAACCCATGTAGTTCTATGGGGTCTCCAAATAGACCCAAGGATGACCATGGTTGGTCATATATCATCCCTTTGTATTATAACATGTGTTAGAGTATTTTTATATTAGTATCATAGTATTGTTTACCCTTATTTACATGATTTACCCTTTAACAATTGTAAATAAAAATAATTTCTGGAGTTACTATTCATAATTTAAAACATTTAAAGTACCTATTTACAGAATTTTTTCATTTTTATTCCAAGTATGGAATCCATTTTCCACATTCAAAAGATATAATTTTTAGTAATTAATTTTAAATTAAATGCTTACATCTAAACTAGAAGGTGGGTTTTTACGAACTAACAACTATCAAAAGATTAACATGTGTTTATATAAAATTTAATGTGAAATTACATATAATGACCGCCATTGTATTAAATAATAAAATATACATATAATTAAACAATAAAAAAATGATAAAATACACCGTGTCTATATAAAAAAATTTGTTGAAATGGTAGTTTTGAATGAAAATGCAGTATTTTTCACAAATCATAAAAAATGGAAACTTTTTAAAAAATTGCCCAAATTTCACCCAAAGCTAACTTTTATATTCTGAATTAACAAATAAAGTCTATTTTGAAAAATTAATTTTCGAAAATTTTAAAATGTTGTTAGTACTATTCATAACTATTTTTGAAATCACTATTTTGAAAGGTCATAGTGCGATCAAACTCAATGTAGCGTGTATCACATGTTATTGAATTATTTAAAAAGGATCTGTACCATGGAATTTTGGGGTGTTACAATTATATAAGGATCATCATGGAAATGGTAGAGTTTGTCTATCCAGACTCACGAAGTGGAGAATATATTTTGGACTGAGTTTTAGATTCTATTCAAAGAGGGGTTCTCACTAGATTCGCTAATAAATGTGTGTGTTCCAGAGATTCTTTTGATTCAGTACAGTAGCTGGAAAATGGATGATTGTTCATCGATGTTCACCAACCTTCATTGTACTCTACTGGTATAGAGATAGATTAGTAATTTAGGGATCATATCTTTGAGAGAAGTTTGTGTAGAGAAATTTGATCCAATTTTATCCCTCCATACATTCCTACTTGTGATTTGGTTCTTGAGAGAGAATTGGTGGTTGAAAGAATCTTGGATGAGTAGATACAACTGGTGGTAATTTGAAATGGAGGATAAGGTGTAGAGACCTTGATAGCAAGAAGTTGATGTTAATCACAGTGTTCTAGATGTGGGAGACATTTTAATAAGAGTTGCTATGATAGAGAATATGCATTTTAAGGAACATAGGGTGAGTACAATCAGCAAATAGAGAAGAAGTTTTATTTAGGTAATGGAATGGGACATCTTACTTCATATTGTGTGACCCGACATGATGCTAACAAGTATACTGTGGATGGACCACTAAGGTAGAGGCAACAATAGTAGCACGTAGATTCACATGGTAGAAGATAGGGAAGAAGAGTTGGTAGAGAAGCCTGATGTGGTAAAAGATTCGACATGTTATAACCACCCCCAAAGGCAGTCCTCAATAGGCTTAGTGAGATGGATGATAGGAGAGGAGACAATTACACGTGGTCTAGTCATATGATCCAGGGGATCATGGTATGATTTGATGTATGATATGTGTCTTCTCTACTTTAGCTTTAGTACTGATAGATACATTGTATAGTCATTCAATTATCACAGAATATCTTGATCAAGGAAAACAGATTATTGTTGGACCATTTACTCATCCATTATTCTTAGACTAACATACTGGATATGACTCAGTTATCACACATGTGTCAAAAAAGTGTCACCTGACCCTTATAGGTGAGAGTTTTTTTGAACCACTTGTAGGTAGTATTGAGGCCTTACGATGTCATTTTTATTATTGATTGGTTATCCACTATCTATGACTAGATTGACTATTATACGAAAAAGAATTAGTGTTTCCTTAATGATGTAAGGAGGTTTTCATTTTTGGTGAAATGGAAAACAACGTCACAAAATATGGAATCATGCATAGGCGGGGGCAACTAATAACTACTATATTGTCTAGGCCAACCATCATTGCAGAAGATTTAATGAGTTAACAATTTCCAATGGTACTATTGGTGTATGAAGGTTTCATTCTAAAAGGAGTTCCATGATTACATCCCATTTGGGAAATATACTTATGCATTCAACTACACCCCAGGACAACTCCAATATTTTCAACAAAATACTAGATGGATCCCATAGAGAATTGCGACCCGATGGTGTAGTTGGAGGACATGTAAAAGAAGGGACTCCTGAGACCCAGGGTTTCACCATTTTTGGCCCCTGTGTTTTTTTTTCAAATTGGAAAATGGGAGAATTCATTTTTGTATGGACTATCGATGCCTAAACTTGGTAATTGTAATGAATATGTATCCTTTACCATGGATTGATGACAACATAAATTAGTATAGTGGGAAAAGCTTGTTCTATAAGGCCGAACATCAATCAGGCTCTCACCATCCACAAGTATGGGGTGAGGATATACTGAATATGACCATCAAATGTCATAATAGTAACTATGAGTACTTATGGATGGCGATTTGTGGGATAAATATGACAATAGTGTATATGGGACTCATGAACAATATCATTCGGGTTTATTTTGACAATTTCATGGTAGTCTTCATTGAATATGACCTTAAGTACAAAGTATCTGAGATGGAGAGAATGAGACACATAATGAAGGTTCTATAAATAATCAAAGAGATATATATTTTTGGGAATATATGAAAGACCCAATTCTGGATTTAGGAGGACCACATCCTAGGACATTTTATCTCAACATATAGAGTGGCAAGGAATCTGACCAAAGATGAGGTTATATTAGCATAGGGTCCACCTAGAAGTGTGATAGAGGTGCAGAGAATCCATAGCCTAGAAAAATATTACCAATGAATCATACATCATTTATCTACGATATTTGCACTGATGAAGGGCATGACTCCAAATGGGAATATTTTTTGTGTGTGTGTGAAGATAAGATCCAACAAGCTATTTGGTAGTTGGGGAAGAGTTTGATGAGTTCTCTGATCAAGAGATTGCCAAACAATGTTATCGTTTATCTAGTGTTTTGTAATTTATCACATACTTGTCTTGGTTTTGTTCTAATGTAGATAAAATAATTGATATCCTATGGTTCATGTATTTTAGTCCACATGAGTATAACTACGCGACCCACAATATTGAGTTAGCTGTGATATTATTCACATTGTTAATATGGTGAAACTGCTTGATGGGTGAGTGGTTTGTCATATAATATTATCATAAGGGTCTCAAGTATATCATGTCTCATAAGGATCTGAAAATGAGATAGAGGTGATTGATATATTTCTTCCATGAATATGACTTTAAAAGTTTATATACTCAAGGGAATAAGAATGTGGTATAAGTTGATCTCAATAGGTGATCTAGTTCATAGTCACAGAATGAGGTATCAGATAAGATGGACTCATTGTATTTATCCTATATGGATGGAGATGGATAAGCATACCTTCAATCTATGGTTGTAACACATCCACTCTTAGAACGAGTTATGGAGGCACAATATAGGGTTACCAACTATGAGACTTTTCATTCTCATATATCCACAGGGCATGCTTTATATGGATATTAAAAAGGTGGGGTTCATGACACCATTTTTAATTGATGTACAATAGTTCCAATGGAGTTGTGAGATGAGGTTTTGAATGATTTACATACACCTCCATGTCAGTATATCATGATGTTGTGAAAATACACCAGGACCTCTGATGACATTTTTGGTGGATGAGATTGATGAATGAAGTGGTAGAGTTCGTTTCATGATTCCATTATTTTCATCAAGTGAAGTCTAAGAACAAAGTTCTAGTCTGTATAGATAAACACCTTGAGGTTCTAGAATGGATGTAGGGTAGGATATATATGGAATTCATGATGGATTTACCACATATGTACATGGGACACAATTCCATTTGGGTGATCATTGACCATCTAACCTTGTTGGTCCACTTGTTATCTATTTGAGAGTGGAGTTCAGTAGAGTGCATTGGATGGATCTACGTTCGTGGGATAGTTCCACTCCATGTAGTTCAATTGACTATTGTTTCTGGTCATGATTATTTTTTACATCCGGATTATTGAAAGAATTCCAGGAGGCGTTTAGAACCTAGTTATTGGTCAACACTGTATTTCAACCATATAGGTATAGAAAAACGGATAAGACATTTTAGGTTCTAGAGGTCATGTTGTGAGCATGAATGTTTATATTCATCCATAGTTGAAAGGAGCCTCTACCACTTGTGGAGTTTAATACCACAAATGCTACCATTCCACCATTTGTATGGCACAGTTCGGGGATTTGTACATGCGATCATATAGGTGAACATTATTCTTGACTAACCTAGGAGTGTTAGTACTAATTGGACCATAAATGGTTGAGATACTATAGTGAAGGTTTAGATAATGGAAGATAGGATAAAGACTTCTCATAACCATCAAAATTCATACGTTGATAGTAGAAAAGGGCCTTTGGAGTTCGAGGAAGGAGAAAATATATTAATCCGAGCTTCACATCGATGTTGATTACATAGATTTAGAAGGGGAAGTAAATTAAATTTCAGGTTTATCCTCCCCTTTAGATACTATGTAGTGTTTGTGAGGTGTCTTACCACTTAGCACTTCTCCTCTAGTTGGACTCAGTACATGACATATTCCACATGTCGTAGCTGAGGTGGTTCATGCATTACACATCATATGTCATAAACTAGCGGAAGGTAAACATTAAGGTTGGAATTTTATTTTTTGAGTACCCAGTGGAGATCATGAATCAACAAGAGAGTATCCTTCATATGTGAGTGATTCTGTTTTTTCATGTATGGTGGTAGCACATGACCCTCCAGGACCGCACTTTGGGATGAGAGGCTCATATTTATGATCAATGGCCTCATATTTTTTATTAGACATCATTTTTTTATTTTATGGGATGTAAATCCCCAAGGTGGGGAGAATGTAATTTCTTAGATTTACATGTATTATTTTTAAATATTATTTGGAATTAATTTGGGAGCATGAACTGACATGACATGCGATTCTGAGGACTTGTGTTCCCAAAATAAATCATAGAATAATATTAAAATATTAATTAGCATGTGAAAAAAGTTTTCCTAAAAATGTTGAATAACATCTAAATTTATTCCCAAATTAGAAATATGAGGGAGCTGCTGTGTTCATATCAATATCACTACCCCAGGTGATGCCTAACATCGACCAACCATGTCATCTATGAGAACTAGTTTTTGAACATTTTAATGAATTAAAAATATTGAGAATTTATTTTATTTTCATTTTACCTCAATGTAATAATGTAGAAAATATTTTTCAATTATATAAGTAGATTGGTAGGGACGTAGGGTAAGACCCAAACCCTAACAGTTCCATGGTGGATCATTATAGAATCCCTAATGAATTACCTCAATAGATGACGATGAGACCTGGACCAGCTATCATTCTTGACAGATAGACAACATCAATTTTCCTTCTTCAGTGAACGATCCCATTCCCATATATGTTGTTTGTTATTAAATAATGATTCCAAATTATTGGATTCAATGAAGAACACATACTAACCAACAGACATGTTCATCCATGGTTTGATCTTTCTTGTCGGATGTGTTTAATTGAAGGTTTTATGTAGTTGATTTTGAATTTAATTTATGGATCATTTTTATTGGGATGGAATGTGGCTAGAATGAACAATGATATAAGATATTTCCTTGGATTTTCATAGTGCATATTGTTCTTCCACATTTTCTTCATGCTCTTCATTCTTCGTCTTTTTATGAATGATTGATCAATGTGCCTTCATTTCACAAAACAATGATCTGAGAGTGAAGATCTAACACTCGGATAACCAACTGGTGGTGTGACAACCATGGAGGTAGAAAAATCAATGAAATTCGAGAGATATATTTTTTGGATGGTTTTATAAAGATGGATTTAATGATTTTTTTCTGAGATGATCAAAGGCCCAAAACACCTTGATTCATTGTTAGGGTGTTTTGGACAACTTTTGATATTGAGTATCGAGGTGAACAAACCACCAGAGGGGAATTTGAGATGTCCTCCCAAGAATGTTGTGGAATACCATAAAATTATGGTTAATTTGGATGAACAAGACATCTATCCCTAGGTTACATGGCATGTGGCCCCACTAAGAAGAGGCTGGGGTTTCAGGAGTTAGTTAAATGCGACACAGTGTGTGACCCTATCACATGGCATATAAGACCATCCTAGTGACTCGACCTTTATCTATAAAGATACATGGATATGGGGTAGAGTACATGGGTTGCATACATGGTGTGTAACCCACCACACAGTCTATCCTAGACCATGTAAATGGATTACACTATGTACTAGTATAGTGGAAGAGATACATGGTTTGAAATAGTGTATTGACAACAGACCAATGTAAAAGGGTATACCCTGGATGGATTTACATAGTGTGTAAAATTGTCTACAAGTTGTGTTCCCAGGTTCAAAATGAAAATTCCTTAATGACATGATTCATTACACATGATTAGTATTCAGGGATAAGGAACATGGTGTGTGACACTTCTACTCACCATGTATACCATTATAAATGGCTCAAATCTCTTTTATAATGTATCTTGGACTTGTTTCATGATGGTTTGATCCCATAATTTCTTATCATAAGGTTGGTGGGTATCATTTTCTACTCATTGAAGTATCACCACTTCATCTAGACCTCTTTGATAGATTTGTTAGAATCCACAGAGAGACTTGATTTGAGATTTTCTTTTCAATATTCATTCCTTAGGTAGAGTCCAGGGTATTTTTGTGCCAACATTACTTAGTTTTGATCCTCAACATAGTTTGTTAATTCAAATGGAGTTATGGGTATCACCCCATGGACCTATATTTTATCCTCATATGTTGTACTATGTCGATCTATTTAGTTATATCAGTGTATCTCTCTCATGATAGTTCTATACAAATAGTATATCTTGGACGGATGTCTAAAGTGATATCAAACTTAAGAGAGTGTTCTTACAGATGATAGCTTCATGGAATCTTCTGAAAGAATCCCTATTGTTTTTATCTTGTAGTCATGAAATACCTCTTGAATGTTGTCTAGTATTGAGTATAACTGGATATTCATTTATGAGTTGTAGACATATACATTTGTAGTGAAAACCATGTCATTAATTTTTTTATTTCATTTTGTTTTTGGTGTTTCATATTGAGAATTTTTAAACTCATCCTTGCATGGTCTATCTGCATACATTTCATGCCATGTGATTATGGGAGACCTTTTGAAGATTTCCTAGGAATATAAGGACCGAATAGAGATTTGAGAGATCCGGGTGGAAGAGGTGGGTTCCTAAAACTATATATAGAAATACTAATACCATTGTCTTATGGTTTGGACATTGTGGATTATAGAATATTTCTTTTTAGTGGGAATACATTTTAGAGAGTTTCTAATTACATTAAATTATTATCATACTCTATTGGTTGGGATGTAGTGGTATGAATTCATTTTTTTCTTACTTTTTTTACATATCATCATTTTCTAGTATTGGAGATGTGTGTGTGCATACATGTACATAGGAAATGCCTCCCATGTTAGTGATATTCCTACTTGGTTATAGTCACTAGGCCCTTTCCTTTTAGAGAGATGTTTTGGGGAGTCATAGAACATGACCCAATTGGGTAGGTCACGATAATTGTATAGTGTTTTATTAAATAAAAATATTATAAAAATATTTGATTTGTTTTAACTAGGCCTTCTGTGTAACACAAACTACTGAACAAAGTTGTTATTATGTGTAACCCAATATAACTCATTGTTGCATGCATTAGAAGATATAGAATAGATTTATTTAAAATATTATATATATCATAATGTATCAGTACAATATATCTCTTTATATTCTTGGTGTTGTGTGTCATAATTGCTATTAATTATAATGTTATTAGTTTACAATTTCGGGTTGTTACATATACCTCTGTGAATTTGTGGGAGAAATGATGAATTTTTGAAGGAAGAGGGGTAACAAACATGTGAGAACTTGGATCTTCTTTTTCATGTATGTTTTCTTTTTCTGGTCATTTTTGAGAAAATAAGGAATTTCAGGAAATTCTCGAAGTACATGCTATATACATATTGAGTTGTGATAGTTTCATTTTTATGTGTTTAAAGGGCATTGATTGAGTTGGGAAGATGTTGGAAGAGTATGTAACGGTTTTGGATATGATTGGAGGCTTTTCATTGGAAGCACGGTTTGAGCATGGCTAGGGGAAACTGTGTGGGTTCTCTAGGAAACCGTTCAAGAGGTGATAAAAGGATTCGGACAGCCTCTTCACGGTTTTCTGAACCGTGTGAGGAAACTATGCGGACCCCTCCTCTTGAGGTAGTGGTGTGTTCATGGTTAGCGCATGATTTCCCAAACCATGCGTAATAACCTTATGGCCACATAAAAATATGGTTTTTAAATCCAGGCTCCCTCGAGGGTGCCTTGTTTCACTTGAAACTCTCTCCCACTCAATCCTCACTCGGGATTTTGGGTTCTCAAAGGTTAGAGGTTCTCTCCTACATATTTTTGAAGAAAATCAAATGGGTTTATTGATGGATTGAGGTTAGTTCATCTCCTGTATGTTTATCCTCTTGGTTTTTCTTTGGTTTTCACTAGGTCTTATCTTCCCTCTCTCTTGGTTGTTTATATCTACATATGTTGCATGTAGATCTAGTGGTAGGGTTTCCTTGGCTGTTGATTTAAAGGCTTATGGATGAGAGGGAAGGATATTTAGACTGGTTTTCTTGAAGTGTTTTCCCTGATTGGGGTGTGGTTGTTTTTTGGATGAATTTTTCAGAAACCTAAAGGTAGGTGGTTTGTGCCTTTTCTTAGAAATTCTCTTAGTATTATGTGCAATTTTTCCCAATACCCTTGAACGGTGTATTGCGTGTTTACCGTTTACCCGTGTCAATTGCCTGCCCAACTTGTATTCTTGAGTAGATGTTTTATGGATATCAAAAGGTTTGATTGAAATGTTTTGGATGTGGTTTCCCATGCATGTTCTATTTATGACTATTTGGTCATGCATAGCCTTTTGGGCCACTATTATTATTTTATCTTCCTAAGGTTATAGGGTGCAGTATTTATTTCTCACATGTTTGATATGTTGTAGACTAATTATACAAGTAGTTCTTGAGGTTTACTTGGGCCTTATTGCATTGCTATAGTCGTTGACTTACACACGACCGTGAGAACCTGGTGTAGATGACTATAAGGGGAATTAACCGAGTGATCTTCCTTATATATTCTTTGACCTATTTTAGACTATTAGGGGAATTCACCAAGTGAGATTCCTCATAGAGTCTTTAAACCATTTAACACTATAACGGGAATTGACCGAGCGAGATTCTTCCAAGAGTCGTTGACTTTTTGGGGATATAAGTCTAACTGACCATGTGAGATTTCTCAGAGAGTCCTTGACTATCTTAGACTATAAGGGGAATTGACCAAGTGAGCTTCCGTAGATAGTATTTAAAATATTGGGACTATAAGTGGAATTGATTTAGAGGTCTTCCTCAGAGTGTATCTGTAGTATCCTTGTTTTGATTGAACATGATTGGTTAGGTTGAGAGTACTACCCAATGGTTTCCCTGCTTATTTGATGTCGTTGATGTATAGAACTGATTGCACTGAAACTGTAAGACAGGTTACTGTTGAGTACTTCCTTGTTTGCTGCTCTCTCTTTTTGTTACCTACCATATATTCACTGACTTTTAGGCACATATATTGTAGCGGCTTCATATAGGAATTTACTCTCAAATATTTTTTGGGCATTGAATTTGGGCCAAAATTGATTATATTGCTGCAGGTATAGATAAGAGAAACCACCCTTCTAATTTAGGTACTTGATATGATGTAGAGCTGGAGAGCATGGCACCAGGCTGAGGCTTGTGATGCTAAGGAGCATTTTATCTGCTTTCATTTGTACATTGGCTTACTACTGTTCATTATTCCATCATTGTAATGAGTTTTGAAGTTTTCTTGGATAGATGTACCATGCCTCATATATAAATATATATTTATACTCCAGCTGTTTATTTCTTCGTACTTTCGATGTTTACTTTAATATTGATTATTACTACTTCCACTATTATAATCTATTATTTTATTCTTCTGTGTTACTCTGCCAATGAGGGAATAGTTTTCCCAATAACACACCAAATCACCTCACTTCTGGTTGACAGCCTCTGGCGTTAGAGGAAATGAGCTTGAGGCCATGTGTCCAACTGGGTACGGGGCGCCTCTGGGTGGCTTCTAGAACTGGGATGTTACATTGTTGTATCAGAGGGATTCATTTCTTCTTGAAATAATGTTTATAGCATGTAGACAGGGATAGGACTGAATTGGTACTTGGTAATAAGTTGTGTTCAAGAGTAGCTAACTCGTGTAAGGGGAAAGCCAATCTACCTCATTTAATTTCAATTTTTCTTTTTTTTTTTCAATAATTACAATTGATTTGACTTCACCTTCAGTGATTCACATGATTTTTTCTATTATTAGTGATGTTATTGAGGATATATTTTTGTTGCAACCTAATGAGATGAGGGCATTCCATCTCATGCATCATATAGGCAGTTGCTAGGGATCACATGACATGCATTCTTTCCATGCCTTATAGGGGGCATTAGCAATTGCATGTTGTTTTGATATGTGTATTGCTAGATATGCATGTTGTTGTGATAGTTTTCATGATAAAAAATACTTTTTGTTTGATAGTGTATTTTTTGTGTAACGTTTTTTTGTATGAACACCAAAAATTGGTTCTTGTGGTGTTATGGGCCGTCATGGACCTGAATTTTATGGATCATTGCCTTCTTTTGCTTGTTATAACATGTATAAGATGCCAAACATTGATTCGCGGGGAGTATGGGCCCTCACAGATCATAATTTGGCACTTTGATGTTTGTTTCAGTGTTTTATGGGCTCCGGATTAGTTTCTGAGGATTACTGTCCTGAAAAACCCAGAATACATGTTGTGTAGTTTTGACTACATTCCCTGTGTTCTTCTATTTTGGAAGAAACTATTTTTCTTAAGTACACATCATGTACTTTATTTACATGTTGTGTAGTCTCTAACCATGTCATTGGACATGGGTGCAGATAAATGAGATAGAGAAATTCTTGTGGGAACACGCCACGTTCCAGTTGTACATGCCATATAGGGATAACTCTATTTCTGCCTGTGAGACTAACAACACAGATGAAAAAACCTTATGCGATACATGTCATGTAAGTTATAAACACATTGTTTAGGGTAATCTCGGAATCCAACTGTTTAACTAACATCACGGGTCAGTGTTATGTTTTCTATTACACGCCACATCCATTTGTAACACATCGTGTAGTGTTAGCCGAGTACCCGGCTGTGTCACGAAAAACACGGGTCATTGAAGCTCATCTAGTACACTTCATTTCTAGAAAAAACATGTCGTGTAACCTTTTTCTAAGTGGATCCTTGTTTCTTAACTGTGTAGAAGAACTCGAGAGGGGAAGAAAATCCAAGTACATGCCATGTGTAAGAACAACATGCCATGTGTTTGGGGTGTTACACGAGCAGTTTTAGAAGAAGTATGCACCCATGTGAAAGACACAAGGGAAAACGCCATTTATTCTTTCTTTTTTGAAAACATGAATGTTTTCTTTCTCCTATTACCTTCTTACGTTTCCAGTTCATTGTCCTTGATGATCTTAATCTATGGTGTACACTTGACCATTCAGAGTCATGACAGCAAAACTTCCTCTAATTGCATGCCAGTTGCAAGGTGATGATCAGACACCAGATATGGGTAATCAGGGACAGCTGGCAGATCCTCCAGTTTGGCCAGTCTTGGAACTAGCAGTTATACCTGACACAAGTGATGATGAAAAATTTAGGGAGGGATTTATGAGGATGATGGAGACCTTCTAGGGAGCACTGCCTCCTACCCCTTTTATGGAAGAATTGATGAGGTCCTTTTAGCAGTAGCAGCCTCACACCTTCTCAGGGAATGGAGGCCCCCTGGCTGCAGAGTCATGGTTGGAAGCCACAATGACGACCTTCAAGAATCTGTATATGCCTTCAAAGAAGAGGGTTAATCTCACTAACTAAATTCTTCGATAATCTTCCAAAGGTTGTGGGATGTCATCTCACAGGCGGGACACTAACAGAACATGACTGGGGATGAGTTTTAGTGCATCTTCTATGGTTACATTAATCCAAAGACCTTAATGGTCGATCGTGCCCAAGAGTTCATGAGACTGGAGTAGGGTACTCTTTCTGTTATGGAGTATTCCTATAATATAAAATAGATGCAGTGTTTCATGCCTATCCCAAAAGGTGATGAGTTGTTCCTTACAATTATGATCGAGGATAGTCTGAGGCACGACATCTGGTCATAGGTGAATATCTTCAAGTTGACATCTATCTCTTCTATAGTCCACCTAGAACAGATCACTGAGTGCAATCTGAGGGATTATGGTGCTGTGAGCTGGTGTGGTTTGACATCCAAAGTTAGTGCTCCACCAGGTCATAGTAGGGAGAGGTGTAGAGAGATTGAACGATAAGTTCAAAGTTTGCGGGATGCATCTTCTGGTAGCCAGGTGGTATGCTACAAGTGCAGGAGGAGTGGACATGTGAGGCCACATTGCTCGAGAGACCTAGTGGAGTGCCGACCTTGCGGCAAGATGGGCCATCTTCAGCGCTTCTATCGGATCTTATCACTAGAAGCGTGTGATAGGGGTTCTTCTATGGCTCTTCATTCAGGTCCATCACCTCCTGTTTCTCAGCAGTCTGAGATCTAGAGTTCTTTCGGCCGTTCAGGCTGACATAAAGGTCGTGGCCATGGTAGTCAGTATATAGGATTTCAGTGACATCAGGGTGGATCAACTCAGAGTGGACAGGTTGGGTCACAGGGCCATGGTATAGGCTAGACATTTGTAGTGGATCAGAACTAGTATGCGCAAGAACTCGGGCCTTATATTGTTTGAGGTAAGATATTAGTTTCCTCAATATTAGCATCTGCTTCTTTCGATACAGGGGTTTCACATAGCTATATATCTTTTGCGGTTGTGGAGAACCTTGGGCTCTGCATCTTTTCTTCTACTGATATATTGACACTAGAAACTATTTTGGGGACTAGAACAGCGAGCGTACGTCAGTGCATGGAGTTCCCTCTAGAGGTTGGTGGGTGTCACTTTTTATGGGACCTCTATGTCCAAGAGATGGTGAGCTATGATCTCATTCTCAAAATGGATTTCTTAGTTCCCTTCCCAGCAGTCATCGATTTTTATCATCATAGGGTGAGTTTCACATAACCATAGGGTGGATCTTTTCTTCATAAGGGAAATTGGGATGTCCAGGTGAACAGAGCTGGACCCGATCACCATGGGTTTGGAAGAGTTACATCCGAGATTGCAATTCAATATCTGGATGACCTGGGGACTTCATTGTTTGACTTCCTATCAGTGGTGGATCGTTTCAGAGATGTATTCCTAGAATACTTTTTTGGATTTCTTCTAGAGAGTGAGGTAGACATTCTATTGAGCTTTTTCTAAGAGAGGAACAGGTGTCCATTCCTCCTTACAGGATTGCTACACAAGAGTTATAGGATCTCAAAAAGAAGTTGTAGGAGTTGGAAGAAAACAATTTCGTCTGACCCAATACACCTCCTTGGGGTTCACCCATCCTGTTTGCGAAGAAGGAAGATGGTACACTAAGGATTTGTGTGGATTATCGAATGTTGAACCAGTTGATGGTCAAGAAATGATATTCCTTACCGAGGATTGATGATTCTTTGATCAGCATTGAGGAGCCCGAGTGTTCTCAATGATTGACTTGAGATCCAGTTATAATTAGTTGAATGTTAGAAAATCAGATATACCACTCATAGCCTTTTGGAGCAGGTATAGTCTATAAGAGTATATGGTTATGCTGTTTTGTCTCATGAACGTGCCTTTAGTTTTCATGGCACTGATGAACCGAGTGTGCCATCCATACTTTGATTCATTCGTGGTGGTCTATGTGGTTGATATATTGGTGTACCGTCACACTTGATACAACCATGCCATGCATCTTGAAATCATTTTGAGTACACTAATAGAGAATTGTTTATAAGATATGATCTCAAAATGCCACTTGTGGATGGACTAGATTTAGTTTTTGGGACATGTTATCTCAGAGACATGAGTATCAGTAGATCCAGAGAAAGTGAGATCAGTTGTTTCCTTAGATCAGTCGAAGAACATCATTGTGGTAAGGAGTTTTCAAGGGTTGGATGAATACTAAATATGTTTGATATATGACTTTTAATTCATAGCAGCACCACTAACGAGTCTGACTATGATGGGTGTGATGTTCTTATGATCAGATTCATGCGAGTCAGCCTCTTAGGAGCTGAAAGGGAGGTTTATGTCTGTAGAGATACTATTTTTTCTAGAGCTAGGCAAGAGATATATTGTGTATTATAATGCTTCAGGTATCAGGTTGGGAGTTGTGGTTATGCAAGGAGAAGGAGTCATTGCGTACGGGTCTCGATAGTTGAGGCCACATGAGAGGAATTAACTGAAACATGATCTTGAGTGGGATGTAGTTTTTCAAGACTTGCGCTGTTGGAGACATTATCTTATGGGAGTACATTTTGTGGTTTTCACCAACCATAAAAGACCCACGTACATATCCACTCAGTGTGATCTAAATTTCAGACAGTGAAAGTGGGTTGATTACCTTCGGTCCATTGACATTGAGCTTTCCTATACGCCAGGGAAAGGCAACATAGTGGCTGATGCATTGAGTATAAGGTCTTAGATATAGGCAGTTCAGGAGACTAGTAATGAGTGGAAACTTATGGATCTATTCTCCAAGATGCATTTGGAGGTGCACGATAGACATGGGCAGACATTTCTTTCTTCTGTTGCTGTTACCTCTATGCTTTTTGATTGAGTGAAAATGAGGAAACTATTAGATTTAAGTGGCCTATTATTATGGGAGAGCGTGTTAGTAGAGGGCCCTATTCTAGTATTTACCATAGGCGAGGATGAGATCTTGCGTTTATAGGGGCGCGTCTAGGTGCTAGTAGACATACATGAGGAGATGATGCGAGTCTTTCATTCCTCAGTTTTGGTAGTTCATCATGGTGTCACCAAGACGTATCATGATATATATAGTCAGTATTGGTGGCATGTCATGAAGAAATATGTTGATAGTTTTGTCATTAGTGTTCCACCTGTCAATAAGTGAAGGCAGAGCATTAGTGACCAAAATGGCTTTTTTAGTAGTTTCTTATTCATGAGTGGAAGTGGAATTATGTCGCGATGGATTTCGTGACAGGTTTACTGAGGTCTCCTTGAGGGAATGAAGTATCTTGGGTTATCATTGACAGACTCACGAAGGTTACTCACTTCTTTTCAATCAAGGAGAACTTCAGTGCTGATGAGCTGGGATGGTAGTGCATCTGTGAGATTGTGTGCTTACATGGTGTTCCACATTATTTTTTTCTGAAAGAGATGCAAGTTTTACTTCTTGGTCCGGGCAAGGGATTCAGAAGGCTTTGGGTACATAGGTACTTTTGATTACAAATAACTATCCCCAAATAGATGGCTAGTATGAGCGTACGATTCTTGTGATTGAGTACATGCTTCGTGAATACATCCTATATTATGGAGGTTCTTGGGGGAAGCACATACCTCTCGTAGAGTCTTCCTGCAACAATAGTTTTCATTCAAATATTCAAATGGAACCTTATGAGGTTTTTTACGGTTGGCCATGTCGATCAACCTTATATTGGTTGGTGGAAGTAGAGGTAGCTATGCTAGGACCTAGTCTTGTTCAGGAGACCACAGAGCTGATAGAGTCCATTCTGAAGAGGATGGATACTAAATAGTCTCGATAGAAATCTTATGATGATTATCGAACATGACCTATAGAGATGGAGGCCGAGGATCATGTTGTTCTGTGTGTCACACTGAATTTGGGGGAAAAGTATTAAGAGTCATGGTAATCCTTCACTGAGGTACATCAGACCATTTGAGGTTTTGGAGAGAGGTGGGATGGTTTCCTATCAGTAGAATATGCCTCAGAGGTACCGTGTTATGTAGGGAATCTTCCATGTTTCTCAGCTTCAAAGTTACTTATCAGACTCATCTAATGCCATCCATCCTGATGAGGTTGAGTTTGAATTGGATGAATCGTTCGAGGAGCATCCTATTTATATTGTTGATTGAAGTATGAATGTTATCCATTACCAGTCTGTTACTATGGTATGAGTGTTATGGAAGCACATGTGAGTACATGAAGAGACTTGGGAGAGGGAGGCAGATGTGCGATCATAGTGTTCGAAGATTTTCATGGTTTCTACTTCTACGCCGCCTTTCTAGTGAAATTCTGGGATGAATTTCTTTAAGAGGGAAGTTTTTAAGATCCCAGATCTTCTTTTTCAGGTATGTTTTCCTTTTGTAGTCTTTTTTGAGAAAAAGATGAATTTTTTGGAATTTATGAACTACATGCCAACTACTTTTTGTTTTGGGAAGGTTGCCTTTTTATGTGTTTAAAGTGAAAGGATTGAGTTGGGAAGAGGTTGTTAGAGTTTGAAATGGTTTTGAATAATTTTGAAGGATTTTCTTAGGGAGAAAAATTTGAGCATGGTTAGGGGAAACAGTGTGGGTTCTCTAGGAAATAGTGCAGGAAGAGACAATAGGCTTCGCATGGCATGCACACAGTTTTCCAAACCGTGTGAGGCAACCTTGCAGACCTCACCTCTTGAGGTAGTGTCATGCAGATGGTTAGTGCACGGGTTGCGAAACCTTGCGTACTAACCATTAGACCACTTAAAAATAGGGTTTTTAAATCCACGCTCCCTTGAGGGTGCCTCATTTAACTCCAAACTCTCTCCCACTAGATCCTCACTTGGGATTTTGGGTTCTCAAAGGTTGAATGTGCTCTCCCACTTGTTTTGGAAGCAAATTGAAGGGGTTTCTTGTTGTATTGAAGTTGTTTCTTCTCAGGTAAGTTTCTCCTCTTGGTATCTATTTGCTTTTCCCTAGGTATTCTCTTCCCTCACTCTAATTATTCTAGATCTACATCTGTTCCATGTAGATCTACTATTGGGGAGGCCTTGGGTGTTGATTATAAGGCTTGTGGATGATAGGGAATGAGATTTAATGTGGTTTTAGTGAAGTGTTTTCCTAGATTGGGGTGTGTTAGTTTTTGGTTGATTTCACCGGAACCCTTAAGTTAGGTGGTTTGTGCCTTTCTTTTGAATTTATTTGAGTATTATGTGCAATTTTCCACAATACACTTGAAGGGGGTATTGTGTGTTTACTGTTGTACCGCTGTTAATTGCATTCCCTACATGTATACTTGAGTAGAGGTTATTTTGATAGGAATAGTGTTGATTTCTATGTTTTGGATGTGGTTTCCCATGCATGTTTGTTTTACGATCGTTTGGTCCTACTTAGCCTTTTTGGACACCTTGAATTTTTTTCCCATGCCTAGTGTTGAAGTGTGGAGTGTTGTTTTCTGACATGCCTGATATGTTATAGACCGATTATCCGAGTAGTTCTTGATGTTTACATGGGTTGTATTGCATTTATATACTCGTTGACTTACACAAGGCTGTGAGAACAAATTGTAGACATCTATAAGGGTAATTGACATAGTGAGCTCCTCAGAGTGTCTTTGAACCATTTTAGACTATAATGGGAATTGACCGAGTGAACTACCACACATATTCTTTGAACCATGTTAGACTATAAGGGGAATTGACCAAGTGCGCTTCGTCATAGATTCTTTGACCACTTGAGGCTATAAGGGGAGTTGACCATGTGAGCTTCCATAGAGAGTCCTTGACTACCATAGACTAGAAATGGAATTGATCGTGTGATCTTTTCTAAGAGAGTAGTCTTTAAACACTTGGGACTATATAGGGAATTGACTGAGAGAGCTTCCTCAGAGAGTCTCGGTAGTTTCCTTGTTTTGAATGAACCAAAGGTGTTTGGCAAAGAGTAATCCATTGAGGGTTCCCAACATATTTGTTGTCATTGATGTATAGAACATATTGCATTGAAACTATAGGATTGGCCACTGATGAATACTTCCTTGTTTACTGCTTTCTTTTGTTTATTATTTGAAATATATTCACTGACTGTTGGGGACATATCTTGTGGTGATTTCCTACTGAGATTTAGTCTCACACCCTGTTTGGGAAATGCATTTGGGCCCAAAAAGATTATATTGTTGTAGTTATAGATAAGATAATGTGCCCTTCTACTTCAGGTACATGATTTACTATAGAGCTGGAGAGAATGGGACCAAGCCAAGGATTGTAATGCTGAGGAGCTATTTATCTGTTTTCTTTTTGTAATATGGCTTAGTACTGTTATGTATTCCAGCATTGTGATGTGTTTGTCCATTTTCCTTGCCATATGTACCAAGAAACATTTTTTATATATATACACTCTAGCTATTTATTTTATCATGCATTCACTCTTTATGTTCGTATGGTTCATTACTAATTCTGATATTATTATCTGTTTCTTTTGTGATGTGTTACTCTTCCAATTAGGGCATAGTTTCCCCACTAACACACCCAAGGCCCTCGATGCTAGTTGGAAGCCTTTGGCATTAGGGGAAATAAGCTTGAGGCCAGGTGACCAACCAGGTATGGGGTGCCTCTGGGTGGCTTCCAGAAATGGGACATTACAAAATGATAGACTCTTATAGTGAACCTAGGCTTTTTCACATTGTATTACATGATTTTATGAATACATATTCATTTAATACAACCAATCACCATAAATTCATGAGTCTTTTGAAGAATATAAACATAATTAAACAATATGAACCCAAAATAAATATTCTTTTAATTAATCTTCATAAAAACCCCACAAAATTATTTGGGATTGAACATCTGCAAAGAATACCATTGGGAATACATGAACAGAGGGATGAGCAAAACTTTTTTGTGTTGGAATTGAAATATGAATAATCAATAACAGAAGGTTAAGAAATCATAACATGATTACACAAAAAATATAACATGAATAAACATAATTATTCACAACTTGTATAAAGTGAAATCATATACACATGGTATAATATAAATGTTGAAAAAACAAAAAAATGGATTTATCATGATTCAAGGAACATTGACCATGGAGAATGAGTCATGTCTAACCACTAGGACCATTGCACATAGTGAATGAGGCTACACATACAACCATGATCATGGAACATTCCATCTAATGAGACTAAACACTACCAAATGCATTGGAAGAATATCTAGGAGATCCCATCATATCATCTGTATTGATATTTGTGCAACATGAAAATCATACATAAGGAATCATACATAAACATAATGGTTACTCATGGTAAGAATTGGGTATCATAATAATGTCAATAGCTTTAACATATGAATGTATCATAATGGTGTCCATGATAGAAAGGATATGAATAATAAATGGAAATTAATTTTGAGAAATAGTGATATATCATGATAATTTATGTCCAAATTAATTAAATACTTTTAAATATGGTGTTTAAGAAATAATTGATATATATAATTTTAGTGAAGTTTTATGAAAATTTAATCGATTCTTTAAAACATAAAAGTAGATGTTGTTAAGATAAAACAATAAATTAGAAATTATAGTGGCGTTTATGATAAATGATTAAATTTTAAAAAATAATTTTGTTTTGTATCATATAATGGAATTTACATGAAAATGTATAAGAAATCAAAATGTTCTATTTAATCGAGTTTTCTTGTTAGGTGGAATTGTGCAAGGAGCATTTTTTAAAAACATTTATTTCCAACTAATATGTATATAATGATCTAGAATATGTGTTTTGGACATATACAAAAAATATATTAGAATTACATAATAACATAGAAAAATTATATTCGGGTAACGGGAGAGAAATATTTACCCAAAGGAAAAAATGGAGGATCAGGTAGAATCACTTACCTTATGTCAGAAATGGTTATTCTCATGATCATAATTTCATAAATTATCAAAAAATATTAGTTAATTTATAATTAAAGAACCTTTTAAACATATACCTAATTTAGTATAATTTTATTAAATTCATTTTTAGCACTTTGATGAGTAATAGTGTTCAATTTAATCATTCAGTAGTGTTCATTTTCATAGTTTTTATGATCGGTTTGCTTCTATATAAGTATAGATTATCATTTAGAATTGTTAATGTTCTATAGAACTGAAATTATATGCTATTAATGATCAAACGAAATTTTTAATTTGTTATGTATATATTACTTAAGTTTATATATGATGTTTAATCATTAGAAAACGTGTTATTGATAATAATTTAGATTAATTTTAGCTGTTTTTTGGATCACAATGAACTTGTTTTGTTTATAATTTAGTGATATATATATATACCTGTTAGGTAAAGAATATAATAATTGGTTAAAAATTTATTATATAATATTCTTCAAACATTATAATGGTTTTGAAGATAGATTTGATGGAAATATTGTAAAATTAAAATCTGTCATACACGTTAGCGATAAATCAACACTTCATGGATAAAGATGAATTTTTTAGAATAAAAAGGAGGAGAGAAGGGGTATGATGAATGGCTATTCCATTAGAATATGAAAATTCAACTATATTTATGTTATTTGAGTTATAATTATTTTTGACCAAGGGGATGTTGGGAGAGATGATGAAAATAAAAGAACATCAAAAAAAATTATTAGAAATGAATGACTATAAAACCACTTTAATATATCCTCCTTTAAAACCTCCTAGGGGAATTAGTTTTTTATTTTGATGGGTCACATGGCTCCTGGACGTGGGGGAGGTTATGGGAATATTATTGGGTATAATTAGGACAAGTATCATAGTTTGGATGGTGTGAGGATAATAGGTGGTGAATGGCTATATTTATAGTGGATGAGAGGGGTGTTTTCATATTAATTTTATAATATTTTTATAATTTTGGCTCAAGACAACAAATATTGTTAAATTTTATGTCTATTAAAAATTAATATTTAATGTTATCTTTAAATAATGGTGCTTAACTCATCCTTTCATCGATTACAATACAAAAATCCATGTATTTATCATTTATCATAAATTAGCGTATTTTAATATTCACAAAAAAATCATGTATTTTAAAAAAATCCCAAAATAGAACCCTAATTATTCATTGACATGTATAATTAAAAATTGAACTACATTTTTTTAAAATAATTTTTTAAATATGAAAATTTTAAAATTTTTATTATAATAATAATTTTATAAAAAAATAGAAATATTAATATTATAACTATTTTTATAACAGTTTGAAAAATTAAATAATGTTTCATAAAATTCTAAGGAAACATATACGACAAAATTTTTTTATGAAAATAATTTATGAAAATAATTTATGAAAATAAATTTTCATTTAAATCTAAATTTTTATTATAAATTTTTGTTGAAATATTTATAACATTCAAAAACACTAACACTTAATTAAACATTTTGAAAGATTTATTAACTAATAATGTGAAAAAATTATATCATACATTCATTAATAATATTACTAAATTTTATTTATACATTCACTGATGAGGTTAGTATTTATTTAGACATTTTACTATTCATAAATGTCATATTACTATTCTAGTAGTCATGTTTGTAGCGCCCCGACCCCAGTTACTCAAAGTCGTTGCATTATTGCATAACATTGGCATGATCACAAAGATCAAGTCTTGAAAGACCCATTAGTTTAGTAGCCTTGAAACACTAGATACATTCATAGGTTTTACATTACATCATAAAGTAATACAAAACTACAACAACATCTTGTCTTCATATCCCCTCATACGATCCATGCAGGTCATTCATAATATACTTCTTCACATCCTGTAAAAATTAAAACATTGGAAGGGGTGAGCTCAGATGCTCCGTAAGGATAGCAATATAGCGGAAGCTTTCATAACTAAACATTAAAATTTAAGGAAATGTATAACTAAAACAAAAGACTTTTAAACTTGAACATCAACATAATATGGAAAAAAATTGAAATAATTCCATTTACATATTCACATGGATATTCTACTAGTCGAATAATCACATGCAATATCAATAACCACTTTCATAATGATGGAATGCATAATGCCAGACTATCATAACAACGTGGCCAAGGCCTCGTTCCAAGACTAAAAATAAGCTTTTGTCAAGGCCTTATTCCAAGACACTAGTTTGTCTCATGAGACCTACCGATGCATCGAGGAGCTATAGCGGGGTCCACCCATCACTTATTAAGTCCAATGCATTCCTCATATGAACAGGTTTAAACATATCATAAACCATAACATAATCGTTTCACATAAAACATGCATAAAGGAAACATAACATTTCCACATTTCAATCAAAATAAATCAATACAACACATTGATATAATAAAAAAATATCAAAACCATTTTCAATGCAAAAATAAAAGAAAATTAAAACATTGTATTTATTTTTCATATAAAAAAATTATGGCTTGTAGAGGAAGCCGAAACTCAAATAATGGTCACGACAGAGGATAAGTCGTTGTCACTGCATACGTACGACAAAAAAACATTCTCTTTTTTCGTTTAGCAAAATGATTTATATAAAAAAGTTTCCTTTTGAATAAACATAAAAGTCAAAGGGGATTATACACTGTATATAAGAAAGTTGTGTATAAAACAAAATATGCCTCAATGAAAGGAGATTGAGACGAAGTCCCTTACAAAGATAATTTTTTAAATTAAATAGATCTATTATGTGTATTCAATATAAGTACACATAAAGAATTTACAAATAAAATATAGGACATAATATTATCATGAAATAATTTGAAAGTAGGAGATTAACCCAAAGAATGGAAATTGGGTTAAGAAGTTCCCTTACCTCATGTCCGAATTGACTCGACCATTCCGTAACCTCATGAATAATAAACTAGAGTTAATTTATAATTGTTTAAGAACCTTTTTAATGTTTATTATTCCTTTTATATCACTTATTACCATGTTATGAACATTATGTAATTATTTATGTTAATAACGGTCATTTGGTCGATCATTGATACTTGAGTCAAAAATAAACTTCTTATAATTACAAGTTGTTCATGTGGTAAAATATCCATTATCTCCAGAATTATATTCATGATGTAGATATCATATATATCATATATATCCAATATATACATTCATTCATAAAATTACGTAACATTTAGAGGTAAGAAATCAAATGCACCGTTCATCGACACGGTAAGCAGTACGTACGCATGAACGCTACTTTAATTTCGATTTATTATTTAATGGAATTAAATTTTAATGATATAAAGGTGTATTATAATTCTAGTATAATATCATATATAATATAATTTACTCCATCCTTTATATGTCCCACATATGGAATTAACAATTCAAATCACTTTGAGGGGGCGGTAGTCCGCACTTCCTAAAATGAAATTATCGCGTTTTCCCATAATGGAAATCATAATGGTATGCCATAAATGAAAAATACATAAGCATAAGTAAAACATAAAAATAATATATATCATATAAAAAAAATATTTTCATCATAATGGCCACCATGAGAGGTGTTAAAATAAGATTTAACAATCATCGTTTCGTGAGGCAGTAATTCCCCACCCACATAAATAGTATGTTCTTTTACCATTTGATGAAGGTGTGTGTAAGTGTAAATAAAATAATTCTCATAAAAAATCCTAGAATATTTAAGATACTTATTTTGTTACAGAAGAAAAGAATAAAAAGTGTTTAGGGGGTTGGAGAAGCAAAATAAAACAAAACATCATAAGAGAAGACATTACCTTAAAATCGGGTAACTCTTTTTGATTTGAGCCAAAGGATTCCTTGAGAAGACTTCTGCCCAAAGTGAGGCTTCTAGGAGTAACAGAGGGAAATTGAGAGAGTATTTTGGTAGAGGATGGCCTAGAAAAATGGCTTTTAAGGTATGAATAAGGTGGTATAGTTGGGGGCCTTTTATAAGAGGAGAGGAGGGGAACTCTTGGAAAGTCATGAAATGTTACATTATTATGAAATAATATTCGGATTTCAAAGGTCCAAAAATTATATATTTCTAGGATAAGGTGATAAGGGTACGAAATATACCCATCCAATAGGTTTTTGACAAGTTTAAGCCTTATATTTTACATTATCATTTCATTTTATTTAAATCGTTAATTAATGAGGTACTCGCTGCATCATCATTGTGTCATAAAATTTTAATTTATTTGATGTCTAAAAATTATATAAAAATATCATTATTTAGGAAATCTTTTTAGATTTCCAATTAATAATTATAGTCGAAATTTTAACTTATATAACCCCATGTAATAAATGTTTCAGTAAAACAACCCATGATTGTGGCAATTTTATTTTTACTTTAAATAAAAAGTTATTAATGTCATTTTCTTACCCAAGTGGCTCCAAGGGGTCGCAAAGTAGTCCCATGGATATTATTGATCGGACATGACTCATCCAATAAGGGTAGGATAAGTGTCAAGATATTTTCATATTTTAATAATATCATTTTTACCATAAATTTCACTAATTACCTTTAATCGCGATTAATTAAACTTAAAAGTTACTATTAACCAAAAAATTATTTTAATCCCATTGAACCACATTTTACTTCCTAATGAAAACCATGTATGTAGGATTTTTGAAAATAAAATCATAGAATTGGTAACGTTTCATTTAAACTAAAAATCATTTTTTTAACTACCACTTAGTTGTTTCACTATTCATCAAAAATTGATGTTTTCAGAACAATGCCAAAATTTCACCCTAAGCTAAAATTGATATTCCAAATTCAAAAATGATTTATATTTTACAAAATTCCAAAAATATAAGTTGCATAAATTAATTTTATAATTAGTTCCCGCTGTCACAACAAATAGCATGTTTTTAAGAAACAATATATATCAAAAGATTAACAATTGTTTATGTCTAATTTAAATATGAAATTAATTATAATGAATACCATTGTATAAAATGGTAAAAATATATTATAATTATACTATAAAAACACTAAATATTATAATTTATCACTATAAATTATTTTTATTAAAAAATTTGTTTTTAAATATTTTTTTACTATTCATAAAAAATTGGAAGTTCTCAGAAAAATACCAAAAATTCTACGTATGATAACTTCGATATTCCAAATCCAAAAATAAAGTCCATTTTTAAATATAAAATATATATAATTTTAAAAAGTGGGTATTACTATTCATAATAGCTATTTTTATTGGTCGCGGTGTGTAAGAATCTCGAACTTGCGTACAATGCAAGCTATTGCATTATTGAAAGAGAAGTGTGTCATGTAAAATCAGGGTGTTACATTCTACCCTCCTTCAATAAATTGTGTCCTCTCAATTTGAAAATTTTCTTTGAAAATAAAAGCTAGAAAATAGAAAATACCTTTGTGGAAAACCCACATCGGAAATAAGATTAATAAAAATATAACATTAAATGAATCAAAGAGAAGTAAAATGGTCACCCAAGATAGCCCAAACTATGATTCTATGAAAATATGGATATAGAGTAAAAACAAACCATCAAGGTTTGATGGAGAGTTGTTGAAAACAGGATTAGGAGAAATTTAACCACAAGAAAATCACAAACATTTGATTGGTTAAAAGGTTATTGAATCCCCAGTTGGAAAAGTTAACCAACAACATTTTTGTTTTAAGTTACCTTTTATAATGTTGAGGAATTTATTTAAGATATTGACTATGAACGTAAGGAAATATACTTACTTGTCATGTATACATTCATTCTTTAATAAATTTTTACCACAAACCCATCTTTCACTCCAAATGGTAACAAAACTCAAAAATATTCTATTTATCCTAATTTTATAGGGTTCCAAATATTACCACATACCATTTTGATTAGGAAAACTATTTTTTAATGGACAAGGACTTACTTTAGGCTAGTGGTAGGTAATAAAGGCCTGTCGCACTATGGTTGTGGGTTCGATTCCTGCAGCTTTGTCCGACGCGACGAGTTATCCACCAACATGCAGGTTGTCCTTTTCCAAAAACTACAGTATTATAATATTACAAAAATAATCTTCAAGAATGTTTTAACCTTAAAAAATACTATCCAAGGTTAAACTTAATCCATTCCAACCTTTATATTTATCCAATGTACCTCTATCCAGGCTTTCTCTAAAATGTCTCTAAATTCCAAAATCAATTGTAACATCAGATTCCCCAAACAAAGTAAATTTTCTCTTATTGTCACATATTAAAAATATGATTACCTTCATCATATTAAAACCTTAATGAAAACAACATGTACTGTATTACAATCCTTATTTATATCACATTATTCTTATAACCATAATGTAGTTCTTGAGTAGCAAAACACAAATACAATAACTATTCCACTTCAACTGTAGTAACAACATATGATTGTACTTGATCCCTTGGCCATTTCTGAGGTAAGTTTCCCTAACGATTAGAACATTAATTTTCATAATGCCCCATTTCCCTACAATATTATCATTCAACATTGATAACCTCTTTCTTTCCCTTGCAATCACGAGCTTGGTGGCCTTTTTCACAACACTTGTAATAGACTCACATTCCCTTCAAGAAAGTACCGGGGTGTTTCTTCCCACATTTACTGCATGGATGATATTCAAATTTTCCTTTCTTCCCCTTATTTACATTTCCATATTGATCAGAAGATCTCTTCTTTTCTTGCTTTGCATTAAAGTCATAATACTTAGAGAATTCCTTTTCCGTCTTGATAGCACAAGAGACAATATCTTCATATGAAGACAAGGTTTGTGATACTAAAGCTTGGTAGAGAAATGGTTTTCACCCGTCAAATAAACAATAAATCTTACTTCTTGGGTTATGTATATAATCTGGAGCATGCCACTCTAACCTTGTAAAGTTAGCCTCATACTTTGTGACATTCTCATACTCCTTCTGCCTCAGACTCAAAAATTTCATTTTCATATCTGCTCGATGATCATGTGGAAAGTATTTTTCTAAGAAAATTTCCTTAAAATCCCTACATTCCATACATGATACTTCTTCATCTTCCTTGGTGTTTTGAATCAGTGACCACCATTGATCGACGTCTCTAGTGAGGCGGTAAACTGCCATGACAACTTTCTCCCTTTTGCTACTCCCCAAGGAGTGGAATATTTTCTCTAAAGAGTTTATCCATTTCTCAGCTACTAATGGATTTTTACCCCCATTAAATATTTGCAGTTATTTCCTCATGAAGTGGTATCAAATTGATCCTCCACATTGTGGATCAGGATGCTCCATACGAGTAAGGTTACTATTCATAACCTGAGTAAGTTGTCCCAATATGGTGATAAGTTGATCAGCACCAGTTGTATCTCCAGCTCCACTATAATTATCTTGAGTAGGAGGGAAATCCCTACATGGAGTATGTGCATTGATACAGTTTCCATTCCTCCCACTAAGCGCCATTTCTAAACAAAGGAATAAACTAGAATAGTTTATGAATCAAAATACATAATTACATACTTGTAAAACACATAACATAAATTGAACTATAATCATAAAAATGTTTTCTTTGAGGAAGTATATACTCATAAACCCTTCTTAATGGTTTTTAATGAAAATGAGAATTATCCTAGCCATATCCCCCGGGAGTGTTGTAACCAAGAGTGCAGCAAGGCCCGTTGTCGTGCACCAGTTCCTGTTTGAGTCTAGACCAAAGCGGTATTTTTGGGTTTTACCCCTAGGTACATATGTGCCAGATCCTCCTCTACCTGCTCATATCTACATAGGGATTTATTGCTCGAAAAACTCACAAAATCTCTATAATACCAAAATTATAGGAAGTTATTCTATACTAATCCTCAAAGTCAATCTTATGGCTATGTGCTCTAATCATATTATTTTTTCAAAATCTATCATTCAAGGTTAGTACTAAACTGACTCTGATACCAACTGTAACGCCCTGACCCCAGTTAACTAGTGTCGGTGCATTATTGCATAACGTTGGAATGATCACAAAGATCATGTCTCGAATGACCGATTAGTTTAGTTTCCTTGATACACTAGATACATTCATAGGTTTTACATTATATCATAAAGTAATACAAATCTACAACACCATATTGTCTTATTATCCCCTCATACTATCCATACAGGTCATTCATAATATACTTCTTCACATCCTAGAAAAATTAAAACATTGGAAGGGGTGAGCTCAAATGCTCAGAAAGGATAAAAATATAGCACAATCTTTCATAAATAAACATTAACATTTAAGGCAATGTATAACTAAAAATAGCCTTTTAAACTTGAACTTCAACATAATATGGAAAAAATAACATGAAATAATGCCATTTACTTATTCACATGGATATTTTACTAGTCGAATAATCACCTGAAATATCAATAACCACTTTCATAATGATGGAATCAATAATGCCAGACTATCATAACCACGTAGCCAAGGCCTCGTGCCAAGAATACAAATATGATTTTATCAAGGCCTCATTCCAAGACACTCTTTTGTCTCATTAGACCTACTGATGCATCGAGGAGCTATAGCGAGCTCCACCTGTCACTTATTAAGTCCAATGCATTCCTCATATAAACAGGTTTAAACATATCATAAATCATAACATAATAGTATCACATAAAACATGCATAAAGTAAACATAACATTTCCACATTTCAATCATAAGATATCAATACAACACATTGATATAATAAAAAAATATCAAAACCATTTTCAATAACAAAATAAATGAAAATTAAAACATTGAATTTATTTTTCATTTAAAAAAAGTTATGGATTAAAGAGGAAGACGAAACTCAAATAATGGTTACGGCGGCAGAGAAGTCGTTGTCACCTCATAGGTACGAAAAAAAACATTCTCTTTTGTCGTTTAGTAAAACACATCGTATAAAAAATATTCTTTTTGAATAAATTTAAAAGTCAAAGTGGTTTATACACTGTATAAAAAAGTTTTGTATAAAACAAAACTTGCCTCAATGAAAGGAGATTGAGACGACGTCCCTTACAAAGACAATTTTTTAAATAAAATTGATCTATTATGTGTATTAACTATAAGTAAGAATAAAGAAAGTGCAAATACAATATAGGACATAATAATATCACGACATAATTTGAAAGTAGGAGATTAACCCAAAGAATGGAAATTGGGTTAAGAAGTTCCCTTACCTCGTGTCTGACTTGACTCGACCGTTCTTTAACCTCCTGAATGATAAACTAGAGTTAATTTATAATTTCATAAGAACATTTTTCAAGTTTATTATTCCTTTTATATCACTTATTACCATGTTATGAACATTATGTAATTATTTATGTTAATAGCGGTCATTTTGTCGATCTTTGGTACTTGAGTCAAGAATAAACTTCTTATAATTACAAGTTGTTCATGTGGTAAAATAACCATTATAACCAAAATTAAATTCATGATTTATATATCATATATATCATATATATCCATTATATACAATCATTGATAATATTACGTAACATTAAGAGGTAAGAAATGAAATGCACCGTTCATGGAGACCGTAAGCCGTATGTACGCATGAATTCTACTTTCATTTATATTTTGTATTTAATGGAATGAAATAATAATGATATAAAGGATTATTATAATTACAGTATAATATCATATATAATATCATTTACTCCATCCTTTATACGTCCCATATATGGCATTAATGATTCAAATCACTTTGAGGGGGCGGTAGTCTGCACTTCCTAAAATGAAATTATCGCGTTTACCCATAATGGAAATGATAAAGGTATGCCAAAAAAGAAAAATAAATAAGCATATGGAAAACATAAACATAATATATATCATATATAAAAATAGCGTCATCATAATGGCCACCATGAGAGGTGTTAAAAGAGGATTGAACAATCATTGTTTCGTGAGGCAGTAATTCGCCACCCACATAAACAATATGTTTTTTAACTATTTGACGAAGGTGTGTGTAAGTGTAAATAAAATAATTCTCATAAAAACATCATCGTATATTGAATATACTGGTTTTTTTACAATTGAAAAGAATAAAAAGTGGTTAGGGGGTTGGATAATCAAAATAAAACAAAACAACATAAGAGAAGACAATACTTTAAAATCAGGTAACTCTTTTTGATTTGAGTCAAAGGCTTCCTTTGGAAGAATTCTGCCCAAAGTGAGGCTTCTCGGAGTAATAGAGGGATGTTGAGAGAGTTTTTGGGTAGAGGTTTGCTGAGCCCAATGGCTTTGAAGGTGTGAATAAGGTGGTAGAGGTGGGGGCCTTTTATAAGAGGAGAGGAGGGGAACTCTTGGAAAGTCATGAAATGTTACATTATTATGAAATAATTTTCAGATTTAAAAGGTCCCAAAATTATATATTTCAAGGATAAGGTGATAAGGGTTAGAAATACACCCATCCAATAGGTTTTTGACAAGTGTAAGTCTTATAATTTACATTATCTTTTCATTTTATTTAAATTGTTAATTAATGAGGTAATCACTGCATCATCATGGTGTCATAAATATTTTAATTTATATAATTTCCAAAAATTATATAAAAAATATCATTATGGACGAAATCTTATTATATTTCCTATTAATATTTATAGTAGAAAATTTAACTTATATAACTCCATGTAATAATTTTTTTAGTAAAACAACACATGTTTGTGCCAAATTAATATTTACTTTAAATAAAAAGTTATTAATGTCATTTTCTTACCCAAGTGGAACCATGGGGTCCCCAAGATGACCGATGTATATTATTGGTCGGCCATGACTTATTAGATAAGGGTAGGAAAAGTTTCAAGATATTTTCATATTTTTATAATATAATTTTTACCTTAAATTTCACAAATTACCTTTAATCGTGATTAATTAAACTTAAAAGTTACTATTCACCAAAAAATTATTTTAATCCCATTAAACTAAATTTTACTTCTTAATGACAAACATGTTTGTAAAATATTTGATATTCAAATCATAGAATCAGTAATGTTTCATTTAAACGAAAAATCCATTTTTTAACTACCACTTAGTGGTTTCACTATTCATAAAAAATTGACGTTTTTCAAAACAATGCCAAAATTTCACCCTAAGATATAATTGATATTCCAAATTCAAAATGATTTCTATTTTAAAAAATTCCAAACATATAAGTTGAATTAATTAATTTTATATTTAGTTCCCGCTGTCACAACAAATATCGTGTTTGTAAGAAACTATATATATCAAAATATTGACAATTGTTTCTGTCCAATTCCAAAGTGAAATTAATTATAATGAACACCATTGGATAAAATGGTAAAAATATATTCTAATTATACATTAAAACCACTCATTATTATAATTTATCACTATAAATTATTTTGATTAAAAAAGTTATTTTTTACGTATTTTTCACTATTCATAAAAAGTTGGAAGTTCTCAGAAAAATACCAAAAATTCAACTTAGGATAATTTCGATATTCTGAATCCAAAAATGATGTCCATTTTAAAATATAAAATATATATAATTTCAAAAAGTGGGTATTACTATTCATAATGGCTATTTTTATTGGTCGTAGTGTGTTAGAATCTCGAACTTGCATACACTGCAAGCTATTGCATTATTGAAAGAGAAGTGTATCGTGGAAGCTAGGGGTGTTACAAAGTTAATATTTAAAAAGTATACATTCCTTAACTTCATTGAATACACCTTATTTCATTCAATCTACATTTACATTTTTGTATTTTTTCTAAAAATATTTATTTGATTATAAAATATGATATAATTTTATGAAAGTTATTACAATTAATAAAATTTTATGTTAATAAATTCTTCCCCCTGTACAAAATTTCATCCTCAAAATTTCATTTTATGTACTATGGGGAAAATTTGTGAAGAAACATCTCCTTCAATGATTCATATTTTTACTATGTTCTGTTTTCATACATATAGCTCCACCATAGTACATTAACCAACTGAGTAGTCTTTTTCTTAGAACATTATCTCTATAGTCCAATATTTTCAATGGTTATTTATAGTATGATAGATTATTTTACAACTAAACCACCTTTGAATTATGTACACATGAGTGGTTTGGTATGTACTTCCTCAATATGGATTCATGAAATACACCATGTACATGAGAAGTTGTAATTATACGAGGTAGTTGAAAGGCCACAACTCGCACACGATCGCTGATCTTGAAGGGGACTATATACTAAGGACATTACTTTCCTTTACTCCCAATCATAATGATCCTTGTCCATTATGTGTAGGAATACCAAATTTGCGGCTGTAAACAAAAGGTATTGTTGAAGATTATAAATATAGCTATTTTTTCAATTTTGAGGTTCCTTGATGCGTGGATGAATGTTTTTCATCTTTATTTACCATTTCTTTGACCATTTTAGGAACTAGAAGCGTGAATTTACCAACTTCATCCCAACATGATGGTGTTAGTCAACTATTCTCATAAAGGGATTCACAAGGTTCTATTTTTATGATAGAGTGAAAAATACTGTTCAAGGGGAATTTCAATTGTGGTAGATGTTGGTATGATTCTCTTTCAAAGTCCATATATCATCCTGTCAACATTTATTTTAGTGTCTGAATATTTTTCATAGATTTTCCATTAGAATAAGGAAGTCATGACTTAGTTATGTTTAGCTCATTGCATGGATAATCTTGGAGAATTTACTAAAATATGGAGGTGAATCATAGAAGTAGATCATATACAATAGATAGTGGATCTCTTTGAATCAATAAAACTTCATTGATGTATATACATGTAGGTTGATATATGGATAAGTTCTCTAGAATTTTGATACAGTGATCTATCATTGTAAGACTATCCATAATGACCGATATATAATTGATCCTTATGGATGTCTTCCTATGTATAGTTTCAAATTCCATGGAGATTGTTTCTTATATCCTTGTTTTTATGGGTAATGGATGCATCATTACGTTAGACATTTGTAATAAATTCATAACAAACTTATTTAAATGTCACGTTAATTTAAATTTAGAAATATTCATTATCATATCATAAATGTAATCTTTTTCTCATAGATATAAAAACATCTTTATGCTCCCTTTGAGAATAGAGAATGATGATCTATGTGAATCGTTCATAACATCATTCTTTATATATTGATTAGATGTTAACATTGTCATTACCCAAATCATACAACTCCTTCCATATCAATTTTAAACATTGAGGATTTCTCCTTTCTCATATCTTCCACCTTCTTCAATATTTCCAAATCATTCCTTTGGGCATCCTTTATTTTTTCCATGAGGGATGTTTGAGCAATAATTTAAGAATGGTTTGATGATGTCCCTTAAATAAGGATTCCAATGTATATACAACGTAAATATAAGAATATATGATCCTTCTCAATTATTATAATTTCTAAATGCATGCTATCATTTCTAATTAGAGCATTTGGAACTTTATATTCCTTTTGAAGATGGTAAAGGATCATGCAGTCATAATAATTGGAGATATCTAACCTCTTTACCATCACATATTATGCTCCATTTGAGTGAATATATATTTGAGACTCTTTGAATCCTTATATATCTCACACCAATACCTATATAGATTATTTCACTATATTTTCTAGAAAATATCATATGTGCTAACACCATATCATTTATATGATTGTTTTTCTCATGGATTTTGATCTAACATGAGGAATAGGATTTCACATTATTATTTTTGATCATTACATAGCATAAGAACATCAATGATTATTATTGATATTGTACAAATTGTTCCATAACTGTCGGTCATGTGAGTACATATCTATTTATTGAACCCTTATTCGACTATTTGAAGTAGTCTTCATTTTCACTCGTCTGCAAAAAATTCACCCCATTCCATGTCATCTTTGTTAGTGGGATTCAAAAATGTGATAAGTTCTTAAAAATGGTCAGTAATTAATTGAAAAACCACGAAAACTATGGATCACTATTACAAATGTCTGTATGGGCTACTATTTGATTACATTTATCCTTTAAGGGTCCATATATTTTCATTTTCTAGTGATAACAATCCCCCAAATTGATACATCCTTCATCCGAAACTCGAATTTTTTATAATTTTCATAAATATTATCTTTTCAAAAAGAGTTATGAACAATATTCAATTTTTCATCATACCCCACCTTTCTCTTAGAGTATAGTAGTATATCATCAATAAATCAATAATGACTACAAATTTTTTTCGAGGTAATATTTAAAGACAATATTCCTTAAATCCATGAATATTTTTTGTGAATTTTTGTGTCTAATGGGAATAACTATGAAATAATAGTGGTCTTAAAACATTTTACAGTCAGTCTTATGAATATCGTGCTTTTTCACCATTATTTGGTGATATCCAGAATGAATTTCCACCGTAGAGAAATAATTATCCCCACATAAATAATTAAAAGATTCATATATCAATGGTAGGGGATACATTTTCATTATCATGATTTGTTTCAAATCCATATAATAAACACAAATAATCATTGATACATCCTTCTTTTGGAAGAAGAGGACTGGTGAAACTCATGGTGAAGCACTCGAGTGAATAAACCACTTTTTCTAAATTATCATGTATCTTCTTCTATTGATATTCAATCTCAAATGTGTATATTCTATAATATTTATTTGATAGATAAAGATATACATGTATATGTTAATTGATAACTCAAACTATAGTTTTTAATGAACAACAATAAACATTTCGAGGAACACATCTATGTATTCTCTCGTAATGGACATGTATTCAATCATAATTACCACATTTTCCTCAATCAATTAAGATAGATTTGATTTCTCCTAAGGATGTTATGTCCACACATAATACAATGATTCTAAAATATATTCATCCACCTCGTTACACTATTATTGAAATGATGGATGCTTCAGGTTGTGAAGTATAATCTCCATTTTAAAATAATTAATGTATGATTTTTATAAAGATACCCAATCCATTCCCAAACAGCAGAAAACTCTACCAAATGTAGCATGACTTGATTTTCTAGGAGGTTCATTGGAAAAACTTTCACTACTGATGAGTTAAAAATATTAGATGAATGAATTTCCCCATTTTCTGTTAACAATTAAATTTCAACCTCCATATTTTGATGTGGTGTTTGAGTAGTTCTACTAATCATACAATATACGAAAGGGTGTGTACAACAAGAATCGAAAAATATGTTCACTATTATTGAAATAAATATCATCATAATTATCACCCTATCAATTTCTAGCTCCACTTTAGTAGTAGGGAAATCAATTGTGATTCCTTACTGCCATGGCGGTTATTGTTGCATATTTCCTTCAACAACCCTTGTCTTAATGAAATGTTTTGAATAATCACCATGTCCCTTTAAGTTGAAACCGTAAAAATATAGGTTTATCATTGATATAAACATTCAATTCCTCTTTTATATTATTGTAAATCTTCATATCCCTATATAAGTTATTACCTAGATGCATAATTGTTTCACATTAGAAGCACTTCTTATAGCCCTATAGATAGTTTCCTAGATGATTCATCCCACAATTTTCACTTATGGGATACGGGATTTTCATTCCATATATGAATTTATTAGCTGATCCAACTATAATAGACTCTATTTTGATCTTTTTATCACTTTTCCCATGATTCGAATTATAATCTTCAATCAATCATTCAACCTTGGGGGAAAAATTATAATATCTTTTTAGCAATAAAATTCTCAAATAGCTAATTTTTTTTTAGAATTAGCTTTAGTCTACTATAGAAGTGATCCACCTTATTTTAGAGTTCCTGAAAAATATAGTGGTGAATCTTGAAATCCATGATATGTTTTATGTATACACTCTGATAGAGTCGCCTTCCTTCTTCTTAAGTCTGAGGAACTCTATCTAAATCTTGATATGGATGGTCTAGGGAAGATAATTATAGAGAACATTTTCATGAATTTATCCCATATAATGGAGTTCATTTCATCCATGAACATTATTTTTTTATATGTTTCCACAATTGATTGACTAACCCATCAAAACAATAGAAATCAATGAAAAATGTTTCATTTTCTAAGAATTGTGAGAAATAGAATATCATTTGGATGGAGTTAATACTCTATTTCGTGTGGAGGGGGTTGGAAGATCTAAAAAACAAGGGAGGCCATTTCTTTATAAGGGTTTCGAATAAAACATGATATGTATTAATATTAGGATGGAATTAAAGGTGATTCATTTTATTATTCAGAACATGAGCTTTTTGAGAATGTATTTTCACGATGTTTTGAGCCCATGTTCACATCATATTTGGAATATCATTAGAGATATCATCACATTGAATGTAAAATTTATTATTGAAACATGTTATTCTATTCACATCCATTAACATTGAATAATATTATTAAATTATGGGGATTTAATACTTAACTAATAATCACAATAAAATCAAATGTTTAACAAAATAGGATAAACATGTAAGGGAAATGCATATCCAAACTTGTGATTCCCTTGGTTTAAATAAAGGATATCCATGATCAGTTTACTAACATATATTCCAGTGAGAATTTTTTCCCTTAATCATTGGTTTTAATGTTCTTATGAATTTAAAAAATCATATCATATGGGTGTGTCAATCCAGGTACATATTAAGGGTCGTTTTCATGTACTAGGATAACTCGGGTCAGGACTAGAACACCATGTTGGAGATGTCACTCCTTGATACATATATTATAGAACCACATAATGTTGTATTATTCAATAGGGTATGTATATTCCGGATAAACCACATACTATTTAATAATGTAAATTTAAGAATGTTTTTACATATGTAGTCTTATACCCATGATTTTTACAAAGGTTCTGTATTCCTAATATCAAATAATAATGAGACATTTATATGATACAAATGATAGATATCCTATCCTAGATCATAAATTATTATATGAGTTTAAGAATAATTTACCATTAAAAAACCTATGAATCATAATGTTTATTCCCTTCGGAGGATTAGATGCCTAATTAAACAGCCTGAAACAAAAATATAACATTTTTTATTTAATATTCAAAATGAGATCTTAAAATTAATTAATCCTTACATCTATATAGGTTACCCTAGGGAATTTGTGAACAATAGTATAAGATAAGAAAATCAGTAAGGGAATAGAAATATGAATAAATAATATCACATAGGTAATAAATCATTAAATAATGACATAAAAAATATGAAACATGTATAAACATAAGGAAAAATAACTTGTATGACATGGAATCAAACTTACATAGAAACATAGAAATATGGAACCAATAGGAGACATGACATAAGAATGACTCAAGGATAATTGCATATTGTGCATGAGTCATGGATAATAATAATGAACATTCCACATTGAGCATGAGTTAAGGCTAACCACTAAGAACATTGGACATGACGTTTCATTAGAATAAAAATTACCCAAAATATTGGAGATATATTTTGGAACTCCTATAATAAAAAATCTGTGAATATATCTTACAGATGATGAATCATAAATAATAAACCAAACACTATCATAACAGCTACACATTGTAAGAATTGTGTATCATAATCATGTAAAATGAATATCATAAGGAAGTTTCATAATGCTGTTCATGAATGAAAGGATTTAATCCATAAATGGAAATTAATAAGGGAATTTATGAGTATATAATGATAAGGGATGTCAAACAGAAGTAAATACATGTAAAAATATTGTTTATGAAGATATATAAATAAGAATGTTTAGTGCAGTTTAATGAAAATATTAATGATTTTTTAAAATAGAAAAGTCATAATTGATTGTATAAAAAAATGATGTAATATATTATTTTTGGATAGATGATTTATATCAAAATAATAAAGTTAGTATAAAATAGATTATACAGTGAACATGAAAATGGGTATGAAATCGGGAAGTTCCAAAGAATCAGGTTTTCCTATACGGATGAATTGAAAAGTGATTTTTAAAAAACTTTTATTTCATATGAAAGAAGGAAAAAAATATCTAAATTAATAATTTTGGGAAATAAAAACAGAATATGTAATAATTAAAAACTAGTAAAGAAGAATTATATTTGAGCAAAGTAAAAAAAAGGGTAACCTGAAAAAAATGGATGTCTTGGTATAATCCCTTACATTATGTTTGAAAAATATTCTACACTTGATCAATATGTCCTAAATAATAAAATTACATTCAATATTTAATAATTAAAATACCTAAGTTACATTTAATTAATTTATTATAGTTTTATTATGTTCATTTATGGAATTTGTTGGGCGTTATTTTTTTTAATTTCAACATTCAAGATTGTTCATTTTCGTAGTTTTCATGATCAATTTTTTATACATGTGTTTGAAACTTCATATAGAATGTAAATTATTCCTAATAATTTAAATTATATTTTATTAATGAAAAACCAAAATATTAATTCGTCTTATATATTAAAAAATTTCTTAGATTTGAGGGTGGATTATTAGATAACCTATTAATGATAATCCTTTTGATAATTTTTAGCTGTTTTTCATTCACAATGAACTCATTTTGTTCAATAATTTTGTATTATATACATATGTTAGTTCCAAAACATAAAAAGTGTTGAAACATATATTAAACAAAATGTAAACAGACATATATGTTTTAACCCTTTTTATTGAGGTAGGTTATTATGTCCATGTTTATAATTCATCGGTATGGGTTCCTCACCATCTATAAATTCCTCTTATTTAAATAAATTATTATTTATAAATCATGAATTATGTTATTAATGATATTTTTTGTGATTATTCTATATGAAAAAATTATATGAATGGGATTTCCAATGATAATATTTGTGTAGTCATGTGCATAGTTTCTTAAATCATGCGACCAGTCCATCAAAATGTGATCACCCATAAAGAGGGGATTTTTTCATTAGGTGCATGGTTTGTCAAACTATAACCCTCATATTAGAAATAATTTGGCTCTTGGGACGTGTCACATAGTTAGGGAAAACCATGTACCTCATACAGGAAACCATGAGTGTAGGTAATTAAACAACCTAAAAATAATTATAACATTACATAAACCAATATTATATAAAAAATGCCCTACCTTAACAAAAAAATAATTTAACAATGTTTTTGGAAGACCATATAAGAATTACAATGAGATCAAACCTTAGATCATGATGAATCAATGATTTTTTTGCTGAATCAACACATCTCTCAGTAAGAGATTCTGATCCCGTATTGGTTCCTCCATACCTCATATCATTATCTCTTCCATTTAAAAGGTTTACTAATTCATTGGTAATAAATTTATATCTAGGTTTACATGTATATAATCTATTCTAATTGTATATAGTTTTTGTATCTAGGTTATATTCGTTGTTATAGTCTTGGTTGTTTCAATTCAATCGGGTCTTTTGTGAGCCTTCATCATAAATCATAATTTAGGTGATCCAAAATACAATCCAAATTGTTTCTATTTTCAATTGTGTGTATGGTTTATGAAATATCAATCTGGACTATAGAAAAATTAATTTATAATTCAATAAAATTATTTATAAATTTAATTTAGGAATTCCGGAATTGATTAATTTATTTCCCATGGGATTACAAAATGAGTTAAACATGAGATAATTGAATTTGGTAATTGTTATTATTAAATTGGTTAACAATGGAACATTAAATTGATTTATTAATGGTATTATATAATTGGTCAATTTATTAGATTGTTGAATTCATTTGCTAATTTAATGATGACTTAGATAATTGATGGGAATAAAAGGACGCTTGGGTTAACCATTATGGGTTGCTGAATGTTATGGTTAAATGTTGTTGAATGGTTTAATATTTATTTACTTATATTATTCCATATGATAGATATACAGAATTATGAATTTTGTGATAAATTATAAATTTAAAGTTAAAATATTTTTTTGTGGACGAAGTTAATGATGCATAACATTGATTTATTTGAAATTGTGATATATTTGATATAGTGATATTTGTGATATTCTCAATATAATTGATATTTGGGTTTTATTTCAATTAATTATTCTTCAAATACCCATATAAGATTGTGAGTGTGGTATATGGATTGAGGTCTCAAATGAACATATTTTATTATTATATAATTTAATAGGTACTAAGGAATCTAATAACAATTTGTGATAGAATCTATGGGATTTGGAATGGGGTTCCAAGATTCTAAATGAAAATGATGATATGGATAGGTAAAGAGGATCCAAATAATAATATGGTTTTAGACATGATGTCCTTTTCCACTTAGATAGGAATTATATTAATGATCCATGTGTCCATGGTATGAATAGTAATGAAATGGATAATGAACAACACATGTTATAATGAAATTTGAATTAAATATATAAATTGGTTTATACTACTGCATGAGCCAATGTAGGTTTAGATGGTGCAGGGTTCCTTGGGAACCAAGAGGAAAATGTGTTAAAATAATGAATATTTCAAGGTGTGAAATGATTACCATATTTATTTTATTATACTATTTACCTAACATCATATAATATTATTATTTTAATGTAGTTTTAGACACTGTTGGTGTTGGCATAATCAGTTGTACTCACACCCTATCAGGATTACTAAACAATACCCTAATATATTTATTGTAGATAAGAATGTATAAGGACATGGGACATGTGTAAGTTGGTTGATTTAGAGTGCCTAATGGATGAGGGAACCAGACATGGTTTTGTAACCCTCCTCGAGTATTCAGTATATTTACTTTTGTGCTTTTCATTAGAAACTTGACACTTTTTATGGAATGATATATCTAATTATAGTTTTGGAAATTTTTTAATGTTTTAATAATTCATGTGATACTCATCCCATATTAAATATAGTATTATTCTAGTTATTGATTATTTTCATTTTCTTATTAATGTTTTTTTCCTCTATTGTATTACTCTAATAATGAGGGTATAGTATCCGAATGTTTTTTATCAGATACTTGCTACTAGTTAGCAGCCTCTAGTGTATGGGGAGGCACCCTTGAGGTTAGGTAATAGATAGTTTTATGGAATCATTATGTAGAACCTAGTTCATGATTTTACAATGTGTGTTACGTAAAACTGTGAACCCCATAAAGGAAATAGTGTGCATGGAAAATATATCCCATTGAAATTAATTAGAAAATTTCCAATCCCTATTCTTATATATTGAAACACCCTACCTCATCACTAAACTAATATCTCTTATTTTTTTAGTCTTCCAAACATCTTCCAAGGAATTTCATCCTTTGTTCATGATGAATTGATGATCGATTGATGGACCAACCAATCTCCCTGAAATAGATTCTCATCATCTATGATTCCTTCACTATCTTCAGTCTTTCTCTCATCATTTTATAGGATGTTTTACTATATAATTTATGCATCTAGATCAATTTTTTCATGGATGTAATCCATTTTATATTGGATCTTTTTTATTGATTAATATCATCAAATATGTTATGGTCTTGGTAGTTCATCTTGAATTTCATAGGTTCATTGGAAAGAGTTCATCATTAATATTGAGGTTGGTTGTCTAAATTAAATTCCCCTAGTAATGAATATGAATTTCATGTATGTGTTGTGAATATTATATTAGAATGTTTAAAATTTAATATTTAGTTGAATGAATGGATTAATTAATGACTGAATTATTTAATTGATTTTTTGATTTGAAATGTGATTATATAATGATTTGAACTTGGTGAAAGGGAATTTGGTATTTTGGATTATGCAATTGGTGAATAACGGGAGAATTATTTGTTTGATTAATGGGATTGTATAATCGGTTTATTGAATGGAATGCGGAATTTATTGATTAATTGATTATTGAGTTGGGTGATTGATGATAATGAAATCAATTTTATAGCTAACCATGAAGTGTTAATTAAATATATGGTAAATGATATTTATTAGTGTAATAGTGATTTATTCTTGTAATTCAATTTGAAAATGATAATGAACTATGATTTTTGTGTTAAATTGAATATGTTCCACATAAATTAATTTTTTGAGAGTGTTAATGAGGAAAACATAGATGTGTATGAAATTTTGTTTTATTTGATATTATGATATTGGATATATTTGGGAAATAATTGAAAATGAGGTGTGAGATATAGAATAATGTCTAAATACCTATATGTGATAGTGAGTGTGGGACATGGACTCAGGATCAAAACTTCTATCTGTGATCATTATTTAATTGCATACAGACTGAGGATCCAAATACCATTTTTATGGAATTTATTAGACATGGACTAATTCTCACAATATCTATCTAAAAATGAGGTGTGGGATAAGGACATAGGCTCCCATTACCCACAAGGTGTTAGAAATAGTGTTTTTTTTCATAAAAATTTCATTAGATGATGGTTCCAAGAGGGCATGATATGTATAGTAATGAAACGAATAAAGAAAATCCATTTGTTATGTTGAAATATGAAATAAATATGTAATATGGATTTGACTCCAACATTGCACAAATCATGTATATATGATGTTGGTGCCCCTAGTAATCTGAGGGTTTCTCATAGTAAATATAGAATAAATGAATGTATGAATTTATTAACATATTTAAAGTACATTATTCATTATAAAAGTATAAAAAAATTTATTTACTAGATATTGTTTTATGACTATATTAGTGGTGGCCAATTTATCTTTAATCATAACCTACTCAAGTTTCCGGATTAGTACATAAAAATATTTCATATTTGGAGTTTTTGATAATTGTTAATGTAACATGTTAGATGGATGATTTTTTATGGAGTTTAGATGATGGAACCAAACATTATATTAATACCCACTTGGAGTTTTCTATATTATTACATTTGGGTATTCCATATGACACATGAAATTTTTTAGGGAAAGAAATTTATACAATATGTTATTGATATAGTTTTATTATTTTGATTCATCTTGTGATACTAGTATGTTATTGATTATATCCTGATTATGTTTATTGATTATTTTCATACGGAATGTCTATTATATTTCCATGAATGTATTAGGATGATAAATAGGGTATAGTATCCCAGTTATTTATATTAAACCCTAACTACTAGTCAGAAACCTCTACTGTATAAGAAGGCTCTCTTGAGGTCTTGTAACAGACCCGCTCGGGGCACTCGTATGTGGCTCTATAGTCATGATTTTACAAAGTTTTAGGAAAGGGGTTTATTTTGACTTACACTTTTGTAATGTTATAAAATATGATATGATGATTAAGGGCTTGTTTAGGAGCTCATGCTTCTGTGTAACTTTCCCTTGTTTGGGAGAAATCATAATTTCCAATGGTGGCATTATTATAATTGATGTGTGTTGTTATAGTTTTATTTTATTTCACAATGATTGATACATATTTTGTGTGATGTGACTATCATTGAAAAAACAAATCTTGATATTTGACTCATGTTATGGTAAAGACATAAAGTTCAGTGTGCATGCTTCATTCCAACCACTCATGAATTATTTTGACAGACATCTTTTTTAGGCAAACAAGTGAAAACTGGTTTTTAGTATGTTTTTTAAATTGAAATACTTGATTTTCTTGTGTTGATTGACTAAATTTTTTTCCCAACATAAAAATGTAAAATTTTAAATGATGAAAAATGTAAATAATTGGGAGTCTAATATGAAATATGTAAATGAGAAGACATCTACACTTTTTAACCATGAAATAAATGTACGATGGTTACGTGTTGTGACATAAAATTAGTTTTGATGTTGTGGAGTGAAAAGTGGGATGTTGGCAATTTATTTTTTGAAATACCCATATTTGTGATAATTTTATTAAATGTGTTTTAATATGCATGTTTAAAAATGTATATATATTACCCCATGATAATGTTTGTTGAATGGAATAAATTAGGATATATATGGAAATGATCCACTAGTAGTATATCTTAAGGCCCAAATATTGATGACTTAATATGTGGGAGAGAAGTTCTAAGAGAACTATGATAACTTCATATAGTTTCTTTTGTGAGACTGAGAGATGGTTGTGAAGAATATGCCTAACGTGAAATGGGGGTTTTAGTTGCAAAAATATTTTAATTTCACTAGAGAGAGTGGATCTAAGGAAGGAGACATTAGGATTGAGTCCTTCTAGATTACAAATGACCATTTTGAGACTCCTGTAGAGAACATGGTTGAGTTGGAAGCTTCGATTTTCCAAGTATAAACATATCCATGGTGGGAGTTTTAGGAATATACTGGGTATGCATATGGTATGATATGAATGTAATTCCAAGAGAAGATCCTAGAGAACATTTATCCAGGGAATATTTTATAGTATAGGGAGGGTGAGTTCATGTGCATGACCCAGGGCAGTATAAATGTGATGGACTAAGTTGGTTTCCATATTAACATGTTGTGGTTTTCTCTGGTGCTAACATCGTATGATAAAAAAACAGAAATGAATATCTTGGACAAGATTATGAGGACATATGAGGGCTTCCATCTAAAAGATACTTGTAGTTTATGTTTTATCTCAACCTGTGGAAGAGCCAATTTATATTCAACAATACATAATAGAGCCAAAACAACATCAAATTATCAAGTATCAATTGTAAGAGTTTATGGATAAGGGGATTATCCATCCATGAATGTATAATGGGGGTTCTTATGTCTGGTTTTTTGAGAGGGATGATACAGTAATTTTCTTATTAGTTGATTACCAGAGGTTATACGAGATGACTATGAAGGACTGGTATTGTCGACCATGTATTGATGATGTATTTGACCAATTTAGAGGTGCATGTGATTTCTCTAAGATTGACAAGAGATCGAGGTATCATAATTTTTGATTCTGACCTTATTACATAAATTATACAACATTATAATGATGTTATATATTATATGATTTCATCGTGATGTTGATTGGGAAAATGAATTCACGTTACGGGCTTATGGACTTGATGAATCTAATCTTCCACCCAAACATGGAACATTTAGTTTTAGTATTTGAGTATAACAACTAAGAATACCCCAAAATCATGATGATACTGCTCAATAGTTTTTAATAATACTGAGTTCAATTAGAGAGCATTGTCTCCATGAAAATCATTACATGTTAAAATTCTAGACTGATCCACTACATTTCTTGGGACACATAATATCAGAAGATGTTGTGTCATTAGACCCAAAGAATGTGATTTTTTTTACATTGGAGAATACTAATAAAATTTTATTACAAGTTATTATTAAGGGTTCATCCAGAACATTTAAATTTTAGAATAACCACTTTTGTGATTGACAAAGATGGAAATGAGAACTAAATCGTATATATTCATTGATAATTCATTATATGAGTTAATGAAATATTTTATAACTACATCAATATTGAACATAATGAATCTGAGTCATGATTATACAGTGTTATGTGACATTTATGGGATAGGTTTTGGATATGTATTGATGCATGGAGATTGAGTTATTGTGTATGGGTCATGGAAGTTGAGGCCACATGAAAATAAATAACCATTAGATGACCTAGAATTAGCATTATTTGTCTATGATTGGATGTGTTGGTAGCATTATCTAGTAGATGAAAAGTAATTTGGGTATACTGATAACATGATCTTGAAGTATATCTTTTCACAATAAGATTTTGATATATGGTAGCATATATGGGTTGATTATATGCTGTAATATTAATTTAATATATCATATACACATGGGAAATGGAACAATGTTGATGATTCTCTATGTAGGAAAAATCTTACACATGTTATTTAGAATTTTAGTTCATAGAGAAATATGATAAACGTGCAGTCAAGGATGCATGTTGCAGATCCAAAGTGTTAGGAGAAGATGACTCTAATATTAGTTTTAGTGAGTTTGACACTTTTAGATCCAGATCGTGGAGATGAATTATAAGGATTCATAGTGTTTGGACTGGATTGAAAGACTTGATGGTGGGGAGTCAACGTATGATTTTACTATTGATGAGGAATAAATCATCTATTTCTAGAATTAGTGTTGTGTACCTTTGAGTGTGCAGTATGATATGATTCGTCCATTTCATTCCTTGAACATGGTAGTGCATCCCAGTTTGAGAAGAGTGTACCATAAACTATGAAGTAAATATTATTATCCTAGCATGAAAACGTGATTTTTAGGGTTTGGGACACGATGTTACTTTAGTCAATAGGTGAAGATCGATCATGAATATATTGGCGGTTTACTAAATCCATTCCCATTAATCAATTTATGTTGAATGATGTTTCTATTGAATTTTTGGTGGGTCTCTCGATGAGGTCTCAAAACAATGACACCACTTTTGTATTTTTGGACAGACTGATGAAAGAATTTCTTTTATTTCCTATAAGAGAGACTTTATTAATGCAATATTTTAGAGATTTTTTTCTTTCATAGATAGTCCATCTATATAGGGTGAAATAGTGTACTATTTTTGAAAGTGATTCTCTATTTACATCACACTTTATGAAGTTCTTACAAAAGTTTCATGGTATACATGTTTTATTGGGACAAGCATTCCATGCACAAATAGAAACAAAGTCAAAATGTATTATAACGATGATTGAGGATATCCATCGTGCTTGTGTCCTATACATTTTTTGGTATTGAGATAGAAACACAATCATATTAATTCTTCATAAAATATTTTTTATAATCATACTAAAAATATGATAACATATAAGGAACCTTAGGTAATTCCAAAGAGATCACCCCTATACTGAATGGGGGCGGGTGAGTCAGAGCTGTTGGTACAAAGTCTCATGTAAGAGACATCAAAAATTGATCAGACGTAATTCAATATTATATTAATTTTTATTATTTTAGATAGAATTTATACGCTAATATACATCAATAACCCCAAGAGTTTACAGAGGCTTATCATGTGTCCCATTGGGTTCCACCAGGATTTTTTCCACCAAGGTTTAGAGGTAGGGAATATTTGTGCCCATCTTTATTAGACCATTTGAGGCCGTGGAGAGAATCCGACTAGTGGAATATTGATATGCTCTTTTACAATGGTATAGTGTTTTTCCTGAATTATTTTCATGTGTCTCAATGTTAAAGACATCACTTTAACCATCCTCATGTGATTACTTTGGATTATGATGATCAAAAGATTGATGTTTTCTTTTTGGAGAATATGATACATTTGTTAGATCCTAGAGGTAATGTTTTTCAGGGAAACACCAAATCAATAGTATACATATTGTGGAATCATGGGAGTCGTCATGAGGGAAAATGGGTTTGATAAGAGGATATGTGGGATCAGTGGACTGATATTTTTGGATCATAATTTTTGTTATTCTTAGGAGTAGGTCTCAAGGATCAACTGTTATATGGGTTGGAGATTATAAGATCCTATGCTTTTATATGGATGTATTGAGTTAATGTTAAGGTAAAATTTAACCATTTTTTGTATTTTATCATGCTCTGTATTGAATATTAGAAATTTTAGGTCGAACATTTTGAAATTATATTGTAAGAGTGGTAGTACACAATTGGTGCACCATTTTCTCAAATCTTTCCCCCTAGGCCAGTAAACCTTGGGATCCTAGAGATAGGGTATTTGAACTCATCAGACATAAATTATTTTTAATAAAGGGAAACCATCTAGTTGTAACAATGTGGACTCCTAGGATAATTCTCATGTCTATGTCCATGGTAAGAGAAAACTGTATTTCCTATTCACGAATATATTCACATGGAAAATTAATCGCTTGAAAATTCATTAAAAATTCTCAATGCCCATTAAATATATCTAAACATCATATATTAACCTTAATTTATTTTATATTGTTTCTAGATGATTTTTTACTGATTGAAGTGTTTCCAACCTCTAATATTAATGACATTAAGACTGGTTGAAATATATTCACCTCTCCTTATAAAAGAGTCTCATAATGTATGGTTTTCTCCCCCACTATTTTCAATCCCTCATCATTTGAATGGATATTTTCCTACATTGGTAATTGATCATGATATTGGTTATCTTTGATCTAATCCATTTGATGTTGTATCAAGGTTTGGTTTCTATATCATTTTAAATGTTAGGATCTTGATTATTCCACATCAATTAGTGTTTACCTTTAACAATCATTCATTAAAAACTATGATGTAGGTGGTTTAAATTAAATTACAATATTCATGAATTAAAATTAATTGGATGTTTTTTTAAGTATTAGTTAAAATGAATGGAGATTTGATAATTTAATTGAATAAAATAATATTATAATTTAATTATGAAAGTGCATTATTTTCTAAATGATTATAATTGGTGTATCAAATGATTTGACCTTGGAAAAATTTAATTTTGTAAATTTTATTATTAAATTTGAGAATAATTCCACATTAAACTGATTGATTTATTGGATTTTATAATTGGTCAATTAGTGGTTTTCAAGAATTGATTAATTTACGGAATATTGAAATGGAATATTTGTGGGAACAAAACGGTGGTTTGAGTTAAATGTTAATGGTAAATTAATTATATAGGTAAATTGTATTTATTGGTTTAATAGTGATTTATTAATAATATTCCACGTTATATAGATAATTAACTATGATTTTTGTTATAGATATGAAACGGTTCACTTAAATGTGATTTTTTATGAAAAGGTTAATGATGCCTAAAATGGAAATATATGATATTTTGTTTCATGTGAAACTATGATATTTGTGATATTTGTGATATAAGTGATATTTATTTGAGGGAAATGAAATGAGTCTCCAAATAACTATACAATTTAGTGAGATTGGGATAGGGATTGGGGCTCTAAATATCCATATGAAATATATAATGTATAAGAGATATATTATGGCTTAAAATACCCATTCTCAAATTTTTATATGTATTAAAACGAATATTTTAATGTGGCAATGAAATTTTCCACATTAAAATTTATACATGATTTTTAATACTTCATTTATATGTTTTCAATGTTATTTTCAATTAAATGGATTTCTATAATATAGTTTAAATTTATTATTTTTAAAAGATTATTTTAAATGAAATGATATATTCCTCAAGAAACGTTTTAATTAATTTTTAAATATTTTATTTATGTTTCTATGGTTATTTCAAATGGGAAGTATATTCAAAATGTTGTTGCATTTAAAAAGCAGCTTTTTTTAGATGAGGAGTGTATATTTTTTTTATGATGTGTTCCAAGTGTTTTGAAGAAATATTTTTCCATTAAGGATAACAACATTCAAGGACACCTATGCTTTACAATGGATATGATCTAAGGATTACGACTTTATTATTTCACTACATTGCTTATAATTATTATGAAAAGATATATATGCAACCTATTTCATTTCAAAATTAATTATGTACTGAAATGATTATGAAACCAACAAAATATACAAGTTGTTGGGATAAATATATGGGATGAAGTAAGCATAATGGTCATATAATACTGATTTTGAAGAATCTAAAAGATATTTTCCTAAATAATAATTAATGTGATCCATGAGTATAAAAGAATTGTTTTCTGACTGCTATTGTTTTAATAAGATATATGATAATGATATATTAATAATAGAAAATGATTTACCAAACTGATAGTGAACTCAGTCATTGGTGAATAATTGAATCTCCAAGAATCACATAGGGGACGAAATATATTTTAGTATGATTATGATCAATTATGGTTTATCTAAGATGACTCTTGAACTATGTCATGGGATATATATTGAAAAAAATATTAAAAAGAAATAATATTTTCCAATGTATGATAGGGTTTTTCCATTTTATATAATATACACGTCATCCTGAAAATATCTCATCAAATACTGTAATATATAGAAATAATTAATCTAATCCCAAATAATTTGGAGATTTGATCTATAAAATACATTATTCTTCATATTAGGACCTATGTTTCAATATTTTAGTCATAGTTGGAAGAAAACAGGTATAACCTGAAGAGCCACATTTCACGGATGTAAAGACTATATTGAATTTCTATAAAGATACAAAGTATATATTCCTCATATATAGTGGAAAAAATGATGTATTTTTTAGTTGGTAAAAATTTTATAGATTTAAAAAATTATTGAATGATATGATATCATAATCTAGATTTGTGTTTTCAATAATGGTGGAGCTGTGAGATAAAGAAGTTTGAGTTCCTAGTGGCAACTGATTTGGAATAATTGTTTTTATATATTATGGCTATTGATATAGATAATGAAGAGGAATAAATATATAACAACATCAAGGATATTAGTTTTGTACATAAATGTTAAAATATTATAGAATTCTATATTGAAATTAATACAATAATGATTCATGGAATAAAACAAAGGTCAAATAAAAAAAATAAAAAAAATATTCTTCATATGTATTACATCTCGAGAGATTATATTTTAAGTGATAATATTATTGTGAAAATGGATGATTGAAAATAAAATTTTACAAACCGATAGACTAAAGTCTCCATGCCGTGGTGTAATCTATTTTCCACCACCACCTTACTTGGATGGGTATAATGGTGTACATAATAACCATATATATGATTATTTTAAATTGATATTGATTCTGAAATAGTATACATACACTCCAATAAAATTCCACGATCATGAGAACGATATCATCGCTCGTGCATACGTACGGACTACCGTCTCCACGATGCGATGAGATTCATTCTCCACGTTAACCATTCATGAATGATTATAAAGTATATATAATAAGTAATCATGAAATATATGACATAATAATGATACTAGATTTATGTGTATATATATGTATGTCATCTACATAATTCCATTCAACTCAATAAGGAAACGAAAAACAGCGTTCATGCGTACGTACGGCCTACCGTCTCCATGAACGGTGTATTTCATTCCATTTAAAAATCTATTATATATATGTATATTATGAATATATATTATATATAAATCATGTTTTATATTCTGTAATTAAGTAATCATGATCTAAGTAATCATATGAATAATTACAAACACGGATGACAAATGAAACGATTTTTCCCAAAACGCTCTTCAACATGTAATTTACAAAAGAACGGGTAATATAAAGTCCTAAGTGAACCATATATGATTTCATAACAATGTGTATGATTCTGGAATAAGTCAATGACATTATTTAAATCATTATACAGGAGGTTCGGACAGTTACGAAGCAAATCGGACCTAAGGTAAGGGAAATATCACAATCTCATTTTTATCAGAGATTGTTTATACTTTGGTATTTACTGGGGTGTATTTTATCATCCACGTCCATGTTTCCTCAATATGTAATATTATTTCCATCAACCTAAAATTTTTTAAATACAATTTTACCCTTCGGTGAGTTTTTACTAAAAGTTATGAAAGGAATCATTATTCGTTTTTCGTACGAGGTACTTTTTTACTTTTCCAACAAAAGTACGAGAAGAATGATTTTTTTAACTTATACTGCATGAATGGATTTTTAAAACATTATTTCCAAGAACCTTCCATTACATGTTTTCATGTTAATTTTTAATCAACTTATATTAGTTTATAATTGTATGACATGTTATGAAAGGAAAAGTGTTTTTGAATTAGAAACGATATTTTCCTCAAGAATGGAGTTCAAGTGTTTTATCAAAATTATTTTCCATCTAAGATAATAAAGGGTTATGTTTCTATCCCTATTATTACATTGATTTGATTATGTTGTTATGGAATTATTTTAATGAATTCCTTTATCTTATATGAGTTGTTTTATGATGTAACGATGTTTAAGATTCCCATTTTTATTAAATGGGTTATGCTATGATGTATGGTTTGTGATTTTGTGGCACACATAAAAATGGTATATATATGAGATGGGTGGGACCTATATATCCCTCCAATGCATTGGGTAAAGATTTTATATATCATGAGATAGACATGGCTGGAACGGCAGGTTAAACCGGTTCAGTGAAACAGGATTGAAACGAGGAGTGAACTTGGTTCAGAAATGGACTTTGTCCACTAAGATAGTCTTGGCAATGATTCTTGACTACTAAGAAATGATTTTCTATGATTATGTGTGTATTCCACAATGTTTCATGTTTTAAGTTATTATTATTGGTATTACATTTCACTACTATGATTTATCCCATGTTATGATATTATGATCTCTTTTGCAGGTTAAGATTTACAAAATGTTATGTTCTTATGAATATGATGTGATTGATATTTCTTTTGTTTAACCTTACTGAGCATTTGAGCTCACCCTTTTTTGTTTTATTTTCCCCAAGATATAAAGAATGGTTTTAGGTAATAAAGGAAGATCTTTATGGGAGATGTTGAAGATATTTCACCACGATTAGAAGATTATATTCCGAGTTTCCAAAAACACTAAACTATTACAGGCCTTGTGTCTGTGTTTTTGTTATGTACTAAGTATTCCGCAAATGTAGTGTAATGTCCATGTATGTTAAGATTAGGGTCTCTACAAAACTCCACTTGGAGAATTTGACCACCCAAATTCCACATGGCCAATAAAATAAATTTAAGTGTTATCTCACTTTGTTTTAGTAATTTTTTTATAAAAATACAAAAACTAACTTTTATTCTCAACCAACTGTCATAGGGGTGAAAGACTCCTTAATAAAATACCAGTGCTGAATGTTCAACGGTTCTCTCAGATTTCAATTCTGAGAATTGGTTCAAAAATTTTAAAAACCCTCTCGTACATTTACTAAACATATCCAAAATAATTTCAGAAATTTATTTCGGGCACACCGGGCCTCAGAATCAACCACCATAAAATTTTGCGGACTCGTAAAATTCCGATGTATTTAACAAGAAAATTAAATAGAATTTATGAGTTTTAGATTCCTATTTATTTTTGGGTAGAAGTTGTGAATAAATATCATTATTTAATTGATATTGTTTTAATTAGATCTGTCCAAAATAATACACCAAGTATTTGTGGAATAATAGGATGCCTTAGGTTAAATAATTCAATGTTTTTTGTTACAAAGTATTTATTCTATATAAAAAAATTAATATCGACATATTTCCTTCTAAAAGTGATGATGGTATTTTTCTAGGTTATTAAATATATTATAAATCCTATAGTGTCATTAAAAAGAGATACATGTGTATGGAATAAAATGTGCATGTAATGATTGATGAAACAAACCAACATTAGTGAAAAAACACCTTAGAAAATCATGAGGACAACCAGTCTAGTCTAGAAATAAATTAAAAAAATTCTAATTCTTTTGTTAAACAAAAAATAATACTTGGTTATGGAAAAACATCAAATTATAAAAATCAAAAGAAACCAGTAGATGAACTCAAAGTGCCCAATCCTTTATTTTCTAGACATGCAATAACTCCTAAAAACCATCCTCTAGATGTTGTAGCTGGAGACAAAGATATGAAAACATAAAATAGATATACTTTAAGGAACCAAGTTGAATATCATGACTTATTTCCACAACGTGAACCTATGAACATTAATGGTCTAATCAAATATGAATTTTAAATTATGGATATACATGAAGTATTAAACCATTTTTAATGAATCAATGTGTGGAAGATTCGGGATATACCCAAAGACACCTTAACAATAGGAACTAATTGGGTGTTTAGAAACATTGTGGATGAATATGGAACAACAATATTAAATATATCCAAACTAGTTGCATATGGTTATAATCAAATGGAATGTATAATATTTGAAAAAACCTTTCAACATGTGGCCCAATATGGAGCCATTAAAATACTACTAATATATTCAGCACATATTAATTTAAAACATTATAAAATAGATTTCAAAAGTGAATTCCTAAGTGGTTATATATTTGACGATTTTTTTGTTGAACAACAACATGATTTTTAAAATCATAATTTTCCAAATCTGGTTTTCAAATTAAAAAAAAATCATAGTATAATTTAAATAGGCTTTATGATCAGGGATTGATTGGCTCCATACATATCTAATATTGAATGGTTTTTCTAAAGGTACATCAGATCAAAGACTTTTTATAAAAATAACTTCAAAAGGTGTATTATTTTTTCAAATATATGTTTATGGTAATCTTTTGGGAACTTCAAAAAATAATTTATATGTTTATTCATAGAAAATGATGTAAAATGAGTGTGAAATGAGTTTAATGGGTGAAATAGAATTCATTATAGGATTTAAAATTTCTCTAAACAAGGAAGGTATTATTAGAAGTAAAAAAAATAAAATAAAGATCATTTAAAATGTTTTTTATTGGATAGAACTAAAAATTGTGAATCTTATAGCTGTACGAAAAGAAAATTAGATCTTGATGAAGAAGGAAAATCAGTGGATCAAACCAATTATAGAGGTATGATTGGATGTCTTCTTCACATTACTTTTAGCAGAACTGATATTATGTTAATTGTGTGTATGTAAGATCATTTTCAATAAAATCCTAAAGAGTTACATAATATTTTCATTTAAATAATTTTCAAAAACATAAAATATACAAAAAAACATTGTAGTGTTTTATCCTATAGGAAACAAATTTGACATTTTTAGTTATTCGGATACTGTTTTTTATGGTTGTAATTTATATTGAAAATGCACATCTGGAAAATGTCACTTTTGGAAAAGTCTCTAGTTTCATAGTGTAGTAGGAATCAAAAATTTGTTTCCTTACCTAATATCGAAACTGAATATATAGAAACTATTAGTTGTTGTTCTCAAATTTTGTGGAAAAACATACTTTACTAGACAATAGATATCAATTTAGGAATGTCCCTATAAACTATGATATTAAAAGTGATGTTAATATTTCTATTAATCCAATTTTCTATTCATTGGAAAATCATATTGATGTAATGCATCACTTTCTGAGGTATGATTATCAAAAATATGATATTAATATTAAGTTCATTATCCCCAAACATCCAATTGTAGATAATTTTAGTAAGCCTTTAAATTCTAAGAGTATAATATACATCAAAAATGAGTTGGGGGAAGAGAAATTTCAAGTGACTCGCCTTTGATGCCTCACTAGTTTATGACTCACCGTTGAGGAATAATTAGTGTATGACTCAATGTTGAAGATACACTAGTTGATGAATCACCATTGATTACCCACCGTTGATTACTAACTATTGAAAACTCGCCATTGGGAATCACTGATGACAACTCACAATTGATGACTGACCATTGAAAATTCCCTAAATGATGACCCACCATTGATGACTGGTAGTTTATGACTCGCCATTGAAACCCCCCCATTGGGACTCTCACTGACAACCCACTATTGATGACGTACCATTGATGACTCACCGTTCCTGACTCACCATTGATGACTCACTGATGACAACTCACCGATTGGACTCACTGATGAAAAATTAACATTACAACTCACTATTGTGATATCCCATTTCTCCTTACCTATTAATTTTTATGGCTCGAACATAAAATCACATTCTTATTTATTTCATTTTATTTTACTCTACATATTCGATTAAAGGTTTGGAAATCCCTTAATGATAAATATGGAACCAATACCCATCAATTTTTATTTACACTACTCCCTAAGTTGAACTTCTCTCCCTTGAACCTCCACTGTCATCCTCCTTAAAGGATACCCCTTGAACCGTTCATAATGACTCAAGTGAAGAGCACCTCTATGAAATATTTAGACTCTCATCCTTTGAAAATGTAAAATGGTGAATCAAGTTCTCCAAATCTAGAACATTTTAACCTATATATTGCCAATATAATAGTCATACCATAAGAGGAAGTATAAGAAGAATTTGTTTCATCATGTAATATATCATTTTGAAATCCATGATAGATACAGGATGGATGGAGTAGTTCTCCAAAAATTATTGACCTCTATATTTGAAAATAGTTCAGGAGTTATACTTTTATGTTGATTTTATTCTGGTAGGAACAAATACATTTTGGATCAAATCTATAATAAATTAACTTCTGATCTCATTTTCTTCTATGTAGTGATATGAATGGGTGATGGTAAATCATGCAGGTATTTTTTAAAATTACGAAAGAAATCCTCCTCCTCCAAGTAATATTTTATGATATGAAATGCCCCTAATCTTTTTTGGTAAGTGATGAAATTTCATGAAGACCTATTGAAAAAGAACTAGATGGTGAAATAATGTTATTATATATGATTATTCGGCATCAACTATGTCCCTAGAACGGGGACATTGCTTCCTTGAAATATAAAGATGTCTATTTGTTGTATATTATGAAATAAAAACTAATGATTATTTTTTGAAGATACATCATGGTAAACAAGATTGATGTGATTAATACTCAATACAATTTAAATTCATTGATTTATTCTACGATGATTTCAATAATTCTAAAGGATATTGTATTTTTACATGATGGATAAAAAATTATGACCGACTGTGATGGTTATTCGATTACCAAAGCCTTATTAATATTAATTAAGATTATCATTAATTCCTACATGAGGCAGTGGGTTGAGGATAATGATAACCATTATGATGCTTTTAATCCTGATCAACATCCATCTAGGAAAAAAGATATGGATGATCCAGGTTTTAGATTAGATGATATTAAAGAATATTTTGATGGGGAGGAACATGTGGTTAATATCAATAAAATGGAGGAATATTATGTTGATGATAGGTGTGATCCAGATGCTGTAGTAATTCTAGAAAGATTCACTTATTTATCTCATAGCACTCAAAAAAGGATCCCATCAAAAGAATATCCCAAATATGTTGATTATGATGGGGAGATAGATGAATATGATGTTTTTTAGTATCAATTTGAAGGTATTAGTGAGGAATATAAATATAATATTGAAGTTTATGATGAGGAAGATGATGTAGAGGAGGACGAAAAATAAGATGCTGAAGAACAATATTCTGAATAAGAAAGAAAAAGTTCGCAAATTATGAAGAATAGGAAAAGGTGGAATATAGTAAAGTTGTAAAAGAACCTGATTACAATGTAGATGATCATGATCTTGGTGTAGATACTATAATTTTGACTAAAATTTATTTATTATAAATTGATGATGTTCTGTAATCTGATAAGTCATCAGAATCAATTTCTATTGATGAATAAGCTAAACATAATTTTGTGCTGGAATATGTGTATGTTTGGAAAAAAGAACCCATTGAGGGGGAGTAATGGACTAAGAGAGAAATAGTTGAAACTTTCACTCCTTACGATTTGAATGTAGTGGCTGAATGGGAGAGGTACCTATAGCATATCACTTCAGGATATGATTATTTGGATTTAGATGATGATGAATTTGATCCTATGGGGTATATGGTTAATGTAATACATCATGATCAAACATTTATTATTGACACATATCCCATAGTGGCTCCTGTTCATGTTTCATCTCTATTGGTTTCACCTATTTCTTCAAACTAAGTAATTCAAAGTGTCTTCAATGCCTTTAAAGAGGATTTGTGTTCACAAGATAGAGAAATTATCCAACCTCAACCTACATCTCTATAATTTCATAGTGAATGTGATGCTACTACGATTGTAGAATTATTTTTCTCTCAGATTCAACCTCATATAGACTATGAACATCAATAAGTAAAGATGGAAAATAATAGATTATGTTATGAGTTGCTTTTACTAATTCTTTTTGTGAAAGAGACTTCATCTGTATATGCATAATCCTTGAAAAAACATAAAAAAAATCTTGATGAAACCGCTTCTATGGATAATACTCCTCCCCCTCCTCAAAATCCTGATCAATCTATTAAATATGTAGAAACATAATCCTCATATTTTGATTATCCATGTCATCTTTTTTATAGTTATATTATCAGATCCGGGATCTCAGATGAACTATAGACTATGTTATGTCACTCAGATCAGAATTTCCTTACAAAAATTAAATATAATAGTGAACATGTTCGTGATATGGTAAGGTTTTACATAAAAGGTAAATTACCGCATATGATTAAAGCACTAATAAAGTATACTTATATATCAAAAGTGTTTATAACTAACATTATTTGTATAGTTATTTTAATTTTTTCATTTAAAATATGAGGATACCTTATGTTACCCAGGATTTCAAGGAATAAGTGAAACAAATCAAAGAGTTTACTCCATCACTTCATATGTTCTTGGATTATAATGATAATTTCAATAAGGATATATAGAATGGTGGTAGATGAATATTGGATTTACTCAACCTTTGAAGACATAACTATATGTCATGATTATATCCTTTATAGCACCAGTGGCATTCCTTGTTTGACCATTAACTGAAAACCTAACATCATGATCCATCTACCAATATGTGGATCCTCTGTTAAGAGAAATTGTTACTCAAAACCATATTCTCGTATTCATTAAACCATTAACCATTTACCAAGTCTCTTTGTAAGTCTCATAGTTATATAAGGCATGTGATCTATAGGGAACTCATTTCCTCTATATCTTCTACTCAAGGTCTCAACCCAATTGTGCCATCTATAGTTACCATTCATTAGTAATATAGTTCCTCCATTTCTATACCTTCTATTTCTCCACCAGCTGTAGCTGATAAGGGAAAATAATAAATGGATCACTATATGTAGAAGAGTTTATTATCAGATGATCTTTTATTGGGATGCATTTTTCGGAATTTTTACATCAAATGACCTATATTTTTAACATGAAATTAATTATCTTTTTTACTATATTATATGTTCTGTATCTTTTTTTATTTTTATATTTTTGATAATTCCAAAAGGGAAAGAAATATGATATTGAATTTAATTTGATTTCATTTTCAATACTATAATTTACATTCTCATTATCTTTATGGAACATTATGTAGAACAGTTCCTTTGTAATTTGATCATTTTGAATTTCTTATTAATGCCATTATTTATTTTCATAAAATGTAGGAGATTATTGTCCTTAAATAGTTTAAATTCTAAAAATTCATTCTTAATTAAGTTCAATAATGATAAAATATGTTTAAAAATGTTTACTAATAATCATAAAATATTCTGTTACTATTTCATATCATAATACATGTTGCCAGTATTTTACTTTGTATGGGTCATTTTTAAGGTATAATCACTATTGGAAATCATTCTGATGGTAGATAAAATGTCAAAGTATGAGCTATATATGACATATACTTACACATAATATTCATCGCTATTAGATGTCTCACTATCATAAAAAATGACGAATTATGACAATGTATGAGAGACCATTACTCAAGATACTAATGCACTGAGCCAAAACTGTTCAACATAATGATAGTACGACTTAGTATTTTTGCAAAGTATGAGACATAATCACATTAAAACACCAATAATTATGTCACAATTTAATTATACTACCTACAAAATGACTTACCGATGGAAACCACATTATTTATTTTTACGAGTTACGGTATGCGCTAATAATAGCATGAGTGACTGTCATGTCAACCTTCCATTAGAATGACCTACTAATCCAAATTCATTATTAATTTCCTCAGAATTCTAGATTTTCAATTGCATCAAGAATCAGACACTATTCCAGATCAATAGTGCAGGGACACGGTCAACTCTTACTTTTTTATATAAATTCAAATGTACTTGTAACAGTCATATTTATAAAACATCATAAATATAATTATATTAATGAATTTCTCTATTTTTGTAGACAAAATTTAATCAATATTAGATTGTAGTATGAGGTATGTGCTTCCATGATGTGATCAAGATCATATATATTTTTAGCTAGAGCGTATTAAGAAAATACATGATTAAAAGTATAGATATCGACGTAGTGAAAGAGAGAAAGATGTAAAGTTTGTGTTCCTCAGAAACTCAATAACTACTAATATTTAAAAAAAAGAAGTTATCGAGAACCCAAATCAAAGAATATTTTGTAGTGAAAAACAAATAATAGAATATAGATCATCAACTAAACAATATACATCACTAGAAATAGAATAAATATTAACATGTGAAACTCTTTATTTTTGTCTCTTTCCAAAATTCTACTTGAGATTCATTTCAACATTAACCTCATGGAGCCTCATGCATCATTTCTAATAACACGGAGATGTATAAAATCTATTATCATTGTTTTTCTCTTCATGTGCATTGTTTTTAAATTACAAGAAGTGTGTGTACCTCAGATCTATGAAAAAACACTGAATCATGTGAAAAACATTTAGATACACTAATATCATCACAAAATATATTCTTACAACATAAAAACCCATGGTTAACCATGGAATAGGTACCTACATGGAATTAATTTTTTTAAACTACCGTGAAAACTATAGAAGAGGTCTAGATGACTAATAATGTTGTGTATACTATTTCTTTCCCTGATATAGGGTGTTTATCAATGATTTTTTATAAATTAGTTCGTTTTAGGTGATCATCAAGTGGATATGACTATGTACCTTTTTAAGACTAAACATCTAGTTGTTTTCCACTATGTTATTTCATGTTTAGTTTTCTCTACTATTATTATTTATTGAGAAAAATTTTCTTCCCTTGAATATTTTACCCAAAAACTCCATCCGGAAGCTAAGCTTCTAACCAATTATTAAAAATAAAAGAAAAAGTACAAGAGATATGATCGGTGTAAAAAAAGGATTGTTAGTCATATTTTTTTTATTTATATTAGAATTTGAGTTTTTTGATTAATTTCAAATGTTTAAATAATATTCCATATTTTTTTAATTGATAATTAATCACTCTTCATGATGTATTCTAACGAATAAAAACTTTTATAAATCATCTACATTGGTTAACTTGGACATTTTTTATTTGAAATGAGGAACAATTCAATAAATATTTATTATTGAAATATTTATAGGAATTCAATTCACCACCCCAATAGTCGGGTGTCCTTTTTGGACAAACACTTTTAGGGGTTCTATTTGAAAAGGTTATTTTTGAAGATGATTATGTTTATTGATGATATAATACAGTAGTGTTTATATTATCCAACGAGAGTAATCAATTATGATCCTCATGAATCTGCTAATAAAATTTAGCGAGTATTACTAATAAAGACTTGATATTGAATTATAAAATCTATGGATAGTATAGAAATCCTGATCAAACAGTGTGCTATATTGGAAGAAACACCATATGTTCTTATAGTTTAGACAATATGAACATTTTCTAAATACACTCCTTGTATAAGTAAGAGATGGACTATACATGGACATGGATAGGTGGTTGTGTACTATGGAAGATAAAATTTTATAAATTACATGCCTTTAAGTAAGTATAAACACCATATAATGGTACATGTCAATAGGACCATGTACATTATAAAATATCCCTTATAAGGGGAACATGGGCATATAGAAGTAAATGGTCACACTTGAGTTCTGACATAGGCATGTGGTACAACAACAAAAACCCCCTTGTAAGATATGGCTATGAATAAGATCATGAATGAGACCTTGGTTGTACCTAGACCATGTTTCTGTACATGGAAGATTATAAAATTTTAGTGTACAAATCGTGTACTTGTAGTACACGCAATGTACTACCCATTTGTCATTGTTAAGGATTTTGAATATTTTTTCAGACAACGAGTCAGAATTAGACATAACATTAGTCCATTTTTATTTTCTTTCTAAAAAATTGGGATAATGGATCCATTTGGTAATTTGGAGGGCTTTAAAATCTTTTTCCAAGTTGATTAGGTTATGAATGAGATTTGCTTTCTATAGGAAGTGAGTTCAATTAGCCAATAAGATCGAGACATTAGTTGAGACATTAGAGAATTTCATGAAAATAATTTGAGGATATATCATGACTTAATTGGAGATACACATTGGTATTGGATTGAAATTATACTCGGTTAGTATTGGATATTTTTTACTCGATGCTTTTTATAGTATGGGTGAACAATCGAATCTATGTCAACATGGAAACAGGGTGGTCTTGAGTCCAGATCTCATAATATGATTCTCTTTCAATGAGTCAAATGATTATGTGATATTCTAGATATAAGGAGGATGGATGTGTGATCCTAGAGGGATTGACATTTACCTAAGAGATTGGTTATTAACATGTATTTGGGGAGGAATGTATCCACATCAATTCAGTATAATTGGATCCAATGTGGACAAATTATATTGGGTATCTTCTTATAAATCCCAATATTGATTCCTCTCTTTATTTTATAACCTATTAGGAAAACGGGTATTCCACTAATTAGATTTCCCTAGGCCGGTGCGTGTGTTTGATTTTTAATGGTTACATGTGTTCCCTTTGGAATCGAATTGATGTTATACCTGATATGGCTATAATTTTGATGACAGGAATGGTAATTTGACTATAAATTTATATGTGTCTCTATTTCATATAGTTTAAAATCATTATACACCTATAAGATTGTTGAGACATGGTCTAGTTTCTAGTAATATATATATGGTTACATTTTGTCTTTCTAAGGTCGAGAGTGTTGGACATGATTCTATGTATGTATACTCCTAATTAAAATACATGAAAATCCATTTATATTACTATAATTATTGGATGTATCATTCCACACTATACATGGAATTATATAGATGGGATTTAAATTAATGGACTGAGAATTCTGTAGTATAAGTGTTATTACATTGTTATATTGTGATTGGTGGACATGGTGTTCCATAATCGACATGATATTCCATAGTAAAGAATGAGATGAGTGTTCAGAGAGTTCCATATATATGACTATGATTTAGGAAATGGTGCACCATATATTTGGATAATTATGGTGTACATTGGGTTTCAAATATATTGATCTAAATAGAGGAAAGGGAGATCAACATGTATGGTTGAGAATAGTTGAAATGGTGATATGTTTATGTGATAGAGATACTAGACTAGGGTTACATGCACATGCTTCATATTTTATGTGTAATGTTCACGAATAATATTCTATGTTCTTTTCATTCTTTAGAATTTAATTGGTACTTTAGAATGATGTGTCTACCTACAGTGTAATTGATAAGGGGTAAATATGTTATGTTTTGTTGGTGAGACTATAGATGTAGAATTTGTATGTTATTTGAGATGCAATATCATAGAGTTATATTTAGAGGAACCAAAAATATGAAAAAGTTGGTATGATTGATCATGGTATCTGACCTATGGATCCATAGAGGAAATGATAATTATTTTTATTTATATTTCAAGTATGATGAACATATTTCATGAGTGATCTCTTATGAAAATAGGTTATAGGTCCACAGTTGGGGTTTTCGTACTTTGATTAATTTATCAACCAATCTATATGAAACTCAGTGGGAATAATAATCTTTTGTTCACATTAATAATTATCATGGATGCAATATGGATTGTTTTACATTGCAATATTTCATGATTTAGTGGGTCACTTAGTAAACTTTTGATGATCAGGATGGATTTGTTTGATGTGGCATCAGAGATCGAGTATGTCATGAGGATTAGAGGTAGTAATAGAAAAAAAAGTATTTTTTCCATTTTTTTCTCTGTGATTGGTCTAATGTGCGATCATTGTTGAATGTATGAAAAACAAATTAGGCCTTTATTGTATTTTGTTTTATTAAAACATGCGTTTATTAAATTTTTTGTATTTCTAATGAATATGATGTATTTTATTCATGTATTTTTATTATAATTCATAGTAATATAGGGGTATCTTTTCCCCATAGTACCATCATAATACTGAACCTGTATCTGATAACGTCCTCTCTCTAAGGGGGTTCACTTGACGTCTTTTAGAGATCAATATCACTGTACAAGTTAATTGTTATCATGGTCATGATTTTACAATGTGGTTTTATAGGTGTTAACCTTCAAATAATTTAATTATTTGGGGTTTGGTAGGTTTATGATATTGGAATATTTTTTCTCATTTGATGGTTATGTGTTTTTTACATCTTGTACAACTATTATTATGGGATTTCTAGGATACATTGTTTTGATTTATATCATGATTTTTGATGTTATGGGTTTATTTGAGCTTCTCTATAAGTGTTATACACGTTGGTTTGGATTTTGAGTTTTATGATGGTTTTATATCACATGGATTGTTTTCATGACTCCATTGATTGATTTTTGACTATTGTCTTGTCAATGTCATATATGAGTCATGCATAAATTTATGAATATATGATCTTCATGTTATAGACCTTCTACTATGTGATTTTATGTATATACATGTAATTAAAGGTTCAATGGATCTATGGTGATATGATCAATGATGAGGAAATTGACATGATAAATATTCATAATTGGTGTAGTGACCTTGGTTGTTCAATGTTTTATAAGTTTATAAAAGTTATAAATTGATAAGAGGATTTATTTTAAAGGTCTTTATGGCCAAGTTCACCAAGGAGCAGTTTTTTTGAGATGAATCTCGAGGATGATAGGTTCCCTAGATATATTTGGTTAATGTGCTGTGTTTAATCATTTATATTCATGATAGAGGATATGATTGTTTTCTTATGATTTTTTTGTGTGTTGTTGAGACATAAGTGTGTTTTAAACCCACTCAGTAGTGGAATTCTATGAGATTACATAGAACAATATTTTCTTACCCATTTACTTTTAATAGTACATGATTAATATGGTTAGGTGGGATATCATAGTGTTCTAACTATAATGTCTCTAATATAAGGAGTTTTTTCATTTTGACCATAGATGGGGATCTTTGAGTGGGGTTGACCAAGATGTGTATGATTTTGGCGGTGTGAAATTTTTTTAATGATTTTTAACATTGGAAAATGTTTCAAAAATGATGAATACTTGTATGTATTTCATTCATAACAGATGTATTTTGTTTTTGCGAAGAATCACATTTGTGGTAGTTGTTTAGTATTTTTTTGGTTTCAAGAGGAGAAGGTTTTTTCATCTTCCTAGATCATGTAACGGGTTTCTTGGATGTTTGTTCCATGTTTTTAAGATATAGATCAAGATCACATGTGGAGATTAATGTTTTGTGGTATGGGCTTGTGAGCTGAGTTTTCTTGGGCACCAACATTCTATAGTTAGAGCAGTTATTTTGTTTCATTTATTAATCACTATTTAATAGGTAATCATTGAATGGATATTGGATCCATGAACACAAGGTGAGATACAATATAATGTTTTTTTCAAATATGGTGAAACATAATAGTTCCCCATGATACATGACTTTTTATGAATCCATGAGTATGATGAGAACAAATGTCGGTGTGATGAGAAACATGGGGGAATGGTGACCTAAGACCATATGGATATAAACATGATGTTTCAAAATGCATGAGTTATGGTGGTAAAAATCAATAAAATATTATTTTAAATTTATTTTATATAACAACATGAATAATATCATAAAATCATATTGAGAATACTAAGATTTTATCAGTTATATTCAAAGCCATATATATACCATTTTTCCAATAATGGGGCTTACTGGGAGGTTATGCTCATGGAGAGATGTATGTGAATCTATATATTGGTAACTACAACATTGGTTTGATATGAGTGAGTACATTATGTTGTATTAGATTTTGATAAATTTCTTGTGTGTAATTATTGAATACTATTAAAGAGAGACAGTTGATGTTTGGATTTGACTCTCATGGAGATAGGGAATTCCATGACCAGATCTAATGGTTAGTAGGGATTGAAACATGTAATGTGGGGTTGGTGCTTAGTTTGGATGTTATAGTAAAGTTAAACCTATGGTGGGGTGTACCGGATCAGTATTTGGGATATGACCCATGGGAATTTAAGATTGAGGATGCAGTGTAAACCATATGGATCTAGATTATTCATTTTTATGGAGGTGTTTTAATGTAAATTGTGATGTAAGAATGTTTCACATATCATAATGGGCCATTTTTTATTAATATTGTTTAGTTAACCACAAACATTTTGATGTTTTGTGGAAAATGTTGTGGAATCTCAAAATGAATGGGTGTCATCATGAACATTTGTATAGGTATGTGGTTTTTGGAATGTGTTGAGTAGATATTATTTGGGTTGGACACCATATCGTTTATTTTATTTATAGTAATGATTTTTCTATCCTGAAGTGAAATGAAATTAGTTGATCATGTGTTATTAAATGAGTACAGCCAATACATGTCGTTGGAATACAAAAATTTATTCTCAAGGAAACAATGTTTTATATTGGGGATGTTGTAAATTATCATAAATTATTGGGTATTATCATATTAGAAAAAACAAGAACATATCCCTCTAGGTAATAATGAGGTGTAAAATGGTAATTTTAACATAAAATATTATTATAGATAATTGTACTGACGACAAAGTTAGTACCAAAATATTATTCCTACCACATGGAATATTTTTGAGGGATTTCCACGTGAGTTTATTTATGGGGGAATGATTATAATTTAATTAATAAAATAATAAAGTATTTATATGTTTTCAAGGGGTGATATATTATGAATGATGTGTTATTTAGAGATTTTTACATTGTGGTTCAATCCATAATGGTGGTTTTACTAAGGGTAGGGGTAAGTCTATTAGGGGTTCGTTCACTCAGGGTGACTATTAAAAGTGTAATTAATTAATTAATTAACCACATCAATTTTGGGGATTCCATCATATGAATGAATTAGGTGATAACATCTCTCTTGTGATTGAATGACTAAAAGGAAAATGGGTAGGTGATGATAATATACTTCATTTATGGAAGATATCGAGAATAGATCAAGGTGGAACAAATTCTTATAAAATATTTATACTCAAATCATTTCTGTTTTCGCCACATGGTTGGTGGGATTTTGTTTTTATTCCCCAATCCAAATTTTTGTGAGTTTTATGTATTAATACAATATTAGTACTTATAGGGACCCCCAAGAGAATGGTCTATTCTGAATCCATTAAAATGGTGGGTTTGGAAGGTTCGTAAGGGTTTTTAGATTAGAATTGCTAATAATAAAGCACATAGTTATGTAGTACAAGTCTTGTGTTCTTCACATTGGGGGAAGATGGAATTTTTGTAACAACAGACCATATATTGGGAGGTCAAACAATATAGTGGGACATGAACATGCGACTGATTACATAGGATGATGAGATTTTGGAAATTATGTATTACGTTGTAGTGGTACTCACCATATAAATGGACATGGATAGATGGACAAGTACAAGGAAAGATACCTAGCATTTCGGGGGAATGGATGTGTCTATGTACACATTCAGACCCCATGAATAAAATGGAAATCTATAAGTACCCAAACAGAACCCTTGTAATATATCTCTATGTAGGATTACCTGTCCCGAACATAGGTGTACTAGGGTGAAGTGTATGTACAGGGACATGTTGAAGATTTCAATGTAAACGTAATGAACTCAACTTCCATACCCTTTTGATAGTATTCAGTGATTTCACACCTCTAGGTTGTAATTAGACACAATGAGAGTTCATTATGAACATTTTTTTTCACAGAATGTGATGTTAGAGACAGTAGAAAATTATTATGAATTATTAAAGGTTATATGGTGAGATTTATTTATAGAATAGACTATTTATGCCAATAAGAATGTTCATATATCACCAAAGAGTGATCTATGGGATAAAACATAAGAGTGGGTCATAATAATGTTCAAGGGATATATTATGAATTATTATTAGATTCTATTACTGTTCAAATGGGATATTACATGGTATTGGGTATGGAATATGATAGAAGATGGTGGATAGGTTGGGTGTGTGGGCCACCAAGGGTTTCATGCAAATGGATTGGTTTTGATACACTAATCATTATAGGGATTGTCCTTTATGTAATATTTTGAGGTTGTGAGATGCTATATAACGCATGGTGGGATTTTTGATCATAGAGTGGTGGTTGTTTTCCCATGTGATTGGTTGCTACTGAGGATTGGGAGAGGGATGTCTCGTTATATTTTCATACTGAGAGGATCTCAAGTTGATGGATATGCTTTAGTATTGAATTATGGATCACAAGATGGGTAAATCATTATATTTGTTGACCCTGTAGTCCATTCAGGTGTCTGACTTATAGGATGACCATGAGTAGGTGTATGTGTTGGAGTGATAACAGTCACAGGTGTGCCCTTGGGACATAAATTGTTATATGACATGATTTGGATGATATATCAATAGAATACATTGGTGTTTGACCATCCCATGATATGTTTTTTTATTGAGTTTGAAAACTGGATAACACTCATAGATAGATTTGAACATTATTTAGTTTCAATTATTTGATATTGGGTAACAGAGATGGGATACATTAGATGAGAAATATTTAAATTATTCCCTTCAGGTATGGTTCTATATTCTTGACATGATGGTCCACATATATGATTGAAATTTATGGACATAAAATTCCTTCATTATTATATATATTAGTGGAAATATAATTAATGACTGTATGTGGAACACAATAATTATGATTGATATTAGTAAACATGGTGTTCCATAGTGCACATGTAATTTCATAAAAATAAATATGATTAATAAAAATCATATTACAAAGATATTACTATAATTGTTGGATATGGACTTCCATAAATATGGATTCTATTTTTGAAAATGGTTTTCCACATATATTGAAGATAATAACAGACATGGTGATCAAAAAATTAGGTTGAAAATAGTATACATTGTGTTTCAATTTTGTGATTATGATTGTAGACTTAGGCTCTAGGAAAAGGCAGTTTATATTATGGGTTATATGTATAACATATGTTCTAGAATTTGGTTTTACATTAGTATAGAATGAATAACTTATTAAAATGAGTCTTGGTTTGGAGAAAAAAATACCGAGTAATCACTTGAGGTGTTGTTTGGGTAATCCTATATATAGGGAATTTATGTTATTTGGGATGTAAGGTCTTAATGACGTGGTAAATGACACCCATCCTTAACTAAAGAAGTTATGGTCAATTGATGTCTCAATCACATGGATTGAATTTTTTTTTCTTATATTTATTTCCATTATGTTTCATCTAGTATTGGAATAAATCATGAGTATTCTCTTAATAATTTCGGTAATAGGTTAATTGTAGGTGTTGGATTACTTATATTTATTTCTCACCCACCTATATGTGAACCATGGTTAGTGGTAACACCTTATTTCTACTCTTTGTATAGTATATATCAACAATCTATAGGAATGTGTCCCATGATTTAATGATTGAGTGTGTTTCTCATGTGAACTATGATGATTGATATAGAGGAGCTAGAAAGGGTACTCAAGACTAATAATTTGAAATGTATTGGATTTGGTATTACACAATGATATTTTTAATTTTTAATTATTCTAATAAGTCATTGGACCTAGGTAAGATCACTTTAGTCTATATAAAATAGATTTTTTTTGGAAATTAGTGTTCTTAATTTAATTTTATCATGATTTTTTAGTTACTTATTCTTTCTAAAAAAACCTGATTTATTTGAAGTTGGGTTATTTTTATTGTTATTATTCAATATTATATGTGCCTATATTCTCCTCATATTACTATATTATTCCACATATACATTTCAATATAATCGTTCATACAAGGAGGCACTATTGAGGTCATGTGACAAACCAATTTGAGGCATCAATATAGTAAAATCATGCCTAGAAATTACATCTAGGGTTTGAATGATTAACTCATCCTGACCATCAATATAATTATTATAGCTTATACTAAAATAAAACTTCTTATCTATATAATTATAAATAATTATCCAGAACATTTTTTTTGATCCTGTTATCTTGAACAAATATGATAGAATGTTGTATTCCATGGAACCTTACAACGTCCTTATTATATTACTCGATATGATATTCAAGGGGGAAATATTCACTAATATTAATGAATATCATTAAATTTTTAATGATAACAACTACATACCAAATAACCATATGGAATATAGATATCCTGGGGTGTCTGATGATGAAATCTGTGGTGAATTTTTCCCAATTAAATTCATGCGAGCATAATAGTTATTACAACCTCTTTTTATTCATTCTCTCATCCATAACATACTAACATATCATAAACCAAGATATGTACTCTAAAATTTATATCATAAAGTTTCCCACTATAAATAATCTTCAACATATATATATATATTCATACATCTAGAATGAATAGATAATTATGAGCTATGAGCTTCATCAAATATTGATTTATTTATGTTTTGTAATAATGAGACTGATAATTAGTTCATGTTCAGTATTATTCCATCATAATCATTGTTGACCAAAAAATATTTCTCCCCATAATTTATAAGTGTAAATCTTATTTTCATGCCCCATTAATTAGCACATATATATGTGGTAGAACACTCTTTTGATCAAGATAATCTTTTAGTACTTACTATATGAAATATAAGGCTATAATTTTCAAATCCTTAAATATCATATCTTTTGGGATCATCATCATAGATAATAAAAATAATCCTTTTTCTCAATGAAACAAGCATTGTTTTCAATTTCCTAGTGTGGTAATTTATTATGTAGTTCTTATATTTAATAAAATGCAACCATCTATTATTGTTCATTATCAACTCTATATATGGGAATATATATGAAAAAAAATTTGAATACCATATATGTCAAAAAATTCTCAATAAATATAAGTCCTCCATATCATTTATTTAATTATTACCACTTTTAATTCCAAATCATGAGTTTGGAAAAATTTCATGAACCTTTAATTGGTGTGCTGAATAATAGATCACTAAATAATTATACAAAATAAAAAATCCAAAACCCCTATTCATTTCATCATGGTAATTCATAAATCCTTCTCCACTATAGGGTAGTGTAATAATAAGTTTATTTAACCAATGTCCCATCAGTTGTAGAGATTTTATTCACTTTCATTTGTACATTGAATGATGAATACCATTTAGTTTTTCTAGATGAGCGGATTATATACCCATGATGAATTCCATAATTTTTTGTGACAATAACCATTCATTCAACTTTAATTATGGATTTCTCTCTTAATTTTTTTTTTGCGGACATTTTGAGTAACATTTCAGTTTTTGGGACAACTAATACACCCTATCCTAAAATTACATGACAATAAAATCAATTTTTTCATATCCAAAATTCACACTCGGTAAATTTGGAATTTTACCATTTTTCTTATTGTCTTCAGTACAACCATAAAATGATCATCATCATTTTCCTTTGACTACAAATATATAAGAATATAAATTACAAATACTACCAAATATTGATCAAGGTATTCTATACTGAATATATTCAATAAAATTATGAAGATGGAGGGAAATTATTTTGGAAAAATTGGATCAAAATAAATACATATTATCCATACATTTAATAGAAGGTGATATATGGTATTATTTCATTGTAAAACATAATAAAATAGTATCAAAATTAATTAAAATATTGATCAAACATTCATTTCAATGAAATTGATTGAAAAAAGATTCAATATAGGGAATATGATAATTATTTGTGTTTATGATCCTATTAGGTTCCTTATATTCAATATAGAGTTGCATTTACAAATATTTCATCTTACAAAAAGAAATATGGGCACACTAATGTTACAAAACTGATTAAGTGAATCCTTTGTCAGGATTTAACTGGATTTGTGTCTTCAATTCCTACAACTCAATCAGAGCCATTTAATATACAGTTTTCAAAATTAGTATAACACCAATTATTAGTTCTATTCAAAAACCAACTTAACGATTCCATGGATGAATAGGTTTCTCATAAAAACATCGAGAAACTCTCATTAAATATTCATGTATCAGATTATAATTTTCTCTATATAGTTTTGAGATAAATTCTCCCTTTGAATATGAATTAGTCCCCATGAAATACATATATTTTTCCTTGGAATTTGATATTTAACCTCAGACTGATAGATAGTCAATGGTAAGTTCTTAATATCACACATGACTTCATTTCCACTATAATTAATTTGGTATTAGTATAATGAAATCCATCCCTTTCCCAATATAATATCATATTCAAATTGAGGGTGAAGAAAACTATTTATTAGAAACTCATTCTCAATTACATCAATTGGAGAATAATAATAGACTTGGCACACTATCAGTTTACATCATAGTAATTTTATACTAATTGAAAATATAATCATAGACTATATGATTTAACATTACTAGATTCTTTTCATGAAATAAAAAAATTTACAAGACAACGATATTATAAGACAATTCAATATTTGATCAAAAATATCATCACTTCAAATTTATCATTCTATCAGCAATCATGAGTAAAAACATAATGGTTAACATGAAAATCTAGAATAATTAAATATAGTGATACTAAAAATAATTCTAAGGTTTTCAAAATCATGAAACATTTTATTAAACCTTATATTTTTCCTTGGGATTCCTTTTTCATTCATTTTTCACATCATTCATAATATTACAAAATGAAATTTTTAATTATCCCAAGATAATCCCATGGGAGTTTTTATCAAGGTGTGTAGTATTAGAACCACTCATTATACTTAATTATTGATCAATTAAATAAAAAATATACCGAATTCAATATTTTTACCCCTAGTTTTATCTATAAGATAAATGTATCCACCTGATAGTATACAAACACATATATTTTTATTAGGAAAATAACACTTATTTTCATTATAGTAACAAAATATGATCTCTTACACTAAGGCTTATCATAATGGTTCAGAGTACAATTTTATAATCTAGACATCAAAAAATAACTAAAAATTTATCTAATAATAACTATAATAATCAAAACATTACAAACATAAATATTAAATCTTTTTAATGAATGTTAAATACATTTCAAAATAAAAAATTATTAATCATAGTAATAGAATATTTTATTTATGGAGTAGTTACATAATAATACCATTTTATGAAATATGTTTGTAATATGCCCAAAATGATTCACAGATAGTATTTTTTTAATTCATATCCTGTTAAAACCTTTATTCATAACCATGAGATATTAAAAAAAAGGAATGGTGAGATCAAATGCACAATAAGGTTAAACATGGTAGATATTAATCAACTATAATAATGATCATAATCTAAGCATAAGGGTTTGAGAGTATGAGATTAAAATTATAAAATAATATACAACAATTCATCTCTCATAAACATGAATAATGTAATAATTAATTTTTTCGTAACACTTGAATCATAATTGAATAAAATATCACAATCAAATAAAAATTATATTGGCATAAGTATATGTCATAATAGAGTAGACTAAAATATTTTATAATATTAATCAATGAATTTTTATTTCTAGGATACATAAAAATACATTCATACCATTTTAATATTGCAGCACCCACATTTGAACCTTCATTAGTCTTAGGATAAATTCCAATGTACCCTCTTTTGGGAAAAATATTACCTCATATCTACCTACGTTTGGACGATGGATAACCACTTTTATACCTTCTTTGTTTCTTGGGATAACCTCACATGTACCATTTGATCCAAAAACAATAAAATGTATCCATATTATTTGAGTTTATAAGTTAACCCACGTAACATAATCAAAATCAATTCATATCTTTTATATAGATCATGAATAAATTTTTCATTACATCAAAATCTATTTTATGTAATATAAAATGAGTTTCCTAAAAATAAAACCTTCAAATTCATAAACCATCCAAATAATGATGAAATATTGAAACATTGTATCATATCCCCAATAAAGTCAATGATCGAACAATTATGTTGTTATAGATGAAAATACCATTTAAAGTCCAATGAAAGATTTTCATAGGAAAATTAACCTTTAATTTTTATATCACAAATTTAAAATATAAAAAAATTAAACATATTTATGTGATTATATTCCCTAAAAGTTTAATAGTACTTTATAAATTAATCGTAAATGTAAAAAAACATTATGGCAGGGAACATTTTTCCTATGATATATGGCGAAACGAAAACATCTTATACAATTTTCAAAAGAAGATAAATATAACTAACCTGGAGAATTCCAAAATTCCAAAATTTTTATTTTTTTACGATGTAAAACATGGGTAAAAATAATTTATAAAATCATTGTTGAATAAAAAAAGTTTCTAGAAAACATTTTAAATTACACTAGTATGTGAAAAAATGTTTCCCAATAAAAATGAGAAATAAAGTCACCTTCCCTTAAAAGGAAATGTTCAATATATTCTGTACATTATGAGATGAAAATAAAAAAATATATATTATATAGAAATAACTAGATTAGAATATAATAAATGTGATTTAGAAGAGATATATAACATAATTACTTCATCGGAATGGTATGAATATAAATCTTAGTAAAAATGAGATTATAAAATAACTCCCTTTAGATTATAAGTAACTCAGAGGGAAAATATTATGATTTAAAGCTCTTTCATCAGGTATGTCTGTCATTAAAATATCTATAAAATCTTGTATTAAAATTAAAAATTTATTACACAGATATAAGAGAACCTAAATCATACTTACACTACCATCTATATTGTAAGACCGAGAGTCTCTAAAAAATATAATAATATTCAATGGCATAAAGGACACACAAAACTGATTTTATATGACATTACATGAAACCCCCTCTTTATAATGCATTACACGCAATGTTGAGATTTCTATGTTCTATGGAATATTTAACACACAATAATAAACTTAAATGACAAACGATATATATTACAGTTATAACCAATCACTGAAATTAGAATGTATTAATAGGATTAACTAATATTATATATATATATACATATATTATTCAATATAAAATATTTATAAAGGATTAGTAAATAATAAGGTAATCTTTAGTAAAGTTTTTATTTTCTAAAATATGTTTTCATCAAAAATGATTTATGATTTATTATTATTTAAAAAATATTAATATTGCTTAATTTTTAATTTTTTAAATAATAATTGATAAAATGAATTATATTTTTAGTCATTGTATTTAAATTTATTTTATTTGATATTTTGATATTTTTAAAGAAATATCGATTTTCCAATGATTAAGAAATAATTATGATTTTTTATTAAAACATAATTCTTTTAAAAAAAGTAAATTAAATTAATAGTATTCTTTGAATATGTTCTCAATAAAACTTTTTCATATTTAATATACACTATCAATTATAATCAAATATATATTGGATTTTCGTATAAGATTAGTTTTGGATTTAAAAATCACTTTTTTCAAAAAAACTATTCTAAAATGAGTAATGTATTTACATATTAGTAAATTAAAATAGTTACTGACAAGGTATGTTTAAAATGAAATATTTATATAATATATCATTAAATATAATTTAATTTCAAACATTAATTGTTTATATAAATATAATTAATACAGAATCATATTCTTTCTAAAATAGTACTCTTCTTAAAACCCAATATCTCGTCGCGTATGAAAGAATAATATTAAAACATGATTTTACATTTATGTGAATTGAATTCCTAAAAATGGATTCAATATTTGGATAATCATAATTTGTAATTTAAAATACATCTAACAATATTTTTGACCATAATAATTAGTGAATACTGTTAAAATTAATCCATGTGATTAAGGTAAATAGTGTTTACATGGGGATTAAACATTAAATAAAAGTGTTGAATGACATAAAAATATGTTCAAAATATATTTTATGTTTATATATATGACATATTCATAGAATTATTTTTAATGGACAATTTTTTAGGAATTTTCATGTTAAAAAACATTGGGTGGAATTCACTCTATAAATAATTTACAAGTGTGCCCCTCACCACACATATAAAAGGAAACGAAATCTCCTCCCTAGTTCAAATATTAAAACATGTTTCTTATAAATAAAGTATCCCAAGTAAATTACAAAAATCCCACATCAATCTAGATAATAATGATTTTTGGATGAAATTAATCCAATAAAGTCCGTTGGTGCAATCCATAAGAAGTCACCTAAAGCATTTGGAAGGTGCTCTAAGTAGCAATGATCCATCAACTTTTTAATTGATTATAATTGAAAATGATTAAATATTCATAGATTTGATGAAGATAGACATGGGATTTATAATGAAGGGAACATCAACAATATTTTCTGAAATTATTTTTCCACCATCTCCTTTGAAATGGTTAAAGAATGCTAAAATGGATGATTTGGGGATTCAGAATAATGTGGAAATAATCAAAAAATAGAAATCCTCGGAGTTCAATGTTAATATCTATGAAATTGTGGGATTTGTGTCATAAATATGCGTTCCATCAAATATAGAGTTATATAAAGAACTTATGGATGATGAAAATAGTTTGAATTTATCCAATAATTAAGGAAACACAATGATGTATCAAGATCTCCGAGAGCATTATTTGTGGGATAACATGAAGAAGAAGATCATTGATTATACATAAATGTGCCTAGTATGCCATGATGTTAAGGATGATAGAGAGACATCCCTAGGTATGATACAACCAATTCCCAAACCAATTTTGGAAATATGATAACATCACCATGGACTATGACACAATACATTCAAAGGCTTCTAAATAAACAATGATTCTGGGTTGTTTTGGATCATCGTACAAAGACTGCACACATCAATGCAATTCTGTCATCAGATTAAATAGCACATATATACTCAGGGAAGTGGTATGCTTTCAATGAGTACCACTATCGATTTTATCTGGTCAAGATCCACGCTTCCCATCTATGTTCTAGTAGAGTCTTCAGCATGCTCTAAAAATTGAGCCAAACATCAGTAAGGAATCACATCCTCAAACTGATGGATAAATTTGGGCATACTATCCAAACACTTGAGTGCATGTTGATAGAGTTATATGTGGAAATAAAAGGAGGATTGGATAAACAACATCCTCTAGTTATGTTCTCTTATGAAAATAGTTTACACTCCAACATCAAAATGGCTCCTTATGAATCCCTTTATGGGAAGAGGTACAAAACACTGACATGTTGTGATAAAGTTGGGGAGAGAATAAATATTGGTCTAGAAATGGTATAGGAAATTTTGGATAAGGCTAAGACCATACATCATCACATTAAAGCATCATAGAGTCGAGAAAAGAGTTATTCTGACAATAATCGTTGATACCAAGAGTTTGATGTTGGATATATGGTATTCGTCCTCAAATAATAATGGAATATAGTTATGATATTTGGTAGTAAGGGAAATCTTAGTCCAATGTACATCGTCCCTTTTGAGATTCTTAACCGTAGTGTCCTATAAACTATCACTCCGACCAAACCTGCCTCAAATACATAATGTATTACATGTATCACTTTTTAGAAAGTACATATCTGACGCATCACATGCACTCAATCCAGAGGAGCTACCAATAGATAAATACATCTCATATGAAGATAATCTGGTGAGGATCATTGATCATAGAAAAAAATATCATCAATATAAGATGACTCTCCTCATAAAGGTGTTGTGGTGAAAACCACATATTTGAAGAAGCAACGTTGGAACCAAAGGAATTAATGTGCTAGATTTTCCATCATCTGATTTACAGTGGGAAAATAAAAATTCAATGGTGAAATTTCATAATGAGGGAATGTTTTAATTTCCCAATATTTAAAGAAAAAAAATTCTTTCATTTAATGACTGATATATATAGAAAATATAGTCACTCTTTTTTTAAATTTTTTTATTAATTTTAAATCACCATTATGTATCATTAACTATGATAATTATCCATTGAATAATGATCACAAGACTGATATAAATATAAGGGTTATAAGGAAATTCTTTCGAAGTAGACAATAATGAAGAAGGCCTCCGCCAATAGACTAGTGAAATATGAAGCTCATTTGTCAGAAATACAAATGGAGGTAGTATCATCGGTCTTCACTCTAGATCCAGCCCATGCCATGGTTTAACATGTTTATCTTGAACGAAATCGCCTACTGTCAAAGATCTTATTAATAGAGCGTACAACTTGAGTGATGTTATTCGAGTTTACATAAGAGTTTGTCACCATCATACACCTTACCCATAGGTCTTATGTGGGTGTTATAAGATGTTATGTATACAGTTATTAGATACATATTGTTTAATCCTTTTTTATAAAAAAAATTTGTAATCCATCAATTACTTTATAAGAATAGTCTTTATTAATAAAATGACGAATTAGATAATTGGATTTGTTGGGTAAAAATTGTAATTTTGAAAATATAATCATAATTATATTAAAATATGGGTTTTATTAATAATATTATAAATAAAATTCTTATTAAAGATGGAAATATCAGTTCTTTATCTATAAATTATCATGTATTTTGTTTGATATGAGTTGCAATTTTTATGAGATAAAACAAAAACAGAAATTTTTAAAAAATTATGTCAAGGAATTAATGAATTTTTTAAATAATTAAAATTATAATAAAATATTATTATCAAATTTATTTTATCAATAATAAATCAGTATATAATTTTAATTAATTCAACTATAATTTTTATTAAGGTATGAAAACTATTTGTTTCAAAAACCCTGAGTTTTCAATAAATTCTGGTTTCCATTTTAAAAGTGAGAAATCACATATTTAATAAATTATATAGATAAAATAAATATAATTTTTGGATTTAGGATGTCAAAATTATCCAAAAATTAATTTCTCAAAATTTTATGTGACACTAGATTTTTTCTGTTAAAACTAAATACTGCATAAATAAAATATGTGTTTTATGACATCATGATGACCAAAAAATGAGGAAATAAATACTATAATGGGTATTATAGAACCAATATATGTATTTCTACTAAAAAATTATGAATTTATATTTACTTTTTTTTATATTTTTTTAGTTAATCCTGAAATGTGTATAATATATTTTATGATTTTATATAAAATTCCTTTATGGCATGACTCACATCCACATAAGAAGGGGAAATATGTTTATATTTTCATCTATTAGACATATAAAATAATTTTTTTCACTATTTAGAAAAATCATTGTGAAAAAACCATGGAACTATTTTTGGTTTTGAATATATAATTATATAGATTCCCAAACCTCTGTTTGTGAAATATTAAAGAATTCCCCTTTCATTTCCTATATAAACCAACCCATGATCCCACTTTTATTCACTGAATGTTATATTAGAACTTTAATACTCTTCAATACCAACTCTATAATCCCCCAAAGGCACGACATTATCCCATGAATTCCCTATTCCATCGTTTGAAGTCATTGCTCAAGTACGGTGTCTTTACTCTCATGTATTTTTCATTTTTTTCTATGATTATTTATGTTTTTATACCCTTTTCATTCAAATTAAAAATTTTGGGGTTTGATTTTTTACCTCCCCCATACTTCCATTCTTATTATTGAATTATTATATACCCATTTACATATCATTAATTCCTTCAATGTACAACCATTACTATACCGAAATTTTGTAAGTGAATTCTATCTTCAAATTTCTACTCTATCATTTCTTCTGTATTTTTTAACATAATTCCATTTCATATATTGGAATATTATGTTACAAAATACCTATACTATATATTTAATGTATAAATTATTAGATACCCCATTATATTTCATCAAACCAATTTATGAATTTACTTATGATATCATTATGTTGTTGAAATTGCACTATGATTTTCCAAGACAAAATCAACATGTAGTGAATACCATAATCATTCCTCTATCGAGGGTATTAACCATTATTCAAATATAATTATAAAATTATATATACTTTTATTTATTACACATTATTTTATCATATAATAAATTCTTATGTTTAATTAATCCATGTTATTTGATATATTAGGAACACTTAAGAATGAGATTGAAATGATTATGAAGGGTACACTTAGATAACACTGTAATGCATTGGGTAGTGTTTTGTCTAATGATACACCATGTGAAATTAGGTTTTACTCTTGATATTTCATGTTCAGTGAGGGTTTACTAATTTTATTTCTTGTTTAATTAGCCTTGGATCATTCTAATACCATGTTTAATGTTGTTTCATCATTTCCATGTTATGATAACTACACTATATCATGGCATTAAAATCATGTATTTCGTGTGTTCTGTTGATATACCTATTTCAAAACTACTATTGTATTTCATCAGGTTATCCCTTGTTTAAACCCTTAATGGGATTTATATACCACACATTTCGTATGTATTTCCATAGATTATCCCATTCTATGTAAAATACAAATGAATGAGTTGGTCATGTAAAATAAGTTTGAATAACAGATGTTGTATTTTATTCTTTCATTTCTTATGTATGGTTCTTAATTTCCAAGTACACATGAACATTCAATATTTGGATTTGTATCAAGTTCATTTTTATGTAACAAAACATTTTTATGTTTGTAATAAATAATATGGTTTTTATAGTACTTTTCAGGATTGGATTCACATTAACAACGAATATAAAAAATACTGTAGTTATCGGTGTGGTCAATTATATTGAAATTGTGTGCATGCACAACACATAACAAAACTCTAATAAATTAGACATAATAAAAATTTTAAATGTGAAAAACATAATTGAAAATAGAATATCAACCATAAAAAATGAGTTTAAACATTAATAAAAATAATAAAATACCATATGATACATGATTAGTGTAATAAGAAATTAAGAGTTTTATTTGGATAATACAAACAAATAGATGTTTGAATTATATATTTCTATTTCGTTAAAATATTCTGATAAAATAAATAGATAAGAGAATATGTAATAATATACTTTTTACTATACAAAATAAACCCTTACGGTAGAACAAATTCATATATGGTTTTGTTCAATACAAATGATTAGATCTCCTTACAAAAGAAGTATTAAAATGGAATCATAATTTCATACTAACATTCGCAACATTACAGAATAATTTTAATTTAAAGTGTAAATCCATTACATGATATTGTAAAAAAAATAATATCAAGAATCAACATCTACACCAAAATTTAATTTCACTATTACATCTAAATTAAGATATAGTAGACCACTATTGGATCTAAGAAGGAAATCCAGCGGTGCATTATTTCATTGTTAATTGCCTCACAAGGGTGTGCAATACCCCAACAGAGTGTTTAACATCGCATATTGGTGTTCAAAAAAATAATGGAAGAGGGAATTACCCCCACATAATCCTTTCATATGATTCTCTATTTATATATAAGACTCTCATACATAAATGTGAATACAAGAGAAGAACTGAGACTTATGACAGGTGGTTTTGGTAGATTATTGCAATTAAAGATGAATTGATAAAATATTTATTATATAATAATTCTTGAATGATGGGTTTTAAAGGCTTGAAAAAATATAATGTACAATGATGATTATTATTGGAAATAAAAAAATAGAGAAAATAATAGACCGAATAAATTTATATTATTTCAAAGCATTCTGAAGAAGCTTGATCAAAAGAATATTACGAGGATAAATACATATTCTCCCAAAATTCCTTTTCAATCATGACTATCAATCATAGATCAATGCATTTATTATCTTTACTGTATCAAATAAGAACAAAAGGAATGACCAAAAAAAGGACTGATAATAAAATCAGAATAAAAAACAAGTATTACGAAAAAACCAAATTCACAGATCATGATAAATGAAGATAAATCACCCAACAAGGTCAAAGATGAACAAGCGGATAGATTCATAATCTCAATCCTAATAATATTTAATGGATTACATCAAATTAGATCTATAAAATTATTCCAAAGTATAAAATGTCTTGGCCCATTTCTTAACAATTGTTCAACCCTAACAAAAACTGGACCATCTCAACATCAGACACCGAAAAGCAGAACAATGATCTATGATGCAACTCAAACTCAGCAAGACCTCCACCTTGACAATCGTCAGACACTGCCCGAGCACCTCTTCTATGCTCAGTGTGACAACAACAAGAGTCCATCATTGACACCCCAATGCGAACCCACCCGGTTCTACATTCAGCCTTACTGGACGACATAGAAGACCATGTCATGATGGACATCACCCGAAACACCCATGAAGAAGAAAATATCTAAAAACTCTACACGGTTCTTCTTCATTTTTATTAATATTATTGTTTTATATTTTTATTATTATAAAAATTCATTATTAATAATCATTTATCTCATCTTATTTATATATGAAATTTTATTTTTTATTATAAGAAACATTTATAAGTAAATGTTTTATATATAAAATAATAATTTAATCCTTATTTAAAACTCAAAACATATACATATATATATATTTCCTATGTATTAAAAAATAAATTTCATTGAAATGAATTAAAATTATTTAATGATTCCAAATTATCAAAATATATAACTCATTAATCTTTTATTAAAAAAAATATAATTTAAGATTAAAATATAATTCATATATATTCAATTTTAACATTAAATAATTATAGTATTATTAAAAAATTCATAATATAATTTTTTTATAAAACCTTAATCTAGTACATATTTTCAATTTATGAATCATAATTACAATATATATATATACATATATCATATTTCAGAAAATAAAACCATTTCAATATTATAAAAACATAATAAATCAAATGTCATAGTAAATAGTCATTAAAATATATTAAAATGTGTACATTAATAATGAAAAAATATTCGTAAAATAATTATATAATTATAATAGCCAATTCATTAGAAATATTAATAAAATAAAATCTTGTTAGAAAATATTATCTTTTAAATTCAAATAGATATAATTTTTTTTGATTATATTGACTACTATATTTAATTTCTGTTATTATTTTCAATGAAAATTAAAATAAATTCAATTTTAGTTTTTTTAACTATTATTTAAAATCCATTTAATATAATACATAGCATGGTATTTTTTGGATGTTACATTATTCCCCACCTTCCCTCAAAAATAATTGAGTCCTCACAATTCATTTTTCAGTTTAAACACATTTCTCTCTCCACAAGTTCAATTTTTTTAGTCAACACATTATTATAATATATTATTTTTTTATCATTCAATCATTTAAAAAAAATTAAAATCTTTAACATAATTTTTTAATATAACAATTATGTTAAATGTTTTTCGAATACACTAATTTTTTTGAATAATATTAAATAAAAAATCCATCATGATAAATGATGAAAGTTAAAAGAAATTAAACATATAATTTTTAAATAATAAATAAATATATGTTTGAATTATACTTTTTTCATTCCATAAAATTTACTCACAAAATAAATCGATAGGAGAAAAAGTAATAATATATTTTAGAAAATACAATTTAAACCCTCATTAAAGATTATATTCAAGTATTATTTTAGTAAAAAGAATATATATTCATACAATACAAGGTTAATGAAAAATAATAATTTCAAACCAACATCTGCATGCATAAAATATATTTTGAAATTAATTTGTAAATCCCTTACTAAATTTTGTAAAAACATAATATCATGAATTATAATCTGTTACTAAATTTAATTTCACCTTATCGTATAAGATAATCTCTAGAAGAGTATTCCTGCAGCTATGACTGATATCCACAGGTGCATTATTTCTCTGTTAATTTCCACAGAAGGGTGTGAAACACCCCAACCAATTGTGAATCATCTCACCTTAGTGTTTAAAAAAATAAAAAATGAGTTAAGTTCCCCTCAACCACCTTTAATTGTATTATATATTTATATATAAGTATCTCATAACCATAAATAAATACAAGAGAAGAATCGAGACTCATGAATTGTGGTCTTAGTTAAATTCATGCTAATCAGGATGAATTTAAAATATATTTATTTTATAATAATTATTTAATGTGGGGTTTCAATTTCATGAAAAACACAAGATTTACAAGGAATTACATTATAGGAAATCATAAGAAAAATATTGAAAATGATAGATCTAATAAATTTATGTTATATGCAATATTTTTGTAGAAGCAATATTAAAAAAAATTAGAGACATATTTATTGATTCTTAAAATAATTAATTTTCAAAGAGGATATCAAACATTGATTGAAGCATATATTATTTGCATCGAATCAAAAAAGATAAATAACAAGACTTACAATATATAATGGATGGACACATAAATCATTATGAATAAAATAAGGATTATGGAAAACCAGATTTTCTAATCATTACTAAAGCTGATGTCGGGTTCCTAGGTTGGTCGATGTCATCTCACCATGCATGAGTTTAGAGTCTAACCACAAATCTGGTGTCATTCTCAACCAATCAAGAAATGGTTTCCCATGAATGATGTTCCATGTAGCGTCCAGGGGTTTCAGGTGCGATTAGGGTTCCAATACTTCTCACTATCTTCGAACCATTCTGAGGGTTCATGTCGAGTCTTGGTATTAAATTTCAGTTGTAATCTATCGTAAAATAGGTAGAAATTTGTTTGTTTTCATTTGACGTTGTCTAAATCTCATTGTCCAATTTCAATATCTATCCACAATTTTAATTTTTGGGGTTTTATTTTGAATTAGTTTTTGATATCTCAAATGATAATTGTTGTTCTATACTACATTTTATCCAGATTAAGAATATAACTCTTAATTGTTTATCAGAAAATATAAGTTTCCGTCAAATTATTTATTGTTTTTATCCTAGTTTTATTCTAGTAACTTGTTTATTTTTCCTCGGTTGAATAATTGATATAAATTTGTCAATGAAACATTATACTACATGTCAATTATTTATTTGATACTGTATACTAGGCATACTCTTCCAGCCAAGGGATATGCAATTAAGAACAATCAAGTAATGGTAATTTGGTGCAGAAAACAATTTTGGTGTCTGTATAGGGGAGTCTACTACATTTCTATTTTGTTATAGCCTTTTAGATAAGGGTTATTTTTTTATTAATTCCAAAATTATGGACTTAATTTTATGGATTTATGTAAGTGATTTTCACATTAATTTAAAATTCATTTTTAAGGGTGTGAATGTTAGTTTGAAATTATGATATTATTTTTATACTTGTTCTGTAAAGGAAATTTTTTTTGGTCTATTTCAAGATGCAAATTTTTTTCTCTAGAAATTTACATAGTACATTTTCAAAATCCATAAATCAAATTATTGTTATAATTTATGATCAATGTAATTTTCTATAGATTTATATTTATTAGTTTTTTCATCAAATTCATAATTTAATTTGTTCTTCCGTAAGGGTTTAAATTGTAATGTCTATATTACATATTTTTTTTTTATATAAACCTAATTTAATAATAAATTTTAAATAAAGAGAAACGTATAATTGAAACATAATTTTTTTTTTCAAAATCAAATGTTTAATTTCTAGATTAATTTTTCATCAATAGTTAGTGATTTATATTTATTTTTATGTTTAAACATATTTTTTAAGGATGTAATTTATATTTTCGATTATGAATATCACTTTTCAAATTAGTAATGAGTTCAATTTATCAATATTTAGTTCTTCACCGTGTTTGAACACCACTGCATTTATGATTGAACACACTGATAACACCTACAATTTTCTAGGTTTGATGTTAATTTGGGTTCAAGCTAAAATTTACCTGTGGTACAATTTTTGTAGAGGGGTTTTATTTATTTAAAATAATTCTCAATGTTAATTTATTTTAAAATTTATTTAGTATGTGATTTATTTTTATTGTTATTTTTTATGGGAACGATTATAATTTTGAAAAAATATGTTTATTTGTAATAAATATAAATATTTACATATATATATGTGTGTATATACATGTATATGTATAACAATACAACTTTGAATAATAATTTTTCGAAGGCATAAATAATGATGGATTAAATCTATGTAGCATTAAGATTAATAATATTAATAAATATATTTAATTCATGGATGTGCAGTGAGTTTAATTACTTCAATTTAATACATAAATATATTATGTCCATAAAAATTATGTTTTAATAAATCTTCTGCAACATAATTTATTATTAATGTTTGTAATTTGATATCAAATTTGATCTTCCAATGAATTTTTTCATTTATTGAGGTTTTTTTCAAACATGTATTTCATGACAATCAATGTTCTAAATTCAACATCAATTATATAAATATATATTTATCTACATATTAAACATTTGTTATATGTTTTTAATTCGCAAAGAGAAACATGTATATCTTTGAGATGATGTTATTTTGGGATAAAATTATTTTCAAATGAATATGGAAATATATATCAACTCATATGTATTTAAATATGGATGAAATGATTACATTGCATGTATATAATTTTATTGAACTTTTCATAAGTTTATTATTACATTTTTAGAAATGTGCATATCATCTCATCGTGATATATTTAATCTAAAGATGTTGTATGCACATAAAATCACAGTCATGAAACATACCTTACATCCCATATAATTTCATGATTTCATTTTAAATTTTATGATTAACTTTTGAAATTAATAAATGGGGATATTTCTATAATTTTTATGTTTTTTTAATTGAAAATGTGGTCTTTTATAATTTTATGTGTGAAACCTGTTTATTTATGGAAAAATGTTATTTTTAGAGGACTAAATAATATATGAATTTTTTAATAAATATTCATTTATTTCCTTACTGATTTAATTGATGACGTACAAATAAAGGCCATTATTTCAGGAATGGGATTTATCTTTTTATTATATGGATTAATAATTAAACTTTTCAAAGTCATGTGCGAAACATTGGATTGTTTAGAGAATATGTTCCTTAATAAATTTTCAATGAATTTATTTTCTTTTACGAGTATGATATGAATAAATCAATAAGGTATGTTACACTTTGATTTAAATACATATTTTAATTACACATATAAAAAATTCCTTTGACTTATTATGTGATAATTGAGGCCTGTTATAACCTGTCAATACCTTGGAAGGTCTAATAAGACAAACTAGGTCTCATAAAGAGGGCTTGAAAAAATGGTTTTGAATGGCCATGGCATGAGGCCTTGCCAGAATGATTATTATTTCATATATTATGGATTCCCTCATAATGATTCTAGTAAGTGAAATTCCATGAAAATATCCACTAATAAAAAACATCCATGTCTAATTTCCATTCTCTAGAATCTAGTATTAAATAGTTTTATGATTTCAATTGAACAAGGCTTAAGGTATTATATTAAAACATATACTTGTATGGAATATTATTTATAAAGAAAGATTAATATTTAGTTATCAAGATAGAAGGATTAATTGAATTATTTTAATTGAAATTATGAATAAATATTATTTCATGCATAAATTATTATCTGCTGCACTGGTATGTCATACTGTGATTATATTTGTTAATCATCTAACATATAAGTGGAACATCATGCCATTCTATTTATGTGTGTTAAAGTTTTTTGAATACATTATATTTATTATACTTAAATATTTTTATAAATTTTGTATAGTAGTTAATCCTAAATTGCTTTTATAATCTATCAAGAAAATAATGATGAAATGTAATGATAAATGATAATTTCATGATTGCAATCCTGTATTTAATATAATTTTTATTGAAAAATTATTTCATAATATCCATGTTTTAAATCTATTTACTTTGAATTTTTTTCCCACACTATGTATTTATTTTTTGTATTGTTTTAGAGGAAGTGCTATAATGAATTTATGTGGTATATTTTCTCTGAAATGTGAAGGTATTGTTGTATTCTAATTCCCCAAAACATTATCCAGTAAAATATCCTATATTGTATTTAATGATGTGTAATTTTTCATGTTTTTTTACTAAAAAAGTAAAAGAATAATATAACAAAATACATCATAATATAAATTATTTTATAGGACCAGTATCTAGATAATTGGAATCAAATATTAGATTTAAATATTAATGTACAATTTCAAATAAATGTTAAGAAAAGAAATATCTGAGCATCGCTTCAACATTATAATTTCGTCATAGAACATCCACTAAACCTATTATAATGATTTCAAATACATGTAGTGTGATCCAAAATACCCAGTAAGATGTTTTAAAACAACACCCTTAAGAAATTATTTTTCTTTAAAACATTTAGTTCAAACACGTGCATTAATATAATGAAATTAATATTTATAATCAAAATATTATTAGTATTTAATCCTTCATTCTTTGTGTGTTCCAAAAAAAATTATGAACACTTAGATATTCATATATATATATATATGTATATATGAATATATATTTATATATGTATATATATTCATATATATTAATATATGTATATGTATTACAAATCATTATATTTTTTAAAAACTAAAAACCATCCCTCATAAAATTATAAAAAAAAAATAAAAAGAATACTAAATAAGTTTAACTATTGAACCATATTTTAGAATGATTATAAATAATTAAAACCCTTATATCAAAATAAAACCATAATAAATTTTTAGAATGAATTCTCATTAATAATGAATACAAAAAAAATGAATGACATATCAGCATTCTCAAATATTATGCAATGGTGTGCATACATAGTGAAAAACTCAACATTGATAAATTGAATTCATTAATAATCTGAAATGTGAAAATAATAATATAAAATATTACTTCCCCTATTGAAAAATATTTATTTAAACATTTAAATTAATACTAAATCCATTAAAGTAAATTATGAATGTAACAAGAAATTAAAAATATGATATTGAAATAACAATCAAATTGCTTTCTGAATTATTCATTTCACTCTCCTTAAAATATTCATAATAAATAAATTTATAGGAGAACATGTAAGAATATATTTTGTAAAATAAATTATAAACCATTACAGTATAACATATTCATGAATTCTTTTGATAAAAAAATATATCATTACAAAACAAGTATAAAAATAAAATCAAAATTTCAAACTAACATTCACACCCATAGATAAGAATTTGAAATTAAAATTTAAATCCTTTACATTATTTTGTAAAAATAATAATATCATGAACCTAAATCTAGAACTAAATTTAATTTAACCCTTACCTCTAAATTATACTATGATTGAGTATTTCTGGAGCCATGGAGGAAAACCGCATGTACATTATTTCTCTGTATATTTCGTCACAAGGGTGTGAAACACCCCAATATTGTGTGAAACACCACACCACAGTGTATAAAAAATTAAAAGAAGAGGGACGTGACCAAAAAAATCATCTCATTGGAGTATGGGTTTACAAAGAAGACACTCATACTCAGAAACAAATATAAGAATAGATTTGAGACTCTTGAGTGGTGGTCTCAGTTAAATACATACTGACCATGCAGAATTGAAAATATATTTATTTTATAATCATTTTTACAAGTTGGGTTTGAACATCATGACAAAAATATACTACAAAAGGTTAATCATTAGAGGAAATAATAAATAAAATAGAAAAATGATAGATTGAAAATATTATATTTTATCAAATATTTTTATAGAAATAGAATAAAAAGAAAATTATGTGGATAATGATTGAATCTAAAAAAAACATTTTCAAGAAAGATTAAAAATAACAGATCAATGCATATATTATTTGCATCATGTCAAAAAAGATAACAAAAATGTATATAAAAAATTGGAAAGCCATAAAACCAAATCAGAATGAAAATAATTTGGAATTATGCCAAAACCAGATTCATTGATAATGACTAATGCATATAAATCACACAACAATGTCAAATATGAACATGAGGATAAAATTCTAAATTCTATCCTAAAAATATTCAGTCACTAACCTGACATTAGATCTATGTAATCATCATATAGTATAAAATGATGTGTCCTGCACTTTATCCATGGTGAACCCTAACATCAACTAGACCATCTCAACACTGGAAACATGAAATCAAAACCCTTCCCTATAATGTATCTCGGACTCTACCAGACCTACACCTCGACTGTGGTCAGATGCTTCTTGAGAATCTTCTATAAGCTAAGTGAAACAACATTAGGAGTCCCCATTCAAAACCCCAAGATTATCTGCACCTTGTTGAGTATTCATCCTTGTTTGGGGGCCTTGAAGCCCTGGTCGCAACACACCTCACCCACAACACCCGAGATGCACAAAATCCCTATACTATATACATGGGAATTTTTCTTATTACTATTATATAATTATATTTTATTTTTATTGAAAGCCATTTTTAATAATCATTCAACTTATCTTATATATATAAGATAATTATTTGTTTTTATTATCAAAATATCTTTTAAATATAATTGTTTTATATAAAAAATAATTATTTAATCATTATATATAACTGAAAACAAATATATATATATATATATATATATATATATCATATCTTTTGAAAAATAAATTTCATATATATTAATTATATTTTTTTAATGAATCAAAATTCTCCAAAATTATAAATATTTTTTTTTATAAATAAAATATAAATCATGTTTATAATATATTTCATATATGTATAATTTTATAATTTTAAAATGATAATTTTATTAACCAAGATTCATAATATTAATTATTTGATATAACATTAATAAAATAAACATCTATAATTTATGACATGTAATTATAATATATATATATATATATATCATATTTTAGAAAATAAAACCATTTAAACATTATAATAACATAATTTTTGAAATGTCACATTAAATAGTAAATAACATATATTAAATTTTGAATAATAAAAAAGCAAAAAAAATTCATCACATAATTAAATAATTTTATTAATAAATTAATTTAAAATATTTTATTAAATATGATCGTGATATAAAATATCATATTTAAAATTCAAATATATATAATAATTTAAATTATATTAAATGAAATACTTAATTCTAGTTATAACATTATTTTATGGTTTCGTGGTTTGTTGCAATTTAATTTCTTACCACTAACGTCCATACCATTTTATTTTTTAGATGTATTTTGGGAAATTATGTTTCTCATTCATTTTTTATGACATGTGTGTCATGTGAAATTAGGTCTTATACATCAGTTGATTGAAACATTAGAGTCCTTTAATTGGAGGCTCCCACCATTAACCCTTCGAGTTAATTTAATTATTGAATGACTATTCTAGTTGAATTCAATAATGATAGAGATAAAATTTCTTGAAATATATTTTTTATCTCATTGTCAAATTTGTTATTTTTGAGTCATATACATGGAGATTGGATTGAATATGGTGGTATTAATTTATCCCATTGGGTATCAAATAAATGGAATATAGGATTATATCCCTTCTCTGGGAGACTTGGAAAAATATTGATTATTTTCTGATCAATTGACATTTTTTGTGGTAGAAATAAGTATAGTGGAGAGAGTTTCCAAACTCAAACTTAAATTTATTTAATAATAAATCAATTTTATTATTTCTTACGTTATCCTAAAATTATAGGATAATTTATTTGATATTTTTTATATTCAATGTTCAGTGTATAATTCAGGGTTTGCAGTACGATTAGTGAACACTTATTGACTAAGCATGAGAAGGAATATAATTAATAATAAATACTTTTTTAATGTTTCCAACATAGTTTATTGAACTAAGAAACCAAGAAATACAGATTTACCAGTGTGTCTAGTGATGAGAATGTGGTTGGAAAAAACGTGGTTGGAAAAAACGTCGTAAACTATAAGGCCAATCCATGTGACATACCTTTTTATTAGAATAAAAAATCATTATATACATAGACTAAAATTAATACATAATATTTTATATATAACATCCATCATATATATGATTTTTTATGGGAGTGCTCATGGAGTTCTCTATTAATTATTATTTTATTTTAATTCTGTTACATAAATTGTTTTTTGGATTTGAACCAAGACAATATAAAATTATTCATTATTTCTCCTTTATATCATATTTTTATTTCCCCTATAAATTTTTTTACTTATTCGGTCCCTAAAAGTGTATCCAACCTTATTCATTGATTCATTTGATATTTTGGGGCATGATGTTTTCATTGGGTCGAGTACCTTATGAAATTATAAGATTCGATGCATCAACCCATGGTTGGGGCACAAAATTTTGTTCTTCTACATACCATTAAAGACGAATACATGATTTATGTTATTTAAAGTCTTGTTGATGGAATTACTCTTGTGGTTAAATTTATAAATTGTTCTGAAATATTATAGTTTTAATTGATTGGTAAAAATTTGATTTTTAAAATCATTCAATGTGAATACATTTTTGTTAACTGTAGATATATGCTGAATATTTTTTTAATAAAATCATAAGGGGAACTATTTCATAATTTTATGGTGTTTCAAATGATCATTTACCTTGAATTTAATATTTATATATTTTTTTAATTATCAGTTATGAAATTTTATTTTATATTTTAATTTATTTTTTTGTATTACTTTCTGAAAACCTAACATCATTTTCCACTTTCATACAAAAATTTGATTCTAGGAAAAACATTAAAAACATATGGAATAAGGTTAGATCCATTTCATAAACACTAACTGAACTGATTCTACTATTTTTGAAATAAGGAATAATTTTATGAAAAATAAGATAAAAGGGAGATGACGATTTCATGAGAAAAAATACTATACAAATACATTTTCAGTTGGTTTCATATCCAATGGAACCATCTAGACTCTAAATAAAACACCCAAAACAATTTTCATTTCCAAATAGTTCCCTAGTTTTAATGTAACCCCAAATCCAATATCACACAACTCACAAAGATTATTATTTTTTAATTTAGAAATCAAGGAACCTACAAAAGAAACACACAAAACATAAGACACAAATGACCACACCAAACACATAATGCCAGAAACCCAAAGGATTAATTTTAATAAGAAATTTCAATTAAAGAAACACCACTCAACCACCAAACATTACTCTTAAAACCTAATTCAAATTTTAATTACAGACATAAACATAAATCAAGGATCCAAACACAATAAATTTTTAATAAAATGTACTAACTAAAAAACAATGAACCAAATAAAAAAAGCACTATAATCAAGTGTATAATAGTTTAAAATTATTTGAATACAGGAAAGAATCAATGGTTTATGAAAAAAAAAGGATGATAACTCCAACCGTAAACATGCACAGATCTGACAGGGCTTCAAAGAGAGGAAGAACAAGGCCACATGGACCAATGAAACAACCTAAAACCCAATGAAAATAGTGTCATATAAACCCCTATCTTCTGGGGCTCATTTAACAACCTATGGATTTATAATTATATTTATTATAATACGAATGATACAATAATTGTATATGAAATAATCACTTTCTATATAATGGTGTTCTTTATAACCTATCTGTTAGAAAATTTTTTTCTACTTTTGTGTTTTGAATTTCAAAAAACAGACATACATGGTTGCAATCCGTAAGATATTTATAGTTTGATAGGATCAACAAACATTTTTCATGAATTTTAACTCTACTATTATAAATTTTAATTCACACTTAGGAATTTTAATATAACCTTACGAACAGCAACCTCACCCATGATGGTATAAACTAAATTTAGGAACCTTATAAATGAGAGTTAATATTTTAAAAAATACTAATTATGAGTGGGTATTTGTTATAGTAAGAGATATTTTATTAAAATATAAAATTAACAAATTTATTTCAAATAAAATTCATTTTCATAAAATGTATTCTTAAATAAAATTTTTCCTTTTTTTTGGATAAATTTATTAGATCTTATTTACATTTTGAATGTATTATAAAATTAGTTTTATATTTAAAATTTGTATTTCTCAAGTATATTATTATTTTATTTGAATATAAAATCACATATTTAAAGATATTTTTTGGAAAACATGTGTCCATTTTTTAACTCTATGTGTGAAAAAATTGTTATGGTAAATTATTGTAATTTTCCTATAATGATTTAATTTTTAGTGAATGGTAAAATAAAATAATTAAATATAAATACAAAATACATGATTTTTTATGTCAAATGTGTTTTGTGGATGATGTAATTACTCATTAATTAAAATAACATGCACTGATTTCTATTTCAGGTCTCATGAATCAACACTATTCTTTTCTAAAAAAAATATTATTAATAAAATATTCCAAAATCACATGTCTCCTCCACTGTAAAAAATACCCCTCACCCCCTCTTCTTGTCACTCGTCTAATACTTGAAGCGTCTCAGTATTCCCAAAAAACACTATTACCTAGTCTCTCACAACATCTAGATGATTCTGGTCTTTCCAAAATAACAATACACCTTCCCTTAAAGAGGTTCTCAAGTAGGATATTTCTTGACTTAAACCCTCTTCAGTTTCCTTGTAATTAAATTTTCAATTTGTTTTATAATTTTATCATATCATCACATACTATGTCCAAATAATCATGATAAATACAATATCAAATATGTGATTCAATTGTATATTGTTAATTAAATATACTACCACAAAAAACTATATATATATATATATATATATATATCTTTTCTCAAAAAAATCATAACCCAAGAGATGCCAATTTACAACATTCGTCGATAATGAACCATCGTTCATCAATTCCTCTGGAATTCTGGATATGAAACCTTTTTTTTGGTTGAACCATAATATATAATATGAAATATGAATTTTTTATGAAATATGAATTTTTTATGAAATATATATATATATATATATGTATAATACTAATTCAAATGACAAAACTAGTTCGTAACAATAAAAATATTTCCAAAATAATCTAAATAGTGGTCACTAATGTTATATATAACAAATCAGCATCATACCATATAACCAAATGAATAATGTCACCATCTAATATAAAAGTATACCGATAATGAAAACTGAAGGATAGAATGCTCCCAAGAAATAAAATTGTATCTACTAAAAAATCCAAAATATCATAAATGAGTTCAGTAAAATAATATGGTATAAAATTCATGTATATAAGGTTATTAATTAATTAATTAAGGGATATTATTTACTTTAATAGGACGTTAAGGTCATGTGAATACCACATTCAGACATAAGGTAAGGGGTTTCTCACAAAAACACTATTTTCATTTGGGTCACTCATTATGTCAATTAATCACAATTAAATTATTAATTATTGTTATTAAATCCTCTAAAATTATGTGTGAATGTTCTATATAATTTTAGAAATCATAATCCTTCTTTATTTTATAGTGAGATAATTTTTTTTAAATATCATTCATTATTCATCCCAATAAACAAGCCAAATTCAATGAAACTTTTCAAATTATTACCCATTTTCAAGTGCACAATATATTGATTTTTAATACAAAATTATTTTTATAAAACCAATAATTTTGTAATGGAAAAATAAACATAGTTAATTTCTGGTTTAATTCCATAATTATTTCTAACGATCAATTTTTTTTGAATGTAAAAGTGTATTTCTCTCAAAAATTACTCAATGGAATTATTAGAGTATTTTTTTTATTTAAACACATATGATGAATATAATGTCTTATTAAGGAAAATATATTATTTTTATCATATAATTTTTTTAATTATATTAATTTTTATATTTTTTACTAAGGATGTTATATCTTGATACCATTCACCATAATACATATAATGGTTAGTGTTTATGTGTATAGACTGGGGAAGATATTTCATATATCCAGGTAGTTTATGTTTATTCGAATTATTATCATCAATTCATTGGAAAAATAAAGTGATAAATGGGGTCCTCTATATACGCTTGTTGCATCAGTAGTTTTGATGAGACAAAACTGACTTGTTTTTAGGGAAAGGCCATACCAAAAAATTTTCATATGTCTTAGTCTAGGCCTTGACAATATGTTTCAGATATCTAGAATTATGCATTCCAAAAATTATGGTATAAGTAGTTGATAAATTAGTTGATAATTCATCTTGAAAAATATCAATGGTTTTGTTTTATTCTATTCTAATATTTTATATGGACTTATTTAATTAGAGTCCATTCCGACCATATTATGCTAAAATATATTTTTAAAGGCATCTGTTTTAGTTGTTCACCATGCCTAGTGTTTATTTTTATGAAAAATTCTGTTTTATTACATTCCCTTATTGAGATACTAATATCACCCCTTGTTTATTATTTTCCCAATGTTGTGAAAATAAATATTATTAATAACTCGTATTGACAATCTACATGTCCTAGATGTTTCCAATGGAATTTATATTTTTTATTTCACTTCAAGTTGTAATGCTGACATAATGTTCGTATCTTGTCTTCCAAAACTACTAAACCATTAATTTTTTCAAAGTAAAAAATTCCTATAATAATTAAAATTTAATATAAAATGTAAAGGCCATATGAAACTGGGGTCAGTGAAATACATTTTGTCCATGTGTAGAAAACCACAAAATCGATGGAATATACACCGAAGGGGTGAGGGGGAGGTCAGTCGCACCATGAGGCATGAGGGACCCAAGAGGGGAGCACCACTAGAAGAGGTTGGAACCCTAAATACTAGGTCTATCTAGGGAAACCATTCAGGAGAATAATTCCATGAATGATATAGAGGCATGATGGAGAGGTCTGCGCAAATATGGAGGTGCTAAACCGAGGAGGACTTCTAGAGGGGACCACAATAGCCGGACAGAGGGTGAAGTAGTGGGGGATTGGAATCCAAGGAAGTGGAATCCGGGGAAATCACATAGAGATAGGTGAGGGGGAATCAGCATGATGGAGGGATGAAGGGTAATGGGGGGAATTTGGAATAAGGAATGAAGAAACAAAATAAAAGAAGAGGACAAAATAAATGAAAATATTTTAGAAAAATAATATTCACAATAATAATTATAATAATAATGATCAGCATGTAATTTATAATAATAGTAGTACAAAAATTATTATAATTATTAAGACCTTGTTTTATTTTATTAAAATTTTATTTCTCATTTCATTTTTTAATTTTTTTTATTTATTCTGATTAGTACAAACCTCATGTGTTTCCTACAACCTGACGCGCAGTTGAGAAAAGTGAACTAAAATAATGCCACAAAGCACTACCCAATTATAGAGCCAATTATCAAGAATTCAACACTGTTTTATAAACCGTACTGTAGTTGTGTTCCATAACTCAAACCCACATAGGAACCCTCACAGGCATCACATTATTTCCCTAACCGCGTGGGCTAAATATGAAACAATAAAAAGTATTCCAGATTATTTTAATAAAAACCTACCAGCTACAAAATATTCAAATAAAGATAAAAAATAAATAAAATGATTAAAATCATCAATATTCATGGTTGGAAGTGATAATGTTTCCCACAACATACACTTTCTACCCCCAGATTGTCCCAAAACCCAATAATAGCCAAATGTGCGCATGAACATTCATAACCAAGGGAAACGAAGAACCTCAGACTGACCTTTCACTCCACATGTCTTACTCGACCAATCCAACAGAAAAAACAACATAGTAGAACATGAGAACATGATAGTTTATCACCATGAAATGATTAAACTATCAGGAAAACTAAATCCCAAAAACAACACCCTGGGAGGAGGACCAATGCGAGAACTCTCATCTCTAAACCAACCGACATATGATTTGAATGCACTCTAAGGAGAGTTAACGATTCAAATTGACACTTTAAAATGGTAAAAAAATACTTGTATTACAATATAAAATGTCTATCATAATCTCACAAGGAAACTATTAACATACAATAATGGAAATATCTCAAAACCGTATGATCACGAATGAAAATACATTAAATGTTCCAATCCCAACAAAGAACACAAAACCCAGAACAGGGCTTCACAGATCCTCGACGACTCATGACTATTAACAAGAATCACCATGAGACCTATGGTTGAGGCTCTGATTGATAATTCATCTCCTTTCCCACATTCAAGAACTAGAATCCTCAAGTAAAATTTTATTCTTCAGGTGACAATTTTTGAAAAACAAATCCATGTGACCTAAATAGCGATAATGATGGCACATATTTAGAGGTTTGCGACAAGATGGATTTGAATTCCCAAAACTAACACAGTGATTGTACAAAACCAAATGTTCTGACAAACTGGATTCCAAATCTAATGGTGGGGATTCCTTCAAAATATGTTACTTTAGTATGAATTTCTCTTTAGAAAGGTATCCTTCATGAGATCCATCCACCACTGACTGCACTCAAAAAACATGTTCAGCTAAAAATGCTCATACACCTACACCGTAAAACATGTTTCACCTGATGACAACACTTCCTATGCAACTATATTATAATGGAACAAAATTAAAAGAATAGTTTTAATTTGATCTTTTAATGATGCCTCTATAGAAAATTGATCGAGCTCATTATAGTGGTCAATGTAAGATATTATTGACCTTTGGCATTATCAAACATCCCCCAACTCTACTACCCTTTTCAAATCGACCTCCATATATATGAAACCTTGGATTAACTTGGCCTAAAACACATCACATTTCCTCCCAAAATGATTTTATAATTGGACATCTAACTTCATCAAGTCCAATGCTAGACCCTCAAATATTCCATGATGAACTCAAAATCATATGGCCTTGGGAGTTCCCAACATTCTGAGGATTCTACCTTCTTCCTCAAGATACCCCACCACCTCTAACATACCATAATCACCAGGAAAAAGATATATAAATCTAGAATTATAATAAAATGTGAATGACACATCAGAAAAATTAGTGAACATTATAGGAATTATTTATTTAACAATACAAAAACAAAAAACAAAAACTGATATCAAAGTGAAGAATAATCCAAAAGAGAAACTCGAAAAAACTACTAGGTCAATATTAAATCAAATAAAAACCAGTCCAATAACACCCCATTTAATAACCACCTATATAAAAACAAGGTAATTCTATTTGTTTAAAAATTAAACTTAGGGTGTCCCATGAACGGTCGCACCTGTGATCCACCTTTCATATCCATACATTACAAAAAACACTTTCTACACACATACCATGACATTTGAAAGTTTTCATAGAGTGTATCAAGGGTCGAACATAATATTTATTCTTTTAACGTCCAAAAATTTTCCAAATTATCAAAGAAAAACAATTTAAATTTAAAAAACCATCCTACCAATTCAAATCAATTTATACTATTTCATTTTCATTTATAAAAAAACTTTTCTTTTCCAAAGACACATTTACACCCACCATACCCAAAGTAAACCACAACATTCACCAAAATATAAGAAATATGAACTAGTAGTTATTCTTAACATGAGGACTTTGTAGAGATACATTCAACATGTAAGGACCAAAAACTGTGAAGAGCTTGAACAACGTACAAAAACTCCACATCAATCACTAATCCATGTGAAATCATGATGCGACAACAACTTTCCACCATTTTTAGTTCTTAATAAAAAAATAAAAAAGGATCAATTCTCAGACTACCCTTGGTAACATGTGGATCAATATGGGAAATGGTTCATGATGACCTTACCACACTAATCTACAGAGTCCTGATATTCTTAATTCCCAACTATTGGAAACCCCAAATAACAAGGGACAACTCTGATACCATTTTTTCAGAAACTATACTAGGATGTCACCCGACCCGACACCCAAACTCGTCCACGACATGGCCCCAGGGGCTTACCCAATCCCCACTGGATGGAAAGTAGTGTTGGGCAAGAAATTATAAAAAAGGGAATGATTTTTGCACAAACAATAACCAAGATTATATACAAATAAACTGAACATGTCAGAAGAGACAACCACATAATCTCAAATTGTTGAATATGCATATTCAGTAACATTGTACAACTAAAAAAATAGAAAAATAAATAAATTAATGAAATAAAAAAATAAAACTGAACTGATACCATGTGATATCCATGCCACCTCATGTTCTCTACTATCCATATGATCGAACTACTTCAAAAGACCATTCGATCCAGGATGCTAGGGCCATTAGAAGAACTAGTAAAAGACAATGGTCTACCGACACCGAAAGGCATAATTAGGGTGTGAGCTTTACAAGTCAGTAAGAAATCAACATATAATCCATCTAGTTACGTTCCAAAAAAATCCATCAACTATATTTTTTAAATATTGATAAATAAAATAAATTTATAACAAATTATGAAAAAAAAAATTCATTTTCTGTTTCTAATACCATCACATGCAACCAAACTTTTTCTAAAAAATACCATTTATTAACCAATCCCCATAACAATATTATTATATGTCTTTGATGAAAATGATTAAATTAAAATACAATACATGAAAACAATAAAAATCAATGGAATGTAAATTAGATTAATATAGTAAACTTGGGGTTCTATAAAATGAGAAGGGTAAATATAAAACTACGCATCGAAGGATAAAAATAAGATGTTATAGAACGTAACCATGGAATTTCCAAAAAATCTCCCAAAGACCATTCTATGTACTTGGTTCAGAACCAACTACTGACATATGGTGAATCCCCAAAGTTTATAACCAACTAGCTTCTCTAAACGAGCCTCACTATTGGAACAACATTTCTGGCCTAACAACGAATCTTGGTTTATTAGAAACCATCACTAGAATATCTAAAAGATGTCTATTAACCGAAAATGGTAGTAATACTTTGAATTAAGGAGGCCCTCAAATGCATGACTCGCCATATATCCTACCACCACACTTGTCTCTCCAATCATGCACACCCTATATGATAACTTAAAAAGGGAAATCCCTCTAATAGGGGTTCCACACATATATACATAAATACATGTCACAACCATTTTGTTCCCACATAATCATCAAAACATTTATATATTCAAACAATTCAATGAAATAGTTTAAGTTTCCTAATAAGAATATTTTATATCCCAAACAATATTCTTTAAAAAAAATATTATGTTTGATGTTCCCAACAAGGGCACAATTTTACATAACTAAGTGCATTTACCAAAAGTATTATTCAAAAACAGGTTTGGTATTTCCAATGGAAACAGTCTCAACATTCAAAAACCACATCCAAACACATAAAAAATTCCAAACAGTCATTTAAACATTCCATTCTCACACCAAAATTTGATTCTAGTCCAAACATGGAAATAATTATGGAATACACTCTAAACTATTCATAGAACATTAATTGAAACACTTCCCCCATTTCAAAAAATCAGAAGCCATTTAAAAAAATAAATGGGAAAGAGAAGATATTATGGAAAATTTTTCTAAATTTCCATTTTTATTTTTTCCTATATCCAAGTCTACACATACTGCACCCATGGATGTTACAACATCCAATGTAACCCTGTAGACTCTTAATAAAACACCCAAAACCCTGATGATTTCTATATAAGATAGTAGTTTCCAAAAAACTTCAATTGATATTTCTTAGAACTCATAAAGTTTTAATTTTGGAATTAAAAATAAATTCACCTACCAATGAAACAAATAGATCATTCTATAAAAATCACCACACCCAACATATAATGCTGGAAACACAAACAAAACCTATTAATATAAAATTAAAAACATGAAAACACAACACAACCACCAAACATTACACATGAAAAAATTAACATTTATATTATACACATTCATCATGAAAAAACATCAACATAAATAAATAATAATAATAAACACTATTTATAAAATGCTCTAAAAAATTTAAAAAACCAAAAAAAATTAACAAAATGCATTATAAAGGAATGTATAATTGTTAAAATTTAATTTAATTCAAGAGAGCATCCATTTTTTGTTGTAGAGAAAAATGTTTGGAAAAGCCCACCACGAACACACGGGGATACAATGGGGAATCAATGAGAGGAAGAATGGGCCACATTGACCAATAAAACACACAAAAACCCAATGGAAATTGATTCTCAAGGAATCCATAACATCTAGGGATTGGCCATGGGATGATAACCCAAAAACCAATAGAATACTCACTAGAGGGGGGAAGGTATATCACACTATGAGGAGGGTTGTACGCTCAAGGGGAGAACCATCAGAGGAGGGTGGAGGGATGAAGAGGAGGGTCATCTAGGGACATTCCACGTAAGAAGAAGGAAACATGTGGGATGTCTCTTGCGAAGGAGGGGGCCACATGAGTAGGGAGGTGCAACGTAGGGGAGGACCACCAGAGGGGAGTGTGGTAGCCAGTGGGAGGGTGCGCCGATGGGGGATTTGAAAGCATGGGTGGGGGAGTAGGATACGTCATTTCGAGAGAGGGTGTGGGGAAGTCACAAGACACAGGGAGGAAGGGGAAATAAGGGAAAGAAAAAAAGGAAATAAAATAGTAAATGAAAAATAAAAAAAACATAATATGAAATAATGTTAATCATCATCATCATCATCATAATTTTAATTTTAATAATAATAATACTATAATTATTATTATAATTAAAAAACCTCTTTTATTTTTATTTTTTATGTATAATTTAATTTTTCTATTAATATTTGTTTTATTTTGACTGCTGGAAACTACACGGTTCTACAAAAGCTGTAATTGTAGTTTTGAAAACCATTTTGAACCCATGCCACCCGACACTGCCCAATTTTAAGAGACCAAATGCATGCTTATCACATGATTATTTGGAATCTCATAGATTTACAATGAATATCATAAATATATTAATTAATAAGTGAAATTATTATGTCTTGCTCTATATTATTCATTAATACCTATCTTACACTATAAAACCTTAACAAAAAATAGTCTATAATAATGCTAAATCCGATTTTTCAATAGTTGTTATGTATCAAGAAAAATAAATTTAGGTTGTTAATTTTTTTCATGACCAAAACAACATTGTAATACTTAAATTTAATTCTCTGTCCATATTTAATTGGTAAAAACTAATATAAAAGTCCATGTATTTAATTAATATTATTTTAAAAATTATGTAGAAAAAAATTTATGATTTGATGGTAGGAGTGACCAATTTTTTTAAAATAATTTTATAAAAAGAGTATGTATGTCAAAAATATTGTATACATCTTTCATTTCAAGGAAAAAATTTATTATAATATTATTAAAATATTTTAGAAAATATTGTAACTTGATAAATTGAATGAAGGAAATTTAATACATTATTAAAATGGGGATCTGGAAGAATTGGTTCTTGGGTATAAAGGGATGTGAAATTTTCATCATTTAGAAGGTAATACTATTTTATATAGAGAGACTATAGTTTATAAAAATTTATATTTTTAAATGGTCATATAGGGTTATTCATAATCTGTAACTAATTATTTATTTATTAATTTAGTGTTGTTAAAATAACTAAAATCACATTACTATTATGTTTTGATCCATCTGTTTTTTTTTCAAAAAAAATTATGATTCCTATAACGAATTTTTTGGACTAATAATTACTGTGTAATATTTTAATTTATAATTGAAACCATCAAATATTATTGACCATGATATGTTTACAAAAATGGTAGAAGATATTTTTAGTAGTTTATATGAAATAGGTATATTCTTCCCACTATTATTATTTGATATCACGGTTCTCATGATTCTTTATTATTAAATGGATAGTAGAATTTTTAACCCATAAATTTCATAGGATTAAACCCAACTAAATGGTATATAATTATATTGAATGGTTATGTGAAATATAAATTCTAGTTGGATGATTTTATTTTAATTTATATATTACAGAAGTAACTATTGAATTCAAGAATAAATACATATTTGACATGGATCATAGTGGTATTAAAAAATTAAACAATGGTATGAAAAAAATTATAATAGGGATTCAGGAAGAGATATTGTGTCTACATACAAAAAATATTTTAATAAATATATCTAAATGGGTTTGTATAAAATTTTAAATTTTTTATTATAGGTTCAAACATATAATAATATTATTTGTAATTTTTATCTAACATGTCATGAACATTACAAATATTATACACACAATAAACTATTTAGTTCCAATATTAATGATCAATTTTATAAAATTATTCAATACATCTAAAATAATTTTGTGTAAAATTTTTATGGAGAGATAAAATAATAAATTTTGTGGTGATATTTAAAATTTTTTTCTAATAAAAGGTAGATGATTAACATAATATTATAAACAATAGTGGATTCACAATTTCAGTTTCTGTGATGTGTGTATCTGGTGTGAGGGGTAATTTTGTAAAAAAAAACTTACTTCTTTATAGTTGATAAAATCATAGGGTTCTAAAATAAAATATTTCAAAAGCATGTTTTTGATATATATTTTTTATTAAATGAATTTAAATAAAATATAATGATTATGATTTTGTAAAAAATAATTTCACTATTGATTAAAATATGATCCCTTTATAAAAACATCATAATTATTGTATTTTTTTAATACATGTGTTTCCGAAAATTAAAAAAATTAAATTATTTTTTAAAATGAGTGGATATAACAAATCACATTATAATTTATTGAATTATGATCCATTACTTGGGAGATAAAAATAATTTCATATTATACATCATGGAGTTAATGTCTTGTTTGTCAGATTCAACCATATATAGGGCATTTAAAAATTTAAATTTATAGCAATCTGCATAAACTATTAATGAAAAATTAAACAATATATAGGTTTATTGTCCATTTTTATATATAATAGAATTTCAATTTATCTTATCCATGTTTAGTATAATGAAAAAATGTTCAGAATTATTTGTACTCATTGTATCTTAGACAATATTTTCTCTTATTGTATATTTTAGTCACTAGAGGTAGAATATATCAATTATACCATGGGTGGGGGAAAACGATGTTTGATAATAAATAATTAAAATAAGAGAATAATAAGAAGATAGTTTTATCAAAACCAGAGAAGAAAATTTAAAAAGGTAAAAAAATCAAGGCTTGATCCTATAGTCATTGTTAACCTGTTGACCCCAATAGACCTGTATTTATTTGTTGGCTTGGTTCTCATACAGATTGAATATTTCAATCAACAAAGTTAGTTTGAATAGTTCTCAAATGATAATTAAAAACACATTATGTGGAAAAATTATTGTAACATACATGAAAAAAATATTTTATTTTCCATTTGAATCTTGTTTCAACAGTCTGATTATTAATCCAATTTTAAAGTGTGAAATTTTTCACAAGTATTTTAGAATGTCATTATTATGGAATTTTTACAAAAAGGACCATAGAGACTTTTAAAAAATAAACTCTAATATAAAGATGATATAAATTTATGTTACCACCAATCTTCTCCCACTAGGGAAATATTCAATCTTCACATTCTATGAACATTAAATATAATTATTTGAATATTTGGGAAGGTTATTTTTAAGGGAAATTTTATGTGATTTTTTTCTAATTTAAAATGACTAATATATTCATTATTTATATATGTAACATTATAAAATTATTGATAATTATATAGAATAAGAACCATCTATAAATAACACAAAACCCATATCTTAAATCAAGAATGTTGTAAGATACACATGAGAAATGAAAAATAATTTAAATGTATAATAAATAATATAATAAAAGAAATTGATTACTATATATGTGTTCTGTTATATATCGATCAGTGAAATACCTACACAACATCAATCCCATGTTTTTTGGTATTGAAAAAATCCTATTATAATAACATGAAAAAATTTATATGGAGACTATAATGACCCACAAATTCTCATCGGCTTGAGAGAAAAATGAGTTATTACTAGGCCTTAAGGGACATCCCCATGATACCAAAGGCTTGTAATAAATGCCGAAGGTTTTCAAATACAATTGAGATATGATATAACCTCTAATAATTTAACCAAACAAATATCCAACCAAACATTTACATAATGATGCACGACCAAAGGAAAGAAAACACAACAAATTCTTGTATCTCAAATCTATACCAATGTATGTTACAGTGGAAGAACAACCAAGCATCAATGTACAGATTTGATAAACTAAACAAGACTCTCCAAATAAAATATGACTCCATGCTCCACAAGCACCATGATCCGCAATCTCCAAATAACCTAAAAATCACAAATTAGTTCTATAAACTTGGGAAACGTTATCTTTTCCCATATCCCAGAAGATTGCATCTCCAAAAGAACCAATGTGCCAATTTTGGGGTGAGTAGAAAAATCAGTATATTTTCCCCAATGACTACTCTACTCATGCCACTTGGATATAAGTTTTAGTAACATTACAATGAATAGTTTGTATAAAACATTATCTCAAAACAGTTTATAACAAGATATAAACAAGTTTTCCAACAACCATTTTTTACTAGAAGCGTAGAAGTGAAATTGAGACCAATGATTCTATAAAATTATTTCTCTAGAAAATTAACTAAAGATTCTTGAAAATAATTTCACAATATCCCGTTTTTTTTATACCAAACCATTCCAAAAAGCCATGAATCCATCCATGCATGCTACCTAGAAGATGGAAAAGCCTTAACCCTTATCAGTCCAAACAATGATGGGGGAGACTCTTACCATTATCAAACCCAAATACACATGAATATTTGATGGGGGTGATCCAAAACACTTATCCATACCAACACTGATGGGGGAGACCCTTAACCCTTATCTGACCTGAATGTAATATTTATGTACGACGGGGGAGAGCCCTAACAATTATCCAAACTAAAACTGATGGGGGATAACCCTAATCCATATCTATCCCAAATGAAATATGAATGTTTGATAGGGGAGAGCCCTAACCATTATCCATCCCAACATTGATGCGGGATACCCCTAACCATTATCTATCCCGAGTGAAATATAAATATACAAAACTATTAGGCCATTACACTAATACTATATCCAACGTCTCAACCCTTTCAATAGAACTCCTTTGAAAAAACCAATTCCTAAAAAGTTATTTCAATTCCAAACTATTTCAATAAAACACCATTTTTATTAAAAACCATTTTTTCCTCCAACCATTTAATAATTCTGGAAAATCAATAATTTAAATGAATAATATTTTAATTCATGAACCTAAATCACTTTGAAAAACAAGTCAATAAGAATTCAAAATTTCATTAAAAACCGTAAATTATCACTAAAAAAGATTCATTACATTATTTTAACAAACTATTCTATTCAAATTAACCAGCCTTAAACTTAGAAAATCAATTCTATTAAGAGGAGTCGAGCGAGAAGCCTCGTACATTTAGGGCTCTGTCGAATTCGACCCAGAAGCAATTGTACCACATATCCGGAGAACGCACCACTGAAACCACTCTAAATCTCCTTCCCTGAAATCTAATATCCTTAAAGAAAATACCCAAGGTAACTCCTACACAATATCTACAAGTAAAAGTTGTAGAGCTAGATAAACTATAGGAAATAGAAGACCTAGAGAAAACCAAAGAGTGGCTTAGAGGAGAGACTTACCTGGGAGATTCCATTTTCAAACCACCATGAATACCCTTTGAATCCCTTCCAAAATGAGTAGAAGATCCCCTCCAACCCTTATGATCTGAAAATTATGAGTGAGGCTCAAGTGGGAGAATATTTGGACAGAAATGATGCACCCCGAGGTAGCCCTTAATAAAAAACACCATCTTAAGTTGACACATGGTTAGTCCGCAAGGTTTAGAAAACCGTGCACTAACAACGCGCACGCTGATGTCATGAGAGCAAGGGTCTGCACGGTTTTCATGCAATGTACAAAAAATAATGTGCAGGCCATGGGAATTCCATTATCCCCCCTTGCATAGTTTCTAGGAGAGAATGCATGGTTTTTCATTACCGTGCTCAAACCATGTTCCCTTCAAAATGCCACCAAACATTTTCAAGAGCATTACAAACTCTCTCATCCTCTTCCCAATTCATCCCAAGCACTTTAAACACCTAAAAGAGAATAAAAAAGGACACATACCTCCCAACAATTGTGAAAAATTCTCCCCACCATTGAAAATTCCGCCTAAAAAATTAGAGGACCATCACTTTTTCGAAAGAGCTCAGGCCATTTCTCGGTTATCTCTTTCTCCCTCTGTCATGAATCTTCTTGAATTTGAACATGAATCCACTAAATTCGATCAAAAATGAAGATTTTACCACACAAAACATTCTCCAGCCTAACCACAGTCCTCATTGGCATGTGCACCAAGGTGGCATCCTTTTCTAGATCAACATGACCCCAATGAATCACATGATCATGATACGACTGATATTTCTTCAACTAATGTACATGGAACACATTATGCATAGAACCAAACTGTAGTGATAATGCCAACTGGTATGCCACCTCCTCGACCAGTTCCATTATCTCAAAAAAGATAATGTATCTAGAATATAACATACCCTTCTTCTCGAAACAACATTGTCCAGTCCTTGGAGATAACCTCAAGAAGGCACGATCACCCACAGTGAATGAAACCAATCTTATACTGTGATCTATATATTATTTCTGATGAATCTTATCCATATCTATATTTTTTTTGTCAACTAGATCTTCTTTGTTGTTTCTTGGACAAGGATTGGCCCAACTAGTGACATTTCACCTATTTCCACCCATCATAGTCAAGAACGAAAAGGATGTCCATAAAATGCTTCAAACAGATCAATGTGTATCAATGCCAGATAACAGTTATTGTATTAGAACTCCACAAAGGATATATGTTCCTCCCTTGAGCCACCAAAAACCATTATAGAAGCCTACAGCATGTCTTCCAACATTTGAATGTGCTGCTCGGATTTTCCATCTATTTAAGGATTATGTGCTATGCTCATAGTCAACTGAGTCCAAATATCTTACTGTAAGGACTTCTAGAAATGAGAAGTGAACTTTAGATCCCTACCAGAGACTATTGAAATCGGTATTCCATGCCTTTTTACCACTTCTTGGATGTAGATTTTTTTATAGAGCTTTCACCGTATGAGTTTCAAGAATATGAATAAAATGGGCCGACTTGGTAAGCATATCCACTATCACCCATATGGAATTGTTTCTCTGAACCATTCATAGAATACCTGTAATAAAATACATCACTATATACTCCCATTTCCACATTGGAATAGATAAAGACTGCAACATTTCTTATGGTCTCTGATGCACAGCCTTAACTAGCTGACAAGTTGAGCAATGTGGGATGAACTCATCCAAATTTCTTTTCCAATTGCTCCACCAAAACTACACCTTTAATTCCATATACATCTTATGCGTACCTAGATGTCCAACTCATCACAAATGGTGGTAATAAATAAGGATTTCTTCCTGACCACCCATAGCTACAACTATCGAAATTTTTAAGTAAAATATTGTATTCCCAATAAGTTTTCTTCCCTCAATGGTCTCCACACCATTGAGTTTTGAACTCATATCCAAACATTCTTTATTATATTTTTATGCCTCTTTAACCACTTTTACCAGATCAGGAACAAGAGTATCTGAAAATAACATTACTACATCACCTCGGTCTTCACATTCCACATACATGATGGCTAGGACTGACATCAACTACCATTAATATTAATCTTATTTTGTGAATAGAGCATATGAATTTCTACTCAATTCATCGTCCATTGAATTCCCTTTTCATGGGTTATAGATCAAGTCAATGTCAATCATCTAAAGATACTCCATCCATTTCCATTGTCTCAGATTCAAATACCACTGTGGGAATATGAGATTCAATCATTTTTTTTCTATAAACACAATTAATTTCTCACCATAGGGATATTGTATCCATGTTCTCAAAGCAAGGATGACTACAACAAACTCAAAATCGTTTGTTGGTTTATTCCCCTCATGCACCCTTAACTACCTTGAACCATTAGAAACTACATGATCTCATTGCATTAGAAGTCATCCCAACCCTGATCCCAAAGCATCAGAGTAAACCACATACCCCTATCCTGATTCATGAAAAATAAAGATAGGTTATGATCTAAGATGAACTTTCATCTCTGAGAAAGACTTCTGAAATATATATGTCCATTGGAAGGGAGAATTATTTTTTTGTCAGAGTTGTCAATGGAAAAGCTATTCATGAAAAATCACGCAAAAAATTTCGGTAGTAACCATCTAATCCATGAAAACAATGTATCTCGAATAAATTCTTCTGTGGTTTCTAGGAGATAATAGCTTTGATCTTTTCAGGATCAATAGAAATTCCTTCTCTCAGAAATGACATGGCCAAAAGTCATGACTACTTATTCATAGTGTCCATATCTTCTTCTGAACACTGTCTTCAAAATATACTGCTTCAGAACACACAATTGTGGATATCATGATTGCATGTCAATTTAGGAGAACCACTATGCTCCCCTTAATTAATCAAACAGATTATCAATGTGTGGGAGTAGATATCTATTCTTTATCGTAACTTGGTTTAGCTTATGGTAATCAATACATAGACAATGATTTCTATTTGTATTCTCCACAAAAATAAAATGGTATTACACATGGAGATGTACTAGGCCAAATGAAACCCTTGCTTTCATGGTGCTCTGACTTCACATTATATTACCGTAACTCTATTGGTGCCATCTTATAAGACATAAGGTAAATAGGACTGGTCCTCAGAAAGAGATCAATTTTAATCTCAACTTCCCCAAGTGGTGTTAACTCTGAGGCGTTTTGTGGGATTACATCTTGAAATTTAGCCACATCTGCTGGAATAATATTTTCCTTGATCAATTTCATTGATGAAAAAGACAAAAACTGTTAATGATATGATATCGTTCCAACAGTTGGTGCCAACCAATCTACTGCACCCAGCATTGCACTTTTCTCCACTCGAATGAGATGTCTGACATCATCATTCTTCCCAAAACTTTCCATTCACTCATAGTAATCGATATGGACCTTAAATTTCACTAACCAATCCATTCCCAGGATTATCTCATAAGCATTCATCTCAAGTACTGATAAATCCCACATCAATTCAATTTTTTCTACAACTAACTAACATGCACGACATAGGAAGTATTGACACAATCATTGATCTAGAGGAGTTTGTAGGTTCCGAATAGAAGGAATCATTTCATTATGTAAATACAACATATCAATGATGTGAGAAGAAATAAAATAATGGGATGCCTGCAATCAAAAAATGCTTGAATCAACATCAAAATTAAAAGAACCGTACCTCTCACTAAGGATGGTCATGACTGATCATCCAATACAACTTGCTCAGCTCCATGCCGATAAATTTTCTCCATGCTCTTAGCTTTATTATCCTTCTGAAACATCCCATTCTGAGGAGTTTCAAGAACACCCGACCTCAGAGCATTACGAAAATACCACTAATGATTCTGCTTCTGATTTTTGTTATGTCATTATTGATTGTTTGCTTCATAATCCCGCTTGATGTGGCTCATAGAGCCACATTATAATCATCCCGGATTACACTTGGGTCTCAGAATAAGTCTTAACAATATTTTTATATTATTCGGATGTGCTATGTGTTGATCAGAAAAAATTCTATCTTGCTCTTTCTCTCAATGTTTGGGTTCACACCTCCTCTTTTGGGGACTATTGTACTTCCATTACAATGACTTCTGACCGTGATATATATCATAATTGGTGTGTCTGATTGCATACCAAAAACAATGGTTTGAAAAGCCGGAGTAATGCTTTGTTCTAGTTGTTGTTTCACCTGTGGTTCAGCTGCAACAATAATCTAACTGGCCTCTTTTGACTGGTTTCTACAATGCTTACCAGGTTCCATTTATAATCAAACAACATCCTTCTTCAATCTCACGATCTATCAACTGATGGCTCATCATTTCAAATTCTATCAAATAATCTATCAAAACATTGTTTTTAGAAACATTTTATCTCCCATGTTCAACCATTTTTTAAAAAAAATCTACTTATGTTTTTGAAAATCCTACAATTTTCAAAATACACCAAATATCCTTTTTTCAAAATCATTCAATCGAAAACAAATTCATTATTTTTGAAAAATTAATATCATTGCACAAAATAATAAATCATTACTCTCAATGATATATTTAATACTAGTTGGAATTCATTCTGCCATAATGCATGTCATGGTCATCTAAATGGAAAAACCTATGAGAATGTGATTTCCAAAATTCTATAAGTGTATCTGAAACACTTATATACCCAACTCCCATGTGACTTTTATTCCATCAAATACAGGTTAGCTAAATCCATTAATGCTATAAATTTCATGTTCCTAATGTCCTAAATTTTTTCTAGGATTCTATCCTCAGTAATAGATGAAATGAAATTCTAACTCCAAGACCAAGAAAACTGATGATTTTTACCACAAAGGAAGGACCAAAAAATAGCATTTGTAATTACCAACCAATTATCATTAGATTGAGTCACAACAAGTCATTACTAGGCCTTAAGTGACATCTACTAGATTCCAATGGATGGTAATAAACTCTGAAGGGTTTCAAATTCATGTTTGGGATAATTTACCCTTTCATAAATACACTTATAAACCCACCAAAGAAACATTGACTAAATGATGCATGACTAAAAGAAAGACATCTAAACGACTTCATGTATCTCAAAACCACACCAAAGTATGCAATAGTGGAAAAAACCAAGTATCAAAGTACACAATGGTTAAATGACATAATAATCTCAAAAAATATTAAGACTCTATGGCCATCATGCTCCAAGCTTCACAATCACCAAACAACCGAAACATCACGATGTCGTACTAAAAACATGGGGAACTTTACCTTTTTCCCTATCCTGAAAGATAGCATCGGAAAAATCACAAAAGTACCAAATCAGGGGTGACCATAAAACTCAATAGGTTTTCTCCAATGATAACCCAACTCATGGAAGTAGGATAGAAGATTTAAAAAAATTACAATGGACATTATATATAAAAATAATTCTGAAAATAGATAATAACAAGATATAAACAAGTTTTCCCAAAACCATTTACAACCAAAATCATTCAAGTGAAATTAAAAAAAATACCATGTGTTATTTTTCATCAAAAATAACTAAAAAAGATTGAGATTCATTTCATAATATCTCTTTTTTAGAATACCCAACCATTCCAAAACCCCATGAAACCAACAATTCATGGTACCTTGAAGTGGGGGAAAGCCCTAACCCTTATCCATCTCAATAATGATGGGGGAGACGTCTTACACTTATCTGAACTAAATGAACATTAATGATTAAAGGTAGAGAGACCTATTATTTATCTATCCCAACACTGATTGGGGAGACCACTATCCCTAATCCATCCAAAATGCAATATGAATGTTTGACAGGGGAGAGACCTAACCCTTATCCATCCCAACATTGATCGGGGAGACCCCTAACCGTTATATTTCTTGAATGAAATAGGAATATTTGATGGGGGAGATCCCTAACCCTTTTACATCCCAACCCTGATGGGGGATACCCCTAACCATTAAATGTCCCAAATGAAACCTGAATGTACACAACTATTATGCCATTACAGCAACGCCAAAAAAAAAGTTATATCCCTTTCAGTAAAACTACATTTTTATTACAATAAAATTCCATCAATGTCATTTCAATACCAAAGCCTTTAAGGAAAACATTGTTTATATTAAAACTCATTTTTAAAAAAAATATTAAACATTTATAGAATATCTTTAATTTAAAATGAACATTTTAAATTCATAAATCTAAATCACCTTACACAAAACATCACAAAGATTTCACAATTTCACTAAAACCATTAATCATCACTAATGACGTTTTATTACATGCTTTCCGTAATCAATTTGATTCAAATAATCCAATATGAAACTATTCTAATCAACTATAGAAAGATTATTTGTGTGAGAAGAATCCTACCATTAGGGTTCCGGATAAATCGTCCCACAATAAAACGCACCACAAATCCGGTGAATGCATTGCCGAAATCACTCTATACCCCCTTCCGTAAAATCCAAATTCCTAAAAATCAACACCAAAGGAAACCCCAACTATAGATCTACATGCAATAGATGTTGATTTAGGAAACCTAGAGGGAAAATAAGACCTAGAGAAAACCGATGAGAATCCCAGAGGAGAGACATACCGAGGAGAATCCACCTTCAAACAACCTTCAAACCCCTTAGAATAGGATCCAAAATGAGTGGATGAGAACCTAAAACCATTGAGAAACAAAATTCCCATGTTTTCCTTGAATGGGATTAGATTTGGTGTGAAATGAGGAACCTCCTAGGGAGACCTAATTTAAAAACCCCATCATTATGTGGTTGCATGGTTAGACGACATGGTTTGGAAAAAAAGTGTGCTAGTCATGAACATGCCACTCTATTAAGAGAAAGGGTCTGAATGGTTTCCTCACACAGTTCAGAAAGCCGTACCCAGGCTGTGAAAAGACCACTGTCTCCCCTACACAGTTTCCTAGAGAACCCACACATTTCCCCCTAACCATGCTCAAATCTTTCGCCCTTAGAAAAGCCTTCAAACTTATTCAAAACCATTAAAAACTCTTCCCACATCTTCACAACTCATCCCAATCACATTAAACACATAAAAAGTTATAAAAAAGGAAACATACATTAAACAAGGTGTTCTAAAAAACACTACAATTGTATTATTGAATGTTTTTCTGTGATATAAATTTAATTTATTATTACCTTATATTTTCTTCAATTAAAACAAATAATAAATTACAATTCATTTTGATTAGAAAGATTTTGAGACCTCTAATAAACATAAAAAATAACCACATTTAGTATAATTTCACCATCCATTATTTCATTAATGGGCTGTAGGGAGGATTTTTGAATCTATTGAAGAATATAAACTGCTAAAGGACAAGTAAAAGAGTGTATTTACCAAGAATATAATTAGTATCAAAAAAGATTCAAAAAAATAATATTATTTAATGAAATTAATTATTTTTTAATCTAATTTTTTAATAGATATCAATGATGAAATCAACACGATGAACATATTTGAAACCATAAGCATTCAGATTCAGGGGAATTTTCTCCTCTTTTAAAACCATCAACTGAGGTTTTTTATAGGAATATTTTATAATATATTTATAGAATATGTTTTATTATATGTTGAATAGAATATAGTTCATTATTGTATATGGATTATAGATTGTTTTTATTTCAATCCTCACATGGAAGATCATGGAGTTTTCATGTAAAGGGGTCTTACAGTTGATCCTAAAAACAATATTGAAGGTGGAATCATTTCCTAGTCTTTTCCAAGTTTCTAGGCCTCAATATCATGAGACTATATTTTTTATGAAGGGTGGTTTTATGAAAAGAAGTCTGTGATGCAACGTTCATGGATGAAAACTTTTTTATGTGGATTTATTGGTGAGGAACGTGGAATAGTGAGTAAAATGAAACATGATGGAATTCTGCATAGCAATGCTTTGTGGACTGTGAAGTGTTGTACTATTAAAGATTGCAGCTTTAATGAAGAAAATAGTTCACATAAGGCTTGAAGTATATGAGATGTCTCATTGTTCATGGTAATGTAGTGTGGATTTGACTATCCACATAGAAAGAGAGGTAGCATGTGATATGCCTAGGGAAATACTGTTTGCGGGAGAAGCAGTTCATTGTGATGTATGTACTGCATCAAATGTTTTGGTAAAATGGATTATCTTGTTTTTCATATCTATATTCTTATATAAGGTTCCTTAATCCCTTAAATATGAATAGATACATTTTAAAAAGATTTAAGAGGAAACATGTGAAGTCTTGAGTGGTTTGTAGGAACACAACCCTGTGATGGAGAAGTGGTTCACGAGATGGATTTTGCGAAATAAGATGTGGTCTGTGGAGATAGTCCATGGAAGGGGTTTTGCAGGGAACTGTATCCCAAAAGGGATGATAGTGCATGGATCTGGGATGGTTCATAGAAGATGGTTCACAGATGACGGTTTATGGTTGATTGTTTGAATAGTAGGATTTGGTTCTATGTGAAGAAGCGTTATGTGAAGGTTGTATACGGAGGTTGTACCCTAAAGGAGTTTACGTAGGAGGTACATGGAGGTGGTACACGAAGGACCAACACAACATTGTGAATTATAGTCGATGGAGGAAAATTTGTACTTCATTGAAGCACATTTTGAAAACTAGCATTGTTTAGAAAATTGGATTTCATACATTGGTGAAAAAAAGTCTTCAACAGAGCATATATCTACAATTAAGGATGTATACATTCATTAAAATGAATGAACCTAGAAGTCTTAAAACATTGACATGTTTTCTCCAAATGTATTGTGTTTGGGGGAGTCAACAATAGTGTTTTGAGGATATAGTGTGCAGTCAATAAAATAATGTGAAGAAGTGTGCCTAGCACATAGTTACTATGCCTATACTAATGTACTCCACACCTAGTAGAACTTTATGGATTTTCATTTGACCGAAATATTTTTAGAATATTATCCTTAGACTGGCCCTCAATACTAATTTAAGTAAAATTACTCTACATATTATTTTCAAGTGTATGGTAGTTTACTAGTCATTCTCATCAGATAGGTTTAATAGGTTTCTAACAATGTAGGAATAATATCCATCACTTTTGAAGAAAAACATAATACCCCGACTGTACCCTCCTCTACGAGGGTCTTCCAGGGTCCTTCATATTATTTATTTGTTTTCAAATTTTTAATATTAATACTATTTTCCAATAATTTATTCTGAAACCCATGAAATGAAAAATAAAATAATACATGGTGTAGAATATTAATATTTATAACATAATTATTACACCATTAACTATAAGGTAATTGGTAGTTTTTATTTTTCTTTCTTATTATCAAGGATATGATATTCTTATTAACATTGAGAAGGATCATGTTTTAATGGTTAAAAATTTTATTAAAAAAATATTCCCCATTTCTATTGAAACTTATTATCACATTTAATAATAAAAGTGAATTTTATTTCCCTATTATAATACACTCAATACAATTTATTACAATTTCTTTTTTAAAATGTAATATATGACTAAAAATAGGGAAAAAATTATTGTTTCACAGAAGTGAAAGGTATCATATTTTCCATCATGATTTTGGATTATAGACACTAATTTTTCTCCCAAGTAGAACCATAAATAAATTAAAAACATTAAATTACCATGAAAATTTATATATAAATTACAGGTATTTTCTTATTCAAATTTCATTTTATAAATCTATATATAATATTATAATTAATAAATTAGTCTTCATAAGGTAAATGATATTTGTCATAAAAAATTGTTAGGATCTTTAACCTTAAAAATATATACGAAATACATTTACAAAATTTTACTTCTAAATTATTATAGTAATATTGATATTTTAATTTTGATTTCATTATTTTTATTCAATATATGAAATCTATTATATTATAAATATATAAATATAAATAATATTTGAAAAATATTAGGCCCCCATATACTTTCATCTGAAGGAATATTAGTGGATGATAATAAAATTATAGAAATAAGTGAAAAAACATATAAATGTTACTAAGGAAATTTATATGTAATAATAAGATATTTTTAATACCCACCATGTAATGGTAAATTAAACACCACAAAAGTTTTTACTACATAATAATTTTCATAATAGAATTCTTGACACAGAACACCAAGTTGTAAGAAAATTATTATCTATTGTTTTAAATATATTACAACCTAGAAATTTAATTGATTGATATTAATATGTTTAAAAACATTATGAAATAGCTTTTCGATGGTATTATTCAATATAAATTCATTTATTAATACATAGTAAATAAGTACATAATATTTAGTGAAGTCCTTATATGATTCGAATTACATTTTTGTCAAAAAATCGGTTTTACTACATTTTGTGTGGGGAAATTATTAATAATTTTAGAAAAAAAATTTAATTGAATTCTGAAAAATTGATTACATATTTTGTATCATGATGATAATTTTTTGTAAATAGGTCTCTTTTAATTTTTTTTGAAATTAATAGTAACCATAGTAATATTCTGTCACTCAGATAAATATAAAATGTCTGAAATTGAGTTATGTTTTTTACATGGGGTTTAAATAATTATCTTACATATTCTTTTATCATATTATATGGGTGGAGTTCATATATTTAAACTCACATATCAAATAATTAGATACTTGGTTTCATTTTTAAGACATTTATTATAATTTTTAAAAATATTATATACAAAATGTCACTCTTTTTACATTGATATCTATAAAATATTTAAATAATGATAAAAAAGGATAATTTTTAATATTTGATTTTTATTTTATTGATAAATTATGAATTTCTATCATAGTATTTTACTTATACTTTTTTGTAATTTAATAATTTTCATAAATTATTTTGTATTTCTAAAAAAATATTTTTCCATTTTGGGACTCCCAAAATTAATGATTTCAAAAATATTAAAATAAACGAAAGTAAAGTGTCTCACTAACCAAGAAAAGATTCCATCAATCCCATCACCAAAACTAGTTTATGGCCTGGAAGAAATGTAAATCATGATCCCCACGGGATTGAAACTAGTGTTTGGGTATCTGGAAAACAATATCGGTATGATTTTACCAATTATTATAATCACTACAACCCATAATAATGAACAAAAAACTAAAAATAAATATAACCAAAAAAAGTTAAAAAAAAACAATCAAATTCAAGGTTGTACATCCCTAGATAATAACCAAAATAGCTACAATAAAAAGGATACCACAAAAGTGTCCCAAAATCATCATGTAACAAGAGGATGATCTTGATCAAGCCAACACCATCAACACATGTAGATGAGTACCTCTAGAAACCGAAACCACAATCACTATAAATCATTCCATTACATGAGTCAAACATAAAAAATTATACATACATACAAATATATATACTTGTTGTGAGACAAATACCAGAAATATTGCACCCATAAAAATAGTTTCCATGCTAAAAACATTATAATACAATTCACAATTAATTTTGGTAGAATGAAAATTATGTAATTTTTTTTAATAAAAAAACATTAAATAAATACATTCTTTTCTTTTGAATTTACCAACAATGGGTGTCGTATGCTGATGAAAAGTATGATATTATATGAGCATTATGTTATGTAAAACTGTATAGGCTCTAGATAAATTGGGACCATGGGAACCTCATATATAAGTGAAACGTGGTTCAACAACAACAACAATGATCTTTCTCTAACATGATTGACTAGGAGGTAACGTCACATGGGGACGGTGGTCTCTGATCATCATCATTGTTTTTTTTAGTTTTTTAATCTTCAATCATGTTAGATGAAACTGGGGTATACAACTTTATGGTCAACTAGTATACTAGTTGTAGTTTACCCACCTAGATACATAGGCCCCCCTTCATGTTCAATTTTCATTTCACATATCACAAGTATCAAGATATTCACATGCACAAGAAAAACAACCTAATCTCACATGATATATCTCTATTTTCATAACCAACACATTTTTTAATCACAATGAACACAAAAAATAACCCAAAAACATGTTTCTCACCATTCACACATTTTATCAAAAACAATTTAGAGGAAAAATAAAAGGCACATTTAAAATACAGGTTGACCATAACTCATTTCCTTTGAAAACATTTCTTTTCACACTAAGTAACATTAAATCATTATAAAAAATATTTCAAACCTCATGTACAATACCTGGAACATAACTAAGGATCCATGGAAAAATAATAAAATTAACAAATAATGATTAATAATGAAACCACATACCTTGAGTGATGAAACTTATAAAAAAGGTGAAAAATCATAGTCTCGCATCATGAAAACCCAATAAATGTAATATTATACCATAAAAATACTGATCAAACCCGGAAAATAATGATCTAAACCTTAAAATTTCAAACGACCCAATAGAGAATAATACCCCAAACATAGATGGTGATAACACCTACATAATAGGATGAAACTAAGAAAGAACACACTTACCTGTAGAATCAAGGAAAAATCACAACAAAATCACAACTAAAATTGATGTCCAATTGAGTAAGAGGATGGGGGGTAGGCACCAAATGTGAATAATCCTTAGTGGGGAGTAATAAGGGTGATTAGAGTTAAAAATCAGAAGGTTTAAAAAAGAAACAATATTTAATTTTTAATGACATTGGAATACCAGACGATTTCCCAAACCATGTGGAAACCATGTTCGCCTTAATTTTTAAAAAGTACATGTCCCATGGTTTTCCCATGTGGTTTAAAAACGGTGATAATATTATGATTATACATTCTATAAACACTACTTGGATGCATGAAAACTTATGCATAGGGCACGATTTTCCAAACCACGTGCCAACCATGGACCACCATTCGTTTCCCCAAAAAAATAATTTTTTTTTCAAAAAACCCAGTGGAAAATCGATGAATAAATGATGGACTAAAAATAAAAGGAAACATACCACAACATGAAAACATGGGTTTTACATTTCTCCCCACCCAGAATGATTTCTACATAGAATGTCACACCAAATATTTTTCCTATAGTAGAAATTGATACCCTTTCTCAAAGCATAATTTCTTATTCCAAGATTCATTCTCATCACCACAATATTTGAAAAGGACATGGACCATTGGAATATAATTACCTTGAAGTACCTTATCTTGGGAATTTAAAAATTTTACTAGCCACTCAATTGATAAAAAATCTTCCTCAAACTTTATATATTCTCAACTGAAGACATGATACATATTTGGGTTATATTTCTTAAATTGCGATACTTAAAACATGTCCTAAATTGAAATTAACTATGAAGGAATGGATAAACTGTATTCTACCTTACCAACCTTCCTAGTGATCCCTAAATGTCTTACATAACATGTCATTAGCTTCCCTTTCATTCAAAAATAAAAATTATCTAAGCATGGAGCTACTTTCTCAAAACATTAGGTCACTTGCATAAAACACAAAATATATGAGCTACTAATTAGAATAAAATTTGTGGTGACTCCAATATGTAAAAAAAGTCTTTCTATAATTATAATAACATATTCATATGTATCTTTTATGATGCAAGACCATAACATCAGGGTCCCACCTAAACTAGTTATACACTAGGGTGACTGAAACGACCAACAATATATGTATGGACCCAAATCATGACATACATAGAAATTATATTACATTTACGGAATACTTAATACAAGACCAAAACAGATGACCAAAGATCATATTAGTTTAGTGTCTTTGGAAACTTGGAACATAATCTACTAAACATGGTGAATGATCTTCAACATCTCCCATAAAGATCTTCCCCTTTGGGTTTCTTACCTAAAACCTTTCTTTATCTCCCAGGGAAAAGAAAACATAAAAATGGTGAGAACAAATTCTCAGTATGGGTATACATGGAGAACATAAAACAATCCCTAAACATTTGAACATAAGAACATGAATATAAAACATCAAAATCATGAGTAATGACATAAATCGTGGCAGTTCATAAGGTATAGATCATAAAAGAACATTTAACATGATAAAATATCTTGGGAATAAAACATGTAATTGTGGAAATCCATTAAGAAAATGTTATGATTTCTGTAGTGGCCATGTAATTTCTTCTATGACCGTCATAGTGGACAAAGTCCATTACTAAACTAGGTTTACTTGCCATTCCAGCCCTGTATTACTGAACCAGATTTTACTTACTATTCCAGCCATATCGATCTCAGGAGATATAAATCATTACATAATGAATTTAAGGGTGAAATAGATCCCAACCACATCATATTGAAATTATTCTTACGTGTGCCACAAAACAATCATAATTCATTCATCAAAACCCAAAAAAAATCAGTTTTATAAAAATCATCCCATAGTTACATCATCCATATAAATCAAATGGATATCATTTCATCATAATAATAAAAAACCATAGAGACATTATACTTGAAACATAAACATTCTAAATAATGTCATCTTAGATGGAAAATAGTTTTGAAAAACACTGGAAATGAATTTTTGAGGAAAATATCATTTATTCTTCAAAATCATTCTCTTTTCACAAAATGCCATGAAATTTTAAAATAAAAAGATTTTATTGAAAATAATCATGATATCTTACAGAGAAAGCTTCATGAAAAAAGGCGTTATAAAACTGTAAAAATCCGTTCATTCCGTATAAGTTAAAGAAAACATTCTACTTGTACTTTTACCAAAAATTTCAAAAAGTACCTCGTATGGTAAACAAAAGAAAGATTTCCTACATACCATGTAGTAAAAGACAAAAAAGGGTAAACAAGAAATTAAACATACATTTAGGAATAGTAAATATTTTATTAAATCATTTTTAGAAAAAATTGTCCTGGATGACAAACACAACCCCAGTAAATACTTACGAATAAACAATATCAGATAAGAACGAGATTGGAATAATTATCCCTTACAAGAGGTCCAATTTCTTCTGTATGTGTCTGAGACTCCAATATAGTGGGATTAAATGTATTATTAACTTGTAACAAAACCATAATAATATTTATGTTATCATATATTATTCACTTATGACTTTATATTACCCTTCATTTGTCAATTCCATGTTATAGCAGTGTTTTTGTAAAATCGTTTCATTTATCATCCTTGTATTGACTTGTAAATATTCATTTGATTACATAGATCACGTTTACTTACTTCCAGAATTTAAAACATTATATATATATATAATATATATTCTGAATTTACATATATATAATTGATCGATAAATGGAAAGTAATACGTTGTTCATGGAGATGGTAGGCCGTACGTATGCATGAACATTGTTTTATTTTCATTATTAAATTGAATGGAAGTAATTAAATATCATATAAATAAATCAAGTATAATTAATATGTCATATATTTCATGATTATTTATTATATATACTTTATAATCATTCTGGAATGGTTAACTTGGAGAATGAATCTAATCACATCATGGAGACGGTAATCCGTACGTACGCATGTGTGATGATATCATTCCCATAATTATTGAATGGAAATAGAGTGGATGATATAATATCTCATAATTATTATCATGATATAATAACCATATATATTTATCCTTTACACCATTATACCCATCCAAGTAAGGTAGTGGTGGAAAAATTGATTACACCGCGGCATGAAGACGGTATTCCGTACGTACGCACACACGGTGATTTGAATTTCCATAGGATTGATAGAAGGTGAAATAGGGTTGGTTCATATTAATAATAACATATAAGTATATTAGTTTAATTATGTTATTAATTTATTATGAAACAACTAAATAAGAGGACATTGAAGAAGAAATGAACTTGAAAGAATCGGTAATGGACATTACCTCTTCTTAGACGTGCCTCTTCTAAACCTCCACTTAGTGCACTAAAGTTGGACTTTTAAGAAGACCAGGACCTCTATTATGTTTGTAGAAAAGTGGCTAATATAAATTTTTAGGTTTTTTCTAGGCTTGAAGGCTCAAAATTGTGTGACGAGGAGAAGGAGGAGGTGCTCTTTTATGAGAGAGGATAGGGGCACCTTTGGAAACTTCTAAAATATTAATTTATAATAAACTCAAAACCCCACTAAAAAGATCCAAAAATAACTCAAATAAAACTATTCGGGGAGATATGGTTGTAATCAAATCATCTAATAAGATTTAGACATCTCGGTAATTTATTTCAAATCTTATCAACTTGATATATCCTTATTTAATCTATTTAATTTTAGTTGTGGTAATAATATTCTAAATTTTAAATTTTTTTATATAATTATTTATGAGTTTTGAATTTTCAATAATTGGATAATTTATGAAATTTGGAACATATAACTTAAAATTTATAAATTTTAAATATTTATGAGATTGTTAAATAATTTAATTATATCTTATTTTTATAAAATACCAATAATGTAGATTTGGACACTATTCATATATTTGCATTTTAATAAAATACACTGAGAGAATATATTCAAACCAAATTTTGTAATATACTCATAACATATCATATTCATCTAGATATTTTGATGAGAACATTAATTAGTTCATATAATATTTATTTTAAAATTTTAAAACAATTTTTTTGATATTTTAAGCAATAAAATAATTTCCACATCACTATTGTGTCACCATTAATAATAATTATTTAATCCCTAAAAATTATAAATAAATTATCATGATGTATATAATTATATTAGATTTCTGGAGACAATTTATATTCTATGTTTTATGAGGTTTATAACTAAATTAAATTTATTACACTTATAAGATATAAGAGAGTGACTTGTTGTCACTTTATTTGGTTTTATTAATAATTATATCATTTCATGATAAAAAGTCCATGAAATGAATGTATTCCAACACTTATGTGATATGGGTCTACTTTTATTCATCCAATATATTTTTGGAAGGACTTAGGGTAATTTTATAATCTTATTTTTACCCTTAATTAGAAGATTTACCTTTAACTATAGTAAATAAAAATTACCTAAGTTGCAATTCATTAAAAAAAAGTAACCTATTAACAAAATTTGGACCCACTGAATCCAAATATGGAATCAATTTTTAAAAATTCAAAACACATACGATGCAGAAATTAATTCAAAATTAATTCCATTGTTAAGAATATGAGTTCTAAAAGTTAAAACATTATCAAGGATTGAAATATTTTTACATATGAATTCAATGTAAAATAAATGATAAGGACTTTGATTATATAAAGTAGTAAAAATATATTATATTTTTACCTTAAAACCATTAAATATTATAATTTAACTATATAAATTATCATGATGAAAAAAGTTGTTTTAAATTAAAATGTAGCGTATTTTTACTATTCATCAAAATATGAAAGTTAACAGAAAATTATAAGAAAATTTATCCAAAGTAAATTTTTATATCATTATTTCAATGTATAAGTTTATTTTTTCTAAATGAACTTATAAATGTGTCAAAACAATATTAAAAGTGTGTGTGCCATCAAAAGGCGGCAAAACAACATTTTTTGAAAAATTTATTTTGTTCTCATACAATGTTCTAGAATATGTTTAAGAAGAATTATTATGTAATAAAATTTAAAAATTAGTTAATAATATTTATATCGGTTAGTTCAAAAAAATATTTCTTTTTTAGTGAAACTCATTATTGTGTACAACAAAATCTGTTGAGGAAGGTCGCTCTTGCGTCCAACACAAGCCAATAAAAGTGTTTACCTATACTACAAGCTAATACAGTGATGCATATAGAGCAAGATACTCATGGTGAAGCATACAAAACAAGATGTCAAAGACATTAATAAGAATATTTCTCCTTAAATCTCGGGGTGTTACATTCTACCCCACTTAAAATCAATTTTTCCCTCATAATTTGTTGGTGTTATAAATCGTTTACTACTTGAATTTTTCATTCATAGAAACCCTCATCGTAAAAAGGAATACTAAAAATTAATTTTATAAAAGACAGTTAGAAGCATAACGGTAACCCAAAGTAACTCAGCACTAGGTTTCCACATAGGATAATACAGGCAAAATTCTGGATATGGAAGAGAAATCTATCCATCATATTTGGATAATGAGTGGTAGAGAAAAAGGCTATGAAATAGCCAACAATCACAAAGTCATAAATTTGTGCTGATCTAAGGTTCCATATGATAAATCTGATATGAGGGTACTAGGACACCAATTTTGGTTTTCAATATCTTTTCCCTAATGTTTAAAATTTTGAATTAGATGAAATAATTACTTTATATTGGTAAAATCTCGCCATTGGTCTTTCTAGGAAAAATTTCCACTTCGTATCATAATGAAATGAAGTTGAATTTGACATTGATCAAGTGTTTGTAGATCATTTGATAGAATTATTGGTCATTCCATTTATATCAAACAAAAGGATAGAAAAAGTTATTAAATATATATAAGTCCATTTATGGTGAGGGTAATCGTATATGATTCCAAAAATGGACTAAGACTCCAAATATCATACGGATGAATAAAGTAAAAATAATTTCTCCTAACTAGGGACTTCCTATAGGCCAGTGGTAGGCAATAAAGTCATGTCTTACATCGGTTGTGGGTTTGATTCCAGCAACCAGGTCTGACGCGATGGGTTATCAACCATCCTACAGGTTGTCCTTTTTCTAAAACAATACTATTACAACATTCCAGATATAATATCAAAAATTTCTTAACTTAAGCAATAATATCTGAGGTCCAGCTTAATACATTCCAACCATTAGGCTTATCGAAAATACTAATGTCTAATCTCAAAGTTTAAAGAAAATGACTACTAGAATGGTCATCTACCAAGCATGTGAATACCATCATTTGTCCACCATATATCATAATATATATCTTTGTAGACACATTCCAATGATTTGAATTCCTTAATCATGAATTCTCTTGGAACATGAATTACCATAGAATCTTTGTGAAAGTAGTAATGCTATCAAAAGTCAACTATTTCCACATACCAAAATCCAAAAATTTCTACATACTAAAACAATGATATCACTTTTTCCTTATATCAGTCATGAGCTCATTAATACTATCAAACATTTCATTATCTCTTTATCATTTCATTATGCGCAAATCATCTGGTTTCCAGAAATATTTCAATCACTTTTCATGGTTACCAGTACCATACAATTATTGAAAATCACAATAAACCAATACATTGATATATTAATATTCCATGATACTAAAAACAACATCTCACAACACTATTTGGGAACCCCGTTAAATAAACACTTAATCATTCCACCACATCGTTTTCATATTCAACATCACCAATATAGATCACATGTGACTTCCCTTTTTTTCCTTTGACTTGAGATTTTGTTGATGTCGATCATCATTATCCCTTGAATTAGGGAATTAGTTTGTATAATTCCCCATTTCCCTACACCTATAGCATTGAAGTGTTAGTGGTGTATTCTCTGTAGTCTTTTCTACATTCACATCATTAGCTACCTTTTTCCCGTTACATCGGCACTAGGCTACTCAATGACCTTATTTTCCACACTTATAACATTTTAATGTCCCTTTAAGAAAATAACCACCTTGATTCTTTCCACACATTGAGCATAATGAAACATTTGTCTACTTTTCACCATAGTTTTTGAGATTTTTACTTGAACTCCTACATTCGTTTCTTATGAAAACCATGAGATGGATATGTAACACAAACATCCACTTCTACCTTGATATCACAACACAAAATTTATTCGTAGCTTTTGAAGTCTCTTATAGTTAATTCCCTTCGAAGACTTGGTTTTAAGCCACTGAAGAATCGATCAACTTTACTTTCAGGTAGGATGATAATACCGGATGCATACCTTGAAAGCCTTGGAAATTCTCCTTTTATATACCAATAGATTCTTCATCATTTTTCTTATGATCATGGATATCCTTTTCCATATTTGTTTGAAGAATACAGGGGATGTATTTATTGACAAATATGTTCTTGAAATCATCCCATTCTAGGGATTCAATTTCATCTTGGGGCCTCGTATTCTTAATTAGAGTTCACCACTGGTTTGCATCACCTTTTAAAAAGTAAATAGACAGAATTAATTTTTGATGTTCTAAACAGCAAAGTATGGAAAATATCTTTTAAATGGAACTGATCCATTGTTCAAAATCAAGTGAGTCATAAGACCCACTAAAATAATGGGGACATTTCCTCATGAATGACTCAATAGATTATTGTTTCCTTCTCTGCTCATTTGGAAGTCCAGAACGATTCATAGCTTTTGTAAGTATAAAAATAAGATTTTTCACTCCATCTCCCATAACATTGGATTGTTCAAGAGGAAAATCATTCCACTACACATTACATTGATCAACACGGTTCTTTCGGGTTCCAGCCAGCGTCTAGAACCCAAAAAGAATAGTGTGATAAGAAAAAATCATGATTGGAAAACAAACTAATAAAGGGGGAGTACCTTCAATATATGACATCTTATGTTTAATTCATAGATCATTACAGTAATTCTATGACTATAACCTATACTTATACTGAAACGTAGAGACATAACTTATAAATATTTCTAGGTATTTCACTAATGTTTTCACATCCTAGTTTCTAAAGCTACACTAAACCTTCAGTCTGATACAAACTTTATAGAACCAAAGCTAGACGTACATAAACATTACTTTACTTTGGAGAAATACTTAATAATGACAAAAAAAGACACCCAAACACCATATTAGTTTAGTGTCTTTGGAAACATGGAACATAATCTTCTAATCATGGTGAAAGAACTTCAACATCTCCCATAAACTTCCTCCACAATGGTTTTTTAACTAAAACCATTATTTATATCCTAGGGAAAAGAAAACATAAAAAGGATCATCTAAAATGATTAGTAAGGGTAAACATGGAGAACATAAAACAGTCCCTAAACATTTGAACTTAATAACATGAACATAAAACATCAAAATCATGAGTAATGACATAAATGTTGGCAGTGCATAAGGCATAGATCATAAAGGAACATTAACCATGATAAATATCATCGGAATAAAACATGTAATTTTAGAAAACCATTAAGAACAAGTTATGATTTCCATAGTAGCCCAGGCATTGCTGCTATGACCACCATAGTGGACAAATTCCATTACTGAACTTGGTTTACTTGTCATTCTAGCCCTGTATTACTGAACCGGATTTTGCTTGCCGTTCTAGCCAGGTCTATTTCATGAGATATAAATCTTTACCCAATGCATTGAGGGAGATATAGGTCCCACCTATCTCATATTGAAATCATACTTACTTGTGCCACAAAACAATCATAAATCATTCATTATAACCCAAAGAATAAAATGGGTTTTATAAACATCATACCATCATGACATAATCCATATAAAACAAATGGATATCATTTCATCATAATAAAAATCAAACCATAAAAACATTCTACATGAAACATAATCAGGCTAAATAAAGTCATCTTAAATGGAATTTTTTTTTGAAAAACACATGAAATAAATTTTTGAGGAAAATATCCTTTCTTCTTCAAAATCAATTTCTTTTCACAAAATGCCATGCAATTTTAATAGAAAATGATTTTATTGAAAATAATAATGAAATGTTGTAGAGTAATAATCATAAATAAAATGCGTAATGAAACCATAAAAATATGATCATGCCATATAAGTTAAATGAAACATTTTCCTCGTACTTTTACCAACAAAATCAAAAAGAACCTCGTATGGTAAAAAAATAAAGATTTCATACAAACCATGTAGTAAAAGTCAAAAAGTTTAAACATGACTTTAAAAATACATATAATAATAGTAAACATTTTATAAAAGCATTTTTAGAAAACATGGGCATGGATGATAAACATAACCCCAGTAAATACTTAAGAATAAAAAATATCAGATAATAACGAGATTGGGATAATTATCCCTTACCTTAAGTCCAATTTCTTCCATATGTGTTCGGGACCACTTTATAGTGGGATTAAAACTATTATTAACTTATAAAATAACCATAATAATATTTATGATATCATATATGATTCACTTATGAATTTATATTACCCGTTCATTTGTCAATTCAATGTTAAAGTAGTGTTTTAGTAAAATATTTTCATTTATCGTCCGTGTTTTGACTTGTAATTATTCATATGATTACTTAGATCATGATTAAATAATTCTAAAATGTAAAACATGATTTATATGTAATATATATTCATAATATACATATATATAATAGATCAAAAAATGGAAATATATACAAGTTCATAGAGACGGTAGGTCGTACGTACGCCTGAACGCAGTTTTTGTTTCATTAATAAATTGAATGGAAGTAAGTAAATAACATATACATAAATAAAATATCATTAATTTTTCATATATTTAATTATTATTTATTATATATAATTTTTAATCATTCTTGAATTGATAACTTGGAGAAGTAATTTTATCACGTTGTGGAGATGGTAATCCGTATGTACGCACGAGCGATGATACCGTTCCAATAATTATTGAATGGAATTAGAGTTGATGATAAAATATATAATAATTAGAATCAAGTTAGAATTACCATATATAGTTACCCTTTACACCATTATACCCATCCAAGTAATGTGGTGGTGGAAAACTATATTACACCACGGCGTGGACACGGTATTCCATATGTACGCACACGGGGTGATTTCTTTTTTCATAGGATGGATAGAAGGTGAAATAGGGTTTAATGATATTTATAATAAAATATTAGTATATTAGTAATACTGATGTTATTACTTTATTATTAAACAACAAAATAAGTGGATGTAGAATAAGGAATGAACATGAAAGAATCGGTAAAGGATATTAACTCTTCTCCAACACGCCTCTTCTAAACCTCCACTTAGGTCACTCATGATGGAATTTGAAGAAGACCAGGACATCTATTATGTTTAAAGGGAAGTGGAGAAGAAAAATAGGCTGGTTTTAGCCGTGCTTTAAGGCTCAAAATGGTTTGAGGATGAGAGGGGGGAGGTGCTCTTTTATAAGAGAGGAGAGGGGCACTTTTGGAAACCTCAAATATATTAATTTATAATAAACTCATTCTCCCATTAAAATCCTCCAAAAAAATACTCAAATACAAAGATTATATGATATAGAGTTTTAATCTCATCAACTAATAAGATTTAGACATGTTAATTTATTTTGTACCTTATCAACTTGATATATCCTTATTTAATCTATTTAATTTTATTTGTGGTAGTAAAATTCTAAAATTTAAATTTTTATAAATAATTACTTATATGTTGTGAATTTTTCATAATTGGGTACTTTATGATATATCAAACCATATACATTTAAATTTTTAATTTTAAAATATTTTTGTGATTTTTTAAAAATTTAATAATATGTTATTTTTATAAAATAAAAATACTGTAAATTTGGAAAATAATAATTTATTTGATTATAAATAGAATACACAAAGAAAATATATTCTAACCAAAATATTTAATAGATTCTTAACATAGTCTATTCATCTAGAAATTTTTTTCAGATCATTAATTACTTCGAATAAAATTTATTTTAAAATGTTTTAACCAATTTATTTGATATTTCAATCTATAAATGAATTTATACATCACTATTGTGTCATAATTAAGGATAATTATGTATTTCCTAAAAATTCTAAATAAATTCTCAGGATATTTATAATTTTAATATCTTTCTGGAGACTATTTATATTCGATGCATTATGTGGTTTATCACTAAATTAAAATTATTACACTTATAAGATATAGGAGAGTGACATGTTGTCACTTTCTTTAGTTTTAATAATAATTATATATCTTCATTGTGAAAACCCAAAGAAATTAATCTATTCCAACAATTAAGTGACATGGTTCGACTTTTATTCGTCCAATAGAATTTTGGAAGGTCTTAGGGTAATTTTATAATCTTATTTTTACCCTTAAATACCCAAATTACCTTTAACTGTAGTAAATAAAAATTACCGTAGAGACTTATCCTAATATAAAAAAAGTAACCAATTAACATAATTTAGACCCACTAAATCCAAATATGGAATTCATTTTTTAAAATTCAAATCATAGAAGTTACAGTAATTAATTTAAAATTTACCTCATTGTTAAGAAAATGAGTTTTAAAAGATAAAACATAATCAAAGATTGAAATGTTTTTACATATGAATTCAACGTAAAATTAATAATAATGAGTTGAATTATATTAAATGGTAAAAATATATTACATTTATAATTTAAAACCATTCAATATTATAATTTAACCATATAAATTATCTTGATGAAAAAATTTGTTTTTAATTAAAATGTAGCGTAGTTTTATTATTCATCAAAATATGAAAGATAATAGAAAAATATAAAAAAAATTATCAAAAGTTAATTTTTTTATCCTTATTACAATTAATAAGATTATTTTGTCTAATTGAACTTATAAACATGTCAAAAAGTATATTTAAATTGGGTGATCCATCAAAAGGCGGCAAAACTGTATTTTTTTAAAAAATTATTTTTTTCTCATACCATGTTCTACAGTATGTTTAAAATAAATTATTATGTTATAAAATTCAAAATTTAATTAATAATATTCATAACATCTAGTTTATTACATTATGCCGTTGTTTAGTGAAACTCGGTGTTGCGTACAATAGAAGCCATTGAGGAAGGTCGCTCTTGCGTGCAACACAAGCCAAGAATAGTGTTTGCGTATACTACAAGGTAATATGGTGTTGCGTATAGAGAAGGCTACTCTTGGTGAAGCGTACCACAAAAGATGTCATAGAAATTAAAAAGAATATTTCTCATAAAAGCTCGGGGTGTTAAAATAGAGCTCTTCTAACGGATCCATTCAGATCAACATTTTGTTGCTATTTTTATTTTACAACTCAACTGTACCCAATTGGATATCCCCCAAATCACTAAAATCCGTGAAAAATTCCAAAATATTGTCACCAAAAACATTTTTTTCACTGTTTCATGGCCATCCATTTGAGGATTTTATTCCGTGAACAACATGATATAAGACAATATTTTCTTATGAAGGCCTTTCCAAATATGAGAGGTGAATCATGGGTCCCTTTCTGAGACAATTTTTTATGGCACAACATGAATCCTCACTACCTCCTAAGAATATATTTGACCCAAAAAATTTAACATTGTATATTCCCTAATTAGATTTAGTCAAATGATCAATCACTATCCAAATGTAATTGTTTCCTCATGGTGTATGTGACAATGCAATAATGAATCATATTTTGATATTTTCCCACATCCTAGTAGGAATTGGTTGTGGATTAAACAAACCTAAGGGTATTTGGATATATGCATTTACCTAATGACACATATAACACTGTGATTTAAAGGAATATATATGTTACCTCAATCCCGACCAATATAATTTCCAAAATGAATCAAAATACATCTTAATAGCACCAGAAAAAATGGCCCATTTTGACTTGTGGAAATCCTACATCACGACCTCACTCAAATCTAACATCACTATAAAGAAACCCATAAAACTAAATAATCCAATAAGAGACTTTGAAAATCACAATGGGTCTCCCCACCATTAAGTAAATTCATGTATTGATGGAACAACTCATCACCAGGCTTGTCCCACTGAATCAAATCATTTTGGAATGGATCCAAATGAACAAAAGAAATGAACTCACCTCCACTGTGATCCATGGTCCCGAAGTTCATATGTGAAAAAATCCCAATCAAGTACCACCCAAAATTAGACATACATAGTAGATGAAATAACACTTTCTTTCTCAATAAATCAGACACAACATTATATTTTTATGGTGTATAGAAAATATAAAATTCATACCAATGATGGTACTCAATCCAATGATGTTGAATCAAATTAGAATCCCATTACGATAAAATTTAGACTATGGTTTTATGATCCGAATATACTAGAATCTAATCCCCAAAAAGATAATGATTCCACAACTGTAGGGAATGCATCACCACTTCTAGTTCTATGTCATGGGTTATTAAATTCATATCATTTGTTCAGAGTTGGAAACAACCATATACCACTACATTGTTACCCTACATATGAACATGCCCAAGGAACATGGTTGAGGAATAAAAATATACCACATACCACATACTGAATTATAATATGATTATTATAAGAGAGGTAATGAACAGAAACTTCAAATCCTTAATGGACGCCTGAAGCTATAGGCTCCATTAAAACCTCACCCTCTTTAGGTTTAGCACTATCTTAGGAAAAGAATGCTGAGAGAAGTCTCAAATGAACATCCTATAATAGCCTACCCCGGATAGAAATATTCTAACCTGAAACACATTATCTAGATTCACACTAGAAAAAACTACAATGATCTAAAAATTCCACTCATTTGAATATTATATCTACCAGACCATACGAACCCGCAGTGGCTAAAAACTATTCCCAGACATTATTCTACCAGAATATTTTTCTATTCCTACCACCATGACCTAAAAAATAAAAACCCACATACCTAGTCTGTTATGAATATGATGAAATCCCTATAGAATTTACTAATCCTTCACCACTATGATATAGGTGCACCACATTGAATATGTGTTGAATGTGTTTCATTGCTCAACTGAAGTGAAAAAGTTTTGAAGGAGATGTGTTCATAAGTAACATGTTTAATTCCATTCCATGCTGATGTAACACATCCAATCCCGAATAAAAAGGAAATGAAAATGGCTACCACTAATGAGGGCTTAAACTACTGCATCCCTTCTTCCCACGCTCATACTGGTTCATCCTATTTTCCAAAGAACTGACACTACCCAATGCTGTTAAAACCTAAAAGGAACGAGACATTCCCTTGTGATCAGTCTCAACAATACAATAATGAAAAACCACCAAAAAATATTTTTTCCTATGATATATAAATACTTGAGAATAAATATTTGGATGCAACACCCTTTCAAACACACGATCCATCATTTTCTCATAAAATGACTTCTAGTGCGTACCAGACTAGATAAATATTGACGTTCTAACACACCATTAATTTTTGGGATTTATTGGAAAGATTCAAAATATCATGGGATTGGTAATTGGAAAATACTTATGAATAATTCTACACATTAAAAATATACTTGATGTATTTGTATAAAATATTATAATTCTAATCATATTACACAACTGAATCCCTCTACATTCCTCCAAAATAAAAGAAGAAATATTCAATCTGTGCCTATTGAGAGTCAAGTAACTCAAACATCTTATGTATTATCTAAACCCACTCCTCTGCTTATTTGGGTTCAGTTCTGTTAGGGAGATAAAGGGCATTGTTATTATGAAACTACTGAGACTTGTCCTTTATAAGACCAAGTTCAATATTTGTTTCCCAAGCAGGACTAGGGCATTCTCTCTGTCCCATAGCCTGAACAACACGAATAATAGATTCTACTAATCTCTTATCAACTTGTGAGGAATAACTCTATTTGACCTCTTCCCATGGTTTAATGGGAAATCTCATGTGTTCTATTTCTCTACATTAATCAACATGCACAATAAATCCATTGACACAACCATTTGAAAAAATTTCATGAATAAAAAAAATACGAAACACATCCTCAAATAAAAAAATTACCAAATCTATCCTAATTACATATCAACCAAACCTCTCACATCTATCTAGTGTCCATATATTATATGAAATCATTACATCTCACATGGTGTAGATATCAAAGAAATCTCTGACATCACATAGCGACTTGATTCCTGTAATGAGGTGTCTTGGCTGGGTACCCTATGTGCAACATGAATATCATGTCCTAATAGCTCTAACTCCAATATATCCAAACATATACCAAAATAATATGACCCAAATGTGTGTATCCTACAATGATAACAATTTTTCATGAACAATCTCAGGATTCCGTCCATCCCACTGCTCGACCCAGTCAGTGGAATTGGTAAAAGGGTATTCTTAATCCCTACATGTGGGAAACTAGTGACTGCTTATCAACAGTACAACATGGGAATGATTTCACACATTATTAAAAATGTAAAAAACTGATAATAATAAAAAAACAATGATGAATATATAGCCTAAAAAGGCAAAAAATTCATATTCAACGTTTTAAAACTCTATAAAGAAATAACTACAAAAATGAAAAAAAAACAAATTATCCCACAATCTCCATGTAACAAGAGAATAATTGGCCTCTTGCCACCACAAAAAACACATATAGATGAATACCACAAGAAACCAAAACCACCACTATGATAAAACATTCCTTTACCTTAATCAAACATAACCAAGTCTAAAAACACCCAAATGTATACATAGGGGTTATCCATATATGATATGGATTCCACACAATAAAATATATTTCATGCTAAATATATTATAATAAATATTACCTACATGTTATATAGAATGAGTATTTGGAAGCAATTTTATTGAAAACACTTTAAAGTAAAAATTATTTTCTTTTATATTAACAATAAAAGGGTCTCGTATACCGATTATAATAATGTTATCACAAGAGCACTATTTCACATGAATAACACATAGGCACAAGATAAAATGGGACACTAAGAACCTCATATATTGGTGAAATATGTTATAACAACCACAAAAATTAACATTCTCATGAACAACCACCATAAGGGAACATCCCACTAGCATAGTGGTCTTCTATCATCATCAAGGATTATTTGGGGTATTAATCATGAATCATGCGAAATGAATCCATGTTAAGCAACTTCCGGTTAAAATAGAATACTAGTCAATGTTCCCCCACCAAGATACCTAGATTCCCCCTTGGTGCTCAAAATTATTTTCACATATCACATTGAAAACCATATTTAAATGCACAATCCAAAACCATAATTTCAAATGATAAATCACCATTTTCATAACCAAACCCCATTTGAATCAAAACACACATTAAGACCAATTTGAAACTTTTTTCTCACAATACACAAAGTTTATGAAACACCACTAAGATGTAAAAAATTTGGTACATGTTATATACACATTGAACACAACTCACAACCTTTAAATACCCATCATATTATTCAAATTGACCTTAAATGCTATAAATACAGATTCTCACAACATGGTTGTTATGGACCATATAAACAGAGATAATGAAGCGTAATAAGACCATAAAATAATGATTAAGCATGGAATCAACTGCACTTAATAAAGAAACACCAAGAACATTTTTCAAAATCACAACTACACATCATGAGATCCCTATGATGGCATGATAAAACAAAAAAAATTAAGATCCAACCACAAAAAAGGTCACCCAAAGAACTATAGATCAATATTCCCAAATATGATGAAAAGAAAATCTATAAAATAGGGAGAAATCAAGAAATAACTCACCTAATTTAACAATCGACGAGAAACCACGCAAAAAATGACCCAAAATTGAGGTCTAATGTAGAATTATTGTTTAGGAAGTTGACTTTGTTGACGAATCTTAAATGGGGTAGAATAAGTGTGATTATAGTTAAAAATTGTGGGGGGGGGAGGAGGAATAAGATACAAATCCCATGTTTAATGAACATGATATAAATCATGGTTTTCCATCATTGTTTTCTTAACTCTATCGAAACAATGATCCCATTATATTCCAAGAACGATATGTTGCACGGTTATCCCAAATAGTTTCAAACCTTGCTCTGACCATGTGATTAGCCCATATAAAAAAACACCAGTTGGCAATATGGTTTCCTTTGAAAGGGGGTGTGGTTCTATAAATTATGTGCTGCCTACTGTTTACAAAACAATATTCATCTATTACCAAAATCCTTAAAGGAATCTCAAAGGAAAAAATTAATGAACAAAAATAAATGGAAAAAATACCTCATAAATTAATCCACAGTTCTGAAAAATAGAATAATGATCTATTATTATTTTTCCATAAATATGATATATTAGAGATGTTTAAAACGGTTATATTATAATTAAATATTTTCCCTTATTTATTTAATTCCAAATTAAATTAATTTCTCAAAAAATAATAATTTTGATATTTTATGAAAAAAAATTAATTTTTTTAGAATAATAAATATGTTGAATGAGGTCAACATGGAAAAAATATTGTAAAAATGTTTATTTATTTGACCATTATGTTCTAATTTTTACCATAGAATTAAAATTATCTCCCTTAAACATTGAAAAACTTGTTACCATAATTAATGAGAAAATAGATTAACAATTAGGATAAATTAAATGATAATATTTCAAAAAATCATAAAACTATCCAAATTATATTTGTTAAAAGATATTTAAACAACAAAAACCTTATATTAAACGATTTATCCATTTCCCAAGCATGTCTTGTCCATTTTTAAATCTCCCAAGGGGACACTTCTCCCATGTGAATGAATTTTGGATAAAATTGTGTGGATGGGAACTAGGTATGAAAATTCCATTGGGCTCCTTAAAAAAGGATTTTGAAACCCATAGAGGAAGGGTAATCCTCCCTTGGTGTTTTATGGACTTCTTTTATGCACTTCATTACAGGCTTTCCTGGGACATCATTGAAGGTTGGTCCCTGTATGAAACTTTCATGCGAGGGAGATATAAAGAGGATAAGGGATGTTGAGGTACTAATAAAAGGAGGATATCAAGGATGGATAGAATCTTGACAGAGTGCTTGGATGTTTTGAAATACACAGTTAGGTGGGTTGTTGAAAGGGGTTTCATATTGTTCTAGAAGGATTCTTGTGATGGGGAAGAGCCTCTCTTCTACCCGGGGTTCCAAGTTCCTAACAACTCTTTTAGGGATTCTAGCGGACACAAGGATTTCAGTGTGTCCTTTTTCATCTCCAAGTCGAAGCTAGTTTTTCACAGCATCCTACTAGGGGTGGATATGGATAAGTGTTCTTTTTTCGCTCCATTTTATGAAGATTTAGAAGAAAATAAAATTTAAGGGAATTAATGTGTATGTATATTTGTATATTCTAGTATCAACGATGTGGGTGAACATATTTCCAATGAAACTTAATCTCCTAGTTTGGAGGATGAGGCACTGTTTTCATCAAACTGATTACAGTATCCAATGTCAGGGGATCATACTATCTTCTCAGTGAAGGTGTTGTGAGAATCCAGGGATAGGCACCCATGACATCACTTCTTTATCAGTGAGTATGCCAATTTTATTTGGTATTTTGTTGCACATATTCACGTTCTTGCTCAGTGAGGGAATTATGTGGATGAGTTTTGGGGTTCTTACTTTAACGAACTATCTACAATGGAAGGTAACAGAAAATATTTGATGTTGTTTTGTCTATTGTATTCTAGGATATTTTAGATTCAAGGAATTACAAGAGTAATGGAGGCTACGTTTCATTCCTAGGGGTGATGGTGCTCCTGTTTGTTTTCATGTCTAAAATTTAGATGCACAACTGTAGAAGGGGGCTCTAAGGCCTATTGTGCTGACATAATCTAGTTTTTTGGAAGGGGTACCTTGGGGGGTCAACCCTTATTGTTCGGGTTCCTGGGTATGGTTGCAGACCCCTAGGTAGGGTATGTAGCTGACCACTGATGGATCTTTCTCTTAGGGAATCATTCGTGGAGGCTGTCTTTTTTGTGATAGTAGAATTTTTCCATGATTGGATTAAAGATCTTTTTTGGGCTTAGAAATGCAATTGTCATAGAAGTGAGAGCCCTCTACTGAGTTATTTCCTTGTGCGACCGCAACACCATCAATCATAAATTTGTGGACACCGATTTTTTGATCCTTAAGAGCCTCTATGTCAATGATAATGTCCCACCCTGGGAAATTTCATACATTCATTGGGATTTCATAGAGTGGATTGGTGAATGTGTGGAGATAAGGCATAACATCAGGGAAGGAAACCCAGTGGCAGATTCATTTGCTAGTTTTTCATATGTAAATGGTGCCTTCATTCTATTTCATACTTTTTATTCCCTTCCCGGTTAATGTAAGGTTTCTATTTGTGTTGATTCCTTAGGGATTCATCACTCCCCCCATTATGTCTAAGTGGGTTTGATACTTATAAATAATAAAAGGGTAATTAGAGTAAATAAATATACATTTGTAGAAAAACCCATGAGAATTATGTCATTATATTGTATTCATTTTAGAAATTCCATGACTTCTATTATCCTCATACATAAGAGGAATCCCACATTTCACATAAATACACCACATTAAGATATCTATCATGAATAAATCATAAAATATTATCATATTATAATATATTGAAAATAATACATAGGTTTTAGATATTATAAAATACAATTATAATGGTCTATATGAAGAGATAAAAAAGATCTATATAGAAGAATTTTTAATCTTCTTACGAAAGAATATTGAATTTTTTTCTTCAACCGCCACCCCTAAAACTATGATTTTGGTCAAAAAAACATAAAATTAGTATTTTAAGTATCAATAAATTTTATTTTTATTATGAAAAAATATTTATTAATACAGTTTTCCACCAAAATGGAAGTTAAGTAATCACTTGTGCATTCATATAAATTACATTCTCTATAAAAAAAATATAATTTATTTTTCATCATAATCATCCATGAATGTTTTTAGGATATGATTGAAGTTTAAAAATAATATTTATGATATAAATATGCTTTAAGGAGTAAATTATCATATATAAATTTATATAATATAATCTATTACAAAATGATAATATAACTAGATCGTATATATATTCCACCACCAACACAAGGAAATGTGATTTATTTTTTATTTCTGATTTATCGTGATCGATGAGACATCAATCAAGAAAGATATTTTTTACATTATCAAGTTTATCAATGATTTTAAATTTCTTCCAAATATTATTTTTATAAAATAAAAATCAAAGGCTGTATAGAGTTTTAGATTCATTAAAACATATATTGATAGGGAAATGGGGGTTTATTTAATAAAATTTGGAATAAATAATCATTTAGTATTCATTTGAGTTTTTGTTTAATAATTTCTAGGATAGAATGGTATGAAACATCTATATTGTTCTCCCTATAGTCCAAAAGTAGATTATCAAAAAGTATGATTATAATTTTGTTGGAAATGGGCAGAAGAATGTAGTTTTTCAGTGTTTCTGCGGTATTTCTCGGCTTGTTTGTTGTAGGGACACTCAGTGCAGTCATGCCGAAATATCATGGGACCCCTCGGTGGGATGCATGTGTCAGTTGTCCTACTCGGTCTGCGAGGGCTCGTCATGGTAACTTTGTTCCATCTGCTTTGGTGCCGGCTCGCAGACCTCTTGCCCACAGGAGGGAGTTGGTTCAGGGTCGTGGCCATGCTGTGTATGGCTGCTCCTCTATTGTTGTTGGGTGTCGTCAGCCAGTGCTTGATCCCCTGGAATCTGCGTCGTCCATCGGGGTTGTTTTAGGGACGTTTTTGGGGGGCCTCTGGTTTTATTCTAGTCTGACTTCGGTCCATACCCCTCGGTATCCCGGGGCTGGCTTTGGTAATCCTCGGTTGGGTAGTGGGGCTGGCGAGCTTGCAGTGGTGTTTCCCTGGGGTGGCCATTGTGCAGGGCGGTTTTCTCAAGATGGTGGTTCATTTAAGGGGATGCTTGGGGATGGCAGGCGGCTGTGTGAGGGACCTAGCAGTGAGATGCTAGTTTCTTCCCAGGCATTGTCTCGTCTAGTAGAGGTTCGAGTCTTTGTGCATGTCTTAGTGGTGGAAGGTGGGTCGTCCAGGGATGTCATTGGCCTGGATGGCGCTACTTCCACACCCCACAGGTCGACTTGCTGTCGGGCTGGGTTGCAAGGAGGGAGTCCCGGGGTGATCACCATGATGATGAGGAAGAAGCTACTTGATGGGGGGAGGGCCATCTCCCCTGTTTGGAGTGATACATCACCTGGGGCCTGCACCAGGATGAATAAGGCTTAATGTCTCATATTTTAATTTGTAATTCCCGTGGTATAGAGGCTAGGGTTAAAACTGACTTCATTGTTTCGGAGGTTAGGAAGCATAAATCCGTCTTGGCTGCAGTTATCGAGCACAAACAGAGGAGTGACAAGATCCATGAGTTTTCTCGAAGGCTGAAGATGCATTCAGCCATGCATGTGGCCCCGTCGAATAACCTTATTTGGTTTGATTGGAAGAGTGGGGTTACAGTGAATCTGTGGAAGGTAGGGGATCAAGTTATCACGTTGAAGTTGACTTGGGATGGGTTGGAGTGGTTCATGTTGTTTGTTTACGGGATCCGTCATGCGCGTCGGAGGGAGGGGATTTGGGCGGAGCTAGCTGATTTTGACCCAGGGGATATGACATGGATGGTGGGAGGGGAAATCAACATTATTGCGGGACCGGATGAGAAGAAGGGGAGGGGTGTGTTCCAGAGCCGGGAGAGCACGGTGATTGTGCAATGCATGGTGGGGAAAGGTCTTAGGGATGTTGGCTTTTCGGGAGACCCTTTCTTGTGGTGGAACAACCGCAGAGGGGAGAGTCACAGTTGGGCCAGACTGGACCAGTGTTTCGCTAAACTTCGGGCATTTGAGGTGCTGGGGGAGGTGAAGGTCCTCAATTTGGCTAGGGGAGTCTCTGATAACTCTCTACAGCTACTTTCCTTTGGGAGGGTTGAGAGGCCACAGGAAGGATTTCGTTTCTCCAAGTTGTGGATCGACGACCCGGATTTGCTTAGATTGGTTACGCGGGTTTGGGGAGAGCCTTCCAGGGGGCATACGTGGGTGGCGTTACATGGTAAGTTGCGCCGGTTGAAACAGGAGGTCATGCGGTGGGCGAGTTCTATACCGGCATGGGATATAGAGCTGGATTCCTTCAAAGAAGACATTGATATGCTGGAGGTTAGTCTGGAGGGAAGGTGGGATGATGCTGTGTTTGAGGAGCTCTCGGAGAAGAAGGTGGCCTTGGCTGTGAGGCAACATTTTCAGGAATGCAGGGCAAGGGATCGGTCGAGGGTGAGATGGCTCAGAGAGGGAGATAAGAACATGGCATACTTCCATGCATGCATAAGGGAGAGATGGAGGGTGGTAGAGCCTAACTTGGCTTTGGAGGATAGATCTTTCTCAAATGATAGGGAGGTGGTTAGGGGTCTAGCTTTGGAGCTTTTCAAGGATCTCCTAGCTAGCCTAAGAGGTGATGAACAGGAGGGTTATCCTACCAGTAATTCTTGGTTATGGGAGGCGATTCTAGAGGTAGTTTCAATGCAAGAGAATGGACAGTTTGAATCCACCCCCGACGAAAGGGAGGTGCAGGCGACAATGTGGCAGTTGAACCCAGATAGTGTTGCGGGGCCGGATGGATTCCCGAGGTGTTTATGTAGAGGGTGCTGGGAGTGCGTGAATAAGGATTTGGTGTTGGCCATTCAAGATTTCTTCCGAGGGGGTGTCCTTCCTCTGGTAGCGGCGGCGACAACCTTGGTCCTTTTACCCAAGTGCAAAGACACTACTTCCCATAATCACTACCGGCCGGTTAGTATGTTTAATTTTCCATACAATGTTTTGGCTTTTGTGATCAATAGCTGGCTGTCAAATTTTCTACCGAGGTGGGTATCGGCGGAGCAGCAAGGTTTTGTAAAGGGGAGGTCGATACAGGGAGCAATGGTGCTAGCGCCGGAGCTATTGAGGGATCTGAACATGAATGCTCGAGGAGCTAATATTGTGGTAAATCATGATATGAGAAAATCTTATGATAGAATGGAATGAGGCTTCATGAATGGAGTTCTACGAAGGATGGGGTTCTCGGCCTGGGCATGCGATATTTTCTTCAGGTGCGTTAGCTCGCCGTGCATGACAGTGTCCTTCTTGGGGAGAACACACAGATTCTTTAAATCTGTTCGTGGCCTACGGAAATGAGACCCTTTATCCCCTATCATGTTCATACTGATGTAAGATTCTCTTAGCAGACTAATTAACAGGGGAATAGGCAGGGGGAGATCTTGTCGTTCCGCAGGAAACATGGGGGCCTCTCGGTATCTCACCTCATGTATGAATATGATATAATCATGTTCTTGAACGCTGGGGTGAGGTCTGTGAGGGAGATCAATAACATAATGAAGGAGTACTGTAAATGGAGTGGACACCTGGTGAATCGGGAGAAGAGCTGTTTTTATATGGAGAACTCGTGTGGAGAGGACAGGGTGGATGGGGTGGGAGGGACGTTGGGCATGAGGAAAGGGACCTTACTGATGGAGTACCTGGGGGCTCCGGTGTCTACCAGTCAGCTACGGAACCGGGATTTTGTTAAGGTTGTTGATAAGATGCTGGCCCGGATAATGGATTGGAAAAATCATTTCCTATCCTTTGGGGGTCGGATTGCCTTAGTTAATAGTGTGCTTGCGGCTGTACAGGTGCATGCGATTGAGGCTTCTAACGTACTGAAGGGGGTTATTAACTCCATTTACAGGGTGCTCGCGCGGTCCATCTAGGATGCGATGATGGAGGGGAAGAGACAGTGGGTCTCATGGAATAAAATGGCGAGGCCAATCAACGAAGGAGGGATCGGCGTCAGGAGCATGGCGGATACGGTGCATCGAGTACGTGCAAAGATTGCATGGGAAATTACTGAGGGGGAGACGTTTTAGGGAAAGCGTATGCAGGGCAGGTATGAGGATGGCATCGCTGACCTTCCGGTGAGAGGGGTTTACATGTGGGAGGAGGTGCATAATATCATCCCGAATTTTGAGCACCAGGATCAGTGGATCATTGGGGAGGGGAGGATCTGCTTCTGGGATTAGAACTGGTTAGGGAGGGTGCATGCTTTTCTGGGGTGTCTGGCCCTGCTGATCTCCTTTAGGGAGGCCAAGCTTCACCCTCAGTTCTTAAGAGAGTTTCTGGATATGGATTCTCGGAGGATCTTTGATTCGGTGGTGATTAACCGGGAAAGGGATAAATGCGTTTTCATGCCCTCAGTGTCGGGTACATTCAACCTGAATGATTTTCATAGGAGTTTCAATGATCAGCAGCCGCAAGATTCATGAAACAGGGTGCAGTGGAGTAGGATGGTTCCCTCTAAAATGAACTTTTTAATGTGGTGGATCACCAAAAAGGCCATCCCCTCGGATGAGAATATCAAAAGATTGGGTATTAGCCTGGCATCCGGATGTCAGTGATGGAAATGGAGGAGGGAGGAGAGCATGGAGAACATCTTCCTTGAAGGAGAATGATCTAGAGTGGTTTGGAGCTTTTTAGAAACACACATAGGCTATTCTATTAATGCTGACAGATGGGATCAGTTATCAGGCTTGTGGTTTCATGGGTGTGGTGGCAACGTGGAGGAGAAAGAGGCATGGGCAGTGTTTTACAATGCGGGATGCTGGGTACTATGGGAGGCAAGGAATCGTGCCAGGTATGAGGGACTCGCATCCACAGGGAGGGTGGTGGTGGGAAGATTATGGTGTCTGCTGATTGAACTAGTAAAAACTTGAGGCTTTAGGGAGAATGTTCCCTCTTTATGGGTGTTGATATCCCCGGGGATGAGGGTTGGAAAGAGGACTTCCAGGGGAAAGGGTCTTGGGTTTGATGGATCCCTCCGGTGGGAGGTCTGAAGTTGAATGATTATGGCGTGTGTGTTGGAGAGAACATGCGTGGCGATGGGGTGCTTCGTGATGGCAGCGGTAGTGTGTTGCTAGCTTTCGCTTCACACTACGGGAGGGGGATCTTGGTGTAGGCAGAGGCCTTGGCAGTACATTCAGGGATTTTGTTGTTCTTGGACAAAGGCTTGGTGGTGGAGCAGATTGAAATTGACTCAAAAATTATACATGATGCGTTTCATGAACAGGGCACGACGTCATGGAGGATCTCCTACAGTATTAGGCAGTGCAAGGCAATCATGGGGAACAACGTAAGGGTAACTCATACCTGGTGGGAAGGGAATAAAGTTGCGGAATAATTTTCATCGATTGTGGTTCCTAGGGACACTATGGTTTGGGTGGATAATGTGCTACCCATTAGACCCGAGGGAGTCGATCTGATTAGGGGAGACACACTTGGGTTGCATTATTTTCGTCCACCGTAGGGGGGACTGCGTTTGTGGTTATTTTGTAGTGGGGTGTTTTATGAAATAAAAATCGTAATGTTGGTGGTGGTGAAACATATTGGATCATGAAATATATTTAGGTGACAAAATTTTCATATTTGAGTATGAATATGGTTGAGATTAACAAGTCATACATAACTAATTTCACAAATTAATATAGAATGTGAAATATAAGTAGGTTAACCTTGGGAATGGATTGATGCAGTGAATTAGGATTTGGATCCGATTGAGAAAAAAACATGGAAACTTTACCCATGAAAATAAAATAAAAATGTTAATAGGACAATGATTGACTACAATAACAAACTATGTAAAAATATAGATGTTTTATTAATTAATAAAATATGTTTTTGTAAAGGCTATGAACTAGTGTAATGTGTGAATTTTTAAGAACTATTTTCAACCATTGAATTATTAGAAACTATTATAATATTTATAGTTTTATAAGTAAATTGTAATTACAATGTTTATTTGATGGTTATAATTTAGTTTTTAGAAATGGTAAAATTGAATAATACATTTAAATTGAGAAACACTTGGGGTTTTTACATAAAAATGATGAAATCATGGTTCAAAATTTGATGAATGATATATATTGGTTGACACAGTCTCTATATTAATGGTATTAAAAACCCCTAAACTGAATATATTTGTAGAATTTTTCTAAAGGAAAGGTATATAGAAATTTATATGTGAAATTATTTAACACCAAGATCCTAATTATAATTGTCTATTTGGATGATATAATTTTTTATAGTGATAAAATAAACGTTTTCAATAAAAGTAATGTGAAAATTAAGACTAACTATTACATTTCATTGTAATGAGATTTATGGTTCTTTAGCTGACTGAACAATCAAAAAAATGAAAAATAATTTATGTCTCAAAAACATAAACCATGTAATTGTTCTAAATGTTTGGAATAGCCTGATCTAATAAATATTTGACTCTTATTTGAGTTAGGATGAACATGATAAATGATGACTGTGGAAAAAATTAAGAATGAGAATGAATTTCTAAAATTAGTAGGGATTTTCCTCATCAAAATATGGTCAAGACCTGATATTTTTACTTTTGTAACATTTTGTGAAAGATATAAGAGTGATATAAATTAATCTAACATGTTTCATGAAAATATAATGTTGATATATGTTAATGTAACTGATTTATATGGGCTATTACACTAAAGGATATTTGGAATGAAATTTCATGGTTATATTGATGGTGATTATGCCGCAGATTGCAGTGATAAAAAATGGTCATGAAGAGAAATTTCTATCTGAAAATATTGTGTGATTTAAAACACATAAATGTTACTGATGAATTATTAACTTTTTCTTTTGATAGAATATTTGGATTTACAATTATTGAGTTATAATTTTTTCTAGTATGGAAATATTGAATTAAATATGACAATCCTTATGATTTTATATTTGAATTCTAAAGAAGATTTCCATTTATTTACCATAAATTGTTGATCATATGAATTTTTTACTTTATGAGTGAAACTTTTGAGTCCAATATTGGACTGGAGGAAAATTACGAGTTTATTAAAATGTATTTTTTAATTAAATACACTTGATGAAGAACATTGGTTGAATAATCTGTTATAATGATGGAAGGGTTTTGGTTTATAATATAATTCAGTTTTAATGAATAGATTAGAATACATCATCATAAGAGATGATAGAACCCAATAAATCAGTACCAAATTAGAAACAAATAATTCATCATATGTAGAGCATTAAAAAATGATCATCAAACATTTATCTACCGAAAGGAATGTTCAAGAATATTGACTCCATTTCCCAATATATGATTTTTTTCAGATGAAGATAGTTCCCGAAGTCTTGTAAAGAAATAAGTAGTAGTGTCCATAGTCCTTAGGAAATTATATTTGTAAATGATATTATATTAACAAGATAATAATTTTATGTTTATGATGTTTTTAGATGCTTAAACAATGGAGTCAAATATTTTTATTTTTTCATGGGCATAAGAGTGTTGAAATATTTATTCAGATGATCAAGGGAAAAATATGTGATTAATTTTAATTGGTTCAATAGTATGTGAAATGATTTCGATAAATACCATTGCTGTAATGTTTTATGGATATTAATTATAAAGAATCTGTTTTCAATGTTTGAGCTGAGAAACATTGATCTGATTTCCCAAATGATATATATTTTAAATTTGAACAAGAGAATAATAATGATAAAAAAAATTGAATAATCTTTCCACATTTTAATTTCATGTGTTTTTTTAATTATATAATAGTTAGGATGAATCATGATGATTCAATAAGTCATAATAAGAGATTGGAATATTTTATGTTATAAAAATGATGTTCAAATGAACATGACATTTGGAGTTTTGGAATATAATTGAGTAAGAAATAGAATTTTTTTCTCAGCATTTTATTAGCTATAGAACCTATAAATAGAAGTAGTTATAACGTCATACAATGTTAATATATTGTATGAGGCAATATTATGAACTGATAAATATATTAAGTCAAAAGAATATTCTAAATAGAATAATATTCTCAAATTATTTTCCTACCATATTTTTTTCATATTGAATAATAGATAGATGTTAGGGTGTTCTGATCATAAGTTCAGACAATGGAATTCTAAAATTCTTAAAAATATAGAGTCATATTAGGGATATATATTTCGGTTTTGTTTAGTTTTTTCAAATAGTGAAAACTAAAAATCGATCCATCAATTTTAGATTATATTATTCATTCCATTGGATATAAGAAGATCAGATAGATAATGATCACATGTAAACATCTTGATAGGTGATTATAGAGTATAATGATCCATTATAAATTTTTTCCTTGTTCAAATCATGAAATATTTATTTTAAATTACAGGATGCAGTATAATCATGCCTGTTAGGATATAGATGGTTTGCAATATAGATTGACATAATTTTTATTCCCTTCATAATAGAAATTGACTTTTCTGTACCCCTAGGAGTTTATATGGAATGGATACATGATTTCACACTATGTTAGAACACATTAAACCATGTGTTCCTAGATTATTTTTTAATTTTTTCATACAATTTAGGTTATTAAATTCTTATAAGGAAGATTCTTAAAGATCAAATTTCTAAAGAGGGAACAACTTATTAGATCCTCCCTTCTTAGTTTTTCAATGATCTTTTGGAGATTCAAAATTAATATCCAAAATATCGTATAAATGTGTTAAATCAATTATTATATTCAGTCGTGATCAATAGTTTCTTTCCTGATTTCTTCAAAGAGATATGGATATATTCTATTCCATTAGCGCAATAAAATATCATAATATCGGATATATTGTTGATATTATATTATAAATATTTATATTATTTGTAAGATATAGAAGAACATGTAAAGTAAAAACACATTGTTAACAATATTAAATATATATTTTTGAACACCCTTTATGGTTTATACATAAAGACTTCTTATATTGGATTTTGATATAAAAGGGTGTGATTATGAGCTATGGGATATAAGGATGAGATTTTGGATTGGTTTAGCTAAACAATTTTTCATTTAGAGTTTTAAGGGGATATGAGAGGCATAATTTATATGTTGGGATAAGACACACTTGGAATGATGGAAAGATAAAATTGATACACATGTTTTTCATATTAAATAAGGAAAAATGGATCATTAATCAAACATGGATGAGATAAAATCATAAAAATTCCATATAATAGAGACTAGATATCATTATATATAATGTCAAGTGTTATCTTATTATTTTTTCAAACCCCCAAAACCCCTTTGAACCCTAACCATAATAATTAAATATAAATGTTTTTACTATAATTTTTAACAAATAAATAGTTGAAAACATTATAAAATATTAATTACTGTGATTAAACATATGTAACACAATTTTCGATGATTATTTTATGGATTTCCATGTTTAATTTAATATAGATCCCACAGATGAGAAGAAAAATTATTAAAAAAATAAAATTATTATAAATATTGAATGATTTAATATAAAACAAAAAATGAATATTCTTCCAATGAACAATATGGTATTTATTAAATTAATATTGTAAAAAACAATTTTTAAAATAGTTTTAAATCAAAATTTAACACTTTAATACTTTATATGAAATTGTGAATTTCAACAAAAACAAATTTTATTCAAAATTATTTGAAAATATAATTCTTTTATAAAATTATAAACAATTAAATTTATGTTAATTTAAACATTATGATTTCAAATTTTGAGTTAATGTTGTGAATTTATTTTACTAAAATTTTATATAATTGATTTTAATGCATTTTAGTAATGTTCGATGAAAATTCCTTTTAGAAAAACACAATTTTCAAAAAATATTTAGTTTTCTTTGAAATGATTGCTATTTTATTTCTAATAAATACATAATAATATAATTTAGTGTACAAATATATTGGACATATAATAATCAATATATAGTTTTTCTTATTCATACCCTCCAATTTATAGGCTAGTTTAAAATGGTATACTATATTACAGCTCATTTATAATCGGGGTTGCAGGTACCAAAAACTATTGAAAATGAACAATTTAATTATATATATTTTTTTGGATGTGAAGATTTTAAATATGTGAAAAATATTATATCAAAAAATTTTCTTATTTCAAATTCTTTTGGTGCTTCATTTTACATCAATTAAATACATATCCCCCCTCACAATTCAATCAGGGTCATCATACTTATAGAATATGGTGAAAACCCCCATCTTAAAAAGGAATAATAAAGAATCATCTTAATAACAGAGAATAGTTATTTTCAAGGTCATGTAGACTTAAATATTAGTATTATTTCATAGATAAAAACATTATTGTTTATTGAAAAAATGGATTTGGAGGAAAAAAAATTCATTATGGTGAGAAATTGTGATCATTGATAACAATAAGGAAAATGATCAACAATAAAAACTTAAATAAATTATTGAAAATATGGTTATCAGATAACATTTTCATTTCAAAATAAATTTCCCTGATTTAATGTATTATTTTACTATCATCTACGAGACCACTTGAATATATACCTACATTATATATTTCTATTTTAATAATCAAAATTTCAACATTTGGTTTTGGTTTGATCAATTTATGCTATATTTATTACCCTTTGAAATGAATACCCTATATGAGTTTTTATTCCAGAATCACTAAAAATCACTTTTAATGTATCATAATATTTCCAAAATAGTGAAATTTTTTTATTTTGGTGCTAAAAAATTTCCAAAATAGAAATTTCTTTCTTGATATTTCATATAAATTTCATTAATCTATTGAAATCAATAAAAACAACAAAAATTAAACATCACCCTTTCCATATGAATAAATAAATAATATCATTTATTTAAAAAAACTACACACTAAAAAATACATAATGAAGTTTTATAGTAATAAATTCAGCCTTATCACAATTATTTTTTTAGTTCATTCCAAATTGACTTGATGGATGTGACATATTAACACTCGACATGCATGTGGTCCTTATTTGTTAAACCATTTTATTATAATTCTAATAATGTTACAAAATAATATGATCATTATCCTAAAAAAGATCATTGGTCACCAAATCACTTTTTATCCAGAAGATTTTTCTCTCCGATATAATATTTTACCATGAAATAAAATTATATTAATTGACCTTTAATATATTAATATCAATTATCATATTTAAACTAATGGTTATCAATATGTTACATATAAAGAACAAAAAATGTAATGGAATTATTTCATAAAATAAATCACTTTGAAATTTACTAAATTAATTTGTAATATTCCCATGGATTTCTCCTAAAATTACCTTAATTCATGAAAAACTACAATCTCATAAAACCTGATATGTGGTGTTCAATACTAGTAAAATAAGTGAATCCTTTACTTCATAATTTTATGATGGTATACCTAACTCTCAAGTTAATCACACATGAAGTAAACTATGTTTCCAAAATTAACACAATAAATATACATTTAATAATACTTATTAAAAATATACCATTATTTAAAATCATTGTACAAAATTATTCATAATTTCAAATAAATAATAACATTAATCATTCAATATTATTTTGTAATAATTTCATAATATCGAACTTGAAACCTTAGCTTATCCTGTATTATATTTCCATGATGTATTTGGAATTGGGTTTTTAGAAACCTATATCATTACCATTGAAACACATAACATTATATTATTTTCTCAAACCCTTAAATACATTTTTATCATCACACATATCATTACATTTGAAAAATAATAATAACTAAATTTATAAGATTAAAATAGTGTTTATTCCATAATAATCACACATGTGAAAATACATCATTCGCTTATTTCATTAACAATTTTGTCTATATTTTTCACTTCTTCTATTTCTTTCCATCGATGAAATACTTTTACAATATTATTCCTAATTTCAAATAAATAATCACTTTAATCATTCAAATTTTAGTGTACTAATTTTATAATATGGAAAATTATCCCTTAGATTATTCTATGATATGTTCCCATGATATATGGGGAATGGGTTTTAGTAGTGACCTAAAATATTTCAATTGAAACACTATACATTATACGATTTTCATTTACCTATAATTAATTTTCCTCAGTATCACTATCTCTATTTTTGATTAAAATTATAATTATATTTATCAAATTAGTATAGTGTTTTTCCATAATTATTACATTGGAAAATCATTCATTATTTTATTCCCTAAACAATTTTCTTCTATTTTCATCTTCTTCTATCTCATTCCTTTAATGAAATAAAAAAATGATATTTACTTCTCTGTCCTTATAGTATATGATACTATGTCCTCAAATGAAGAAATTTTTTTAGAGTAGTTTCCATTAAATATTTAGATAAATCCTAACAAATTAATGGTAAATCATTCTCTTTGGATTACATATATTTTCCACAACATACCCAAATACCCCGGTAAATTTGGGTATATTTTTAGAAACTATTTCCTCTTCATTTTTTATTATAATGAATAATTATATTTTTATATCTTCACACATTCACGAGGAAAAAAAATTTCTGTGAATTTTACCTTAAAATCCATTCATATCTTGCTCACTTTTTCCTCCTCAAACATAGACTTCTTAATCAAACAACAATGATGATCTCCATCCCCAAAGAAATGATAAAATTAATTTAATAAAATTTCACTTTTATTATATACCAATTGGATAAATATATTCCCTATGGAATATTCCAATTTATCATCATAAAATAGATTTTTGGTCTCATTCCATGATGTTTTTTTCTGATGCATTAAAATGTGTAACATTGGTCCACAATGTGGTGGATCAAAAGGATGATTTTCATGAAAAATGTTATTAATTGAATCTTATGATATCTACCCCAATATTGTTATAATATTATTAGTTCTAGGTGTATCCTTTCTCCATCTTGATTATCATAACCTATAGGGAAATCCATACATGGAGTATGTTAATTGTTACATTCCTGATTCAATCTTAATGGAAACATTTATGAATAATTTCATACACTATATTAGATCATATAATTATGAAACATAATTAATTATCCCATAAAATGTGAAACAAAAAAATTGAATGGAGAAGTTTCTTCATAGCTAAAATAATAATCATAAAAATTGTTTCATTACGAATGAATTCAGATCTGGAAAATATTTTCAAATCCTTCATATTTTTTTATAAATAATTTTTTAATTAAATAATGAATATCCCCTATTAGGGCAAAATTTTAAGGCTAGTACATTCTTTTACTGTGTGCAAGTGGATTATCATGTCAAATCCCAATTCCATCTTTTAGGAGTTATTACACATAGGTAAATATATTCAGGAATCACATCAACTTAGAGTGTCAATATATAGAGGTATTTCATGGAAAAGAATAAATAATATATTCCTCACTCAAACAATATGAAATAATTATGTAATTATCCAAAGTTTCAATCATATATTTATATTCAATACTCTCTTTTTTCCTAAATGAAGATCTCCTGTATTTTTATAGACTTCATAAGATACTAAATGTCAAAACCCTGATCGTAGTAACCAAGACATAATGGTTTGATTATTACTTTGGAATATAATATAGGATATACCATCCAAAAGGATTGAGTAGTTTAGTAGTAATGGTAAACTATATTCATACTTTAATCTCATTATAAAATTGAAAATATTAATAAATATAGATTTTAATGGAGTACACCATTTTTTCCTTTTTCATTTCCAAACATATGAATCTTAAAACACTTTTTGGAATCCTTGGAAAAGTAAAAATATGATGGTGGTGATCTCTAATGGTAAATAAGTGTATGTTTACAATGGATGTTTTCATGAATAAGTTATGAATAATTAATATAAAATGTTTAAAAAATAAAACACATTAAATTCAAAAAATTACATGAACATAATATGAAATAAATAATAAATGATCAAATAATTGCATATAAATAATCACATAATCTTGATACATATCCATGGATATTCTATTCAATCAAATAATCACATGGAAAATCATTATCTTATATGATAATTGGGTAATTAATATTGACTGACATCATAAAAATATTATCCAGGCCTCATGTCAATCCATATTACATTAATTGGTAAGGAATTGGGAAAGAAACCAAGATCGATTTTCGGGTGCGACCCATTGATGAAACCATGCAATATTTTGTACCCCGCCAATTACATATTATTTCAAATTTACTCTTCAAATGGAAGGGTTGAAACATAACATAAAATGAAAACCTGTATTAAAAAATATCATATAAAATGTTAATACATTTTGAAATAAATAATCATAATCATAAACCATTCATAATAATATAGTACATGTCATAAAAATACAATATTTGTACTCAAACTGCTCATAATTCGTACGCAGAAATAATAGGAATTAAATAATTATAAAATACCCATAAATGGTCATTAGTGATATTTTTTTTACTTTTTAGTAGAAATAATATAAAAAATACATTAAAATATGCATGAAAAAATATCCTTTTGAATTATAAAAAACTAATATATAACAATGTAAAAGAACAAATCATAATAATATCAATTTAATAAAGGAAAAAATATAATATCCAGAAAATTCCAAAAAATTAATGAAATACAGTAACATGAATATTCATTACAATAATATAATGAAATAATCAATTTATTGAGTGGTCTTGATAGAAGAGAAATTTGTACACACCATATGAGATAAATGAACATTCATTTCACACTATTGTAAAAACCATAAAAATAACCTCATTCAAAAAATGAAAATAAGATTGTTTATAATGAAATTTAAGAGGTAAAAATTGTTAAAATTTATTTTAAAAAATAATTTAAATATTTTGTAAAATTGTTAATAAAATATTTTTATAAGACATGGATTTTGAATAAAAATTAATTTATACTGAAGACAAAAATATGCTCGTCTCTTCAAAAAATCATTTACATAAATATTTTTGAGCAACAAATAGAGGGAAATAGTACTATTATTTTAAAAGATATTTAATTACCATAGGATAAAAAATTTCATTTTTTCTATGTAAAAAATATCAAATAATTCCCCCAAGGGTGTCAAAAACGTAAAAATACCAGAATAATGATAAGGTTGTGAAGCCAAAAATAAACAATATGGTCACTTTCTAATATTAAAAAATATAAAATTAATAATTTCCAATGAATCATTTTTTGACATTAATATAAATATTATCATGATATAATATATTAATGAGGTGTCATATACAGGATAAAAAATAAATAATTTGTGAATATGACATACATCTCACTAATGTAAATGAACGACAAGAAACCCTTAACTGTGGTCTAATTAACTTCATACGTGTCCATAAATCATGTATAATAAATATAATTTTTTTTTTAAAATATTAAAATACTCTACTCAAATAATATAAACCGTTTATATCTATCAAAAAGCCTTTTTTCGACGCATTTATTCAAAAATAATTGTTAAAATCATGGTTTAGGATAGTAATCTATCTCTCTTTCATTTATTTTTTGGTTTTGTATATTTATTATTTTACTTTGGTCACTGTGAAAAAATAAAAAATATTTCAAAAAAAATTATAATATATAATATTTACATAATTATTTATACTAGTCCATATATGTTAGAAATATGATATAGACTTAAACTGTTCATAGAGAAGGTAGGTTGTACGAATGATTTAATAATGTTTGTATTTTTCCACAGAAGGAATGAAAAAAGGAAAATAATGTTTCAATATAATTAATGATTTATTATATGAATTATTCGATTTATATTCATTATAAATTTATATCCTTATTACAATCCATTTTGAAATAAATTTAAAAAGATTTGAAATCAATTTATGGAGGTATAAGTTCACATATATGTAAGAGTGAAGTTAGTTTTTTCTAATTTATTTGACAGATATAAGGTATATATGGTATTGTAATTAAAGAAACAAATTAATGTCACTAATTTAATATAAATATTTCAGAAATATAATTATATCTATATGTTTGTGGTAGTGATGGAAAATCAATTACATTTATTCATGAGGCGGTAGTCCTCCATACTCATTATGGATGATTTAATTTCCCATTTGATGAATTATGATATGAATATAGGTTATTAAATTAACATAACATAATATAAATATATCTATGATAAGGGAGTTTTTTTATCATAGTTGGAAAATATTTTACTGATTTAGGAGAAGATGTAAAACGGAACCCCATAGTAAAGAACATTACCTTTTATCTAGAAAACCCATTTCTGATTATACCTGAATAATTAATAGATAAGATAAATGATATAATTATGGAATAAATTATGTTTGGAGGGATTTAGGTAATATATTCATGTAGGTATTGGATTAATCACAATGTTCATGGATTATGAATATTTGATGAAAGGGGGGTTGTTTTTTTTATTGGTGTTCATGAGATACATGAATATTTTTGATGGAAGAAGTTGGACCCTTGTTTTTAACTAAACAAAATGTCCCAAAATCGGTCATTTTAGAACCTTTTATGAGGTATGTTTAAAATATTGGGATATAATAGAATCTAGAAATGTTTATAGGTCATTTTACTCCTTATCATTTTAATTTAACCCCCGTTAAACCCAATTTAACCATGACCAATTTAATTAATATTTGATGTATTTAATTTTCTTTGCAACATAAAAGTAAGTGCACCTTATAATATAATATTACTAATTATTATTCCTACAATTTATTAAAATTTTAAAATATCAATTAAGATAATTGGATGATTCTAGTTTTAAATTATTCACACACTCACGATGAAGATGAATTTTTCATTGTGAAAAGTCTCATATGTATAGAATGTTTTAATATAAAAATATAAATAATTTCAACTAAAATATTCTAAATTTGACTAATTAAAAATTAATTAAACTAATTTTCATATAAAAATATTTTTATATTAAATTTTATCGTTTATATGATCTAAATGAAAACTTATTTTCAATAACAAATATTGTCATTCTCTAAACATCAAAAAAATATTTGTTTCAAAAATGTTGAAAAAATTTACAAGGAAATAAATTTGAAATTATCTTTTAAAAATTGATTTTAATATTGGAAAATAATTTTATTTAAAAAACGATTAAAAAAAATAATTGAATGTATGCCTACAGAGTGAGATGAAATTACCTTTTAGTGAAATAATTTATTTGCAAAAAAATCTTGTTTTCATTCATATTAATAATGTTTTATTTCAAATAAATAGATAGTAATTTAACTGAATTTTAAAAAAATTGAACCATATAATTTTATTAGTTTTTTACTATCTAATATAATGACTTTGTTATTACCATATACTATATTATAGTCCTATTTGACTCAGGGTTGCATAAAACATAAGCTATCAGAGATAATGAATATCATTAAAAATATTTCATAGGCCATTTAATCTTTGTGATTATTTTCATATACTCTATCGAACTAATTTTTTTTGTTTTATGACGTTGGAGTCTTTCAAATATTATTTGATAATTCATATTATTTAATATTATCATTCTATTATGCTAATACATTAAATTGAATTCACCTATGAGGTTTATATGAGCAATTTCAATTTTTATATTAATTATTTAAATAATTAATAATCATTTAAATTATTTAATAGTTATTTACATTGATTTTTAACATTTGGATCATTTATAAAACACATCCATATTGATTCCAAAAAATTTGAGTTCCTTTGAGTCTCATTGGAAGACTTATATATATATATATATATATATTCAATCTATGTGGTATGAGGGGAATCTAAATAATATTTTGTCGTAATGTGATAATCCCCAATGCTATAGATCAATTAACTTCTATATGTTTTCGTCAAAATCTCTAAAATTAAATATTAAAACAATGTTTATGAATATCTTGATGATGAAAGGATAGTTCTAAAAAAATTATGATTACCATATGTGATGATGTATCCCAAGTCGACCCTGAACAGGTCACCTAGGCCAGCCCGCGACAAGTTTCGAGGGAATTATAGATCCTCCTGGGATAGATACAAGCACCGAGGGCATCAATAGAGTACATAAGGGAATGATTTCTCCAATATATAAATAATCAAACAAATAGCAGAAAGAAATGGTCTGCCCAAAATAAATTTATATAAAAACTAAACTGAACAATATTTGTACAAGAAACTAATAGTACAACTAAACCTACAACTCAACTGAACAAACTCGATAACTGACTAACTCCATGTGACCCCACTAGTCACATTCCCATATAAGGATCACATGTCTCCTGAAGTGATTGAACACAAGCTAAAACCTTCATAAGGTCTAAAAATAAAAGAAGCCTATATGAAAGAGTATTAACGCATAGTACGATAGTCCGATATTCTATTCCCAATTCACATCCTTTAAAAATAGAAGAATAACTAATTTCATATTATAAATAAAAATGTAAAGGTATTTTTTTCAAATGGGGTTCCATGCTATAAAAAATTACCAGACAAGAACATGCATGCTATATAAACAAGAATTATAGAAATAATTTTCAATGAGATTCTATTTCCAAATAAAAATAGTTTCCAAGAGGGATGCTTTAATGAATTTAAACATTTAAATAAATAATAAAACCTACTGAATTTACCAACAAAAAACATTATATACCGATGGTGAGTACAAAATAGCCAATGAGCACATGTCACGGGAACACTGCAAAGAACTAGTTAGTTGTGAGCCCCAGGTATCTCGTATCTCTGTGAAAGTTACTATAATAAATATATGTTCTCGTTCACCTGAGACACTAGTGGTCCCCCAATATCTTCATCATCATAGTTTAGTTTGTGTTTTCATCGGCAAACATGCTACGTGAAATAGGTGTGAAACCCAACAGGATCACTAGTATACTTGTACAATTCACCCACCTAGATACCCGAGATATCCTTTAGTTCTCAATAAAGTGACACATATTATCAAATAAACATTTCACATGAAAATTAAATTACCAAAACATATTCAAAAAAACCAACCAAAAACTTTCTTCACAATTCTTCCATGGATCAACAAACAACAAAATTAGTTCGTAAAACAATTTCAAGGAGTGTATTGAGATTTTGCACATAAAACTCATTCAAAACCACTGTTTTAAGTATAAGCACACAACAAATCCATACCCAAGCATATTTTGTAGCCCTAAGAACATTTAATAAAATCAATTCACGGACCATAATATAATCCTAATTGACACAACATTGTATATACATGTAAAACAATAAATCGTTATTTTTAGGAAAGGCCAAATGGGCCTTTAATCATTTAATCAAGACTAATATTTGAAAAAAAATATAAATTTTAATTTTATTTAGGAGTTGTATAAGAACCATTTATGTTATAAAACCAGATTCATAAATTTCATGAAACATTCAGGTTACATATTCAAAAGACAACCATTTTCATCAGGATGTGAAACGGTCCATTTTCCAGCAACCTAGGCCAACCCTATTGTAAACCCAAACCCATTTGTTCCTAAAACCAAATACATACTAGAAATCCATAAAATTATCCCAAAATAATTTTTTTATGCTTCCAATGTATTTACATATCCAAACAAATCATTTTAAATTGTACATGATGCATAAATACCAACTGGGCAATTTACCGACCACATGGAATGCACTGTTTATTAAAATAACTAATATTAAGCAATTAAATAGGGATAAAATACCATTTTATGCCACAAATTTATATAAGATACTGAATCATATTAAATATAAAATAATCCAAGTGCGAAATCCCATTGAATAATTTATAAAACTAGAGGAGTGCACATTTATACCAAAACAACTATATTTTTATCAAAAAAGGCATAAAACATCATTTACACACACAAAAATTACAAAAATGGTTTCAAAGTAGAAAATATCATATAAATAAGAATATTAAAGCATGTTAATGATGAAATATAATTGATAAAGGCATTTGAAAAGGATATCCAACTTCAAATCATTAGGGTAATGGAATCAGACACCAAATATCACCATCTGGGGGTTTATAAACCATAAACCTATTTTAAACTGACCCAAACAATCCAAAAAACCCATCAAAAATCATTGTATGTCATAACCCTTGGGCGATCATGACTATTCAAAATTATCAAAACCAAGAAATAATGAATGGAGGAAGAAGAGGGAGGGGAAAGGAGAAGGAATATCACCTTTTGAACTAGAAAACTCATTGTCTTCCATTAGATATGCATATTTAGAGACAAGGGAATGGCCTAAAACTTCTTGGAGATTCTTATATGTTCTAGTGAACAATGAAAAGTATATTTATGTGAAAAATATTATGGATGGAATGATTTATGGATGAAATAATTTAACTTCTCAGTTCTAGATAATTTGAGGAAACCTGGGAACATTCAGCCAAATATGCGATTAAAATGAGCTCCAATGTGGAAAAATCGATAATGGAGGTGAGGATCGGTAGTTTTCATTCATGTGGTTGGTAGAGCATCAAAAAATATTAAAAAATCAAAATAATATATAATATATGATTTATTTTTTTAAAATTGGAAATGGGCCCCTGGGCTGGTCCCTGAACTAAATAAGTAACACAAAATCACCCTGATTATGAATTCTTAAGGGGTCCAAAAGGAAAAAGTGGTTTGAATATGTCATGTTAGGAAATTTATGAATTTTAATGGGTGAAAAATGTTTAGAAAATTGTGTTACAATAGAAACATATTTTCTTTAAACTAGAAATGGGCACACGGTTGGCCCAAATCATGATATAACCACCATTTATCCAAAAACTACTAAACGATCATTGGGGTACCCAAATTAGAGTGATTAGACGTATATGGTAGTTCAATACTAAAATTTAATCTCCCCCAACACCCATGAAAAGAATCCGGATTTTCAATGAACTTGATATAAACCATGAAATGAAAAGAAAAAAACGTGTTTGACAATTCTCCCCACCATTAAAGCTTTCCTCCACCAGAAAGTCATTACATTCTTCAAATGATAGAACAACACCTATGGATTCCTTATCAACATAATCAAGACACTAAATCTAAGGAAATATCATTCACCAACAATATAACTTATTCCTTTTTCCAAAACAAAACGGAAACTGAAAATCACTTCTCGAGAATCATCTGAAAGATCAAGTCACTACCTCCACAACCATCCTAAGAACCCAGTTAGGGGTCCTTCTACCAATGAACCCAGTAATCACCCAAACCATAGAGATCTATTAAAAACAAAAATTTCATTGGATTATAGAATTGAATCCACACCATTTAATAACAACTATCACTATATAAGTTCTTAGGTGGAAAAAATCAATGAGACCAATGGTGGGTCCCACCACAATTAGAACCCAACATGAAATGAACAAACAAGAATTAAAAATTAACTATAATGGGTAATCCCTTATACAGGACCACAAAGAGTATTCCAAAACAACCTACAAACCCTTGTTAATAATGTTACAACCTGGTCATCTAAACCACCAAATCCCAAACGAAGGGGACGTGTACTAGGCCAACACTTTCAACACTAATCCGGACACCCACCACTCGAGGAGGGGAGGGAATGGGATATAATAATTATACCACTGAAACCACAAAAGAATCAATGTAAATACCCAACAAGCTCCCCCTACGAATAGGTAACACCAGGATCACACCCTATTTTTATAGGTGGTCCACATAGAGACATTGATCAAAAACCAACATCCATGAAGGCATAACCATAGAAACTGTGTGAGGGGTATGTCCACCACGCATGTTGCGAAAAAGGAATATTTATAGTAATGTGGAACCAGAAAAGATATATAGAAACTACAATACCACAATGGTGGAGGCAGGAGCCTAGTAATGTTCCCCACACCTCTAATGATTTCCTGACTATGTGAAAAGCTAAACTCCGAGGCATATGGTTACAGCCCATATACTTGAAGCATCCGAGAAACTATAGTCAGTTTCTAAGGATCACACAACTCAAAAAAACCCACATTCTCAAAAAAAACTTTCATCTAAATAGGAACTCATAGATAAATATCAAAATACTATGTCACTCTGAATGAGTGGTAGAATGGATAAGGAATATAGAGGAACACATAAACATCACTGAACAGAACTTCTATGTCCAAAAGAATTATCACAACATGGGAGCACTTTAAATTGACCCAAAACTACTCTCTATTCACAAAATCAAGCTGGGGTATCATCTGAAGATTTGGATTTGACATTATAATTGAATCATGATAATGATCAATAGGAAATATTTCCAATAAAGAATAATTCATGGCCACATCAAAACATCAAACACATCTTTAGAAACCCAATGAACAATACTCCAAAAATGACCCTATAACAGATCACAAGGAAGATTTATGAATAAATATACTCTTTTAAGACATAGAAAAAACTAGCCACATAACCATTGGTTTATAAACATATGCCACAATTTTTCAGCTCAATAGACATTTTAAAAAAAATAACATGGTGGGTTTCCACATTCACCAATGGTGTTTCATCAGGTCTCAACCACATTCTAATTTCCATGCCACCCTAGGCACCCAAACATCAGGCCATATAGGCCATCCTTCAAGGTATCAATAAAACCTATAATGTGAGCACCCATGAAAACACCAAAGGCTAAAACAAAACAACATCATTCCAAAAATCACATACCTTCAAAAAGAACACCAACCACCAAGTCATAAACCCTTTTAATATTTCAAAAAAAAAATCCACTCTTCATCAAGAACCATTTGATTAAAAACCTACCCATTTCCATTTTTAACAACATTTAAAATAACCAAGCTTCTCCAAACAACTTGTTCCCATTTTCTAAAATTCAGCAAGGTATCTTTTTATAATTTAATGGCCATTATGACCAATACCCTTTCTAGGTAAACACCAACTTCTCAAAACCAATTTCCAAAACCAATTAACATGATTCAAAAACATTTCAACATCCCAAAACACCCCATTTTAAAAAAAGATTCACAATCACTATAAAATGATTCACACATTCAAAAAAAATTACTCCCACAAACCACATGATTAGATTACGGAAAATCTAATCCCAATAAATTATTTCCCCTTCCTCCCAATTTTTTTTTCAGAAAAACCAACCTTCCAAAACCATTATTATATTAAATTTTTTAAATCACCTTTTTAAAATTTTAAAAATACAATCCTTACTTTAAATACCATTTCCATAATTCTCACAGAAGTATTTTCAAAACAAAAATTCAGAATTCAAGAAAGGTCCATGAAACCCAGAAAAGGGAACTAGTGTCGGGGGGAAACTTGACCATATGGTAGGAAGCTATATGTCAAACACAACACCAACATAGGGATACTAATTTGGACCATGCCATGGCTCCACATGGCTCAATAGGCTCTACAAGATCACATATAGAATTATTCGGACAATTGTTGTCATATCCCAACACCAAAAAATCAATAAGAACAAAGGATACTAATAAAACTAGACATCCCATGGAATCCCAAGGATCAGAATGAGAAATAGTTTGTGATGCTTTATTCTCACTTACCGCTCAAGTCCCAACAATCCAAATTCATATACAATGAAATCTCCCAAATAACTGGTGCACTCTAAAAAATGGTCTTCTAAGAGCTGACCTCATCTGATACCATTTTGTCATGAACCAGCCTGATTCGACCTTGAACCGGTTTCCTAAGAAAGCCTGCGACAAGTCCCGAGTGGCATTACCGATCCTCCCAGTTTGGCGACATGCACTGAGAGAATCAATAGAGTATAGAAGGGAATGATATCCCCCATATATAAACAACTAAACAAAAAGTAGAAAGAAATGGATTGCCGAAAATACATTTATATAAAAAATTATCTGAATAATATTTGTAAAAGAAAATAAAATTACAACTAAACCAAAACTCAATTGGCCATACCTAATAACATAATAAATCCATGTTACCCGGTTGGTCACTCTCCAAAATAATGATCATTCATCACCCAAGGTGATTTAACTCAAGTTGAAACATGTAGAAGGGCTGAAAACAAAAGAAGACTATATGTGGGAGTATTAAAACCCAATAGGTTATCATGATATTCTATTACTAACACACATCCATTAAAATAAAAGAAACATTAATTCCATGTTTTAAAAACAAATATAGAGGTATGTTTTTTAAATGAGGTGCCATGCCTAAAAAAATTTTACCAGACAAAAACAAGCATGCATTATAAACAAGAATGTTGGTAACAATTTTCAAAGAGTTGCCACTTCAAAATGAAAATCCTTTTCAAGTAGGAAACTTTAATGAATTTACACATTTAATTAAATAACAAAAATTGTTGAATGTACCAACCAAACACACCTTAGGCCAACAATGAGTAAAAATATCCAATGAGCACAAGTCACAGGAACACCCCTATGCGGTAGTTACTTGTGATCTATATGTAACTCATATCTCAGGGAATGTAACCATAATAAATATACATTCTCATGCACACGTGTAACACCCCAAGCTTTCACGATACGCTTCTCTTTTAAATATGCAATAGCTTGCTTTGTACGCAAGTTCCAGGTTTTAACACACCGCGACCAATAAAAGTAGTAGTTATGAATAGTAATACACACTTTTTGAAATTATATAAATTTTATATTTCAAAATGGACCTCATTTTTGTATTCAGAATATATAAATTATCCTAAGTTGAATTTTTTGTAATTTTCTGAGAACTTCCAATTTTCTATGAATAGTGAAAAATACATAAAAACAACTTTTTTATTCAAAATAATTTATAGTGATAAGTTATACTATTGAGTGGTATTAAAGTATAATTAGAATATATTTTTTCCATTTTATCCAATGGTGTTCATTAGAATTAATTTCACTTTGAAATTGGACATAAACAATTGTCAATCTTTTGATATATATTGTTTCTTAAAAACACGGTATTTGTTGTGACAACAGAAATTAATTATAAAATTGATTAATTCAACTTAATTTTTGGAATTTCATAAAATAGACATCATTTTTGAATTCGGAATATCAATTATAGCTTAGGGTAAAATTTTGGAATTGTTCTGAAAAACATCAATTTTTGATGAATAGTGAAACCACTAAGTGGTAGTTAAAAAACTGATTTTTCATTTAAATGAAACATTACCACTTCTGTGATTTGATTTTTGAAAATCTGACATACATGGTTGTCATTAGGAAGTAAAATGTTGTTCAATGGGATGAAAATAAGTTTTTAGTGAATAGTAACTTTTAAGAATAATTAATCGCGATTAAAGGTAATTAGTGAAATTTAAGGTTAAAATGGTATTATAAAAATATGAAATGACCTTTACACTTGTCCTAACCCTATTGGATGTGTAATGGCCGACTCCTACAATCCATGGGTCAACTTGGGGACCCCATGGAGCTACTTTGGTAGGAAAATGACATAAATAACTTTTTATTTAATGTTAAAATAAAAATGTCACAAACAAGAGTTGTATTACTAAAAAAAATTTAAATGGGGTTATAAAAGTGATATTTTTTACTATAAATATTCATTATAAATATAAAAATATTTCCTACATAATTATAGTTTTTTTTATAATTTTTAAACATTAAATAAATTAAATTATTTATGACACCATGATAATGCAGCGATTGCCTCATTAATAAACAATTTTAATAAAATGGAAGGATAATGTAAAATCTAAGCATTACAATTTTCCAAAGCCTATTGGATTAGAATATTTAGAACCCTTATCACCTTAGCCTCGAATTATATAAGTGTGGGACCTTTAGAATCCGAAAAGCATTGTATAATAAAGTAACATTTTATTACTTTCCAAGAGTGCCCCTCCTCTCCACTTTTAAAAGGCCCCCACCACTACCACCTTAATCAAACATTCAAAGCCTTTTGGCTCATCCAAACTCTGCCCAAATACTCTCCAAACTTCCCCCCTTACTCCTAGAAGCCTCACTTTGGGAAGAATTCTTCCCAAGGAATCCTTTCTCTCAAATCAAAAGAGTTACCCGATTTTAAGGTAATGTCTTCTCTTATGTTATTTTGTTTTATTTTCCTTATCCAACCCCTAAAATCTTTTTATCCATTTATTTTGTAACAAAACCAGTATCCTCAATATACTAGGATTTTTTTATATGATGTATTCGAGCTACAATTACACACACCTACATCTAATGGTTAAAGAACATACTGTTTCCGTGGATGGAGAATTTCTGCCTCACGAAACGATGATTGTTCCACACTCATATAACACTATCAAAGGAGGGAATTAAGATCTAAATATATTTATATATGATATATGATATATTTATGTTTTACTTATGCTTCTTTATTTTTCATTTATGGCATAAATTTATGGGTTCCATTATGGGTAAACACGATATTTTCATTTTAGGAAGTGCAGACTACCGCCCCCTGAAAGTGATTTGAATCGTTAATAACATATGTGGGATGTATAAAGGATGGAGTACATTTTATTATAAATTATATTATACTAGAATTATATTATAACTTTATAATATTAGGTTTCATTCCATTAAAATATTAAATAGAAATGAAAGTAGCATTCATGCGTTCGTACGGCTTACCGTCTCCATAAACGGTGCATTTCACTTCTTATCTCTAAATGTTATGTAATATTATATATGAATGTATATACTAGATATATATGTTATATATGATATCTAAATCATGAATATAATTCTGGATATAATGGATATTTCACCACATGAACAACTTGTAATTATAAGAAATATATTTTTGACTCAAGTACCAAAGATCGACAAAACGACTGTTATTACAATAAATAATTACATAATGTTCATAACATGGTAATAAGTGATATAAAAGGAATAATGAACATGAAAAAGTTCTTAAGAAAATATAAATTAACTCTAGTTTATTATTTAGGAGATTAATGAACGATCGAGTCAAGTCGGACGTGAGGTAAGGGAATTTCTTAACCCAATTTCCATTCTTTGGGTTAATCTCCTGCTTTCAAATTATGTCACGATATTATTATGTCCTATCTTGTATTTGTACTTTATATATGTGTACTTATAGTGGATACACATAATTGATCTAGTGTATTTGTTTAAAAATGATCTTTGTAAGGGACTTCGTCTCAATCTCCTTTCATTGAGGCATATTTGGTTTTATACACAACATTCTTTTATACGGTGTATAAACCACTTTGACTTTTACGTTTATTCAAAAGGAATTTTTTTTATATGAAGCGTTTCAATAAACGAAAAAAAGGAATGTTTTTCTTGCTGTACATATGCGGCGACAACGACTTCTCCACCGCTGTGACCATTATTTGAGTTTCGGCTTCCTCTACAAGCAATAACTTTTTTTAATGAAAAATAAATACAAAGTTTTAATTTTCGTTATTTTGGTATTGAAAATGGTTTTGAAAGTGTTTTTATTATATCAATGTGTTTTATTGATATCTTGTGATTGAAATGTGTAAATGTTATGTTTCTTTTATGCATGTTTTATGTGATACGATTATGTTATGGTTTATGATATGTTTAAACCTATTCATATGAGGAATGCATTGGACTTAATAAGGGACGGGTGGAGCCCGCTATAGCTCCTCGATGCATCGGTAGGTCTCATGAGACAAACTAGTATCTTGGCACGAGGCCTTGACAAAATCTTAGTTGTGGTCTTGGCACGTGGCCTTGGCTACGTGGTTATGATAGTCTGGCATTATGCATTCCATCATTATGAAAGTGGTTATTAATATTGCATGTGATTATTCGACTAGTAGAATATCCATGTGAGTAAGTAGATGGAATTATTTAATTTTATTTTTTCAATATTATTCTGACGTTCACGTTTGAAAATGATTTTGTTTTAATTATAAATTTCCTTAAATGATAATTTTTATTTATGAACGCTTCCGCAATATTGTTATCCTTACTGAGCATCTGAGCTCACCCCTTTTAATGTTTTAATATTTTCCAGGATGTGAAGAAGTATTTTAGGAATGACCTGTAGGGATAGTCTGAAGGGGATATGAGTGTGGAAAATAGAGACTATGATATTGTGATTTTTTCACTTTATGATTTAATGTCAGACTTATGAATGTATCTATTGTTTCCAAGACTACTAAACTAATCGGTCTTTCGAGACAAGATCTTTTGTGATCATGCCAATGTTATGAAGTAATGCACCGACTTTGGGTAGCTGGGGTCGGGGCGTTACAGTTGTTATCAGAGGTAGTTTAGTACTAACCTTGGAAGCTAGATTTAGATAAACACTGATTAGAGCACATAGCCCAAAGATAGACATTGAGGATTAATATAGAAGTACTTCCTAGAATTTTGGTATTATAGTGATTTTGTAAGTTTTCCGAGCAATACATCCCTGTCTGGATAAGAGCAGGTAGAGGCGGATCTGGCATAAATGTACCTAGGGGTAAAAACCGAAAAAACTGCATTGAGCTAGACTCGAACGGGAACTGGTGCACGACAACGGGCCTTGCTGCACTCTTGGTTACGACACTCCTAAGTGATATGCTTCGGATAATTCTCGTTTTCATTACAAACCACTATGAAGGGTTATGAGTATATATTTCCTCAAAGAGAACATTTTTATGATAATGGATTATATCCATAAATAGTTCAATTTATGTTAAATATTTTACAAGTATGAAATTATGTATTTTGATTCATAAACTAATCTAGTTTATGCAATTGTTTAGAAATGGCGCCTAGTGGAAGGAATGGAAACCGTATCAATGCACGCACTCCGTGTAGGGATTTCCCTCCTGATCAAGATAATTATCGTGGATCTGGAGATACAACTGGTTCTTATCAACTTATTACCATACTAGGTCAACTCACTCAGGTTATGAATAATAACCTTACTCGTATGGAGCACCCTGATCCGCAACGTGGAGGATCAATGTTAGACCGCTTCATGAGGCAACAATCACCAAAATTTAATGGGGGTACAAATCCATTAGTAGCTGAGCAATGGATAAACTCCTTAGAAAAAATATTCCATGCCTTGGGGAGTAGCGAAAGGGAGAAGGTTGTCATGGCAGTCAACCGCCTCACTGGAGATGCCGATCAATGGTGGTCGTTGATTCAAAACACAAAGGAAGACGATGAAGTATCAAATATGGAATGTAGGGAGTTCAAAGATCTTTTCCTAGAAAAATACTATCCTCGCGACCATCGAGCAGATATGGAAACACAGTTTTTGAGTCTGAGACAAAAGGAGGATGAGAATGTCGCAAAGTATGAGGATAACTTTACAAGGTTAGCGAGGCATGCTGCAGATTATATACGTAACCCATGAAGTAGGATCAATCATTTATTTGATGGGTTAAAACCTTTTCTCCGTCGAGCATTAGTTTCACAATCATTCTCAACGTACGAAGATATAGTCTCATGTTCTATCAAGACAGAAAAGGAATTCTCTAAGTCTTATGAAAACAAAGTAAAGAAAGAGAAGAAGAGAACGGTGGAACAAGAGAAAGATAAAGGGAAAAAGGGAAAGAAGGATTTTCCATCATGCGATAATTGTGGGAAGAATCACCCTGGTACTTGCCTAAAGGGAATGGGAGTTTGTTACAAATGTGGAGAAAAAGGTTACCAGGCTCGTGATTGTAAGGGAAAGAAAGCGGCTATCAAAGTTGAAAGCTACAATTGTAGGGAACTGGGGCATTATGAAAATGAATGTCCTAAGCATCAGGGAAACTTAACTTAGAAAAGGCCAAGGGATCAAGGACAATATTATGCTATTACTACAGTAGAAGTGGAATAATTAATGTATTGGTGCTTTTGGACTCAAGGATTATATTCTGGTTATAAAGATAATGTGATATATATAAGGATTATGCTGTAGTACTTGTTTTTTTTTCATTAAGGTTTTAATTTGATGAAGGTAATCATATTTTTAGTATATGGAAATAATAGAAACATTACATTGTTTGGGGAATCTGATAAATTGATTTTGGAATTAAGAGACCTTTTAGAGAAAGTCTGGACAGAGGTATTTTGGATGACTATAACGGTTGGGATGGATTAAGATGAACTTTCAATAGTATTGTTTAAGGTTAAAACATTTCTGAAGATTATTTTTGGGAAAAGGACAACCTGCAGGGTGGAGCATAACCCATTGCATCAGAAAATGCTGCAGGAATCGAACCCACAACCATAGTCCGACAGGCCTTTATTACCTACCACTAGCCTACTGGAACTCCCTGGTTTTACAAAATAGTTTTCCTAATATAAATGGTATGTGGTAATATTTGGAACCTTATACAATTAGGATAAATATAATATTTTTGAGTTCTGTTACCATTTGGAGTGAAAGATGGTTTCGTTTTAAAAATTTATTAAAGAATGAAATCCTACATGAAAAGTAAGTATATTTCCTTACATTATTAGTAAATCTCTTAAATAAATTCCTCAACTTTATGAAAGGTTACTTAAAACAAAAACGTTGTCAGTTAACTTTTCCAATTGGGGATTCAATGACCGTTTAACCAATCACAAGTTTGTGATTTTCTTATGGATAACTTTCTCCTAATCCTATTTTCTACAACTCTCCATTATGCCTTGATGGTTTGTTTCTCCTCTATATCCATATTTTCATAGAATACTAGTATGGGCTATCTCGGGTGACCTTGGTACTTCTCTTTCATTCTTTTAATGTTATAATCTTATTAATCCTATTTCCGATGTGGGTTTTCCACAAAGGTATTTTCTATTTTCAACCTATTATTTTCGAAGAACATTTTCAAATTGCGAGGATGCAATTTATTGAAGGAGGGGAGAATGTAACACCACATGCTTTCATGATACGCTTGTCTTTCAATAATGCAATAGCTTGCATTGTACGCAAGTTCGAGGTTCTAACACACCGCGGCCAATAAAAGTAGTAGTTATGAATAGTTATAGCCACTTTTTGAAATTATATAAATTTTATATTTCAAGATGGACTTCATTTTTGTATTCGGAATATCCAAATTATCCTAAGTTTAATTTTTTTTAATTTTATGAGAACTTCCAATTTTCGATGAATAGTGAAAAATACATAAAAACAACTTTTTTGATCAAAATAATTTATAGTGATAAATTAAACTATTGAGCGGTTATAAAGTATAATTAGAATATATTTTTACCATTTTATCCAATGGTTTTCATTAAAATTAATTTCACTTTGAAATTGGATATAAACAATTGTCAATATTTTGATATATATTGTTTCTTAAAAACGCGCTATTTGTTGTGATAGTGAGAATTAATTATAAAATTGATTAATGAAACTTATATTTTTGTAATTTTATAAAATAGACATCATTTTTGAATTCGGAATATCAATTATAGCTTAGGGTTAAATTTTGGCATTGTTCTAAAAAACTTCAATTTTTGATGAATAGTGAAACCACTAAGTGGTAGTTAGAAAACTGATTTTTCATTTAAATGAAACATTACCACTTCTGTGATTTGATTTTCAAAAATCCAACATACATTGTTGTCATTAGGATGTAAAATGTGGTTCAATGGGATGACAATAATTTGTTGGTGAACAGTAACTTTTAAGTTTAATTAATCGCGATTAAAGGTAATTAGTGAAATTCAAGGTAAAAATGGTATTATAAAAATATGAAATGACCTTTACACTTGTCCTACCCCTATTTGATGTGTCATGGTCTACCAAGAAAAACCATGGGTCAACTTGGGGACCCCATGGAGCCACATTGGTAGGAAAATGACATAAATAACTTTTTATTTAATGTTAAAATAAAAATGTCACAAACAAGAGTTGTTTTACTAAAAAAATTATATGGGGTTATACAAGTCATATTTTTGACTATAAATATTCATTAGAAATCTAAAAAGATTTAATACATAATTATTGTTTTTTTATAATTTTTATAAATTATATAAATTAAATTATTTATGACACCATGATGATGCAGCGATTGCCTCATTAATTAACAATTTTAATAAAATAGAAGGATAATGTAAAATCTAAGCATTAAACTTGTCCAAAGCCTATTGGAAGAGAATATTTCAAACCCTTATCACCTTAGCCTCGAATTATATAAGTGTAGGACTTTTAGAATCTGAAATGCATTGTATAATAAAGTATCATTTTATTACTTTCCAAGAGTGCCCCTCCTCTCCACTTATAAAAGGCCCCCACCACTACCACCTTACTCACACTTTCAAAGCCTTTTGTATCAGCCAAACTCTACCTAAATACTCTCCAAACATCCATACCTTACTCATAGAAGCCTCACATTGGGAATAATTCTTCCCAAGGAAGCCTTTGGCTCAAATCAAAAGAGTTACCCGATTTTAAGGTAATGTCTTCTCTTGTGTTATATTGTTTTTTTTTGCTTATCCAACCCCATAAAATCTTTTTATCCATTTCTTTTGTAACAACACCAGTATCCTAAATATACTAGGATGTTGTTATAAGAAGTATTCTAGCTACACGTACACAAACCTACATCTAATGATTAAAGAACATACTGTTTCTGTGGATGGTGAATTTGTGCCTCACGAAACGATGATTGTTCAACACTCATATAACACCTTCAAAGGTGGCCATTAAGATGTCACTATATTTATATGTGATATATTATATGTTTATGTTTTACTTAAGCTTATTTATTTTTCATTTATGGAATAAATTTATGGGTTCCATTATAGGTAAACATGATATTTTTATTTTAGGAAGTGTTGACTACCGCCCCCTCAAAGTGATTTGAATCGTTAATACCATATGTAGGATGTATAAAGGATGGAGTAAATGGTATTATACATTATATTATACTGAATTATATTAAACCTTATATAATTATGTTTCATTACATTAAAATATGAAATATAAATGAAAGAATCGTTCATGCGTACGTACGACTTACTGTCTCCATGAACGGTGCATTTCACTTCTTACCTCTAAATGTTATGTAATATTATAAATGAATGTATATAATAGATATATATGTTATATATGATATCTAAATAATGAATATAATTCTTGATATAATGGATATTTCACCACATGAACAACTTGTAATTATAAGAAGTATATTTTTGACTCAAGTACCAAAGATCGACAAAACGACTGTTATTAACATAAATAATTTCATAATGTTCATAACATGGTAATAAGTGATATAAAATGAATAATGAACATGAAAAAGGTTCTTAAGAAAATATAAATTAACTCTAGTTTATTATTCATGAGATTAAAGAATGATCGAGTCAAGTCGGATGTGAGGTAAGGGAATTTCTTAAACCAATTTCCATTCATTGGGTTAATCTCCTACTTTCAAATTATGTCATGATATTATTATGTCCTATCTTGTATTTGTACTTTATTTATGTGTACTTATAGTAGATATACATAATTGATCTATTGTATTTTTTTAAAAATGATCTTTGTAAGGGACTTCGTCTCAATCTCCTTTCATTGAGGCATATTTGGTTTTATACACAACTTTCTTTTATACGGTGTATAAACCCCATTGACTTTTATGTTTATTCAAAAGGACTCTTTTTTATACGAAGCGTTTTAATAAACGACAAAAAGGAATGTTTTTCTTGCCGTACATATGCGGTGACAACGACTTATCCACCACTGTGACCATTATTTGAGTTTCGGCTTCCTCTACAAGAAATAACTTTTTTTTAATGAAAAATAAATACAAAGTTTTAATTTTCTTTATTTTGGTATTGAAAATGGTTTTGAAAGTGTTTTTATTATATCAATGTGTTGTATTTATATCTTGTGATTGAAATGAGGAAATGTTATGTTTCCTTTATGCATGTTTTATGTGATACGATGATGTTATGGTTTATGATATGTTTAAACCTATTCATATGAGGAATGCATTGGACTTAATAAGTGACGGGTGGAGCCCACTATAGCTCCTCGATGCATCGGTAGGTCTCATGAGACAAACTAGTGTCTTGGCACGAGGCCTTGACAAAATCTTATTTGTGGTCTTCGCACAAGGCCTTGGTTACGTGGTTTTGATAGTCTGGCATTATGCATTCCATCATTATAAAAGTGGTTATTGATATTGCATGTGATTATTCGACTAGTAGAATATCCATGTGAGTAAGTAAATGGCATTATTTAATTTTATTATTGCCATATTATGATGATGTTCAAGTTTGAAAAGGCTTTTGTTTTAATTATTGATTGCCTTAAATGTTAATGTTTATTTATGAAAGCTTCCGCAATATTGTTATCCTTACTGAGCATCTGAGCTCACCCCTTTCAATGTTTTAATATTTTCAAGGATGTTAAGAAGTATTTTAGGAATGACCTCTAGGGATAGTCTGAAGGGGATATGAGTGTGGAAAATAGATACTATGTTATTGTGATTTTTTTCACTTTATAATGTAATGTAAGACTTATGAATGTATCTAGTGTTTCCAAGACTATTAAACTAATCAGTCTTTCAAGACTTGATATTTTATGATCATGTCAATGTTACGAAGTAATGCACCGACTCTGTGTAGCTGGGGTCGGGGCGTTACAACACGAGCCACAAGTAAGGATCATACCCATAACATAGTGCTCCCCCAACAGAATCATAATAATAGTTTATTATGTGTGGTACTCATCAAACTTGCTACGTGGAATAGGGGCCAAACCACATGGGATCAATAGTATACTATTACACGTCCACCCACCAAGAAACCTATGATACCCTTTAATGCTCAATCAAGTCAAACATATTATAAATTACAAATTTCACATCAAAATTCTACCCCAAACCATAAAAATACAAACAGACAACAAAATTTCTTCACATTCATTTCAATAATCAACAAACCACATACAATTTTCGTAAAACTATTTCAAGGAGTGTATTGAGGCTTTGCATATAAAAATCATTAAAAACACTCTTTTAAGTATAAAAAAAATAAAACCATACCTAACCATATTTTTTAGCACTTAAAACATTTAATTAAATCATTTCATGGACCATAAAACAATCCCAATTGACTCAACATTGTATATACATGTAAAACACTCATTCTTCAATTTTGGGAAAGGCCAAACAAGCCGTTAAACAATTTCTCAAAACTACAATTTGACAAAGTAATGCATTTCCATTTTGTGATGGAGTAATATAAACACAATTTATAATAGAAAACCGAATTCACAAATCCCTTGAAACACACAATTTATATGTTCAAAAGATAACAATTTCCATAAGGATATGAAACAGGGACTTTTTCTGCTACCCGATCCAAAACATGTTGTAAACCATAAACATATTTTTTAAACTAAAACCATATTGGAAAGCTATAACAGTATCACAAAATATATTTTTTTCATTATTCCAAAGTATTTATAATTCCAAAAAATCATTTTACATTGCACTAGACACATAAATGTCAACTGACAATTTACCGAACACATGGAATGCACTCTTTAGCAAAACAACTTATTTTAGGCACTTAAAAAGGGTTAAAATAACATTTTCATTCAATAAAGTAATTAAATATACTGAAAATATTAAAAATACAATAAACCAAGTGCAAAATCTCATGGAATAATTTATCAATCTAGAAGAGTGCCAATTTAGACCAAAACAATTAAATTTTTAACAAAATAAGGCATAAAACATCATTTACCCACAAAAAATTTAATACCATGTCTTCCTTAAAGGACATAACATATAAATAAAGTTATAACAGAATGAGAATGATGAATATGAAATGATAAAGTATTTTTCAAGGGATATCCTACCTCAAATCCTTAGTGTCACTACTAGAATTAGAGCTTTTAGCGACTGCCAAAAGAGGCCGCTAAAAGGCTTTAGCGACTGCCCATCGACCGCTTTTTATGGTCGCAATATCTTCTTAGGTAAAACCAATTAGCGACCGCCATTGGCGGTCTCTAATGTGTCACATCAACATAGTGTTCAGGTGGTCCTCATGCGGGTCATTGTCTCAGCATATGTGTTGCAAGGGATACAAGACCTTGCCCCCACCGGCCATGGCGGACACACGGTGGCAGGTCGATGTTGGGTAGTTCGGGTGATGACGATGAGGTCGCTGAAAGTCCAAGGTGAGGGTTTGGTATTGTTTCGAACGTAGACGGCGGTCACGAGTGTGCTATTATGAAGCATTGTATGGAATGAAGAGTGGCGGCATGCGGCGACGTGCGGCGTCGACTGCGGTATATTGGAGTTGCAGCGGCTAAAGTGGGAGAGGGAAGAAGAAGATGTGCACGCGGGAAAAATACTCATAGTATTTTACATTCGTATTAGAAGAAACCTATGGCGATCTCTAATACCCTATTTAGCGACCGCCAATGGCGGTCGCCCGCTTCAGGATGTGAACAACTAAAATTTGTCGTTGTGTGTAATCGAAAGGCACACCAAATATCACCATATACAGATTTATTAACCTTAAACCATCGACGACCAACCCCAAAAGAACAAAAAACCCATAAAATCATAGGGTAACAAAACCCTAGGTTGATCATGAATAGTGGGAATAATAAAACAAAGAAATAATGAATGTATGAAGAATATGGAGGAGAAAAGAGAAAGAATCACACCATTTCAACTAGAAAACTCTTCGTATTCCATTATATCTGCCCCCAAAAAGACAATGTAATGTCTTGAAACATTAGGTATAGTATGATAAAGTCTGGAAGAACATGGGAAAGATGATTTGTTTGAAAACGGGTACGAATGGAATGATTTATGGATGAACGAATTTACCTTCACAATTTTGGACAATTTGAGAAAACATCATAACTTTCCCACATATATGCGATTCAAATGAGCTGCAATGAGGTAAAATAGATAATGGAGGTAAGGATAGGTTTATTTTCATTGAGTGGGAGGGGGATCACCGAAAAAAGTGAAAAATATATAAAATAAAAAAATTATTTTAAACAAAACTGGAAATGGGCCCCTGGGCGGGCCCATTAAAAAAATAATTTACACAAATTCACCATGATTATGAATTATTAATGGGTCCAAAAGGATTTGGTGGTTTGAATATGTTAGTGGTGGAAATTTTTTAAGTTTAGTGGGTGAAAATTGTTGATTAAAAGTAGTTGTAAAAGAAATGAATATGGTTTTTAAAATTGGAAATGGGCTAACGGTAGGACCAAATCATGAAGTAACCACCCTTTCTCCAATAACTCCTAAATAAGAAATTAGGAACCCAAATTAGGGAGATAAGACATATATGGTATTTAAATATACGAAATTAATCTCACACACCACCAATTAAAGGATCAGGATTTTCAATGAACCGGATCAAAGTCATGTCAGGAAACGAAAAAATGGGTTTGATACCATATCACATGGACAACATATGGGGGAGGAGTTTAATGTATTCTTGTTAGTGGTCCCATTAAATATAATGTGGATAATAATGGATACGGTATAACATTATAGAGAAACATATATTACATATATATTCATCATTTAATTTATTCATCCAAAACAAATGGAAGTTCTTATGTTAGAAACTAATTTATTTTATTATTTATATTGAATTTTGAAATATGTATTCCCTTCCAAACACATTCATTAATTTCAAAAAAAATTCTATTTCAATTTGATTAATGTAACACCCCATGATTCCACAATATGTTTCCCTTTGAATAATGCAATGGCATGCATTGTACGCAACTTCGAGATTCTAACACACCACGACCAATCAAACTAGCCATTATAAATAGTAATAACTATTTTTTGAGATTTATAAAATCTATCTCTCAAAATGGACTTCATTTTTTGATTCATAATATCGAAATTAGCCTAGGTTAAAATTTTGGTACTTTTCGGATAACTATCATGTATTGATGAATAGTGAAAATTACTAAATTTTAATTAAAAACAACATTTTTAATCAAAATAATTAAAAGTGATAAATTATGAAGTTGAGTGGTTTAAAAGTATATTTAGAATATATTTTTATCATGTAATTCAATTTTGGTCATTGAACATAATTTTACATTTAAACCAGACATAAACAAGTGCCAATCTTTTGATAGTTATTATCTCTTAAAAACACGCTTTTTGTTTTAACAACGGGAAATAATTTTAAATTAATTTCTGCCACTTCTGTGTTTTGAATTTGGAAAAATGGATTCCATATTTGGAATTAGGATGTTAAAATTGGGTAAATTGTTAACTTTTATTTTTAGACATTTTGGATAATTACTTCGGTAAATATTTTATTTACCATGGTTAAAGGGTAAATCTGGTAAATAAAGGTTAAAAAATAATATTATAATAATACTAAATTACCCTAAAACGTGTCTTAACCCTACTGGTTAATACATGGTCGACCATGGGCATATTTGGGTCGATTTTGGGACCCCATGGATCTACATGTAAGTGATAATGACACTTTATTTTAATTTAGTTAAAATAAATACAAAAATGACACAAGCATATATCTTTTAGAAAAACAATTGTTACATAGGGTTATATATGTTGGAATTTAGACTATAAATATTCATTAGAAATTTAAAATAATTTCCTAGATAATTATATTTTATTTATAATTTTTAGACATTCAATAAGTTAGTTTATTTATGACACAATGGTGATGTAGTAATTACCATAATAGTGAAAAATTAGAATAATTGATATTATAAATACCCAAATTAATATAATATGAGACTTTTATTGAATTAAACTAAATTTGTAGGTTAATATTACATATTAGTATTGAGTTAATTAACTTTTTTCGAATTAATCATTCTGTTATGTGTTTCAGAAAAAATCAACTATTGAATAGTGTCAAAATTGACATAAAAGTGTTTTTAAAACAAATATTATATTATTAATTGATATTAAATTCATAAAAATCTATGGTTCAGCCAAGAGACTTATATCATGATAGGTGTATCATTAATGGACAACTTTTGGGTCTCTTGTATGTATATGGTACGTTTATTAACCATATAATATAAAAAAACAAAGAGACATTGTAAAAGTGAAACTAATTAACTAAGAGTTAATACTTAAAGATAAGGTTATTATAATGACCCAAACCTGTCTAAATTATTTTGGTTCAGTGTTTTTCGACCCATACCCACCTTAACCTATAAATAATCAACTTTGGAGCTATTAGAAACCGAATATGAATTTATTATAAATTAATATTTCTATCTTTTCCAAAGGTGCCCCTCACCCCTCTTATAAAAGGGAACTCCTCCTTCTCATTTCATAACACCTTGAAAGCCTTTTGGTTCGGCCAAACCCTTCCCAAATACTCTCTAAACATCCCTCAAAACAACCTAGAGGCATTATTTTGATCATAAATCCAACCTATGGAGCCCTTTTGATCAAATCAAAATGAAGAACCCTAAGAAGAGGTAATGTTTTCACCACCCCTTTTCAAGTTCCTTTCTTCTTCCACTTCTTCTTTCTTTGTTATTACCATTATAAAATAATAACTCCAATATGTTATATATACTGTGATGTTATTATAAATATGTTACAACCATATTCAGTATTCTATCCACCCTTTGAATAACATGTCACCATACGTGCATACGTACGGCTTACGGTCTCCACGTCGTGGTGTAATTGTTATTCAATATATTATTATTTGGATGGGTACAATAATGATGTGTAATTAATGTAAATAATAAATATAACATGATAATTATTCTGTATATATGATATAACATCCAATTATATATTATTTTAATATCAAAATAATGATATTATCGCTCGTGCGTACTGACGGACTACCGTCTCCACAAACGCGATGAGATTCATTCTCTATCGTACCCATTCAAGTATAAATATCATTTGATGATTTAAAAATAATGTTTATGAACTTCATATCATTATGGATATGAATAATATACAACCTATCCATGACAAACATGGCTTACGTAACAAAACATAAAAAAGATAATGAGTAAGTTAACACCTGAAACGACGATAATTCTAAGATATTATTAACAACGCAACGTTAAAAGATCATATATGATATCATATTAATGTATATGATTCATGAATAATTTAATAACAATTATTTCAACATTATACATGAGGATAACCTACCCCCAACGAAGGAAAAGTACAATGTAAGGGGTTTCTTATATCACTTTTAATTCCGTGAGAATTCCATTGTTCACCACTTATTTATTACATGTGGTGTGTGTACTGCCCATGTTTATATTAATTGTGTAATATAATTTAATTAATGTATATTTAAATCATCATTTTATGATCCTTCTTTCATGGGTGTATGTTTTTTATGTTACCAATTCAATAAGGGAATTTGAAATTTCAATTTCCATTTATTCGGCTTTACGCAAACATCATTGATTATTTTACTCCGAGATTATGTATATAATAACTATTCATTTGCTTATGTCATAATTTCCACTCCTCTTCTCTCTAGATATACTTTTGATATACATAATCACTCAATTGATAATTTATCAAGTCATCGATATGAATTTGATAAGAGTAATTTTAACTCACTCTCCATTTGTTGAGTTAAACATCCAATTCATTGGTGTTGTTTTTATAAGATTATGTGTGAATATCCTTTTATTGATTTAAACTGAATACCCAATCATATTTAGTGAATTTATATTTTTCACACATAACTATGTCGTTTATTTCTCCTTAACCTAAGGATACGACCATTATGAGAGATTTCATCTCAATTTACATTCCAGTGAGACTTCTTTGTCAATATACACCAAATCACTTTTATGTGGTGTATATAATGTACTTTGACATAGTATATCATGAATCCCTTTATTTTCATGATATTACAATGTTTTGATTACCTCAATTATTTTTATTCTAGTTTCTCTCTTTTGGTTATAATCTCTAACTAAAATACCATTTTTAAAAGTTTTAAAGGCTTATTCATCTAAATCTTTCTCATTAATGTCCATGTTTCAAAAATGGTTTTAAGGATTGACTTATATGGACATTGAAGTTTTAAAATTAAAACTCTTTTTAAAATGTATCAAAGTGGTATGGGACACTTTGATTCAAAAATCTATTTTTAAATGGCTTCTTGACAAATAGTGTGACTTTTAAAATGATTTCGAGAAAAAGGGGGATATTTCCCTCAAATAGTTTTGATGATTATTTTCATTTATGTCAACATCCTTCATTATTATGGATTTAGGTTAATGTGATACAATACAATCTTCCATATTGTATCAAATTAGTTATGTTTGAATGTGGATGTTCTATTTTTATACCATTCATGGTTTGTAGTTAAAGTATTGACATTTCGTATGCTAGTTTTAATACGAATGTTTATGTTATGTTTAAACCTATTCATATGAGTAATGCATTGGACTTAATAAGTGACGGGTGGAGCTCGCTACAGCTCCTCGATGCATCGGTAGGTCTCATGAGACAAACTAGTGTCTTGGCACAAGGCCTTGGAAAAATCTTATTTGTAGTCTTGGCATGAGGCCTTGGCTATGTGGTTATGATAGTCTGACATTATGCATTCCATCATTATGAAAGTGGTTATTGATATTTCTTGTGATCATTCGACTAGTAGAATATCTATGTGAGTAAGTAAATGGCATTATTTTATTTTATCTTTTCCATTTTATGATGAAGTTCAAGTTTAAAAGGCTTTCGTTTTAGTTATAAACTGCCTTAAGTGTTTATACTTATCTGTGAAAGCTTCTACTATAATGTTATCCTTACTGAGCATCTGAGATCACCCCTTTCAATGTTTTATTTTTCCCAGGATTATGAAGAAGTGATTTATGAATGACCACCAGGGATAGTATGAGGGGATATGAAGACAAGATGTTTTTGTAGTTTTTTACCTTATGATGTAATGTAAGACTTATGAATATATCTAGTGTTTCCAAGACTACTAAACTAATTGGTGTTTCGAGACTTGATCCTTTGTGATCATGACAATGATATGTAATAATGCACCGACTCTGGGTATCAAGGGTCCGGGCATTACAGTTGGTATCAGATGAATTTTAGTACAAACCTTGGAAGCTGGATTTAGATAAACTCTGATTAGAGCACGTAGACCTAAGATGAAATTTGAGGATTATTATAGAATAACTTCATAGAATTTTGGTATTGTAGAGAATTTGCGAGTTTTCTATGCAATACATCCATGTATGGATACGAGCAGGTAGAGGCGGCTCTAGAACAGATGTACCTAGGGGTAAAACCCAAAAACACCGCGTTGAGCTAGACTCGAATGGGAACGGGTGCACGACAACGGGCCTTGCTGCACTCTTGGTTACGAAACTCCCGGGGGATATGCTTAGGATAATTTACAATTTCTTTACAAACGGATTTAAATTAATATATATATAAGATGAGATTAAATAACATTGGTTAATTCTAATGTGTTTCAAATTGAGAATATGGTGACATGTTAATCTCTAAATGATTTAATGACTACTGTTACTCACACAATGCTTTTTGGTTTTAGTCAATGGCTAGATTCCAAGGATGTCATAGTGATTTTGAGAATGATTTACAAGGTGGGAACTGTGGTAGAAATGAGCAACAAAATGGAATCTTGATAGGCGTAAAAGATATCGTCTTTATGCCAAATCAGTTTTCCAAAAATATGATCAAAAACATATATATTAACAACTCCCGGACTCAATAATGAAGAGAAAGGTGATGAATGATATGAGCTCCAGTAAGGGAGACCATGGAGAAAAGAACCCTCAATTTCCATCATGCAAGAAATGTGGTAGGAGACACCCTGGAAAGTGTCTCAATGGGACCAAGAATGCTTTACACGTGGGAAGGAAAGACATAAAGTGAAGAATTGCCGAAGAAAAATGAAGAGTACTATAGAACAAGATAAAAATGGTCCAAAGAGTCCATTTATAGTCATTTTCCGTAAATGTAGGGGACCTGGCCATTACCTGAGTGAATGCCTTATTCTATAGGATATTTTCCTGGTCAAAGTAGAAGCCATGTGGAAAAAAATGTTTTGAGAAATGTTTAAAAAGTATTAGTGCTCCTTGTTTATGGGTTTACTTTGAAATAACTTTCTCTTGTATTTGTAACCCCGCAGTTTGCCATGTGAGAATGATATTTAAGGAAGAATTATCTATTCTCTTGTGGATATAGGTATAAATATCCATTTGGTTTTATATGATCATTGGGGTTTGAGTGAATTATAAGTTATTATAATTTGGGATGAAAATGAAAAGTTTGATATAACATTTGTTGTTAAATTATGTTATGGTATTTTGAGGAATTTTTCTCATTTTGGTAATATTATAAAACATAGTTTTTGAAAAAGGACAACACGTAGACCGTGTGACAACCCATCGCATCGGACAAAGCTGTGGGAGTCAAACCCACAACCAAAGTGCGATTGGGATTTATCGCCTACCACTGGACTGCGTGAGGTCCCTGGATAGTGTGAGTAATTTTTTTAGTTAAATGATTTATTGATCAATAATAAGTTGATTTGGGTTCTTATGTCTTATCAAATGAATACCCTTAGTATAGGAAAAAGATTTGGTGATTAAGTGATAAATGTTATTTTGGAAGTTGTCCGCATTGTTGGGAACACTATATGCCCAAGGAAAATAGAATACTATGGGATTTCATTAGAGGAGTAATGGTGGATTTTTATCTATGTTTTTATTGTGGATTTATAGTGATTTGGGTTATTTATGGAAATGATTAACCTATAATAAATAATATGTGATTAGGTTAAGTATGTGACTTTAAGAGTATATGATGTCATTTGGAGATACAATTTAACATGGAAGACTACATTCTTATATGTTTTGGGTTTCAATATTAGTTCAGATTATATTGAAGGATTTTAAGGAAAATTTATTATTGAATGGTATTTATTTAACTTTGGGGTATTGTTGGTTTAATTTTAGAAATTAAGATTACTGTTTATTTATCTCAAGGAATATTTTTTTGGGGGATCATTAGATCTTGCACTAACCATTTTGGTTTTGATTAATCTCCAAAGACAATGTAAATATATAGTTTATCTTGTATGGATCATGTGATTCTATAGAAGTTTATTCTAGCTCTTCCACTGTGACCAAGCCTTCTTGAATACTCATAGTTTAAAAAAAATTGAGTTAGTGGTGGAAATTTATTAAAGAATGAAACTCTACTTAAAAATTAAGTATATATCTTTATATTCTTAGTCAATATCATAAATTAATTCCTCATCTTTATGTAATGTAACTTAAAACAAAAAAATGTTGTCTGTTTACTTTCCTTCTAGGAGAATAATGACCGCTTGTCCCTACACAAGTTTGTGGTTTTCTTATTGTTAACATTCTCCTGATCATGATTTCTATCCCTCTCCATTATAACTTGACACTTAGTTTATCGTCCATATCCATGTTTTTCTACATGGAATCCAAGTATGGGTTATCTTGGGTGACCTTTATACCTCTCTTTCCTTCTATTAAAGTGATAGTTTTATTGACTCTTTTTCTGATGTGGGACTTTCCATTATATTATCAAGCCCATTTTTTTAAAAAAAATTACAAGGACACAATTTATTTAAGGAGGGGAGAATGTAACACCCCAAGCTTCCACGATATGTTTCCCTTTGAATAATGCAATGGCGTGCATTATACGCAACTTCGAGATTCTAACACACCATAACCAATCAAACTAGCCATTATGAATAGTAATACCTACTTTTTGAGATTTTATAAATTCTATATCTCAAAATGGACTTCATTTTTGGATTTGGAATATCGAAATTAGCCTAGGGTGAAATTTTGGTACTTTTCAGATAACTTTCATGTTTTGATGAATAGTGAAAATTACTAAATTTTAATTAAAAACATCTTTTTTAATCAAAACAATTAATATTGATAAATTATGAATTTTAGTGGTTTTAAAGTATATTTAGAATATATTTTTACCATGTAATACAATGTGTGTCATTGAACATAATTTCACATTTAAACCAGACATAAATAAGTGCCAATCTTTTGATAGTTATTATATTTTAAAAAACGCGTTTTATGTTTTAACAATGGGAATTAATTTTAAATTAATTTCTGCCACTTCTATGTTTTGAATTTGGAAAAATGTATTACATATTTGGAATCAGGATTTTTAAATTGTGTAAATAGTTAACTTTTATTTTCAGACATTTTGGATAATTACTTCGGTAAATATTTTATTTACCATGGTTAAAGGGTAAATCCGGTAAAAAGGGTTAAAAAATAATATTATAATAATACTAAATTACCCTAAAACGTGTCTTCAACTTATTGTTTAATACATGGTGGACCATTGGATTCTTTGGGTCGATTTTGGGACCCCATGGATCCACTTGTAACTGATAATGACACTTTATTTTAATTAAGTTAAAATAAATTCAAAAATGACACAAGCATATATCTTTTAGAAAAACAATTGTTACATAGGGTTATATATGTTTTATTTTAGACTATAAATAATCATTATAAATTTAAAAATATTTTATACATTATGATATTTTATTAATAATTTTTAGACATTCAATAAGTTAGTTTATTTATGACACAATAGTGATGTAGTAATTACCGTAATAGTGAAAAATTAGAATAATTGATATTATAAAAACCCAAATTAATATAATTTGAGACTTTTATTGAATTAAACTAATTTTTTAGGTTAATATGAAATATTATTATTGAGTTAAATAACTTTTTTCGAGTTATTAATTCTGTTATGTGTTTCAAAAAAAAATCAACTATTGAATAGTGTCAAAATTGACATAAAAGAGTTTTTAAAACAAATATTATATTATTAATTGATATTAAATTCATAAAAATATAAGGTTCGACCAAGAGACTTATATCATGCTAGGTGTGTCATTAAGGTACCACTTGGGGGTCTCTTGGATGTATATAGTATGTTTATTAACCATATAATATAAAAATACAAAGTGACATTGTAAAAGTGAAACTAATTAACTAAGAGTTAATACATAAAGATAACGTTAATATAATGACCCAAACCTGTCTAAATTATACTGGATGAGTGGTTTTCGACCGATAACCACATTAAATTTTAAATAATAAACTTTTGAGCAATTATAAACCGAATATGAATTTATTATAAATTAATATTTCTATCTTTTCTAAAGGTGCCCCTCACCCCTCTTATAAAAGGGGACTCCTCCTTCTCATTTATTCACACCTTAAAAGCCTTTTGGTTTGGCCAACCCCTGCCCAAATACTCTATCAACATCCCTCAAAACAACCTATAGGCATTAGTTTGATCAGAAAGCCAACCTAAGGAGCCCTTTTGATCAAATCAAAAGGAAGAACCCGAAGAAGAGGTAATGTTTTCACCACCCCTTTTCAAGTTCCTTTCTTCTTACACTTCTTCTTTCTTTGTTATTACCATTATAAAATAATAACTCCAGTATCTTATATATACTGTGATGTTATTATAAATATGGTACAACCATATTCAGTATTATATCCACCCTTTGATTAACATGTCACCAAACGTCCGTATGTACGGCTTACCATCTCCAGGTCGTGGTGTAATTGTTATTCAATATATTATTATTTGGATGGGTATAATAATGATGTGTAATTAATGTAAATAATAAATATAACATGATAATTATTCTGTATATATCTTTGAAAACACGTTTTCTCCTCAAATATGATCAAATAGGTCATCTATTATAGGCAATGGATACCGATTATTTACCACGAGCTGATTCAATTGAAAAAAATCCATGCACAACCTGAGGTTACCATCCAACTTCTTGGAAAAAAGGGCTGGTGAACCCCAAAGAGAAGTTATGGGGTATATGAAACATTTATCTTCCATACCCTCCAACTCCTTATCAATCTCCAAAAGATCTATAGGTTCCATCCTATATAGAGGAATTATCACTGGTGATACTTCTAGAAAAATGTCAATAGAGAAATATACCTCTCACATCAGAGGTAGAACAAAGAAATATTTAGAAAATATGTGTCTAACATGATCCAATAATAGATTTTGTTAATAATTTACTTCATTTTTTACCTTTTTAGAATTTATTATTTCTTTTATATCAGTTATTACCATGTTATAATGTTTATTTATTTTTTTAAAGTCTTTCGGAACTTTTGACGATATTCAGTAATTGAGTCCAAAATGAAATTTGAATGATGTCAATAGTTAAATTGTTAATTATTCCATCTTGTCTTAAATAATATTAATGAAATTAATGTCAATTTTCTACATCAATTTTACTTTGCATAAAACTATTATGCATGGTTATGAAAACTGAATTATGTTATAATCATGGAGAGTGGAAGCTGAACATACGCAGGTGAAATGATTCCATTTTTCAGTGATCCTTATACCAAGAAGGTATGTATTATTTTATATTTAAATATTTATTTAAATTTAATTAATAAAAGATTAATAATTTTTTATAGTTATATATATCATTAATGTGATTCACCAATGAACAATTAATCACATAAATTCATCACGGTTATAGTTCACACGAACTCATGAATGATGTTGTAATTTTTCTATTCATATAAAGATAAGTATGTAAATATAATATTATTCATTTATAATGATAAATATTTCATGAATATAAAATATAAAATTTAGTTACATTATTAAAACAAGTATTGAGAGACAGGGATGGAAGAATAATGGTCAGTTCATGATGCGGTAGTCCACAGTATACACGGACAATGAATTCATTCCCCATTTGATGGAAAATACGATGGATATGGGTGATGAAATTAAAATAAAAATATATCTTTATATGACATAAAATCAATCTAATTATTCTTGAAAATTAATAAATTATATTATTTAACAATAAAAAATATTTTGGGGAAAATGTTATTTACAACTAATATACAATATCTTTCTACATTCATAAATAAAATGAAACATATTAGAAAAAAAAATTAAACCCAAGTAAAATTTTATATTAGAATTTAAATATAGAAGTTTATTATGTCTAATATAATTTATGAAATTTTTAGAAACATACAGTCAAGTAATTTTTAACATCGAATGGCTGTAATACTCTCTTTTTAGTGAAATACATCTCTTGAGTGTAAAATTATATTTGTTCTTATATAATTTACTGAAACCATATATGATGAATGATACAAATTATCAAATTTATGTAATGTTGGATTTATGAAGAATGATGTTGCAGGAGTATGATTATGTATATTTCATATATATATAATTTAAAGAAGAAACTTTTGATCTGGTTGATGGACACACACATGATTATATTCAATGCTTGATGTAGGGTCATATATCATGATATGACTCAGATGTTGAGTAAAATATGGGATAACAATTAGTTATGAGCCTCATTAGGGTTACATTTTAAGATCATTATGTTGATTTATAAAGTTTAAAATATCAGGAATTTATTTAGGAAATTATATTGTAGTGTTATATAGGATAATGGATTGATATAAGGGAATATTTTGGAAAGATAAAATAATAAGTGAATCTCATGAAGAGAAATTGACGATGGTTTAAACTGGTGAGTCATTAGAGCATTTTTAATTTTTGTGTTGTGAAATATTAGAGGAATTAAAAAGATGATTATTGATAATATGAGGTATATTTACAAAATCATAGATGTATTCTTCTTATTAACCATTTTTAAACAATCTAATGGTATATCTCCTTCAAAAAAATCCCCATTATTAAGGAACATGAACCATAAATATTTCATTGTGTGAACATAGTGTTATTGTGGATGAGTGAAATAAATAAAAATATAGAGGTTCTGTGAATGTTAGAGTCTGGAAGAGACAACAGAAGGTTGGATGTTGTCTATAAATATTCAGAAAAGCCACTCATTTATGGGGAATAACTATTTTGGGGAAATTCAACGTATTTTTTTTTCAAATGTCTAAAATGATTCAATTTGACAATGGAGAAATATATGGGACAAGAAATTTCATTATGGATTTTTTTTAAATAAATAGATGAGAGGATTTACCTATTAATGGGACACATTATAATGAATGTTAGGATGAGTGAGCTACATATAATTATTTATTTGAGTGAGGAATAATTTAATTGAATTAAACAAAGTAAGATGTGTGAAGTAATCTCTATGAAAAGAGTTTCACAAAAATAAAGATAAATAATTATTTAAAAAATATTTCTATAAATATAGAATATCAATGGATGTTACTCGATACATAACTATGTTACTCGATACATAACTAGAAAATCATATCATTCACTATTGTTATTTTAAAGGGACATCGACAGATTGATATAGTTCAATTGAAGAATTTGAGAAAGGAGAAAATATTTTTTATATAATTATAATGTGATCCTCATGTGATTAAACAGAGCGTCACCATTATCAAAATTTATGTAGAGATAATAACTTGTATGGTCCCAATGATAATTAGTGGTCCTTTTTTAAATGAAAATAATAAATTCAATTAGTAGTGTTACTCCATGTTAAATCGTCCCACCACTGTGATAATCTAATTGGACAATTCCTATATTGTGAACTATCTAAATTCCATATATTTAGTGTTTTATTTTCATTTTTTATTTGCATATATTATTAACTGACAATGTATACTCAAGAGGGAATTATATTTAATGTGTTAGGGATACATTTTCTTGTAGATTCATTTTTTTATTCATGAGATATTTTGGTATCCCTATGGATTTATATATGTTTTAATGGATTTTGGAATGAATAAGGAATATTGTTGTATGAATGTATATTAGATACTCCAGTGATCAATATTTCACACATTAAACAGTATTTCAGACCATGAATTTCTTAGAGCAAGGCCATTCATTCCATGAACTAGAGTTTCACAACATGATTCAAACCTCCCCATGAAAATTTTTAATTTCCCTTTTAACTCTCCACTTGAATTTTGGTTTGAACCATGAAATATTTTATTATATACTATTCAACTTGTGAACCTACAGTTTACCATTTGAAATTTTCATTGGTGGACCGTTTACTCCATGATTGGGGGTTTAACAAATGAATTGTGGTAGAAATATTTAAATTTAGAATTTTAGAAATTATTAAATTATTCTGTTTTTATGGGATTCTATCAATCTCCACCCATATTTTAATTTACAAGAACTAGGGAATGATTGAGAGAATCTATCCTTCCATGTCCATTAATTATTTATCCTCTAAGATTCGATTTATTGTAAACTGTTTATGTTAAGCCACATCGTACGTCCTCCACTATATTATTCCTCCATCAATATTTTTTTCCTCTTTGTTTAAATTCTTTTTATAACCCTTTGAGTTTTTTTTTCAAATGAGGTTACCTATTAAATATAGTTCTAATGTATTTATTTTTATTTTTTAGAGTCACAAAGGTTGTCTTATTCATTCAATAGATATTTTCTACTGATGGTGATTCAATTCAGATTATGATGAATCAATTCCAAATAATCCAAGGTTGTCCTCCTATAGAAATCTATTTTAATAACCTCTCAATTTTTTTCTTTGGAAATTTAGTTTAATTATTTTAATGTTTATTTATATATTTAATATTTATGGTTTTGAAAAATAATTTCAATGTGTGTTTTCACATAGAACTATATAAGTATTTAAATTTTTTTTATTTTTAACATAATATGATCGAATTTTATGTATCATAGATTTTTTAAAAACAATTAATGAAAAAATATGATTTTTGAAGGAATATGCCACAATTTCTGTTAAAAATAGATTAAAATGTGTTACAATGACTTTTGAGTTGTTATTTTAAAGACTAATCAGTTCATTAAAATTTGTTAACATATATTTTAAATATAATTTTTAAAAATATAAATAGAAAAGTACACAATTATAAAAAAATTGAGTTGGTTCTGAAGTTATAAAAAATTGAATTTTTAAAGGGTTTTTAAATTTTTGGGGCTGTGAGAAACTAATGATAAAGGTTTTTCCTTTTATCCCTTTATGGATGGTACATTATTTATGTGGAGATTAAGTGATATATATTTAGAGAATTTTTATAAGAAGGAGTTCTATGTTACTATGACATTTAATATTTATTATTTATAAATATTGAATTTAATTATTTCTTTTTCTCACCCTTACATATATTTGATTCTGGTATGTTTGGTACCTATGTGGGAATTCAAGACACTTGTTACACTATATATTCTTACACAACTCATATAACATAATTATGTATCATGTAAAATAAGTAGTTCAACTAATTATAGTCATTCTTGTGGGTAGTTGGGTTTTAAATTGTTAGACCCAACATAGGATAGGAAATAGACCCGTTTTGTATTATTCTAGATCAATCTCACACCAAGATCTATGGTGGAGCCCATGAAATCTATTCTCTGGTTGGTGGATTGGTGTAACTAATTACTTTATATTTGTATTTACATCATCTCTTTACTAATATCAATGGAAAATATAAGAATATTATTCAATGTTTGGTGATGAAATGGTTTATTTTTATGAACCCTTCCATTTATTCCTTGTGAATGGATTTTCTAAAGGATGGTTTAAATGGATTGAAATGGTTATTCTTAATGAATGTAGATTATCAAAGTAAGGTGTGTGTGTGTGTTTTTTATGATAAATCTATACCTTAGTGATTCATTTCATTTGAACAAAAAGTATATATATTTTTATTATAAATTTATAAATGTTATTTTCATTCTTCCTTATGTATTTGATTATGAGAAATCATTTTTATGTTGCATTTTAGACTATATAAAATGATTTTTTTGTAAAAACAACACTTTATATTGAAATCTAGAAGGAAAATGTTCATCACTAACTATATATACGAATTGTTGGGAACAACTTCAATACATTTTCTTTTATGTTTCCTTGGTAGTGGTATCTCTTCTTATTCAATGATCAAATTTTTCTGATAGTGGTAGTGTAAAAATTGGTCCATGACCATAGGTTTCTTGTAGGTTCTTTGAATAATTTTAGTTAGAGCTTTAATCTTCATATATTTATGTATTTTCTTGGGAGGACTAAAATTACATTTGAAGTTTTTTTAATATCAGTGTTTTTCTTTCCCATAATTCTTTGTTTATATGATGACATGGTTTAATATATATTCCATACTGGATTCAAATGAATCTTCATATTTCTTATTTTTTTTAATACTATTTGATATATGGATGGATCAAATTTGAATTCTGGTTGGATTCCAATTTACATTTTTATTATATTTTATTTAAATAATTCACATTCATGTAGTTTTAATATCCAATTACTAGTGTCCAGTTTTCATAGATCAATAATTAATTTTATGATTTTTTTTGATGCTCAGTTGTTTTGTTCTTTCCCATTCAATTCAAAATTGAATGTGATACTATATTCTTTGGAATTATCCTATTATATTGATGAGACCTTATATTATTTTGTGGTGTGAATCTATAAAGGAAAATATGATGGTATCATGACATGATTGGTGGGTTATATATAGTTTCTTTAACACATAAATTTGAAATAAGACTTATGTTTCTTTAGGAATATTGTGTTTGGTTTTTAGTTGAACAACATTGTTGTTCATTTTATATATCATTGAAACCTTTTGGATTCATTGAGATTATTCTATAATAATGGTTGTAAATAAATGGAGAGAAAATTCATTTTTTTGTAGACCCCTTAGTATAGTAATAATTTTTAATCTCTTAGGAAGATGGTTATTGGAATATAATTATTACCGAAACACATTAGGAACTTTTTGGAAAAAAGATTTTTCCACACCCTGTAAGGATCTCCAGTGATTTGGACATATTTTTTAAACCTATTTGGATTTTAAATGGTCTGAGATGGTTTTCTTTACTCATTTTTGGTGAGTCCACATGTTGGTTTTTCATATTTTGATGATTTTCAGATGATATTTCTTGGATTTTTGTGTTTTATTTTTCAAGTTGTTTTTTTAGAAAATGTTGTTACTATAGATAAGAGGCACTGTTTTAATTTAGAATTATCCTTTATGTATTAGTTTGTGTTTTTTTAAAACTAGATGGTTTTGGTAAATATTAAAATAAACTATACATTTGAAAATAGTATAATAGATAATGGTTTTATAAAAGTAATACTTATAAATTGATTGTAATATATATTTACCAGAAGATTTAGAAATGATAGGATATGATTTATGAAAAATTTCATGTTTTAAAAAAACAATTTGGTAAAAAAGATGTTGAAAATTATGATTTTAGGAAATTATTTTGAATTAATGGGGTATAATTTTATATTATTTCTGTGATTTTTTCGGTAGAAGTGCAATAAATTTTATTCCATATCATCGATAAGATTAGTTTTTGTTTATTTATAAGACTCAAATTGAATGGTTTCATATCTAAAGATATTTTGGCATTGTCTACAAGATATGGTCAAGAAATGATGTATATTATTAATTTTTAAGGATAATCTACAAGGAGAATCATCCTCTCATTTTAAAAATAACCTTTTTATTGTTTATTATAAAATAACATTGATTGGAGAGGTGGAAATTTTACATTGTATTATTTAAAATAATTATATATTTTCTTGGATCATTACATAGAATACATTGGATATAATCAATGTTTATTTAATGATTTAGAGGGGATATAATGAATTAAATGAACTCCATGATTATCTTAGATGTGTTATATATTTCATTGAGATTTCGTTAACTCGATGTTCAATATAGGTGCATCTATTTATTTCATATTTGAATATGTGGTGGAGATTCATTGACTAATTGTTTTGTTTACTAATGGAATTATCACATTCTATACTGTGTTTGGGATTCAAATGTATGGTTTTCTCCATTTTTTTAGAGTTTCTTATGATATTTTTAGGTTTCAAATCATATGTGCTTTTATTTTTAGTGATCACATGGTTTGACATCATACTCGAGATGGAATAGATAGTTTCATACCATTAAAATATTGATTCATATATCTATAGGGGGTGTTTCACGTCAATAGAGCGATGTGCTTTTATTTAGAATGGTGAAAGGGGAATTTAGGAATGCCATTATGGATATGATCATGGTGGGAATGGTGGGATGATAAAAAATATTTCTACATTATATCTTGATTATTAGGGATAATTTTCAGATGATTTTCATCTTGTGATAAAATTTTCAATGAAATTTTCCTAATTTAATTTTCTTATTTTACCTCATATACCAGGAGTGGAGTTATGTAGTGTGTCTGTTCTATGAGATGCACTGTTATCCATTAATATATATAGGTTGTCTACAACTCAGTTTATATTTTATAATGTTAGTTAGAGTAATTGGAGACAAATAGGTTTCTAAATATCACAATTTATCCAGGGGTTCTCCGGTCCATTTTTCCAAAAATAAAAAAGGATCCCTTAGATATGTGTGTGTTATCTGCAATTAAACAATTAATGGTAATGAAGTGGTATCCCTATACACATATATATTTTATTTTATAATATAATCAATGATCCTAGGTATTTTTTAATATTGATCTATGATCATCTTACCATCAGGTGTGTTTTCAACCATAATAAATATATCATATAGTGTTTTATAGAATTTATTGTTTATAAGAGTATCTAGAATTTTGTCAGTCTCATGAACATGACATATGCTTTCATGGCACTAATGTATCAAATTTTCCATCCTTCTCTAGATTAATTATTTTAATATCCATGGATGCCATCTTACTGTATTCTCACAACCGACATAGCCTTACAAAACATCATGAGAATTTTTTGGATACACATATAAAGAATAAATAATATACTGATATTATAATGTTCCACTTATAGATGGATGAGATTCACTTCCTGGGTGTTATTGTCTTAGAGATAGAAGTATAAATTGGCCTAATTAATGTGAGATATGTAGTTTCTTGGGAGTAGCCAAATAATTACGTTGACATATAGAGTTTATTTGGGATGGTTGGATATTATATGAATTTCATATAAGACTTATTATTCCAAGAAGATTGTATTATGGGATTGAATTTGTGGTTTATTATTTCTGTACAATCAAATACCTAAGATAAAACATTTCAGAAGATAAAAGGGAGAATGGATCCATTACCCGAAATAGTTTTACCTATGTTGGAAAAGATATATACTATATTTTATAAATAATTTGTTTATAGTTCTCAAAGGTGTTCTGATGAGTAAGATAGATTCATTCAATGCGAGTCTTGTCAATTGAGTCCACACAAGATGAATTATCTTCACACAATATCAAATTATACATGATCGTACATGACTTAGGTTATTGGAGACATTATTTACAAGGAGAGTGTTTCTTGTGTAATCATAACAAAAAAATCCTAAAATATATATATTTACACAGAATGCATGATTCTTTGAAATCGATGGTTGGTTTCATATCAGTAATCCTTTGAATTTGAGTTTTCATATACAATGGGAATAGATGATGTAGTTATCAACATACTTAGCTGGATAACTCAAATAAAGGCTATTGAGGTGTCCAGTAATGAGTGGATTATTGTATACTTGTTATTCAAGAAGTACATAGAGGTACATGGAAGTTATGGAAAAAATTTCTATCATCCTTGGAAGTTACTTCCACACTTATGTATATAGTGACGATGATATAGTTATCATATATTCTTTTGGGAGAGTGTATCATGTTAGAACATGCTATTGGGTTGGACTGTGGGTCACAGAGAACATTTGAATTTTTATTTTTTCATTTGGGTATCGGTATCCATATTCATGGTGTTGATGTGACATTTTATTTCATCATTTTGGGTAGTATAATATGATATTAATATGATGTATTTCTACTTGCACCATCAATTCTGGTCAATGGGTATGAAACATTAGATAGTTGGTTTTTTCAATAGGTGTTCTACCTATCGTGAGGTGATTGGAGAGTAATAATGACTATGTGGTATTTTAATGTTGTTATCCATTCTTGATTTTAAATTTGATGATTTTGAAATATAATTAATGACTATATTGTGTAATTATACATTAATGTGTGATTCTATATTGTTTGGAGTGTATATGATCGTGAAGGCCTCTCATTTAACACCGATCATAGATACATTCAAAGTTGGCGACCTTGGTAGAATGAATATCCATGATATTGTGATGCTTCATGGGGTTACACATACCATTGTATCATATTATTGATTTTAAGTATACATCTCATTTTTTGATATGTTTATAGAGTGAGTTTGGTACACAGGTTCTACAGAGCAGAACATAAGACCCTCTGACATATGGCTAGTCATATATCCAGGATCATGTTATTTAAAATAATACTAGAGTTTTTGAAATTGATTTTGGTCGATCTTGGGATTTTTATATACCATAAGTGGATTCCATCTACAAAAAATGCTACCAGGTGACTATTAATGTGGAACATTATGAGGCTTTGTATAGTAAGACACATCGATCGGAATTGTGATGGATAGAGGAATGAGAGGAAGTGATATCGGTCCTCATCTCATGTAGTACACTTCATAGAATTTCATGTAGGTCATAATTAGGATGTACACCATACATCATAGATTACAATCTTACACAAATCTCCTTTGACGACCTACGGAGTTTGACGAGGGGAATCAGGTCTTTTTATGTTTGTCTCTGAGGTTGGGACAATGACATATTTGGATACATGGTAATATTTCAACATGATCTATCAACCCATTCATGATAATATAGTGTTTTAGTCCAGTAGAGTATCGTTTGTTGTTTCCTCAAAGGTACCAAGCCATGACTGATATATTGACAGTATCTTAGACATTTTATTATAACGAAGACTCATATCACACACTATATCTTGTTGAGAAGGAGATATAGGTAGATGTATCTTTCATGGATCATAATATACGTATTATTGATAAGAGTAAGAATGACCTATGAGAATGGATAGTACTTCTAGTATACGATCCATGGTATCAATATCGTTTGTAGGATGATACTTGTGTGTAGGAGGGCGACGTAAGTTCTTAGTGGAATGATATTTTCATAGGTGTTTCATGACAACCCATGGAAGAGAAATTTGAGGAAATATTTATTTATGGGGTAATATTATACAATGATAGGGGTTTTTCATGAAATTTTAATACTTTATTTTCCATGTTAAAAACTTTTTCTAATTATTATTTTTCTTAATAGATTATGTTGGTCCCATATCCATATTGGGATGTTTTGGGAGAAGAATGAAGTTGGGGGCCTAATGTTTGGAATTAGGACCAATACATGATAATTGTTTGGAATTAAATACATATATTTAATGAAATAAATGTATTAACCTTGGAATTCATTGTTCACATCATCAAATAAACATTTCCCACAAGTTAAATCGTGATCATTACTTGATTTGTAATGTGTTTATACTACGATTATATTCCAAAAATTAGTTTTTAATATAATATTAAGGGCCACTATTTTTGATATAATCCCCCCTCATAATTTAAATTCCCTCATGAATATGTGATCCCAAAATGAAGTTACCCTTTAAATCTTATCTCATCCTTTGTCTTTGCTTCATGATATAGAATTTTTTTCTTGAACTATTAGTCTCATTGGATCCATGAAGGTATGTTTTACATTCCACTTCTGCTATTTTTTATTGTCTTCATATCAATAGAACTATATTTTTTGAATCTAATATGACATATTTCTAGGGTTTTCATATATTCATCAATTTATTCTTGGACTAGAATGAATATGATTTTGATAATGGATTACTGGTCTACAACATGTTTATGGTAGGTGGTTTATTCAACATCATTAAATATTTTTGTTTTATATATCCTGTTATAGTTATTCCATATGTCATACCATCAAGGGTGTTCCTTTATAATTAATTAGACTTGATAAATTTTGTATGGAATTATTTATTGGTTCCACTAGTACATTTATATGGTTGGTAGCTGTTAGTCCCAAATTGTACCACCCACAAGTAGAGTTCAAATTTTATAATACTTTTATACAACACATTTTGTTGTGTGTGATATCATTGTTGATAGAGGGAGCCTTATTGAATAAAATTATATATTAATAATGAGTTTATGGATACTTTCCGTCTGACCACATTATGTATAATTTATTATATTTTATGAATATAAAAAGATGGAATAACTTGGATTAACTCATGGATTGTGAATAATTATTAAGTGATGAACATAATTGACTGAATTATCTGATATGATTGTGGATTATATGAATATTTCTAATTCACGGGTCTAGATTCTATTATATTACATGGATATTTCTACTCCATCAATCATTATTTATTATAGTACTAGATTCCTTGGATATTTAAACTCCTAGGAAAATACTTCCATAGTTTGGAAAGGGAATGCCTAAAGCATGAAATTGAATTTATAAGCCAATAATCTGACATGCATTGTGGATATGGTCTTTAGACTCCACCCAAGTTATTAAAAAGTTTCCATCAAGATGACCATATAATTGATGATGATTCATTAGTTTTCTATACCATGGATCCGTCCCTTTAGGATATTAAATTCTATTACATGTAATATGATGTTGTGTAATGTACAATCATTATTAAATGGTATTACCATTGTTGATATTTTTCTATTATTTATAGGTATCCATGTTATGGGTATTTGATCACAGTTGTTACAATGCATGGTATCAAACCTACATATGCATGATTTATCATTATCCCTTGTTTATGGGTGATTTTGAATTTTTCAAAGGGGGCCATGGTTTGCATGAAAATTTCACCCTTTCTTATGAAACTGTGCATTCATGACTATTATACCTATGATATTACTCACAATAAATCATTTTTTTCTGAAACATGATTTTTCGAAGACACTATTGGGGGTAGAATATGATGTCTTACCAAAAACCTTGTTCATTTATTTAATTGGGTACCCGAACAGACTTCATGGATATATGTCTGAACTAGGGTGATAACCCACTATATAATGCTTGATGGGATTTGTTTATGAATGGAGGTACACCAGACCGAGCTATACTCGTGATGCTATATGGACATAGTCATTCTCGGTGCATTGGTATTTTGATACATATATTATATTTGTAAGAATGTTTCCTTGTATTTCCAGACTTTTTTAATATTAACATTACATGATCATCATATTTTATATGACACCACGTTCATATTATTTTGTATTACAGACATCAGGATAATGGTTTCTCTCTATTGATCAGTTATTATATATTATTCTACTAATTTGATGTTATTATTATTACTGTTGTGTTACAATATTACATGAGGGAATAGTCTCCCAACAGAAAAACCATAGTCCCTCACTACTTTTCAACAACATCTATCATACGAGGATATGTTCATGGGTCCACATGGCCCATTGGCTTGAGTTTCCATTTAGTGGATCTTTGGTCGTGATCTTACAGTATGAATCCAAGATCAACCCATAAAAGATGGGAATTTGTTTCTCCTCACATGATGATACAGTATTATGAAATTAAGCAAAATGATTCATATAATATTCTATAAATAATTATTTTAATTGTTTAAAAGATATATTGAAACATAAAAATAATAGGTGAGATTTACTGGATTAATAAGATATTAATGGATCATAGGTATTAAGAATTATATGTTATATAGATCAATTATCCATACAATGAATAATTAATTATATATTCTATAAATGTATAAAATATTTTCTATAATTGTAATATTATAAAATAATAGAGAAAATTTATTAAGGCATATCTAGACATATGACATGGAAATAGAGAAATATTTTATATATTATCCGTAAGGTAAATGAATTAATTCTTCCCACAATATTATCATTATTTTTAGAAGTAATTTACTTTGTAATAAATATAACCTTTTTTAACATCCTTCCAAGATAATTTCTATCATTTTAAATAAATAAATATTCTTATTATATTTATATGAAATGATGTTTAATTATTATTTTATCATGTTTATTATATTAAAAACAATAGATCTTGATAACTCTATTTGTGATGTAATTCAAATGATGGTATAACTAAATTATACACATTTATCTTATATTTGGAACTATCTTATTCATTATATGTATAATAATCGCATCCATTGACTCAATAATATTTTATTGTTTTATTAGAATGATTATAAATTATTATACATATTTAGTTATTTTTATTAGGTAAAATGAAAAATAATTCATTTAATGGATAATGGGAAATTCATGATTTCTTATAATAACTCATACATGTTGAAGAATGTGGTAATATAGATAAAATATATCAATGTGGATTATAATAGATTTATTCCTTTATTAATGACTCCAAGTTTAATGGGGATGTATATCTTATGATATATAAGTATGAATCCTTTGAAATTTGAATGAAATAAATTGTGAAGTATATTAGGCATGGTTCATTAAATGATTATTCTTGATGACCTTTATATTTATTTTTGGGGTTATTCCACAGAGGAATCATCATTTACACTAATTGTGGTTATATTATATTCTATTCAAAAGTCAACAAATAAGTGTGTAATAGGAAGCATCTTAATTTTTTTATAATTACTTGTGGTTGTGTGTCCCATGTCAGAAGCATTTAATCATGTAAAATTAACCATATATTAGGTTAATGTCAATTTATTGATTATATAAAATATATATTATGTCACTATATATATTATCCATTTAAATAAACAATATTTCTCATTATATATTACGTCATAAAAGTGAATTTATTTAAAAAAGTAGTTAGGGAAAATTAGAACCCAATGAGGTAGAAAGATAATTGATAGATGATAATCTTGAGAAATATGATCCAAAAAAGGGACGTGTAAAATTTATCCATATAGAATAAAAATGAACTAGAATACGTAGTTATATTTTATCAAGAACGTAATAAATATCATTATTATTTTATAGTGAATTTTAATCAATTTCCATCAATGTTAATCCATAACAGATATATACTGTTTTGTGTGTATCTATAATGTGTTCTTTATTTCTATGGGGTTTAAAAAAATTCATGGTATTAAATGTGTAGAAACCTTTTATATAGTTATTATGATCATATTTATTTTTTATTATTTTAACTAAAAATACAATGACAACAATGATATTTATAAAATATTTTTCAAAAATGCATTATCATAAGTTAATTGTATTGATGTTATATATATATATATGTTACCTCGACCGATTTTTATGATGAAAGAAATTTTGGTAAAATATTTAGGATTTAATGATCCTTATTTATTAAAACAAGAATCTGGGTGTTAGAATATTCATTTTTACGAATCCCTAAAATATTTTCAATTTATAAATAGTGAATATAACCTTTTTTTCTATAAATTAATAGATATATATATTTTTTGGAATACTTCTTATAAGAAGTGAAAAATAATTGGTAAAATAAATGATATATTTTATGAGACATTAACTCATAATAAATGATAATTTTGAATAAAATAATTTATTTTTATAAAGATATATTGTAATAGATCTCAACAATCCCATTGATATGGCCAGAATAAAAGTAATTGTAAAGTGATAATTCATTTTATCATTGAAAACTCTATCAATGGTTATTTACCAATATTTAATGGAATTATTCCTTTATATAAAAAATTACCATATACTATTGATGAAAATGAATGGTTGATTTAGATTCTATATTATAATCATATAGGATATTATAGTACATTTGAAAGGATTGGGGTTTCATTTATTGGGACTGAAAGCAAATACTCTTACAGTCAGATGATGTGTTTACTTTTTCATGTCAGTGAGAATTGATCTCTTTGGGGATTATGAGATGGAATGTGGATGATTATGAAATAACACATTTTGAAAGAATTATTTTTATAACAATTAATCTCCCTTATTATTATGGGATACTTCTTATTGTGTTGTAGTTTCATTCCCACGCTCCACAGTACCAATTTACATTCAATTGATTAAATTACGAAGAAAAAATAATGTCATTATCTCCGATAACAGGATAAATGTCCAGCACCAATAATTTAAAAAACAGAAGTTGTATATTTAACCATTGATCTCCTACCGAAAAACATATCAAATTCCTCTTCCAAATCTTAATGAAATACTATAAATATATTTATTTACTCGTGCATACTAGTTTCTAGGTCAAACTCCTATTTATTTAAAATATTTACATGAATTTCCTCTTGAATCACTTGTTTTTGGTTTTATCTAAAGATATATAATATAATGAAGAATGAATATATATGATCTTTTTGTATATCGACATATTATTAAATATATCATTGGTTGTTTCATTAAAACATTTATTCTATTAGAACCACAAATAAAATAATATTGTTATGTTATAAATAATGAATTTTGGTAACTTCATTAGGGATTATTCATCATCATGTTACAATATATTGTGGTAAAAACTATCTTTCCATAGTGAAATATCCACATGACCCAAAAAAAGGATCATTTTTAATAATTTTACTATTATAGGATTCTTGGCCTAGCCATATTCTATTTAACACCTTAGATACATCATTGTGAAATAATCATATATTATGTTGTATTGTTCATATAATGTCATATGAACTCCTAACTCATGTTATATTAACATTACATTAAAACCCATATATATAATTCAATAAGTATTATATTTAAAATCACCAAGACACAACCAACCATATTGCAGAATCAAAGGCCTCACATTAGAAACATTATCTTTTATATAATAATGAATAAGGGATTCTTTCATATCATATTAGGTAAATTACATCATATGTGACATTAACATTTAGGAAAATATATGATTTTTAACATTCCTAAGAAATCCTACTCATCCATAAACTAATTCCAATATTCAATGAATATTGTTTCAAGGATAACTATGAAAAAAAGTACCAATAATTTGAATGAATTATTGTAATTAAATATTTTAATAAAATATATATTTATTGGACCCCATCCCTCATTTTAAGATAAATTTCATATCGACCATGTGTAAATTGAGGTCAAAAAAATTAACCCTACTCATGTACACATTTTTTTAGTTAAACATGCTTCAATAGCCCGTGGTGATTATGAATACACCATAGTAACTGTTGGTAATATGAAAATTGACACATGATATATTCTCTAATCTTAATAGACCAATACCTATATTTCCCCTATTTTGATCAGATTCTCATCCCCTATACTAAATAAAGATCACGTATAACAGATCATATAGTCTTTCATCCTGTACTAGAATATTTTCTTATTTATTCTACCCCATTGTTATGAAAATTAATAGTCTTTTAAAGAGTAAATTGAATTTAAAAATCTTACATCGACATTCATGACAAATTCACACCTAAAAAAGCCTCAAAAAGAAAATTAGATGTGCACATATTCATACCTAATTTTTTTTAATAGAACCAGAAAATAATACAAGGTTTTTTTCTGAGATATGGATAGAAAATGGCTTTTGAAAAAGTTTATATGTCATTTGGGCCCTCAAATTTAAGGTTTCATCAATAATTAAACATAATTTGGCCTTAATTGATATGATTACTATCAATCACTTTTACTAATCACTTAGACAAAATAAAATACATGGTCTTATCAGACAAAAAACATTATACTAAATTCAATTGGTTATGTATGATTTTTTGAATTAAAATTCTAGAAGAGGAAAAATTAATATTACTATTACTCCCATAGATGGGATGAAATAATGTGGTTTCCATGTAGGGGAAATTAAAAATTTTTGTTATGATTTCATATACATTTTCAAAGTGAAATTGATCATTTGAATGACATTGTATTATTATATATAATATATATCAATTTTGTCCTTAGTACATATTTATAATATTATTTAACTTTAATAATTAATTATACAAAATGGCAGTTTTTAACTACAAAGCAGTATTTTTTAATATTCATCAAAAAATGATTTTTCTCAGAAAAATGCCAAAAAATACCCCTAGGTTAATTTTGATGATCTGAATTAAAATATGATGTTTTATTTTATAAATTTTAATTTCAAAATGTGTATAAAAATACCTTCATTATTTTATCAAAATCAATTTCCTAATATGTATAAAATTACCTTCATAATTGATATTTTTTTCAGTTTCAAAGTAAAACTGATGCCAATAAATTTAATTGTATTATTAGATGTAATTTTAATCTAATGCGACCATAATAATATATTTACAATATAAATTATTCTTAATCATAAATTTGAAAAAAATTATTTTTTAACTTAATAACTATATTTTTCACTATTCATCAAAAATGATGTTTCTCAGAAAAATCCCAAAAATTAACCCTACGATAATTTTGATGATTTTAATTAAAAAAATGAATTTTATTTTATCAAAATTAATTTCAAAATTTGTTTCAAATTAATTCATTATTATAAGTAGTTCATTTGAGAAAGTGATGTTTTTAAATATAAAACAGTCTTTACCAAAAATCATAATTTTTATTAATATAAAACAATTATTAAAAATATTTGAAATGAATTTATTACTATTAATATTTCTAATTTTAATATCTAGTTTATAATTACGTTATTTAATTAATTAAAACATTAACATATATTTTTTTCTAGAAACTCAATGTTTTGGGTATCGTACGACAACTCAGTGTTATTGGGCATTGTACACAAAGTGAGTTTTGCATGGAACGTATGCTAAGTCAGTTCCATGTGAAAGGAATATTTGAATTAGTTCAATGAAAGATATAAATTTAAATTGACATTTATTTGAAAAAAACTTGTCCATTAAAAATTGGGGTGTTATATTTAAAAATCCATTAACACACATACTATTAAAACGGTTTGATGGGAACACTCCAAATCTAGTTTGGAATGAAATAAAGAAGCTATTATAACAAATGTTCATAATTTATCAACAAAAGAAATAATTAATCTTTGATTTCCTTATCCACTAAAAGGTCACATTACATCTTTCCATGGACACCATTCTACCACTGAATATCATCTAAACACATAACTAGCTTTGCAGTGAATCCTTGGTTGTGTAACATATAAATTAAAAATTGCAACCTTCTAGCCTTAGATATCCATTTATGTCTCCCATCCATAGACACTATTCAATATCATCAAAACCACATTCTTAACTCCAATAAAATAATCATCATCATCAAATTATGTTATTGTGAACTTTTTGGGAATCATCTTCATTCACACTCATATTTCATAATGAAACACACTATATATTACTATTTAGTAAAAACCTTTTATGGTCTACCAAAACGCCACATTATGTTGTAGTATGATCATTCCTACGTTATGATGTTATATCCTACAAATTTACACTATATCCATCAAATTTTCTTATATCATGAATCCACCACCACTAGAATAATTAATGGATAAATCATATACTATGAAAAAAAGAATCATATCCAATAAAAAACTATATTATCAATAGCCAGATCAATCCAAAAGAAAAATGTTATCATACATGGAATAAATAAAATTTTTAAATATTTCTCATTCCCATTAATTATCATTTTGCAGCGTCATCATATTATTATGTCATTATTCAACCACGACCTATTTAAACATGTTCATTTATCATTCAATACATCTACTATATCCTTAACTGTTAGTTATATGTAGTGAATGTGTATCTATAGCCCACTCCCATTTACCTAATTCATAAAGACACCATATTTCATTCATTATAAAAAATTTCATTTCATATAATCCTTCTTATCACATAAAAGAATTATTTTTTAGAATCGATCCACTATTATGATATAATAAATTCATTCAATTTATAATGCTTCTCATTAACACATTATGTTTTCATTTATGCATCACTATTACAAAAAATTAATCATATAAACCAATTCAAAATTAATTTTCAGTTCAAATAAATCATTAAAATTATAACATTCCATTTCTTATACAGAATAATTCTATATAATCAATTTCATTAAAAATTCAACATAATTTTTTGGAACTAGATTTCACAATATATAGTAGTTATAATAAAATTAGAATTATAGTTATTAGTTTTTTAAAAACTTTTTATAAGTTTGTTTTTAATGTTATTAATTGATTTTAGTGGTGATAAGTTTTATTGAGGATTGGAATAGAAATAAATCCCCAATGAAATCATTAATCAATATGTCTAAAAATATTGAAATTATCATGATAATAAAAGAGCCATTTATTACATCATTTCATATTCATATTTTCCTTGTATCTAGACTATAATCATTATTTATTTTTGTTATTATTTAATAAATTCTTTTCCTTTGTATTTTTTCAACGCTAATACTATTAATTAAAAATATGTTAAATTAAAATAATATATGGGGAAATAGAAAATCAAATAATTAATAAATAAGAACCCAAATGTCATTAATAATAATTTTTGGAAGATAAAGTATGAGTTTATAAATCCTCAATCTCATAAATTGATTTAAAAAACTCTAATATCATGGATAATATGATTCATAATTACTCAAGATATGAACTACATTTGATAACTCTAGGAAACAAAATAATGGGGATTACCATCATTTTTTCAATAAAACCTCTCAAAAAACAAAAATATGATTTAATAAAAAAGGATAGTGTGAATAAAATATGGGAATAAATTAACATTCATAAAAAATAATTATACCTTCTAAATAGAAGGACAAAAACAATGTTGAATGTCCTCAAATATTCCCCTGAAAACTACACATAGTCTCCCAACAGTAGAAATAAATACATGTAACTGAATGGACTTAATGATGACACAAAAATTTATAACATTGATGAAAAATGATAAAATACAATCATAAGGGAGAGGGTCATTATATAATGTTTAGTTTTTTACTTTAATAAAAAAATTAATCCAATATTCTATTCTACAATTTTTCATTCTAAAACAGAACTCTATATAATACCAAATAAATCCAACACTATTCTGATAATATTTAAGAATAGTCACTGTATGAGGCTCTTCTCCACACCCCATCCATAAATTTTTTTTTCACAAACAAGATGGAATATAAATTATGTTACCAAACAATCCCCAAATAAATAGAGCCCATGAAGTTTACCCATGGGGATCATAGTGTAGTCAAAATGCATTATCACAAACATTGAAGAAATTGAGTGGAAAAAGAAACTACATACAGAGGTATATATGTGGAATCTACTAGAAAGAAACTATAACAATATAAAATAATATAATTTTCATGGTGAAAAACATCCCTAAATTCAATAATAACATCCCCTAGTTTAATTTTCCTTTACACTAAAACTTTTATCCAAAAAATTATCTATGAATATCTAACAAACACAAAGTGTAATTACATTTATTATAATTGTATAATTTCTTACATTATAAATCTGTAATATTTTTATCATTCTGTGAATCTAGAAAAAAATAGATGAAAACAACATCCTCTAAATCCTTAAAATCTCCCCTCAAGGATACCACAATAATAAAACATATATTTATTTATAACCCTCATAAATGTATGAATGAAAAAATAATCAACCTCCCTTGATAAATATGACAACTTGAGAAGATTTTTTCTACAAGAGATACATTTTAAATAATAACACATCTATCATAGTATACCATAAAAATCATTATAATAAAACTATCACAACATTATCACCATCACCAGCTCATTTCACCTCAACCATGAATCCAAATTTATATACATTGAAAACCACAAATCCTCCGTTTAAGAAATATTTAATGTTGAAACATTCAAACATCATACCTGAAACAATTACCACATAAGATTTAAATTATAATAAATTTAAATTGATTTTAACTTCCAAATTACATGATTCTTCCAAAGTAGTGGTTTGACCCAAAATATTTCCATAGATTACTTTCTTCTAAATACTATGTAACATGTTAAATCTTAAGGAAATGATTCTGATAGTTCCCCAAAAAAATTATATCAGAGAAATTATCTTTCTCTCTAATTGAGTATTTTAGATATATAACCTATGTCATTAAGCCATGTTTTATCTTTAAAAATCACATCACAATACACTTCGAAAAAGTACAGGTCCCACTACTTCTCGAATTCAAGTTAACCTTTCCAGAATCATAGGAATGGAATCCGATGAAAACACCATTATAGAAAAAACAATATCCACAATCCCCCTGGATCTCTAAAAACAAAATAATATATATATTATAAAAAGGTTCACGATCATACCCAAAATCTCTAGTATTATGGAAGGCTCGATATTCATTGAATTCCCTATCTCATAATGTATAAAATGAAGAAACTAAAAAATTTGATCTAGAAAATTACACACACTTTTTCACACAATGTCATATCCACAATAAATATCATGAATGGATTTTATAAAAATATATTTATAAACATTGTTAAATAAATATTTCATAATTTTTTGTTTCAATTTATCAATAAGATATCTCATATGGGTAGCATGCATCATTCTATACCATCTCTAAGCCTCCTTCCGAAACCAAAAAACCACTAACATAACCGAAAACATGTCACGAATCTTTACCAAACCAATGAAAACATCACATTATTCTAATTAATCAACATAATCCGGAATAAAGGCTCTACTATATAACTATAGTATATCATACTTCTAAAATTAAATTAATTCTCAAACCCATTAATTTCCTTCCTCATTTATATGGAAACATAACTATTATGATTGAGTTAAATAGCTTCAAATAAAACAATAAAGTTTTTATAAAAAAATACACAACACACATCCGCAACTTCTATAATGGGAATATTTAATGAAAAAAAGGAATAATATACTACTATTATTATCCATAATGCATGAAAAACAGTCGACAAATCCACATCATTATTTCTCATTATGAAAAACATAAAAAAACTATATCACAGATCCCCCACATCCTCTTGGATTCCAAGGAATCAATATAAAAAAACATCACACATCTCCAAACAAATAACTCTAATGTATCCATGAAAACCATCATTAGTCCACATAACCAACCATGAAGAAATTTCAAAACCATTACCTACCCCATAAACCCATACATTAATAACTGCAAATATAAAAATAGATTACATTCTTATATCACATATCTAATCATGACACCTCCACAATGTCATAAAACCAACCAAGGAAACCAACTATAACCCAACCACCAAACACATTAAAATTAAAATTCAAACCATAATATAAACCAAACACTTCTTTTAGAATCACAATAATCCCACAATACCATCCCAATAATGATTTATAATAACATTTCTCTTTCAAATTATTATCTTCACAATGATTACATGATTCCAAAAAACATCATCACAAACATTCATTTTTTTATAACGATGTTCATTAACATATTTAGTTGATATGAATTTAAATGGGAGGTTATTTCCATAAAATAAATCTCAATAACCACATAAAATCACAACAATATGAATCATCATTGAAAAAAATAACTTTATACTGGCTATAAACCAATGATATTGAGCCTATAGTCATAAAATATAGTAGACAATCACTTACTACATTCCAAACAATTTATTTTCTCATTAACATTTATTAAAATTATATTTATAAAATTATATAATCACCTCAATGTAGTTAATCCTCAAATAACACTTCCTAAATAACACCCAAACAATTTCATCTTTAATTCAAGGATAATCACCACACTTTAAGAATTTATCAATTTAACTTGAATCCGAATTTTATATGTATACTATATTTTTTGGACCATTATGAATCACAAATTAAATGCTAATATTTTAATTTTTATCACCATTTTATTTTATTTTAATCATTATTTTATCATTGTTATTGCGTGAAAAATATTTACTTCTATGTTTAGGTATAACACACAAATAAAAATATTAATAAAATTTATACTAGTGTTAAAATTACATGTCATAGAAATTTATTTATCATTTCAAGTTCTTCTAGAAATTAGTAATCCACATGTTAACTCAGTACATTCTCATCTACATTTCAATAATTAATCATGACTTGATAATCATGTTTTCATTTTTAGGAAATTATTTTTTAGCGATATAAAATTTTTCTACCCAAAATGAAAATAAACTATTTAATACACGTATTGGTTATTAATATATTAGATGATTATAAAAAAACATACATTTTTTCTTCTAATAAAAAAATAATATTCGAGTTAAATTTATCATTGAAATACATTCTTATGTTCATATAATATATCATCTGTGGATGGTAAACCATGTAATATTAATTTTTCAAAAAAAACGTATTACTTATGAGAATGTTTTCAAAATAATACTTTTAATATTCCCATCATGAAATGTATATGTGAAAAAAGTTATTTCATGTCGATCAAAATAACTAAAAATGGCATACTATAAGAAGACTATATGAAATCATTAATAACAATTTAAATTAAATTGGTTTATAGTTTATGCACATTATCAACCAAAAGAGAAAACAAATTACATGGAATCATGTTATAACAAGAATGGGGGATACAGATCCAAGGACAAGTAGGGTTATGAGTAAATATTATATTATATTTTATTATTAGTTTACTCAACCAATTAATGAAATCAAACTAGTTAAACTATATATTAAAACCATTAACATTTAAAAAATATGAAGTATCGGAGAACCACATATACGATTTCCAATGAATATGAAAATATATCTAATGATGATGATGCATGCAAATCATTATGATTTCTACCATGAAATGGTTATAATTTAACATAAAAAATTTAGAGTGATGTCATTGTTATTGTGTATAATGATTTGGTGGCCCAAATAGTTATTTCTACCTCCACGGTCTACATTCAGTGATTGACTATATTTTATCTAAATATGTACCAATCACATGAAATCCACACTCTTTCCTAACTACAATTTCTACCCTAAGACTCAACCAAAATATATTATTTTACAATGTTGCCACATACCCCAACTGTAATACCACATTGACCTATATCAGAGAAAATATTGATCAATGACACCTACCACTAAATTCAACTGAGTTTTATGTTCACATAAATGGAGTAAAAACATGAATATCAAAGAAATTATCTTATAATAACCAATAAATAATATGATAACCCCACTATTGGACACGAAATTAAAAACATTTCGATAATAAAAATGTATAAAACCCCATTTTATATTATAGGTAAAATAAATAAATGTATGAAAATGCATTAAAAATTACTAGGTATTTTTTTAATATATTAAATATATCCATGCTACAAGTATAAGTGATCCAATACTAGTTATGCTATAATATAATAACATTGAGAACCATGATGGGGTTAAAAATAAGGGAGTACATACCAGGATCATCCTTAAATTAAAATTTACATCCATTGGAAATAAATATATAAGAAGAAGGAAGTGAAATATAATTAAAAATAATAATAATCATATATATTACCATAGTTCATTATAAATACAATCATCAAAATCCATGTTTCTTATCACCAATTCAATTTAATCTAAATACCTTACATGAGATAAAACCAAATGATTCCATCAAAATAATAAACAATAATAATAAATCCCATAATCATTATAAATCACTATATATCCATGGGAAAAATGATTCAACCACACCCACATGACAGTAGATCAATTACACCACTAATAAGTTATGATCCCATATGACCACATATCTATAAATATGTTCAATAATGATAGAAATAATATAACATAACAACATATTATAAATTACCACCCAGTTTCACAACTAAACAAGAAATGAAATTTTTATATACAATATATCTTTAATCATATCCATCATACATACATCCATTGCCACCATTCCACCACTACATAACAAATAACCACATTGCATTCATTCCATCGACACCTCGATAAAGAAGCATAGTTAAGAAGGGAATCAACCTCAATCCCCCATCCATGCATAGTCTATACCCTTAACTACATATCCAAATGTAATATCATATCACAAATAATGTAATGGACGAGACCCACCAGGCCCATTACTTTCCCAAAACACGGCTCCGCTTAAATGGTGGCACCGGTCACGGGGACACCGGTCACGACGGCACCGTGACTATGGCACCAGTTACAGGGGAACTATGACGGTCACACACGAGTCAGGGTGGCACCTTGAGGGTGACACCCTGACGGTGGCACTGTGTCCTCACCGAGGAGTCTTTGTTCTTTTTCCATTTTCCATCTTTTTCCACTCCCACAACATATCTTTTAGCGTAAAGATGATTCAATTCCCCCTTTCAAAGAAATTTAAATCCCATAGATAATATCTAAAATCTCCCAAAAGTCAGTGAAACCTTAAACGTACCAAAATGTGTTGTTTTTCCTCGGTGTCACACCCTATCCCCGTACCATCCAGTTCCACCCCGTTGCGCATTTTACATCCATTTAAAACAAATGGTTTAACGCATAGCCATTATGCCACCACCACCCTAATGATAATAATTAAATAAGAATTATTCCCATCATGTGTAACCTCCCAACTGTATTTGAAACCACGATCAGACTTTAAATCAGTTCAAAATTCCTTATCCTGTAACATTAAAATCTCATTTTTATATCATGCTAGAGTTTCTTCCTTCCCCATCATGTCTGGAATTCTTCCTTCTCCCTGGTGCACTTGGAGTCCCTCCATCATGAGGTTAGTGGTGTGCATGTACTGGAGTTTTTCAACTCATCTTTGGAGTCCATGAAGGTCCTCTCCTACAAGTCATGCATCCCCAATTCTTGGCCTGTTGAGAAGAACATCAATCCATGATCAACCAGGTCGTGATTATCCTTCGTCTCTCCTTACTGTGTGTCATGCGGGGTGGGTACGCTACTGTTTCTGTGGGAATGGATGAAACCAAATCTTAACAAATATAATAAATAGACTATTAAAGGATGGAGGGGGGTGTGATCGATGTGCTACTGTAACCATTAAAATTTCATTATATTGTAAACTGTATGGGTTTATTCTCATTGAAAATCCTTGTCGTTGGTTGTCTTTCCTAGCACACTAATTAACCCTTGTCCTCTATGATGATTGTATGTCTCCAACAAGGGAATTTGGCTAATCACGTAAACTTTCCTGAATAAATGAATGTCCATTTGAAAACAATCATTATGGGATCACCCCGGTTAACCAAAAAGAAAGAAGAAAACATAGTGAATAAAGTACTTGAGTCTGGAAACATCCTTACTCTGTCTTGGTGGCATTTCTGTTTATTTTTCACTATGTTGATGGGGTGATGTGGATGAGGATTGGATTCTCTATTGTGGCATGGTTTTTGGTTGTGAATCTAAAGCTATTTGGGGATGTATCTCTAGGCTTGTTTTTGTTCCAGTACATTGATGGATCTCACTGATCCCTTTTTTTGTGGCTTCAAAAGAGAACCGGGTGTTAAATCTTAAATTGATGTTTGGTTGTTTCTATTTCTCTGGATTGTGGTTATGCTAGTTAGTTTCCCAGTAGTGTATAATTCACCTAAATGGGATCATTTCAAGATGAAAACAAACATGGTTTAATTGTGGAATTGGTTTTGGGAAAAAGTTGTGACTTGGTCGAGAGTGTTGTGCCTTGTTTTATGAATGATGAGTAACAAGGGTGTTGTGCTTAGGTTGGATTTGGAAACCCTAGGTTGGGATGAGTACTTATTACATATACATATATTTGTAGTTTTTAAGTTTCTTATTCACGCCCCACCCAAGTTGATCACTTAGTGCCGAACATCACCATTTAATGGGGGAGGGTGTTTTTCCCAACACTCCCATTTGTGGCTGGTTATTAGCTCCTTTTCTGCTCCCTTTCCCTAATATCCCTTGACTATTCGAGAAGGTTGTGATGGCCTAAGGTCCATTGGAGTCCTTGATTCTTCGCACAGGTTAGTTGTGTTGTTTGGACAAGGTGTGTGTGGGAAGGTTATTTCCAATGAATCTTCGGGTTGAGGCCCATGTGTCTTCGTGCATGGAAGTAGTTGTTCTGGCCTAGGTGTTTGCGGGAATGGTTATGTATAGTGGTTGTGGACTAGGTATTTGTGGGAAGGATGTGTGGTTATGACCCAGGTGTTTGCGGGAAGGATGTGTGACTATGGCCCAGGTGTATGTGGAGAGTGGCAGTGGGACAACGGTTAGAATGGTATTATTATTTCGATGCATAGGATGCCTTCAATAACCAGTGGGAAAGTGGCATGGGGTACCCAAATATCAATTTTTTATTACTATACTTTACATGACATGTGTTATTTGGGGAGTGTTCCTTGGTGAGGCTTGGGTGGATAGTTTTCCTTTCTAGGTGATTTGGTTATCTGTCTTTGCATAGGGTATTATAATGCCTCCCCACTTGTAGAATATTATTCTTAAGCTTGAACAGAGTACAATACAGAGAGGGTGGGCAAGTTTAGTGCCCACCTCAGCAGCACCAGTTTCCAACTATGTGTATTCAGCAGCAGCAGTAGGGGTCGCAAGCTCCCTCTCCATAGAGGGAAGGCATTGCAGGAGGATACTGACCTCAGGACGGTCCTCAAGGACCTCGAATAGATAGTGGTAGGGGATGTGGCCGAAAGCCGAGAGGCAGAGGAACTGGGCATGGGTAGTTGCACAACATAGAGGTGGCAGTCCCAATAGGGCTAGAAGTCATCTGAGGTACGATAAACTTGTTTAGTACTCTTGTCTCTGCCTTGTTCGTTATAGGAGATTTGCACTCTTTTGTTACACCCAGACTGGCCCGTGCTATGGGTTTGGATACTGAGAGACTTCTAGTGCCCTTGGTGCTATGTACACCAGTCGGAGGTCAGACCAACTTGTCTTCTGTTTACCGAGGGGGAAAAATGAGGATAGGGCCACATCAGTCTATCAAGGATCTTCTACTATAGCAGATGTATCCACTCGATGTCATCCTAGGTATTGACTAGATGTTCTCTATATGTGCCGTCATTGACTGCTTTTGAGGAAAGGTCATGTTTTCAGATTTTGTCAGCCAACGTGTAACTTTCATCTATGAGTGGGGTTTTTAGAAAAGAAGCAGGCGAGAGTAGCCCCTCCTTTCCTTGTTAGATGAACTATCAGTGGGGTCGATGGACACGGAATTTTTGGAAGTCCCAGGGATTGTCAGTGAGTTTATAGATGTCTTCCTAGAGGAGGGGGCGAATTTACCCCCTTGACGTGATGTTGAGTTCAGGATAGAATTCTTACATGGTGCCATTCTGATTTCGATGGCTCCCTACCAAATGACACCTTCCGAGTTATAGGAGTTGGGAATTCATATTGATGATCTGATGAAGAAGGGTTTTGTTCGGCCAAGTGTGTCACACTGGGGTTCTCCAGTCTTATTTGCAAAGAAGGCAGACAGTGTTCTCAGGCTGTGTATATACTATCAGAGACTGAACCAGGTAATGGTCAAGAATCGTTACCCTCTCGAGAGGATAGACGACCTTTTCGACCAGTTAAAAGAGTCTAGGTGGTTCTCCAAGATTAACCTATGGTCAGGATATAACCAACTGAGGGTGAAGTAGGGTGACATCTTTAAGACTGCCTTTAGGTGTAGATATTGTCTCTTTGAGTTTGTGGTCATGTCGTTTGGCATTATGAATGGTATAGATATGTTCATGGGGATCATGGACTCCATCTTCCAGAAATACCCGGATTGGTTCATAGTCATGTTTATTGACGATCTCTTGATCCACTCAAGATCATAGGAGGATCACTCTGAGCACCTAAAAACGGTTTTAGAGGTCCTCCGACAGCACCAAATCTATGAGAAGTTGTCGAAGTGAATGTCCGGGATGTGATAAGTGCACTTCCATGGGAATGTGGTGTCCGAGTAGGGAATAGCGGTGGACCCATCGATGGCCGAGGTATTATTTTCTTGGGTAGGACCCAAGAACATGTAAAATATTTGTAGATTCCTTGGACTGGCAGGTTACTACTAGAGGTTCGTACCCAACTTCTCCCTAGTTGCGGCACCTTTTACAGCTTTGACCAAAAAGACATGGATTTCATGTAGAATGTGATGTTCCATGCATCCTTTATCACTATAAAGGAGATGTTGGTATGTTCCCCAGTGCTGAGGTTTCCAATAGAGGGGGGGAGTGTATGAGGTGTTCTGTGAGGGTCCAGGACAAGGCCTCAGGTGTTTGCTGATGCAACGACAAGGGGTGATCTCTTATTGGTCTAGAAATTTTTTTCCCCATGACCATAATTATGCCACAAACGATCTGGAGGGTGTGGTGGTCATGTTTTCACTAAAGTTTTGGTGGCATTACCTCATTGGGGAGTGCTTCTTGGTCTTCACGAATCACAAAATCTTGAAGTATATATTCTCCCAATAGGACCAAAACTCATGGAAGCGAAGGTGGATGGAGTATTTTCAGGACTACAACTTCAAGATTTCTTACACCTTAAGAAATGGGAATGTGGTGGCCAATGCCTTGAGAAGGATGTCGTAGAAGGATATGGTTCGAGAGCTGGAAGATGTTTGGAAGGCAATGGAGGAGTTGGCTGCCCTACACCTGGATGCGAGGATGGATTGTGGTAGAGGTTTTGTGTATCAAATGATAGTGTAGACTTATATAATTTGGAAGGTGGAGGAGTCTCAGTGGGGACACATAGAGAGTAAAGTGATGTGTGACCGAGATAACCAAGGTGATGCTCCCAAAGGGTGGACGAAAGATGGTTAGAATCAAGATGCATTTCTGAGGGAAGTTGTTTGTTCCATAGGTGATGAACGAGAGGGTTCTCGGTGAGATCCACAACTCACCCCTAGCAGTGTACCCATTAGTTTCAAAAATGTACCAGGGCTTGAGGGGTCAGTTCTGGTATCTTGGGGTAAAGCTGGCGGTGGCAGAGTTCGTGGCCAGGCGCCTAGTGTGTCAGCTGGTGAAGGAAGAACACCGTGTTCTAGGTGGCTTATTGATGCCTTTAGACATTACTGAGGGGAAGTGGGATGACATCTCAATGGATTTCGACATAATGATACCCAAGGATCAAGGAGTCTGTGATGCTATCTGGGTAGTGGTGGACCAGTTGACGAAATCGGCTCACTTTCTGGTGATCAAGGAGTCGGGGGGCAGTGGATTCCTTAGCACGGAGGAACGTGGATGAGGTGGTGTTGTTTCATGGAGTTCTAAGGTCTATAGTCTCAAATATGGATGCACAGTTTACCTCACGAGTCTCGAGAGGATTGTAGTATTCTTTCATCACCCTGTTATGTCTCACCACTACTTTCCATCCCCAGACAGACGGACAGATAGAGTGCACCATCCAAACGTTGAAGGATATTCTACAAGCATGTATTTTTGATTTTGGGAGATCGTGGGTGCAAAACTTTCCTCTATTATATTTTTCCTACAATAATATCGATCACTATACAATTGGAATGGCTTCGTTAAAAGCTATGTACGGAAGGCTATGTCACTCACCCATGTGCTAGACCAAGGTTGGGGAAATAGGTATTCTTGGCCTGGATATGGTGCAGATCACGATAGAGAAGATTCAGCTTATACGGTAGAGGGTGAAGGCGGCTCAGGACTGGAAAAAATCATATGAAAATAATAGGAGGATACCCATGGAGTTTAAAGTTGGGGACTATGTATTCTTGAAGGTCTCCCCTAAGTGTGGAGAATGGAGGTTAGGCAGGGAAAGTAATATTTCTCCCTGGTTCATCAGACCCTTCATAGTGTTGCGGCGGGTCGGAGAAGAGTACTATAAGCTACCACTACCACCACCGCAAATTAAAATACATGACGTCTTCCATGTGTCACAACTCTGACGGTATCTACACGAGGATTCACATGTCCTCGACTAGGGAAAGCTAAACATCGAGGCTAACATGATGTTTGCATAAATGCCTGTGAGAATCGAGGATTGTAATGATAAGGTTCTCCATGGACAGTCCATTCCTTTGGTTCGTGTGTTATGGAGGCATTGAGGGCTCGAGGAAAGTACCTGGGAACAGGAGATGCAGATGAGCGCCCAGTACCCATAGCTATTTTGAGTTTTGTTCTATTTTATTTATTCTTTTTGTGATGGAACTCTTTACTTTGTTAAATATGGAACATGCGGTCTTCCTTATTCTATGGATGTGTGTGAAGAGTCCTGGCTATAGAGAGGGGAGGACCCGATTCCTAATCAAGATGCATTATGGTGGATGTGATTAAACCCATGCGGGCGAATCAGTTCCACCCAAAGTAGATTGTATCTTGACATGGAGGAAGAAACTCCCTAATCCATATGACTGGAAAGTTTGATCCTCGAGTGTTTCCTGGTTACATAATGAATAAGAGTTCCTAGGTGTCTATGGGGTTCACTTTTGAGAGGTATCTTTCGAGGTTTTTGTTCAGAACCCCTCTTATCTTCAGGTCTAGTTTTGATTATCGAGGGCAAGAATCGTTTGAGGGGTATCTGATTTAATGTCCCATAACCACCTGGTCTATTACATAACCAAAACAAGGCTCCACCAAAATTTTGGCACCAGTCACGGGGACACTGGTCATAGTTACACCGTAACGGTGGCACCAGTTACGGTGGCACAATGACGGTCACACAACAGTCATGGTGGCACCATGACGGTGGCACCAGTTAAGGTGGAACTGTGATGGTCACACACCAGTCACGATGGCATCATGACGGTGGCATCGGTCATGATGGAACCATGAAGGTGGCACCCTTGACGGTGGCACCATGACGGTGGCACCGTGAGGGTGCCACCGTGACGGTGGCACCATGTTCGCACCGAGAGGTCTTCATTCTTTTTTCAGTTTCTAACTTTTTCCGCTCCTGCAACTTATCTTTTAGTGTAAATATGATTTAATTCCCCCTTTCAAATCCATTTAAAGCCCATAAATAATATCTAAAATCCCCCAAAATTCGGTAAAACCGAATACATACTAAAATATGTGGTTTTTCCTCGGTGCCACACCCATTCCCCATACCTTCCATTTCCGTCCCTGTTGTGCATTTTTCCTTCATTTAAAAGAAACGTTTTAACACATAGCCATTATGAAACCACCACTCTGATGGGAATAAACATATAAGAATTAATCCCATTGTGTGTAACCTCCCAACCACATAAGAAACCATGATCCGACTTTAAATCAGTTCAAAATTACTTATCCTGAAACAATAGAATCTCTTCATTATATCACGCTAGTGTTTCTTCCTTCCCCTTGTTGGCTAGATTTCTTCCTTCTCCCTGGTGTGCTTGGAGTCCCTCCTTCCCAAGGATTGTGGTACGCATTTTCTGGAGTTTTTCTGCTCATCCTTGGATTCCCTGGAGTTCCTCCCCTATAAGTCACGCATCCCCAGTTCTGGGCGCGTGGAGAAGAAGTTCGATCCTTGATCAACCAGGTAGGGATTTTCCTTCATATCTCTTTACTGTGTATCATGCGAGGTGGGAATTCTATTATTTATTTATGAATGGATGAAACCAAACTTTAACAAAAACAATAAACAGACTTTTAAAGGATGAATGGGGGGGTGGGGGTGATCGATGTTCTGTTGTACTCTTTTATATTGCTTTATGTTGTAAACTGTATGGGGCTATGCAAACTGGAAATCATGGTCTTTAGTGGTATTTCCTTGCTCGCTAATTAACCCTTGTCCTATGTGATGATTTTATGGATTCAACATGGGAATTAATTAAATCATGTAAACTTGGCCGATTAAATGAATGTATCGTGGACAACAATCCTTGTGTGAACTCCCCGGTTAACCAAACAGAAAGAAGAAAACTTAGTGAATGTTGTAATAGAGTCTGGAAACATCATTTCTTTGTCATGGTGGCATGTCTATTTGTTCTTCTCAATGTCGATGGGGTGACATGGATGAGGATTGGATTCTCTATTATGACATGATTTTTTGTTGTGAATCAGATGTTGTGTGTGGCTATATCTTGAGGCTTGGTTTGGTTCATGTAATTTGAGGGATCTCAATGATCACTTTGTTGTTGTTGCTTCACAAAAGAACCAGGTGTGAATGCTTAAATTTCTATTTGGCTGTTTCACCTTCTCTAGCTTGTGGTTATGCCGGTTAGTTTTCCATTAGTGTATAATTCACCAATATGGGATAATTTTTACATGAAAACAAGAATTATTTAAATGGGTAATTGGTTTTGAGAATGAGTTGTGACTTGGTTGAGAGTTTTGTGCTTTTTTTATGAATGAATAGTAACAAGGGTGTTGTACTTAGGTTGGATTTGGAAACCATAGGTTGGGATGAGTGCTTGTTACTTATACATATTTCTGTAGTTTTTATGTTTCTTATTCACGCCCCACCCATGTTGATCACTTAGTGCCGAACACCCTCATTTCATGGGGGAGGGTGTTTTTCCCAACACTCCTCTTAGTGGCTTGTTATTTTCTCCTTGTCTACTCCCATTCCCGAATAGACCGTGAAACTTCGGGCAGGCTGTTATGTCCTGATGTCCATTATAGCCGATGAATTTTCTGGCATTTTTGTTGTGGTGGTTGGCCCAGATGTATACGGGCAGGTTGTTTCCAAAGAATCTTTGGGATGAGGACCAGGTGTCTTCGGGCGTGGTAGTAGTTGTTCTGGCCTAGGTGTTTGCAGGCATGGTTACGTATAGTGGTTGTGGACCTGGTGTTTGTGGGCGGGATGTGTGGTTGTGTCCTAGGTGTTTGCAGTCGGGATGTGTGACTCTGGCCCAGGTGTATGCGGGTGGGGAGTAGTAGTGTGACTGCTGTGAGAATGGCGGGATTTGTTTGACGCGTAGGATGCCTTCAATAACCAGTGGGAATGTGGTGTGGGGTACCCAAATATCAATGTTATTTTAATATACATTACATGACTTGAGTTATTTTGGGAGTGTGCCTTGGTGCGGCTTGGGTGGATTGTTTTCTTTGCTAGGTGCTTTGGTTATCTCTCTTTCCACGAGGCATTAGATTGCCTCCCCACTTATGCATCAGAATCTTTGGTTTTCCCAACTAAGTATACTTGTATTCTCGCCCTACATATTTAAAACTGTTTTCAGGTTTCCAGGAGGAATTTAGGGATCGTGCAGGGCCATACTTGCTCGGATGTTGGGACAGTTGCAGTTGTTGTTTTTCTTTTATTAGGCACTTTACCTTTGTAATATCCTTGTAATTTTTGGTATTTACTTTTGTAACATGCATATGGGAATGGTTTTCTTTTATCATTACGCTTACCCCCTTGTTTTGGTGTTGTTGGGATTTACCATCTTATCTCCCGATCCTTATAGAGAAAAAGGGTAATGCCTTCCATCTTGTGTGTGATTTTATACCCTTGGTGCTGGTATCCACTTTAGGGCCTATTGAAGGCGGGTGTCTGGGGGTCATTATCTCTCCGTCAACATGAAGAAGGAAGGGTCTGGAAATCTGTTGTCCCTTCACTCATCCTGGTGAAGGAGGTTCGTGAAAAATACCATATTGGTTCACAATGTATAAAATGTAATATGAAAGTATTCTCATACCAAACATAATCCATTATACCTAATTATGTTAAACATCTTCAAACAAATTTTTCCACTCAATTATTCTATAACCTCCTCTTCAATCAGGGACATCAACATTGTATCTAAACACTAGAATACCATCTAAAACAATGTAACATGTTTAAAAGGAGAATGGAGACTCATGAATAAAGAAACCACACATGAGATAACATACTATTCCCATATAATTTCCATTCATACCAATTACTACATAAAAAACTCATTAGATTTTTTATTATATTCTTTCACCCATGAATCATTTCAAAATATTAATTCATCATTCATTTCATTTTTTGATTACAGAACTATTGATTAACATAAATAATTATTTTTTTAAAACACACTATCCATTAAATTATTCCTAATTCTAACTATATTTTCTACATTCCAAAGAATATTATTTCACATCAACCATTACTTAATTACTCAGAAAATAAAATTCATAATCCAGTGACTATTACATTAATAAAAAATACATTAAATTCATGGATTATCTATTTAATTATGATATTTCAGATTTTATTATGAATCCTTTTATTAATTAGTCATGTAATATATTCCATTAATAATTATTTTGTTATAATATATTGAAAAATTATTAAAACATGTATTTAGACTTGTCGATTAAACATATTCTAGTTCAAACTTGTGGATATCTTATTTAGTTAAATTAAATAAAAATATATAATTTTTATAAAAATAATAATATTCAATATTTTATCCATAAAGACAAAACTCATATAATTATGAATTTTATCCCTAATGAACATCATCCTTGTTCGAACCCAAATTTAGGAACTCTATGATTTTAATAGACTGAGTGGTAGAGGTAATTTCCAAAATTAATGTGGATTCATTCCCATGGTTTATAAATGTCTATTTTTGGATGGTATTGGATCAATATAGAATTTATTTCAAAGGGAAATTGTCAAACCCCGACCACAGATGCCTTTTATTTTATTTCTTTCTTGGTCCTAGTTTAAAATTTTCAATGTTTAACTGTGTTGGCAAGTTTCACAGCGGTGCGCGTTTACTGTGTTGTTAGCAGTGACCCTACGTTCGGACCGAGTGACCGTGTGTTCGCCCGGCGTTTTGAATGTTAAAATTTTTATATTGAAATTAATATAATTGTTAGTATTAAATTGTAATAAATATTTTTTTTATTTTTATTAATTAGGATCGTTAAAGTATTTTGATTATTATACTTATGATATTATTATTATTAATATTGTTATTATTATTTGTTTTATTTTTATTATTATTTTTTTGGTATTATTATTATCCGTATTATTATTTTATTATTATTTTTGTTGTTCTATTTCAGATTTTATTATTATTATTATTATATTATAATAAAATTTTAAAAAAAAATAAAAATAACTAACCTAAACCTAGGCTAGCTAGGCATGTCCCCCCTTTTCCCTCCCCTTCCCTGATTTTTCCAGGTGGCGCCCCTCTTTCCCCTCTCCTTCTCCCCTACCTAGCCGCGTGCCCCTGCTCTCCTTCAGGCCACCGCCTCGCCGACCCTCCGCCTCGTCGCACCCCCGTCTGGCTGCCGCTCCGCCTAGCGCCCTCCACCACTCCCGGTCTCGTGCGACCACCGGTGCCCACGACTCACTGTGCTGACCCCGCTCCCGATGACCACCCTTCTACGCTCCGGTGTCTAGCGGACCGCCACCCTGCTCCGCTCCGGCATCCGACGGCCCACCCCCCCTGCTTTGCTCTGCCGCGTCCAACCCCCCTTGTCCCGGCGAAGACCTCCTATCCAGCGGCGACCCTCCAGTTCGGTGACCCGTCCGGTGGACCTCCCCCTCCGTCTATCCCGCTCCGACCCTGATCCGGCCTCCCGACCTCCGACGACCTCACTGCCTACCGACCGCACCTCCAGCAACGCCGCTGCTGCCGAAAGCACCTCCGGCAACCCCACTGCCGCTAGCCGCACCTCCAGCGACCCTGCTGCCCGCACCTCCAGCGACCTCGCTGCCTGCTGGATGCATTCTCCGGTGAGCCCCTGCTCCGGAAAACGACCTTAGGTCACCCCGTTGGTGTTCCCCAGCCCTACCGGCACCCCGCTCTGCTCTAGTACCACCCTGTCGGCATCCCCCGACCCTTTCTGGTGCTCTGGTTTGCTCTGCCGCACCTTCGTTTGGCCGCATACAGGCTTTCTGCCGCCCGCCTAGCCGCCGCCTCCTTACTCCGGCCAGCATCGCACCAGGTAATCGGTGCGTGACCCCCGATGGTCTTCTTGCCAATGCACACTGGCCATTTTGACTGGCGCGTGACCCCGTTGGTCGGGCACATCCCTGCGCCGAGGTGATCTCATGTTGGTTATCTGTTTGTGTTTACATTTATGTCAGTTGGACTATTTTAAGTGTTTCACGTTTGTTGTAGTGTATTTCCACAATGATCCCGCGATGCAGTGGTCATCGGCTTGTGTGTGCGTACGCGCTTGCACGAAGCGTGTTCCTTCGTCGAGTTAGGCTGATGACTTTGAGGTAGGTTTTCTCCCATTGCACATGCCTTTAACTTTTGAATTTATTTATTCCTTTTCTTTTTATTTAATTTCAGTAAATTTAATGTAGTATTAAATATTAATGCTTAGTGCGGTGACCTGCTGAAAATAAAATCTGTTTAATTCTTGCATTGGACTGGAAGCATTTTCCATGGACATAAATGTGTGGTTTTTTAGTGATATGGCTAAATGAGTTCTTTTTTAAATGTTCAAGACATGTTGAAGTGTGTTTGGAAATGGTTTTGGTGTGTGTAAAATGGAAGGTGTATTGTTTATGGAAAATGATGTTCTCTTAAAACCTTGAATAGAGAAATGCTCGTTTGGCCTTTAAACTTGTTTTTGTAAACATCAACTGTGGATATTTTGTTGTTCAAATTTTTTTCCTTTGACATGTGAATAAAATTTTGGATTTCATTTGAGATACATCGTTCCTTCAAAAAAATGATTAAAGGCCTGTTTGGCTCTTGATAAAAGTGGCATGCATTAGGATATTGGAAAATGGTTTTACTTGTGACACCAATGCGCTTCAGTTGTAAAATGTTCATTTGAGTTTCTTAAATGAGGTTCTATGTGTGTACTGGTTTTCAACGTGATGGCGTGTGTTGCGTCTGTTGGAAATTTTTTGTTATTACATGTTTTATGAGGCCCGGTTGGCACTTTATGGAATGTTAAGTGATTATATATAAATATATATACATACTTATAGGGCATCCCTATAGGGGGACTTCCCGTTGAGGGTTGTCGTGTAGCGGTGTCCGTGTAAAGGGTTGGCTAGTGCGGTGAGGTGAGTCACATGTGTGATGGCCTCCCACATACACATTATTATTAAAGCCACCGTGGGTTCCTGGGATTCTTTTAGAGAATCGAGTGAAGGTTGTTGGCTAACCCTGATTAGACGGGTTAGTCCCCCCTTGGCAGGTAGGCCTTGTGGGGCGTGCCACTGGTTGGCTGTTAGGGCGGGGAGTTGGTTATTGACTTTGGAGTACTATGCTGGTAGGTAGTCTGATCCCGAGTACGTCCAAGGGTTTTCTAGGGATGTGTAGGATCACCCATGGTTACTTGATGTTCCTTTCTTGTTTACTTTTAGTTGTTCTTTAATGGTTATACTATTATACTTTTTTAAAATGGTTTTCAAATGAAGATGTGTGATTCTCTTTGTGTAAAATTTGAAAATATAACACTTATTTCTCTTTTATAATGAATTTGGCACCAATGAAAGGAATTCAACTTTTGAAAAAGAATAAGGGTAATGTCTCATGTTTTGATCTTCAAGTGAAACTTTATGAAAGCTTACTCTTATGCATTGTAGTTTAAACCTGGAATTTATAGATTCTTTATTTACTGGCAGTGCTTTGGGATTTGTTGTTGGGATCACCTACTGAGTACTTTTTTGTACTCACGCCTATCTTTTACCATTTCAGTTACAGGTTACTTGTGTTCAGGTTTTCCTAATTTGAGTCGCTCAGTGATGGAGCGATGCTGGTGTTTAGTTGGGTGGTGACCGCAAGGACACGTGGAGGTATGGTTGTTGTGTAGTTTTATTTATGTTGTTAGTGTTGTCTGTTTTGTTTGTTTTTTTTCTTTTACAGATCCTGGTTTTTTTGGGATTAATCATTCCCAATGATTAAAACTTGATGTCCGACACTAGTTTCCATCCTAGGGGGATCGGGAACGCCCCTCGGGACTTGCCGCGGACCGGCTCAGGTGACCGGTTCATGGTCAACCCGGGCTAGTTCGTTACAGAAATTGATCAAATCTTGGATGTCGTAGAATTTTTAAGGGCTCTAAAAGTGGGGTAAATCATGTTCCACCAATTAATATGGGATTTTAGTTGTCTATGTAGATGATACATAAGGGCTTATTTTGGAAATTTTATTTCTACATTTGATAACCTGAATAAAATCTGTCTTGTTATTGAATAAAATTCCATTTTTGAATGATCATGATCAAAAACTCCTCTACTAATAAGTGGATAGTAGTGTCATTTATTGAAGGTTTTGATTAACATTAGAAAATAGTCATTTTAACCCATTTTTATAGATGAATAAATATCATTATAGTGTTTTTTTTCTAATATGTGTGTTAGATATATGGAATGAAATTTGTACTAAGAGATTCAAGAATTTATCCAGGTGTGGTTGTTCCATTAAATATATAAAAATTATTCATTTTTATCAATATGCATTTCCCCATTGAATTACATCATATAGGAATCAATTATAATAACATAATATATTTCACATTTAAGATAACCCTTTTCAACATCCATTTATATGTCCTTAACAATATGTATGGGATACATGGTTCGTTTAGAATTTTTATAGAATGAAATTTTCAAAAAATAAGCATACATCACGAAAAAACAGAAAATTTTAAAAATGCCCAAAAAGAACAAACAACCAATTATCCCTTTCATGTTTACTTATTAACGGATGTTTAGCTTATTTTAATTTAAATATTCCAAAAATAGTGTGTTTCATATTCCTTATTCTCTCACAATATAAATCAATAACACCCAATAAGGAACTTCAAAAAATATTGAATGATAAATAAAATAATACATTTTTATGAAATAACTATATTTAAATAATGAATATAAAAAAATGGAAGATGATTTTGCAAATAAATTTTCAGAACATGTTTTTTTCAGTCCAATGTACAATGATGGTAAAGAATAAGAATATTTAGGTAGGATCCAAACCATAATAGATGAACCTCAAAAAAACATAATGCACAATAATCCAACATAAAAAATAATACCAGACCACTATAAAAGAACTCTATGATTTCGTAATTAAGAGGGGATCAAGAAAGCATGGAGAAAATTCCCATCAGATCATAAGTAAATAAACTCATATGTCCAATTACCAATATCAGGGTGATGTAAATTGAATGGAATCCTAAAATACTATCACCTCAGATTCAATGGATAAGATGGGATGAAAAATTATTCCAGGTAACTGTAAATGTTAAAACCACATTAAAATGTATATTCTCATTGAAAAAGGTGTTGAACTGTACCAAAATGGTAATGATTTTCATAAAACCATGACATAATTCATCCCACTACAATATAATTGTTTTTTCTAAACCAACAAGTTAATATTATTAAAAAATGACACAGCATATCTAAAACAAATGTAGAATGGATGGGTTTAATGATCCTCCAAATTTCATTGAGCCTAATAATATCATCCCACAAACAACATAGAATAAAACAATATAATAGAGGCCCCCATTAAAAATTGGAATGTAACTTGGCCCAGAGGATTCATGGATTAGTCTAAATACAATGCCATAACCACCATTACAAAGGTCGGTCAACCTAAATAAGCTAGTCTAGGTCTTATGACATAACTGTATTCCATTCCATAAAAAAACTATCCAATTAAACATTCATGGTGAAACACATACATATAGTACCCCAGAATGTTCCATAGATGAATTTTTTACAAAAACTCAACCTTTTGTCTTCATACTTCACTATACATTTCCAACATCCAAATCATGAAATGTAACATGCCATAAATGTCATATATATTACACACTATACCCTAATAATGATTATAAATCTTGTTAATAAATAAATATGACTTATAAGAAAACAAATACATTCAATTTATATAACACTCCCAAAATAGATACTTCTCTATCAATAAAAATGCACCCATATACCCCTCATCAAGGTATTAACCACATCACTGACACTATCCCAAGAAAAAAATTATACATTTAAAATATATCAACCATAGTAAATACCTATTGACCAAGAACCCTACAATCCTGGGATCCATAACATAAAATCATCTAACACAAATCACTATCGCCTCTCTGTCAGCTTCTCCTTCCATCTCAATAATGATGAAATATGAATATGGATTGTGTGAAAATAAATGAGAGGAGGGTCAGTAATGTGATAACTATTTCTTTTTACAATTTTCAATTTATCATTAAAATTTTAAATCATTTATTTTTCATACAATTATTAAATGTTATTGAATGAATGAATTAGTTTTTACTCACACCCATAACTGAATAACAACCATCCAATGACTGTACAAAAATTAATTATACTATGTAGTGTTTATATATAGTTATTCTACTTCCCACGAAACCTACTCTTTTATATGATAGGATGTTCATCCTAATACCATAATCTCTAAAAATAAAATATTATAATCGGTTTCTCATCCCACACATAGTAATCCTTGTGTTTTTCTGATATATATTTATCTACAAATAATTTAGATTTCTTTAATATATTTCGAGATAAGAAATCTCAATTATAACTTAATATAATTTCATATTACAATTATAACCTACATGTTAAATTAGGGTGTATAATTAAGACTAATTAAATTTTGATAAAATTATAGTTTATACATATATAAAATGAAATCACTATTTTTCAGCTAATTATAATGGAAAATAAAAATCATTATTACATTAAAGAGACATTATTTAAAATATTTTTTGTTACCAATGGGTGTTTTTATTAACAATATTAGATTATCATTGTTTCGGAATTATTTTAGTGATATATATATTGTATATGTAATTAGAAATTTTACAATTCATATTATGTTTTTCACTACAAAAGGTATAAGATTAAATTCGATTGATTCTGAAAAATGTTTTTCTGAAAATCAATTTTCACCATGTATTGCATTTAACACCCCAAGCTTCCACGGTATGTTTCCCTTCGAATAATGCAATAGCGTGTGTTGTACGCAACCTCGAGTTCTAACACACACCACAACTAATTAAACTAGCCGTTGTGAATAGTAATACCTACTTTTTGAAATCATATATATTTTATACTTCAAAATGGACTTCATTTTTGGATTCGGAATATTGAAATTAGCCTAGGGTGAAATTTTGGTACTTTTCGGATAACTTTTATATTTTGATGAATAGTGAAAATTACTAAATTTTAATTAAAAACAACTTTTTTAATCAAAATAATTAATAGTGATAAATTGTGAATTTGAGTGGTTTTAAAGTATATTTAGAATATATTTTTACCATTTAATATAATGTTGGTCATTGGACATAATTTTACAATTAAACCGAACATAAACAAGTGTCAATCTTTTTATAGTTATTATCTCTTAAAAACACGCTTTTTGTTTTGACAGCGGGAATTAATTTTAAATTAATTTCTGCCACTTCTGTGTTTTGAATTTAGGAAAATGGATTCCATATTTGGAATCAGGATGTTCAAATTGTGTAAATAGGTAACTTTTATTTTTAGACATTTTGAATAGTTACTGTGGTAAATATTTTATTTACCATGGTTAAAGGGTAAATCCGGTAAATAAGGGTTAAAAATAATATTATAATAATACAAAATTACCCTAAAACGTGTCCTAACCTTATTGGTGGACACATAACCGACCATGGGCATCCTTGGGTCAATTTGGGGACCCCTTGGAGCCACTTGTATGTGGTAGGGACACATTATATTAATAAAGTTAAAATAAAAATAAAAATGGCATAAGCTTACATCTTTTAGAAGAACAATTTTTACATAGGGTTATACATGTTGGATTTTCGATTATAAATATTAATTAGAAAGATAAAAAGATTTCCTACATGATGATATTTTATTTATAATTTTTAGACATCAAATATGTTAAATTATTAATGACACAATAAGGATGCAATGTTTACCTCATTAATAAATCATTGAAATAAATAATATTATAATGATTAAAATATTATCTAAAACCGGTCCAATTCTTATTGGTTGATGTTATTTAGAATATTAGTCATCTTATCTTCGACCTCAATGATTTTTGGACCATTATAAACCGAATATAATTATATTATAAAGTAATACTTTCACTCTTTCCTAAAGAGCCCCTCCTCTCCCTTATAAAAGGAGACCACTTCTACTCATTCCTCACACCTCTCAAGCCACTTGGCTCGTCCAAACTCTGCCCAAATAAGATCCCCACATCCCTCTCCTCCTCCTTGAAGTTTCCCCTTAGGCAGAAAGCATTTTAACAAGTCCTTTGGTTCCAACCAAAGTGAGTTACCTAAATTAAAGGTAACGATTTCTCTTAAATTATTTTCATTTATTTTGCTTCTTCAACCCCCAAACTCTTTTTATTTCCTTTCTTTTGTAACAACACCAGTATCCTCAATATACTAGGATGTTGTTATAATAAGGATTAAAACTACACATACACACAACTCCATCTAATGGATGATGAACATAATGTTTCTGTGGATGGCAAACTAACGCCTCACGAAACGATGATTGTTCAAATACATCTTACCGCCTCTCATGGTGGCCATTATGATGGAACTGTAATTAAATATGATATTAATGATATATATTTTATATATAAGCTTCTGTAATTCCATTTTATTTCATACCATTATTCGTTTCATGTTGTATATACATACGATAATTTCATTTGAGGAAGTGCGGACTACCGCCCCCTTAAAATGATATGACTCGTTCATAACACACATGGAACGTATAAAGGATGGTGTTAATGAACTTAAGTAACATATATAAAATATTATATTATACTGTAATAGTAATATACCTATGTATCATTTGTATTCGATTCTTTTAAAATAAAAATTAAATGGAAATAGCGTTCGTGCGTACGTACGGACTACCGTCTCCACGAACACGATAAGATTCATTCTCCATCGTATCCATTCAAGTATAATTATCATTTAATGATTTAAAAATGATGTTTAAGGACTTGATATCATTCTGGATATGAATAAGATACAACAAACATGACTTATGTAACAAAACATATAAAGAAAATGAGTAAGTTAACACCCGAAACGACGATAATACTAAGATATTATTATCAAATCAATATTAAAAGATCATATATGATATCATATTAATGTATATGATTATTGTATAATTTAGTAACAATTATTTCACTATTATATAGGAGGTTAACCTACCCCAACCAAGGAAAAGTACAAGGTAAGGGTTATTTCACAATCTCTTCATTGTCCGAGGTTGTTTATACGTAATAATCTACTGGGATCTCTTTATCATCCACATCCATGTTTCTTAAAAATGCATTTCAAAACATTTTTACTATTTACTAGAATATGAGTTAAAGTCATTTATACCCTTTTTGACTTTTATAAGTGGTTTATAAAGGAATCTTTCGGTCGTATTCAAAACAAGGTCCTTTTTAACCTTTTCGACAGAATTGAGGTAAGAATGTTTTTTTTAACTTATACGGCGGGTGCGGTTATTTTCCGCCGTTATAAAATCGTCGAAGCTTTCCATACAAGCTTATAAGAATATTTTCAAAGAAAATGTTTTATTTTATATGGACCTTAAATGATTTCAAAATAAAAGGAGATACTTCTTAAAAAAAAGAATTTTGATTTCATCTATGTCAACATCCTTTGATGGATTTTAAGATTATTTGAAGTTGATTTATTATGATACAAAACTTCTATATTGTATTGAAGGTTTTGTGATATGTTTGACTGTGGATGTGCTATTTTTATACCATTCATAGTTTATGGTGAAATTATTGACATTTCGTATGCTAGTTTTAATACGAATGTTTATGTTATGTTTAAACCTTTTCATATGGGAATGCATTGGACTTAATAAGTGACGGGTGGAGCCCGCTATAGCTCCTCGATGCATCGGTAGGTCTCATGAGACAAACTAGTGTCTTGGCACAAGGCCTTGACAAAATCTTATTTGTAGTCTTGGCACGAGGCCTTGGCTATGTGGTTATGATAGTCTGGCATTATGCATTCCAACATTATGAAAGTGGTTATTGATATTGCATGTGATTATTCGATTAGTAGAATATCCATGTGAATAAGTAAATGGCATTATTTCATTTTACTTTTGCCATACTATGTTGAAGTTCAATTTTAAAAGGCTTTTGTTTTAGTAATTCATTTCCTTAAATGTTTATGATTATTTTGAATGTTCCGCTATATTGTTATCCTTACTGGGCATTTGAGCTCACCCCTTTTCTATGTTTTATTTTTCCCAGGTAGTGAAGAAGTAAATTATGAATGACTTGCAGGGATATTATGAGGGGTTAATAGTGTGGATATGAAGACTTTGTTGTTGTAGTAGTTTTTCACTTTGAAATGTAATGTAAAACATTGTGATTATATCTAGTGTTTCCAAGGCTACTAAACCAATCGGTCTTTCGGGATTTGATCTTTCTTGTGATCATGCCAATGTTATGTAATAATGCACCGACTCTAGGTAGCTGGGGTCGGGGAGTTACAGTTGGTATCAGAGGTAGGTTTAGTACAAACCTTGGAAACTAGATTTAGATAAACTCTGATTAGAGCACGTAGACCTAAGATGAACTTTGAGGATTAGTATAGAAGAACTTCCTAGAATTTTGGTATTGTAGAGATTTTGTGAGTTTTCCGAGCAATACATCCCTGTCTGGATACGAGAAGGTAGAGGTGGCTCTGGCACAGATTTACCTAGGGGTAAAACCCGAAAACACCGCTTTGAGCTAGACTCGAACGGGAACCGGTGCACGACAACAGGCCTTGTTGCACTCTTGGTTACGACACTCCCGGGGGATATGCTTAGGATAACTCTCAATTTCTTTACAAATAATTATGAAGGGTTTATGAGTATATCCTTCCTCAAAGAAAACATTTTTATGATTATATCCATAAATAGTTCAATTTATGTTAAGTGTTTTATAAGTATGGGATTATGTATTCTGATTCATAAACTGATCTAGTTTATGACATTGTTTAGAAATGGCGCCTAGTGGAAGAAATGGAAACCGTATCAATGCACGCACTCCATGTAGGGATTTCCCTCCTGCTCAAGATAATTATAGTGGGGCTGGTGATGCAACTGGTGCTGATCAGCTAATCACCATACTGGGACAACTTACTCAGGTTATGAATAATAACCTTACCCGTATGGAGCACCCTGATCCGCAGCATGGAGGATCAATGTTAGATCGATTCATGAGGCAACAACCACCAACGTTCAATGGGAATACAAATCCCTTAGTAGCTGAGCAATGGATATTTTCCCTAGAGAAAATATTTCAGGCTTTGGGGAGCAGTGAAAGGGAAAAAGTTATCATGGCAGTTTACCGCCTCACTGGAGATGCTGATCAATGGTGGTCATTGATTCAAAATACGAAGGAAGATGATGAAGTATCAAATATGGAATGGGGGGAGTTCAAAGATCTGTTTTTAGAAAAATACTTCCCTCGCGACCATCGAGCAGATATGGAAAGGCAATTTCTGAGTCTGAGACAAAAGGAGGATGAGAATGTCACAAAGTATGAGGCTAACTTTACAAGGTTAGCGAGGTACACTGGTGATTATATTCATAACCCAAGAAGTAAGATTGATCGTTTCTTTGATGGGTTAAAACCATTTCTCCGTCGAGCGTTAGTCTCACAATCCTTTTCATCGTACGAAGTCATTGTCTCATGTGCTATCAAGACCGAAAAGGAATTCTCTAAGTATTATGACTTTAAAGCAAAGCAAGAGAAGAAGAGACCTGCTGATCAATCTGGGAATGTAAATAAGGGGAAGAAGGGAAAGGTTGAATATCCATCTTGTGGTAAATGCGGGAAGAAACATCCTGGTACTTGCTTAAAGGTAATGTGAGTCTGTTACAAGTGTGGTGAAAAAGGCCACCAAGCTCATGATTGCAAGGGGAAGAAAGAAGCTACCAACGTTCAGTGCTACAATTGCAGGGAGATGGGGCATTATGCAAATGCATGTCCTAAGTGTCAGGAGAACTTACCTCAGAAAAGGCCAAGGGATCAAGGCCAGGCTTATGCTATCAATACTACTGAGGTAGAAGCTCCGAAAGACGTGGTGGCAGGTAATTTAATGGTTTCCTCAAGTTTAGCAAATGCATTATTTGATTCTGGATCATCGCATTGTTTCATATCTTCCCAGTTTGCTAAGAAAATTAGATATTTCCAATTTGATTTAATAAGGGAGTTGTCAGTTAAAACTCCTAAGGGAAGTATCGTTGCAACAATGTTTTGTGAATCAGTCCCCATTAGAGCACATAAATTTTCTTTATCTGCTGATTTCATCGTCATACCTATGATTGAGTTTGATATAATCCTCGGTATGGACTGGCTTTCGGACTATGATGCGAAGATTTATTGTAAGAAGAAATAGGTTACGATTCTTGATGATAATGATAAGGAGCACCTTATTGTTAGAGCAGAATCGTCACCACCTAATTCTTATTTAGATCCACCCCCAGTAGCTCAACTTAATTCACTTATTGGGGAGGAAGAGAATGAAATAACTGTCGGTGAGGAAAGGAATTTTCAAATAGAGGATGTACCTGTTGTGAAAGAATTTGTAGATGTATTTCCGGAAGATTTACCTGGACATCCTCCAGAACGAGAAGTTGAGTTTTCTATTGATTTGATTCCTGGATCAAGGCCTATATCGAAGACCCCTTATAGAATGGCCACTGTAGAGTTAGTCGAACTAAAGAAACAACAAGAGGAATTGAGTAATAAGGGATTTATTCGCCCTAGTGTTTCTCCATGGGGAGCCCCTGTTCTTTTTGTTAAAAAGAAAGATGGATCTATGAGGTTATGTATCGACTACAGGGAGATCAATGCTATAAAGATAAAGAACAAGTATCCCCTACCTCGTATTGATGATTTATTTGACCAAATGCATGGAGCTCAATACTTTTCAAAGATTGACCTTCGATCTGGATACCATCAGTTGTGTGTGAAGAAGGAAGACATTCCGAAAACAGCATTTCGAACCAGGTACGGACATTACGAGTTTACTGTAATGCCGTTTGGATTGACTAATGCACCCTCTGTATTCATGGATCTAATGAATAGTGTTTTCATGGAGTATCTCGATGAATTTGTGGTGGTATTTATTGATGATATCTTGGTATACTCCAGAACCTACGAAGATCATGAAAATCACTTGCGCATTATCTTGAAGACTCTGAGGAGGCATGAATTATATGGGAAGTTTAGAAAGTGTGAATTCTGGCTTCAGGAGATTTCTTTTCTTGGCCATATTGTCTCAAAAGATGGAATCTCTGTTGATCCTTCTAAGACCAAGGCAATCCAAGAATGGCCAGCACCTACGAGTATAACTGAGGTACGCAGTTTTATTGGTCTGGCAGGTTATTATCGACGTTTCGTCCAGAATTTTGCCCGATTGGCTAACCCATTAACGAAGCTCACACGTAAAGGGGTTAAATTTGTTTGGACAAAAGAGTGTAAAGAATGTTTCGAAGAACTGAAGAGAAGATTAGTCAATGCTCCTATATTGACTCTACCATCGGGGAATGATGGGTTCGTTATTTATAGTGATGCATCGAAGAAAGGACTTGGCTGTGTCCTTATGCAGAATGATAGAGTTATTGCCTATGCATCACGACAGTTGAAAATTCATGAACAAAACTATCCTACTCATGATCTTGAGTTAGCAGCTGTGATCCTTGCTTTGAAGATATTGAGGCACTACCTCTATGGTGAAAAATGTGAGATTTATACTGATCACAAGAGTTTGAAGTATATTTTCTCACAAAAAGAACTCAACATGAGGCAAAGGAGATGGCTTGAATTACTCAAGGATTATGATTGTACGATACACTACCACCCGGGGAAGGCAAACAAGGTGGCAGATGCTTTGAGTAGAAAAGACCATGGAGTTTTGAACAATATGAGAATTGAAAGGGATCCAATTTTCATGGATCTAGTGAAGATGGACATGGGAATAACCAGGGAAGGTGAAACATTAATGCTTTTTCAAATGGTTGCCAAACCATCTTTACTAGAAAGGATTAAGAGTTCACAGACCGATGATGAAGAATTCCAAAAAAAGATTAAAGCTGTGAATGATGGGAGATTGAGAGACTTTGTGTATGAAGATGGAATTTTGAAATTCGGGAAGAGACTTTGTGTTCCCAATATACCTGATCTAAAAAGGGAATTGCTGGATGATGCTCATAGTTCCAATTTCTATATACACCCTGGGAGCACCAAAATGTATAGAGATTTGAAGGAACATTTTTGGTGGGACAACATGAAGAGGGAGATTGCTGATTTTGTGTCAAGATGTATGGTTTGTAAACAAGTGAAAGCTTGAAGGCAACAGCCTGGAGGAGTCATGCAACCTCTTCCCATACCGGAGTGGAAATGGGACAATGTTACGATGGACTTTGTCATGGGGCTACCAAAGACTCCTAGAAAGAACGATGCAATATGGGTTATTGTTGATCGTCTTACCAAGACAACACATTTTCTTGCTATAAGAGAAGATCTACCCCTGGAACGTCTAGCAAGACTATATATTAATGAAGTTGTGAGACTTCATGGAGTACCCCTATCGATTATTTCTGATCGTGATCCCCGTTTTACTTCAAGATTCTGGAAAAGTCTTCAGAAATCCCTGGATACTGAACTTCATTTGAGCACTGCTTACCACCCTCAGACAGACGGACAATCAGAACGGACTATTCAAACCTTAGAAGACATGTTGAGATCTTTCTCACTTGACTTTCAGGGTATGTGGGATCAATATTTACCTTTGGTAGAATTTTTCTATAACAATAGCTTCCATTTGAGTATTCAGATGGCACCATATGAAGCGTTATACGGAAAGAGATGTCGTACACCAACCTGTTGGGATGACGTTGGTGAAAGAAAACTTGTAGGCCCCGAACTGGTGGAGGAAACGGTGGAAAAGGTGAAAGTAATCCAAAATCACATCAAAGCAGCTCAAAGTAGGCAGAAGAGCTATGCCGATAATCGAAGGAAGGATTTGGAATTTCAAGTCGGTAATCATGTTTTTCTGAAGGTATCTCCGTGGAAGGGAGTCATACGTTTTGGTAAGAAAGGTAAATTGAGTCCCAGGTACATCGGACCTTTCGAAATTCTAGAACGAATTGGGGTTGTAGCTTATCGATTGGCAATGCCGCCAAGTCTCTCCAAAGTTCACGATGTGTTCCACGTATCTCTATTGAGGAAATACATGCCTGATCCGACGCATGTACTCACCTATGAGGAATTAGAACTGGAACCCGATCTGTCTTATTGTGAAGAGCCCGTCAAGATTCTTGATACGAGAGAACAAGTGCTGAGAAACCGGACGACGCGTCTGGTAAAAGTTTTGTGGAGAAATCATAAGATGGAAGAGGCAACGTGGGAACCCGAGGAACTTATGATGAAGAACCACCCGAGTCTTTTTATGCAGTAATACCCTAGAAATTGCGAGGACGCAATTATTTGACGGAGGGGAGAATGTAACACCCCAAGCTTCCACGGTACGTTTCCCTTCGAATAATGCAATAGCGTGTGTTGTACGCAACCTCGAGTTCTAACACACACCACAACTAATTAAACTAGCCGTTGTGAATAGTAATACCTACTTTTTGAAATCATATATATTTTATACTTCAAAATGGACTTCATTTTTGGATTCGGAATATTGAAATTAGCCTAGGGTGAAATTTTGGTACTTTTCGGATAACTTTTATATTTTGATGAATAGTGAAAATTACTAAATTTTAATTAAAAACAACTTTTTTAATCAAAATAATTAATAGTGATAAATTATGAATTTGAGTGGTTTTAAAGTATATTTAGAATATATTTTTACCATTTAATATAATGTTGGTCATTGGACATAATTTTACAATTAAACCGAACATAAACAAGTGTCAATCTTTTTATACTTATTATCTCTTAAAAACACGCTTTTTGTTTTGACAGCGGGAATTAATATTAAATTAATTTCTGCAACTTCTGTGTTTTGAATTTCGGAAAATGGATTCCATATTTGGAATCAGGATGTTCAAATTGTGTAAATAGGTAACTTTTATTTTTAGACATTTTGAATAGTTACTGTGGTAAATATTTTATTTACCATGGTTAAAGGGTAAATCCGGTAAATAAGGGTTAAAAATAATATTATAATAATACAAAATTACCCTAAAACGTGTCCTACCCTTATTGGTGGACACATACCCGACCATGGGCATCCTTGGGTCAATTTGGGGACCCCTTGGAGCCACTTGTATGTGGTAGGGACACATTATATTAATAAAGTTAAAATAAAAATAAAAATGGCATAAGCTTACATCTTTTAGAAGAACAATTTTTACATAGGGTTATACATGTTGGATTTTCGATTATAAATATTCATTAGAAATCTAAAAAGATTTCCTACATGATGATATTTTATTTATAATTTTTAGACATCAAATAAGTTAAATTATTAATAACACAATAATGATGAAATGTTTACCTCATTAATAAATCATTGAAATAAATAATATTATAATGATTAAAATATTATCTAAAACCTGTCCAATTCTTATTGGTTGATGTTATTTAGAATATTAGTCATATTATCTTCGACCTCAACGATTTTTGGACCATTATAAACCGAATATAATTATATTATAAAGTAATACTTTCACTCTTTCCTAAAGAGCCCCTCCTCTCCCTTATAAAAGGAGACCACTTCTACTCATTTCTCACACCTCTCAAGCCACTTGGCTCGTCCAAACTCTGCCCAACTAAGCTCCCCACATCCCGGTCCTCCTCCTTGAAGTTTCCCCTTAGGCAGAAAGCATTTCAACAAGTCCTTTGGTTCCAACCAAAGTGAGTTACCTAAATTAAAGGTAACGATTTCTCTTAAATTATTTTCATTTATTTTGCTTCTTCAACCCCCAAACTCTTTTTATTTCCTTTCTTTTGTAACAACACCAGTATCCTCAATATACTAGGATGTTGTTATAAGAAGGATTCAAACTACACATACACACAACTCCATCTAATGGATGATGAACATAATGTTTCTGTGGATGGGAAACTAACGCCTCACGAAACGATGATTGTTCAAATACATCTTACCGCCTCTCATGGTGGCCATTATGATGGAAATGTAATTAAATATGCTATTAATGATATATATTTTATATATAAGTTTCTGTAATTCCATTTTATTTCATACCATTATTCGTTTCATGTTGTATATACATACGATAATTTCATTTGAGGAAGTGCGGACTACCGCCCCCTTAAAATGATATGACTCGTTCATACCACACATGGAACGTATAAAGGATGGTGTTAATGAACATAAGTAACATATATAAAATATTATATTATACTGGAATAGTAATATACCTATGTATCATTTGGATTCGATTCTTTTAAAATAAAAATTAAATGGAAATAGCGTTCGTGCGTACGTACGGACTACCGTCTCCACGAACGCGATGAGATTCATTCTCCATCGTATCTATTCAAGTATAATTATCATTTAATGATTTAAAAATGATGTTTAAGGACTTGATATCATTATGGATATGAATAAGATACAACAAACATGACTTATGTAACAAAACATATAAAGAAAATGAGTAAGTTAACACCCGAAACGACGATAATACTAAGATATTATTATCAAATCAATATTAAAAGATCATATATGATATCATATTAATGTATATGATTCTTGTATAATTTAGTAAAAATTATTTCACTATTATACAGGAGGTTAACCTACCCCAACCAAGGAAAAGTACAAGGTAAAGGTTATTTCACAATCTCTTCATTATCTGAGGTTGTTTATACGTAATAATCTACTGGGATCTCTTTATCATCCACATCCATGTTTCTTAAAAATGCATTTCAAAACATTTTTACTATTTACTAGAATATGAGTTAAAGTCATTTATACCCTTTTGACTTCTATAAGTGGTTTATAAAGGAATCTTTCGGTCGTATTCAAAACAAGGTCCTTTTTAACCTTTTCGACAGAATTGAGGTAAGAATGTTTTTTTAACTTATACGGCGGGTGCGGTTATTTTCCGCCGTTATAAAATCGTCGAAGCTTTCCATACAAGCTTATAAGAATATTTTCAAAGAAAATGTTTTATTTTATATGGACCTTAAATGATTTCAAAATAAAAGGAGATACTTCTTTAAAAAAAAGAATTTTGATTTCATCTATGCCAACATCCTTTGATGGATTTTAAGATTATTTGAAGTTGATTTATTATGATACAAAACTTCTATATTGTATTGAAGGTTTTGTGATATGTTTGACTGTGGATTTGCTATTTTTATACCATTCATAGTTTATGGTGAAATTATTGACATTTCGTATGCTAGTTTTAATACGAATGTTTATGTTATGTTTAAACCTTTTCATATGGGAATGCATTGGACTTAATAAGTGACGGGTGGAGCCCGCTATAGCTCCTCGATGCATCGGTAGGTCTCATGAGACAAACTAGTGTCTTGGCACAAGGCCTTGACAAAATCTTATTTGTAGTCTTGGCACGAGGCCTTGGCTATGTGGTTATGATAGTCTGGCATTATGCATTCCAACATTATGAAAGTGGTTATTGATATTGCATGTGATTATTCGATTAGTAGAATATCCATGTGAATAAGTAAATGGCATTATTTCATTTTACTTTTGCCATACTATGTTGAAGTTCAATTTGAAAAGGCTTTTGTTTTAGTAATTCATTGTCTTAAATGTTTATGATTATTTTGAATGTTCCTTTATATTGTTATCCTTACTGGGCATTTGAGCTCACCCCTTTTCTATGTTTTATTTTTCCCAGGTAGTGAAGAAGTAAATTATGAATGACTTGCAGGGATATTATGAGGGGTTAATAGTGTGGATATGAAGACTTTGTTGTTGTAGTAGTTTTTCACTTTGAAATGTAATGTAAAACTTTATGATTATATCTAGTCTTTCCAAGGCTACTAAACCAATCGGTCTTTCGGGATTTGATCTTTCTTGTGATCATGCCAATGTTATGTAATAATGCACCGACTCTAGGTAGCTGGGGTCGGGGCGTTACATTGCATGCTCATTTTTAAATTAAATCTTATAATATGTTGAAATAGATTTAGGAATATAATTTACCTTATTTTTAATAAAGAGGATCATATTTGGTAAATAAGACTCATTTAATTTTCACCAATATGATTACTAACCATAAAAAATATTTTTCTCTATATTATCAGTAAAAAATGTAAAATGTGGTATAACATTGGGTTAAGGACTGAAAATTTATCTAAAACATTCATTTATCATATTGGGTGATTTTATATATTCTATTTCATTAATTTCTTGAATATATGTCCACTAGAGTCCATATCCCTTTTAATTAGTACAACAAATTAGTTTTTGGAAAAAATACAATATGTCACTCTCTAAACATTAAAATCATTAAAAAATTTACAGAAGGGTAAAAGATGAAATTTTATCATACATATGTTCATATTTTAAAATTATTTTTTTTAAATGTAATATATTTCAAAATATTATTGACTCAGTACTTACCATGAATTATAATGTAACACCAAAATATTACGAATTGAATTTAATGAAAATAAAATAAATTATTTTTAAAATATTAGCAGTAATATTATTTAAGTTAATTAATGTGTTTGATGATTTTTTATATAAATGTGAAATATTAATTATGTCTAAAAAAATATATTATAATTCGTTCATTGTCTTGGAATTTATTAATGTCAAAAAAAAAATATATTTCCAAAATTGTCATTAATTATTTTTTTATTAAAATTTATTTTATTAAATGTTATAATATACCAAAAAATTATTAATTTAAATAGGTGAATTTAAATGATTTAATATTTCATCCAAGTCCTATTTATGAGTTATTTTATCCATTTATGTTAAAATTAGTTTCCTTTTATGTATGATATGTGTGTTGTTGTCATTAAGGTAAAAAATGATTAATAAAGGGGTTAGTCTAACATACATGGATTTTTTTGAAACCAAAACCAATTTAAATTTAATTTTCAATTTTTATTTTGATGTTATTTAATATTTTAATTCAATGAAATTTTGATGAAATAGTATTAATAGAGACTTAGTCATATTTTAATCTTCTCATAAATTCTTTGTGTTACTCTCCCTCCCTTATTAAAGGACACACAATGATTGTTTTCATTACAACCAAAAAGAGAAATATATAATTAACATATCATATAAAATTATCTTTTCAATATAAACATACACAATATATATTCTCTATTTTCCCTAAATCACCAACCCTATATTCCTTAATGATACATCCAAATGAGTTTCTTCAATGAATAGGTAATTGCATAATCTAATCAAATCATTTTAGCATCTTATATTATCTAATATATATATATATATATTTTATTTGTCATAAAATTTTATCATCACTAACCTAAATATACTTAAATTTGACTTTATTTTGTAAAACAATATTATTCATCCTTCTTCCCATATAATTGGATCCGAAAGTATAGATGGTATATATGCATGGATCACCACCTCCACATAATGATAAAATTAATTTTTCATCATCGTGTTTTATAAATTTGTTTTATCAAGGGTATAATGTTTATATAGGAAATTAATGTCATAATTTTTATTATTTAATGATAATATCATATGTATCTTCTTACTTAATATTTTATTAGAAAATGATAATCCTAATATAATGTTTTTGTGGACAACCACCTCCATGGAGTGATGCAAGTCATTCTTCAGTTATTTTTATGTGGATGGTGATAAAGTGATATTTAAGGTATTTATATCATATATATTATATGATAATGATTCTGTAACTAAGAATTAATATTTATATTTCTATCATTATGTCTGTTGAAACATCAATAACTACATAAATGCATATGTACCAACTACTGTCTCGTTCAGCAGTTTAATACTTATATATATATATATAACATTTATTGATGAATATATATATATTGAATATATATAAAATTGATATAATTATTAACATTATTAACATTATGAAACCATTTTCATTGTACAAGGATCAAAACTAGCAAACCAAAACAAACATCAAAAACTAAGAAGACCCCACACCAAACTATGATTTTAATAAAAGTTTTTTTTTAAATATTGTTCTTATAAATTCATTATTAAATGATATAATCTATTATTATTTTGAGTTTGGTTATATAATATATATATATAATAAATCAATATTTAATATAATAGTGTCTCGAACATGTCTGAAGGATTTCAGACTTGAGCTAAGGATGTTGTGTTACAATATCATTAATTATCAGAAAGGTATATGAATATGATTACAATGATAAAATATTATTATATACAAATAAATAATCTCATTAATTATATTATACCCTACAGATTTTAGAATTATTAATTATTTTCTCTCAATTTATCCACATTATGATCTTAAGATATCGAATGAATGTTTTTATAGAAAAATGACTTAATTTCTTTCATGGGATGAAAATCCATTTTATTCCATATCTATTTTTTATAATAATTTTTTGAGAATTATTTATTATTATAATATTATGTTTTTATTTATTTTTATAAATTATAGACTTTTTACAAAATATATTAATAGTAATATCCTTTTCATTTTGCAAACATCATACTTTTCTACGTTTAATTTTTAAAAAATATATAATAGAAGATTTATATTAACATATAAAATATGAGATGAATTATTACTATCAAGACTATGACATATCGACCCAAGTGTCACTTGAGGGTTCCCAAAACTAGTGGTCCACATATCCTCAAGTGCACCTCCCCATACACTAGAGGCAAACGACTAATGGTGACCTTATAATGTGTGATAGTTGGGAGATAATTCCATCTATTCTAAGGGGAAATAGTTGATATATATATATATATAACAAATTGAAAATTATATTTGTTGAATATTAATTAATAAAAAACTTTCAACAAATGATAAGAAAAACAACGAACAACAATAATTAACTCAAATGATGAATACTTCAGTATACAAAAGTTAATGATATAATAAATGTCTCTAAAAATAAGGGAATCATGAATACAATGAATAAGGTAGTATTTATAATATATAAAATAAAATATTAGAAAAATACCAAATAAATATCCAAGCATCATGAGTACTATCATGTTCTTCTACTACAATGTTGAATCCTTGTAAGGAAGCAACAAGTTCATGCATGCAAGGTGAGACAAATCCCTGTGTCCGCACATATTATCCTATAATCTTCATTGGTAACAAAAATTCCTGAGAGAGTGTGTTATGTAAATATTGATAAGATAGTACCAATTAAATATATACAATCCAATTTGTGAATAATAATTGAGAAGTGCGTGGGTGTGTGTATATATATAATGAAAAGCTACAACAATAACAAAAACCTATTTAGGCCTCATATAGTATTGTCTATGAACATGAGATATTATATTTAATTCATTTATTCTCATTTTATATTTATAATTCATGTTAAATCATCATCAACACTGAATATATCATAATAATAATAAAACTAGTTCCAAGGTAAAATCATGGAATCCTTAAATTCTGGGTTTCGAAAACTCATAGTAGTAACTCCAATAGTCTGGAAATTAAGGGGTATGTTATAATCCCAAGTGATTTACCATGTAATTGTATTGTAAATTAATATAATAAAGTGTAATTATACCATCCATTGTACCCAATGATTACAAATTACTTTTCCCAATGGGGTTAATCCATGGTGCCACATGTTTGATAACCTCAAGATGGATCTTGGGAGTGTATCTGAGGTATCCTAACAAATGGAAGGATAGTGAAGTGACTAAGTTGGATATTATTTTAAATATTTTAATAGAAATTTACCATGTTACAGTGTGGTTATCTACCTTGGTTACCAGATCTACTAATTGTATGGAATCCTTTGAGAGCTCAAGCTATTACCTCAGGAATCCACGATTGGATGAAGTCTAATCTCTCTTAAAAATATTAATGGTCTGTCTGAAATTAGATCCTTATAAATATATCATAAAATAATTATTCAATGTAATAATCATGCCTTTTATAAGAATCATTTGGTTTATTTTTTTACATTTGATTAATGTGATAAGGTATATCAAGGGTCTAAAACATTTTGTCACATTATTTTCGTAATCATATAATAAGTTATCTATATTCAATTTAAATAATTTGAAAAATGTTAATGTAGAAATGAAACCAATTACTATACAATAACATATTTGTTGTCCATGTGATATATACATATATATATTTTCCATTTTTCAAATCTTCATTTTTATTTCATCACCTTCCATTCAAGGTGACAAGGGTAGTTGGGACATGAAACCAATTGAATTTATTATAAAATATTAGTTCAATTGATATATAGTTGTTTAGTTTCCCCTTAACATTAAAATGGTAATAAAACTAATTAAGAAAACATACTTTAACAAATTCAAGTGGAAAACAAAATTAAATAGTGTCCATAAGGGAAATGATGCATAATATGGTACACACGAAATATTTGTGGGCTCTGTTGAGGTATTAAACTCCAATAGTTATAAATAAAATGTATGAATAAGGCTCTATTATAAAAAAATCAAAATCATTAAATATTAATTTTAATTGAAACTCCTGGTGAAACGGGCATGCTCACAATGATGAAAATTTATATATTATGAATCATTTAGTGAAAAGGCATAAAACACCTTCCTTATTCCTATATCACTCTCCTCATCCAGTTTTGACACTTAGATTGGCCTAGATAAGAATAAAAGGGATTAAGGATTACATATCTTATTATTATGATACATTAACTTGAATAAAAATAGAATTTTTGAGGGGATGATAAATAAAAAATCAGAGCCTAAGGATTAATGTACTTGAAAAAACCCGGATCTTCGTTTCAAGTATATTTTTTCTTTTTATGGTCGTTTTTGAGAAAACAAGTGTTTCTGTAAATTTTTGAAGTACACACAGTGTACTTTATGAGTACACGTCATGTACTCCTTTGCCACGCCAGGCTGTGTGCATGCCATGTCCAGGCCTCACACACGGTGTGTAGGTGTGATGTGAAGGTCCACTTAATGTGGTGTGTGGAATAGTAGAGTATATGTCATGTAATTAAGAAGTACACACTGTGTATTTTCTTTTTTGTTTTCATTAAATGGACTAGGGTCGCGCCTGATGGACATAACTCGCTTCTTCTCCATGTTTTTCATCTGAGATGACCTGTACGGTCGTGGAACACATCCGAGCCCTCATTCCTTCATCCATTCTATGAATCCAGCACCGTTGGTTGCGTTGGAACCGTAGTGGTGGTCTCTTCATTCTCCTAGAGCTCTATTTTCCAATTCCCACTTTTTCTCATATTATCGTGGGTAGAGCGTTTTATGTTTTTTCATAGATCTATGAAATTATGAGGAGAATCAAGCATCGTGGTTCAAGTATATCAATCTCCTAGGATCAAGGTAGGTGTTTTGTGCCTAACGGTTCAAAGTATTTGTGTTTTATGTGCAAGTTCCACCAATACCCGTGAACGGGATATTGTGTGTTTACCGTTTTTCCCTAATTGTTTTCCTGCCTTTTCATTCATGCTTGTGTAGAGGTATTTTGATCATGATTGAGGATAATTGTTGTCCATGGATGTATTTTCCATTCCTTGTTTTTTTATGACCTTTATGTCTTGTTAGCCTTTGGCTGTTATACATGTTTCCATGCCTCGTGATCATAGGAGGGAATGATGTTGTTAAAATTCTGGTTTCTGTATCGAATATTTAGGCAACTAACTTTATAGGTGTACATTGGATAGCCAAGTCACTCTATAGGTGAACTTTGGCATTATGACATTAATATTCACTGACTATCACGGGACTATGAGAACCCAGTGTTGTAGACTATATGGGATAGACTGAGTGTGCTTCCCACAGAGTCATAGATATTATAGAATATACAGGGATAGACCGAGTGAGGTTCCTCAAAGAGTCTTGGACATTATAGACTACAGAGGATAGACCGAGTGAGCTTTCAAGAGAGTCTTATTGATTGTAGACTACATGAGGGTAGACCGAGTGATATTCCTTAGAGAGTCATTACTTTGTTTTAATGTCCTTAAAATCATCCCAGGCTAGAGGAGTAATTGACCGAGTGAGCATCCTCATAGAGTCTGTGGTATACTTGAGGCTATAAGAAGATTGACTGAGTGAGCTTTCTCATAGAGTCTCTAGACCTTGGGCCAAGAGGATTTGAACACGTGATCTCCCTCATAGAGTCCCTGAATACCCTAGACTATAAGGGGAATTGACTGATTGAGCTTCTCCAGAGAGTCTTATAATTTTCGTATAACCAAACCAGAGGTGTTAGTCTGAGTGTACTGAACATAGGGATATGGTACTTCTTCTATAGGACCAGAGGGGATGGTTGCGAGTACTTCTAAGAGGGTTTTCTATTTTTTTAGCTGTTGATTCACCACTTCTTGTTGTTCTGTGGATTGATAACTGTTTTATATCATCATGTTTACTTCTTACAACATACTGCTTACTGATTAATGCCTGCTGTTGCTGCTAGTGTTTCCTGCTTATTGCACTATTACCTGCCATATACTCACTGATTGTTAGGAATAGATCTTTAGGTGGTTGCCTATTGGGATTTAGTCTCACTCTCAATTTGGGCCATGTTTTTGAGCCCAAACAGACTTTTTTGTTGCATGTATAGACAAGGGAGAGCGCCCTTCGACTTTTGGTACATGATTTCTTTGGAGTAGGAGAGCATGGGACCAATCTTTTTCTTGCGATACTGAGGAGATTTTTACATTCTTATGTACTCATTTTGGTAATATTGCATCTTTCCGCATTGTGACTTGTTTGGATGCTTTCCTAGATATGTATCATTCATCATTTCATATATATATATATATATATGTTCTGTAGTTGTTTGCTGATTTAGTCTTCCTCTTTTTATTATTTTTGGTTATTTATTACTTCTGCTATTTTATGTTTATTTGCTTCTACTGTGTAATCTGCCAATGAAGGCATAGTTTCCCTAATATCACACCAAAGGCCCTCGCTGCTAGTCGGCAACATTTTTTGTTTTGGGAAATGTGCTTGAGGCCATGTGACCAACCGGGTACGGGGTGCCACTAGGTGGCTTTCTAAACCGGGGCGTTACAAAGTGGTATCAAAGGGATTCATTTCTCTTGATTTACTATTTAGAGGCTTTAGCCAGGGATATGATGGATTCAGTACTTGGTAATATGTTGTGCTTGGGAGTTTCTAACCCGTTTACAAGGAAAAACCATACTACCTCGTTTGTTGTAGTTTTCTTGTTCTGAGATTTTACGGTTGATATGATTTCACCTAGAGTGATTCACATGACTTATGTTGTTATTGTTGTTTCCATTATTATTCTATTTATGTTGAAAACCGATGAAATGAGGGTATTCTATCTCATGCATCACATATGCACTTATTAGAAATCACATGTCAGGCATTCATGTGATTCCATCTAGGGTGCATTAGCGATTGCATGTTTTTGTGATATAATTTGTATAGATTATGCATGTTTTTGTGAAAAATGCATTGATAGAATCCCTACTATTTGATAATGGACTATTTGTATAGTACTTTGCTAAAATGAACACCAAATTTTGGTTCTTGAGGTGTTATGTGCCCTCTAGAATTGGAAATTGGTGAATCATTAACATGTTTTTTCTAATATATGAATGTATTGGATTCCAAGCTTTGATTCGCGGGAATTATGGGACCTCACGGTTCGGAATTTGGCACCTTTATGACTTTTTTTCCGTGTTTTCTGGGCTTTGATGTAGTTTCTGAGCTACTGCTCAAAGAAACCCAATATACACATCTTGTAATTTATGACTAAACGTCGTGTAGTTTCCGAACATGTCACTGACTGTGTGAGAAGGACCATGGTGTTGAGGAAATGTCTTTAGGAACACGTCATGTATTGTAGGTGTACGTCGTGTAGTATAGAGCCGTGTACCCGGCCGTGTAACTAACAACACGGGTCGGAGAAGCACGAGTAGAAGACCATGTGTTGGTAATGAGCACACCGTGTAGTCTTGGTCCGGGTACCCAACCGTGTCACGAACAACATGGGTCAGTGTTATCTTCTCCTATACAAACCATTCTTATTCGGAACACACTGTGTAAAGGTCTGTCCTGTTGTCGGCCATGTAACTAACAACACCGGTCGCTGAAACCATGTATAGTACACACCGTGTCCTTGGTAAACACGATGTGTAGTCTAGGGTTAAGAGTACCATGTGGGTTAGCTGGGTAAAGAGACCCGAGAAGGGGAAAAGAGTTCATGTACATTCCATTTTTGGGGACAACATGCCCTGTATTTTGGGGTGTTACACGACCAGAGGTGGCAGGAGTACACGCCCATGTGGATGGTTTAAGAGAACATTTCGTGTAGTTTTTATACACTTTGTGTAGTCGTGTTTTGTATACATGAATGTTTCCTTCTCTTGTTCCCATTTTCTACTCTTCTGCTCTCAGTCTATGATAATTTTGATCAAAGGTGTGCTTTTGATCTTTCAGAGCTATTCTTCTGAGATGTCCTTTGGTTGTACGTCAGTTTCCAAATGGTGATCAGACACCAAATATGGTCAACCGAGGACCTTCTACATATCTTCCTATTGTGCGAGCCTTGGCACCAACAGTTATACCCATCATAGGTGCCGATGCATAGTTCAGGGAGGACTTCCTGAGGATGATGCAGAACTTTCAGGGAGAGTCGCCTCCTTCCCCGTCGATGGATGAGATGACGTGGTTTTTCCAACATCAGCATCGTCCTACATTCTCAGGGGATGGAGGACCCCAGGCTGCAGAGTCATGGTTAGAGGTCACACTTTCTATATTTGATCATCTGGAGATACCCCCTGAGAAAATAGTAATGCTCGCTACTTATATGCTCTGAGGCACCGCCAAGAGGTGGTGAGAGGTGATATCGTAGTCATGGAACCAATAGAGTATTTATTAGAATGAGTTTTGATGCATCTTATATGACTACATTCACCCAATGAACATGAGGGCCGACCGAGCCTGAGGGTTTATGAGTCTGCAATAGGTTACTCTTTCTGTCATGTAGTACTCGTCTCTCTAAACTGAGCTACAACGCTTCATTCCAATCCCAGCAGATTATGATTTATTATTTGCTATGATGTTCAAGGACAGTCCCATGTAGGAGATCCATTCCTAGGCGAATATCATTAGGTTAACTTCGATATCCTGTTTCTTCAACTAGGCACTGATCACCGAGTGCAATCTGAGAGATTCTGGAGTAGTGAACCCTAGCGGTTTGACATCCAGAGCTGGTTTTCCTCCTACGTATAGTAGGAAGTGACGTAGAGAATCTTCTTGAGGAGATCAGAGTTCGCCAGATGTATCTTCTGGCAGCCAGTTTGTATGCTACCCATGCTGTAGGAGTGGGCATTCTAGGCCCTAGTGCTAGAGAGACCAGATGGAGTGCCGATGTTACGACATAATGGGCCATCTTCAGCACTTTTGTCAGATCTTCTCACCATCAGCTGGTTGTAGGTGTTATTCTATGACCCCGCGTTCATGATACGCTTCGCCAGTTTCTCACTAGTCTGAGAACTGGAGTTCTTCCGGCCGTTCAGCCTGAGGTAGATGTCACAGATGTGGTGTTCAGTCACCAGGTCACCAGCAACAACAGAGTGGATCAGCTCAGAGTGGTCAGCCAGGGGCATAGGGCAACGGTACAGGCCAAACATTCATCATGGATCAGACCTACTAGGTGCGAGATCCCGGCCCATCTATAGTTCGTGGTACGATCCTCGTTGCCTCAATTTTATCTTAAGCACTTTTCGATACTGTTTCTTCACATAGTTTTATCTTAGTTGCTGTTGTGGAGATAATTGGGCACAGTATCTTTTTATCTAACGATATGTTGACCCTTGACCTGTCATTGGGAATAAGGACATCTAGAGTACGTCAGTTCAGAGAGTACCCTCTTGTGGTTTCAGTGTGTCACTTCTTATGGGACCCTTATGTCCTAGGGATGACAGGGTATGATGTCATTCTTGTTATGGACTTGTTGGTTCCCATCCAGGCAGACGTCGATTACTATCGCCGTAGGGTGAGTTTCATATCACCAAAGGGTGGATCTTCTCTTTATAGAGGCGCGTGGGATGTCTAGCCAGGTAGATTTGGACCTGATCATCTTGTGCGAGGAGGAGTTACCGCCCAAATTTCTAGTCTTTATCTAGATGACCAGAGGACTTCACATTTAGACTTTCCTTCAGTGGTGGATCATTTTAGGTATATCTTTCCAGATGACTTTTTAGGTTTGCCTCTGGAGCGTGAGGTAGACTTCTCGATTGATCTCGTTTTAGGAGTGGCACCGGTATCTATTCCTCCTTATAGGATGGCTACACCTGAGAGGTAGGAGCTCAAGAAGCAGTTGGAGGAGTTGAAAGCAAAGGGTTTCATCCGACCTAGTACTTCTCCTTGGGGTTTGCCTGTCCTGTTTATGAAGAAGATAGACATCACCCTTAGGCTTTTTTGGATTATCAATATCTGAACCATTTGACGGTTAAGAACCAATATCCCATGCCAAGGATCAATGACCTATTTGATATGCAACGAGGATACCGGGTGTTCTCAATGATCTATTTGAGGTTCGATTATCATCAGTTATGTGTTATACCTTCAGATATACCCCTTACAGCCTTCAAGAACAGGAATGGTCTATACAAGTATACAGTCATTCCATTCGGTCTCACGAACGCTCTAGTAGTTTTTAGGGAACTGATGAAGCAAGTTTTCCAACCGTTCATAGATTCCATAGTGGTGGTTTTTATGGACGACATCTTGGTGTACTCTCAAACTCGACACGACCATGCCACACATCTTGATATAATTCTGAGTACACTGAGAGAGCATCAGTTATATGTTAAGCTCTTGAAATTTAACTTCTGGATAGATCAGATTCACTTCCTGGTTCTTGTCATCTCAAAGACATGACTATAACTGGACATAGAGAAAGTGAGAGATGTAGTTTCTTAGGAGAATACGAAGAATGTATTTGCGGTGTGAGGTTTTCTAGGGCTAGCTGGACACTACAGGTGTTTCATACAGGACATTTCACACATAGGAGCACCGCTGACAGGTCTGACCATGAAGGGAGTGATGTTTTTATGGTCAGAATCTTACGAGTCAACCATTCTGGAGTTGAAGGGGAGGTTGACGTCAGCACCGATATTGGTCTTTCCAGAGCCAGGAAAGGACTATACTATTTACTGTGTTGCATCATATATCGGTCTGGGAGCTGTGATCTTTCAGGGAGATGGGGTCATTTATTATGGGTCTCGGCAGTTGAGGCCGCACGAGAGGAACTACCAGACGCATGATCTGGATTTGGAAGCTATTGTTCATGCCTTACGTTGTTGGAGAAACTACATTATGGGAGAGCACATTGTGGTTTTCACCGACCACAAGAGTCTCAATTATATCTTCACTCAGTGTGATATGAATCAGAGATAGAGCAGGTGGATCAAGTATCTTCAAGCTTTCGACTTCGAGCTTACCTAGATGCCAGGAAAGGGAAACATAGTAGCTGATGCGTTGAGTAGGAGAACTCATATTCTGGTAGTTCAAGAGGCCAGCAGTGAGTGGAAGAAAATGGCTCTGTTCTTTGAGATGCACTTGGAGGTGCATGACATATAGGGACATAATTTCTTATCTTCTGTAGCTATTACCTCTTCTCTTCTTGATCGGGTACCGATGACAGAGCTATCAGATTCAGAGGGATTTTTCCTGTGGGGGAGTGTGTTAGGAGAGGACCCACCTCTTGGATGAACGGTGGGCAAGGGTGAGATCATGTGTTTCGAAGGACGTGTATGGGTTCCAGTATACATACATGAGAAGCTGATGTGGGATTTTTATTCCTCCATTTGGGCGGTTCATCCTGGCGTCACCAAGATGTATCGTGATCTACACCACCAGTACTGGTGGCCAGGTATGAAGAGAGATGTTGCTAGTTTTGACATTAGATGTTCTACTTGTTAGCAGGTGAAGTTATATCATCAGCAACCAGAAGGGATTTTATAGCAGTTACCCATTCCCGAGGGGAATTGGAACAATGTCGCGATGGACTTATTGACCGGGTTGCTGAGGACACCTTGAGGGAGATACGTTGTTAGGGTTGTGGTCGACAGGCTTACAAAGGTTGCTCACTTCTTTCCAATCACAGAGACCTTGAGTGTGGATGATCTAGGATGGTTTTACATCCAAGAGATTGTACGTATACATGGATTTCCACACTCCATTGTTTCAGACATGGATTCGGGCTTTACTTCTTAGTTCTGGCAGGGACTTCAGAAGGCTTTGGGTACATAGGTACTTTTGAGTACAACATACCATCTGAAAACTAATGGCCAGTCTGAGCGTACGATCTAGGTGATTGAGGATATGCTCTGATATTGCATTATAGACTTTAGCGGTTCATTGGAGAAGCATATACCTCTTGTGTAGTTTTCCTGTAACAACAGTTTTCAAGAGACTATTCAGATGGCACGTTATGAGGTATTGTACGGTAGGCCTTTCCTATCACCTTTATACTGGCTGGAGGTTAGAGACGCACCGTTGCTGGGACCTCATCTTGTTAAGGAGACCTCAGAGAAGATAGAGTTGATTCATAAGAGGATGGGTAAAGCACAGTCTCGACAGAAGTCTTTTTCTAATCAGTGGAGATTCCATCTCGAGTTCGAGGTCGGGGATTAGGTTTTTCTGCGTGTCGCACAGAGGTTGGGACACAAGAGGATTCAGAGATAGGGAATGCTTTCACTACGGAACATATGGCCATTTGAGGTGTTGGAGAGAGTTGGGACGATTTCCTATCGGTTTTAGATGCCTTAGAGGTACTGGGATATGCACGATGTTTTCCACGTTTCTCATCTCCGATATTACTTTTCAGACCCATCTCATGTCTTTCAACCCGAGGAGGATTAGCTCGAAGCGGATGAATTGTTTGAGGAGAATCCTATCTGGATTTTCAATCTCAATACGAAGGTTCTCTGTGGCCGGTGTATTCCTCTGGTACGGGTGCTATGGACTCATGGGAGAGTACAGGATATGACATGGGAGATGGTGGCCGATGTACTATCGCAGTGGTCAGAGCTGTTCAGGGTTTCTTCTTCTATGACTCGCTAGGGAAATTCATGGAAGAATATTTTAAGGGGGGAAGTTTGTATGAAACCGGATCTTCATTTCAATATTTTCTGGTGTTTTTTGTGAAAAGAGGATTTTCTTGAAATTTTTGAGATAAACGCCGTGTATTTTATAAGTACACGATGTGTACTCCCTTACCGCGCCAGGCCATGTGATGGCCATGTCCGAGCTACACAGACGGTGTGTAGGGGTGATGTGGAGGGACACCTAATGCGGAGTATAGAAAAGTATAGTACACATCGTGTACTCAAAAAGTAGACGTCGAGTATTTGCTTTTTTTCATTAAACGGACTGAGGTCGCGCCTGACGGACAGAACTCACTTCTTCTTCATGTTTTTCATCTGAGAGAACCCGTACGACTACTGAACTTCTCCGAGAACTTATGCCTTCATACGTTCTCTGAATCGACCTTCGTCAGTTGTGTTCGAACTGCAACAGTAATATCTTCCTTCTCATAGAGCTCGGTTTTCCAATTCCTCCTTTTTCTCAAGTTATCATGGGTTGAGAGTTTTCTGCATTTTCATTGATCTACAAAGTTCTGAGGAGAATAAAGCATCATCGTTCATGTATATCGATCTATTAGGATCATGGTATGTGGTTTGTGACTTACTGTTCTATGTATTTGAGTTTTATGTTTAAATTTCACCAATACCCGTGAAGGGGGTATTGCGTGTTTATCGTTTTTCACATGTTGTTTTCCTGCCTTTCTTGCATGCTTGTGTAGAGGTAATTTGATCATGTTTGATGATAATTGTTGTGAATGGAAGTTATTCTCATGCCTTGTTTGGTTTACGACCATTGTGTCTTGTTAGCCTTTGGCCATTATACATGTTTCCATGCCTCATGATCCTAGGAGGGAATGATGTTGTTAACATGCTTGTTTCTCTGTAGACTGTTTATCCAAGTAGCTTTATAGTTGTAATTTGGTTAGCTAAGTAGCTCTATAGGTGTACTTTGTCCTTATAGAATTAATATGCACCGACTGGCACGAGACCGTGAGAACCCGGTGCTATAGTCTATAAGGGATAGACCAAGTGAGCTTCCCAGAGAGTCTTAGATATTATAGACAATACGGGGATAGACCGAGTGAGCTTCATTAGAGAGACTTGTACATTATAGACTACAGCGGATACATCGAGTGAGCATCGCATAGAGTCTAAGTGATTGTAAACTACAGGAGGGTTGGCCGGGTGAGCTTCCTCATGGAGTCTTTACTTTGTTTGAATGTCCTTAAAAACTTCCCAGGATAGAGGAGGAATTGACTGAGTGAGCTTCCTCACAGATTTTGTGGTATACCTAAGGCTATAGGATGATTGACCGAGTGAGATTCCTCAGAGAGTCTCTAGACCATGGGCCAAGAGGGTTAGACCGTGTGATCTCCCTCAGAGTGTCCCTGACTACCATAGACAATAAGGGGAATTGACCGAGTGATCTTTCCTAGAGAGTCTTATAATTTTTGTATGCCAAACCAGAGGGGTTAGGCTGAGTGCACAACCCAGATGGTTCTGGTACCTCTTGGATAGGACCATAAGGGATGGCTGTGAGTACTTCCCAGAGGCTTCCATGTTTGTGTTAGATGTTGTATCACCACTACTTGTTGTTATGTGGATTGATCACTGTTGTATATCATCCTGTTTTCTACTTAGTGTTTCCTGCTTACTGATTACTGCCTGCTATTTCTGCTACTGTTTACTGCTTATTACACTATTACCTGTCATATACTCACTGACTGTTAGGCACAGATCTTCGGGTGGTTGCCTACTGGGGTTTATTCTCACACCCTTCTTGGGTCATGATTTTGTTCCCAAACAGACTATGTTGTCTCAGGTATATATAAGGAAAATCGCCCTTCAACATCTGGTACATGATTTCTTTGGAGCAGGGGAGCATGACACCAATCTTTGGCTTGCGATGTTGAGGAGCTGTTTACTTTCTTTTGTACTTGTTTTGGTACTATTGTATTTTTAGAATTGTGAATTGTTTGGATGCTTTTTAGATATGTATCATCCATCATTTCATATTCATACATATGATCTCTAGTTGTTTTACAATTTAGTCTTACGCTATTTATTATTGTTGTCTATTTACTGCTTCCTCTATTGCATGTTTATTTTCTTCCACTATGTACTCTTCCAATGAGGGCATAGTTTACCCACTATCACACCCAAGGATCTCACTACTAGTAAGAAGCCTCTGGCATTTAGAGAAATGTGCTTGTTTCCATGTGACCAACCAGGTACGCGGCACCTCTAGGTGGCATTCGGAACTGGTATGTTATAATACTCAATGAGAGGAATCCAATGAGATGATCAAATCCTGAATAAAAGGTAAGAATATGAAATAATCAAAGAACATATGTTCAGAGATATTTAAAGAATTAAACATGAATGAATATGGGGGATTATTTCCGCTGAAGGAAGTGGAAAAAATATTTTATAATATTATTTAAGGTGGAAATGGTTAGTTTACCTATAAAGTATTTGTCACAGGGTTTGGCCACATGACATGGATGTATGGTTTGAGCCCTTGATTCTCTTTTGACCCAGTGGTGGCTTCGTCGTGCCTTGTAGTGTCAGGATCTGGCTACGGCTTCAGATCATGCGTTGCTACCTTCGGTTTGCATGGACAATGATCCGACTCTCCTGGATTCAGAATTCTTGTCTGGCTTAGGTTTGCATCACCTATGTGTGGTTCGATTTTGGGTTTTCAGGTCAGTTTTCCTTTCCAAATATGGGATCACTATGTGTCTTCGAGTTCCTGGTGCCTCGGGTTCTCATCGTGGCTTCCTCGTGGTCGTCGTCATCTCCAGGTTGACAGTTTCTGGCTACGGAGGACTCCTCTAGGACTTCGAGTTCCAGTCACGGATGTGGTGTTCTTGGGGTTGGCCCCGCTTCTGGCTCCGAGATCTCAGGATCCTTCTCGGCTCAACCGTGGTTCTAGTGTGCTCCGGTATGCTCGGGGTCAGCTCTAGTGGCTTAGAGAGGGAGGCCATGTGTTCTTTTTCTTCTGGTTTAATGCATGTTGAACAGTTACTATTGGTGATTTTTTGTTGCTTTGGTGGATTTTTTCTTGGGGATTTTAGAGGATGTTGTGTGTTCCTTGACAGTGTTTTTGGGACGGTGCCTTTTTTGGTGTATCCTCATGCCCTTTGATTCCTCTATCTTTCCGTAGTTAACCTATTTAGGAATCCGTTGAAGGATTTTCTAGTGTCTCGATTTGTCCGGTTGCAGCCCAGAGAGGAATTGATGGGTCTGTTCTTCTCGGATCCCCTCAACGGAGACCTTCCCTAGAGGTTCTATTGATTCCTCTAGTCCTGGGTGAAAAAGACCCGCCATCATTCTCCCTGAATTGTCTTCTTCTTCGGGTTTCTACAGAAGAGGTTAGAGGATTGTTGTGGTTGCGGTGGGATGCGGCTGGACTCGGCTATGTATTTGTGCTCTATGCTATTGTAGGATTGGTAGGCTGCTTTGTATCGAAGCTAGTGGTGGTTTGCATTTGGAATTCTGATGGTGGATGACTTGATTTCATACTTGAAGTCAGTGGATGTAACTGGATATGACCACATGGACCAACGTGTGAGATGATTTAGATCTGGATGTTCATATTTGGGGATCTATTTCTGATTTGGTTGTCTTAGAGGGTATGGTTTCATCCATCATATTGGGCCTATTCTTTGACACCGGACACTTTCTTGCTGAACTTCTATGCAAAGGTGAAGGGCTTCATCATGTTCAATTGCTGCGGTGGAGTTCCTCCGGGTTGTTTGTCTAGTTTTTATCTCTTTGACCTTTAGGATGTTGAATGTCCTAGGTCTATGATGTCTGGGTTTCCCCCTTGTTCCTTTAAAAGTGGATTTTTCAATAATAATAAAAACAATTGTAGGCCTTTGGGCCATTGGATGGTTTGAGAAAAATTGTTCCAACCATGAATTTGATCTACTAAAAATTTTAGACTTCCAACTTGAGTGTGAAACCTTAAGGGTATGGTCATAGAAAACCTTGTGCATTTCTTTTCCATATAGAATTATATACACTGTTAGAAGAAACTTTGCGGGCTTGGGGGACATGGTTGATAATAAATGTGCAGTCCAATTATTTACCTCAACGATCATTTTATTAGGATTTCAACAGTCTTTAACCACCCATGAAACATTTTTTAACTCATTAGGTATCCAAAAAAGTTTTAAATAAGACTTAGATAGAAATTTAAGGGATTCAAATCTTATATAAATAAATTATTTTTATATTCTTCCTCTCTTAATGAACTTGTCCTAAGGTTTCTCTTCCAAGGGAAGTGAAACGATGGCTATGAACAACTCCAACCCTTGAAAATGTATATCAGTATCCATATCCTATGTATCATCCTATTGATATGATTATTGGAATAGTACCCACACTAAAGGTATTGACTGGACATAGAGAGAATTCATGGTGTGAATAACAATGCTTATGTGATACTCCTCAATTTATGCATCAACATCTATCTCAAAATAAATGTGATGAATTTTTTTATATGTGTTTTCTTGATAACGTCTATGGTTTGAAATATGTAAAAACCTATTCATTTAATAATACCTTTAAGGTATTAGTAACTGAATATTTGCTCACCCAACTATATCAATTATCTAAAACCGCTTATGAAAACAATGAGAAAGATTCATTTTTTGTTCATCTATTTCCATGTCTGGGTGATGCCCGAAATAAAACATGATCCCTTACCTCAAACATCTGAGGTAATATTTGGTAATCGATTTATTATTTCATCCCATAATGAGTAGTAGTCATATCTTTTGAATCAACAATACCTTCTCTAAATTATTATTTATATAACAAGCTTATTGAATCACCTTATCTCCTACCTCCAACAATCACAGGGTTAAATGGTATGAAAAACCATATATGGACTCTTACATATCCATTTGAATCATCTCATAACATATATTATTATAGGAAAATTAAAAATATATACATTATTTTTCAATTAACAAAAAAAAATCAATGATTCATTCTTAGAGAATGAAATATAACACATGTGGTATATATTCAAAATTTTCATTGGTCTGGTGGTGAAAGGATGTGCTCTAAAAAACCTATGTTTTCATAGATCATTGCCACAGTGTCCAGATCCTCAATGTGATATGATCAACCCAATATTAAATTATAGTAATAGATACCCCATGTTTCCATATTATCTAAGGAGATCATAATATTCCTAAATCATCCACTAAGAATGTCTCCCAGATGTGAAGTAAGTGGGATACCTTTTTCCAAAGATCCAAAATGTCCTAACATGTGTCACTACCTCAAGGAGGAATTATTATAACGAAAAAAAATTTCACAACATATTCCAATTTTTATTCTAGGACTAGTAATAACTGTAATAATATAGTAGGGCACTAGTGTTATTCTGTGACATTCATGGATAAACTACCCACTTGAAATCATGGTCATATCACATTTGTCTTACACTCATAATTGTAGGATCCTACACACATCCATGTGTAAATATTATGCTTTCTTAAATAGAGACCAATATTGAGGTGGATCCTTACCAGAAATACACCCTTAGAGACCAAACTCTCTAGATCAAAAAATACATTCTCTTCACCCAAGTCAATAAGACAAAAGTAAATTTTCAAGTCTATAAGATATTTCTTCTCAAAACATAATGAAACTACTTATGTAGATTAAAAAATATGGCCATAAATTTACATTCATCATTGATATCCTTTATGACCCAAGAATTTTTTTAAAATCATTATATCTAATACTTCATCTCTCTTTCCAAGAATTTAAGTAGTCTTGATATTAAATTATTGAAGGTATTCTTCCAATATTAACTATTTGAGATTCATGTAACATAGTGTAAAGATTTATTTTAGGATCATGTGTTTCTTATGCACTATAAAGTTCTCACCAATCAATTTGTGTCTCCAGCAACATATGTTATAGAAAAAACCTCATGCTTGAGGTCGTGTGTTAGGTATTTATTATCCTAAGGTATCATCAAAAGAGACCCGTATTTAATAAACATATACCATTTCATAATAACTATACCTATATTAATTTTTCATAAGTCAAAAAACACTATATCGACTCAACCATGATCTTGAAGTGTTAGAATTTGCGATAAAGAAAGCCTTCCTTTTAGCTCCAGAAATAAATTTTCACTTTCTTCTGAAGATAGGATCTTGACCCAAATTATTTTATTAATTTTAATAGGTGAATCAAGGAATGATAAGTCCTGTATAAAACAACAATATTATCCCGCTAGCCCAAAAACACTATTAAAATAACATATTATTTGAATGATATTAGGAAAATACATTTCTCATCATCTATGGGTCAATGGATACTCCAGATTCCAATAAAATATTTTCTATGTAGTAAAATGTGGGACACATAAGTGGAACATATCACGAATTTCATATTGCAGATGATCCCCCAATGTATTAAAATTGACCTCAATATGTTTAGTATGGTTTCGTAACATATTAAAAAACAAAAACATGTCATCCAAAAAAACAAGAAAAGATGAATATATATATTTATGGAAACCTATTTTATTCAAATCATTGAAAATAGAATATTTTTTTATATGATAGAGAATAATATAAAGACAATCATGTGTTCTGTACATACTATTATATGTAATATGTGTTATATTTAATGGTCCTACTCACACCTAATGATAGCTCGATCTCAGGTTGCTCTTCTAAAATAACCTACATCCTAAAATATGTTCAAATAGATCATTTATTCAATGAAATATATACTAATTATTAACTATAATGTAGTTCAACCTATATAAATTCACAAATAACCTAAGAATCTAATCATCCTTCATGGATAAAAGAATAGCTAAACCCGAAGATAAATTATCGGGTTGGGTAAAACATATCAATTCTAAATCCTAAAATTATCTCATTATCTCTTGGAATAATATATGTTCCATTCTATTTGGAGTAATAGATAATGGAGACAATCCTTGATTAGTTTCATTCATAAAATATACCTCTATCTCATGAGTTAATCCATAAAAATCAACTAGAAATACTTCTCAAAAATGATCTTCTGTAGAAGGAAAATATTTCATATGTATTCCCTTCTCCTCTATGAAATGAAAATAAATCTTGGTGGGAACTCCACCTAGATGACAATTTTCTTTTCTAGATCTACTTATTTGGACATTCTAGTCACCCTTATAGATATAACTTCACTCATATGTTGATTAATACTTCAATCTGCCGTGATAACAATCCCCATGGGTGTGACACGAAACCAGACAACTTATTCTGAGATTTACATTAAAATATTTAATCTTGAGTAGAAAGTGGTCCCAAATGATGGGAAAATATCCAACCTCAAAGGGGAAGTCCCTATATTTGTGTATTGGATTTGACATCATCCTCAAAGAGTTGTCTATGGTCTTCACAACATATATGCACTAAATTTTCCAAATGATACATTCCATGATTGGTAAAAATATACAAGATTTAGAATAACATTTATCTTATATTGTAAATATAATAGTGGAGGATACTATAATAGAACCTTGTACAATTGACGGTCTGGCACTATGATCCCCATGTGTTGATAGTAATTCATGCAACATGAATGACCCAAATCCATGTTCTATTGATGGACTACCCAAGTAACATGTTTTATATTTTCACTGATAATAAATGCCTCCGATACTAGGAATATGACCTCAACATTGACATATCTTGAAAGAGCTATTACAAATACCATCATTACATGATGTAATCGATCATGTCCATGAAGGTGGATTTAGTGCATATTCCCTCCCACTAGACGTGGTTGGAGGAGTCTGAAAGGTCCTATAAATATGGCACATATTGGGACTATATTGTTAATTAAGATGGTCTTTATCCCATTTAGGAATAGAATTCATCAATCATCCACACTAATGACATATAATGGAGCTTCCATTTTGGATAATATGTCCACTTCAACCTTTATATGAAATATCGTGGCTATACATCATGGTATAGGAAGGACTATTTCCCTAGATTGGCACTAAACCTCTATTTCCCACAATATACTCTTATATCATGTTGTTCTCAGTGATATGATCCTGATTAATAATTTACAAAAAGCTATACCTATGAAATTAATTCACTAGGATGGGGATGGTATACTTAATCCCAGATTCAATGATTCTAATTTTTGATATCTCATTATATGATAAAATGAGTGAAAAGAGTTGAAACATGGGAAATCAATTTTATTAGTCAATGAAAGAAGAATAAATGTTCCCAAGGTGTATGAATCATCATGTTCTATTATCTCTCAATGTTTGGGGAGGAAACTAATCAAAGAAGGTATTATTGAAATCCACCGAGACCATTCCCTGATAATGATCAAACTTAGTAATCATTTCCCACATGTGTTTCCTGGATCCATGAATTATATATGATGAAATATGGAACCTCCCTAATAGGATAATATCCCTATTTTTAATGATAGAAATACTTCCTTAAATTTACACTATGTAGCCTGGGGTCTACAATCCCTACCAAACATGAATGTATATTGTGGTTGGGACTCCCAATTCAGATCTCTAATAATAGGTACAAGTCTTTGATCACCCTTCATGGAATACATCAGATATAAAAACCCCTCATTAACCTAATCATCAGTTCCATGATTTGGTTTAGTAAGTGGTTCCTCATGTGGAACTGAGGGATGTAATATTAGATTCTTTAGGCTCAAAATCTCATGGGAATGGTCACCACCACCCTACTAATGCACCAATTGAGGATGAAATGGTGGACTAAATCTATAAATTCCAATAAAAAGCCTCATAAATTTTTTTGACCAAAATATAATCACTTGTATACGATGGTCACAAAAAATAAAGGATCACTACCGAAGGCACTTCCCAACAACAATCTGATAATTCCATGGCGTAAGTAAGGTTTTAAATTGAATTTATAGGGGTAATAGTAGGTGAAGGTTCAATGTCACATTACCTATTAATTTAATGGAAGACATTTAATTTAATAATCCATGAATTACAATTAGTGATTTTATACATATGGTAATGTTTGACAAAGTAAACCACTATTACTAGCAAATAACGTCTAATAAACATAATAGCTACAAGTGAAACCCATGTAATTTTATTCACCACCTCTACATTCCAAATTTTAATGTAATGGGTAGTATAATTTTTTTGACTTAGTCAATTAATCATTCCATTTCAAAAGGGCCATTATTCTTTATAAATTGATACTAGTAGTTACCCAATCATATCCAAATCAAACTTCATGTAATTTATGGTACATATATGACATGGGTATAAACTAGCTATTTAAAATTCTAACATTAATTTGTAATGTAGAACTCTTTTTATGATTTATTTAAAACATTAAATAACTAATTATCATACCCTATAGAATATATTATCTGTACAGTAACACATAACAACAATGGATAACAAAACAATAACATGCAACATATGCAATTCAGACTATAAAATGGACCAAAATGGAATGGTATATGCATGTAATGTTAATTATTTGTTTTTATAATGATCAATTTAATGATGATAATTTTCATCATAGACCACAGTAAAATATTATTAATGAAATTCAAGAACAAAAATCCATACGAATATCCCAATAGTGAATGTATATCTTATATAATAAATGAAAATCAATGAAAAAAATTCAATTCACATGAAACATTGTATTTTCCCTGAACATGGGTTAGCTACTCATGTTCCTCGTTTCAAAACATGTTCTTATTTATTTATAATTTCTAGTCAAGAATGATAAAACAATAAAAAAATAAGAGAAATACCTCATCTGATAATAATATGTGACATCCTGACCTAGGTACCACTCTATGGTGCCCCAAAACTATGGTCTTCATGCCCTAATGTGTGACTCCCCTTATTCTAAAAGTTTCCAAAAACCATAGAGGGACTATGGTGTGATGTTGGGGTGATATTGTTTTATTTTCATAGTTGATCATAGAATTTTTATATAAAATAAATTGATAACAAGATCTAATGCATATTAATAAATAAAGAAAACTAGTACTGGAAGATAAAAATTACTATGAAAAATAATAATATACTCAAACAATCAATAGTACAGTATACAAAAGATGATGATGTTATGAAATGTCACTAAAGTGTAGGAAAATATGTTTACCTCACTATAGATAAAATGTAGAGTCAATTCTATACATACAAAAAAAAAACTATCCAAAATATTTTGCACTTGCCTGATCATCTACTACCATGATCCATAGTTAGAAATCAATAATGAAAGTTTGATATACATTGCATAGGCTACCACCTTCCCATAACAATGAATGTATAATCTATTTTAGTACCAATAGTGACCTAAATCGGGTGTGAGATATATCTCTATATGCCACCACCAACTACTTCTATACAATTTAGTATGTGAATAAAAACTATGTAGTGTACATGTATATATAAATGTAAATTAATGATAAAATGATAACTCATACCATAATCATCCCCATGTAGTTATTTCTTTGATAATTTTATCATTTAATTAATTAATTTATGTTACTTATATATATAAAAGTCATTTTAAGGTTTTATCAACACCGAATATATCATAATAAAAATAAAATTGGATCCAATATATAAACAAGACATCATTGACCTCATGGGGAATCCAAATCATAGATATAGCTCATGAAGTTTGCATATAAATGGGTCAGAATGTAATCTATGGGTCATTCCCAATGCATTCCACTAAAAAATATTTTAACTAGGTCTACGGATCTCACATATGGTAAGCTAGATCTAGGAATGACTCTATCCAGTGGGTAGAACGCATGGATTCTTGTGACTGAATCCATCTTGTTGGATCCATGTATTGTATACGCGACACCATAATTTGGAGAATTAAAGTGAATGGGTTTTTCAATTGTATTTTGAGAATCATATGGTGGGAATATTCATTTTTTAGGGTGGGTAACTTCCTAGTTAATTAGCTCATCAAATCCAAATGGTATATTGTAATTTCATATCGAATTATCTAATTTCATTAATTCCATCTCATGTTTACGAAAACCTCTAAAGATTAATGGTTCATTAAATTAGTAAATTATACATATATATTCACTTTAGTAGGCCATGTAATATTCATTATCTTTTACTAATTCATTAGTTTCATTCCATTAATGTTCATTAATGTTAAATGGTATATCAAGGTCATGAAAATATGTATCCCTTAAATTACATAATTATTTAATAGGTTCCCTCAGTTCCCTTTCAATAATCATAACATGTTGAATACGTAAATTCAACTAATTAAAGTTCATCAATATTTAAATTATAAGATATATATAAATATATACTTTTTGTTTATTATTTCATGAGGTCCATTTCATCCCCCATCATCCATTGTGACATGGTTAGTTGGGACATGAAACAAATTAAATTTGTTGTACAAGTTTATGATAAGTGTTACCGATGACTATAAATGAAAATGAAAATGTTATAATTCATTTAATTAATAATTAACACATACCACGACAAGGATTAATGGAAAACACACAAAAGTAGTGTCAAAATGGTAATATATGGAAAAACGTGGTACACAAGATAAATTTGTGGAAAGAATTGAGGTCTCAGCAAAATAACATCATGAAGAAAATGTCAGAATAAGGATATGGAATAAAATAATAATTATTATATAAAATAATATGAATTTTAAGAAGGAAAAATTGGTTATACCATAATGTGAACAATGTTAACAATTTATATGTGATGAGAAATTTTGGGTAATTCTGTAGAGCACATAAATTATTCCTCTTGATCTTAGATCATTTAGTATTGTGCCTTATATATTCTTCAATATAAACAAAATTTAAGAACAAGACAACTACAATGAAAATAATTCTTAGGATAACACATTAAAATAGAATAATTAAGGGAAAGAAAAATGATTAATTGAACCTTAGGAATGAATTTCATACTATGAGGAATCCAGTGAGATGATAAGATACCAAAGTGGAATTCGGAAGACGATGCAATCCAAAAAACAAAGTTGATGGATATTAAGATCTTTCCTCATTAAGAAACTAGTTGGATTCATTATATTTGAGTAAGGAATAAAAAAATAGGTTTATATTCTAAATTTATTTTAAAATGGTCATTTTACATATAATTTGAGGTCTCATGCTTTGGACACACTGTTGGAAAAATCCTGAAACAATTACGCACACCCCACAACCGTAAAAAAGAACCTATAATTTTTGGATTCATGGTTTGAGATATTGTGCAATGACAATAAAATTTTTCTCTTATAAAAATTTTAAACAACTCTCATGGGCATGTGCCCTTGGGCGTAAGGATAGAGAAAACTATGATCCTTATTTTTTCTCTAAAATTACCCACACATTGAGGAGAAAACATGCCACCCAGTAATTTCATACACTAGTCATGGATCAAGCTATGACCATTCATTTAACACCCCTAAAAGTTTTTTTCTTTTTAGGAATCCATAATAGTTAAAAAAGAAATTAATCTTAATTTTTTAGGATCCGTACCTAATAGATAAAAATTATCTTACAAAGGCCCCTAAATTTTTTAAAGAATCATATATATTTGTAAAATTTTATTTTGAAATTCACATAATTTTAGAATATTTTTTGTTTTTTTATTTATAAAAATTTATTTTCAATAGGTAATGGTTATTTTATGGAAGAATGATTTGATGATCTTTTAATGGATTCCATAAATAGGAAAAACATGTGATTTAACATAAATTATACTAGGGATATGATCCAAGGGTTCCAACATTATTAATTTTTTAGATTTTTTTTAAAATTATGATTATAAGAGGATTCTAAAACATTTATTTTCTATAGGTTATACTCTAAAAAAATAACAATATTTTATTGAAACCCATTTCTTTTCCATGGGTCCTAATATATTGATATGATTATGAAACCCATTTCCTTTTATTATGTTTTGATAAGATAATATTATTACCTTATGGAACAAATATATCACCTTATCATGAAATAATATTTGAAGCAATAAGAATATATCCCTCCAATTCATTAGAAAATTATTGATATCACATGGTAACAATATGATTGGAATTGGGAGAGAGAATGGTTTAGGTAATGGACTAACTCTAGTATGTTATTTGTGGGAGTGAACCATAAAAATTACCATAGTTTGGATAGTAAATAATTCATATGTAATAGACTAAGATATTATCATTTTCTATTAAAGATATTATATTCTATTATTTTATACATTCCACCAACATGTATCATATTTCTATATTATGCTCTCATAGATCATGATCTTTTATTCCTATAGGAATCAAGTCTTATGAATATCAAATAATTTTTTCCCGAATCATGATTATGATCATTGATATTCATGGAATTGTTTTAAAATGATATTACTATGTTATTATACCCTTATACTCTTGTTAGGTTTATGTGATCATTGATATGCCCCTTTATTAACAACATTGAGCATCATATTTCACAGTTTATTATAAATACATTCAAATTTTATGATTAATATAAATATGAAAGAAATGAGTAGGAAGGTTTTTATTTATAATGATCATAGTGGTATATGATGCAGTTCACTTATAAACCTGTTGTTTTTTAATCCAAGTTTCAAAATATACTACAGCAATATGCTTTTGGTAAGAATTTTTAAGATATTTACTGAATATTCATAAAATAGGATATAATATCAATGTTTAAAATGTATTTTTCAATTTAGAAATTTTTTTTGGATATTATCTATGAGTTGAATGAAAATGATCCAATATAATGACAAATGTGAAGGATAATGAAATGACTTTCCCCAAAAGAATCCAAATTTTATAGAATATGGAATGATGAATATTATTGTCTTTATTACAATACATTCACAATACATGAAATATGTTGAACACGTAAATGATCAATGGAGAGAACAATGCTCTTTGAGTCCTTCAATAAGAAATTCCAAAATAATGTTAGGGTTTCTCGGTGATTCCTTGCTGGGGGGAGGCCGATGAATCTTTATCTTCGACTCCCCCTTTCATACATTCTTCCTTATCCTCCCCTTTTTATTTCATTCCATGGTGTTTTTTTATTGCAAAGATATGGCCTCGACAGAAGGGGATTGATGGCCCAAATGAAGCGAGCTTCTCTAGTATCACTCTATTTGATTCCATTGTTGCTCTGGCTTCTGTTTCGTCCGTCGCTCTCTCAGTCCGTCTGCTACGGTGGCTTCTTGGAGGCTTTGGGATGTGCATATTGTTCGGTTTTCGGTGTTCCAGGAGGCGGGTCTAGGTAGGCTTTCTTCTGAGATGCGGTGGTCCTCAACTGATGCTTATTGTGTGTGACAAATTGTGGGTTTTAAGCTTCAGATCATCGACGACTCCAATGATGCTGGTTGGACGCTCCTTGCCCTACACTGACGCCGTGTTCCTATGTGCCTCTACCAGTTGGATCTGGGTCGGTGGTACTAAGAAGTTTTGGGATGTGTCGATTGGCAGTCGTTGGGATTTTGTGCCCGAACGGAGTCGGGACGGTTCTGGTTCGCGGCCTCTTCGTTGATAGTGATGTTCGATGTTTTTATTTAACAAAGAAAAGGGAGTTATTTATGTTTATAGTTATCTTGATTGTTTTGTTTTCTTCTTGAAGTGGTGTTATGGGAGACGATGACGCGTTGTCTTCTAGGTGTTTCTTCCTTGAAGCCATCCATGAAGGTTTGTTATGGTTTGTATGCGACTTCTCGTGTTCGGGTTGTGATGATTTCTTGTTGGTTTTCTTTAATCTGATCATTAGATATTGCAGTTTGGGAGGTGTGGATGTCGAGTTAACAATGGAATAACTTATTGATGATGGTGGATGCAGCAACGTGACTCTAGGTGACGCGGTGACTCTTGGATCTAATACTTTTCAGGATTGACGTTGGTTTTGAATTTCAAATTTCGAATAAGCATCTTGTTTTGGATTCTCACTTGATTTATATGGTTTCCTCTTTCCCTTAAAGTGACTATCCTGAAAATACAAAATATAATTGTTGAATTAACACTATGATGAAATTGGAATAAATTAACTTCATGGAGTTAGATGAGTTTTAGATAACATTTTCTAATAGGTACAGTACCTATATTAAATTTATTAATATAAAGAGGGGGCTAATTGAGATAAAATAGAAGGATGATGTTTTTATTGGTACATGTAAGGAAAATTTATAATATATGTGAGGTATTGTTCTGGTATTCTCAACAAACCTACATGTGAGGTTGATTAATTCCCTTGTTACATCATAACAAGCCTCCATACGGTGTTAGCATCGAGGCACATTGGTATCTATGAATAAATAACTCAATTTCCCCTAAACGAGAAAAAAGTGACTGGATTTACCCATCAATATCATAATTTAGATAAGAAATGAATGATAGAAACCAATTGAAACTCAATAAACATTGGGCTGATGAATATGAGTCTTCCTTTATACATAATGTGAGGAAGGAGAAATGGATGAAATTGAATAAAGGGTACTATTAAATATATTTTTCATGGAAATGAGTGTCATAGGGAAATTGAATATGGGACAGATGGGAAAATTTTAGCTAATGATGTTAATAGATATAAAGTTTCATGAATTCACACACTCCATTGTTTCAAATGAATGCATTTTGGTAAAAATTATCACCAGTTCTCAAATATAGATATTAATGATGATGAACATTGTTTAAACCCTACTATTTCTGATGAAAAATGAATATCTCATGTGATCAATATTTATTATGAGGGTTCTGATAATGACATGGTAAAGGAACACTTACTGATCTGTCCAGAAATACTATTGTCTTATTTGAATCTAAATTAACCCATTTTGTAATATCTGAAAATATTTTCAATGGTAAAAAAGGGAATCCTAATAATATGATGTCGAATTATTACTGAAACCCCTTAATTTAATGATGATAGTTTCCCATGTCTATGAATCTTATTTGATTTAATTTTGTGGAATGTGATTCGAAAAAATATTGTTATTCTACCTCTGGTTGAATTTTTTGTTATCTAGTTTGTGCATTTAAAATCTCTACATATTTTCCAAATATATTTTTATTGAAGAAAATTCATGACGTCCATTCAAGTCTATTCTATGATATTTTATCATGTTGATTAAAAATCTAAATACCTTTTGTAACAATAATCATGTGTATTGGTCATGATTCTTATTAAAAATGGGTGTTTTTCTCAAATGGATGTGGAGAAAAAAACTATAATTTGTATGTCTGTTGTGTGGGAGATGGGTGATGTCATTTTCATAGTGTTTCCCAACATTAATCTAAATCGTGGTGTTGATTTATTAGTCAAACACATAAATCATGATACATGTATTTCAAATACCCCATATGGAATTTCATTGACATAGATAATGAAATTAAAGAAAAAACTCTCGATTAATAATAACAGCTGATTAATTTATAAAATTTTATCAACATGGTGTACTAAAGTTCCATTTAGAATAATTATGGATAAATGTGACTTTTCTTGGATTATTGGTTATATAAAAATATCTCAATCTTGAATATGTATCATTCCTCTAATAATGATGTCTTACATGGTCAAATTAAAGGGGATCAATAATTTTTTTAGGCGTATAATGTTTTGGATATCGTGAATTGATATTAAAGAAGATGGTCATACCAAAGACAATATTTAGTACTAGGTAAGGACAATATGAATACATAGTGATGTCATTTTATCATAATAATTTCCCATCTATCTTGATTTATTTAATTAATAATGTATTCATCCATTTCCTTGATTAGTTTTTGGTAGTATTTATTGATGATATTATATATATATATATATTCAATGTGAATATAAGAGAATTAATATCAAATTTGAATTATACTGAACACCGTAATAAATAAAAGGCTATATGTAAATTTTATAATGTGTGAATTTTGGAAATAAATATATTCATTTTTAGGTTATATATTCTTAAGATAATGAAAATCTATTGATCCATCAGTCACCAAATTTGATTAATATTTTCCCTATCCAACCATTATGAATAAGAATTTTTTTACAGGTTCTTATGGATATAATCATAAATTTGTTTAGATAATTTATCATGATTTGATAATCCACAATTGAATGTAACTCAGAATATATTGAAATTTCTTCTTATAAATGAATTTTAATAAAATTTTAGAGAAAAAGATGATTTTTAGTTAACACACTTGTACATACATTAAATAGTAGTGGGGAAGGATTTTTAATCTACAGTGATTCATCACTGATGGACCTAGGATGTATTATCATTCTGATTAACATTTTTATATCTTATATGTCACACAAATTGATATTTCATGAGATAAATTACCTAACTCATGATTTGGATTTAGTTTCCTTAATTTTATCATTACAGATATAGAGGAATTATATTTACATGTAATGGAGTAATATAAAGATTTATCATAAAATATTAAAAGTATATAATCACTCAAAAATAGTTCAATATGAACTCGAGAAGATTGATGGATGCAATTAATGATTATGACTACTAAAACAATACCTTCCAAAAATATGAACGTTGTGGAATATTCCCTAATTCAAAATTATCATGATAGATTATATTTATTGTGGACTACAAAATATAAAATATTTATGGATTTGAAATTGGTGGATCTCAAAATATTGATGTAATGAGAGAAATGCAACATTTATCAATTGTATTTTCTTGTATATATTAATTTGAGTACTATAGAGCTAATGAATGAAGACTTAAAACTATAGATGAAGGTGGAAATTGTTTCAATGTTCATCCATGATTGTGATAGAATGATAAGATTTATAAAACCCATATGTGTTCCATTCAAAATAGATTTTAATTTGGTTATATTGGAGTATTCTCATAGTTCATCATTCCTTATATATCCAAAAATAAAAATAATGCATAGTGATAAGAAACAATATTTTTAATAGGGTAACATGAAGAGAAATATTGTGGTGCATTTATCCCTGTTCATGGTATTTATGTCTATTATGGTTGGGAGATAAAAGTAAAAGGGGATTCTACAACCATCACCCATGCAAGAAATTAAAAGGGAAAACATTTCCAAGGATATTATCATTGGACCGCACCCCCCCCCCAATGTATAATGTCTATAATACTATTTGTGTTATATTTCATCTCTTGAAATAGTAGTCACACTTCATTTTTGTTAGAGATAATTTTAATCATTATTGATTTTCTAAAATAAAAAATCTGAAAGAGTTAATGTTTCTTGGAGTACCCCATTATTTTGTATCTGATCAAGATCAATGGTTGAACTTTATTTTATAGATAATTAAATAGAGGGATCTAGATACATAGTTCAGTTTTAATATGTCATACTATACTTTCAAATATTATGTTTTATATTGAACTATTTTAACCTTATATAATTCTATATAATCATGTAATATAGATATTATTAGAGGTGGTGTTCAACAACATCATCATGTCATATTTAATTTGAACAATATTATTCCCTTGAGCATTAAGATGGATCAATATTATGTCTCAAATAAAAAAGTTTTCTATAACTATAATGTATTGTGATATATTATGAGAATGAATGATTTTGGGGCCTGTTCAATCCTATGAACATTCAGAAAATGTTTCACACATTAAATGTAAAATAAAGGCATCATAGAGTCAATTGAAATGTTATATTAAAACAGGTGAGATATAGTGTTTGAATTTACAAAGAATTTGTTTTTATAAATTTCTCCCGGGAATATTTTTATTAGATTTAGGAAAAGTAAACATCATCATAGTGTATATTTTCTCCATCAAGATTCAAGGTCATGGAGGGATTATAACTTGTTACCGTGATCTTACAATGATATTATATCAAGTTCATGAAATGTTCCATGTATTTATATCGAGTAAGTACATACATGATACATAACGTGTACTAAAATTAGAGGTTGTATGAATAAATAATTAAAGTCCACCAAATAAATAATCAATTGAAATCATGGATGGTAGAGATAATGTGTTATGGCACAATTCTACTCACATTGTCAATTTACATTGGAGGAATATGAAATTGGATGATGATTATTAGTAACCTAAGGATTTGATGAGTTAAATATGTCATTATTTATTTATATGATAGTTATTTAAAATTAATGGTTTGAATAATGAAACACCATATTATTATTTTATATATTTGTATTTAAATAATTTTAATTTTGTTGATAACTTGTCTTATATAAAACCCTTAGTATAAATAAACCATAATGTAATACCCCATCATAACCATGCCATTAAAATGGATGGAATGAATAAAATTATGAAAATTAATAAATATTTTTTTTGAATTTTATAAAATAACATAATTTATTATAAATTTAATATAATTTAAAATAAAAATCGGTTAGAGGTAAAAAGTAGTTTTTTTAAAAAACTATTTATATTCATGCAATGTTTTTTAATTTTAATAAATTAAATTCATTATTATTGGTGAATTATTTTAATGATATATATACACACATATATATGAATATTATAATATATAATTTTTTATACATTCAAGGTATGGTTTTTTAGAATGATTAAAGGATAAATATATTATTGTGTTTAAAACATCATTTTTAAAATAAGGATTCCTCAATTTTGCATTTATATTTTAAAATTATTTTCTTCCACATAATGAAATTGATTCTTGAAATAACTGTTTAGTGAATACAATGTCCATATTCTATCATCGGAGTTTAGATTAATACAAATATAATTATTTATTTAGTGAATGGAATATTTTTATACCATGCTCCTTAATTTTGGAATAAATAATTATGATGAATGAAACCATTTTTATTGATCTATGTCGCACACTAATGCTTGAGAATAAAAAGAAAGCGATGGGTGCGCCTAAAATTCATGTAGCTATCAGATGCATTGGGTATTGATTAGTATCATTATACATCGTTTTGGGATATGGGTTTTACCATATTCCTTTTTGGTACATATCCACCATGATTTCATGGTGGGTTTTTCCTTGACCTATTATTTTGATGCAGATTTTTAATTTGTTTACACATATCCAATGTTATGATTATCAGGCTATTATATGAATTGTTATTCAGGTCCCTATTATGATCCATTGATATGATTATTATGTAACATGATATATATTCTTCATGTTGTTATTTTTTTATTCCATTATTGGTATTTGTATATCCCCCCATTTTTATGTCTATCCTTATGTTATTACATGAAGTGTTATGTAAAACAGAATGTTTTGTTCTGTTAAATATGTAATAAATAAAGATTATTTTTTTCATGGTTTATGTTGTTATGTAATGTACCTAATTCCGAAAAATGAAACATAATTATAATTTAATTGTTTTTTATTATGTATAGTTATATATAATAAATTCTAATTAAATGTGAAATAATGAGTAGGGTTTTTATAGTTCATATCACATAATTGGATTAGTTATTTTTGGTGTTTGGATTAAAAAACATTAGATAAATCCATTGGGATGATACTAAGAATTAAAAAATATTACTAATAAATATTTTGTATATATTAATTATATTATCAATAAAATACATACCTTTATCAATACATCAAGTGGATGTGATTCTAGAATAGATTTTCCTAGGTGTAACAACTACGACAAGAAGATTGTGGCTTGAATCGGGGTAATCCAATACATTAAAAGAAGGCATACTATCCACCTTGTATGAAACTACATAGGGATAAGATTTGGTAAATTCATAATCTCATTACGAAATATAATTTAAGGAATACAAAAATTCCCTTAGGAATATTTTTTAAGAAATACATCATAGATCACAAAAAATAGAATCCATGAAAAATATAAGTTAAGGATAGAAATTTAAAATATAATTTAACGATTTATTTTCATTAGATTTCCCATTATGTTTTTGATATTATAAAATACTCATCCCGGATTTTTCCATTATTCTATGAAATGGGTGGTAATAAAAAGAATCAGATTAACAACTACTATGAAGGGAAATGTGATGACTAGCCAAACTGATGCCATGCCAGATGGGTGTGGGAATCACAAAATTCAAGATGATAGTCTCCCAAATCCCTCAGGATCTAAATAAACTCAAGGGTTATGAGGAATTTTTAAACACCCTAAAGATAGAACAATATAAAATTGAGATATCTATGCAAAAAGGGACTCCATCATTCATTATATCAACTTATACATTAATCTTCGAATAATAGATCAACTATATTGAGATATCTTCTCCATTATTCAATGTTATGAACAAGGGAATGTTCTTTTAGATGATTGTTGTATGGTGGGAGATTTTGATTCAGGGAATACATTTTTTAAGAATGTAAATAATGAGAAGGATATTGAAAAAATGGTGTGAAATGACTTTCATAAAATGTTTTATGAGAAATATTTTCACCTCACTCATTGTCTAAAAATGTCAAGGGATTACCTTTCATTGAAGAAAAAAGAAACTAAATCTATATTAGAGTATGAAATAAACAAGAAATTACATCAATGATATTGTTAAGAAATTTTTTTGAACTGAAAATGTATATTTTACCACTCATATTTAGGAAGAATTCTTAGTCTATGAAAGGATATGTTGATTCATGATTTGATAGCTATTAAGAAATTTTTTAATGTTCCATCAAAGACAAAATGGAGATTTGAGAATCTCAAGGAAGTCACAACGATATGTACAGTAATGTGGAGTTTAATTATAGTGGTCAAATGGATAAATAAAATGTTTCTATGAAGTTTCAACATCCCTCATGTAAAACTTGTAGAAAGACAAACCACCCTAGAGATTGCCTTTTAGGAACAAGGAAATAATTTAGATGTGGTATATGAGGGAAACTCGACAATGATGGACAATCAGAGAAACCTGGAATTGGGATTGGGAAATAGAAATATAAGATAGTCTCTAAAAAAATTATTTAAATAATTAATTACAATAAACTTTACCAAATAGTGAACCAGTGCACCAAGAGAAGGGTTTTCGAATGCAACCTACAGCCTAAGAGGGAGCAATGAATAACAATTTTTTCACGACTGATGTGGTGAATCCCAATAATGATGTTTTGATAGGTATGAAAGTCATTCTTCTATGAATATATAACAAACTTTTTGATTATGCTTCTACACATTTTTTTATTACTATAATGGTTTATAAATATATTCAAACACCACCACAAATCTTGGATTTATAGATAATGGTGGAAAAGAAAAATGGGGAAATTATTGAATCCTAAGCCTATAACACCTCCCATATTAATGATTTTGGGATGAATTTCTAAAAATAAACACTTCATACTCCCTTTAGGGAAATTTTATTAAATTCAACATATGGATAGGTTTTCCCTATATAGATCCAATATAAATTTCCATGAGAAGGAAAACACAATCAATAATGAAAATTGACCCCTAATTCACCTGAAGTGCAAGGAGTAGGATGGATCATCTTTAATACCATCATCTAAAGTATATATATTATATCTATAAAATAAATATTATCTTGCTCAAATTAATGAACATATATAAAGAACCATCGTTGAAGGCATGTGTATTCTGTGGAAGTACGTTGATGTGTTTGTCATGGAATTTGTAAGTATTCCTCAAAACTAAGAGGAGGAATTTTTCATCCATCTTATACCTAGGGAATTTCAAATATCCAATACCCATTCTAGGATATCTACTGTGGATCTTAGGGATTTTAAGATAGAAATATGGAAGAATCGAAATAAATGGTTCAAACACCCAATTGTGTCACCATGGGGTACCCTATTCCTCTTTGTTAATAAGAAAGATGTGACTATGAGTCTTTGTATTGATTATCATGAGTTCAAAAAGATTGCGATAAAGTACATATATAATTTTAATCAAATGGATGAACTGTTCAATAAATTATGTAACTCTCAATACTTCTCCATGGTGTATCTTCATTCCTAATATTATCATTTGTGAGGAAAGAAGACATCCCCGAGACGTATTCTTGTACATGGTATAAGAACCATGAGTTCCTAGTGATTCATTTTCACCTCATTAATGATCTATAAATATCCATTGAATTGATAAATAGTGTCTTTAGATATTACCTTAACAGTTTTTGGTAGCCATTATATCATATAATATAATATACAACAAAATAATGTAGTGTCATGAGAATTTATTAAACAATTTTCTAAAGAACATATGAAAGGAGAATGATTACGCCCAGTGCTGAATATTAATTTTTTGTTTATAAGCATCTCATTTTTGGGCCATTTCATCTCATAAAATAAGTTATCTATAGATCATTCAGAAAAATTAATATATATATTTGAGGGGAAAACATCCAGGAATCATATCTAATGGTTCCTAGGGTTATCTATATATTAAGTTTCATTTCTGAGAAATTTCTCGAAATTTTATAACCCTTTTAACCGGATAAATTATAAAGGAGTTAGGTTTTCATGGAATGATTATTATGAAGAATGATTAATACCATTGAAAATAAGGCTTAACCACCCCCTTTGATGACAATAACCATAACTATAGTACATTATTTGGTATTTAGTTATGCATCGAAGAAAATATTTGGTTGTCTATTAATAGAGAATGAAAAATTCCTAGACTATACTTTAAGAAGTTGAAAATACAAAAGAAAAACTATACCATGCATTATATGAATCTTGAAGAAGTGATATTTTCTTTGAAAATATGGTGGCATTATCTCTATAGGGAGAAGTGTGTGATATAAACTAATCACAAGATCCTAAAATATATATTCACATAGAAATATCTTAATATGTGATGGTGAATATGTTTAGAGATCATCAAGGATTATATCTTATCCATATACCAGCATCATAGTATTGAAAATAAGGTGTTCGGTGGTCTATGAATAATATACCAATGACTTATATAATTGATAAGAATTGAGAAGGATCTAATCATCATGTATGTGAATAGGATGGAAATGGGAATCATACAGAAAGGATAATAATCAATCTATTCCAAAAATATTTCTCCATCATCTCAATTTTAATGGTACCAGGATTCTAAAAAGATGATTAGGGAAATCAAAATAATTTTGAAACTATATGGAATCTGATATCCTATTATTTAAATGATAATGAAAAATGAATTATGGGATTCAGTTCAAGAATATGTGTTCCATCAAATCCAATGTTAAAAAAACAAAACAATTAGATGTTGCACATAGTTCTACATTATCCATTAACCTCGGAGAATCAAAGATGTATTGACATCTCTAAGAGAATTATTAATAGGAAAACATAAATTATGAGATCATTGAATATACCTCAAAGTTCACGGTATGTCAACAAGTGAAGGCTTAAAGGAATAAGTCTAAGTGGATGATGCAACCATTACCCATAACAACATGGTAATGGGGGAAAATCACCATGGACATTGTAGTTGGACATCAAAAGAAATCCATGGAAAACAATGCTAAATGGGATATTGTGGACCATCTTACAAAGGCTACACACTTCATTTCAATTGGATAGGATTTCTTAATCAATCTAAATTCACTATGATACATCAAATAAGTTGTTAGTATACATGGAGTACCACTATCGATTGTGTCTGATTGAGATCCAATAATCACATCTATGTTTTTGACAAAGTATCCAGCATACACTAACCATCATGATGAACATTTTTATGACACATCACCCTCAAAATGATGGCCCATTTTAGTGGAATATCCAAAAAAATATGAAAATTTGGAAACATTCTCAATTGACTTCTTTGAAGGATGGGAAAACATCTATCTCTAGATGAGTACTCTTACATAAACGGTTTCCACTCGAGTATAAAAATGGATCCCAATGATGGTTTATATGGTAATAGTTGTAAAACATCGACATGGTGGGATGAATTTGAGGAATTTAAACATATAGGTCTCGAAATGGTTTATGAAACCATAGAATTGTTTATGACCATTCAGAAACACTTTATTACAACCTAGAGTCAAAAAAACGAACTATGATGAAAATTATCGATGTGACATGGTGATTGATGTCTGAGACATGGTATTCCATTGTGTATCTCCACAAAAGAATGAAATGAGATTTTGGATTAATGGGAGGCTTTTTCCAATGTAGATCGACCCTTTTGAGGTCATATATGGAATCAGACAAATTTCCTATCGACTAGCACTTTGCGGAGCCTATCTCTAGTACTTGATGTATTCCATTTATATCACTCGATAAATTACGTAACATACCCCTCACTTGTACTCTATCTATAGGTGGTACCACTTCAGAATGTTCTTTCTTAGAAATAGTATATGGTGAAGATTATAGATTTCTTAGAAAAAATCTATGAAATAAGACAATGCCCCACCAACAATGTTTTGTAGAGAAATGACAAGTTGGAAGAATAAGCATGGAAACTATAGGAGGTGATGAAGTAGAGCTACCCTCATCTATAGTATTGTGGGAAAAGAAAATTTCAGTGGGGAAATTTCTAAAGGGGGTCTGATTTTAACAAACCGAACTATTATGAATAAAATTACTATTTTCATTTAATTATATGTCTTAGGGTTATAGAAAACACATTAACTTATTTATCTTTATTTAACCCAATTGAATTTTGATGATCGTTAAAAATCATTACTATTGAAATATTACTATTGAACAGCGATCAAATGACCTGTATAATTATATGGGTTCCTAAAGAATCACTTTCACAAATACAAATGATGTGATATCCTTAACTAATAGGATCGTACCATGTGAATCCCATTTAATGGAGATTTTGAGGGATTTATTTTTTATCCTCTTCGATAGACCAGACCCAATATCAGATCCGACACCATAAGCATGAGAGAAATATTTTTTGAGGGAATTTCATGCTCCATGTGATCACAAATCAAACCAAGATCAGAGAACAACTTCAAGAAACCCCCACCATCGTGAACCTCACTTTTATGGTTTATGCTATTTTATTAAAGGGATATGTATCAAGACCCAAGCAAGAGAAATATTTACATTATTATTATATAATATAATGATTATATTTTAATTAATTTACTGTTGAATTTATATTTTTTTTGTAACACCCCAAGCTTCCATGGTATAATTTTCTTTGATTAATACTATAGCATGTGTTGTACGCAACTTCGAGTTCTAACACACCTCGACCAATAAAAGCAGCCGTTATGAATAGTAATACCCACTTTTTGAAATTTTATAAATTCTATCTTTCAACATGGACATCATTTTTGGGTTCGGAATATCGATATTAGCCTAGGGTGAAATTTTGGTACTTTTTGGATAACTTTCATATTTTGATGAATAGTGAAAATTAATAAATTTTAATTAAAAACAACATTTTTAATCGAAATAATTAATACTGATAAATTATTAATTTGGGTGGTTTTAAAGTATATTTAGAATTTATTTTTACCATTTAATTAAATGTTTGTCATTGGACTAAATTTTACAATTAAACCAGACATAAACAAGTGTCAATCTTTTGATAGTTATTATCTCTTAAAAACACGCTCTTTGTTTTAACAACGGGAGTTAATTTTAAATTAATTTCTGCCACTTAATTGTTTTGAATTTGAAAAAATGGATTCCATATTTAAAATTAGGATGTCCAAAATGTGTAAATAGGTAACTTTTATTTTTAGACATTTTGAATAATTACTTCGGTAAATATTTTATTTACCATGGTTAAAGGGTAAATCCGGTAAATAAGGGTTAACAAATAATATTATAATAATACTAAATTACCCTAAAATGTGTCCTAACATTATTGGTGGATACAGCTCTGACCATGGCCAACTTTGGGTTGATTTTGGGACCACATGGAGCCACTTGTAAGTGATAATAACACTTTATTTTAATTAAGTTAAAATAAATACAAAAATGACATAAGCATATATAATTAGAAAAACAATTTTTACAAAGGGTTATATATGTTGGATTTTAGACTATAAATATTCATTAAAAATATAAAATATTTCCTACATAATTATGTTTTATTTATTATTTTTAGACATTAAATAATTTAATTTATTTATGACACCATGATGATGCAGTAATTACCATAATAGTGAAAAATTAAAAAAAAATTGATATTATAAATACCAAAATAAATATAATTTGAGACTTTTAATTAATTAAACTAATTTTATAGGTTAATATGACATGTTAGGAATGATTTAATTAACTTTTTTGAAGTAATCATTCTGTTATGAGTTTTACAAGAATCAACTATTGAATTGTGTCAAAATTGACATAAAAGAGTTTTTAAAACAAATATTATAATATTAATTGATATTAAATTCCTAAAAATTAATTGTTCGTCAAAAAGACTTATATCATGATATGGGTATCATTAATTGACCACTTGTGGGTATCTTGGATGTATACAGTATGTTTATTAACAATATAAAATAAATATACAAATGGACATTGTAAAAGTGAAACTAATTAACTAAGAGTTAATACTTAAAGATAAGGTTAATATAGTAATCCAAACCTGTCTAAATCTTATTGGTTGAGTGGTTTTAGATGTAACACCCCAATATTTTATGAAAAATATTATATTAATTTCATTAATGTCTTGTGTTGTATTCTACACCATGATTACCTTGCGCTATACGCAACACCGTATTAGCTTGCAGTATACGCAACACTATTCTTGGACCGTGTTACACACAATTTTGATAATAAGTTAATCTACGCAACATTGAGTATATATATATATATTAAATGTATAAATGAAATATGTTTGGATACTTTTATATGAAACAACGAATGATTCTTTCACAACACGCAACCCTGACTTGGCTTTCATTACACGCAATCGCGACCTTCCTCGATAGCGTGTGTTGTATGCAATACCGGGTTTTAATAAACAATGATATATTATTATAATATTGTCATGAACTAGCCGTTATGAATAGTATTAACTATATTTTTAATTTTATAACATTATTATTCATCTTACAAATTTTCTAGAACATGGTATAAGAACAAAATAAATTTTTCAGGTAAAATAAGTATTTTTCAAAAAATGCAGTTTTGCTGCCTTTTGATGGCGCACCCACATTAAATCTAGTATTTGAAATGTTTATATGTTCAATTTGACAAAATAAAATTCTTCTTTTGAATCAAGAAGTAAAAATTTACATTAGATAAAGTTATGATATTTTTCCGATAACTTTCATATTTTAATGAATAGTAAAAACACGTTATATTTTAATTAAAAACAACTTTTTTCATCATAATATCTTATGTGGTTAAATTATAATATTGAATGATTTTAAAGTATAAATATAATATATTTTTACCATTTAATATAATGTAAGTCATTAGCCTTGATTTTACATTGAATTCGTAGGTTAAATAAATTCAATCTTTTGCAATGTTTTAAACAAAAACCCGTTTTCTTTCGACAACAAGATTAATTATAATTTAATTTCTGCAACTTTTGTGTATGGAATTTGGATAAATGGATTCCATATTTGGAATCAGTGGGTCCAAATTATGTTAATAATCCATTTTTTATTTTTGGGAATTATGAATAGTAACTACGGTAAATTTTATTTACCATAGTTAAAGATAAATCGGGTAATTAGGGGTAAATATAAGATTATAAAATTACCCTAACACATGCCAAAAGCCTATTGGATGACTAAAAGTCGACCCATATCACCTAAGGGTCGGATTAGAATAATTTAATGGACTTTGGCCCTTGAAAATAACATAATTATTATTAAAACCAAAGAAAGTGACAACATGTCACTCTCTTAAATCTTATAAGTATATTAATTTTAATTTAGTGATAAACTTCATGAAACTTCAAACATGAATATTATACATAAATATAAAAAAATTATCTACATCAAATAAATTTATTTATAATTTTTAGGGATTAAATAATTATCATTAATTATGACACAATAGTGCTGCAGAAATTGTTTATCTAGTGAAAAATCAAGAATATAGTTTCTATTAAACAAATAGTGACCATAAAATGCACAAAACCCTAACCAAAACTTTTTTGCCATGTAAATGTAAACCATAATCATTCAATGGTCGAATATTTGACCATTTTGAGCCTTATAAAAGTGATTATGACACTTATATTATTTTATTTTAAATGATGCCAAAGTTGTCACCTTCATAATTTAATAAATATCACAATTTAAATATTGTGATTTTAAGATGATAAATTCGAGTAAAAGTATTATTGTGAAAGTTAATAGATTTAGTATCATCATAGGATTTAATTTTTAATTTTTAGGCAACAAATAAGTATATGAAATAATTATACAAAAATGTTGTAGTATTTATTTTATTAAGAGATAAACCAAATAAATGGTTTTAAAAATAATAAAATAAATATTATATGAACTATTTAATGTGCTCCAATAATTTTCTAGATACATATGACATTTTATAAATCTATTAAATCTTTTAGTTCGAACATATCTTCTGTATTTATTTTATTTAAAATCAAATAAATGAATAGTGTCCAAATTGACACTATGGTTATTTTATAAAAATAACATATTATAAAATAGTTTAAAAATCATAAAAATATGTAAAAATTATAAATTTAAATTTATATGATCTAAAATGTTATTAAGTATCCAATTATGGACAATTCACAACAAATAAGTAATTATTTGTTATAATTTAAAATTTAGAATTTTATTACCACAAATAAAATTAAATAGATTAAATAAGGATAAATCAAAATGATAAGGTTTAAAATAAGATCCAAACATGTCTAAATTTTATTGGTTGATGAGATTACAAACCTATATCATCTAATATTTGAATATGAGTCATATTTGGAGGTTTTTAAGTGGGGTTAGATTTATTATAAATTAATATTTTTAAAAGGGGCACATCCTCCCCCTCCTCCTCACACCAATTTGAGCACTCAAGCTCGGCCAAACCCTGCCAAAATCCCATCTCCACTTTCCTTGAATAATCCTAGAGGTTCTGGTCTTCTTCAAAGACCAATCTTAGTTTCCTAGGTGGAGGATTCAAAGAGGCGTTTCAAAGAAGAGGTAATATCTATTACCGATCTTTTCAATTTCTTTCTTCTTCAACTTCTTCTTATTTAGTTGTTTCATGATAAAGTAATAACATCAGTATTACTTACATACTGATATGTTATTATAAATATGAAACAACCCTAATTCACCTTCTATCCATCCTACGGAAAAATGAAATCACCGCGCGTGCGTACGTACGGAATACCGTCTCCACGCAGTGGTGTAATCTATTTTCCACCACCACCTTACAAGGATGGGTATAATGGTGTAATGAGTAACTATTTATGATTATAATAAAGTAATATTGATACTGAAATAATATATATATACTCCAATACAATTCCATGATCATAGGAACGATATCATCACTCGTGTGTACGTACGGAATACCGTCTCCACGATGTGATGCGACTCGTTCTACATGATCATCATTACATACTAATTATAATAAATGAATTGAATGAATAAATATGATATATGTTACACTAATACCATTTTGGATATAAGGTATCTATAACCTTAAAAGAAGAATAAGAATTTATTCGGCAAAACACGCATAAGAACAAAAGGAAATAAAGACCCGAGTAACAAGTAACAATGAAATATTACTAACAAGAATCTAAGAATAAGACCATATTTGATATCATATCAATATGTATGATTCTGTAATAAGTCAATAACATTATTTAAACCATTATACAGGAGCTTCGGACACGTACAAAGCAAATCGGACCTAAGGTAAGGGAAATATCACAATCTCATTTTTATCCGAGATTGTTTATTCGTAAGAATTTACTGGGGTGTATTTTATCATCCACATCCATGTTTCATCAATATGTAAGATTATTTCCATCCACCTAAAATTGTTTAAATCCATTTTTACCCTTCGGTGAGTTTTTAGTAATATGTATGAAAGGAATCTTTTGTCGTTTTTCGTACGAGGTACTTTTTGACTTTTCCGACAAACGTACGAAGAATGTTTTTTTTTAACTTATACGGCATGAATGGATTTTTAAAACATTATTTCCAGGAAACTTCCTTTACAAGTTCTCAAGTTTATTTTTAATCAACTTCTTTTATTTTAATGTCGTATGACATGTTATGAAAGGAAAAATATTTTTGAAGTAGAAAGGATATTTTCCTCAAGAATGGATTTCAAGTATTTTATCAAAATTATTTTCCATCTAAGATAATAAAAGGGTTCTGTTTTTATCCCTATTATTACATTGGTTTGATTATGTTGTGATGGAAATATTTCTATTAATTCCTTTATCTTATAGGAATTGTTTTATGATGTCATGTTGTTTAAGAATCCCATTTTTATTACATGGGTCACGCTATGATGTATGGTTTATGATTATGTGGCACACATAAGAAAGGATTCATTATAAGATGGGTGGGGCCTATATCTCCCTCGAATGCATTGGGTAAAAATTTTATATCTCATGAGATAGACATGGCTGGAACGGTAGGTTATACCGGTTCAGTGAATCAGGACTGGAACGAGGGTGACTCGATTCAGAAATGGACTTTGTCCACTAAGATAGTCTTGGAAATGAGTCTTGACTAACAAGAAATGATTCTATATGATTATTTGTGTATGCCACAAAGATTCATGTTTTAAGTTATGATTATTGGGATTACTTTTCACTTCTATGATTTATCCCATGTTATGATATTATGAGCTCTTTTGTAGGTTAAGATTTCCAAAAGCTATGTTATTATGTATATGATGTGGTTGATATTTCTTTTGTTTACCCTTACTGAGCATTTGAGCTCACCCTTTTATGTTTTCATTTCCCCAGGATATAAAGAACGGTTTTAGGCATAAAAAAAGGGAAGATCTTTATCGGAGATGTTGAAGATCTTTCACCAGGATTAGAAGATTATATTCCGAGTTTCCAAAGACACTAAACTATTACGATCCTTGTGTGTGTGTTTTTATTCTGTTCTAAGTATTCTGAAAAAGTAATGTAATGTCAATGTACGTCAAGCTTCGGGTCTCTACAGTTGGTATTAGAGGAAAGGTTTAGTCAACCTTTGGAAACTAGGATGCGAAAACGTTAGTGAGATCCCTAGAGATATTTCGAAGGTATGTCTAGGGATGCCCCTAAGGATATGTATACATATAGGATATAGTCCTAGAACTATGGTAACTATATTAGATTAAACCAAAGATGTTAGATATTGAAGTTACTCCTCCTTTATTATGAGTTTTTCCTCTCACACTATTCTTTTTGGGTTTTAGAAAATGGTTGGAAACAAGATGAATCACGATAATGGAGGATATGATGGACAATGGAATGATATTCTTCATGATCAACCAAATGAAATGGGATTTGGAAGTCCAAACATCATTATTATGCCGAATCAACAATCTCATAATATGATCAATAAAGTAAAATTTGGTATGTTTCCTGACTCGGCTAATAAGAGAAAGATGGAGTTTCATGATGATCATTGAGGAAAGAAAGTTCAATTTCCCCTATGTAAATCATGTGGGAAGAGGCATCAAGGAGAATGTTTCAAAGGAACTGGAAGATGCTTTGGGTGTGGAAAAGAAGGACACAAAGCCAGTAAGTGCAAAGGAAAAGGTTCAGTTAACACCAGGGATGAGGATAATGGTATTCCTACGGCATCAACAATGGTTAAATGTTTTAAATGTGGAATGTACGGGCATTATGAAAACCAATGCCCTAAGGGAAAGTCTCATGAAGAGAATCAGTATGGTTGTATGGGTAGTATTTATGTGGATGATGATGAAGAAACTACAAATGGTATGTGAGATGAAAGAATTGTTAAAGCTCAGTTAATGGTTTATGAATGTAGTGGAATGATTACATGTTTATCATGTGTAATGTTTTATAAGTAATCTCATAGTACTATGGAATAAAGAGACATCTAAGGATTGTTACACTGTTGTCTTTACTTGAGTTTTGAAAGTGTATGATTAATGGTACCAGTATCCATGAAAGGTTATTCAGATATTTTTGGAATGTAGATGATATGCGCATAATTAAGGGATAAGATGATAATGAGATGTTTGATTGTATTCATGATCTCATGATTGATATAAGGACTAATTGATATCATGGTTTGAGTATATAGAATTTTGAGGATTTTGGTATGTGGAAAGTGTTAACTTTTAACCGCATTCATGTTTTCACTAAGGTTCAATGGATATTCATTCTTCAAGAGAATACATGATTAAGGTATTCACATATTTGTAATTTGACCAACAAGATATATCTTATGATATATGGGGGATAAATGATGGAATTCACGTGATTGTTATGTGACATTTCAAGTAATCATTTTCTTTATACTATGAGCTTGGACCGAAGTAGTTTAGATAAGCCTAAAGATTGGAATGGATTATGTTAGACATAAGTTAGTACTGTTTAATGATAAAAATTTTTTTGATATTATTGATGGGATGTTATAGTAATATAGTTTTAGAAAAAGGGACAACCTGCAGGATGGGCGACAGCCCATCGCGTCGGACAAGGTCGTAGGAATCGAACCCACAACTGAAGTGCGACTGGCCTTTATCGCCTACCACTGGTCTACAGGAAGTCCTTGTTTAGTAGAAACTAGTTTTATTATATTAAGCAGTATGATATATGAATTATAATGTACATTTTAGGAACCATATATGATTAATCTCACAATAGAATGACTTATGTATATTTAATAACTTTTTCTAACCTTTTGTTTAAGACAGATGGAATGACCCGTCATTCTATCACATGATCTGCTAACACATCACGAATAACAAATTCAACTTCATTTATTTAATAGATGAAGTAAAAATTGTTCAAGGCACGAAAAACAGTGAGATTATACAAAAATAAAGTAAGTATTTATTCTAATTCAAATTCTTCAACTTTAGGGAAACGATATTGAAAACCAAAAATGTTGTCCTACTGCTCTTATATCTGATTAATCAGATGGTACCTTAGATCGTCACAAATTTATGGATTTGTGATTGTTGGTTGTTCCATAGCCATGTTCTCTATCACTCTCCATCAGAACATGATGGTTAGATTTCTCTTCCATATCTATATTTTCATCTATGTGGAAACCCAGTGATTAGTTTATTTGGGTAACCGTTACGTTTCATAATTTTGTTTTTAAATAATTGTTTTGGTATTCCATTTTACGATGTGGGTTTCTATTAAAGAAACTTTCGAATAGTAAACCATTTATAACCCCGACGAATTTCGAGGGCGAAATTCATTTTAAGGGGGGTAGAATGTAACACCCCAAGATTTTATGAAAAATATTATTTTAATTTCATTAATGTCTTGTGTTGTATTCTACACCAAGATTACCTTGCGCTATACGCAACACCGTATTAGCTTGCAGTATACGCAACACTATTCTTGGACCGTGTTACACACAATTTTGATAATAAGTTAATCTACGCAACATTGAGTATATATATATATATATATTAAATGTATAAATGAAATATGGTTGGATACTTTTATATGAAACAATGAATGATTCTTTTACAACACGCAACCCTGACTTGGCTTTCATTACACGCAATCACGACCTTCCTCGATAGCGTGTGTTGTATTCAATACCGGGTTTTAATAAACAATGATATATTATTATAATATTGTCATGAACTAGCCGTTATGAATAGTATTAACTAAATTTTGAATTTGATAACATTATTATTCATCTTACACATTTTCTAGAACATGGTATAAGAACAAAATAAATTTTTCGGGTAAAATAAGTATTTTTCAAAAAATGCAGTTTTGCCACCTTTTGATGGCGCACCCACATGAAATCTAGTTTTTGACATGTTTATATGTTCAATTTGACAAAATAAAATTCTTCTTTTGAATCAAGATGTAAAAATTTACATTAGATAAAGTTTTGATATTTTTCCGATAACTTTCATATTTTAATGAATAGTAAAAACACGCTATATTTTAATTAAAAACAACTTTTTTCATCATAATATCTTATGTGGTTAAATTATAATATTGAATTGTTTCAAATTATAAATAGAATATATTTTTTACCATTTAATATAATGTAAGTCATTAGCCTTGATTTTACATTGAATTCGTAGGTTAAATAAATTCAATCTTTTGCAATGTTTTAAACAAAAACTCGTTTTCTTTCGACAACGGGATTAATTTTAATTTAATTTCTGCAACTTTTTTGTATTGAATTTGGATAAATGGATTCCATATTTGGAATCAGTGGGTCCAAATTATGTTAATAATCCACTTTTTATTTTTGGACATTATGAATAGTAACTACGGTAAATTTTATTTACCATAGTTAAATATAAATCGGGTAATTAGGGGTAAATATAAGATTATAAAATTACCCTAACACATTCCAAAATCCTATTGGATGACTAAAAGTCGACCCATATTACCTAAGGGTCGGATTAGAATCATTTAATGGACTTTGGCCCTTGAAAATAACATAATTATTATTAAAACCAAAGAAAGTGACAACATGTCACTCTCTTAAATCTTATAAGAATATTAATTTTAATTTAGTGATAAACTTCATGAAACTTCGAACATGAATATTATACAGAAATATAATGAAATTATCTACATCAAATAAATTTATTTATAATTTTTAGGGATTAAATATTTATCATTAATTATGACACAATAGTGCTGCAGAAATTGTTTATCTAGTGAAAAATCAAGAATATAGTTTTTATTAAACAAATAGTGACCATAAAATGCACAAAACCCTAACCAAAACATTATGGCCATGTAAATGTAAACCATAATCATTCAATGGTCGAATATTTGACCATTTTGAGCCTTATAAAAGCGATTATGACACTTATATTATTTTATTTTAAATGATGCCAAAGTTGTCACCTTCATAATTTAATAAATATAACAATTTAAATATTGTGATTTTAAGATGATAAATTCTAGTAAAAGTATTATTGTGAAAGTTAATAGATTTAGTTTCATCATAGGATTTTATTTTTAATTTTTAGGAAACATATAAGTATATGAAAGAATTATACAAAAATGTTGTAGTATTTATTTTATTAAGAGATAAACCAAATAAATGGTTTTAAAAATAATAAAATAAATATTATATGAACTATTTAATGTGCTCCACTAATTTTCTAGATACATATGACATTTTATAAATCTATTAAAGCTTTTAGTTTGAACATATATACTGTATTTATTTTATTTAAATTCAAATAAATGAATAGTGTCCAAATTGACACTATTGTTATTTTATAAAAATAACATATTATAAAATAGTTTAAAATCACAAAAATATGTAAAAATTATAAATTTAAATTTATATGATCTAAAATGTTATTAAGTATCAAATTATGGACAATTCACAACAAATAAGTAATTATTTGTTATAATTTAAAATTTAGAATTTTATTACCACAAATAAACATAAATAGATTAAATAAGGATAAATCAAAATGATAAGGTTTAAAATAAGATCCAAACATGTCTAAATTTGATTGTTTGATGATATTACAAACCTATCTCATCTACTCTTTGAATATTAGTCATTTTTGGAGGTTTTATGTGGGGTTAGATTTATTATAAATTAATATTTTTAAAAGGGGCACCTCCTCCCCCTCCTCCTCACACCAATTTGAGCACTCAAGCTCGGCCAAACCCTGCCAAAATCCCTTCTCCACTTTCCTAGAATAATCCTAGAGGTTCTGGTCTTCTTCAAATACCAATCTTAGTTCCCTAAGTGGAGGATTCAAAGAGGCGTTTCAAAGAAGAGGTAATATCTATTACCGCTCTTTTCAATTTCTTACTTCTTCAACTTCTTCTTCTTTAGTTGTTTCGTGATAAAGTAATAACATCAGTATTACTTACATACTGATATGTTATTATAAATATGAAACTACCCTAATTCACCTTCTATACATCCAACATAAAAATAAAATCACCGCGCGTGCGTACGTACGGAATACCGTCTCCACGCAGTGGTGTAATCTATTTTCCACCACCACCTTACAAGAATGGGTATAATGGTGTAATGAGTAACTATTTATGATTATTATAAAGTAATATTGATACTGAAATAATATATATATACTCCAATACAATTCCACGATCATAGGAACGATATCATCACTCGTGCGTACGTACGGAATACCGTCTCCACGATGTGATGCGACTCGTTCTACATGATCATCATTACATACTAATTATAATAAATGAATTGAATGAATAAATATGATATATGTTACACTAATACCATTCTGGATATAAGGTATCTATAACCTTAAAAGAAGAATAAGAATTTATTCGGCAAAACACGTATAAGAACAAAAGGCAATAAAGACCCGAGTAACAAGTAACAATGAAATATTACTAACAAGAAGCTACGAATAAGACCATATTTGATATCATATCAATATGTATGATTATGGAATAAGTCAATAACATTATTTAATCCATTATACAGGAGCTTTGGACACGTACAAAGCAAATCGGACCTAAGGTAAGGGAAATATCACAATCTCATTTTTATCCGAGATTGTTTATTCGTAAGTATTTACTGGGTGTATTTTATCATCCACATCCATGTTTCATCAATATGTAATATTATTTCCATCCACCTACAATTGTTTAAATCCATTTTTACCCTTCGGTGAGTTTTTAGTAATATGTATGAAAGGAATCTTTTGTCGTTTTTCGTACGAGGTACTTTTTGACTTTTCCGAAAAAAGTACGAAGAATGTTTTTTTAACTTATACGGCATGAATGGATTTTTAAAACATTATTTCCAAGAAAATTCCTTTACAAGTTCTCAAGTTTATTTTTAATCAACTTCTTTTATTTTAAAGTCGTATGACATGTTATGAAAGGAAAAATGTTTTTGAAGTAGAAAGGATATTTTCATCAAGAATGGAGTTCAAGTATTTTACCAAAATTATTTTCCATCTAAGATAATAAAAGGGTTCCATTTTTATCCCTATTATTACATTGGTTTGATTATGTTGTGATGGAAATATTTTTATGAATTACTTTATCTTATATGAGTTGTTTTATGATGTCATGTTGTTTAAGAATCCCATTTTTATTACATGGGTCACGCTCTGATGTATGGTTTATGATTATGTGGCACACATATGAAAGGATTCATTATAAGATGGGTGGGACCTATATCTCCCTCAAATGAATTGGGTAAAGATTTTATATCTCATGAGATAGACATGGCTGGAATGGTAGGTTATACCGGTTCAGTGAATCAGGACTGGAACGTGGGTGACTCGATTCAGAAAGGGACTTTGTCCACTAAGATAGTCTTGGCAATGAGTCTTGACTAACAAGAAATGATTCTCTATGATTATGTGTGTATGCCACAAAGTTTCATGTTTTATGTTATGATTATTGGTATTACTTTTCACTTCTATGATTTATCCCATGTTATGATATTATGAGCTCTTTTGCAGGTTAAGATTTCCAAAAGCTATGTTCTTATGTATATGATGTGGTTGATATTTCTTTTGTTTACCCTTACTGAGCATTTGAGCTCACCCTTTTATGTTTTCTTTTCCCCAGGATATAAAGAAAGGTTTTAGGCATAAAAAAAGGGATGATCTTTATGGGAGATGTTGAAGATCTTTCACCAGGATTAGAAGATTATATTCCGAGTTTCCAAAGACACTAAACTATTACGATCCTTGTGTGTGTGTTTTTGTTATGTTCTAAGTATTCCGCAAAAGTAATGTAATGTCAATGTACGTCAAGCTTTGGGTCTCTACATTAGACCTATCCACACCTTAAAATTTAAATAATAAACTTTTTAGACATTATAAATCGAATATAAATTTATTATAAAATAATATTTCTAGCCTTTTCGAAGGTGCCCCTCACCCCACCTATAAAAGGGCACTCCCCCTTCTCATTAATTCACACCTTCAAATCCTTTTGGTTTGGCCAAACCCTTCCCAAATACTCTTCCAACTTCCCTAACTTCATCTTAAAGGCCTTCCTTTAGTCAGAAAGCCAACCTAAGGTGCCCTTTTGATCAAATTAAAAGGAATAACCCGAGGAAGAGGTAATGATTTCACCACCATTTTTCAAGTTCCTTTCTTATTCCACTTCATCTTTATTTGTTATTACCATTATAAAATAATAAAATGGGTAAATTATATATAAATTTATGTTATTATAAACATGGTACAACTATATTTCATTATTCTATCCATCCATTGAATGACATGTCACCATACGTGCGTACGTACGGCTTACCATCTCCACGTCGTGGTGTAATTGTTATTCAAAACATTATTATTTAGATGGGTATAATAATGATGTGTAATTCATGTAAATAATAAATATAAAATGATAATTATTCTGTATATATGATATAAAATCAAATTAAATATTATTTTAATATCAAAAGAATGATATTGTCGATCGTGCATACGTACGGACTCCCGTCTCCACGAACACAATGAGATTCATTCTCCATCATATCCATTCAAGACTAATTCACATTTAATGATTAAAAATAATGTTTAAATATTGGAAATAATTCTGGATATGAATAATATACATCCCATTAGTTAAAAATATGGCTAAAATAACCGAGAATATAAAGGAAAATGAACCCATTAACACCCGAAATGACGATAATTCTAAGATATTAATAACAAATCAATATTAAAAGATCATATATGATATCATATTAATTCATACGATTCTTGTATAATTCAATAACAATTATTTCACCATTATACAGGAGGTTAACCTACCCTCGACCAAGGAAAAAGTACAGAGTACAGGGTTTCTTATCTCACTTTTAATTCTGTGAGAATTCCATTGTTCACCACTTATTTATTACATGTGGTGTGTGTACTTCCCATGTTTGTATTCATTGTGTAATATACTTTAATTAATGTATATTTACATCATCATTGTATGATACTTCTTTCTTGGGTGTATGTTTTGTATGTTACCAAATCAATAAGGGAATCTGAAATTTCAATTTCCACTCATTCGGCTTTACGCATACTTCATTGATTATTTTACTCCAAAATTATGTGTAGAATCACTATTAATTTGAATATGTCATAAATTCCACTCCCCTTTATGTGTATATACTTTTTATACACATAATCACTCCATTGACAAATTATCAGGTCATCGGTATGAACTTGATAAGAGTAATTTTTACTCAATCTCGATTTGTTGAGTTAAACTTCCAATTCATTGGTGTCACAATATCCTTCATCATTCTCAATTGAGGTTAATATGATTATTTCACAATATCCTTCATCATTATCAATTGAGGTTAATATGATACAATACATTCTTCTATATTGTATCGAATGAGATATGGTTGACTGTGGATGTGCTATTTTTATACCATTCATGGTGTGTGGATAATGTATGGACATTTCGTATGCTAGTTTTAATATGAAGTTTTATGTTATGTTTAAAACTTTTCATATGAGGAATTAATTGGACATACTAAGTGATGGGTGGAGCCCGCTATAGCTCCTCGATGCATCGGTAAGTCTCATGAGAAAAACATGTGTCTTGGCACGAGGCCTTGACAAAATATTATTTGTAGTCTTGGCACGAGGCCTTGGATACATGGTTATGATAGTATTCCATTATGTATTCCATCATTATGAAAGTGGTTATTGATATTTCATGTGATTTTTCTACTAGTATAATATCCAAGTGAATAAGTAAATGGAATTATTTTATTTTATCTTTTCCATATTATGCTGAAGTTCAAGTTTAAAAGGCTTTTGTTTTAGTTATAAATTGATTTAAGTGTTTATGATTATCTATGAATGCTTCTGCTATATTGTTATCCTTACTGAGCATCTGAGCTCACCCCTTTCAATGTTTTATTTTTCCCAGGATGTGAAGAAGTAATTTATGAATAACCTGCAGGGATAGTATGAGGGGATATGAAGACAATATGATTGTGTAGTTTTTTTTCTTTATGATGTAATGTAAGACTTATCAATATATCTAGTGTTTCCAAGACTACTATACTAATCGTTCTTTCGAGACTTGATCATTTGTGATCATTCCAGTGATACGTAATAATGCATCGACTCTGGGTAACTAGGGTCAGGGCATTACAATTTTTAAACCAAATACTATTTTGGTTAATATTTAAAATCAGTTAATGAATATTAGAAATAATGGATTTTTAAATAAATAGTATTTTAATAACAAAATATTACTCAATAATTTTTATCAAATATAAATGATTATATAAATTTTCGGATGTAAATTTAATTTTCATGGGTTAGAAAATGTCATTGTCACAGAAGACAATATTTTCAACAAATTTTGGTTTTTATTTTAAAAGTGAAAATTCACATATTTATATAATTATTTAGAAAAAGGTATATTATTTTCCAATTGAAGACATTGAATTTATCCAATGATAAATGTTTAATTATTTTCTGAGATTTATGAATTTCTGGGTAAAAAGTAAGTACTGTATAAATATACCATGTGTTTTACGACATAAAAAGAATCAAATTTTATGTAATAAATATTATAAACTGGATCTAAGACCAAATATATGATTTCCCTTTAAAATAATGAGATTTTTATGATTATTTGTTTTATTTTTTAAATTCATTATGATTCATCCAGTATTTATAATATATTTTCTGATTTTAAAATCTTTTGAGTGTGATTCACCTCAACAAAACCAATGGTAATATTTTAATATGATAAGACATTGGAGATATAAATCGTTCTAAACAATAATTATTGTAATAAAACCATGTGATAAAACCATATGATGGTTTATATTTTTTGGATATTTTATTATGTAGAATCCAAAACCTAAATACTAATGAAATAACCCTAATTTATTATATAAACCCACCATATCTCCCATTTCAATTCACTAATACTCTTCAGATAATTGAAAAAAAAACATAAAATGACTACCTATTGGCCTCCCATGGTTTCCCTAGGGGTTCAAGAAGCTCCTCCCATGCCTTTGGTGTCTCATATCCAAGTATGAGTTCTTTCCTTAATCCTCATTCTTCAAGTTTCTGTATTTTGTTATTCCTTATTCTTCCAATTCAATAGGTGGGGATATGCATGTCCATGTCCTTAATATTACATAATTTATATATCAATAATGAAATATGATATTATCTATTATCATCCCATTTTATTAATTTTTATGTGATGTCATTATGTGGCTGAAATTGAATCGTGATTTTTCATTCCAAAACAATTGTGTAGTGAAAGACATACTCATTTTATATCATGGGTATTCAACTTCATAAACATATACTTATATTATCATATAATTCCACCTATATATTCCACAATCCATAATCCTTGATTTAATTATGATGATAAATTATTCACTGTTCATTCACATATGCCCTTATGCATCAAAAAATGAATGTTTTGTTTATTCCAGAAATTATATAAGGCTCCAAAGCATTGGGTAATGGTCAAAATCATGATATGTAATATTAGAAAAGGATTTGTACCTTATTCATTTATGTTACATTTTCCATCATAATGTCTTTGGGGGGTTTATCCTTGACCTACATATATGATGCATTGTTTTATGTTGTTGAAACATCTACAATGTTATGATCATCATGATATATCATGACTTATTATTCATGTTCCATTTATGATTCATTTATTTGAATTTTGTCTAAAATGTAATGCATTATTCATGGTATGCCTTATTTAATCCATTTCTAGGCTTTATAATTGAAACATTTCATATGCAGGTCCTCAAGTTATCCCATGCAAGGTATGTATGAAGAATCATTATGATCATGTTTAATAAGTTTTCAGTAAAGCTAAAATTTTGATTCATGTTTTTTGTTGTTATTTAATGTAACTAAAATCTGCAATAAACTTGACCTATCTATCTTCTAGGTTGAAATATTTTTAATTTTATTTAATAAATCTTGTATGAATGTGAAATAAAAAGTATGGTTGTTATAATTCAACTATTTATTTAACTAATTAAGACCAATTAAAATATTGATGACATTAGTGTTATCTATAGAAAATTTAACAATTTTCATGTTGATGACATGAATTTATAATTATAAATTATTTTCATTTTGATAATATTTCACTATGTACTCAACCTTGATATTTCTTTTACATTTCTTATCGGTATCATACATGGTTTTCTAAAATAGTGGAACTTTATGAAATAATTATCGAATAAAGGGTCAGTGCATACGACATGTGACACTGATGAAGATGGAAATGAGTATAAGGTGGATATAAAATTATTCCATTAACATTATTTTGGGTTTGAACTTGATTCCATGATTCCTTATGTTAGGGATCCTCATTTATATTTAATTTGATTGTATCATGTCAGGTCAAGAATGAAATTGATCCTAGTAGAATAGAAGGTATCATGTTATACATGATGTTTCAAAGAAATTGAGAATAACAGACATAAAATTACACGAGGATTTAGAATGACTAGTTCACTTTCCATGATTTATGTAATACTAAATCCAATTATATCATATTTTCATTCGGGAATAGTGCAGGAGAAAATATAACTAGACTCTTGTGGTGGCTTCGTTAGTGCATAATAGTTCTATTTTTTGGTTGTATGTCATTATTCTTTTTATACATTTCATATAATAAAAATGCATTAATTATACTTCAGACATTTTCTAGGATGCACTAGCAGTTTCCCACACAGTCTTATACTTGCACCCTACTCTGGATCAATTATTTATTTCTTGAATTGAGGACTATGGATCCAATGATGTGAATGTTTGCTTTGGTGGAAGGCTAATAAGAGGTGTGTGGTAATGTTAGTGTAGTATGATAGATATTAAGGGTCCTTACTATTTTATTTATTTGTTTTATACTATTGATAGTATTTTTACTTTTGGATCTATTTATTACCATTAATAGCTGTATTTTTTTTCAATATATCATTTTTTATTATAATATGGAATTTTATTACATTTAATAGGTTTATTGTTTTATGTTATGACGTGATACCACATGTATAATATCCAAAATGATGGATATACCCCACATTTACAAGTTGACATCCTCTTGAATAAGGAAAGGCACACATTGGTTCCTAAAATTCTCATACATAAAAGCAGTTGTTCAGTCCACGATGTTCCCATTATTTAAAAATTTAGTATACTAAGGAAAAACACATTGTTCACATAAAACTATATTTTAAAAAATTCATGCTTTAAATTAAATCCCTCTATTTTCATTTCTTAAAAAATAAATTAAAATTTATTCAATTTTATAAATTAAAAAATGTTATTATTTTAAAAATCTAATTTAAATTACAAATAATTTAACGTAACGTTCTCAATAAAAATCTATACATCTAAAAAATAGTTCACAATATTTCTTTCGATCAATAGTATTTCATAGGTAATTATAAAATATTTTAATTGATTATATTTAATTATAATACCATATAATATACAATATTTGATAATTTATACTAATTATTCAAATTATATTACTATTATATATAACGAAATATACTGGATAATTAAAATTTACTAAAGAGTGATAAAACATAAAAATATGAGGTCTTACATTCGACCCTCATTATAAGAATTTCTCAATTGAAATTATATTACACGGATAAACACAACTGAAGATACGTCTATATAATAAAATCATTTACCTCCCAAAAATCATCTTGAAATGTATGGTATCACTACATGTCATTGAATAGGTGAGTGACCATGTTCTACATCAGTTTATCTCATTGAAAAAAAATATTCACCAGTTGTTACTTAAAATTTATATCATGCTCTAGTGGTACAACCTCATAATTATGTTCATGTGAAGGATCATTTATGTTATCCCTATGAGAGATCCATATACCAAATGACGAACATAATATAGATTTAGTGAACAGTTAGTTTCATAATCAAACACAAATATATAAGAAAGTAACCAGATAGGGTTGATATGTTTAGGAATGAACTAACCTTTAATTCAATATATTATATTCTTCATCCATGGAGATATCTATAAGAACTCATTTCTAATAAATTTGAACTCCAAATATCACTAACGATTGTAAATATTTCTTTTCAATCGATTCTGATCTACCTTGATGTGATTCTAAAGGGATATAAAATTCAATAACATCTCCTCATGTATCATAGTTCCCAATAGCTCTAAACATCTATCTTCATCCCATAATATTACAGTTCTACAAATCCACCCATTCATGGCCTCATAATTATACATTTGAAATATCTTATTTGATATATTATTGTATGAAAAAATGATTATAAAAATATGATGAACCCAAACACCTTTTATATTTATTGAAAAATAATTTTACATATTGTCTAGGGTTGGAATGGTTCTCTCAAACTGACCATATATCTATGTATGATATTTAATACTAATGTTAAACTCAATATTTTATTCATGTTGAACACTTCACTAGATCAATGTGGTAATCATTGGATCCTATTATGATACAATATAGGGTTTCACTACATTCATCCGGACAACATATATAATAAATATCACGAAATGATGATCAAAAGGGAAATATTTATTGATTATAATAATATACGACAATTTTTTATAACTATAAACAACCTCAGAAATATCAATCTCCCTATTGTTTTTAGGGACTACCATAATGAAATCCATGGAAAAATTTTACTATTTTGTATTATATTGAAAATTGTTATAACATTCTCATAAACATCTATCTCTCAACCTTAACATATAGAAAATACCAGCATAGTTTTTCATAACATGAAATATCTATTTTAATGATCGCATACTAGAAAATTCCTTTAGATGACTATTTATCTTCACATATACCTTATTATTTAGTTCCAAAACATTCTTATACACATATTTTATCCTCACATGGAAGGATAATTGAACATTTATATTATAAATATATGATATATCCTAATTAATTATGTTGTGAAGATCTATCTTCGTCAAATCCATAAGTATTAGATCTATTTCAATCATCATCATGGAAAAAATGCATGTTCATTTCGATTAGAGAAATTAGCCACTTTTTTTCCATCCACGGGTGGATAGGTATTAATAATTCAAAACCAGTAATTAAATTAAACCATATACATTTGATCATATTTATCTATTTTTGGATGAATATATACATAAAAAATTTATAACTAGTATATATATCACATTTTTTCTCCACAATGACAATTCATGTACATTTTTGGGGAAAACATTAAAAATTCTTGCTCAAAATCATGATTCTATAAATTCATTCAATTAAGAAACAATTATCATAGAGAATAGTAAATCATCATAAAATCCTATATGAAGATTCATCAAATTTCATTCATAAAAATGTCAATATAGATCAGAAATCCATCTCCACTACATGATAATGCTAGTGCATGTGTGTTGAAAAAATTTCTTTTTATATCCACTTAATATTCATTGAATTTAGTTATAAATATGATTATGGATACATAATTTGTTAAAATGTTTCATATAATAGATATTCATGATAAATATCCCAGAAGCTATGATGGTTTCCATATTACTCAAGAAAAACTATGGATCTTGTTTACCCTATTTGTTCATGTACATTGTTCAGTAACATATTTCATTGAAGGTTTTACACATATACCTTCATATTAGATTATATGATCCCTTAATTTATCATTATATGTCAATTATTAACATATATATAAGGATGAATTAAAATATTTCTTCCACAAGGTCGTCAACGTGTTATTCAAACGAACATCATTCCCTTCCAATTTATTTGTATATAGATGAATATCTTCTATAAATTCTAACAAAAACTGATATAGGTATTATCTAAATACAATATTCATTATATTGATTAATTTTTAAGTGGAATTAATTTGTTCAAAAATAATTAAAATAAATTCATAATTACCAAACATAATATTATTGATTATATTTTGTATATCCTCTTATTTACCCTTAATTGATGATATTTAGAATAGAGATATGTATTTTAAAATTATTAATCTATATGATGTTGTTAAAAAATGAATCAATTTTTGATAAATTAAAATTAATATTTATTGTGGTGTTCTTATGTTCCTGATAATCAATCAAAATATGCATTGAAACATCGTTTTTCATAACCAACAAAATAGGTTCAACCCTGGGTGACATGATGGGGAATATTTATTCCTAATCAAAAAACACATTGAGTTTCTCTATTAATTAATTCATCTAAATCAGATCCATTATATATAAGTTTTTTTAATTATCTGTTGCACCATGTATTAGTTCTATTTAAAATCATGGTACACAATTTAGGAGAATACTGTGAATGTATTCCACATATCTTCCATGATAGGTTAATAATTTCCATAGATAACCCAAAATCAACTTAATCTTGATTCATAAAATCATCTAACTAAAAATAATTAGTCAAACTAACCAGGGACTTCACATTGTCTAGTGGTAGGCGTTAAATACCAGTCGCACTTTGGTTTTGGGTTCGATTCACGCAGCTTTGGCCGACGCGACGGGTTGTCACATAGTCTGCATGTTGTCCTTTTTCCAAAACAATATAATTCTTAAAATATTCCCCAAAATCAGATAAAATCTTCAAAAATAACTATAACATAATTTAACCTCATTATTATCTCATGCCGTTCATATTCCATCATAACGTATAGTTACCCATAATTACCTCAAAAGTAAGGATCATATAAACCCTAATGGTTACCTTTATATTTATTACCTGAACTTCCATGTCGAGTTGGTTCTATCGTACATGATGCATTAGAGAACTTACAAAGGTTCAAGTGGTTGATCATGACTCCTGATTGTTGGTTTATAATAACCACGAGATTTCTCATTGAATCCCCCATTTCATCCAGTCTTTTAATCAGAGAACCACCACAGTTTCCTTCAATCCCAATGTCACTTTGGTGCCTGATAGATCCATCCATTTACTAAAACCAGAAATTTCAGTGTGAGTATATCAACAAAATAATTATGTACTAAAGAGGAAGATAAAAACTATGATATACTTATCCAAGTTATCTCAAACTCATTCCAACCTTCAAAAATAAAAATGAATCTATCTAATATAATAAACATTGTGGTTATACACAACTTGTCACTTAACACTCTATCCTCTAAAGTTATCAAAACCTTCCTCTGATACCAACTATAAATTCCCAGCCTTAAACATTACTTATTATTGAATTAAATGAATAATTAACATTGAGGATCTTTTCAGGTTTAGATTTTCAGAGAATTAGGACATATCTATTACATCTCAAAGATTACAAAGTAGACACATCTACCTAGATTCAATTTTTTTTCACAAAAATAAAAACTCTTGAACAATAGAGTCATGTCTAGTTTCTTTTATTAGACTGCCTGACATTTCCTTGATCCCATCCTCGACCCTATTAAACTTTATGTCCTGTGAAAAACATTTCAAAAAAAACTTGGGATGATCATAAAAAGCTCAGTAAGGGTTATAACAATAGATAAATAAAACATTAGTCCATGTATACATAAGAATAAATGAATCATTCTTTACTCATAAAACATAAGAAATTTAACGTACCTCATGAAATCATAAGATTTACAAATAACTCATAGAAATCATAAGACATAAAGGTAACTTGAGGCATTCATAACATTCTTACATAGTGAGTAACCCTCATGGTTATGTTTGGAATAACCATCACAATATATTCCCTAAATATCTTCATAGAAACCATAGTGTTTAACTCTTCGCGTTACCCAATGCATTGGAGAGCTATATCGGGCTCACCCACCCTTAGATTATCATGGATCCACCTGTCTTCATAAACAATGCCTAAGAACCATAACATAGTCATAGAAAAAACTAAAGCAAAAATGAAATATAACATTCCCACGTTACAACAACAACATAACATTTTATGATATTGAAATAATGAATTCATTCTAAAACCCATTTTGAAAACCATTTAAAACATTTAATAATGATATTTTTGAATAAAAGTGTCCCATAAAACATTAATGCTTTTAACATTTTAAACCATTAATAAACATATAAATAAATCCATAAAACCATTTTGAAAACATGGATATTAATGTGAAATATTTATAAGAATAAATCATTAAAACATTTAAAATGATATTTTAGTTAAAGGGTTTTTAAAAAAATGAGAGACACTTGAAAACAATAATTGAGGAATAACATTTAATAATAAATTTATAATATCGTTAGAATAAATTTATTCATGATATAATATTCCAAAAGATAGTATATACACCATATAATAGTGAATTGGATCATAACAATAATGAAGTCTCAATGGAAATGTTAAATGAGATGAAATCCCCAATAATGAAGGTATCATTAAATTAAAGATAAATCAATCTCATAATTATGTGGGACAAATATAAATACACCCAATATAAGTGGATATTAATTTTAAAAAATTCGAAGGTCATTCACACATATTCAGAGGATTACATATTCAATAACTACATGTTGATCCCAAAGAAATCGAAATTGGGTTAAGAAGTTCCCTTCGTAAAAGTTGACAGCCTAACGACATCACTTTAAAATTCATAAAATTAGTTGATGAGAGAAAAAATAGTATCTCATCACTTGGACATAAAATTTACATAAATAAGGATATATAAGAACATATCCCAATATAAAAATATGTAATTTAAAAGACATAAAAAATAATTCTTTTAAAAAGTGGAGGGTGAAAGGTTCCCTTACCGATTTGGGTAACTTTCGAAACGTACACCCCATGAAAGAAGGACTATACAACATTTATTTAAATAATCATAAACAAAATTATATTACACAAAGTGTATATTAATGGTAGTACATATACCAATCAATGTAAATGGTGGTAAATGGAGCATAAATCTCACGGGAATAAAAGTGAGATGAAAAACTCCTTACGAAAACTCGACAACCTAACGACACCACATAAAACATCCAAAAAATGGATTGATGGAATGAAATAGGGTCTCTTATCATATTAAAATAGAGAGTACAGTAATAGGAATATAAAAGAACATCCCCCAACTATGAAATAGTATCTTAAAATAAATGACATAAAAGAGAGTACTTAAAATGAAAGAGAGAGATATGATCCCTTACGAAAATTCAGCAGCCTAACGACGCCACTAAAAACATCCAAAAATGGAGTGATGAGATGAAATAGTGATTCTAATCATATTAAAATAAAATTCACAGAAATTGAAATATAAAGGATCATCCTCCAACATATGAACATGGATCATAAAATAAATGACATAAAAGAGAGTTCTTGAAAAGAAGAAGAGAGGTTGGATCCCTTACGAAAATTCGGCAGCCTAACGGCGCCACTAAAAACATCCAAAAATGGATTGATGAGATCAAATAGGGTATGTAATAATGTTAACATAAAATGAAAATAATGAGGAATGTAAAAGAGCATCATACAACATAAGAACATAGAGCATAAAAGAAATGACATAAAAGAGAGGGCTTGAAAAGAAAGAGAGAGGTAGGATCCCTTACCTCAAGTCTGACTTCTCTTGTTCGTTTCACTATATTCCTGAATAATAAACTCCGATCAGTTAATAATTGATTATGTACCTCCATTAAATATTATTATTCATTTTATATCACATATTATAATGTTATAATAATTTTATAATAATGTTAGTTCATATCAGATGTTTTTGTTGAGGTTTGGTACATGAGTAAAAAATGACCTTGTTTGAAAATGATTTCCCTTGTAGTTATAAGTAAATCATTTCCAGAATAGTATTAATGATTAAAATATCATATATATCCAGTACATATTCATTTTATACTATACCATAACATTTGGAGAAAAAAATGAAAAGCACCGTTCATGGAGACGGTAGGCCGTACGTACGCATGAACACTACTTTCATTTTTTTGTCATATTAATGGAATTAAAAATAAATGAGATATATATATATATATTATAATTACAGTACAATATATATGTTATATAGGTCACATTTGTTCATTAATTTCATTCTTTATACATTCCATGTATTGAATGAACGAGTCACATCACTTGAGGGGGCGGTAGTCCACACTTCCTCATATGATATTATCGCATTTCCACAACATGGAAGGAATAAAGGTATGTGTTAAATATAAAATACAGAAGCATATACTAAACATAAATACTCTATATATCATATATAAAATAAAGTGACATCATAATGGACACCTTTATAGGTGTTAAAAGAATATTGAACAATCATCGTTTCATGAGATAGAAAATCGCCACCCACAGAAACAATCTGTTATTTAACCATTAGACGAAAGTGTGTGTAGGTGTAGGTCTAGTAATTATCATACAAAATCCTAGTATATTGAAGATACTGGTGTTGTTTCAAAATAAATTAATAAAAACAGTTTAGGGGGTTGGTGAAGAAAAATAAAACATAAGAACGCAAGAGAAGACACAACCTTTGGTAGAGCCAAAGGCTTGAGATGTGTGGGTAAGGTGGTAGAGGTGGGGGCCTTTTATAATAGGTGAGGAGAGGCACTCTTGGAATGTCTTGAAAAGTAACATTATTATAAAATTATTTTTAGATTTTAAAAGTCCCACAATTATATATTTCGAGGATAAGGTGATAATAGTTCTAAACCCACAAATATAATAGTTTTCTGACATGTGTAGGGCTTAGATTTTACATTATATTTTCATTTTATTTAAATATTTAAATAATGGGGTAATCTCTTGATCATCATGCTGTCATAAATAATTTAATTTATTTAATGTATAAAAAATATAAAACAAATATCATGATGTAGGAAATATTTTTATCTTTCTAATGAATATTTATAGTCAAAAATATGACTTTTATAACACTATGTAATAATTGTTTTAGTAAAATAACACATGTTTGTGACATTTTAGTTTTAACTTTAAATAAAACGTTATTAATGTCATTTTCCTACCAATGTGGCTCCATGGGGTCCCCAAGTTGACCCATTGATTTTCATGGTCGTAAATGACTCATACAATAAGGGTATGACATGTGTCAAGGTCATTCCATATTATTAAAAAATTATTTTTACCTTAAATTACACTAATTACCTCTAATCGCGATTAAAAACGTAAAAGGTACTATTCACCAAAAAATTATTTTAATCCCATTGAACCACATTTTAATTCTTAATGACAACCATCTATGTCGGATTTTTAAAATTCAAAACACTGAGGTGGTAAAATTTCATTTAAACGAAAAATCAGTTTTTTAAGTACCACTTATTGGTTTCATTATTCATTAAAAATTGAAGTTTTTCAGAAAAATACCAAAACATTACACTAAGCTATACATGATATTATGAATTCAAAAATAATGCCTATTTTACAAAATTCAAAACATATAATTTACATTAATTAATTTAATAATCATTTCCCGCTGTCAGAACAAATAGCGTGTTTTTATGAAACAATAAATATCAAAAGATTGACACTAGTTTATGTCCAATTTCAAAGTGAAATTAATTAAAATTACCACCATTGGATTAAATGTTAAAAATATAATGTAATTTAACATTAAAAATAATTAAAAAGATGATTAAATAATATAAATAAATTAGATTAAAAAGTGTTTTTGAATAAAAATACAACATTTTTTAATTATTCATTAAAAATGAACTTTATCGTAAAAATACCAAAAATTTACAGAAAGTACATTTTGATGTACCGATATTAAAGAAGAATTTTATTTTGTCAAACATAACACATAAAAATGTAAAAAAATAGTATTTAAAAGAGGTTCTCCATCAAAAGGCGGTTAATCGACCTTTTCAAGAATATTAGAATGTTTATGCTTAAAATTGGATTCATTCGCATTTTAATACTCTAACAATTATTATAAAAAGTAAAAATATGTGAAAAACATATATAATTATTTAGTAGTTAGTTCTGTTAATTCTTATCATTATAATGGCTAGGTGTTAACTACCATTTAAAATAAAATTATTTTATTATTAGAGTGAAACATTATGTTTCAACGGAACTTGTTGTTGCGTATTGGGTAAGCCATCGAGCATAGCGTTCCATTTAAATTAATATTAACATTTTATTCAGGAATAGGGATAAATATAAAAATGTCATATTCTTTATTTACCTGGGGTATTACATCCTTCCCCACTTTTATGGAATTACGTCCTCGCAATTTTAAAATTAGGCTGGGAAACTTCTTTGAAAGTCCCACATCAGAACAAGAGTCGGTAAAACAATCACTTTAAAAGAAGGAAAGATAAGTACGAAGGTCACCCTAGTTAACCCATACAACAATTACAAGTATGAAAATATGGATATGGAGTAGAAAACAAAGGGTCATGTTTGGATGGAGAGTGATAGTAAACATGTCTAGGATAAAGTTAACCACAAGAAAATCAAAATCTTATCATGGGTTAAACGGTATTCGATTACCCAGTAGGAAAAGTTAACAAACAAAATTTTTGTTTTAAGTTACTCTTCATTGAGGAATTTATTTTTGAGATTAGATAAATCATAATGAAACTGTAACATCCCAAGTAAGTAATGAATAATAGATATTTTTATCTATGTCTGTTAATGATTAAGATAGTGTTATAGAGGCTTAAAATGAAAATAAATACAATCTTATGCATGGAATACACTAATATTCTTAAAAGATTGTTTTAGTGCATTTTGATGGAAAACCATTTTTGAATCTATATTTTGACAATTTTATAAACTATATTTGTCAAAATAAACTTATCCTATATGATTGGGACATCAAAATTTACCTTGTGTGAATTTTTGGTATTTTTCTGACAATGTTCATTTTTTAATGAATAGTGAAAAATACTGCATTTTACATCAAAACTATTTTTTAATCTAATTTATTTATATTATTAGATTATGTTTTGAATTGGTTTTGAAGTGAACATAGAATATATTTTTTACCATTTTATCCAATTGTGGTCATTGGAATCAATTTCACTTTGAAATTAGACTTAAACTGGTGTCAATCTTTTGATACTTATTGTTTTGTAAAAACACGCTATTTGCTCTGGCAGCGGGAATTAATTATTAAATTAATTAATGTTAATTATATGATTTGAATTTTTTAAAATGGACTTCATTTTTGAATTCGGAATATCAAATATATCTTAGGGTGAATTTTTGGTAATTTTCGGAAAAACTTCAATTTTTGATGAATAGTGAAACCACTAAGTGGTAATCATGCAAACTGATTTTTCAGTTAACTGAAAGTTTACCACTAATGTGTATTGAATTTTGAAAATCCGACATACATGGTTGTCATTAAGAAGTAAAATGTGGTTCAATGAGATTATAATAATTTTTTTGGTGAATAGTAACTTATTAAGTTTTTAATCGCGATTAGTGGTAATTAGTGTAGTTTAAGGTATAAATAATGCTTTAATAATATGAAATGACCTAGACACATGTCCCAACCTTATTGGTTGTGTCATGGCCGACCAAGACAAGCCATGGGTCAACTTGGGAACCCCATGGAGACACTTTGGTTTGGAAATGACATAAATAACTTTTTATTAAATGTTAAAGAAAAAATGACACAAACAAGAGATGTTTTACGAAAACAATTATTACATGGGGTTATAAAGATCAGATTTTTGATTATAAATAGTCATTGGAAAGATAAAAAGTTTTCCTACATCATTGTTTTTTTTATGATTTTTAGACATTAAATAAATTAAATTATTTATGACATAATAATGATGCAACGATGACATCATTATTTGACGATTTAAATAAAATGTAAAGATAATATAAAATCTATGAACTAAACATGTCCAAAACCAATTGGATGAGTGGATTTTGAACCCTTATCACCTTATCCACGAATTATATCAATTTGGGACCTTTTAAAACCGAAACACATTTTCAAATAAAGTAATATTTATTTACTTTCCAAAAGTGCCCCTCCTCTCCTCTTATAAAAGGCCCCCACCTCTACCTCATTTCAAACACTCTTCAAGCCTTTGGATCGGCCAAACCCTGCCCATTTACTCTCTCCACATCCCTCTCCTCATCCTAGAGGATTCCCTTTGGGCAGAATCCTTTCAAAGGAAGCCTTTAGGCTCAACTCAAAAGGAGTTACACTTTTAAAGGTAATTCATTCTCTCATGTTCATTTGTTTTATTTTGCTTCTGCAACCCCCTAAAATCTTTTTATTTACTTATTTTGTAACAACACCAGTATCTTAAATATACAAGGATGTTGTTATAATATTTATTTGAGATACAATCTCACACAACTACATCAAATGGTTAAAGAACATACGGTTTCCGTGGATGGCGAAATTCTGCCTCCCGAAACGATGATTGTTCAACACTCATTTAACACCTTAAAAGGTGGCCATTATGATGTCACTATTTTCATATATGATATATAATATGTTTATGTTTTCCTTAATCTTCTGTTTTTTTCATTTTGGGCATACCTTTATGGTTTCCATTATGGGTAAACACGATATCTTCATTTTAGGAAGTGCGGACTACCGCCCCCTAAAAGTGATTTGATTCGTTAATACCATATGTGGGATGTGTAAAGGATAAAGTTAATGATATTATATATGTTATTATACTGTAATTATAATATACTCTTATATCATTATGATTCCATTTCAGAAAATATGAAATAGAAATGGAAGTAGCGTTCATACGTACGTACGGCTTACCGTCTCCATGAACGGTGCATTTCATTTATTACATCTAAATGTGATGTAATATTATAAATGCATATATGTACTGGATATATATGACATATATGATATCTACATCATGAATACCATTCTGGATATAATGAACCTTTGATCAAATTAACAACATGTAAGTGTAAGAAGTCTATTTTTGACTTAAGAACAAAAAACCGACAAAATGAACATTATTAACTTAACCGATTACATGATGTTCATATCATGGTATAAAAGGAATAATGAACTTGAAAAAGATTCATAAGAAAGTAGAGATTAACTCAAGTTTATTATTCAGGGGATTAAAGAACGGTCGGGTCAAGTCGGATATGAGGTATGGGACTTCGTCTCAATCTCCTTTCGTTGAGGCATATTTTATTTTATACACAACTTTCTTTTATACGGTGTATAAACCCCTTTGAAATTTACGTTTATTCAAAAGGAATCTTTTTTATACGAAGCGTTTACTAAACGAAAAAAGGGAATATTTTTGTCGTACGTATGTGGCGACAATGACTTCTCCACCGTCGTGACCGTTATTTGAGTTTCGGCTTCCTCTACAAGCCATACCTTCTTTTTAAAAGAAAAATAAATACCATGTTTTACTTTTCTTTTATTTTAGTATTGAAAATGGTTTTCATAATGTTTTTATTATATCAATGTGTTGTATTGATATCTTGTGATTGAAATGTGGAAATGTTATGTTTCCTTTATGCATGTTTTATGTGATATGATTATGTTATGGTTCTTGGGCATTATTATGAAGACGGGTGGTTCCGTGATAAACTAAGGGCGGGTGAGCCCGTTATAGCTCTCCAATGCATTGGGTAACGTGAAGGAGTGAAACTTTAAGGTTTCTCCGAAGAGATTTAGAGAATATACTGTGATGGGTATTCCAAACGTAACCAAGAGGGTTACTCCCTACGTAAGAATGTTATGAATGCCTCAAGTTACCTTTATGTCTTATGATTTCTATGATTTATTCATGATTTTATGAGGTATGTTAAAGTGCCAATGTTTTATGGGTAAATTATGATTTCATTCTTATGTATATATGAACTCATGTTTCCTTTCCATGTTTTTTTATAACCCATACTGAGCTTTTTATGCTCATCCCAAGTTTTTTTGAAATGTTTTTCACAGGTCAAGGGAAAGGTACATGATATGATGATAGTGTCAAGGAAGTGTCAAGAAATAATCCATGTTTTATTTCAAATGTGTTTCCATTGATTGGAATGAAGAATAATATCTTTATGTAACCACTTTGTTGATATGTGGAATGTAATGCAAGTTTTATGATCTAATTCTCTAAAACTCTAAACCTGAAAAGATCCTCATCGTGTAATCTTTTAATAACTCAAGATTAAGTATGGTTTAAGGTTGGGGCCTTATAGTTGGTATCAGAGGTAGGTTTAGATAACTTTAGGAGTTAGAATTCTATTAAATGATTATCCAAAAATATTTTTTTTTCAAAATGATATAGCATTTAAAGATTACCATGTTGCTTCATCTAAGACATGTTTGTTCAGAATGGTTTTCCGCAGAGGAAACATGGAAGCAGTTCTAGGAAGGCATACAGAAGGAAATAACCTTCCGAATCAGCATCCAGAAATGGTCGGAATTGGAACTGAACAGTTTGTTGCAGTAATGGCGCAGTTGACTCATGCGATAAATGGCGGTGGTATCCATGCACGAGATCAGCCAGAACAACCGCAGAGGAACATGTCAGTGGTGGAACATTTCATGAGGCAACATCCACCATCATTCAGAGGATAATCTGACCCTGTGCTAGCTGAAGGGTGGATTAAATCACTGGGGAATATTTTTGATGTCATGGGGTGTTCAGACAATCAAAAGGTTGGTCTTTCTATTTACCGTTTAGAGGGTGAAGCAGATTAGTGGTGGTCTATGGTTAAAAATATCAGGGACGCCGATGAGATTGATGCTCTTGACTGGGATGAATTCAAAGGTATGTTTCTTGAGAAGTATTTTCCTAAGGCAGTTCGACTTAGGATGGAAAAGCAATTCTTGGAATTGAGGCAAGAGGAAGACTCAGTGGCTGCCTATGAAGAAAGGTTCACTCGATTGGAAAGGTATGCTCCAAATTTTATCCGGGAGCTTGATAGTAAAATCAATCGTTTTTACTCAGTATTAAAGACAAAGTATCGAAGGGAATTAGCTTCTCGTGAGTTTAAAAGTTATGAAAAGCTTGTTCGATGTGCTGAGAAGGTGGAAATGGAGTTTGCCGATGACCTAGTTTTCTATAACAACCAGCAGAAGAAGAGACCGAGGTGGCATGAGAAAGGTAAGAATTATTCAAAAAAGTCTGATGGTAAGAGAACTATGTCTCCAGTTTGTGATAAATGTGGCAAAAGGCATGCGGGGGAATGTCTTCTGAATTCTGGGAAGTGATACCGATGTGGTAAGATTGGACATAAGGCTCGTGAATGCACTGAAAAGGATCAAGGTGAAGGTAAGAAAAAATTTGATTTACAGTTAGTGAAATGTTATAAGTGCAATGAGATGGGTCACTATGCAAATGAGTGTCCGACAAGGAGCTTGAGTGATGGGAAGTAGTTAGAATACAAGCAGAAAGGGGTGGTGAAATCCTTTGCAACTACTTCAGCAGATGTCGGGCCATCAAATGAAGTTGTATCAGGTACTTTGTTTGTTTTTTCAGATTATGCCAGTGTGTTGTTTGATTCGGGGTCTACACATTCTTTCATCTCTGAAACCTTTTCTAGTAAAATGGGAATACCATCTCAAGAAATGACTCCTGAACTTTTGGTAAAAACACCTGGGGGAAGTGTCGAGGAAAAAAGAATTTATAAGAATCTTCCTATCCTTATCTGTGGAAAGAACCTACTTGCAAACCTTATTGTTCTACCTCTAGTAGAGTTTGATGTTATCCTGGGTATGGATTGGCTCTCTATTTACCATGCTAAGATTGACTGTAGAGCTAAAGAAGTTTCTTTTCAGAAAGACTTTCAGTTTGTTTACAAGAATGAACCCTTACTTTTGATAACATATCAAGAGGCCGAGAAACTTTTAAAAGATGGAAATGAATGTTACCTTGCACACGGCGTTGAAAATAAAGGAACTGTTCAGATTAATGATGTGCTAGTGGTAAATGAGTATCCTGATGTTTTTCCTGATGAGTTGCCTGGAATAATACCAGATCGGGAAGTTGAGTTTACTGTTGACTTTGTTCCTGATGCTAAGCCAATTTCAAAACCCCCTTATCGAATGGCACAAATTGAACTTTTAGAGTTGAAGGAGCAATTGCAAGATTTATTAGAGAAAGGTTACATTAGACCTAGAACATCACCATGGGGTGCTCCTGTTTTATTTGTTAAAAAGAAAGATGGTTCTATGAGACTTTGCATTGATTATAGAGCCTTGAATAATTTCACTGTTAAGAACAAATATCCTTTGCCTCATATCGATGATTTGTTTGATCAGCTCCAGGGAGCTCAGTTTTTTTCAAATATTATTTGAGATCGGGGTACCATCAGCTGAAGGTAAAGGAGGCAGATATTCCGAAGACAGCGTTCCATACAAGATATGGCCATTATGAATTTGTAGTAATGCCTTTTGGGATAACCAATGCACCTGATGTATTCATGGACTTAATGAATAGAATTTTCCATGAGTTCTTGGATAAGTTTGTGGTGGTTTTCATTGATGATATTTTGGTGTTTTCTAAAAGTAAAGAGGAGCATGAAAAACATTTAAGGGTTATCTTGAAAACCTTAAAAGAAAAGAAACTGTATGGGAAATTCAGCAAGTGTGAGTTTTGGTTGCAACAAATTTCTTTCCTTGGTCACATTGTTTCTAAAGATGGAATAACTGTTGATCCTGCAAAAACAAAAGTTGTGGAAGAATGGCCAAGACCAACAAATGTAACCGAGATTCGTAGCTTCCTTGGTTTGGCGGGCTATTACCGAAGGTTTGTTAGAAATTTTTCACGGTTATCTAGTCCAATGACTAAGCTAACTCGGAAGGGTGTTAAGTTTATCTGGACAAAAGAATGTGATGATTGTTTTCAGGAATTGAAAAGACGATTGGTGAATGCTCCAGTTTTGGCACTACCTTCCAGGAATGGTGAGTTTGTTATATACAGTGATGCTTCATTGAAAGGACTTGGTTGCGTCCTAATGCAGAATGATCAGGTAATTGATTATGCTTCACGACAGTTGAAAAATCATGAGGTAAATTACCCTACACATGATTTGGAATTAGCTGCTGTTGTTTTTGCTTTAAAAATTTGGAGGCATCATTTGTATGGAGTAAAGTGTGAAATATATACCGATCACAAAAGTTTAAAGTATATATTCACTCAGAAAGAGTTAAACATGAGACATAGGAGATGGCTGGAATTAATCAAAGATTATGATTGTACAATTCATTACCATCCGGGAAAAGAAAATAAAGTGGCTGATGCTTTGAGTCGAAAAAGTAATGCTTCATTAACAATGTTGCGGTTGGAATGTGATCCTTTGGTTAACGATTTGATGAACTTTGGCAAAGAAGTTGTTAGTGCAGGAAGTCCTTCTGTTTTGTATCAGGTATCAGTGAGATCATCTCTATCAGATAGAATCAAGAAAGCACAGAAGCAAGACAATGAGTTACAGAAAAGGGTAGAGCTGGTTCAAAAAGGTAAGTTGCATGAATTCAACATTGATAATGATTGTGTTTTGAGATTTGGGAAGAGATTGTGTGTGCCTTGTGATTTACAGTTGAAGAGAGAGTTGTTATGTGAAGCTCATAATTCTCTGTTTTCAGTTCATCCGGGCAGTACTAAGATGTATAGAGATCTGCGGGAGTATTACTGGTGGGATGGAATGAAAAGAGAAATTGCTGATTTTACTGTGAAGTGCTTGAAATGTCCACATGTTAATGCAGAGCGGCAGTTACCGAAAGGGATGCTTCAGCCTTTACCAGTGCCAGAGTGGAAATGGGAGAATATATCCATGGACTTTGTTTTGGATTACCGAAGGCATCTCGAGGTAATAATGTAATCTGGGTTATTGTTGATCGCTTGACAAAATCTGCTCCTTTCCTTGCTATACGAGATACTTTCTCTCTTGATCAACTTTCCCGTTTGTATCTTAAAGAGATAGTCAGGTTACATGGAGTTCCTATCTCCATTGTATCGGATCATGATCCCAGGTTTACTTCTATCTTTTGGAAAGGCCTTCAGAAGTCGTTGGGTACTGAATTAAATTTTAGTACAGCTTTTCATCCTCAATCAGATGGGCAGTCAGAAGGAACAATTCAGACATTAGAGGATATACTACGAGCTTGTTCTATGGATTATCAGGGAAGTTGGGACCAACATCTTTCTTTGGTTGAGTTTTCATATAATAACAGTTTTCATTCAAGTATACATATGGCACCATTTCAGACATTATATGGGAAGCGGTGTCGAACTCCAGCTTTCTGGGATGAAGTGGGTGAAAGGAAGTTGATGGGATCAGAATTGGTAGAAGAGATGGCAGAAAAAGTTCAGCTGATTCAGAAACACATGAGAACAGCTCAGAGCAGGCAGAAGAGTTATGCGGATAACCGGAGGAAGGATCTATCTTTCGAGGTAGGTGATCATGTTTTTCTCAAGGTTTCTCCTTGGAAAAGTGTGATGAGATTTGGTAAGAAAGGAAAGTTGAGTCCAAGGTTCATTGGACAATATGAAATTCTGGAGAGAGTTGGATCAGTTTCATACCGAGTGGCTTTACCTCCAAGTTTATCTCAGGTACACAATGTTTTTCACGTTTCGATGTTGAGGAAGTATATGCCAGATCCATCTCATGTTTTGAGCCCAGAGGTAGTTCAGCTGGAAGAGAACCTATCTTATGAGGAAAAACCGGTCCAGATTCATGACCACAGGGAGCAAGTGTTACGGAATAAGGTGATTAAGCAGGTAAAGGTTTTGTGGAAAGACCACATGATTGAAGAGGCAACATGGGAATCTGAAAATGCAATGAGGGATAGGTACCCCCATTTATTCGATAAGTAAATAAATTGCGGGGACGCAATTTTCTAAAGGGGGGAAGGATGTAACATCCCATGTAAGTAATGAATAATAGATATTTTTATCTATGTCTATTAATGATTATGATAGTGTTATAGAGGCTTAAAATGAAAATAAATACAATCTAATGCATGGAATACACTAATATTCTTAAAAGATTGTTTTAGTCCCTTTTGATGGAAAACCATTTTTGAATCTATATTTTGACAATTTTATAAAATATATTTGTCAAAATAAATTTATCATTTATGATTGGGACATCAAAATTTACCTTGTGTGAATTTTTGGTATTTTTCTGACAATGTTCATTTTTTAATGAATAGTGAAAATACTACATTTTACATCAAAACTGTTTTTTAATCTAATTTATTTATATGATTAGATTATGTTTTGAATTGGTTTTGAAGTGAACATAGAATATATTTTTACCATTTTATCCAATGGTGGTCATTGGAATCAATTTCACTTTGAAATTAGACTTAAACTGGTGTCATTCTTTTGATACTTATTGTTTTGTAAAAACACGCTATTTACTCTGGTAGCGGGAATTAATTATTAAATTAATTAATGTGACTTATATGATTTGAATTTTGTAAAATGGACTTCATTTTTGAATTCGGAATATCAAATATAGCTTAGGGTGAATTTTTGGTAATTTTTTGAAAAACTTCAATTTTTGATGAATAGTGAAACCACTAAGTGGTAATCATGCAAACTGATTTTTCAGTTAAATGAAAGTTTACCACTAATGTGTATTGAATTTTAAAAATCCGACATACATGGTTGTCATTAAGAAGTAAAATGTGGTTCAATGAGGTTATAATAATTTTTTTGGTGAATAGTAACTTATTAAGTTCTTAATCGCGATTAGTGGTAATTAGTGTAGTTTAAGGTATAAATAATGATTTAATAATATGAAATGACCTAGATACATGTCCCATCCTTATTGGTTGTGTCATGGCCGACCGAGACAAGCCATGGGTCAACTTGGGGACCCCATGGAGACACTTTGGTTTGGAAATGACATAAATAACTTTTTATTAAATGTTAAAGTAAAAATGACACAAACAAGAGATGTTTTACGAAAACAATTTTTACATGGGGTTATAAAGATCATATTTTTGATTATAAATAGTCATTGGAACGCTAAAAAGATTTCTTACATCATAGTTTTTTTTAATGATTTTTAGACATTAAATAAATTAAATTATTTATGACATAATAATGATGCAGCGATGACATCATTATTTGACGATTTAAATAAAATGTAAAGACAATATAAAATCTATGAACTACACATGTCCAAAACCAATTGGATGAGTGGATTTCGAACCCTTATTACCTTATCCACGAATTATATCAATGTGGGACCTTTTAAAACCGAAACACATTTTCAAATAAAGTAATATTTCTTTACTTTCCAAAAGTGCCCCTCCTCTACTCTTATAAAAGGCCCCCACCTCTACCTAATTTCACACACTCTTCAAGCCTTTGGCTCAGCCAACCCCTGCCCATTTACTCACTCCACATCCCTCTCCTCATCCTAGAGGATTCCCTTTGGGCAGAATCCTTTCAAAGGAAGCCTTTAGGCTCAACTCAATAGGAGTTACACTTTTAAAGGTAATTCATTCTCTCATGTTCATTTGTTTTATTTTGTTTCTCCAACCCCCTAACCTCTTTTTATTTACTTATTTTGTAACAAAACCAGTATCTTAAATATACAAGGATGTTTTTATAATATTTATTTGAGCTACACTCTCACACAACTACATCAAATGGTTAAAGAACATACGGTTTCCGTGGATGGCGAAATTCTGCCTCCCGAAACGATGATTGTTCAACACTCATTTAACACCTTAAATGGTGGACATTATGATGTCACTATTTTCATATATGATATATAATATGTTTATGTTTTCCTTAAGATTCTGTTTTTTTCATTTTGGGAATACCTTTATGGTTTCCATTATGGGTAAACACGATATCTTCATTTTAGGAAGTGCGGACTACCGCCCCCTAAAAGTGATTCGATTCGTTAATACCATATGTGGGACGTGTAAAGGATAAAGTTAATGATATTATATATGTTATTATACTGTAATTATAATATACTCTTATATCATTATGATTCCATTCCAGAAAATATGAAATAGAAATGGAAGTAGCGTTCATGCGTACGTACAGCTTACCGTCTCCATGAACGGTGCATTTCATTTCTTACCTCTAAATGTGATGTAATATTATAAATGAATATATGTACTGGATATATATGACATATATGATATCTAAATCATGAATACCATTCTGGATATAATGAACCTTTGATCAAATTAACAACATGTAAGTGTAAGAAGTCCATTTTTGACTTAAGAACCAAAAACCGACAAAATGAACATTATTTACTTAACCGATTACATGATGTTCATAACATGGTATAAAAGGAATAATGAGCTTGAAAAAGATTCATAAGAATGTAGAGATTAACTCAAGTTTATTATTCAGGAGATTAAAGAACGGTCGGGTCAAGTCTGATACGAGGTATGGGACATCGTCTCAATCTCCTTTCGTTGAGGCATATTTTATTTTATACACAACTTTATTTTATACGGTGTACAAACCCATTTGACTTTTACGTTTATTCAAAAGGAATCTTTTTTATACGAAGCGTTTAATAAACGAAAAAAGGAAATATTTTTGTCGTACGTATGCGGCGACAACGACTTCTCCGCCGTCGTGACCGTTATTTGAGTTTCGGCTTCCTCTACAAGCCATACCTTCTTTTTAAAAGAAAAATAAATACCATGTTTTACTTTTCTTTAATTTTAGTATTGAAAATGGTTTTCATAATGTTTTTATTATATCAATGTGTTGTATTGATATCTCGTGATTGAAATGTGGAAATGTTATGTTTCCTTTATGCATGTTTTATGTGATATGATTATGCTATGGTTCTTGGGCATTATTTTGAAGAAGGGTGGTTCCGTGATAAACTAAGGGCGGGTGAGCCCGTTATAGCTCTCCAATTCATTGGGTAACGCGAAGGAGTGAAACGTTAAGGTTTCTCCGAAGAGATTTAGGGAATATACTGTGATGGGTATTCCAAACATAACCAAGAGGGTTACTCCCTACGTAAGAATGTTATGAATGCCTCAAGTTACCTTTATGTCTTATGATTTCTATGATTTATTCATGATTTTATGAGGTATGTTAAAGTTCCAATGTTTTATGGGTAATGTATGATTTCATTCTTATGTATATATGAACTCATGTTTCCTTTCCATGTTTTTTTTATAACCCATACTGAGCTTTTTATGCTCATCCCAAGTTTTTTTTGAAATGTTTTTACAGGTCAAGGGAAAGGTACATGATATGATGATAGTGTCAAGGAAGTGTCAAGAAATAATCCATGTTTTATTTTAAATGTGTTTCCATTGACGGGAATGAAGAATAATATCTTTATGTAACCACATTGTTTATATGTGGAATGTAATGCAAGTTTTATGATCTAATTCTCTAAAACTCTAAACCTGAAAAGATCCTCAACGTGTAATCTTGTAATAACTCAAGATTAAGTATGGTTTAAGGCTGGGGCCTTATAGAAACATACTTACTTTTCACGTATACTTTCAACTTTTACTAGATTCCTTAATCAAACTCATATTTCCTTCAAAAGATGAGTATTTAAGAAGACTTGTTCGCATTAAGAGTATTATAATCAACTTCTTGGGAATCACATAATCAAAAAAATAGAACTATATATTTCCCATGTATTTAGATCTCAACCAAAGCCAAACCAAAATGTTTAGTACGAGATCTGATAATACCCAAAAAGGATATTTTCTTCAGAAAGAAATACTACTCCTAATCTCTAAAATTTGTCAAACAAAACCCAAAGTTCAATGAAGACCATTCAATAAACAATTTATATATAAAATTCTTCAAAGTAAACCCAAATAATATTGAAACCCAAATATTTGAAGGATTTAATCACATAGTCTCTCAAGGTACAAATTAACATTTATCTACAAATAACATCAGTTGCTCTTAAAGTCTCATACTGAAAAGTAATTAACCTAATCACATATCCTCTATGATAGGTTAATAATTTCCATAGATAAGCCAAAATCAACTTACTCTTGATTCATAAAATCATCTAACTAAAAATAATTAGTCAAACAAACCAGGGAATTCACATAGTCCAGTGGTAGGCGATAAATACCAGTCGCACTTTGGTTTTCGGTTCGATTCACGTAGCTTTGTCCGACGTGACGGGTTGTCACATGGTCTGCATGTTGTCCTTTTTCCAAAACTATATAATTCTTAAAATATTCCCCAAAATGAGATAAAATCTTCAAAAATAGCCATAACATAATTTAACCTCATGTTTATCTCATGTCGTTCATATTCCATCATAACCTATAGTTACCCTTAATTACCTCAAAAGTAAGGATCATGTAAACCCTAATGGTTACCTTTATATTTATTACCTGAACTTCCATGTCGAGTTGGTTCTATCGTACATGATGTATTAGAGAACTTACCAAGGTTCAAGTTGTTGTTCATGACTCCTGATGGTTGTTTTATAATAACCATGAGATTTCTCATTGAATCCCCCATTTCATCCAGTCTTTTAATCAGAGAACCACCACAGTTTCCTTCAATCCCATTGTCACTTTGGTGCCTGCTAGATCCATCCATTTACTAAAACCAAAAATGTCAGTGTGAGTATATCAAAAAAATAATTATGTACTAAAGAGGAAGATAAACACTAAGATATACTTATCCAAGTTATCTCAAACTCATTCCAACCTTCAAAAATAAAAATTAATCTATCTAATATAATAAACATTGTTGTTATACACATCTTTTCACTTAACACTCTATCCTCTAAAGTAATAAAAACCTTCTTCTGATACCAACTATAATGCCCCAGCCGTAAACATTACTTATTACTGAATAAAATGAATAATTCACATTGATGATTATTTCAGGTTTAGAGTTTTAGAGAATTAGGACATAACTATTGCATCTCAAAGATTACAAAGAAGACACATCTACATAGCTTCAATTTTTTTTTCACAAAAATAAAATCTCTTGAACAGTAGATTCATGTCTAGTTCCTTGTATTAGACTGCCTGACATTTCCTTGATCCCATCCTTGACCCTATTCAACTTTATGTCCTCTGAAAAACATTGCAAAAAAACTTGGGATGATCATAAAAAGCTCAGTAAGGCTTATAGAAATACGGGAAGAAAACATTAGTCCATGTATACATAAGAATCAATGAATCATTCTTTACTCATAAAACATAATAAATTTAACGTACCTCATGAAATCATATGATTTACAAATAACTCATAGAAATCATAAGACATAAAGGTAACATGAGGCATTCATAACATTCTTACATAGGGAGTAACCCTCATGGTTACGTTTGGAATACCTATCACAATATATTCCCTAAATTTCTTCGGAGAATCCATAGTGTTTAACTCCTTCGTGTTACCCAATGCATTGGAGAGCTATATCGGGATCACCCGCCCTTAGTTTATCACGGAGCCACTCGTCTTCATAAACAATGTCCTAGAACCATAACATAATCATAGCACATAACTTATGCATAAAGGAAAGATAACATTCCCACATTGCAACAACAACATAACATTTTATGATATTGAAATAATTAATCCATTCTAAAAACAATTTTCAAAACCATTTAAATCATTTAATAGTGATATTTTTTAATCAAAGTGTCCCATACCACTTTGAAGCTTTTAACATTTTAAACTATTAATAACAATATAAATAAATCCTTAAAAACATTTTTAAAACATAGATATTAATGAGAAATATTTATAAGAATAAATCAATAAAACATTTAAAATGATATTTTAGTTAAAGGGTTTTTAACAAAATGAGAGACACTTGAATACAATAATTGAGGAATAACTTTTAATCAGAACATTATAATATCATTAGAATAAAGGGATTAATGATATAATATTCCAAAGGATTGTATATACACCATATAATAGTGAATTGGTGAATAACAACAATGAAGTCTCAATAGAAATGTAAAATGAGATGAAATCCCCTATAACGAAGGTATCCTTAAATTAAGGATAAATCAATCTCATAATTATCCGTGACAAATATAAATACCCATAATATAAGTGGATATTAAGTGTAAAAAAATAAAAGGTCATTCACAAATATTCAAAGGATGACATTTTCAATAACTACATGTTGATCCCAAAGAAAGCAAAATGGGGTTAAGAAGTTCCCTTCGTTAAATTCGACAGCCAAACGTCGTCACATTAAAATTCATAAAATTAGTTGATGATAGAGAAAATGGTATATAAAAACTTGGACATAAAATTTACATAAATAAGGATATATAAGAACATATCCAAGAATAAAAATATTTAAATTAAAAGACATAACAAAATAAGTATTTTAAAAAGTGGAGGGTCAATGGTTCCCATACCGATTTGGGTAACATTAGAAACATACACCCCATGAAAGAAGGACTATACAACATTGATGTAAATACTCATAAATGAATGTATATTACAGAAAGAGTATAATAATGGGTAGCACATATACCACTCAAAGGAAATGGTGGTAAATGTAGCATAAATCTCACGATAATAATAGTGAGATGAAAAACCCCTTACGAAAACTTGATAGCCTAACGACACCACATAAAACTTCCAAAAAAATGGATTGATGGAATAAAATAGGGTCTCTCATCATATTAACATAGAGAGTACAGTAATAGGAATATAAAATCACATCCCCCAACTAAGAAATAGTATCTTAAATGAAACGACATAAAAGAGAGTACTTAAAAAGAAAGAGAGAGATAGGTTCCATTATGAAAATTCGGCAGCCTAACGGCGCCACTAAAAACATCAAAAAATGGATTGATGAGATAAAATAGTGTCTCTAATCTTATTAACATAAAATTTACAGAATTAAAAATATAAAGGATCATCATCCAACATATTAACATGGAGTATAAAATAAATGACATAAAAGAGAGTACTTGAAAAAAAGGAGAGAGGTAGGATCCCTTACGAAAATTCGGTACCCTAACGGCGCTACTAAAAACTTCCAAAAATGGATTTATGAGATAAAATTGAGTATCTCATCATATTAACATAAAATTAACAGAATGATTAATATAAAATATCATCCTAAAACATATGAACATGGAGTATAAAAGAAATGACATAAAAGAGAGGACTTGAAAAGAAAGAGAGAGGTAGGATCCCTTACCTCAAGTCCGACTTGTCATGTTCGTTTCACTATATTCCTGAATAATAAACTTTGGTCAATTTATAATTTCTTAAGGACCTCCTATAAAGATTATTATTCAGTTAATATCACATATTATAACATTATAATAATTGTATAATAATGTTATTTCATATCAGACGTTTTTGCCGATGTTTGGTACATGAGTAAAAAATGAACTTGTTTGAAAATGATTGCCCATGTAGTTATAAGTAAATCATTTCTAGAATAGTATTAATGATTAAAATATCATATATATATCTAGTAAATATTCATTTTATACTATTCCGTATCATTTGTAGATAAAAAATGAAAAGCACCGTTCATGGAGACGGTAGGTCGTACGTACGCATGAATGCAACTTTCATTTTTTTGTCATATTAATGGAATTAAAAATAAATGAGATATATATATATTATAATTCCAGTATAATATATATATGTTATATAGGTCACATTTGTTCATTAATTTCATTCTTTATACATTCCATGTATTGCATGAACGAGTCACATCACTTGAGGGGGCAGTAGTCCACACTTCCTCATATGAAATTATCGCATTTCCACAACATGCAAAGAATAAAGTTATGTGTTATATATAAAATACAGAAGCATATAGTAAACATAAATACTATATATATCATATATAAAATACAGTGACATCATAATGGACACCTTTATAGTTATTAAAAGAATATTGAACAATCATCGTTTCATGAGACATAAAATCGCCAACCATAGAAACAATATGTTATTTAAGCATTAGACGAAGGTGTGTGTAGGTGTAGCTCTAATAAATCTCATAAAAAATTCCTCGTATATTTATGATACTGGTGTTTTAACAAAATAATGTAATAAAAATAGTTTAGGGGGTTGGTGAAGCAAAATAAAACATAAGAACACAAGAGAAGACACAACCTCTAAATCAGGTATCTCTTTTTTATTTGAGCTCAAAGGCTTCCTTGGAAAGACTTATGCCCAAATTGTGGATTCTAGGAGTAAGAGAGGGATGTGGGGAGACAAAATGGGCAGGGTTTGGCCGATCCAAAGGCTTGAGATGTGTGAGTATGGTGGTAGAGGTGGGGGCCTTTTATAAGAGGATAGAAGAGGCACTCTTGGAAAGTCATAAAAAGTAACATTATTATAAAATACATTTAATATTTTAAAGGTCCCACAGTTATATATTTCGAGTATAAGGTGATAATAGTTATAAATCCACATATCCAAAAGGTTTTTGACAATTGTAGGTCTTATATTTTACATTATCTTTTCATTTTATTTAAATCGTCAAATAATGAGGTAATCGCTACATCATCATGGTGTCATATATAGTTTAAATTATTTAATGTCTAAAAATTATTAAAAAATATCATGATGTAGGAAATAATTTTATCTTTCTAATTAATATTTATAGTAAAACATATGTCTTGTATAACCCCATGTAATTTTTTTAGTAAAACAACATATGTTAGTGACATTTTAATTTTAACTTTAAATACAAAGTTATGAATGTCATTTTCCTACCAAAGTGGCTCTATAAGGTCACCAAGTTGACCCATGGATTTTCTTGGTCGGACACGACTCATCAAATAAGGGTAGGAAATGGGTCAAGGTCATTTGATGTTATTAAAACATTATTTTTACCTTAAATTACACTAATTACCTCTAACCACAATTAAAAACTTTAAAGTTACTATTCACCAAAAAATTGTTTTAATCCCATTGAACCACATTTTACATCTTAATTACAACCATGTATGTAGGATTTTTGAAATTCAAAACACAGAGGTGGTAAAATTTCATTTAAATGAAAAATCCTTTTTTTAAGTACCACTTAGTGGTTTCATTATTCATTAAAAATTGAATTTTTTCAGAAAAATTCAAAAACTTCACCCTAATCTATATTTGAAAATACAAATTCAAAAATGATGTCTATTTTACAAAATCTAAACATATAAGTTACATTAATTAATTTAATAATTGATTCTCATTGTCAGAACAAATAGCGTGTTTTTATGAAACAATAAATATCAAAAGATTGACACTAGTTTAAGTCCAATTTCAAAGTGAAATTAATTCCAGTGACCACCATTGGATTAAATGGAAAAAATATATTATAATTTTACTTTAAAACCAATTCAAAATATGATCTAATCATATAAATAAATGTGATTAAAAAGAGGTTTTGAATAAATATACAACATTTCTCACTTATTCATTAAAAATGAACTTTGTCGTAAAAATACCAAAAATTTACAAAAAGTAAATTTTGATGTCCCAATTTTAAAGAAGTACATTATTCTGTCAAATATAACACAAAAAATTGTCAAAAAGTGGATTTAAAAGAGGTTCTCTTTCAAAAGGCGGTTAATCGACCTTTTATTGAATATTAGAATGTTTACGCTTAAAATTGGATTAATTCACATTTTTAATCCTCTAACATTTAAAGTAAAAAGTAAAAATATTTGAAAAACATATATAATCATTTTTTAGTTTTTTCTATTCATTCCCTTCATTGCAACGGCTACGTGTTAACTACCATTTAAAATAAAATTATTTTATTATTAGAGTGCAACATAATATTTCAAAGGAACTCGTTGTTGCGTATTGGGTAAGCCATCGAGCATAGAGTTCCCTTTAAATTAATATTAACATTTTATTCACAAATATGGATAAATATAAAAATGTAATATTCTTTGTTTACCTGGGCTGTTACACCACATCAGGTCTGAATTCACTATTTTTTCTAGTAACATGGTCCCATGATATACTCCTTCTTAATATCCATTTGGTGAATAACCTAACAATATCTTGTCACACATGATTTCATAGTCAATGTCTCGCAACCGAGACTATATGACATGGTTTTGAAGTGAAGGGGTGAACAATTTCTTCTAAAGAAATGTGTGTCCTCCGACTCCACCACAATCAGCTACATGGAATATAACTACACTGAATCATCCAATAGTAAGAGAGCCTGAGACTTCCTACTAAAGTCATCTACTAGAACGTCACCCATTTTCCAGAGTATAAACTACTCAAAGTAATAATAATAGAGGATGCTCAACCAGAATTGTATCAATAGGGTCATGTTTCTCTAGAAAATGATGTACCCAAGTCTCTGGATTTATGACCTAACCCAAAATCTCTCTCCTAGAAGGTTGTGTCTCAAAATTCTCATGGTGAAGACAACCACTTTCAGCATGGAGAAGTGAGTCGCATAGTTCTATTCATGGGGTCTCCACCACCACAACATGTTATTGATAACTATTGTATCAATGCTGATGATGAGAATGCAATGGTTCCTAACTAGTCCAGATAAGAAGCTCATCAAAAAGAAAGAATATAGAAATAGAAATCATGTGGCATACCCAATGTTTCTTCATGTTCCTTGGAGGGAGAGTAATACCCAGACTAGATATTTTTCTACATAAACTATTGAAGTCCTAGGAATAAATATTAATGCATGAAAACTCAACTAAAAATTGAAATACCTACTCTAGAAACCCATCTCGCAACCTCATCTTGAATGCAGAAGTTTGAGGGCGTCATCCACCACATATCGATATTATCATCTCTAGGCAGTGTTGATTTCCCATCATGATTTGAATTTCATCACAAAAACATGTATCGGTTGGGTAAAAATGCCTCCTCCTCATGTATTGAATTCTAAATTGAACCAAACAATCACAGAGTTTCACTGATGCCCCATTCAACCTTATAAAACATAAAGCAAGGATTAGGGAGAAAATAGTACTTCACACAATGTTTAAGAAGTTATATTAAAAAATTTTGAAATGAAAAAAGGTCGTACCTTTTATCCACTGATGCTCTATTAGATCATAGAAATAAAAAGATTGTGGTTGTCAAAGACCCTAGATTCCTACTTCATAATCCTGACAGGGGATACCTGGTAGTGGTGGAATGACCATATAATGTCTACCCCCACAATAAACTCCTCTTTATCCTCTGCCAGCACCACCTCCGTTGGGATGGTCATGTCCTTGATTATGGAGTTATATCTATTGTGGTGGCCCATCTTCTACCTTATTGGTGTTCTTAGCACTTATATTTGGGTAGTCTCGTTCCATGTGACCTCTCCCTTCACAAGGATAACACCATACATATATGTCATATCATATAATTTCTTAACCACTTTCCCTAGTTCGATCATAATTATGTATACTACATCTAGATCTTATCATATGATGCATTCTTGGTATGTAAGACATCTCATATATATTTCACCAACTACCACAACTAGTTTTGGGGAGTTCATCTAAGAGTACTTCCTCTATTGCCTACAACTTCTCCAATACCATGTAAATGGGGGGGATGTACCGGGGTTCTATGATATCCTAGGTCTCTATGCAGATTCGAAACTCAATCCGCTATTCATGGATGTAGCCATCACAGATTAAGTCCAATGAGTATCATGAATTGTTTGGGATCCAAGTATAATACATAACCACCATCATCCCTCCATACTCAATATATATATGCTCTCAAAATCGGATGGATCAAAATTAAGAGGGTTAGTATTCCTCATGAAATATATTCTGGAATTCATTCTATGATATCATAATCTGAATGTGTAACTAGTTATCCAATCTCCACTAATGTCCACCTTCTTTGTGGAAATGGATGTTTGGAAATTATCTATATGATCTGATGGTGTCTGTACATTCCTGAAGAGGAAATAAATAGATTCCAACCAAACCTCTGATTCTTAAGTCTCTAACTCACCAATGATCCTTAGTGGTCATTGGTGCTGTAACATGAAGAGTGTGCTCAGGATCTGCACACCCTCACCCCACTCTATTGTGGAATTCTATGACTCAATAGGTAGAGGTTTTCATAACTACCATCTTGGGGGAAGGGGATCACATGATGGATCCTAAACTAAGGCCTTGTCGCTCACAGGGTCGCCATCACGAACCAAATATGGTATTATGGATGTCTATTATCTTGGATACATCATGAATGTGATAAAGGATTACCACGATTATATGAGTATATATATATATATATATCAAATACCATTGGGAGATAAGTCAAGAAGTATAGTTAATGACACAATCATATATAATGAATGTACGATTGTTCCATCTAGTATGTGTCTCAGGGTGTCAAGTCTAAAAGTAGGTAATCATGGTATTGGTGAATGGGTTCGTCAGCCTCCCATTCAATCACTTGAGTCTCTAGCCTATGATCCTCATTCGATACACTTTGGAACTATTTACCTAGACTCAAAAAATACTTTGATTGGAAAACTACTTCAAAATGTCCAAAAGATTTAACATTCCTTGATACCATTTTTACATGACCAGACCCATTTTGGCCTTAATATGCAACAACCCCATGACCTCCTCCATTGGCTAGGTGTGGTGAGCAGCACTAAAGACACAACTAACTTGGGGAGGCCTTTTCTTAATATCCTACATAAGAATAAATATTCCCCACAATTAAAAAGTGACAAGGCAAAGAAAAAATGATGCAAAAAGGCTATAAAGATCCAAACATGTATGAACCACTGTACTATACATGTAAGGTACAATAAAATGAAAGGATAAAAGTTGAAATACACAACAAACAAAAAATGTTCCATAACCTGGTAGAAATAGGAAAGTAAAACATTTGAGAGAGCCCCAATCATAGATCCCATGATTGGACCACATTATGTAGTCAAATCACCTATATCCCTATGCTCATCTGATGTCATGATCAACAAGTCGGTCACCTTCATAAGGCACAACACATGCGGGAAAATCCTATGAATGTGTGATTAGATAAAAAACACAATATGATGCCATGAAAAGGAAAGGGGAGCAATAAGAGATACTGTGAAATAGAAAATAAACTAATATAAAAAGTTATAGTAAAATGAGCGCTTCTCATCCTAACACGAGAGTTATGCAAACTCCTCTAAACACAAGTACCATTATATGGTGAGAAGATGAAATTCTCATTGAGTCTATGCTAGATATTATACGAGTGTAAACTCATCCAACCATTAGAATATTGACAAGTAAAGTATGTGGAAAACCCCATGCATCTTATCCTATAATTGAATTAGAGTAACCAAAACTGAAGGAGTGGTCATTGGAAAAATAATATCAATAATATATTTATTAATAGTCATAGATACCCAAATGAGAGAGTAAGGGGATCTCTGTGTCACAGATCTTCCTAAGATAGTGAGTATCCAATAGTACTAGAAGTAACAAAAATTTATCCCCAACATCCCACATATCTATCGTGAACTACAAGTCAAAGGGACCCAATCACCACAACATGATGATATCCACTTTGGGCGTAATTATCTTGCCTTACTAGGTTTAGGCTTCATCCCAAAAAATCAACATGGTGGAAAAACCCATTCTTTTTGAGTCTAACGGTTTAAAAAAAACTCATCTTCACTGTCACACAGTCGAGAGGTCATGTCACCTGCGGATAAGGACCCACTACCCATCATTGCTATATGTGTAATCCCAGAAAATCCATCAGGGACCATTGCCAAACCCAACTAGAGTTAAGTTGAGAAATTTCAATTTGGGACCACTTCCTAGAACAAATGGTGGAAGGACAAGAAATTTCTATCATGGACCACTACCTAGTCTAGATAGAGGTAATCTCAGAAATTGCCATTGGGTACCACTGTCCAGCTTAAATAGAGGTAATCACAAATACTTATGTAGTCATCATTGATGGATGGTATATCTCGAAAATAACTAAAGAACAACATGGGAATTCCCTCCATGATGTTAACCTATCAAAAAGTACTCAGAACCCACACTGGTCTACACTACTAAATGATAACAACATAGAAACCACTGGGGAATGAAACTGTCCATCCCTGCTAGACGGTGAATCTCCAAAAAAATGACATTATATTCATTAGGTGCCTCTTAGGGTACTGACCACACCTAGAACATCTCACTTCATATCTCAAAATCCACCAAAGATGGGAATATCAAGTTACCAAAGTAAAAAATGAGGTTTTAATACCTAAATGTAAAAATAAAAGTCCAAAAAATGATATATGAGAGAGACGAGATTCAAAATGTAGTACATGATTCATGTGTGTCCCACAAAGCATATGACCCCACCTCATCAGATGGTCGTGTACCCATCCCAGCAAATGTACTAAATTGTAAACATGTACCACTAGGAATTCTATATTACCCCTAGAGTACATGGAAAATCTAGTTAAAAGGTATTCAATCACATGAGGCACTTCAATGATTTGGAAGGAAAAAATTGTATATTGCTAACATGCCTCCTCAAATGTCCTTAGATCATCTGACCACCTCTTTTCATACATCATTTCCAAACTCACAAGGTTCGATGCTAGAACAAGATGTGAGTTCTATCCAAACAAATCATAAGGATCTTCCACATATATCCGTTTCATGTTTCCAAAATTAATGAGATTACAATAAAACTATACACACCCTAACAGATCTCCCCATTATGATCCTTATGAAAAAACATGATAAATTGACTATGTATTCTCCTAAATCAGACATTTGATTGACAAGTAATAAGTTGATGCATTGTTCTTGAATGTCATCCCATGAGGCCCATGCCCTTATCCCAACTATTTTATATGAATCAGACCATTGTGATCCTAATGGAAATAACACATGGAATCAGCTACTTATTTGTCCTAAATGGATACCTAGTAAAAAAATATTCATTTTAATTCAACACCTGTGGACCGTTCCTCGTGGGGAACAAACCTCAAAATTACATTAAACATTAAAATGTAGTTTTGAAATGTCTTCACGAAGACCATGGTGATGCTGCCACTAACGGTGCATCAAATAGACACATGAATTAGACGATATGTCTGATAAAAGATTTCATAACTATAATAATTATAATATTATTATTAAACATTAGATTTTTAGGAAATTGATCCCCAAGACCAAGTCATCAAATTATTAAACCAGTCGAGAAAAATACATATTGATGAGAGGAATGTGTGGATATAGATGGATCATCAATTAGAATATTGGATTTGGAGATATGGAAGTTTAAAATATATGGCCCTATTAGGACCAGACCTGCCCATTCTGACTGGACCCCTCTGCCTGGGTCGACTTGCCATGGCTGGCATAGTTCACATCACCATCACATAGACCAAATGAGCGGTCCAAACCTCTTGTTGCATCCTCACCCGATCCTATCCCAGACCCACGGGCACACCACCATGGAACACCTCTTCCCCCTCACTATCCTCCGGCTCAGCCCCCACGCACCCCCATTGTCCCCTCGTCAATGGGGAATCCCATGTTTCCCAATCCCTGCCACCCCTTTGTGCCTCGTCATTCATCCAATCAGCACAGACCCCACTAGCTTGGCTCCACCATAATGACACATTCACAACATGATTCCATATTCGCTCCCATCCTTGATTCTCTACACAGCCCGCCACTTCCATGAACCATCACGAGAACTAGTGATCTTGTGATCCATCCAATATAAAAATCCACCTCCTACTTGTAAATAATCTGATATCCAAAATTGGATTAGTGATCCGTGCAATGAGACCTTCACAGCACCAGCCTCCTTTCGATGATCCATTAATAATTCATTGTTCATAAAAGAAATAGGCAACAACAAAAAAGAACGGATAAAGAATGTGGATACCTAAAGCCTCTTAACACAAATAGATGGTCGTGTTCATGTGTCCATAGTTGATATATAATGGGAACGATGAAAAAAAAGATGATTAATTAATTTTAAATAGAAATATCAATCATATTGCACAGAAATGGAATAAATCCTTCCTCAATTCAATCACTCATCATTGATGATGCATTTGATTTTCTACCACATAGATCCTTCATGGATCCATTGAATAAAAATCCCCAATTCAACCAAAAATATTCAATGAATTTTTGAGAGGGAAAATGAGGGTTTGGTGGGGGGAGATAAATTATTCAGACTAACCCTAATCATGAATTTTTAATCCTCTATTTATTAGATCCCTGCTAGGCATAGAGTCTAAAAATCACATACCCCTTCATTCTATGTCACCCCTAGGTAAAACAGATCATTTAAAATTCAAAAGTGGGATCATATTTTGAATCTTAATTCTTATTTAAGAGTTATTAAATATGACAATTTTGTTAAAATAATCAAGTTTAATTATTTAATTTATGTATTTCTCATGGGTTACTTTTCTCACAAATGTCACATGCGGACAAAAGTTATACCCATTCTAAGGTAAACGCCACATTATATAATCAACCATGGACTAGAATTTATGATCTTACATACCTTCTGAGAGTAACCGTATTTCATTAACACGCACTATATAAAAAAATTAATATTGTTATAATATTAATTCTGGGCACACCATGCCTCAGAATTACACGTCGTCTCAGTGCCTATGTATGGAAATATTTGTGGAAATATTTCAATGGCTTAAAAGGAAAATAAATCACTAAAATATAGGTCTCATTTATCTAATTTAGAAAACCATATTTATGTGTGTTATGTGATCATAAAACATTAATCATATCATAACACATGAAATGAAATGTGTTTCAGACATGTTTCATCACAATACAAAAATTCATAAAGCGACAGGTTTCAGAATCATTTTATCATTTCATTATAGCATATGTCATGGGAAAATTAGAAAAGTATAAGAAGAATTTTATAATGGTAAAACACATGAATGAGAAATGGGATTCCTAAAATTCATATCATCCTAAGAATAAACAATTTAGATAAAATAAGATTAATGGTATCGTTGGATCTTATCTCATGTAAGCCATAGATACCATCAATGGATTTCATAATAGATTGAAAAGGATTTTTATATATAAGGTAATAAATTTAATGAGAAAATTATATGTGAAAAGTTAGAAAACACTTTTTTTGAAGATATATGACATTTATAAAAATCCTTCCCGTAGAAAATAAACACGTAAACCTACAAAGAATTCATTAAAATTCAATTACAACAATTCATATGAAAGATATAATTTCTATTTTGATGAAAATTATAAAAACAATAAAAAAATTAAAAAATTAATTTTATTATAAATTATTCATGAAAACATATAAATAAAGATTCACTAAAAAACATTCATGATAATAAGATATTTCATTAATAATGTACAAGTTATAACAAAGGTTCCATTCATATTTTTGATAAAACCCAAATGAAAAATTTATTCAAAAATGAAATGAACAATATTATAAAAAAAATTCAATGGAATAAATTAGTAAAACTGTCTAATATAAATAATATGAGAATAATAAGGTATTTTTTAGATTTTTTTTGGAAGCCATGGTTTTGGATGAGAACATATTTTCTGCCAGAGAGAAATAAATCAATATTTTTATATAATATTTCTCAATTTTATTAAGATAAAAGTAGATTAAAATTTGTAATATTACATGAATATATCATGAATAAATATTATATAAAAAAATTAGTAGTTTAATGATATATTGATCATATGACTTTATCATTGGAATCGTATTCCTAAAAAATCTCAATAAATGAGGTGATTGTGACATAAAATCAATAACACTTTAGTAATATTGAATTATAAGCCACATGAATGAATAAAATATATTTTAATATAAAATATATTTATGATTAATAAATTAAAGATATAAATTTATTTAATGTATTAATATACACCTCATAAAATAGGATTGGTTTATAAGTTATTTTATTTCTCAATGAAGGCAATTTGAAATAAAAATCCCCTACCACATTAGTTATCTTTTGAATCACAAGTCAAGATATTTTATAATATCAATTTAAAAATTATAATTTATTAAAATAATGATATTAATTATATAATATTTTAAATGTGTTATATACACCCCACACATAAGAAATGAGTGGTTTATTTGAATATGTCTCCTATAAATAATAGACAGACTAGAATTCCCTTACTTTAATTATTAACTTTCATTGTAAAGTTCAAGACTCTTGTAAAGTAAAATTCAAATTTATTTTATGTATATTATAGAACAAATTTTTTTTTAATATCATACAATATGTTATTCTATTATTACAATTTATTACCTTTTTATTTATAATCCAATTATAATGTTATAATTCCATTAATAACTACATTGTTGTTAATATATGTTTTTATTTTTTATTTTGGATACTCATAATTTTATTATTGATTAATGATTTCAGTAAATATAATAAATATATAAATGTAATATATATTCATTAAATATGTATTTATAGTAATAAATTATATATAGAAAATTAAATGCACCATTCAGGGAGATGGTAGGTCATTTGTACCCCTGTAACATGTTTTTATTTTCATGTTTAATTGATTAAATGAATTTTAAATGATATATTATCATTCTATAATCATATTTTTGTAATATAAGTAAAATATATACATAACAACCATCCCTATTACATTCCATGTAATTTATGAATGGATCACATCACTTCAAGATGCTATAGTCCTCCGTACACATGAGTTGTGTTATCGTATTCCCCCAAATGGAAATCATGAAGGTATGAGAGATATAGTAATTTAAAATGAATAATCAAATAATAAATAACAAATATAAATAATATATCCATCATTATTTCCTACTGTGAGATGTGGTAATGGAAAAATTAATGACATCATTTCACAAGCAGGTATTGAACTATACAAATGAATGACGAAATTATCTCCCTGTTTTATTCAAGTATATTTTGTTCTAGGTCAAACAAATAACATAACAACATCACAATTTATTGAATATAAGTCTTTTATAATATCATCATGTTATAATACTAATTTAAGGATGTTTATTTGGGTATAAAACAAAAAAAGATCATTGAAGATTGTTACATATTCTTTGTGTATGCTTTATATGACTTGAAAACAAATCATTCCATGGATTGATAGGATTCTGATATAAGTGTTATAGGAATAGAGGATGCACTTTTGGAACTCATTATTATAGGTATTTAAAAAAATGTTGTTTTTAGGTTTTAATAGGAGGGAATAAAAGGTGGAAATTTATATGTGAGGTGAGATGCACAATTATAATTAAAAAAACAATTCGATCAATGATTTTTTCATGTCACAAGGCTCCAATAATGAAAAAGTATTGAGAATATTATGGATAATGCTGAAATACAACTATAAAATTTGTTTTGTAGATATTTTTGGTTATTTGAAACATATATCAGTTTAGTCTAACCCCTGGTAAAAAATGATAGCGTTTTATGCGGTAAATTTTTTTTGTTATTTTTAATATTTTCTTTCATAAAAAATTACTTTTACCTTTTAGATAATATATATTATTAATATATAGAATATGTAACCAATTTTCAATATTGTATTAAATTTTAAAAATAATTTAATTTAAATTTATTCCCGCCGTCTCGATGTGAATGAAAGTTTCCAATGATAAAATATTTAATGTTTTTAATTTTTGTATATCAAAATTCACTATGAAAATTAATAAAGTTAAATAATCATGATTAATTTATCTAAATTTGAACTAATAACTCATTAAAAAAAATTTAAAATTCTATTTCATAGTTTTATATAATTTAAAGACTATGGGGGATTTAAAATATTACTCATAATTTTTCAACAATGATAAAAAAATAGAACGTTCATAATATTATAAAAAATTAATCATAAGTTAATTTTGTTATTAAAATTTCAAAAATTGTTCTAAATTTATCGAAATTTATATTAATTGTAAATGAAATTATTTTTAAAATAATTTCAAAAAAATCTATAATTATTTTTTTAGAAAAATACATTTTAACCATAAATTTATATATATTTTTATATCAGGGGTAGAACAAAATTAATTTAATTTTTGTAATTTTTATAAATATTTTTCATATATGTATCATAAATATAATACAAAGATATTGTTTTTTTTAATTTATTTGAGGAAACATGTGTTTGTGTTTGGGAAAAATGTTTTTTAGAAAAGGTATTTCTTTTATCGAAAATGGTTATTATTTTAATTTCTAATTAATTATTCATTTATGAAATCATGTAAAATAATTATGTAAACCATATATTAAATGTTTAGTTATTCTTATTAATATTAAATATACTGATTCATAGTTTATAAAAATCATGTTGGATAATAATTTTTTAATAATATGTCATGTTTTGTTTAAACTCATTATTGCGTGTAATGATAGACAAACCTAGTGTTGTGTAGAACACATAATAAACATTATATTTCATGTATTGAATGAATTTTTATGATGCAATTGAATATTAGTGTTTCACATAACTGAAGACATGGAAAATATGTCATTAATATTAAGAAAAAATATTTCAAAAAAGCACAAGGTGTTATATTCTACACCCAATTAAAGGAATTTCTTCCAAAAAATTCGTAATGATCATAAATAACATTTCAAAATTACATCATAGACACACAAATTATAAAATTTGTTAATAAAAAATCAATTTTCAAAATAGAAATATTTTTTTTAAATTCATAATGAATGACACATATTTGGATTCCATATAAGATAACAACGGTGGGAAGTGAGAACATGGACATAGTAGAAAAAACTAGTGCCCAAATGCCGCTGGAGAGTTTTATAGACCATTGATCACATGAATGTAGGTGATCTAGAGAAGGATCATGATCTAGACTCCACAAACAAAATAGGCATGAAAATTTTCATTAATACCAAAAAATGATTTTAATTAGAAAAATATGATTCCCAAAACCCATTATTTTATTGAAAGATATTCATGTGAAGATATACATACGTGATTTCATTCCATTTCATAAGAATAATTTAATAAAATGGTTTTTCCTTGAGAAATTTCCTATTTATCTATTACTCAAATAAATATAATTGAATATAATGTGTTTGAAGCACTAAGGGATCATAAGATCCATATATAGAATGATAAGTCATTCTGTCTATCAATAGTTATCATCGATTCAAAATCCATATCATAGGTCAACCAATATGGAAAAATCATAATATACTCAATTAATACATCAATATTTAAAACCTTATTCATATTTTAAAATATAAAATTAGAAAAATTGTTAACTTTAGGACCCTTTCAAAACATTAAAATCCAAAATATTGAAATAAGGTCCCTGAATTTCAAAAATTAACTAATCATTATTACACATATACCATAAAGTGGATCTTGATTATCACACACCAAATATTACCATAAAGTCATCATTTATTCTTTTAAAACATTTTGAAAACGTGAATTACCATAAAACCTTACAGAAAAAATGCATTCGTCAGTATAATATTATAAGACATGATTTATTAGAAGTAATTATTAAACCCAAAATATTTGGTAATCTCCGACAAGGATAGAATAATCCACTTTTTCAACAAATCATAAATCTAATCCAAGGTAATCATTACTATTCAATTTATATATTCATATCCATCATCTTTTAATCATAAAAATATAATATCAATATCCACAATATATTAATTGCTATCTTCCCTCAATAAAAATATAACCTTTAAACTAAATCCCATGTATAGTTTTTAGGTAGAGTTTTATATTTTATTGAAAATAAATAATTCCAAAATTAATAAAAAATACTTATAAATATATTAATTAAAAATATTTTCTTATTTTTAATACATATAAAATTTTATTATTCTACATATTCATTAAACCAAAAACTATGATTCCTTAACTTGTTCCCAAAGTACACCTTCTATTAATATGACATTCAGAGTATAAATTTTCAACATTGTAAACATTACCCATATAACCTTGCAGATTAACATTATGAGAATTCACACTATGATATCTATTTTCATTTTTCATTTTAATTCCTCAATTAAGGAATCCATTCATTGATAATACTTTAGTAATAATAATATTCTAATATATTGTGTTAATAAAAAAATTTCTTTTTCCCTCAAAATTTAATTACTCTAATCCCTATTTCTGAAAACATAAAATAACATTCAGATCCATTGATAAAATTTCCTCGAGTTTTTTATCCAGGATTCATGAAATTTACGGTACGATTTATTATATCGTCTAAGGTACCACTACCTAAACTCTCAATGGAAACTATCATTCTATTCATTGGTGAGACCAAGAGTTGGTTATAGTGAAAATTAGTAATATCATGTCTTTATAACTAACTAGGAATAAACCAAATATCATAATTTCTGGTCGTCATACCCTTTGGCTGGCCATCATAAAATTATCAATCAAAAAAAATTTTAACCTAATTTCGTTCAGCTGTGTTTGTTAACTAAAACCAAAAAACATAATGTGGGAATTAATAAATATAATTTGAAACCAAATAATCATGAAATAAATTATAGAATGTCTAAATCATGACACCTTATATTTAATAAGTAAAACTATTTTTTTCCTTAGGTCATTCAGGTTTATAATCTATTTAAATGATTCATGATGGTTCATAAATTGTTTTGGAATATCAAAATCATATCTTCTGAGTTTTTCATACCAAGTGTTCGGCAAGGCCCATTGTTATACAACAAGTGATGATCAATTCAAGATCAATGAATCCTTTTTTCGTGTTATTACTTCTAGGTACAATGGTGATATAGAATAATCCTCTTATATTATTTATAAAAGGATATAAATTAATCTAAAAAACTAACTATATCATTTAATAAAATTAAATGAAATTTTTCTATACATAAACTCATCCTCAAATGTATCCATATTGACAACCATAGACATGTCCTTCAAATAACCATTCAAAATATAACTAAATTATTCTCATCCTGGTCTCAAATTCTTAATTAATCCTTTTATCTGATAACAAGATTAGAAATGTGGGCTTCTCATATATATATATATTAATTATTTTTAGATGAATATTTATTACATTACACAAACACATGTCTGAGTACCATAAAAATTTAGATACTTTGAAAATGTAGTAAATAATATTATAATATAATGAACGATCTTAAATGTCTCCTAAAAAGATCTCCACTTCTATACTCCTCAAAGATGAGGGATAGAAAAAACCATTCTTCATAACATGGGCTAAGAATCACCAGGAATAGTGAACTAATGTTCTCAGTAATAGTAAATAATGTACATAAGTAAGAATAACATCATCATGAGTATAAGAAAATTTGAGAATAGAATTTAAGAAACAAACACATCATATCAATGATTATAATATAGATTCTTCAGATATATATTGGCAGTTCCTAATAGATGAGTTATAAGAAAATCGAATAACTTTATCTCTAGAGGATAAAATTGTTACATGACATATATATATTTATTATAAATCATCTCATAACATCGTGAATATGTTTTAAATGAAAGAAAATCACACATTAAGTTAAATACATGTAATCAGGAATTCACAAAAACTTGTTTTCATGGAACTAGTCCAATTCATAAGATAACCGAACTGACAAACATATCCTTGCATTGGAAAATGAATAGGTAATCTTGTTCAGAAAAAACATTATGAATATGTAAATAATTTTTTTAATAACATTGTGTACATTTAATCAGGTTTATGTGTAAAAAAATAACTCATGAGTTATCCTTGTTTACATAATTTAATAGAAAGATATATATGTCCCATAAAACACCAAATGAAAAAAATATATATTTGTGTCACAATATCTTAAAACATTCATTATATCATCCCCATGAAATGAATGGGGTTTATAAAATCATACATCATATCCTAATATATGGAAAACTTTCAGGTTTAATAATCATTCCATCATTTCAACAGACCATAATCCATGAGAAAAAGAAGTGGGTTTCAAAAGAAAATTTTGATGTTATATCCCATGTAAGACAAAATTTTTTTTAAAACATCTATCCAATGGTACGACAAACTTCTGTCATAAATAATAATAATTTTATACTTGGATCACATTCTTAGTGAGGAAAACATATAGTGACCCTTCATTTTCATACATTAACATTACATAATTTTAAAGATAAACAACATAATAGTATTACACATAGTGGATACAAAGTTTTTGTGTCTTGGTAAAACTGGGATTGTACATAACAATTACATCATCATGCTTAAACATTTATTGATTTTATTATTCTCTAGCTTCGTATTGGCACTTGTCATCTCCTTTGTACATGTGGCCACCTCAGGATATACATCAAAAGGGGTGAGCTAAAATCCTAGTAAGAGTATTGATAAGAAGAATATAGCATGGGGTGAGCATAATCATGACATAGTGAAAATATCATGAACATGAGAGTACCATAAATAAAAGACTTGTAATGTGGCAATGCATAAAAATGAAAAATCAAGTCATTGTGGTTAACTACCACACATAATTCTGAACCAAGATAGCATATTGTTCACACATAATTTCACATTTACTAATGAGATTCATCACTTTTCCCAATGCATTGGAGCACTGTAAAATTCCGGGTGCACCCGTCACATTCAAACATTCCTATTGCGCTATATAATTTCGGGCACACCCGTCACATCATAACAATATCATTATAATGATTTCCACATGGAAAGTATATTGAAAGTAAACTTAACAAACCCATGGAAAGGAATAGTTTATATTTTATAAGAACACATTCATAAACGTTGGGTTCCAATATGAAAGTGGTAATAACATACATGTTACAAGAATCGTCCACTTTGGGAGAGAAGTAAAAGGTGTGTTCTTAAAGGAAGATTTTTTTTGAAATAATTTTGTTTGACATAAAACCTATTGAAAAACCCATATATCCTATAAATGGAAAGACAATGATGTAAAATGATCTTTAAGGAGTAACCAAATCAAAAATAGAGTGAAAGAGGGGGAACTAGAAGGATGAACGTTGGGTTCGAGAATTTACCCTAACCTTGTATCTGAATGCTTCCTTATCATTAATGTTATGTATAATTACAATATATTCATTAATTAGTAATCCGGAACACTATTTACATCAATATGGTTTATTATGGTTTTATTAAGTGATTTTATGTGCCTTTGAATGAGTTATAGAGTTTAAAAAACATTTTTCGGGAATGTTTGTTTTTACGGTTTTCTTTAGTGGTTCAATTGTTTTATTAAATTGAAGTCCACGTAGAACTTGGGTATACATACATAACTAATATAACACATTACTAATTATATTACAGTTTCACTAATTATCTTATAATATATTATTTTAGATCTATTTAGATAAATCATTAGATAAGAATTAAAAAAATTGTTGTTTGGGTTAATTTGAGTGGTTTTTCGATCATCATGAACTTGTTTTATTTATTCACTAGTAATACAGTCATAAGTTAGTCCCAGAAATTTAAATAGGTGATAATACATATTAGATATTCTGGTTCAACCCTAAAAATGGGTTCATTACCAGATCTGATGGTAGGAATGGAAGAAGAAAACATGTCTTTCTTGAAGGTGATAAATTAACACCTCACGAACAACATTCCCATTAAAAAAATTAAAGGAAGAGAGAAAGGGGGTTGGATGATATAATATCCAATTAGAATCATAACATAACATTACATGTATAATAATGTAGTTACAATACAATATGGATGAAGGTAGGTGGGGAGAGATCATGAAATGAACGTGAACAAGAAAGGAAATTAAAGGATAAGAGGGAGAGAAATTAGCTCTTAGTTCCTCCTCTTGAGATCCTTCTTAAAAAAGCTATGATTGTTTTTTTTGATGAGACCATCAACTCTTAAACGTTTGATAGGGGATAGGTAAGATGTTTGGGTAGTGTTTATGGAAGGCTTTGAGCTTGAGACGTGTGAGTAAATGAGGGTGTGAAGGGTGGTTTTTATAGTGGAGGGGATAGGGGTTTTCTTAATATAAAATTCATTTGATTATTATTTCTTCATAGGACAAGGAATAGTGATTCTTCTATGACCATGAATTGTAAATAAGGCGCGTGAGTTTGGGATTTTGGATCTTAAATCACTTGTATTTTCAGTAATAGTGGGTTTTATTTATAATGTATTTATATGGTAAATTAATTAATTTTACAAGGCACCAAAAATTCAAGTATTTTAGAAAAATCCAAAAAAATCACCCCAACCATTTTTTTAAGTTTAAAATCCAAAAATGTAGTTAATTTTTTAAAGATAATTTTTGATATATTATTAACTGAATGTTTAATTAAATCATAATTTACATAAAAAATAGTTTTTAAAATTAAAACTTATTTTATAGTGCTTTCAAAAATTAATTAGGGTCTTACACAATTATCTAAAACTATAAGACATTGATTTGATAATTTATAAAAAATGTTTATGAAAATAAATTTTCTTTTAAATTAAATAAGTAATTATCATTAATTGTTTATGACTTACAAAATATCAAAAAATTTACTAAGGTCAAATTTTCTCTTTCTAAGATGTCTAAATATTATTTAATTATTAATGGGTAAGGTTACTCATATGTTGGATGATTTATTATTCATAAGTGTCATATTAATATTCATAAGGGTAGGTTTCTATTCACAAGCTTACGTTTCCATTCACCAAAAATTATTTTTGTTTCATTGGACTCCAAAAATCATATTGAACACAACAATGTTTGTCGGATTTCTAAAATTCAAAACACAAATGTGACAAACATATGTTTAAAGTTCACTTAGCACTTAATAGTTAATTATGTCGTGTTTTCATGTGGTTTTATGACTTATTTATAACAAGGTAAATTCCATTGAAAAACTTTGGGGTGTTACATTCTTCACCCCTTTTAAAATTTCATCCATGAAATTTCGTTTTACATTAACAGGTGAGGGTAATTCTCTTTCATCGCCTCTTCTGGTTCCCAAGTTGCTTCCTCAAACATATGGTTTTTACATAACACATTTACAAGATGGGTTGTCTTTTTTGCGTAGAACCTTATATCTTCGATTCAGAATCTTTACTGTCTGCTCGTCATAGAAGAGATCATCTTCCAACTGCATCACCTTTGTGTTTAGTACATGTGAGGGCTCAGGTATGTACTTCCTCCAGAGTGATATGTGAATAGATTCATGTACATGAGCCATATTCGGTGGACGTGAGAGATTATATGTCATGCCTCCTATGAGGTCAAAATCTCAAAGTTTCCAATGTACCTTGTGATTAGCTTCCCTTTCATTAAAAACAGCATGACTCCCTTCCATGGTGATATTCTAAGGAAGACTTTATCTCCAACATCAAACTCCAAGTTCCTTCGATGGTTGTCAGTGTAGCTCTTTTGTTGACATTGAGCAGCTTTGATGTGTTTCTAGATGAATTGAACCTTCTCTATCATCTCTCGAACAAGATCTAGTCCATGTATCATTCTTTGTCAAACTTCATCCCAACCGGTTAGAGTTCTACATCGCTTTCCATACAGAGCTTCATATGGATCCATCTGAATACTCTAGTGGAAGCTATTGTTGAATGACAACTCAACCAATGGGAGATGTTGATCCCAACCACCATTGAATTCAAGAGGGTGTGCTCTTAGAATATCTTCATGCGTCTCAATAGTCCTTTCTGATTCTCCATCAGTTTGGGGTGACAGGTCATGCTGAAATTTAATTCAGTACACAATGCATGTTGAAGACTCCTCCAAAATTCAGATGTGAACCTTTGATCATAGTCAGAGACAATCAAGAGTGGAACTCCATGCAGTCTCACCACTTCCTTCACCTATATCATTGCATGTTTTTCAAGCTAGAGATCTTCCCTAATAGTGATAAAATGGGAAGTCTTCATGATTCGGTCAACCACAACCCAAATTAGATTATTTCCCTTCGATGTCTTTGGGAGAGACATGGGAAAGTCCATAGTAACATTATTCCATTTCCACATGGGTATAGGTGATGGATGCATCATACCATTGTAATTTTGTCTCTCAGCATTAACTTGCTAACATACCAGGCACCTTGATATATATTCCACAACCTCCTTCTTCATGTTATCCCACCAGAAGTGTTCTTGGAGATCATGGTACATCTTTGTACTCCCAGTATGGATAGAGAATGTTGATCTATGTGCATTGTCCAAAAGGTCCTTTTTAACCTCAGGTAATGAAGGCACACAAAGGCACCTTCCGAACTGAATCACACCATCATCATCAATATGGAACACCTGCAGCTTCCCTTCTATTGCTACATTCACCCTTTTTGGTATCTCCACATCATTCCTTTGTGATTCATTAATATTTTCTTGTATGGATGGTTGCACAATCATTTGGGAAAGGTAGGATGTATCCCCTGCCCTTATGATTTCCAAATCCATCCATTGCCTATCTAAGAAGATATGAACATTCTCAATCTATAACATGGATAGAGTAGCGGGTTCTTTTTTGCATAGAGCATCAGTTACCTTGTTCACCTTTCCAGGATTGTAGTGAATAGAGCAATCGTAATCATTGATTTTCTCTAACCATCTTCTTTGACGCATGTTGAGCTCCTTTTGTGTGAATATATACTTTAGGCTCTTGTAGTCGGTGTATATGTCACACTTCTCTCCATAAAGGTATTGTTGCCAATTTTTCATGGAAAAAATCATGGCTTACAGCTCTAGATCATGTGTTGGGTTGTTTAGCTCTTGGATCTTCAACTGTAGTGAGGCGTAGGCTATCACATTATCATTTTTCTTGAGTACGCAACCTAATACATTATTTGAAGCATCATTGTATATCACAAAACACTCTCCACATTTCGGTAGTGTGAGTACAAGTGTAGTGATCAACATTTTCTTTAGCTCCATGATGCTTCCCTCTCATTCATCCGTCCAGACATACATTACCCTGTTCCTTGTGAACATAGTTAGATGGATTGAAAATCATGAGAAGTGTCTCATAAATCATCGATAGTACCCAGATAATCCAAGAAAATTATGGATTTCTGTGACACTAGAGGGCCTTTGACATTCCTCAATCGCCTTTTCTTGAAGGATACATAGAAATTCTCTCAATAGTGATTACATGTCCCAATAATGTGACTTGCATTATCCAAAAGTCGCCCTTTCTGAACTTGTCATACAACTTCCCCTTCATCAATATCGCCAACAGAAGTCGTAGATTTTTTTAATGTTCCTCCTTTTCTGGTAGTATGTGAGAATATAAACAATAAACACTTTCACAAATTTGTCGAGGTAATGTCTGTAGACTATATTCCTCAAATCCATGAAGATTTCAGGGGAATTAGTAAGTCCTAAGGGAATCACCAAAAACCCATTGTGCCCATACATTGTTCGGAAGGTAGTATTATGAATATCTTACTTATTCACCTTTACCTGATGATATCTAGAAAAATGATCCACCTTTGAGAAGTATTGATCACCTCTTAATTGATTGAACAAGTCATCAATCCATGGAAGAGGATACTTGGTATTTAAGGTGATTGTGATGATTTCCTGATAATTGTTACACAGCTGAATTGTTCAATCCTTCTTCTTCATAAAGAGCATTGGAGCACCCTTAGGTGATACACTAGGGTGTAAGAACCCTTTTTCCAGATGCTCTTGAAGCTGCTTCTTTAACTCCTTCAGTTTGACATGAGCCATCCTATAGGGACACATCGAGATATGAGTAGCTCTGTGTATGAGTTCAATTGAGAACCTTACGTCACGATCCAGGGGAATTCTGGGTAACTATTCAGGAAATACAATGTTTTATTCCCTCAAGATGGGAATTTCCTCAAGGTTTCCACTTTCCATTAACTCAACCATTTGGGTGAGGTATGATTCTTCATAGGGAATAAGCACCCACACCATTGAAGGTTTTTTCAAAGGAGATTCATGATTTAATTGAATTTGTAGAGGAGTATGGGACGGTTCATAATATGAAAAGATATTTTCTTTTCTTGATATTTTATATGTTCTCTATATAACGATAGCCAATACATTCCCATTATTGCGTCAAATTATACCAAAAGAAGGATTACAATATTCACTGGAAGAATCTTCAAACATACCCCAACATGACATGATTCAAACAATTGGGTTGAAATTATTGCACCACTTGGTGTTTTTATAGATATTTCTACTTTAAGGATTTGGGGATTCTATTCTATAGTTCTAGAAAACATGCAAGATATAAAGGAATTCATAGAAGCAGAAACAAATAAAACTTTTTCCATTATTGAGTGAATTAGAAGTCTACCATGTACGAAATCATTATCATGCTCCACCTATATAGTAGTTATGGCATAAGCCTTCCAATATTCCTTTTTCATTGGTGGTTGCTGACGTTGATTACCCTAGAGAACTCGTTGTTTAGTGCACTGACTTGCATAGTGCCCTAGCTTTATCCAGTTGTAGCATTGAACCGTGAGTGGTTATATCCATTTTCATGTCACATTATCCTTCCTTTTCATGTATTTTCAAAACTATTGAGCATGATGTCTTTCTTTCCTATAGTTGAAGCACATCCCCATCCCTTTGAGGCAGTTCCCATGGTACAACTTCCCACATTTTTGGAATGCGGGTCATTGAGTTTTCATCCCACCTTAGTCATTAGATCCACTAGCATGAAATTACATATTTTGTTTCTTATCACCAAAGCCATGGGACCACTCTCTAAAATCCATCTCCACATTGAGAGATCATTGAACAACTTCTTCATAACTCTAAATGTCTCGAATTTCAAGATCCTTTCGAAGGTGTGGTTTAAATCGGATAAAGAATCTATCAATTTTTCTATCATTGTTCATAACAAAACCCAAAGCGTACCTTGCAAGACTTGTGAAATTTTCTTCATAGGTTGTGACAAATTATCCTTGTTTTTTTTGAGCTCTTTGAATTCCCTCTCCATATTCATCGGAATAGTTATTGGGAAATACATGTTAAGAATCATTATCATAAAGTCTTCTCATTCCATCTCTTCAATTTCCTCCCTTGGCATGCTGTTCTTAATCAATGCTCACCATTGATCAGCTTCTCCAAATAAAAAATAAACGAATAGCATCACCTTCTCTGTCTCAGAATAGTAAAGAACAAAAAATATCTTTTCCATGGAGTTGACCCATTGTTCTACAGGTAGTGGATCAGAAAATCCATTAAGCGTCGGTGGTCGTTTCCACATAAAACATTTGATATCCAGTTTCTCCCACTTTGGTGAAGCAGTATGTTCCCCATTATTATGGTTGTTGTTCATAAATTGAGATAATTGTGTAATCATCTCCATGAGGTTTTGAACTCCACCTCCCAAATCATTTGGGATGTCGTTTGGGAAATCATCGCATTGACCCTCGCACGAGTTTTTGGCCTGATTTCTCCTAGTTCCCACCATTTTCAAAAATGGAAAATGTTATAACAAAAAAAGTAAACAAGTAATGAATAAAATATTTATTTAAACAATTCATTCCAACAACATAACATATGGGTTCCCTATGTAAAAATTCGTTTGTGCATATTTGTACTTAGTTTCATGATATAGGTTTTCTCTAGGGTTCACTAATCCTAATTCCCAAATTAACTAAACCATTCCTTTGATGCCAACTATATATACCCTGCCTTTTCTAACAGTGCTATTACATAATATTAATGCTAAAAAATATAATTGTTTTACACATAGATGATACAAAGTTTTTCTCTCTTGGGAAAACTAGGACCTTACATAAAAAATACAACATCAAGCATAAAACAATATTTAATATTTTCTTCACTAGATTATTTTTGGAACTTGTCCTCTCCATAGTACATGTAGACACTAGTGGATATACATCAAAAGGGGTGAGATAAAATCTCAGTAAGAGGATAGATAATAACAATATATCATGGGGTGAGCATAATCATGACATAGGGAAATGATCATGAACATGAGAGGAGCATAACTAAAAAACTAGAAATATGGAAATGCATAAAAATGAAACATCATGACTTAGTGGTTAACTATCACACATACTTGTGAACCAAGAAATAATATTTTTCACACATCATTTCACATTTAATCATGAGATTAATCACTTACCCTAATGAATTGGAGAGCTGTATAATTCCAGGTGCACCCGTTACATTTAAACATTCATATTGCCTGATATAATTTCTGGTGCACTCGTCACATCATAACATTATCATTATCATGCTTGCCACATAGAACATATAAAAACATGAAATTTACTATCCCATGGAAAGGAATGGGTTACATCTCATAATAACACATTCATTAACATTGGGTTCCCAAAATAAAGAGGGAATAACATACATGTTGCAGGAACTGTCCACTTTGGGAGAGAAGTAAAAGGTGTGTTCTTGAAAGAAGAGTTCTTTTAGAAAACATTTTTTTGACATAAAAACTAGGGAAAAACAAGTATATCCTAGAGTAGGATAGACAATGATGAAAAAATTATCTTTAAGAAGTAACCATATCAAAAATAGAGTGAATGTGGGAGAACCCGATGGATGAAAGTTGGGTTCGCGAATTTCCCCTTACCTTGTATATGAATGAATCCTTATCTTTAATGTCCTTTATAATGACATTACATTCATTAATTTGAAATCCATAACATTTTGTACATTAATATGGATCATTATGGTTTTATTAAGGGATTTAATGTTCTATTAGATGTGTTATAGAGTTTAAAAAATAGTGTTCTAGAATGTTTGTTTTTATGGTTTTCTTGAGTGGTTCACTTGTATTCTTAAATTGATGTTTTGGTAGAACATGGGTAAACATCCAGAACTAATATTACATGTTGTGAATTATATTACCGGAGTTTTAATTATCTTATAATGAATTATATTAGATATATGTGGATGAATCATTAGATAATAATTAAATGATGATTGTTTAGGTTAATTTGAGAGGTTTTTCGATCATAATGAACTTGTTTTATTTTATCACTAGTATTATGGTCATAAGATAGTCTTATAACATTAAATAGGATATAATACATATAAAATATTTTGGATCAACCATAAAAATGGTATCATGTCTAGATATGAAGGTAGAAATGGAAGAAGAAAACATGTCGTTCTTGAAGATAATAAATTAACACCTCACGAACAACATTCTCTTTAATAAAATAAAAGGAAGAGGGAAAGGGTGTTGGATGATATAATATCGCATTAACATAATATCATTCCATTACATGTATAATAATACAGTTAAAATACCATTTTAATGATTATTGGATGGGAGAGATCAAGAAATGAACATCAACTTGAAAGGAAATTAAAGTAGAAGAGGGAGAGAAATTACCTCTTAAATCATCCTCTTGAGATCCTCCATAACGAAAGGTTGGCTTGGTCTATTAATGAGACCAGAAGCTATTGAACATGGTATAGGAGCCAGGGAAGATGTTTGGGGTCACATTATAGAAGGATTTGAGATTGAGAGGTGTGAGTAATTGTAGGTGTGAAGGGTGGTTTTTATAGTGGAGTGGGAGGGGTTTTCATAATATAAAATTCATTAGTTTATTATTTCCTAACAAGATAAGGAATAGTGAGTCATCCATGAATAAGAATACTAAATAAGGCATGTGGGTTTTGGATTTGGGTTCTTACATCACTTGTGATGTCGGGGATAGTGGGTTTTATTTATAATGTATTTATACAGTAGATTAATGTATTTTAATATTCAATAAAAATTCAAGTATTTTAGAAAAATCCCAAAAATTCACCCCAACCATTTTGCAATGTGTAGAATCCAAAAATATATTCCATTTTGTAAAAATAATTTTTTAAATATTAGTAATTTAATATTTAATTAAAATCATAATTTACATAATTTTTTTTAAATTAAAACTGATTTTATATTACTTTAAAAAATTATCTATGGTCTTATAAAATTATCTAAATTCAATAAGACATTGATTTGATAATTTATAAACAAATTTTATGAAACAAATTTCTTTTAAATTTATTAATTATTTATAATTATTTATTTATGACTTACAAAATACCAAAATGATTTCTATGGTTAAATTGTCACTTTCTAAGATGTCTATATTTTATTTAATTATTCATGGGTAAGGTTACTCTTATGATGGATAATTTACTATTCATAAGTGTCATATTACTATTCATAAGGTTAGGTTTCTATTCACATGGGTACGTTACTATTCACTAAAAATTATTTTTATTTCATTAGACTCAAAAAATCATCTTGAAGACAACCACGTATGTATGATTTTTGAAATTCAAAACACATAAGTGACAAAATTATGTTTAAAGGTCACATAGAACTTAGTAGTTCATTATGTTGTGTTTTTATGTGATTTTATAACATATTTATAAGAAGGAAAATTCCCATGTAAATCTTTGGGTCATTGCAATTCATACCATTAAAAGATTTTATCTTGGATGGAAAATGAATATTAATGAACATTTATAACATTTTAAGAAAAAAAATCATTTAAACTATGAAATAAATACTTTTTTTATAAAAACTAAAAATATTGAATGTTATTTTTATTACGATTGTAAAAACAAAAAAAAATGAATAATAATAAATAATTTTGATCGTTTCATTAAAAAAACATCCTATTCTTGAAGACATTTCTTAAATCATAATTACTTTCCAAAATTACATTTTTTATCATCATAAAGTATAAAATAATATTCAATTAAAAAACTTTTCTTGATGATAGTGTTTATTTATTATGTTTTACTTGTTAAAAAAATATTCTATTGATATTTGGTTTAAAAAAAGAGGCATTGTATGAAAAATATAAATTTGATTCCATTAAAAACAATTAAAAAGTGTAAAATATAGGTAATAATGTATTTTTATAATCATAAAAGATTAATAAAATATAGAAAATATTTATTTGAAAACAAGGTTTTGAATGAAAATGTATTTCTGAACAATGTGTAACAAAATAATTTTTTAAAAAAATATCTCAATTATTTTAAATACTAATGTGTTAAATAGGTTCTGTTTCATGAAAATATCATGAAAAACTCTACGATAATGAAATTAATTAGTATTTGGAGATATGTATGATAAAATTATTTCATCAGGGAATGTAATCATAATCAATCCTCATAAATGAGGATATTGTGATATAAAATCACTGTAACATTAAGATTTATATTATCACACAATGTATTAAAAAATGAAAGATTAATTATGAGGAAAAAGATAATTCATGATATTGGATTGTAATGGTCTTCTATATTACTCTCATTTCCATGATAAAACTATCATATAGATTAACAATATATGTATTTATGGTAATCTATAATATATAGAAAATGAATTTCACCATTCATGGAGACTATAGGATATTAGTACGTGACAAATATATTTCCATTTTCTTGTTGGATAGAAATATATTATATTTAATTATATTTAATAATTAAATACAATTTTTTATTCCATATAAATATCACATGTTCATTAAACACATCTTTATTACCTCCCATTTAAAGCATGAATTGATTGAATCGCCTCGCGAGGTGGTAGTCCTCCATACACATGAGCAACGTAGTTTTATACCAAAAATAATGAGATGAATATATTAATGGGTGAAATAATAATTTTAGAAGAATAATACTAACAAATATATAATTTTTTTAAAAAATAATATATCCTTATATCTATCCTTTGCGTGATAATGGAAAAATGAATGAAAACAAATCGTGAGGTTGTATTCTTCTGTACACTCGAACCATGATTTCATTACCAGTTTTAAGGAAGTATAAATAGTTTTATTTCATTACCAAAACATAAAATAAATACCAGCATAAGGAATATAGAGAGTTGAATATATCGTCATGGTATAATATGAATTCAATGACGTTGAATAAGAGAAAATATATAATTACACAATGATAGAAATTACATAATCATCGGGTATTCTCCTTTGTATTTCAAAAACAAATCCCTCATTAGTGGTTTTATGTCCAATATATGACTTCTAGTATTATAGAAGGGAATATGGGATGTTATTATTTCTGGATTTGTTGGATAAAATTGGTATGAATGTGGGAAGTGTAATGGATAATGGGAGGACTATTATAAGTTATTTGAGTAGAACACTTGTAATTATTGAGTAGGATGAATTAAAATCATATTTTTAAGTGAAAAAATGAATAATAACAATAAAATATTTATCATTGACTTTTTAAGGTCTATATATGTCTCTAAGATAGTTTTGGGGCAATTATCGTGTCATTTTTTAACATTTATCATTTTTTAACCCCTAGTAAAACCCTTTTTACCATAATAACAATAAATAATTTTTACAGTTTTTACTAGTAGTTTGCATCAAAAAATAAGTTTAACCATTAAGAAAAGATATGATTTTACAGTTAATAATTTTCATTTATCTTTTATAAATCCCATATGAACAATATGAAAATTTTAATTTCAAATTATTCTTATATAGATGATGTGAAAACTAGGTTCTTGAAAAAAAATTAAAATAAGTTTAAAAGGTTTTTATATAAAATTAAATAATAAAATTTGTAAATTTAACTAAATTAGAATAATTGAATTATAATTTAAATAACATTAAATTAAATAAAATTTATAATATAATTTATAATTTCAAATAACTCTATAAAAAATGATGCCTTCAATTAAAACTAATTCTTTTTCACTATTCACCAAGAAAATAATAATTTCATAAAATTATAAAAATATTACCTTATGATAATTTTTATACATAGATTTAAATTGTTTTTTATTTTATTTAATTAATTCTCTATACATTTCAAACATAAACTGAAAAATATGTGCAAAAAATTCCAGAAAACTGGTTTTTAGAAGAAAAAAATTTCTAAACATGAAATTTGATTTATTATTATTTTTTTAGAAAACATATAATATTAATGGTAAATATTTAATTAAATATAAAAAATATATATATAAGATTAAAATAATTCAATTTTTTTAATTTTATTTAGGTAATATGTATTTGTGAACAAGTAAAAATAAATTTTTAAAAACATTCAATCTATTTCAACTGGTTTCTATTTTAATTTTAACAAAATTCTTCCCCAAAATTTTAAATTATATACATGTCTAAACAATGTTTTTATAATTTATTCAATATTATCCATAATATTCATTCTAGTGGCGAGGTAATAATTATTTAATTAAATAATAATATTTTAATAACATGTCATTTTTCCCTTAAACACGTAGTAATCTGTATCTCAAGAAGAACATTGGGTTTTGTGTAACATAAGCAAAACATTGTGTTTCTTGTAATGAAAATATAAATTAGTTCTTTATGATTCATGATATACTTATTTTTTTGTGTAACTCAAAATCTAAAAATGATTAAATTAATTTGAAAAAAAATTCATATAATCTCGGGGTGTTTCTCTTTTTACAGGATGTCTAGACAATTGTGATTACATACCCACAAATTGAATATTGATGTTTATACTATTTATCCCCTTACTCGTGTATATTAAAATTTATATATATATATTAACTTTGTAGAATTTATATAAATATAAATATTAATATTAATATATCTGATGGATCCTTATCAGGTTGACCAGAATAACAGGCCCAGGGACAGACTATGGTATACAATTATTTGTGTTATTTATCTTTTTTTAGTTGTTTCATGGATAATCATAGAGTATTAAATGAGAATGAACATATGAAATTCAAATTATAGGACCATCATTGGGGAATCCTATAGATAATAACTTGTCAACTCGATAGTGAATTATTCTATATAAATTCCGAGTGAGTGTTAGTTCAGTATATATTCATTTTTGTATTATAAAATCATGGTAGTAGTTACTTTTTGAGGATTATTTGTAAGGATTAGTTAACTAGTTTTATGTTTATTACATCTTTACCCATATTGGTTACTAAATTTTTACACCCCTTGTATAATATTGATCTGTAGGCTATGTAAGAGTTGGTGATGCATTTTTTTGAGTTGAGTCCTTGTATTTTGACATTTAATTTGTAAAAGGTATATCTATGAGTAGGGTTTGAATGAGATTTTAGATTCATTTTTAAGAAGGCATGTTGGTTATATTCTTATTGGCGACAGATTCACGGTTAGTGCATGGGATTTTCAATATAATCACTTTTATTCCTTATAATTATGAGAAAGTACCTGTATGGATTTCATTTTGAGACTAGATTTTGTAAGAAGGATTATTAGGGTGATTGAAGTTATAGAACATTATTTTCATTTTTATTAATGCTGTTATATATTGGGTAGATTTTTTTCACTGGAAGGACCCCATGTGATGGTTGCACATGGAGCGGTCTAAATTGTAAATTATTGAGTGGTAGTACACACACTAAGAAATGATGTTTTCAAGAAATCTCATCGCAATTATTTCACAATATTTATGGTAAAATGAAGGAATTAAATACAAGTAATATGAGACATTGTAAATGAATGAGGTGATGTGATATAGTTAACACATTTTTTTACCTACACACACATTCTTATGAGATGTGTCGTGAGGTATAGATTAAATTAAAATAAAGCATGTATTGATGAAATAATAAATCATAGGGATATATACACACAGATTAATATAATATTAGTGTAATCTTAGTGAAATATGGTCATTATATATCTTGATATCACCCTATGTACACATAGAATGTGTTGGATCTGCATCGAGCATCATTTCATCTTAATTGTCATCCATGGTTTGATGATGGGACCTATTAAAGTTACCCATGAAGATAGGTATAATTTAATCCATACATTAGGGAGTTAATCGTTGGAATTTTTAGGGTTTTGACATTAATTTATGTTCAAATTAATTATTTTATATGGGCCTTTGATATCATAGTATGGTTATGGGATAAAGATTAGTTACTCTAATTGTGGGAGAACCAAATCAGGTGGTGTTAAAAACCCCCCATGTAAGGGATAATTTCTAATGATATGGTAAAATTCATTGAATAATCATGATTGCATAGTTGTATAGATTCCCATGATGTGATCATGGATATATTTTTTCCAAAAATCTTTATTAGGAATGATAATTTTTATGGTGGGGGGACTGTAAGAACTCGTGTGTTATTGAAATGGATATTTTAGTAGAAATTTGATTTATTTTTTTATATATTATTAAAATGGATAAAGTGGAACATTACCTTTTCTCGTGACCTCAAAAAAAAATTCTAACAACTCTTTTACTCTGGAATATCATTCTTTAACATAGATTAGAAGTTTGGATTAATTCTTAACCATACATATTTTAGCGGAATAATTAATATTTAATATTTAAATAGGTAAATGTTAATTTATTCACATATGTTCATTCATCCATAACAATTTGATGGAATTTTTTTCTAAATTATATCTCTTTCATTGAGGATGAAAATGATTGTTTTTTCTTGGTTGGACACAAACTCATGTATGTAATCAAGGTTGGGGCATGACACATTTTTTATTATCTTTTAATTTTTTTCATTTCTTTTCCTTTATAATTTTATTTATGGACAAGATTAATTTGAAGGGCCCTAGGAATTATCATTCATGTTATAGAATCTGAAGAGGGATAAGTATATGGTATGAGTAGGGTGGAATAATTGAGCTGTAGTTTTGGATACAAGGAGGATCTGAATCATTGTGTCGTAGTCGTGGACCACAAAAATGAAAAAATATTAAGTATATTCTACGAAAAAGGTATTACATTACTCTATTTTTGATAAATCAATATAGATATATTATTTTCAGGTTTTAATGTGTTTTTATGAATGATTGAGACCCCTTGTTGGTTGATCTATACCTTCGAACATGAGAACATGGGTTTGAAGAAATTAGAGGGTATTTCCCTTTAGAAATCCCAGTTACACGGTGTGTAGTTCTGTAACACATGCAATGTGTTCATTCAATTTGGGTAAGATTGTTATATTTTATATAAATTTTATAAATGGGGTATACATTGAAATTACATGGACTCAAACATGTAGTAGAGTACCTACCAATATAAATTTGAATAGGAACGTGGTCGTGTATAGTACATAGATAGACCCCGTGTTGGTGGTATAATATGTAGAGGTACCTGAGAAGAATAATTACATGCTCATGTCTTGTAATGTACATTTGTGGTTACATCATGCTCAGTAGAAACTGTCTACAAGATATTCACAAAAATTAAATGGGATTTTCTAATCATTTTTTAGATATAGTAATCACTGAGGCGTGGATTTGTGAGTACATATCATGTACTAAGTATACACGATGAGTAATACCTCTATTCGATCATTTTGAGTGGTTTTCATATCATTATGCCCATGATTCGGAATTATAATCCTGAGTATCCCATCTTTAGTATCTTGTCATATAGATCAAGATGGTGAAACACTTAGTTGATTTGAGGACACATATGAGGCATTATGTGATATTTTCCAATCATATTGGTTCTTCCATTTGTAATAGAATTATTTCATCTCATGGGAGTGATAAATTTATTTGATATGGTGCATATATGATCTACCATGGAAATGATTATTTATATTTCACCTTTTGGTCATATCACTAGTGAGACATTCCATTAATGCTCATGATTCCATGTGTATAGTTATTTGCATGGAACTCATTGAGGGTTTTTCTTGCACATGTTTCATCCATGATAATATTGTATAGGATATCGTTATATTATTACCTATCTCAAGAGTTTCATATTGGATAAAATTGCTTATATACTACCATAGAGAATTACTTATAGGGTTTCATTACCTGTATAACATTCTAAGGATCTCATGTAGGCTCTCTCTACATTTTAATCTTCTTTTTAGGTTCCATTTAGGATTTAATTACCTATGTACAATTTCTAGGAACTTATTTAGGCTTCCACTATATAATTATAATTACTGGATCCCATATACTATTCCTCAATTTCATCACTATTATGGATCCACAATATGACATAGCTTATGTATTATGGCATGAGGGACATAGATTGTACACTGATGTTTGATAGACCATAGGATTTTACACTGGTTTTGGGTAAATATAGTAGTTGGTGTAACCTTAGAACACATTAAAAAATCTGTTTTCTTATGATTTTGTAAATCTTTAAGTGGGCTCTAGAATTTAGAATCACTCACTTGATTATTTACGCATTCACTAATTTAGTATTATTACATTAATGATACCCAGATGTGCTTCTCGGTTTGCAGTAGTTTTTTCGGATGTGATTTGTTTTACTTTTATGTATTCTAATATATATATATATATATATCATAGAATCAAGATTCTAATCCCTACCATTTTATATTGGGATTCCTAGATTTATTCTCTATGGATTTCCATTACATCATATGATCATGATATTTGGGAATTAATTCTATATGCTGTTGATATTATTCCATGGACTCCCATGATTATGAAACTCAAGCATAGAATATTCGTGATTAGGATACACAAGAATGGGGTACTTATAAATTAAAAACTTTGATGTTTATATCTCTCGAGTCATAAGGATGATTTTGATCTCCTTATTCAATTACTGGATCATGGAGGTGGAAATGCACTCCACACCATTGATGTCACATAAAATCAGGGATTATTATACTCTTTTGGGTCATTGTCTCTATTTTTATCTCCATGATTAGAGACCTAGAGTGGTGGAAATTACATCTCATTAGTGATCTATCCATATACATCACATATGGATAAGACACAGAGAGATTATCTTAGTCAAAATATCCTGACCACCTAAGGACTAGGTCATAGTGATGAATAAATTTTAATATATTTACATGGAGAGAAATGAAATACATCCGTCTTAGTACCATATATATATCATTATCTATATGTATATGTTGTCCTTCATTATTTTTATTTTAGGTCTGTATGGGTGAATCATAGGACGTGAAATGTATCACCCATTGGTGATATTGATTTCTAGGAGACAATTTGTTTGTTGGAGAAATAGTGTATTGTTGATTGCGATTATGAAATTTTCTATCTACAAAATTATGCAATGATTTATTGGTATGAAATATATCACAATGCTCTTTTCATATAATTTAAAAAAGAACGAGATTAATGACCCAATGGTCATCTGGTGTTAATTTTGATATTTTTCACCTTAATCATGTATAATCATTTTTAAGAATATATATGGGAATATATATAAATATATAAACAATTAAATTTACATATTCATGAATTAACCATTCACACCTATCTAAAATCATGGATCTATGGATTTAATGTGGTTTCATGTTACTAGTTTTGTTTATCTTTTCCTGATGTGTATCAGTTAGGATGATTATATTTTATAAAAATCCACTTAATTCAGAAAATTTATATGTTCATCATTAGGGTTTCTTATAGAGATTTATTTCTCATTCCACTATTTACACATAGGTGATCAATAAGACCTTATGTCTGAATTTAAAGTTGAGCACGTAAGCATGATTGATAGGTCTAAAGCCCATAATTTAAAGATCAAGTTGAATAAATCATGTGGATTCTTTGGATCAGGTAAAAGCACCAATGTAGTGAATCGATAACATATATTTTTCTTAGATAATAATTATTATCATTACACTATAAATTTATTTCAGTTTACATTGTATTCTTATACATGTTTAGTAGGTCAAGTGGGTAATGAATTTTTTATGTATGAAATAGATGGTTGACATTTTAAATAATTTCATTTATTAATATAATATATACTATATCATTTTATGTACATATTCTTTACACTTTTAATTACTCATATAGATCATATATAGTTATTCATTCTATTTTAACACTAATATGAGGGTATAGTCTACCCACTGTACATTTTTTAGAATCAAACTACATGTGTGTATAATCTAGTGTATTGGGAGACACACTTGAGGCCTTTTGGTGAATTTAGATTGAGAACTGGATTATTAGAACACAATTTGAGATGTATCAATGATCTTATAAATCATGATACATTCGTTAAATACTTGAAAAAAAAATTAATATCATATTTAAAGAAATTATCATCAATTTTCATGGGTTATATCATTATATATCATAATTTTTCATTAAAAGAACTTGAATAAACCAAATAATATCCCTTATGAGTGTATATTCTTATCTGATGTCATATTACCTCTATTTATACACCATGTAAAGATTAAGTTGATAACAAGATGAAATTTTTTAGCTGTTTATGGCAATATGAATTTTTGACAAAATAAAATACACATTCTACCATGAATACATAGATTTAATTAATAAGAAACAAAAAAATATATATTTTATGAAAAAATAAGTCTTTTTTCATATACATCGAGAAGTCCACGTGGTTTATAATTTTTTCCTATAATAATTATCTCCAAAAAAAGAAAAAAAATCCTATCATTATACCAGCTGAGGTGATCTAAGCGTAATATACAAAATCAATACATAATTTTATAGAAATATTCATTTGATTTTAAAATAATAGAAAACCACAAAATTGAAATGGCTTAATATCAAGGAGGCTAGATTCCTAATCAACTAATTTATAAATATTCATAATTACTCACCAAAATAATTAATCACATTGCTACCCTTCTATAGACAAAATACATAAAACCATCAAAAAATAATTAAAATAGAAAAGATAATAAATTGTGAGATGATATTAGTTTTAAAGGTAATCATTAGAGATATCAATAACAAGATATGATAGGAATAACCTAACATTTTGATTATATAATCAAGTATATGTTCTCAATTTAGGAATCTCAACCCCCAAAAGTGGTCAATTTTATTATCCAAAATCATTTGAAACACCAAAATATTTGAAAAGTGTAAATTAATATTTAATGTACAATATGATACACAAAAAATAATAGAATAAATTATAACACAGTAAAGAATTAGGATATTTTTATTTTGAAATAATTTCAATATATTCAATATATTATAATGAAAACATTACATGGTTTAAACGAAATTCCATACTCTGTTAAAATATTTTTATTTAAACATGACCATTATAAAATAGAAATTATGACTTCAAGAATGAATAGTAATAACTAAATTATGATAATTATTTGGTTTACCCTTATTAGTAATAAAAAAATCCACTAGAATGAAAATGAAATGTTTCCTTCAAGCCTATATTTTTCTAAAAATCGATTATGTTAGGCTTTTTAAAAATAAATTTAACTCAATTATTACAAATTTTATAAAATTTATTTTATAAAATCTTCCATAATTTTGGAAATATAGTTGTAAAAATTATCTTTGATTGAAAATTTTATAATATTTTAAAAATATTAATTTGATGATGAATGGGAAAAAATATTGATTTTAATTAAAAATTTATTTTTTGTTAAAGTATTTATAAAAATAAATCATAGTTTATATTTGATATAAATAAAATTGAATCTATTATATTAAAATTAAACTAATTCAGGAAATCAATGTATATTTTATATTAAAATCTCTTCAGAAAAAATATTCATCTTATGAAATGGTTTCTTTGAGGAAACTCTTTTTTTACAGATATAATGGTGAAATTTTAAATATAATTCATAAAATTATATGATTAGAATTTGGGAAAATATATTAATTATTTGGAATCACAATAATAATCATTTTATTATATGTTCAATGTATTTTTTTACCATAATGAAAAGTGACATAAATTTAAAATTAATCAATATTGTTAAGTTAAAAAATTATTTACCAGTGTTAAACTAGATAGATAATATTAAAAACATCATACACACAATTCCAAATCCCATTTTATGGCCATATTATTACTTAAAAATATTTATGGTCATATAATCAATAAATTTTTTATTCTTTTGGTATTATGAAAACATTAATATTAATAAATCAATTCAAAAAAAATTAAAGTGTTCCATCTACCCCAATTATAAATGGTTACTTCCTATCCCATTATATTCAAAAATCCAAATAAATTTTTGAATTAAAATAACCTAGAAAATATATTACATTCATCCATCCATATATCCTCGATGCATTTTGTATATGAAAAATCTAATCTAATATGGATTTATATTAAACCTAAATAGGATTCTTGAATAAGAGTAATGTTTTTACCTATTCATTTAAACATTAAATATTATTTTGACTCCTTATAATGTTCATAATATCTTAAATTATAATAAAACTAGATTATGACATATACAAAGATATTAATATCATATGATAATGACCTATATCGATCTCCCCTTCTATAAAATTTGAAATGAAATCATCGATCATGTGTACGGCAGACTACCGCCTAGAAAACTGAGGTAATTTGTTTTCCATCACCAGCATTAAAATATTTATATGATGATATAATGAACAAGTTTATTTGAAAATTTATTATAATAATATACTTAAAAAATTATTATTTTACATATATCATTTTTCTTATTTTCTTCTACGTGGGAAATGATAACGTCGCTTGAGTAAATTGTAGACTACTACCTAGTGAAGTGATTTGAATTATTTTTCTCTTACTCTTTACATGTAATGTAGAATGGATAATGTTCATTAATATATATATATATATATATAATATTTATGACATAATATAATTATGGATATTTAATATCACATCAAACATCATACCATCCAATCCTTTGGGTAACAAATAACATCGTTTATACAATCATGTGGACTACATCTTCAACATAGCGATGTCAAAAAAAAATTAATATGATTTTTGATTGGATTTTAACAATAAAGAATTTTAATAATATATATTATTGAATTAAAATAATAATTATAATATAAATTGGAATTAATATTTACTTTCTTTATTTCCAACCATTGATAAAATGGAAACAATGTACATGCGTACATACGACCTACCATATCTATGAATGACGTAACAAATTCCATATATTAAGATTTTATAGATTACTCTAAAAAAATATATAATTTATACATATGATATTTATATTTTTGTTTGTATATTGTAGTTGATGATCCATAATGACATTAAAAGGATTGAAATTAATGAACTAAACCATTCATGAAAATTAATTCAATTATTACCCGAAAGAGTGATTTTATGAAACAATTGTAAATAAAGTAGTGATATAAATTATATAAGTAAACCATTTATGGAATGAGATATATGACTGTGATTATAAAATATGTGTATAATAATCTTATTTTGATTATAGGAGGTTCTAACATGTAAAAATGTTGTTGGATACGAGGTAACAAAATTCTTTAACATTTTTTTTCATTCATAAATTTTTAATTTTATGAACATATATTATAATATGATGGGTATATACAACACGGTTGACATGTAATATCATGAAATAATTTATTATAATTTTATTTTATATTTAATTTAATTTTTTTATTTCATTGGCATTACTCTTAAATGTTAACAAAATGGTAATGGTCTTATGGTATAATCTCATCATTCATCAAGATAATTTCTGTTTATTAATCTAATAAAGAAATATAATGATTCTCCTCTCAATAAAATCATTAATTTTTACCATATGATTATTTCATTATAATAAATGTATTCACTAAATTTTCATCTCTTTATTTACTCAATATATATTAAAAAAAATTGAGAAAAATTATTTTCTTCACACAGCCCTTCATTAATAGAGTATTTTATTATTATATATGACTTAAATATAATTTACCTCTATCATATACACATAATTTATAAATATTAAATTATAACTCCAAAAGCTATATTAAATTTATATTACGTTAATAATAATTTTGCGAACTATTATTTTAAAAAATATTTTTGATGTGAAAATGATGTTATTGTCATGAATGGTTTAAATGGAATATTTTTGTATTTATATCCATAAACAACATCATTAATTTATTAAACATATAAATCATTGGTTATATGTGTAATTTTTATCATTTATATTATTTATATGGATGTTTATTGATAATTTTGACTAAGGATGATCAATTTATTTACAATTCTTGACATTATTATAAATGGTTTCTAAATTTGATTTCATATTGGGTAATTATTAAATTTTGGTATTATAGAATTTCAACATAAATTATAATGTTGATTTTGTTTTAATAAATCCATATTAGAAATGAATAGAACTTACTATGTGGCTATCTTGGTCCATTAAAGCCACTTGTATAATTAGAAGGATTCATGAGACAAACTCACATGGGTATTTTGTCGACACCTTACTCATTTATGGATAATGTTTCGACCAAGTCTATTATTGTACTTTTTTGATATAAAACATTTTTCATTCAATAATTATGATATTATTTATTTTTTTACTTGTGGTTATTTAATTAATTATAATAATAATGGATATGTTCCATGCTCAAGTGATTTTGTATATAAAATTATTTGATCCTTATTTATTATTTTCATCGTATTATTCATGATCATGCTATTTTTAAAGAGTCAAGTGTTTTCGTTTTTTACCATTCCATATTTATTATTCCTTATTTATTAATCGTATCTTCTTTTGAATGCATACCGTTAATAAGAATTTTAGCTTACCCCTTCAAATTATTCTTCCCCCAAGATTCCAAGATGAATGTTATAACTGATATGCATGGATGTGGTAAAGGTACTAATGGGTTTGTCAAAGAAAATTTAATTTTAAATTTATATAATGTCAAATGGAATTTATATTCACAAATATATCTAGTTTCCAAAACTACTAACGTATTTAGAAAATTGGGATCCAATTTAAAGAATCTTGATCTAATGTAACAATGAAACAACTTACTATAGGATACTAGGGTCGTGGTATTTATAGTTGGTATCAAATGTTGTTTATTTTTTACATGGGGAATTTTTTTGAAAATGTTGATAGTGGAATATAATAAAATGACATAAATGAAGGATAATTATTTATATTATATAACAACCAAATGTATTTGTGATTTAGATTTTATTTGTGTTTTCCTATAAATGCATCACATTTTAGTTACTACATGTGGATGTGGTTCTTGAACAGATGTACATCATATTAAGAATCATGAAAAAGAATCTGACAGGTTAATTCAAATTATAATAGTAATATGGCCAGGGTCCCTACTATACACCGAATTTGACACAACTGGTCAATATATTTGGGACAGTAAAGAAATTACATTAAAAACACTTTTGAAGGGTTTGATAATAATTTTATGTTTGGAAAAAATCATAAAATTACATGCTTATGAATATTAGATTATCCTTGTAGAAAAATTTCAAATTATGTTATGTGAGTCAATTGATTTGAGAATATACATTGTGTTTCAAAATGGTATGATATAATCTTTTGTATTCCATTTCAATGAAATTTCTCCTAGAGTAAGGAATTAGATAATGTCAATAAAGATACCCAATTTAGTGAATAACCTCAGGGGAAAAGAAATTAATATGGATTTTTAGATTTAGCTAGAACTAATGAAATTATAAATATTTTTTTGTAGATTACTCATGTTGTTTTTAATAACCATTAATGTAGGGAAACAAAATTTTGATCCCCCAGGTTGTGTAATAATTTTAAACCACTTTATGCATCAACATCCTCTATCATTAAATGGGGGTCAAAATCCATTTTTTTGTGAAATGGACATGTTACATAGATATTACATTTATCACTCATAGATGTAAGGAAAATAATGTTTTCTCTTGTAAAATGAATGTCTCTCAAGGTATGTGGGTAAATTAATACCATTGATACAAAAAAATAAGGATATAGTTGAAATTGAAAACATGGAATATGACTATTTTATTGGACTAATCTTGGAATAATATTTTCAATTAGAACAATGAGTAGATAATTATTAAAAATTTCAGAACCTATGATAAAATGATGATGAGTATTTTTCTATGTATGATGCAATCTTTAAAATGATATAAATTTAATTTATGAACAATATATATAATAAAAATAAAAATATTGGCCATTTATTTGAGGTAATTAAACCAATTCATTTATAGTAACTAGTCAAAAATATATTCTATAAAATATGAAATATTATCATGTGTATTAGTGATAGAGAAATAATTATCCAGTACATATGGCATCAAAGGTTACTAAGAGTATAAGATGATGGAAAATAAAAAGACATATAATGGGAATAATGGAAATAGGGATTTCCCCCATATTATAATTATGCAAAAAAAAACACCTCGGTATATTCTTGAAGTTATTGGGAGTTTTCTGCATATGTGGAGAGAAAGGACACATTTTTCATGATTTCATAAGAAATAAATACATTCTCAATGTTCAATGATTCAATTGTAATTGGATGGTCACCACCAATAACTAATTTCACAAGTACCAATGCAATATGACCTAGAATAATATATAGTTTCAAAGATAATATTATGATATTTATTCATTTGAAATGGAATTATAAAAGTTATCTTGTTTTAGGATTCATAAAATTATGGATTAGATGATATTATTGTCATATAAATCACAGAATGTATACATATTGTATTATATTAGTATTTCATTTGGTATTTGAAATATAATCTTGAATAGCACCAAGAAAAGTGATATAGAAGGAATTTGATCATTTTAAAAACATGTGATTGAGAGATGAAAAACATTAATATTCTATAAGTATTGTGATAATAATGATAAAGATATGATTTTGTATTGGTTTAGTGACCATTAAATTATTGAGTTATTTAATTTTCTATGTTATTATTATTATGGTGTTTATGGAAATTTTATATTTTCTATTTACATTAAAAAAATATTTTATATCCAAATGAATTTATATTAAAATTAAGATTTAATTGTGATCATGGTATTCCGATAATTTTTATATGATAATATGATCTACACTGTACCATTTTGTTAATAAAATTTTGTATAGAATTTGGAAATTTAGTGACATTCAATATATCTAATTTTCCATTGAATTTTGGTACACATATTTATGAAATGGAATATGTGAAAAGCGGGGTTATGTTTGTGGAATTAATAATTAATTTGATATTGGATATCTCATGTAAACCATTTTGGTCTTGGGAAATACATATAGAAAAGATGAATGAAATTTCATTCATAATATTATCAATTATATGTCAATTCTAGTGCTTCTGTCTGAAAAATCATTTTAGATATTCATTTTTTGGAGTATGAAATAAATTCATATTTCATTTAAGAATAAAGAAACAATTAAATTTTGGTTATTCTACACATATATATCATTTGAGAAAATTTTCAATAGTTTACTATCTTGATAGTAATAAAATATATCTATATTATAAGAAGGATTTTAAAACTTAAATATTATCTTAATACCTTTATTTTCTATGAACCAATGGCATATTTCAGAGGATATGTGTTTATGTTCTTTAGGGACATAACATTCTATCTATCATTAACCTACTAATTATGAATGAACAATATCAATCTCTATATCTTTTTATGCATTCTATCCATGTCCATATCATACCCTTTTACAAATGTTAACCTATTTGGAAACTATATTTGTGTTATTTTAGATAAATTTCATAAAAACCATTCTATACTATTATAGGGATGTTTTATAGAAATAATATTATGTGGGATTAAAACATTGGTATATTAAAATTTTAAACTATTTAATTACCTGATTAAAAGTAAAATAAGAAGACTATATTTCTTTTTGGTGGAATACTACAACAACTAGAGATTTTTGAATAGGAACAGCATGAATGATATAGTCAATAACATGAATTTATAGTCATTGAAGATACTGTAGATCCCATGGACATTGTGATATATTTATTTTCAAGTTAATTAAATCTCTTCGGTAGATTTTGATATGCACAACACCATGTTTAATCTAATAATCGTAATCAATAAAAAATTATTTTATTATTTCCATTATAACCTAGTCATTATGTTAGAGGGAATGAATAGGAAAATCTAATTTAGGAAAATTAAAATGTTTAGAGCTATGAAAAATAAATTCAGCATTGATAAATTTATTAGAAATAAAATAATAACTATTTGAATGAAAAATAAATTTTATCTGAATATATATATATTCTTTAAAAGATGGCATAATATTTTATTACACACATAAGTTAATTTTTTACCACTTTTAGAAAGTTAATTTTTAAATTTAAGCATAATAATTTCAATAAAAATTAAAAAATTATTTTTGAGGGTATTTTTGAGAATTTATTGAAAAGAATAAATTTTTTGGTGGATAATGAAATATACAAATTTTTAATTAAAATTTTTATATCACACAAATTATATACAAATTTTTTTTTTTTTTAAAAAAAAATTTGTTCATTTATAATTAAATATAAATAAATTATTTCATTATAATTAATTTGTAACTTAAATATGATATAAGATCTCTTTAATATTTTGAAAAAATTTTCTTCAAAAATAGGGGTTTTTACATATCTATGAGATTAATTTTAAAATTTATTTTTGATGTGAATATTATTTTAAAAATTGATTCTGTATTAGGAAATAGAATAAATTACATTATATAATATGGTTGATAATGTTTTTCAGATAATAAATTGTGAAAATAGAACATATTAATTTCTACTTTTTTGTTCTAAAATAATTTACCCTGGGAGATAAAATAAAAATGTAATTATCAAAATGACCTAAAAACATGTAAAACCCACATTTTATACCCATATTTTATAAATTTGGCCTCAAATATTCTATAATGAACCTTTCATGGTTTATTTCAGTATAAAAACTTATGTATAATTGATTATTTAATGAAATTCCCAGTGTTTCCTCTCCCCCTCTAATAAATGGGCCACAATTTTTCAAACCACATCACACAACAATAGAAAATTGGTTTGGCCAATATCTAGCCAAATATATTCCTCAAATCCCTCACCACATTGTACACTTCTATTTATGATCATAAATTTAATCTGTGAATGCATTAAGATAATCATATCATAGTTTCCCGAAGAAAAATAGTATTTTTAACTGTATGTTTTTTTAAATACTTCTTCTAACATTATAAAATATATATAATATATGATAATATAATAATATATTATCTCCCATATATATAAATATATGCTATTAATATAATGGAATGACCTACTTCCATATTATCTATTAACAAATGGTAAATGAAACCATTGACCATGTCTATGATAGGCAAACGCCTCGTGAATCAATGTATCACCACTTCCATAAACACCTTAAAAAGATGAATATAATAATGTATTTTACTTAAATATATGATATGTTTTACATTATTAAACTTTTTTGATTAGGAATTCAAATTTACCTTCTCATATTCTTGTAACATCCCATGTATTTATTGAATATTTTGATTAAATATTTATTAATGTTTTTTATTTAAATAGTAATTCTTAAAAAAAAATTTATTATATGATTATTTAATTTAAATCATTAGTTTTTCAATAATATAATTTTAATTTGAGGAAACTGTTTTAATTTGATTATTCGTTATGTAGAAATTATATTAGTATGAATATTTTTATAATTTTCTAAAGTAGATTAATTTTTTGATTAGTAAATAATTCAATTTCATATAAAATTCTCTCTATGTTTGTGATGTTATGAAGAAAAATTGTTAGTATAAAATTCTTTCGATTTATTGATTAATTAAATAATGATATTATAAAAGAAAGTATATTAATAAAATAACATATTAAATTAGAATTATAATTAATTCATGATAAGTATAAAAATTATATTCACTATCATTGTAGTGCCTACGTGGCATTGACTAGGTAAATTTTTATTCTTTATAAATATACAATGAGTGAACAAGATATCAAGAATAATTAATTAATTATTATGTATTAATGATGTTTTTTAATATTATTTTTAAATTTCAAATTTATATAACATTATTTTTATCCATATTCTTGTAAAATACTTGGGTAGGGCCTACAATGAAAATAAATAACAAATTTAAGATGGTATTTTAACATATACATGAGTGAATACAAACAATGAATGAATATATAATTTTCTTTTGAACATAATCTGAAAATATAAATTATATTAAGATATTTTTTAGTTTTATATATTAAATAATTAATATTATTTCATGTGCAACACTGATGTTGTTTTTCTGGAATGTATAAGAATAAAAATTAAAAGGTTTTTTATTAAAATAATAATTATATTTAAATGACTAAAATTTTGGTGAATTCATTTTATATAATAAAATAATAACCATTATAGTGATTTTATTTTAATTTTTGACATTATTGACCCATATAAAACACTTTTGTCCCTTTATGTATATTTCATTACAAACAAAGACAGCTCTATCACACTATCACATTCACTTAGTGTAATATTCTAAATAGTGTTTTTCTATATGTATTTTTTAAGAAAGAATATTCTTAAAAAATATAATAAAATTAATTTTTTCATATATGTTTATTTTTAAATTTTATGTGTTAAATAATTACATTAATCTCTTTATGAATTATGATGGAGTAAATACTTATTTAATGAACATATAAAATTAATGATATTAAAAATAGAAAAGTAAATATAATTATTCTTTTCTAAGTCATTTGATGATTTATATAGGTAATTATAATATGTATAAGATATAATGAAGAATTAAATTGGAATTGAAGACATTGTTTTGATTTCTTTATTGTCAGGATTTTGAAACGTTTATAGTGTGACTAAATTATTTTTCTGTGAATAAAATATTATTTTAATTTATTTAATAACTAAAAAACCAATGAAATAGGAAAAAATTGATTTATTTGATCTCAAATTTGATATAATATTATTTTGATCCTATATGGATGTCTTAAAAAATAATAAATTCATTATATATTAATAATTTGGCCAATTCCTTTTTTACATCTCACATCAATTATAAAATAAGGCACCCTACTTGATCAATTTTCATCATATAAAGCCATATTTATCCACTAAAATCTATAAAATTCTCTCACACTCAGCCCTTTCCACATTTTATGCTTCTTTCATCATAAAAATAACACTTTCAAGTTCTTTAAGGGGTTCTAAAAGGGCATTTTTCCAATAGTAAGGTTCATTTTTCTTCTTTTATTTCAGTTATACCATATCTCCACCACTTATAAAATTATTCATTACAATAAAAGTATCATATATATACTATAGTTTTGTTGTTTTTTGTTATATTCTTCATTAAATCTATCGTATTCTCTATAATTTCTTAAATAATGATATCATTGTCTGTGGTGCGTTAACTCACTACCGTCGGAGATGATGATTTTCATTTCCCTTTTACTGAAAACATATAATTTTTATCTTCCAAATTGTTTTAATAACATGATATAATATATTAATTTTTTTTCTTATATATTATTATTTCATCTTGAAAAGGTATACTATAAAAAATCTGACCATGGAAACCCTCGATTGAACGCACCAGAAACAACAAAAATTAAAAAATATTTTAATAAATGGATGGAAATGTTAAAAAATATTTATATAGAATTATAAACATGATTTTAGTTATATAATATAATAATAAAACTATTAAAACCATTAACATGAGGTTTTATCACATTTTAGGGTACTCTGACTTGACTTCTGGAATATTTGTTTTTTATACTTCTAAATTCTCCTTTCATTAAATTCAATAAAATATCATTTTTTATGGAGGGGAATTTTCTCCAAATTTCATGATGGTTTATTAATATGATTATTATATTAGACGTTTTCATAGTTAATTTTAATGAATATGATTTCATTATTATGTGTGTTAATTTTATTATTTTTTAAGTGATTTTTTTATAATAAAAATATTTAGAAAATATGAATGTGTTTTGATCAAGGGGTGAAATGAGTTGTTATGTTTCTTATTCATGATATGTTTCTTAGGGCTAGTTTATATTGGGTTGATCCCATTATAGTAGATTATATGACGGAATGATCCCCATTAAATATCAAGATATATTGGTTTGGTGTCATTATAGCTCACCATATGACATGTGATCTCCATTATAGCTCTCTAATGATTTGGGTACTCTAGAGATTGAATATCACCAAATGGTTATTCTTTGATTAAGGGTTAATTTATGAGTTACATGTTAAATATTTCCCATGGAAACTGTATAATGTTTCTATTCATGTTAATATGTTTTTTATGAAAATTTATTATTGGTTTTTATGTTATCCCGTGTCTAAACTTTTATGACTTTTCATTCCTTAATGTAATTTATATACTCCGAAAAAGTATTTATAAATTTTTCATTGATTATATGTATGGTTATGATAATGTAAAAAAGGAAAAATTAATGTTATGATGATTCTTATCATGAAAAATAAATATTTTTTTTATTATAAAGTGTTTTATTGTGTAGAATAATTGTTTCTGAGTAGAAGTGTCTACATTGTAATGTTTGTGTTGTTATATAATACTTACTGACAAAATATCAAAACATTGAAACCTAAAAAGATCTTCAAAGTGAACTATAATATTATTGTGACTGAGATTTAAGGATTTGAGAACTTTTTAACATTACCTCTTTATAGTTGGTATAAAATAATGGTTTTTGTAACTTTAGGGGTTAGGATGATATTAATAGTATATCAGAACTGATTTTCACATTATGGCTAAGATGAATTGATATAGAAATTAATGATTACCATGTTTATTTATCAAATATATGACTATTAATAATATATTTTTGAAGAATAAACATTGAAACTAATGTCGAATGGAACCAAAAGAATTATATCCTTCCGAATCAGTAGACTAGATTGGTGAGAATTCGAACTGAGATGTTTGTTGTAGTAATGGGTTAGTTCAATTACAAGATAAATGGGGGTGTTAACCATTATAGAGAGGATCTCTATTTAATATGATGGACCATTTATTTTATGGGGAACTTTATGATGCAACGTCGTCCAACATTCTGTTGAACCACAATCCAGTGACAGGTGAAGGATAGATCAATGATATAGAAATGTTATTTTATGTCACAAGATGCTCAGAATTCCAAAGGGTAATTGTATCCATTTATTATTTTTAGGTGAATCTGATCAACAGAGGTATCTGGTTAATAATATTAGTGAAATAGATGACATTGATAGACTAGAATGGGACGATTTTAAGAGTAATTTACTTGATAAATATTTACATAAACTAGTATACACAGAATAGAGAATAACAATTCGAACTGAAGCATAAATATGGGGATTCTCCTAATGAATTTGATTCAAAATTTAAAATATTTTCTATTTACATACCAGATTTTACATAAGGCATTTATATTTAGATTTATAGATTTTAATATTGTTTGAAACCATTTTTCTGAAGTGATTTGAATTATTGAGAGTTTAAAAACTATGAGAAGCTTTTTCATTATCATAATAATATTGTGATATATTTCTTGACATTTTTTTACATGTGATGACGGAAATAATAAAAGTTATGGTTGGTAGGAATTGTGCAAGAATGAATTGAGGAAACATGTAGGTAACAAAACCAATTTATATTGTTTTGAAAGAAGTGATAAAAATAATCTTGTATAATTCCTTGTAAAATCATGGAAATTATACCAATATGCAATGTTTAGGAAAATGTCTCATGAGTGTAGTGAAAATGATCTGATTATTAATGTGAAGATGATGGTGAAATTGTTTAACTATAATGAATTGGGTCATTTTACCAATTTGTGTTGGCAACTAGTGAACAAGGTATAAAATCAACATGATTGGAAGTATAATGGTGTGGGAAAATCCATTGTAACCACATCAGAAGATGTTGATCCATCAAACAAAAATGTATCAGGTACATTTCATATTTTTTTTATTTGTAAAAATTGTTTTTTGATTTAGGGTATACATATCCCTTCATTTCAAATAAAATTTCAGCTAAATATGAAATTCAACATTTTGAAATTAAGCCAAAACATGTTATAAAAACCACTTCTAGAAATATTGAGGAAAAATGAAATTAAAATAACTTACCTATGTTTTTCTATGTAAATAGTTTACCTAATAACTATGTTTTATTACCTTTAGTATATTATGATATTATTCTTAGTAAGGAATGAATTTATTTTTATCATGCTAAGATTGATTGTATAGAAATTGTATGTTTTTTAGAATGAGATTCATTTTGTTTACAATAATGAACCCATAAAATTGATTGCATATCATGAATCTCAAAAACAATTAAAATGTGGTAATGGATGTTATCTTACAGACATTGTTGAAAAAAATGTAACCACTCATATTAATGATATTCTTGTTGTAATTAGTATCTAGATTTATTTCTTGACGATTTGGGTTTTTTATTACATTTCTAGAGGATGAGTTTACTATTTACTCAGTTCCTCATGAAAATACAGTTTCAATACACATTTTTGGAATGTTTCAAATATGTATTTTGTAGTTTAAAAAGTACTATAATCAATTATTAGATAATTTTTTCATCCAACCAATAATATCACCATGTTGTTCTTGTGTCTTGATTGTCAAAAATAATGATAGTTCAAATATGAATTGTTTTAATTATAACACCTTGAATAACAACACAATTAAGAATAAATATATTATACATAATATCATTGATTGGTTTTATCAGATCTACAGAGCATAGTGTTTCTTGAATGTTGATCTATGGTATGGGGGCCATCAGTTAAAAGTAATGAAAAAAATGATTAAAAGACTACATTCCATGCTGGATATGGGTATTATGAATTTTTTATTCATTTTGGGTTAACTAATGTATATACAGTATTAATGAATCTTCTGAATAGATTATTTCATATGTTTTGGGATACATTTTTTGTTGTGTTTATTGATTATATTCTTGAGTATTCTATGAGTAAAAAAGGATCATGAAATAAATCTAATAGTGTTTTTAACCCTTAATAGAAAAGAAACTATATGGAAAATTTAGTATTTGTGAATTTTTTACGCAGAAATTTTCTTTCCTTGTTCACATTATATCTATGTATGACATAAGTATTGATCATGAAAAATGGATAGTTGATAAATATTTTCCATGTCCAAAAAATATAACCTAGATTCAATATTTCTAATGTTTGGTAGGCTATTAATAGAGGTTTTTTTTAAAAAAATTATTGTTTTCTAGCCCACTGGTAATGTTAATTAAGAAATAAGTTAAAAAACCATATGTAAAAAATGTGATTATTATTTTTAGGAATTTAAAAGAAAATTGGTGAAAGCTCCCATTCAAACCATTCTATCCATAAGTGGTAAATTATTTATTTATATTGATTATAATTTGAAGGTACTTGGTTATGATATAATTAATAATGACGAGGGAATTTTTAAATCTTCATGATAGTTGAAACCTTGTGAGTTAAATTTCCCAATACAAAATTTGGAAAAAATTACTATTGTTTTTTTGATTAAAAATTTTGAGGAATCATATTCATAGAGTAAATTTGATATATATATATATATATATATATCATAAAATATTCAACTATATATTCACCCAAAATGAATTAAACATGAGAAAAAAATGGTTGCTACTAATCAAGGATTTTGATTGCCTGATCCATTACCATATGAGAAAAGAAAATAATGGGGATGATGCTTTTAGTATAAAAAATAATGATACATTAACCATGTTAAATTTTATCATAACCCCTTGGTGAGTTATTTGTTAAATTTTGGACATGATTTTTTTTGTGTATGAAATACCACTTTTTCGGGTATTAATGATTTCATTATTATCAGATAAAATTTGGAAGGAATAGAAGGAAGACCATGAGTTCTTGAAAATGTTAGAATTGGTTTTTAATGGTAAGATGGATGACTTTAATATTTACAAATATTGTGTTTTTAGAATTTAGAAGAGATTATGTGTTCCTTTGATTCATAGTTGGTAAAACAATTGTTTTGTGAAACCCATAATACTCCATTTTCAGCTCAACTCGGTAGTACTTAGATATATAGGGATCTTTGAGAGTGTTACTAGTTGGATATAATGAAAGGATATATTTCATATTTTAATGTGAAAATTCTTTACACGTCAATATTTTAATTAGTGATTTAGTTATTAAAAGGGAATCTTTAACCATTTCTTGTGCCTAATTGGAAATGGAAAAATATATCCATTTTCTTCATTGAGGGACTACTAAGGACATCTCAATGTAACAAGGATATATGAATGATAGTTGATATTTTGGATAATTCTATTTATTTCCATTCTATTATATATAATCTATAATTAGATCCACATTCCCCACTATACCATAATAAAATACTGAGCTTACAAGGAGTGCCTATCTTCATTATATTATATCTTGATCTGAGGTTTACATTTATATTTTGGAATTGTTTTCATAATTCATTGAGAGAGAAATTATTGTTCACTATACATTTTCATCATTACCCACAGGGGAATTCAAGATGAATAGTTCAGGCAATGGAAAACATGTTATGATCTTCTTCAGTAGATTACCCTATAATTTGGGAATAACATCTTTTGTCATTTTATTTTTCAATTAAGAAATGTTCTCATTCCAATATACATATTGAAACGTTTGAAGAATTATATAAAAATAGGAATCTAACTCTAGAATTTTGGTATGTATCCAGGGAAAGGATATTGATGGGATCTTAATTAATAGAGGAATTGAATGAAAAATTTTAGTTGATTCAGTGAAACATGAGGATAAATCATCATAGGAATAAATTTTTGGCATATAACAAGAGGAAATACCATTCTGTTGAAGTAGGTTATAATTTTTTCCTTAAAATATCTATTTGGGAATTTTGTATTCATTTTGTTATTAAATGAATTATTATTACATGGCCTATTGGACCTTTCTAAATCTGGGATAAATTTCGACCAATTACCTACCATGTAGCTTTTCCTCCAATTTTATCTCAGGTAGATAATGTTTTTTTATGATTCGATGTTAAGAAAGTATTTGCTAGATCCATCTAATAATCAAACCCTATATGTAGTTATACTAGAATATAACATTTCATATGATTATAAAATGATAATGATGGGTGATTATCGATAGTATTATTTTTCGAACTATGTAATTTACTTTATTAAGTTTTTTTTGGTGAATCCAAATGGTTGAAGTAGTGAAATAGGAATATTAATATTATATAAATGGAAAAGTACCCCCATTTTTTTAATAAGTGAATAAAATTTTGAGGTTAGAATTTCCAATGGGGTAAGAATGTAACAACCTAGGTATTTATAGAATATTTTTTATCATTATTAGTATTCATGATTTAAATATTAATTCTCAAAACAAATATTTTATTAATTGGTTATTTATTTTAAAATATTAATATTTCAATAATATATATTTTTTTGAAACTAGTATTTTCATTTTTTTAATTCGTCAAATTGAAAATATCTTAGTATTAATTTTTGAGAATTTATTGAAAATATTTAATTTTTGGTGAATAGTAAAAAAAATTATATAAAAAAATAGTATTTTTGTTTGTCATGAAGAAATTTTTTTGATATAAAATTTATTATATTTGTTTGACTAATTAAATAATGATATTAAAAGAAAATTATTGTATATAAATAACATAAAATAAAAAAATTATATTCTATACTTCATATGTATAAAAATTATTGTTAGTGTTGGCGTAATGAATATACCGCATTAGAGGTGTCAATTTTGGTTCATCATAAATAAAAGATGACTGTTAAAATTATTTTCAATATGAATTTATTTATTTTTATTTATTTTTGATGTTGGCGGCTATTAATTTCTAATTATATAGCTATATAACATTTATCTTATCAAAATGCCTATTCAATGCTTTCACTGGGAAAGAAAAGGACAAAAATAACATATTTATGATGACATTTTGACATGTATATGAGTCAATATAAATAATTAATGAATCTAGAATTTAATTTTAAAAATTATTAAATAATTTTTGGATATTAATTTATTTTTTAATGTGTATATATGAAATAATAGACATTAATTCTAATGAAATGTTGATGTAGTGCTTGTGCAAGCGTAAGAGAGACAAATACAATGTTTTATTAAAATTAAAATTATTATTAAAAGACACTAATTTTGGATAAAATTTATTATATGAATAAATAATTACCATTATAAGGTTTTTCTTCTAATTTGTGGACATTATAGATCAACATGGGTCACATTAGTCCACTTATATTATTTTATTAAAAAAGAAATCTTTTTCCCACTATATCTATCAATTAGTATAATATTTTAATAATATTTATTTCAAAAGTGTTTTTTAGAATAGGATATTACTTAAAAATATAATAATATTAAATTTTTCATAGAATATTTTTAGTGTTTTAGATTGTAAATAATTAACATTATATATTCAACAATTAGGATGTTTTAAATACTTAATTAATGAATAAATCATATTATTGATATTAAAAATAGATAAAAAAAGTCATTTAATGACTTATATAGGCAAATATTATAATTTTACGATGTGATAATTAAATTATTTCTAATTGGAATCTTTTTTTGATGTGTTTAATTTCATGATTTTGAATTGTTTTTTATTTTAAACCATTATTTATCAATGGATAAAATATTTTATTAAATTATTCAAAAATCACAAAACTATTAAAAAAATGCAGAATTGAATTTTTTTTGTCAAATTTTGATATAATGTGCATTTTATCCAGATTAGAATTCTTTTACCCTATAATAAATTTATAATATTCTGATAATTTGAGAAATTCCTATGTTTCCTCTCACATCAATTATACAAGGAGTCTCCATCCTTCACTAAATTTAATCACCTCAAGCCATATGGATCATCTACAATCTAAATAATTCCCACCTCATCACCCATTTCCCCATTTATGTGTTTATGGCCTCACAAAAATACCACATCAATTAACATTTAAGGGGTTCTAAATGAAAATTTTCTGAAAGTAAACTTCTTTTTTCTTTTACTTTTTCACATATACCTTATCCTCAGCTATTATCTAATGAATCATGATAACATAAGTATCAAATATATATTTGTGTGTTGTTTCTTTATGTTATTTTTCTTTATAAAATATCTCATATTATTAATTCTTTATTAAATAATTATATCACAGTCTATGGTGTGTCAATTCACCTCTTCGAGGATGATGTTTTTTGGATTCCCTTTTACTGAAATCATGAAATGTTAAATATCACATGTAATTTTTAAAAATAAGAAATATATCTATATAATAACATAGTGATTATTATCTCATTTTCTACTATGTTTACTATAAATAAACTTTCCTTCAAATCTATATAGAGAATTTATATGAAACAATCAAAATAACGAAATATTGTTAATAAATGGGTGAAAAAGATTATATGAAGATGATTTAAGGATTTTTAAACATGATTTCAGTTCATTTATATATCAATAACAATATTAAACACATTATACATGAGGTTTTAAAAAAATTATATATGTCAAACTTGAGTTAAGTGACTTCAATTTTTTAAAATCCATTTAATATCCCTTTTACAAAATAAAAACATATTGTTATTTTTTAATTTGGCATGAGAATTTTCTCATGATTTTAGGATTCTATGTTACTATTATGATTCCATTATATATTTTAATGTTATTTTTGAATAATTTTATTTCCATATTATGTGAATATTTTTTATATTTTAAAAAAAGATTTGTTTTATGAAAAAAGTCTATTTTGAAAATATAAATTCTCTTTTCTCCATAGTTGAAATGTGTTATCAAGTGTTTTATTTATGATATCTTCCCCAAACATATTTTATGATTCTATGAACCCATTATAACTCAATATATGATTATTTTATCACTAATATATCTCAATATATGTTAGTTTTATCCCATTACAACATAACATATGACTAGTGCGCCCTATTATAACATTACAATGCATTGGATACCCCATATATAAAAGTTGATTATATGGTTAATTCCTTTTTAAGGGTGAATGTTAGAGTGATATTTCAAATATGTTTGGATTAAAACTGAATTATCTTTCGATTATTATTAATATGTTATTTATGAAATGGGATTTATTCATTTTTAAATTTTTACTTGACTAGTGATTTCATGATTTATATATCGTAGTGATAGTTTTGTGAAAATTCTATGATTATAAACTGTTTTTCATAGGTTATTAGAATTTAAAATTGAAAATATGAATTAATGAGGAATTTTATGAAATTTTATATCAAGAAAAATAAATCATTTTTTACATAAATAGTATGATATTGTTAAAAAATTGATAGTTTCTTGAAGTGTCTATGATGTATTATAAGAGTGGTTATGTAATAGTTAATGAATAATTCCATAAAATAATAAACATTTGATAATAAAAAATATTATGTAAAAATTTTCTTGATTAAAATAAATATTTAGATATTTATAATGGCAGGTTCTTTATAAGTCCCTTTTATAGGGGTAAGAAAATGTCGCTCTTGTGTATGAAAAATGATGCATTCCTGTCATGGGGAATGGAAATAATTATTTTCCCTAAGTGAAGTCTAGTGATTATCCCTAGGAAAACTGTTTAAGAGGAGTACATAGAATACAATATTTTAGTTTTAAATGAGGGTAAAAATGGTGTGTGTTTTTTAAAATAAATTTTTAAGAAAATGATTGAAATGTAGTTTGAAATTCAAAGGAGTAAAAACTGTGATTATATATGGGTGACTAAGGGAAGGTCAGTTTTTAAATTGTAATGTTAACCTAGATCATTTTGTATGATTGAAATATGAATGTAGATGCACCATTACTAGAGGGGGTGAAATGTATGTTTAAAAAATTAATTTTTAATCATAAAAAACTGTGTCAAACATTGTTAATCAATGTAAATTCACAAGACCTATTATTTATGCAAACATTCTAGGTTCCATAAATATGATTCCAGCAATGAAAGTTAATAAAAGTTACAAGGAAAAGACTCTACCTTAAAACATATAGAATGTTTCTAATCAGAGTATACAAAATAAAAAAAATTATAAGAAGGTTATACTTTTTTCCATTATCAAAACACATCATAATATAAACTTGAAACAAAACAAGTAATAAGTATGAAATTTTTAACCCAAATAGAAGGGTATCTAATAAACATGGATAAAAGTCCCTTCATTTATACTTTCATGAAAGTATGTCTTACCCACACTATGGTAATACCTTGATAGGAATATCATAATCTCTCATTCCATCCCCACAAGTCCACGAACATTATGGTAGTCAACACCTCTATCTTCCTATCCATAAAATCCTAAAACTTTAAGGTAGTTGGAACCTTTGTCTTCCTATCCCCATAATTCTTCGATATTTAATATAGTCAGCACCACTATCTTTATATCCCCAGAAGTCCTTTATTGTACACAACAATAATTGGAGTCGCACGAAGCAAGATTAACAATATGTTCAGCATGTACAAGGCAAGAGAGTCTATCTCTCTAAAAATCACATTAGCAGCATGTAATTTCTAGATTAATGGATTGGTTATGAGCTTGTTCAAATGAGCTGTTATTTATATCCCTTTTTCCATTGGTTGGCTCCATTCTCCAAGGGTAATATTTGTTCTGGTGTCTTGGAAGGACATGTACATGTGTTACTCAAACAACGGTTAGTTAGAAACAGATTGTATGACATCATTTCAAAACTATAACAAAGCTAAACAAAATATGGTTTCCTAACCAAGTCCATTTTTGGAGTCTATCGAAAAATAATGTTCGGAATCCATTAAAATTAACTCTTGAAGACAATTAATCATGGATATTGGGATTCAGTTTTTTAAGGGAATTCAGAACCTAAAATTTAAAGAATTCGGAATAAGAATTCTAATGAATTTGGAGTTTGAATTATGAGGAAATTAAAGTTTGAATTATGAATTATTTGGAATCATAATTATGAGTTAGAATTGAGAAAATATTACAAAGGTATTTTTATTCTCATGATAATATTGAACTTTCTTTATGACATCATCAGTTTCATTTCCTTCTTCTTCTTATTCCTATTCTTTTTCTATCTACTCTTACTCTTCCTAGACAATTTCTTCTTCATGATCTGGATATAGAATCACCAACATCATTCCTATATTCTCAAGAAGGTATTATTAAAAAAATGATTCTATCACTTGGATTTGATTAGATTCATTCTTAGAATCCTTGAGAAGTGATTGTATAATTTCAGCTTCAGAAAACTTCTTCCTTTGCTTCATCTCTTTATCTTGCTTCCCATGTTCATCAGAAACCACTATCCTTGACATTTTTTTCTCTACAAGGTCAAATCCAAACATATGTTCTCTTTCCTTCAGGTTCTTTTTATCTTCTCTCCACATAGCTACTACTTCATCAGGATAGGCCTTTTTTTCATTAGCATCGGAGGTTGAGACTGAGTTTCCATAGCCACAATATTTGTTTCATTTTCTTTTGGTTCCTTCACCTTCCTCTTCCTTCCACCCTTTTTTGAAGTCTCTTCCAAATCATATTTCCTTGAAAGAGCTTGGATTTCAGCTTCTTAAAAATCATAAAATTCTCCTGAATCGTTGGAAAAACAAAGTTTCATTCACCTTAGAGTATCATCACTCAACAACATCACTTTGGAATTCCTTGTCATAGAACTACATGGTATATTGAATGAATTCAGGAAAATAACTATAATATTCGAAAGAATAGCTGGATACATGAAAATCTAAGACATCGAATTTCAATTCTGGATATTCTCAATTGTAACCAAGATGTACATGAATAGTCTATTCTTCTAATGGTTCTCCATGAAGTCCAGAATATAGATATCACTTTTCCTCAGGGTATTCTTAACCCCTTCTCTCGGAGTAAAAAAACCTTTGACCCATAACTAAATAATAAAATGGTTTGAAGATAAATGAACAATTATCAAAGTAATTACTACTTTCAAACCAAGACAATCTGTAACATTCTCTTTATCAAAATATTTTGTAGAATCCTTTAATTTCTTACTACAAAATTCTACTTCTCTTTCATAAGGAATTCCAAAAAAACTTGATGTCTTAATGTAAGAAAGATAATAATTCTTTCTATAGATATTGAATGAATATTTATCTCTCCCTTCATCATTTAAAAAACATGATGACACATTAAATTCAATCAATAGCTCCAGATAGACCGGATCATGTGCCTTTGGTTTTGATATACATTGTCTATCCAATCCATTGAGATTAATATTCATTTAAATGATACATTAGTATTTAGAGAAATAATTTGGGATCAAATAACCTCTCTCTGTATATCTTCAATTCACAAATTCCCTTCACAATAGAAATTTCTTTCTATGGAGCGGCTTAAGATGGCATTAACAAGTTATTAAACCATAAAAAACTAGAACAACCTTAAAAAAAAGACATAGGGATTAACCACGCCATAGCTTGAAAATCGATGTGAGACAACCATTTTGGGGGTCCTTATATAGGTGATTGGGGCGACAGTTTAACTTCAATGGTTGATGCAATGTATGAAATAATTTTGATTAGATCTAATGGTTGATATGATAACTGAAAAAGGATTTTTATATATTCCGATCTTTTGATATTTTTATGGTAAACATTTTGATTTAAGAAAAGGTGAATCTAATATTCTTTCTTAAAAAAATTAAAATACTAACATAGTAGAGGATTATAACTAAAATTTAAGAAAGACAACATACCATACGGTTTCTAGAAAAATTATTTTTATTGAGGAAAATTCTTCTTATAGAACATTAGATTATGGATATTGTTTTAATAAAAATTGTTTCTGAAATATTATCTCTACGAAAAATTTTGACTACGAAAAATTAGGTCTACGAAAAATTTGACTAACAGGAAAATGTTCTCTCCCTATGAAAAAGAGTTTCTTACTAAAAGGAGATATGTTTAAAAAAAGTTAATATAAGAAATTACCTTTTAATTATTATTCCAAACTTATATTTTTTATATTCAAATCTTTCGGATGTAATGATTTTGTGAAAATATCTGTGAGTTGATCTTGTGTTCAGATAAATTTAAGAATGATTTATTATTTTTTGTGTGTGATCCCAAATAAATTGATGCATAATATCTATGTGTATTGCAAGAGAGTGATGTTCATGGTTTTTACATAAGGAAGTGGCACTAGTATTATAACACAAAATTTTTGTTTTGGTAAAACTCATACCATTGTCTACGAGTGTGTGTTGTATCCACAACACTTGAGCACAACAACTTACAGCTGCTACATATTCAGCTTTAGTAGTGGAAAGTGCTACTAATTGTTTCATTTTTCAAGACCAATAAACTAATTAATCTCTTAAGAAATAGAAAGTCTTGAATATAAATTTACTATACATTCTACTTCAGTCAAAGTCATCATCTGAAAAACATTTTAGAATAACAACAATTCTAGAATTCTAAAAGAGTTCTAAATCCATGGTACCCTTTAGGTAGACAAAACTTCATTTCACTTCCCTCAAATTTGATTCCTTAGGATTGGATTTATATCTTACACATAAGCATACTAAAAACATTTTTTCCGGATGACTAGCTATCATGTATAGTAAACTTCTTATCATACCTATAAATGATGTTTGATCTACTGGTTTCCAAGCTGTATAAAGATCAAGTGGATTTCTGGTACCAGTGGGAGTATATATACACTTATTGTGGTCATATACATACTTTTTAAGAAGATATATAATAATATTATGTTGAGATATATAAATTCTTTATGGTTTTTGAAAAATTTGAAAAATCAGGAAAACGGTTAACTCTCCCATCATAGTCATTTCAAACTAAGATTTCATTAAATTCGCAAATGAATTAGTTTATGATTGCTTGGGTGAACCAAATATAATGTCATACACATAAATTTGAATGATACAAACATTTTTATTATCATTATTTATAAATAGTGTTCAATCAACCCTTCCTTTATCATAATTTTTTTGTACAAAATTCTGGTTAGTGTTTCATACCGGGCTCTATATGCTTTTTATGTCCTTATAAAGCTTTGGTAAGTTTTAAAACATTTGAAGGATGTTTTCTATCGTCAAATCTAGGAGGTTTTTCAACAAAAACATCCTCTATACCATGTTCATTTACTAAATAAAATTTAATATCCATTTTAAAATGTTTGAAATTAAAGAAACCTGTAAAGGCTTTTAGAAAACAAATAGATTCATGTCTTGCTACTAGAGTATAGGTTTCTTCATTGTATATTCCTTCTTGTTGATTATAGCCTTTATAAATCATTCCAGATTTATTTAATACTATGATTCCATTTTTAGCACACTTATTTCTGAAAACACATTTTACTCTTATACCATATGTTTCCATAGGTCTTTCTACCAAGGTCCAGACATTAATCCTTTTGAATTCATTTATCTCATTGTTTCCCTGCTTTTATCCAATCATCGTCACCAAAAGCTTCATCAGGGAATTAAGGTTATAATATAAAAAGGAATTATAGATGTTCTACATCATTTCATAAGGAACATGTAGTCTTTACAAGGTGATTTAATTAAATAAATATGATATCACTATGATGATTCTCAAGAAACAACTAAATTGGGTTTTGTAAAACCACTTCGTCAAGATATGCTTGGAAATAATTTTGGGTAAATGTCTCAGAATAATTTTCTTTGTTATTTTCTTTTATCACATGGATTTTCTATGAGGGGTTGATAATCAGTTTTTGAAAACACATAAGAAGATATATGATGAGGTTCTTTAAAAATAAAAGGATTGGTTTCATTAAATTTAAAATGTAATTTTTCTTCAACAATACTAGTATTTTTATTGGAAACTCTATAAGCCATGAAAGTTGTGGAGTAGCCTAAGAAAACTCCTTCATCATATTTGGGTGCAAATTAATATAAATTATCTTATGTATTAACAATGAATACTTTGAAACCAAATACTTTGAAGTGGGAATGTCTAGGTTTTCATCCATTCCATAACACATAAGGGGTTTTGTTACAAAAAAAAATTAATCAAAACTGGATATATAGTATAACAATAAGTAATTACAGATTCAGCCCAAAAATGTATTCCAATTGAATAATCACACAACATGGTTCCAGTTATCTCTTGAAGAACCCGATTTCTTCTATCAACAACACAATTTTGTTGAGGTGTTCCTGGTGCTGAGAAGTTATGAGTAATGCTTTTTATTCTACAAAAATATTTGCAATAATAATTTTTAAACTATCCTCCATGATCAATAGGAATATTTATAAATGGATGGTTTTAATCATTTGAATGCAGGTTCTAAAAATATTGAAATAACAAAAATCATCTTATTTCATTGCTAGAAAATAGACCCACGTAAATCTGATGTAATCAACCGCTAGAAAAAATAAATAATATTCCCCTCCAAAGCTTCTAGTTTATGTAGGACCAAAAAGATCCATATGCACCAATTTTAATACATCAGTAGTAGAGACTTCACCGACTAATTTAAAACACGATTTATGTTGCTTTCCATATTAACACACACCAGAAACTTTTGATAAGTCAAATCTATCCTCAGGTAGATCCTTAAATAGTATTTTATTAGATATTATTCATTGTTTCCAAATGTTAATGTGTCATAACCATCTATTCCATATACAAGAATGATCTTCCATTTCACTAAGATAGGGTAGATCTTTGCTCTTAAGGTCTTCAATATTTAGTGTGTATACATTCTCTTGTCTATTGGTAGATAGAATAAATGAATCCTAAAAATTGTGTAGTAAGAACATCTCATTCCTAAAATTAACAAGGTAACCATTATCACATAATTGACATATGCTAAGAAGATTCTTCTTATGACCCTTAACAAATAAAACATTTGAAAACAGTTTTTCTCCAAAAAGAACAATGATAACTATATCAATAATCTCTCCCTTAGTATTTTCTCTAAATGTTACATTTTCTCCTTTCATATTGATAATTTTTTCAAAGATGTTTTTGTTACCATTAATGTGCTGGGAACATCCACTATCCATGTACAGTATATTGTTGTTTGTACTTTCTTTACTTCATGGGAAATAAGAGTCTTAAACATTCATATCACAAACATTCTAGGATCCAGAATCTTCAGAATGAAAAATTTTAGAAATCCCCATTTTCTTAGAAAAATTAGCTTTAGGAAAACCTAATGAATGGGTTTTTTAAGGAAATATTTTTACCCAATCCCCACCACACTGACACATTGTACAGAATGTACCACTTTGAGGATCAAAATATTTATTACTAAAAACTTGTTTTGAATGAGTATAACCAAATACAAAATTATTCCTTAGAGGTTGAATTTGGGAATACATCTTATTAAAGATTTCCTTACCTTTGGTAACGTTTTACAAACACTTCGACCTAGAAAATATTTTTGAATTCTGTATAATAACTAATTTTTTATCCTCAAAAAAATTAGTTTTAGTAGTAGAGTTTATCTCTAAAACAATTTTTTTAAATTTCTTTTTCTAGATCTTTAGAAAGTTTATTCTTCTATGAAATAACATCCTCTATGTTTTTTGAATTTTTTTAAAATCATAATTTTTTTGTAAATATATTTATAAATATCTGATTCTTCTTTAGTAATAATGAAAATTCTATAATTTGACGTATCATTAATTTTCTTGACATTAAAATTTTCATTCTCAAGAAGCATAGAAAACCTAGATACTTCTTTATAATTTTGTAAACAGTTGTCTTCATCCGAAGTAGATTCTTCATCAAACAATTCATAATATTTATGATCAATAAAACTATAATTCATGGATACATCAGTTATAGATTCAATATAGAGTACCTTATCTATTAGAGAATGATTTTCAATGTGTAACATGGAAATTAAACTAGGATTACTTTGACCAAAAGATTCATACTCTAAGTATCATCAAAAGATTCTCCAACACAAGCACTCGAGGTGTCATTAAACTTCCAAATATTCATAGAATTAAATTTCTAGTACATCATTCTATTTCTATTAGAATACTTTTCCTTTATATCCTTTTTATTAGGCATAGAAAAATATTGCCTTATATTCCCTGCTCATTTTCATTTATAAAATATATCTTCAGATTCTTTCTAGTCATTTCCTTCTATCTTATTAAATCTATAATAAAATTCTTTCTTCCCAACTATCTTGTTTATCATTCAAGAAAGATTATCTAGCTTATTCTCAGAATGTTCACTTTCACCTAATTAAGATAAAACAATGGCTTTCATTGACATGGATCTTGTAACCCTTTCAAGAGTATTAGCTTTTGAAATAGTAAGGTTTATAATTCCATTTCCATTCTACTTTTTGTCCAATTCCGCATCAATTTTCATTCTAGTATCATTTTGAAGAAGAGTACCCAAAATCTCATCAAGAGTAATCTAAGATACATTTATATTTTCATCAATAGTTTTTCTCTTTGATTCCCACTCATTAGGAATGATATCTATAATCTTGTCCACAAGTTCATCATCAAATAAGCCTTTCTCACCCGTGGATTGTAAACTGTAAACAATATTCATAAACCTTTGTTGTACCTCGCACACTAGTTCTTCATAAGGAAATAACATTCCATGATTTTATGCTCTAAGAATTTTTCTTCTAGTTTCTATCACTTTAGATGTACCAAAATGATTAATCTCCAACATCATCCAAATACAATTTGCAGCTTCACAGGAATAAATCTGACTATATATATTCCTGGTCATGGAACATATCAAACTATGTTGTACCTTTTAGTTTAGTTGATATTCTGGATTTTCTTGATTAGTAAAATCTCTAAATTATTTATTAGAAATATTTTAATCTCCAGTAAGCATAACGAAGTTCTACGCTCTGGTATGGATTAAAAATTATTCATACGATCTATCTAATATTCAAAATCATTCCCATAAAATATATGTGTTCTTTTAGTATTTAAATTATCAATCAAACCATTATTAATTCCTTCCATATAAAAGAAAATTATCATTCCATAGAGACATTGTTATAGAATAATTTTGTTAATAAGGATATGAATGTTAACAACAAAAATATATTTAAACAGTGAAAATTTGAGAAAGAAAACATATATGTGAATATAATAATTTAAGAGACTTGAACTGGTACCAATTGATGGATATAAATATGAACGTGGATGCTCAATTACGATGGGGGTTGAGTTTTATGTTAAAAACATTCATTTTTAAACTTAAGGGAAACTATGTTTAATAAAGTTAAAAAATTTAAATTTATAAGACTACATCGTTTTGCTAAATTGATAGGTTCCATAAATATGAGTTCATTAATGAAACATAATAAATGTTTACAAGGAAAATACTACCATTAAGCATATAGAATCATTCTTATCAAAGTATAGAAAAGAACAAGAAAGTATTATAAGGTTATAATTTATTCATTTATCCAAACACAACGTAATATTAACATGAAAAAAACATGTAAAAAGTATAATATCTTTTAACCCAAAGATTAGGGTATCCAACAACATTGGATAATGGTCCCTAGATTTATACATTCAAAAAACTCAATCTTACCCATACCAGGGTAAGCCCTCAATAGGAATATCAAAATCTATCTTGCTATCCCCGCTAGCCCACGAACATTATGGTAGTCAGCACCTTTTTCTTCTTATCCATGGAAGTCATATAACATTAAGGTATTCGACACCAGGGTCTTCTTATCCCCGAAAGTCCTCGAACCTTTAGGTAGTCAAAACATATGTATGCATATCCCCATATGTCCTCGATTGTTCATAGTAACAATCAGAGTCCCATGAAGAAAGCTGAACAATATGTTCAATATGCACAAGTCATAAGATTGTCTCTCTCAATAAATCACTTCAGCATCTTGTAATCTCTAGATTAATGGATCAGTTATGAGTTTGTTCAAATGAGTTCTTATTTATAGGCATTTTCCCAATGGTCGGATGCCTCATCCAATGGTCATATAATTCCTTGAATCTTGGAGGGACATGTACACATGTCACTCAAACAACGGTTAATTAGAAATAGATTGTATTAGGTTTATTCAAAATTATAACAAGGGAAAAAATATGGTTTCTTGACCAAGTCCATTTTTTGGAGTCAAAGGAAAAATAATGTTTGGAGTCTATGGAAATAAACACTTGATGACTCTAAATCATGGATATTCAGATTTAGTTTTTCATGGAATTATGTACCAGAAATATATATAATTCGAAGTCTGATTTTTGAGGAATTTTGAGTCAAAATTTTAAAAAATCCGGAGATGGAATTTGGAAAAATTCGGACTCTGAATTATAAGGAATTCAAAATCCAAATTCTGAGGAATTTGGAGTTGGAATTATACGGATTTCTCAGTCGGAATTCTTATGATTTTGAAGTCATAATTACGAAGAATTCAGATTCATAATTATGCGGAATTTGGAGTCTGAATTTGGAGGAATTCGAACCTTAATTTTGAGAATTCAGAATCTGAATTTTAGAGAATTCAGAATATGAATTTCTGAAAATTCAGAATCTGAAAATATTATAATCAATATCTATTGATTTATATGATTTATATGTTTTAGATATGGAACCTGTTATTACATATTAAAAAAAGGAATTAGAATAAGAGAGACTATAAAATGAATAATAAAAACAAAGGTAAGAAGAGTGTTTCCTTGGGGTAGGAAAAATATCCTTATTTAGATAAAACATTAGGGAAACAAATTTGCCTTATGATAGGCTGATTGTGACATTCTAAACACAAAGGAATGTATAAGTCATAATTAAATCTTATTGACTAAACAAAATTTAATTAAAAAAACTTTTTCTTAGAGGAATAAAGTGAGTTTCCACATTATTTTATACTCATATCCATGGAGAAATTGTAATGGTGAGAGAAAAACATACCAAAATCTCATTTTGGTCAACACTCATTCCCTGTAAAAAATAGTGGTTTTAATATCTTCAATTGTCTTCGAAAATACCCAATTAGGTGTTGTTTATCCCAAATAATCAACAATATCTACTACGCCTTTTCTATGTATGATGATTGTCGAGTACTTAAACAATAATCCCGATTTTATTCCATCATATATAATTGAGAAAATAGTGAAGGGAGATAAGGACTCTTTACCAAGGAAAAAATAAGAAATATAATTAAAATTCATTAACGATTTCACTTGATAATAGAATAAACTATATTAAACAAAAAAAAAACTTTGAATAAGAATAAAATTTAATTCAATTTTTTCCTAGAACTCAAACATTACAATATAGAAAACTAACCCTTCCTAAATTAATTAAAATAGTTATGCCACCATGGTAACGGTAATCGAGATGAATGGGGAAAAATAATAAATTAAAAATCATAAAAAATTAAATGAAATAAAATATAGAACGATGAAAAATTATTCTTCTTGGTGTCTAGGGTGTAATGAGAGGGAATTAAGATTATTTGAGAGGGAGGAGCACCCCTCCCCCCTTGTAGGAATAATTTTTCATCCAATGGTTGACGTGTTATAGCCTAATTAAATGAACTACTCTTGTATTGAACTCATCTTAATTTTTTTTCATAAATATTTTTTTCACCTCCCCTTAAAATTCATGTATATTCGGAGGTGTATTCTAGTTAATATATCTGTTTTACTCTGAAAATTTATAATGTCTAGTAAAACTCTTCAAATACAAACCTTACAATTAGGATTCTCTAATTACCATTAAACCATCCAATTCACACATATGAGCCTTGATTAATGATGTTCTAAAACGTATTTTCATCCAACCACCAAATTGAATAGCAATTGGGTACACTATTAATGAGTTAGAGATCCCACATCAAGAATCAACATATTTTCAAACAATTTTCAAAGTCCAAATTTTGATCTTCTATTGAACATCCAAAGGGTTGATTCAGCTTTTGTTCAAGTAGGGTGAAATGAAGCCCTTTACATCGGGAATACGGAAAAGAAATTATTTTTAGTTGGTATTAATTTTGAAGGTGTTATAGACAAAATAAATATATAAATTAAATATGTTAAAAATAGTACATAGTTATTTTTTATGATTTAGTAAAACTAAATACTACCAATATCATAAAATAGGTCCATTTATCATAATGTAACACTTTGGTGGTATTTAAAAAAATAAAAATTAAAGTAAATTTATTTGAAATATTTTCTCTATCAATTCCTCTACACATAGTACATGGGCTCTTGTACAAGTGATCACCAAAAGTAAATCAAATCAAATCAAAAACACAAATAAATGTGATCTATCAAATCTATACCATAAAATAAAAATAAATCATGCCTCATCAAAAATCATATTTTCATGATCACCATTTAGATCATGCTATATATTTCCACTTTATTTCTTATCCCATGCACATGAAACTCCTACGTTGCATGAATTTTCTATAATCACATAAATGTCAATGTTAAATAAGGATTTTCTCATCCAATTCACACTAGAGTCATTATAGGCTAGAAAAATTCCTATTTCTCTACTATATTTGTGTCTAGGATATGTATTTCTCATGAGGAGTTTTAATGGATTTTTTTGTGGCTTCTGTTTTGTAGGATTTAGATATTAGAAATTATGAGGCCGAAAAAATGAGTGCTTGGCTCTTTTTTAAAAGAAAAATTGAATGATTCTAATTTTCATTCATGTATGGTCTTCATATATTCCCATTTGTAGCAAATTAGTTCCATTATAATGAAAAAAAAAGGAAATTTCACTCTATTTATCATTTCAGAAGAAAAAAAGTCTTCACAATTATTATTTTCTTGAAAGCTATAAATAGGAAAAACATTGTTTCTAATTTGGATGATCGTGAAATTCATAACTTATTATATCATGAAATCTCCAGAAAGGAACAAATTTTAACAAAATGAAACATTTAGTAGAAACATTAGCTCTTAAAAATTTAATTTCGTACTTAAGTATCATCAAATTATGTAGTACACAAAAATACATCTTACCTTACACATATGTTCAATTTGATCATGAAACTTCACATTTACAGGAGGTTAGATAGGGGAAATTGGATTGTAATGTGGATAACTTTTTAAAATACTTAAAAAGATTCAAAGATGACAAGGAAAACATCACAAAATACTCTGTAGCTCTAAAAAATTTAGTACCATCCAGCAACATTGGGAGCGAGCTACGTGGCCGAGCTTCACAAGAGAGCTACGCGGTCGAGAATCCCGAAACAACTACGCGTCCGAGTTACGCGCGAGAATATTTGGGATGCCTCTACATGTAGAAAATGTACGATGGAGTTACATGGGATATCAATGTGTCCAATGTTTCGTCGGCCAGGCCCTTCTGTGCCTATAAATGGGACCCTCGGGGTCCTCATTTGCAGACAGAAAAAAAGTGAAAGAATCACTAAAGCTCACATTGTGAAGCTCTTTCGCCTAGATCTCTCAAATTGTCTTAGGTAGTTCTCTAAAGTAAAAAAGAAGGTATAATTCGAGGGGGTAGGGATGTTGTGATGTTCTTCACATTCTCTTTAATCCTTATATATACCTATGCACTATACCTGTTTGGCACACCTGCACACCATACCTGCGCAATAGGGCAATGCAGGGTACCTACGTTGAACACTTGCACGAGGTACATATGTGAATAGTTCAAATACCCTTCTTTAAATCCATTCATAGCAGGGTATCTCTTTCCTTGGTTCCCTTATTTGAAAGGGGATAAGTGGAATCCTCCCCCAAAACCTCTTCATGCCTCAGTCCTTTTGGTAAGGCACATCAGTGTCTCTCCAATTTGGGTTTTTATTTCCACAATCCGAGTTTTCGCACATTTGTTTCACAATGGTGTTAAGAATCATTGGTTTTTTTAGATTTTTATATCCTCAGTCACATGGACTTTTCTCCCATAAATAGTGTTGGGAAGTTCCATGTCTAGAAGATATTGGGCTTTCGACATCACCCTTTTCAGAGAGGTGACATGGGACCTCAGTTCTCCAGTAGGGAAGGTACACATCGCACTTTCTATTCCGCACGAGTATAGAAGAATTATCCCCTCCTACCAGAGCCAATTTCAGGGCAGCTATCCTTGTATAAACCCCTCACCTTCACCCCTTCATCTTTACATTGGACCCTTGTCCAATGTAAATAGAATAGAGGGGAGGCTCATCGCCCCTCCAACTTCCATGGTCAACGCGCCCACTTCCATCAGTAGAGGAGGATAAGTGTGATGTGTCATTGTTGAATATTTCACATCCCCTTGTTTCTCACACCGAGCATGACTCACATGGGCATAAATATATGTGATGGTTGCAACATGTGCACAAACACTCATTTATGGAACTACGAGAACTCTGATTCTTGTTTTAACTAGGTTACATAGGAATCCCTTTCAAGGATCAAGCTCAATCGATATCCTCCTAAAAATCCAACCATAATTCCCCTAGTTTGGGAATCCTCTCTAGGAAATAATCCCCAGATTTAAACCTCATATCATAAAAGCATCTTTTTCAGGATGTAAGCCCAAACTAATCTTTCTCTGAGGACTATACTCTCTTATGAGATTTATTGAACTACGTGAGCTTTGATTCCCATCCATATGGGATACGTAGGAAGCCTGAATTAGGTTCAAACCCAACACAGCAAATCAACCCTATTCGCTTTGGCCCATATTCCTAATAGGGTCAAATTTTATTTGGAAACCTACATCCTTTCGAATGTTCCTTGGGATGCTTTATCATAAGTCCCACACTGTATCTCAACTAAGCACATTCCTCTTATAGGTCCTTATCAGATTAACATAAAAGATATGATGTGTCCTATTATGTGGCAACGAACTACGAGGGTTCTGATTCCTTTCAAAAGGATATGTAGGTAGCTTATTTTATGAGTACTATCCCAAGATTAAAACAAACATTTGTCTCCCTATAAGACAATAAATTCAAGTGTTCCCCACTAAGTGGCTTAAAAACCAGTATCATCATAATGATGATTAAAATAATTTATTTTAAATAATTTATTTTAATTCCAAGGGATACTTATGATATACTTGGTGAATAAATAAGTATTCAGGAAAAAATTTTCTAATTTCACAAAATAGTCCCAAAGTAAACAATAATTCCCCCCAAAAATGGTGTGATGAGTCTGACCTCCCATACACTCGACCTATGCATGTTCTTAAGTATCATAAAGTTCAAAACATAACGAACTCCTCCATTTGAAATGTAGGTCCTCTTTGGATAATGAACTATTGGATTTTTCTGATTCCATGAATAAATTCCTGGGAAACTATCTAGAAATAGTGATTCATAAATCTAGAATGCACGTTTCAAAGAACTACGAATCAAAAATGGTGAACCCGACATGAATCCTTAACTATGTTAATAATGTTACCCAAATGTTAGGACCCTATAAATTGATAAAGTAATGCCAAACAAAGGAATTATTAAAGAATGTATCCATCTTACAATATTTCACTTTAATAGAACTTGTTTTTGTTCTTAGTTTTCTAAAAAATTCCCTTCAATCAAAGGAATGGATATCTCCAAGACAGTATCTATGAACTTATTTACTGCTACTCAAACTAGATCTCTATCTACAATATGAATTTTATCATCAACCCGATGTCTTCAACATTGGGTCTCCAATGTGCTGATAATGGAATATTTCCAGCACAGTACAATTCCGACTTTGTAGGCTGCTCGACAGGCCCTCCAGGTCAACAATAATCCTCGATCATCTTGAAAATTTTGACCAATGATCAAGAAGAAAATGGTTCAACCCCCCCATATCCAACTGTTTAGGGTCTTTATCTTCGGAATGCAATAATTATTCCCTCTAATAATTCAGGTAGGTGGATAAATAGGTCACTGAATGCCTCAATTCAAAAAATTTGGATTCCTTCCTGAGTAATCTCACCAGCAATCGCTGCCAGAATCATGTTGTAGTATATCCCCAACATGATGGGGGTGTTTCCTCTAGATGTTTGGCCCATGTATCTTAGACCTGGCCACACAAGACAAACCACTAGGGACAACGTCTGGTTAACAAGAAGCAGGTTCTCACCTGTACCTCCCCTTGAGAAGTCCATCGATCAACCTTGATGGAAAACAACGAGCGTGCATATACACCTATTTGTCCTAATTTTGTTGCCCAGCAGTCTCGTCTAACAACAGTCCACCAATCCCAACTGGTAAACACGGTGGATTACTTTGAATAGGCATATAGAACTGTTTACAAGTTATCAATAATTCAGAAAGCTCTTCTGACTACATTTAAAGAAACCCTCCAATCTATTATGGTGGCAACTGGTATGCAGGAACATACACATGTTTACAATCACCAATTCTGTCAGCAGTCTAGTATGCTAGTTTTGAAGAAAACCTATCAACCATACATGAAGGAGAATATTCAGTAGGCATATAAACCAACCAATGTTAATCAAGTCTACCAACAGTCTCGTTTGTTATCACCTAGATAAATTAGTTGGAATGCTCTGATGAAATTTTTTTACCAGACTCAACTCTCTGCCCCAATGCATAGGTACTGTCAAAATCCATTGACATGAAATGGAGGAAAAGAACACGCATATACACCAACTCCAGATACGGAATGGACATTTATTCCTATTTCGGTCGATGAAGTCACTAAACACATCTTGTCAATGGTGAAAGGGAAAACTCTTATCCCTGCCCATTTTCGGGAAGCATGTCAGGATATTTTAACAACTACATCAATAGTATCAGGGGAACATACATATAAATTTTTCCCCACAGATGGGATGACACATCGACATTCCATTTCAGAGCAAATACACACCTCTATTATAGTCTAGGATGGTCATGGGGCATACTCCCCTATATCTTACGGACAACAACATTGATAACATGCACCCTTTCCAATTTGAGCTAACCAGTCTGTTCTAGTAAAAAATTCCAATACAAGCTCATATCCCTGCCCATGATAACCCCTTTTCCCAGCAAGTGGACCAAACCAAGTATAAGAGAACATCCAAGAATAAATCTCACCAAATACTGTAGTAAAATCAAGAGTCAAGCTGTTATTTAGCTCTTCTTATTACTGGAGTTCTTGATGCCCTCATACATTTATCTATTTCTACTCAAAATCCAACCTTCTCAATACCAAATTTTGGAAGTGGTAATTGTAATTCTGAACTTTATCACCAGAAACTTCATCATGAAGGCTTGTTTCATGAAAATTAGTTCAATCCAGAGTTTCTATCTTTGGATGAGATCCATGGAAACCCTCCTTGTGGCCAGAAGACTAAGGAGCAAGAATATTTATCCCTTGCTGTAATCCATCATGTTGATCGTCCCCATAATGGTATTTTCTACGAATGTCCTATCTGCAGTCGTATTTCACATTGTCATAATAATTCTATAATTGACAATGTAGCAACATGAATTCCATCTTATCTTGAGGCACTTGTAAACACTGGGCCAATAATGTCTGATGAATTTTCATTCATAGGAGAAAAACTTTCTCAGTCAGAAGACATCCTAAGGGAACGGTCATTCTCTGAACCTCCCTTGGGACATTTATCATCAAATGAAGAGAATCCACTTTAGTAAGGCCAAGTGGAAAAACCACTAGTAAAATATGATGAAGATGTGTTGAACAAGATGAAACAATTAACTGAAGGAGAAATACCAGTCATGTTTTGGCCTTCAGCAAATTCTAAGATTGATATTCCAAAATTGATGACAGAAGAATTCATTCATGACATTTGCCTCAACTTATGGAAAAATATTCATCATTTGGAAACTAAAGTATTACCTTATGATGAATATAAAAATCATATAAAGTTAATTAAAGGTTTAAATAGACAAATTGAATTGGCATCTCATTCAGTTTCCCAACATCCAAGGGTTGAAAAAATTATAGAACCCTTCAGTGTGAATGTCTAAATGCTCTGAAGAGGCTATGCAAATTAATTTCATGATTCCCAGTATAATGTTTGCATCAGAGGATGGGGTGCATGTGGAAAATTTCATTTCACTACACTCTGGAATAAAAAATTTCATCCCAATGTGGTTTCATGCAATGTTTTTTCCCATGGTCGGCCATAGTCAAAAGGTTTTGTGTGTAATCAAATTTATGCACAAGAACATTTTTTAACCATATATCATCAGAATCAGGACCAATGAAAAGAAATTGTTGAACTACTACTACATGAAGCTTTTGAGAATCTTGAGCTGGCATCCCGTTGAGAAGATGTCTAGTGTTAGAGGATGATAATGTCCAAAAAAGCAGATCAATCTTCTAAAATAGGTGATTTAAGTAATTATCGGATGATCCATCCAGCTAATGTCCGAACCAAAATCTACAAAATCAAAAGAGTAGTTGACCGAATTTTAGCTATAGTAGTTCATGAATCACCCCATATTTTCAGGATATAGGCTCATTTAAAGAAAACTTAAAATTCATTAAACAATGTTCAATGATTTGAAGAAGATGAATATGATCAACCCTAGCCTGCAAGACTGGGGGCTATTTCGCATCTTCAATCCCCTCCTCAAAAGAATTCAGTTTTCTACCGATTAGTGAAGAAGCCACACAAAAGAGTACAGTTAAGCAATCTAATGATTCCCATCATGTTACTATCCTTCAAACAGTTTTAGGGAATTCTTCATATAGAAGAATAGAGTTTCGTGAATGAAAAAAAGGGAGACGATCTTCCAAAAAAACTGATAGAATTCCATTAATGTGTTATACATCAGTAAGTATTATCAATACCATTGCGGAAGATCCTTTAAAAAATAAGTCTAGTTTAGGGGAATTATAATATGAAGTTCTTGTCCATGATTCAGTACACACTGAGGAAAATAAAGAAGTTTTGCATACCCGATATCAAAGGCTTACCCAGAATCTATGTATTCCTTCAAATAACCAACTAACCCCTCTCTAAAAGGAATCCAACAAGGAGAAGGAAAAAAGTTAGATTGCATCTCACTATTCCACTAGAGAAGGTCAATATCATTCACTTGTAGTGAGACTTCCACAGCAAGAAGAGGAAATGATGCAGTTGAAATGACTCATCACGGAGTTACTTCATAACAACATTTTTGCAAGATGGTATCCCCTAGAAAGTCTCCAACATGAAAATATTGTAGGAGATCTTCAACAAAGAGGATTTGTTGTAAATAATGATATAGGTAAAGAATTCCCTCAGTTGGATTCACAATCAGGACAAGATCATGTACATCCTGATAGACCTATTTCTATGGGTTATCCAATATAGATATCAGCACCCCCGTCAGTGGTCTTACCAGTTTTTACACCATCTCATGTTCCAGTTGAGAGATCTACACAGAATCCATCTCATCCAGATATTCCACAAATTCTTATGAAAAAAATTGAGGCATTAACTACTCAATTGGAAGATATGGATGAATGACGTGCACTAGTTCAACCTAAAAACAATGATTACCCTTAATGGGTGGGTGAAATTTATCCCCCATAAAATTTTTAGAATACCAAATTCCCACTATTTAATGGTTTGGGAGATCTGGAAGAACATTTAACACATTTTGTTTCTTGTTGTGATCTTATGATGGGATCTCCTCAATAACAAGAAGCAGTTAAGATCATGTGTTTAGCGTAGTCATTACAAGGACTTTCTTTTGTCTGGTATACAAGTTTGCAATCATAATCAATTATTATGTGGTAAGAACTCCATTAGAAATTCCATCTTCAATTTAGCTCAACATTACCATAGACAATAGTTTTTGATCTTAACAATTTTTGAAAAATTGAGAAAATTAAAGAGTTTCATATTTCAATTCTTATTGGAAGGGACTAACATATTTATTAAGTTTATCAGTTCCTCAATTAGAGTTTCTGCCAATATGTCGGTAAAATCTTCCTGATGAATTACGCACACCATTGATCCCAATGAAATACACAAGAGGGTTTCGAGACCTTACTTCAATCGGTCAGCATATACAAGTCTCTCTTATAAAGTGATGGGCTAAAACTCTTTTAATTCCGTCAGTTCATGGAAGGAGAATAGGAATAGAAGAAGATACTAAAATTACACTCAAACAGGCACCTATACCTACTTATACCACAATACCTTCATCAAACTGATAGGATCCACTTCCTGAGCAACAGCAGCAATGACAACCTTCTCAAGATGATCAAAGGGATCAATGGAGGAAACATTTTGAGTAATTAACGAATAAAATCTATTCATTAAAAAATGATCACGTTCCTAGCTAATTCATATTAGACTTAGAAAACAATTTGGTTCAGTTTCCAAGGCCGAAAAATCTAAATAATGACCGATATGAAGATCGTTCTAATTATTGTCCCTTTCATCAAGTATTGTGACACCCTATTCACGATTTCATTGTTTTCGAAGTCTTTTTGTAAATGATAATAGACACAGGATGAGTAAAATTGAAAAGTCCATTAGCTCATGTAGAATGGGTTATTTCCACCAATCCAGAGGTATTAGAATATTGGGAAGAGGTTAAAAGTAAACAATGTTCAAAAATATAATCATTGGATGATTAGGAAAACAATCAACTGAACTCATGCTATTTAATGAACACAGAAGAAACAACCAATTGTGTCTTCTACCACTCCTGCCACATCAAAACCAACTTCCTCAAAGTTTCATTCCTCAAATAAACAACATGGTCATAAGGGTAAAGAGTACTCAGAAGAAGATGAGGTCAAATAAAGGCCATAGTTGTCCTTAACCCTAACATATTTCATGCCATCTATCTCAAAATCTGGGGCACCGCCCCGCCAAACGGTAAAACCAGAGGTAATCTATCAGGTAGAATCCTCATCAAGTGATTTCTTGTTATGATTATCCTCTGCCTCAACCCCTATATCTTGAAATCCTTTAATATTTACGAGTTGTTTGGCCTCTTAAAAATCTTTTCGCAGCATATGCTCCTGCTCCCATTGGAGAATAGTCTCTTTCATGGCATTTTAGACCAGCATATAATTGAACCCACCAATCCCCAAAAAACATAATATTGCTGTGAGTATTGAAAAATTGGACGACAATTCATCTAAATGATTTTCAGCAATTATGCTCCAGATCTTTCGACATGTCTTTTTTGTGCCATTCCTATAGAATATTGCATCTCTAATTCTGAATCTGAGTCAATACCATGAGGTAAAATGTACTCTGGAAATAGGTCTCTTAAAGAGTTGTTTTGTTCTACTTCTCATGGAGGAGTAGAATCCTCCGCCTCTGATCTAGGAGCTGATAACCCAAAATAATAAATCACTATCATTATTTGTTTCAAATTGAGGAGACAAATATGATTCAGATGGATGACTATATTTACCCAACAATAAGTCAGCTACTTGATTGGATTCATCCAATATATTCTCAGATCCAGTGTTTTGAGAAGGTGTTTCTTGAGAGGGGGGATTTCCTCGAATCTGTTTGGGTATGAAATTTGAAGGTTCTAGAACATCTCTTGATGTTAGATCCTCTGAATGTATTTCTTCAGCCCCAGCAGAAGGATAATGTGGAACACCCTGTTCCGGAAGATCCTTTGCAACATTTTTTGCAGATAAAGCGACATAAGGTGAATTTTTATGTAAAGAATAAACTTGAAGAAAAAATTATCTATGGAAAATGAAGGAATAAGAACGTACTTTCATGAAATTCCTCAGGGAAATATCCACACTCCTTGATGGAACCTGTAATATCAATATTCAGATTAAGCGAGTCCATCATTTTAGTGTATTTGGCTTAAAATGTTACAGCATCCTCACAATTTAAGGTATCCATCAATTTTTTGTTGATGCCCAAATTGACTCTTCTGACATTTTGTTCCATGGACTCTTCAATTGGTATTCCAGCATCATATCTTTCTGAGTTTGGGTTAATATCAACAATTTTTTTAGATTTCCCTAGATCTTCAGTCCTTTCTTCTGAATCAATAAGAATATTAGTGTTTATTATTTTCAGGATCCTTTGACAAAAGTAACTGGGGAATGTATTTAATCTTAACATGATCTTCCTCTCTCTCAATAGAGCCAGAAGAAGGTATAACTGAATCTTTTGATGGTACAGATACATCAACATGAACTCGGGTTTCCCCTGGGAAATCTTTTTCTGATTGTGAAGCATTAGATCATAATCCCTTGAGAATGGAGAGTTACATATATCCTACAAGAGGATAAAATGTGGTTACCAGAACAACTTGAGCAAGTTTTATTCCATACAGATTGTATAAATAATTACTCTTTCAGAAAACGCTTTAATGAAATATCATTTCTCTTTTGCATAGCTTCTTGAATGATTGAGGATAGATTGAAACACTTTTCTTTTTTTTTGGGAATCCTGAGGTAATTGTTGAGGATTATCTTCCGCCATTACCCCATTCATGATTCTTAATCCTAGATAATTTTCTTGAGACTTGGGTGGATTATTCATTGAGCCAATGGGAGAACCTACAGGACTATACTGAGGCGATTCAATAATCAGTCCAGATCTTCCTTCACTACATTCATGCTGCATAAATACATTTTCATCAAGATTATTGATGGTAAATGATAAATAAAGAGTTGAGATGAAACAAAAAGGGAAATACATTCTCGGTATTAACATAGATATCCCACTCCTCCTCAAAATCAATAATTACCCTTTTGTGGAATCCTATGTCCGTCATTTTAGATACTCATTTAGAGGATGGGATTTGTTCATTAGTTTCATATATAAAAGTATATAATTCCACTATATACTTATGTACTTCATCTAAGTTATTGTTTTGATTGAAATCAGAAGGTGCCTTGATATCACCAATCTCTGGTATTCAATAAACATGTTGAAGAACTGCCCAGGCATCCCAGAAATCATGGGTTATACTCTCCCAGTTATGAATGGACGAAGGTCACACATAATCCGATCTTGGCCTGGTTGACTGTGGAATAGGTTCAACACCATCCGATTGAAGTGATTCTATAGACATTTATTCCACAGAAAATTCAACAGGTGGAATAGGAATATCTGTTTGAAGGTGGTGACAGGATCTCCTTGTTGTTGGAGGTATTGCTTCTTTAGCGTTGGTCTTCTAGGTGTACTTCTTACAAATACATTTTGAGGGCTCTAAAACCTATGAATTTTTTTTATCATATCTGGCCTTGGACTTCTTGCCACAATTTCCACATACAATAGTCGTTGTAGCTACCACTCGATATACTCCTCTTGTCAGAGCCCCATGAGGATATGAAGAAACCCTATCTTTGGCATACCTGGCATCCAATTCGATTGATGCATCTAGTGGGGGTATTATATTGGACAATTTAGATACCTCTAGTGTTGTTAGAATCCATAATTGTTGTCATACCCTTGGGTGATTCTCATGCATGACATATATAGGTGGGAAATTATTTGATTGTTAAAGTCATAAAAACTGACGAGAAAACTAATAGGGGACATATGCCTCACAAATAATTTCACCATAAATCCTGGTTGATAATACGCCATCCTTGAATGCCGTCATTTGAGATCTCAACTCATTATTCTTTTCTTTACCATCATCAAAAAATGATCAAGTTGGTGGATTTCCAAAAGGAAGAAGTTGAATTATCCCGAGACATTCAAAACCATCAATACCTCATCATCTCTCATGTCTAGAAGATTAATACCAAAATCATTCTGTAAAAACGTGGTAAGTCAACCATTAGGAACATTGACTAAGTTCAACACTTATTATAATGCAGAATGTGCTGCAATACAACCCCACAAAACATTGAAGGGCCCCTAAATCCTAAATGAAGCCTTCCCATTGTATAAATGTAGTAGGAGATGGTTAATTAGGGCCAATACAGGGGTTTCTAGCCCAAGATATTTCCCCTCTACATATTTATCTACAATGATGAACGTCCCTGATCTTACACCTCCTCCGGATTCATGGACTGGAAGCAAATAAACACTTATCCACATAGAAAGGATGGAAACTAAGCGTACTTTTTCATCTATATCAGGTTTGACATTATAACCCCAGTTCTTGTAATTCACTCATTCCAGTGTAAGACAATATGTGCCTGAACTTCCTCTATTATTCGCAGAAGAAAAAATAGTAGGACATCTACAGGTTGGACCTTCCTCTGTTTTTTGTTCTGAGAAGGATTCCATCCACACTCTAGCATGAATATATTTTTTATCCTTGGGTAAATTCATTGCTATCATAAATAATTCATGGGCCAGCGGTGCGATTCTAGTAATATAACCACATTTTGATGTGTGTGGGATGAATTCATCATACATTTCCCCAATAATAGTAATTCTAGCTATTTGGTAAATGTCCCATAGAATAATACCAACATTACTATGCGTGAAATGAAAGGAATTCATTTGTGGACTCCATCAGCTCGGTAATTCCGGAATGAATTCATTTTTGTAAACATATGTTTTCCCCATCTAGATAGATTCATAGATATGAATGTCTTATGAATATTTTTTGAATTTTTTACAAGTCTGATGTACCCAGAATGCCCACATCCAATCAGGATTTACACCCCCTCCAGAACAAAGGTCCCAGTCCCCATTCTATCCATTTTATTTATTTGTTTGGGAAGCCCGAAAAGTGGAATCCTGACAATGTGGTCTTGGATCTACAACATGATCCTTCAGGTCTGGAGTGAAACCAATGTGATAAAGGATTCATAGGTGCATGACATACCTACGTGACAAATCTGTGCGAAGGAATTACGTGAACAAATTGTGTTATACATGAATCCATCGAGATCTTTTTTCCAGACTTTCACTTAAGGACTTGACCCTCTTTTTGTCTTTTAGATCCAATCCTGAGGGGGGGGGGTGTGATTTTGTTGACACTACTTAAAAAATCAAAGATTAGAAGGGAAAAATCAACAATTACTCCAAATCTCTACGCAATGTTGTAACATCTAGCAACGTCATGAGCGAGCTATGCGGCCGAGCATCGCAAGAGAGCTACATGCCCGAGCTTCACAAAATAGCTACGCATCTGAGATACGCATGAGAAGATATGGGATGCCTCTACAAGGAGCACTTGTGTAGTAGGGCTATGTGGGATACCTATGTGGCCATTGTTTCTTTATCCATGCCCATCCGTGCCTATAAATAGGACCCTGTGGCTCTTTATTTTTTAACTGAAAAAAGTGAAAGATTCTCTAATGCTCCCATTGCGTTGCTCTTTCGCCTAGATCTCTATAATTGTCTCATGTAGTTCTCTAAACAAACATATAATGGATAATTAATGGGGAGTGGAAATTTTTTAATTCCATCGCATTTTCTTCAATCCTCATCCATACCTACGTGCTATACCTTCATGACACACCTCCCCACTATACATGTGCAATAGGGAAACACGGGGTACGTACGTGGCACACCTGTGTGAGGTTCCTATGTGACCACTTTAAATACCCTTCTTTAAATCCTTTCATGGCGGGGTATCTCTTTCATTCATTCCCTTATTTGAAAGGGGATAACTTGAAGCCTCCCCCAAAACCTCCTAACTTCTAAAAACTTTGGGTAAGGAAAATCAGTGTGTCTCCAATTGGGGTTAGTATTTCCAAAGTCGTATGTTTTCCAAAATTGTTTCACAATGGGGATAAGATTTATGTGATGTTTGGGGGTTTGTATTTCCACAGTCACATGGACTTTTCTCCCAGAAATAGTGTTGGGATGTTCCTGATTTGGAAGATGGTGGGATTCTGACCTCTCCCTTTTCAAAGAGTTGACTCTAGAACTCATTTCTCTAGTAGGGAAGGTACACTTCACACTTTCCATTCTGTGCAAGTATATGAGAAGTCTCCCTCCCCTACTAGAATCAATTTCAGGGAAGCCATCCTAGAATAATCCCCTCACCTTCACCCTTTCTTCCCTACATTGGACCCTTTCCCAATGTTAATAGAACATTGGTAAGGCTAGTCTTCATGCCCTTTTCCACGGTCGACACCCCCTCTTCCATCATTAGAGGAGGAGAAGTGTAAAGTGTCATCGTTGAATCTATCACAGCCTCTTATTTCTCACATCGAGCATGACTTGCGTGGGCTTTGAGATATGTGATTGTAGCATCATGTGAACAAACTCTCATTGAATGAACTACGATAACTCTAATTCATGTTCGAACTATGATATGTAGGAAGCCCTTTCAGGGACCGAACTCACTGGATATCCTCCTCAGGAATCCATCCTTTATTCCATCAATTTGGGCATCCTCCTTAGGAAGTAATCCCTAAATTCAATCCTCAAATCATCAAGGAATCCTTTTCAAGATGTAACACCGAACTCATATTTCTCTAAGGACCATACACTCCTATGAGATTCATGGAACTACGTGATCTTTGATTCCAATCCATATTGGATACGTAAGAAGCCTCCTGGAGGTTCAAACCCAAAAAAATCAAATCAACCTTGTTCCCATTGTGCCATATTCCCAATAGGGTCTGATCCTATATGGAAACCTATATCCTTTCTAAAGTTTCTTGGGCTACCTCAGCATAAGTTCCACACTATGTTTCCACTAAGCACCTTACAATTAGAGTTCCTTATCACATAAACTTAAAAGGTTTGATGTGTCCTATTATGTGGCACTGAACTATGAGAGTTATTATTCCTTTTACAAGGATACATAGGTATCTCATTTTATGAGTACAATTCAAAGATTAAAAAAACATTTGTCTCCCTGGATGACAATTAATTCCAAAGTGCCCCACTGAGTGGCGTAATAACCAGTAACATCATAATGATGATTAAAAGGTTTTTTGTTAAATAAGTGATGGTAAATTCCAAGGGATACTTATGATATACTTGGTGAATTAATAAGTACTCATGACAAAATATTTTAATTTTACAAAGTGTGTCCTGGAGTAGACAATAATTTCCCCCAAAAAGGGTGTGATGAGTCTGACCTCCCATACTCTCGACCAATGCATGTTCTTAAGTACCGTAAAGTTCAAAACATAACAAACACATTCCTTTAGAAATCAGGTACTCTTTGGATAATTAACTATTGGATGTTTTGATTCCCTGAATAAATCCAATGGAAAGCGCATGGAAACAACAATTCTTAAATCTAGAATTCACGTTTCAAGGAACTAGGAAAAACTAACCTAACATGATATTCATGGATTTAAAGGAAAATAAGAATTAATGTATAGTGTAGTCCATAAGAAAAATTATTATTTTAAAATGTAATATTAAATAAAAATAAGTTCATCAATCATTTAAAAAAATGTACCTCAAAACCTCAGATTTTTGCAGAAATAAATCAAATTCTGGTTAAAGAAATCATGGTTTGGTTCTCTATAAAAATGAATAGAATGTAAATAATATGAAAAAAATGGTTATGAATCCTAAAAGTAAAATGATTTCATAAATAAAGATAGTTATATGTAGTATGGTATTTTAAAATTAGTGTACTTTTCATAAAATTTTGATTGATTTTTTACTTGAAACAATTTCATTGCAGTATTCATTTAAGACCAACTTAATTAAATAGATTTGATTACTCATTGATATGGGTTTCAAAAATATAAATGATAATCATATCACCTCAAAATTGTTTACAACAAACTATATTTTTAAAATGAACACAAAAATATCTAAAAAACAAACAACAATTATTTTTAGAAACACATAGTTATTTTAATAATCTGTAAATCAAAAAACAAATACAAATCCTAAACTACAAGGGTTCCCACTATCACACATAAATGATCGTGTGTACTCAATGAATTCAAATAGATTTAACATGTACGCTTATTTTGAAATGAATCACTGTAAGAAAGAAAGTGTAAATGAGAGGTACGACCTGACTTATTGGAAATGCAACGTTGAGTTAAAATCCTATGTGTTTCTTTCTGAAAACATAAATAACGTAAAAATAAAACATAATAAATTTATTAAAAGAGATTAAAAAACAATTTGAATGATAAAATAAGGATAAATATTTATTTAATCCCCCATGTGGCCCCTATGTTTTTCTACAACCAGAGGTGCAGTCTTAATTGGTTATCCCTAATCTGAGGGTGGATGAAGATTATTTCTCATGAACCAACATGAATTCATCCTCCAAAGATGAAATAATTTATTTTTATTGAAAAATACACGGATATAGTATTCCAAACCCCCATCCATGGGAATGAGGAAAAAATGTCATGGTGAAGTTAGGATAATGAAGGAGTCCTCATATTCCTTGGTTTCCATTTTCCAAATATCGTTTTCTGTCACCAGTGAATTCTCAAGGTATAAAAATTCAACCATTTTATAGTATAAATATTGAGTCTCTATTTCCAAATTAAAATCCACATTGTTATCCTCTTATTCTCCCTCCAATAAATTATTAACTTGTTTGTTGAACTCCAGTTGTTCCTCTTTAGGTTCATCTTCTTTTTCATAATCATCATACAATGAATAACATAAGTTAGAAGAATATAAAAAATTTAATCAAATGGATGTAATAAAAAATAAATTTACAAAAAAATCAAGAGATAATTAGTTCAGGAATATATAATATGCTTGAGAATATTATTCTTCCATCACTTCTTTATTAGAATGTACCTCTTCGTGCTGAATAGTATCCAATAGAGGTAGTTATTTAGTCTCCCACATTTCATGGATCTCCATAGAAAAATAAGTGATGACTCAGGGGGTCTTCATGGAAATTGGGAACATCATTAAATTTTAGAATGTAATGGATGGTCTCAGTTATATTTTGAGCCATAGCTCTAAATATTTCTTTTTTCTTGTCCTCCCTTAGGTTATCTATGAATTCTTTGAATGTTCCCCCGCTATTATTCGTTTTCCAAAATAACCACACCACCCTAACAATAGATGAAACACCATAATCCATGGAAAATGGTGAGTCAATAATTTGTTCATTTATCAATGGGTAATTTTTCCATAAATTAATGAAATAATAATTTGAAAACAAATTTGAAAATAATTATATATATATATATTATTCAATAAAATCCAAACATTTATAATTAGATTTTTGGACTACCTCCTCGGCAACAAGACCAGGTTTAATGCACGGATATCATGGTGCATGGAAAAACATTTAATGTACTCATGTGTAGTCTAGTTATTAACCCTATGGTGTCTCTTGAAGAGGTGTGCACACAATACAGTTATTAACATTTATATGAGGGTAAAAATGTGTTTTTAGAATAATTTAATTAAATAAATATTAAAATGATATTTTAAATTTAAATGATTATAAACTATGATTATAAATGGGTGATTAGGTGAGGGTTAGTTTCTCAATTGTAATGTTGTCATTTTTCAATTTGATACAATCCTGTTTCTGTGTTGATTACAGTGCATTTCCAAAATCGTTTTCTCTCACATCCATGTTGAAATTGTGATGGTGAGAGAAACAAATACCTAGATACCAGTCTAGTCAACACTCCATCCATGTTCCAAACAAGTTTATTGAAAATCGTCAATTTTCATGGGAAATTCCCAATCGGGTGTTGTTTATCCAAAAAAATAAAAAACATCCACTTATTCTTTTACACATAATGAAAATCGTCGAATATTTCACCACCAATCCATGGTCTATTCCATCATAAATAAACCAAAAATCAGTGGAGGGGGATAATTATTTTTAATATGGAAAAAATAAATATTGGAATTAAAATTCACGAATGATGGAACAGGATAATAAATTCCTCTGTATGAAATTGAAAATAACATTCAAGAAGAATGAAATATCTTTTAATTTTCCCCACAGATTAATCAATTAAAATTAGAAAACGAACCCTTCACAAATCACTAAAAATGTTTTCCCCACCAAGGCAAGGGTAATATATATGAATGAGTAAAAATAAGGAATTAAAAATCAATAAAAAATAATTGAAATAAAATAGAGAATGTGAAAAATTCTCCTTCTTGGTGTCAAGAAAAGAATGGGATGGAATTGAGAAAATTTTAGAGGGAGGATCATCTCTTCTTTTGTTGGATGAATTTTACCCTATAAGTTGATGCATTGAAGCCCAATTAAATGACATCTTCACACATTTAATCCTTATCGAATATTGTACATAAATATTCTTTCCATATATAATAAAAAGATTAGTGTATTTTGGATGAGTATTCCAATTATTACTTCTATTAATACTCTGACAATTTATTCTGTCAATTCAGACTCTCCAAATTGAAAACCTCTAGATTTGAATGCTTTAATGACAATTAAAAATTCCAATTCATGCTTATTATCCTTCATATAAGATGTTTTAAAATGTATTTCACATCCACCCACATAAATTCATAGTAATTGGGCCCACCATGAATGTGTTAGGGACCCCACACCAAGAATTGACAGATATGTAAATAGTTTTCATGGTCCAAATTGTGAGCTTCTTTTGAACTTAGATATGGTCGTTTCGTCTTTTGGTCATATAGGTTCACATGAATACATTAATTTTTAGATTCCCGAAAAGAAATTATTTTTCAATTTATATTAATTTAGAATTTTTTTGGAAAAAATACAAAAATAGTTTTAAATTGTTAAAAATGCGACAGGGGCCATTTTTACTATTATGCTCAAAATACCACCAATATCATAAAATGTGGAAATTTATCTTAAAGTAACACTTTGGTTAGATTTAAAACAATAAATTCAATATAAATTTATTGAAAATATTTTCTCTATAAATTTTTCCACACTATGAACATGGACTCTTAGAAAATTAAACATCAGAATTAAATCAAATCAAATCCAAAACACATACCCATGAGATCTATGAAATCCATTCCAAGAAACATAAATATTTCATGTCTCATCAGAAAACATTATTTCAAGTTCACCATTTATTTAATATAATATATTTCCACTTCATTACTGATCCCATGAACTTGAAACACCTACCTCACATGAATTTCCTCTCATCTAATAAATGTAAATGTTCAATAATGCTTTCGCATCCAAACTCACAGAACTGTTACAATAGGCATGATAAAAATAAAACTTATCCTCCCAATGAAAGTCAAGGATTTGTGTTTCTAATGAGGCATTTTTACGGTTTTTATGTGGATTCCAGTTGGTCTGATTTAGATGGTAAAATATTTTGAGGCCAAAACGGGAGTGCTTTGTACTTTTTTAGAAGAAAAATTGAAAGATTCTTATTTTAACCCGAGTATGTTCATCATATCTTATCTTTTGTATACAATTAACTCCATAATAATGAAAAAATATGAATTTTCACTCAATTTATCATTTCACCAACAATAATTCATTCTTATATAATGTTTTTCGTGAATGATCCAAATATGCACATCTTTTTTCTACCTTGGAATCTGTAGAAAAGAACAAAAAATTTTAATGAATGCACTAGAAAGGCAAAGATTTTGGGAAAATGAAATATTTAGTAGATAAATCATCTCTTCACCATTTAATTTTACACCCATTGTATCACCAAATGTGGTAGTACACAACAAGACATCTTCCCCCAAACATATGTTCAACTAGATAATCCAATTTCACCTAAAGAAGATAATTGATAGGTAAAATTGGCTTGTTATGCAGATAACCTAACAGGCTATTCATGGTTTCTAAGGGATACAAGGATTAATGTATAAGGAAATCCATAATAAAAAAGTTTATTTTTAAAAGAAGGCTTTAAATTCAATAAATTGATCAATCTTTTAAAACACATGTACCTCAAAACCTCATGTTTTGACCAAAATAAATCAAATTATAGTTAAATAAACCACGATTTGGTTCTCTAATTAATGAGGTGAACGTAAAAAATATCACAAAAGTTGAAAATATGCCTCATAGAAAATTTATTTTAAAAAAAAGATAGTTATATGTAGCATGGGATCTAAAAATATGAGTACTTTTCATGAAATTCTAAATAAATTGATCTTGAAACAATGTAATTGCAACATTCATTTAATCTCAGTTTCATGGAAAAGATTGGTTGACAACTTAAAATGGGTTTAAAAATAGGAATTATAGTAATTTCAAATCAATATTTTTTACAACAAATCGAAATTTTAAAATAAACACACAAATATCTGAAAAATAGAAAACAATTTTTTTATAAAACATATTATATTTTTAATATTCAGTAAATCAATCACCAAATGTTAATACTAAACTACAAAGGTTTTATCCCCCAAAAATAAATAATGTATTTTCATTAATGCATTTAAATATAATTAATGTGTATGAAGATTTTAAAATCAATCACAAGAAGTGAGAATGTGTAATGGAGAGGTACAAACTGACTTATTCAGAATGCACCATTGAGTGAGGATCATAAGAGTTTCTCTTTTAAAACGAAATTAAAAGTAAAAAGTTAACAAAAAAATTTTATTAAAAGGAATGAAAAAATCATTTATATTATAAATTAAGGAATAATCTTTGTTTATTCCCCCAAGTGGGCCTGGGGTTATGACTGCCTCTAGAGGTGCAGTTCTAATAGGTTACCCATGATCTGATGGTGGTTTATTTTCTTTCTAATGAACAAACATGAAATATTTTTTCCAGCATTCACTACATACTTTTTATTTAGGACTCCAGGGATACAGTATTCCAAATCCACCTCTATAGGAATGATATAAAAATATGCATGGTGGAGGTAGGATAATGAATGAGTCCTACTCATTTTGGATTCCATTTTAAAAATTCATCTTCATTCACCTGTGCATTTTCAATCTATACAAATTCTTACCCTTAACGATATGAATCTTATTTATATATTTACTCATCAAAATCCACATTTATCTCCTACTAATCTCCCTCCAATAAATTATTAACATATTTGTGGAGATCTAATTGTCCCTCTTTAGGTTCGTATTCTTTCTCAAAATCAACATATAAGGAGAAAAACAAGTTGGATGAATTTGAAAAATTAAAACAAGTGGAGGTAATAATAAATTATGTTTCATAAAAGTCAAGAGATAATGAGTTCATGAAAATAGTATATCCCAGAGTTCGTTAATCATCAATATATTCATCTTTGGAAATCACTACTTAGAGTTGAGTATTAGAAAATAGAGGTAGGTAGTCAACCTCCTCCATTTTATTGATCTCCATAGAAATATAAGGGTAGTATATGGGGGGATATTCATTGACATTTGGAACATCATACAAATCTACAAATTAATCGGTGAACTCAGTTATCTTTTGTTCCATCGATTAAAAAATTTCGTTGTTCATTCCACACTTATGTCATTTACGAATTCATTTAATGTTTTCCCCCAATTATCTGTATTAAAAAATAACTTCACCTGTCTCACAATAGAAGATACATAGTCCGTTTTTGAAATGGGCGAGTCATTAATTTTTTCTTTCATTGGTGGGTAATTTCTCCATTAATTAATAATATTATCATCTGACAATAACATGGAATATGTTGTTATATATTTTTTTAATATTAAAAGAGTCAAATATTTATAATTAGATTGTGGTACTACCTCACTGAGAACTGTGCCAAATTTGACGCATGCATATCATTGGGCATGGAAAGAAAATTAAATTCCTTAACAATAGTATAGGGATTAACCCTAGAATGCCTACCTAAGATGAGTATAGACACAGAAGTTTGTCAAATTTATATAAGCATAAAAATGGTGTTTTTTTAATAAATTATAAAGAATATAATTGAAGGAAATTTTTTAATTAAAATGATTGAAAACAATGATTTTAATGGGTGATTAAGTCAATGTAATTTTCAAAATTTTAATTATATCTTCGTTCAATATAAATCAAACTACTTTATTTGAGTTGATTAAGGAGATTTTCCAGAATCGTTTCTATCAAATTGTGAAATTGTGAGGGTGAGAGAAAACATTACACAGATCTCAGTTTGGTCACCTCACCTTCCATGTGAAAAAGAGTTGTATTTAATATCCTCAACTGACAAGGGAAAAACCCAATCAAGTATTTTTTATCCAAAATAATCATGAACATCCACTTCCCCTATTACACGTATTGACGATCATCGAATACTTCACCACTAATACCTTGTTTATTTAATTGTATATAAACTAGAAATTAGTGGAGGGATATAATGATAATTTACCAAGGAAAAAATAAATAACGTAACAAAAATTAAATAATTATTTCACTTTATAATAAAATAATCTATTTGAAATTGAAAACATCATTTAAGAAAAAGGAAATTTCATTAAATTGTGTCCAAGAACTCATGCATTACAAATTAGAGAACCAACCCTTAAATAATAACTCAAAATGTTTACCACACCATGGTAAGGGTAATAATGATTAATGGGGAAGATAGAGGAATTAACAATCTATAAAAATGAAATGAAATAAACTACATAAAGACATATAATTATCTTTCTTATTGTTCAGTAAAGAGTGGGATGGAATTGAGATTCTTTTAGTGGCAGCATCTCCCCTCCTTTTATATGAATAATTTTTCACCCTAGTGGTGATGAATTTTAGCCCAATTAGATTACCTATTCACAAGTTTCACCCTTCTTGAATTTTTTTTCACAAATAACTTTTCTATCACTCTTCAAAATTTTATCACATTTGAATGTGTATTGCAATATCTAGTCCATTTTATTCTGAAAATTTATTTTGTTCAGTCAGACTCTCCAAATCACAAACCTCTATATTATAATACACTAATAGCCATTAACGGCCAATTCAAGCATACGATACATTATAATTTATATTCTAAAACGTGTTTATTATCCACCAACCGAATGACACGGCAATTAGGCCATGTGTGAACGAGTTAGGGACCCCACACTAAGAATCAACAGATCTGTAAAAAAAAATCATAGTCCAAATTTTGAGCTTCTTCTGAGCTTTTATATGGTCGATTGATATTTTGATCAAAAAAAATAAAATGAATCTCATAATGTTAAGAATGATGAAAAGAAATTATTTTTCAATTTTGATTAATATAGAAAGTGGTATGGCCAAAATACATAATTAATTTCAAACTGTTAAAAAGATGACAAGGGCCATTTTAACGATTAAGCTCAAAATACATCAAATATCATTAAATGTGGAATTTTATATTAAAGTAATACTTTGGTGGGATTTGAAACAATGAAATTCAATGTAAATTTATTAATAATATTTTGTCTATCAACATACTACATCCTCATTAAGCGATGTGATTCTTATTTCGCTTATGATTTTCATCATAGGTTCTAAGGGTAAATTTATTGAATATATTTTATATTAATGTCCAATAAATACTTCTTCCAATATAATATCACATGTATCATCTTAACTTCCAATCCATTAGGAAAATAAAAATGTCACTTATATGTATGTTTGGACTACCGCCCCATGTATCTAAGCATTTTATTTTTCTAGTTACTTTTACATTAGTGGTATTATGAGGGAATATGATTCATATTAATTTTATACAAAAAATATAAATGATTATTTAACATTTATATAATTATAATTTTTCATTAATTCCATCTGTTGAGAAAATATAAATGTCTTTCATGTGCATGCACGACATATCATCTACATGAATAGTGTAAACAGTTTTCTATCTAAAGCTTTTATCGATTACCAAACATTATTATATAAAAAATATATATGATATTTTTGTCATATAATAAATTACGGTGATGAATGAAGACGAATAATATAGAGGGACAAAATTTTTTGAACCCAAACATACATGATAAAATTGATCATTTATCAATAGGAACGGTGATTTCTACAATGAATTTTAAATAAAATGATGAAAAAATAATATAAGTAAATACAAATGTGATGAAATATATGATTACGAATATATAATATATTTTCAATAAAATGATATTCTTTCATGAGTTCTGAACATGTTTTCTGGATTTGAGATATGTGGTATGTTATTATTGTCATAGTTTTCTTTCATCGAGAATGATGTCATATTATGCACCTATATTTGTTTATGAGGTTTATAAAAAGACACAGAGATATGTAATATAATTACATAATTCAATCTCAGAATTGATTATGATTCATTTAATTTTATTATTTCTTAGTAATTATGATTAAATGTAACATTGTGGTAATATTCTTATGGTACAATATCATATTTCGTAATGAATAATTATGTCGATGTATAAGAATATGAAATATTATGATCCATCTCTCAATAAATACATGAAATGCATTTTCCCATATTTATTCCATGATAATTCATTTCCTATCATGATTTCACTCTCTTTATGTTATCAAGATATTTCTATAATATTTTTAAGAAAAAACTACATAATTCCTCTATATACTTTAAAATCCATTTTCATCCAAAATCACGATTTTTAATTATTATCTTTTATAGTTTTAACAATATACAAATGATTTATTAAATAAATATTCCCCATTTTTTGATTATTATTATTTTTGAAATGAATCATAATTTTTCATTCCAAAAAAATAATGTTTTGATTTTATAAAAAATATTAATGCAATATTTATGTTAATAAAATTTCATACATTAATGATAACTCATTTTTTATTGATTAATTTATAATACACCATGGTAATTTTCAAGGAAAAAAAATAAATTTATTTTATCTTTTAGTTTTAATAATATTTCGAAATTGAATGGGTTATTTTCAAAATGAATGTTTTGAATAAATTTATTTGGTATATCTAATAATCATTTACATCAAACCTTTTTTATACACATGATCCACTTGGAATATGTGGTATTTATATCATGTTTATTTCTTTTATAGATGGTTTATGATTAGTTTGATAGGTGATGTATAATTTTATTAAAATTCCACATAATACATTCAATGGTTTAAGATTATTTTTTTTATTAGTGTATCTATTATCATTTCATATGTTAGATTTTCAATATGAATGTTTATTTTTTTTATTTTCTAGCTATTTCTTTTTAGGAATTAATTAGACATTTTATGTTATAGGATGGGACCTCTACAATACCAAATTTATTCTGTTGGTATCATGAGACATTCTAGATTGGGTATTTGGGTGAGGCCTTATCCACTATGTCTTGTAATGAGGACATGATGATATAGTTATGTTTTCTAGAATTATGTATCATTATATTATGGGATTATTTTTTATTGTCAATATTATTACGTTATTAGTTATAATATCCCCAGATATATTTTAAGCTCAAATAATTATGTATACATAATTATTTTGTTATATTTATTAATTACAGTTTATTTGTTATGATCATGTTATTTATAAAATGAAAATTATTTTATTTATTTACCTTGTATATTAGTTATTCATTTTTTACTCATGATTGTTTCAATTGAACCAGTACACTAGAGAAGCATTTCATCTCACCACTTAATTATGTTTCATTCCATAGGATGCCAATATGAATGTTATGATTGATTTATAGGAATATACTGAAGGGAATAATGATGTTATAAAATAAAATGTATGTTATATATATAAGTTTTCAAATATAAATGTGTTTAAAGTATGAATATATTTTCCCAAAACTAATAAACTATTCTTTCCATCCAAATGTGATTAAATATATATACTACCAATGTAATAATGAAACCATCGACTCCGGGATACTAGGGTCATAGTGTATAAACATTTCATATCAATAAGAATGATAAGTATGCTTTTTATGTAAAAAAATCAGGTCAGATTCATTGGAAATTTCTCGAAAATCATAAACATCCAAATTCCTAATATTGTAGAAATTGATATTTTGAATCTGGCTTGCACATAAACATATAAAAATATATAGATGAAGTCATATAAATTAATAAAAAATTTAATATAGCTATTCATAATCATGTACACACTTATAATTATCTCAATATCAGAAGATATCAATATATCATTATTCAATTCCTTATATAGATTAGATGACCCACCCATTAGTATTACAAACCATACATATGAGAGAAGAAATATCATAAAAACATTACTCCATTCACCATAGCATAACATATGGAATGGAAATGAGTTTCATAAACTATTAATAATAACATAATAATAATTCATATAGAGATAAATATCTCTTGGTATCCCTATATCACATAATTTGTGAATCATAATAAACATTAAAATATGTTTAAATTAATTGAAAGATTTCTTTTAATGTAAGTTTGAACATTTAATTAAAAATATTAAATATATCTATTTCATTATATAACATAAAAAATAAATATTTCATGATTTTTGATAAAACATTCATTAGAATTAAATATTTGATCTATTAATTGAAGCCTCAAAAATTAATTTTTTTCCCTTTGGGATAGTCCATTTATTCTATAAATGTCAAAATAATTATTTCATTAACAATTTTAGTAAAAAGACCAAATTTATCTCATTTCCAATATCATAAGTAGAATCGTATAATAATAATAAAAATAAATTCTTTTATTGTAAAAAATTTCATCTCTTTTTTTATTTTAGAAATTAATATTCATTGAAACAAATTAATGAAAATGGTCCTAAATGATAAATTATTACAACTAAAGAAAAAATAATGTTATAATTTATTAGAAACAATTTCTATTTTGTTTTATGTAACACATATTTATGAATTATTGGAAAATTAAAAATCACCATAAATTACTAATATATAAAATTAATATTTTTTTATTATGGATAATCATTCATGGATTTCTTGTTATAATGTTTTAACATAAAAAATTAAAAATATATGTTATTGTAACATAAATATCATAAATCAAGTCTCGCGTGTATATTTTCAAAACTACTGTATTGTAAATAAATATATTTTTATGCATATATAATATAAAAATATTAAAATATATATATTGCAATATATATCATTTCTTTATAATTTTAAATTATCAATTTTAATAACATTGTTGTTTATTAAAATCATTTTCCATTGAAAATCGGTATATTATCTAGGCATGTTTCGGTTTAATGATTATCATCCTTTCATCTTGGTCAGGAATTAATCATAAAAAACATTAATCATGTAATAAAAATAGTAATTATTCATTATATGCACTTTTATGAACATTCAAAAAAAGTGGTGGTGATAAATGAACTACATCTTCTTATGGATCTGGTAATCCATACAAACATAAAAGTGATGTTTCCACTTTTGATTTTATATAAAAAAATAGAAAATAATAATTCACCATTAAAATGATATTATATAATAAATATCAGATATATTCACTTAATCCATCCTTATTACCATCCATGTAAAATGTAAATGAAAAATGAATGATGCCACATCATAGAGGTGGTTTTCCACACATACACAAAAGAGTCATTATCATATTCTGATTGTTAGGTTGGTAAAAAGGTATATAACATCATAAAAATAAATTTATTAATTATAATATAGAAAACACAAATATAAATTGAAAAAATTAATATCAACATTCGAAATGTGTTTTAATGAAATGTAAATGGAATCGCTTCATGAACATGGTACACTGTATACATGTATTAAACATGTTTTTATTTTATGTTATATATAGATGATATTGATGATTAATATACCATTAAAATAACACAATTAATGTATAGTAAAAATAACGGTCACATAATATTGACATTATTATTGAACAGATAGAGTATTTATAACAATAATTAAAATTTAAAAAGGAATAGTTATAACATATATGTCATCATTGAGAAACCTCATGTGAATAACTTCTTAAGGAGACTAGATGTAATACCCTACATTTTTAAAAGAATATATACATTTCAGAATTCTTATATGAAGAAAAAACATGGATATTAATGAATGTAAAACACAATTACATTACAATATTTTTAATTTTAAATAAATTCCATATCAGTAATATTTATTGATGCACACAAAGAATAATTTAAACAAAATAATATATTCTCTAAAATTTATTGTTTTTGAAAATGTGAATTACAACCTAGTAATTATGCTGCATAGTTTTAATATGAATAAAAATTATAAAAAAAATATGTTTTAAAAATATATAAAATAAATTAAATGGATATATTTTGTTGAAAAAGAAAATAATATTCAATTAAAAAAATTGAAATGTATTTCAAAAAATATATAATTTTATCGAGGTTTTTTATTACACATGGTGTACAAACCTTAATATTAATTATCTAAAAATATGGAAATGTTTTTTAAAAATAATGATCATCTTTTTTGAATGAATTATTCAAAATTTCTTTCAGGTGAATTATTTATAATTTTCAAATATTGTTAATTTTTCGATTTATAATGATAAATATTGGGTTTTGTTAAAAAATTCCATTTCATTTATATAATTTTAATGTCCAATTTTTATTTAAAATAGAATATAAAGTAAAAAATTGTTGAATTATGTTAAAATAAATATAATTTTTTATATTTTATTGAATTTCATTTTGAATTATTTGATTAAAATAATATATACACATGATAATTTTATCTTCAGAAAAAACTATTTTTATCACGTCTGTGGGTTAAATATTAAATTATATTTTTTCAACTTTTGTGAGTTGAATTTGATAAAATATATTAAATATTTTTAATAAAATTAAATAATGTTAGGAAATTAATTTAAATTAACATTTTCCATATTAAATTGCCAAAAAAATTAAATCAATTTAAATGAATAAGGTCAAATTGATGTACTATGCATTATATGCACTTGTATTAAAAGTATTCCACACTTATATAGAATTTATATTTTATAAATTGATTTTAATCTATAATATAAATGTGTCAAAATTATCATATAATTATTGTTTCATTTTACGACATATAGATAAATTACATACGTTAAAAAAAACTAAATACTACAGTCCAAACAAAAAAGATAAATGTGGTTAAACATATATGGAAAGGATTATATTTCCTAAAACATGTGACCTTTTTTGTGCTTCATGTGGACGTTGACCTTAATTTCCCTAAATTCATTTATTTTTCAGTTTTTTATTAAATACTTGTGAGGGTGACTCCCAATTATTTTATAGTTTTGGGTATTTAGAATAATACCATTCATCCTTAACTATAAAAGGGGACTCTCTCCCCTCACTAATTCAAAAAATATAAATCCATATCTCTCTACCATGCCAGTAAAAATCTATCTATAATATTATCATCCATGTTATATATCTCCACATAATCCAAAAATATCATCCTTATTGTCCATAATAAGATATCTAAATGAGGTTTCTCTTAAAGGAGGTAATTTCATCACTATTTATTTTATATTGTACAAATTAAAATATGTATGAGCACTATAGATATAATTAAAATAGTGAGTATATTTTTATGATATATTATTTTTATGGAATAATATTTTTCCATCTCTACTCCTAGCACATGGTAAATTAAATCCACACTCGTGTGTATTCTAGACTACCACCTTAAAAACTGATGTAACTTATTTTCCCTAAAACAATTCCAACTTTTGGATATAATTATAGATTTAATGTATATATATATATAATTTATGATATATTTCTACTATTGGAGTCTTGATATCACATATACATTCTTACATTCCATTGCACTTATTATATAATAACACCACTTATGCGTACGACAGAGTACCGCCTTGTAAGTGGTTGTAATTAGACTTTCACATAAATTTTACATTCATAGAGATAATGATAAATTAAAAAACTTATTTGACATATATGACATGATATAAATCCGTTAGAATTATTATATAATAGACTTCATTTCTCTAACACCAACTATGGGAATGATATTTTTTTGAGCAAAAGTAAGACATACCGTATCCATGAAGAGATGTGATGAATTTTCGATATCAATTTATAAGGAATTGTTATTAGGATATATCTAATGAAAATAATTTATAAATAATAAATTATTATTTATATTATATAAACATATATTATATACATTATCCAAAACATTCATGAGAAAACATGCATGAGATAATATAGAAATTAATAAATAAAAATAAAAATATGAACTAGTTTTTACAAATGGGAGAAAATATTTTCAATAAGGATTATATATAGTGTACTTTTTATTATAATGATTCTATAATACATATATAATAATACTATAATTATTATACATATGGTTCAGATGAATATTATAGATGTATAAACTATTGTACTAGTTTCTAATTTAACATTTACATCCATGATGAAATGCAATAGTCACCACTTATTCATCTATGTGGACTATATAAATACCCATTTGATATGTAATATCATGAATATAATTATATTCAATGTTTTTAATTTTTCATTTGATTTTATTTTTTTCATGGGTCTAATAATTCAATCGTTACAAAAGGTGTAAGGATGTATTTCACAAAATCAACATAGTTGTTCCGAATTTCATGGTGGACAAAAACCCCTAAACGTATACCACCAGGAATATTTTTTAAAAGAACTCACCCATTGTACTATAGAGATTTAAAATATCCACTAACACATCTAGAACCAAAATTTTGTTGACCATTTCTTGGTAAAACTCATATATGGCCCATAAAATACCATTAGCATTCATATTGTTGCTTATAACACACAGAACACAAGTAATGATGGCATGAAAGTGTTTGATTTGTTAAAATAATTATATAACACATATAATGATTGAATATTATGGTTCTTCCTTGATCTCAATATATTTAATAGGATAATATATTAAAATCTAAATATGACATGTTTACAACACCTTGGAATAATTACATAGTAATGGTTTATAATACATTGGTAAATGTCATTGGTACTATATTTTAGGGTACCCTGGTGATGAAACTAGGTGTAATATTATAGATGTAGTATTTTATATAATATATAAACATTTCCATGTTATGACTCGTGTATTTACGAATAGATAATTCTATTAAGACTCATTTTTATCTATGATGACCACATAATTTCCATATCTATTATGTATCACATCAGAGTGATTTGGGCTCACCATTTTTTATGTGTTCTCATTATAAATTATTTTTAGTGAGGGAAATGACGATATAAAAATAAATGTGTTTCTTATGTAAATTATAAAACAATTATTTATATATATATATATACATACATTATGATATTCCTAGATTCTCTGACATTAATCATCATGTTATTCTAAGGAATATATTAATGAAACATTTTTTTGATAATATTTTAAACAAATTTATTCTCCAAAATAATGGGTCATTTTTTAATTGAATAATGGTTTCATTATATATGTAAATTATGACTATAATACCATAGAAAAGAAACTATGGTAATTTATACAAATATGAATGAATAAACAAATATTAAAGTATATAGTGTGCTATTTTCTAGAATCCAAATTCACATCTTATTGATAAGAGGTGGATGTAAAATCATTGATAAATTATTCTATGGGTAATAAGACAAAAAAACATTTGGTTGGGTATTAACTCAATTTTCACTCAGTTCAACGATTAAGTCTAAATTATAACTCACCACAAATGTGAATATCCATTACTATCTAATAATTACATTAATTAAATCAAATATTTCATTTCAATACTTTTATAAAATTATTTAGGCTTATAGTATTATATAATTATGAAAAAATGATAACATAGAGAAAATTGAATCACAGGAAAGCGTTCATCCCACATTCTCAGTATAGTTAATCATAAGGGATACAAATCACCGAAAATAAGTGAAAATAATAGGAGAATATGGTATATTTATGAAACATAATAATTCTATAACCAACTATTAATAGATATAAATCCTTGTATATTTCATTTTATAACATAATATTATATCATCAAAATGAATCACATCATAGAAAAATAGAATAATTAGTGAATTTTGGAACACATATAATAACAAGAATACATTTTTATCAAATTCAATTATGTATTCCCTTTATGTTGTAAACATTTAAAATATATTCACCCTTTTATTTAGAAAATATAGTACAATATCCATGAATAGTTATCCCAGGATATTAAAATCTTTAATCAATGCATTGGAGGGAGATATTGGACCACACCAGTCATCTTCCATATATATATTTTACACTTCAAATCAATAGTTCATCATATTAAAATGACACCATATTAATAAAATGGTTCTCATATACAATTCAAAATCATTATTTTACAGAAATCATTCAAAGTTCAATAAATAATAATAACATAATGAACTGATGGAAAATAAATTAGTACAAAAAATTAATTAATTATTTTGATAAGTATAATTTAATGAAGTAATTTTTTTATATGTATTTACAAAGGACTGTATGATCGTGAAAACAATCCAAGGGGAGGGAAGTTCTCCCACAAGCACATTACGGAAGGAAGAAAGCATTTTCACTGGTGTAGTAAAGTTAATGGATGCTATTTGAGATACAAAATTTAGATGAAACTTGAAGAGAATGAATTTATAAATGATTTTCAATTGACTTGCATACAATCACCAGGAAGGGTATGTGGAATGGATGAACCGTGAACCACGGGTTTACAGAAGGACACGTGAGGCACTAGCCCATGAGGCACTGTCCTGTGAACCCAGATACCCATGAACCACATAGTTGGAGAAATTAATCACATGGGAGCCATTTTCCAATCATCTTGCAAACTCAAAAGTTAACATATAATGAAAATTGATAGGGTTTCGTATACCATGACTCGCCAATCATATCCTCCAAAAAATTTTGTTGATTAAGACTTATATGGATCGAGATATCCCTTATTAGACCTTTATAAACAGTGTCGCATGACCATAGATAAGATTTTCCTAGTGTTTTATAAAAATATAACATAAGGAATTGAAAAGGGATAGATGAAGAAAGCACATAGGACACCCTCTAGGTTAGAAAAAATGAATTTGGAGGGGATTCCATCTTCAATTTTGAATCATAGATGATGTTCGAATAAGGAAATACATTTACAAATGTATAGCCACTCGTGAACCATAAAAATAAAAAACATAATAATAATGGGAACACCTCTAACATGATTAGAATCATGGAGAACCCTGAATTCCTGATGGATAAACTCTCCATGAATTATCAGTTCTAGGACAGTCATTAAATATAGTGTTTTTCATAGAGTATCATTATATGGATTGAACCCCTATCCTCATACTACATTAGTTGGTAAATAGAACCCAAAGCGGAGCAGTAGACTACATCTAAGACCACGTACCACTGTGGTGTGTGGTTGTCCACACTGAATCCCACATACTATTTTGATAGGTGGATGACCCCTCTACAGATATACAACTTTGTTATTTGGAGGCACCCTCCCCCCCACCATATCGTTTGTGAAAATAGTATGCGGATTATGGGTCTTCGGGTGTCCTTCACTCTGGATATAATCTCAACCATCAACTACCATCTAGTCCTCCATATCCCCTCTATGAACCAGCCCCCCGATATTATGGTAAAGACCTCACCAATGCCACCATACCTTTATGGTTATATCATCTGGTGCAACAGTTCACCTCTTTGAGTCTACATACCAATGGTAAGTAGAGTCAGAAAGGTTCTCCCCAAAATGGTATCTAAACTTGAGTTGTATATTAGTCTACATTCCCATGGTAACCAAAATTCAACATTGGGACACTATCATCAACCTCCCCATTCTAGGGATTATGGGTGATCACATTATTTTCTATTCAATAAGAAACTGTGATCGGTCAAAGGAATCATGTTTTCTCCCCCTTTTGTTGAGAGGCGACATTCCTCCCTATTCCCAAATCACATTCTGGGGAACTCCCACTAATATAAGTCCTTAATCTTCAGAGATCCTAGACACATGACTCCCATATTTATCCCACATTTATGGGTTAAATTCTCCATTCCCCCTCCCTTCATCACCTCGGATTATTTTTATAAAGTCATGACCTCTCCCATCAGTGGGAGAGAAGATGTGTGGTTGGATGAATCCCACACATCCTCTTGTGACTCACACTGATTATGACTCATGAGGGCATAGATATTCCTAATGATCACATGATCCGTACAACTAACCCATCATGGATTATGATAACTCTTATTCTTGTTCAAACCATGATTTGTAGGAAACATTATTGAAGGCCTAGGATCAATAGGGATTCCATTCCAAAAGGGTTCACCTCGTCATGTCCCCTCAAATGGTAGCTTCCACGCATAAGCCCCAACCCATCCTGAACAACAATAATATTGATTCCTACTCAATCTAGGATATGTAGGACCCCTGCTAGAAGGCTCGAGCTCAAAAAGGCTTCCCTTCCCAAAGGGTTCACCCAATTATTCCCCCAGCAAGAGGAATTTCTCCCAGGACCATGCCCCAAGCTAACCGAACTATGTGGGAACTAATTTCTCTTCCAAAGATACATAGTATGCCCCAAGCTAACTGAACTATGTGGGAATATTTTTTCCCCATGGATGACGTGAAACTCTAGATAACTCTATTTTTGGGAAAAAAATAAGAATTTCCTTTGTAGCATCAAATTCATGTATGTCTATGATGATCCTGCAAACCAAGGGTAGCCTGTGGATTCAATTTTTTCTAATGAACCCAGGATTAATGAAACTTGGAAAATAACATAATTCTAAAATAGAGTCCCTAAATATTCATTTATTCCTCCCCAAATGGTTCCACAAGCCCCACCTCTCATCCTCTCAACCAATGGAGTCCATAACAGTCAATGGCCAAATTTTCATCCAATGAGCACCTTCCATTGGAATGAAGATCCATGAATTATGGATACAAGGGTCATTGGAATTTCTTGGTGCCACAAAAAATCCTACTAGAGACCATACAAAATATTTATATAATAATATGAATGATTTCACAAATACATAACCCCACCCAATTGCCCACTGGTACCATTCGACTATGGATCCTCCTTCATAATGAAGAGGGGATAAACTGTCCTATCCATACTGGGTCAGACCAATCCCCCCTTAAAGGATAACTATGCAGATCGAGTGGAAAAACATATTTTTCACAATCCTGCAAATGCACCACCTCGAAGGGAGAACGAAATTTTTTGAACCTGACATGAATCCTCACCCAATGTGGTGGTTTTAACACACTCAAGCCCCATCACATCACAACAAAAAAGGAAGGTGGCATGATGAATCATCAAATGTGCATATGATCACGAGATGATACATTTATGAGGTTTTTTTCTATATATGTCATATATAAATATATATATATATATATATATATATATATATATTGTAATTTTTCATAAAGATTCCATCGATCCAAATGACATTCCAACAACCATATCAAACACATGCCTCAGTGATTCAGTAGGCTGTCAGGGCCTCGATGAAGGACATGCGCCCCTTGCTATCACAACATCTTCCATGCTGGGTATGAGACAAGATGATAAAAGGGTACCACTGAAATGGTACTCTCCTTATAGTAGAGGCTACAAGACAAACCCTCCAGTCTGCAGTGGCTTTTGAGCCACCTCTTCTGTTGTGATGGGCTCCCCAGCACAAGGTGAACCAGGTGGTCATCTCAAACCATCTTAAGAGACTATCCTAAAATTGTAATAATGAGTGAGTCCCCAATATTAGTGATAAAGATAATGTCAATGTTGAAGACTTCACCTCAATTTCACAAGGGTCCTACTCACAGGCATCTATAAGAGAGCATCACCTCCTACATCGGGAGACCATGTCTCCTCACTCTGATGTGGATCATATGCTAATAGAACTAGTTGAAGTCCAGAAGACCTGGTACACTTAGGCTACCCACTGATGGAGGAAAATAAATAATTTGAAACATGCTATCACCAGGGTTCCAATGGATAAACTCTGCCACACATACAGGATTCCATTCAATAAGAATACATACAATTCTTCCCCCTCCACCCAAGCCCAATATAGAAATATGTTGGCATAATAAACGAATGTGCATATTCCTGTCTGTGCTCTCTAGTACAGTTATGCAGAAAAAGCACTAAATTATAGTAATTTGAAGATATGTGTTGATTCACAAAAATCACATCAACCAAATATGACGACAACCACCTATATGCATACAAAAATACTTACTAATGTGTATAAAGCCCGCCATCCAAATTGGGTAGCAAGAAAATATGATAAAATCCATATTCATGTGGATGTGTAAAAATACCATGAGACAAATAATTTTTCATTTGATTATAATAAAATTACAACTTTTGAATATGAATCCCAAAATTCAAACATAGTGGAAACCAGAGAATTCAACCGATGAAAAACATATTCTATGTCCCGGTATAAGAGAACTGCCAGTATCTACTAGTAACATATAGAGGATTGTAGCAAGGATGATCTCCTACTATAACATTAGAATGGGACATCATATACAGTCAAGGAAAAGTTGTGTCACATCACATCTTGAAAATGATTTAAGATAAGACTTCTAATGCAGACTATAACCTACAAACATTCCAAGATATAATTGTATTAGTATGATTGGCATGAATCAAGTCTAATGACACAATTTCCTCAAACATATTGACTTTCTCAAAACAGTTTTATCCACTCTGATGTTGTGATGAATCCATTATTTTTTCTAGGAGGTTCGAGGGAAATATCATGTGACACACAGTCAACCAGATCAGGAACAATTACATGTTCCAACTGGGGGATGTTGGTCCAACATGGTGGCCACTCCAGGGAAGGAATATATCCCTACATAAAATAATGATTCCCATCGACAAATCATAGAGAAATAAAATTAAATAACAAGATTGGGACCCATATATAAATTATGATACCAGTAGTAGGCGACTACAATTAACAACAAGAGTGTACCCAAAAAAATAAATGAACTAAAGGAAACTGGAAAATGAAGAGCACACACATGATTCTTATCTACTAGAAGCTACAGTTTTACATTCCCCCAAACATATATAAATAATTAATCAATACCATGTCAGTCAATTATAAAATAATGGATGTTCCAGTAGTTGTTTTGAATTACCTCCTTGCAATGCTTCTATTAGCAACTCTAAAGGTCCTCCCTAGAGAACCCATGGGGGCTTACTCCACGGTCCCGGAAAGATCAATCACGAGAGCCTATCTCTTGATTCGTGTTAGTATATCCCTCTCCAGGACCTGAATATCTAGGAGCAAGAAGGTCATCGACTTTCATTCCTCTACTCTGATGGTTCTCCAAAAGATATACACTGCAGATATGCTTCTCCCTGTAATTGGGCGGTGAGTAATGATTTTTTTTTTCACTATGATGACAATCATTGTGAAATTCCTACCTACCTTAGCAGTTTTTTTGAAGGCCTACCCAACATAGCATCATGAAACGAGATAGCCCTCTACTCATACAGTACATTCTAAAGGCATTCCCTAGAATTCACACTATAAATATTCTCCCTATAACTAGGTATCAATATGTGATAGTAGTACATTCCATCATAGTAGTTATCTAGAAGATTCTCCCCTCAATGGAATCAATAAAAAATAAGGTCCCCCCCACTATAGCCATCCATAATGGTATTACCTAAGGTATAATCCATAAGGACACTCCCTAAGGTTAGGCATCAAGATACAATGGTTTTTCTCACCATTGTATACTCAATGTATGAAGTCATCCCTGAGATCAAAATTCTTACTTCCAAGAAGGACCTCCCCTTTCCGAAACAAATGTGAGAAATCCATATTATGTTGGGGCACTCGAAAATATAGTTTTAGACATAAGAAACACTATTTCTATGAAGATTTATATCCTATATCAACCATAGGATGGTCCAAGACCATGATCACCTTCTCATCCACCCCCACGCCATTTAAATATCAATGAGGCTCCCACAAGATCAGCTGCTTGGAACAAAATTATTATGGAGAAATCAAGATGCGAATACCATGTAGAGTTGTCCCAGGAAGTAAAAAAATAAGATATGTTTCCCATGTGATGAAAAATAGATAAGGATAATATACCCGTGATATATTGGCTTACCACCACTTCTCATATTGACATACCAATTTAATTTTTTGAGGAATGTATGCATGAAATTAACCTCAATATCAGGAAAACTATTCTATAGATAAAATAAATGTTCATTCTTATGAAGGGTATGTCGACCTTGTCAACATATTAGGGGAGCATTTCTGCCTAAGCAACCTATAATACCTCTTGACTGGATGGCATCCATGATAAAAAAGGTGAAATAAAAACCTTGAATTTTCTTTTATCCGGGAACTACATAAGTTGTGTGGCCTTATCGGCGATGCCCCGATTGGATTTCATATTCAGGGATGGAGAGAACATGGATCTCTACACATCACCGCATGTCATGTCTAGTAGAAATCATTAAAAACGACATCTTGTAATGACATTACCCAAAAGAATCAATCAAACGATGTTCCTGCATAGAAAGTTGGATGAATTAGAAAAAACTGTCCTAGAGTAATTATCAAATGCATTAGGGCTCACAAGATCATCCATTGAAAAGCTTATCTGCCTAGAAACTAAGAACATCTAGTAGACTTCTTGCCTATGCTAAGCCAACCAGTAAGTAGATCTTCTGTCTTTGAAAGCTAATAAATCTCTTTTGGATACATCATCATACTCATCTCGCACCCACGTGGGAGATCAAGAAATAAAATAAGTAGAGAAATATAGGTGGCTACTATCGCAATACAAAAATTTCCTCAGCTCCCTATGATGGGAGATTTTTAACTCAAAATGACCCTATAAGAGCAACCAATCCAGGCCGTAGTGCATCAATTGAAGAATGGGAAAAACCCCAACCCATAGGGCTGCAGGATTTTTAACCTCATGTTCCTGTACAATAGGTGTCTTTCTTTTCCCATCTGGGAAGTACAACGAGAATAGAGTTTGCATGTCCAACACTATCTCATGGATTGTACCCTCCACGATGAATCATAAAATGAGATCTGATCAAGTCCCCCTTAAGTTCACATTTCCCCTAGAAACTCAAAGAATACCACAGAATGGAAGGAGAACATCCAACAACGGACTCAAAAAACTATTCCGCTATTCGGCACCGGGTACCCCACCACCAGAGTAGTATGCATCAGTGAAGATGGAAAATTTATACCCCGCAGATCTCAGTGGAATCTGTAAAAATATAGAGGATTCAATTGAAGATGGTACCCTTTCAGAGACATCCCACACCTAGCCTGATGGTGAACATACATAGAAACAGAGAGCATTCATAAATTTGGGTTCCCCCTCAGTTAGTCCATCATTACATCCCCTGTGAAACCTCAACATGGAGAGGAAGTAAATCTCACATCTTATTTTAACAACCTCCTCATCCCCTTGAAAATGTATCCCACCTACTTAAGGATATATTTGCTAAGAAGGGGGAAGAATTGAATGAGATTTGTAGAATTACTGGAAAGATGTGTTGAGGGAGAAACCGTGTCAGATGTGTTCCCCCAACATAAATTCATTAGGTGTTCCTAGAAGTGGTACCCTTTCCGTAGGAACTCATCTTGATAAATGTTGTCAAGCTCAGATTTTTTCCCTTCCATCCCCAAGATCATCCAACTACTTAAATATGGCCCTGGATGGACATCCAGAATTTCTTCCACTAGGAAGGTAGCCATAGAATATTCAGGCAAACCCACAAAGGATTCCCCAGCTATATATCCATCCCATATCCATGAAGTACCATCATGTCCAGCTTTTCCCCCTATTTCACACACTCAAGCTCAGGTCCAGTAGGATAAGTTTCAAGGGATCTTGAATACCATAGTGCAACAAACATCTCGACTGGACGCCATAGAATGGTGGCTTCCTCTGATACAACCTATGAACAACCCCTATAATGACTGGGTGAGTAACATTCTACCACTACTAATCATTGGAAACCATGTATTCCTTATTTTAAATGGTTTAGGAGACCCCAAAAAACATCTATTTCACTATGACTCTTACTATGAACCCTTTAAAGGGATCTCTAGAGAAGCAAGAAGTAGTAAAAATCATGTTCTTTGTGTGAACCCTATATGGTTCAGCCTTCATATGGTATTAAATATTACTGGCTAACTTAATCATGGGTTCGGAGGACCTCTAGGGAATGTTTCTCTTCTAGTTCAGTACAAAATTTCATAAGACGATGGAGAGTGACCTCATGAACTGAATGTATTGAGAGAATTATAGAGTTTTAGAATTAAATTCCAGATGGAAAGGCGTAACATACTCCATTAACTGACCACTACCATTGTATGACATGCTCTCTATGTTTTTCGATAATTTACATGAAAAATTTCAAACACAGTTCATCCCAATAATGTAGAAAAGTCATTTCTGAGATTTCTCCACAATTTATGAAAGCATAAATAACTCATTATAGTGAACCCATCTCAAGTCCCGAGTGGCCCCATCAACCCCAGGAAAATGAACGTTAAAATATTTAGTGGCTTCTTTCATGCTTAAGCCACCCCTGACACCAGCTCCAGTTTTCTGGGACCCATGAGATTCCAATAGCCACCTACGTATTGGAAGGATTACTAAAGTGGTTCTAATATAAATGATCTCGATTAATAAAAGAAAAAATGACTACTTGTCCCAATATTACCATATCTGTAGATACTTTAAAGACGCCATGAATTTCAACATTCTTCGACTACCAGAACCTAAGGGAGCTAATGAAGTGGGTCTCAACGAAAATCCAAATTATTTTCCCAATCACTGAATAATGGGGCACACCATCCAAGAGTGCATATATATTAAGGATCTCCATTAAAAATATGGTAGATTAAAGATAAGTCAATTAGGGTCCAATGGCAGCACATGTGTTGTATGTCTCCACCAAAGACCAAATAGAGGAAGATGAATGGAAAAAAATCACTAGAAAAAATGATAAAAAATAAGATATTTGAATGACTTATAAAATATTCAACGTAGCTCATGGAACCTTCCATCCATAGTTGAAGCAACCAACCGTGCCCCCAATAGGTTCTGATGCGACATGGCCATCATCCTAAGACCGACAATCCTTTAAGGACAAGAAGGGCATAAAGTGAGAGTGAGAATATGAGATGGCACAAAAGTGAAATCCATTTGTGACCCAATTGTGCATCATTCTAGTATACTTGGTACAATGGGAACCTCCCCACCAAAGGATACAATGGGCATCGCCCCTCCAAACAGCACCCTCAAAATAAGACACTCAGATATAAGAATTGTAGGATAAAGAACTGATATTTGGCTCCATTAATTTCATTCACTTGACAAACCACTTATCTAATGGAGATTATGCCCTTGAACACAAATTCCTCGCATCCAACCAAAGAGAAAGAGGAAGATGAAATAAGGGATGAGGGTTTTTTTAAAGTCTTGATCGTGGAAGTAGGCAAATTTCTACCCACAACATAGCGTGAACCATTAACATTTCAGAGACCCATAGAAGAAGCCGCCAACAGACACAACTGTAGCCAGATTGTTCCAATGCCCCTTCCAGATAAAAAATGAGCCCATATATCTTGGATTATCCATCAGCGAAGGAATATATATCCCATCACCAAAGGCATTTAGGTAAACCAATTCATACAAACATGGAAATATCAATAGCACAATCAGGTTCTATATTAATAGGTGATGACCTTTAGATTAGAAATATGATATTATGAAGAAACAAGCCTTAGTTCCAGAAATGTTCTTAAACATCTATTCCAATAATCTCTCTACATACCAAAGGGAGACACTCATACAAACCTTATTAAGTCCACATGAATTTGAGTCCAAAGTGGCAGTAGCCGATGTATATCAGCCAAAAACTAATCCCAAATAATTCCATACTGTCATACACATCACATAAAAGGATGAATATTTAATCAAGAAAGGGAACATCAAACCATTATATGTATCTAAAATGATGACCGATATAAATGTGCGAATAATTTTCTTCATCAATGACTCTAGATTCATCGTCATCCCACTGCAAGCACTTCATGAGTTAAGCTATGATGAGGGCAGTCTAACACCGTGCACCACAACTCTATTGGGATATGACAATGAAACCATATGTTGATTGGATGAATCATGATTAAAAAATGTATTAGAGCTCCCACATCAGATTTCATATTTCTGTTTGAGTGGAAATGTAAAACCTTCAACATCCTGTTAGGGAGGCCATCTCTATATCATCACACTATAATTCTGTCATCATACCTTTAGTGCGTCAAATATTGAGCTAATTTAAAAATGGGATATTACACACTGATAAATCTTTATTCTATCCATATGTGTAACGGCCCGAAATTTTGAATAAATCTTGTTCCCTAATTTCATGTGTTATTTTATTTTATTTTTATACTCAACAAAAATGTTTTATTTGATAAACATGATTATAATTAAAATGAGACCCGTGGGTTTTGACTGTTATATGAACATCGGTCAATATGACCGCTGTGAACAAAATGTTTTGATTATTGTCTCTAAATATAAGTAATCTTGGTTAATTATTATAGAAAGAAGATTTGATGGCCTCACCTAGTAGTCTTGGACCGATCGAAGCCCATCTAACAGAGCTTGGGAAGGAGGTAGCACCATTGGGCTTTGCTCTGGACCAAATCCAAGCCGAACATCATCATGTGAAGCTAGAACGGAATCGTCTTCGCGAGAAGTTCAAACTGATAGAAATTACTACTCGGGCAATGTTGACTGAGCCGCCCCAAGATTCTATCACCCTAGAACACCTTACTCTTAGGTCCTATGCTGGTATTATAAGGGGCTATGTAACGAGACCGTAACTGCCTTGTGTAATCCTTGTTTTAAATAAAAATTGGGATTTCTTATTATGATGATGTTTATGAATTTTCAAATGACCGGATAAATATAGTTTGCATATTTTTGATGAATTTTAGAAAAAAGATATTTTAAAAATGTTTATGTAAACCTTAAACAATTAAAAATGTGTAATGATTTTCAAAAGATGGTCTTCTACAATTATGTTCAGTACGAAATTTGGAGTCTAATAAGATCAACTTGATTTTTGATGAATAGTAAATTATGAATAGTGATTTTATGATTAGGATTAGTAATGTGACCAAATGGATTAGTAATTTCGCTCAAAGAAAGTTTTAATATAATTCAGACACCTAGATTAAGTAATGTGATTCAACAAAATGGGTAAATAACGGTTTCATAAATTATTAGTCAAGTATTAGTTTTTTCGGATGAATAGTGTTTTTTAATTAAAAATTTAATTAAAAATAATTAGAAAATTATTTTTATAAAAAGGACTTTATTTTTGAACTCAGAGCATCGATATTATGTTAAGGTAATTTTTGGGGATTTTTCTGAAAAAAATGAATTTTCGATGAATAGTGTTTTTATTTAAAAATTAAATTAAAAATATTTAGAAAAATATTTTTATAAAATAAATTTCATTTTTGAAATCAGAGCATTGATATTTGGTTAAGGTGAAATTTTGGGATTTTTCTGAGAAAGTTGAATTTTCAGTGAATAGTAAAAATACAGTTTTAGGGTTTCGGTATGTTTAATGACATCATAACTATGTCATGATGATGTCATGAGATCTTTTAAGGGTTGGCCGGCCAAGGGTGATGAATTATTGTTTTGGGGGCCCCATGTGGCCTAACTCCATGAAAAATGCCAAGGGAGAGCACATGGGTTTGAGAAAAGCACATGTGAGGTGTCCCTTGGCCATTAATGCCTTGTCCCCTCACTTTCCCTATAAATACCAAGCCCTCCTCTCATCCATTCGACTCCACAATCTTCCCCAACGAAGTTCTGGTCTCATTACCTCCCAAGGAGTCCTCCCAAGGTGCCCCCAAGCCCTCAAGGTCCCAACCTTTGAGGTTTAAGAGTTACATTTTAAGGTAAGGGATTCGACCTCTCTCTTTCTTTTCAAGTAATCTCTTTTATGTCATTTCTTTTATGCTCCATATTCTTATGCTGGAGGATTCTCTTTTATATTCATCCTACTGCCCATTTCATGTTCATATGATGAGAGACCCCCCTTGCTCTCATCAAATCGTTTTAAGAATGTTTAAGTGGCACCGTTAGGCTGCCGAATTTTCAAGGGATTCTTTCACCTTCCTCGTTTTCAAGTTCTATTTTCATCCAAGTCTTTCATGTTCCTTTTTATTATGTTGGGGTATTATCTCTAAATTTATCATACTGATATTTTATGGTCATATTATGAGAGACCCTATTTGACCTCTTCAATTCATTTTTGTTGAAATTTAAGTGGCGCCGTTAGGCTGCCGAATTTTTATGGGATTCTTTCACCCTTCTTGTTTTTCAAGTTCTACTTTCATGTCAAGTCTTTCAAGTTCCTTTTTGTTATGTTGGGGTATGATCTCTATATCTATAATACTGGACTATTATGTTCATATTATGAGAGACCCCATTTGATCTCTTCAATTCAGTATTTTTAAGTTTTAAGTGGCGCCGTTAGGCTGCCGAATTTTTAAGTGATTCTTCCACCCTTCTCATTTTTCAAGTTCGATTTTCATGTCAAATATTTCAAGTTCCTTTTTATTATGTTGGGGTATGATCTCTATATCTATCATACTGATATCTTATGATCATATGATGAGAGACCCTATTTTATTTGTTCAATTCATTTTTGTTGAAGTTTAAGTGACGCCGTTAGGCTGCCGAATTTTCATAAGAGAAATCAAATTTATGTCTTCCTTCCATGTTTTTCATTTCAAATTGTATGTCCTTGAAATTTCATCACCATGTCCATATATACTTCTTATTCTGTCCCTATACTATTTTATGGGTCAATTATGATTGTTCGACCCATGTCCCCTCTCTTTTCAAAGTTTTCTAAAACTGTGTAACATAGCTGTTGTGCTGCAGAATTTTCGTCTCAAAATGCCTCTCTTTTCTCAAAATTATTTTATGTTATAAAGTGAATACTCAAAGAGACTACTTATACAGGGGTATTCACATATATATAAAAATGTTCTATTTTAAATTCTGGTATTTACATACATGATACCCGCTTTCCCTTTCCGTGGGTTTAAAGTAACTTAAAGATCACGTCTTTAAAGCAGTTTTTAAAACGTTATGATTATGAAATGAAACCCATTTATTTTATGCTATATGGGTTATTTATGAAATGTTTGATGATGATATATGTGGATCACATTATAATAAAGGAAAATTTAAGTGTGCGTCCTGATAACGCTCCAATGCATTGGGTAAAGACTTAATCTCTAGAGATGACCATTTTAACGATGCCTTGGTGAATAACCTTGGTAATTTTTAACGACACCTTGGGGATGGACCTTGGTGAAACGAAACGATTGTCAATATTAAATGTTGCAGCCACATCTTCAAGTTATGAAAAAATGTTATTTTTATTATGAAATGCCTCATGATTTCTTTCTCATGCCTTAAAGTTCTTTTCATGTCCTTATTGAAGTATCTCAAGTTCTCATGTAAAATGTTTCTCTTGTTTCCCTTATTGGGCCTTCTGCTCACCCTTTCTTTTGATGTATTTCCCCAGGTTATGAGATGCAGTAATGAACCTAGGATGAACTTAAGGAGAAGTCTTTCAAGTGTTTAAGAAGAGTGTTTTTTTGATCTTTTCATGTATTATGTTCCTGGTTTCCAAGACACTAAACCTTAAAGATCCTCAGTTTTGTGTAATGAAATGAAAGTTTATGTTATAAAAAAACGGGATGCTATAGTTGGTATCAAAGGATGGTTTAGTTATTTGTGGAAATTAGGATATAAAAACTTTAGGAAGAAACCTATAGAAAAGTTTAAATATAGGAAAACTTCCTGGTATTTTGGTAAGTATTGAGTAAGTGGTTTATCAAGCAAATACATCCATGTCTTGGTACGAGCAGGTAGAGGTGGCTCTGGCACAGATGTACATAGGGGTAAAACCTGAAAACACCGCTTTGAGCTAGACTCGAATGGGAACTGGTACACGACAACGGGCCTTGCTGCACTCTTGGTTACGACACTCCCAGGGGATATGCTTTGGTAAATTCATAAGCTTGGTATGAACCATTGTTAAAGGAACAAAGATTCACGTAAGAATATATGATCATGGATAACCTAGATTGGAACCTAGGGGATCACAAGTTAGGGTATACTTTTCTTCTACAAGTTATCCTTATATGATTTAAGCTCTTTTTCATGATTATTGGTTAAGTATTTAAGCCCCTAATTATGCTTTCTCTTCTTAGTTAATGGTGGGAAATGGAAGAACATGTCCCAAAAACCAATGTGATAGGAAATGCGATGATTGTCGTATTAATATGATAGGGATGATTAGGGGATTAAAATATGATTATTATTTTGGAAGACGTTCACTATTTCGGGGACCCTATATGATCGAGGTAAATAGATTACTACGGTATTTTCATTGAGGAGTAAGGTTGACTTATATTTTGAAGAATCGATGAATTTAAGGTGGACATATAGTAATTTAGGTTACTTATGGGAATAATTAACCTATCTTGGGTAAAATATGTTTAGGTTAGATACTTTTAGTATAAGATGTTAGGAGTGGTTGATGTTGTTTGGAGATGAACAATGAAGTTTATTTTGGAAGACTATGTTATCAAATCCTTCTTATATTTGGGTTTTAATCTTAGTTTGGTTTATTTTGAGGAATCTTAAGGACCATTATGTATGGAATAGACTATGATGAACTTTGGGTAGTACCATGGAACTTTGAAGATTTAAAAGTAGTTTCCATTCCTATGGGATTCTTTTTGGAGAGTTGTTTTACCTTACCCTTTCTATTTTTGGGATAATTTTTAAAGATAAAAGAAATATATAGTTGATATTTTGTGGATTATGTGATTCTCTAGAAGATGATTCTTGTGTTTTGATGAGACCAAGTAGTTTTGAATGCTCATCGTTTGGAGAAAATATTAGTAGAAACTTATTAATGTATGAAACTCTACATGAAGGTAGATATATTTCCTTTTGTTTTTGTTCTATGTTGTAAATGAATTCCTCAAAGTTATGAAAAGGAACGTAAAACAAATATGTTGTTGGTTTACGTTTCCTACTACGTAATCAATGACCGCTTACACACATCATAATTTTGGGATTTTCTGGTGGTTAACTTCCTCCTAATCATGTTTTCTATCACTCTCCTTTAGGACGTGACCCTTTGTTTTCTCCTCCATGTCCATGTTTCCTACATGGAATCCTAGTATGAGTAAACTCGGGTGGCCTTTGTACTTCCTTTTCATTCTTTTAATGTAATGGTGTTACTGACTCTTTTTCCGATGTGGGACTTTCAATGAAATTTCAAAACCCAATTTTAAAAATTGCGAGGACGCAATTTCTTAAGGGGGGAAGATTGTAACGGCCCAAAATTTTGAATAAATCTTGTTCCCTAATTTCATGTGTTATTTTATTTTATTTTTATACTCAACAAAAATGTTTTATTTGATAAACATGATTATAATTAAAATGAGACCCGTGGGTTTTGACTGTTATATGAACATCGGTCAATATGACCGCTGTGAACAAAATGTTTTGATTATTGTCTCTAAATATAAGTAATCTTGGTTAATTATTATAGAAAGAAGATTTGATGGCCTCACCTAGTAGTCTTGAACCGATCGAAGCCCATCTAACAGAGCTTGGGAAGGAGGTAGCACCATTGGGCTTTGCTCTGGACCAAATCCAAGCCGAACTTCATCATGTGAAGCTAGAACGGAATCGTCTTCGCGAGAAGTTCAAACTGATAGAAATTACTACTCGGGCAATGTTGACTGAGCCGCCCCAAGATTCTATCACCCTAGCACACCTTACTCTTAGGTCCTATGCTGGTATTATAAGGGGCTATGTAACGAGACCGTAACTGCCTTGTGTAATCCTTGTTTTAAATAAAAATTGGGATTTCTTATTATGATGATGTTTATGAATTTTCAAATGACCGGATAAATATAGTATGCATATTTTTGATGAATTTTAGAAAAAAAGATATTTTAAAAATGTTTATGTAAACCTTAAACAATTAAAAATGTGTAATGATTTTCAAAAGATGGTCTTCTACAATTATGTTCAGTACGAAATTTGGAGTCTAATAAGATCAACTTGATTTTTGATGAATAGTAAATTATGAATAGTGATTTTATGATTAGGATTAGTAATGTGACCAAATGGATTAGTAATTTCGCTCAAAGAAAGTTTTAATATAATTCAGACACCTAGATTAAGTAATGTGATTCAACAAAATGGGTAAATAACGGTTTCATAAATTATTAGTCAAGTATTAGTTTTTTCGGATGAATAGTGTTTTTTAATTAAAAATTTAATTAAAAATAATTAGAAAATTATATTTATAAAAAGGACTTTATTTTTGAACTCAGAGCATCGATATTATGTTAAGGTAATTTTTGGGGATTTTTATGAAAAAAATGAATTTTCGATGAATAGTGTTTTTATTTAAAAATTAAATTAAAAATATTTAGAAAAATATTTTTATAAAATAAATTTCATTTTTGAAATCAGAGCATTGATATTTGGTTAAGGTGAAATTTTGGGATTTTTCTGAGAAAGTTGAATTTTCAGTGAATAGTAAAAATACAGTTTTAGGGTTTCGGTATGTTTAATGACATCATAACTATGTCATGATGATGTCATGAGATCTTTTAAGGGTTGGCCGTCCAAGGGTGATGAATTATTGTTTTGGGGGCCCCATGTGGCCTAACTCCATGATAAATGCCAAGGGAGAGCACATGGGTTTGAGAAAAGCACATGTGAGGTGTCCCTTGGCCATTAATGCCTTGTCCCCTCACTTTCCCTATAAATACCAAGCCCTCCTCTCATCCATTCGACTCCCCACTCCTCCCCAACGATGTTATGGTCTCATTACCTCCCAAGGAGTCCTCCCAAGGTGCCCCCAAGCCCTCAAGGTCCCAACCTTTGAGGTTTAAGAGTTACATTTTAAGGTAAGGGATTCGACCTCTCTCTTTCTTTTCAAGTAATCTCTTTTATGTCATTTCTTTTATGCTCCATATTCTTATGTTTGAGGATGCTCTTTTATATTCATCCTACTGCCCATTTCATGTTCATATGATGAGAGACCCCCCTTGCTCTCATCAAATCGTTTTAAGAATGTTTAAGTGGCGCCGTTAGGCTGCCGAATTTTCAAGGGATTCTTTCACCATCCTCGTTTTCAAGTTCTATTTTCATCCAAGTCTTTCATGTTCCTTTTTATTATGTTGGGGTATTATCTCTAAATTTATCATACTGATCTTTTATGGTCATATTATGAGAGACCCTATTTGACCTCTTCAATTCATTTTTGTTGAAATTTAAGTGGCACCGTTCGGCTGCCGAATTTTTAAGGGATTCTTTCACCCTTCTTGTTTTTCAAGTTCTACTTTCATGTCAAGTCTTTCAAGTTCCTTTTTTTTATGTTGGGGTATGATCTCTATATATATAATACTGGACTCTTATGTTCATATTATGAGAGACCCCATTTGATCTCTTCAATTCAGTATTTTTATGTTTTAAGTGGCGCCGTTAGGCTGCCGAATTTTTAAGTGATTCTTCCACCCTTCTCATTTTTCAAGTTCGATTTTCATGTCAAATATTTCAAGTTCCTTTTTATTATTTTGGGGTATGATCTCTATATCTATCATACTGATCTCTTATGATCATATGATGAGAGACCCTATTTTATTTGTTCAATTCATTTTTGTTGAAGTTTAATTGACGTCGTTAGGCTGCCGAATTTTCATAAGAGAAATCAAATTTCTGTCTTCCTTCCATGTTTTTCATTTCAAATTGTATGTCCTTGAAATTGCATCACCATGTCCATATATACTACTTATTCTGTCCCTATACTGTTTTATGGGTCAATTATGATTGTTCGACCCATGTCCCCTCTCTTTTCAAAGTTTTCTAAAACCGTGTAACATAACTGTTATGCTGCAGAATTTTCGTCTCAAAATGCCTCTCTTTTCTCAAAATTATTTTATGTTATAAAGTGAATACTCAACGATCCTACTTATACAGGGGTATTCACATATATATAAAAATGTTCTATTTTAAATTCTGGGATTTACATACATGATACCCGCTTTCCCTTTCCGTGGGTTTAAAGTAACTTAAAGATCACGTCTTTAAAGCAGTTTTTAAAACGTTATGATTATGAAATGAAACCCATTTATTTTATACTATATGGGTTATTTATGAAATGTTTGATGATGATATATGTGGCTCACATTATAATAAAGGAAAATTTAAGGGTGCGTCCTGATAGCGCTCCAATGCATTGGGTAAAGACTTAATCTCTAGAGATGACCATTTTAACGACGCCTTGGTGAATAACCTTGGTAATTTTTAACGACACCTTGGGGATGGACCATGGTGAAACGAAACGATTGTCAATATTAAATGTTTCAGCCACATCTTCAAGTTATGAAAAAATGTTATTTTTATTATGAAATGCCTCATGATTTCTTTCTCATGCCTTAAAGTTCTTTTCATGTCCTTATTGAAGTATCTCAAGTTCTCATGTAAAATGTTTCTCTTGTTTCCCTTATTGGGCCTTCTGCTCACCCTTTCTATTGATGTATTTCCCCAGGTTATGAGATGCAGTAATGAACCTAGGATGAACTTATGGAGAAGTCTTTCAAGTGTTTAAGAAGAGTGTTTTTTTTGATCTTTTCATGTATTATGTTCCTGGTTTCCAAGACACTAAACCTTAATGATCCTCAGTTTTGTGTAATGAAATGAAAGTTTATGTTATAAAAACACGGGATGCTATAATATGAGTCACATTAAATTTATTCATGGTTTTATAAACAGAAAAAGAAGTAGTCAGTGGTCAACGATGTCGACTGGATCACTCCTTGAATAGATTGGAAATAGATCTAACTGAACCCCCCCCCCCAAAAAAAACTTATGGAAGAGTATGTATTACACATCAAAAATAATGAATGTGTATAATCACATTAGGATAAATATTAATTAGACATCATGATTTCCATTTTGACCGCCATGTCCAATGACACTAAAGATTGGAATGGCCCCTGTGTTGTCCTGAATGGCCCAATCAAAGATGCTCTTGACCCGTCCTCGGGACCCAAGACCAATTCCTCCATAAACATTAAGGTAGAAAGTAGTTTCTATCTCAAAATTGGAGGGTTCATCTCAATAATACCTTATACATCATAATAGGAAGATGTTCATTAAGATGATGATGAAGAATAAGAAGAATAACTCAAAGATTCCACTATCGCTTTTGAAGAAGGTGACTCCACCCAACCCGATGAACATATGGATATAACCCTGGGACCCAATGTTGACCCATGTCCAATTTTGATTAGTGTGTATATTCCTCTCATGGAGAAAGAATCATATATATTCATCCTAAAGATAAATCAAGACAAGTTTTCATCACACTACACAAAAATTATAGGCCTCAATCCTGAAGTCACCACTCAAAATTTTTGTATAAAAAATACCATTGTGGATATAACTAAGAAGCTAGAAGGACCCACCCAATGCATCCTTCAAAAATAGAGTACGAGGTTGAGAAACTATTTAAAGTTAACTTTATCTGAGAAGTATAACATCAGATCTTGCTGAAACAGATATTCCTAATAAAAAAAAGAATGTAATGATTAGAGTCTGCATTGACTTTAGAGACCTCAATTGGTACTGCCCAAAATATGATTTTCCAATCCCAATCATTGAAATATTAATATATTTAATCACCTGATATGAGGACCTACCGTTAATGGATGGATATTCTAGATACAACCATCTCATAATTTTATGAGGAGAGAAAGAAGCTTCGGCTTTCTGGGACACTCAGGGTGTGTTATGTTATTCGTTTATTCTATTCGTTCTGAAACATGTATGTGCTACATATTAGTGTGCCATGATTCACATTTTCATGCCCTTAATATAAAAATTTATTGAGTTCTACATCAATGATCTAGTGGTTAAATCAAATCAATGAAAAAACCACCTAACATATCTTGAAACAGTCGTCAACAAACTATGACAACACTATTTAATAATGAATCCCCTAAAGTGTTCTTTTAAAGTTACCTCTGAGAAATTTCTCAGCATCTCCTTATGAAATCATGACATCAATTTCTACCCTGAGAAGACAAAATAAATCCTCATCATGTATTTACCTTGCATCCTCACTATGATGAGGGGTTTCTAGGGGAAAGTGTCCTACATCAGGTGCTTCATTGATAACCTTGCATGTAAATTTTTTCCTTTCTATAGGTTAATGAAGAAGAAGGTTACATATGAGTGGGATAGATATTATCAAGAATTATTCAACAATATTAAAATTTATTTCCTAATCCCACTGGTTTATAAGATTCTAGTTGATGGGACAGAACTCATTTTTTACTAACCTGCCTTGGAATAGTCATTAGGATCATTCCTCGTAAAGAAGAATGATGCCAGCAATGATAACTGAATCTATTACCTTAACATAATAATGGTCTATGATGATAATCTATATTTGAAACTCATGATGAACATCCATGCCATAATTTTCGAAATTTAGAAACTCAGGCATTACCTGTAGCAACATGAGGTCCATTTGTTCTCCCACTACAACACACTCAAGTATATCCTCAGGTGTACCCTGATAATTGGATGACTAGCATGGTGGGTCGTCAACCTACACTAGCTTCAATTGCGGTTTTTCCCCATAAATCCATCAATGTATTGGTGTTAGAAGAATTACTAGAGTAACACCCCTTAGATGAAACAACCCTTTTCGATGTTGAACTTCTGGACAAATATTTATTCTTTGTCCATGAAGGCACCCAGACATGATAAATGTACTTCGACAGTGCTTCAAGAAGCCCAATAGGGAAAATTTTGGAGGGTCCAAATATCAAAAAGGGGGGATGTGTATTATACTAATATCCACCGAAAATACCTACTTTCCTTACAATTTTATACATTCATAGTGATGCATAAATAGTAAAGAAAAATACTATCCCCTCCTTCCAGCCATAGAGTAGGCACATCATGCAAGATCTGAACACCTAAAGATAAAAAGGGATTTAGATTTGGACATCAAGAAGTTAAATGGTTATTATTCCATTAAGAAATTGGTATTGGCCCCATTTATGAACCGTGATTGAGAACTGATGGTAGAATTCCCTACAGAGTCGACACTGAGCAATGTTCCCCAGTCGCTAAATGCTTAACCCGATGCATTTAAAAATTCAGCTACCGCCCTAGATGATCTAGAACTGGATAAAACAATTATTATAATTTCCCCCTTTCTGATGGTCTTTCTAGTTTTTCAAAACAATATCAAGGAAACCGATGAGATTAGACCCAATTAAGAGCCTTATGGTCACACCACCAACTGGATGAATCCCATAGCAAATTACCCCTAGAGGTGTGGAACTCCCACCAGATATGGATAGTAGGGAATAGATCTAGAGGGAGGAAGTAAAATTTATCTTGTACAATAGCGCTATCCAATAAAGTGTTCTCTATAAATGAGTCATGATATATTCCTTCAGACATGCATCGATGGAGAAGAGACGGATTCCATCATGAAAGATGTGCATGCCATAGATTTTGGTGCACACCAAACAACACCCATGATCTCCAACCAAATTTGATGTCTTGTATAATATTGACCCACTATGATATATGATTGTTCCACATTCCGTATGAAGTATCATTCAATCCATGTGCATTCCATTTTAATTCACCAACCTCCGATGCTACATCACAAAACTAAGTACTCTTGGCCATTTTTATTATTGGGGATGGATATTTTGGGACCACATCCTCATGCCATAGTGATAAAATTAAAGTAAATTATCATATAAACTGACATATATTCTAAATGGGCCGAAGCCATGCTCTATAAATAGGCCAGTGAGAAAATAATTTTTATCTTTTTGATGATTTGGTGTCCCTTAGAGAATACTGATGAACAACATCATCAACTTTTTCTCTACTGAGTTGAACATGTTATACAAGGTGTATGGAATCAATTACAACCATTCAGCCCACTACTATGCAGTGGAAAAGGTGTAGATAGAGGCTCCTAAAGAGACTCTATTCAACATAATTCTTATGATGGAGGATATGGAAGTAAAATCAAGGATACATAAGATCCTTCAGGATTTATGGTCTTACCGGACCATGAGCTGGACTACCACCAAGGAATCCCAATACTCACTAGTATAAGGGACAGAGGGAGTTTTCCCTATTAAAATTCATGTTCAATCACTCCGTGTAGACATTTGTGATCAACTATCCATTAATAAGAAATCGTGAAACGCAATTGATGATTTAGAGTAGCAAGATGGCAAAAGAATACACACTTTTCTCTATTTTTTTGTTTACCAAAATTGGATAGCATGATCCTTCAACAAAAAGGATAGCCTTCATTCTATCCTCGAAGAACGATGTTGTTGGTCCTCAGAACCACAATAATACTCGATAAGAATCACCCAAAATTTCTATCAAAGTTGGAAGGAAAATATGTCATCCATATGGTATATTCCAAGGGAATATAAACCTTGATATCAATAGATGAACTATTCATCATGACTTACAACAATATAAGTTTTCAAAAGAAGTACATCACATAACACTAATGCCCCGATGGTCTAAATTCTATGACCCCAAAATATTAGTCATCATCCTTACCACATGACATTAAACTATATGGTATTATTCTATTCTACACAAAATTAAACTTGGATGCTAATGACCTTGCTGCATGACTCTTAATTGCACAGCATAGCCTCTTAGCTACAAGATGCTAAATTTCATACCATAAATCATCCTAATAGCATAATGAGAAATAGAATGAACCCAAATGAACTACATATGGCTTGATTCTCAGTCATTAGTGGTATATGTAGAGACTCCTCGAATATCGATCAGGGCCCAACCCCTGCATTAAAAAATTCCTTTATTGTATCTTCTAACTTCCTTATATTATGAGGGAAATACATTTAAATCATTGTTTATCACATTGTGTATAACTCACAAGAGCATAAGATCAGGTGTAATTGATAACTTAGGTGAAAAACTAACAATGTAATATGATATACACAACATCAGTAGAAGATGAAAACAAAATTCCTCTACCACTACCTCAGAGTTAGATCGGTACATTGAACATTTAGAACTATGTATAAATTGATTCCTTCCCTTACAAGATACGTAGTGATGCCAAGATTTGAAATCCCTGCCCAACCAATAGTTAAAAAATATGCCCCTTCCTCCATGCATATTCCTTGCTCATACAAGGGAATCCATGAAAGATCCTAATTGTTTGACATTGATCTGCAAGATTCCTCAAGATTCATTTGCAGCCCGATTATCAATGTTATGAGATCCCGAAAATTCCCCTAATTTACTTCGCAATCGGGGTGATGAAATGATTAAAATTAAAAGAATGCATTAATAAATTCATACAGTTTCAAAAGAACATGCTTCGCCCCTAAAAATAAGTCAGATCTATGTGGAATATTCATTAGTTCATAATTGATCATAGTCTAGATATTTCTTAAATTCCATAACACAAATTACCCACTTTTCAAACACCAATTTCTGAGAAAGATTGAATCCCCATAAACATTCATTTCTATCAGAGATGGAAGGCCAGTTTCATATGGGAAAATTCTTTGATTGTGTACATAATTCCTCGATATCTCTTCAAATGTTGACTACAAAACGGCTATCAACAATAGGTAAATTTGTCCTTAGGAGAGTCCTCTCAAACATTTTTTCATCCAATTGATTCCACACCCCATGTCATGCCTCCAAATCAAAGACCACCCTAATACTATACTTTATACCTTTTATTATAACTCATGTCAATGGAATTCAAGAATATCACAAAGATGATTACCTCAACAGTATTTATTTTCTTATTGATAGCATATTTTCCTCTCTATATGACTATAAACTGCAAAACAGAATTTCCTCACTACAAGACTTTAAACTGCACATCATAATTTCATTGCTACATGACTTTAAATTGTGCAATATAATCTCCAAGTTTCATTGCTCTAAACTATATGGCATAATGTTCCCACTCCATGACTCTAAACTGCACAACAAAACGTCCTTACAACATAATTATTAACTGCATGTCCAGAAGTGTCTGGGACATACATCATTAAACATTAGGGTACTCTAAATATTGGACAAATACTTCACCATACATATAAGATATATCTATATACGATATTACTCCATCCCATGAGTGAATCACAACTAAAATGTTTCTAATGTATCTCGTTACACTCCTTCCATATATCAATCTCTGTGTTTTGAGTAATAATGCATCTCCATAATCTTCCATGGAAATTGATGATATAATTCTAGTGTCTTGATGAAACAACTGTTTTACTATGCACATCAATCCCCAGTGGCACTATATATTTCGATGAAAAAACTACCATCATCTAAAAGAAAATTTGACCTCTGGGGAGTCCTTTTCTACCTTAGTACACCTGATGGCTTCCATGAAACATGACATCACTCCTGATTCAAGAATAATATTAGTCATGGTTTACATTCTATTTGATACACATATCCTAGAGATATCCGAACATCATTTTCAAATTCACATATTTTATTTAATAATTCTTCCATAAAAATATGGATACCCTATTGACATGCATGAAGTTTATTCATGTATCAAAATGATATGCCCCCACTTATTTTTGTGTTTCCTGTAAAAGATCAGCCAACAAAATTTCCGATTTCATATTAAGTTGAACCACTTTTCAAAGGCCATATGCCATTTTCAAAAATTTCCCAAACACCATAATACTTTAACTTCATCAAAGATGGAAGTCCAATGTCCTACAGACACCATTTTTTGTCTATTCACATCATGCCTCGGTGGTTCAACATATGATTCCTACAAAATGGTCATCAATCGAAGGAAATTTCATCATCCAGAGAGTTATTTATTGTTTTTTTATTCCTGCATGAAATTTATCTCCTTCCCACAGCCTGGATTTGGTAAACCCTCAAGATAAAGGCTTACATACCTTTCCTTTTTTAAGTACCCCAACATGAAAGGAATATCTAATCGATCTGATGAATCATTTACTCTCCTCTGGATTGTGGAAAATGATCTCCCATAATAAGTGCCATGTGTCATGGTGGTATGATGTTAAATTGTAGCATTCACTGGACATCTATTACACATGTAAAATTAATGGGGCATGGTCTCCCTTAAAATACAAACGCAAATTCCACTAATACATTCTTACATCCTTCCTCAGACATGCCACCATCTACAGCCCCAACCTAAAAAATTCAAAGTATTATAACTCCTCCTAGGCCATAGGAGATGGAAGTCCAGTGTCTTATAGACACCTTTTCTTGACTATGAACATTTTCCATCAGCAGCTCTACATATATACCCTACAAAAGGGCCATCTACAAAATTCAAATTCTTTTTTAAGAGTGTCCTCTCCATCATCAGTATGCATAAAATGGCTCTTGAGCCTCATAAATATCGAGAACTCAAAACTTTAGGGTCAAGAAATATCCCTCGGTCAAGAATGAGATTATTATGACATTCCCAGATTATTACATGAATACTTGGGCTCATTACCCTTTAATTATAGTCAAATAGTTTTGACAAAAAACATCTTTAATAAGTATGATTAATAGGAAAATAAAGCACCCTAAAAAAATAAGCAATACCCTACAACATGAAAACCAAAATTAGACCTCATGGATAAAAGTGGATTACCAACTCGCTAAACCGATAACGTTTGTGGATTAGGAAAAAAATTGTGTTGAGCTATCAAATAATTAAAAGATACATAAAGCTTGTTATGATGAAAAAATGGAGACAACAATGTAGGATGAATTAAATTTATTCCCACTAAGCTCATATCAAAAAATCTAATGAAAAAATTATGGTGATAATGAAAAACACATAAAATGTTTCTGAGGTATTCTGCAGAACCCCATCAATAGTCAATCTACGCTCACTGAGTCGCATAGATGAGGAAGAAATTAGAGCCCAGTTTTATTATTTGAATTTACTAGTTTTGAATAATGGTATAAAATTTATACATGATTGGAATAAGGTTTATAAGATTAAATATTAGTTATTGAAATTACAGGAAAATAAAAATAATTATTATTGGGAGGAAATTAGTTCCTTTAAGATCAATATATTGAGGAACATCCCCAGTTCTTATCCTCTCCAAGATTACAAAATAAAATGAGTACATAATGATTTGGAAAAGTTACAGTAATTCTAGGCTTTCCCTTTCCCCAAAATAGGTAAGAAACTACCTCGGGCCATCAAGACTTTTCTTTAAAGAATCTCTCTTATCCACATCATCCATGACCCTAGGGAACACACGTTCCATAACTATAGTAAGGACCTACCCTTTATTCTAGATAGATTCGTAATTGGAGCTCCAAGAGCCCAGTTGAGCCTTCAACCTTGCTACCCGAGCCTCACATTCTCACTGATCATATTTTTGGGCAATCATGAAATCATGATCATTCACATCTTTAGCCGATAAAATATTATGTTTCCCAGAAACATCTCAGAAGCACATTACCCGATGATGGGAAGAAATGAATTTTTCAAGTATATCCCCCCAAGAAACGAGGTCTTCCTAGTCATTGACAATCTAGTAGATATGAGTATGTAGATGTTGGTAATCAAATAACACAAAACCTAACATTGTATATAACCATTAGAAGTTTTCATTCCAATCAGTAAAGCACAGTAGAGTGTTTTCCACAGAAAGGGCGTATAATTTACGCAATTCCTATTTTTGGAACTGAATGATGACTCTCAATGACATGAGGGACTTGGTCCTCCCCAACCACTATAGGCCTATAGGAATTAAGTGTCATTACAGGAGTGGGAAGGGACCTAATATAGGTTACCCAAGATGGTGGGATCTCTTTACACTCATATGGTTCAACAGTTGAAGCCGGACGCGAAGGAAAAGCCATAAATTATGCTGTATCTGGTAACACTCATATGGTTCCAACCTCATTAAAGACATGGGAAGTATACACATTATAGTACTAGTGTGAATCACTCCCCACCGATATAGGCATCACCAATGAAGCTACTTCCAGATGTATCAAACGGTGGATTGTGAATCTTCTAACAAAAAGGGCATGAATAGATGTCATAGCCATCATGGACACTTAAATTATAGGAATTGAAGGTCTATAAATCACACTCACCACATGAGATGGATTGTAGGAAATATTATTCATTGTCAAGACATGGTGAAGAATGGTCAGAGGCATCTGGACTGGTCGAATTGGTCTTCTCAGCACCCCGTCAGGGTAAAAAAGTACCTATAGTTGGGCATATTCCTAAAGTAGAAGAGTGGATCCCATCGTATTATGTATAATAACCTCCATAGGGGGAACTTCTCACATAATCATAAGGACTAACTGGAAAAGAATTATGCAGTGAGTTTCTCCCATCAATTGAATGGCAGGAAGAAGAGCAATTTTTTAAAGGCACCCAAATTTCCTAGCGAACCGGTAGGGGAGGTATGGCTCACAAATGGCCACTCGATCAATGATTGTAGTGAGCATCCCATCCCGATGAGGACTAATGTATGATGGATCCTCTGAAGAACTGTAACACCCCAAACCTATTTACCCAGGGTCGGTTCATTATTGCATAACTTTGGCATGATATAAGGAATAATGAACTGAAAGACAGATCAGTTTAGTAACATTGGATGAATTAGATACATTCCTAAGTTTTACATTACATCATGAAATAAAAACATCAACAAAATTCTATCCCATTTTGAACACACTTATATATTTATCCAATCCATGTAGGTCTACCATAAAATACCTATCCAAATACTAGGAATATATAACATAGAAATGTGTGTGCTCAGATGCTCAGTAAAAATAACAAAATAGCTGAACAATTCTTAAATAAGAATAAATGTTTTTGGCAATGTATAAGACTAATACAAAATCCTTTTAAACATAAACATCAGAATAATATGGAAATGATAAAATAAAATAATTCCATTTACTTATTCACATGGATATTCTACTAGTTGAATAATCAAATGCAACATTAAATTGCTACTTTTATAATGATGCAATTCATAATGCTAGACTTCATAACCACATAGTCATGACCCTGTGCGAATAATAAAAATAAGATTTGTTCCACACCATATTCCAAGACAGTATATTGACTCATGAGACCTACTGGAGCATCAATGAGCTATAGCTGGCTCCACTCGTCACTTACTATGTCCAATGCATTATACATATAAAAAGGATTAAAAATCACATAAACATTCGTATTAAAACAAGAATTTGATATCTCAATAAATTTTCCAAACACTGTGAATGGTATAAAAATAACACATCCATAGATAAATATATCCCAAAACCTTCAACAAAATATGGTTGACTTCTATTATAATAAATCAACTACAAACAAGTTTAAAATCCATCAATGGATGTTGACAAAGATGAAATCTAAACTTTTTAGGAGAATTATCTTTTTATATTTTATAATAATTTAAAAGTGATATAATTCTAAAAGAAAACTTTTATTTTTAAAATATTCCTATAAGATTACATGTGATTCTTTGATGATGTTATAATGGAGGAAAATAGTTTCACATGCCGTATAAGTTATAAAATACATTCTTACCTTACTTTTGTCAAAAGGATCATAAAGTACATTGTTTAAAAAATGACGTAATGATTTATTTCAAAACATATATGGTATAATAAGGGTATAAATGACTTTAACACATTGTTTAGTAAATAGTACAAATTTTTTGAATTAAATTTTTAAGAAAACACAGATATGGATGATAAAGAGGTCCTAGTAGATACTTTTTTATTAACAACCTCAGATAAGTAAAGAGATTGTAGAATTACCCCTTACCATCAACTTTTCCTTGGTCAAGGGAACGATAACCTCCTATATAATATATTAATAATTGTTATTAAATTATACACAAACTATATAGATAAATATGAAATCATATATGATCCTCTAATATTTCGTTGTTAATAAAATTTTAGTAATATCATCATTTAGAGCCTTATCTTATCAGTTTTCTTTTATAAACCAGGTTACATTAAACATGTTTGTTATGGATATGATGTATTTTATTCATATCCACAATGATATTAAGTTCTTAAAAATTATTTTTAATCATAAAATGAAAATTATTCTTGAATGATTATGATGGGGAATGAATGTAATCGCCATCGTGGACACGGTAATCTGTACTTATGCACGAGCTGAAATATAATTATACTGATGGTGAAATATTATATAATTGGATGGTATATCATATATACATAATCAATAAAATGTTATATTTATTATTTACATCAGTTATACTTCTTATTATAACCATCCAAAAAATGAAGTGTTTGAATAACAAAACATACCATGACGTGGAGAGGGTAAGCCGTACGTATGCACGAATGGTGACATTGTCATTCATATGATGTATAGAATAATAAATATGGTTGTAACGTTTTAATAAAATCAAAATATATAGATGATACTAGATTCACATTGACCTTATCATTAAGATTTAACTCTTACTTAAATAGATTCACATTTACCATGTCTCTTTGTATTTTAATATTATATGGTTAATAAACCTATTATAACAAGACAAGAGAACACCAAGTGGTTTTCTATTAATATATATAACATTATATAATTCCTTTGTCCAATCCATAGATTATTTGGAATATTATATGAATTAATAATATAGTATTTTTTTTAAAATATCAATTTTTTCAATTTTGACACTATTATGTATTCGGTTTTTGGGAATATCAAAACAGCATGATTAAACAGAAAAAAATTATTTATTCGTCCCTAAAATGTCATATTAACCATTAAAATTAGTGGAATTCCTCAAAAGTCTAAAATTACATTTTTTTGGATATTTATAATTTCAATTATTTTAATCATTCTTTAATTAGGTAATTACAACATAATCATTGTGTCATAAATAAATTAAATTATTTAATGTCTAAAAATAATAAATAAAATACAATGGTATAGGAAATATTATTATTTTTTTAATTAATTTTTATAGTCAAATTTATATTATGTATAACCCTATATTAAATTTGTTTAGTTATTAAACATTGAATTTAACACATTTAACTCTCCATTAAATAAAATAATAATAAATGACCTAATCTAATATTAGTAGACCATAGAGGGTCATATTTTATTCCTAAGGTTGTTTTTGGTCAAATTATACTTATCCAATAGAATTATGACATGTGTTAGGGTAAGTATGATACCATTTTTAGCCTTAATTACCATATTTACATTAAATCGTGGTAAATAAAAGTCAAAAGATAATGTTCCACAAAAATAATTTTCTTCATATTGAACAAAATTTTATTGTCTAATATGAACCGTGTCTCTCAAATTTTTGATATTCAACATATAAAAGTGGTTAAATTATTTTTTTATGAAAATTTGAAAATGCTTCTAGGAGGTGGGTAAAAGACTGTAAAAAGTTCAATATAATTTTTATATATGTAATCTTGTTATAAAAGGGATCCAATAAATTACATTTAACTTATATATTTATTATGTATATATTTTTAACTAAAATAATTTTAAATAAAATAAATAGTTATTTAAATAATAAGTCGGTTTAATCCAATAACACAGTGTTTTTCACTATTCATAATAAATTTAATTTTATCAGATAAATATAAAAAAGTTACCCTATGCTAATTTTGATATTGATAATTCAAAAATGAAGTACATTTTGAAAAATAAAATTTATAAATTTTCAAAAAGTGGGTATTACTATTCATAACATCTAGTTTGATTGGTTACGGTGTGCTAGAATCTTAAAGTTGTGTAAAATACAAGCTATTGCATTATTACAATGGAAACGTACCGTGGAAGCTTAGGGTGTTACGTTATTCCCTCCATCAAATAATATCATTCTCAAAAAATCTGTAATACTACCGCACAAAAAGATTTGGGTGGTTCTTTATATTATGATCCTCTAGTTCCCACGTAGCTTCTTCTATCTTATGGTTTCTCCATAGAGATTTTACCAGACATGTCATTCGGTTTCTCAGTACCTGTCCTCTTGTATCAATAATTTTGAAAGGCTCTTCACAATAAGACAAATCAGGTTCCAGTTCAATTTCCTCATAGGCTATTATATGTGTTGGGTTAGGCATATATTTTCTCAACAGTGATACGTGGAACACATCATGAAATTTGATTATACTTGGAGTCATTACCAAACTATATGCTATAACTCCAATTCGTTCTAGAATTTCAAAAGGTCCGATGTACCTGGGACTCAATTTACCCTTCCTACATAAATGTATAACACCCTTCAATAGAGGTGCCTTTATGAAAACATGATCTCCTGCCTGAAATTCCAAATCCTTCTTTTAGTTATTGGCATAGCTATTTTTCCTACATTGAGATACTTTGATGTGGGTTTGGCTAACATTCCCCTTTTCCATAGTTTCAATATCATGTTCATGGCCTACTAGTTTTCTTTCACCAACATCATCCTAACAAGTTGGTGTGCGACATGTCTTTCTTTATAACACTTCTTATAGTTCCATCTGAATACTAGAATTGAAGCTATAGATATAAGAAAAATCTACCATAGGTAAATATTGGTACAACATACATTGAAAATCAAGTGATCAAGATCTCAACATTTCTTTTATTGTTTGAATATTCTGTTCTAATTGTCCATCAGATAGAGGGTGGTAGGAAGTTCTCAAATGAAGATCAGTATCCCAGGCCTTCTGATGTCTTTTCTAGAATATGGATATAAAACGGGGATCACAATCAGAAATAATTGATATGGGTACACTATGGTGTCTTACAACTTCATTAATATATAATATTGTCGGACATTCAATTGGTAAATATTCTCTTATACCATGAAAATGTGATGACATGGTAAGATGATCAATAATGAGTCATATTGCATCATTCCCTCAAGGAGTATTTGGTAGCCCCATGATGAAGTCCATCATAATATTATCTCGTTTCCACTTAGGTATAGGAAGTAGTTGCATGAATCCTCCACATTGTTAACCTCAATCTTTCACTTGTTGAAAAATCATACATCTTGACACAAAATATCAATCTCCCTCTTCATGTAGTCCCTCCAAAAATGTTACATCAAATATCTATACATTTTGTTTCTCCTAGGGTGTATAGGGAAATTGGAGCTATGAAATTCATCCAACAATTACATTTTTAGATCAGGTATATCAGGAACACAAAGTCTCTTCCCAAATTTCAAAATTCTATCTTCATATATTATTTCACTCAATCTCTCATCATTCACAGCTTTAATATTATTTTGAAACTCTTTATCATATGTTTGAGAACTCTTCATAATTTCTAATATAGATGGTTTGTCAACCATTGGAAAATTTATTGATGTTTCAACTTCCATGGTGATTCCCATATTCATCATTACTAGATCAATGATAATAGGATCCCTTTAAATTCTCATCTTGTTCAAAACCCCATGATCCTTTCTATTCAACGAATCTACCACGTTATTTTCCTTCCTCAGGTGGTAGTGTGTTGTGAAATCATAATCCTTGAGTTGTTCAAGATATCTAATTTTCCTCATGTTTAGTTCCTTTTGTGAGAAAATATAAATCAAACTCTTGTGATCAGTATGAATCTCACATTATTCACCATAAATATAGTGTCTCCATATTTTTAGAGAAAATAATATAGCTGCTAACTCAAGATCATGAGTGGGATAGTTTTTCTCACAAATTTTTAGTTGTTGTGATGCATAAGAAATAACTCTATCCTAATGCATAAGGACACAACCTTGTCCCTTTTTTGAAATATCACTATAAATAAAAATCCCATCATTCCGCGATGGTAGTGTCAAGATAAGATCATTGACTGATCTTCTCTTCAGTTCTTCAAAATTTTCCTCACACTATTTTGTCCAAACAAATTTACCCCCTTTACATGTTTTATAAGTTAATGGGTTATCCAACATTAAATAATTCTGTTGAAATGTCAATAATAACTCACTAAACCAACAAAACTATTTACATTAGATATACTCATCCTTTATGCCAATTATTGGATTGCATTTTTAATTTAAGGATCAACAGAGATTCTATCATTAGAGACAATATATAAAATAAAATAAATACCCTGAAGCCAAAATTCACACTTGATGAACTTCCCATATAATTCATTTCTTCTAGGAGCCTTTAGATTAATGCACAAGTGATCTTCATGATTTAAGTTTCTTTTGGAGTATACAAAGATATCATCAATAAATACCCCTACAAAGTCAACAAGATATTCCTTGAAAACAATATTCATTAGATCCACAAAAACAGAGGGAGAATTAGTAAATCCAAAAGGCATTATTATAAAATCATAATTCTCATACCTAGTTCGAGATGCTATTTTTGGAATGTTTTCCTTCTTCACACACAATGGATGATATCGAGATCAAAGGTAAATCTTTGAAAAATATTGATCTCCATGTAGTTGGTCGAATAAATCATCAATGTGATGTAGGGGATACTTGTTCATTATTGTTATAGAATTGATCTCCCTCTAGTCAATGCAAATCCTCATAGATATGTCATTCTTATTAAGAAAAATGACCGGGGCTCCCCATGGAGAAACACTAGGGAGAATAAATCCATTATTAATCATTTCCTCTAGCAGTTTCTTCAGTTCCACTAATTCCACATGGGCCATTTTATAAGGGGTCTTCAATATGGGCCTTGAACGAGGAATTAAATCAATGGAAAACCCAATTTCTCATTCTTAAGGATGTCTACATAAATACTTTGGAAACACATCAACATATTATTTCACAGTAGGTACGTCCTCTATTAAAATATTATTTTCCTCACCAATTTTTATTTCATTATATTCTTCCCCTATAATTGAATTTAGTAGTGCTACTGGGGGGATTTAGAAAAATAATAAGGTGGTGATGTTTCTACTCTAATGATAAAGAATTCTTTATCATCATCAAAAATAATATCCTCCTTCTTCTTAAAATAAATTTTCACTTCATGGAATGAAATCCATTCCATTCCAAGGATTATATCACATTCAATCATGGGTATGACGATGATATCAGCAGAAAAAAAATATTTATATGACCCCATTGGAACTGATTCACAAAACATTATTGAGATGATACTTTCCTTAGGAGTTTTGACTTACAAATCTCTTGTTATGTCAAATTAAAAATATCTAATTTTCATTGAAAACTGGGATTGTATAAAACATTTAAATGATCCGGAATCAAATAATTCATTGGCTAAACTTGAAAAAACTGTAAAATTACATGCCACCACGTGTTTCGGAGCTTCAACCTCAGCAGTAGTGATCACATAAGCTTGGAATTTCTGCCATGGAGTTTTATAAGGTATTTTCCCTTGTTTCTTAGGACATTCACTTGAATAATTCACCTTTTCAATAAAATTTTATCATTGAATATTGAAAAACCCTTTTCATCCCCATGAAATCACAAGCATGGTGGCCTTTTTCACCACAGCTGTAAAAAACTATAATTCCATTCTGGTAAGTACCGAGGTGTTTCTTCCCACATTTACCATATGATGGATATTAAAATTTTCCATTATTACCCTTATTTCCATTTCTACAGTATAAAACAACTCTCTTTTTCACTTTCTCAACATTAAAGTCATAATACTTAGAGAGTTCTTTTTCTGTCATGATAGAACATGAGAATATATCTTCGTATGGTGAGAATGATTGAGAGAGTAATGCTCGACGGATATATGGTTTTAACCCATCAATGAATCTATAAATCATACTCCTTGGGTTACGTATAAAATATTATTTATATCTTTCTATCCTTGCAATGTTAGCCTCATACTTTGCGACATTCTCATTCTCCTTTTTCCTTAGACTCAAAAATTGTCTTCCCATATCTGCTCGATGGTCACGAGGAAAGTATTTTTCTACAAAAATTTATTTAAACGCCCTTAATTAGTTTTTTGATACTTCTTCATCTTCCTTTGTGTTTTGAATAAATGACCACCATTTTTTTCATCTCCCGTGAGGCGATAAATTTCCAGGACAAATTTTTCCCTTTCGATACTCCCAAAAGCATGAAATATTTTTGAAATTAAATTTATCCATTTCTTATCAACTAATGGATTTTTACTCCCATTTATTGTTGGTGGTTGTTCCTTAATTATGTTTTCTAATATTAATCCTCTGCGTTATGGATCAGATTGCATCATTCTAGTAAGGTTATTATTCATAACCTAAGTGAGTTGTCCCAGTATGGTGATAAGATGATCAACACCAGCTGCGACACCCACCCCAGTATAATTATCTTGAGTAGCAGGGAAATCCCTATGTAGATTACGTGCATTGATACAGTTTCCATTCCTTACACTAGGTTATATTTCTAAACATTGGTGTACAATAGATTAGTTTATGAATAGTAGTACATAATTTCGAACTTGTAAAACACTTATCATAAAATGAACAATATATGAATATAATCCCTAATCATAAAAATATTTTCTCCGAGGAAGTATATACTCATTAACCCTTCAAAATGGTTTGTAAAGAAATTAGAATTATCCTATGCATATCACCCTAGGAGTGTTGTAACCAAGAGTGAATCAAAGCCCATTATCGTGCACCAATTCGCGTTCGAGTCTAGCTCAAAGTAGTGTTCTTAGGTTTTACCACTAGGTACATCTGTGATAGAACTGGCTCTACCTACTCAAGGCAAGATATGGATGTATTTCTTGGAAAACTAAAAAAATATATACAGTACCAAAATTATTAAAAGTTTTTCTATACAAATCCTCAATGTATATCATAGGGTAGTTTTCTCTAATCATATTTTTTCTAAATCATGTTTCAAAGGTTTTTAATAAACGTCCCTGATATGAACTATAATTCACCGAACCTAGTTACACAGAGTTGGTGCTTTATTACATAACATTGGCATGATACAATGAATAATGTCCTGAAAGACCGATTAGTTAGTAGCCTTGGATGTACTAAATACACTCATAAGTTTTACATTACATAATGAAATAAAAACTACAAAAACATTTTTCCCCCATTTTAACACAATTATATACATATCAATCCCCTTAGGTCAACCATAAAATACTTCTTCAAATCCAGGGAAAAATATAACACAGAAATGGGTGAGCTCAAATGCACAGTAATGACAACAATATAGCAGAAACTATCTTAAAAAAGCATAAACATTTACGAAAATATATAACAATAAAACAAAATAATTTTAAACATAAACATCATCATAATATGGAAAATATAAAATCAAATAATTCAATTTATTTATTCACATGGATATTCTACTAGTCAAATAATCACATGCAATATCAAATAGCCACATTCATAATGATGGAATGAATAATTCAAGACTTCATAACCACCTAGTGATGGTCTTGGGCCAAGACTATAAATAAAAATTTTTCAAGGCCTTTTTCCTAGAGACTAGTTTTCTTCATGAGACCTATTGATCTATCTAGGATCTATAGTGGGCTCTACCCGTTACATACTAAGTCCAATTCATTCCTAATTTGAAATGGATTAAACATAACATAAACATTCGTATTAAAACTAGCATAAGAAATATCGATATATTGTCCATAAACCCTGAATGGTATAAAAATAACACATCCACATTCATATATATTAAGAAACCTTCAATAAAATAAGGAATAATTTTATTATAATATATCAACTTCAAATAGGTTTAAAATCCATCAAAAGTTATTGAAAAAGTTGAAATCAAATCATTTTGAGAGAAATAACTATTTATATTTTGAAATAATTTATAGGTCATATAATTATAAAATAAAACATTTATTTTGAAAATATTTTTATAAGCTTGAATGGGAAGTGTTGACGATGTTATAACAGGGGAAAATAGTTGCACCATCCATATAAGTTAAAAAATACATTCTTACCTAAATTTTTTTCAAAATTTTCATAAAGTACCTTGTTTGGAAATTGACAGAAGGATTCATTTTAAAAACAAATATATGGTCTAATAAGGGATTAAATTTCTTTACCCATAGTCAATATAATAGTAATAATTATTTGAATTACATTTTTGATAAAACACAGATGTGGATGACAAAGATGTCCCAATAGATACTTATGTATTTACAACCTCAGTTAAGTTAAGAGATTTTAGAATTAACCCTTACATTGTATTTTTCCTTGGTGGATGGTACGATAAAAACCTATATAATAGTTAAATCATAGTAATTAAATTATATAAAAAATATCTACATAAATATGATATCATATATGATCCTCTAAAATTGATTTCTTAATAAAATTTTAGAAATATCATCATTTCGGGCATTAACTGATCTATTTTCCTTTATATGATTGGTTATGTAAGCCATGTTTGTTATGGATATGACGTATTTTATTCATATCCATAATGATTTTATGTTCTCAAACATTATTTATAATCATAAAATGAAAACTATTCTTTAATAATTAAGATGAGGAATGAATGTCATTGTGTTCGTGGAGATGGTAATTCGTTCATACGAACGAGCGACAATATCATTATATTGATAGAGAAATAATATGTAATTGGATGGTATATTATATATATATAATCAATAAAAAGTTAGTTTTATTATTTACATCAATTAAACACATTATTAGACACATCCAAATCATGAAGTGTTTGAATAACAAACTACACCATGACGTGGAGACAGTAAGCCGTACGTATTCACATATGGTGACTTTGACATCCATATAATCGATAGAATAATAAATATGGTAGTATAATTTTAATAAATTCATATTATATAGTACATAATAGAGTTATTATTTTATAATGGAAACAAAAAACAAGAGGAAGTGGAAGATGAAAAGAACTTGAAAGCGGTGATGAAATATTTACCTCTTCTTTGTGATCTTTCATTTGATTTGATCAAAAAGGCTCATTAGGATGGAGTTATAATAAAATTATGGCCTACAGGTTTACAGTATAATTTTTGATAGGGTATTTAAGTAGGTTTTGGCCCAACCAAAAGGCTTTGGAGGTGTGAAATTAAGGGAAGGTCATGTGGCCTTTTATAATAGAGGTGATGGTCACTTTTGGAAAAGATTAAAATATAATTTTATAATAAAATACTTTTCTGTTTTTAATGGATCTAAAATGTATTATTTCGAGGCTATGGGGGTAAGGGTCACAAACCTCTCATAGAAAAGGTCTTAGACAGGTTTAGGTCATCATATTAACCTTATCTTGTATATTTAACTCTTAGTTAAATAGTTTGACATTTACCATGTCTCTTTGTATTTTTATATTATATGGTTAATAAACATACTATAACAAGCCAAGATAACCCCAAATGGTTAATTAATAAGATATATATCATTATATATGTCATTTGGTAGATCCTTATATTTTTATAAATACTATATCAATTAATAATATAGTATATTTGTTAAAACAACATTATGTCAATTTTGACACTATTTAGTATTTGGTTTTATGAAAATAATAATAGTACGATTACATCAAAAAAATATTACTTAATCAACAGTAACATTTCATATTAACATTGAAATTTTGTTTAATTCTTCAAATGATTCATATTACATTCATTTGGATATTTATATTATCAATTATTTCAACCTTTCATTAATTTGGTAATTACTCTATCATCATTGTGACATAAATAAATATTTTTATATAATTTCTAACAATTATAAATATAATATCATTATGTAGGAAATAGTTTTATCTTTCTAATGAATATTTATAGTCGAATTTATATTATCTATAACCCTATAGAAAAAATGGTTTAGTTATTAAACATTGAATTTAACTCTTTTAACTATTCGTTAAATAAAATATTAATAAATGTCCTAATCTAATCCATGTGGAAAAAATAAGATCGTATTTTATTCCAATGATTTTTCAGTCTAATTATACTTTTACAATATAATTAAGACATCTGTTATGGTAATTATGATATTATTTTTTCCCTTAATTTCCCTATTTATGTTTAACCGTGGTAAGTAAAAGTCAAAAGTTAATATTGTCATATTATTGACCCCATTTTACTTACTGATATTTACCTTGTCTCTCTTATTTTTGAAGTTCAACTCACAGAAACAAAAAATTATGTTGAATGTAAATTTGCAAACGCTCCTTGGTGGTGGGTAAAAGACCATAAATAGTTCAGTAATTTTTTTTATAAATCTAAACTTATTATAAAATGACTCAATAAATTAAATTGAACATATATTCGTATTATGTATCTATTTTGACCTAAAATAAATTTAAATAACATCAATAATTATTCATAAAAAATGTTAGTTTTATCCAATAACGCAGTGTTTTTCACTATTCATCAAAAATTGAATGTTTTCAAAAAAATACCAAAAATTCACCCTAAGCTAATTTTGATATTCAGAATTCAAAAATGATGTCCATTTTTAAAATTAAAGTTTATAAAAATTCAGAATGTGTGTATTACTATTCATCACTTCTAGATTGATTGGTCACGGTGTGTTAGAATCTCGAAGTTGCATACAATGCAAGCTATTGCATTATTCGAAGGGAAACATATCGTGGAAGCTTGGGGTGTTACAAGAATTACCCATGTCACCCCTTAATGGCCCACACGGGGTTGATTGGGGTGTAAATGATAAGTGAGAAGCATTATTCAGCAGCCCAACTACATCGATAATGCATAAAGTCATGGGACAAACTTCATCGATATTAAGAATGGCATGTTGAAATTCAATGAACGGAACCCTCAAAATGTGTCGTTATTCATAGCAAGGGAAGTGTTCTATTGTACACCCATAAATGAATTGAAAAGGTCCTCACAGAAGATGTGAATCTTTACCTTCTTGTATCTTCCCAAACAACACATAAATCCGGGATGGTGTATGACTGGAAATATTAATTGTTTTGACGTCTGCCAACTAAGATTCCATCATTAGATTTCAAGACCTACCCCTAGTATATATGTCATGGGATGAAAAAAGTAATCCTCTCAAAACAATGTAATGAGACCTACCAATATTTATGTATGTGAAAACTCTGGTTTAAGCTCATATCCCCATGTTGTCTGTCTTCCAACATTGAGGAAGACTAAATATGATTCTAAAATTAGTCAAGGAAAATGGGATGGATCAGGTCAACTCCAGTGATCTCTTAGATTAGGCCCATTAACCAGCTGAAATGACCTTATCCAAGCCTCAAAGGGGATAAGAGAGTGAGCCTATAGGGGGTGATCAAGTAATCCCTCTACCATAACCAGGTGATCCTTGTTAATGGGGACACATGGTCGATATCATCCAAAGTATTAGCTACTTGACCAAACTTGGCATACATATCTCCAAATATGGAGAGCCCTTCGAGTTGGTGGATGTCTAATATGTTAATTCCCACATCCTCATGGGACAAGTGGAAGGTGATGAACTTGAACATCCTTGAGTCAACATCTCATAAATGATTTCACCTAGAGAGAAAGTAGTGAACTGGGAATCCCAATATACATGTTATAATGTCACCACCTCCAACTAATAAAGGGACTCTAAACAGGTTCTTTGTACCCAGAATATCTAGGATCATTTTTTATAGAACCATAATCGATCTTGAAGGTCCCATTTTTTCTCTACCCTCTATTTGGGTTTTCTAAGGAATGGTTGATATGGGACATGTACTCCTAGGACACTTGTCTCAAGGTAGTGTTGTGACACCTGTGATTTCCCTAAGTCCACACTAAGCCATCCAATATGGACATATTTTCTTGAATCAGAGTAGCTATGAACTCTTCTGTTCAGATAATTTTGGCCCAATCAATACCTTGTGCAGATTCTGGGAGATTGAATTTGGTTTTAGGGTCATCCAATTGAAAAGTAACTTCGTCATGAAGACCATATCCATAAAGTGGAAGTTGCACAAATAATGGGTAATATAGGAAATCTAGAATAATGAGATCTTCTAATAATATTTCTCTAGGAACAATATATAATTGAAGATGGTCCCCATTTCCCTTAACCATGGATTCCCTCATCTTGTTCAATTTCATAATAATATATAGAAGAGTTGTTGCATCTTGCACAAAAAGATCCAAAAGCCCAAAAAACCTCAGACCAATGAGAAGATGGTTGGATAAATGTAAAAAATAATTTCTAAAGGACATAAATGAGGGTCTGTATAGGACTCCACATATCACTCCTAGAAATGCTACGCAACATCCATTTCCCACGTACTGCAAGATATGTGGAATCAATCTCTTCATACTGAATCGTACATGAAATTTTTTTACCTTGTGAAAAAAAAATATGTTAATGGTGTTGGAAACAATGTCGTTCTATGAATGAATTTGAGTATGGTTTATTTTTTTGTTAATCCTTAGTGGATGTTCAGAATGTGTTCCATCAAACTGACCATACAAAATAAACAGATAAGAGTATTGAAGGTGGCACTGTTTTCTAGTGTTTTCTAATTTTTTTGGCATAAAAATCGAAAAATGGAGAAAAGTTTTATTTGGAAATGAGACTTGATTTTCATTGAATTGAAGAAGAGGAAACTTGTGTGCCTTATGTTTTTCAAGATCCGAACATAAAAATATGGAAAAAGGAGAAGGGATCCCATGTTTTAACTTTTATCGTGCAAGTGACATGTGCGACAGAGACTTCCACGCCGAAACATGCACACCGAGGGAAGAATTGTACGCCGTCGCGTAGGGTATCAAAATGTCTATAAATAGATGTTGACCCATACTCATTCAGTACAATGTTCAAGAATTAATGAAATTCAGAGATCCCATCGTGCAGGTGTAGTGGTTGTACAAGTGGTATGTGAACTCACAAGTAGGACTTGCATGCCAGGTTTTGAAGAAGCGTGATACATAATGGTTGCACGCCAATATTGTTTTGGGTGTAAAAGGGTGCGAGTCACTCAATTTTGGAGTTGAATTAGCTTGTCTCACGCAAGTGGTTGAGGTGGAATTGTGCGCCAGTTTTAACTTTAACGCCGATACTTACACGCCGACTTAGAGAAGGGCCCCATGTGAGGTTGATTCATGATATAGATTCAGGGTTGCGTGAAAACTAAAAGATTGCCCGATACCTTTAGTGAAAATATAGATACATCTATGGGTGGAAGTAGGACTTCAACACAGCATCTACATACAGCAGAGCATGTATTCATTAGTGATGATGAAGAGACCTTCATGTTTATAAACAAAGTGGGACTTCATCAAAGGTAGTAAGCCAGGGGAGTCAACGTAAGTGACCCGAGGGACACAACGGGATATCCCTGAATAGTTGTAAAGGAAGTGAGCCTGGGATAGAGTGATTATTCCCAAACCTTTTTAATCCTCAACTGGTGAAGAATAGTAGAATTTGGTTTGACCGGGAACTTGTCGTTGTATTCTCCTTGGACGTAGACCTTAGTAGTAAACAAAGTAAAAATTGTTGTGTCATCTCCATTCATGTGATTGTTTCATTGCTGATCATATCCATCTTACAGGTTTAACAAGTTCCTACCAACGTGGGGACAAGATCCTTGTTTTTAAAAGAAACAGATGACACCCTGATACACCCCTCCCATCTCATGGTGTTCTGGGGCCCTACAACTGGTATAAGAGTGAGGTTGCTGGTGTTAGATATGTCCTTTGTCATCATGGAAAATTCACCCAGTGTTAGGGGAGTCCCCCTCTTTGAGGGAAGTAACATTCCGATTTAGAAGAACAGAATTAGATATCATATAATATCCCTTGGAATCGAAGTTATGTTTTCCACTGTGCAAGGTATTAATGTTTATGATCCAACAGGACTGGCTATGACTGATGCAAATAAGAAAATTCCCGATTCAGATGCTAAAGCAGATAATGCTCTCACCGCAACCCTTTCTGATCAGATCTATCTAAAAGTGACGAGTTGCACCTCAGTAAATTCCATGTTGGATAAACATGAAAATATTTATGAAGGAGATAAAAAAGTGAAGTAGTCCAAACTATAAGTTATGAACAATAGGTTAGATGATCTGAAGATTCATCCTGATGAGAATGAAGACGCCTTCAATAGAATTACTTAAGTTGTTAGAGAAATTATGTGTCTAGGAGATGAAATCAAAGACGTTGACATTGTGAAGAAAATACTGAGAAGACTTCCACCCTTGTACAATGCAAAGTTGTCATCCCTTGTGGAAATAGATATTTCCAAACATTCTCTTGGTGATCTCCATAGCATTCCAGTGGAAAATGAAATGAGAGTCAAAATAGAATATTCTATGACTCGAGTGAATACCGAAATGGTGTTCAATTCTATGGAGAAACTAAAAATCTCAAAACATAGTAGTGGTGAAGATGATGAGGAAAAATAAATTCTTTCTCTCATTCCAAAGAAGGTACAGAAGAGAAAATTGAAATTCAAAGTGAAGTTACCTCCAGCTTTCTTTCATTGTGGAAAAGATGGCCGCATTGCCTCTTAGTGATTAAGAAAGTTCGATGATGATAATAGTGATGCTGAAAACATTGAGAACCATCAGAAATGGTTTTTCAATATTTGATAATTCAAATCAATTAAGAAATTACAAAATAATATCATTTTTTTTGAAGATAAAGATGATGATAATCAATTCTGTGATGCAGAGAAACTAGAATTTGAAACTCGAAACCATGCATCATTGATGGCTACCATTGAAAAGTCAGAACCCCCGATCGGTAAAGGCATAGTTAATCAGATTACTCTTAATGGTGATCCAAAGATTAAAATTAAGGATTCCTTTTCAAATCGTGAGAATAAATTTATGAGATTAAATAAGTGGAAGGAAATGGAGAATGAATCATTGGAATATGTTGATGAGCTTGAATCAGAATTGAATGACTATAAGAAATTTTGAGATATCATTCATCATTCCTTGATAACACAAATGACATTGTGGAACTAAAGTATAGAATTGATGGACATGAAAAAGTCATAAATTGTCTTTCATTCATATTATAAGAGAAGTCCAAGACTGTTGAGGTTCTTAAAGAAGAAGTTGTTACTCTTATGAGTAAAATTGAATGTCAATCAACAAAAAATGAGAGAAGAAGAAAATACATTTTGAAAGATTATCATATGGGGAATTACCATCAAGAACCATGTATGGTTTAGATTGGGTTGTAAAAATCTAGAGTGATCAAAGACCTACTAGCATGGGAAAGAGTGTAATTGGATTTCAAGCTGAGACATCACCTGCTAGAACTAAAGAGAGCCAAATGAAAGACAAGATGAAAGCTGGACATGTTGAAATATTGGATGATGTGCTAAAAAATAAACCATCAATCCAATATAAAATAAGAACTGAAAATTATCCTCAAACATCCAAAAATAATAGGCAGTCCAACTATTCTACCAAGGAAGAAGGCATGAGGAGAAATTCAAGTGAGAAGACATTTCCTCTCATGAAGTGTTAGTTTTGTGGCTATCTGGGCGATACCATTTCATATAGCGAAGAGGTGAGGAGCTACCTAAATGGAGAAGATCTGGGATGTCAACAAAGGATACTAACATTATAACCTCTATCTTATAAAAGTGTCAATTTCTATGGTTATTGTTTTTGTTGTTCTAACTTTGGTCATAAGGCTTTTAATTGCTGGCAGATTAGAGACCTGGAAACCTTAAACTGGCATTCAAGACAAGTGAAATATAGTCAACAAGATTGTGTTTCAATTACAAATAGGTTTTCCCCTCTATAAGAAGACATCGACAATGAAGAACCAATATTCATGGATTAGATAATTGAAAGGACCTCGTTTCTCAATACTTGATTGAATGTCTCATGGAAAAAATAATGAAAATTGAGAAATACAACCTCGAAGAGGTTCCCCTCAATGCTAAAAATAGAAACATTACATAGATTCTGGATAACGGTTGTTTATCTCATATTATTGGTAATGCTGGACTATTAACATATATCAAAAGGATGGGTGACAGTACATTACGATTTGGCAATGATAGAGCTCTGAAAATCAAAGATAGTGGAAGTATTGAATTATCTAATGGGGAGATAAAGAAGACTGAAGTCCATTATGTAGATGTCCTACGTCATAATCTACTCAGTGTGAGTTAACTCTATGACTCAGGACATATAGTTATTTTTAATCAGAAAGGCTGCACTATCGAGGAAAATACACGAAATTAACTTATAAAGGGATGCATAACAGAAGGCAACCTGTATTAGGTTGAGAGTAAATAAATTTTTTGTTAAATGACTATTAAAGAAGAAAACAATTTGTGGCATTAGAGACTGGGACACATCAATCAATATGAAATGAAGAAAATATCAAAATTAAGGATTGTCATCGATATTCCTAACCTGAATCAAGAGCGTGAAAAGTCTTGTGATACTTGCATTCGTGGGAAGCTGTTCTGCAGTTCATATAATCCAATGAAGAAAAGGGAATCCCATCTTCTTGATCTAATTCATACAGATGTTTGAGGGCCGATAAATGTTGCTGTAACTCATGGAGAAAGGTACTTTGTCATTTTCATAGATGATTACAGTAAAATGTCATGTGTAATGGTCATTCACAGGAAACGACAAGTGCATGACTGCATGAAAACATATCATAAAATCGATGAGAATGATACTGGATGAACAATCAATGTGTTACGATCTGACAATGGAGGGGAATACACATACAATGAATTTGAAAATTTCCTACAGAAGCATGGGATACAACACGAGGTAGCTGCTATGAGAACTCCACAAAGAAATGGAGATGTTGAATGTAGGAATCGACTTGTTAACAAAATGGCATGGACTATGTTGATTGAGAGTCTTATCCCATGACATTACTGGAAAGAGGCTGTTCAAGATGAAGTGTATATTCATAACCGAACAGGACTTTATACGGGTGAGTCAAAGATATCATATGAATTATGGAAAAGAAGGAATCCCCCTTTGAAATACATTCATGTTTTATTGAAGTGAATGCTTCATCAGGAATAAATAAGGAAATCAAGGGATGTATGGTGACAATGCAGATGAAGAAATATTCCTTGGATAGTCAATGAAAAGCAAAGCCTACAAGTGTTACAATAAGTGATTAGGAAGGATTGTGGAAAGCATTGATGTTAAGATAATTGAAGCGAAAACCACAAATGCATCAAGGACGTCACATGATGATGTGATTGAATGTGAGGTAGAAAGTGAATGTGGAGAAAATACAAATATACAAATAGAAGAAGATGTACAAAATACTTAGCAGTCACATCATGATGTTGACTCAGAAGAAGAATCTAAAGATGAAACCATGGCTGGATAGAATGAAAATGACCCACATAGGATAAATCATAGAGCTAAGACTGATTCATCTAACATAATTAGGGATAGGAGTGCACCCACTCAAACAAGGAGGATGAGGAATAACACGCAATCCGTATTTCTATCAGTTGTGGAGCCATCCTCAATTGAAGAAGATGCAAAGGATGAATCATCGGTGAAATACGTGAATGAAGAGTTAGATTAGATTGACAAGAATTAGACATGGGATCTTGTCCAGAGCCCTGAAGATCACAATGTGATTGGTACAAAATGGATCTTCAAAAACAGGTTTGATTAGCCTGAAAGTGTTATTAGAAACAAGGCACGACTGGTATGTAAAGGATACTCCCAGATTTAAGGTGTTTATATTGATGAAACCTTTTCTCCAGTGGTTCTTTTGAAGTCAATCTGGTTTCTCCTTACCATGGCACTCCAAAGAGGATATAAAGTATGTCAAATGGATGACATGACAACATTCTTGAATGGTGTACTAGAAGAAGAAGTCCGCATTGAACAACCTATTGGTTTTCTTCTTGGTACTGATGAAACAATGTTTTGAAAACTAAAGAAAGATCTATCTGGTTTGAAGCAGGCACCACGAACATGGTATTCATGACTAGATTCTTATCTTAAGATGCTGGAATTCAAAAGAGGATGACTATATCACAATCTCTATGTGATGAATTCTCTGAAAGATCATTTCACGGTTCTAGTTTATGTCGATGACATTATATTTGGTGGATGCAGGTAGAAATTAGTGGATGAATTTTACAATCACATGAAATCCTAATTTGAAATTTCAATGATTGGAGGGCTCATGCATTTCATAGGGCTTCAGGTTATTCAAAGGAAGGATTAGACATTCATTTCTCCGTAAAAGTATGCAAGAGAGCTTCTGAAGATGTTTAACATGCAAGACTCTAAACCAATGTCAACCCCAATTGCATTAGGAACCAAACATGGAAAGCATGAGGATGGGACATCTATAGACCCCACCATATACTGGTGGATAATTGAGAGCCTACTATACTAGATAGCAACACGACCAGATATTGTCTTTGCAACATGTCTAGTGGCTCCCTTTCAGAATAATCCAAAGGAAGAACATTTGGAAGTATTTAAAATAATCATGAAGTATATTTAAGGTACTCACAATTTTGTCTTATACATTTCTATAGGTAGGGATAGTAAATTATCAGCATCTTCTGATGATGATTGGGCTAGCGATGTAGTGGAAAGAAAGTCCACGAGTGGTGGGATATTCTATATTTGGAATAAATTTGTTGGCTAGTTGAGCTAGAAACAAGAAAGTACTTTTCTTAGTACTGCTGAAGTTGAGTATATATCGGCCACATAAGTAATTACTCAACTGATATAGATGAAGCAACAATTTACAGATATTGGTGATGAGGTGAAGCAACCAATGGTGATTTACTATGATAACAGGAGTGCAATTGATCATAAGAGGACTCCGGTTTAGCATTCTCGTACAAAACATATTAAAATTAGGAATCACTATATCAAAGATAAATTTGAACAAGGCATGATTAGAATTGATTATGTGGGAACTAATGAGCAAGTGGTAGATATCTTGACCAAGAAAATTTCATCGGTTGTGTTTGAGAAGCGGTGGTTGAACCTTGGTGTTCAGCCACCAACCAGTGCATAAGGAGGTTACGAAAAACCCCAAATCCCCAGTTATATTAACTTATTTTTATATTTTGATGGCTATGATGCAGGTTTGTGGGGGAGATACTAACCAGGGGGTGAGTTTTGAGATGAAAAATGAACAATTACTAGTTTGGGGGTTATTGTCAATAGGGGAGAATGGAATACATTCAGGAATGTAATGCTTTTGTGACACATTGAGAAATCACTTTCGGTGATAGGATGGGTAGTAATACATTGGACATGAACCCAATTCAAGCCTCCTATCTTGTTTTCTGCACCGATCATTGCTCACATAGACATAGAGTGTTGGCTGAGTTTATTCTTGTGTTTGTGGTTTGCCTATGGCTGGTGCTCTATTGAATTTTTTTTTGATGTCCAAAAAACCCAAAGAGGGAGATTGTTGGAACCATGGTCTTTCAATGAATTAATTGGTGTATGGTTTGTGATTTTTTTCAATCCTCAGTGGAAGTTCAGAATATGTGTCGGCTAAGTGATCATACAGAACAAACAAATAACAATATTGAAGGTGGCACCATTTTCTAGTGGTTTCCAATTTCTTCTGGGCTTGAAAATCGACAAATTGATAAAAGTGGTTTTTGTAAAAGGGATTTGAGAGCCGTTTACATTAAGGAGAGGAAACTAGATCACCTTTTTTTTACACGATCAGTACATAAAAATATGGCAAAGGAAAAAATGGTGCCCAGGTTTCATGTTTTGTCGCGCTAGTGACTTGCGCGGCAGAGACTTGGGCGCCGAAACTTGCGCGTTGAGGGAAGACATGAGTGCCACCTCAAAGGGTATCTAAATGCTTATAAATATAGTTCTACCCCTCCTAATTTGGTATGATGTTCAGGAATTAAATAAATTCATAGCTCTCATCCCAAAGGTGTAGTGGTCACGCAAGTGGTGTGTGGTTGCGGAAGTAGGACTTGAGCGCCAGGTTTTGAAGAAGCATGATAGTTGATGGTTCCATGCCAATATTGGTTTGGGAATAAAAGCGTGTGAGTCGCGCATGTTTTTAGTTGCAAAATATTGTGTCACGCAAGTGGTTCAGGTGGAAATGTGCGCCAGTAATAACTTTCACACCGATAAGTGCACACCGGCTTAGAGAAGGGCGCCTGGTGTAGGTGATTCAGGATAGAGATTCAGGATAGAGATTCAGGGTTGCATGAATGTTGGAATATTTCTCGATACCTTTGGTGAAAAATGAGATACGTCTATGGGTGGAAGTTGGACTTCAACAGAGCATCTACTTATAGTAGAGGATGTATTCATTAGCGATGATGAAGAGACTTTCACGTCTATTAACTGATTGAGACTTTACCAAGGGCCGTAAGCCAGGGGAGTCAATGGAAGTGACCTAAGGGAAATTGTGGGATATCCCCGAATAGTTGTAAAGGAAGTGACCTAGGGACAGAGTGACTATTCTCGAACCATTTTAATCCATAACTAGTGAAGAATAGTGAAATTTGGTACGACCGGAAACTTGTTGGTGTTTTCTCCTTGGACATAGCCCTTATCGGTGAACCAAGTAAAAATTATTGTGTTATCACTTTGGATGTGATTGTTTAATTTCTAATCATATCTATCTTATAGGTTTAACTAGTTCCTGCCAACATGGGAACATGATCCTTGATTTAATATAAAATGTTGACACCCTGATTCACCCCTCCCCACTCAGGGTGTCCCAGGGTCCAACAAATGTCCTATGAGGAAATGGACCATAGAGTATTGTCTAGAAAACAAAATGGTTCATGGAAAGAATAAACTATGATCCAAGGCCTCTACATGATGATATTCAATGTTGTTGTTTCAATGTTTCTGTATAAATTTTCGGATTAGTAAGTATTAATGTTCAGTTCTCCAGTTTATGTTCAGTGTGCAGAAAAAAAACCGGGTAGTGTTCTCATACACAGAGGTCCAGATTTTAGTTCTACATTATTCAATCAAGCTACTGGAACCCAAAAATCCGTTCGTGGGATGTATTATTTGTGAAGAGTTCTCTTTGCAGTATGTACAAAGTAGTTCGAGAATACGGAATTTGAAAAATAGACGGCACGCAGGTGCACAAAAAACCGCAGGAGAGTCGAGAGAACATTTCACAGTGAAAAATGGTAAAGGAAAAATTATAGTCCCCTATATATCGGCGAGGTCCCCTCCTACAAGACCAATCTGTTCTACCGCAAACCACATCAGTTCTCTATTAATTATACATTAGAATAGTTTCCTCTTCATTCAGAATGTACCCCATTCATATGGGTTCATTTTTAGAGTCCCGATAACATTGAAAAGGGAATAAATACTCTAACAATCACTTTATAGAAGTGACAAATCATTCCTACTTGTCCAGTAAATAGAACTAATATAAATTGAATTTTTAAATTCAATAGAAACTTTATGAAATTGAATTTCTCAAAGAGTATTAAGTGACCCATGTATCTTAACCAGTAAGGGTTCACGAAATTCATGAACCACTGAGCACTGGTATACAGAAGGACCTTGAGGCGCTATCCAACAGGGATATAGCCAGCAAACCCAGAATCTCGCGAACAACATCATTGGTGGAACCATGCGTGTAGTGAACCTCAGCATACTATCACATGAACTCAGTAGTTAATAGAAGAAGAATATAGGTAGGTTTCCACAATACATGACTCTTGAACCACTTCCTCGGCAGACCTTATATTACGAAGTCTTCCATATATCATGATATCTCTTCAAGTGTTCTGCAAATGGAGCTAAATGAAAATATATTTGATTATCACAGTGAACTATAAATAGAGCATAGAATGAATTGAAAGGGGAGATATGAAAAATCATGGGGGAGACCCTAGGGGTTGGATGAAATAACTCTTAGAGGATTCCAGCTTCAGTTTCGAATCTTGAATAATGTTTGAATCCCGAACCACATTTCTATAATTATAACTTGTTGTGAACCATAAAAATTAAGAACATAATAATAATGGCAAAACCGCAAACCAAGTTGGTGTCATCACAGAGCACAAATTCACAGAGGATGAATTCCACATGAATTGAAGGTTCCAAGACCCTCTTTCGATAAGGCATTCCACATAGTGCATCATAATGCAGATTGGACCCCACAATGCATAATGCATCCATTTGCGGATGGAAGCTGATGCGTTGCGGCAGACCACATCACGGATCATGTACCACTATGGTGTTTGGTGGTCCATACCCAATCCAACGTATGGCTTTGGTATGCGTAAAACCCCTATACACACATACCACATTGGTATGTAGTGCTCCCCCAATCCTACAATGGAAAATAATATGCAGAATGGGGTGTCTTCAGGTTTCCATTGCTTCAGCGCCAGTCTCAATCCTTGACTACCATCCAGTCCACCATAACCCGTCCACAATCCAATCCCACGGAATCAAGTAAAATCCTCCTCCAAAGTGACCAGATCCATATGATGAAATCATTAGGTGCATTATTGAACCCCTTTGAGTCTACATAACCATGGAAAGATGAGTCGCAAAGGCTCTCCCAACAATGGTTTTAACTCTAGAGATGTCTATAAGTCTATATTTCTAGGGTAACACAGAGTATAAATATGGGAAAAAAATGTGATCCTCCACATTCATGGGATTATGGGAGATCAATTTCTTTTATATTAAATGTGGAAGGGTGTTTAGTCAGAGGAATCATGTTTACCACTCCTTTTGGTGATAAGCGACATTTCTTCCCTTTCGGTGAGTGCATTATGGGGTACTCCCACTGAGGTAAGTCCCTAATATTATTAGAGCCAAGCCACATGACCCCTATCTCATTCCACATTTAAGGGTTCATTGCTCTACATCCCCTCCCACAATTTCCCTAGCTTTTTTATCCATTGGCCCTACCTCTCCCAGTAGAGGGTAAGAAGTTGTGTGGTTAGTTGATTCTCTCAAATATTCATATTTCTCACACCAAGTATGAATCATATGGTCTTAGATATTTGTTATTATCACAGAATCCATACATCCAATCCATAATATACTTTGAGAAGACTAATTCCATGTCAAACTAGGATTCATAGGATACCTACTTGAAGGCTCAAGTTCAAAAGGGTTCATCCAATCATGTCCCCTCAAATGGGCATCTTCCACGCATAAACACCTACACATCCTAAACTATGAGAACATAAATTATGGGACAAACTTGGATATATAAGAATCATTATTAAAGTCCCAAGATCAAAATGGGATCCCATATAAAAGGTTTCACCCAATTATGACCAAAACAAATGGACCTCCTCCCAGGTCCTATCTGCAACCCAACTGAACAACGTGGCCTTTGATTCCACTTCGGAGGATATGTAAGAAGCTTATATTATGAGCCCTATCAAAACATCTATACATATTCTGACACACCAGATGACACTATACAACATACAACCTTATTGTAGGGCTTGATTTTGTGTTTCCTCCATATTATAAAATTCATGTATTCATCTGAGGATCAGATAAACCAAGGATATCCTATGGAAACATTCGTTGGGAATGAACCAATGATTCATGAAAATATGTACCATAGAAAAATCTACAATAGTGTACTAGAATATTAAATACATACCCCCAAAGGGGTCCAATGTTCCTGACCTCCCATCCACTCAAAAAATTGAGTCTTTATGTGTCATTGGCCATATCATCGTCCAACGAGTGCCAATCCATAAATCATTGATACCAAGGTCATTGGGTGTTTCAGGTTCCACGAAAAAACCCACTAGAGACCATATGAGGAGGTTATATCCTAAGAGGACTTATTTCACAAATGCTTAACACCATGAAATCGCCTAATGTGACCACTCGAATGTGGAACCTCCTTCGTAATGCCTAAGTTATAAAATCTGTAGACCATTTTGTGTCAATCCATTCCATCTTAAAGGATAATGACGTGGATCGTGTAGAGACAATGATTTTTCCCAAACCCATAAATGCACCTCCTAGGAGGGTGAAATAAGGAAATATAGTTTAGTCGGTAATTTACCCAATTATTCAATGTATGGAATCTTTGTGACTAATATTATAATAATAATATAAAAAATAAATAATTCAAAGTGGAAATAAATTTTAATAAAATTTATACCTATTCATAGTGGATAGTTAAGAATGTCATATCTAGTGTTGTATAACATATATAATTTAGAATAAAATTGTATAATCCATCTAAATAAATAAGAAGGATGATAGCTTTGTTATAATATCTTCAATCATGCCTAACATGTGTTAAAAAAGATGATGTGGATATGTATTCAAAGGATCATTACAAAAATAAATTTTTATATAAGTAATATCCTTGTCCCATTAAAGCATATTTATTTAGGAAAAATAAAATTTATAAAAAATGGGTATTATCATTTCTTTTAAAAACCATGAATGTATAGATTTAAAGGATCACAGAAAAGAAATATTTATACAATGATTATTTCAAATTGAAAAAGATAAAAATATATTCCTTTAATAAATTGATGAAAATAACCCATTTGAAAAAATTAAAATTTTCATTTTTAAATATTAATTAATGTTAATTTAGTATTGAATGACAGAAATAAAATATGAAGGAATATTCAAGTCATTCAAAAAAGAATCATTTGAATAAAAAAGTGGAATATAGTGATTATATCCTAAAAATGAGTGGTGAGATCAATTTCACAAACAATAAACACATTAAGATAAATACAAGTCAAGGGGAAATAAAATATTGAGGGACATGTCAAAATTCAATAATGACCAATGATAATGATAAGGGGATTTACAAATAATACCAATACCTTATATGTATCATCATTAAGTATAAATCAACGTTTTAAAATAAGATTTGCAATGAAAATCATACGTTTTGAGTAATTGTTTAATAAAACCACTTAAAATAATAATATTTAAATTGGACTTAAAACAATATTAATATAAAATAAATCATGATATAAAATCAACATATTTTTGGGCATGCATACTATATTTAAAGCATGGTGCACAAAATATATAATTTTATAAGGATTTAAAATTAGAAAAAAACCCATATAACTTGTGTATCATTTGAATAAAAATTAATTTAAATGAAGAACAATATATTTTTTTAAAAATACCCATGAACTAAATGAATATTATAATATTTAAAAATTTTGTAGTAATAAAACTATATTAAATATTTTTAGAAACCTAACACCGGTATGATTGGAGCAGGTCTACTACTATTACATTAGCCTGATTACATGTAGTAAAATCTAGAATGACATATTAGTTTAGTAGTTCTATATAATGATATTACATACATGACACCCATTTTATATTTGAATAAAAAACAATACATAAAATTAAAAAATTACCAACATCATTGAAACACATTCTATGTATTTATCTTCATTTCCTAGGGAAATGAAAGAAAATAACATTGAGATCAATTTATCCATAATGGTAATGTTCATTTCACAATCCATTAAGAGGAATATGTATGCAAACATCACTTCATTATAAACCTTGATCAACTATAAATTATTTCAAATGATGTCTTCAAAAGATGAAAAACACTTTTTATGACTATTAGAAAAAGTCCTTTTGAAAAAAGGATTGTCCTTGACCATTTTATATATTTTGACATAGAATTAATTAAATGTATTATAAAATAATAATGATTACAATTTCATTAAAATAATAGTAATATTGAGGGATATTTTTCATGGAGAAGGAAAAAATGGAAAAAACATGTCTTCATATGGAAAGTGTAAAAAATAAATTCTATTTACACCTTATTGATTAAAAACACATATGAAAAACATTAACAATTTTATTTAAATTTTTTATTTATAATCAATGTACTATAAAATAACATAAATTAGTTATGGTGGAATATATAAATACATTTAAAAATAATAAAATAAATACATTTTTGGAAAAGGGATTTTCGAGAATAACATAATAGATATGAACGATTTAATTTAAAAGGAACAGTTTCTGAGAAATATGAGTATTTGAGAAACTAATTATTAATGGAAAATGAGAAACCAATGAGTAACTATAAAAAATTATTATGTTTTTGAAAAATGAATACAAATTCCCCGTATATTTATTATCTTTTATAAAAATCATTTTTTGAAAATATTTTTTTCCAAAAATATCTTACCATTTTAGTAGCATTTTAATCAAAATCCCATTAAAGTGTGAGTGTGAAATTTATCATATGATTCAATGAATAATATTCCATTCATTGTATAAAAACTAAAATGATTATTGTATATACCATATTAAAAATGTGGTGTGAATCATAAAAAGTGGATCATGGATTATAAAATTATACAAAGAAACCCCAATAATATAGGAATATTTTTAAATAAATCAAATTTAATGATGTAAATTTATTTGGATATAAAAACCCATGAATGAAATAAATAATTTAATTAAATTTATATATGTCTAAATTAAAAAATATCTAATATATCATGGTGTACAATATAAAATATTTCTCAATAAAATAAATTTGTTGCAAATAACATCTTACTCTAATTCGAAACTTCCAAAAAATGATTGAATATTACGTGTACACAAAATAATTATCAAAATCATGTATTTTAGAGAATTTTAATATATATATATATAATCTTATAAAATTTCTAACTATAATTAAATTAATTAATATTATTTTGGAATTATATATTTTATAATAAATCTTATTTTTAGATGTATTTTATAGAATATTATATAGAATATTTGTAGACGTAGACACTAATAATGCGTGAGATTCCATGGATCTACAGAACTGAATTAATTTTTGGAATATATTGAATATATTAATATCATGCAAAAGTAGATTTACTAAAAAACTATATTAACTCTTATATGGGGAAAAATAAAAATATCAGGGAACCATTGATTTCAAAACATAAATTTTACAATATCCATGACATTACCTCTCTTAATGGAAGGAATTTGTAAAAAAAAATTGGCACCCACAGATTTGAAAAAATAAATAAATAAATAAATAAATTTATCTTTATTCTATGCAGTAACATACTTCCTCTAATTAAACATGTTTCTTCCTTAACCCTAGGTCTTGCAGTATAACCTAGTGATTGAGTGAACCATTAAAGAGGAGCTAATGGAGGAATATTAGAAGAAAACATTAGATCTATTTTAATTGTGGATCGTGCACTAATATATTTATTACATCACAAAATTGAAGGAAAAGAGGAACCATTTATCATCAATGATGGATCCACACTCCATGTAGGATATTATATTTGTGATTTACATCCCATTATTTATGTAGTTCCAAACATAGATCAATTTCACGATCAAAAAATGATTCATGCATTAATGGTTGATTTTTTATGGTGGATATTTTTTTTACAATTTATATCCAACATTGTTCATCCAAATCTATGTAAAAAAATATTGAGCCTGAGCGAGAAAAATAAAATGTTTGATCTTCAAAATTTATGATTCACGGATTTATTGATCATTTATTCGCATGCTCAATGTAGGAATTTTTATTAGACCATGGTTTACCAATTACCTAGTATTAGATCATTGTTCCAAAACTCATTGATGAAAAAGATCAATATCACTATTGTCGTTCATGGATGACGTTGTGATCAAGGTGTGATAATGAAAGAGGATGATCTGTGTTAGATTGGAATGGATTGGAAGTTCTCATTTAGTCAACACAAAAAAACTGGGGGTATCCGGTGCTAGGACATTAACATACCTAGAAAAATCTCTATTTAAGAAACCTTTTGTTAGCACTTAAAAATGTGATGTTAATGGGGGACTTTAACAACATTTTCTAGCCCTGCAAAAGGGGGTATTTAAATGTGAAAAAATTACTATTAAAGGGGGACCATTATCAAAGCTTTATTTCATATTATGATAAAGTCCCAATAATTATCATCGATTTTATAAAGTGCTGATAAATGGTTTCTTCAAATAGTACTTGTTAAAAAGCATTGTTAAAGGTTGGGGGTTATTATTACGTCTTTCATAAAAGCGATGATAAAGAACCCAATGTGAGAACACTAAATTAGTAGCACTGATAAAGGTGTACATCAAAAAATAATTTCATTAAAACTAAAATATAAATATATTTATATATTTATATAGATGTAAATATAAAATATATTTTATGAAATAAAATTTAGGCAATGTAAATAAGAATTTAAAAATAATATATAATATATTTAATGAAAATGACATATATAATAGTTAAAAAAATATTTTTAGTTGTTAATATTCTTATTATTATTGTTGAATACTAAAATAATATCAATTTTATTATTAAAAAATAAATAATAATTAATAAAAATTATTGATAATAAGTTTATATCATATATCAAATTTTAAAAAACCATAATTTTTTATCCAGGTGTTTGTTTAAGATTTAGAACATATCAAATGGAATCCTACAACAATTTATAGGCCTTTACTGATAGAGGAAAATCTATGACACGTTTTTAGACCATAATGGCCCATATGGCCTCCAAAACTGCGTTTTTAGTCATGGTGCACATATTTTTTAACATTCAATGGATTTTTAACCTCGTTTATGGGGTTCTTATTGCCTTTTTTAGTTGGGACCCAATTTATTCTAATATATTATATTTATATAGATTTAGGTATTTGATTTTTATTTTTTATTTTTTTGGATGTAATTATATTTATAATTACATATATTCATGTTTTCATATACTTACATATAATAAATAACTCATGTATTTACATATATATACATAATTATCTAATAATGAATAGTGTATTATAATTAAATAAAATGTTATTCTAAAAATGTGTTTTAAAAAATATATGACAATATTTTTACATTATATAGAGATATAGATATGTGCGTATTAATAAAAATATTTATATTTATATTATTTGTAGTATATATAAATGAATATAATATCTAATATATTTAAATAAATATAGGTATATATATATAACAAGATACATAATTTGTATTAATATATTTCATAATATTTATAAAAATATATTTAAATAAATATATAATTAAAAATAAATATCATCAAATAGAAATAAAAACAATAATGAGTACTACTAATTGAATTCCATCTTCGAAGGAGAGGTTCATAGTTTTAATCTAGGTGGGAACACATAAGGATGGAAATTCTCACTGCGATGAAAATAGGTTGTGGGAGAAATGTGTTGATAGGGGTGGATCATTGTTAAAGGGGTCATGGAAGCACTAATATAGGGGGACATTCTTGCAGGTGTTTGAGAAAATATAATTTTATAACCTTAAATAGTGCAATGAAATCTATGTTAAAAAATCCCTTTATCATCACTAAAAAATGTATGTTAAAGGAATCATTTAATAACTCTTTTTAGACTGTTAAAGGGGGATTTTAAAATTGTTTTTTATAACTTCTAAATGTTTTGGGTTAATAAAAATACTCATATTATCAGGGTTATTTATCACTGATAATTTCATATTCTAGCACTATTAAATTCCTATTTTGTAGTGGTAATTCTATGTTTGATAATGTGGCAATAGGTGGCATGTTTGGTCATTTCATGTGTCAAATGGAGTCCAAAAATATCAATTTCTAATAATGGGATGGTTGGATTAAACTATATCTATTTATTTTAGATGGTTTTCTTTTGATGATATCGTGGAGGAGAATACTAAAGGATCTGGAAATCCACTATTAAATAAAATTTAATATTCAATTACTACTTTTTAGTACCCCCACCGTAGGACATTTGGGTTGTTATTGAGAGTAAAATATCACACATCATGTTCCCCCATCATATATAGTTTTAATCATTTTATGTTTCTAGATGTGTAATATAGAGGCTATATAGAATTGGGTAGACCAAAGTACACGAACAAAACCAATGTACACATACGTGGTTTCATGTACATGAACATGTATAGAAGGCATTGTAAGAGTTCTGGTTGATCTCTACATTCCATCTATTATTCCAACAGTCTGGATATATAGATACTTATATGTCGTATAAGGAAAAACCACACTAGAAGACCTAGACTTGGCTAAAACTATTGTATACCCACATCTACAATGTTCGGAGAAATTTTCTTATTAGTTTGGATTAGAATGATTTTATTGTGTTCCCTTGGTCCACCCCTTGATGTTACAATGCGACTTTACATCTTCATCATTGTATAGTAATCGCCTCTTGAGAAGGTGTCCCAGTTCAAGGTCATGGTGTCCCTCCGTGAGACTAGAGTGTTATCCTCTATCATTTTAAACCCTTTTGGGGGTTTTGGGATTATTATGTTATCCATATTGATGGCTTTGATCTTCTATCTAGCATTCTGTTCCTATAGTGGTCATTTGATCATTGATGTATGATCCCTAACATCACGGGTTAACTTAGATTGGGCTTGTTGTGTCCCCAAGAGGTATTTGGTGTGATCCCATCTATATGTAATGGGGTATTTATGGATAAGATAGATTTCATAGGTGAGTGAAAATTATCGAGACCTATTGGATGAGTGACTCCAATGATGCAATGGATCATGACATTAATCATACTAGAATGAGAATTACTTCGAGCAGAATATTATGGATAGCATTTTGGTTTTGAAGACATGGAGATACAGTGTCTTAACTAAGTATATATTTTTTATTCTATATAGAGAGATATATAATTTCTAAGATATGATCATTCTTAATTATATAGGTTCATTGATTCCATCATGTCCCACTCGCTATTATTATACTCACCACTACATCTAATTTTTCGTCATCGGTCATGTCATATTATGACAACTAACCTTTTGATAGTGTCCAAGGAGGAAAAGGAGGTGGTGGAACATAGGTTGATCATTATAAAATTATTTTTTATGTGGTTTCATTTGATCATAGTCCTTACTATATAATCATTTTGGACTCACAATTGTTTTGGTGGGATAGGTATTTGTCTCATTATCACATTCAGTACATTTTTATCATAATCTGAATATGGGATCATAGATTTAAGGCTAAATTGGATTCAACTTTATTTACATTTCATCAAAATTTAGTATTAGATATGTTTTCATGTTTCTATATGATTTATGTTAATTCCTGACAAGTTCCTCATATGAAATCTTAGCATTTTTTTCAAGCACCTAGCATACTATTAGAGGGCCTGTGGTAGTCATGGTTCAAGCCCCGTTATGCTGGGTCATTACAATGTGGTATCAGAAATGCTATATCATTATTAGGATAGAAATATGTAATATTGGTTTGGGTTTTATGAAATATGTGTTATCTATTTCATGTTCAGTATTCAGAACTGGGACTCTAGTGTTTGTGTGGAGGTTGATGTATCCAAACATTATAAATTTGAATATATTAATTTTAACTAGATAAATGTAAGAAGAAGGTGTTAGGAAAACATTATTATATGCATTATATTTGAATGGGTTGTGGTTTATATATCCTTCATGAGTCAGTTTCCCATATTTTCACTTTAACTATGGAATATCATGTCTATATTAGGACTACTCCATGAAGAAAACAGTCATGAATTATATTTCAAGATCAAGAGGATGATCTTCTGAGTGAAAAAGCATCAGTACATTAATATTTAAAGGAGATATAATTTATACATCGATTACCAACTTTACATCCACCGGTTGAGTTGTAGTTATCCCCTATGGTTCAAACATTGCATCCACACTGGCGGAGTGCACTCCATTAGTTCATAATGAATAGATATCCTGTGATTCGGGGTAAATCATTCCCCAAGGTGGCTGAGGAATTATTAGAGGCATCCAATCATGATTTCACCTTTTGAGGCCTCATGTATATCTTCTGGAGCCGATATTATAAATTAATATTCATTAATCCACTATAATATAGTAGATTTCAGTGACTTTGTCACTTGATTATGCATCTCTAGTTTAGATAGAATTCAATTAAAACTTTATATAAGAGTTTTATTTATCCACATTACTATTAGTATACATATGGGAGATTCTTCATATATATATGTGATGCTATACAAAGGAAGTGTATTCAATTTTCGGTAATGATCTATTGTGATACTCATTGGATATGGTGTGGGATCCATTGTTTAGATCTCAAAACATTAAGCATGGATTAAACAAAGATAACATGACATCAAAGATATCTCTCTTCATTTCCACCTATGCCGGCATGCAATAATAGGCATCTATGGGGGAGTTATTCCTAGAAGTGAATTCATTGATATTTGGTGTTGGTTGTGGGTACCTACGAGAGGATACCTTGGATGAAGGTACCTGATGTAATTTAAAATGAGTATTCTATTTTCAGAAAATTCCATATATGATCCCACTGTAGTTGTAAATATGGAAAGTCTCTCATGATTGCTCAAACCAGCCACGAGATAGATGTTATTTCTCATTCGATGATTGAGAACTTATTGGAAGATACTATTCCACTCATCAAACAATAGATTGGGTTATGATCAAGGTACTTTTGAGGAACATAAGGGGTTAGTATTAGGGTGGTCATAAAGGTGATGGATGTGGTAGAGGAGCCAGTGGAGCAATAGGTGGTTGTCAGTGGTTTTCCTGATTACCACCACCACACCCAGGTTGTCCACACAAGGCTCAAAGAACTATTGGACTATGATATATACATCTATAGGATATGGTTCCTTATAACCCTAATGATCCATTGATGATATGAGGTATGATCAATGTCTTTTCTACCTTAGTTATATTATTGATTAAAATTTATAGGATTCCATCATTTCTTGTTACTTCTCTAGTTCTAGACTTATATATTTTGGTCGAGAAATTTTCATGACCCTTTTACTTGGAGGAACTGATATAAGGTAATTTAGCAATTTGTCACTTATACCAATAGTGAAATATTACTCTTGGATGTGAGATATTTGTATTGAATGTATTTGTAGTGAAGATGAGTCCTAATGATTTCATCTTATATACGGGCTTCCCATTAACATTTTAGGACCACATTAACTATTTTATCATGAGGGTGAAGTTATTTCATATTGAGTGGGTGAGTTTTTTCTTTTTTGGTGAAAATTAATACATAGTGTTGTACGAGGGGATTCATACTATTAATGTCTGGATTACTACTCACTTGTCATATTTCATTACCCTTGTAGTATTGGATGCTTGTTTCTAATGCCTTCATCATATCCCACCTATGTGACACCCATTCCAGTTTTTTATTTTCCAACTTTATTGATTTTTAAATATTGGTGTATATCATCACATTGATGAATAATGTGTTATACTTGATTGAAAAATGATAATTGGATATTGGTTTCTCCTTCTATGGATTCCCACATTAATATTATTCTATAATCTAGGTCTCACCCATAAATTATTTTGTTTTCATTGAGCTTGTTCTAAATGTAATTTCAATATGGACACAAATTTGTTAAACATCATCTATATCTATAGGGTAACAACCATTAGTTATGAGATTATACATGTTGGGTGTTCTAGGCATGTATGGACAGTGGGTATATCGGCCACATATGAATATTCCTCTTCTAAGGGCGTCTCATATGAGGCATATTAGGTGCAAAACACATAGGATATTGGGTCGATCATGAGGTAGTGGAATTGTAAGAATTTCTCATCCGATTATCTTTACCTCATGCATCCCCAACATACCTAAGGGTATTAATATTTGGTTAGTTCATGAGTTCTATATCTTGGGAAGAAACACTAAAACGTCTAATTGAGTTGGAATGAGGAATTGTTTTATCTCCTTAGGGATATACACATAGTGTTAATGTCATATGGGGATAGTATTGGTGAAGTAATAGCATTTTTTGTTATTTGTTTAGGATATCATATTTCCCTATTGATACAGATCAAATAGTTTTAGCCCAAAAAGGGATAATTTGAGACCTATGTTTACTAATGGATGGATTAGAGTTTCTTATTGAGTCCAATATCGGAGGTTCATACCTAGGTGTGATTATGACCCACCTAGTTTTATATATGAGGAGATTTATCCATATGGAGGAATCCAAAATAACCAGTTTTTATACAGGGATCATAATAAACATTGACCAGTTTATTATTTTTAATTCAATTTATCTAACAGATCCATGAATTTTAAAATCGTGAGGTAAGGATGATCGTGTCATGTATGTAGTATCTATGGGGGATGGTGTCTGTCATACGCACTAAAAATTTCCCTCTAGGGATGGTTTTGATTATTTAGTGGGTGAGGGTATAATCCCATGATGAAATTAAATAGGGAATCCTATGTTCATCACATATGGTAATATCTGGGTTTTATGTCATGAACTAGTTATATTGTCCTTTAGATTAACCTCAGACAATTGGGAGGTAAAGATAAGTATTTTTCCTTCTTGAATCTTAGTTGTTGAATGTGTCAATCCCCAAGGGGAACTGTGTTAATTTGGGAGGATGATCTGATACAGGGACCTCCATATTAGATAGGTGAATAGTTTCCCTCAAATATGTCAGTCATTGAATCTATGTGACCCCCACTCATGTATCTTTGGGTAGGACTATGAATTGGAATTACAATAGTTGAGTGGTCAATAAAGATACAAATTTATGGCATCTATGCTTATAAGAAAAAGTGCCTAGGTTTCTTATTCATTTAAATAATTGGTTTTATGGTGGAAAAAAAAGAATTGGGAATGATGTGGGTGGAAAAAGTAGTGGGTGGAACTGGTAACGTAGGGACATAGAGTGTGGATGGACTGATACTAGATTATTATGGGATCCCTGGGAACTTGAGCTTTATGAAGGGTGTTATCTAAATGGATTCCCCATGGAGAGGCTCATGATATGTGATTTGTGAAGGTTGAGGTTACATGAGTGGTGTATCTCATAGAATAGTGTCCTAATGGAGGTCACGGGTTTCACAAAAGAGTAAATTTTTTTATATGGTGATCAATCCTTTGAAGGATGTCTTAGATCCCATGAAATAGTCTTCGTGAAGGGTGGGTACCTCTAGAGGAACTGTATACCAATAAGGGGTCTCTTTCCTTGAGGGGTTTTCTTCATCCATGAAGGGAATATTCCTTCACAAAATTAATATCCAGCTTGGGTGGAGGATCTCAAGAACACATTGGAAAATATTTTTCAATTCATGGATACCATGGTGATCTATTATATCTTTCGCTCATGAATATCTTATGGATCGAGTTCATTGAGATATTTTCCAAAGTCGAAAGGTCGTAGGTCAATAAAAATTAATAATTAAGGATAGATTTATAGAAATCCATGTATTTTGATTTTTTTAGATATTCATACATATTTATGATAATAATTATATATTAGGATTCATGAGTCCAAATAATCTGTTGTAGAGGATACATTAATGCCTATGTGTGGTCAATTAGAACTTTGTGACACACCATTAATTCTACATGACAGTTACTATCCAGACGTTGCGTTATCATTAATGGTCTTTTTTGATCCATACCTCAATGATATTTCACTATTCATGATGTTAGTGAGATTAATTAAACATAAACATAAATGGACCGTTGGTCTGTTTTGCAGGGATTCACATAGAAATAACCATTCCTTTCTCAACCGTTCTCATCAAATATTATTTCAACATCACCGAATTCATTAAATCATAAATAAAGATGATAAGAAAAACGAGCGGTGGATTTTGAGGTATAATTGATAAAAATTGGATGTTAACTCCCAATTTTTATGATCTTTAATGTAGCCAACCCATAATTCCCTCTTTGTGATTACCCTCACGTACTATGAGCAAACATATCCATTTAAATACTAATGTGAACCCTTTCCCAAACCTTATGAATTTTGGTAAGAGAAAATTATAAGATATTTTTTAATCTATCAACCTTCACATACACTTTTTATTTTGTTCTTCATATCTTGCAATGATCGTCATCTCTACAATCCTAGATATGTGAATAGTTTCCCACAAACTATTCTATGTGAACTGAACCATCACGAACCAACCTCCATGACCCCAACATTCCACAAATGATCTCCATAATAATACCTTCATGAAACACCCCCTTAAAAACTCCAAAGTGATGAATGAAATTGATGATGAAGGTGTGATTTCATATTTCATTCATTAGGAAGAAAATAATAGAAATATATTTATTTAGGATAGAATCTATAGTGATTAGGACAATGAATCACTCAATGCACATCTATAAGAATATCCAAGGCAGAACCCACTACAAAAGAAGAATCCACATTATAATTTCGGGGTCAGGTATGACATATTCATCTAGGAGGAGTGTAGGGATGAGACAATATATTGGATCCGGATCTCACCTAGTGTGTACTAGTGGAACAAGGTTGTTAGAGGACACATCATGAAGGATAATTAGTCCCTTATAGATCACACACAATAGATTCATGTCAATAACATTGTTAAGGAAATGATAGTGGATGATATGTCACAACCAAGATATGAGATGACTATGAGGGTGGATATGGTGGATTTTCTAATTGAATAGCCTGAAAACTGGTATTTGTGCAATGGTGGCCATTTCACAGAGAAATGGGACTGTGATTATTAGTGTTGTGCCTTATGAATTGAATTCATGGAAAGATGAAGAAATTGGTGATCTATGATGTATAATGGTACTCACATTTTTATGTTTAATACATCCATGACATCACACTAGAGTTGTTCAGATGGTGGTCATAAGGTAGCAACACATTTCATATTCATCATGGAGATGTTAGAATCAACCTCTGGGATGGTCACCAGATCATTAGGATCCTATTCTAAGGGTTGATGTATGATGAGATCCACCCTTAGAGACTATGTGGGAGGACTATGATCAAATTAGAAAAATTCCTACGGTATTTCAATGACTGGTATATGGGGAAAATGAGAACAAGCCATGGAAGGGGGATATCACATTCTAGAAATGGTTTTTCTCTTTCTTAAATGAGGTACTGGATAGGTTACCTTGTAGACCATTCACATTCCATGAGAAGTTCTACTGGGGAAAGAAGCATTCATGATGAAATATCCCAGAATCCATCTAGTGAATGTTATTGGGAAAAAACATAATTCTTGAAGCTTCCATGGTCAGAATGGTAGGGTAAATTTCCACATTGATCCACTATTAGATTCTCTCTATAAAGGGTGTACACCTGAAATTAACGATGTGCACCTTCATCATGGTCTTGATTATGGAAATGTGGTAGAATATTATCCCAGTTTTCATGGTGATATTGGATCTCTACATGATTCTCAACCACATCATCTATGGGAATATTGTACTACATTTATGCTAGCCCCTCCAATTCTTCTACAGATATGTTGTCACAATCATGGGGGGATAAAAATATTGAAATCCCATTTCCATCCCAATAATATCATACACCCAAAAAATCTAAAAATTTAATGTAGTCTCTCATTCATGTTGGGCCCTATAGGCATGTTAGAGAGGGTCGGGATAGCATAGATGTTCCTGATTAACATGTTCCCCCTTCAAATTTAAATGATGATAAATGATGTTTTTGGGGTCAATGGGTATCGATTATACATCCTAGAATTCCTAGGTGGGGTACTAGTGGTAGTAGCCAGACATAATTTAATGCGAGAGCCGTGAAACCCCAACTAATTCATAAATTAGTTTGGATTCCTATATAAAAAGAACCACATTGTATGCATATAGATTTTTCATTAGCTCCAGCATTCATTTCTGATGATGATCTAATGCATGTACAATTGATAGGATGAGAACGTGTGGTATGAGCTACCACCAACTAATGTGGCCTCACCCACTGTTATGTGTTATGATGGAAGAGAATGTATTATATAGATGTTATAAATCATTGAACCACCAGGTATGACAATGGATGTGTCCTATAAACTTTTTCCCAAGGAAAAGAGGTGTTCATATAACATCATTAAGGAATAGTTTTCTCGGTGGGAATAACCATGGATTCCTTAGATCCTTCAATACCTTTCCTATCAGAGGTAGATTATTGAGGTAGATGGGAGGAAGCAAGGTCAAATATAATGGGGAATATGGCACATTTGGAAGTTAAACACTTTAGATTATTCCATATGGTGTATTCCCAATATTCATGGATGTCGTTCTATCATAGAGACATTCTCAGCACTATGGACTTCCCAGATTCATGGGATAGCTAAGGGGTAATCTAATATCTCAAAAATCATCAAAGTATGATGAGGGATCACAATGAAGATTGAATATTTCTAACAAGGATATGTCATTCCAAGACTAGATTCTATATTCCCTAAAAATAGGTGGTTCCATACATTAGTGAAAAGAAGTATTTTTCCCATTCTTGGGGAACAACATGTGTCATGTCCCGACCTAACACTACCCCAATCCCACCTCCAATGGTCTATATTTTGGATACCATCACCGAGTATGGATATTCGATAAATGGTAGGCATTTTCCAGAGGTACATGTACACATGAAACAATCTCTATAAAATCACAATGATTAAATGTAACACAACTAAATTAAATCATGCATACATCCTATATCACACATCATAGTATCATAGAAAAAATACTTAAAATGAAAAAGGATCCAAATACACGCCCCAAAAAATGAAAAGTGACCAACCTACTATATGGGATAAGAAAAATTAAAATTATTTATCTGTAAATCACATCGGTCTAACAAACTCCAACTATGCTTCACCAGATCCTTGTCCTCCCGAGACACGTTGAAACGATCCCTCATATTCAAAACACATGACACGTAATGGAAATGTCGTTGTAAGGGTGATTATATCAATACTCTGTAGAAATCCCCAAAACAAAAAAACATGAACCACCACGTATAGTCATATCAAAACCATATATAAGAATAAACATATAACAACAACACATATATATACTCACAAAAGACACCACTACACTAGGACATCATAACCAAATATCACCCATAAGATTTTTCTTGAAGCAACACTCGTTCTGTGAGAACCCACTATTCAAGAAATGTTATCACTATAGAAACTCATCAAATATTTCTAGATCATGTTTCTATGACCATGAATTATAAGGGTCTATGGGTACTCTAATACATCGATATGGGGTCACACCATGAACTACTTGGGGACACCACAAACCAAATCTTGATCAAATCTTTACATAGTTGATAATAGGTCAATGATTCCAAAAAACCTATTGATACTGCCTACTAGATTGGAGGATCAATATCATGTTTACGGTGGTCACACATATTCCACAAACCCCACTTCTGTAAAAGATTATAATAGAGGATAATAGTCTATTCTCCTAGAGGGACACCACAACTCTATGTGAGACTCGACCATTAGAGGGGATAAAAATCCAGTGAAATGAATTTGATTTCCGAATATTACATTGAGGTAATGGAGGAATGGAATGTTATCAAACTATAATAGTCCAAAATAAGAAAACAAAGAGCCATAATAACCATTTAAGGGGTATATGGTGTGTACCAGCGGTTACATGTTGTGGCATGTTATCCAGATTAATTACCACATGGAAGAGCCTCACATGACACTTTGTATTATTATAAAAAACAAGTCTAAGGTGTAAAATGCATGTGGAGACAGACAATGTCTTACCCATGTGACCTATACATGTCTGTGTACGGTTTTCATGTCTGTGTTATGGCATATCCACACCATGTATTGTCTGCATATAATTACAAAGAGTTACATCAAGCCATGTAATTTTTACATGTTCCCATATATTCCTTCAAGTACACTTTGAGTCAAACAGAAGTGTTCATATAATATGTGGTCCTTATCTTTATCTCGAAGCCCTATCTAGTACTGAATAGTCCCCACACAATGTGTAATTCGATGTTACAAACTGTATGGCTCGAACTTTTCAAAATATAAATTTCATACTATGTTATTCTTTTCATACAACCTCCACTATGATTTGTTCATGAGATCACTCCATATATCCCAAATCTACATCAGCCAAACATTCCCACAACTAGATCTCCAGAATCCGGCCTCAAAACACATTAGAAATAACACCACTATCATCCATTTTCTGCACATCACCAAAGAAAATAAAGAACCCAAGAATGAGATTGGATCTATTATAATATACACACCGTCACAATCGATCCCTGATCTATAAGAAACATAAAATTATATACCAAATGTTTTTATCCATTTTCCAATGAACAATCATGCAATGATCTAGAAATGAGTATTTGTAAAAAAAATAAAAAAGGAATTTCAAATGATGATCACATGATGAAATTGGTGAGAAATCCTAAATATATAATAATTGAGGAACCAACATAAGTCAATATTCAATTTCCCTTGATTAATTATCATACAGGTAGATAATTAAGGGAAATAAATCAAATTATAGAAAAGAAATTATATCAAATTAAATATATTTCTGATGAAAAAATTAATTGTTTTTTAATTATCAGCATTCCAAAAAAATTTAAACTACTATTGAAATCAAAATCAAAATATCCAACCACGTGTTAGGATTGATCATTTATAAATATTTGTTATGTCATCTTCATTGATGAGATCCTCTAATTGTATTGGTACAATGATACAAAATTTTATTAGGAACCATTATTCTCATCCATGAAAATCTATCCAACAATTTTTCCAATATATTAAGTGTCTAGGGGTAACCATGATAATATTTATATAGTTTTATGTTTAGATACTATTGATTCAGTGTGTCAATAACATAAAAAACAACAATTTATTTAATTTATTTCATTTCATTAAGCTCATGATGAGTTTTTCACAAGTGTCCCATGCTAAAAATGATTATATCTTCTTGTAGGGTAAAACCCTAATTATTAAGTCAACAATTCCCTCATATATTTCATATGAGCCCTTAATTCAATGTAAATCATTTTTTTAGAAAGATGGTGTGTTTTTATAATTTAATATATTTTTTATTTTTATATCTTTTATTCTTGCTATACCATGGATCAGAATTGCATACTGTCTCTACGCCTACTATTGAAAAAAATCTATTTAATATACAAAAGTATACATGGAAAATTCTATGATTTTTCATTCTATTCATGTTTGGGATTTATGTTTTGAGAATCCAAAATAAGGGATTCACAAAGAGAAATGGGTATTGATTATGAATCTGAACCTACCAATCCCTAGTGGACTCTTGAATATTCCAGTGCTCCAAAAAAATCCACAAAATGAATCGATCACGAAAGAAATATCCTCTCATATTCTTCCTCTGTCACTTTACGGTAATATTCAATGGAATCACTATCCTTGATTTATAACTCACCCCAGTCGATAATGTGTGGTAGGTAATGTATGTACCTCCTCAGGTGAGACACATGGAAGACCTCATGTACCATTTCAAACTATGGATATAGACCAAAGTGATACACCACCTCAAAAAATCTATATAGTACCATAAAAGGATCAATGAATATCTAAGTTAACTTTTCATCACAGCTAAATATCTTCAACAAAATTCATGGGGAGACTATAAGAAACACATGATTTCCTTCATTGAACTCTATAGGCCTCCATAATTTATTTTATTAATATAATTAATGGCCATGTGTTGTCCTTGTTCTCTCATGGATGATCTGCACCTGCTCTATAATTTCATGCACAAACTCTGTTTCCATGAGTGACAACTCTCCTTGATCAGTCCAACACAGTGGTGACCTTCATGTTTTCCCATAAAATAATTTAATGGTTGTATAAAAATTATTTAATGAAATATGTTGTTGTATGAAAACTCCACCAAGGGTAGTTTAACCACACAACTATAGCCAATGTTTATCACATAAGCCCACAACATGTCCCACAATATGTATATTGTTCTCTCTTTCTTGACACCATTTTGTTGGGTGAAATGTTGTTCTCAAGAATAACATAATCCTAAAAACAATATAGTAATCTAATCCATAATAGATATGTTAAATTATAATCACCTCATGATATGATTCTAGAGGGAACCTTGTGGATTTATATTATCTCTTAAACATATAGGGGTCCTATAATATCTACTATAATCATCTCTCATATGGTTAGGAAGTTAATCACCATAGGGATTTTTTCCATGATCCCTTAAATGGAATCAAATACCCTAAACATACAGGGTAAACCTATCATTATTTCCTTGGAATTCCAATATCACTTTCACATTATCACCACAAGGGGATGATCTAAACCTGTCAAAACCTAGTGCTCGACCATCACCAGCGGACAATTGAAGCATCGATGGAAAAACTTTGCGGATCCCTTTTTCTTATCATGCCACCAAAATAGACATATGTTGTTATTACAAATATTTTCCACAACTGTATTTACCTATATAGGGGATGTATGAAACTCCAACGACAACTCTTCCTATAATTTCAATGGTACCATTTTCAATCCTCTGAAAAGAATAATGTGCTCCCCAATTTTAGAATATTTATTAGGATCTCTAAAAATAGATATCATAGTATGTAAGATCTCACAGTTAGTGTATCTTCACTCAATATCCTTGACATGTTGTAAAATTAGAGGGGTAAGAATCATTGTATAATGTTTTAAAGAACCTTCAATTTCCACAATGTATTACTAAGATGAGGATAAATTATCTTATTCTTTTGATATCCACATTGAACATGATCTACCATTAAGGTCATCATACTCCTTGTTCATCATTCAGGTAGTATAGATAATTCCAATGTAATAGTTTTTTAGGAACTCTATCCATTGGCTATATCTTAGGTTATTATCATTTTTGTGAATATGTACCCGAGGCTTTGTGGTTAGTGTGGATGATATATTGTGTGCTCGTCAGTAGGGCCACCAAATATTCTTTGTGAGAAATACCACTGGTAATCAAAGTGCAAGGGTGTCATAGTTCTTCTAATTTGTCTCAACTGGATTAAACCATAGTTAATAAATGAAAGCCTCTACAATAGTATAAAACCATGTCTAGTAACATATGCATCATAGAGCACTATATACTCGAAAACCACCTTTGGAAACCTCACGATCAGATAGCTCATCAACCTCTGTCATGGCATCTAAATGAACAACTGTCACATTTTTTCTCTATGAAAGGATTCCCCTTAGAGTTAAAATATTAAAATGGTGATGACACTTTGATGAATTTGGGTACAAATAATAAATAATTCCCCTCCAACCAAAACAAAACATCATACCTCATTATGACACATGGGTGGATCCAAAGAATGCACTCCCTTGACCTATTTGGGTTCCACTACAAAAACAACATTTATGATGAAGTTTCCCTGAATCTGGTCCAATAAAATACAAAATTTAATCCTTTGTAAATTCATATAATTCTAGTTAAATCAATGTGTGCTTAAGATTATCCTCCTGTGTATCACATGGTCCACCTTAGTCTCTGAATACACTATTTTTTCATTGATAAATTAAACCATAACCAAGTTGAAGAAATTATGAATGGTCCTCTTCACGAGTCCCATGAACAATACTAGTGAGTTTATCCCACCAAACAACCTTACCAAGTACTCCTAGTGATAGTTACAACATCTTATGGTCATATTAAGTATATCCCCATTTTGTACTCATAAATGGTGATAGCTTGATCTGAGGTCAATCATCAAGAACCTACTTTACCCTCTCAGATGGTAAAATAGGTCATTAATCCTCATAAGTGGATAATTATTCTTCACAGCAACTGGATTCAAGATCTTATAGTCCACACATAACCTCATGTTCCCATCCACCATCTCACAAAAATATTAGGGTTTTTATGGGAAATCGTGGCTATCAAAAATTCATTATCCTACATGTCCTCTAAGTGTACACTCTAATGTCAGGGCTCTTTGGAATCCATCCAATAGGTTTCTTAAAATAGTTCTGTTGTACATGGATTCAATTTGATGGATAAGTCATTCCCTTGGAGGATAGGTAAGCCTAGTGTGTCCCTTGGAAATACAACCTAATACTCCACCACCATCACAAGAATCTATTATTCTATATCATCTACCACTCCATGATTCTTGATTTCCAACAACTATGTAATAATTTACACTCTCCTATTCCTGATGACTTCTTACTCTTATATGGTCTTTTTTCCACACAATAGACAAAAACATCATGTCATTGTAGGAACACATCATCATGTGCCTAAGATATTAAGTCTTGGAACAAAGTATTTATATCCAATAAATTCTAAAAATTATATCGTATGATGTTATTGATGTAGAAAAAAGATCCCATGAAAAACTCTCTCCATGAATAGTGAGATCACACTACTTTCATAAGTGAAAATAATTGAGTCATCACTCGTCAAAGTATCCAATCACAAGTTCTGATCCAGTGGCTCAACTGGATAATCTATGTCTCAAACAAGAGATGTGGATCGTAAGGAATTGATATAACCTTTTTCGATCAATGTTTATTCTAATGATGAAAATACATAGAGCATTCCATTATATCTTGTTGGTGGCCTCATCCCTAAACATTACTATCTGAGCCTGTAGTGGACCACCTAGAGGGTGGTAATAGGTAAAACCTCTTACCACCTCATGCTTCCCATTTGAGACCTCTTACATGTCATTATCTATGTATACCACCGTAATCCAACGTCATCCTCTTGGTATGTTAACCCTCGAGTGCTTCATAATTAGTTATAAAATGTGTCAGACAATATCGAGTAAGATTTACCTGAAGTTCTTAAGAGAAACATTGAATGTTCCTCCACTAATTTGAGACACACTAAGATCCCACCACCACGGACCATATATCCTATGATTGCTTCCTAAGTCACATTATACCGATATATCCTTGTGACAAGTATCAGATTCTTACTACTGTGGTTGCATCTAATGGATTCCCATTTCCAGCTCACATAATTGGTGTATGATTTTCGTGAATTCTGTCAACTAATATTGCTCACACATGCACCCCAAAATATGATTAAATAAAATGGGAAACTACTAAATCAATTATGATCTGGCATAATCCATGTACAAGTTTAAGAGCTCCAATGAAGTGTTCATGAATTATATCAAAGGAATGATGAAAGAAATAAGTTATCCTTGTTCAGTACTCCATTATGGTCATATATCATTTCTATAGTTTTAGAAGCTCTTATATGTGTACCAATAATAAAATTGACCAATTTAAATCCCCTATGAAGAGAAACTAAAGGTATGACCATGAGAGAGTGGTCTTGTTATGTGAGTGAGTTACCAAACTCCCGGACCAACTAGAAGATCCATGAAGATGATTTTACATGAGGAATTCCATCTAAACTTCTAGAATCCCAAAAAATATAAAAAACTTTTCTGACTTCCTCTATATGATCCTCTACCACATTGGGGTATGGACCACCAAAGAATATAGGAGCTCACTACCTCTTAAACTCCCAAAACACACTCAACCTACATGAATCCTCTACAAGTACTCCCAAATTTAAATGATGCTCAAGTGGTAGCTGTATTGATAGTAAAGTATCAAGAGGTGAAATTTATATCACATGACTTTATATCAATTCCCCTTCACTAGGTGTATTATCCTCATAATGAAAAAGTGGAATCCTTGCAATCTATCAGTATTTAGCCATCCAAAAACCAAACCGGATGTACCATGGTGAAATGTTTATATCTAGAGAGATTACTCCAGAATGCCATTGAAACCAAGACCATTACTATAAGATTAAATCACCAAAAGTTTTAACTACAACCAATGATTACATGTACCAACATGAAAATAAGGTGATGAAATCCATGGCATATAGACATATTGGTCATTGTACCAATACTGAATTCATTGGAATAAAATATGAACATGAAACCTGATACACTATTTTCCTAAACCAATATCAATAATTATGGTCTTAAGGTAGATCCATCCTCTGATAAGACTCTATAATTACCCAACCCATTGAGGTCTGAACCCTGAATACCACAAGTCCACCTCTAGTAGACCAAGTTCTTGTTACCCTTCCTGATAAGTCATATTCCGAAAATAGGTGGCATTAGCCTAATGTTCATATATACAAACACAGATCTCCATTCCCATAAAATGAATAAATTTTAATCAATTGATATAAATCATTCATACATTGATGGTCCCACAATGCAATACAATATTATAATTACATAAAATGGAAAATAAGCCAAATAAAAAACCAAAAAAACTATAAATTGTTCAACCTACTCCAAGGATGAGTAATATGTCAAATGAAATCTCTTAGTAATCACATCACTATGAAATGATCCCACACTTCTACAACCACTCCATGTCCACCATGGACAATGTCAAATTGGTCATCATCTGAATCAGACATGGAACATGTAGGAAATGATATTACAGGGGTGAGTATAATAATTATCCGCAGGACACCCAAAAATAATTAAAAATCAATCAAAATGATTATTCAGATAAATAAAATATGTAAAAATCATTGTATCCAAAAAAAACAAGATATACTCTGGAAATATACCATGACATCATAAGGTCATAAAAACAATCAAACACATGATTCTTCTTGAATAAATGATCATTCAGACAAAACCTATTTTATGAGCAATGATATCATTGGAGACACTCAATGAAGAGGTCTAGATAATTGGGACCATCCCATGATGGCTCATTGGTTTAAATCAACTATGATACACATATAAGGGAACACCAAGAATCGTATGGGATACCATGATCCTATTCTAGATCAACCAAATACATAGGGAATTAAATCTCAACTATTCCACAAAACCTACCAATATGTCCTTCTAAATTGAGGATCAAATCAAAGATTAGGGTGGTCACACTAATTCATAAAATCCCACCTAGAGAACTAATGATTATAGAATATCACACTAATGTATCACTAAGGGACACTATAACTCTATTTGATACCTGTCCTCTAGATGGTATCACAATCCAATGAAATTGTTGTAATTTAACACTTTACCCTTGAGAGAAAGGAACATGTGAACATACACAACCTATAATTGTCCAAAATAAAAAAAATGATGGGAGAAAATAATATTCAAAGTGGTACATGGAAGGTAACAGTGTTACATGTTGGGCCCAAATTTCCCCACGTATGTCCGTATGGAAGAGCCTCACATGGAATGTAGTATCTATATACATGATGTGTTGAAGGAGTACCTAGAATATGGGGTCACACGGTGTCCTAACAATGTTTCCCAGTCATGTATGATTATGGTCGATGTGACCATGTGTCATCTTGTTTAAAATAAGCCACATGTGTGTGTGTAAGTACATGGTGTTCCATCTGTTCATTCACTTCTACATGTAGTCATTCCCTCTCTAAATTACACACAGAGTCACATTGAAGAGTTCAGATGTGGTGTGATTGGGGAAACATTCCATGTGATTCTTATCTTCATCTTGAAACCCCATCTATTGTTAAAAGGTCCCTACAAATGTTTAATAATGAGTTACACCCCATATGGTATTGTATATTTTAAATCTTGGGTACCTCCAAAATTCTTCCTTTTGATCTACATCCAAATTTATTTCAACCTTAAACCACTCCATAGATCCCAAATCTATGTCGACAAAACTTTTCCACCGCTAGATGTAACAGCCCAAGATTTTATGAAAAATATTCTTTTTAATTTAACTAATGTCTTGTGTTGTACTATACAAAAAAATCAGCTTGCACAACATGCATCCTTGACTTGCCTTGCATTACACGCAATCACGACCTTCCTCGATAGCGCGTGTAGTACGCAATAACGAGTTTCACTAAACAACAATATGCTATTAAAATATTATTAAAACTGGCCGTTATGAATAGTAATAACCACTTTTTTAAATTTTTTAAATTTTATTTTTCATAATGGAATTCATTTTTGGTTTTTTAATATCGAAATTAGCTTAGGGTAAAATTTTGGTACTTTTCGGATAACTTTCATTTTCTGATGAATAGTGAAAATTACTAAATTTTAATTAAAAACAACTTTTTTAATCGAAATAATTAATAGTGATAAATTATTAATTTTAGTGGTTTTAAAGTATATCTAGAATATATTTTTACAATTCAATACAATGTTGGTCATTGGATGTAATTTAACATTTACACCAGACATAAACAAGTGTTAATCTTTTGATAGTTATTATCTCTTAAAAACACGCTATTTTTGTGACAGCAGAAATTAAATATAAATTAATTAATTCAACTTATAAGTTGGGAATTTTGTAAAATAGAAATCATTTTTGAACTTGGAATATCAATTATAGATTAGGGTAAAAGTTTGGCATTTTTCTGAAAAACATCAATTTTTGATGAATAGTGAAACTACTAAGTGGTAGTTAAAAAAATTAATTTTTTCATAAATCTTAATTTTAAAGCTTCTGTGAATGGAATTTCGAAAATCCGAGAAACACAGTTGATGTCAGTAAGTAAAATGTGGTTCAATGAGATGAAAATAATTTTTGGTGAATAGTAACTTTTTATTTTTATTTACCACGGTTAAAAGTAAATAGGGTAATTAAGGGTAAAAATGATATTATTATTTCCTAACACATGTCCTAATCCTATTGGAAAAGTGTATATCGACCAAAAACAACCATAAGTGTAAAATATTATCATTTAGGCCCACTTGGATTAGATTAGGACATTTATTATTATTTAATTCAAAGAAGAGTTAAAAGACTTAAAATCAAAGTTTATTTACTAAAACATTTTTAATATAGGGTTATACAAAATATAATTTCGTCTATAAATATTCATTAGAAATCTAAAAAGATTTCCTACATAATTGTATTTTATTTGTAATTTTTATAATTTAAATAATTTAACTTATTTATGACACAACAATGATGCAGTAATTACCTTTTTAAGAATATATTAACATAATTGATGTTATAAATTCCCAAATAAATGTAATTTGAGGCTTTTTATGACTTACACTAATTTTATAGGTTAATATGACATGTTATTGATGATTTAAGTAACTTGGTTAGAACTTATCATTCTGTTAGAAATTTCATAAAAATCATGTACCAAATAGTGTAAAAATTGACATAAATTATTTTTTAAAACAAATATTATATTATTAATTGTTATTTAATTCCTAAAAATCTAAGGTTCGGCCAAATGACTCATATAAGGATAGATATATTAATAATAAACAACTTGGGGTACGTTTGTCTTCATATCGTAAGTTTATTAACCATATAATGTAAGAATACAAAAAGACACGGTAAAAGTTAAATTATTTAACTTAGAGTTAAATCTAATTGATAAGGTTAAACTAATAAACTAAACTTCTCTAAATCCTATTGGATGAGAGGATTTAGACCCATACCAACTTTAGCTTCGAAATACGTCCATTTGGAACCATTATAAACCGAATTTGACCTTAATATAAAATAATATTTTGAGATTTTCCTAAGATGCCCCTCTCCTCCCTTATAAAAGGGAACCTCCTCCCTCTCCTCCTCACACCAATTTGAGCATTCAAGCTCGGCCAAACCCTACCAAAATCTCTTCTCCACTTCCCTAGTATCATCCTAGAGGTCCTGGTCTTCTTAAAAGACCAATTTTAGTTCCCTAAAAGGAGGTCTCAAAGAAGCACTTCAAAGAAGAGGTAATATCCATTACCGATCCTTTCCAATTTATTTCTTCTTCAACTTCTTCTACTTTAGTTGTTTCATTATGAAGTAATAAAATCAGTATCACTAATATACTGATATGTTATTATAAGTATTAAACAACCCTATTTAACCATATATCCATCCTACGGAAAATGAAATCACCGCGCGTGCGTACGTACGGAATATCGTCTCCACGCAGTGGTGTAATCTATTTTCCGCTGCCACCTTAATAGGATGGGTATAATGCTGTAATGAGTAACTATATATGATTATTATAATTTGATATTGATACTGAAATAGTATAAATACACTTCAACACAATTTCATGACCATGGGAACGATATCATCGCTCGTGCGTACGTACGGACTACCATCTCCACGACGCGATGAGATTCATTCTCAATGATTAACCATTCAGGAATGATTATAAAGTATATATAATAAGTACTAATGAAATATATGACATAATAATGATACTGGATTTATTTATATTTATATGTATGTCATCTACTTAATTCCATTCAATTCAATAAGGAAACGAAAACAACGTTCATGCGTACGTACGGACTACCATCTCCATGAATGGTGTATTTCATTCCATTTGTTGATATATTATATATATATATATATATTCTGAATATATATTATATGTAAATCATGTTTTACATTCTGGATATAAGTAATCATGATCCATGTAATCATATTAATAATTACAAGTTAAAAACACGAACGAAAAATGAGACGATTTTACCCAAAACGCTACTTTAACACGAATTTACAAAAGAACGGGTAATATAAAGTCATAAGTGGACCATATATGATATAAAAACAATGAATATGATTCTGGAATAAGTCAATAACATGATTTAAATAGTTATACAGGAGGTTCGGAAACTTACGAAGCAAATCAGACCTAAGGTAAGGGAAAATATCACAATCTCATTTTTATCCGATATTGTTTTTAATTTGGCATTTACTGGGGTGTATATTATCATCCACATCCATGTTACCTCAATATGTAATATTGTTTCCATCTACTTACAATAGTTTAAATCCAATTTTACCCTTCGGTGAGTTTTTAGTAAAGAATATGAAAGGAATATTTTGTCGTTTTTCATACGAGGTACTTTTTGACTTTTCCGACAAAAGTACGAAGAATGTTTTTTTAACTTATACGGCATGAATGGATTTTTAAAAAATTATTTCCAAGAAGAATCCTTTAAAAGTTTTCAAGTTTATTTTTAATCAACTTCTTTTATTTTAAAGCCGTATGACATTTTATGAAAGGAAAAATGTTTTTGAAGAAGAAAGGATATTTTCCTCAAGAATGGAGTTCAAGTGTTTTATCAAAATTATTTTCCATCTAAGATAATAAAGGGTTCTATTTTATCCCTATTATTACATTGATTTTATTATGTTGTGATAGAATTATTTTTATGAATTACTTTATTGATTTATGATATCATGATGTTTAAGATTCCCATTTGTATTACATGGGTGATGCAATGATATATGATTTATGATTTTGTGGAACACATAAGAATGGTATCATTATGAGATGGGTGGGGCCTATAGCTCCTTCCAATGCATTGGGTAAATATTTTATATCTCATGAGATAGACATGGCTGGAACGGTAGGTTATACCGGTTCCGTGAAACAGGACTGGAACGAGGGTGACTCGGTTCAGAAAGGGACTTTGTCCACTAAGATAGTCTTGGCAATGAGTCTTGACTAACAAGAAATGATTCTCTATGATTATGTGTGTATGCCACAAAGTTTCATGTTTTAAGTTATGATTATTGTGATTACATTTCACTGCCATGATTTATCCCATGTTATGAAATTATGATCTTTTTTGCTGGATAAGATTTCCAAAAGATATGTGCTTGTGTATACGATGAGATTTATGTTTCTTTTGTTTACCTTTAGTGAGAATTTGAGCTCGCCCTTTTATGTTTTATTTTCCCCAGGATATAAAGAAAGGTTTTAGGTAAAAAAAGGGAGATCTTTATGGGAGATATTGGAGATCTTTCACCACGATTAGAAGATTACGTTTTGAGTTTCCAAAGACACTACACTATTACGATCCTTGTGTGTGTGTTTTTTGTTATGTAATAAGTATTCTGCAAAAGTAATGTAATGTTCATGTACGTTAAGCTTAGGGTCTCTACAGTTGGTATCAGAGGAAAGGTTTAGTCAAACTTTGGAAACTAGGATGCGAAAACGTTAGTGAGATCCCTAGAGATATTCCTATGGTATGTATAGGGATGTCCCTAAGGATAAGTATACGTATAGGATATAGTCCTAGAACTATGGTAACGATATTAGATTAAACCAAAGATGTTAGATATTGAAGTTAGTCTCCCTTTATAATGATTTTTTCCTCTCACAATATTCTTTTTTTTAGTTAATGGAGGGAACCAGTAGGAATTCGGATAACATTGAATCCGATGGACAAATTGGTGACTATGAGCAACAAAAATTGTGTATTTCCTAAAGAGAAAGATATTGTGATTATGCCGAATCATTCATCGCGAAATATGATTAACAAGGTGAAATTTAGTGGTATTCCTAATTCTTCAAAGAAGAGGAAGATAGACTTTTTTTCATGTTCGCATGTTGAGGAGCATAAAGAAAGGAAGATTGAGATTTATAAAGACGGGAAGAAGAACCTTGAAGAATACCACAAATGGAGGGACCAATGTTATCTGTGTGGAGAAAAGGGACATAGGGTGAAAGACTGATATGGATTTCAATGTCTTATTTGTGGAGAACATGGGCATTACCCAACTCAATGCCCTGACCTAAAAAGTTACTTCTAAATAAAGGAAGGACCTATTCCAAGACAATCATTGAAGTGGATGTACTGAAGTGTTTATGTATTGGTATTCAAGAATAATGTTGTTGAGATGATATGCGCATAATGAAGGGATAAGAAGAAAATGAAATTTTTGACAGTATTCATGAGCTCATGATTTATATAAGGACTAAGTGATATCATGGTTTGAGTATATAGAATTTTGAGGATATTGGTATGTGGAAGGTGTTAACTTTTAACTGCATTCATGTTTTCACTAAGGTATTCAAGAGAATACATGATTAAGGACTTTGAATGTTTGGAATGTGACCAAAAAAACATATCTTATGATATATGGGGATCGACGATGGTGTTAAATCTCTGGTAATCGTTTTCACTATGTTATGAGAGTGGACTGCAGTATTATGGATAAGCCTAAAGATTGGAATGGATTATGTTGTACATAAGTTAGTATTGTTTAAGGATATAATTTTCTTCGATATTATTGATGGGATGTTATAGTAATATAGTTTTAGAAAAAGGAAAACCTGTAGGACGGGCGACATCCCATCGCGTCGGACAAGGCTGTGGAAATCGAACCCACAATCGAAGTGCGACTGGCCTTTATCGCCTACTACTGGCCTACAGGAAGTCCCTGTTTAGTAGAAACTAGTTTTATTATATTAAGAAGTATGATATATGAAGTATAAGTCCATTTTAGGAACCATATATGATTAATCTCACTATAGATCGAGTAATGTATATAATTTTTGGTAACCTTTTGTTTGAAACAGATGGAATGACCCGTCATTCTATCACATGATCTGCTAACACTTCACGAATAACAAATTCAACGTCATTTATTTATGAGATGAAGTGGAAATTGTTCAAGGAACGAACAACAGTGAGATTGTACCAAAATAAAGTAAGTATTTATTCTAATTCAAATTCTTCAACTTTAGGGAAACGATCTTGAAAACCAAAAATTTTGTCCTAGTGCTCTTATATCTGATTAATCAGATGGTACCTTAGATCATCACAAATTTATGGATTTGTGATTGTTGGCTTTTCCATAGCCATGTTCTCTACCACTCTCCATCAGAACATGATGGTTAGATTTCTCTTCCATATCCATATTTTCACCTATGTGGAAACCCAGTGATTAGTTTGTTTGGGTAACCATTACGTTTCATACATTCATTTTTAAATATTGGTTTTGGTATTCCTTTTTACGATGTGGGTTTCTATTAAAGAAACTTTTTAATAGTAAACCATTTATAACCCTGACGAATTTCGAGGGCGAAATTCATTTTAAGGGGGGTAGAATGTAACAGCCCAAGATTTTATGAAAAATATTCTTTTTAATTTCACTAATGTCTTGTGTTGTACGCTACACCAAAAGGAGCTTGCAAAACACGCATCCTTGACTTGCCTTGCATTACACGAAATCGCGACCTTCCTCGATAGCGTGTGTAGTACGCAATAACGAGTTTCACTAAACAACAATATGCTATTAAAATATTATTAAAACTAGCCATTATGAATAGTAATAACCACTTTTTGAAATTTTGTAAATTTTATTTTTCAAAATGGAATTCATTTTTGGATTCGTAATATCGAAATTAGCTTAGGGTAAAATTTTGGTACTTTTCGGATAACTTTCATTTTCTAATGAATAGTGAAAATTACTAAATTGTAATTAAAAACAACATTTTTAATCAAAATAATTAATAGTGATAAATTATTAATTTTAGTGGTTTTAAAGTATATCTAGAATATATTTTTACAATTCAATACAATTTTGCTCATTGGATGTAATTTCACATTTACACCAGACATAAACAAGTGTTAATCTTTTGATAGTTATTATCTCTTAAAAACACGCTATTTGTTGTGACAGTAGAAATTAATTATAAAATTAATTAATGCAACTTATATGTTGGGAATTCTGTAAAATAGAAATCATTTTTGAACTTGGAATATCAATTATAGCTTAGGGTGAAATTTTGGCATTTTTCTGAAAAACATCAATTTTTGATGAATAGTGAAACTACTAAGTGGTAGTTAAAAAAATTAATTTTTTCATAAATCTTAATTTTACCGCATCTGTGAATGGAATTTACAGATTCCAAGAGACACAGTTGATGTCAGTAAGTAAAATGTGGTTCAATGAGATGAAAATAATTTTTGGTGAATAGTAACTTTTTTCTTTTATTTATCACGGTTAAAAGTAAATAGGGTAATTAATGGTAAAAATGATATTATTATTACCCTAACACATTTCCTAATCCTATTGGACAAGTTTATCTCGACCAAAAACAACCTTAAGTGTAAAATATTATCATTTAGGCCCACTTGGATTAGATTAGGACATTTATTATTATTTAATTCAAAGATAAGATAAAAGAGTTAAAATCAATGTTTATTTACTAAAACATTTTTAATATAGGGTTATACATAATATAATTTCGACCATAAATATTCATTAGAAATATAAAATGATTTCCTACATAATGGTATTTTATTTGTAATTTTTATACTTTAAATAATTTAACTTATTTATGACACAACGATGATACAGTAATTACCTTTTTAAGAAAATATTAACATAATTGATGTTATAAATGCCCAAATAAATGTAATTTGAGACTTTTTATGACTTAAACTAATTTTCTAGGTTAATATGACATGTTATTGATGATTTAAGTAACTTGGTTCGAACTTATCATTCTGTTAGAAATTTCATAAAAATCATGTACCAAATAGTGTCAAAATTTACATAAATTAGTTTTTTAAAAAAATATTATATTATTAAATTTTATTTAATTCCTAAAAATCTAAGGTTCGGAAAAATGACTTATATAAGGATAGATATATTAATAATAAACAACTTGGGGTTTTTTTGTCTTCATATAGTATGGTTATTTACCATATAGTGTAAGAAAACAAAAAGACACGGTAAAAGTTAAATTATTTAACTTAGAGCTAAATCTAATTGATAAGGTTAAAATATTAATCTAAACTTGTCTAAATCCTATTGTATGAGAGTATGGCGACCCATCCCCACTTTAGATTCTAAATAATACCATTTGGAACCATTATAAACCGAACTTGACCTTAATATAAAATAATATTTTGAGATTTTCCTAAGATGCCCCTCTCCTCCCTTATAAAAGGGAACCTCCTCCCTCTCCTACTCACACCAATTTGAGCATTCAAGCTTGGAGAACCCCTGCCAAAATCTCTTCTCCACTTCCCTAGTATCATCATAGAGGTCCTGGTCTTCTTAAAAGACCAATTTTAGTGCCCTAAAAGGAGGTCTCAAAGAAGCACTTCAAAGAAGAGGTAATATTTATTACCGATCCTTTCCAATTTATTTCTTCTTCAACTTATTCTAATTTAGTTGTTTCATTATGAAGTAATAACATAAGTATCACTCATATACTGATATGTTATTATAAGTATGAAACAACCCTATTTAACCATCTATCCATCCTACGGAAAATGAAATCACCGCGCGTGCGTACGTACGGAATACCATCTCCACGCCGTGGTGTAATCTATTTTCCGCTGCCACCTTAATAGGATGGGTATAATGGTGTAATGAATAACTATATATGATTATTATAAATTGATATTGATACTGAAATAGTATACATACACTTCAACACAATTCCATGACCATGGGAATGATATCATCGCTCATGCGTACGTACGGACTACCGTCTCCACGACGCGATGAGATTCATTCTCAATGATTAACCATTGATGAATGATTATAAAGTATATATAATAAGTACTAATGAAATATATGAAATAATAATTATACTTTATTTATTTATATTTATATGTATGTCATCTACTTAATTCCATTCAATTCAATAAGGAAACGAAAACAGCGTTCATGCATACGTACAGACTACCGTCTCCATGAACGGTGTATTTCATTCCATTTATTGATATATTATATATATATATATATATTATGAATATATATTATTTATAAATCATGTTTTTCATTCTGGATATAAGTAATCATTATTCAAGTAATCATATTAATAATTACAAGTTAAAAACATGAATGACAAATGAGACGATTTTACCCAAAACGCTACTTTAACACGAATTTACAAAAGAACAGGTAATATAAAGTCATAAGTGGACCATATATGATATAATAACAATGAATATGATTCTGTAATAAGTCAATAACATGATTTAAATCATTATACAGGAGGTTCGGACACTTACGAAGCAAATCAGACCTAAGGTAAGGGAAAATATCACAATCTCATTTTTATCCGAGATTGTTTTTACTTTGGCATTTACTGGGGTGTATTTTATCATCCACATCCATGTTACCTCAATATTTAATATTGTTTCCATCCACTTAAAATATTTTAAATCCAATTTTACCCTTCATTGAGTTTTTAGTAAAGAATATGAAAGGAATTTTTTGTCGTTTTTCGTACGAGGTACTTTTTGACTTTTCCGACAAAAGTATGAAGAATGTTTTTTTTAACTTATACGACATGAATGGATTTTTAAAACATTATTTCCCAGAAGCTTCCTTTACAAGTTTTATAGTTTATTTTTAATCAACTTCTTTTATTTTAAAGTCGTATGACATGTTATGAAAGGAAAAATGTTTTTGAAGAAGAAAGGATATTTTCCTCAAGAATGGAGTTCAAGTGTTTTATCAAAATTATTTTCCATCTAAGATAATAAAGGGTTCTGTTTTATCCCTATTATTACATTGTTTTGATTGTGTTGTGATGGAATTATTTTTATGAATTCCTTTATTGATTTATGATGTGATGACGTTTAAGATTCCCATTTGTATTACATAGGTTATGCAATTATATATGATTTATGATTTTGTGGCACACATAAGAATGGTATCATTATGAGATGGGTGGGACCTATATATCCTTCCAATGCATTGTGTAAAGATTTTATATCTCATGAGATAGACATGGCTGGAACGGTAGGTTATACCGGTTCAGTGAAATATGACTGGAACGAGGGTGACTCGGTTCAGAAAGGGACTTTGTCCACTAAGATAGTCTTGGCAATGAGTTTTGACTAACAAGAAATGATTCTCTATGATTATGTGTGTATGCCACAAAGTTTCATGTTTTATGTTATGATTATTGTGATTAAATTTCACTACCATGATTTATCCCATGATATCAAATTATGATCTTTTTTGCAGGATAATATTTCCAAAAGTTATGTGCTTGTGTATACGATGAGATTTATATTTCTTTCCTTTAGCCTTATTGAGCATTTGAGCTCACCCTTTAATGTTTTCTTTTCCCCAGGATATAAAGAAATGTTTTAGGTAAAAAAAGGGAGATCTTTATGGGAGATATTGGAGATCTTTCACCACGATTAGAAGATTACGTTCCGAGTTTCCAAAGACACTAAACTATTACGATCCTTGTGTGTGTGTTTTTTGTTATGAACAAAGTATTCCGAAAAAGTAATGAAATGTTCATGTACGTTAAGCTTAGGGTCTCTACACTAGATCTCCAGAATCTGACCACGAATCACATCGGTAAAAAAGACCTCGGACATCTGTGTTCCATGTTTCACCAAATAATTCAAATAACCCAAGATATCTTCTTGTTCTTCTATGATATACCAAACGTTTTATACAATCCTCAATCCATAACCACCATCAAATGTGGTACCAACTATTTTGATCCTATATTCTAATGAATGGTTGTGCAATCATCTAGATCCAATTATTTTTCCAGATATTGGTGAATTGTTTTACAAATGAGGAGAACATTTAGAATTTTTTGATAAATAAAAAACAAATAAAATTTTAGGTTCCTTTTTTTCATTGTGCTCAATTATTTATTGTAGAAGAGAGGATAAAATACGAATAAATAAATGAAATAAAAATAAATATGATCTAATTTCATATTAAAGTTATGAGTGAGTTAATTATATTTGTGGAATAGATCTTCAGTCACCAGGAATTGAAAAATAGGATTGAAATCACAAATTAAAATATCATACCTAGATTTTTGATATATCATGGATAAAGAACAGATAAATTATCATCATCTATTATATCCTCTATTTTCATTGGCATAATGATCAATGATCTGATCCATGTCCATTATTATTTTCCAAGAAAATATCTCCAATGATTTCTCTAAATCATCAAGTCTTAGGGAAAAACCAATAACTAATATAAATAGACATATATTTCATGTATAAATAGTTTCTCCATCAAAAAATAATTAAAAAAATTAATTAAATAGTTCTTTTCATTTAATTGTTCCAGTGATGACTTTTTTCACAAATGGGACGTTATAAAAAATATTTTGTCATTACTAGGGTATGACACACAATTTAAACACAATGGTTCCATCATATTTCTGGTATGGGCCCCTCTTTGAGTGTTTTTTCACCTTTCTATGAAACCTGTGAAAGCATTTCATTTCATATGTTTAATATTTTTCAATAATTTTTTTAGGCCCACCGATGATAGAAATCGCAAGCCATATGAGTTCCAGGTCTTCAAAAAACATATATAATATCAAGAAACAATGATATTAAAATTCCAATATGATTCATCATGTCCTGTAACTACACATGAAACAATGCTATTGGGGTTGACCCCCTCTTCAGATCTCTCAGCCAACGTGTTAGCTTATGGCATACCTCTATAGGGAGACTAAAATGAGTTATATGGGGGAAATAAATACAGGGATTCTCTTAAGAATTCCAAACCATATAGTAGGTAAATTCATAGATTTCATGTTCTTTAGAACCTACAAAACCTCTAATACAATTTTCTAAATCCTCTTACACTCATTTTGGGATCCTCATGTATAGAGTATGGGGGAATTTCATTATGAGATTAAAATGGAGGGGGAGGGAGCCTCAACCCTTGAATATGTGTGTGTATGAGACATCCTTTATTTGCAGTCCTGAAAATCCATCATTTGATCTTTGGTGTGTATGCGACTAATGAAGATGCTATGTAGGGAATATACTTACTAGAGTGGTCTCTTGTGAACATGTGTGAGGACCTCACGAGAATAAACTATTTAGATAATTCTCTTAGCATGTTAGCCCTCACTAGATTATAGTATTCACATAATACTTTTAGCTAGTTCAACATTCCATTTTATTGTTTTTCCTTATTTTTCAGATGACAAATACTAATATGGTTGTTAAAACATTGTTCATTAGTCCATTTCCAATATCATATTTGGAGTCAGTGGTTCTATAGGTCTATATGACAATATTGGGTTTTATTTTCTATGTGGAAATGTATAGGGATTATGTGATGGTCTAATAATTCATAGTGGTGTTTTTGTAAGGGATCCATAATAACATGACCATGATAAATTGGTTTTATATGGTTCCCAAGATGGGAATGGTATATGATATTTCACATTGAGCCTATCAATGAAATTCTAAATTAGGAAACCATTGGAGCTGAAGTTTCATGGATGTGGAAGAAATTGTGCCAATATATATGAAAATCGGGGAGGTTTAAATGAATTTTTCCACCCTAAAAGTTCATATGGTGGTGACTATGTGTGGTGAAGTTGAAATTTCACTTTCCACATGTGTGAATTAGGAGGATGGGGTGATTGAGTACACCACCACGATGACACATGGGGAATATAGGATTATATGGATGGTGAAGTGGATTGTGAGCACTCATTCATGGGAATATACTTCTATTTTTTCAGTCATGTGAAATATTAGGCCAATGAGGTGTTGGAATTATTATCATCATTTGAGTATGTGCCACCCACGAGGACTCTAGATCATATGACTCCTAGGATAATGTGGTCATTAATCACAACAAATTGATGTATCTGTGGAACATTATCACCCACACATCAATGATGGGTCTACCAAACTAGATGTGGTCTATCTATTTATAACTAGTAAGAATATGTACTGGTATGGTGGTATCCATTAACCATCATTCACAAGCTCAATAAAAATTATTAAGAAGGTGTGATATTAATGGTATGAGATTGATATCACCTAGAAAAGAATAAGTTTGATTGCCCTAGGTAATTGAGAACATCTGGTGGGAAGATTTAACAACATTAAAGAATATTGCATTATCATGCAGTTTTGGCCTCTTCTCATGTTGAGATCATCATTTATCAGAATATCTAGTTGGAATAAGCCTTGGATCAGGTGAAATATGTGACATTCATGCCAGTCAAATGACACAATGAGATGAACTAGGTTTGCATCCATGTCGAATATGTATTCTCCCCTAAAAACATAGAAATAGATGACTAGAAGAGTAATAGTTTACTTTTGAGATGACTCAATAGGCGATGGATATGATAAATATCTTATTTGATAGGGTTATTATTTATCAGAACATCATAATGGAGAGTCTCTAATGTGTATACAACCATCCAACACATCAGTTAGTTTTCTATAAACTCATATAATTTTGACCATGTTTCATTCATCAAATTTTATTATCCCACTGCATGAATAGTATTAATATAAACAACATACAATCCCTAATCTCACATCTGTCCTACTAAGTGAGAGAAATAATGGATTACCATGTGATACCACATTTTGATCTGCGAGACAAACCATAATTAAACACTCGGGGTTCACATTTTTTGTATAACCATAATAATTTTTTGTGCTGATAGGGGATACTATAATAGAACTGGTATGTCTGAATATTATAATGTCTTATAGAATGTTATGTAGTGAACAGATGGGTAAATTCCATGGGCATTTAATTCTAACTTAACTATGGGCAATGTTTAGTGTGAATCATGATGCGCGATATCATGAACACAAGGGGAGTAGTGTGAAGATACATGATAACTACAGACCATGTTTAGAAAATGGAATTTGATACCATTTAACTGATAATGGAAATATAAAAAGGAGGGTTGACAAGTGACCATGTCCGAAAAATGTTGAATATCTCATATTATCATCCAATGACATCTAGGTAATGTTCCTAGGATGGTAGGTAAGTCATTTTTTCTAGCCACTATTTTCCATTAGGGGGCTCGTTCATACATGTTGGAGGATAGAATCTAATCAAGGGGAATGTAAACCATGTATATTAAGTGATTTAATGTTCATGTATATTTATACAAACTTGGGAGTACTCCAGTATATCTTAGGGAACATTGGGTAGGCTTATTGGATGGGAAAAATTCCAGTCACATATTTTATGGGGCGTGTCGCCACATATGATGAGTGACGATTGATGAACATGAATGATGTGATATATTAACAACACCATTGGAATGGGATTCTCAAGAAAGGGAGGAAGACGCTCCTCAATTTTACTACATACAATTAGGCTGTTGGATACAAAGTTTTTCATTATACGATGAGGATGATGTATCACACCCTTATAGTTTTAATTAATTTTTCGTAGTAAAATTTGGTCATTGGACATGTTGTTTATCATTATATAATGAGTGAGTTGAATTACACAATTTAATATAATGTAATATTGTATTAATGTATAGGGATAATGAACTGATCATCCCATTACATTTTCATTATTCTAGGTTAAGAGGTAATCCCATATAAATTTCATGGTGTGGCGTTATTGATTAACATTATAAAAAATGATCCATATTAAATAGATGTGATGGAGACTTGCATAATCGCATGGGTGGAGGGTTTTGGTGGTTATCAAGGTTGTGGTACTCCCTATATATATTAATAATGAAATGGAATCATATTAGACATTACAAAATGAAAAATAATTTGGGTCTATTTAAATATAGTTCATTGTCAAGATTCTTCGACTGGGATGACATTTCACAAGTGATATATGTGCCATATGATAAAGGTAAACTTATCCAGATTAATGGTTCACTATGGCTACCTAAAATAAATTACACCATAGATTCAGATATAGAAACAATTTTTATGGTCAGGATGAATAGACCATTAATTTTATTTTATCGTTGTAGGTATTCTATCGAGGGGGGGGGGGTTATCTAGAACTGACATATGTAGTGTAGAAGATCATCATTCTTGATGAGAATTGATTGACAAGAAGTTCCAATGAAATAAAACGCATTTATGGGATAACTTGCACAATTTTTATAGTCATTGATAATTTTCATGGACCCCTAGGTTAAGGTTATAGTGTTCAGAAAATATTTAACCATAAAGATTTTTCTATGGCCATAAATGTGTAATTTCAAAATAAAAATGGAGGTCCAAGGGAGGATCGGTGCCATGTGAAACATAAGGTGAAAGTTGTAAACAATTAAATGTCTTGGTTCGTGAACCTGGGAAATTAGATAAAAGGAAATAAATATTTGACCATGTAGTAACATATCTAAAAGTAACATGTCTGTGTTTGATGTAACATAATTCAACATTAATGGATATGTATATTATTCCACATGATATAGTAGAAAGTTTATATGCATAAACATGCACACAATTTGAGGCAGTAAAGCTTAAACTAGGCTATAAATACCCCAGGAGAATATGTGAATCATGGAATAGTTACAGCTGGATTTTAATTGATGGAATTGAGGCCCAATGCCACCAAACACATTCCCATGGTCATTCACACATAGATTATAGTCAAGATTTTAGGACATGAGATTCTAATTTATGGTCATTGATCTCAGAAAAAGACAACTAGTTTATGGTAATAATTCATGGAAATTTATTCTAGAATATGTTCATATTTCTCTAACAATTGAAAAATAGTGTTGTATTTTAATTCATGGACAATGTGGGGAACATAATAAGGATAAGATTATTTTGTAGGAGTTATGATCCCAATGGGAATTAAGGGCCATGGATTCCCAATGCCAAAATGAAAAAATTATGAGGATAAATTCACCCAATTTAGATTCCTCACTGTTGTCCTTAGAATCATAGTTTATGACGATTAAATTTTAACCATGTGTATGTCTCAAAGGGGTATTATATCGAATTAAGGGGATGAAACCACAAATTAATGAGTATACTAGGAGGATAATTGATATATAAAATATTATAGAAACATTTAACTCCGTTTGTGGTAATGATTCTTGGACTATAGAGTGTGTCTACAAGAAATATAATATGATATGTGTAGAATGGAGAAATTATAAACCTGATATGAATAGATGTACATAGTTGACATATTTTATACAAAACAATCATGAGGATGACTTGAAAATAGTATAATGTCACAATTCATGGAATTGGGATCATAGTTTGTGCTTATAGCGTTCAGAATATTGGTCACTCATTTGTCTCAACATTTCTTGGTTATTGGCCCCTCTAGACACATAATCCCACATGACCCATTCTTTGGGTGAGAAAAAATATTCTATTTGGAGTTACTATTGATTACTGGGGAGAAAAAATTAGGGGAATAATTGGATCCCAAATCTATCAAGGGAGAGTATGAAATTTCTGACCTAGAGAGGGAAAGGGGAATAAAAAAATGAATGGTGAACAAATATTGACCATGTTCAAAGTATTGTTTATATACCCATTTCGGGAAGAGATTTTGAAACAAAAAGAAATATGAATAAATGAAAATCATTGAGAAACATTATCCAATATGTTATACCAATGATACATTGAGTTGCAAAGGAATAAATGTAGGTGATCTACTATATCATGTGAAGTTATAGTTAGGTACCCTTTTCAAATTAAGAGTATGATGGTTTTCAAAAACAAGGAAAGAATGAAGCACTAATTCTAAACTGGGTAATGAACCAAAAATAAGATGATAGATGTGATAGGAATGAGAATGAATATTTTTTCATCACTATGTATCCAATAATGATGGGAATCAAGAAACATTTACTGTAGAGACATTTGTTGAAGGATTTCGATGCCAATAGGGTAATGTCCCCTCTCAAAATGATATAATATTATCTCACATAAGGTGGGTTATAGGTTTTATATAGGATAATTTTCATCTCATACATAGCATATCAAGAATCCTAGTCGAATATGGGGTATATCGTGGAATCCATTATCATCTTTATGATGAATTTCATTTCCAAATGAGGCGAGGAAGCAATTTTACATCGTTATCTATAGGCATTGGGCATCAAAATTTAATGTCATTCAACATGAAATAGTGTTTTTCCATTTTGATTGTAATAAAACTCATATTGTAGGGGGGAATGACTATAAAGACCTATTCCGAACATAAATACAAATTAAACACGTTTTCAGATTAACTAAAACATTTAAATTTTTTTTCTAAAAGTCCGTATTTGATTAGTGCCTTCGAAAACATGGATAAAAAATCTTAAGCTGAATGATATATCTTAAATGTTTCCCACAATGATCTTGCCCCTTAGAATTTCAACTTAGAATCATTTTATCATAACATGGTTAATAGAAACACATGAATGGGAGGAGATCAACTACTCAGTAAGGGTAAATAACAGAAATGTGAATTAATATAATTTACATAAGGGTATGAGAAGTTGATCATAAATTGCATATAAAAAAATCATAAACATTAGTCAATAAATAAATACATACAGATCATATGAAATGAATCATAAGGAAATAATAAACATGATCCATGAAATCATTATATAAGAATATGACTAATAATTTTCGTAGAAGCATAATCATAAAAAAAACACTATTTCATGGAGACCTATTAAAGCCTTTTTAACATCCTAGGATTCAGTTAACCACCCATGTACCTACATCGGCATTCGGATTTACTCCTATGTACCCTCTTTTTTCGATCCTAGGATGTCCTCTTGTGTACCCTCTTGTATTTGGCATTGGATGTCCTCCTATGTACCATCTTGTTTCAGGATAGGGATTTCCACCTGCATACACTTTGAGGTCATAATAATTTATCACTATCCAATTAATTGGATGAGGATATATATCCCACCCATCTCATAATTAATTCATGCATAAATTTTCAATGAAATCATAAAAAATCATATGATATACCATAAAATTAATTTGGATTCATAAACATGTAATCATATTATAAGCTTTTGAAAAAGTTAAATATTTTATAATTATTTCATCAAAATCATTACCTCTGAATGAGAAATAGATTTTTTAGAATTTATCAATAATAAAAATTATATAGAAAAAGAATATAAATGGAACATTTCTATAATTTCCTAAAAAAGAGTGAGTAACTTTAAAATATTTCATATTCGATTGAAAAAAGTTTTTAAATATTTTTCAATAAAACAATTCTTGGGGAAAATATAATTTCTTCATTAAAAATATAATTTTAATCCATAAAATAATTTGAAAATAATTCTAATAATATATGCTGGGAAAATCACAAATATTAATTGAAATCATTTTTAAAACAATCTTAAATAAAAAAAGTATAATAATCTTAAAAACATTTTTTAAAAGAAAAATTGAAAAAATTTGGAAATATTTAAAATAAATCATCAAAACTTTTTGAAAACAATATATTTAGAAATAAATTTTAAAAATTATAATTCAAAACTGCAAAATAATTTAAAAAAATTACACAAAAAATTATGAAAATATAATGAAACATTTGTGATTGTTTTTTGAAATCATGGTTCATGAAATAAATCCAATTTCTTACAAAAAAGTGAAATATGTTTATACATTTAAGAAAAACATTTTTTTATTTAAATTATGTACCAAAGAGTGGTAAATCGTAATAATACATGGAGATATCATTAAAAAATAGAGGAAATTAAAATTCATGAATAATCATAAGATATGAATCATAATATTTTTTTCCAAGGAATCATAAACAAAATCATTCTCGAAAAGAGGTGAGATTATTTCAATAAAATTTTATAATTTGGTTATATAGGATCACAATATCCATGTATGAAATAAAAATTGCATGAATCATAAAATACTATGAAAATATGTATATTAATCATATAACATGTGAAATGTAATTATATACACCATGAAAAATAATTTAGATTCATAAAAAAACATGAGATACAGTTACGAAAAATTGAGACAAAGATCATTTATAGATTTGGTAACTTTTGAAACATAATTACCACAAAATAATAATCGTAGAATGGGTATGTGAATTCCCTTAAATTCAATTATAAGAATAATTTAATACATATACGGGAATTATAAACACCACAAAAAAGGAATGGAAGGTGAATAATGCTTCTCTCTCATGAAAATAATATGTGAGAAGAAATCCCCTTACCTTGTGGATTGTCACTCGTCATACTCATTCGAACCTCCTCTTAATCTTGTAACTCATTTTAGTTTGTGAAAGAAGGATTCATTGGAGTTTATTTTACCCAATATGATGATTATAATATGAATTTAGGGACATTTGGAATAATATTGGGTAGATAATTACCAATCTGAAGTGGTTTGAGAGGAGTAAAGATGTTGTATGAGAAAAGGGTTTATATTTTGGAAGATGAGTGACAATTATTTAGGTAATTGAAGATAAAATTTTAACAACATTTTTCATATTTAATGTGGAACCAATAGTGGAAAAAATCTATCAAATGGAGTGTAGTCTCGAAATTTGGACATCCAATGTCACTTTTAAGTGTTTCTAGGTCCATTGGTGTCTGAAATTTAAGGATTAGTACAATATTTACCTACTTTTCTATTTATCATTGTAATAAATTCCAATTAGATTTGAAAAAATTTATATAAAAAAATTCAACTTATTAGAAAATATAAATAGTTCATATTCCAAATAAGGAATCCATTTTTCAATTATTTATTCACATAAGAGGGGGAAATTAATTTTAAAATAATCCCTCATATGGGATGACAGTACAAGTTTTTAAAGTGTTAATGTCAAAAAATCTATTTTTTACCCAATATCAATGTTAAATTGATTTCAATGACATAAATTGGATTAATTTATATAATTATAATATAATTAAATTTTATAACAAATTAAAATTTAATTTAAGCTTATAAATTAATTATATGAAAATGATAGATATAACTAAAAATTAGTTTTTCGCTATTCATTAAAAATGAAACCATACAGAAAAATAAAACAAATTATAATAACCAAAATTTTATTTTTCTCCTTAAAATATAAATTTTAATTTGAAATATTAAACCAAATATATTTTCAAAATATTAGACTTTAAATAGGTTCCCTAATAGAAGGTTGAAAAGCTACATTTATTAAAATATATTTTTTGACGTATAAAATCGGTTTTATTCTTATCCTATATCTGTCAAATATATTGGATTATTTTAAAAAAATAATTGTGAATATATAACATAAAAATTAAATTAATGTCATTCACTATTAGTAATTAATTCAACATATTTACATAAAATCACTGTACTCACATAAAAATAGTCATTTAAAAATAAGTCCATTTATATTCATTTAGATTCTATATTATTTTCTAATAAATAGGTATCCAATGAATTAAACTGTATACATTCATATGTTAGATAATATAATAATCATTAATTTAATTTTCATGTCACATACTATTAAATAATTAATATATAATAATGAATTGTTTTTTAGTAACACTCGGACATTTGTATAACAAAACCTATCAAGGAAACTGAGACTTTCAGGTAAATTTAGATAACCTTAGTGTTATGTGTACAAAAAGATAAAATATACGTTACATTTAGTGTAAGATTGACCAATTGTTGTGTATAATGAAATATATATAATGCTCTATAATAAAATATTTCAGTGAGTTAGAAAATGAAAAATATCAAATAGATTAATTGAATTCTAAATATTTCCTAAAATCTCGGGCTGTTACATTCTCCCCCTTAAAATAAATTTCTCCCTAAAAATTTATTTAGGTTCTGAAAGGCTTAATACATGTTATTTTCATTCATAGAAACCCATGTATTAAAAATTATTACTAAAATATCCCTGAAAAAGTATATGCTTGAACCATAATGCATTCACAATGTAACTCATAACAAGATTCCCACATATGAGAACAAAGTTTAGAAGTGAAAACATAGACATTTAAGAGAAATAATACCATCCTATTCTGATAAAGAATGATAGAGAACAAGGTCTGGAGAATGTTGACAATCATTAATCCTTATTTATGTAATGACATTAGTAACCTTATAATTCAATGAAAATTATGTTACTAGGACAACAATTTTGGTTTCATGATCCTTTTTCCATATATGTGAATAATTTTCATGAAAATATATACTTGCATGATTTTATGAATGCATCACCGTTTATTTTTCATTAGTATGCCTAACCTATTTCTCTAAAAATAAATGTGATTTTTTTATTCTTTAAGTACTAACAAATCATGTGATCAATAATTTCCCATCCCATTTTCCATTAGCTATCATCAACACATTGTAGTTTTAAAATGTTATCCCATATTCATAAATCCTCATTTGGACAGATAACATATTAATCATAATAACTTCCTATTATGTTAAATATAAACATTATATATATGGTTTAACTTATAATCAATCTTAAATATTAAGATTCATTTATTTGGAACGAATCCCATGAAATTATATTTACATTGTCCCCCATAAATAAAAAATCCCCACTTCTTTGTCACATTCCAAACATGTGAGTACTTTCATCATATATTCCCATGGAAAATGGTAAGAACTTTAATTGGAATGAATCCATTTTGGAATAAATCATGATTCTTTATTTCAATGATTACTAGATATATTTTCTAAATTCAATAATTTTTAAACATCATCCTTGATGACATTGAACAATATGTTGATAATAATTTCCATGGTAATCCATACTATCCAATTTACTTTTTTATATCCATAATATCATTATCAAAAAAAATTATATCAACATTAGGCATTAAGTAAGGGATACATTCCCTTGATAGAAATATCAACATTCCATAAAAAACATATATATATATTAATTGCAATTCAATATTTCCTTTTAAATACTTAATGAAAAATTTATATATAAATTATAATTTCTTTCAAGATTCATATAACAAAATCTATGAATTCTAAAACATAAATATATCCTCAATAAAACCTAATTCTTAAACAATTACAAAAGAGTAATTAAAATATTCCTTCATTCCTCATTCTAGAAATATAAAATATAAATCACTATAATGATTCTTCAACATCAATCTAATCAGGTTTTTTACGATTAATGTATTGGAATAATATAGCATACCATTCACATGTTTTTTGAGGTGTCATTTTTATATGTATAACCAATACTCATACCACCTTCTAAATTATCATAATGATATTTACCCTTGGGAAATCAATTCAAATAATTCCCAATCATTCCATATCTAAATAATTAAATGTTATCCATTTATTTTCTCATATTCCTAATAGATTAAACAGAACTGCATAGTTTGAGAAACATTTATCAAATTGGGATACCATATAGTCAAGATAATTTACTTATAGGGTTCCTATATCATGTATCATAGTTCTTTAATTTATAAAATCATATAAATATGAACTTTTATTAATAGTGACAATCTATTTATATCCATTATTATAGTTCATTTAGATATATTAAATAATTAAAGAATATCCCATGGGAGTGTCAATATAGGCTTTTAGCAAGGCCCTTTTTCATGTACAATTTTACCCTGAGTAAGGCTTAAGGTATCATGTCATAGTTGTTACCCCTAGTTAAATCTACGGTAGATCCAAGTCTACCTGTAGTGTCTTTACTTGGATTTATTTCTATGAAACCCCCATTATTTCCTTTACCGATATTCTAGGTCATTTTCCTAAATGTGGACTTATCCATATACATATCCTTTGATAAATTCCAAGACATATCTATAGAAATATATATAGGGATATCACTAATGTATTTAAATTCTTCATTCAAATGTTTAACTAAATTTTTTATATCATACAATCTATAACAACCCATTCTAAACATATATATACATTACATCACTTTTGTGGAATACATAGAACATTATAAAAATAGATTCCCAATGAACACATTAGTTTATTGAATTTGGAGAAATGGACAAAAAATATTCTAACTCAGTGAATTATCTTCATTATTTCCTGCAATTACCTTATCCCTTAGTATTTTAATGTAAAAACATTTCTTTACATGCACAAAATTTTTTTTGTCTTGGAATGTCCTTATATTTACTCTTTGATCCCAAAAATCATTTATCATTACCAAATTCATTTTAGGGAGATATATGTCTCTTCCATCTCATAATTAAATCACAAAAACATGTCCCACAAAATAATAAAAAATCATATCATAACCCAGAAAATTAAATGCTTGTTGTAAACATGTAATCATGTCAAATACTATGAAAAATGATGTGGTATTAATAATAATTTCATCAAAATAATAACATTTAAAAGATAAATTGATTTCAAAATCCTAAAACATGTGAATGATAAATGGATTTTAGAAAACCTATAACCCAGTAAAGTGAAAAAGGTTTCATAAATACCATTACTTTAAGAATAATAAATAATAAAATTAAATATTAATGCAACATATATATAATTTCCAAGAATGGAAGGAGTATCATGAACAAGTGTAGTCATAGTTTTTTTAAATATATTTCAAAAACCTTTTTTTGGGGAAAAGATATTTTCTTCTTTGAAAAATACTTTTTAATTCCTAAATCCATTTCCAAATATTATTTATAGAAAATACATTAAAAATTATAATGATAACATGTAATCCATTTTAAATTTGTTTTCCTTGAAAAAAATAGAATATGATTCAAATAATTTTAAAATATTATGGCATTCAAATCAATTACATAAATTTAAAAGAAATATTGAATCCATTTTGAAAACCATTTCATTAAAAATTCTCTATGAACATATAACGAAGTCATTACGTTGTTTTAAAAACCATTTATTTTAAAATATAATTGAAAACATATAAATAAGGATTAAAAAAGTTTTTAAATACTATCTTTAACTTATAATATATTTTTTAAAATATATAATTTTTTTAGATATGCCTTTTGATATAAAATTGTTTTTCGACTGAAAAAAGAAGTACGATCTTACGTTTCTTAAAAAAAATAATTAATTTACTTAAGTTCCATATATTAAATGAAGTTACTCATACATGGATATATCTTGAGTAACCATAGAAGAATATAATTCATTAATTTCTATGATATATGGATCATTTTATTTCATTAATAGAATCATAATCTTAAAAAATCATTCTATGTGGCCAGATTTTGTAAATAAAACTTTATAACTTGTTAACTTGATATCATGCAATCCATGTATGAAAATAAAAGTACATAAAGCTCAAAATATCATGAAATGATGAATATTCATGATATAATATGTAATGTAGAAGTATATATATCTTAGAAAAATAATTTAGGTGCAAAACAGAACACGAGACACAATGAAGGAAAATTGAGGAAAAAAGAATTTACGGATTTGGTGTCTTTTGAAATCTAAACCCCATGAAATAAATATCATAGAATCGATATGTTAATACACATAAACATAAGTATTATTATTATTGAATACCTACCAGGGTAGTATACACACCACAAAAATGTAATGGGTTGCGAATAATGCATGTATCTATTGTAAATAAAAAGTGAGATGAAATCCACTCACTTCATGTCTTGTCTCTTGTCATACTCTTTCAAGACTCCCCTTAATCGGGTAACTCCATTTTCATTCTGTAAAAATGATTCCTTGAATTTATTTTATCCTAAGGGGAGTCTCATAGAAAGAATTAATGTATGTTTTAGTGGATTGTTGGGAGATTTTATGAACATAAGTGGCTTGAGTAGTGAGAATAAATGAGAGTAGATGACGCCATTTTATAGAGGAGGAGGAGTGAAAATCTTGTAAATATTTTAAGAGAGAATTTGATTCATTTCTACATGTTTTAAGTGGATCCAATAATGGAAGAAATTTTATCTAATTTATGTTAGGGTATAAATATGGAAATTCAATGGAACAAGGAAAAGTCTCTAAGTAATATTGGTACATTAATATAATGATTTTTAGTTTGTTAACCTATATTTTCTCACAGTGTATGTAATATATTTCAATAAATTTCACAAATCATTTTGGTCAAAAACAATGTTGATGATTTAAGGCATTATAATGTTTTATTATTCGAAATATGGATACCATTTTTCCAAATTATAATCATCGAAGTGAAATTTTGTAATTTTAAAAAAATTCTGTTGATGGGAGCATAATGCGTAGTTTTAAATTGAAAACCTCAAAATGTTTTCTTTGTTTTCATAATTAATTTTCATGTGAAATTTATTCCAATGAAATAAATGAATAACTTTATAATATTTTTATCTAATTAAATTTCAAATCTATTTAAAATATAATTTTACCTAATAAATGAATTAGATGAAGAAGCAATTTTATATTAAATTTCATAATCATTAACTATTCATTAGAAAATGAAACATTGTAGAAAAATAAAAAAACAATTATGGCATATTTTTTATGTTTATCATTATAAAACGAATTAATTTTGACATATTAAATCTATAAAATTTAAAAAAATTGAATTTATATGTTTTCCGCATTAAAAGGTGTTAAAAATACCTTTATAAAAAATAGGTTTTTAAGAATAAAACCCGGTTTTTTCTTATCATATATCTTTCAAAACTGTTGAATAATTATCAAATATAATTTAGTAAACATTTAACATTTGAATTCAATTAATATAGTTAACTATTATTAATTCATTCAACTTATTAATTTTAAATATATTTTTACATAAAAAAGTGACTTATATATAATTTAGTCCCATTATATTCATTTGGATTCTAAATTATTTTCCCATTAATAGGTAATCAATGAAATAAACTATTTATATTTGTAATGTTTTTATTTACATAATAATCAATTTAATGGCCATGCGCATCCTATTAAAAATAGTATTTTAATAATAAATTATTGTATGGAAACACTTGGTCTTGAACCTTACGAAATCCATCATTAAAATTCACCCATTCATGTAACGTAAGATCACCTCAGTGTTCTATTTAGGGAAAGAAAAAATTATTGAATTGTGTAGTGAATGATTAACATTATGTAGTGAATTAATGAAAGATAGACATAGTTTGATAAATAAAACTATTTTTTTGTGTTTATTGAAATGAAAAATATCAAATATATTAAATTAATTTGAAAAAAAAACTATTTTAAAAAATCTTAGGGTGTTACAATGATGGTCACATTCAGGCTTGCTTTGCATGTGACAAACTGATGTAAATGAATGGTTGAAAGGTCTGTCTACAACACATATCCCGAAAACCTTTCCCCACGTCATCATCATGTCATTGTAGATTATGGGATCCCATTACAAGTATTTGAAAGGGATAGGCCTATAATGAAATGTAATGGAGTCACTATGTATCCCATAAGGAAGAAAACAAGGCAACATATAGTTCTTGAACATTATGTGATATGAGACTGATGCCGAAAGAGGTCAGCCTCTCAAACATGGATCCTAAATATTCTCATACTTGAATATGATGCATCCTAAATTTATATACGATAAGGATATACTTAAACATCATGTGGCGAAGAAGTTGGTGATTCTTATTATGATATTTCCCATACAAGGCATCTTATTCTATTAAGGGTTACAACTTCCCCTAATTCAGTAGAATCTAGAATTGTTATAGGGAATGATTATATTTTATTGTAATTCTATAAGGACTTCATTGAGCCATTCAAAATGAAAAACTCGTTCATTCCTTCCTCATAATAGGATATGGTTGAATCTATTCGAGCTAATGGGCCCTAGTAAATGAAAGTGGATTATAACTAAAAGGATACATATGATGTTATTTTGTGGTGATAGAACCTATGGTGCCATTTTTTTGAAGTGAATCAATGGCTATGAACAATGACCAAATGTCTAGGAATTACTATGTATCACATGAGTATGGGAATAAAGACACATAGTTAAATAAAAGGATAGAAGAATGGGTTATCCATAGAATAAAAAATAAAGTAAACCTTGTAAAATAGTTTTGAAATCATAATGTTCAGCATCATGGTGGTTTGACCAATTTCACCATGATTATGGACATAATTCTTATACTAGGGAGAGGGTCTTCAAGGATATATGTGTAGTGAAAAAGTTTTAAAAACCTACATGGGTTGGGAGAAAAAGGCCCCGCAATACACAAAGAAATGTTGAATATAGTTGAACATTTTCAAAAGTTGTACAACATGGACCATGGATATCATTTTAATGTTAGGATTATTTGAATATCAGGAATCTATTTATGGTCTTGTTGCATCGACCATCCAAAAAGTGTTTATATTCACGATGCATTCACTCGGTAATGGATTCTTTTAATGTCAATTGTGAGGAAACAAATATGTATACTATGATTTGTTGTAGAGACCATAATATCATCATGCATCAAAATTACCATGAATAAAACGACACAGATTTTATTGTTATGATGCATGGACCTTAGTGAAGGTATAAGAGAAAAAAGACTAAACTCATGATATATGGACTGAAAAAATGTCAGTCTCAAGTGTATCTATTTAGCACGAAAGAGATATTACACATAATGGATTTATTCATGAAGGATCATGTACGATATGCCTTCAATGAGAAGAGAAACACTTAATTTTAGGGTCATGATGATAAAACCATGATATAAATTTTATTTTCATTATTTTTCAATAGTATATCTATTATTTAATCTCTTCTAATTAAGAAATTTTATGTAATTTTCACTCATGGGGATTTATTTAATTTTGTTCTAAATTGTGAAAACTGAATAATTATAATAATATTACAGTTTAATGGAACTCTAGTATTTAAATAATAACTATATAAATGTTGATCTATATTGACTGATTAATTTTTTAGTCTCACATTTTTAATGGAATTTAACTTTAGCTTCTAGACCAAGAGCCCATTCAAACTCCCACGGGCCTAGAAATATAAATTATATTGAAAATTTATTTATTCAGGTGTGATGAACCCTAACTCGTTAAATTATAAATATCACTAACTAATGAGTTCCAAATGTGTTGATTCTAACTAGGTTATAAAATATACTCCAATTTTATGTTCAGATTATATTTCATGGTAAAATTATCTTATTAAAGAATCCTTTTAAACAGTTAATGTAGAGTAGGTGGAACAATAATCAATGGATAGATAATGCCATCTTAATTAATAGAGACATAACTTCTTGTATACATATCTAATAGATTTTATATTTTTTGTTCCCACATTCAAACCTATTTGTAATGTAATTTAATAAGGTACATCGGTGATCTTCGAACATCATTTTGGAAAAATAGAAGAAAAATTATGTAAGACATATTATCGAGATGAATTTTTTTACATTATTTTCTCACTTTCATTATTCTTAAATAATCTAATGTCTTATTCTTCCACCTTATTTATGGATACCGATAACATAGGGATTTAAAATTTTGTTTTATTAGGGAAGGATAATATTTCCCTTGTGTAATTTCTTATTTCATTCACTTAATTGTTTATGATCCCTTTACCACTTTTGTGAGGTTGGATTCAATTTCTAAAAGCACTTGTTATTATCATGTCTAATGATATTTCATTTGAAATTAAGTCATTATTATTGTTTTATTTAATTATCATAGTCTCCCTAAAAGTGTTTCTATTATATTAATAATGGAATAAACCATGGCTTAGTAGTGATGTACTCTACTAGTGACAATACATTTTGGTAGGGTAGTAAAAAAGTAATGATTGTTTCGGATAAACAAGACCCAATTTAGAATTCCCAAATTCAATATGGTGTATTCTATAAAAATATATAATAGATTTGAAGGGGTCTTGAAAAGTTATTCATTTTTTTATGTTTTATTATCACCATTACCATTTGACCAGTGGAGTTATAAGATTTTTCATTGAATCTCACTCTTATCAATATAGTAGAAGTGGACTGGATAAATTGGAACAGATATAGAATTAGAATTTCATAAATTACCTCAACCTAACCCCTTATCATATAATATTTTTTATTTACTTTTTTCCAAAAAAATTAAATAATTTTTCAAAATTCATTTAATTGATTTAGTTTCATTGATTTCTTTTCAAAATATATGATTTTTTAAAACCCCACATCGTCCCTCAAATTAATGGTTTCATCGTTTTTTCAATCCTCTATGAATAAAAAATTAGATAACCTCATTATAAATTTTTTATCATTGTAAATAATGGTTTTTGACTCACACCATTACTATCATATATAAGAACTTGGTGCTATAGTTGTGAAAGTAATTACAATAATAATTTCCTTTTCAAATCACATTTTCATGACTAAAACCGAAAAACCAAAAACTATCACCCTATATCCTAAATTTAAATAATCCTTCTTGAAAATACATATAAAATATTTTTTTCAATATGAATTTGAATAAATTCATATAGTATATTTGAGTGAAAGTTTTACTATTCACTTCTATCATATCATTATCGATTGAAATCATAACAAAAACCATAGAGAATTCCTTTCACAATAATTCCTTAATCAATCTAGTAAACATTAATTACTAGAGTAAAAAACATTTTTGAGACGAAAACTAACATGGTATCATTGCTTCCAAATTTTACTATATTGGAAAGAGAATACCCAAACCAAAATATTTAATAGTTCACATATTGAATCTTTATTTTTTTACCCAATGGAGTAACCGAGGACAAGTTAAAGTTGAAAGAATTAGTGTTTTCATTGAAAACAGATTCAAAATAATTGTTTTACATCCACATTAAGAGAAAATCATTCCCTACCTAAAGAAAATAAAATTATAAAGGAATTATATTCCATCAAACTGTAATATGGAGAATCCCTTTATATATGCTGGGTGATATTTTAGAATCTATTAGCCAGCTTCCCAGAGTTGGAAATTGAGGGGAATAATTTTCATTTTTTCAATCATAATGTATTACTACAAAAAGATAGAAACCTTATAGATGAATCACCTAGTGGATCATTTATTGATAATTAACTATAATAATTCAATGGATTTATTGAAAATATTTCTCATAACTCACAAGATTTTGTTTCAAGTGTTACTTGAACAAGATGTATTTACGAGTTACAAACTTTTCATCCACCAACATAACAAGAATCTATAATTTAATATGTATCATGTTCTATGGGATATATATACAAGAATAGTGTTAGTGAATAACAAACACTAACTATGGTATTTATTGTATGCTCATCATTTGATCATTTCACTCAATAGTGTACTAAAATATTGCTAATGGTATGTTGTGTTGTATCCTTTTATCTAATATATTTCGTGAAAAATCAATGATGGGGAGATCATAAAAATGACCAATATGGATTTTGAAATCCTAAGAATAAATTTATAGCCAAATTCTAAAATAAGAATCCAAACCATCACACATTCAGTAAAAAATTCAACAAACGAAATCATTTCAAAAATATACTATAACTATACCTCTGTCCAACAACAACATACATTAAAAAAACTACGAGTGACTATCCACCATAATAATTCCTCCTTTTTAACAGATACAATCCATGGATGAGGTCCCAGGGACAATTTAGATAAGATGAAAAACAATGAGGGATGTCTTGTGAAATCCAATCCAAAACCCATGAAAATTACAATATCAAATAGTGAAAAAACCAGTAAGAGAATTTTAGCTTGATAAAAAAATAACTGGAAATGAACACCCACCACTAGCTACCGATGAAACTAGAATAAGTACATCCATAAAAAAGAAAATGATGATGGATATTCAGAAAAATAAAATATAAAAAAAGTAATGAAGAAAGGAGAGCGGATGAAGAGAATGATAGCACAGAGGGACTGAAAATAAACCATAATTTAGAGAAATGATAGGGATAAGAAATACATACCATCAATATTTCCACAATTGATTATATAATAAATGATATTTTATGAATAAGAAATTCAAAAAACTATATAGAGTATGTTTTGGGAAGTGGATATTAATTCCCCCTCCATGAAGAACGCAATAAAATTCTCAGGTATGCTAAATATTTTTAAGATATTTTCACCATGAAGACTATAAATAACGTTAATGTGTGGATAAATATAGAATGAAGTTTATATGACCTTATTACACTATATATTCCAAAAAAATTTCTTGTTATAAGGATTTTTATCATTCCAAGAACCATTAACTAATAAAATGTCTAAAATTATCTATGTGATATAGGTGATTAAATTAATTTATATCCTTACTATGTATAAACATATTTTTTGTTGAGAAAAATTTATCCCAACTAATTGGTGTTCCAACTTGAATGTAGATCCACAATTCTTCCATAATGAAATATGGAGGACATACTTGTGAATTTAAAAGATCTCTTATACTCACCAAAATTATACGTGCTAAATTTTGAATAAGATAGGATCACATAACTATAACCCATAATTTTGGGCATACCATTCATAAATATGAAAATAAACCATTAATGTCAATAAAGTGACACTCACATTGGAGTTTTGAGATATAACTATCTACATCAATATTTCTGACTCCATGAGCCACAGATTAGATAATCACTAACTATTTTTAATATACCACGACATTGGTATTAAAACAATTGATGAATCAATGTGTTTCAGGAATTGATATCATTATGAGTGAATTTTTCAAATCATAATATCACAAGAAATATGAATTCCAAAAATGATATAGATTTAGATTTCATTAGGGAAGAACATATAAAATTTTATTTCTATGATGATTTTTTAAATAATGATTAATATGATATTATTTATTCCATGAAAGAGGTAAAAACTTTAGATATGGTGACCCTAAATTTTATTTTACCCCATGATAATCCATTTTATCCATAATTAAATCCACACCACAATAATTTGAAAAATGTTTACCATTTAGAGGGAATTATATTAACGATCATAATTTCAATTAATTTGTATGAATTTAAAGAAGAATATTTTATTGAGATTTTTTTAGTAAATTTCCAAAAAATATGGTGGATATTAGTTAATATCCCATGAAAAACCCATATAATATAATCAATTTGAATTCTTCTTGAGGGTGATTCGAGACCTATCTGAATGCCCCAAATTAGGTTGAATCATATATTGATGGATGTTTTGAATAAGGTTATTGTGAATCCATCAGGATATGGGAAAATTTATCCTTATTCAGATTCAAAATGGGTTGTCCCCAACTATACAATTCTATAAAGCCGACCAAACCACTATAAGGGATGAGTTGAATAAATTAATCCCTATAATGATTCATAATATCTCTAATGGGTGAATAGATTTTAGGAATTTGAATAATATATATTAAAATGATAATCCATCATCCCCTTCATTGACCATATGTTTGAGAGAATGGAAGGGATGACTCGTTATATTTTTTTTTTGTGGGTTTTCCTGATATTTTCAAGTGCCCATTTCTCTAGAGGATCAAGAGAATACTACTGTTACATTTCGCATTGTCACATTTTCTTAAAAAATGATTAAACATGAATATGTATTTTTTCATGTACATTAAGTAGGTTTATGGAAAATATATTCTTTTTGACATTGAATATTTCATGGATATTTTTATTGATTAATACATTGTTTTTGGAAAAAATATGACCACTGTTTAAAAAATATTGAAAATGTTTTCAAAAACTACATTGAAAAGAATTTTGTTTTTATGTTTTGAAAGAGATATTTAAAGATTGGTATATAGAATTTCATTTTGAATTTAACATCATAGAAAGTCATTTAAGTGGTTAAATAAAAAATGGATGTGAAAAATGAATTTCCAGAACCATATTTTTGAAACATTTTAGATCTTTTTTGAACATTCTACATTGATATAAGATGTTTATCGACGATTTCAGTATGATTCTTATCCATATTTGAATATTTATTTTGAAAAATGATGACATTGATTTCAATGGGGATTGTAGGGAATCCATTGTTGGGTTGAAGAAGATATTGACTACACCACTGGTGATGCAACAACCAAATTGGGAAGAAATATTTGAGCTATATTGTGATTCTTCAAAAAAAGTATTCACGGTAGTACTTTTTATATTAGTTTATGGTGGTACACAATTCATATGATATGCCTCTAAAACCTTATATGAATCCAAATTTAATTATAGAATCCTAGAAATTTTGTTGTAAAAAACATTGTTTTCTTTAGAATGATTTATGTTATATGTTCTAAGAACAATGGTCACTGTGTTTTTCGATCATGCATCTCTTCATAACATAGTAAAGAATGATGATTCTTACCCAAGAGAGTTGAGATATGTTTTATTGCGATATGAATTAAAACATAGAAATAAATTATAATAAGGGAGAAGAGAGTCAAATTTTCATTCAATTAGGTATAGTTTGAAACACTAACTAAATTGATATCGTAGATATATAACAATTGAATGATCACCATCTTTGAGATATGATGTAATTGATCAAATGAGAAGTGCATTGGTATGCTGACATGAAAATTTTTATCTAGAAACATCTCAGTTCACATGTCATTTAAATTCCCAAAAAATCCAAAAATAGAAATAGGAATCTATATATTACATCATTGATGATCCAATTTAATATAGGATTTTCAAGATTGAAGTGCTAAAAATATTTTTTCCTGAATGTGAAATTGATTCAGTATTTTATTTTTTCACTCATTATATTATGAAGGAAAATATGAGCATTATAGGATATTATATGTGGAATTAAATTTTCTTATTTATTTCACCACACTTTTTATATATTCCCATTATTTTAAAAAACAATTGTGTGAAAAATTACTTTTCTATAAATTTTTCACATAAAAAATAAATTCTGCAAGATATACTAATTTTATTTAATATTTTTTTAGTTTTTGGGTTAGGTTTTATGGGTCCTTTTCATCATTAATTTAAAAATTCTTATATTGTAGATGATTCTGTTTTAAAATGTGTAGATGTAAAATTCACTTCGAATAACGATTCTAGTTTTGTATGAGATATATTTTTGCAATGACATATTTTGATGCTTTGGAGTGCCCACATACTTAATTAGCGAAAAAGGTTCATAGTTTTGAAATAGTATAATAGAGTACATTTGAATAACAAATGGGTTAATCATAAAACATATACTCTTAATTATCCACAGACTAATGGTCTACAAATGTATCCTATAGGGAAATAAACAAAATTTGGAAAATACTATTAAACAAAATAAGAAGGATTGGAGCCAATGGTGACGATAAACATTATGTTCATGCAATAAATCCTAAAAAACCATTATTTTAATGAGTCCATGTCTTTTTATTTATGGTAAAATGATTCACCTACCTAAGAAAATGCAGAATATTGAATATTGTGCAATGAAAAAGATTAATTTTGGACATGAAATCAATTTTAATGTAATAAGATCTCAACTGAACGAGTTAGAGAAAAATAGAAAGGAATAATTTAAAAATTATAACATATATAAAGATTTAATAAGAGTGACTAAGTAGAAAAAGATCTGAACAAAAGACATTATTCCTAGAGACATAGTTCTATTATTTAACTCCAGACTCGGGCTGCTGTCGTGTAATCCTCATTCCAGATGTGAAGTTCTATATATAGTCACTGGTTTATATTTTCTGTTGATATCAAAATTGTGAAGGTTACAGAGAAAAATCCATTTACTATAAATGGACAACGGTAGATAAAATTCCAAGGTACCATGAAATTAGAGACTCTCATGGAGATCACACTTCACCAGCTTGTTTATCTATAATGTAAATCCGTTATTATCTCTTAATTAAAAATTCATACTTATTGTGATTTAAAATTAAATATATATATAAGTTAATTACAATTTAATTTATTTAGGACACAAAATCATTTACTTATGTGTGACAGAACCTTTATAGTTTGAGAGTTTTTATATTTTTTCTATTTTTCATAAATGATATTATTTTTGAAATTTATGCCTATTTTTTCCAATTTGTTTGGGGTTCTGAACCATGTGTTCAGAAATTATTTTATTTTCCAATTTTGAAACACATGGTAATGGGTGAAAAAATATATCCCATTAAACTGATCATAAATTAATTAGGAAAATGAAAATGCATCATATTCAAATAATTAGTAATTTCATGAAAAATACTCTTATTTAGTAATCTCATGGCACATATAATTGTTTTAATATTTTAAGTCACATTCCATTGAGGTTTATTTTTGTCAATTTATTAAAATTCCGTTATTTTATAAATGGGAACATAAACATTCTTTCACTAGTAATAATTTGATTTATTTCTATCGTAATAAGAGGGATGAGGTACATCAGATTTAAATTATTTAGCCCTTTCATGGATTTTAAGGATCCCATTTCAAGTGAATTAGTTTTTTATTATTACAACCCCTTATTTTTTATTCATTGTATCCCTTATAATAATTGGATATCATGTTATGTTATCCACAATACAATCCAATTTTTCATGTCCAATCTTCCCTTGAAGGGCAATTACTTAATCTAGTTGAACAAACATTTGGTGGGAGGTAGTTTTATAATGATGTGATAACTCATTTGGAGATTCATTGGATGGAAGATAAAAAATTCATGTGATGTAACTTAAAAAAATTCTTTTGAATGTATTTAATATCTGGATATATCATTATACAATAAATTATTCATTTTTGGAGCTTGAAAAAGATAAAGATTGTTTTTACTGTATGGATCATTCAAGATTAATTATTTATGAGAATATTTTTGTTTCTTCTTTTGAAATTTTGATGGTGTGGGATGTCAGTGATACATTCAATGAAAATTGGATCTTATTTTCTATTAATGGGAGTGAGGGGAGGCTATACTTGAGTAAATATTCAAATTGTGCAATTTTCCTTCATAATAATTAGACCCACCTCATTCCGCCTCATAATTTTTCAAAAAAAAATCCTTCCAACCTAAAGACATTAAAAATCCATAAAAAAATTTCATCGTAATAACATGTCCTTGTATATCATAGGGTGGAGAGGTAGTAATTTTCAGGCCTATGGTTACCCTTAATTGAGTTTGGATGATAAAAGATTTTGTAAAATTAACATTTGCATGATGAGAGAAAATGAATCTCATGAAACTATTTTTCATTCATAGGAGGATACATGAAGATGAATTATATTAAAATATATTAATGGAAAACATGGAATAATGATTTTTGAGGAGGAATGGTATCTTTTGTTCCTTGGTTTTCAATTAGTGGATCTCACATTTATGTGTTTTGAATTCCCATTCATTTGATATTGATGATTACCAAACCATAATTCAATGTGTTATGTATGGGGAATTGATAGAAATAATATTTTTAATTATTTTTTACATTAAATTAATCAATTTAATCCTTTAAAAATTAATCTTGTATGGATGGTATTCATAATATATATATTTCTGGTGAATTTTGGGATAAAATGAAAAAATTCATTAATTATGTAATTTTATCGGTATTAGGTCACTCCAATATATTGAGAATAATATTTAATTTTTTTTTTCAAAATTTAGTTCTTAATTTTTAGGATTCCATTGATTTTGGGCACATAATTTATTTATTGGACAAAGATTCCCATTCAAACTACCACTAGCCCAAAAAAAATAAATCATTTTGAAAAATATTTTAACTCTGAAGAATGGACCACACCTCATTAAATGAGTACAATCTCAGGATAACGACATCCAAATTAGGTGATTATAGAGGGGATCGAAATAGGTCTCAACTATCCCCTATAAAATTAAATTTAATATAGAAATACTCTCATCAATGAATACCTTGGACGAGTCAGAGTAAATTAGGTGGAATAGTATTCTTCATCTAGAAAAAAACAGCTCTATTATTGGGTTCATAAGATAATTTACATTGTCCAAGTGATTTTATATTATTATGGTATAAAACTAAGGAAATTATGAGAATATTTTAAGAATTTTCATAAGATATATTCATCCATCGTATGGTTAGAAAAGAAGAAATCTTCTGGTAGACTGACTTTGGTTGAAAATTCTTTCTCTTTGTTCATTTCTAAAAATTTTAATTCTTTATTATGTAATATATTTTTCTTATATACTATTTTTTTTATGTACAATCCACGGATGGGTATCCTTATATGTGATGTCTGATGTATAGTTTTTCCATTTGTAATTATTCAGTTTTTTACATAATTGTTTAATAACATTTAAAATCTTTAGCAATGATGGTTTCAATTTCTAATAGCATTTTTTATTATCTTGTCTGATCATATATAATTTTATATTCTATTATCAGTATTCCATTGGTAAATAATCATTTTCTCACTCCACTAGGTTTTGGTTTATATATGATGAAATAGATATGTGCTTCATGGTAAAGTATGTTTTGATCGCAAGAACATGTGTGATGGTTAGTGTGATTTTGTTATAGTTTATAATAGACAATACTCGATTACGAATTGCCTTTTTCAACTAGGGGTATTCAATAAAACTCTATCTTACATAGGAATGATTGTAGACTAATATCATATTTTGAAAATACGGATTCTCATAATTACCATTTTTCCAAGGGAGTTATATGAACCAATTATCGAATCTCATTTTAATCGACATAGTAGAATAAGGTTAGATAAATTTTAACTAGGATATTATTAAAATTGGAAGACCAAAAATGTCCCAATCACCCTTCTCATATAATATTATACATTAACTTATTTTGGAAAAAAAATAACTATATTTTTTATAATTTCTTATATTTCTTTAATTTTTTATTTTCTTTTTAAATTCAAACAATTAAAAATACACCTAACTTCCCTTCTAAAAAATGTTGCAATATTGATTATTATATTCCCAAATAGAGATAAAACCAAGGTTAACCACATTAATTAATTTTTAATAAAATTAATAACTATTAATTTAGAAAACATTATTAGCATGTGTCTTTCAACAAATTTTATAAGGGGTCTAAGTGTTGCTAAATTTGTTGTCGGGACCAATGATAGAATTACCAAGAATAACTACACATCCCATGAGGATAGAAAATAAAACAAGCATTGTTTATGAACACATTGGTTTAGAAGGAAAACACCTTTAGGGGAATCCTCACAATAGAGTGAATTGAGAAATCTCATTTTTTTATGGGGACTACTATGTATAGATAATGGGTTAAAGATAAATTTTAACATTGTTTGATGAGGAATATTTTTTTATTATCCCAAATCACATAAGTCATCCTAATTTCAAAAAGGGTGGTACTACAGAAATCATATCTTACATATCATATGAGGAATCATAATTTTATGTTCAATAAAAGAACCAATATTTAAGGGTCATCCTTATATTATATTGTGTAAAGTCACATTTTAACATCATGTGCTGAGGATGTTAGGCTTTGTAGGTTAATGTTTTGTAGATCAGAATATCTTGGCTGAATGTAAACAATAGTCATAATACTATAATTGATTTCAAACCATATAAGGTCATATTTTATAGTATAGGATTCTTATTTTAAGGTTTAATAGTTTATAACAATGGGATCATATTTTATGGTCACATAACCTGGACCAATGGGATATTAGATTAATTTCATAATGTATGGACCAATAAGATCTTAGTTTTTGGTAAAAAATTTCTTATCAATTGGTTGAGTATCCCAATAATATATGTATATCATAAAGGAGTGACAAAACCAATAAGAATTTGGTTATAAAAAGTCCCAACACTACAAAAAACATTATTGTGGTGAACCCACACACATTTTAATGTAATGATTCTTGGACTTAGACATATCACACAACAATTTAATTAAGACACATGACATTAGTGGGAGGTGTGATAAACTATCTATCCATGATGTTCAGTGAGTATAATCTATTGAAATTGATTGTATGGTTGTTATTAGGACCATTATACATGGTCTTCAATTATGGTATTTTTTTCATGTATCATAAATTTTTTTATATCAAGACCATGTCACCCTATATTTATGAATATAGGAGAAATTTCTATTTGTGGGATCTCACTATCCTGTATTGGTACCTATATAGAATATGAAGGGATTGAGACTGTTATTTTCATGTGAATAAAAATCATATTGATGGATATGTTTAATTTTTATTTGGTTTTTTGGTTATAAGCAATTGTTCGATATAACAGAAAGTAATCCTAGATATCAAAAAATACCTATGTTCCCTAAAATATAGAATATGGGGTCTCCTGGGTGGAATTCTGTTTCATTTTCTTATAGTTCCAAAATTTATTGGGGCCATTTTACATGTTACTCTATTTTTTCAATCCCATCATCTCCTATAGAATGTTCGAGAGGGAGTTATTGAATGCCTCAATATGACCATATTTCTTACCATGGTAAAAATAAGCGTGGTTGGAGTGGATGTTGTACCTGGAATATAATATTCCCCAAATCTTAGGTCATAATTTAGTTCTTTTTCAGTGATTATAATGCGAGGAACTTCATATTGATGTATAATGTTGGAGATCAAGAACCCAATAAAATATATTGTTTTGACATTATTAAGAAGAATTGTTTCATCCCAATTGGTGAAGAAGTATTTTGATGTTAGAATGAACATGTATTGAATATATTTCATTGGATATTTTTACAAAATCATTTAACCATACTACAAAGAGACAATATTAAGTTTTGGTGTGTAGATTCGCTGATTAACAATGAATAATGTAGGCATTAATTTGATATGTAAGATAGATTGTAGTGAACATGTTTATGTCATGGACCATGTTCAACCAAATAATTCCATTCTCTAGATCTGGGGTAGAGCTTCAATCCACCTAAATGGGCATTATCAGACCCCGAATGACTTTCCTCTATATTATGATGGGTCTTTTCAGCTTGTGTGGAAAAAAATATAATCACATCAAATCCTTTTATATAGAGGGTCTTCTCAATTTTATATCTTCTATGAAGTTTTAACTACACCGAAAACATATGGATTTTCTCATTCCCAAGTCATTATAATGGGTGAATGACACGCTAGGGAAAATAAAAAACCGATGGTATCCAAGTAATCATTTCCACTACTATGGGGGTGCCCAATATTCTCGGCACAAAAGCTCCAACAACTAGTAGGTTAACCTATATCTTTCCATCATCATGATATTAAATGGTTAGAGAAATAGTTCTTCTATTTTCCACAATAATGATGAGATCATCATATAAGTGTTTTCTAGGGACACAGATATATTGTACAATGCATCATCTTGACCATTCTGTTAAAAGGGAATATGCATCACTTTTGGTTGAGTTGGAAACAAGGCCATAAACTGATCAGTATGCTTTTGTTGAGGAACAATTTCAATAATTATAATGATATAGTACACAAGGATATATTTTTTGACCATATCAGAGTCCATCTTCTAATAGAATAGGTGTAAATCATTACAGAGGCCTATCTCGAGATGATTAATGAGATCTTGATACTCTTTCATGTCGTTGGTGTAGCCTTATGGAAATATGAATGTGTACAGTAGATCTGCCTATGTAGAGGTGATGAAGACAACCCCATTCCCACTCTATTGTGTAGTGGGTTTTTTATCCTTGTATATGTATATATCTATGAGGAACCATCAAAATTCATTATCAAAAAAATCTTAGCCCAATCCAATGAGAGGATATCTTCATCATGGAAATCATTTTCGATTGGAAGATCATCAGGTGATCGATGGGAGGAAAGAATATTTTTAAATACATTACCATTGATGGATTTCTACATAATGAACCAGATGTCATACTGCAATAGAATCACTGCCCAAAATTCAACTTGTCTTGCCAGGATGTGGATATTTAGGATATACTTCATTATGTCTACTCATGACTCCAGATGTATCTCTTGTTTCTTCAAATGTTTATGAAACATATAAAAATTAAAACCTAACGCATGGAAGTTATTATTGATAGGTGAGTATCTAGAATACCTTTGGTGGAGCATGTGACATAAATAGTATAAATTATCTTCCCATGCCTCATGGTTATTATGGGTGAGAAACAAACCAATATATAATTCCAGTGTGGCTAGATACATGACACGAAGCTTTCTAGAGTTTGTTTTCATTAGAATTTGAGGTTGTAACAAACCCTACATGATGTCCTAAAATATGTAATGTAACTATTAATACCACTAGTAAACTATGTATTTCATCATATTCCTCAATAATAGATTAGAGTTTCTGGATATTTTGTGATAAATTTTCATTTGTATTCAATATTTCATTATGGACCACATATATCACAAATGTTTCTCACAGGACAAATTTTCATAATTTCTTTGATCATCTCTGAGTTGATTTCAATGTCTATATATCTTACAATGATGCTGAAAATGGTCCAAAATATTAACCAGAATGAACACATAAAAGGGATTATATTCATATGTCAAGAGTATATAAATCTAAAACCATTTCCATTGTTCTTGAGATGGTCATGTCGCTCGTGAGATTTGACCACCAAATAATTTATATGTCATCCAACTATTTTTACATGATTTTTTTTAAAGTTATCATACACGGGTCATAGATAATTGTATCATGCATTCTTCAATCCAAATGGAATCACCTAATAGAATATGGTACTTATGATGTCATGATAGCGGTGGGATCATCATCTTTAGCAGGCATCCATATATTATTATACATTGAGTAGGAATTCAAAAAGTAGAGGTCCTAGAATTAGGATGTTGTATCAATCAGTATTTTTATCACTAGAAATGAGAATGTATCCTTTGGGAAATTCAGTTGACGACATGAGAGAGATTACATACTATTATTTTCAAATTCTTCATCCGGACTAGGATGATTTTGGATAGCCACCTTGGGTACACTACTTCCCAACCAATGTTCTATTTGGTAGGATCGTCAACCTACACCATTACCATATTACAATGGGATGAGGCATTCATTGTTAGAGGATTATTGAACCAACAATGACACACTGGGAGGTTCATATTATTAATAGTGACCTATGGGACATGGTGTCTTTTGGTAGCTCCATACAATGATTCCACAATGTTTCTTTATTAAGAACACATATTATTGCTACTCCTATGGAGAGAAGGATTCACTAATCATCATAAACATTAGATATTCCTCAATACCATCCTTCACCTGATATAACCCATAAATAGTTGTTGAATTCCCCTTTAAAAATATAAAAGGGGAATATTATAAATCATCTACATCATCTGTGGTAGGATATATAGTGGAAGAAGGTGGCCTCTCTAGGAAATCCGAAATTAAGGGAGAACTTCTGCCTAATTGTGACGACATAGAATCCTTTTTAAATAAATATCTCTCCACTGAAACAATATTGATAAAATCTATCGATCCAATTCCTCATAGCCTCATACTATGAGGTCAATGCTTGATTTAAAATCTTTTTTGGTGATTTTTCATCATATGGGACATCCCTGTAATGTAAACAATATGTAATACAGCAAAATGGTGCCTATAGGGAGAGAATCTTGATAAATTAGATGAGTAGGGAATTTTTGTATCATTAAGTATTTTCCCATGACAAATTATTATAAAAGAAATAGACGGTCCTTATTTTATGGTATTGCAATAACCATTTACATGGAAACAAAAAAAAAATTAAACCCTAGATCTGTCATCATGGTATCTAATATATGAATAAAAATAATGAATGATTAAACCCATGTCTTCCCATGGACTAACTGTTGTGGATTCTTGATCATTTGGATAATAGATGCAGTCAACCATTTTTATCTGGTCCTTCTTCCCATCAATCTATTATGGTTTTTGGCATCGAGATTGAGGTCTTAACATAATTTAATGGGGTACACATCACCCATTACTACCCCCAATCAACAATTTATTGATTAATTTGGTCACTTGTTATACCAATATGGTATTGCAACATTAATATTAAACCTAGGATTACACAAGAGTGTATTGTAGGCACTTTCAGATGAGAATAACAAGAATTACATTCCTAAAATTAATACAAAAAAATTATTCTTTTTCCTAACTATTCCATGAGTTTAATCTTCCCACTTGTCATAACCTTTAATTTTTTGGATCTAGGAAGTCATATCATCTTTCAGTTAGCACTAACATGTGGACTGTCCTAGTCAGATTCAAATTATTAATAGAACTATTTTCCATGAAAAAGTATCAGAACATAACTCTATTGAACTGGAATGTAATTTAAATAGGTAATTTTTACCCAAAAATTAGGATACCCTCTTCATATTTGAATAATATTCTCATGGATTAAAATTCCTATTGATTGGCCTCTTATATGGGGTTGGCTTAAAAAATAGATTTATATACTTAGAACTACATTAGGGTTTTCACAACCACTTTATTGGCATTAATATTTTATTATATAAATGATGAGGGCCAAGAATATTCAAATTAAAGAATATATGTAATAGATATTTATAACCAAAAACATATCAATTCCAACAACACATTTTTTTCCCATGGAGGTTCACTCTTTTCTGGGTCTTATACGTCATAGTCGACTAATCTAAATGAACCACTTTTCTATTGATTATGTTGAATGTTTTTTATGTTTAATAGTTGGTATAAGGACCCGACCTTAAAACATTACATAATCGTGAATTAAATGAATAATTCACATTGAGGATCATTTCAGGTTTAGAGTATTAGAGAATTAGGACATAAATATTACATCTCAATGATTACAAAGTAGACACATCTACTTAGTTTCCATTTTTTCACAAAAAACAAACTCTTGGACAAAAGAGTCATGTATAGTTCCACGTTTTAGACATCATGACATTTCCTTGATCCCATCCTTGACCCTATTCCACTTTATGTCATGAGAAAAACATTTCAAAACCTTGGGATGAGCATAAAAAGCTCAGTAAGGGATACAAAAATACAGAACGAAAAAATTAGTCCATGTATACATAAGAATCAATGAAATCATACTTTACTCATAAACCATAATCACATTAGAAAACCTCATGAAATCATAATATTTATGGATAACCCATAGAAATAATAAGACATAAAGGTAACTTGGGGAATTCATAAAATTCTTATCTGGCGAGTAACCCTCATGGTTACGTTTGCAATACCCATCACAATATATTCCCTAAATATATTCGTAGAAACCTTAGAGTTTAGCTCTTTCACGTTACCCAATGCATTGGAGATCTATATCGGGCTCAACCCCCCCCTGGAGTATATCACAGAACCACTTGACTTCATAAACAATGCCCGAGAACCATAACATATTCGTATCACATAAAACATGCATAAAGGAAACATAACATTTCCACATTTCAATCAGAACACATTGATATAATACAAACATTATAAAAACCATTTTCAATATCAAAATAAAGGAATAGAAAAACCGGGAATTTATTTTTCATTTAAAAAATGTTATGGCTTTTAGAGGAAGCCAAAACTCAAATAATGGTCACGGCGGAAGAGAAGTCATTGTCACCGCATACGTTAGACAAAAAATTCCATTTTTCATTTAGTAAAATGCATCGTGTAAAAAGATTACTTTTGAATGAAATTAAAAGTCAAAAGTGTTTTATACACCATGTAAAATAATGTATAGTAGAAATAAAAAGATTTCTCAATTAAAGGAGATTGAGATGAAGTCCCGTACAATGAAGGTATCCTTAGATTAAGGATAAATCAATTACATAATTATGTGTCACAAATATAAATTCACTAAATATAAGTGGATATTAAGTGTAAATAAATAATAGGTCATCCACACATATTCAAATCAAAACATAATCTATATGAAGAGGTTTAACCAATGGAATTGAAATTGGGTTAAGAAGTTCCCTTATGGAAATTGACTGCCTAACGACGTCACATTAAAATTAATAAAATGAGTTAATGAGAGGTAAAAAGGGTATCTATTCCCTGGGACATAAAATTTACTACAATAAGTATATATAAGAACATATCCCAACATATAAATATGTAAATCAAAAGACCTAAAAAAATAAGTCTTTTAAAAAGTGGAGGGTGAAAGGATCCCTTACCAATTTGGCTAACTTTCGAAACGTACACCCCATGAATGAAGGGCTATGCAATGTTGATGTAAATACCCATAAACGAAATTATATTAAACAAATTGTATAATAATGGGCAGTACATAAACCACTCAATGGATATAGTGACAAATATATCATGAATCTCACGGGAATAAAATGTGAGATAAAAAGCCCTTACCACGTTGTAATAAATTGAGTCTTATGACTAAAGGATAATAAGAACCAAATGAATCAAAAAATACCATGAATATAAATAGAATAATGATAATATATATCAAATGGCAGTACAAAATACACTACATGAAATAAATAAGTTGTGAACAGTGGAAACCTCGCGGAATTAAATGTGAGATAAGAAAACCATTACCTCAAGTCCGACTTGTCTTGTTCATTTCTTTATATTCATGAATAATAATCTTAGGTCAATTTATAATTTCATTAGGAAATCCTTTCAATTTTATTATTAAATCCATATAACATAGTATCATGTTATAATAATTAGTTAATTATGTGATTTCATATCATAGGTTTTGTCGATGTTAAGTACATGGGTAAAAAATGAACTTGTTTGAAAAGAATTGCCCATGTAGTTATAAGTACATCATCTCCAGAATGGTGTTCATGATTTAAATATAATATATATCTATTATATATTTATTTAATAATATTCCATAATGTTTGGAGATATGAAATGAAATGTACCGTTCATGGAGACGGTAGGTCATACTTAAGCATGAACGCTACTTTCATTTTTGTCATATTAATGGACTTTAAAACTAAATAAGACATATATATATTATAATTCCAGTATGATATATATTTTTTATAGGTATCATAAGTTCATTAATTACATTATTTATAAATTCCATTTTTGGCATGAATGATTCACATCACTTGAGGGGGCGGTTGTCCACAAATCCTCATATGAAATTATCTCATATGCACAACATGAAAAGCATAAACGTATATTTTAAATATAAAATACAGAAACCGTGAGAGGACATAAATATAATATATATCATATATAAATATCGTTCCATTGTAATGGCCACCATGAGAGGTTTTAAAAGAAGATTGAACAATCATCATTTCGTGAGGCAGTAATTCAACACCATCAGAATCAATTTGTTCTTTAACCATTATATGGGGTTGTGTGTATGTGTAGGTAGAATCCTTATCATAACAACATCCAAGTATATTTAGGATACTGTTTTTATTATGCGTTAAAATAATAAGATGATATTGGTGAGTGAAGAAGAAATATAAATGAAAGAAACTCGAGGGAAGACATTACATCTAAATCAGGTAACAATTTTTTGATTTGAGACAGAGGTTTCCTTGGAAAGACTTATGTCCAAAGTAAGGATTATAGGAGAAATATAAAGATGTGTAGAGATAATATGTGTAGTGTTTGGATGATCCAATAACTTGAGAGGTGTGGTTAAGGGGGGTAGATGTGGGGCCCTTTTATAAGAGGGAGGAGGGTCACTTTTGGTATGTCTTGAAATGTTTCTTTATTATAAAATTAAATGATTTTAGGATTTTAGAGGCCCAAAAATTATATATTATGAGTATAAGGTGAAAAGGGATCTAAAGAAACCCATAAAATATGTTTTAAACAAGTGTATGTATTATATTTTACTTTATCTATTCATTTTATTTAAATCATTCATTAATGAGGCAATCACTGCATCATCATGGTGTCAGAAATAAATATATTTATTTAATGTCTAAAAATTATAAAAAAAATATCATGAGGTAGGAAATATCTTTAATTTTCCAATTAATATTTATAGTCTAGGATATCATTTTTTAAGAAAATGTAAAATTGTTTTACATAGGATATACAAACCTTTGTTATATTTCTCTTCTTTTTTAAAAATAATGTCATAAATGTCACTATCACACTGATTTGACTCCATGGGCCCTCAAGTTTAGTAAAAATATTCCCATGGTAGGCCATGACTCAAAAATGATTATTTGGACACATGTTGGGGTCATTTTATATTATTATTTTATTACCCTTAACTATCTGATTACTGCTTAATCACGATGATTAAAGGTAATGATCATTTTTTCTATTCATACTATCCAAAAACAAAAGAGTATTTGTTGCATAATTTGGACCTTATGATTCCAAATATGTAATAAATTTTACCAAATTACAAACACATAAATATTTTTATTTTGTTTAAAAATAATTTCCGTTGTCACAACCAAACACGGGTTTTTAGGAAGTAAAATTTATAAAAAGATTGACATGTTTTTACATCCAATTGAAATGTGAAATTACTTCCAATGAAAAAAATTGTATTAAGTGATAAATAAATAATTAAATTACACTTTAAACCAATTAAATGGAAAATCTAACTCTCTATTTAAATTAGATGAAAAAGCAATTTTGAAGTAAAATGCATTTTTTTCACTATTCATTAAAAATGAACATTTGTCAGAAAAATACCAAATATTTATCCAAAATAAATTTTATATCCAAAATTGAAAAATTCTGTCCATTTTCTAAAATTAAAAACATATAAGTTTCATTTATTAATTTTATAATTAATTCTCACTGTCAAAACAAATAGCGAGTTTTTAAGAAACAATATCTATCAAAAGATTGTCACTTGTTTATGTCCAATTTAAAATTGAAAATGAATCCAATGCCCCCCATTGGATTAAAAGGTAAAAAAATATTTTAACTACACTTTAAACCCAATTAAAAAGTTAATCTAACCATATAAAAATATTATATTAAAAGAAGTTTTTAATTAAAATACAGCATTTTCACTATTCATTAAAAAATTAACATTATCGGAAAAATAAAAAAAATTACACGTAGTAAATTTGGATTTCCTGATTGTAAAAAAGATTTTATTTTGTCAAATATAACATATAAAATTAAAAAAAATATTTTAAAAAAAGGGTTCACGATCAAAAGGTGGTTAATCCACCTTTTAAATAATATTAGAATATTTATTCATAAAATTGGATTCATCCACATTTTAAGCCTCTATAATTTATTGGGTAATTGTTAAAATATTTAACAAACATATATAATAATTTTTTAGTTTGTTATGTTAATTCCCTCCATTACAATGGCTAGGCATTAAATACCATTTAAAATAATATTATTATATTATTAGTGTGCGACGTATGACTTCAAAGAAACTTGTTGTTGCTTATTGGGTATACCATCATACATAGAATTAACTTAAATATGATATTAACATTTTATTCAAAAAATTTAATAGATATGAAAATGTCATATTCTTTATTTAACTGGGATATTACATCCTTCCCCCCATTTGGGAATTGCGTCCTCGCAATTTTATAATTGGGCTCGAAAAACTTCATTGAAAGCTCTGCATCAGAAAAAGAGTAAATTAAACTATCACTTTAAAAGAATGAAAAAATTACAAAGGTCACCTGAGACAACAGATACTAGGATTTCATAAAAACATGGATATGGAGAAGAAAAAAATCATCAAGTTCTGATAGAGAGTTATAGAAAATATGTATAGGTAAATGTTAACCACCATAAAATCACAAACATGTGATGGATTAAACGGTATTCGATTCCCCAGTAGGAATATTTAACAAACAAACTTTTTGTTTCCATTTACTTTTCATTAAGGAATTTTTTTATGAGCTTATCTAAAACATACTTACTTGTCATGTATAATTTCATCTCTTACTATATTTCTTACACAAACTCATATTTTCTCCAAAATATGAGTGTATATGAAGACATTATCACATTAGGAGTGCTATAATAAACTCTTTGAGAATCACATAATCCACAAAAGAAATGTTATTTATTCCTTGAATAAAATTTTCATATATCAAACATCAGGGTTACAGATACTATAAAAAGTCTTCTAATGTAATCTCATCATCAAAAGATCCTTAATACTTTTAAGAATTTCCGCATCCTAAAATCTACCATAACTCTTGAATCCCTTATATGTTGACTTCTTACTCATTTTACATTCTTCATGATCCATTAACCATTCCTTTCCAAATTATTCTGAAATAATTCTTTCCTACATACAAAATCATGAATCATATCCGAATATTTCAATAATAGGAAAACATAGGTTATGAAATAATCCATACCTTTCATTGGCCATTGTCAGTTTCTTTATCCTCAATCGGAATGGCATTTGGTATTGGTAAATGAATATTTGTATGATTCGTTTGATCCCATTCTCGAAATCTCTTCGTAGGACATGTGTTTGCATAATGACCATCCACACCACATTTAAAACATTCAATTGATCCTTTAGAAAGAACTTCTTTCCCTTTCCTAGAGTCAACTAGATGCTTCCTTTGTCTATAGAAGGTTTTTTATGACCTTCATTTCCACATTTATAGCATCTTTTTGTCAATTGGAATCATTTTCCAATGTGTTTCTTTCCCCATATTTGAGACATAGGTTTTTGAAAATTCATACCTTTATGATTATTACCTGATCATCCGTAGGGATTTTTTTCTCACATATATGATGCCTTATCAAAATCAATAATGTTCAGGTGGTCAACCATAACTCTAGATATTTTATTGATAATAACCACAAGAGTTCTCTTTGCAGCTCCCATATCATTCAATTTCTCGTTCAAGAAATCATCATAGTTTTCTTCACATCTACTGCTACTTTGTTTCCTACTAGATCCATCCATTTACTAAAACCAAAATCGTTAGTGTGAGTATATCAGTAAAATCAGCATATAATACTAAGATATAATTATTCATGTTATGTTGAAATCATTCACTTTATCTAGAAAACTATGACACTTTCTGAAATCTAACCATTATGGTAGTGTCACTTATGCTTAAAGAATACCATATCCTCTAAATTTATCTAAACCGACCATTAATACCAACTTTAAAGACCTGGCCTTAACTCATTACATAATCATAATTATATTAATAATTCACATTGTGGATTTTTTCAGGATTAGAGTTTTTGAGAATTAGGACATAAATATTACATCTCAATGATTACAAAGTAGACACATCTAGTCAGTTTCCATGTTTTCACAATATAATAACTCTTGAACAAAAGAATCAGGTCTAGTTCCATGTTCTAGACAGCAAGACATTTCCTTGATCCAATCCATGACCAAATTCCAATTTATGTCCGGAAAAAAAAATTTCAAAAACATGGGATGAGCATAAAAATCTCAGTAAGGGATATAAAAATATGGAAAGAAAACATTAGTCCATGTATACATAAGAATAAATGAAATAATACTTTACTCAAAAACTATAAGCACTTTAAAATACCTCATTAAATCATATGATTTATGAATAACTCATAGAAATCATAAGACATAAATGTAACTTGAGGCATTCATAACATTCTTACGTAGTGAGCAACCCTCATGGTTACGTTCGGAATACCTATCAAAGTATGTTCCCTAAATCTCTTTGGAGAAACCTTAGCATTTATCTCCATTTCATTACCTAATGCATTGGAGAGCTATCTCAGGCTCACCCTCCCTTCGTTTATCATGGAACCACCTGACATCATAAACAATCCCCAAGAACCATAATATAATCATATCGCATAAAACAAGCAAAAAGGAAACATAACATTTCCACATTTCAATCACAACAAACATATATAATCAAAACATTATCAAAACCATTTTCAATTCAAAAATAAAAGAAAAGTAAAACATTGTATTTATTATTCATTTAAAAAAGTTTATGGTTTGTAGAGGAATTAGAAACTCCAATAATAGTCACAGAGGAAGAGAAGTCATTTTTTCCACATACATAAGAAAAAAACATTCCTTTTGCCATTTATTAAACCACTTAGTGTAAAAAGATTTCTTTTGAATGAAATTACAAGTCAAATGGGTTTTATATGCCATGTAAAATATAGTCATATAGAAATCAAAATATTCTTCAATGAAAGGAGATTGAGATGAAGTCCCATACAATGATGGTATCCATAGATTAAGGAAAAATAAATTACATAATTATGTGTGTAACACCCCAAGATTTCATAGTACGTTATTTCTTCAAAGTAATTCAATAACATGCACTATACGCAACACCGAGTTCTAGAGCACCATGACTTACCAAACAAGCCGTTCAAAAGCGGTTACGAATAGTATTAACTGAATTTTGAACTTTATATAATATTTATAATTTTAGAATCCATATTATGATTTTCTTATACATAATGTAATAACAAATACATTTTTTCAGATAAAAGAAGTATTTTTCAAAAAATGAAATTTTACCGCCTTTTAATGGTGAAGCCTTTTTAAATCCAATATTTGAAACTTTTATATATTCAATGTGACAAAATAAACTTCTTATTTAGAATCGGGACATAATTATGTAGTTTCAATAATGTTTTGGTGTTTTTTTGATAACTTTCATATTTGGGTGAATAGTGAAAAATACTATATTTTAACTGAAAAAAAATTTTAAATCAGAATAATTTTTATTGTTAAATTATATATCTTAATGGTTTGGAAGTATAAATATATTATATTTTTACCATTTAATCTAATGATGGTCATTTTATGAAATTTCACTTTAAAATTGGACATTAACAAGTGTCAAACTTTTGGTTGTTATTATTTCTTAAAAATACACATTTTGGTTTTGACAGCAGGAATTAATTTTGAATTAATAAATTCACATTCTATGTTTTGAATTTGGTAAAATATACTCCATTAATTAATTTGGAATATCAACAATAGCTTAGGGTAAATGTTTTGTATTTGTCAGAAAACTTTTAATTATTGATGAATATTGAAAAACACTGAGTTATTGTTTAAAACCAAATTTTTTTTAAATAATTATTTATTATATTTATATTTATTTTATGTCAAAATTGATACATACTACCTATATATGTTCAATGTAATTCATTGGAGTTAGTTTATAATAATTTTAGATATATAAAAATTTTATTGAACATTTCAGCGTCTTTTACCCACCTCCTAGGAGAATTTTCAAATTCATATAAAACATAATTTTACCACTTCTGTGAGTGGAATTTTGAAAATCCAAGAGACGCCTTTAATTTCAAGGAGTATAATTTGGTTCAATAAGATAAAAACTATTTTTTATGAATAGTAACTTTTGACTTTTATTTACCGCGGTTAAAGGTAAATAGGGTAATTCAAGATAAAAATTGTATTATAATAATACAAAACTACCTTAACACTTGTCCTAACCTTATTTTATGAGTCATTTCCGGCCATGGTCATCCTTTGGTCGATTTGGGGACCCCATGGAGCCACTCGAGAGTGATAATGACTCTTTAGATTAATTAATTTTATATAAAGACAAAAATGACACAAAAAAATATCTTTTAGTGAATTGATTTTTACATGGGGTTATATAAGTTATATTTTCGTCTCTAAATATTCATTTGAACGACAAAATGATTTCATACATCATGGAAGTTTTTTTATAATTTTTAGCCATGAAATAAAATATTTTATTTATGATATAATGATGATGTAGTAATTATCATATTAATGAAATATTAAAATAATTGATATTATAAATACACAAATATATATAATTTGATACTATTAATGAATTCCACTACTTTTATTGGTTAATATGACATGTTATGATTGATAAAATAAATTTTTTTTGAATTAGTAAATTTATTAAGACTTTTACAGAAAAAAATTATTAAATATTGTCAAAATTGACATAAATGAGTTTTTAAAACAAATATTATATTATTAATTTATATAATATTCATAAAAATATATGTTTTTTCCAAAAGACTTATATGATGATATTTACGACATTAATGAACCACTTGGGGTTCACTTGGCAGTTTATAGTTAGTTTATTAACAATAAAATATAAAAAAACAAAAAGACCTCGTAAATGTCAAACAATTTAAATAAGATTTAAATATAAAAGATAGCGTAAAATAGTGACCCAAACATGTCTAAATTTTTTTGGATGAGTGGTTTTTGACCCATCAACACTTTATACTTTAAATAATCTAGTTTAGAGCCATTATTAACCGAAAATGTATTTATCACAAAATAATACTTTAAGTTTTTCCTAAAGTGCCCCTCCTCCACATTATAAAAGGACACCACTTCTATCCAATTCCTCACACCTCTAAAGCCATTTTTATCGTCCAACCTCTGCCCAGTTAAGATCCATACATCTCTACCATCCTTCTAGAAGCCTTAACTTAGGTATAAGGCACTTAAAGTTTCCTTTTTTGGTTCAAACCAAAGGGAGTTACCCAAATTAATGTTAACGATTTCTCTTAGATTCATTTTTTTATTTACATATCCAACCCCTAAAATCTTCTTATTATTTTCTTTTGTAACAAAAATAGTAACCTTCATATATTAGGATATTTTTATGAAATGTATTATAACTACACTTACACACACCTCTATCTAATGGGTGAAGAACATAATTTTTCTGTGGATGGAAACCAAACGCCTCACGAAAAATGATTGTTCAATTATCTCCCCCCACCTCTCATGGTGGCCATTATGATAGAACTATAATTAAATATTATATTTATGATATTTATTTTATATATAAGCTTATGTAATTCCATTTTATAGCATACCATTATTCGTTCCATGTTGTATATATATACGATAATTTCATTTCAGGAAGTGCGGAATAACACCCCGTCAAAGTGATATGACTCATTCATACCGTACATGGAACGTATAATGGATGGTGTTAAGGAAAATAAGTAACAAATATAAGATATTATATTATATTGGAATAATAATATACCTATGTATCATTTGGTTTTTATTCCTTTTAAAATGAAAAATGAAATGGAAGTAGTGTTCATGCGTACATACGGACTACCATCTCCCCGAACGCGATGAGATTCATTCCCCATCGTATCCATTCAAGAATAATTAAAAAATTTTGATTAAAAATAATGTTTACGGACTTTATATCATTCTGGATAATAATAAGATACAACCTATCCATAACAAACACGTCTTATGTAACAAAACATATAAAATAAAACGATTATGTTAACACCTAAAATGACGATAATACTATGATATTATTAACAACGGAATGTTAAAATATCATATATGATATCATATTAATGTATATGATTCTTTTATAATTTAATAACAATTATTTCACAATTATACAGGAGGTTAAACTACCCTCAACCAAGGAAAAGTATAGGGTAAGGGGTTTTCATCTCACTCCTTATTCCCGTGAGATTCATGCCAGAATACCACTATTACATTTTGTGTGGTGTATGTACTACCCATAATTGTATTATTTGTGTAATACACATTAATTAATGTTTATTTACATATTCATTATATGATACCACTTTCATGGGGTGTATGTTTCGTAAGTTACCAAATTGGTAAGGGTTTATTTCACAATCTCTTCTTTATCTGAGGATGTTTATACGTAAATATCTACTGGGACCTCTTTATCATCCAAATCCTTGTATCTGGAAAATGTATTTCAAATAATTATTTCCATTTTACAGACTATGTGTTAGTGTCATTTATACCCTTGTTGAAATTTTATACGATTTTTATAAAGTAATATTTCCGTTGTTTTCCAAACAAGGTCCTTTTTAACCTTTTAGACAAAATTAAGATAAGAATGTCTTTTTTTAACTCATACGGCTGGTGCGGCTATTTTATGATGTTATAAAATCATCGAAGATTACCTTACAAGATTATAAGAATATTTTAAAAGTAAATGTTTTCTTTTAAAAAAATGTGACTTTTAAATGATTTCCAAAAAGAGATATTTCTCTCAAATAGTTTTGATTTCATCTATGTAAATATCATTTAATGGATTTTAAGCTTATTTGAAGTTGATTTTTTATGATACCAAACTTCCATATTGAATTGAAGTTTTTGTGATATTTTTGACTGTGGATGTGTTATTTTAATACCATTCATGGTTTATGGAGAATGAATTGAAATTTCGTATGCTAGTTTTAATACGAATGATTATGTTATGCTTAAACCTTTTCATATGTGGAATGAATTGGACTTAATAAGTGCCGGGTGGAGCCCGCTATAGCTCCATGATGCATAAGTAGGTCTCATTAGATAAACTAGTGTCTTAGCACAAGGCCTTGAAAAAATCATATGACTACTCTTGGCACGAGGCCTTGACTATGTGGTTATGATAGTCTGGAATTATGCATTCCATCATTATGAAAGTGGTTAGTGATATTGCATGTGATTATTTTACTAGTATAATATCTATGTGAATAAGTAAATGGATTTACTTTATTTCATTTTTTCCATATTATGTTGAAGTTCAAGTTTAAAAAGCTTCTGTTTTAGTTATACATTTCCATAAATGTTTATGAATATTTATTAAATTTTCCGCTGTATTGTTATCCTTACTGAGTATCTAAGCTCACCCCTTTCTATGTTTATTTTTTCCCTGGATTACAAAGAAGTTTATTGTGATTGATATGAAGTGTTAATCCAAGGGAATAATGGAATTCATAAAGTATTATTTATGTTGTTTTTTTGTTATAAAGTGTAATGTAACATTAATGTATGTAATCTATTTTCCAAGACTGCTAAACTGATCGATCCTTCGGGACTTGATTTCTTGTAATCATACCAATGTATTACAATGATGCACCAACTCTAGTTAACTGGGGTCATGGAGATAAATTTGGTATCATAGGAAGTTTAGTAAAAAACTTTTAAGCTATATTTAGATAATAATTGATTAGAGAACATAGACCTAAGATAGACTTTGAAGATTAGTATGGAAGAACTTCCTGAAATTTTGGTATTGTTGAGAGTTTGTGAGTTTTCAGAGTAATAAATTCTTGTCTGGATACGAGCAGGTTGAGGTGGCTCTAGCACAGATGTACCTTGGGGTAAAACCCAAAAACACCGCTTTGAGCTAGACTCGAACGAGAACTGGTGCACGACAATGGGCCTTGCTGCACTCTTGATTACGACACTCCCGGGGGATATGCTTGGGATAATTCTCATTTTCATTACAAATCATTATGAAGGGTTTATGAGTATATAGTTACTCAATGAAAACATTTTATTATTATGGATTATATCCATAAACCATTTAATTTACATTAGGTATTTTACAAGTTTTCATTGCAATTCATAAACTGACATAGTTTATGCCATTGTATTGAAATGGCGCCCAGTAGAAGGAATGTGAAATCCAGCAATATGTATGATCCAAAGAGTAAGAATGATCCTAAATTTCAAAGTATTAATCCAACATTTTGAAAGAAAATAGTCTCCCATGTATTCTCAACATATGAAGAAATAGTATCATATGTTAATAAGTAATGAAATGAATTCTATGAGTACTATGGCTTTGAAGGGTAGCATGAGAGGAAAATCATGGAAGTGAGAAAGATGTATAATGGGAAGAGGGAAAAGAAGAATTTTCCCATATGTGATATATGTGGCAAGAAACTCCATGGAATATGCCTACAGGGAATGTGAGTTTTTTATAAGTGTGGAGAAAAAGGGCAGCAAGTATGTTACTGCAAGGGTAAGAAAATGGTATCAAATGAACAAAGCTTCATCTACAAGGATTTGGGACACTTTGTGAACTCATGTCCAAATCATCAGAGTATTCACTAAATGATGCTATTGGATAATAATCATGTTATGATACTTCCACAGATGATGAGAAATGGTTAGAGTTCTTATGTTGTTATTAGAGAATTATGTCATTTGAGTGTTGTATCAATAATGAATTGATTATAATAATAAAGGAGTATATAAGGATTGCACTGCAGTAATATTTCAATAAGGACTTGAGATTGTGTGGAAGAATGAAAAGTGACTCAATAGAAAGTTAAATTTTTGTAAAATATATGGTTGAGAGAAAGATAAACCATAATATGGTTCTGATACCAAGGTAGTGCTTTTTGAATAATACATGATTTATTTGGATAAATTTTATTGGATATTCTTGATTACCTTGAAACTGATTAATGATTTTTATATTCCTTCATTGTTTGAGTTTACAAAATTGTTGGATAGAAGGAATATATCCAGTATTCTATAATGAATAAGGGATCATGAATGTAATCAATAAGGTTTTATGTTAATTCAGGACGTTGCAGTGTTTTAAAAGAATACATGATGAAATTGTTCAATGTTATTATGCGGAAAAAGGATCTTTATTGTGTTTAACTTCCTTATAAATTTTGGACTGTGAGTTTGGACATAAGTTTTTTTGGATAATTCTAGTTTGATATTATTTTTGTATTTCCATAAAAGGACAAACCGGAGGTTGGGCGACAACCCGTCGCGTCCAACAAGGCTGCGAGACTTGAACCTGCAAGCGAAGGGCGACAAGGTTGTATCACCTACAACTGGCCCATGTTATGTCCTAGATTGAATAATGTAGAATTTTTTTTAAAAATACTAGTAGATGAATTATAATTTTTTGGAACCCTATGAGAATATGATAAATAGAATATTTTTTGAAGTTCTATTATCTTTTTGAGTGAATGATGAGGTTATGGTAGAAATTAGATAAAGGATGGAACTTTACATGTCAATTATATATTTTTATTCTTCTATTATTCTATAAAAAATTAATTCTTATACTTTAGTGAAGGGATCTTAAAACCAAAAATTTGTTATCCTAATACCATATGTTTTTTGGAACCGATGGTATTTTAAATCATCACAGATTGATGAATTTAAGGCCCTCAATTTTACACATGTTTGTGGTTGATGACCTCAATCAGTACCAATAAATATTTACATTTTTCCTCCAATTATATGTTTCTAATTTCCACTAATGTTCTCCTAATCGAGATCCTAATTTGGTGGTGACCCTTTCATTTCCCTTTTCCTCTTATTAAGACTAAATTTTATTAACCTAATTTCCGATGTGGGTTTTCCCATAGGTATTTTCTATTTTCAACCATTTATTTTAAAAAAAATTCAAATAGCGAGGAAGCAATTTATTTTGGAAGGGAATAATGTAACACCCCAAGATTTCATAGTACGTTATTTATTCAAATTAATTCAATAACTTGTATTACATGCAACACTGAGTTCTAGAGCACCATGACTTACCAAACAAGTCGTTCAAAAGTGGTTAGGAATAGTATTGACCAAAATTTGAACTTTATATAATCATTATAATTTTAGAATCCATATTATTAGTTTTTTAGACATAATGTAAGAACAAATACATTTTTTCAGATAAAAGAAGTATTTTTCAAAAAATGGAATTTTACAGTCTTTTAATGGAGAAGCCTTTTTAAATCCAATATTTGAAACATTAATATATTAAACTTTACAAAATAAACTTCTTCTTTATAATTGGGACATAAGAATTTATTTTCAATAATATTTTGGTGTTGTTTTGAAAACTTTCATATTTGGGTGAATAGTAAAAAATACAATATTTTAACTAAAAACAACTTTTTAAAACAAAATAATTTGTATTCTTAAATTATACATTTTAATGGTTTGGAAGTATAAATAGATTATATTTTTACCATTTAATCCAATGATGATCATTGTATGTAATTTCACTGGGAAATTGGACATAAAAAAGTGTAAAACTTTTGGTTGTTATTATTTCTTAAAAAACGTCTTTCGATTTTGACATCAAGAATTAATTTAAAATTAATAAATGAAGCTTATATGTTTTTAATTTGGTAAAATAGACTTAATTATTGAATTTAGAATATCAAAATTATCTTAGGGTAATTTTTTCGTATTTTTCTGAAAACTTTTGATTTTTGATGAATAGTGAAAAACAATAAGTTATAGTTTAAAACAAAATTTTTATTTAAATAATTATTTATATTATTTAAATTTATTTTATTTCAAAATAGATACATACTACCTATATAAGTTCAATGTAATTAATTGATGTCAGTTTATAATAAATTTAGATATATAAAAATTCTATTTATATTTTCACCGTCTTTTACCCACCTCTTAGGAGAATTTTCAAATTCACAAAAAACATAATTTTACCAGTTATGTGAGTGTAATTTATAAAATCCAAGATACATGGTTAATATCAAGGAGTAAAACATGGTTCAATAAAATTAATAAAAATGGTGAATTTTAACATTTGACTTTTATTTACCGCAGTTAAAGGTAAATAGGGGAATTCAACATAAAAATTAAATTATAATAACCAAAAAATTACCTTAACACTTTTCCAAACATTATTGAATGAGTCATGGCTGACCCTGTCCATTCTTGGGTCGATTTTGGGACCCCATGGAGCCACATTAGAGTGATAATGACTCTTTAGATTATTTAATTTAATGTGAAGACAAAAATGACACAAACAAATATCTTTTAGTAAATAACTTTTCATATGAAGTTATATAATTTATATTTTTGACTATAAATATTAATTGGAAATATAAACGAATTTCATACATCATGGTATTTTTTTATAATTTTTTGACATCAAATAAATTAGGTTATTTAGGAAATAATTATGATGTAGTAATTACCTTATTAATAAAGTATTAAAATAATTGATAATATAAATACCAAAATAAATATAATTTGAGATCTTTAAAGAATTACACTAATTTTATTGGTTTATATTACATGTTAGTATTGATAAAATACATTTGGTTTGAATTAATAATGTTATTATGACCTTTAAAAAAATAAATTATTAAATATTGTCAAAATTGACATAAATGAGTTTTAAAAACAAATATTATTTTATTAATTGATATAATATTATTAAAAATATAAGGATTAGACAAAGGACTTATATGATGATAGGTATTTCATTACATAACCACTTGAGGTTCTCTTGACAGTTTATAGCATGTTTATTAACCATATATTATAAAAATACAAAAAAGACATGGTAAATATCAAACTATTTAACTAAGAGATAAATATAAATGATAATGGTAAAATAGTGACCCAAACTTGTCTAAAACCTATTGGTTGAGTGGTTTTAGACCCATACCCACCTTATACTTTAAAGAATCTAGTTTTAAGCCATTATAAATCGAATATGAATTTATCCTAAAATAATACTTTATGTTTTTTCTAAAGAGATCCTCCTACCCCTTTATAAAAGAACACCACTTCTATCAAATTCCCCACGCCTCTAAAGCTTTTTGGCTCATCAAAAATATACCCCGTTAAGATCCCTACATCCCTCTACTCCGTATAAAAGGCTTACCTTAGGCATAAAGAACTCTAAGAGTCCTTTTTGGTTCAAACCAAAGGGAGTTACCCAAATTAAAGGTAACGATTTCTCTTAACTTATTTTATTTTATTTTACTTCTCCAACACATAAACTATTCTTATTATTTTCTTTGGTAACAAAACCAGTATCCTAAATATACTAGGATATTTTTATGAGAATTATTCTAACTAAAATTACACACACCTCTATATAATGGGTGAAAAACATAATGTTCTTGTGGATGACAACGAAACGCCTCAAGAAACGAGGATTGTTCAATTATCTCCAACCACCTTTCATGGAAGCCATTATGATGGAAATATAATTAAATATGATATTATTGATATTTATTTTAAATATAATCTTCTGTAATTCCATTTTATATCATACCATTATTCGATTCATGTTGTATATACATTTATGATAATTTCATTTTGAGAAAGTGCGGACTACCGCCCCCTCAAAGTGATATGACTCATTCATACCATACATGGAACGTATAAAGGATGGTGTTAATGATATTATGTAACACATATAAAATATTATATTATACTGTAATAATAATATACCATTCTATCATTTGGTTTTTATTCCTTTTAAAATGAAAAATGAAATGGAAGTAGTGTTCGTTCATACGTACAGACTAGCGTCTCCAAGAACGCGAAGAGATTCATTCCCCGTCGTATCCATTCAAGTATAATTATCATTATACGATTAAAAATAATTTTTAAGGACTTGATATCGTTCTGTATATGAATAAGATATAACCTATCCAAAACAATCACATCTTATGTAACAAAACATATAAAATAAAATGAGTAAGTTAACACCCGAAACGACAATAATACTACGATATTATTAAGAAATAAATGTTAAAATATCTTATATGATATCATATTAACGTATATGATTCTTGTAAAATTTAATAACAATTATTTCACCATTATATAGGAGGTGAAACTACCCTCAACCAGGGAAAAGTACACGGTAAGGGGTTTTCATCTCAATCCTTATTCCTGTGATATTCATACCATGTTTCCATTATTACCTTTTGTGTGGTGTATGTACTGCCCATAGTTGTATTATTTATGTAACACACTTTAATTTATGTGTATTTACATATTCATTGTATGATACCTCTTTAATGTGGTGTATGTTTCATATGTTACCAAATTAGTAAGGGTCTATTTCACAATCTCTTCATTATTCGTGGTTGATTATATTTAATTATCTACTGGGACCTCTTTATCATACACATCCATGTTCTTAAAAATGTATTTCAAATCATTTTATAATTTTACAGACTATGGTTTAAAGTCATTTAAACCCTTTTTTACTTTTTATAAGATGTTTATAAAGGATTCTTTCTATCTTTTTCCAAACAAGATCCTTTTTCCTTTTCGTCAAAATTAAGGTAGGAATGTCTTTTTTAACTTATACAGCGTGTGCGGCTATTTTACGCTGTTATAAAATCGTCGAAGCATATATTACGATCTTATAAGAATATTTTCAATGTATATGTTTTCTCTTATAATTATTTGATTTTTAAATGATTTAAAAAAATAGATATTTATTTCAAATAGTTTTGATTTCATCTATGTCAACATCCATTGATGGATTTTGAGTTTATTTGAAGTTTATTTATTATGATACAAAACATCCATATTTTATTGATGTTTTTTTGATATGTTTGACTGTGGATTTGTTATTTTTATACCATTAATTGATTATGGAGAAAGTATTGACATTTATTATGCTAGTTTTAATTCAAATGTTTATGTTATTTTTAAACCTATTAATATGAGGAATGCATTGGACTTAATAAGTGACGGGTGGAGCATGCTATAGCTTCTCGATGCATAGGTAGGTCTCAAGAAAAAAACTAGTGTATTGGCACAAGGCCTTGACAAAATATTATTTGTATTCTTGGCACGAGGCCTTGAATATGTTGTTATGATAGTATGGCATTATGCATTCCATCATTTTGAAAGTGGTTAGTGATATTGCATGCGATTATTCAACTTGTAGAATATCCATGTGAATAAGTAAATGAAATTATTTTATTTTATTTTTTCCATATTATGTTGAAGTTCAAGTTTAAAAGGCTTTTGTTTTAGATATACATTGACTTAAATGTTTATGACTATTTATTAATGTTTCCGCTATATTGTTATCCTTAGTGAGCATCTGAGCTCACCCATTTCTATGTTTTATTTTTCCCAGGATTCCATGAAGTGTATTGTGATTTATATGCAAGGTTAAGACATGGGAATAATGAAGTTCATAACGGATTATTTATGTTTTTTATATTTTATAATGTGTAATGTAATATTCATTTATATAATCTATTTTCCAAGACTGCTAAATCGATCCGTCCTTCAGGACATGATTCCTTGTAATCATAAAAATGTATTAAAATAATGCACCGACTCTGGGTAATTGAGGTTGGGGAATTACAATGTGTGAAAAATATAAATACACTCAATATAAGTGGATATTATGTGTAAAAAATCATAGGTAATCCACACATATTCATAGCATGACATAATCAAGAATAATAGGTTTAACCTAAAGAATTGAAATTATGTTAAAAAACACTTACAAAAATTTGACTGCCTAACGACGTCACTTTAAAATTCATAAAATGACTTGATTAGAGATAAAAAGGGTATCTCGTTAATTTTAACTGAAATTTAAAGAAATAAGTATATATAAGAACATATCCCAACATAAGAAGATATAAATTAAAAGACGTAACAAAAATAAGTCTTTTAAAAAGAGGAGGGTGAAAGGTTCCCTTACCGATTTGGGTAACTTTTGAAACTTACACCCCATGAAAGAAGGAATATAAAATGTTGATGTAAATACACATAATAAAAAATATTTTAAAAAAAGAGTAGAATAATGGGCAGCACATACACCACTCAAAGGAGATAGTGACAAATATATCATGAATCTCACAGGAATAAAAAGTGAGATAAAAACCCCTTACCACATTGTAATAAATCGAGTCGTATGACCCAAGGATAATAAGAACAAAATTAATCATATAATACCATAAATATAAATATAATCATGATAATATATATAAAATGGAAGTACACAATACACCACATTCAATAAATAAGTGGCGAACAATGGAAATCTCACTGAATTATAAGTGAGATAAGAAATCCCTTACCTCAAGTCTGACATGTCTGGTTCATTTCATTATATTAATAAATATAAACTATAGGTCAATTTATAAATTCAAAAGTAATTCCTTTAATTTTTATTATTAAATTCATATAACATAGTATCATGTTATAATAATTAGTTAATTATGTGAGCTCATATCATACGTTTTATCGATTTTTTGTACATAAATCAAAAATGAACTTGTTTGAAAAGAATTTTCCATGTAGTTATAAGTATATAATATATAGAATTTTGTTCATGATTTTGATATAATATATATCCATTATATATTTATTTAATAATATTCAATAATTTTTGGAGATAATAAATGAAATGTACCATTCATGGAGATGGTAGGTTGTACATACGCATGAACGCTACTTTCATTTTCTTCATATTAATGGACTTTAAAACTAAATGAGACATAGATATATTATAACCATGGTAAGAAATATATTATTTATAGGAAACATAAGTTAATTAATTACATTATTTATAACTTCCATGTTTCTCATGAACGAGTCACACCACTTGAGGGGGCAGTTGTCCACACTTCCTCATATGAAATTATCACATTTTCACAACATTAAAAGCATAAAGTTATGTTTTAAATATAAAATATAGAATAATCGATAGAAAATAAATAAAATATATATCATATATAAATATACTTCCATCATAATGGCCACCACGAGAGGTGTTAAAAGAAGATTCATCAATCATCGTTTTGTGAGGCAGTAATTCACCACCCACAGAAACAATATGTTCTTTAACCATTAGACGGGGGTGTGTGTATGTGTTGGTAGAATACTTATCATAACAACATCCTAGTATATTTAGTATAATGGTTTTATTATGGGGTCATATAATAAGATGTTATTGTTGAGTGAAGAAGGAAAATAAATAAAAGAAAATCGAGAGAAGAAATTGTCTCTAAATCGGGTAACTATTTTTTGAATTGACCCAAAGGCTTCCTTGGAAGGACTTATTACCAATGTGAGGCTTCTAGGAGTAATATAGGGATGTGTAGAGATAATATGAGCAGACGTTGGATGAGCCCAAGGCATGAGAGGTGTGGGTAAGGGGGTAGAGGTGGGGCCCTTTTATAAGAGGGAGGAGGGTCAATTTTGGAAAGTCTTGAAATGTTACTTTATTATAAAATGACTATAGGATTTTAAAGGTCCAAAAATGATATATTATGAGTATATGGTGATAAGGGTTCGAAATACATCCATACAATAGGTTTTGACAAGTGTAAGTCTTAGATTTTACCTTATCATTTCATTTTATTTAAATCGTTCTTTAATGTGGTAATCACTATATCATCATGGTGTCATAAATAATTATATTTCTTTAAGGTCAAAAAATTATAAAAAAATACCATGATGTAGGAAATATTTTTATCTTTAGAATGACTATTTATAGTCTAAGAGATCATTTATTTAAGAAAATTTTAAAAATTGTTACTTATGATATACAAACCTTTGTTATATTTTTATTCTTTTTCAAAAATAATGTCATAAATGTCACTATCACACCAATGTGACTCCATAGGACCTCAAGTTTGGTAAAAAAATTCGTGGTCATACATGACTCAAAAAAGTGGATTTGGAAACATGTTGGGGCCATATTATTATATTATGATTTTATTTTATTACCATTAACTACCCGATTACTAATTCATCATGATAATTATAGATAATTACCGTCGTTACTATTCATAATGTCAAAAAATAAAAGAGCCTTAATTACATAATTTGGACCATATGGTTCCAAATATGGAATAAATTTTACCAAATTACAAACAAAGAAATTGCAGTAATATGTTTAAAAATAATTTCTGTTGTCACCACCAAAGACGGGATTTTAAGAAGTAAAGTTTATCAAAATACTGACTTGTTTTTACATATAATTGAAATGTGAAATTACTTCCAATGAACAACATTGTATTAAGTGATAAAAAAATAATTTAATTACAAATTAAAACCAATTAAAAGGAAAATGTAACTATATAATTAAATTATATGAAAAAGTAGTTTTGAAGTAAAATGCAGTATTTTTCACTATTCATTAAAATTGAACATTTTTCAGAAAAATACCAAAATTTTATCCACAGTAAATTTTATATTCAAAATTAAAAAATGATACCTATTTTACCAAATTAAAAACATATAATTTTCATTAATTAATTTTCTAATTAATTTTCAGTGTCAGAACAAATAGTGTGTTTTTATGAAATAATATCTATCAAAAGATTTCCACTTGTTTGTGTCCAATTTCAAAATGAAATTAATTCCAACGACAACCATTGGATTAAATGGTAAAAATATATTTTAACTATAATTTAAACCCAATTTAAATACTAATCAAGCCATATAAATAAATCATATTAATATGAGGTTTTGAATTAAATTACCACATTTTCACTATTCATTAAAAATGAACCTTATCAAAAAAATAATAAAAATTTACACAAAGTAAATTTTGATTTCCCGATTATAAAAAAGATTTTATTTTGAAAAATAAAACATATAAAATTGGCCAATGTTAGTTTTAAAGAAACGTTTCCCCATTCTAAAGGCAGTTATCTATCTTTTAAAGAATATTAGAATATTTATTCTTAAAATTGGATTCATTCGCATTTTAGGCCTCTATCATTTATTGGGTATTTGATTAAATATTTAACAAACATATATAATAATTTTGTAGTTAGTTTGGTTCATTCCCTACATTACAACGAATTGGCATTAACTACAATTTGAAATAATAGTATTATATTATTAGTGTGCAACGTATGATTTCAAAGAAACACGTTGTTGTGTATTGGGTATGCCATCAATCATAGACTTCCCTTTAATATAATATTAAAATTTTATTCAAAAATTTTAAAAAACATGAAAATTTCATATTCTTTATTTTAATGGGATGTTACATCCTTCCCCCTTTTGAGAATTGCGTCCTCACAATTTTAAAATTGGGCTCAGAAAACATAATTGAAAGCCCCACATCTAAAAAGGAGTAAAATAAACTATCACTTTATAAGATAGAAAGAAAAGTACAAATGTCACCCGAGACAACAGATAATAGGATTCCATGAAACAATGGATATGCATGAGAAAAAAAAACCATCAAGATCTGATGGAGAGTGATAGAAAATATTTCTAGGAGAAAGATAACCACCAGAAAATCACAAACTTGTTATGGGTGAATCAGTATTTGATTCCCCAGTAGGAAACGTTTCCAAACAAGGTTTTTGTTTTAAGTTACTTTTAATTGAGGAATTTATTTAGTTCCTTAACTAAAACATAAGGAAACATACTTATTTTTCATGTATACTTTCATATCTAACTAGATTTCTTAAACAAACTCATGTTTTCTCCAAAAGATGAGTATTAAGGATGACATTTTCACAGTAAGAGTTTAATAATCAACTTCATGAGAATCACCTAATCATAAAAAGATAATATAATTATTCCTTGAATAAAATTTTCATATATCAAACATCCGGGTTACACATACTATAAAAAATCTTCAAATGTAATCTCATCATTAAAATAGCCTTAATACTTTTAAGAATTTCACTATCCTAAAATCTACCATAACTCTTGAATCACTTATATGATTATATCTTACTCATTCAACATTATACATGATCAATTAACCATTCCTTTCTAAATTATTCTGAAATACTTATTTCCTACAAACAAAATCATGATTCATATCCTAAAATTTCAATAATAGGAAAACATATGTTAAGAAATAATCCATTCCTTTCATTGTTCGTTTCCAGTTTCTTCATTCTCAATCGGAATGGAATTAGGTATTGGTAAACAAATATTTTTATGATCCTGGTGATCCTACTCTCGAACATTTTATATAGGATAATTGTTTTCATAATGATGATGCACACCACATTTAAAACATTCAATTGATCCTTCAGAAAAAACGTCTTTCCCTTTCCTCAAGTCAACTATATGATTCCTTTTTCCATGGAAGGTACTTGCTTTATGACCTTCATTTCCACATCTATAGAATATTTATATCCCTTTGAAGAATTTTACTATGTGTTTCTTTCCACATATTTGACACATAGGTTTTTGAACATTCTTACATTTATGATTATTACATGAACTTTCATAGGGGTTTGTTTCTCATATATATGATCCATTATAAATATCACTAAGGTTTATGTGGTCAATATTTACTCCAGATAGTTGGTTGAGAATAACCACTAGAGTTTTCATTATATCTCCCATATCATTCAGTTTCCCGTTTAGAAAATCATCACAGTTTTCTTCACATCCACTATTACTTTGGTGCCTACTAGATCCAGCAATTTACTAATACCAAAAAGGTCAGTGTGATTATATTAGTAAAATCATCATATAATACTATTATATAATTATTAACATTATCATAATCTCATTCACTTTATCTAAAAAACTATGACTCTTTGTGAAATCATAACCATTATGGTAGTTTCACATATGCTTAAAGAATACCCTAACCTATACAGTTATATAAAAAGACCTCTGATAACCACTATAAGGACCCAAAATTAAAACATCACATAAACATGAATTAAATGAATAATTTACAATGAGGATCTTTTCAGGTTTATAGTTTCAGAGAATTAGGAAATATATATTACATCTCAATGATTACAAAGTAGACAAATCTAGTATGTTTACATTTTTTTCACAAAATAAAAAATCATGAACTAAAGGGTCATGTCTAGTTCAATGTTTTAGATAGCATGACATTTCCATGATCCCATTCATGAACATATTCCACATATTATCCTGAGAAAAATATTTCAAGAACTTGGGATTAGCATAAAAAGCTCAGTAAGGGATATAAAAATACGAAAAGAAAACATTCGTACATGTATACAAAAGAATCAATGAAATTATACTTTACTCATAAACCATAAGAAATTTAACATACCTCATGAAATTATAATATTTATGAATAACTCATATAAATCATAATACATAAAGGTAACTTGAGGCATACATAACATTCTTACGTATGGACTAACCCTTATGGTTACATTTTAAATACCCATCACAGTATATTCCCTAAACCTCATTGAAGAAACCATAGCATTTATCTCCTTCGCATTAACTAATACATTGGAGTGATATCTCGGGATCACCCTCCCTTAGTTTAACATGGAACCACCCGACTTCATAAACAATGCCAAAAAACCATAACATAATCGTATCGCATAAAACATGCATAAAAGAAACATAACATTTCCACATTTCAATCAAAACATATTTATATAATCAATACATTATAAAAACCATTTTCAAAACCAAAATAAAAGAAATGTATAACATTGTATTTATTTTTCATTTAAAAAATGTTATGGCTTATAGAGGAAGATGAAACTCAAATAATGGACATAGGGGTAGAGAAGTCGTTGTCACCGCATACGTAAGAATAAAACATTCCTTTTGTAATTTAGTAAAATGCTTCATGTAAAAAATATTCCTTTTCAATGAAATTAAAAGTCAAAATAGTTTTATAAACCATGTAAAATAATGTCGTGTAGAAATCAAAATAATCCTCAATGAAAGGAGATTGAGAAGAAGTCCCATACAAAGACGATATCCTTAGACTAATGATAATTAAATTATGTAATTATGTGTGAAAAATATAAATAAACTCAATATTAGTGGATATTAAGTGTTAAAAAATCAGAGGTCATCCACAAATATTTATATAAAGACATAATCAATAAGAAGAGGTTTAACATAAAGAATAGAAATTTGGTTAAGAAGTTCCCTTATAGAAATTTGATTGCCTAACGACGTCACTTTAAAATTCAGAAAATGAGTTGATGAGAGATAAAAAGGGTATCTCATCACATGGAAATAAAATTTACAGAGATAAGGATATATAAGAACATATTCCAACATAATAAGATGTAAATTAAAATACCTAACAAAAAGAAGTCTTTTAAAAAGAGGTGGGTGAAAGGTTTCCTTACCGATTTTGGTAACTTTTGAAACGTACACCCCAAGAAAGAAGGAATATACAATGTTGATGTAAATAAACATAAAAAATTATATTAAACAACGTGTAGAATAATGGGTAGTACATACACCACTCAAATGAGATAGTGAGAAATATATCACGAATCTCACGGGAATAAAATGTGAGATAAAAATACCTTACCTTGTTGTAATAAATCGAGTCATATGACAAAAGGATAATAAGAACCAAAGAAATCACAAGATACCATGAATATAAATAGAAACATTATAATATATATCAAATATCTGTACACAGTACACCACATGCAATAAATAAGTGTCGAACAATGGAAATCTCATGGAATTAAAAGTGAGATAAGAAATCCCTTACCTCAAGTTCGACATCCCTTGTTCATTTTTTGATAATTATGAATAATGAAATTTGGTCAATTTATAATTTCTTAAGGACTTCCATTAATGTTTATTATTCAATTCATATCACATATTATCATGTTATAAATTTTTTTAGTTATGTGACTTCATACCAAATTTTTTGTCCAAGTTCAGTACATGAGTCAAAAATGAACTTGTATGAAAAGAATTGTCCATGTAGTTATAAGTACATCATATCTAGAATGGTTTCCATGATTTAAATATCAAATAAATCCAGTATATATTTATTTAATAATATTCTATAATGTTTGGAGATAAGAAATGAAATGTACCGTTCATGGAGATGGTAGGCCATAAGTACACATGAACGCTACTTTCAATTTTTTCATATTAATGGAATTTAAAACTAAATTAGACATAGATATATTATAATTAATTTATAATATATATATTTTATAGTTAACATAAGTTCATTAACTACATTCTTTATAAATTCTATGTTTGGCATGAACGAGTCACATCACTTGAGGGGGTGGTTGTCCACACTCCCTTATACGAAATTATCGCATTTGCACAACATGAAAAGCATCGTGGTATGTTTTAAATATAACATAAATAAGAATATAGTGGACATAAACATAATATATATCATATATAAATATATTTATATCATAATTTCCACCATGATTTGAGTTAAAATAAGATTTAACAATCATCATTTCGTGAGTCAATAATTCGCCACCCACAGAAACAATATGTTCTTTAACCATTAGACGAGGGTGTGTATATGTGTAGGTAGAATCTTTATCATAACAACCTCCTAGTATATTTAGGATAATATTGTTATTATGGGGTAAAATAATAAGAATATAGTGGTGAGCGAAGATGGAAAATAAAAGAAAGAAACTCGAGAGAAGACATTACCTCTAAATCGGGTAACTCTTTTTTGATTTGAGACAAAGGCTTCCATAGAAAGACATATGCCCAAATTTAGTCTTCTAGGAGTAATATAGGGATTTGTAGAGATAATATGATCAGAGTTTGGACATGAAAATTTCATGAGATGTATGGGTAATTGGGTGGAGGTGGGGGCCTTTTATAAGAGGTATGATGGTCACTTTAGGAATGTATGGAAATGTTACTTTATTATAAAATGATTTTCGTATTTTTAAGGTCCCACAATGATATATTTTCAGGATTATGTGATAAGGGTTATAAATCAACCCATACAATAGGTTTTGGACAAGTTTAAGTCTTATATTTTACCTTATCGTTTCATTTTATTTAAATCGTTCATTAATGAGGTAATCACTACATCGTCATGGTGCTGTAAATAAATTTCTTTATTTAAGGTATAAAAATTATAAAAAAATACCATGATTAAGGAAATATTTTTAGCATTACAATGACTATTTTTAGTCTAATATATCATTTATGTACACAAAATTATAATTTTTTTACTTAGGATATACAAACTTTTGTTATATTTCTGTTAATTTTTAAAAATAATGTCCTAAATGTCACTATCACAGTCATGTGACTCCAAGGGAACTAAAGTTAGTTAAATAACTTCCCATGTTCGGCAATGAATCAAAAAATTCTATTTGGACACATGTTGGGGTCATTTTATATTATTATGATATTATTTTATTACCCTTAACTACCCGATTACTAAATAATCACGATAATTAAATATTATTATCATCGTTACTATTCATAATGTCCATATACAAAAGAGTATTAATTTCATAATGTGTACCTTATGATTATAAATATGGAATCCATTTTACCAAATTCCAAAGACAAAAATTTCAGTAATTAATTTAAAAATAATTCTCATTGTCACAACCAAAGTTGGGTTTTATGAAGTAAAATTTTTCAAAACATTGACCTGTTTTCAAATCCAATTGAAAAGTTAAATTACTTAAAATGAACAAAATTGTATTAAGTGATAAAAAAATAATTAAATTACACTTTAAAACAAATTAAAATTAAAATCTAACAATATAATTAAATTATATGGACAAGCAGTTTCGAAGTAAAATGCAGTATTTTTAGCTATTCAACAAAATGAACATTTGTCAGAAAGATACCAACAAATATATCCGAAGTAAATTTGATATTACAAATTTAAAAATGATGTCCATTTTACCAAATTCAAAACATATAATTTTCATTAACTAATTTTATAATTAATTCCGCTGTCAAAACAAATAGCATGTTTTTAAGAAACAATATCTGTCAAAAGATTGACACTAGTTTATGTCCAATTTCATAGTGAAATTAATTCCAGTGACCACCATTGGATTAAATGGTAAAAATATATTTTAACTAAAATTTAAACCTAATTAACAATATAATCCATCCATAAAAATAAATCATATTTAAAAGGGTTTTGGAATTAAAATACATCATTTTCATTATTCATTAAAAATTGAACAATATCCAAATAATAACAAAAATTTACACAAACTAAATATTGATGTCCCGAGTCTAAAGAGGGATTTTATTTTCTAAAATATAACATATAAAATTGCCAATATATTAGTTTTAAAAAAAGGGTTCCCCATCAAAAGACGGTTAATCGACCTTTTAACAAATATTAGAATATGTATGCTTAAAATTGGATTCATTCGCATTTTAAGCCTCTATCATTTATTGGGTATTAGTTAAATAATTTAACAAACATATATAATCATTTTTTATTTAGTTCTGTTCATTCCCGTAATTATAACGACTAGGAGTTAACTACCATTTGAAATAATATTATTATATTATTATTATGCAACGTAAGATTTCAAAGAAACCCATTGTTGCATATTGGGTATGCCATCAAACATAGCATTCACTTTAAAGTAAAATTAACATTTTATTCACAAATATAAATAAATATGAATATGTCATATTCTTTATTTACCTAGGATGTTAGAGATTGCCCTCTCCAAATAACATCGGGATTACTATATGTTTTTCTAGGTATGAATTAAGATTAATAATTCTATTTAAAATGTGTTCATGGAGAAAATGATTAGAAAAAAGACCATTTTTAAAGGTGGACCTAATGGAGTGATTGGAGGATATTTCATAGAGTGCTTTCAAAAAAATTGCAGTATAGTCTCACTAGGATGGATGGCTTTTCATGAGTCTTTTTCCTTGATATTTTTCTGGTTATTCCTTCTAACATTACAATGATGGTGTATCCCAGAGGCACACATGGGAATATCATTGAATTACCCACTATCAGGCTTCATAAAGAAGTCTAATAGATCAATAGTGTTTAGAAATACATACTCATATTTTTCATTTGAGGAATATTCATGGGAAATATGTACTCTAAGTACATATTATAACTCACGGGGTGTATTGTTTCTATGATTAAAAGAATAAATTGTCACTATCAAGGAAATCATATTTCTCTTATGATAATTTCACCTATTCATCCTAGACTTGGAAGTTTGTAACATGTATGGGGAGGAAATGGATGTAGAGGGTTCCACAACCAGATGATGTTTTTCCTACCTAAGTGATCATAGATGAATCCATGATTGTACGAAACTACAATGCGGTGATCAAATCATAATATTTTGGTGTCCCTCATTTGTGATCCTGATTCCATTCGACATAGAGTTCAATGATTTTATTAGTGTTTGAAGAGACATATGTATCCTATGTTAGTACATCCCCCAACATTACCAAACCATGATCAACATTTTCATGGATTAAATCCATGAACACATACCATTAATTTTCATAATTTAGATGGAAACGGTGGAATGTGAAATACTTGTGGTGGTCAGTAAACCATTCTTAAAATGTCTTCATACATAATAGATAATCCTGGTTTACCTACTCTAGTGAATAGATTAAATAACTTAGGTCATTTGAATTCACTAAGGAATATGTCATATTTAATCAATCTAGTATGGGTACACTATGATACTATCCATTACATAGTATTAGAGATAAATTACCCCTTCAATGTATCTTTACTTAGTGGTGTGGTTGTTAATGGTTCCATGTCAACAAGGCTATACCTGATAGGGATTCAATCGATAGGGATATAGTATTAAAGTATACAATAAGTGTATGGTTTCTAGATCCAATATTCACATTTTTATGATAGTATTTTTTTCATATCTCCTTACGAGAGGTTGAAGAGGCAATAAGTGTTATTACCTTGTATTCTATAAGGATTCATAAAGATGTTAGGCCTTGTAAAAAACTCCCAAAATATAGCTAAAATGTTATTGGTGATAAAGGTATGTACTAGCTCACCCTTAAACTTCCTCCACTATCATCATTAATAGTTTTACATAGTAATGATGCATGCTAAGTGAAAAAGTGAGTCCATTCCACTGTGTGAAAACATTATATTTCTCGAACATCAAGTCACATCATAGACATTTAGTGGTCATAAATACATATTATATTCATGGTGGAACAAAACAAGTAAAATTTTTTCTTCGGATGGTTGTCTAAACCATAAATTGATAATATGGACAACTTGTTGTACAAAAAAAATCATAGGCCCTTCCAGTGTTTGAAAAAAACAACATATCATTGTTGTCTCATTTTATTTTATGGTCACCAACATAGAACCACACCATGAAATATATTGTTCTAGGTGTTGAATCTTGACTTTGATCCCATTGATTGGGTTGAATATGGGATTTAAAAATGACGTGGGTTCTCGGATACTATACACCCATTCAAGGTTTAGATTTCATTTAGGCTGGATTTCCACCAATCATGTGTACATGACCTTGAAGAAGAGTGGATAGAGTTGTTATAGTTTCATCTTGGTGATGATATATATCTTGTTAAGATTTTATAGAAACCACTACATTGATTGAATCAAAAAGATAGGGAGTGGGTTCATTGACTTGAACAGAGGCATGAACTAGATCCCAGTAAAATATTTACCATTCATGAGAGGCTTTTTTGACTCATAGGATGGTCTATTTTTATATATGTTTGATTCATCCGTGACCAGTTTAATGGAAACACTAGGATATAGATGTTTCATTTTGAATTGTATTACTTGTTTCCCACAAGAGGATAGATATGGTCTTCTACGGTGGGGTCATAATTTAGGATTTGATCAATAATTACATCTATGAAAATCTATTTATACATTTCAAGATATTTTTGAATTGTTTCTACCATGGGTAATACATCTATTTTCAACACATCCTTGAATGAGTAAGCACGACCCTTTCCCTTATCAATGTTTTGATGGAAGAACTGTAATACCTCATCAAGGGGATCCCAGAGTGTAAGTTATTTTCTATTCAGATTACTGATAAAACATGTCTTAGGATCTTCTTGGTACTATGATACCCTTTAGGGAAGATCTTTTCTGTCAGGACTATCATTGATGTCCCTATACCAGTTATCTTCTAGAATGTTGGTAATGAAAATGTTTAACTTAAAGGAGGATGTAGGGGAACCCATATCACCAGTGGACTGTCCGAGCATCAAGAAGATAGGGATGAAATGAATAGTAGTACACTGTCCTCATCCTATAATTATTAAATGGGGAGACACACCTTCCAAAAATAAGTGAAAAAATATAAGGTTATTAAAAAGTGTTTTTATCGGAAATGGTAGGGGCCATACAGCTCTCAACACTATTCCACTAAAAGTGGTGTGATATCGACCCATCAACACTTTTGGTCAATGGTATTGAGGTCCTCATAAAATATGAAGAATTGCAATTGATGATATCAGAGGTGGTGAAACATCATGCAGATAATATGGTGGGAAAACGTATACTTTACCCTAGTAAGGGATTATTTGAAGTAAATTTTTTTAGATAAAGGTGCTTATAATACCAATGATATAAGATCAATGGCTTCAACCTCCCACATACCCTATTTCTCAAAGGAAGGTTCATATTATTGGTCGTTCAATGAATTGATAAGTGATGGTTGAGATATGGGTAGTGGTTCCATTGTTGTCAGGTTTTACTATTTAATTTCCATGATCAGATTCAATAAATGATTAAAATAGTTATGTCATGTTGGTATGTCACTCAGGGTTGTTTCCATATACATCATCACATCCATTTTGGATGGGATTTTTCACAACTACATTTATTTTATGGGAGGTAGATTATATTTATGACTTAGTTGAATTAAATATATTTTAGAATATTTTCCTTGATCCTAACATATATCCAAATTCATTGATGTAATTTGAGAGGACATAAACTTGTGTTGATGGTTGTGGTTGCACTATGGTCCCATAGAATAGATCCAGAACAACTTCCACCTACAAGTAACTATAGTGGTCTCTCTGGATAATGTGGATATCATCTTCTAGGAGTGTGAATCAAAACAAAATGGATTATTCCACATTATATATAATTTGGGATGGATACAACATTATTAATTTGTCTATACCCACGGTTTTGGGAACCGTGGGCTGGAATAGCGTTGGTATAGGGGTCTCAGACTATACCCATGGTTTGGAGAACCCTGGGTATAGGGGAGTCCAATTTGGAACAACGATGTTCCAACGTGGCACATAAAAGACCCCACGGTTTTAAAACCGTGGGGAATTTAATTTAAAAAACACACATCCAGGGGGTTTTGAACCCGCGCTGCGCAGTAACCTTCACGAGTGCCTCTCACCAATAGACCAACCCAGATATTATTTTTATATGTTTTATATACATATATCTTTCTATATATATTAATATGGCGTATTTAAATTCAAAAAAATGCTATCAGAGGGATTTGAAACTGCGGCTCCCACTATTCCTAGCGACCGTACAACCCCCATGGACCAACCAATCAATAATTTTCATTTGAAATATATACATATATTTGCGTATATATATTAATATACAGAATTAAAATTCAAAAAAATGTGCCCATAGGGTTTCAAACCAAGCCTGCGTGCTGAAACTCACTATCGCACCACAGAAACAGACCAATTCAACTATACAACTTTTATTAGTTTATATTTATATGTATATAAATATATATATCTAAACTGTGAAAAAATGTTTCCCTTCCAAAATTTTCCCGTGTCCCGCCTAATTTTATTTGCCCGCCATAATGAGGGAAACCTATACCCACGGTTCTATAGAACCGTGGGTATAGGTATTCAAAAAATACCACAATACCCACAGTTATGAAGAACTGTCAGTATTGATCTTAGAAAAATACCCTATACCAACAGTTATCTCCAAAACCGTGGGTATAGGTCTTAAAAGAAAACTATACCTACGGTTTTTGGAATAACCATGGGTATAGGTTCACATACTATCCCTAAACCCATGGTATTTTGGAAAACCATGGGTATAGACCTATTTTCAATTAGTTCCTGGATGGTTCATCAAGAAATGGTGTTTCACTTAAATGAGAGAGACCCCTATGAACATTTTTTATATTGTGTAGAGGAACTCCACATTGGTATGCTGGGACACAGGGAGTATCTTCATGATGGTTATTGATGGAGCAGGGGTGATCGCTCCATTGGTTGGTTGTAACATGAGGAATACCTATGATTTGTTTTCTAATGGATATGGGATGGCCTCCACTATGGTTGGTAAGAATATTGAAAGTTTCTCCATGATAATTATGAATCGATAATAGAGGACCTCTGATCTTGATGGTAGGATTATAGGGAGGTCCTCCATGGTGGTCAGTGGTTGTTTGGGATGGTTGTTCATACTTCTTATTGGTGGAGTGGGGAGGAACCCCACTATTTTCATTTGAAACATGGGGTGTACTCCATGATGATATTAAATGTAAAAAAAGGACCTCCAATAATGTTGGTAGGTGCATGGGGAGAAAATCCATGTGGATTGGTCGTTTTGTGGGGAGGGACCTTGTGTTGGTTACTGATGGGGTGGGGAGGACATACACTCTATTTTTTAGAATCACGAGGAGGACCTATACATTGGTTGGTAAATGTATGGGGAGGAAATACATGCTGAATACTTAATGAATGGGTAGGTCTTTTAATTTGGTCACCAATGTAATAGGGAAGACCTCCACTTTTATTGTTATGAGTACGGAGAGGGCCTCTATGTTAGTTGTTGAAATATCAGGGAGGGACTCTATTTTGATTGGTGACTAAGCAGGGTGTACCTCTTCAATGTGTCCCCATGATACAAGAGGGCACATGATGGATTTTAGTAGTTTAATTATATGAAAGAGTCATCTTAGACTACTTATCAGGTAGACGGAGTCTGGATCCCAATCATGATTAAATACACCTCTTTTAATCCATGGTGAGCATCTGGAGGGATATTACCCCATTGGTAGTATCCACTAGAGCCATATAAGATTCCCCATTCCACAAAATATATTAATACATCCCTAAATATTGGTGATATTGTCTTTGGAATAGGGACGACCGAGTATAGTTAATTTCCACATACTCCTTGGCATGTGGGACTGGTTGGTGCTTGCATTGATGAGGTCAGGTGCGAGCCATGCATCACTTATCCAAGGTGGCAGTCATGACCGAATTGAATCTAAAATCGCATAAATCCTTATAATATGATACTAAGTCATTAGATCACCATAGATACATACTCTAAAACTGTTTGAATTCGGAAATGACGGGTGGTTGTACGTTTTGTGGCCCTCGGGTGTTGTGGAATCAACTAGACACTTCTACATCCTTAATCTAGTATGCCATGTTCATTTTTTTAATATTTTCATTATATACATACTTGCATATGAGGGTTTCAATAAACATCCTGTAGAAGATTTTATAGTATGATATGAGGTGTTCCCTCCCAAAAACTGACATTGTGGTGTGAGTTATGGTATAAGTGGAGTTTTGTAGGATAAACAAATCAATATTACTTTGTCCCTATTGTGTGTGTGTTTTGGGTTGATCATTTCCCATTATATTGGTAATATAAGGCATAGGGAATCATATATAAGTATAGTAATGAGAAAAATGATTCCAAATTTCCTACCACCATCCAATATTCTACAGTAAAAAATGATCCTCCTAGATAATGTAGAAGACCAGGGATTCCCAATGCTAACATCACCAATTTTCAAGTGAGCAAGGCACAATCATTGCTCAGTGGGTACTATACTTGAATGTTAGAAACCTCTAAAATTCCTACACAATTATTCCTAGTATTCTATTATACCACATGTATGGAGGAGAAGAGTTTCACATCAATATTATAATTTCTATGGTGAATCCTTCAATTAGTGACGCTTTACTACAATAAAAAATATGGTAACCAATGTTACTGGTCCACATGGTATTTGGAGATTACTTTAATGACATGTTCAACATTTCTATTTTAAATTCATTTTTTAGCTCTTAATTGTGCATCATTATTACTGAAATATATTTTCCAAATTACCTCTCTTTCCATAGTAAGGTTGATTTCATCACATTCATTGGAAACTCATGCTCCATGAATGAAACGTGTTAGTGGGATATCCATTCCCCCTACCATGGATTTCACAATGAAGCTTGTTTCCTACTCTTGGTCGACCTCATTGATTATATTTTTTTAGGTAGACCAATCATAGATCCATATCATTGGAGATGAATGTTAATTACACTTCATCTATCAGAATTGGGTATCATCCTTTAGTTATGAGAAAAATGTATATTGGGAATATTTGTTAAATTCTGGTCCTTAGGTACTTTGGCCATCTATGAATCTTCCTCTTTGAATGGAATATCATATGAGTCATCTTAGGAATAAAACCTAGGGAATCCCACGTTTATCATGAGGTAATGGGACCATATGTGTATGAAAATTGAGTCTCTCGACCTCAAATATATCATGTTTATAATGGGGTAGGTATTCTAGGCTTGGGATCAAGTTTTACATCCTATTAAGATGAATACGAATATCCTATTGATATGGATAAAATCGTAAGTATACTATCTTGTGATGTATATAAAAGGGTTAATGTCTTGTTGGGAATGTTTGGGCACATGTCTAACATCTTGAAAGGGTATTTTGGGTTATCAAAACGCCCAATATTGGAGGATAATCCATATTGAGAAGAAGTTACACACGTGTTTGCCATTGGATGGTTCAAAACACCCTATTGTAGTGGATCTTGGAGGTGAGTCACTTGGAGGGAATATTTGACACATGGATCTAAAAATATTTTAATTGAAACTTCAGGAGGAGTCAAACATTTCCTATCAAGAGATATATATCTAAAATAATCTATTTATATGTTGTTGTTTAAGGACATCTGATAGTACCAATCCATGTAGTTAAGATTGTAGAGTACAAATAGTAGTGTAAATAAAGAAGAATCTATAAGGGATAGTGTGGGGATTATTCAAAGATTCATCCCATTGATGGTGGCATGTACTATACGGTGGGTGAGAGTGGTATCCAAAGATGATAATACATGGGGAATCTTATGTTTAGAACATATGGTATCATCACCATTTTATATCTATCAATGAGGATGTTGTCATGCTTTTTAACATTGTATGAATGGGATGTTGTGGTAAGATGTTTTAATTATTATTACTTATGTGTGATGTTGATCACTTATCAAAGGGGATCATTTCAAAGTGAGAGTGAGACCCATCATTGGGACCCCAAAATAAGGCAGATTAATAGTTTCTCTCCATTATTCCGCACATTAGGATTTTGTTACAACACTTTATGTACCTTTGGGTGGGTTATGTCATTGTCACTACCATTGGGATTTATTGAATTAAGTCATCGATATTAGGTACTTATGAGAATATGATTTTATAGGGTATATATTATTAGATGAAACATGTTACATCATGGAAAAGACCCCACTTTGAACAAACCAGGTGGATACTAAACTGGGTAGCACTGGCCACACAAGGTACTCAATTGGCACTTGAACAGGTCATTAATTTGTATGGGGACCTGAGAAGACTTATGTCATTATAGGATGTCAACTGAATCGAGGCACCATGGACTTGAATATGATATGTTCTTTGAGAATGATAGAGGTTCTTGGAGAGTTTGGTCACATACCATTGTATCCTCATAGATTTTAGTGGTTTCTTGACAGAGATGGATTCAAATAACAGGGTACCCCGAGGTCATAATGAAGTATTTATTTCACTGTGGTATGATTCAATAAGGTTTGGTAACTCATGAATCTCTAGTAACATCTAAATTATTTATGTTCTAAAGGGGATTTATTCTTCCTCAAAGGGAAAATGTTCACATCAATGGAATATCCTTCCTGGTTAGAGGATCTCAATAAAACATGGGACAAGGTTTCATGGGGCATGGATACATTGGAAATACATTCATTATTTCACTAATGAATCTCAATTGAATTGTAAATAGGGAGTGGTTTCTCATATGTCCAAATGTAAAAAAGATAGTAAAAATCATGTGACAAGGGATGATTTTGAGAAATATATGTTTTGTGATAAATTTAGTCATTTATTAGGATTTATGGGCTAAAAAGGGATATGGACTTTTATAATGAATAATGTGGTGTGGATGTTACCATAACACCTCTGCACGGCCATGAAGGAATCCATGAAATGTCATTGACACTGTTTGGAGGTTACCATCGGGCATTCACTTGCTTTCAATGGAACTCCATAGATCAGGATCATCATGGATCAGGATCTCCATTATATGTGTATATTAACAAAGTTAGTTAAAATAATAAAAACCCAATTAAATGAATATTTGGAAATTTTTGGCATGGAGGAGATTCAATATTTTCATTACTTCCCCTACCATTCCTGCATTATGTATTTAAGCATTATCAATCATACGAGCTACTAGTTCCGTATTGTGGTATCATCGTACGATGATGTTTTTATGACATTCCTGACTTACCACTCAATGAGAGATAGAATTATACATTGAATTATAACTTGATATGCCCCCAATATTTTCTAAAACATATTGTATGGTTTCTTTAGAGTAGCATGAAATTGGGGTTTAATTATAGTACTGGAAGGATAATGGATTTCTAAGAATAAGTGTTTCCCATTGGGAAACCCCAATTTTTTCACCATCAACGAGGAAAAATGATATAGTTTATGTGTTGATTGCATGTGACTGAACCATGTTACAATGAATAACATGTATCCACATTCAATGATTAATAGACTCTTCAAAAAATTGGGATGGAATGATGTATCTTAATGACTGACCCATTGTCACATGATAACCAACTATGAGTACGAGATGAGGAGATATAGAAGACCATATTAAAATATCAATATGGTCACTATGAGTTCTTAGTGATTCCCTTAAATGTAATGAATACACTAAAAGAGTTCATGAGACTCTTGAATGGAATATTTTATCCTTTCTTATATGATTTTTTGGTGGTGTTCATTGATGATATTATATTGTACATGAAAATTGAGGATAAGAAAACTAAATACAAAAGTGTTGTTCTGGATACACATTTAGAGTATATTCATTGTGGTAAGATCTCAAAGAATTGTTTTTGGATTTGATATGTTGAATTTCTTGGATCTGTGTTGTTAGAGTATAGAGTGGGAGTGGTTTTGAGGATGGATTAGGAAATTATATATTGGTAGTCATCCATATTTGAAACTGATGTACAGGGGTTTCTTGGGATTGATGTTTTATATTGGAGTTTTGCACCTAACATCTCCATAGATTTATATCCATTATTATCTTTGAATCAGAATGGGTTTCCCTTCATGTGGACACCCATTTCCAATTTTTTTATTCAGTATATGAGATAATGGGTAACGAGTTCTCCCAACTAGATATTTCTATCGGAGGACTTCAATTACGTAGCCTTCTACAATTTAATAGTGGATGAGATTAGTTTTTTTCTGATACATAGGTTGGAAGTGAATTCATATGATTAATTCATGTTTGATATACATGAGAGGAACGACAAGACTTGTGATATTTAGTTAGCAGTGGTGGTCTTTCCCTATAATATTTGGAAAAATATTTCATGGGGGAGAAGTTTATTTTCCTGTATTCCCTCAACAGAGTCATGTGTATCTTCTTATAGAAAGATATAAACATGAAACATATTTGATGCACAGTGTTACTCTTAGATTATGAAATTTATATTTTCTTTACACATAGGTCGGGTAACATGGATATAGTGGCTCTCATCAAGATATTATGTTATATGTTGTTGCCTAAAGAATTGGAGTAGTTAGCCTATAAATGATGTTTTTTCATTAATTTAGTCAGCAGATGATAACCCATAGATTTTATAGCATGTTTAGGACACCTGATATGTGGATTTCAACAATGTGACATTACATACTCAAATATCTATAGAACATACCCATGTTGGATATTCAGAAGGAGTGGAGCACAATATCCATTTTAGAGGATATATGATGGTATACTTGACATTGCAGGAAGAGGTGATGGGGGGAGTTTCAAAAATAAAAATTGTTGGTACGTCCACATTTGAGAGAGCCAAACTTAGCCTTTTGGAATTAGTTTTTGTGGCTACACATGAATATAAATGTTGCATAGTTTTATATTAATTCCTCATTTTTCAGTAAGTGAAGAATGCGAACCATGTTCTAAGGTGACTAACTTATCCCCTTTAGGTTCCATAGTGAATGTGTGATGTGATATCAATTTTTCTTCTTGATGGTGATACAACTAACTTCTGGTGGACATGATGCAATTTGGTTGACCATAGACCAAGTCACCAATTTGTCGAACTTCCTAGACATTTGAGTGCAGAGTTCCACACAATGATTTTGACAATTGTATATGCAAGAGATAGTCTAGCTCCATTCAGTTCCCTTAATGATCTATTAAGATCATGTGTCATGCATAACAACGTGATTATACAGAAAATTCATTGATGTATTTGGGACTCAATTAAAATTTAACATGGTGTTTAACCCCCTGATTAACCTTTAGACATAGCATACCATTCAGGTCCTAGATGACATTATACATGCATACATGTTAGATTTGGGGCATATTTCGGAGGATCACATATCCCATCTAGAGTTTGTGTACAAAAATAACTACCATAACATCATCGATATGGAACTATTAACAGACTTTCACAAGAGAACCTATCGGTAACCACAATGTTGGACTAATCCAGTAGAGTTTGAACTCATGGTCCAAGAGTTGGTGTGACCTATGAATTAATGATTCTATATCAATCAGATAAAGATAGCAAAAAGGTGTTATATGTCCAATAAGGACTGAAGAAATATGAATTTGGTGTCAATGATCGATACAATGTAAACAAATAATGAATTATTTATTGAATTCAATTATTATGATTATGTATCAGAGTATAATAACATAATATTACACATAGAACACAATACAAACATTATAAATGAATACATAGTGAAATAAAAGTTATTTCTAGAAGTTAAGTATCACATACCAATGAAATAATAACTTGACCTTATGATTACTAATGTGACCATTATGAATTTTAAATTGACCAATATAATAGTTACCTCAAAAAATAAATTATAAATAAAATTTATCCATCTAATAATTGATATTATTATATAAATATAACATAGTATAAGTAAGTAAATATTTTAAATATTATTAACTAATTCTGGGTATTCATGTAAGTAATAAATATTAAATTATAATTTTACAAAAAATATAATATTTTAAGAGAATATTTATTTTAAAATTTTTTATTCTTATAATATTTTTTTAATGTCTTATGATTATAAGATACTTAATTGATACGTAAATAAATTTTTCTATTCTTTAAAAAAGAAATTTAAATTTAAACATTTGTATCTTCCAGGTAAATAAGGATTTTAATTAAACATTACAGTGACCATATTTATAAAATTACTTTAATAAAATTGAATTAATTTTTTTCTTATATTCATAGAGAATTCATTAGGGTGTATTTTTGGTATTTTATAAAAATAATTGTATTTTAGTTGAATAGTGAGACACAATAATTTTTATTATATGTAAATCAATGATTTTTTGGGACATGCCTGATTCATGGATAATTTAAGGACCATTTTTAAAATTCACATGAGCACATTACTTTATTGATTCTCATGAATCTTCACAATTACATGCCATGATAAAATTAATGAAATAATGATTATAATAATGGAAAACCCCTCATATCCAATATTATAACTACCACACCTAACCAACTCCTCTCTAAACACCTCACAAGCCTTGTGTATTTCCAAATCTCTTCTCAATGTTAAGTCAATAAGGTTTTCCTTATGACATTTTCCATTCCTTCTTGTTTTGAAAATCACAAACACCCTATACTTAAGCAAATCTACATTTTATTTATATAAGGAAATTTCCTTCTCAGAGGAATTTACCCCTACCATGTTTTCATTTTTCATATCAATATTTTTCTTAAGTATAAAAATCCAATTCATATAAAAAACGTTGGAATCATATAATATTTAGATATGAATCATTATGTTTTAGGATCCGAATTCGGGATATAAACTGTCATGAAGTTCCACTCAAAATTCTTGATATTAACTTTATTGAAGTTTCACTCCCAATATTGGATATGAACTATAACGAAGTTCCACTCCGAATTCTGGATATGAACTGTAATGAAGTTCTACTCTGAATTCTGTATATGAACTCTAATAAAGTTCCACTCTGAATTCTGGATATGAACTCTAATAAAGTTCCACTCTGAATTTAGGATACAAACTCTAATAAAGTTCCATTCCAAATATTGGATTCGAACTGTGACAATGTTCAACTCTGAATTCTAGACTCCGAACTTCTATCTGTTCAACTCTGAACATTTATGAGTTTGACTCCGAACTTCTATGAGTTCGACTTCGAAATTCTATGAGTTCGACTCTGAACTTCTACCAGTTCAGCTCCGAACTATGTAAGATCGGATTCGGAACTCTTGTGAAACTATAATCTAAATTTCCCTAGAAATTCAGACTCTGGATTTCTATAGAATTCAGTTTCCGAATTACTACAAAACAGAATCCGAATATCTCTTTATTATAGACTCTGAATTACATTTTGGTTAGACTCCGAACTATTATTTTCTCACCTTCCAAACATCAGTTTTACTTATACTTATACTTGTTTCATTACAAAACGATGTCATGATTTCTATTATTATCTAACCGTTGGTTGAGTGACACATGTACAGGTCCCTCCAAAATTCAAGGAAAAATATGATCGTTGGAGGAGGGAGACGACCATTGGAGATTCGACTATAAATAGAAGCTCATTTGAAAAGAAGTGACAAATTTTTGAATTTTGGTGATATGAACTTCCTAAAGTTTTTTCTAGAGAGAGAGAGAGAGGATATTATCAAGTCTAAAGCTTCGTGCAGAAAGGTTGAATGACTTGTTCAAACTTTTCCTTATGAAGACTTTCTTCGTGCGACTCTGAATGTTGGTGACTACATTCGAGGGCTTCCAGGGATAGGAAGACAGAGGTTCTGACTACCTTCAATTTTGAGGGCTTCCTTGCTGAGGAAGACAAAGGTTCCAACTACCTTGAAGTTGAGGGCTTGCAGGGATAGCAAGACAGAGATTCCGATCTTTGTATCGAGGGATTACCCTAGTGTATGTAAGATAGACTTTCTTGAATGTATAAATAAAGGGACCTTTATCCAAGGTTGTTGGATACCATTCTCTTTTGGTTATAAGATTTATATCTTATTACTTGTAGTTTTAATACTTGTTTTTCCGCTGCATTTTGTATTCTATGGAAAGTATAACCTTCATATATTTCCTTACACTTGTTCTCTGATTAATTTATATTCTATAGGCTTTAAGGTAGAATCCCATTTTGTAATCATTGGTTAAGTTTCAATTTATGGATCCATATTTCTGGAACCAGGTTTTTAGAATCACTTTCCATATTTAAGAAAGGGTATAGAACTAGAAGTTTGTAACATCATACTTTGTTCCAAACATTCAATTGGTGTTAGGGGTGTTGTGAATTTTCTTAGTTTACCATTCTAAACTTATAACATTCCTTCTTTAAGGGAATTTTTTAAAGTGTACAACTCACCCCCCCTCTTGTATATTGAGCATCTATATCATATTTTCGATCCTACAATTGGTATCATATAAGGTTTTTGAAACATATATATTCACATATATGTTTTTCTTGATTAATTTTTCTTTGTTCTATTTTTTCCATTGCTTAGGAATATTCTCCTTAAATCCGAACATTTTTTATTAACAAGTTTCTGTGTAATTTTTTTTAAGATGGTAGGAATCAATGTTGTTTCCATCGTCAACCTAAATCCTACAAGACCAGCAATTTTGGATGGTAATGATTATGAGTATTTGAGGGATAGAATGAAGAAATTCATTATTAATAATGAAATAGAAAAAAAATTATGCTTACTAGAGGTTATCAAATTCATGATAAGGATGTTAGTACTTTCACAAACCAAGAGAAGCATGATTATCATCTCAACTACAAGGTACGCAATACTCTACTATGTTCAATGACTAGGAATATATATAGGAAAATTTCTGTTTGTGAAGCAGCTAATTGTATATGGAAGAAACTCGAAGTTACTAATTTTGGTACATCTAAAGTGATTGAGACTAGAAGAGCTATGCTTAGAGCTGAGTATCTGGGTTTTTATTTTCCGTATGAACAACCTATTAGTAAGGTGCAACAAAGGTTCATGACTATCATGAATATATTACAATCTATGGGAGAGAATGGTATAGATGATGAAGATCTTGTTGTCAAGATCATTGATATTATGCCCAATGAGTGGTAATCAAAGAGAACTGCAATTGACAAGAACATGAAGGTTACTCAAATTTCTTTAGATGAGCTGTTTGGAACTCTTCTCCAACATGAAATAAGGATGAAGATAGATACTGAAAAAATAAAAAAGAAGAATAGGAATGGTACTGTTTCTTTTACTACAACTTCAAATCACTTGAAAGATAAGACTCCTGAGAGAGTAACTAGATCCAAGTCCAAGAAGGTTTCTATCCAATCCGAATCCAGTGGGAGTGAAGACTCAGAGAACGAGTTTGCAAATCTTTCTAAAAGAATGAACAAGATAGCGGGTCAATGAAATTTCCAATCCAATTATAAGAAGAATGAAATGAAATATAAGAAAGATTCAGAGGCCACATGCAATGAATGCATGTTAAGTGGAAACAGACAACCTGATTGACCTATGCTTAAAAAGAAATAAAGAACAGAGAAGAATTCTGAAAGGAAGAGGAAGATGTTTTACAAAGCCAAAGCTAAGAAAATTCTGAAAGCTAATATTACATAGAGCTCTAATAATGGAGACTCTTCAGAAAGTGAATCCTCAGAATATAATTCATCTGCTCAGAAGAATACAGGATTCATTTCCAATACTTCTTTTCCACATACATGTCATATAGCCAAGGTATGCTCTACTGAGGCTTCACCAAATTTATCTATTGATAAGAATTACTATTCCTAAAATAGTAATTATAATGATGAAACTTCATCCTTAGAAAATGAATAACCTTCATATGAAGAAGTATCTATATTTTCCATTTTACTTGAAGCAAAAAAATTTAAAATTTCTAAGAAATTAGACAATGAAAATACTAGGGAATAAATTCTTATAAATAATATTTCAGATCTTTCTTTAGATCTTAATGATAAATAATAGCTTTTAGAAAAAATTTCTAAAGACCTTGAGAAAGAAAATTCTGATAAGGAATAACTTTCTAAAGATCATAACAATGCTATTTTAATGATGAACTTTTTTGAAGAAAAATCCAACTCTAAGGAAATGATTCCTCGGGATAAGAATTTAGTCATTAGACTGAAATCTGTAATTTTTTCTCTTAAGAAGATTTTTGCAAAAGTTACTTCTGGGAAGGAAAATTTTGATAAGATGTATTCTCAAATTAAACCTCAAGGAAACACTATTGGAGTAGGTTATACTCACCAAAAACCAAATTTCAAAAACAACCATTTTTTTCCTTCTAAAGCCCCTTTTTTTACTAAGTGTCAAGGTGATGGGAATTGGAAGAAGAACTGCTCTTTGAATAGAGTTAAATCTCATGGGTTTTATAAAGAATATGTATCTAAATAGATGTGGATACCCAAAATGTTTTAATCTGAAAATCTCGGATCCAAACAAGTTTGGATTCCTAAAGTCTAATTATTTTCTTATTTTCAGGAAGATAAAGGAAGTACCAACAGTAATACATGGTATATGGATACTGGATGTTCCCAGCACATGACTGGTAACAAAAGCTATTTCGAAAATATTATCAAGACGAAAGGAGGGAAGGTAATTTTTAGAGATAATTTTCAGGGAGAAATTTTTTGTATATGTAACATAGTTCTTCTTGGAAAAAAATTGATTTCAAACGTTTTGTTTATTAAGTTCCATAAGCACAACCTCATTAGCATAATTCAATTATATGATGAAGGATACCTTCTAAATTTTAGGAATGATAAGTTCTTAGTACAAAATTCCAAGGAAGATTTTATTCTCTCTGCCAACAGGCAAGAGAATGTATACACTTTGAACATAAAAGTCCTTAGGAGCCAAGACTTACCTTGTCTTAGTGAAATGGCAGATTATTCTTGGTTATGGAATAGAAAACAAGGTCACTGTAATCATAGAAACTTATGTAAACTCTCTAAGAAGAATCTAGTTAAGGATCTACCAGAGCTTAGATTTGATTATTCTAAAGTTTGTGATCCTTGTAAATATGGAAAACAACCTAAATCTAGTTTTATGTCAATCATTGAAGTCTCAACAACTGATGCATTACAGTTGGTGCACATGGATCTTTTTTTCCAACAAAAACTAGAAGCATTGGTGGAAAATACTATGTGTTTGTTCTAGTTGATGATTACACTAGATTTACATGGGTCTATTTTCTAGCAAAGAAGTCTGATTCTTTTTCATATTTCAAAATTTTTATAGCCCATGTTAAAAATGGGAAAACCCTTCTATTGAAAACTATTCATAATAATCATGGAAGATAATTTCAAAATTCGGATTTTAAAACATTTTGTAGTAGAAAAGGAATTACTCACAACTTTTCTGCACCTAGAACTCCTTAACGAAATGGTGTAGTTGAAAGAAGAAATAGAATTTTCAAGAGATAACTAGAACCATGCTGAGTGAATATTCTATAGCTAGACATTTTTGGGTTGAAGCTGTAAGTACTGCTTGTTATACTATAAATTGAGTTTTTATTTGACCATTTCTTAATAAAACACCTTATGAGTTATGGAATGGTAGAAAACCTAGACTTTTCTACTTCAAGGTTTTTGGATGCAAAGTATTCATTCTGAATAACAAAGATAACTTACACAAATTCACACCAAAATCTAATGACAGAATTTTCTTAAGCTACTCCACAAATTCTAAGGCTTATAGAGTTTTCAATAGAAACACTTGTACTATTGAAGAAATAGTGAATGTAAAATTTGATGAATCTAATCCTTTTTTTTAAATCATCCCAACCTAAACCCTCAGATATCTTTTCAAAAACTAATTATCAATCTTTGTTAGAAGTTACATTTGATAAGGGAAATGTTCAAGAAAATATTTCTGAAACATTTACCTTAGAATAATTTATATCCTATGTTGATGAACAGAATTTACAAAAACTAAGTCAGGTGTTTCTAAAGATCATCCAAGTGATAGTATCATTGGTGATGTCAATCAACCTGTAAGGACTAGAAGATACTTAATAAATGAAGTAGAACATATATCATTCATTTCCCAATTGGAACCAAAAAGCACTAATGAAGCTTTAGGTGATGATGATTGGATAAAAGCCATGCAAGATGAACTAAATGAATTTGAATGGAATAATGTTTGGACCATGGTTGAAAGACCTAAGGAAACTTTTGTTATTGGAGTAAAATTGGTCTTCAAAAATAAGTGTGATGAAAATATATTAATTGTTAGAAATAAAGATAGACTAGTTTCTAATGGATATAATCACCAAGAGGGAATAGACTACGAAGAAACCTATGATCCAGTAGCTAGACATGAATCTATTTGTATCATACTTTCCTTTGCAGCTTTCTTTAATTTTAAACTTTTTCAAATGGATGTGAAATGTGATTTTCATAACGGTTATGTTCAAGAGGATGTTGTTGTTGAACAACCTCCTAGCTATGAAGTAATAAAATATCCTGATCTTGTTTTTAGACTTACCAAAGCATTGTATGGTCTTAAACAAGCCCCACGAGAATGGTATGATAGACTTATAGGATTTTTTTTCAAAATAACTATGCTATGAGAAATGAAGATCCAACCCTTTTCATAAATAAAGATAATAAAAAAAATTTGATTGTTCAAATATATCTTAATGAAATCATATTTGGGTCAACTCAGCAATCCTTAATTGATTCCATTCCAAGTATTATTAAATCTAAGTTTGAAATGAGTATGATGGGTGAGTTAACTTTTTTCCCTTGGATTTAAAATTCACAAAAACCAGAAGGAACTTATATATCTCAACATAATTATATTAAGGATATTCTTAAAATTTATGGGTATGACAACACTAAGAGTATAAGTACTCATAAAGGTACCTCAAACACACTTGATATTGATGAGGTTGGGAAAAAAGTAGATCAAACATCATTTAGTGGTATGATAGGAAGTCTCCTTTACTTAACAACTAGTGGACCAGACTTGATGTTTTCAGTATGCTTATGTGCCAGATATCAATCCAATCCTATGGAATCTTATTTAAAGGAAGTGAAAAGAATTTTTTGCTACATAAAGAGAACCGCGGTTCTATGATTGTTCTACACTTCTGGAAATGATTTTGTTTTAAAGAGTTTTTTTGATGCTGACATTAGTTGATGTAGAATGGATATAAAGAGTACATCCGAGACTTGTCATTTCTTAGGAGATTAATTAGTTTCTTGGTCCTGCAAGAAGAAACACTCAGTAGAACTGTCCACTACTGAAGCTGAATATGTAGCAGCTGGATGTTGTTGTGCTCATGTGTTGTGGATGCAATACAAACTCACAGACTATGGCTTGAGTTTTACTAAGACTCAAATTTTGTGTGATAACACAAGTTCCATTTCCCTTATTAAAATCCCTGCACATCACTCTCGTGCAAAGAATATAGATATTAGGCATCACTTTCTTAGGGATCACACACATAAAGGAGATATTATTCTTCAATTTATCAGAATGCAAGATCAACTTGCTGACATATTCACAAAATCTTTATCCTTTGATAGATTTTAATACATTAAACAGATGCTAGGAAGGATAACTGTGAAGTAATCCTTCTTCATTAACTTATTATTGAACAATTTTCCTTACAGTAATAAAATCCTTTTCATAGGGGAAGTACATTTTCTTGTTAGCATAATCAAAAAATTTGTAGTCCATTTATTAAAGCTTTTGTAATAAAAATTTTCGTAGTCATTTTTTTAATGCTTTTGTAATCAAAATCTTCGTAGTCAGTTTTTTTAAAATCTTTTGTAATCAAATTTTTCGTAGTCATTTTTTGAAGCATTTGTAATCAAAAGTTTTGTAGTCAGTATTTTTTAAAAAAATATTTTGCAAACAAAATTTTTATTGTCAGTTTTTCAAAATTTTGTAACTAAATTTTTCGTAATGAAGTTTTCAGAACTTAAATTTTTGTAATGAAGTTTTCGGAACTAGAAATTTTCATAATGATGTTTTTGGAACTGAAATTTTCGTAATGAAGTTTTAGGAACTGAAATTTTAGTAATGGAAATTTTCGGAACTGGAACTTTCATATTGAAAACTTTTCATACAAGTATTTTCATACTCATACTCTTCATACTGGTGTTTTGGTACACAAAGTTTTTTCAACATTATGCTTTTCATAGTTAGTTTCTCGTAGTCAAATTTTTCGTCAATAAGAATATCACCTTTATGAAAACATTTCCTAGACAATCCAAAAGGTATGATTTCCTTACTTATGTTTTGTAGCCATATTTTTCTTGCTGGTATTTTTCTATGAGTTTTACAATTTCTCGGATTCTAGTTTTCCTATATCCGATTGTTTTAGTTAAAACCTAAAAAGACCAAAATCACGATTTCCTTGCGAGTATGATTTTTAATGTTAGATCGGATCAAAGGGTTTTTCAACAGTTAGATGGTTTTTGTAAGTTCAAAGGTCAACTCAATCTCCTATATAAAGGTCACCCCCATTGGTTGTCCCACATAAATTTCAAGCTCTAGCGTGTCGAAGCTCTGCATCAGTTGTTAAAGGTCGTTCTGAATCTTCCAGAGCTCTCCATTCCGAATATCTGTTGATGCTACATCCCATGATATGTCTACCTTGAAGACAATTTCAAAATGGAATGTGTATAAAGAAAGACTAGTCTATCTGAACTTTTACATATAAGATTCTATCATCTCCATGAACATCATGCTAAATGGTTGGGAAGATGCCCGTGTATCCAAGACAAGTGATCAAGATGCTCTCTATCAAGAGTTACTTGTAGAATTCTATGAATCAGAATGTTTTTATGAGAGGGAAGAGAAAATTTTTCTTTCAAGTCTTATTCAAAGACTTACTAACTTACTTACACCAAGGTGGCAAGCTTGGTGGGGCTAACATATGAAAGATAAGCTAAATTTTGTTCACACAAACTATCAGATGCTCAAGGTAGTTTTGTTAAGGTTAAGGCCTTACAATGTCTTGGACTTTATAATGCCAAGACAACAAATATTTCTCAACTATCCCCAAATAATCATATTTTTTAGCATTGGGTACAAGGATTCTTGGTTCTAAGAAAGGGTGATAAAGATACCCTGAAGAAAAGTGACTTATATTTCTTATGCTTCTTGGTGAATCTTTGAAAAATAAATATCATGAGGCATGTTCTTGTGACGGTCATGAAAATCAAGGAATGAATCTTGAGATCTCAAATAATCATGTACCCTTCCTTACTATCAAATATGATAGTTGGGTGTTTATATTATTTCAAGATTTCATGTAAGTCAAAGGTTCAAGATTGCATGCTTATGCTTGTCATTGATGACACGCTGAAAAGAATGAATATGGATTTTCCTAAGGAAACAAGAGATTTTTATTGTTTTCCAAAATAAAAGGTTGAAATCATTCCGGAAAACGTGGGAAAATCTAAGCTTATTAAGAAAGAAAATAAGAAGATGAAGATTAAGGAAGTGGTTGCTGATGAAAAAAATCCCAAAGCTAAGGAATCCTAGTTCTAACCTCCCAAGCCGAAAAAACTGAAAGCATATCAAGACGAGGTAGCTGCTAAATGGAGAGAAGATAGGGAGAAGAGAAATGAAGGGGACCCTCAATTCAGATTAGACCCTGTTGAGGCTAAGGCCTTAAACGAGAAAGCATATGATGAGTTAGAGAGGAAAGAAAAAGAGAAGAAGATAAAGAAAAAGATGTATGAAGATGAACTTGTACAATCTCTATTGAGAGATACAGATGTAGCCTCTGAGAAGATCCCCATTCCGGAAACTTTTGATATTCATCCATTACCAAAAACTCCTTGGAAAAAGTACTTCACTCCAGAAACGTTGAAAGGGAAAGTGGTTGTTGAAGAAGTAGAGAAAACAGGTGGTGAAAAAATATTAGAATAAGTTCTTGAAGAAGAAGAAGTAATAGAAGAAGGAACTGATGATCTGGGTGACTTGATCAAACAAGTATAAGATTATCATGAAATGGAAGAATCCGAAAAACTTGTTACTCCAGGAAAGGGAGTTGAGAAAGAATGTAGGAAGGATGATTATAAGGAAGAGGAAGAAAAGGAAAATATTTTATATGAAGAAGAATCCTATGAGAAGAATTTTCTTGAGGAAGGAGCAGAAAAGGATAAAATAGATGAAGACAGGATTGTTCAACTATCTGAGAGTGAGGAAGAATCTCCCGATGATCAACCCATTCCGAAAACTGATAAAGGTAAGCAAGTGCTCATGGATACACCAAAAAAATATGTTATAAGAATGAAGGTGGTTGTTGGTTCTCCTAAAAGGAAGCTGGTACAAATTGAAGAAGAACAATCCCCAATCAAGGTATCATATTCGGAATCATCAGCACAGGGTCATGAATTTTTTGTCGAGTCTTTGAAATATTTAGTGGACACCATTCTGATATTTCCAACTATAGACTCTAGATGTCAGATGCTGCAACACTATCTGAATCATAAGTCAGAATCCTTATCCATGGTGATGGATAAGTGTGGAAGATTGAGGCTCATCATAGAAATTTCCTTATCAATTATTATGTTAACAGAAAATCATGCCGCAAAATCAATTTGTGGTCTAAGAAAGATGAAGAAGACATGGCTGAGTATGATCATTTTCATAATGATGTTAAAGATGCCTTTGACCCCGAGGACTCCAATATAAAGAATCTTAAGGATGATCTAATCATTTATCAATGTTCTCGGAATCAACAAGTAAAGGACTTGAATGAAAAGGTTAATTCCCTTGCTCAAGAATATAAAAGGGATATAGATCTCCGGATTGAGCTCTAAGAAAATCTTGCAATGCAATATGAGTTACTAAAGATGCAGGAAGAGGCCTTGAAGGCTCAGGTAGAAGTCTTGAAAACTCAAGATGAAAGGATCAAATCTTTGGAGAGGTAAGATGAGGAGGATCAAAAATATTTGAAGAAGCTTAAAACCGTGTGGAAGATTCTAATCCCGAAGCAAAAGGAAGACAAATAGATTCAATCTGATCTTTTGTGGAATTTTTCTTTACTTGTAAAAATTAATTCAACCCTAATGAAATTTTTGGTTGGTTGTATCTTGTGTTATTATGTACTAATGTTTAATGTACTTTATTTCTTTTCCATTACCTTAAATTATTTTTGAAAATAACAATGGGGGGAAAGGAAAAAATAATTACTCAAAAGTGGGAGAAGGAAAATTTTATAAGTCAAGAACTATCCCTAAGAAAGGGTAACTTATCTAAGGGGAGTTCCTCATTATGAAGTTTTTCATTTAAAATGATAATGAAAACTCCATTTCGTAAATTCAGAATACAATCCTTAGAGTTCCTAAAAATAAGGGGGAGTTAGTTGTATTCACTATCATCCATAAACAAAGGTAGATAATCATTATTTTAAAAGTCTAGAAATTAATTCTAATATTTTATATTATTTTTCGTAAGGTTGTTTGTGATTTCCAAAAGGGGGAGATTGTTAAGTAAATAAAGTTTTACTTATGAATTTTTCCATTCCTTCTTGTTTTGAAAATCACAAACACCCTATACATAAGAAAAACTACATTTTACTTATATAAGGAAATTTCCTTCTTTGAGGAATTTACCACTACCATGTTTTCATTATACATATAAATATTTTTCTTAAGTATAAAAATCTTATTCATATAAAAAACCATGGAATCATATAATACTTAGATATGAAGAATTCTATTTTAGGATCCGAATTCTGGATATGAACTGTAATGAAGTTCCACTCCGAATTCTGGATATGAACTGTAATGAAGTTCCACTCCGAATTCTGCATATGAACTGTAATGAAGTTCCACTCCAAATTCTGGATATGAACATTAATGATGTTGGACTCTGAATTCTAGATACGAACTCTAATAAAGTTCCACTCTGAATTCTTGATACAAACTCTAATAAAGTTCCACTTTGAATTTAGGATACAAACTCTAATAATTTTCCATTCCGAATTCTGGATATGAACTCTAAAAAAGTTCAACTCCGAATTCTGGAATCCAAAATTTTATGAGTTCAACTCCGAACTTTTATGAGTTTGACTCCGAACTTCTATGAGCCTGACTCTGAACTTCAACAACTTTAGCTCTGAACCCTGTATGTTCAGATTCTGAACTCTGGTGAAACCAGACACCGAATTTCCTTAGAAATTCAGACTCTGGATTTCTACAGAATTCAGGTTCCGAATTCCTACAAAACAGAATCCGGATATCTGTTTATTATGGAGTCGAAATTTAATTTTGGTTAGACTCTGAACAATGATTTGCATACATTCCGAAATTCATATTTTCTTATACTTATACTTGTTTCATTACAAAATGATGTCGTGATTTTAGTTATTAACTAACCATTGGTTGAGTTACATGTGTATAGGTCCCTCCGAAATTCTAGGAGAAATATGACCGTTGGAGGAGTGATCTGACAATTGGAGCTTCACCTATAAATAAGAGCTCATTTAAAAAGAAGAAACAACTTTTGGAATCTTGTTGATCTGAACTACTGGAAGTGATTTATAAAGAGAGAGGCTCTTATCAACTCTCAATCTTCATGCAGAAAGTTTGAACAACCTGTTCAATCTTTTCCTTGTACAGACTTGCTTCATGTGACTCCAAATATTGGTGATTACATTCAAGGGCTTCCAGGGATAGGAATACAGAGGTGCATACTACCTTGAAGTTCAAGGGCTTCCTTACTAAGGAAGGCAGATCTTCCAACTACCTTAAAGTTTAGGGATTCCAAGGATAGTAAGACAGATATTCCGATCTTTGTATCGAGGGCTTACCTGGGTGTCGGTAAGATAGACTTTCTTGAAAGTATAAATCAAGGTACATTTATCCAAGGTTGTTGGATACTCTTCTCATTGGGTTAAAAGATTTATAACTTATTACATGTAGTTTTACTACTTGTTTTTTATGCTGCATTTTTTATTGTAAGAAAAGTATAACCTTCTTATATTTCAATACACATGTACTCTGATTAATTTAGATTCTATACGCTTTAAGGTATAATCTCATTTTGTAAACTTTGGTTAAGTTTCAATTTCTAGATCCATATTTTCAGAACTGGTTTTTCGGAATCACTTTCCATATTTAATCAAGTGTATAGAACTTGAAGTTTGTAACATTGTACATTGTTCCAATATTTCAATTGGTGTTAGAGGTGTCGTGAATATTCTAAGTTTAACTTTGATAAAATTATACCTTTTCTTGTTTAATGATATTTTTTAAAGTGTACAATTAACCCCCTTCTTGTATATTGAGCATCTACATCGTTATTTCGATCCTACAATCAAATATCTTCCAATTCCCCTTAACCATGGAAAATTGATTTTTTTTCTTCACATAAGATTAATACAAAACCACTATGGTGGTTCTCAAGTGGATGGACTCAAGAGGTAAAACAGTCATTCAGTTTCATTCAATTTCATTTCAAGTTACTTACTATTATATTTTATCCTCACTTATCCTAAAACAAATAGTGTTATAAATAAATAAAAATAAATTTAATTGAATTATGTTATTATGATGTAAAAATTCATCATCATCTCACATTTCCCCTCCATTTATTCTAGAAATGGAAACACCATCCGAGAAGTGTTAATTTGTCACATTTAAGGATGACAGGTTTTCAATTTTTATAATCATATTAAATTATTTTCATGAAAGGAATTTTATGTTATAATAAGTATATTATATATGTAATATATCATATTTAATGTTATGTAATCAAATTTTATGTTTGTTAGTAATTTATTAAAAAATGATTTTGTTGTAATCCAGAAACAGTCGATTAACCCATGCAGTTATCATTAATTCTTTATATAATGATTAATCCTCAATAAAAATAACCAAAATGAATTATAAAAACATTTAATAAAATTGATGTTCACCAATAATATATAATTTTATTTTTGTAAAACTATACTCATTCTAGATAATCTTCCATACTTATATACCAGAAACCGATAATGAAAACCATGGAAATCAAGACTCTCAAACTATGAAATTAACCTTATTAACCAATAAAAAATCCAAGAATTAACTTAATAAGGATAATATAACAAAATTAAATGAACAATAATTTATATTAATAATAAATAATATATCTAAATTTATTATCTAGGACATTAATATCATCTATACAACACTTTTTGACCTAAGGTAAGAGAACCTACTGGAAACACCATTATTCATTAGGGTTACTCAATCTCTCATTTTACCCAAATGAAGTAATCTTTTATTTATATTTAAAACTTATAAATTATACATATATTTTACAAAATCATGTATCACTATTCATTCACACTTATCTATTGGGGATATATATATTTTTATGTGGTTTCCTTCTCAATTCTTCCCAATAAGAAAGCCTATTTTAAGGGAACTGCTATAATTTCTACCCAACTTCATGTATACACTATAATCTATATTAAGACCCCCATTATCCTTATAATATCATTAATTTTCTTTTTAAATACTCTTCGGTTAACTTCTAGTTGTATATAGATGATTAGGCCTATTTCTATTTTAAATTTTCTTTGATATTTTCCCTAAATCGCATTAAAATATTTTCAATCTAACGTTACATAAATTCTGATTTTACATGATATCACTTCAATTTTAAATGACTTATCAGGATGTATTGATAATATACCATATTATTTTCCATGCATGATGTAATTCCTTTCCTTCACTGACAATTGTATGATAGTCCCATTGGTTATGTTTTATGCCATTATTTTGATACCAATTTCAGGGAATAAGTTCCCTTAGTTTATGTATAAATAATTATGTATGATTATTTTTGTGAAAAATATAATCATTAATATTTTATTATGGGTGTGGAAAGATTTATTTAGAATTAATAGGGTTATTTTTAGACTCATTAGATGTTATGTGGAATGGTATTGGCTATTAGTAATGACTCGGTTTCCATGTGCAATAATCATGGTGTTTTTCCATGACTCGTGCTACTTCATGTGAAATGATCCTTGACTCCTGGTAAAGTGATGTGTTATGATTCTTAAACATTAATATGATTCCATGATTATATTTTCCCATGTTTTATATGTTATGGTTTCATATGATTAATCTTTTTCCATGACATAATTATCATTATTTAATGCCTTCTAAGCCCTGTGCTGAAGATTTATTCTTATGTTTACTCCCTTACTAAAATTTTTATCTCATCCCATTATTCATTTATCCCCTTTTTCTATGATGATTTATGAGAACAATTGAATTTTGGAGAACAATATTATTATTAAATAATTATTCCTTTTATGATGTTTAATTATGTATGTTTCCTTATAAAGGCACATGAATTTATGATCTATGTCTTGCATTTTGATCATTAATTATACTTAAAATCATGTAAATATATATGTAAAAGTCTTAGGTCTCTATTAATGGTTTGAGAAGAAGGAAAAATTATTTTTGGAGATTAGGAATAGATAAATGTAGTAATAACACTATGGATAAGATTAATTATAAGAAAACAACTCTATGTTTTAGTAAGTATAGTGTATGGGTTTTATAAAGAACATATATAACTATCTGGATACTAAAAGGCGATGTGGTTCTAACAAGGATGTTCAGAGGTGTGAATACTCTAATATAGTGTAAAATGATCAAGAATGAAAAGTCTAGGGATTAAATTGATTCTAGGGATTGGGACAAAATCACTAAAATGTTTTGGAATAATTATTTTCCCCAAACCTTCCATCTCAATATGAAAGAGAGTTCCTTTGAGTTATGGAAAAGGAAAATGATTATATTGGTGCATATAAATATTACATTACATTGATTTCAATTCACACCTCCAGTATTTTTAGAAAAATAGAAAGAAATGTGGAATGATTTTTTATTATACTAAAGATTAGTCTATTAAAAGCATTGGAAATTCCTAACATAAACAGTTTTGAAGAGATTGAATGTTGTTCCCTTATGGATGAAATGGTTATCAAAGACTCACAATGGTCTCATGGGACCACTAAAAAAAGGGGAACATGGATTCTACTAAGTGTGGATTAGAAAATAAATCCCATGAATTACGTAAGACTAAGCATCCCATGTATAAAAATTGTGGGAAGAAGCATCTTGGGAACTGTCTAAAATGAGCCACGATATGTTTCAAATGTGGAATGATGAGACACCTAGCTAAGTACTGCCAAAGGGATATGATGAATTCAACTTATCTGATATTGAAATGAAGGTTTATATAAAAACTCAGTCAGTTTTTTACTGTTTCACCTATAATAAATGTGGGAATTATGCGCAAAAGTTTCTCAATCCATGGGTTGTTAGAGTAAAACAATAATAACCACCCAAGAAACAAGGAAGGGATGATGCTATCACAATTACTGAGGTGGATTATGAAAATATTGTGCTGATAAGAATATTGATGATTCATTCAATAATAGAAAACATAATATTTTATTCCAGTTCTATTCCTTCTTTAATATAATTCATGTTTAGTATAACTATTCAAAACATTACCTCAATGTATGTAGGTAAAGTTATATATGAAAATATAGAATGGGGAAATCATTTAATCAATTTTAATAAATCATACATGATAAATTTGTGTGAAGTAATCCTTCAAGAAAATATTGGCATACATCCTTTGGTAGAGATTTATTTAATTTTGGGCATGGATTTGATTACTTTATAAAAATCCAAGATCAACTGTTTGGGAAGGGGATCACTATTTTCTTCTCAAAGCATTCTCCAATATTGTAAAATTTTAATGAGGATGATGAATCTCCTTTGAAATTTTTTTCTCATATTTGGGTATTGTTTCCTTATGTGCCATCATATCCTTCTCAAATGATTATAACAAAGGTGATAATCATTCTTGAAGACATGTCAATCGTGAGAGATTACACTAATATATTCCATAACTAGTTTATAGGTATTCTTCCAAACTAAGAGTTTGAGTTGTCAATTGAACTTATCATTGATATAGTCCTATATTCATGACTCATTATAGAATAAACACTATTGAGTTGGAAGAGTTGAAAATTAGTTACAGGAGAATATTGAAAAGGGTTTTATTTTCATATGTTCTTCACTAGGTGGTGCACCAGTATTATTTGTTATGAACAAGGACAAATCAATGCGCCTCATTATTGACTATATTGACCTCAATAATATTATTATAAAGAAAAAGTATCCCTACAAAGTATTGTTGACTTGTTTGATTAGAAACATGGGGAATGTTATTTCTCTAATGTTTCTTTGGTATGGATATAGAAAATTAAATGTGAAGAAATAATATATTCCCAAGAATACCTTTCAAATCAGGTATAAACACTATGAGTTTATAGTGATTCCATTATAACTCCCTAATTCTTCATAAATTTTCATGGATTTAACAAATATAGTATTTAGAGATTACGTTTTCAAATTTGTGGTAGTCTTTATCGAGGTTATTCTGATATACTCTACATGAAAGGAGAAACCTACGGTGTATTAGAATACTATGATTAATACATTCTGATGGTAGAAGCTATATGAAATGTATAGTGAATGTGTGTTTCGGATAAAGGATGTATCATTTTTTAGGGCATGTTATCACAAGCAAAGTGATATCTTTGGACCCGTCCAAGAAAAAGGCAATTGAAGATTATCCAATGTCAATATATGTGAAAGAAGATCCATAGTTTTCTTGGTCTAACAATATATTACTGATGAATTTTTTAAGAGCTTATCATGATTATCAAACCAAATAACTAAGATGATATCAAAGGGAGTGAAATTCTTCTGGACTCAGGAATGTGAGGAAAGCATTATGCAACTAAAAAATATGATTATCAATGCACTAGAAATCACACTCTAGAAAAGTATAGAACACTTTGTGGAGTACATCTATGTTTCAACGAAAGACATAGGCTATGTAATGATGAAAAATTATAAATTGATATATTATACTTCAAGGAAGTTTAAAATACATGGGAAACACTATCCTACACAAGATCTATATATGGGAGTTGTTATCTTTGTGTTGAAAATATGGTTGGTTTTTTTATATGGGTAGAAGTGTGAGATATATACTAATCATAAGAGTATCAAATATTTATTCAGAATTAATGAGATTAATATGTGCCTATGAATATGGTTACATATCATCATGGATTATAAATACTCAATCAACTACCATCTCAGTATGAAAAATGAGTTAGTGGATACACATTATAGAATGGATCCCATGTCTTTATCAAGGATGTGAATTGAGAAGGATAAAAGATTTATAGATTTATAAATGATTATCTTGGGAATTTTTTTGGGAGGAAAATCATCAATCCATTCTCAAATAATTTCTCAACTATCACTCATTGAGAAAAAAAGGGATGCTCAATGAAAATATGTGGAAATTTTGAAAAAGATGGAAGCTATTAGAAATGGGTAATCCTTTAATTTCATGGTTGATGATGAAGGAGTTATATGATTTTGGTCAAGACTGCATGTATCATCTAATATGGTGATAAATAAGGATCTTCTTAATGACACAAAACCCTCAACCTACTTTAATAACACTCTGAGCTTATTAATGTATCAATATTTCTGGGAGAACTATTGGTGGGACAATAGGAATACGAATATTGATGAATACACATCAAACATCCTAGTATGTTAACTATTGAAGGAAGAAAAAAACTAGTCTAAGGGGACTATACAACCACTAACAATACCAACATGGAAGTGGGAGAACATTAAAATGTACTTAATAGAACCTCCAATGACATAAGAGTGGAAACAATATATATGTTATTGTGGACCATCATATAAAGACAACTCACTTTTTCTCAATTTGAGAGGACTTATCACTAAATAGAATATCATGGATATACATCAAAGAAGATGTATGGCTTCATGGAGCACTGATATCAATTTTAACTTATCAAGATCCAAGATTCTTTTTAGTGTTCTGGATTAGTCTCCTACATGCTCTGAGCACTGAGTTGAACATCAGTATGTCCTATCATCCTCAAACTAATGGAAAACCAAAAAAAACTATTCAGAAACTAAAATACATATTGATATAATGTTATACAGGTTTTTATGTAAGATGGGACTAGAACCTACCTCTGTTTGAGTTCTCTTACAAGCTTATTTTTCACTCGAGAATCTGAATGGCACCATACAAATACCTTTATAGAAAAAGGTCCAAAACACCCATGTTCTAGGATTATGTTAGTTAGCATAAGATTCTAGAACCTGAACAGGTTGAAGAATTGATGGAGAAGATGAAATCTATTTAGCATCACATCATGACAGCCTAAAGTCGATAAATGATATATTCAAAACATCATTGAATAGACCTTGAGTTTAATCCTAAAGACATTGTATTCCTCCATATATCTCTATGGATGAATGTCAAGGGATTTTGGAAGAATGGAAAGAATAGTCCCAGGTACAACAGCCCCTTAGAAATTCTTGATCGTATTAGAGTTATCTCCTATCGACTAGAACATACAACAACCATTTTTGAAGAACACTATGTATTTCATGTATCCCTCTTAAAGAAGTATATACCAGATACATTACATGTACTATTTTTAGAGGTCAAATAATTAGAGAATGATCATTCTTATAAGGGGTATCTTGTGAAGTTCTTGGATAAAAATGATAATGTTCAATGTAACAATACTACTTTCCTTGTCAATGTACTATGGTGGAACCATATTTAAGAATAGGAAACATGGGAACTTCCAGAAGTGATGAAGAAAAAGTACCCACACCTATTTTTATCATACAATGTAGTTCAAAATTTCATGGGTGAAATTTCATTAGGGGAAAAATGTAAATACTAGATGTTTTTATCAATTTAATTCCCTTATTATAATTATTTCTTACAGTATAATCACATAATATTTCATTTACAACACAATACAAACATTAAAAATGAAAAATGAGTAAAATAAAATTTATTTCTAGAAGTTAAGTAACATATATCAATGAAATAGTAACTCAAACTCCAGAATAGTAATGTGATCCTTATGAATAGTAAACTATTAAATTTAATAGTAATCATGGATATTATAAATAAAATCTATCCACATTATAAGTGGCCATATGATATAATTATATACTATTATATGTAAGTAAATATTTAAAAAATTATTGGTTAATTGTTGGTATTTTTTAAGACATAATTATTTAATTATAATTTTATAACTAATTTAATTATATAAGAGAGAATCGTTTTCATAATTATTATTTATAAATTAATTTTGTAATGTCCTATTTTTAAATTTTTATTTTAGAATACTGTAATAAATTTTCAAAATGTTAGATAATGAGTTTTAATTTTAAAATTTGTATTTTCCTTGTAAATAATGATTTTAATTAAAAATTTAATTTATCATATTAATAAAATTATGTTGAAAATATAGAATTCATTTTTTAATTATAAAAATTAAAAATGGTTCGGTTTAATTTTTGGGATTTTACAAAAATACTTAATTTTTTTGCAAACAATGAAATATGTTAATTTAAAGTATACATAAATTAGTAAATTTTTGAGTCATGATTTAGTCAAGGATAATGTAAGTGACCATTTTACGATATAAAATGCATAAATTAAATTATTATGTTTAAATAATGAGTTCATTTTTTCTTCATGATAAAAATTATAAAATAATGATTAAAATAATAGCAATACTCACCTCTCATCTACTAAAAATACAACCATCTCAACCTCTTCTACTCAAACCTCCAAATTTTCTTCAAAAATATCATCCAATTCCATTTCACCACTTATATGAGTTTTTGTTATTAGCATTTGACCAAAAACCAAAACCTTAAGGACGTTCTTATGAGGAAGAAATCATGAGGTAAGATCCTCTTCCATTTTCTTTTAATTTATTTTAATGATACATTGTATTCTTTTTATCATAAAATCTCCTCATTCAAATGGTCTGATAACACCCATACAACACATGTAATGGAATTGTGTCATTATAATAGTAAAATTCAACATCATATACCAATTCCCCTCATTTTATTCATGAAAGGGTTACAAAATCTGAGGTGTGTCAATTTATTACATTCACAGATAACGAGTTTTCAATTTAAATTAATGTATCAAATTCCATTAAAGAAATAATTTTGATTGTCGAATCATTTTATTATATATGTAATATATCTTATTTATTTTTCTTGAATTATTTTTTAATTTTGAAATTAATTAAAAAAAATGAGTTTGTTGTGATAAAAAAACGTCAGATTAACCCAAACCATAATCAATAATGTTTAATATAATTATACATCCTCACTCGAAAGAAAAAATTTAATTTTATAACCATGTAATATTATTAATGTTAACAATAACATATAGGTTCATTTCTGGAAAACTATAATCATTCTACATAATTTTCCACACTCGTATACAAGTAAACTAATAATAGAAACCATGGAAATAAACACTCCAAAACATTGAAATTGAACCTCTTAACCCATAAAAAAAATTATTAACATAATAAGGTTATAATAAATCAATTAAACGCATTTTATGTTCTGGAATGGTTAATTAATAAATCTAATTCAATTATCCAGGACATTATGATCATATGAAGAACAACATCAGACTTATGGTAAGGGATTTTACTCAAACCTCCATTATTCTATTCGGTTTCCCTATCATCTTGTTACCAAAAGGAATTTATGTTTTATTTTTATTTACATATTATAAATGTTAATTATATGTTCCAAAAACTTTTATCAAGAAAAATTCTTCTTTCTCTTTTGGGGATATGCATATTTTTAAGTGTCTCTCTTATCAATAGTTTTTGATATCTAATACCCTTAGAGGAGAACATCCGTAAATATTTCCAAATTTCATGTGAACTTAATAACCTATATTAAGCCACCATAATCATTAAAAAGTAACTCATTTTATGATGATACACTTATTGTTCCACTTTAGTTTTTAAATAAAATATTATACCCTTTTCTATTTTAAATCTTCTTTGTTGTTTTTCTTAAACCACATTACAATGTTTTAAATATAAAGTTTCATAAATACTCTTTTTTCTTGATATCACATCATTGTTAAATCATATATTATGATATATGACTTCTATATCATATTATTTTTCTGGCATTATGTAATTATTTTCATTCATGGACACTTTTATGATACTCCAATTATTTATGCTCTATGACATGGTTATGATACCCAAATCATTCCTTGGGTGCCCTTATGTTTTTGTATGGTTGATTATGTGTGGTTATTTTTGTGGAAAATATAATCAGTAATATTTTATGATGAGATCAACTAAACAACAATCCAATTCATTTGAAAATTTATAGTCTTATGAAATGTTTTGTGAAACGGTCTTGGAAGTTAGCCATGACTCGTGCTCTATGTTCAATGATCTTGGTAATTATCTTTAACCCGTGTTACTGTATGTGTAATGATATTTGACATGTACTATAGTCATTTTTTATGTTTCATACACATTACTACTATTCATTTTTTATATTATCCCATGTTTTATATGTTATAACTATAGGTGATAAATATTAATCGTCTCCTTTTTATATCATTATGTCATGCCATCAAACCCATATGATAAATCTTTTTTCTTATGATTATTACCGTACTTGGTTTTTATCTCATCCCTCTATTCATGTTATCCCATGGTTTCCCTATGAAATTTTTGAGAATAATGGATGTTACGAGCTCAATATAGAGATTAACTATGAGTTTCTATTATGGTATTTTATTATCTACCGAGTCATCCAAAGATAATATCATTTACAATTATTGGAATGTATTTTGATGTTAAATTATAATTAAAATCCTATAATGATATGATTAAAATGATAGGATTTTTATTGAAAAATTATTAATGAAGGCCTCTCCTTGATATAGATTTAAAATATTTGGCTGAGGGGACAAGTTATCACCACTTTTCGACTCTGTACATGATATCGACCTCATGTTTCATTGGAGGAGGTACATGCATAAATCATCTGAGGTTATTGAATGGGTGTGAGATGGACACTGAGGATACATACACCATTGCTGAGTTCATGGTTCATATCAAGGATATGCTGGAGAAGATAAATCTAGGTTGATGGAATCCCCTAGTACATATCTGCTGATAGCATGGTAGTGGTTGAATTTGAAGAGGTCCATATATCCTATTTATTTTAATTAGGGTTTTTTATTTTCGTAAAAAATTTCCCTAATCTATGGATAATGTAACGACTCAAATTTTCTGTTGTATTACTTTAAATTAATTTATGAATTATATTTAGAGCGATGAATTGAGACTATGTGGTATACCTTTTCATTGTGTTCTTGAAATTTATTTTTAAAATATTTCTTATATATTAATTAGACGCCCACATAGAATTCCAATAAAATAGGACTAACTCCAAAATATGGGAATGTATTAGAATATATACAGAACCACTATGTTTTGAATGTTGAGTTTTCATATAAATGACATAAAATTTGTAGACATCATCTATTTGTGAAAATGTTTTCCAAGGATCATAATTAATAAAATAAATTAATTGATTTATTTTGATATTTTATTTGATGTAGTTACATTATTCTTCTATTTAAGTAGGGTTATGCATTAATCTGATAGTTAGAAACACCACTTATGGATTGTGGAACCATTGGTGTTTCCCCTTTGGGGATCGTAGGAAGATAATGTCATATTGAATCATATAATAGATTATACCCGAATAGGTTTTGTAGATATCACCAAGGACATAAATGAGTAACCATTCATAATCAATTATTGACCCAAAGTCCTGGTAGGATATTTTTTTATTTACAACCATTTCTTTATCCCTGGTGTAATGAAAAGAAATTCCACAAATAAGAATTTATTCATGCGTCAACAGTCAATTTCTTTTTGGTGGATCATTTTCCATTAATTTGTTATAAACTTATTTATTCATCCAATTAAAAGAAAATCGATCATGGATGAACAAAAAAATGATGATTTATAATCCTCACATCTTATGTTTCATGGATTTATACCGCATTTAGCTTCATATTCATCGAATCCATTTTCATTAACCCATGGGTTGACAATAAACCAGTATTGGATTGTTGCATTACCATTCATTGGAATAATGGATCAATACCATCAATGTGGTTAATAATCAAGTGTTTTATCAATGTTTGATTTTGATGGTGGATTACTCGATGTCGATTCGAATGGATTGGTTGTTTTTTAATCACATGTACGTTGGGGGGATATAGATGGTGCATTTTGGAATTTTTAAATAATATTCGAATCCCAGAATTTGTATCTCCATAAATGGGAATTTCCAAAACCCAGTGTTATATTAGGTTGAAAAATATCCATGGATGTTTATATAGAGTAAAGTAGATGGATTTTGGAATATCATTTCACAATAAGTTTAATATAGATGTACACATTATGTATAACCCCCTCCTCTTGTAGGGTGGTAGGGTTTCCATGGAGAGATAAATATTACCCCCTTTGTGACCCCACCAAACATCATTTTA